>CM048750.1:178238548-180951881 GCA_026315105.1 Locusta migratoria | reverse complement strand
CAGAAAACCATAGAACTTACGTTCGGTAGGTGATGCAAATTGTATGGTTGCGTTTACCAGCAGGAGCGTGTGGGCTCGTAATGGGCGGCAGTCCAGCCTTCCGCAGACAGAGGCGCAGCCCCTGGTGAGGCCCTCAGACCCGGCGCGCGCCTCGGCTGCTCCATATTCAGCAGGCAGGAGGCGGGCAAGGCGTCACCGCAGCTGTCCCACGGCGCCCTGTGCCACGGCCCACTGCCGCCTGTCCATTACGGAGGAAGAATCCCGAGCGCTCTCACACAACACTCTGGAGCGCGCCCAGCCGAGCTGCCACCTGGTTACATTCCCGACTCTGGCGCACATTCTTTCATTATTCATAGCGCCCTGTGTGCTCACTGTACCACCGACTTTCACGCGACCATGCCGTGTGCTTCATTTGGTGCCTATAGCTCTGCATTACACGGAAGATGGAGTAGGTTTTACAGAAGCTTTGAATTCAACTCGGATTTAAATACCAGAAGCTTTGAACAAACGAAATTGTCCAATTTCTCGTTGAAACTCTAAGCAGATTGCAGGCATAAGTAAAGTAAACCAACAGCGAGACAATACTTCTAATCTATATGAAGATCTTAAGGTTCACGTTGAACACCAATTACATCAACACCCAAATCTATACGTCATGATTTTCGGTGGAGGGTACTTTTTGTATCACAGTAACTCCATCCTCTTCCAATATGTATGGTTTGCCAAGTGAAAAATAGCAGGAAACCCCCATGTGGCATTTTTTTTTTCTCGGGCTGTTGTAGGACATGCTTACGTCTCTTTTCAGCCTTGTAGTTTTTCAATTTTATTTCTTTATTAAAATGTAACTTTTCATGCTAAGTGCAATATCATATTGATTTACAACATTCTAATTAAAATTATTAATATTTACAGTTCTACATTTGATATCATTTGGATCCACAACTTTATAGTAAATATCATTTAGATTTACAATTTCCAATTACTTTCATATTGGTTAACAGCTTACAATAGGTATGGTTTGCCAAGTGAAAAATAGCAGGAAACCCCCGTGTGGCATTTTTTTTCTCGGACTGTTGTAGGGCATGCTTACGTCTCTTTCCAGCCTTGGAGTTTTACAATTTTACTTCTTTATTACAATGTAATTTTTCATGCCGAGTGCAATATCATATTGATTTACAATATTATAATTAAAATTATTAATATTTACAGTTCTACATTTGATATCATTTGGATCCACAACTTTATAGTAAATATCATTTAGATTTACAATTTCCAATTACTTTCATATTGGTTAACAGCTTACAATTTGCAGCTTACAATTTCCGTTTTCCACAAGTCGCTTGTGGACATGGTGATTCGGATGGCTTGTGACATTGCTCCCACCAAAGTAACCGGCCGGCCGGTCAAAGCGGTCTGCGGCGCCTCAGTCACGGTCTGCACGGCCACTACGGCCGGGGGTTCGAATCCCCCCTCGGGAATATTTGTGCCGTCCTTAGTAATAGCTACTTCATAAGTAGTTTGTAAGTTTAGGGACTGATGACCCCGTAGTTAAGTCCCATAAGCTCTACAAATATTTTAACAATTAATGCAAACTGGAGTGTACACCTGCAACGCTTTTCCTGGCAGATTCTTAGGAACCAACACATTGGTGTTGCCACAGTGGCGAAATGATAACTTCGGTTTGTGCGAGTATTACCTTCCTATGTACTTTGGCTAAATGGGCATAGGTCCCGTAACTAAAAGAACGGATTAGTTCAAATGTTCAAATGTTTGTAAATCTATCGGACCAAACTGCATGGTCATCAGTCCGTAGCGTACAAACTACTTAACCTAAGGTAAACTAACCTAAGGACAAACACACACACCCATGCCCCAGGGAGGACTAGAACCTTCGACGGCGAGCAACCGCGTGCTCCGCAGCAGAATGGATTAGTCCACATGAACGGTTTATTATATGAAACAAAGCTTTTATGTGCTTGTGGTGAAACACCTTAGTCCTAGGTATTACAAAGTTCTGCTATGTAATACTTCAACTACATCAGGCAATAGTACTGTAAAATGCTGGCCCTAATAGACGATGCACTTTTGTTGAACTTCCTGGAACTGTGGAATTCGTGTATCTGTTTCGTACTGACTGGAAATGCCGCACTGTCTGTCGTCGCTGTGGTGCACCGGCATTTTTAGATGAGCGCCTTCCTTCCTATTGGCCGGCGCATGAAGCAGGCAAAGAGGTTCCGAGACTGCGGGCGTCCCCGGCGGCCGAAGTACCCTGGAGCGACTTATCGCTCCTTATTATACTCGCTCGACGACGTGCCTAGGCCACCGGTGTTGTGGCGAATAGCAACGCCAGTACGGTAACACTAGCTAACATGTCATCTGAACATAAGTGTGAATTCTTTGATTAATTTACCCATGATAATATTATTTGGTTTGTTAATGTTCTCAGTGTCCTAAAATTACGAAGAGTAGAAGAACTTCTCGAATCTTATCAACGGAGAAACTGACATTAAGAACCTTTTTGAGTTCTTCAACATTATCTACATATTAGTAATAATCTTTCAGTTGCAGAGAGAACACTGTTATCAAAAGCCTTTTCATGAGCTGATGAAATTACAATGGTGTTACCTGCTTCACTTTGTAGTACGTTGCATTCGTTTCGAAATCCTCGTTTCTCTCCATCCTCGTGTCTGCAAGGTGCATACAAATCGGAACCCACGTTAAACTGTAGGTCCCCTAATGACTGGCTGGATAAGTCAGTTCAACGGTCGGAGGAAGGCAACGGCATACCATGTCGAAACAGGTCCATGCCTAGTAAAGCACTGTGGTGTTCAAACCAATCTTAGGATGACTGCTTTACCTTCAATCTGAAAGAGTACAGGTTTTGAAATATCATGGACTTCATAAATGTTACAACACCACTAAAACTGTGGTGGACTTGGATCAGCTGTGAATCATGAAGGCAGCGATTGCAACAAACCATATGTCAAACAAAAAACAAATGTTTGTAAATCAAACTAGTTAAATTAAGGTAAACTCACCTAAGGACTTCACAAACACCCATGCCCGAGGGGGGATTCGAACCCCCAACGGCGAACTGCCACGCGCACCGCAACACGGCGCCCCAGTACGTACGGCTATTCCGCCACGGCTTGTCAAAAGAAGTCAAATCCAAGACGGCATCACTGGGTGAGAAAGATGAAGGAGAAGATGAGGATACCGTCCAGGAGGATTCTAACGTATTTTTTACGTATCATTTGGCTCAATGTTATATTTATTTCTTTAGACACAATTTAATCGAAATGACGTTTTCCAGTCTAAATGTCCCTTCTTTTTCACAGAAACTACATCAACGAATTATTTACCACATAACATAGATAGTATAATTCATTATCATAATTTTTTTCCAGCTATTATTTTAAAGTGATTGTAGATCAATGCAAAACATGCGAGAACATGTGATAAAAACACCACATTTATATATTCAACAGTTCCTGAGAACGGATCATTTATATAGCCAATTTAACATTGTCGAGATAGGGCGGTACGACTCCCCTTAAACCTGACAATTGCACACTTTTATCCTAATTATCCTCGTCATAACTTAAGAACAAAATTACGAAACTGTTGTACTTTCGATATACTTTGACACGTATGGGAGGACATAAACGCAAGCGAAGGCGTGTATAAAAGCTAGTCACATAATATTTTTCGGTCTAATTAATGGCGGTAACCTCATTTCGTCCAACCGCATTGTAATGGCTTATTTCGTACGTTTATCGAGTTCATTGGACGAGAAATTTCCCCACAGTTACGCTCATTTTCTTTTGCTCTCGCCACGGGCATTAATCCGCCACGACCCGAAGTTGCTCCTAATGGCGCTGGGAATTTTGTATACGGCTGCCGCCTGCGCTAGCCTCGGCGCTTTACTAATTGGAGTTGGCCGCTCAGAATGTAGCCAACTAGCGTTCGATATTTCACGCAAGTGGCGAGGTATGTTGGCCAATGTAGAACCACGACAGCCCCGTTCGACTTTATTCGGCCATCTCTTGAAAGCTGCTCATTACTTCTCTCTGAATCAGAATTAGAAGTACAGTTACTACATGATTTTGTGGTTAAAATAGTAACGCTTAATTTGAAGCTGATGCAGTATCATTATTTAAGCACGCAGAAACGATCATTTTGTGATCATACTTAAAAATACAACCCATTTTTCTGGGCTCACTGAATAAATACAACGGATAACTATATTGATCCATTAATATCCTGAATACTTTTAATTACTTACAGAAAAATAAATTGCACTTTTTACATTTTATCTCTAGAATATGCGAGGCGCATCCAGAAATAAGTTCCCGTTGGTTGTATAAAACGAACGGTTACAGATACAGAAAAAATAGTGATTGTACAAAAATCTGGAACTGTTAAACTACTTTTCTACATAGCTTCCGAAATTTTGTAGGCAATTGTCATCACATGCCACAAGGTTTTGTGTGCCTTTTTCATAGAATGTTCCCGCCTGTGTATTCAACCATGTGGTAACATGTTCTTTCAGCTCGTCATCATCGTTCAAGTGTTGTCCACCAAGGACAGATTTTAGTTGTAAGAAGTGGATTACTGTCAAGAGATTTTTTTTTCACGATAATGCCTGACCTCACACATCGAATGTGACCAAACAATTCTTACGGAAATTTCAATGGGACCTGTTTGATCATCCTCCATAAAGCTCGGACCTCTCTCCTAGCGACTTTCATCTCTTCTTACACCTAAAATCTGTCCTTGGTGGTCGACACTTCAACGATGATAAAGAGCTGTTAGCACATGGTTGAATACACAGGCGGCAACCTCCTGTGGAGGATGCATTCAAAAACTTGTGGCACGCTAAGACAAGTGCCTACAAAATTTAGGCAGTTATGTGGAAAAGTAGTTGTAGAATTTTGTGCAATAAAAATTTCTTCTGTATCTGTGTACAATTTCATGTTATTACCAAACGAAACTTACTTTCTGGACGTGCCTCGTTCAAATGTTTGTAAAGCTTATGGGACTTAACTACGGGCTCATCAGTCCCTAAACTTACGAACTACTTATGAACTAGCTACAACTATCCATGCCCGAGTGGGGATTCGAACCCCCAACCGTAGTGGCCGTGCAGACCGTGACTGAAGCGCCGCAGTCCCCTCGGCCGCCGCGGCCGCCACGTGCCTCGCATTTGAATAGTTTTTACATGTATTTTCGACAGTGGAACTGTTTACGACCAGCAGCCTCCACGCAGATTTCGTGAACCCACATCTTGCAATTCTATTGAGTTACCTAGGTCTGTTCATTGACCCACAATTCTTTAAGAACTGGAACAATTTCTGAGAGTTTCCGCTAACGAGATCGTCTTCTATGGCCGGTAGTCGTATTCGTCACTGTTAGATTTTTCGGCAATTCAGTGGTCTGGATTTTTTATCATTCAGTTAGATGTATCTTTTCCTATGAGCCAATAGATAGCCAGTAACACGTTCAGGTGTTTTTCCTTCATAGACTGAAGGTCTGTCAAGGTTTTACATTCGACTGGAATAATTTTACATGACGACAGCGCTGTCACGTGTATGTGTGTACGTAGCCGTTAAGAGTGATATAAGGAAATAAGTGTTTTCATATGTGCAACTCTAATTTTGCCTTTCCTATCACGTCTTAATATCTTTAACTATCATAATAAATTAACATCAAAAACTGATATGCTACCAATTTCCGCCCTGCGTACCCACCATGCGTTATGGTAAATATACCACAATGACATTTAAGATACATTAGACAGTGACACTTTTCCACGTGGGAAGTCGTACCAACAAACAGCTTATATCAAAATTTTAGTGCAGTAGTTACAAAAGAAGTGCACAGATATACAGAAAAAGGCCATTACAGTGTTTTATGCAGTTTAATTTTTAACAGGCTCGGTAACACAATGCTATATCAAGAGCAAGTGAAACATACAGTAAGATGAACAGTTAAATGCACATTAAAACACGAATAGAGGAACAACAATGAAATGAGCATTCAATTTACACAATTTAAGTTAACTGAATGAAGAAAGATGTGCAGCGAATATGGTCCTTATGTATAAATGTCTAAACCATCCAGGCATAAAATTACAGCATCTGTCACTTTATATAGGCCTCTGTATATCCATCTCAGATGGATGACGGGACGACGGCGATGTATTAATTTAGCAAATGAAAAACCTACCGCCATTATTTTATAAATTTTTTTAATCAATTACATGTTTCGAAATTCCAATAATCTTCATCTTCAGACCCTTATAAGATCCATGCAGTAATATGAGAACTAGCCATCCATTTATAATCCCGCGTATACCCTCTCACCCCAAGATGTAGCGGACAACTGTCATACCAACCATGTATGACACTTGTCGGCTACATCTTAGGATGAGACGGAAGGTTTTCCATTTGCTAAGTTGATATAGGCCTGGTTTTGGTCCTGGGTACGATCTGATGTTGCAGTCATACGAACTATTGTCTGACGCAAAGCACCACGGTCGCATTAAGGACTTGGCGATATGCCCCACTTGTACAGAGAATCCTCACAGACTACATGATGTGTTCGGATCCTGTTTATAGGTTTCCATTGTTGGCGCCGCGGTGGAGTAGCCGAGCGGTCTAAGGCGCCTCGCTGCGGAGAGCGCTGTTGCTCGCCGACGGAGGTTCGAGTCCTCCCTGAGGCATGGGTTTGTGTGTTTGCCCTTAGGCTAGTTTACCTAGGTTTAAGTAGTTTGTAAGCAACGGACTGATGACCACGCAGTTTGGTCCGATAGATTTACGAACATTTGAACATTTTGAACATTGTTGGCGGGGCAGTTCGAAACCTGTGCGTCTTTCTGGGGGATAGAGCCAGAGAGCTGTGAAATTGACAGTGCTCCAGTTCGTCCGCTATTGCTCAGTGATGTTGAAATCCGCGTCTAGTACCACTGTGACAACGTTTCGTGAAATCGAAGAAGGTAATGAAACGATGTTCAATCATATATGCCTTCAGGTACAGTGCCTTGGTACGCCGAAGATAATAAATGTCTCTTGTATTTAAAGCAAATGGGAAACAATATTTCCTTTATTAATTCATATTTAGGGCAACGAGCAGATAATGTTTTTATTTTTTCTATTTGCAATAAAAACAATACCTTTCTTTTGGCCCTTAAATGATTTTCTTCGCTACCAAACTGTGAACCATATGTATTGCACGAAATGTTTCTTTAATTACATCTTCCTATTCGTAATGAAAATTTTACTACTACATTTAGTGACTCGGGAAATATTAATACAGCAACATTAAAAACAGCGACTTCTCCGTTTGCATCATGCCATTCTTCTGTTACTATAGTGTTGCCGCTTGGAGCGCTAGCGTCGTTAGCGCGAGTGTTGGCTCTTTTACGTTAGTACCGTTAAAGTCGTTCCAAGAGCCAGACTGAGCTTTTATGTAGGCATTAGACTGTGATATTACTATGTATATATTGATTAAACACACTGAGGATTCTACAAGCAAGTATTCGCTGTGTTCAATCATATCAACTACAGCACAGCAACCAACAAAATCATTTTATGAAATATAGTAAAGTTGATTAGGAAATAAGTAAACAGCTTTTTCTAAAGAGTAGTTACTGTTCCATATTTCGTGTTATATTCTTATCTCCTTTATATATAAAACAGATTTCCGTGTGTTTGTCTGTACGTAATGCATACAAATCTACAATTTTCTTCCAATCTTTTGTACATGGAAGCTTCAGTCAATGAGGACGGTCTCCGTAAGTGTAAGGATCACGTAAAACACATAGTTCACGATATGTGACGTCATGAACAATGAGATGCGAGATAAACTGTTACACCACGCGATAATGTTGCCCATTTCCTCCTAAACCACTGGACCGATTTCAAACAAATTTGATACAGATATTCCTTTTCCTCACCGAGAGGTAACTCTTGCTGCAGGGTTAAGAATGACATACGACACGTGGTTCAGGAAATATGACGTCACAAACAATAGTAGTCGCAATAAAAAAGACTGCCACATAATGCGTAGAGACTATTTCTACACTGTATGAGAGTGAGAGTACTTATCGACTTGCAACAGACTTTAAAGATAATTCCAAACCTTCATTATATTTTTTCTCGCTGATAACCACAGTAAAATGATGAAAGGAAAAATGTTTCTCGGTAACTACTTTTCGGTTGCTCACGAACTAAAAGTACGGCATTCCGTATGACGTTACAATTTATAATTTCTACAGTACAAATTGTAACCGCAGGAAATTTTTTACACACATACAGCTGAATGTACCTTCGAAATTGTATCATAGTACGACACGTAGTTCATAAGTCATGAGCGCACAAAATTAACGTTAATGTAAAACCGCCCCATAACGCACCAAGTTTTAATCTATTAGTTCTTTACGACTAATTGTATTCGCAACAGATTTTACAGACATACAACACTTATATAAAATAATATATACCTGAAAATTATCCAATTATGCAATTGTACAACACATAATAAATATGAGGTCGTACTAATTTTATATGTCATTTGTATTTTGATTTGTATCTTCCTTTGGTTGGATACTGCACTTATAATTTTGTACATTATGCAACACAGCCTCATTTATTATATATTCTTCCATAAATATAACATACTTTTAAAAAAAAAGGAGAAGGACTGAGAGAGAAGGAATAGGAGAAGTCAGGAATAAATAAATACCCGGGAAAAGCCGGAGTTTCAGCTAGTACATACATGCATACACACATTGATTTTTATAACTGTAGATTTTAGGTCCATTGTACTAAATCGGTGGAAATCCAGTTAGTCTGATTTTGTGCATATGTACGATTACTTTGAACCTCGGTAACCTATAAACAAAGCGAAAGTTTTTGAAATGTATTCTGAAAATATTGTTTTAATAACGTTTGGTAAAAATTTTGATGGTTTTCAATGATAGTAAAACAGAGAAAGAAAATCTCCACAATTCCTTGTTTTAGTATCGAAAAATCGTGGTTTTCCTTGTATTTCTCAAAAACCTCACATGAATACACGCAACTTTTATAAACCGTAGAAATACGATCTTAGGCCACAACTACTGCACAAGAACCAACAGATTTGCTGAGTTTGACATGGCTGTAGAAAGTGTGTAATATCTGAAATTTGACCCAATGCTCTAGGATAGCTACAGTGTTTCCAGTGTTCTGACAGTTACTAGGGCAAGGGCTATACAAAACACTTCATCCCTTACCACTGCGATCAAGAGGACCTGCGATGTGGACCTGAAGCATTTTCGCCGCGGCGTTTCTACGAATCTACGAACATATTAATACCATGCGCTAATGTTTATTATCCTGATAAGGGCGGAACCATTGTGTTAACGTAACGATGCTAGGGAGATAACGATGGCGCTTACCACTGGAGTATCCGTCTCAGTAGGGAAGCAGACGTCATATAAACTCTCTTTAGCAATGATAAGTACAAATTTAGCTCGTTCTCGTGGGTCATCAGCCTGATTGCCTTCTCTCGTGAAATTCCGATAGTACACAATTCTAAATTTTAATTACTAGTCCAGGAAAAAAATCCCAGCTCTTCATAATTGGACTGCTGTGAAATTTGTGTACAACGTTAAAACTGCGTCCGGCACCTGTCGTTAATTACTGGCTGTAGTAATTATTTTCTCTGTTTTTACAACGATTTATATTCAATCTGAGTATCGGAACGTCACTTGTTAATGTCTACGTTGTTGGCACTGGCTAAATATGACACGGCCATACTCCGCCTACACAAACAATTTAATGTAGAGAATAATGTATAAATAGGAACTACTGCCAGATACTATCATTTTGACATACGTATCCATACATTTTATGCAGGAACTTTCGGTACCACCACATCCAGAAATATTCAGTATACATTATGTGTTTTTAAACTTTCAAATACGAGTCTCGGCTACTGCTTGATCATGCATCTATAAGTGTAGCAATTCGATAAAGTGAATTTATTGTCCAGAGCGATCAGAAGCATAACCCTATCATACAAGTTGTAGCCTTGATGAAAGCATGAAATTGACTTCGATAACTGTTCAAAAATAGTTAAAGGTATTCAGATGTTCAGATATTTATCAACATAAGGAAAGAAACTGCTGAGGTCATCGGCCCCTCCTAGACTTACAAACTACTATAACTTATGCTATGATCAAGACAAACACACACACACACACATACACACACACACACACACACACACACACACATCCATGCCCTATGGAGTATCTGAAGCTCCAACATGGGCGACCGTGCAGTCTGCGACATGGCTCCTTAGACCGCGCGGCCATTCCCACGTGATTTATATGGTTTCAAGGGAACTATAGGAACATATACTACGAAATTATTTAAAGGCACTCGAATGAATATACGAATGGGGATAGGTTACTATAATATATTAACACTAGGTGTAATACAGTGTGAGTCACAAACTGTTGCCAGTAAGAATAACTGCGAAAGTATGACAGGAGCTGAAAATTCTGTAGGACAGATGTTGCATGGGACAAGAGGGGAGGAGGGGGGGGCAGAAATGACGTTGGTTTGTTTCTAGGTGGGGTCGATTGAAAGATGTGAAAGTTGGTAAAATTAATTGCCAATAAAATCATATACAACTAATTTTCCCCGACAATCTAAATTTACCGTTTGCTTATCTGATCAGAGTACCATCGTATCTGGCGGCGAAATAATTTTCCGTGTCCTTTAATAATTGATATATTAAATTGGCAAGATGACGATCAGCCACAAAGGCTACCGGAGCCGTTAAGTTTAAACCCGGAGAGCCAAAGTCTTCGCGAAAGGACACTTCAGTTCCCGCCGTCTTCAGACGAGTTGCCGCCAAGACAGGCCGTCACCCTAGGAGGCGCGAAACCGGCCCTTGTTGTTGATGGTGCGAATGGAGCAGTCTACTGCCTGTCGAATCTCTGGAACAGTTTTGAAACGAATGCCACGGAGTGGATGGTACAGTACTTGCCACTTCCACGACCGAACAGTGCAGTCACAGCTTATGGCGTAAAATGATGGATGCATTGCGCAGAAAGTGTTGCCACTTCTCTCGCAAAGCTTAAGGCCTTGTTACTATGATTTGACTCAGAAGATGAAGGAACCACTTGGTGGCATTCGCTTCAGAACTGTTCCAGAGATTCGACAGGCAGTAGACCGCTCCAATCGCACCATCAACACAGCAGGCTCTGCTGACGGTATACTACGCCTTCCACACCGTTGGTAACGGGTCCTACACAACGCTGGTGACTACTACTTTGAAGGACAGTAACAGGTGCAAACATGTTACACATTTTTATCGGTTGTGAATAAATAGTTTTCACTACTTAAGTTCCAAGCCTCGTAATGTATAAAGATACTATAACACTTCCCTGGGGAACGACGCATATCACTTTTGTCACTTCCGTCAATTTCAATGTCCTGTGTCCTTTTTGACAGGAAATCTATATATATAAAGGAATTGCTGTTCGTTAGTCTCACTAAAACTCAATAACGTCTGAAACGATTTGGATAATTTTAGTCTTGAAATATTCGTGTAAGTCCTGAGAAGGTTTAAACGGTTATAAAATATGGAAAAGTTGTCCGTAAAAGAGGAAAATCGGGAAAAACTAAAAACAGCCTTTTCCAGTGAGCTATCAATACCGTACGTCCAATTGCGATAAAATTTTGTACATTTCATGTTGAAACCAAGCGGAAGGTTCGCATCAAATAAAAATGTGGAAAAGTCGCCCGGAAAATAGAGATATTTAGGAAAAACCGAAAGCAATTTTTTTATGAATGGAAGTCAATTACCACATGGTTGTAAGAGCATCACTTGAGTACGGCTTAATAGGACAAGGTTTGCATAAAATCAATTTTTTGGAAAACCTACCGGAAAATAGGAAAATTTGAGAAAACTGGAAGTGTGTTTTTCAATGTGTTTTTGATTGAATTCAGCACTATAACTGACTATTCGCACGACGGAGAGGGGTTATTCTTCTTTTGTTTTGTTCATTATGGTTCAAAAATGTTCAAATGTTTGTATAGTCTATGGGACTTAACTACGGGGTCATCAGTCCCTAAACTTACAAACTACTTATGAACTACTTACGAACTAGGACGGCACAAATATCCATGCCCGAGGGGGGATTCGAAGCCCCGACCGTAGTGGCCGTGCAGACCGTGACTGCAGCGCCTCAGTCTCCTCGGCCACCGCGGCCGGCGTTCATTATGGTACTGGAAAAATTTTCACTAAAAAAATAGGGAAAGTCGCAAAATTTGAACGAAGTTCCTTTTTCAATGTGTTTCTAAATGTATTCAACACTATAAGTTGAGAACCGTTCATCCGATTGCGATAAAATTTTGATCATTTGACTTTCAACGAAAGATGAACGTTCTTATGAACTAAAAATTTGAGAAAGTTACGCGTAAAATTTGAAAATTCGCGAGAAACTGAAAGAGCTTTTTTCAATGGGATATCAACGTAATTCGTCTGATTGCGATAAAATTTTGCAAATTTTACGTTCAAAGCAAAAGTGAAGTTCTTGTGAAAAGAAATTTGGAAAATTTTCCCGGAAAATTGGAAAATTTTCCCGAAAAATTGGAAAATTTTTGAAATAATAGAAAGAGATTTTTCTATGAAATAACAAAAGCATTCATCTGAATGTGATAAAATCTTGCACATTCGACATTAAAAGCGAGAGGAAGGTTTGAGTAAAGTAAATGTTGGAATAGTTGGTCAGAAAATAGGAGAGTGTGTGTGTGTGATTTACCCACTCTTTCCTCCGACTATCGAGCCGATACTTAGACTATCTGAAGATCCCTTTATAAAGCTACTGGGTTTAAAATACATATGATTTAAATTAATACGGTTTATATTAAGAAGTAAGTGATAGGAAGTTCACCCGGTCGTCTTGTCATGAATACAACCGTACAACTGTGGCGATGTTCTATAAGCGCCCAACTTGATCAAAAGACGCTTGTCAGGTAGTCTAGAAATATGGAATCGATTTCAGATCTCCTGTCGATAGCAATCAACAAATCACAATGGAAACTTTAGCGTAAACTAAAGCTCAATTTAACAATTTGAACATCTATACGCTACTGCTGACTTCTGATAAATACGCTTTTAGCAATCGGTGTACCAATACACGAACTCAGGTGTATGTATGTACTCAATAAAAACTGGACACATGTTATATAGCGTTTTTTATTACAATTCGTCTATACTATCTCCTCTTAAAATTTGACTATTTGTTCTGAAACACACTGTGTTGTAAATAAAGCATGTTCTTCATACTCATACTTATTCAGACCGATTTCTAGCGGGTTTTGAATGCTGGCTACCGAAAATCACGTGACTAGAGTTGGCAACACTGCTCCATGTCGCTAAAGGCCAGAGTGTCTGCAGCGTGTGGTAGCGGTGTGGTGCGGGTCAGTTGGCCGCCCCGTGGGCGGACCGCAGGGCGTGTGACGTGGGTGGGGGTGGAGGGGATCCACCGCCTCCAGTGTTCGCTGGCGACGCCCTGGGTGGGCGACACGAGAGCTGCTTGTCGCCCGAGGCCGCCACAGCAGGTGCTGCCAACAGGCCGCCGGGGCTCGCTCACGCGATACGGGGCACTGACCGCGGCTGCAGCCTAGCTTCCGAGGGGCCCACCGCAACACACGGTAGAACCCTGTGATGCGTGATCTGTCAACATGTGACGGAAAAATTTTGTTATGGGGTTACGTGGTGAATATGTGTTGTTATGGTCTTCAGTCCGGAGACTGGTTTGATGCAGCTCTCCACCCTAATCTATCCTCAGCAAGCCTCTTCATCTCCTAATAAGACCTGCAACCCACATCCATTTGAATCTGCTTACTATATGCATCTCTTGGTCTCCCTCTGCGATTTTTACCCCACACACTTCCCTCCAATGCTAAATTTACGATTCCCCGATGTCTAAGAATGTGTCCGACCAAGCGATCCCTTCTTTTAGTCAGCGTATGCCAAAAATGTCTTTTCTCGCCAATTCTGTTCAGTACCTCTTCATTAGTTATGCGATCTACCCATCTAATCTTCAGCATTTTTCTGTAGCACCACATTTCAAAAGCCTCTATTCTCTTCCTGTCCGCACTGCTTATCGTCCATGTTTCACTCCCGTACAAGGCAACACTCCACACAAATGCCTTCAGAAAAGACTTCCTTACCCTTAATTTAATATTCGATGTTAGCAAATTTCTCTTTTTCAAAAATGCTTTTCTTCCCATTGCCATTCTGCATTTTATATCCTCTGTACTGCGACCATCGCATGTTATTTTACTACCCAAGTAACAAAACTCATCTATCACCTTCATTGTTTCGTTACCTAATCTAATTCCTTCAGCATCGTCCGACTTTCTAAGACCGCATTCCATTATTTTTGTTTTGCTCTTGTTAATGTTCATTTTATACGCTCTCTTCAACACACTGTCCATTCCATTCAACTGCTCTTCCAGGTCCTTTGCTGTCTCTGACAGAATTACAATGTCATCAGCAAAACGCAATGTTTTTATTTCTTCCCCCTGAACTTCAATCCCTGGTGAATATGTATTAGCACAAAATCCAAAAATCCAAATCCAAAAATATTATTGGAAAAAAAAACTTTCTTGCGGCAACAGCTGTACGGTTTGTCGCGATGGAAGGCCGAGCGTTCAGCCGGGCGCCTTTGCTAAGCGCTCCAGGCAAATATTCAACGAACAACCAAGACCGAACACGAACAAACGACCGCAAATCATCGATCTACCTGAAGAACAAAAAAGTCATCATCATCATCATTAGAGAATAGAAAAACTTGTGGAATCCGACCTCGGGGAAGATCATGTGGTATTACCTCACATTGTTCCCTATTTTATTTCGGGATTTATTCCATTACATTTTCGTTTCTTTTCATCTGGCCTGCTTCTGCAGTAGAGTTGTGGCGATTCGTCAATGAGTCGTTCATTTGAACGAATACAAACACAAATAAAGAATCGCAAGAATCGAATCGTGATTCGGACGAATCGTCGTTCAAAAGAATCGTCTGTCTCGTGACGATTCTTAAGTTCCAACGATTCACGATTCGAAGGCGACTGCCGAATCTTGCCGAATCGTGCAGAATGCCGGAGAGAAGAGGGGGGGGGGGGGACGAAAGTCGTTCAAAAGAATCGCCTGTCTAACGATTCATGATTCGAAAGAAAGTGTCGAATCGTGCCGAATAATTACTAAAGCCAAAGAGCGTGTGAACAAAGGAAGCACAGAACGAAGATCGTGAGCTGTTAATTATTAGCCTATTCACGAATTACACATGACAGAAACAAAACGCAGCGAAATACACAGCTGCCAATACATACGAATATACGTCTTTTATAAAGTTTGCATATTATGTATTTAAACGAGCAATCCTTACACATTTACATTTCGCGTATCCCGAAAATGGCTGTAACGATTTAGATTATATTTTGCGTTTAGAGAGGTTTAAGCTTTTGGAGTTCATCTACGTAGTTACAGTTTTTGTAAAAAATCAATTTTACAAAACTATTCTTTTTATATAAAAACGCGATTTTAAATGTTTTTAAAGCCATCTCAAAAATCTTTTTTGCCACTTTGGTTTTTACGTTATCAGCTTTCCTGAAAGAAACCGATTTTAGAAAAAAGAAACATTTTAATAAACGTGAATTTCTTGCATCTCGAAAGAAATTTAATATTTAGAAATGGATTTTTATTTTTCATGTTTATTTCGTGTTTCCTTCAACTAATTGATTTTACATAAGTATTTTATAATGATTAGATACCTATTAATTACCATAGATTTAATTATATTTACATTTAAATTGCCGAACTATTCAAACAGTCAAAAAAAAATTATAAGGTTACTGGAGGATTCGAAATAAGTGACCTACATTCATTAAATCTGCAACGCTACTAAATGAGCTATGATGACTGCAGAAACAGTTGGTAGTGTAATATGTATTTATAACCGCTCGCTAAACTTCAGACTATTTTCTCGAGAATTTTTGAGAGCTCAATTGAATGGCTTTGCCTCATTATTATTTTAAGTCTGAACTTTACGCAACCATAAATATTAAAAAATTCGATACCCATATTGTCACCTTTTCGGCATTTTGTAATAATCGTGCCATCGCAGACGAGAAACAATCGTGAACGAATCGTAGAAACAGATGCAAAAGATTAAGATTCCAACATCCATAACACAGACATGTGTTGCCATCTATGAGCAAGATGTAGAAGTAAGAATCGCGCCAATGCTGACTAAAGAATCGCAAAAGAATCGTGAACGAATCGTAGGAATCGATTCACAGTGTGGGATTGAATCGGAAGAATCGATTGATAAAAAAAGAATCGTGTTGCCCAACTCTATTCTGCAGTCCAGACAGTTTTGTTTCGGATAGCTGGCCGCACACGGAAGTCAGCCGAGCTGGTTCATGCCGGCCGTGACATACTGTATGGTGCAGTACCGTGGAAAGCATTCGTTCGCTGCGGCAGTCAGGGCGGTTCTTCCCGGCAGCTGTCGAGGCTGGAACCGTGTGCTTTTCATTTCATTATTTTGCCGATAATATTTTCTGAGACATAACTCCAACCTACCAAAGGATTACGATCATGTCTTATTAGATTAATTACAATTTCAGATTCATTTAAAAGTGCAGCTTTACCATAAACTAAAAATTATAGGAAGTGATTTGTTATTGGCTGATACAAATCAGCAAATCGAGTGAAAGCTTCTAACATCTAGGCGCCAAGTCAGAGCGTGGGCTCTGTACCCAGTCTTCGACAGGCCACAGGACGGTCAATACGTATGTGAAAGGCTAGGGTCATAAAGTGTATAATTAGGCGGAATTAATCGCCAGATAAAGAGATATTAATGATAATTATCTACTCTACAGTGACGAGCAGTGCGTGTGAAGTTTCGGTGCTGATATTGTGTGAATTAGACGAGTTGCGGCTCCGGGGATAGTCTGCATAGGAAAAGAAGTTAATATTGTCATTGCGACACAGTTGATAAATTTAATAATTAACAGATTCAATATTCAGAAGATGCTCAACAGATTTAATTCCGGGATATTTCAGAAGTTGGTAAATCTGGTTCCAACGTAGATAGCCACACTAAAGTTAATAAACAAAATTGTTCAGAAAGACCGCTTTCATTTCATGTAGGCAGAAACATTTTCTCCTGTGATATTAATTTGCAGCAACACACGACGAGATTTACATTCCGCCAGAGTCCACGACCGGCGGAGGAAACATCCAATGGGACTTAATCGAGTCTGTATAATCAGGTAAGCAAGCCTGAACGGTGTTTGAACGAGGTAGGAGGAGAGGGCGCACACCGCAGAGAGTTTAACTGTTCTTGATATTGACATTTATTCAGTGTGTGTGTGTGTGTGTGTGTCCGCGTGTAACCCCACTCGGCAAATTAATTCCGAGCTACGGTGGCACTTTCCCGTAGCTGGCATCCCGCAAAAAACTGTACTGACATTTTATAATGGCCCAGTGAGTAACCGTTACAATCAGTTTGGATTTAGGAAAAATGTAGGAACACGGTAGGCAACACTCACATTACGACTTATCTTAGAAGATAGGCTAAGGAAAGGGAAACCTACGTTTTTAGTGTTTGTCGATTTGGAGAAAGCTTTTGTCAATGTCCACTGGAATACAGTCTTCCAAATTCTGAAGGAATCAGGGGTAAAATATAGGGAGCGAAGAGTTATATTCAACCTATACACAAACGAGACAGCGGTTGTTAGAGTCGAAGGGCAAGAAAGGGACGAAGAGGATGGGAAGGGAGCAAGACAGGGTTGTAGCCTTTCCCAAATGTTGTTCAATCTGTACATTGAGCAGGCAGTGAAGGGATGGAAGGAAAAATTTGGAGAGGGCATTCAAGTGCAGGGAAAAGAAATAAAAAGTTGCGATTTGCCGATGACATAGTAATTCTGTCAGAGACCGCAAAAGATCTGGAAGAGCAATTGAATGGGTTAGACAGTATCCTGAAAGATGATCCTTAACAAGAGTAAAACGAAGGTAATGGAATGTAATGTCAGCAAATTAGGCGATGCTGAAGGAATTGTGTTAGGTAATGAGACAATAAAAGTAGTAGATGAATTTTGTTATTTGGGTAGCAAGATAATATCTGATGGCCGAAGAAAATAAGATATAAAATACAGAATAGCTATGGGAGGAAAAGAGTTTCTAAATAAGCGAAACTTGTTAATATCCAATATTAATTTATATGTTAGGAAGTGCTTTCTGAACGCATTTGTCTGGAGTGTAGCATTGTATGGGAGTGAAACGTGGACGATTAGGAATTCAGATAAAAAGTTGATAGATTTTTAAATGTGGTGCTACAGACGAATGATGAAAATTGGATGGGTAGATCACGTAACTAATGAGGAGGTGCTTAACCAAATCGAGGAGAAAAGGAGTTTCTGGCATATCCTAAGAGATTGCTTGGACACATTCTGAGACATCAAGGAATTGTCAACTTAGCATTAGAATGAAGCGTGTGGGGTAAAAGTCGTAGAGGAAGACCGAGGGACGAATATAGTAAGCAGATTCAACAAGATGTAGGTTGCCGAACGTATTCTCAGATGAAGAGACTTGAACAGGACAGGGTAGCGTGGACAACTGCATGAAACCAGTCTGCAGACTGAAGGCCACAACAACAAAATCATTAGAGACTTATTATGCCTTTTAACGTTCAGTATGGGGCATAGTACCCCTAACAAAATTCTTCGATCATCCCCTCATTCCCCCCCCCCCCCCCTCCTCTCCGCTACCAAGCCCATGAGTCTCTTAGATAACCTTGCTTCTCACATGTGTGTAACATGACGCTCTAACTGCTTCATTTAAGGTGTTCATTCCCAGTTTTTAATTTCCTCATTGCGGATACCCTCCTGCCATTGTTCTTATCTAGTAGCCCCTGCAATCATTCTTGCAACTTTCATGTATGTAGCCTCAACCTTTTGAATAAGGTAACCTGTATACACCCAGATTTCACTCCCATAGAACGAAGTTGGTCGAAAGATAGAGCGTTGCACCGCTAACTTAGTCTTGATACTGACTTCCTTCTTGAAGAAGAGAATAGCTTTACTACACTTTGATTCAAGTTCTTTCACTATGTTGCGATCCTAGACTTTTGAAATTGTGTACCTGAAATAACTTTGTTCCACCTATTCTGCACTCAGTCTGTTTACATCTCTTTCCCATAAACATTGCTTTTGTGGTTTATGGTGTGGCTTCCTAGTCCTAGTTCATGAACCACAGGCAACGTATGAGTGGCCAAACAAGTGGTCCTGACATTTGGGATACCAGTTACTTCGGAATATGGTTGAGCATCTCGGACATGTTTTGAGTCGTGACCATCTCTGTACTAAGACGGCAAAGCCTACCAAATCCACCGGTTAGGCCCTCAACGGTTAGGATTAAAACCCACGGGGTCTCTGAGCAAGTAAGGTTAGCAACCTGTTTCCCAGATACTTCAATATGACGTTGTCAACAATCAGAGAAAAATGCCTCGGACCTTTGCAGGTCTTTCCAAACAATCTGAAAAAAAAAGAAGAAATTAAAAAAAATTAATAAAGCGTTCTAAGGTGCCTTAGTGCGGTTCAAGTCCCTTACTCAGGCATGGGTGAGTGTGTTGTCCTTTGGTTGGTTTAACATAGTTTAGGTAGTTTCTAAGTCTAGGGACTAATAACCAAAGAAATTCCCACATATTTACAAACATTTGAATTTGAACACGCTGATTCGGAAGGATGTTGGTTCAAATCCACCTCCGGCCATCCACATTATGTTTTCCGTGATTTCCCTAAATCACTCCAGGCAAATGCCGGGATGGTTCCTTTGAAAGGGCACGGCCGATTTCCTTCCACATCCTTACCCAAACAATCCGAGCGTAAGCTCTGCCTCTAATGACCACGCTGTCGACGGGACGTTAAACTCCAAGTTTCCTTCCTTTTTCTTTCTTCTTTTTTTTTTTTTTTTTTTTTTTTTTTTTTTACACTCCGCCTTCGGCACTGACTACCATCAAGAGGAGATTAAAAAAGATACTGCACGTCAGTTACTACCAGAGATCATTTCTGCCAAATATGTAGAGTGACCAGATGTCCATATTAATCCAAATATGTCATCCTGTCCTGGTTTAGAAACCAGGTTTTGAATTGTAAGACACACCCAGGGGCAGATATAGGCTCTGGTTATGAACTATAGGTTAAAATTTAAAAGATTGGAAAAAGGTAGAAAATTAAGGAGAAGGAACCTGGACAACCTGAGGGAACCAGAGGTGATTAAGGGTCAGAGGAAGCCGTTGGCAAGGATTGTCTGAAACGAGGGAAAGTAATACAGTAGAAGCAGACTGGATAGCTCTGAGAGATAGAATAGTGAATGCCGCAGAGGATCATAGGCAGAAGGACAACGCCTAATATAAATCCTTAGATAACATAGGAGATTCTTAACTTAATTGATAAAAGGAGAAAATATCAAAATGCATCAAGTGAAGCAGGCAAAAAAGAGTACAGACGACTGAAAAATATGATTGAGTGGAAGTGCAGAGTGGCTGAGCAGGAGTAGCTTGAGGAGAAATTCAAGATCGTAGAAAATTGTATGACAAGGGTAAAACAGATACCACATACAGGAAAATAAAATAGATATTTGGAGACAAGAAAAGCAGCAGTATGAATATCTAAAACTAAGACGGAAAACCAGTACTAAGGAAAGAAGGGAAAGCTGATAGGTGCAAGGAATACATAGAAGGCCTATACAAAGGAAATAAATTAAAGTTCAGAGACATAGTAATTCTGTTAGAGACAGCAAATGACCTGGAAGAGTAATTAAACGGAATGGACAGTGTCTTGAAAGGAAGGTATAAGATGAATATTAACAAGAGTAAAACGAGGGTAATGGAATGTAGTGTCAGAAAATCAGGCGATGTTGAAGGAATTAGACTAGCTAATGAGGCAATAAAAGTTGTAGATGAGTTTTGTTACTTTGGTAGCAAGATAACTTCTGATGACCGAAGTAATGAAGATATAAAATGCAGAATGGCTATGGGATGAAAAGCGTTTCTGAATAAGCGAAATCTGTTAACAACCAATGTTAGTTTAAATGTTAATAAGTCCTTTCTGAAAGCATATGTCTAGTGTGTAGCATTGTATGGGAGTGAAACGTGGACCATAAGGGGATCAGACGAAAAGATGATAGAAGCTTTCGAAATGTGGTGCTACAGACGAATGATGAAGATTTTATGCGTAAATCACGTAACTAATGAAAAGGTGCTCAGCAGAATTGTGGAGAAAGGAGTTTCTGCTATATTCTAAGAGAAGGGGGACACATTCTGAGGCATCAAGAATTCGCCAAATTAGCATTAAAAGGAAGAGTGTGGTGTAAAAATCGTAGAGGAAGACCAAAGGATGAATACAGCAAGCAAATTCAAAAGCGTGTTACCGTACGTATTCTCAGATAAAGATGCTTACACAGGACAGGGTAGTGTGGAGAGCTGCATCAAACCAGACTGAGGACAGAAGATCACAACAACAACAAGTCCGTATGAAATATTTGTGTTTTCGTAAAAAGCCTGCAGCTTCCACAGACAAACTGCTTACGACTTGTTGCGCCGATACAGTATTGATGGTAGCATGTGGTACACGTTTGTCATTGTATCCATTCACGTTTTTTTTTTCAACTACAACGCTTGTCCATTTCCCCTGGCAGAATCCTCATTGCCATTCTATCGTTTCGTCTTCAGAATAATTTAAAGGCACAACATCGTCGACAGTTTTTGATAAAAGATTAGTAACTTTATATTTTTCTTTTTGACAACATCGGTACAAACTCGTATATGGCACTCCTTAAGTTGTATTGGCTTCTAATAGTGATATTCCTTTCATAGCTGCTCAAATTGCATTCTCCATCGACCCATCGTCCCATTCCATTCTGCCTCCTTTCCATTTATAGGTCCTCACTATCTGAAGGAAATGAAAGAATAATTTATTACAATTCTTTCTCTTTAGCTATGTTCCCGCACAGGCAGGGCAGGCTTTGTAACTTCGGAATTGCCATGTTAATATTTACGGGGTGGCCAGATGCCCTTCCTTTCGCCACACGCAAGCTCCCCCAGGAAGAAATACGTACCACAATTGTCTGCGTATAGCGTTATACGCGGGGAAGTGTAAAAGTGTTAGACAATGTTTGCGAATAGTGTAACTGAGGCGGGACTTTTGTACCAGCCCGGTATTCACCTAGGGGGATGTGGGAAACCGCCTAAAAACCACATCCAGGCTGGCCAGCACAGACTCTTTTCATTAATCAGCCGAGTGGATTCGAACCGGGGTCGGTACGCCTCCCCGTCTCGGAAAGCGGTGCGTTAGACCACACGGCTAACCGAGAGCGTGAAAGCAAAATAGAAAATCAGTTGTAAATGCACTTTTTTCCGTATTCAATCAGTTTTCCACCACCACAAATCCACGTTCTTAATTACTGAAATAGCCCCAAATTACACTTAAACGCTATTGTGAAGTATTTCCCAAATGCTCTGACACGTGACAGTATAAATCACCAATTTGGCATAGAAAGCACCCAGGATAGTGCCTCAACTTATTTAATGACTTTCATTTCCTACAAACTGCAGGAAATCCATTGCGAATACCATGTCAATTTTACAAACCCTGTAATGACCAACTTACCTTATACACTTTAAATAAATCTTGCGTAGATTTCTGAAGTCGGAAAAGGAAATACTGGATACACAAAACCTTCGATAGCAAGAAAAACTTACATAAATACGTCTCCACTTTGCTGTTATTGCAGCGGAGCACAGAAGCTTACAGTTATCCATACAGCCGCTCTATTCAGTTAGCTACGCAAATTACCAGAGATCACGGCAGTATTACCGACTGCTGTCATATTACGGGTGATGGAACACCGACATTTGCCTACAATAGTTCCTGGATTCCCATCAGAGGTCGCGCATTACGATGACGATCTCGTGTGTCGAACCTGATTGGACGAACCATAATTAGATAGCTCGTACGTACAGCCTCCAAGATGGAGTATATCGATTCACGACAGAATACATCGTTTCATCAGAGTGCATCGCTTCTCCAAACGGAGCTATCACTTTTCTGAAGCGTTCCGCACTGCCTCGAGCTTCTCCCAACAGACCAAGAGCTGACGCCTCTTCTTTCCGAAATACCGCCGACGGGAGAGAAGTTTGAAATACCATACAGTGCTTGGAACTTAGCCTAATTCCTGTATTTTCTCCACATTCCGAAGTATAGTTTTTAATAGATATTATATGTTCTGATGTGGAGTGATTGTTTATGTTAAAGTGTACCTTAGAAATATCCCCCCCCCTCCCCGCACACACAAACACACATAACAAAAACCGATCGCTGCCGATTCACTCTCGCCATTTTGACATTTTGATCCATTTGAACGAACAATCCGCAATCCACATTTTCAAATTAAGCCGGCGACACCTTCAATCCAGCAACTACTGAAAGGGTTCCCGGAAGTAATCTCCATGCGTTTATAGCCCACCCTCAGATACGCCGATAAGCCAACAATATCAGCCGTTCACTACATCGGAGGCAAAGCGTCACAGGAATAACTGGGAACAAGATAATTTCACAAAATGATAACACCAGAAATAAAGCTTAATTGGTATCCTTCTGCATAGGAACACGAAAGCAGCTATTTTTGCGAAATATCTTAATATTTTTTATTTTTTCCTGGAAAAAATTATAAATTAGAGGACAAACCTTTAGAATTATGGTTGTATTTATTACGTAATAATAATATTCCATTTTGCCTTCGTTTATGATCAACGATAATGTTTATGCACTTACTTCCCGTACAACGACCTACGATATGACGTCAATGCCAGCATCGAAACCGGCATAATGCAGCACATAAATTGTCAAAAACAATACTTCGCAAAAAAAAAAAAAAAAAAAAAAAAAAAAAAAAAAAAAAAAAAAAAAAAAAAGGAAACATCATAAACAACAAAGAAACACTGGACTTTGCAAAAACACCTAATTTGGCAAGAACGTAACACAATTTGACAAAATGAACCGAATTTGGATAGATATATACCCAAACCGTAAAAAGGATTGTCAGGCCAGACAAGAAGTTTAACAAGCTTGACAGAGAAACAAATAAACTGAAAAAAACACAAACTATGAAAAATAGTGCAAAACAGGGAAAGAACATGAAAAGTGACCAAGAAGCACCGAAATTGGAAAAACACCTAATTTGGTTTAAAAAAAAACCGACAAGTGCAAATACCAAACTTGGAAACAGAATGTCGCTAAATAAAAAATTAAAAAAAATCTTGAACAGGCGAACGCTAACAAGAAAACTTTCAAAAATCAGCAAATCTGGGAAAATTTGCACTGAAACTGAAAATAAAATAATAAGAACACTTTAAAAATAATTATTCTGAATTGGGAAAAAAACGTAAGCACTATTTAAATTGGAAAGAGACAAATCTGCCAAAAATAGCAAACAATTTTTCCTAAAAAGGGCAGCTACATTGGCATACAATATCACGAAGCCTTTGCAATTAACACCGAAATTGATAAAAAAATAACAATGTATTTTTCTATAATATAAATCGATGTTTCCCTGTCCCTGTATGTAACAATCGTTCATTCAATTTATCCGGAAAAGATACACATATACTAAATAGTCAAATACGTATAAAATAGATAGACGAATAAGGTCTTCATCATTGTGTTATACGTTCTGCGGCGGTGAATGTAAGGAGTGATCCTACATGGTGAGATGCACTCAAAAATAAATAACTAATTTGTAAATGTGATGTAATTGTACAGATAAACAATTACAATTTTAAAAAATGGATGATTTATTGACGATAACGAGTTTCCCCAACTGAGCAAACCAATAATGCATTGGTTGACCTCTGGTTCTTATGCAAGTACTTGTTCGGCTTGGAACTCAAGACAGAATTGTAGGATGTCCTTTTGAGGAATATAGTAAGAAATGTGATTAATTTATATGCTTATTACAGCGGAAGTAAGTACAAATGTAATTCTGCCATTAGACAGTATTAATTAGTTTATTACAACGCAATCATGATTTCGGCCGTGTTGCCCATTGTCAAGTGTCCGATACAAGTTTAAAATTTTCTTATATGCCTTATCTGCTTATTATCGCCACATCAATATACGTTTGGTTTTATAGAACTATATAGATGTGGCGATGGTATGAAGTTTTGGCGTATGAGACAGTTGTAAATGTTTTGGGAAGAAGTGTCTGTAGCAAAGCAAAATTCATGACAAATATGAAAAGCGGACATAAATAAGTAGAATAACAAATTGGCGAAATTGAGCGAGATAGTTAATTTAAGTCTTGGAGGAATCATAAAACAGATATAGAATAATTGGAAATCAGTGAAGAATTAATAAAGTGGAAGTAGCATACAATATGACAAAAGTAAAAGGGCTGCATGCTCTAGAAACAAAATATTATAACATGCTTACAGGAATAACAAACGTACTCTAAAACAAATAGACAATAGGAAATGAATGAAAAATCAGGAGGAATGGAAGGAAAGTCACATTTGGTAGAGAAGGGAGTACATGAAAAATAGTAAGCTACAACGAAAGAAGACAAACTGAATTTATTAAGTGATCCTACTCGGCCAATATACAAATGAAAAGTTATTTAGCAATTGCTTATAAATAGGTGAAAGTCGTTGTGAAATAGTGTCTAGTACTAATGTCTTTTATCATGTGCCTACATATCAGTTACTTTAGATACAAAGGGTATCCTCCAGGGAGAGTCACGCGATCTTCTCTCCCCACCACCTCTGTACTCAATGGATTTCCTGGTTTCTGGTAGCTTTCCCGCATGTTGGCCGCTCGGACTTCACTTGGTGCTGGGATCGTAGTGAGGTAAGGCTGGTTCTTGTGCTTACGGAGATGGTAGGGATTCGTTGTCTAGCATGTTTAACTTAGACTATTGAACTTAGCCTTTTTTTTTTTTTAATATTCCTTCCGATCGTGCACGGAAAGGTGTTCTAGTTTTTCAATCCAGTGATTTCCAACAGATAAACACGGTGTTTGTGTTGCTGGTTGCAGTTTTATAACGGCGTGGTATATTCAAACCTATTGTGATTATGTGGCGGTGTACGAACTCTGTGTAAATTCTTCCTAGCTTTGTGGGGCCTGACTTCTAACAGACGATATGTTCATTTTTGTACAGTGCGTGTAAAAATTTCTTATCATTTATTTCCATGAGTGATGTGTGTTCCACATGGTTGGTTCTTAGAATGAAGCCTTCAGCCTCCACTATTATTTGTTCCAAGCCCATCAGGCAAGTAACCATGCGTGTATCCTTCTGATATCCACTAACATTTCGCGATCTTCTCTCCCCGCCTATTTTAATTTTGCTGTTTATTCTCCGAACTTGTAGTATGCACTCAGTATTTGTCACTAATTCTCTCCGAGCCTTGTACAACCTCCTTCAATAGCTTGCTTATGAAATTCTAAACATTTCTATGGGTTGCATGCCGTAGTTTTTATTTTATTTTTCCGACTTTGTAATTATTTCTCTTTTCTAGGTGTTGAGACTGGACTTTTTCCGTCTCTGTGAACGCTCCCAATCGCATGTTTCTGCATTTCAGTAGCTTCCTTATGAAAGTCTACGCAGTTCTAGGGGTTCAATGCCGTAGTTAATTTTCTTTTCAGAAACTGAACTTATTCATTTTTATCGGTTTTTGGAACCACGTGGGTCCGAACTCCGACTTCAGGGGCTTGCAGCTAGTCACCTGAATTCACGCCACTTATCATAAAACCAGTGCCTAGGTAGTGTACTCTCAGATTGCAACTTAAGAATCCGCCGTGATTTTGTGTAATGAATCCGATTTTTAACCACTTCACCTTCAGTGGAGTGCGATCATGTAACGTAGCCGTTAGCGTGTTTGCTCGCGGTTTAATCTAAATGCAACTTAACTTTGCTATACTCACGCATCATCTCAAACCAGGCACGACAGACCAGAGCCATCTTCGCAGTTTCATTGTTTATTGTGTTGTGTGGTACCTCCGGCTTTGCTGAATTTCGCCTACGATAGCGGTGCCTGCTTCTGCCTCGTTTCAGCACGCTGTTTTTGGTGAGTTTCGCTGTTGCATTGCGTGTGTGTGAGCGAGTGAGTGTCGTTTGTAAATCCTCCCCTCAGTAGCGTTACGTTCTGTGTAATTTATGTTAAATTCAATGCTGGGCATCGTCAGTATTAGACTAGGTAATGAGATGCATTTTTATTGTATTAACAAAATTGGTTCCCCATTTTGCTTGCGTTCGACCTGAATAAACAAATTAAGTTTAGTATAATTTTGACTTGCCTATAAATTGTAGTTTTCGAGGACCTTCCCCCTTTTATTTAATATTGTTTTTCGCCAGTGCTGAGAACAAGCTCAGATGCAATATTTTTATGTTTAAGTTCCGTTGCGCCATAAATGTTTTCTTAGCCACCTTTCTAAGGTAATTTTAATTGTGATGGCTTGTTTATTAATGCCTGTGTGTAATTTCGTGTGAGCTGTTACGGCCACTGCATTGTTAACTTCCTGCTATTAGAATAATTTGGACCAAATCAGTTCTCAATTTGAGCCAGGGAACAAGGTTTTGTAGGAGGGAGTAGCTGGTAGCTCACACGGATCTTTTGATAACTTTATTGCTAAAATTAAGCTTTTTAATAACAGTAAATTCTTATCTGGATACCTCCTCCCAGAATTGAGCTTTTATTGCGTACAGTGGTCAACTTTTAATATGCCACAGATCGTACAGCACCTGCGACCAGCTTTGCGAAAGAAGCGGCAACACTTTCTGCGCAACCCACCCGTCATTTTGCACGACAATGCGCGGTGTATACAGCGGCAAGCTGTGGCTGCTCTGTTCGGTCGATGGGACTGAGGAGTACCGTTCCGTCCACCTTACTCCCCGACTTCGATTTGATTCCGAAGATGAAGGGACCACTTCGTGGCATTCGCTTCAGAAATGTTTCGAAGACTAGACAGGCAGTAACGGCTCCATTCGCACCATCTCAACAGGACAGTCTGTACTAACAGTATACTACACCTGGCAACGGGCTCTACACAACGCTTGTGCCTACTTTGAAGGAGAGTAACAGGTGCAAACATGTAACGATTTTGTAACGGTTGTGAATAAATAGTTCCAGTATTTAACCCTTTTGATGCATGACTTTTTATTTCAAGCTATAAAAGCTACCACGATTAACGTATAGTGCGTATAAACTGAGAAAATAAATTTAAAAAATTTCTCAATAATTATGCACTGCAACAAACTGTTCATAGAGGGTCAACTGTATAGTGTTTCCATGATGTACCCGATGCAGTAAATGTCATTATTGTGTCTCTCATCTTTCCAGAAAGTAACTCATAATGCAACAATAGTATGTGACTGACTACTTTTACATGGCAAAGGAGGAAAACTAAACTAAACAAACGCAAATGTTAGGAGTAACTCAATGCAGCTAACTGACGAACTGATTCAATAGCGCTCTGCGATTTATAATTTTTAGGACGAGCTACTAGCATTATATGTAACGCTATGTATACAAGCAGCTTCGAATGTTTTGTTGTAAAATTTTGATCAGTTTGAGAGATAATGAGAAAATAAGATATGTACAGTAGAGTCTCGATTATCCGACCTAAGCCAGCTGCTGGCAAGGCCGAATAAGCGGGAAGATCGGATAACACGGAAAATAATAATAATAATAACAATAATAATAAAAACATAAAAAGTTTGCAAAATTATTTGAACGTAGAATACGTGAACAATAACTGAATATAACGTTCATATACATTAGACGGCACTCTAAGAAAAGTGATGAGATATCAGTTTCACCTTCGTCTACTTCGTTACGAAACTTTAAGTATTTCCTGCAAAACAGGAAACCTTTATCTCTATGTTCAGTAAACCATAGGAACAAAGCTTTACTTTCTTTTTCATAATCACATTTTTTTCATGGTTTTCCGTTCTTTCAAAACAGTCGAGGTTAGTTTCGGAAAACAATTTCATTGCGGTTCCTTTTCCAGTCTCCAACTGTTGTTTTCCCGACATTATAATCTTGCTCCACTTTTTGGAAGTTTCACCATTGTCTATTCTTTTTAAAGCTTTAAGTTTTCCTTACACTGAAACGACCACTTTTTCCGTTTTGAAGCCATCACCACAAATTTTTATAAACAAAGCACAACACGTCCATTCCTACTACAGATCTACGTTAGCATTGCAGAGTGAGTAGCAGACGGCGAAGTGAATGATAATGAGGCGCACCAATACAAACAACACGTACAGTCACTGACCTGTAGGCTGGCGCATTGCTACTGTGTACAGTCCTGGCACGGTGAAAGGGTCGGATAACAAGGAAGTTTGGATAACCGAAGATCGGATAATCGAGAGTCTACTGTAGCTATCAGCTACACTATGCATTAAAGGGTTGAGTTCCAACACTCCTATTAGATACCATGAACGGGAAATAGACATGCGTAGGCAGTGGCAGTGATAGAAATATGCTTAATGTGAAGTATTCTTACAAAGTGAAAGGTTACAATCTGTGTTACAATAGTTGCAATATGTCGGCTTGTAAAACATGTTTTTGTCAAAGAGGCTTTCGACTCTTTTAGGCACCGACAAAATCACGTTTTAGATGGAAATGGATGGGGAAACGAAAATTCATCCGCAGCTGATAAGAGACTTCCTCCATAATATTCCCGATGTTTACTACGGTCGGAGGTTCGTATCCCCCCTCGGGCATGGATATTTGTGCCGTCCTTAGTGTTAGCTAGTTCATAAGTAACTTCCTGGCAGATTAAAACTGTGTGCCGGAACCGGGACTCGGACCTGGGACCTTTGCCTTTCGCGGGCAAGCGCACTACGGACTGTGCTATCCCGACACGACTCACGATGCCGCCTCACAACTTTACTTCCGCCGTACCTCGCCTCCTAGTTTCCAAACTTCACAGAAGCTCTCCTGCGAAACTTGCAAGGCTAGCACTCCTGGAAGAAAGAATATGGTGGAGACATGTCTTAGCCACAGCCTAAGGGATGTTTGCAGAATGAAACTTTCACTCTGCGGAAATAAAGTTGTGAGGCGGCATCGTGAGTCGTGTCGAGATAGCACAGTCGGTAGTGCGCTTGCCCGCGAAAGGCAAAGGTCCCAGGTTCGAGTCCCGATTCCGGCACATAATTTTAATCTGCCAGGAAGTTTCATATCAGCGCACACTCCGATGCAGAGTGAAACTTTCATTCTGGAAATGTCGCTTAGGCTGTGGCTAAGCCATGTCTCCACCATATCCTTTCTTCCAGGAGTGCTAGTCTTGCAAGTTTCGCAGGAGAGCTTCTGTGAAGTTTGGATAGTAGGAGGCGAGGTACTGGCGGAAGTAAAGTTGTGACGAGGCATCGTGAGTCGTGTCGGGATAGCACAGTAGGTATTGTGCTTTCCCGCGAAAGGCAAAGGTCCCAGGTTCGAGTCCCGGTTCCGGCACACAATTTTAATCTGCCAGGAAGTTTCATTCCTGATGTTGACAATTGAAATAGCTTAAAAGCTTCTGACATAAGCTCTGACTGTTCCAGCCATCAACTAAGCCCTAACACGCCCGAAGTTATTTCAACTAAGGAGACACCAGAATACTGCATAAAACGCCCAGTTAATGGGGGCCAGGAAAGTACGCCGCAGAGAGCAGTCTGAAAGTTATCCTGCAGTGGTACTCAATTCCAGCTTTACGATGCTGAACGTTCCATCTTCTTCAGGTCCGTAGAGACACAGACTGGAGTGAACAAAGGCACTGGCCGGAACCTGCAGACGGGCTTCCCAGGAAATTCGTGCAGTCACCAGCAGACTATTTCCTACCGCAGCCAAGCGTGACGCCACCCAGGCGGCCGAGGGCGTAATCTCATCCCAGGCCGTCAGAGGCACTGTCATCGACTGCGACAACCGCGCTCTTATTCGTCTACGAGAAGTTCTTAATGCAGTCTGGGTTACAGAGAATCCCAAGCAGTCTGATAGTCTTATCAGTGAGAGTAGTATATTAAGGATGGGGATATTAAACTTTTTAAATGTAGCTAATGCTGCCTTATCGAAATTAAACTCACAAGGGGAGGCCGCCAATTGTAAAATTCAGATTCGATTCATACGGCGCATAATGAAAGCTCATGGCCAGAGGTGTAATTTGACAGAGCTCCAAGATGCACTTCTCAGCCGTTGTCGAGAAAATCGACAGTTAAAAAAAAAGCCGTTGCGTGAAATACTCTTTACGATGTCTACGATGAGTAACATTGTACAGAGACGTTTGCAGCAGCATGGACTATGAGCTCAAAGACCATGGCTGCGGTTACCCTTTACACTGCATCACAAACAGGAGTGCCTGCAACGATGTACGCAACGACGAACCTGCGTGCAGGAAAGCCAAAATGTCATTTTTTCGGTTGAATCCAGCATCTGTTTACGCATCATGATGGTCGCATCCGTGTTTGGCGACATCGCGGTGAACGCACGTTGGAAGCGTGTGTTAGTATCACCCGGCGTGATGGCACGGGGTGCCATTGCTTACACGCTTCGGTCACCTCTTGATCGCATCGACGGCACTTTGAACGGTGGCCGTTACACTTCAGATGTCTTACGACCCGTGTCTCTACCCTTCATTCGATCCCTGCGAAACCTCACATTTCAGCAGAATAATGCATGACCGCATGTTGCAGGTCCTGTACGGGCCTTTCTGTATACGAAACGGAATTTTAATAACAATTACCATTTACTGGTTTTGTTATATTTCTGTCATTTCTGCCGTTGGGGGCGATCTATTTTTTTTTTCAAACATTGCAATTACAAAAGCGTAGGTTCTCCAAGATTGTTTCAAAATATCTTTATTTTGACAGATTTCAGCACATCTGATGATGACATATCTGCCGAAACGGGTCAAAATAAAAATATTTGGAAGCAATCTTGTGCAACCCAAGCGTTTTTGCAGTTTTTGAATTGCTTTTAACTCATACTTTTAAAGAGATATCACTATATAAACACAATCGTGTATCTAAAAATGTTGCATATGACCTTCCATATTGATAGACCAACTTAAATGTTTTGCCTATGTTTAACAGAAAAAAACACCGGCCGCGGTGGCCGAGGGGACTGAGGCGCTCCAGTCACGGTCTGCACGGCCACTACGATCGGGGGTTCTAATTCCCCCTCGGGCATGGATATTTGTGCTGTCGTAGTTCATAAGTAGTTCATAAGTAGTTTGTAAGTTTAGGGACTGATGACCACGTAGTTAAGTCCCATAAGCTTAACAAACATTTGAACATTTGAATTTGAACAGAAAAAACGTTAGGAATCTTCATTTAAAACAGTAAATAATTTCAAAATTTTGTGTACCTCATTACATTACCACTCCTACAATATTGAGAGTGTTCATTTTACCATATTGTAGACCAATCCACCTATTGTTAGCCCCATTGAATTATTGTTGGACTAAGAATTCCTACACAAATTACAAGCCGGTATCACTGTTGAAACGGAACTGTTGCAGAAACAAAAGAACGAGGCCATAATCCCAATAAACTAATTAGCAGTAGTTACAGTACTGTCCTGTACAGAGTGAGCGGAGACCAGCACACTGCGACGCGACTAGTGTTATTGCAGTCGTATTTCGCCGGCTGTGGCCAGGGACAAATCGATAAGCTCTTTGTAATTGTGGGATCAGAAGGCGGCGAGGCATTCCGCGGCAGACAAATCCGCCGCCTGTGTCTGACGTCACAGCGCCAGCCAGAGCTAATAAAGCCGGCAGCTGCCTGCGGCCGCGGGAGGGGCTGTAAAGGATGGCGGCGAAGGGTGGGGGTGTACATGGCGGCGAGACAGACGAGGGAGGGACGGGACAGCAGGCCGCTGAATATTCACGGCTGCGGGGGGCGGGCCGACTTGGCAACGCTGGCCGGCTGCCCGATGATTGGCTGCCCTGGGCCAACCCAGGCTGACGCGATCTCTGTCTAGGTCACGTGTCCAGCTCTGCTGGATATCACATGTAATCTAATATCTGTAAAGATGCCCCTCCCACTGGCGCAGTGTTGCGCTGTCCTCATCACATAAGATGCAAGCTACCTTGCTAAAGGAGCTCTGTAGTCGCTTTGGAGTGCTTCAGAAGGTATGGAGGTGTCTAGGGCATGGTCAATAATGGTGACTCATACCATTTTACTGACCTACACAGTAAATTACACAATAATATATGTACGAATCCAGTATATCCAATATATCCACGATAGTAAAACCGAGCGAGGTCGTTTCAAACCACCTCTGGTCATCGAGATTTAGGTTTTCCGTGATTTCCCTAAGTCACTCCACGCAAATTCCATGATTGTTTCTTTGAAAGGGCACTGCCGATTTCCTTTAAAAATGTTCAAATGTTTGTAGAGCTTATGGGACTTAACTACATCAGGGTCATCAGTCCCCAAAACTTGCAAACTATTTATGAACTAGCTAATACTATGGACGGCACAAATATCCATGCCCGCTGAATATTCACAGCTGAGGGGGGGAGGGGGGGCGACTTGGCAACGCCGGCCTGCTGGCCGATGATTGGCTGCCCTGGGCCAACCCAGGCTGCCTCGGTCCCTGTCTAGGTCACGTGTCCAGCTCTGGCATCCAGCGGTGGATATCACACATCATCTAATATCTGTGCAGATGCCCCTCCGACTGGCGCAGGGTTGTGCTGTCCCCACCAAATAAGATGCAAGCTACCTTGCTAAAGCAGCTCTGTAGTTGCTTTGGAGTGCTTCAGAAGGTGTGGAGGTGTCTAAGGACGTGGTCACTAATGGTGACTCGTACCATTTTACTGACCCACTGATCCACGATAGTAAAACCGAGCGAGGTGGCGCACTGGACTTGCATTCGGAAGGACGGTGGTTCAAGTCCACCTCTGGCCATCGAGACTTAGGTTTTCCGTGATTTCCCTAAGTCACTCCAGGCAAATTCCATGATTGTTTCTTTGGAAGGGGACTGCTGATTTCCTTCAAAAATGTTCAAATGTTTGTAGAGCTTATGGGGCTTAACTACGGGGTCATCAGCCCCTAAACTTGCAAACTACTTATGAACTAGCTAATACTATGGACGGCACAAATATCCATGCCCTAGGGGGTGTGATATTCCTGGCCTGTGGCCACTTCATATTTCTGGCCGCTGGCCGTTTCTTTGCTAACATCGTACGTGTCTTAAACGCGGAAGAAAGACAGCAGTGCAGCATATGTTGAAATGTGGGGTGGGAAGCAGTAGCATATGGCACAGTAGGTGCTGGTTCCCGTGGGAAAGCCCGCCTATGTTACTGGTGCTCTCCTCGCATTGGCTGCTGCATTTCACGTCACGTGATTTCTTTTGAAATTAGTTTTGTTTACTATATACCAAATATTAATTATTCAGAGCTGAGAATTTATAATAAATATCTCTCAAGGACAGACTAGATTTTGACAGTTTAAAAAGTTTAAGGTGCCTTCTCTTATTGTAACAAGAGAAGAGCTATTTTGCAGAAGGCGCGCGACGACCCTGTTTTGGCGCGAAATAGAGCGTCAGGTGCCCTCTCGCAACGCGCCGCAGTTTCAGTCTCGAGCTGACCGCTATACACGCCGAACCGCGCCGGTCATGAGTAAAGATTTGCGTAAATGTGTTAACAGTCGAGGTCTCAACATGAACTATGGGCAGCATAGGCCGTATCATATTAACAATAGTTGCTCATCATATTTTATTATTTATTTAATAAATGGCATCCCTGACAATTAAAAGTCTCGTGAGTCGCTTCTTATGCTAACATCATACAGAACTTATTTTAGCCTCAGTTGTATGCTGTAGGAGAACCAACGACCTGTGTGCTGTCCTCTGCGCTGGGGACACAACTATAGAAGACAACAGGTTAGTCAGAACTCTATGCTTTCCATAAAGTATTGGACAGCAACTACGGCACCTCGTGCGTACGGTAGGGCGGTACAAACGCACACTGCTACGCAACAGCATCCGCAAGGATGTGGAGGTTTTAGGGGATTTGTGGGAGGAAGCAGTACTAACTTCTCCGTCTGCAAATAAAACCCTAGGAAGCTTGTAGGGCATTCGAACCCCCGAGCGTAGTGGCCGTGCAGACCGTGACTGGCGCGCCTCAATCCCCTTGGCCACCGCGGCCGGCACGATTTCCTTCCACAAAACCGTGCAGACACATAATGTATGTGACAAAGGTCACATTGTTGAGTGCATGAAGCCGGGTGGCCTTATTGTGCCAGGCATTAAGGTGACATGATGTTGGAGTCAATACATTCATGACGGCTCCTAATTATGACACGCAGTCTGCGACTATCAACAAACATCACCCTGTAGGAGGGCCATAGTATGGTGCATCAATCTATGTAGAGTCGCGTGAACTTGGCAACGCCACCTTGGAACAGGAGCTACAACATACTGTGAGATTTCACACAGTGACACGATGACTTTCATCTTCTGGATTGGGGTCATACCACCCCAATTTTCTAGTTTCAATGACGCCAGAACACCATGTCTGGGAGGACTGAGAATGGACGAATAGTATATTACACCTCGTGCTCAGTCTTCCATAAGATCTATCAACATGTTAAGGTTAGGCAGCATCAAGGACAACACATCCTACCAATAATGTAGAGTGTCACATAAGTATGCACATAAGTGTAATCCCTGGCTTCATAGTGTGGAGAGTCATTCGATATGGTCACTTTTCGACATATTGCAGCAGACATTAATGCAACAGTGATACATCACAGACGGTCTGAGTCCATGCATCATACTCCTGATGGCAAAACACCCTGGAAGAGTGATCCAAGAAGAGTATGCACGGCCACACACGGCAGGTGTGTCTATGGACGCCTAAATAAAGCATGCAGAGGCTCTCCTGTGGCCACCACGATCTAAGTCTTCTGATATTGAGCATGTATCGCTTAAAAATGGCAGGGACTCTGTTCCTGTAAAAACCCACGGAATCAAGAGGAACAAACATGCCTCACGAAAGGATCTAAACCTGTTTCCCACCATTTTCAACCGCAACTGGAAAAAGGGTTTGCATTTTGGCCAGAAGATGTGTGGCATCGAACTGAACTAGCGCCAAAATTCCTCATATAACTTCCAATAAACTTGTTTATTTCATCCTTCCTTACCTTGCCAGGTAAAAACAGTCAGGTGCGACGGACAAAAATCTACTCTGGTTCACAAAGAGCCTCAACTCCTTCGACATGCCTTAGAGATCACATCGTCAAAAGGGCTGAGCAGTACGTACGTGAGTAACTGTCAAACCAAGTGAATAGATAAGTGTCAAATTTGAACAGCAAATGTGCCTAGGTATCCCTGAGGGTGTTGCCATCTAGGAAATCAGGACTTAGTGTTTATACATGTTGCTACCATAAACAGCGAATTACAGAATTCTGATCAGCAGAATACTGGATATGTTACCATGTGCAAAATTTGTTAGAGTCCTTACGGAAATTCCTCATCATTTCAAGGTAATAAATTAACGTTTTTAGCTCACAATGTTTGCTGAGTTGCTTACAGGCTTCCTTTGGCATGTCGCAAAAATGTGATGCCCTGTCACGTCGCTCTTGTGCTGGGCAAAGAAACGTAGCCTGTCCATCGAGGTTTTTAGGTTCTATGATAGGGGCTGCTGTTCAGGGCGTCTCTGGTCATCTCGGGTCGCTTTTGAGGGGGCAGCACACCTGAAGTTAATAAGGTTAAACGTCGAACGTACCCAACACCACTTTAAATGTGCTTTTCGGGGTGCTGTGGTCAAAGCTAGTCGCCCAAGGGGCACCTTTCTGAGAGACGCCTGTTTTAGTCCTTGTGATCGCTGAACAAACAGTGGTATGTCCGATCGATGACGATGAGTCCAGGACTCTGATTGTCTGTTTAGTCCCTTCCAAAAACCAACAACAACAAAAACAACTCTGAAACAAAATATCGATATAACACAACCCCAGACGAACCAAACGCAAAACGTGTTACGAACTCCTTACATGTATTTCTTCACGTACGGTAAGCTCTACATGAGAAAAATAATTGATATTGTAAAATTTGTTTAAGTTCACGAGACAAGTTAAACTGATAATTTTTGCATCGTAAGACTCGTCCAAACTGTACTACACAATCGACTTCCAGTATCGCCCAACATCCGTACCTTACATTGTGGTTGTGAACCGACATACCATTATCACAGTTTGAAAAATGTACGAGTACTTGGTGTCGTTTGATACTGGACTGTTTGTGGTGTTGTTTACTGTATAAAAAATAGGCTTAAATCAGATGTGTATTGACAATTTCATTAGAATCTCACACCTTATGCGAAGAGTGATCGAGTATATCACACTATTAACTTTTTAGAAAATGTTACTTGCTCAAACAGCGTAGTTACTTCAAGTCGCAACATTGTAATGCCAGTGTTTTCGGTTCCGTTGTATCGGTAGACGTACTTTTTTTAGAGTAACCAAAGCACCTTCTTTAGGTTTTTCCGAACGCAGTGGTGACACAGTGGACTCGCATTTGGGAAGACGGTGGTTCGTATCTGCCTCCGGCTATCCAGCTTTAAGTTTTCCCAAAAAGGACGTCTTCATTCATTCCAAAGGGCACCGCCCACTTTCTTCCCCATCTTTAATCAAAACCACTCCGAGAATGTGCTCCGTCTCTAGTGACCACGTTGTCGATGGGCTGTTAAAGCCTAATCTGCGTTCTTTCAGGTGGTAAGAGGCTCCGTTTTGCATGCAATTTTCTCACTTCACTGGTAGTGCTCACTGAGCTAAGAATAATTACAGTATTAATATGTAAAATTGAAAACACACAAACTAACTCCATAGTCAAACCAGCATACAAATTCCTCCACCGTCTACCTCTGGCAGCCGCACAACACAGCAGGCAATTTAAACCGAGAGCAAATAACACTGGACGCCGACCGGTAATACATGCAATGAATTTAAAAATGAATTCAGTATAGTACTTATGTGTGTGGAGCGAGGTCTGGGTGGTGGAATTTTCTTTCGATGAATTTGTCCTCAGGCAGTTATCAATTGGACAGCCTCCATATCTCTCTCTGTCATGGGCATACACCTTGATTTTGCATACGTATGTTGTTCCTTCGCGAAGCTATTCCAGTTGCTTTTTAAACGACGAGACCATTGTTTTAGAGAGTCTGGCCGATTTGGATTTAATTGCTCGATGAAATGCAAAATAGCAGAACATAACATCTTTATTCGTTATTGTTATGGCCGTTGACTCAATGCACATCAAATAATTGTTTGTATTTGTCAATAAAATTGCAACAGTGGCGGACAATTTTATTTATTGACAATGAACTCATAAACCCCGAAAAATTATATTGACAGTTACAGCGGCCGTAGACGTCTACGATTTTAATTAATATTATTTGATTAACTTCTCAAAGTTAGCGTTCACAGGCATGTAGAATTTTTCAAAGGACGTCATATTCGCCATTGACTGCAGAAATTGTTCCAGCCACTAATGAAATTTCAGTTTAACGACCGTTATCAACTGGCACAGCCAAATATTTCTGACGATGACGTTTAAACATGTCAGACGATGTTAAATTTAGGGCATGAGTTGAAATACAATACTTTGCAGTAACGCTTGACAAAGAACGTAAGACCGATACTGGGTCATTCCATGCCAAGTGGTCTAGAGGCTCCCACATGACCCTCATGGATTTTGATGAAATTTTGTATGAACATTCACACATGTTCTCAATGAACACTGGTAAAGTTTCAGTTTCAAAAAATCAATACTTCCGGAGATACAGTCACTTGTTTAAGACCATAGCACAGCTTCCAATAGTGCGTCGTTGAATTTTCAGCAACTTTGAGATGATATATCTCTGGGAGTATTTACATGAAAGAAACAAAACTTGGCCATCTTATACAACCTTTAGAGCTCTTTAAAGTAAAATACCAATAACAGGATTTCTGAGAAATTTTGATACAGAAAATTTAGGGCAAAGTTGGGCGAAAAAATTGCTGGTTAAAAAAAGTGCGAACTTTAGTTTTTTATATCTCCAGAAGTAATTGTGGGATGTACATGAAACTTTGCACACCATAACTCACCAACATAAGGTCTTAGAATATAAAATTTCATTCTCCTATTGCTTCCCATTATTTCACAAATCTAGGGTAAAGTTGACAATTTTTCAAAAAGTGCTAAAAATGGGTATTTTCAGTCAAATTTTTCAAAAAAGTGTTTTCTCCAAATTCCTTTAGACTATGCTCATTAGAAAGAGCATATTCTAAACTATCTAGAAAAGTGGATTTGGTTTTGCAATGCAAGCATATAAGGCCCTAAAAAGTAGCATAATCCTAGAGGCACACTGGAAGTTTGAACCCATTTTTCTGGCACTCAAATTATACCTAAAAATTTTTATTATGTCTAATAAATATTTGTTAATGCATGAGATAAGTGAAATAAGAAGTCCTGATGAATAGGACGTACCTCAAGTCTGAATAGAAAAAGAATAAAAATAGAAACAATGTTATTTCTTAACTGTCCCCCCCCCCAACCCACAACTCTCTCTCTCTCTCTCTCTCTCTCTCTCTCTCTCTCTCTCTCTCTCTCTCTCTCTCTCTCACACACACACACACACACACAGACACACACAATTATAATTTAGAATGAATATAAATTGTAAAATTTATTTGCACAATCATTATCTAATTATTAGTAGCATTTTTAATTAACACCACCAGCTTACTGAAGGAAAATAAGTATATAAATGAGTTGTTGTGGTTTAACACTGCTAGATTCATTTCACCTGAGGAAACCAGTGTCTCCGTCACCATAGGGGCTATGCTCGAGCATCAACACCTATGGGTGAGTTTCTTTACACAGGTTTTCCAAGCCTGATGAATGTAAACAGGAATGGTGTATTGCCGGCCAGACGAATTTACTGACGGAGCTGGAATAACTGCAATAATGTGGTGTGAGAGAACCCAGTACTTGTCACTTATTGGTGGTCAATAAAATGAATCTGCTGGACCATGAGGGTGCATAAAGTTTATTAATGCACTCCTTTGCTCAGTGGAAGTCACACAGATATTCCCAATCCACCAAAAATTTTCTTAGACGCATGCAACATATTGTCCAGGTTGGAGAGCAGACATTAATATGCCTTCTTTAGTTCTCTGACCTATTGTAGCTAGAAAAGATGATCAATCATTTGAAACTCTGCTGACATGAATTATTGTTTCATCAATAGGTAAAAAGTGACGATTTTCTCTAGTGCCTGCTACAGTTTGTCCATGTTTAAACCTCACTTCTTGTGACAATTTTTTTCCCCTTTTTCCCCCCAATTTCATTTTTACTGACAAAAACAAATTTGATTCCATTAATGTATTCAGAGAAGAAGTGAAACAGGTCTAGGTAAGTAAGATTGAGCACTGGAGCCTTCACTGAAATTATGAATGTGAGATATCTGTTCAAACTGTGCTTTTGTATATTTGATGAGCTCCTTGATAAATATGTTGACTGTACCAGTGTCATGCCACAAACAAGAACTGATAATGCAGAAACTTAGAGATTCCACTTTCTCATTTTGATGAAAGTAGATAACAAATGGATGAATTGTTGCTTTCTAGTGGAAGCCTTGCACAGCATCCTGAATAATAAAAGAATAATTTTCCAAAAAATCCACTAGGACAACAAGCTCTTTGTGTTTCAGATAACATTTAAGGCCTTTAAGGTGCAGTTATTCCAGCTCCATCAGTAAATTTGTCTGACTGCCAATACACCATTCTTCTTGATATTCATCAGAAAATTAATGTAGCATAGGGTAAGGTGGTACAAATTCGATATAGGTACAATTCCGATCAATATAAGTTTTCAGTCTCGTATTGTTGCTAGCACTTGCCTTTGTGTGGCGTTGCAGTGTAGCAGGTTTCTACAGCTCCTCCTGTCTTTTCCAAGAATACAACACTCTGTGTTAAGGAGATATAATTTTTTTCCTGTAAAGATGTAGTTGGAGCTACTTCATTGAACGTGCTCTTATAAATGTTCTAGTTTCCACGTGCTTGTAAACTCGTTATTGTGCAACGTTTGGTACAGCGAAGTATGCACTGGTGCCCGAAGGAAAAAGTGCTTTTTATTTGGGAAAAGTCAGTGGTCAAAATTGTACGAGGAAGTGATCATAATTGTACCTAGCGTGGTACATTTTATATCAATTTTTCTCAATTCTGTAACCTTTTTTTGTGTTCATACCAACATATGTAATTGTCTAATATTTGTGATACAAATATTATGGAGGAAAAATTCCTAACAGGAAAAATATACGTAAAAATAGATGAAGTCCACTTACCAGGCGAAGGAGCCTGGTAAGTGGACTTCATCTATTTTCTACGTATGTCTAATATTTGTGTTACATATTCATTAAATATTCAAGAACAAGTGCCATAGTTAAAATTATTTCTTTTCTCAATATGTTTGCAGTTACAATTACATTTGTCCGAAATGATTGAAATTGTACCACCATACCCTATCAATAATTGAAATAGGTTAGAGGAAACTAAGCAATCTATGAGTGGCTTCTAATTTTACCCAGGACACTTCAATAATTTTATTATCAGGCTTGGGAACCTGTGTAAAGAAATGCTTATCATGCTTGGGATATCCTGTGGTAAAGGAACCCACCCGTGGCTGTTGTTGCCCCTGTGGCGATGGGGATGCTGGTTTTCTCAGGTGAAATGAAACTAGCAGTGGTTAAACCATAGCAACTCATTTATACACTTCTTTTCCATAAGTAAGGTAGTATTTGTTCATTACACAGGCTACTAATAATTAGATAATAATTATGGAAATAAATTTTATGAATTAAATTCAGTTTTGTGTGTGTGTGTGTGTGTGAGAGAGAGAGAGAGAGAGAGAGTTGTGGGATTGGGGGGACAGTTAAGAAATAACATTGTTTCTATTTTTATTCTTTTTCTATTCGGACTTGAGCTACGTCCTATTCATCAGGACTTCTTATACTTCTTATTTCACTTATCCCAGGCATTAACAAATATTTATTAGACATAATAAAAAATTTTAGGTATAATTTGAGTGCCAGAAAATGGGTTCAAACTTCCAGTGTGCCTCTAGGATTATGCTACTTTTTAGGGCCTTATATGCTTGCATTGCAAAACCAAATCAACTTTTCTAGATAGTTTAGAATATGCTCTTTCTAATGAGCATAGTCTAAAGGAATTTGGAGAAAACACTTTTTTGAAAAATTTGACTGAAAATACCCATTTTTAGCACTTTTTGAAAAATTGTCAACTTTACCCTAGATTTGTGAAATAATGGGAAGAAATAGGAGAATGAAACTTTATATTCTAAGACCTTGTGTTGGTGAGTTATGGTGTGCAAAGTTTCATGTACATCCCACAATTACTTCTGGAGATATAAAAAACTAAAGTTCACACTTTTTTTAACCAGCAATTTTTTCGCCCAACTTTGCCCCAAATTTTCTATATGAAAATTGCTCAGAAATCATTTTCTTAATATTTTACTTTAAAGAGCTCTAAAAGTTGTATAAGATGGCCAAGTTTCGTTTCTTTCATACAAATACTCCCAGAGATATATCATCTCAAAGTTGCTGAAAATTCAACGACGCACTATTGGAAGCTGTGCTATGGTCTTAAACAAGTGACTGTATCTCCGGAAGTATTGAATTTTTGAAACTGAAACTTTACCAGTGTTCATTGAGAACACGTGTGATTGTTCATACCAAATTTCATCAAAATCCATGAGGGTCATGTGGGAACTTTTCTCGATATTAGACCACTTGGCACGGAATGGCCCTACTGCAATAAATACATGTTATAAAATAGGCTGTATGTGTGTATGTGAGAATGTATGTATTTTCCTCATGTCCTCCTAAACTACTGGACCGATTTCAACCAGACTTGGTTCACCCAGTCCTTACTATCAGGCAACAATCGCTGTCGTAGTAAGAACCACTTACGACACATACGTAAGGAGATACATAGTTCATACGATATCACGTCATAAACAAGGAAAACTGACCAATCATAGTTATTGCCGAAACCAGGTTAAAGAATTTTATATTCGCGACCGAGGGCTGCATTTTTATCCTTGGCGTTGTAACGGTCGCTGACAATAGCAGCTATGTTCAAAATCTTAATACTCGAGGAACTAGGACTAGATAACAAGTATTCAAGTGTCGCTGGAGAAAACAGACTCTAAGAAAATGTTCAAATGTTTGTAAAGCTTATGGGACTTAGTTAACAAACTGCTTGTGAACTACCTTATACTAAAGACATCCATGCCCGAGGGAGGATTCGAACCTCCGAAGCGAGAGGCCGCGCGATCCGCAACGTGGCGCTCCAGACCGCTCGGCTATTCCCGCGCGGCAACAGACTCCTTCACCAACAACAAACAGGCAGACAAATGTTACTAGACCAGGTCAACAGCAAAAGGACTGAGAAATGTAAGTATCTCGGCGAATGGATTAAACGAAACGTCATTATCCGTAAGAGTCAACAAGTTGGAACTAGCCTACTGACCGATTACGAACTCCTACAACAACAAAATGCGTCACACAACCTGAAACTTAAGCACTACGTATCAGTCATACGACCAGAATCCCTGTATGCCATGGAATGTCTTTCCATGAACTGGAGAAGTCTAACGAAGAAATTGGAAGTCAGAGGATAAAAAAAAAAAGAAAAAGAAGGGAAGCTTTCTGCACCCATGTTGCCAGATTGCCTCCATACAGATTAACCAACAGTCTGTTCAACTGCGGGCAAAAGAGTTCGCACCAACTGGCTGACAGACACCAAGAAGGACATTAAAGAACTGGGAATAACTGATGTTCTGAAGAGACTGCCTGTGAGACGCACCCTGAAGGAAGTCCGAGGATTTCAGGAAACGACCCTAAGGAAAGCGTGGTCTAAAGAAGGCCCATTCTAAAGAAAAGAAGAAATAACAATAAATGTTGTATCTCTTTCTACTTTTTTTTTTTTTTTTTTTTTTTTTTTTTAGTTATCACGACTAGCATACGTTGGCGATTCTGCAGTAAAGAATTCAAATTTAAATGTTGCACATTTCCTGCTGCACTGAGCAAATCGACTGGTTTTTGTACATGGCGTGTGGTGTGAGTGCGCTTCATACAATTTCTATAAACATCATATCTTTATGGGAGGTTCCTGACGAAACCACAAAAACAATTTCTCTCTCTCTCTTTTTGTACAATAATCTATTTCTGGGAATGGTCACTTTTCCAGTTTTTTTTTTCTTTGAAAACAGTCACTTTTTACCATGTGTTCTGGTAATTATATTCTTCATTTTTAAATATTTGATATTTTTGTCCGAGATATAATGTTTCAAAGCAAATTATAAAACTAATTTTTAGAAGTTTTTACGCCGTGGACCGTAAAAGTTTAACAATACCGAATATACTGTAAACATTTATGTAGTAGCACTATTTCCCTATATTCGAAAATTTTTATATGCTTTGTCAAATACATTCGAAAAACTAGAAAGTTTGCGTACCAAAATTGAAGATTCTCCTGAAATACCGATTTATTTCAGCTAAGAAGCCACTAGGTTTCATGGAATCTACTCGTCGAAAAAAATTGATTTTTTCCCCTTCATACGATTAGAGTTTTATCTCGGTGAAAGGTAAATTTTATTTCGTTATTGGTTACAGTTACTATTCAGCATCAAATTACGTGAAGTATTGTAAGTTACTTGCATTTTGAAGAGTATGCTGAAGTAAAAACAAATCTCAAGGACTTTGCGAATGGTTGCTTTTAGCACGTACACATCTGGGTAAGAAATTCAAAGGAGATACCTAAATTATATTTAAAACTGAGAGTACAACAATACCTCATTCCATTCTCGACATACAGCGTTCACATCTGGCTGGCGAACACCAAGGATTGCCCCCCCCCCCCTCTGTCTATGTGTACTTGGCGACCGTTAGAAATGCTTTATCATTCCATTTAAGAGAAGTATTCACCGAAGAAATTCTGCTATTCCACATTGTATAGCTCTCAGTAAGTAAAAATTTATATTTATGATTCGCCGCGGCGGATTAGCCGCGCGTACTGGAGCGTCGTTTTGCGGTGTGCGCGGCCTTTCGCCGTCGGGGGTTCGAGTCCCCCTACGAGATGGGTGTTGTCCTTAGATTAGTTTATCTTAGTTTGTAAGCTCCGGACTGATAACCTAGAAGTTAAGTCCGATAGATTTACAAACATTTGAACATTTGATATTTATTATTCGTCATACCCTGCATATAAATTTTCCGTACAACATCTACAGGATTTGTCTTAGATAAGCATCACAACCTGTTGCAGAAAATGAAAGAATGGAACGACCTGAAAAATTCTCCCATCTGAGTCCAAAAATGGAAAAGTATTAATCTTGATTTGACTCTGACAGTGAAGTAGGAAATCAGCTGTATCAGTCATCATTACGCCTTCCTCGCCAAAAATTTTGGCTTGCAAATATATTGACGCTATTTTGCGATGACACAGAGCAGTAAAAAGAGACGATGAAAGAGAGATTGTACAAATAGGAGATACGGAGACAGATGCACTAAGCAAAACATGAAGGGATGAAGGTAGTTCCAGTAGGAGCCTACCAGAGAGAAAACAAGTGAATGAAAAAGAGAGCTAATTGAAGACCAAGGCCCGTAAAACAAATAGGGTTGAGCAGTAAGCGTTCTGTGCTGTTATTGGCTGAGGCTGTGACCTCACGCCGGAGCGGCGGTTGCCTCGGGAACCGTGCTGCAGTGTGTGATCCGCCCATTTGAGGTATGTTCCAGTTTCTACTTACATAATGATAAGTAGATTATCTCTTCTGCAGTTGCTAGAATGCAGACACTACTGACTTAGAAAGCTCAAGCACCTATCGAATCGAAACGTGCAAAAATAAACGCAGCGTTTAGTCAGTTTTTGCAGTTAAAATAAATTTTGGAAATGAGCATTTAGTTTGGTCACTTGACTCTCCGAAAAAGGTAACTAGTAAACAGGATCTCTATACGGCTTATTTTATTTTGTATCACAAATGAAAAAGAATTTGAACTAACATATGGACACTGTCGTTTTCACTGCAGTAATTCGTTTCATTTTAGTCAGTGTTTCAGCCTGCATTTTCATCATGCGTTAAACGTCCTTTAAAATATTTGGGTGCTAACAGAAATTGCGGTTTATCCAAGCTTGCAACTTTTACACTGCAGGTTTTTCCATGAGAAATTTATATATTTTCTGCGATATTGTACGTAAAGTGATCGACTTGCAAATGTACTCATTTCCCAATCGAACCTGTTTTCTACCTTGTCAAAGACTTCTGATGTCAAATCAAGTTTTTGTAAATCCATGGACTTAACTTCTTTGGTTATTAGTCCCTAGGCTTACAAACTAATTAAACCAAGTTAAACTAAATTGACGGATTATAAAAGAATTGCAATCAGCTGCTTTTTTTACGCCAAAGCTGCAGTTGGTGTCCAACATGGATATCTTGAAATTAAGTCAAACTAAACTAAGGACAACGCACACATACCCATGCCCGAGGGAGGTCTCGAACATTCGACTGCGAGCAACCGTCCACTCCACTGCGACACTTCTGAATTGCTTGTGTAAAAATATTCTACTAGTATTCGATTAATTTCATGTCACGCAAGCGTATTTATATTACTTTCTTCTTCGGACTGACGTAGTTTCGTTGACAACAAATGAATTCTAACAGCGGTGGCGGAGTGGCCCAGCGATTGAGGCGCTTTGCTCCGATGCGCGAGGCCGTTCCCCGTTGGGGGTTCTAATCCTCCCTCGGGCAGGGATGTTTGTTTTGTCTTTAGTATAAGGTAGTTTATAAGTAGTTAGTAAGTTAAGGGACTGATGACCCCGCAGTTAAGTCCCATAAGCTTAACAAACATTTGGACATTTTTTTTTAATTCGAAGATCTATATTACCTGCTCGCAATTTCATGCACATGTATTTAAAACGAGAATTTCTCCTCTATAATGAAGCTACAGTATTGCAAGTCACTACATACAACTCCATCCGTAAAAGTACATTTTTCAATATTCTATTCTGCTTCTGCCGAATTCACGTTTGTTGAAACGTTCTTTCCTAGCTTGTGTTGCTCTCAATGTGCTTTCAATGGCAAGACTATGACTCTTAAGCACCCGCTTTGGCGTTAAATTTAGCAGTTCGGCACGAAATTCGTTATATAATCTTGATTAACGTGGGCTACAAGAAGTACTAATTCAGTCCCTTTTGTGTTTCGATTGCCGCACGGAAAAACACACCGGCAAATATCTCTTTCAGTAATTTAGCTACATCGACAACACTCATGAAACACGAGATCACGAAATCTCGAACAGATGTCTCTGAGCACGCGGGAAATGTTTCATCATGGTGTCATGCGTAGAACGACCGAAATTCGTTTGCTTCTTCTCCGTAGTTGTTGCACCTCCCTGATGGAGACCATACATAATCTAAAGACCGCAGAAATGTACCGAGAAAAAGTTTGTCCATTTTCCGTCACCGACGTTGATGAAAAAAACACACACTATTTAAAAAATGCACAAAATCCGCAGTTTTAGAGATATGGCAATGAAACTATGTACCACGCTTTACACGAAAGTAATACATTTACATATAAAATCCTTTGATTGTATATACTCAAATTTTTTTGAATGAAATTTGTTTTATTTTCGAAAAATAATATGTTTCTTTTTCTCAGAAAGTATTCAAGAGATTTCAACAAAATTTTGTTTCATTTCTTTATATGTTGTAAGCTTCTCTCATGACGTTTTTGGAGTAGCTCAAATAGGAGATTTTTTATAATTTTTAAACTATAGTTTCACAAGTACAATTTTAAATTCATGCAAAATTCAAAGCACTTTGCTTCCATCAGAATTTCAAAATTTTCTCTTGAGACAACGTTCATTAGGCTTCGAGAAATGTGTGTACAAACTTTCATAATTCTAGCATTCACAGAATCTGATGAATAAGTACATAAACGTTAAAAAACAAACTTTTCAAAAAATGCAGTTTAAAGTTCAACCTAACTTCTTTCCTTGTCTCTTCTTCAGAAGGCGCCACATTTGTACTCTGGGTCGCCTTTCCCTTCAAGGCTTCTCTTCTGGTTTCTTGTTGTCTGTCTTCTTTCCTTTACCAGGTTTTCAACTGACTTTTCAGCTGCAGAGGCGCGCTGTAAATCTATTTTACTCAGAATGTCCTGAGTAAAATTTCCTATCTTGAAGTCCATTCTTTGCAATTCATCCTCCCGACGTTCCCATATTAAATACAAGAAATACAACTTGCACTTCTGATAACTGTAGCAGATGCAAATATAGTTTTAGGGCATCGTTTCCATATGAATGAATTTAGAGACTCATTTGGATTCTGGATTTTGCCTTTAACACACTTTTTGAGAAGTTCGGGATCGGCCAGAAACCTATAAGTGGGATTGAGGAGATCCAAGATACAATTTGGAAGCCTCTCCTTGTCAATGTATGGGTTGTTAACCCTCTCAGACATGTCGCTGGCATATTCATTTATCCCACACAATACATTTTCCCCTTCTTTCCAAACTCCAATGCACCTCAATCCATAGGAAAACTTCATATTAGCTGCATAGTACCAGTTTTTACATTTTGAATTTTTGAATGAACTATCAGCATCATATTTTTTGCACAAAATATGCATGATCTGTAACCTGAATCTTACCACTACCAGACGTCTTACAAACACAAGAAACTTTCTGCTGTAGTCAATAATTCAAGGTTAATTAATATAAATCCAGTGTACCGAGATTCATCACTGTAGTCTGTACCATTCACCTCATTAATTTTTCGCTTGGAGCTGCTAGGAGACGAGTTCACATTTTCAGCAGATGTTCTTACTTCGGACGTAGCCTTTGCTGGTTTGTCTTTGTTTCTAACGTCTTCTATTCACTAACTTACTCATACTCACTTTATTCAGTTTTTTATACACTCTTTGTGATCGTGGCATAACTGAACGAAGAAAGAATCGAACACTTGTATAACTCTCCGTCAGAATCACAAAAAAAAAAAAAATAATAAAAATAAAAATAAAAATAAAAAAAAATAAAATTATTCTTCTTCGTCATAAAAAGATGCAGCTAATTTGTTATTGTTTATAAGATACGGAATAGAGTCAAATACCAAAGAGTATGTATCACGGCCTTCTAGATGTATCCCGCACCTGTTTGGTTGAAAGTAACACAGAATCGTTCACTGGTCTGCTATTGAAGTGCTGCTTCAAAACTTGGGCGTGGCAGGGAGGCCGCGTTACACTTTTAATTAATTTTCAAGCATCTTGGATGCGATTTCAACATTGAGACATTGAGAACGTACTTTCCATCAGTTGTACTAACAAAAAATAAATCGAAAATTGACAATTTTGGTCAATTTCATCCACGTCCTTCCTTAAAACCACGTGTTAAAGTTCCTCCGTCTAGGGTTCACAAGCCCCGCCGATCCAACGCAAGAATGTATGTGTTAAGAGGCAGACAGCAGACAAGGAGAGAGAGAATGAGGCAGTGGCAATAGCAGAGAAAACGATTTGGTCACAGGCAATGGCAGCAAGACAGTGAAAGTGCCAGTCAAGGATGTTAGGAATATCGAGAAACAGGGACGAAGACAATGACAACGGAGAGTCAAACAGAAGTTAGTGGCAACTGGAGGAAAAGGAGGTACAGGTAGAGGGACATGTGTAGACGGTGGTTTGAACGAGAGATGCTGTGTGTGAGAACTTCATTACTGGATAAAAGGATATTGCATGTTACGTGTTAAAACAACGCGGATAGGATGGTATGCCAACATTTTTTTTAGAGGAATGTGGTACTAGGCTGCTTGCTCCCCACTTTTCTGTAAAGTCTTTTAAACAGGAACATATTTGCCTTTTTTGTTGTGGAACGAACTCATTTTTCAGTTGGTAATCATTTACTGCACAGCAAAAGTAAATTTCCCCAGTGTGAATACAAGGCGTGTCCAGAAAGTAAGTTCCGTTTCAATTTATCTCCGCTGCAACGCTGCGATTACAGTTCCGTACATGCGCTGTAGATGATGTGTATCAAGGAGAAGAACGTGCGCCGTTTGGAGATCGCTGTCAGTTACGTACGCTTTGTTGTGCTTGTTTGAAATTTCGGCGTTGATTGAAAATCCCGCCGTCCTTTAAATCAGGTTGGTAATTCGGTTTCTGAATGCGAGGAAAGTGAAACCAAGTGAAATTTGTCGACAAATTTGCGATGTTTATGGACCAAATGCGATGAGTGATTCGATGGTGAGAAGATGGGTCCGACAGTTCAATGGCGGTGATGTGCACGATGACGAACAAAGTGGGCGTCCTCCACCTTTGGTTACAGAAGAACTGGTTCACGCGATTGATGACAAGATCCAAGAGAACCGTAGGTTTACAATTAATGCTCTCGCAATGGACTTCTACCAAATTTCACTGTTTCCAACTGGTTGAAGACACAGGCGGCAGATTTCTATGAAGAAGGTATACAAAACCTGGTGCCACGCTATGACAAATGCCTGCAAAATTTCGGCAGTTATGTGGAAAAGTAGTTTAAGAGTTGTAGAATTTTGTGCAATAAAAATTTCTTCTGTATCTGTGTACAATTTCATTTTATTACCAAACGGAACTTACTTTCTGAACGCGTCTCGTAGTATGCTTGTAGGGCGTTAATATAAGATACCAGTTTACGCTACGGATCTCATCGGCTATTTACTGGATATTTCCATCTCTAATTCCCGTGTACAGTGTAGAGGAGGACAGAGGGAAGATATGAATAAAAAGAGGGCACAGAGTGGGCTAATACCAGTATTATTATTATTATTATTATTATTATTATTATTATTATTATTTTGCTTCCCTGGGCAAATAAATGAGTCAGAGAGCTAAGATAGTAAGTTATAGATTTTTAACGATCTCGAACTGGAGAAATTAATACGCGAAAAAATTGAAATGTAAAACTGCACAACTTTCGTTGCATTGAAGCTATTAACCAACCGACTGAACTGTCTTTTGAAAGTTTGAAATGTGTGATGGAATGTTTTGCCACGGTTGACGCTGCTTGTCTCGTAATGGGAACAAACTCGCTTGGTAGTAAATTAACGACCGACAGGTCCCGCAGTTCAAAGACCGAGGAAGACTTTGCGAAGTAGCTGCAACCAAGTCTCGAGCAGCAAGCGAAAACAAACTTTTCTGCGTGGACTGACAGAAACACGCAATTTATTACGCAGTTAATTTTCGTTAGAAGCCAGAGAGGTAACGCCTCTCCAGTTTATCGAATGCCGCAGCCATTAAAACTGGGCGTACTGCACAATGAAGGTTATTGTTTGTTCTAAATTACGTCGAAAGTATAAAGTTGCCTTTGCAGACTGGAAAATATATTTCACCGCTGTAATGCGTCCATGAAATTCAAGGCGTCACAAGGGATAATCTCCACGGCGCACGACGAGTAGATGCGTGCGCGAGACTGAAATATCAAAGAACTCTTGTACGTGAGCAAAAGCAATATCAAGCCTTCGAACTTGTTCACAATAATCTCAGTAAGGGCTGGAATCAATGAATTGTAATTACCTTTGATTTATAAAAAATATATATATTGTGCGCGCGCGCGCGTGCGTGCGTGTGCGTGTGTGTGTGTGTGTGTGTGTGTGTGTGTGGCAAAGCAAAGGATGTTACATAATTAGAAAATAATTGTTTTACGTTAAACCAAAACACCGCAATCTAATAATATTTCTTTCTTTCACGAGATATATCTTTCTTCGTGTTCATTTAGGGATTCAGAAGGGCTGTTTTTTGTTGTAACTGGCTGTTATTAGATTTGTGGGTGTTATATCGACGTATCTCATATATTCTTTTAATTTCATTTTCTCAGCCACCAATTTCCACATTACGTGGCTCAAAAACTGAAATTATATACTACAATAAAACACCTTATATCTAATAACAGTCAGTTAAAACAAAAGGATAACGCTTCTGAATAAAAAGAAAAGAAAAAAAGAAAACGGACGTGGGATATTCTGCCGAAAGATGTATCTCGTGAAAGAAAAAATATGAACAGACATTACAGTGTTCTGGTTTACGGTAATATAAATATGTCAATCTATGACCTCCTTGACAATGTGAGCCCAAGTTACAACAAGTCACAGTTATCAACATAATATATGAATAGCAAATAAAAACAAAAAGTGGGCTTGTAAAGCTCTCTGTCAATTTATGTGAAATTGATAAGAAGGGCTGCGCTTGTCCGTCCATTTTTGGAGTATTGCTGCCCAGTGTGGGATACTTATCAGGTGGGTTTGACGGAGGATATGGAAAAAGTCCAGAGAAGGGCAGCTCGTTTCGTATTGTCACGATACAGGGGAGACAGCGTTACAGAAATGATACAGGATCTGGGATGGGAATCATTACAACAACGGCGCTTATCGCTGCGGCGTGGGCTACTTGCGAACTCCAATCGCCAACATTCTCCTCCGAATGAGAAAATATATTGTTGACTCCCACTTACATAGGTAGAAATGATCATCAGAATGAAATACGAGAAATCAGAGCTCGAACAGAGAGATTTAGGTGTTCTTTCTTCCCGCGCGCTATTCGATAATGGAATGGGAGATAAGTAGTATACTTGTGGTTCAATGAACCCTCTGCCAGGCACTTAAATGTGATTTGCAGAGTATCCCATGTAGATTTAGATTTATTGAATAAAAGGAGTATGTGAATACAGTGATAGAGCTAATTCGCTAAATCTGATGGTCTTAACATGGCTGTAAACGAGTGGATGAAAGTCACCAGATTGATTATGTTTAACAGCTAGCTCCAAATAAAGTGTGTTGTTGCTTCTATCATACCTTCCAAGCCCGGGTTGGATCCAGAACGCTGCTACGACTTTTTGCAAGAAAATGAATGTTGCTACTATGATATTTGTGTCTCTCCTTCGCAATATTCTGAGTTAAATAAATATCTCGTGCATTTATTGCAAAAGTTGGTCTAGCTTCGGCCAGCGCTATGATACCTTTGCTATTTTTGTCCTCCCGCTAAAACATGCGTCAAATTCGTTTCCAATCTAATAAATTTCCGTCCATCTACGAATTTCGAGAGTCAGGAAGGACCTGATATTTATATAAAAAAATATGCTGCAAACACTACCATGTGTGCTAGGTACGCTGTACGCTGATGTTATTGTTGGTATGATTGTACGATTCAGTGAGGGACATGATTTTACAGACATCTTTTAATACTTTGGATATGTCGTGAATTCAACATACGACGGAAAATAACGATTTGTTGGTTTGATTTTGGACACCAGTGTAGCCTACATATTTGTCAAGCCACCAACTGGTGTATGGGAAAGGGTACCTCGTCGTATTGTTAATCATTTCCTTTCCTTTTCTTTTACGCTTGGAGATGGTGCCATGCAAAACGACTGTCTATAAGCCTTCTTAAGAGCTCTAATTTCTCTTGTTTTATCTTCGCGTCCTTGTGATGGATATTGCGAGGAATCTGATCTTTCTGCACGTGTCTTAAAAATGCGTGTTCACTAAATTTCCTCTACACCGCCTCGCAAACAAAAACGTAGTCTACCCTGAAGGGATTCCCTTTGGATTTCATATCTTCGTAATACTTGTATGCTGATCAAACTTTCTTTCTACGTGAGACACTAGTGTAAAAATAAGTTTCCAACATAATCATTTATTCATAACTGCTGCTAAACCCAGCGTTGCCGGGTATACATGCATTTTCCCAGCCTTATGTTGAAAACTGAAATAAAAACCGAAATGTTTCATCTTGAATACAGCTTTGAAATTATGAAACACTAAAACAAGTATATGCATAATGTACTGTATTTTAAGGGCAGTCTCCAAAGAAAGAAGAAAATAGTATTAAAATTCAAATGTATAATATTAATATTGATACTTCTGACAGTTCTTGTGACTCATTGTTTACGACGTGATATCTCCTGAATTATGTGCCGTAGGTAGTTTTAACCCCACAGCGATTGTTGTCTGATACTATCTGTACCAAGTTTAGTTGAAATCTGTCCATTATTTTAGGACGAGTTGTGGAAAAATAGCGCATGGTGTAGCAGTTATTCGGAAATTTCAATGTTTGACAGCACATCTCCTGAAATATGTGTCGTACTATGATGTAACTTCGAAAGTACGTTCAGTGATGTATGTGACTAATGTCTGCAGAATGTATCGTGAATGGTGTTAGCAGTAAAGACGTAATAAATCGATGATGCAGTTTTTTATGAACCACATTGTTTATGACTGCATATGTCGAACGGTGAGCAGTACCGAAGGAACATTCAGTAGTATGTATGTGTACTGTCTGTGAATTGCCTTGGGAAAAAAATTTACAGTGTAAAAATAAAAACTTGTAACGCTATGCCAAATGCAGTAGATATACATCAGTAGTAAGCGATAAACTTTCTTCTTTCTATCATTTTGTTGGCGTTGTCAGTGACAAAAAGTTTCGTAAAGATTTGAAATTATGTTCAAATTTTATTGCAAGTCGCAAAGTGCTCTCATTGACAAATAAAATCGCACTATCACGCGCCGCAAGATGGGTCATTTTTCACTGTTTATGACGCGATAGCGTATGAACTATGTATCTTATGTGATGTTTGCAACCATAGCAAATGATTCCTGCCCTCAGGGGCTGATCCAGGACGGCCTGCTGGGTTTGGGGGGGGGGGGGGGCAAACAATTTTCATCGTTAGCTAAACTATGACTCAGTAGAAAGGCTCTAGTACTGGCCAGCCCTTTTTATCCCACGCCCAATCAAACAAAAGTCTCACAATTTTGAAGACTCAGTGCAGTGATAGCACGCTAGCATCGTATTCCCCCCTCAAAAATAAATAAATAAATAAAATACAATAAAATAAAAAAAATAGAAAAGAACCCCCCTTGGATCCGCCTATACCTGCCCGTAAAGAATATTTCTAGCAATCTTGGTTGAAATCGGTCCTTTGATTTAGTAGTAGATGTAGAATATTATCGCATGATGCGGCCGTTTTTCACGACTGTCAATGTTTATTACGCCACATCTTCTTACAAATGTGTCGTAGGTGGTTCTTACCCCGATATTGATTGTTGCGTGATATTAAGGAACATGAGTACCAAGTTTGGTTGAAATCGGTCCAGTAGTTTAGGAGGAGATGTGAAACATACATATAGACATACATACACACATACCGAATTACACACATACAGCCGATTTTTAAATATGTATAGATTTTGATCTCGAATATTTGCGCAAATATTCGTACGTTCAGGTTTAATGTTTTCAGACTTCTCTGCTGTTCATTTCTCACCAAATTCTGCTCTTATACAGATTTTGCATCCCCTTCGTTGCGAAGTGTTTCTCATGAACGTCATTTTTTTTCCTTTTGCCAAGGATATGACTTTCTTGAAACAACGATCTACAGGAAACGGGTGTTCTTCCTTTTTCTTATGATGTTCTCTTAACAATCCCTATTTTATATTAAATTTTTAATTTTGTACTAGCTGAGAAAACCGTAATTGTAAGGGTATTTGTTTACAGCGGTGTGTAGAATTTTATTTTTTTTAATTTTTATTTTTTTTTATTTTTGACATGTAGTTATTGGAACAAAACGTTTGGAATTGTATGCCTGAGAAAACTAAAAAGTATTTTGATTCAATAAGATAGGAGATAGTAATGCAGAACTCACCGTATGAAAAGCAGCTGACTCTAAATTCTCTGTACACAACCCGCACGGTCTGGCGTTGTGCTTTGTTTATGGCCACGGCTTAGCATTAAGCTCACCGGGAATTGTATTACCCGACAAGGCTAAGTGCTAATGCGCATGTACCAGGGACTAATTTGATCATGTGATCAGGTACGCCGCGGCGGAGTGGCCGAGCGCATTCTGGCGCTACGCTGCGATGGGCGAGGTCGTTTACCGTCGGGTATTCGAATCTCTCGTCGGGCATGGATGTTTGTGCTGTCTTTAGTATAAGTTAGTTCATAAGTAATTTGTAAGTTTAGGGACCGATGACCTCGTAGTTAAGTCCCATAAGCTACACATACGTTTGAACATTTTTATCAGGTACAGTCACGTTCCAGTTAAAGCGACATCTGTTGCTAAGTCGCATTGCGAGCTATGGAAGGTGGAAACGAAAAATGACTTCGTAGACAGGTACGAAGGCTTACGGTTAATGTTACCAAATTTGTTAGCGATGAGGAAAATTACGGCCGCGGTGTAGTGGCCGAGCGTATTGAGGCGGTATGCTCCGATGCGCAAGGCCGTTCACCGTCGGGGGTTCGAATCCTCCCTCGGGCATGGATGTTTGTGTTGTCTTTAGTGTAATTTAGTTTATAAATGGTTTCTCATTTTAGGGACTGATGACCCCGCAGTTACGTCCCATAAGCTTAACAAACATTTGAACATTGTTTTTTGAAAAATTAAGGAATTAAAGCGCCGTTGGAGAAGGTGACGGAATGTGCTGCCGAAATTTTAGATGCTCAGTAACACGATTGTTTGCAAATTACAAAACGAGGGGCAGAAAACCGAGTGGAGTGGAATTTAAGGTTATACGCCAAAGAACTGGTATGAAGGTGATCACAGTAAGTATTTCGTTAACGATATGAGTAAACTTATTATTAGGAAGCATTGCCTACGCTTTTACGAACACTCTAAATATCAACTTTGCCAAAACTGTACAGCTTCGGCACAGAATCTATCTCCATGAGAAGAAAAAGATGAAAATTGTTCTTTCTATTAGATATGGTTTCAGAAGCTGCCAAAATCATACTGTTACATTTGTGCCTGTAGCAAAAAAGGACGTAGTATTACATAACGTTTTTCTAAGGATGAATGAGTCAACGCGGGCAGTTATTAACTTACAGGAAACGCAGATTCATACAGATTACACCGTGAATCAATGTTAGCAATGTGAGACAGGTAATTTCGAATAATGGCGTTTGTCACAATTTAACGTTATACTGCATTTACCGCGACAGCCTCTGTTGGTTCTTTTTTTTTTTTTTTTTTTCAATTGTACAGTTAAGTCTAGATGCAGCCTCAGGCACCCTTTAATAGCTATTTTTCTGTTGATTACTGTTTTTGTTTGTATTTCAAATTTGGGTTATGATAATAATACCTTTAACCGTTGAATACTGTCCTTTTTTTCTTTATTATTACATCTCATTATTTAATTTACCCCAACTTTATTTGCCATTGGTTCTCCAAACTAAATTTTTACCTCTCAGTAGAACAGAATTTTCATTTTCCTGAGAAGCTGATTAATACCACACTCCTGTACCCTGTGTGGGTCATTTAGCAGTAATTACTTATTTTTCTACTTGCAGGAGTGGTCGTTCAGTTTATTTTGAGTAGAGTTAAGAACCTGTCTTGGATTGAAACGACTGTTCAGTTTTAAGACAGGCCAGCAGAACGTAAAATGCAATGGCTTAGATGGTCGCTTCGAAAAACCATGACAAACCGTCTAGTAGTTTTGGATATTAGGGAGTTCATACAAAGAAGCAGATAGGCTCAAGGTTTTTATAACTTTTTGTTAGTATAGAATAGATATTCTACTCTTCAAGATTGTCTAGTTTTTGAGGTACTGAGAGTATCACATATTTTCAAAATATTCAGGTGTTTGTAAATCTGTGCTACTTCGCTACTGAGGTTATCAGTCCATAGGCTTGCAAACTACTTAAACTAACCTAAGGGAAAATACACACACACACACACACACACACACACACACACACACACACACACACTTGACTGATGGGTTTGCGTTTTTAATCATTGGGTTATACATGTTAGCTCAAGCTAAATATCGAAGGCATGTCAGTAACTTTCCATGTTTTGATTTGCATAGCTACCTATACACCATATGCGGGTGATCACAATTTAGTGCTGGGTGACTTTTACGGATTACAGAATCGTTACAGTTTTGTTCTAGTATCTATACACCTGCTGATGTATTCTATGGCGATCACAAAAATACTTCTTGGGTAGTCAGTATGTGACAGGGCATCTAGCAGGGGTATCTACTCGCAATAAAATGTTTGTCAGTACTTTTGGGTGATCCTGGTATATACAGGGTGAGGCACTTAAAAGTTATATTAGAAATAGTTGGGAAAATTTAAATTGGATTAAATATGTTGTAATAAAAATTGTTCACGTCGAAAAGGGCCCTCCATTAACATAAAGTTCGAACCCCCGGCACCACCCCTGGGGGGCAGGTGTGGGTGTGACTTTGAAATATTAAATAGGAGCCCCTATTTTTTATTGCTGCTTTTCAGTATCTGTAAAAAATCAACTTTTGTGGGAAACATTTTTTTCATTTTTTTCCATGGTACATGGCGCTGTAACAGCCAAAAATAAAATGAATTGAATATTGTAAAAAACCGGAAATCTATATCTATAAATGTGAATGTTTGTTTGGTGTACGTTTATCATGTCTGAACCACAAGACATAAAGAGCTAAAAATTTGTACAGTTACTAATGTCTACCCGGGGAAGGTTTTAGGCACGGTTTTATGGCGATCGAATAGCTACTTATCTATATATATTAATGTGAATGTCTGTTCGGTGTACACTTATCACGTCCGAACGACAAGACGCAGAGACTTAAATATTTGTACAGTTACTAATTTTTACCTGAGGAAGGTTTTAGGCAAGCTTTCATAGTGATCTGATAGATATTTAGTAATTTGAAGAATATAACGCGAAATGCGAAACAATAATTACTCTTAGAAAATTATATTTACTCTTTGAAAATGGTTTTATTGGTTGCATTGTTGCTTGAGGGTTGATAATGATAAAAGCGTGGAGTATATTGGGATGGAAAGTTATTGGTGTATATAAAATTCTACGTGTGTGTGTGTGTTAATATTTCGCTTTGCAGCGAAAACTACAGAATGCAAACGAATGGTCTGTGTGTAATTGTTGTCCGAAGTCTCCCGTTGTACACCATAGCAGTTCCATGCCGACAGCTATAAGGGGGTGGAAGATAGGGTGTTTGAAAGTCGTCAAATTATATTTAAAAAAATCGGAGTGAAAGCCAGCGATGACGTTTGCGAGTCTATGGCAAGGAGGTTACATACAGCGAAACGTGATGCCTCAGATCATATCTTTGGTCTGTGCATGCTACAGTGTCTTCAGCTATTTCTCTATAAGGATAAGCATACGAATAAGGAAATATAAGAATTAATAAATAAAGCAGTAAAAAAGAAATTGCTTTTATACATCTCTTTAAAAAAAAATCGATTTGATGTTCCGCGCATTACATCAAGTGATCGATCTGTGATATTATTACAATCATTATTGTTGAATTTCGTGATTCGATCTACACTACTTACTTCACATAATTTTATTTTTTTATTTGAATGTTGATCAAAACTGTTTGTTTCTAAAGAAGGTATTGTATTTCATTTCATCCTTCAAAACGAGTCTCATAGCACACTACTGAAAGATAGCTTATGTATCATAATCAACCAACTCGCGAGCGGAGCCGCAGGTTTAAGATAGTGAGTAAATATATGTAAGGAGTATATAAAACTCTTCTGGGTGTTGGACCGCATCGTTAAAATATCAAACACTTCACCGACGTTTCGGCCACTATTGCAAGTGGCCATCTTCTGGGTGTAATGTAACACCCAGAAGATGGCCACTTGCAATAGTGGCCGAAACGTCGGTGAAGTGTTTGATATTTTAACGATGCGGTCCAACACCCAGAAGAGTTTTATATACAATGACAACGACCGCGGAAGCCTTCGTTTACATATGTAAGGAGGTTCAAATTATTGCCGCCTTTCAGTACTTCAGCGAGTTTTCACGAAGTGTACTTAAGGGGAAATATTATGAAATATTACAATATTCTTCAAAATTGAAAAGCCAAGATCGCGAATTAATAACTTAATGACGACCGGCTTCAGAAGTCTGTGACACCATCATCAGGTCATATACTTTTTATAAGCTGGTTATCTTTTTTTTTAAAGAATAATGGATATAAAATTATAACTGCAACGTAGCACTTAGTCATATACTCTTGGCCCCACAGGTTTCCTCTTGACTATTACAACTTGCTGGGTAAATGCAGTGCCCGTATTATTTGCAAATTGCCCAATCACTGTAACGTTTGTGCCAAATCCATGTAATCTTTCATAGGCCCCACGTACTGCAGCCACACCGACCAACACAAGCCGGCCGCTTCGAGCAACACTCTCCAACTAACCCTTTCGCCGCGCGCCATTGCGCTGCCAGCGAGCTACCTACTCCAAAGATGACTCTGTATAATAGCAACGACCCTGACTAGCCCAGCGTGTCTACTACATTCATCGTACAACATTTGATTTTGTATTCATCTATATCTAATCTATATCTTCATCTAATGTGAATGTCTGTTCGGTGTACGTTTATCACGTCTGAACCACAAGACATAAAGAGCTAAAAAATTTGCACAGTTACTAATGTCTACCCGGGGAAGACTTTAGGCACTAGGTTGGCGATCGGATAGATAGAGAAAATACCGTTTATATTTTATGAATGAAAAAGATTTCTGACGGATGAAAGGGAAAATACAATATATTTATTATCTTTATTATTTTTGTACTGTTTATCACAAATGAAACAGCTGTCAAAAGATAATACACTTAATTTCATGTTAATCACTCTTTCCGATGCTCTAATTCAAAATAGGGTAAGAAAAGGTATTACAATATGGGAATATTATAAAATACATCCCAAAAAATCTAACAAAGATGTTGTGATGCAGGTTCGAACCCGGATCCACGGATTGACAGTCGAAGCTTTAGACTGCTGAACTGGCGACTGCTCTCCAAAAGTCGCCCATGTTTTTGCGAGTACCCAAGATACAGCATCAAAACACAAAAAACGTTCATTACTCCGACGTCAACTTTTGGCCCCATATATAATAGTATAAAATGTTCATCTTGAGAGGATCTTTCGATGTATAGCGTTGAAAACACGATTTTCCATCATCCATCTAGCAAAAAGCCGAAACACGTTCCTTTATATTCAATATAGGTATGTCTAAGCAAAATGCGATCGAAATCGGTGACCAACATGTCAGACCTTCTGCTTGTAAGTAGTATGTTCTTTAATCTTTTTAGCAGCGCTATTCATCTTGCAAGTGCCCATAGCCTTTCGCATGGAAGATATTGTAATACCGTTGTAAATTAATTTTTTTCGTTGTGCTAAGAATTTTTGAAGCACGCTATTTTGAAAAAACCGCATATACACTTCTTGCATTGACGTTGATGTGCCGTCGTACTAAAGAGGTGCTTTGTACGTTATGTACTGCCGTGGAGTAGCTGAGCGGTCTAAGGCACCTCGCTGCGGAGCTCGCGGTTGCTCGCCGTCGGGAGGTTCGAGTCCTCCCTGGGGCATGGGTGTGTGTGTTGTCCTTAGGTTAGTTTACCTAGGTTTAAGTAGGTTGTAAGCTACGGACTGATGAACACGCAGTTTGGTCCGATAGATTTACAAACATCATCCGTTATGTACTGCTTGGTGGGCATACGCGCTCGCATCTGACGTTGTGGTTAGTCGTGTGAAGCCAGCGCCTGTTCACAGCTCTACTCCCCTGCGCTGCAGCACGTCACGACGCCTGAGCATTCTGCCGCGAGCTCTCACGTCCAAGGCAGCGAGCGAGCGCGAGTGCTCGTCTTCGTCAAGCCGCCTCCTGGGCAGGCTTGCATTAGACGACACCCCCAGTGAGGTGTCATATATCGCAGCACGGCGTGTAATGTAGCCTGCCAGATCTCTGAATCATTCGGCTGGGCATTCAACAACTGCCACAGCAGACGGTGCAGCAGCCTGACTAGTAAAACTTATGTCCTGGATCTCTGCTTCCCCAACTGACATGGCCAATGCTTCAGACATATCCGGCAAAATTCCTCATAGCAGACTAGATGACAGGAATTGTTGAGTCTTTTTTCCTGTCGCACAGACGACGTATTAAACAATGTGTAAGATACCTGTCATTATTATGCGTAACATAGCTACATTTGTTAATCATGTAACTATCAGTAAAAGATTTTGTTATGTTGTGAATTAAATTCAAAACTAATTAGGAAGTTTGAAGTCCTCAATATGTATCAAAAATCTGATCATTAATCACAAATTTAATGTAAAGTATTTTTCAAAACATGTAAAATCTCTATGTAACGGCTAGGAAGAGGAGTGGCTGTTCTTTGCTGGTATGTTGTAGTATTCTGATTATGGACGAGGATTGTCATATTTGGTTATGGAATTATTGAATGTATGACGAACACTCAATATACGTATGTTTCAACTCAAAGTAAGTTCTGCATTTGTCTACAGTTGTTTAATCAATTGCACAGGCAATTTCTGTTAAGTACAAAGGTAGCCTCCGGGACTGACTCATCTGGAATTAAGAACCTGCAGATTACACATACGGGACTTTATCTAAATTGATCGTAAAATATTTGTTACATTAGACACAGCTAGCAGTTCCATATTGGATAGTGGATTATCCATTCAGACAGAGATACTGAATTCCGGGACTCTCTCTTATGTAAAAATAAATTCAAGTTTTACAGCTTCACACAATTGCAGATCATGAATCGAGTATCTAAGACCTACATTGACGCCACAGCGTCTACACTGTGGTGGTGAGAAACAAATAAAGTGTTCTCATTCAGAATTTTTTGCAGCATCTTATCAGAACATAACCAGAGAGAGATAATTTCAACTGATTTATCAACTCAGACATTTATTTATTTATATAAATTTACAAGTTGAATATCTTGGGCATTCTTTCGCAGAAGCAACAAACACAGCGTATGTTTTACTTCCTTAGCGGGAGGATGCTGATAGAAATGGCCAATACCTTCAACCTGTGGAAACAAAAAGAGAATTGTTTTTTGGAGCTGCTCGTTTGTTCCATAGACACTTGCTGATATCTTTATGTCAACGATTCTGCAAGAATTTAAAATGTCAATCAAATCATTAACAAAGTAAACTGAATTAGAGGCAACCCATTTTCTGCCGTAAAACACACGAATAAAAGAAGCAAAATGTTCCCGCTCATACACAGTAAACAACAAGCTACTTCAGGGCTACCGCTACAGCTGCCGCCGCGTGCTTCGGCAGTGACGTCATGCGCATTACGACGAATTTCTACCTCGGACTGCGCAGTTCATTCGGGCCCCCTCAGCTGCCAGAAATAGGGAGCGCCTGTCAAGCTGGCAGCACCGCTAACACGATACCTCGGCGGGACAACATACACTCTTCCGTAGGCAAATGTTTGTAGAACTTATGGGACTTAACTACGGGGTCATCAGTCCCTAAGCTTACAAACTACTTATGAACTAGCTAAGACTAAGGACGGCACAAATATCCATGCCCGAGGGGGGATTCGAACCCCCGACCGTAGTGGCCGTGCAGACCGTGACTGAAGCGCCTCAGTCCCCTCGGCCACCGCGGCCGGCTCTTCCGTAGGCGATCCAACTTCCAAGAAGTCAAAACTGTGTTGAAGAAACAAGCTTTACAATTATAAATGCTATCATGTGATACCTCCCACAGTCTAATGAAACAGATACTGTGATCATGCTCTGAGTCTATGGTCAGACTGTTAATTGAACTTCAATGATTCGGACTGTGCACATCTCCACACAGTTGTTCCTCATCGGTTGTAGAGACAGTAGATACAATTTTCTCGTACCTGCAGGCTCATAGAAATGTTGAAGAAGCTAGTCTAAGGTATACTAATTGTACCTTGATAGGAATATACCTTCTGTAACGACTTTTCGCAGTGTTGTCCAACTGTTTGCTGAAATTGCTAAACCTAGAGAAAGAGTTCGATGTGTATTTACCGAGATATTACAGTTTTTCGACAATTTTGAGCTCGTTTTTATTTTTCCCAATTACAAAAACATCTATCATGAAACGAAAAACCGTTTGGCATGCATAAAATATTTTTTTTAATGTCTTGGTCGCACTATGTTTATTTTATCATTACGCGTTTCGATACATCATCAGCAGATCTATGGCAAGAAATAAATTACATTTCAGATGTTAACAGTTCTTAATCATAAAATTCATATGGAGCGCAAACACATTATATGAAAATATACTCACAACTTTTTTTAAAACGATGGTAATTAAAATACATCTTATTGGAGATGACTAAAATATAAACCACCATCGTGGATGTCTAGTCAAGGTGTTTATATTTCAGTCATCTCCAATAAGATGTATTTTAATTACCTTCGTTTTTAAAAAAGTTGTAAGTATATTTTCATGTAATGTGCTTGCGCTCTATATGAATTATATGATTAAGAACTGTAAACATCCGAAATGTAATTTATTTTTTGCCATAGATCTGCTGATGATGTATCGAAACGCGTAATGATAAAAACAGTCCGACCAAGACATTTCAAAAACAATTTATACATGCCAACGTATCGTCGCTGTCCACAAAAATGGAAGCTTTTATGAACCAAGTGAAAAACTGTTTCATACAGAAGTTACATATTTTTGACAACGAAAATCAGGGATTCCTGTTTAAATTTCTATGCACCCCCCCGTCCCCCCGGCTCTCCGAGGTCGTGCAGAGGCTCGAGCTTCATATTTATGGATAGCCCTCTTGAAGATGAACAACGTTTATTACAACATTTTTTAAATCTGATTCGTATTTTTCTGAATATTCCGATAAACAGTTTTAAAAGCCTCACCTTGTGTATAAAATCATATGAAAGGTCACGCAGAACGTGGTATTCTACCTGAAAGTTGAACGTTGATACCTTAAGCCGTTAACCGCAAATATTTTCGGACTCATTCTAAATAATGGTGCGAAACGTAGTGCAGTCAAACAAAAAACTATAAATAAATAAAATAAAATAAACAAGAAAAAAACAGTATCATTTCAAGTTACCTATACTTTACTTTCACCAAGGCGAATTATCGGAATGGAAGATTAGAAAATTAGAGTTTAACGTCCCGTCGACGACGTGGTCATTATTGCTGGAGCACAAGCTCCGATGGTTTTGTTAACCCTCCGTTAGTGAGGCGCGCTCTCACAGATCGGCTGGATCAACAATGTTAATTATTTTTGTAACAGTTGGTTGTGTGAGGTATTGTGCCGTATAACCTCCTTATTTGCAATGCGTTACATGTCGCAATTTAATTTGTTGCGTACTGATTCTTGATACAGTGAGGACGGCCTTGTTCGGTCTCCTAGACAGACCATACTGCAAAAAGTTTGCCGGAAGTCACTTATAAGGTGAGCGTATCTCCTTATCTCTGGAGCTTAATTAAGATTTGTGTGTTTTATATTGTCATACGTTTGCCACATTTGTTATTAATTATTTATCTGTATAAAGAATACATTAATAGTGGACTTCGAGAGAGAATGTGAACGTATCAGAATATTACTAGAAGAATCTCTGGAAGGATCTGAACCTGATGATGAACCAGAATTTCTTGAAGAAGAGGCCTTAGAAGAGAGTGGAGAACACACGAAGTCAAAAAAAAGTATGTGTCTTCAACGCATTGAAGCTTTGTGCAAGGACTGTAAATGAGTGTGAAGTGTTATTATATCAGTAAACGTATTGTTATTTTTTCTGTGTTGTTTGAAAAAATGCAAATTTGTTATATAGTCTGGAGTTAAACTAAGGGTATATAAGCAATGAAAAGTCATTTACATCTTTGCAAAGTGATACATTTTAACTATTCGACAAAGATTTGCATCCTAATTGTATATGGTTAATTTACTCCAAAACTTACTTATAAACAGTAACTAAGAAAAAGAAAATGATTGACTGACAATTGTATCCTAGTTTATAACTGAAATATAGATAAATAGTATGTCAATTCATTTGTTTCATTATCATGGTCAGAGAGACCGACCTCACTAAACTTGGTACTTAAAAACACCTCACTGACGAAAGGTTAAGGATTCAGAAGGAAATCGGCCGTGTCCTTTCAAAGGAACCATTCCGGAATTTTGTTCGGGCTATTTAGGGAAATTCTAATTCTGGGTGGCTGAAGGCGTGTTTGCACCGCCGTCTCGATCTTTCAAATGGGAGTCCAGTGTTCTAACCACTGCGCCACCTTGCTCGGTAATTATCGGCCTGTTACCACTAAACACTTTGTTACATGTTATCATAAATGTTGCTAACAAATGTACACGTATTTACAGAAACTAGATCGCATGACGCCCCCCCCCCCCCCCCCCAAAAAAATTGTAATGTTTGTTAAGCTTAAGGGACTTAACTGCGGAGTCATCAGTCGCTAAACTTAAAAACCACTTATGAACTAGCTTGTGCTGAAGACAACACAAAGATCCATGCCCGAGGGAGGATTCGAAACTCCGACGCGGGAGGCCACGCGATCCGTAAGTGACGCTCTAGACCGCTCAGCTACTCACGCGCGGCTGAGGACAAAATAAAGTCACAGTACAAACAGGTAATCGTTGTTATAATAGCCTTAGCCAGTTACTCAAACTTCCCAACCAGTCAACAGCGATTAAAATTAGACTGTACAAGATGCTAATCCAACCAGTAGTGCTATATGGGTGAGAAACAAGGCGTACTGGGAAACAAGACTACAAAACGCCACTGGTATTTGAACGGAAAGTCCTGCTTAAGATATTCGGCCCATGCAAGACACAGCTGGTAAATGGAGATTCTCCACAATGACGAAATGAATCAACTGCATTGACAACAAAATATAGTAGGAATAGTCCGCAGTAGGCGTTTAGGGTGGGATGAGCGAGATACGATCGCCAATAACTGTCTTGGAGTTCACTCCCCAAGGCAGAAGACCAGGACGGAGGCCAAGAAAGAGATGGAACAATGGAATCCACATAGATCTGAGTGCGGTATGAATGGCAATGAACAACTGGCGCCATAAAGCGGAAAACAGACCTCAGAGCAAATCATTGTAGTAAGAAATATACCTGTGTCTATTGTTGTGAAATATACATGCCAAGATCATGTTGAATATTTTAATCCACATTACCGGTTTCGACAAAATGTTGTTGTCATCTTCAGTTCTTCAACCCTACATCTTAAAACCACTCCCATGAACCACAGACATTGCCGAGGTGGGGTGGCTTGCGTGCCTCAACGATACAGATCGCCGTACCGTAGGTGCAACCACTGCGGAGGGGTATCTGTGGAGAGGCCAGACAAACGTGTGGTTCCTGAAGAGGAGCAGCAGTCTTTTCAGTAGTTACAGGGGCAACAGTCTGGATGATTGACTGAGCTGGCCTTGTAACATCAGCTAATGTGGCTTTGCCACACAGCTACTGCGAGCGTCTGAAAGCAAGGGGAAACTACAGCCGTTACCTTTCCCGAGGACATGCAGCTCTACTGTATGAACATATGACGATGGCATCCTCTCGGGTAAAATATTCCGGAGGTAAAATAGTCCCCCATTCGGATCTCCGGGCGGGGACTACTCAGGAGGATGTGATCATCAGGAAAGACAATACTGGCATTCTACGGGTCGGAGCGTGGAATGTTAGATCCCTTAATCGAGTAGGAAAATTAGAAAATTTAAAAAGGGAAATGGATAGGTTGAAGTTAGATCTAGTGGGGATTAGTAAAGTTCGGTGGCAGGATGAACAGGATTTCTGGTCAGGTGAGTACAGGATTATAAATACAAAATCAATTGGGGGTATCACTGCAGTAGGATTGACAATGAATAAGAAAATAGGAATGCGGCTAAACTACTATTTTGTGTCCCGACTTCGTCGCCGCTTTTGTGTCCCAGCCTTGTCGTAGGTGTCGGTGGCCGAGTGGAATGAGACCGACACGCTGGTGCAGGTACGGAGGGGAGCAGCCAGAAACTATAAACACTCGAGTAAATTAGAAAGATATATATTGCACAGAATGTAACAATACTTAACTTTTACATAGTACTGCAGAACGTTGATACATAGTTGTTAGAGGCCTGCCTAGTGCCTGTACAATAGCAAAGTCTTCACTCGTGCCTATCGGATTACGAAGGTCCTAACTCGTTGCTATCTCAGTCCGAAGTGCGAAGTGAACGATGTCCCTCAGTGGTGGCCACGAGCGGAGTTGTCGCAGAGGGCGCTCGTGGCTGTCGTCGTGAGAACGCCGCGCCGTGCGTGCATGACGGCGCGCGGCGAAAGTAAGTGGCGCGCACTTTGTACTTGTGCGACACCACATACTATGACCAGCACAGTGATCGCATTATCATTGTCAAGATAGATACGAAGCCAACACCGACAACAGTAGTACAGGTTTATATGCCAACTAGCTCTGCCGATGATGAGGAAATCGAAGAAATATATGAGGAGCTAAAGGAAATTATTCAGACAATTATGGGAGAGGAAAACTTAATTGTTATGGGAGACTGGAATTCGGGAGTAGGACAAGGAAGGGAAGGGAAGAGAGTAGGTGAATATGGTCTGGGCAAAAGGAATGAAAGAGGAAGCCGCCTGGTAGAATTTTGCACAGAACATAATTTAGTTATAACAAACACCTGGTTCAAGAATCACAAAAGAAGGTTATATACGTGGAAGAGACCAGGAGACACAGGGAGATATCAGATAGATTTTATAATGGTAAGACATAGATTTCGGAACCAGGTTTTAAATTGTAAAACATACCCAGGGGCAGATATAGACTCTGACCATAACTTGTTGGTTATGAACTGTAGGCTGAAACTGAAGAAACTACAAAAAGGTAGGAAAATAAGGAGATGGGACCTGGATAAATTGAAGGAACCCGAGGTTCTTAAGAACTTCAGAGGGAACTTTAGGTAACAATTGACAGAAACAGGGGGAAATAAAACAGTAGAGGAGAAATGGGTAAAATTGAGATATGAAATAGTGAAGGTAGCAGAGGACAAAATAGGTAGGAAGGAAAGATCTACAAAAAATCCTTGGATATCACAGGAGATACCAAATTTAATCGATGAAAGGAGAAAATATAAAAATGTAGTAAATGAAACAGGCAAAATGGAGTACAGACGACTAAGAAATGATATTGACAGGAAGTGCAAAATGGCTAAGCAGGAGTGGCTATAAGGCAAATGCAAGGATGTAGAAGTATGTGTAAATAGGGGAAAAATAGATACAGCCTATAGGAAAATAAAAGGAACATTTACAGATAAGAAAAACAGCTCTATGAATATCAAGGACACTGATGGAAAACCAGTTCTCACCCAAGAAGGAAAAGCTGAAAGGTGGAAAGAGTATACAGAGGGGCTCTACGAAGGAAATGAACTTCGAGACAATATTATAGGAAGGGAAGAGGATATAGATGAAGATGAAATAGGAGGTACTGTACTGGGAGAAGAATTTGACAGAGCCCTGAAAGTCGAAACAAGACCCCTGGAGTAGATGATATTCCCTCAGAGCTACTGAAGTCTCTGGGAGAACCAGCCATGACAAACCTGTTTCACCTGGTGTGTAAGATGTATGAGACAGGCGAAGTACCCTCAGACTTCAAGAAAAATGTTATAATCCCAATTCCAAAGAAAGCAGGTGAAGGCAGGTGTGAAAACTACAGAACCATCAGTTTAATAATCCATGGTTGCAAAATATTAACACGAATTATATACAGAAGGATGGAAAAGCTGGTGGAAGCCGACCTCGGGGAAGATCAGTTTGGGTTCAGGAGAAATGTAGAAACACGGGAGGCAATACTCACTTTACGGCTTATCCTAGAAGATAGATTAAGAAAAGGCAAACCTACATTTCTAGCTTTTGTAGATTTGGAGAAGGCTTTTGACAATGTTGATTGGAATAAACTCTTTCAAGGTCTGAAGCAAGCAGGAGTAAAATATAGGGAGCGTAAGGTTATTTACAACTTGTACAAAAACCAGACAGCGGTTGTCAGAGTTGAAGGGCATGAAAGGGATGCAGTGGTTGGAAAGGGAGTAAGAAAGGGTTGTAGTCTTTCTCCATTGTTATTCAATTTGTACATTGAGCAAGCTATAAAGGAAAGCAAGGAGAAATTTGGAGAAGGAATTAAAGTTCAGGGTGAAGAATTAAAAACTTTACGTTTTGCCGACGACATAGTAATTCTGTCAGATACAGCAAAGGACCTGGAAGAGCAATTGAACGGAATGGACAGTGTGCTGAAAGGTGCATATAAGATGAACATTAACAAGAGCAAAACTAGGGTAATGGAATGCAGTGTAAGAAAATCAGGTGATGCTGAAGGAATTAGATCGGGAAACGAAGCAATAAAGGAGGTAGATGAGTTTTGTTACTTGGGCAGTAAATTAAGAAATGATGGTCCCAGTACAGATGATATAAAATGCAGAATGGCAATGGGTAGAAAAGCGTTCTTGAGAAATTTGTTAACATCGAATATTGATTTAGGCCTAAGGAAGTCCTTTCTGAGGGCATTTGTATGGAGTGTTGCCTTGTATGGGAGTGAAACATGGACGATAAACAGTGCGGACAGGAAGAGGATTGAGGCTTTTGAAATGTGGTGCTACAGAAGAATGCTGAAGATTAGGTGGGTGGATCGCGTAACTAATGAGGTGGTACTGAACAGAATTGGGGAGAAAAGAAATTTCTGGCATACCTTGACTAAAAGAAGGGATAGATTGGTAGGACACATTCTTAGACATCATGGAATTGTGTATTTAGCGTTGGAGAGAAGTGTATGGGGTAAAAATCGCAGAGGAAGACCAAGAGATGGTTACAGTACGCAGATTCAGACAGATGTAGGTTGCCGTTCTTTTATGGAGATGAAGAGGCTTGCTCAGGATAGGGTATTGTGGAGAGCTGCATCAAACCAGTCTCAGGACTGAAGACCACAACAACAACAACAGCACATCTTTAAAAAAAATAGCTCCTCTCCACACATCATTTTCAACTATACAGTTCAAACGTGTTGTGTCGTGATTCACAAGTATTTGCATATGCTCGTCAAAAGAACTAAACGTCATATGGTTGTCTGTTAATTTAAAATTATGCGCCACAGGTCGTCACTTTTAAAATCTATTACACGACAATTTTTCATCCACTTGTACACACTAGAGCCTCTACACAGTTACTCTACATAGAAGTGTGAACAAATGGAAAAAATGTGTGGTCTGATAGATTTTAATGGTGACGAACTGTGGCACATTATTGTAAATTAAGAAACAACTAGTTTCTAGAACGTTATAGCTCTTAGAAATGACGAATATATCGATATTCTTGTGAATCAAGGCACCACGATTGAAGTGCGCAGTTTTAAATTATGTATTGACAGGCGTTATTTTTTAGACTGTAGAGTCGCAGATCTGCAGACGAAAACAAAATTTTATCGAAACCGGTAATCTGGAATAAAATACTGAACAGGGATCTTGGCATACATAATTAGCAACAAATAATAATTTACATCGCCCCTTGTCTCCTCGTCAGGCATTTAAATAACAAAGAAGAAGAAAAAATGGAGCCTTGTACTCTGCCTGTGTTGTAGCGTTTCAGCTGTTGTTTAGCTTGAACAAATAGGAAAAACGTTGACCTTTCATGAAATACCAAAAATTTGACATATTTTTTCGTTACGGAGAACATGAAGCAGACAGTACAGTTGTTCGTACACAGGTATCCTATAGTACCGGATTTGCCCAATGTAGAAATACGTATAGGAATTTTGAACTTCTCAGAGTAATGAGTAATCTTACAAATGGTGAATGAAAAAGTTACCTGTTACTCAGAATCCATAAACAGTTTCTACTCAAGATACTAATAGAGTAATCCAGTCTAACTATATTATTAACACAAACGGTTCTACCCATGTCAACAGTCATTTCATTAGAAGATTTGCAAATGAGGGTTTTCCAGAAGGAATTTTAGCTCTGCAATGAAATTTGCACTGATATATAACTTTCTAGTAGATTGAAACTGCATTTCGGACTAAGATAGAAACCCAGATCATTCGCCTTCACCAGCAAGTGGTCTTTACACCGACGACGAGAACAGCGCACTTTCATCAGCTGATTTTCCAGAGTCTGTGCCCAGTGGAAAAGGGGTCAATAACAAGTGTCCCGGGGTAAGCGACGGTCTCAGTTTTCGATGACTTTCCTCTACGCGAGGAACTCTTGTGTTGTTGCTTGTGAGCCCGCTACTGCGTCTGCCTTTGTGTCTCATGCGTCTGGCAAAGAACTTAGTCGTAATGTATCAATGATTACCTGCTCTCGTGTGGTTCTCGATTGTGATTCTTAAAGCTAATTTTATGGAAGATTCTTTGGATTATGCTTGATAATATTACGGGATCATTAACCGTCGTCAAATGGCCATGAATGATAAAGTATGGTAGTTTATTTAAGGCAGAGGCCGAAATTTGCTGGTGAATTTGAAAAAAAAAAAGTTGATTGTCCATTAATTGTGGACGTTCGGGCAGTTATTTGTTTTGAAAAATAATAATAATATACTCATTACTCTGGGAAGATCCAAATTCCTATAGGTTATTTCTACATAGGGCAAATCCGTTACTATAGGATACCTGTGTACAAACAACTGTACAATATATTTTCAAACATGGAAATAGAAATGATTGTAACAACTATCGAGGTAGCTCTTTAATTAGCGTTGTAGGCAAAATATTCTCAGGTATTGTTGAAAGGAGAGTGCGAGTATTAATTGAGGACAAGTTAGATGAAACTCAGTGTGGGCTTAGGTCTCTTAGAGGCTGTCAGTACCAGATCTTTAGCTTACGGCAGGTAATGGAAAAGTGCTATGACAGGAACAGGAAATTGTATCTATGTTTTATAGATCTAGAAAAGGGTTATGGCCCTGTTCGTAGGAGGAATTTACTGTCAGTTGAACACGTTTATGGTATAGGAGGCAAACTTCTGCAGGCAATTAAAGGTCTTTACGTAGACTGTCAGGCAGCAGTTAGAGTAGACGGCAAATTAAGCTCATGGTTCAGGGTAGATTCAGGGGTACGACAAGGCTGTAGCCTGTCATCACTGTTGTTCATACTATTCATGGATCACATGTTGGAAACCGTAGACTGGCAGGGCGGGATTAAAATAGGTGAAAACAAAATAAGCAGTCTCGAATATGCAGATGACTTAGTTGAAATGGCCGATTCGATTGAAAGGTTGCAAACTAATATTTCAGAGCTCGATCAGAGGTGCAAGGATTATGATATGAAGATCAGCATCACCAAAACGAAAGTAATGACTGTGGGAAAGAGATTCAAGCAGATTGAGTGCCAAATGGGAGGAACAAAGTTAGAACAGGTAGACAGTTTCAAGTACCTGGGATGTATTTTCTCACAGGATGGCAACATAGCGAAAGAATTGGAATCGAGGTGCAGCAAAGCTAATGCAGTGAGTGCTCAGCTAAGATCTACTCTCTTCTGTAAGAAGGAAGGAAGTACCAAGACTAAGCGGTGCGCCGCTCTATCTTTCGACAACTTTGTTGTATGGGAGTGAATGTTGGGTGGATACATGTTACCTTATTCATAAGGTACAGGTTACAGATATGAAAGTAGCAAGAATGATTGAAGGTACTAATAGATGGGAGCAATGGCAGGAGGGTGTCCATAATGACGAAACCAAAGCAAACCTGAATGAGCAGCATAGATGAAGCAGTTAGAGCGAACAGACTGAGATGGTGGGGTCATGTTACACGCATGGAAGAAACAAGGTTATGTAAGAGACTCATGAGCTCGGCAGCGGAGGGTAAAAGGAGTCGAGGTAGACCAAGAAGAAAGTACTTAGATTTGGTTCAGAATGATTTTGAAGTAAAAGGCATAACATCAAACGAGGCTTCAATGTTAGCATTGAATAGGGAATCATGGAGGAATTTTATTAGAGGTACTATGCTCCAGACTGAACGCTGAAAGGCATAATAAGTCTCTGATGATGATGATATACTTATGGTGTTGCATGCCTGGGCTACAGAACATTTCTGTGTATTTTCACTTACGTGAGGTTCTGTGTGTTATCGGGTTGTTGAGATCTCAAGTGATCGCTCTGTAATTACATTTGTTGCTTTATTGCTGAGTGGCTGTTTGTTTTGTGCCATCTCTCGTCGCCTCTGTTCTAAGCGGCAGTGTCTGGTTCCGGCACGGCTGTGACACCGATCAGGCGCGTGGGGCATACTTTGGCTTCAATCACGGGAAACATTGATCTGCCTCTTCACCTGTTGTTAAGGAGGTGATAAATTTGGTTTTATGTTAATTTATTCTTATTTTTCAGAACTGTTTTTATTGTTGCTTATGTACGTTTGTAAAGCTTGGAAATCTAACGAGTGTTTTACTTGATTCAGGCACTTGTTATAGTCAGTTTCTCAATTTTTCAAATTGCTAGTTTTACCTGAGCAGTGTTTCGTAATGAAAGCAATTTTTCTAATTAGTTTTCTCCTTTTAATGTTACTTTTGTTATGGTGTTTCAATACTTTGCTAATCTGAGATTTATGGCATCTGCTATTGTTTTGCTTAATTTTTTTTCCTATTTTATTCTTTAAGAATGTCATGTTGCAATATGAATGGTATTAGATTCCTTTCATGGGTGCACCTTCCTTCATTTGATTCAACTTGGTAACCTAACAGTAATACCACACGCCCCATACTATCCATACACTGACGCACCTATCTTCAATGAAATGGGTATGTTGTCGATAGATAGGTGGGTATGTTTTCGATAGACAGACAAGTTTGTTTATATTTTATGACAGTTCGCATAAAGTTTTTTTGAATTATTTTAACGTATTTCCCGGAATATGTGGAATTTTCCCTTGTACGGCAATGGAACATAGAGGATTAATAGTTACGACAGAAAGAGGACAAAAGCTTTTGAAATGTAGTGCTGCTGATGAATACTCAAAATTAGGTGGATAGATCGTGTAACTAATGAGGAGGTACTGAACATAACTGGGGATAAGTGGCATTTCTAGCATACTTTGACTAAAAGAAGGGATCGATTGGTAGGACACAGCCTTAGCCAACACGGAATCGTGCATTTTGAATTGCAGGGAAGAGTTTGGGTTAAAAGTCGTAGAGGGAGACTAAGAGATGAATACAGTAAGTAGTTTAAAATATATGTAGGTTGTCGGAGGAATTTCTTCATAGATACAAAGGAGATGAAAAACATGGGCCCCTTGTAAATTTTTAATTTTTTATAAACTAAAACTTTTGAAATATAAACGGATTATTTTCTTGTAACCAACTTACATTTTGTTTTCTGATGCTCAATAACAATTTTTAACATCATTAATTGTACGTTGAAGGACGCTTTAATTCGTAGGGGTCTTATTTACCTCTTACACCAAAAGGTATCTTATAAATACGGCTGCGCGTGGCCGTTCGAGGGGTTCGAGTCCTCCATCAGGCTTCTTTTGTCCTTAGTAGAAGTTAGATTAAGTTAGTGTAAGTATAATTACGTAGGCTTCCGCGACCAGAGTCAGATGACATAAACGATTTCTGGGTGTTGTACCGCGTCATGATGTAGAAGGCTATTACTTAAATGACCGTCGTTTCGGCCAACGTTACTGTGGCCTTCATCTGGGTACGTCGGTTATTTAAGTAATAGTCTTCATACCCAGATGAAGGCCACCGTAACGTTGGCCGAAACGTCGGTTATTTAAATAATAGCCTTCTACATCATGACGCGGTACAACACCCAGAAATCTTTTATGTCGTTAGTGTAAGGACTAATGGCGAACGTAGTCAAGTCCCTTATATTTACAAAAAATTTAAAATTTTAAAAATATGGCTTTGTGGAATTATACCTCATTTCGAATCAAGAACGGAAGTTTTACACAAATTTTGGCTTAAGTAGTCCATTGTAGCACTCGTTGGCTACTGGCCGCTGCATACTTTGATATACCATAGGTGAGTGGAGATGTAGGTGTGTGTCGCGGTGGTTTATATTGGTTAAAAATTCAAATGTTTGTAAACACACGGAACCAACCTGCTGAAGTCATCGGTCCCTAGACTCACAAACTATTTAAACTAACTTACGCTAAGGACAACACAAACACCCATGCCTGAGGTATGTGAACCTCTCACGAGAAGCTACCATGCAATCCGTAGCTGGCGTTTTCCACGTACGGTCATTCTCCTTCGGAATCTATTGGTTCGATTTCCATATTCAAATGCAAGTCACATGATAAAATAACATGTAAGCGATAAAACTATATCGCTAACATGTTATTTTATCAAGTGACATGCAGTTTTAGAAATTTCTGATGAAGGCACAGTTGCCGAAACCTAGGTAAAATAAACTTCATCTCTGCGACCTAGGGCTGTCTTACTAGCATTTGATTTCAGAAATTGGTTTTCTCCTAAAAAATTGGCAGCGCGTGAAGGCAGTGCGATCTAAAGCGCCTTGCTGGGGAGTGTGCAGCTGCACCCTGTCGGAGATTCGAGTCCTCCTCCTGCCCCATATATATATATATATATATATATATATATATATATATATATATATATATATATATGTTTGTGTGTGTGTTTTTATCCTTAGCATAAGTTAGTTTAAGTAGTTTACAATATATATATATATATATATATATATATGTTGTGTGTGTGTTTTTATCCTTAGCATAAGTTAGTTTAAGTAGTTTACAAGTCTAGGGACCGATGACCACTGCAGTTTGGTCCCATAGCTTCACAAACATTTGAAAATCAGAATTTAATAATGCAGTCATGATTTTTCAAGAAAAGATATTTATGTTAGAATGACCATCCCTTTTTCAGAACTAAGATGTATGAAAACAATAAGAATACAGACCTTTTTTTTTAGCATGGAGATGTTACTGTGGTTTATGAAACATTCAACCCCTGTCACAAAAAAGTAACATAAAAAAATTAACAAGTGATTAAGACTTTACCTAAGCAAGATACATTATATGCAGATGTTTGAAATGGTGGCTGCGATTTGAAATATTTCTCCCCAATAAGAAATAATAATATAGATATTTAATTGAAAAAAATTAGAAGGTAACTGTTTGTGCAAATGATTCAAATTTAGACATGTAGTACCTGACAAAATAATGTTTCGCGAAATGAAAGTTAACACAGAAAGCAAATAAATTTTGAAATCAATGGTAATTTTTAAATGAAAAAATTGGCGGGAGAAATATTTCAAGTTAGTGGCCATGATGCAAATCACTATAATCCAAAGTTGAGCCTGAAAAAATCTGCTTTCATGAAGCAAAGTGCCTAAAAATACTGCCTGATTTGTTAGAAGAGCAGCTAAATACATTGTACAGAACCTAAATATTGGAATGCACTCTCAAAACACCGATTTATCGTAAGTCCACGACTATCAAAACGTGAAAATAATTAACGTTGGATAAACCGTCGTTTATATCAGGGACGTTTAGGGAAGAACATAAAATTCTAAATAATTACGAAGAATTGCATCCTTCCAACATTCAATTTCGTACGCTGCGAGAAAAAAGGCGGCTGGTGGCAATCTGTAAGAAACATTCACACATTGATATATTGTACAGTTAGGAATAATGACATGGCAATTATTTCAATTTTTTTAATTAGCTGACTTATATTCTGAAAACGATTGATGTTATGCAAACACACTCACAGTAAGATGCAACATCCATTTTGGGCTAGGAAAAATTTCAGTGAAAGTAAGTTATACTCTGAGCAACACTCTACTCCGTCCGAAACCTATGAAGGCTAGAGCGGGAAGAAGAAAAAATGGAGAATGCTGCTCCTTCTTATAAACATATGATACACGAAATTATTTCAATAGATAAAAATGTGCTGGTTAGCGTTACACTTTAGTTACATAAATTATTTCTTTGATAGTTCTTTAGTAATTTACATGAAATAAAATACAGAATAATCGTAATAAATGGAAAGAAATCGTAATTATGCAAAAATAAATAAAATATTGAAATAAAGTCTGGGTTGCCCATGAAACATCATAGATTAAAACTGTGTCTTCTTGATTGCCAAACTGACAAAATTACTGGAAACGTTGCTTTTAATTACGTATTTAATACTTCACTTCGTTTCTAAGGCTCCGAGAATAGCAGATTACTCCGCCGAGGGGACAAATCCTTACTCCATTTACGGGACGCGCGAATTAATCAGAGATGAAACACTTTCAGTTTTTCGCTTTTGATCCCGGAAAGCGCTTTAGCGATCGTCCTTTAATTGGTTCTCGCGCGCGGCGGACAACAGCGCGACAAGCCCCACATTAAAGCGGATGCCGGTGGCGCGGTGGCAGCCCCCGTTAAAACTGCGCGGTGCAGCCTGTTGGAGGGGGCGGTGCCCGCATGGCGCGCACCCTGCGCGCTTTTAATGCTCCATTGGGGGCAGAATTAAACGCATATTCGGCGCCGGCAGTCCCTGCTATCTGACGGCACAGCTGCCGCGGTGGCTAAATGGAACGCCACCGGTTGTTGCAACGCGTCCAATCACCGGCAGTCCACTGTTCTCTGTAACTCTGTAGCCGCGATAACAGCTGCGTCCGATACGGCTATTTTAGACTGTGCGTATGTGGGGAACAGGGGGCCCCAAAACATACAGCTCCAAAATGCACCACAACGGCACATATAAGATTCTCACAGGAGGATACCAATCTGAATTTGAAAACACGCAATCCTGAGGGATGGAAAATCATTTTTAAAAAAATGCTCAAATGTTTGTAAATCTATCGGACCAAACTGCGTGGTCATCACTCCGTAGCTTACAAACTACTTAAACCTAGGTAAACTAGCCTAAGGACAAACAAACACACCCATGCTCCAGGGAGGACTCGAACCTCCACGGCGAGCATATGCGCACTCCGCTTTAAACCGCTCGGCTACTCCACCGCGGCAGGAAAATCATTAATGAGATTGGGGATAAGATACCAAAGACTTCATTTCGGAGACTGGTTTGATGTAGCTCTCCACAATACCCTATCCTGAGCAAGTCTCTTCAACTCCACATAAGAACGGCAACCTACATCTGTATGAATTTACTTACTGTATCCATTTCTTGGTCTTCCTCTGCGGTTTTTACTCCAAACTCTTCCCTCCAATGCTAAATTTACGGTTCCTTGATGTCTAAGAATGTGTCCTACCAATGGATCCCTTCTTTTAGTCAGAAATTCCTTTTCTCCCCAATTCTGTTCAGTGCCTCCACATTACTTACGCACCAGAAACTAACAAAGGTATTCTAAGTTGCTGCCTTAGACCTCAGCCATATACACAATAGAATCCATATGGCTGAGCTCTAAGGCAGCAACTTAGAATACAGGATAACATAAACACTGTCACGGGTCTAGACACAGGGATCCACTTACACGGAAACTGACACATCAGCAGACAATATACAAGAAATTAATCAACAACAATAAACAATATAACGGGTTATCACAGTACAAATAATCACACTGTCCCCCAGTGATGGGGCGTCCAAAGTGTTCACTGATTCAGTGCACCTCCGGAAAAAATTTCAACGTTAAAAAAGTAAATAAATGAATAAAATAAAAAATGTTTTAAACTATCATTCCTCGTTTAGTTCTTCTATCAGATTATTTTCTGTGTACTTCCAACGTATTTTTATCGCATGAGAAACGTTTTACTTCGCGGCAGTGACCGCAAAGTTGCAAAAAAAAAAAAAAAAAAAAAAAAAAATTAAGCTGAAGGGACTTACCTGCAGGGTCATCAGTCCCTAAACTTATAAACTACTTATGAACTAACTTATACTAAAGACGACACGAACATCCATGCCCGAGAGGAGATTCGAACCCCGGCCGTAGCGGCCGTGCAGACTGTGACTGGCACGCCGCAGACCGCTCGGCCACTGCGGCCGGCTGCAACCCCTGGAGGAAGCATATGGGCGCTCCAGCAGCAGGAAGGGGTGAGGGGAAACGCCGCTTTTAACGTTGGCGTTCGATCTGATCGAGACGCCAGTTCATGTTCTCTCGAGCTTTGCTGGTTATTCACGAATAGCCTCGAAGCAAGACAATGGAGCTACTGCGCACCTCGTCTTGTGCATGCGCAAATCCTCCATATTTATTTTTAGCGCATTGAAGATTCATCAAGAACATGTCATATATATATATATATCTTTACGTCCTCTATGTATTCAAAAACCATTCATTCGATTGCAATGAAAATTTGGCGAGCTGTTCACCGTACACCGACGATGGTTCCTGACCCAAAAATAAAAGATCACCACAAAAAACTCAGGAGATATGACGTCATAAATAATGAGAGGCCACCGTGTGAGAATACCCAGATTTATGCGTTAATTATTGGAAAATGGCAGTAGTTAGGTACCTACAACAAAGTTTGCATGTAATTTCGGACGTTTATGAATCGTTTTGTATCTATTCCCTCCCCCCCCCCCCCCCCATACACACACACAAAATAATGAAACGAAAAGAAGTCTACCGCTCACAACAGTTTCGCTGTAGATGCCGTAAAACAGTCACATCTGGCATGACCTTGTATCAAATAAAGTTAGTGTTACAGATTTGCAAGTTACAAGTTACTATTTATTATTGTCTGCAGGTCCCCCTTAATCCTCTTGCATCCAAAATTAAGCAACCTGTTTTCTTAATCTCTATTTATATAAAAGCGAAAGGACACTCACTGACTAACCACGAAATCTCGAAAACTGCTTCACCTATGAAGCTGATATTAGGTAGGAATATAGTTTATAGGTAGCAAAGCCAGCTAAGAAAGTATTTTGTGACACGTGCATGAAGGAACATACTTCTCCTACAGACTCACGAAATCTACAGTTTCATTCCGATCTTAATGAAATTTCACACTTTTGACCTTCAAAACAAGAGGAAGGTCACCATCTACCTTAAGTTTCATACGGTGCATGGGGGGGGGAACTTTACAATATAAAATTGGATCCCTAAAAACCGCGACATAACTTGAGAACGGCTTGACCGATTTCACAGATCCTTTTGTTTTCGTTATTCTCAGAACAAGGGTTGTATGAAATAAAATTGAAATATTTGAGAACAACAAAGTGCGTTTTTCAGTGTGACCCTGCGTTTCTGTTGCACAGGAATCTATATTTTAGTCCCGATATTCAGGCAAATTTGCACACTCTACCCAAGAAAACAAGAGGAATCTCACTGCATAAAATTTCTTTCGGTGCATGGTACTTAACTTTTACAAAATGTGTAGTTTTACTCCAATCTTTATGAATTTTTGGACACATAACCTTTAAACCAAGAGGAAGATCTTCGGGTACATAAATGTTTGTTTGTAGAAAACTTTGCGTAGAGAGGGAAAGGTGAAACGAACAGATGTGTGAGAAAGAGGTGAATGAAGGGGGGGGGAGTGTAGGATAAATAAACACCCGGGCAACGTCGGGTTTACAGCTAGTATTTGATAAAATATGTTATAGCCGTTAATTAAAGACGCATCAATTGTAAAAGCCTTCAGAAGATTTGATCATGAATAAAAATGAAGTCACTACTCTCTACCTAGCAAGAATAGCCGTGTGGTTAGCGGCATCGCGTTTCGCCGTCGAAGGTAGTGGGTTCGGGACCGACCTGCAATAATCTTTTCTTTAAACCCAGTCTTCTTTTTAACAGATACAGAAACATCAATGACTTCTGTGTTGCTACTTGCCAAATGTCTATGGGCGTTATAGGAAATGTGTCGCGGTTTTGAGGGTAAATGACATTTACACTCTCCGTTGTAACAAAAACGTAACTATTTGAAAAGATGCGGGGGAGAGCAGCCTTTACGCATGCGTAAGGGTAGGAGGGGGGTGCTACTTACAGTGTCACGTGACCCGAAGGTGGCTTGACTCTTCATCGTAACAGATTCATTTTATTACAGTCACTAAACAGTGTAATCAGTTACTTACTGTTCTAGCGTCGTTATGCATATTTATATGTTGTTGTTCATTATTATCAGAGAAAAATGAACAACGTTCAGTATCTTTTAGAAACAAATTACTCAGCTTTAATCTGGGAACAATGTGTGAACTAAAGAAGCTTGGTAGGCTGACACCTCAGCTCGAGTTGAAGCAAGCGCAAACTAGCCGAGGTAAGACAATAGGCAGATCTTTTAACGAAATATGTATAAAAGAGTCGTCAACCTGGGGCGCTCCCCTTACGCCAGTATCAAGATTCGGCACTCAAAGAAGTGAACCCCCATTCATCTGAAGTAGCAGCCGCCGCTGGTCCAGCCACTGAGGGATCCACCAACAACGAAACCGACACATCAGCAGACAACATATAAGAAATTAATCAACAACAATGTACACTTATCAAGTACAAATAATCACATCGTCCCCTCTATTCGGTAAAGAGGCAGCACCATATTTAAAGAAAAGAACACATTACATAAAAAAACTAGCAACCACCTGTGTGTTCTCCTCTGTTTACTTTCATCCAAGTCATACCTCACTTACCAGAAATCTAAAATAATTGTTCTTAATCGAATTCATAATTTCGTATATAATTTTTGTACTGAATTATTTCCCAAAAATGTATCTCCAATATCTGTTTATTATGTAATTTTATGGAGATTATTATTATTTATTTGATGTGCCCCATTACATAGTAATATTACATGTTTGAAGGTTAAATTCAGACTGTTGCATCAGGTATTTGGTAAACACAGTGGATAAGATTAAAGGATTTACAAAAGAAGACATACAAGATTTATCACATTACGTAAAGAGACCGAACGACTTTTACACAGCAGGAAATCTTATTGAAAAACATAAATTGTAGAAGTCCGTGGTGAATTTATGTACCAAATCTAATATACTGACAGACCATCCTACTCCTTTGACAGCTATTTGTTTCTTCTTAAGATGGTCCCTCTCCTTCTGTAAGTTACAGCACTCTAAAAAACAAGTGGTCCACAGTTTGGATATTCAAATTGCGGACTACTTGCTTTTAGTGCTGTAACTTACTGAAGGAGAGGGACCATCTTAGGAGAACACTTCAGTATATCATTCCCATCTTATAACACTGTATCTGAAATCCTTACAAATAATTCAGTGTAGATTTTTGCTTTTACGTGTATCACCAAAACACTAGGTCCCCATCAAAAACATTTTCTATAAACTCGGACCATGTTGGTTACATCTACCACATAACTACAAAACCGTCCACATTGGGTACAATATCGTCAAGATCAACATAAACAACATCTTCCTAAAAATTTACTGTTTGTATCTTATCTTCCACGCATGGCTCAAATGCCCCATAGCAAACAAACTCATCTACTTTTAAATTAAAGAAATACCTACACATTGTCTAAGTCTCACTTTCCTTTTTCATCACATTTATTTTCTGCTCAACTATGGAAACAAGCAATAATATATTTTTTACTATTTTCAATTAAACCAATTGATTACGTTCAAAAAATGTATGTGGTGGAGTATTTGTTCCTTTAAAAACAACTACACTTTTCTGTTATATCTTTCATATATGTATTTAGTTGTTTTGTAGTTGTTAATGTTCTCATATTTGTCATTATACTTTTTAACATAACCAAAATGTCTTCTCTGTCCCTCGTGCTCAATTTTCCCCATTTACATCTTTATCTGCCGTGCCGCTGCAGTGACTGCTAACAGTTTACATAGATCCCTGAAATTGTTGTACTTAACTGATTCACCGAAATCCGACGATTTTTGTGCTGCTACTGCACTTGCTACTAAATTCCGTGTAGGTTTGGCTTCCATTATTAACTTTCCTTTCCATAAAATGCATTATTAAACATAATTTATTTTAATAAACTTTGTGATAAACCGGTTTCAGTCTTAGACCATCATCAATGGATACAAGTTTGAAAACAGTTACTGAAAAAGTAACTTGTGTCCGTTGATGACGGTCTACGACTATAATAAAGTTTATTGAAAACAGCTTATTGTTAATAATGCATTCTATGAAACATGCTGATGCTGTTAACAGTCAGCTAGGTGAAGCAACTTTCGTTCCATTGATTCTTCATCTTGCTGTATGAAGTATCTTTATTTTTCTCCGTTGTATTTCATATTAATGTTCATACTTGAGGCACTTCCGTTATTCGACTGTCACTTGTCACACACAAACATACATGTTTCAAATGTGTATTGCAAACTTCTCAATCTGAAACTTAAAAATTATTACTAAATGTTGTCTAAGAGCCCAGACTAGAGCTTCCACTTTGTAACACTCCAAATGCATCCCAATCTTTGATGAACTTCTTTTTCAAAATAATGTTTGATCTAAGAACTTTTAATCATTTAGCAATGGAATCCAATATAATAAAAGATAAAATCTAGGACATGGATCTCGAAGTGCCAATGATGATGTCATTATCTCAGCAAACGTGATTAACCTAAAACAAGTTTCGGTTTCCACCAAATTAGTAATAACTTTTTTTACTAAACGGATGTAATTGATAAGTTGATAATTACTTATAAAATTATCGTCTGCACAGGCAATTCAGGGAACTAATGTGGTAGTCGCCTTGCCATACAGAACAAACATTCGCATTGATCAGCCTGTTTGGACTGAAATCAGAACATCTCTGTCACTATATGAGAATGTCTCCACGCATCTGCCTGACCGGTTGACTACTGATCCTCCAGTGCTCAGCTCAATTACTTCGAAAGATGGCCAGACTTCCGGTACTGATTATTATAAACAAATACTTATTTAACATATCAACTGTGACAAGGGTATATTTTACATAAACAAAGGTGACAACGCAAGTGTTTGTTTTGAAGTTTGCAGATGAGAGTTTTGTTTGAAGTGTTTAAAATGACAATTCGTGAAAATATTTTTGATATCGTGGTGTGTGTTTACATTATTAATTAACAACAGTTTACATAATTTTGATGTAATTTAGAGAAAATTTTAAGTGATTTCATAATCAGGGCTTATAGCACGAAACATTCAATTAATATGTGTCTTTTCTAGACGTAATTTCTGGCTTACATTCTGGTCAATAATTGTGTACTTTACTACCAATTTTGTACTTTGAGATAATTACAAATATATATAAAATATAATTACAATTTTTTTAATCGCGAGGTGCTTTTTAGCTCTTAAATAGCACACCACAATATGGTGTATCGTGTGTCACAATCGATATATGCGTTGGTATTTCGAAAACTAAGACGTATAAATTGTTAATGTCCGGTATCGAACACTTCACAATGTAATTTGCATCGTATGTTATACGCTGCTATCAAAAACTTTATAGCAAATTTCTAAGTTTTAATATTTAGAGTTGAAATAGCTACAGCGAAGAAAAGAGGCAATGGAGTATGTGGAGATGGAAGTCAAAAAAAGGAGAAATAGGTAATAAATAGAACGGGGGATGAATAGAGAAAGGAAGAGGAGGTACAGGTGGAGGAGATGGATGGAGAGAGGGATACTTGATGGCCAGAATAAAGAAAATCATTGCTTTTCTCAAGGGCAATTATACGTTGCTTGTTACGTAGTTTGTAAATAATCAGATCTGTAAGTGTATACAGAAAACGGACAAAGAAATTGAGTCAATCCGCTACGTTTATAATAAGTAATTACCTACGCCAAAATAAGCTAATTTCTATCTTTCCTTTCATAGCTACAGCAACGCAAAGAAGGGTACGTATTGATCAAATTGGAGTATTTTCTTGGTACGTCTATGTTTGGAAGAATTTTTTCATTAACTTTTCCATTTATTTCATATCAGAGCCACACCGAAGCGTCGCCGTATTTTGCTAGTATAAATAAAAGGATGGAATATTAAAAGAGTTTGATCGACGTGCCTGCAACTATATCAGTAGTTGATTAAAGTTAACGTTCGTTACTCCTACAGACTATTAAAATCACATCGCATCCTTGAAAATATTTGCCTTGTTCACTTACATTAAGAAACGCCAGTTAATTGACCAGAGCTATTTCCGACGCTCAATTTGTAAGGCCTCAGAACGTAATTTTTCTCATCTGGCCGTTATCGAACAGCAGACCCCACAAGGACCGAACTCTGCGCCAATTATCTTTGCTTCCCAAGGCAATTTTCGATAACGTCATAAGTTCACGAAGTATTTGTGAGGTAAAAACTTTCCGTAATAACGTGGAGAAAATTTTTGCTTCAAGATACTCAGTAACTCCAATTTACGTTTTTATTTCACCTGTTTGTATGTCAATAAGGAAATTGTTTGCGGAAGAGATGGATCGTTTGGTTTCTCCTAGGAATGGTGAGGACGCACTTCATTGTGTGCCTGAGATGGAATTACATAAGAGCTAATACCAACTAAAGTTATTACACTTTATGGACCATGCAATGGCAAGTAAAGATTTTCTACAAGGTTAATGGACATTCAATGTTATACAGCACGCTGTGTTCATGGAATCTATACACAATGACAGAATATATAGAGTTAATATGCGAGGATGGCCGCGCTGTCTGAAGCGCCTCGTCACAGATTGTGTGTGTGTGTGTGTGTGTGTGTGTCTTGTCCTTAGCAGAACAGTCTATGGACTGATGACCTCACCAGATTGATCCCTTTTGAAAGGATATAATATGAGAGAGAGAGAGAGAGAGAGAGAGAGAGAGAGAGAAGGTCGAATGACAGTTGCCCTGTAGATGTATAAGGGATATGTACCTAAGAAATCATTTTCTGAAGAATATAAATTAAACATACAAAGAAGTCGGTCAAACAAGTTATTAATTTTTCTGTTTATTATCATAGATAAAGAAGCACCATACTAAAGTAGAACCTGATACACTGCTTTATTGCAAATTTTGCCCCATAAAGAATGCACATTTGAGTGTATAATAATGTGCGAATTTAATGATAAAATAAAGTATATCAATCACCAGCTAAAATATGCTCCTGTCGGAGCACAAAAAAGACAAATATCTTGCCGTTTCAACAGCAGTGATAGAATAGTGGGTACCAGCTGACTGTCCTCATTCCGACTTCCTGTCCGAAAGTTTTGCAATATACTGAGGTCTTTTTAACAAGGAATATTGGAAAGGGATATTTAAAAAATGTGAACGTGGAGTAAGTGGTGTCACTTAATGGCAACTGTCCTGTGTAATTGTTGAAAACGTGATGTTGGGTACAGATACGCATCTGACTATAAGAAATAAAATAAAATAATGGAATCTACTGTGGGAATGAATGAATTACGCTGTCCTAATTCGAACTCAAAGCTGGAACTGGACACAATTAATCCTCCACCCAAAAACTTTTAAACTAACTAAATTAAAGAGTGGGTCTTGAAAGAAGAGTGTATTCTAAAGAAACTGTAAAACACATTAATTAACACTAAAGACATATGAATGAAATTACTACCAAACATTACGCTACTTCAACAACACTCCCAAGTTGCATGGTGGTGTAGTACATATACCACCATGTAAAACAGATATGCAAAAACTAATATAAATTCTTGTCTCAAAACCAATGGGTACACAAAATACGTTTTTCATCATAAAATTCAGCAAGCATAAAACATGTGCAGCAAAGAGCTCAACAGAGTGAAAGATTCATATTTCGGCGATGTTGCCCTCTGAAGAGCTTATTTACGCTCATCACAGGAGACCGGTTTCGTGTGCGATAACCCTACTTGAGTAATTTACTGATAGACCACCAGGTCCGACACGAAATTAAGTATTTTAAACATTATAGGAGTGAACGCCAACTGTGATTATATTTGAAGAAATATGCAAAAGAGTTTCATCCCCTTACTCCCTTCCCAAAATGAAATAAAGCTTTGCGAAACAAGGCAATAACTGTGGATCAATTTATTTAGAGAATATGGTGCAAGGGTAAAGTGCATTTAATCTTTGGCGCTCACTGCCTTACATTAATCCATCATATGACCTAATGGCCGATGAAAATATAATAGAACGCTGTGTCGGCACTGGCCATTAATTATTCTATGAAAGGGTCAAAAACGTGGCGCACCCTTATTCTTCTCTAGACGCGGTCGTGAAAATAGCAGAAAAATTTCGCCTCACTAGAGAATTAATTATAACAGTGGTTCCAGCCATGAAAAAGAAAAACACGGGAGACGGCCGCTGCTTTAATTAGCTATTAAGACGTCTCTACAGTGCCATGTCCTTACAGTCAACAATTCCTCAGCGTCTGACCACGGAAGCCGCTCCCCAGTAGTTTCAAGAAGTCCTCTTATTTGCCTCTCAGAAAATTAGTATCTTTTCGGCATGAATTTCTGCGTCTTGATACAGCCCTCGGGTCTTGTATATGGTTGTGTTGTGGCTTTCATCCAGTGCTTCTCCAATGTAACCTAGGGAATTCTTATCCTTCCTACTCTTTTGAACGCAACACACTTCGCATTGTTTGACACATCCGTTTATCCACCACAACCTGAATCCCTTACCACAGTATTTCCACCCTCTAAAATATACAATCATGACACTACCACAGATTTTCGTTATACGCTGCGACAGCAGCGCTTCAAGTGATCGGGAAACTACATTTAGGAATACGATATTGGATCAGTGCGAATGGTATCGGTTGTATTGTTTTTAATATACTTTTCACTTTAGGGAACGTATGTAGTGCCGTATAAAGGCAATAATTTAAAAATAGCTCCACATTTGTCTTTCTTAAGTTTCCTAAGATCCATGACAACGTACGAAACGGTACCTGACAGAACAGTTTCTTTACAATTATCTTGTAAGATACAGGCTTCTACTGAATTATTCCATTTTCTATTAAAAATAAAAAATGGCTCGGAAGCACCAGAAGACCTGCCCTTTGGGAGAGAGACATCAGGACTGTTAAGGTTTCTTCACTACAATTTCAGTGAAATCGGAGAGGGTGGAACGTAGGGAACGTATATAGAATGCAATAACTACAGTATTTAACGCCCCAAACCAGCCACCACAGCTGTAGCTGAACGAAAAACGTCCCAGACGTGGCAATAAAACGACATAAGCGATCAATATGTTTTCCAACAGAGACGAACTCAATTCCACAATTGTTGCTACAACTGAACCACAAATGGCAAAAATCATAAAAACAATGGCTTTTTAAGCTAAAGTAATTTCACTCAACAGAATGTGCACGTTTAAGAAAGACGAGTGATGTGTAAAATGTGCGAATCATCAGACTCCTCACCGAATTGATAAAAGTAAAAAAAAGTGTCATAGTAAGAAAAGACCATAATAGAAATTTCTTATTCTCTTATGTTTATATTCCACTTACTTTCAGCGGAATAAGCTTCAAATACATACATATTCGTATTTGTTCGTGAAAATGTTGTTCTTCATACCACTGAATCAGTTAAATTCGGTTGTTTTTACATTAATTTCCTTATTATGTATGTCTCTCAATATTTACTAATGCTCGTAAAGCAAAAATTATATTGCTTCGTTAATCACGTACATAAATAATTTTAAGCAAACGTCACTGCTTCGGTGGCTGGCCCACCGCTAGGAGCGCTAGTGTCGTTGCAACTGTCAGTTGGTAACAACTTGTTCAGTAGTGAATGTCGCGACTTAATATGATAGAATGTGGTATTACTTCGCCCCCATAAACAAATACATCCTTGCAGACTTACAAAGTCTAAGTGTTTCCTCTGTGATTTCCAATCCAGGTATTCTACCACCAGTACGCTGTACCTAAATGTTCTTCACTCCCTCCCTCTATGCACATTTCTTCTTCACTTCATGGATTTGTCATTCTTTCCCGTTCTGGCTTCACAGTTGCCTACTGGATCGCCCTTCGGCATGTAATCCATTACTGGTTTGAAAAAATTGGATTTTCATTCTCTGCAAGCGATCATTCCTGACCTGCCTCTTATTTATTTGGTTCTAATTCAATATTTAACTGCTCCCTAATATCATTTCGTATCAAGTCAATTCTTATATATCCTGAACATACTTTGAAAATATCATTCCTGGCGACTGTACATACTCTGCCAGGACTAAACCACTCCTTGTTCTCCACATCATGACTTCTTCTCTTCCATCGTCATACAAACGGCCTCTACTCAATTCAAACTATATCTATAACAAATCCTATGTTTTCCTTCTAATCTCTTTTTAATCTGCTTACTATATTCGTCCCTCGGTCTCCCTCTACGATTCTTACTCCACACGATTGCTTCTAATGTTAAGTTGACAATTCCTTAATGTCTCAAAATGTGTCCAACCAATATATCCCTTCTCTTAGTCAGTATATGCCAGAAACTCCTTTTCTCCCCAATTCGGTTAAGCACCTCCTCATTAGTCACGTGATATACCCATCTAATCTTCATCATTCGTCTGTAGCACTACATTTGAAAAGCTTCTATAATCTTTTTGTGTGAACTCCTTATCGTCCACGTTTCACTGCCATACAATGCTACACTCCAGACAAATGCTTTCAGAAAGGACTTCCTAACATTTAAATTAATATTGGATGTTAACAAGTTTCGCTTCTTTAGAAATGCTTTTCTCCCCAGAGCCATTCTGCATTTTATGTCTTCTTTACTTCGGCCTCCAGAAGTTATCTTGCTACCGAACTATCAAAATTGATCTACGACTTTTATTGTCTCATTACCTAATCTAATTCCTTCAGCATCGCCTGATTTTCTGACATTACATTCCATTACCTTCGTTCTACTCTTGTTAATGTTCATCTTATATCTTCCTTCCAAAACACTGTCCATTCCATTTTATTGCTCTTCCAGATCCTTTGCAGTCTCTGACAAAATTACTATGTCATCGTCAAACCACAAAGTTTTTATTTCAACCCTACTTCTCTAATTACAACCTCTGACAATAAAGTCCTGCAACATTAACGTAGATGAACTAAGAATTACAGTTTTCTTACTGTTCCGCGAAATAGTCACCTTCCATAACAGTGCACCGCTGAGCCCTGCGATGCACATCCTGGAAACCTCGCATGAAGTCTTCCTTTGGGATGCTGTTCAAAAGCCTCATTGCGTTTCGTTGGATGTCAGGAATATTGTCAAATCTCTTTTCTTTTAGAGCAAGTTTGAATCGATGGAATAGGAACAACTGCGAAGGATTATCATGTTCCACCATTCCTTTTTTGCCAGGAACTGTTTGACGATATTGGCTGCGTATGGGCGAGCGTTGACGTGAACAAAAAACGAAGAACCTTGTCGTGCGTACTGGGGTCATATCCTGTGTAGACGTTCCATGAAATTGGTCAACATTTCAACATACCTTGCAGCTTTCAACGTCGCTCCCTCTGGTAGAAATTCCTTTTTAATAATGCCTTGACGAGCATCATTTTGATGCCTGGCTATCACCCTTTTCCGACGTGGTGATTTCCGAGAACGCCATTCCATTTCGTTTCGGGGTAGTACCGGAGACACCAAGTTTCATCCTCAGTAACAATACGGTTTAAGAAATTGAGTATCACATCCAGCGTTTCGACAAAATCCTGTAAAGCCTCTAAACGTCAGTCAGATGATGTTGCACAAGAGGAAAACATGTATACCTTTCCCCTACCTTTTCTTAAATTCTTCTTTATTATGGCTTTTGGTTATAGTGACCACACGCCAGCGGTTATTACAGTACCAACACTAGAATAGAATTGAAATTCTTCCAAAATATATATCAACAGTAATAGGTATCTAACATCATACAGCCTTACAATAAAAGTAGAAAAATCATGCATACTAGATAAGATATAAAACAATACTTATTAATAGTGCTAATGACAGATGTAATACATCGAAAGTGCAAACAGCATAAAACAAAATGCGAGTTGCGAGGACTTATAAAGGTCAAAATACAAAATAAAATTACTTATGCAGTTTCAAGCTGTGCATGTTCAAGTTAAACATACCAGCTCTTAGAATAGAGTAGTATGCCGGTGACTTTGAGGTAGTCCTTCATTAAACTGTACTTAAACTTCTCGAATCGATGAAGAAAGACAGTGACGCTTGTGGGGAGAGAGTAATCCCTCGCAACCAGCTTTCTGTAGAAGATACTTTTTGCGGCCGTGTACTTGGTGCATACCAGTATGATGTGGTTGAGATCCGCCACTGCCGTTGGATCTTTGTCGCAATGTCGAGAAGCGATGATTTTCAAACGGTGTAGGTGGGCAGGGAAAAATCCATGTCCCAGTCTCATCCGAATGAGAGACGTTGCATGACGTCTACTAACCTTCATCGACGAAAACCATGACCGAGAGGAGAGATTTGGTTGTATCTCTGCCATTCGTGGTCCCAAGTGCGATAGGCAGCTTTCTGAATCGTCGATCGTTAGTCTGTATATGGAATCGGCGTGGGGCAGTGGTGTCCTTCCGTAATACTTCTCTTGGCGAGGCGGTCTACTGTTCCGTTATGATGTATGCCTTGACGTGCTTTAATCCAAAGTAAGTGGATATCGATGTCCACTGTCTGTGCATTTGTTATAGCCTCCAATATGTCCATATATTCGTTTGTTTGTCGAACGTCGGATGTTGTAATTTTTGTAGCACGCTTTAAGAGTCCGTGAGGATCAATATAGATACAAATGTTTGTATGCCGTAATAAATGGCCTCCCTGATGGCCAGTAACTCTGCCGTGTAAATAGTTGATTCAGGCGGAAGCGCAAATATTCGGTAGGTGCCGTTGGAGGGGCAAAAGAAGGCGTATCCCACCCCTGCTTCAGTTTTAGAGCCATCAGTATAGATATGAGCAGGTTCAAAAAATGTTTGTAAATCTATCGGACCAAACTGCGTGGTCATCAGTCCGTAGCTTACAAACTACTTAAACCTAGGTAAACTAACCTAAGGACAAACACACACACCCATGCCCCAGGGAGGACTCGAACCTCCACGGCGAGCAACCGCGCGCTCCGCAGCGAGACGCTTTAGACCGTTAGGCTACTCCACCGCGGCGATATGAGCATGCTGTGGCTTTTCCCTACCTTCTGCATAAGGATTTGTCGCACGGATTTCTGGTTAATCCGCTGTAATGCGCCTAGTTAATCAACGACCGTCCGTGATTAATGTCCTCACTTTTTCAATGTTCGTCACTGATGGCGGTCGCCGGTTTTTCGCTACAGGGATAGAAACACTTTAACGACCTCCTCGAATACGGGAGATTCGCTCGTACACACGCTTCATGAACAGTGCTCGATCCTCAGAAACATGCGCGTGCATCACATGCGTTTATTCAGATGACTTGCCAAGCTTAAAACAAAACTTTAAATTGATACTTTGCTTGTCCTGTTCATAGTTCAGAGCCAAGGTACTAAACAAGCACTTCGTCAAACATGTCTAACACGGAACACACACGATACTCAACTGAACAATGTTGGAGGCAGATTGTCAACACCAGCCGCTTCATAGGTACAGCTTTGTGATTCGACTGTGGGTAATTTGCAAGCCTTTGTGCACGGAGTGTTCCCGTCGATATATATCGAACGTCGTAGTATCGCAGCATAGCAGACAATCAGGTGTCACTGTATGGTGACCAATAAGATTGCGTGTTTCACGTGAAGTACATTTGACGTAGTATTTATGAGAGTAATTAATGCGTTAATTGAACACTTTATAAGCATTAAATAATAGAATTTAAATATGTTACACACTGTTGCGAATGGAAACCTGTTGGTGTATCTTTAATATAGCGCACACGTCTGATTCAGAAACACTATATCGAACTATCTTTCGATACTACGACGTTCGATATATATCGACGGGAACACCGCCGTACACAAAGGCTTGCAAATTACCCGACTGTGTTACCCGATCGACCGTTCTTATTTCATTCAGCGATATTTATTTTCACATGATGTATAACATTCTCAATTCGTATAGTTAACAATACATTACGGGAAAAAAATAAAAGAATACGACTCACGACGTTTCCTTTCCCCCGAAAAAAGTTTTAAGGCCTTATGCAAAACACAGTCACCTGTTTTAGTATCTACGAAAGCATCTATTCTAAGTTCGTCTTAAAATTATGTGTAATTAGTTCGTTACCAACATTTATAGTGACTCTCTCAAGATTAGACAACATGATATGAAAAATAAATGCATATAATTACTTGGGAACTTTTACTTTATATGCTGTAGTGATCGGCATTTCTCATAGCTCTATTTATCACACGATGATTTGAAAAATAACTTTTCAGCATATTTCTTGAACTTATTCCTTATGTGTGTTGATGAACTCATTGTTATAGAAGGATATCCTAATACACCTAGTAAACTAAAGTGATTTTATATATAGAGAAAAGTCTAGAGTGCAATAATTTATTTTTCCACTAGTTTCGGTATTCTTTTAGACCATCTTCAGGAATTTTAGCTCATTGAAGACCGAAATTAGTCAAAAAAATAAATTATTGCACTCTAGACTGTTCTCTATATATAAATTTAAATAAGAGTGCTGTTTCCCAAAAAGTGAAAAAAAATGTTTCCAATAATATGTAAAGTTATTTTGTGAGGTAGATGGGAAATATAGGATATCATGTCTTAAATAGAAGTACTCGTCAGCGGATAACGTGACGTTCAATAACCACACACTTACCCATGGCAGAATAACAATCCTGTATTCATCTGTTTTGACGCCATCACACAACTGTTTCACAATTATTACTGTACTGTGGACCTTTAAAAAAGGCTTTTTTGTGACTAAGTGAGTGACATGACTTTTTATTAATGTGGAATTCCTATAAATCCCTAACTTGAGCTTATTATTGTTCTCAATCTTCAATTCAAGGTAATTTAAAATTCCTTGCTGCTCATGTTCAACTGTGAACACTATGCTCTTATGCATCTTGTTGAGGTCATTAGCCAGATCATGCACTATGAAGACAAAGGTTGGTTATTATCAAATCTCGAAGAAATTGAGATCTTTTGTGCGTTGAGAGAAGATTCCAGCAGCATGCTCAACGCAAAGACAGAACTATCTAAAAACCATTACTGGGCAAATTTTAACAACCTCCTCCTTGAGAAACACTGATGTGTGTGCATGTATTAAATATCGACTTCTTGCTTATAACTTCACTGAAAATTTTATAGCATTGTTCCTTTACAAAACCTTTAATTTAGTGACTGATTTTATGAATAAATGTTTATCTTGACTATAATATCTTTGGCCACCAACGACAGCGGTTAAGCATATGGAAAATCTTTGAAGTATGATCAGCTGTCCGTTAGTGCACACCTTGATGCCATCTGAGAAATATGTGGTACTGCGCAAAGTTTTATTTTTGACAATGTACATACACGGCTATTGTGTTAAACGATGCTTCCTAGCATCAGATAAGTTTTATGGTAAGTAGGAGATTAGTTTTATTGGAATATTTGTGGTACAGTTGTTTGTATATAGTGCCCTTATTATTCTTCGTTTCCTTGTTTTACAGAACTTGATAATGGGATAATGTCGTCCATAAAGATGTCATGTTGACATATATATTTTATTACTGACAACTGATGCGTGAAGTACAGTAATAATCATGTATTCATATTGTAACCCAGAATACTATTAAGTTCAATGAGTTTGAAAGCAATAGGATGGAGCAGAGTAGACTCGAATTAGTTGCAAACATGCTGTGAGACTAACACTGCTCATATTAAATACACTTGTAAAGAAAATTACACAATTAAGTCTAATGAATTACATACAGTATATTTACGCTAATACCACGCAAACAAGCAAACGTCATTGCAGTCCAGGACGACGTCGCTTTAGTTTACCAATTTATAACTGACAAGCCAAGAGTTTGTAAAAAACACTTCGACACGTCCAACAAGCAGAAAAATGAAGCGTGATCTTGGCAGCAGGCGGAAATTAAAAACGTCACGTGGCACCTCTCATTATTATAGAATGATTGGTCTCAGAGATGAAGTAACATGCACAAGACAAGCTTTTGCGTTTCGCAAACGAATAAAAACTTACTCTGCCAAATGGAAGAGGTAGACAAGCGCTTGGCAAAACGCATTTGAAGACGTAGTGTCTATAACAGATTTCAAGTTACAATGTGAAACGCTACCAATAAAAATATAAATAAGTGTAGAATAATTAACTTCGCGAGTCGAAGATTATAGATAATACCAAGGATCGTTTTTCTTTCTCTCTAATCTATATCTATAAATGTGAATGTCTGTTCGGTGTACGTTTATCACGTCTGAACCACAAGACATAAAGAGCTAAAAATTTGTACAGTTACTAATGTCTACCCGGGGAAGGCTTTAGGCACGGTTTTATGGCGATCGGATAGCTATTTATCTGTATTTATATATTTGTGAACGTCTGTTCGGTGTACGGTTATCACGTCCGAACTACAAGACGCAGAGACTTGAATATTCGTACAGTTACTAATTTATACCTGAGCAAGGTTTTAGGCACGGTTTTATAGCGATCTGATACATATTTAGTAATTTGAAGAATATAACGCGAAATGCAGAACAATATTATTACTCTTTGAAAATTATATTCACTCTTTGAAAATGGTTTCATTGGTTGCATTGTTGCTTGAGGGTTGATAATGATAAAAGGGTGGAGTATATTGGGATGGAAAGTCATTGGTGTATATAAAATTCTACGTGTGTGTATGTTAATATTTCGCTGTGCAGTGAAAACTACAGAACGCAAACGAATAGTCTGTGTGTAATTGTTGTCCGAAGTCTTCCGTTGTACACCATAGCAGTTCCATGCCGAGAGCTATACGGGGGTGGAAGATATGGTGGTTGAAAGTCGTCCAGTTATAAAAAAATACGGACTGAATGCCAGCGATGACGTTTGCGACTCTATAGCAAGAAGGTTACATACAGCTAAACGTGATGCCACAGACCATATATTTTGACTATGCATGCTACAATGTCTTCTGCTCTTTCTCTGTAACGCATCGCATACGAATAAAGAAGTATAATAATAAATAAATAAAGCCGTAAAAAAGAAATTCCTTTTAATACATCTCTTTAAAGAAATCGATTTGACGTTTCGCGCATTACATCAAGTCATCGATCTGTGATATTATTACAATCATTATTCTTGAATTTCGTGATTGTATTCTTCGAAACGAGTGCATTTTACGTGTGATTTGATCTATACTATTTACTTTCCTGATAATGTTGATTAAAAATGTTGTTTCTAGGGCAGGTATTGTATTTGATTTCATCCTTGAAAACCAGTCTCATAGCACACTACTGAAAGCTTATCTATCATAATCAACCAACACGCGAGCGGAGCCGCGGGTTCAAGCTAGTTAAAAATAATCTCTGAAAAATCCTGAATTCCCTTGTTTTACCGCCGGAGACAAACAACAGCGAACCGCTTCATTTGTCTGTCTTTTGCCGCCGTCGAGTTAAGGAGCATTACTAGCAGCTCTCCCTGTTAACTATTAAAATTGCTGTAAGTATATAGCTGAATTCAAAGAAAATATACATGGAAATATATAAGTTCATTAATGGCGGAGGTGTTCTTATTTGATTTCCCGCCTCATAGTGGCGTAGATAATTTACCATTTACCATTTACAAAATTGGACGCCATTTCGGCTGATGAATAACAGTGCAGTGATTGTTAAACATTTGATGAACATTAGCATTCAACCTTCCCCATTCACAATAGTATTCATTTTTTTCTTTAGAACCTGCAGTCATTTATATGAAGCTATAGCATATGACGAAGTCTGAATTTTCTATCCCCGCGTTACCACCCGCAAACGTGGAGCCCGCACCTAAAATTTATCGCACGGTCCACTGCACATCAAAATTCTACCCGTCCAATTCTTGACTACGATGGTGTTTTACCTTCAATTATTCTCATTTTAAATTTATATATTTCTGGATGATATCATCAAAACGATGTATCGTTACCGTGAAGGTAAAGCCTGTCAACTTATTTTATGACGTAGTTGCCACCAAGGTTAGTGTGTGAGTGAGATTTTTCCACAATTAAATCAGTTCAATTAGTAATTAGTGGAGTAGGAGGAACGGGCTATCTGGTGTGGTAGTTCATTGTGGCAGCATTCCCTCACTAGTTTATTTTCGTTTGCTCAATAATTTTTCGATAAAGATAGAGTTGTCCAACTTTATTTTGTAGGCAACACACTAGTCAATTTTAACATTAATCTGTCACAGGATTAATCAACCGATTAGTGAGGGGAGTGTTACAAAGTCCCTTAAGCTTAATAAACATTTGAACATTTTGTACGCTTGTTCTGTATCACACGACGCAGTTTCTTATGCGTCTCGCAATGAACATCTTTATTGACTGTTCCACTACTACATCGACATTCATACTCAACAATCCACACAAAGATGCTTGGCAGAGCGTATGCAACACTACTTCTAGATACTTGTTTTTCTTTTCCCCTCCCAAACAGAACGAGGGAAACACAAATGCTTGTATTCACTTGTACGAGATCTCTCTGATCTTATCTTTGTGGTCTTTACGCGAAATGTAGGTTGGCGGTAGTAGAATCGTTCTACAGTCCGCTTCAAATCCAGCTCCTCAAAATTTTCTTCAATACTTATTCTCGAAAAGAACGTCGCCTTAGCTCCAGCGAGTTCCCGAAGTATTTCAGTAACACTCGCGCATTGGTCGACGCTACCAGTAACAAACCTACCAGCCCGCCTCTGAACTGGATCTATGTCTTTCTTTAAACTGATCTGGTTGGGATCCAAAACATACGAGCAATACCCAAGAGGGGTCGTACAAGCGTTTTATATTCAGTCCCCTATACAGACGAATATCTTACCAAATTTCTCAAAATAAACTAATTCGACAATCCGGATACCCCACGACTGTCCTTATATGCTCGTTACATTTCATATCACTGTGCAAAGTTACGCCTAGGTATTTAATTGACGCCATTCTGTCAAGCAGCACACTTCTAATCCTGTATTATAACATTACGGGATTGTTTCTCCTACTCATCTGCATAATCTTACATTTTTCTACATTTATAACTAGCTGCCATCCCTCACAATACCCAGAAATTTTGTGCAAGTTATCCTGCATCCTACTTCAGTCCTTCAATGATGACATCTTCCTCGACACCAAAACATTATCAACAAATAGCTGCAGATTGCAACTCACTCTGTCCGTCTGATCAATGTTGTAGATAGAAAATCTTAGCGGTCCTACCATACTTCCCTGCGACACTCCAGACTATACGCTAGTCTCGCCATCGAGAACAACGTACTGGAATCTATCACTTAAGTAATCATCGAGGCACTCACATATTTTGGTACCTATTCCTTAAGCTCGTACCTTCGTTAGCAGAGAGCAGCGAGATACCGGGTCATACGCGTTTTGAAAAATAGAGAAACATGCAGTCTGCCTGTTGTCCTTCAACCACAGATCGCAAGAGGTCAGAAAAGGTCGAGCTGAGTGTCGTACGATCCATGCTCCAAAAGCCGTGCTGAAGCATCAACAAAAGCTTTTCCGTCTCGTGGTAATATGTCAATCAGTCAAATGCCGGGTCTGACCCAAAATACTGTATACGAAACTTTACGGGGTGTCAAGAATTGCTTGAGTTTAACCTTTCCTGGGAGACGAAGTGTGCCTCCATTCCATTGACTGCCGTTTCGTTTGTGTCATAAGCAAACCAAGTTCGGTCCGCCGTGTGTATCCTGGATAAAAATTTCTGTACATCATCATTGTAGCGTGTAGCGATCAAGCGTGTGTTCTTCATTACGAATTTTAAGAACTCAACGTTGTAAAGTTAACGAAAACCTAATCTTTCACTCTCAATCTCTTTGTTAATTACTGTTTGTGAAATTTGTGGAAGTTGAAAAGTAAAAGAATTAATCGCAAACCTACAGCTTTTCTTAACCATTCTTTTCGACCGCGCTAACCAACGGTAGTGCACTTCGTTCTTCTTCATGCATTTGATCTCTTAATTCCTTAAATTATCGGACCAATCTTCTCATTATTCGAACACTCGCGTTTTCTACGCAAACCTTGCTGATTTGTCGACTACGTCAGTTAGTTTAACGTTCTTAGCACTCGCAAAGCGAATAAGAGATCTTAGCTTACACGCCACAACTGTATATTACTAGACTGGCAATGTCGTATACAGTATAATTGGTGTCAGTGAAGTATCGCCGCCATATTTCTATACTACACTATAAACATGTATGCAGTCGTGTGTGTCATTACAGAAAACAGTCGTAAAAATACGGATGAACTGGCGTAACTACGCTGTCTTTAGACTTTTGACATATGAGAAATTCATGTGTTGTATATGGCTGTAATTTATTCCGCTGGAGTACGCTTTGACACATACAGTAATGAGTTGCATTGATTTTCTGTTATTATTAATCTGTACCAATTTCATTCAACTTCGGATTTTCTTCCAGTAGTGGGGTCATCATAAAAGGATTGTGTATCGTGGATAACACGTATTCTTCTTTTGAGTGTTTCTTACGAAATCTACAGTCAGCTTTGACAGGTAGACTAATGAGTCGAGTTTCCTGTTTTTATTAATCTGTTACCAGTTTCGATCAACTTCGCCTTTTTTAATAGTATGACCATTATAAATGTGCTATTTGTCGTGGATAACTATATATTTATTCTTTTGAGTGTTTTTCAGATAACTACAGTCTGCTTCAACTGTCCGTAATGGTAAAATTTTACTTACGACCTCGGCGGCCTCACACGTCTTGTTGGCAACATCAAGAAAACGGTAGAAAGCCCTAACCATGGAGTTAATTTTCTTAGAAGTCCACGCAGAGTGACTTTATTTTTTGTTTCGTACAGAAATAAATAGTGCTGTTCCTGTTCTTTGTTTGACAGGTTCTTGTATGTACCCTCGTTCACTCAGTTTAATAATTGCTCTCGTAAACGAAGACTTCGTGATAAAACATTTGCGTTGTCACGCGATGGGATAATGCCAACGTCACATCAATGACAACATAATCACGCGACACCGCTAGGACGCTAAGTAAAATTTAACAGTACGTAACACGTCCTTCTCATTACACGATTAGAAAATGTACGCCTATGTGTTTAATTATTGCGGAAGTATTAGCTCAAATGCACATCACCTTCAAACCAACTAGTAAAGCTTACAACTCCTAGCAACTCATAGCGTATCGAAAGATCATGGTAGTACCGTACGGAAACTTTCTGACGTGAGTTGAAGCAATATGGCGGCTTCAGGCTTCAGACACAGAGGGACGTTTGCCATTCTAGTCACATATGCCTGTGTTACACGCGGTGGGATTTTGGATTAGCGATGGCATTATAAACAATCACTACAATGATCTTTACTACGTGGATGTTGAATTTAAGGTGTCTAGCATGCCAGCTATAGATGTTCATATTTCGTTTCTTGCCAAATTCAAAGTTGCTATGAAGTATTAAAAGAAAACTCAAAGGAAATACGTTTAGATTGCGCTTCCATTTTAGCCTGTTACATTGCGTATTGACATAAATTTCAAGTCAAGCAATTCTTTGTGACGTAATAACTGACGGAAATTCGTATGCCAAATATAAACATGGTGGACAATACGAAAACCCGTGGAAAACATCTGAAACTGTTGGCACGCTGTAGTTCTATGCTCAGACACCAGAGTTATACATCCAGTTTGTATAGAGATCAATGAATCACTGCGAATAACACAGCTCAGCGATATTTCGTTCTGCTTGATCCAGAGACACTACTGCGCAATTGCGGAACAGCGATCGCAGCTGTGCCGCCGTGAAAAATCGAAACGAACCTCACTTTCCGAACTACCTTTGGATTTAACTGCACAGCTGTTGGTCAGACATCGATTTCGGAATATATCTTGTCATTAGATGCGGTGGCCCGGTACTATTTGGAGTGGTGATGGAATCAGGAATGGGATGCGGCCGGGGGAGATGGGGGAGGGGTGCGCACCTGCGTTCCTGAGATGATTATTGGCGGAATCGGAGTGGGGAGGGGGTGGGTGGGACAAGGCGGATAGTAAGCAATTAGTGTCAGAACGGACATGCCGTTGACATAGCCTACCATAGCAATGCTTAATAATTGTTGAACATGATTTCTTTCGACGTATTTTCTTTTGTAACACAAAATACAGAGTTAAAATATGGAATTAGGTTCACAAAGACTCCGAAATTTCCTCAGCAAAGAAGGCAAACATTCCAAAAGTCGAATCCAGTGCGTATCCACAGTCTAACATACACAGTCGCGAAACACTGCTGTGAAAGTTGTTAGCAACTGACACCTGCAATGATACTAGCGGTGGGCAAGGGGTCGTAAGAGTAATGTTTGTTTGTAATTACTTCTGTAATTGTTGCGTTCCAAGCATCTGTAAAGTAACGAGAGACATAAATAATCGTGAAATAAATGTAAAAACAGCTTAAATTTCCTGATTCAGTGATATAAATAACAACTTATTCGAAATACTTATGAATATGTGTATATTTTGTAGCCTACTGCACTGTTCCTATATGGCAGGAACTTTCTTTGACGTGAAAAAAATTTTTATGGAGTCTAATGATTCTAACATTTTTACACTTTACTCGTCTTCGTTATAAACGCATATGTTTTTGAGTATAATTATTTTTGAATATGAAACGAATGACTGAAGATTCTTGCCGTTTGTGGTTTAGATGTAGTAACAATTATGTACGGTAAAAGTCTTTTTGCTTTGTTGGAAATCTGTGGTTTTGCTTTCGATGTTTCGTTGTCTCGTTTATGAGGATCTCCCTTCAGCTAGAGCTGTAGTGGCTGATCTGGTACACTTAATAATGTAGGTAATGCATTTCAGATAAGTTTCTTATGTTCAACACTTACTGATTCGTCTGGAATTTTAGTGGAGAAATACTGACGGTTCTGAGTAGAAAACCGACGTTTAAAAAAAAATGGGTATTATGTTGTTTATTAGCAATTTTATCTCTTAATAAATACAAATTCATGATTAAAAAGTAGTAGATTTCAAGATAGTTATGAATCAATTGTCCAGCAAAGTACCATTTCAATAACTTACAATGGTTCTTAGGAAACCTCATAAAGACAAATGTGGAGTTATTTTCTGGTTATTATCTACTTTTATGGCACTACTACCGTCCTCGTTGTAAGAAGTATGTTAAAATCAATTTAAACGACACTGTTCACACTCATCCGATGTCGCATTCAGAAATGTACCTCGCCAGGAGCGCTGCTGTCGTGACGTATAACAAAAATCAGGGGAAGTGTCGTAATTGTATATGTTAGACTGTGGTGTACCGAAGTAAGTCAAATTCCTCAAAATTGACACTTTCTCCGTCCCGAAATGTATATTAAAATCCTCTCAGCGTATGCATACATACTATCTCCACAGTTAATATATACAACCGCTCACTCGACGAAAAAATGACGCCTAAGGACTGAAAAGTAACAAAAGTTTTGACGTTGATACTCAAGGAGGGAAATACGAGTGGCCCACTGGAAATAAGATGCCGATTTTTGGTAGGATTTGGAATATTCCTCGTTCGATCATTATTAATTATCTTGAAGGTAAGAAATGTTGACACACAGAATGGATTCAGAAAATATCGTGCGATGAAACTAGCTCTTTATTCTCACGAAGTAATTAGTTCTATCGACAATGTATCTTAAATTGATTCCGTATTTCACGATTTCCAGAAAGGCTTCCAATGTGACTCTGCAATAAGACCCCAGCAGCATTTGTGGTTTATTAAGGTCGTGACAATACCACGAAATAATATACCAACGAAATTTGGAATATTCCGCATTCGATCATTATTAATTATCTTGAAGGTAAGAACTGTTGACACACAGAATGGATTCAGAAAATATCGTGCGATGAAACTAGCTCTTTATTCTCACGAAGTAATTAGTTCTATCGACAATGTATCTTAAATTGATTCCGTATTTCATGATTTCCAGAAAGGCTCCCAATGTGACTCTGCAATAAGACCCCAGCTGCATTTGTGGTTTATTAAGGTCGTGATAATACCACGAAATAATGTACCAACGAATTACAAACATTGTCTTCTAAACCACTAGGACATAAAAAGGGTAGATACTGCACTAACGAACATTGTAAGTGACGTGCTCATATTAGTAATTTCATACGTTCAATAACAAACATAGATAAAGCAGTAGAGTTCTGTGCAAAATTTATTCTGTTAATAAAATCTTCTCACGTTGCAAGCCGGGTCATATGGTTTTCTGCCCACGAGCTTTCGACAGAGATCTCCTCTGCCATTGTCAAGTGGATAACTCATTTCGCGGCCGCTACCGTGCTTATATAATCGCGCCGCCGCCAGTGACGTCACTGGTGCCCAATTCCTTGACCATATTTGGCAATGTTTTGTTCGTGCGTACGCCGTACCCGCATCCACTCCGCAATTACGGGATCCCAAGCCGTCCTAAGCTGCAATACGCCGTCTTTATTGAGGGATTTTTTAGAAATTTTGATCTCTATGGCCTCGTGTATTACGCTATCCCAGAAGCTGTTCGTCCGTTTTATAATTGATGTCTCGTCGAAAGCAATTCGGTATCCGTTATCCAAAGCATGTTCCAACACAGCTGGCTTTTCGGGATAGCGTAATCGAAAACACCTTTCATGTTCTATGCGTCGCTGTACAATTGTGTGAACAATCTGACCGACATAAAACTCGTAGGCAGAAAATCACATGACGCGACTTGCAACCTGAGAAGATTATATTAATGGTTATCGCCGCGAAAACATGCACTCTTACTTATTATGTTAATAACTTCGCGTTAAGAGAAAACGCAGTCACGGTTTCAAACAGAATACTTGCAGTTCATTTCAACGCAGACTTAAGTTACATGAACAACGTCAAGAAATGTACATAAAAAAACGTAGATAGCAACAATGCGAAAGATAAATATTTAAGTAGAGTTATTGATTCTAATTGATGACTTCCAGATATGGTATAAATAGTGAACATAGGACACAAGAACGTTCATAATTGGATAGGAAACATAAAGAAAGAAAACAATTTGCAGTAATGTACACGCTTCAGTCCTTTTAACCCATTACTCACCATGGCAATTTTTTGCAACCGTTTTCACAGTAATATCAAACCTCGGATGACAAGTCAGAGGCAAAGCAATTCCTAAAAATTTGTGTACATTAGAACAGAAATTACATACCGCCAATGTCTTCTTCATCACTTAATCAAGGTTCTCTTCAAATGTTTGTAAAAAATGTTCAAATGTTTGTAGAGCTTATGGGACTTAACTATGGGGTCATCAGTCCTTAAACTTACAAACTACTTATGAACTTGCTAATACTAAAGACGGCACAAATATCCATGCCCGAGAGGGGGGGGGGGGGGGGATTCGAACCCCCGACCGTAGTGGCCCTGCAGACCGTGACTGGCGCGCCGCTGACCGCTCGGCTACCGTGGCCGGCCTACATTCTGTATTGGGTGGAGTAATCGTCATAAAAAAGCAGATCTCAAGAATAATATACTTTTTTTTGTTATTATTTAGGACGTGTGTATGATAACTGGGCACATCATCAAACTATAGATAACGTAACAAGCTAAAGAGATAATTGCACTTACTTCGAAAAAATACTGATGTCTCATTTTACATCCGTATGTTTACACACAGACAGCGAGTTGCAGATCGTTCGTCTGCAGGAACTATAAACAGACAAGTGCGAAGATAGAAAATAATTTGTTACCTAAAATTTTGAATATATAGCGATTACAGCAATCAGTTCATCCTTAGGGTACAACAGTCAAAGCTGAGTGTTTCATGGCTTTCGTAGGAATAAATAAAATGTTAGTGTCCCAAAAAAGGTCACTTGTCAGTACTGGGTTAAGATACGACTGCTTTCTGAGAACTCGAGTACTTAATCTGCACATAAAATTACTAGTAACAGTAGGTGATTACTTTTACACTTACTTTCTTACTTTACTTACATGTGCACAACTCGCAATATTGCACAACATCTGATTAATTAATGAGTGTCCGAAAAACTTTCAGGAGAGAAAGGAAAAAAAGCTGACAGTTCTGGGTCGCAAATACGACCGCCATACCGACTGTCTGTAGCGTTTAACCGCCAATGCGGCACTTATACACGTCAACTTGAAATCAGGGGAACTATACCTAAGAGTGCACAACTAAAATACAATCTTCATGATTAACAGAAAAACAAAATCATTTTAGGTTTGTTCAGAAAACAACAGCAGCCAAGGGGTAACACTTCCATTGTACCATCAGGAATATATATATATATATATATATATATATATATATATATATATAATTTAAAAAAAATATGGGAATTGCGCAGTATTTCGTTTACTTGCATTTAAGAGTACGGAAAACATGCCTAAAGCATACGCATTTACCAAACGTCACAAATTAATATCATTTTAGTGCCACCATCTCTCACACTTAATAATCTAGATCCATTCCTCGATATTTGGCTCTTCATACTGCCCGTCACATTCCGGACATAAAATTGCATGTATCAGCTGTGACGAGAGGGAGTGGCCGTGCGGTCTAAGGCATCTTGCTGTGGAGTACGAGTCTCCTCCCGTCGGAGGTTCGAGTCCTCCGTCGTCGAGCGCACACACACACACACACACACACACACACACATATATATATATATATATATATATATATGTGTGTGTGTGTGTGTGTGTGTGTGTGTGGATGTTGTTCTCAGCATAATTGTTTTAAAGTAGTATATAAGTCTAGGAACGGATGACCACTGTATTTTGGTTCCATACCTTTACAAACATTATTAACTATCTGTTGTATCTTCAAGTGCAGTTGCATATTCCGTCTGGAACGGGATGCGACCTCAGAAGCAGCGTTATTTATGGAACAGGATGACTTCCCAGTATTAGGTGTATAATACAATGCGTCCTTCCTGTTGGTATTTCTCTATGGAATATGATTTTTTTTTTTATATATGGAAAGGATGTGATGACCTCTGATCGTCTGTCTTGTCGCTTCCTCCTGTTTGTTTAGCTTTCGGTAAAGGCAATAGTTTTGCTAATGACACTGCTGATTCTTGTGTGTTATGACTTCTCCCACATAGGCATTTTTTAACAGGTTCACCATTGGTAGTGTTGTTCGAATCTGCCTCTTTGAATGAAAGACCTTCTGTTTTTTCACAAATCTGGATTAGATCTTCCTGAGGTCGATCAGTTACATTATAAGGAAGACTACCTCCGTATCCGACCGGCCGACGGGTCATCCTCTATCCGATGGCGTCACCGAATGAGGTACGGATGGGGACATGGTCAGCGCTCCACACTCCCGGCCGTTGTGTCGCATTTCCAGACCGGAGACGCTACCCTTCTGAATTAAGTAGCCCCTCACTGGGCCTTCAGAAATGTTTCTCGGAAAGAACGTCGCCTTCCCTCCAGCGACTCCCACTTGAGTTCACGAAGCATTTCAGTAACACTCGCGCATTAATCGAAACTACCAGTAACAAACATAGCCGCCCGCCTCTGAATTTTTTCTTCGAACCTATCTGGTTGGGAATCCCAAACACTTGAGCAATACTCAAGATGGTGTCGCGCATTACACACGAATCACATCTTGCCAAAATTCTCCCAATAAACCGAAATCGACCATCCACCGTACCCACGACTGTCCTTATATGCTCGTTCCATTTCGTATCGCAGTACGCCGTTAGGCCTAGGTTTAATTGTCGCGACTTTCTCCAGCAGCACACTACTAATGGTGTACTCGAACATTATCGGACTGCTTCTCCTACTCATCTGCATCATTACATTTATTTGAGACTGCCTACTCTTTGGTACTTTTACCCAGATTGCACTAATAAAGACGTGATAACCCTTCAGTGCGCCTTTGCTTTGAAATATCAACGGGTAAACTATGATATGAAAACCATCAGATGTTATTGTGATCTACAGCTGGAGACTGGTTTGATGCAGCTCTCCTCCATAATCTATCCTGAGAAAGCATCTCATAAGAACGGCAACCCATGTCCAATCGGAATCTGCTTTCTGTATTCATCTCATGATCTTCTTCCGCGATTCTCCCCCCCCCCCCCTCCACACACACACATGCACACACACACACACACACATACACACACACACACACACACACACACATCCCTACAATGATAAATTTACAATTCTTTGATGTCTAAGAATGGTTCCTACCAACCGATCCCTTCTTTTAGTCAAGGTATGCCAAAAAATTCCTTTTCTTCCCAGTTCTGTTCAGTACCTCTTCATTAGTTACGTGATCTACCCACCTAATCTTCAGCATCACATTTGAAAAGCGTCTTGCAGTATAAACTATAGTGCAAGTTTCAGTCCCGTACTAGGCAACACACCGCACACATGCCTTCAAAAATGACTACTTTGTATTTAAATTAATAGTCGATTTTAGCAAATTTCTCACTTTCAAAAACGATTCTCTTCCCTTTGTCATTCTGCATTGTATATCCTCTGTACCGTGACCATCATATCTTATTCTACTGCCCTAGTAACAAAACTAGTCTACCACATTTTTTAATTCGTTACCTAATTCCTACAGCATCGCTTGATTTTCTGAGACTGCATTCCAATGCAGTTGTTTTTCTCTTGTTAATGTTCATATTACACGCTGCTCTGAACACACTGCCCGTTCCGTTCAATTGCTGTTCCAGGTCCTTTGCTGCCTCTGCAGAAGTAGTCATCAGCAAAACGCAGTGTTTGTATTTCGTCACCCTGAACTCTAATTGTTTCTCCAAATTTCTGTTTGCTTTTCTTCACAGCTTACTCATTGTACAAATTGAATAACATCAGAGTAAGGCTACAACCCTTTCTTACTCCCTTCCAAACCAATGTGTCCCCTTCATGCCCTTCAACTCTAATAACAACAACTGTTTGTTTAATATAAAAGTTGTAAATATCACGTTACCGGGGGAAAGCGTCACGGAATGTGCTGGAATTGGGGTGGAAATCATTAAAAGAAAGACGTTATTCATTGCGGCGTGATCTGTTTGCGAAGTTTCAATCACCGACATTTACTTCTGAATGTCGAAAATATTTTGTTAGCACCCACCTACATAGGGAGACATTACCATCCCAATAAAACAAGAGAAATCAGATCGAAAACGGAACGATTTAGGTGTTCTTTCTTCCCGCGCGCTAACCTTCCGTTCCCTATATTTTACCTCTGATTACTTTAGAATTTGAAAGAGTGTAGCCGGCTGCGGTGGCCGAGAGGACTGAGGCGCGCCAGTCACGGTCCGCACGGCCACTACGGTCGGGGGTTCGAATCCCCCCTCGGGCATGGATATTTGTGCAGTCCTTAGTATAGGGTACTTGATAAGTAGTTTGTAAGTTTAGGGACTGATGACCCCGTAGTTAAGTCCCATAACCTATACAAACATTTTTTTTGAAAGAGTGTATGCCAATCTTAATCTTTCTCCAAATCTACAAAAGCTAGAAATTTGTGGCGATATACCATAACCACGCAATTTGATTAAAAGCCGTTTGTGAGGTACGGTGTCAAAAGCCTTCTGGAAATCAAGAAATACGGAATCGATTTGCGAACCCTTGTCGTTAGCACCCGTCACTTCGTGTGAATAAAGAGCTAGTTGTCTTTCGCATGAACGATATTTTCTAAATCCGTGTTGACCTTGGGTCAATAGATCGTTCTGTTCGAGATAATTCATAATATTTGAATACAGGATATGTTCCAAAACCCTTCCTCAAATTGACGTCAATGAAATAGGCCTGTAATTTAGAGGGATACTCCAACTGCCTTTCTTGAATATAGGTGAGACCTGTGCAACTTTCCAATCTTTTGGTAGAGATCCTTCTATGAGTGAGCGGTTGCATATGGCTGTTAAGAAAGGACCTATCGATTCAGCATAATCAGATACAAATCTAATGGGTATACAATCCGGACCAGAAGACTTGTTCTTGTTAAGTGATTTTAGTTGCTGCACTACTACAATCTCCTATTTCATCTACTTCCTTTTCACTTTCTACAGTATATGAAATGGAATATGGCGTGTGGTACAGTGGCGGCTGGTGGGTTGTTTATTAGGAGGGGCGGCATGTCTCTTCAATTGCACACGACATTTTGTCCCTTTAGAACATTTCTTGAACGGGGAGAATACAGCATTAATTTTTTTAGCTAGTTACGTAATTTAACCCTTCATCTAACACGACTTTTTCCTCCTATACCAAAATACGAACAAATTTACACACAATATGTCGTTTTTAATATTTTGTGCAGGCAATGAAAACCTTGTAACTCCATTTTATTAGGTTTCACAAGAGACCCAAAACTGTACCTCAAAATAATATAAAGTAAGAAGTAAATTCGTTGTGTGTGTAACTATATAAGTAAGTGTTCAGAGAACACAAATGCTTCGTCAGCGACAAACATATGTTACTGGAATTAGAAGACTGTCACCAACAAATGTAGTAATACCATTGGTATGCTTATATATTGGTGTGTTTACATAAAGCAGGATTAAATTTCCTAGTGAAACTACTTTTGCTTTTGCACGCATTTTGTGTCTGTACAATGTTCAAATCAGGTCTCGGTGGTCCTAACCTTTTTAATTCCAACTTTCCTTCAAAAGTCAGTTTTTCACTACCAAATGTTAAAATGTAGTTAACGCTATTTTTATTATTCATTCTAAAAAGGGAATTAGAAAAACAGGCCGGCCGCGGTGGCCGAGGGGACTGAGGCGCTCCAGTCACGGTCAGCACGGCCACTACGGTCGGGGGTTCGAATCCCCCCTCGGTCATGGATATTTGTGCCGTCCTTTAGTATTAGCTAGTTCAGAAGTAGTTTGTAAGTTTAGGGACTGATGACCTCGCAGTTAAGTCCCATAATGTATGCAAACATTAAAAAAAAATAGAAAAACAACACGCACCTTCACAACAACGATACCAGTATCACACGCAGGGCCCCTGTTAGAAACTGCCTGACCGGTGGCGGTGCGCCTTTGTACATTTCGCGCCCTTGGCGCAGACGCCGTCCTAAGCGGCCCGGCTCAGCACACTACCCCCCACCCAACCCCCAGTACCCCCACTCACCCCAAGTGCCCGTAGCCAGCCTTTACACGGCGCGGACGGATCGCGTAGAGTCCGACAGTTCGTCCATTCCGAAAACATTCGGTGAGCCTGGCTGGCAGACTACCTAGACTAAAAACATTGGTCACAGGGGCTGCTGCTACACGAAAATTATTCAAGTAGATTTGTGATTAACGATTGGTACGTATTCCGTGTTGGATACTTTTGGGAGGGCCTCAAGGTGTAACCGCCACTGGTCTGGTAGGAATTAGGTTTGCACCCGATTCCGCAGCGTGTAGGGCCTACATCGTAACAGTTCGGCAGCTTTCGTTAGCAATCAGCAACAAATCTCTAGTTGCCGGTCTGGCAGAAGGTTTGGGTGAGAATTGCGCACCCCTCTGGAGCGTGCAGTGGACGTGTCGGGCCCTGCCGCCTGCAGGCTCCCCAGACAGGCCGGCTGCTGCTACTAATGAGACGCCCTGAGAGGTTGGCACTCCTGCCTCCCACCTGCCGCCGTTGTCCGCCGCCAGCTCATTCACGCCGCTAGCTGCCACCCCGCGCCCTCCTGTGCAGCGGGTCAACACCTGAGGCGGTGGCCCGCGCAACATTCACACCACACTGTGCGACCAAACAGTGTTGCTGCATATCTAGCGGGACAATCGTACGGCCGGTCTACTGCTGCGGGAAGAGGCGAAAAGTATGAATTATAGTAGTACTAGCTGAAAATCAAGCTTGCGAAAGACAGCATGCCTTTTATTCACATGAAGTGTGAAGTGCCATCGACAAGGGATCTCAACTCGATTCCGTATTTCTTGATTTCCAGAAGGCTTCTGACACCGTACCTCACAAACGGCCTTTAATCAAATTGCGTGGTTATGGTATATCGCCCCAAATTTGCGACTGGATAGGGTATTTCCTGTCAGAGGACTCAGTTCGTAGTAATCGATGGAAAGGCATCGACTACAACAGAGGTGATATCGGGCGTTCCACAGGGTAGTGTTATTAGTATGTTATTAGTCCTCTGCTGTTCCTTTTTTGCATAAACGATTTAGGGGAAAATCTAAGTAGCTCTCTTAGGTTCTTTGCAGATGACGCCGTCATTTACCGTCTAGTAAAATCATCTCAAGATCAAAACCAACTACAGAACGATCTGAATAAGATATCAGTGTAAAAATTGGCAATTGACACTAAATAATGAGAAGTGTGAAGTCGTCCACATGAGTACCAAAAGAAAACCGTTAAACTTTGTTTACGAGATAAATCAATCAAAAGTGAAGGCCGTAAACTCCACAAAATACTTTGGATTTCCGGAAGGCTTTTGACTCTGTACCCCACAAGCTGCTTCTAATAAAATTGCATACTTATGGAATATCTCCCCAATTGTGCTCTTGTATTTACGATTTCCTATCAGAAAGGACACAGTTCGTTGCAATTGACGGTAAGACATCGAGTAAAACAGAAGTGATATCTGGCGTTCCCCAGGAAAGCGTTATAGGTCCCCTACTCTTCCTTGTGTTTATAAACGACTAGCTAAAAACCCGGCGTTGTCCGCGTATTTATTAATTATTCCTGCCATTTTTCAGGTAGATATTCGTTTGTATAAGGGCTGTATGTCTGTAAATCTCTTGGGAATACAATTAATAGTAAAGAAGCAATAAATTAAAACTTGGTGCGTGATAGCGCGGTATCCATGAGCGTTACTGTTTATGTGCTCATATCTCATTAACTACGTGTCGGAATGCGAGACAATTTAGAAACTACATTTAACTATATCTGTGTGTACTGTCTGTAAAATTTCCTGTGGCTACAATGTGTAGTATACAAATTATAAATTGTAACGTCATACCGAATGCCGTGGTTTTACTCCATAAACATCGGAAAAGTAGTAAGCGAGAAACTTTTTTCCTTTCATCATTTTGCTATGGTTGTCAGCGAGAAAAAGTTCCATAAAGATTTGAAATTATGTTTGAAGTTTGTTGCAAGTCGCTAAGTACTGTCATTCACATACATTGTATTTCGAAAGTCTCGCCGCATTATATGGCATTTTTTGCGATTTCTATTGGTTATGACGTAATATCTTTCGAACCATATGCCGTATGTGATTCTTAACCATGCATCAATTGTTACCTCACGGTGAGCAATGTGTGTACGAAATTTTGTTGAAATCGGTCCAATGGTTTAGGAGAAAATGAGCAGCATTGTCGCAAAATGCAACAGTTTTTCGAGCATCTCATTGTTTATGGCGTCATATCTCGTGAACTATATATCATATGTGATTCTTACACTTACGGCAACCGTCCTCATGGATTGACGCTTACGTGTACAAAAGTTCATAAACATTGGAACAAAACTGTAGATTTGTATGAAACACTTACAAACATACGGACACTCTGCTTTATATATTAGATTTAGGGGACAATCTGAATAGCTTTATTAGACTGTTCGCGGATGATGCTGTCGTTTATCGGTTAGTGAAGTCAACAGAGGATCAAAAGCAAATGCAAAGCGATATAGATAAAATTTCTACATGGTGTGAAAATTGGCAATTGGCACTAAATAAAGAAAACCGTGTAGTAATACACATGACCACTAAAAGAAATCCGCTGAACTGCAATTACGCGATAAATCAGTCAATCGTTAAGGTCGTAAATTCTACCAAATACCTAGGAGTTACAATTTCGAACAACTTAGACTGGAGAGAACACATACAAAATATTGTGGGGAAGGCGAACCAAAGATTACGTATCATTCGCAGAAGGCTTCGAAGATGCACCAGCTCCACCAAAGATACTGCCTACATCACACTTGTGCGTCCTCTCCTGAAGTACTATTGCCCCTTGTGGGACCCTCACCAGGTGGGACTGACGGAAGATATTGAGAAGGTTCAGAGAAGGGCTGCTCGTTTTGTTTTATCTCGTTACCGGGGGGCGGGGGGGGGAAAGCGTCACGGAAATTTTGCACGAATTGGGGTGGAAATCATTAAAAGAAAGACGTTATTCATTGCGGCGTGATCTGTTTGCGAAGTTTCAATCACTGACTTTTTACTTCTGAATGAGAAAATATTTTGCAAGCACCCACCTACTTAGGGAGACATGACCATCCCAATAAAATAAGAGAAATCAGATAGAAATCGGAACGATTTAGGTGTTCTTTCTTCCCGCGTGCTATTAGAGAATGGAACGGTAGAGAAAAGTTAAGAAAGTGGTTAATGAACCCTCTGGCAGGCACTTAAATGTGATTTGCAGAGTATCTATGTAGATTTAGATTTGCTAGCTTATATTCCCGTGCTTTGCAACGGTTATTAAAGTTATTAAAGAAGGACATGTGCGTATCTTGGTTTTTAGGGTTCCAGACCTCAGTCAGTAAAAATCCTTGTTGGCTCGCTCTGTCAGTAAATTCAGTTGTCCTAGACAAAATGTCAAATGTAAGTAAATGTCATTGTCGGAAACGACGTATCTTCATAAAGATGTCAAGTGTAAGTAAAAGTCAACTTTTGAAACGATGTATCTTCATAAAGTTTTTGATATAAAATGAAACATGCCAAAAGAAGCAAAGAAATATCGTTATTTAATGCACAAAGCTAAATCAGTAACACTATGTTCAACGTTTGTAGGTTTACGCATAGATAACATTGCTTAACTGTATCACAGACGTTCGCTTCCTTGCTGTACTACTCCATACGTATTCCACAGCAGCGACGTCTATTAGTTATTTGGTGCACTATAGCACCTCTATCGCTTGTTTGCTGTACTATGTCATCCATACTTCAAGCATAGCCTAGATATAAATATTTTCCCCTGATTCCACTTTCATGAAACGAAGTTGCTCCATGCAAATTCATGAAGTAGTTTAGGTGTTTCTAATAGATGAGCAGACAGTTACTAAAAACACCTAAGATTACGATATATCTTTTTTCCGTGATCTGATTTTGATGAAATCGTGCCTATGTGTTTTCCCAATCTTAATTCAAGTTTCCTGTGAAAACCGCATAAAAATGAAACGTGTTACAAATAGGCATATTTTCATGAATATGAGGTAGTTTACATCATACATCAGTGATATTTGCAATTTTAAACATTTATTTCATGATTATTCATTTCTCTTGACAATGTACTGAGGCATGGAAAGTTGAAATATAATAAGTAATAAGTATTACGTTAATGAAGTATTACATTAATTACGGTTGAACGGGTTATTTTCGTGAAAAGAATTTCAACTAGCTGTCTTGTTGGATGTTTTTTATTAATCCAGAACTAGTTTTCGGGCCACTGCAGGATCGTAAATATCTACTGAAGATGAGCCTGCAGTGGCCCGAAAACTAGTTCTGGAGTAAATAAAAAACATTCAAAAAGGCAGCTGGCTGCAATTCTTTTAACGGAAATAAACCGTCAATTTACGCTACAGCTGCAGTTCGTGTCCAACATGGATATCTTGAAATTACGGTTGGCTCTCTTTCCACTAAATCCACTATTGTCGCCCCAAGCGTGAGACTTAATCTTCCATAGAAGTTGTACGTATACGTTAAATTGTGATATCAGTATGTAATTGTATCAGTTTTATACTCATTGTGTTTAATCCTGTCTATTAGTTTTCTGGTGCACTACGAAAGTAACGGTGCGTCTATTGGTTCTTTGCTACATTAAGCCGTTCTTTCCTAGCATGAAATACACCTAAAACTTAAAATTACGATATCTTTTATTTTCCTGATTCGATTTTGATGAAAAGAAGCCTACGTTATGCTTCAAGCTATTCTAAAATTATGCACGAAGCCCCACGAATGTGGGAGATTACACTCTACAAATAGACACGCGCGATTGCTTTCACAAAAATGATAAAATTGTGATTTCTTACTTTTTATGATCCCATTTTCTTTAATGAATCTTTTATGTAACCGCACGACACTCTCACGTTACCTGTGAAAAACTCCTGATAATTCGACTATTAGTTTTGGAGATTAACGTGATGAAAGAGAAAGACAGACATAACGGTTGTAGTTAAAAAAAAAAAAAAAAAAAAAAAAAAACCATTAAATTGTGAGATTTTTTTATAGTGATCCGATTTTCATGAAACTAAGTAGGCTGAAGTTACCTGAGAAAAACCCCATGCGAATTCGTTTTGGAGATAAGTGGTATCTAATAGATACCACTTTGGTGATTCTATTTTGATTAAATCATGCCTAGATCATGAACATATCTTCGCATTATATTTCCTGTGAAAACTGCCCGAAAATTTGTGCAGTGATTGAAGCGAACAGCGACAGGCCTACATTTACAGATTTATTATACGTACAGATGTGTTTTACAATTGTATAATTTTGCAGGAATATATTGATTTGCATAAGTGCTGCATGTTGGTGTGAAAAATTTGCGAATACGGTTAGTAGTAAAGAAGTAATAGATTAAAACGTGATACATCTTTAATAAATGGGTCCGCTTCAGCTGTTGGCTCATCAATACAAACAACAACAACCCCAGCTGTCAGAACACTTCCTGTTCGATTATTCCAGTCACAATACCGTAAATTTTTTAAGTCCACACATGCCTTTCTCTTCAAATCACAAGTTCGTAACGCGCCTTCAGACCTCCCAGCGTCGCAACCTTTCACCACCACGTCCAAATTACGAGTCACTTCCCAAGCGTTAGAAAAGCGTGCTCTCCCTGCTCCCAAAGTTTTATACTTCCGTGCACCCTAACACCTCATCTTTAAAATACAATTTCCCGTCCAAAATATTATACATCTGAATATCACAGAATTAACTGCGTTGACCACCTCCCTACAAATGTCATTTACATTTAACAAACAAATATATATTTATCAATACTAAAAACGGTTGAGACTGAAGCACTCTGCTATTAAGCGTGGGGCCTCACTGTTAAAATATACTGCCGCCGTCGAAATATAGTTACACAATTAATATTTAATTTACCATGGCGTTTTATGCTAATATATCAGTTCTTGTCCACAAATACACATAATTGTTTATATATCTACTATTTTTAGTCGGCCATGAAATATTTAAGTGACAGTCTACAACATAAAAAATGAACGTTACTAAGAATATTAAAAATGTTCAAATGTTTCTATAGCTTATGGGACTTAACTATGGGGTCATTAGTCCCTAAACTTACAAACTACTTATGAACTAGCTAACGCTAACGACGGCACAAATATCCATGCCCGAGGGGGGATTCGAATCCCCGACCATAGTGGCCGTGCTGACCGTGACTGCCGCGCCGCAGTCCCCTCGGCCACCGCGGCCGGCACAAAGAATATTATATATAATAACATACATATATAAATGTAATGCCCTTTTCTCGGTTCATGTTTTGCGTTTTTGTGGCGCAATCTATGTTCTGACACAAGAACATTACTACCTCAATGAAAAGCAGAACAAGAGTGTAAAATAAAGTTTATTGAAAGAATACGGAAATAACGTGATACGTCTTTTTAGATAGGTAACATGGTGCAATGCTGCCTATTTGCTTCTTAAATTTTTACTGATAAACACTACACATCAATAATTGTAAATATGTCTTATATTATTATTATTATTATTATAGTCCTGAAATTTGTCGGCTTTTTATCTGTAAGAGATACTGAAATTGTAATTACAGCGTTTGATTCTCCCAAGTCCCCTGAATCCATTAATATAATTATATTTTCCGTATGATCATTCCCTGATTTTATATGGATTTTCAGAATAATGTGTGTGGCTATATTGTATTTCAGTTGCAATTTGGGTTAGCCGCCCTCGCTCATCCAAGACAGTCACTTTCTGTTTCCGAGCACATTATGGAAACCCTGACTACCTGTATCCCATTCACTAGGTCCAAACAGTTAGACAGCCGTCTGGGGAACCCAACAGCCTGGCAAAACCCGCCTTTCGCATGGAAACAATCAGCTTCCCTCTGTATCTGTAATGTCACAGTTGGTACCAAGTGCAACTCGAAACCAACAAATAAATTAGAAAATATGCACACAAATCAGACTCTTCAAATACAGTATAAAGCGAAAAACTCTCAATTAAAGTCAGCTGCAAATTGTGTGTCAAACAAAGCGAGAGCACACCAAACGGCAGAAGCACCACTTGACTGCAAAATCTGATAATCAAATTAGCGGAAAGCCTGTGCAGTCGTAATCCGTTAATATTTGGTAGGAGGCGATGCACGGGCCCTTTGTGGCTGCAGAACTTAACGCGATGCGCTCTCGTCTTCAGACTAACTCGTCGCGGCCTCCAGACTGCCTTTTCATCAGACGCCGCCCCCTAGTCAAACTATCGCAAGTCTGACTCTCGCAGAGTGTGGAAACAAAAGACGAAGCCCGTAAGGCTCAAATGCTGAAGCTAGGATAGTAATTTTCCGATACATACAGCTGTGATAAAAGATTTTTTAATGGTCAGAATAAAAGCAATAATATCACTCGACTCAAGGAACTCGCAATGTATACATCGATGAAACATGGAACATGGACGATAAACAATGCGGACAGGAAGAAGATTGAGGCTTTTCAAATATGGTGCTACAGAAGAATGCTGAAGATTAGGTAGGTGGATCGCGTAACTAATGAGGAGGTACTGAACAGAATTGGGGAGAAAAGAAATTTCTGGCATACCTTGACTAAAAGGAGGGATAGATTTGTAGGGCACATTCTTAGACATAAAGGGATTGTGAATTCAGCGTTGGAGGGAAGTGTGTGGGCGTAAAAACCGCAGAGGAAGACCAAGAGTAAGCAGATTCAGACAGATGCAGGTTGCTGTTCTTATGTGGAGATGAAGAGGCTTGCTCAGGATAGGGTATTGTGGAGAGCAGCATCAAAACAGTCTCCGGACTGAAGACAACAACAACAACAACAACGATTTATTTTTGTAATTTAAATATGTCTTAAGTGTCATCATATTTCACTTGAGTGAAAAGCAAGTATTTAATTTAAAAACAATACTAGTAAACATATTTGTGGTATTGTCAAAGGGGAGTTGTATAGAAATACATTTCTATTAATTTTATACCAAAAATTATTGAGAAAATTAATATTAATTCACTTCGAAAAATCCATTGGCTAAACTAAGTGAAGTACAGTAATGAACATAATAATGCCCTTTAAGGGAAAACATAATGATTTGTTAATAACAATTAATACAAGACAGATACACGAACAGAAGGCAGTGATAAGTTGCAGGTGTCGAAACAAACATTATGACCTGTTTAGAATATCTTACTTTTATTTATTTGAATACGTTGTCTTTGTGTAAACTAAATTATTGTGTTTATCGACCGTAATTTGTTTATAATTATGAGAACACTATTCTGATCAGTGGATTGTAAAGATGCCTGGAAAACTACCTGAAAAATACTTTACCTAAGTAATTGCTTTAATATTCATTGTGCGGCGGCCAGAAATTTATTCAAATATTCATTTGTTTGAACTTAAGATTTTGGGGGCATTATTAATGTTAAAAATTAAAGTATACATTTGCATTTGCATTAGAATTTTAGCGCTCATCTAACGATGCCGTCATAACATTTCAATCATTGTTTAAAAAGTTATATGCATTACTGCGAGAATCACTGAAGGTGACGTATCACTGGAATGACGTCACAGCTTCTATATAATCAGCAGCCTGAAGTGGCCTAGGGCAGTCGAGGACAGTAGAATTTCGATGACAGTTGATATTTTGAGCGGTCTTGACGGCAGTCATGTACCAGGAGTGCAGTGGAATCCAGTGAGACGATAGGTATTTAACATAGCCGCAGAATTCTCCGCGCTGCACTCTGAAATATTTTCCGACATATCTGAATTTTTTTTAAATTTTTTTTAATGGTACAATGAACTTTAATAGCAATCATTTTAGGAACATTATCCAAATGTTTAAATATTCATATAGCTATAATATTAGCAAAATTGGGGAAACTATAAAGAAGATTATAATAAATGCATGAGCTGTAATAATTACATTATAAATTTGATCATCTCCAATTACTCGAGCTAATCATATCAGGCGGAGTCTAACGAATTTAGTGGTTTTCGTCAGACATAATCATGCAATGGGCAATGAACAATTTTAGTAAAAACTCAACCTTTATGTTGGGGTCATTTATTTAGTAGATGCCACTAGTAAAAAATTCCGTGACCAGAAATTAAAAGATTAGTTTTAAAAATAAATAAAATAAATTATATATATCTGCTTTTTGTTCTTTCGGACTTTTGATCCTATTCATATTCACGAAATGTATGACATCCACTGCGAATGGGTAAAGTTGAAAATATGTACCAGCCGGGATTCGACCCGGGTCTTTTTTTCCGGTAGATCTACGATTTGCGGTCGTTTTCATTGTTCGTTCTTGGTCGTTCGTTGATCAGTGGGGGGACACAGCGATCATCACACCTACACGGAATTACTCAAGCACGCCTCCCGTCAAATACCTTTTCAACTATACCCATTCGCAGTTAATGTCACACATTCCGTGAATATGAATTAAAAATAAATGTCACATGTTTGGACAGCCACGAGCCAAAAGTAGTAGGAATATTACGTCATCCCCTAAGAAAAGTTAATTAAATTAAGGGTCCGTACCGTTACACACGTTGTGGTGACTCCTTCTCCTGTTCTAGTTGTGTATGGTTCGCGGTAAAAATGACTGCCTGTATGCCTCTGTGTGGGCCCCAATCTATCCCTATGGTCGCTTAGCGAGATATTCGTAGGAGGCAGAAATATATTGGTTGACTCTTCATGAAACGTTCGGTCTTGGAACTTTGACAAAAGCACGTACTACGATACAGAACTCTCTCTTGAAACGTCGACCACTGGATTTTCCTAATCATCTCCGTGACGCTTTCTAAATGAGCCTGTAACGAAGCGTGCCGCTCTCTCCGTTGTTTCTTGTGTATGTCTTCTATTAAACCTATCTGGCACGGATCCCATTCTGATGAGTAATACTCAACTGATGGCCGAACGACTATTATGTAACCCACTTCCTTTGTTGATGGACTACACTTCCTGAAGACTTTTCCAATAAATCTTTCTGGTATCTGCCTTATCAACGACTGATTTTATATGGTCTACTCCCAGATAATATTGGAAGTTACTGCTTTCAGTCTGTGTCCTGCTATTACATACACTCCAGGCCATTAAAATTGCTACACCAAGAATATGACGTGCTACAGACGCGAAATTTAACCGACAGGAAGAAGATGCTGTGATATGCAAATGATTAGCTTTTCAGAGCATTCACACAAGGTTGGCGCCGGTGGCGACACCTACGACGTGCTGACATGAGAAAAGTTTCCAACCGATTTTTCATACACAAACAGCAGTTGACCGGCGTTGTCTGGTGAAACGTTGTTGTGATGACTCGTGTAAAGAGGAGAAATGTGTACCATCACGTTTAGGTCGGATATTAGCCTATCTCTATTGCGGTTTATCGTATCGCGACATTTCTGCTCGCGTTGGTCGCGAGCCAATGACTGTTAGCAGAATATGGAATCGATGGGTTCAGGAGGGCAATACGGAACGCCGTGCTGGATCCCAACGGCCTCGTATCACTACACCTACATCTACATATCTACATACATACTCCGCAATTCACCGTAAGGTGCGTGGCGGAGGGTACACTGTACCACTACTAGGCATTTCCTTTCCTATTCCACTCCCAAATTGAACGAGGAAAAAAAAGAATGCCTATAATCCTCCGTACGAGCCCTAATTTCTCTTATTTTGTCTTTGTGATCTTTACGCGAAATGTAAGTAGGCGGCAGCAAGATCGTACTACACTCAGCTTCAAATTCCGGCCCTCTAAATTTACTTAACAGAAATTCACGAAAAGAACGTCGTCTTTCTTCCAGCGATCCCCAATTGAGTTGCCGGAGCATTTCCGTGACACTCGCGCATTGGTCGAACCTACCGGTAACAAATCTAGCTGCTCGCCTCTGAACCGCCTCTATGTATTCCTTCAAACCGATCTGCTGCGGATCCCAAATACTTGAGCAATACTCAAGACGTGGTCGTACAAGCGTTTTATACGCGGTCTCCTTTACAGGTGAAGTACATCTTCCCAAAATTCTCCCAATAAACCGAAGTCGGCTGTCCGCCTTACTCACAACTGTCCTTACATGCTCGTTCCATTTCATATCGCTCTGCAATGTTACGCCTAGATATTTGAACGACGCGACAGCATCAAGAAGCTCGCTACTAATGCAGTATTCGAACATTATGGGATTGTTTTTCCTACTCATGCGCATCACCTTACTTTTTTCTACATTGAGAGCTAGCTGCCATTCTTCGCACTAACTAGAAATTTTGTCTAAGTCAACCTGTATGCTATTACAGTCAGTTACAGACGACACCCTCCCATACACCACAGCATCATCAGCAAACAGCCGTAAATTACAACTTACTCTGTCCATCAGATCATTTATATAGATAGAAAATAATAGCGGTCCTATCACACTCCCCTGGGGCACACCTGACGACACACTCGTCTCTGATGAACACACGCCGTCGAGAACAACGTACTGCGTTCTATTACTTAGGAAGTCTTCCAGCCAGTCACAAATCTGTGAACCTATTCCATAAGCTCGTATCTTCGTTAGCAGTCTGCAGTGTGGCACCGCGTCGAACGCCTTTTTGAAGTCGAGAAAAACACAATCCGCGTGTTGCCTTTCGTCCATGGCTCGCCAGATGTCATGTGAGAAAAGGGCAAGCTGAGTTTCACATGAACGATGTTTCCTAAACCCGTGCTGATTCATGGAAAGAAGCTTTTCCGTTTCAAGGAAATTAACTATATTCGAACTGAGAATATGCTCCAAAATTCTACATGAAACCGATGTCAACGATATTGGCCTGTAATTGTATGGTCAGTTCTCTTTCCTTTCTTATACACGGGAGTGCAGTCGAGATGACAGGCATCTTAGCCGCATGGCTGTAAAGGACCGTGCAGCCACGTCTCCATCCCTGAGTCAACAGATGGGGACGTTTGCAAGACAGCAACTATCTGCACAAACAGTTCGACGACGTTTGTAGCAGCATGGACTATCAGCTCGCAGACCATGGCTGCGGTTACCTTTGACGCTCCATCACAGATAGGTGCAAGAATGGAAAAACTTCATTTTTTCGGATGAATCAAATGTTCAAATGTTTGTTAAGCTTAAGAGACTCAACTGCGCGGTCATCAGTCCCTAAACTAACAAACTACTCATGAACTACTTTATACTAAAGACGACACAAAAATCCATGCCCGACGGGGGATTCGAACCCCCGACCGTAGCGGCCGTTCAGACTGTGACTGGTGCGCCGCAGACCGTTCGGCCAACGCGGCCGGCTCGGATGAATCCAGGTTCTGTTTACAGCATCATGATGGACGCATCCGTGTTTCGCGACATCGCGGTGAACGTACGTTGGAAGCGTGTATTAGTCATCGCCATACTGGCGTATCACCCGGCGTGATGGTATGGGTGCCATTGGTAACACGTCTCGGTCACCTCTTGTTCTCATCGACGGCACTTTGAACAATGGCCGTTGCATTTCAGATGTGTTACGACCCGTGGTTCTACCCTATATTCGATCGCTGCGAAACCCTAGATTTCAGCAGGATAATGCACGACCACATGTTGCAGGTCGAGTACGGGCGTTAATGGATACGGAAAATGTTCGACTGCTGCTCTGGCCAACACATTCTCCAGATCGCTCACCAGCTTAAAATGTCTCATCAATGGTTGCCGTGTAACTGCCTCGTCACAATACGCCAGTCACTACTCTTGATGAACTGTAGTATCGCATTGAAGCTTTATGGGCATCTGTACCTGTACACGCCATCCTAGCTCTGTTTGACTCAATGCCCAGGCGTATCAAGGCCGTTATTACGGCCAGAGGTGGTAGTTATGGGTACTGATTTCTCAGAATCTATGCACAGAAATTGCGTGAAAATGTAATCACATGTCAATTCTAGTATCATATATTTATCCAATAAATACCCGTTTATCATCTGCATTTCTTCTTGGTTTAGCAATTTTAATGGCCAGTAGTGTAGTTACATAATACAGGATCATTGTTTCTATGTAAATACAGCACTTGACACTGGTTTATGTTGAGGCTCAATTGACATTCCCTACACCATTCGTCAATACGTTGAAGATCATTCTTCATTTCGCTACCCTTTTTCAGTGTTGCGACTACTCGATAAACTACAGCATCATCCTCATTGAACTCCCGATGTTATCTACGGTCAGGTACATATACTGTGAAAGGCAAAGGTCCTATTAACACTCCCCTGGGGCAAGCTTGATACCACTGAAACGTTGGAAGACTTTTCTCCGTCGAGAATGACGTGCCGCGTTCTGTTAGCGAGGAACGCCCCAATCCACACAGTTGATAGGATATTCCATATGCTCGCACTTTGTTCATCAGACGACAGTCCGGAACGTAGCGAACACCTTACGGAAGTCGAGTAACACTGGGACCCTGTATCAACTGCCCTCTGGATATCGCGGATGATAAGCGTGAGTTCTGTTTCATGTGATCGTTGCTTTAGGAAACAATATTGGTACCTACGTAGGAGATTTCCGCTCTCCAAAAATGAAATAGAATTCAAATATAAAATATGTTCCAAAATTCTGCAACTGGCGGCTGGTTCACATTTTCAGCTTTGCCCACTCGCAGTTGATGTCATATATTCTGTGAATATGAAACAATAGTAACTGCAGGATCAGAAGCGATGTCTGTTCTTATATATATATATAATATGTCGGTGAGGGGCAATGATCCTTTCGTTAGTGGGGAGGGGTGGGCCAGTGTATGGCCCTTTCTCTTACGGGAATTAGTTTCATAACTACGAGTTTGAGTACTTTGGGGAGGGGAATTTGTGTCTGACGGGAGACGTACTTAGGTAGTCCTTGCAGGGGCGCAATCACTGTGTCCCCAGTGGTGTAGGGGTCAGCGCAACTGCCCAGAAAGCAGGAGACCCGCGTTCGAATCCCGTTTTCACACGTGGGTACACGTTTTCAACTCTGCCCATTCGTAGTTGATGTCATATATTCTGTGAATATGAAAAAGGAATTAGCTTAATTGTTTAACTTATCCAGGAGTTCCTCGACAGAATGAAAGCAATGAGCCATGAGGTAACTCTTCAATTTAGATTTGAAAGCGCGTGGGTTAGTATTAAGATTCTGGAGTTCTTGTGGCAGCTTATTGAAAATGGATGTTGTAGAATACTGCACACCTTTCCGCACAAGTGTCAGGGTGTTGTGTAAATATGTCATGTTCATATCAGTATATTCCACATTTACTGATTCAGTTTTGATCATCTCACTTTAGAGTCCGTTCTTCTGCTATTTCCATATCTCTGTTAGTCGGTCGTAAGAGATTTCGGAGTCGCTTACGGTACGCGTGTATTTCAGATATCGCTGTAATCATTTTTGTTCCGTTCCTAATGCAAATTATAAAAAACAAAAACGCCGTTTAAGGAATTACTCTCCAGCACAGGCCTCGTTTGTGTTCAGCTTTAGCTCTTAATGAATTAATTAAGACATTGTAGCTTGTCTACAAACTTTTCAGTCAAAGCATAATAAATAATATTGTTATCGTGATCATGAATTTAAATTATTTATTGCCTCTTACTGGAACTATTATTATAGAATAACAATGTTTCAAATTGAGAGTGGAATTAAAAAGAAATTCAGTTTATGTAATCTTATCTGGGAGGCAACAAATGTCAATATCCTAATTTTGTTTTTAACAACAGATGAAACCGGTCTAACACCGCACTGAATAATAGCATTCCTAATATATCATTAAAATTAAAACAATCTACATCTCCCAAACATTTCTTGATTGCTGACTGGTTTAGACCTGTACTAGTTAACCCTAGTCCATGCCTGGAGCAGGAAACGCTAAATAGCGATAGTCTCATTTTCTTTTAGAACGTTTCCGAAAGTACGATTTCCGCTGCTTTTGTAGTGGGTATATATTCTTAATAATGCATTTGGCTTTAAAAATATTATACTTCCTCTAGCTTATTCTGTTATCCAGAATCGTTAACAGCCGACGCAGTGACATGATTATCTACGTGTGTTTGTCTGGTGCGTGTCATCGACGAATACTCGTTTCGCCATTTAAAACTGACCCCATTGAAATTTGAAGTTATATGTCTGTGTACTAGGCGGATTAAATCATGTGCGCAATTATGCAGACAACTTTTCACTGAAATGTTGAAACTGTGGCGTTAACAATCAGTAACAACGTTGGTTCTTTCATCGGCTAACACGATAACTCGCTACGTATAAGCAAGTGTGGAAACTAAGTGCGTGAGGTTCTGATCGCGGAAAAGTGTCCTATCTATAAGGAGTTCCACAAATAGCAAAGAAACTAAACCCTCATTGTTCGAAAAGTAATTCAACAGAGCGATCCTGTATTCACAAAATGTCACAGAATAACCACAAAATTTTTGGTCATTGAAATGCAGTGACGTCAGATGCTATATGCTGGCGGAACACATGCCGGTATAATGCATTAAACAGATCTTTTGGTCATTGCGAGTGGTAAATAGTGTTTGCGGGCTATTAAAAGTTTAGTGTACAGTGCACGTGACATTGTTTAATGCAAACGTCAGTGCAAATATTTAATTACACTATGCTACTGATTAATTGAAACGAGCAGTAATGAAATTTTAGCAATTATCTTTTTAATTACTTTTTTAAAATTCATATTGTTCTCTGTATTTCTCTGTAAATAAAGTTTCAGCGTTTCGCTTCAGGCAGTGCTCTTCCAATAATTAATTTTGTTGCTTTTGGGTCACTGATTACATAAAAACAGAAAAATAGGCGTTGAACTATTGTCAGTTTGTTGTTTAAAGCGTTGGATGCCAGAGAGGGCAGAAGTGAGAGACAAGCATACCGCAGAAATCAATTACATAGGGATTCCAACTCTTCTGTAGGTCTCGTGGTCAGCAACCCTTCTGAGAGAAAGACAGCCTATGGATAGGATTCCCAGCAGATTATCCAGTACCTCGAAGTTATTTTTACTTTATGCCAAATACCCCATCATGAAAATATACGGTAACTGAGCATGCTGATAAATATCCAATATCAGTCAAAGAATTCAGAATTAATATCTACGTTTTGTAAATCTGGTTCTGGCTGTGCAAATCAGAAAATTTTCTTATTGCCCAAGCTTGTTTCAACATATTCATTCCGTCACCCAAGCTGACAATCTGTTGACTCCAGAAGATGAGGTGCTGTAGGGATTTCTCAGCGACATACAATGAGCTGGAGAGTATGAGATACCGCCTAATATCGAGTTGAACCTCCTTTCGTGCAACGAAGTGTAACAAATCTCCTACAGGAATACTGAGCCATCAACATCATCATCATCTTCTTCTTCTTCATGTACCATCTCCCTTTAGGAGATTGGCTATCATTATAGCTATTTTAGTTTTGGAAGCTGCAGTCTTAAATAGGCCATATGACGTGGAATTACACCATTTTTGCAGCTTCCCAAATCAGGACGTTATTCTCCTTCCAACAGATCTCTTTCCTACTATCTTTCCTTGTGTTATGAGTTGCCGAATCTCATACCTTGGGCCTCTCATAATCGTGTAAGATCTGTACGCCTTGTAACGATACTGCTGGCCTCCTCATCTCAATGTTATTGTACGATACCGTCTGCCTGGTCCTCTCATCTCAATGTCATCCTACGATACAGTCTGCGTTGGATCCGGAATCGTGTGTTTCAGCTGTGATAAAAGTTGCGTGTGAAGTTAGTTAAAAACAATATAGCCAGCCTAGGAATCAGTGTAGGACAGTGCATCGGTGATACTGTGATTAAAACAAGTGATAGATTTCATTAATTAAGAGATTCATATAGTTTCTTTCCAGACAGTTCTATAAACAATACTTTTGTCATTGTTCATTATTTCAAATAAATAGACAGACGAAGGGTAAAAACTTTTGTAAAACATAAAGAAATGAAAATAAATAGCATTGTATATATGTTAGGCTCATAAACAAGTTGTGTTGACCAGCTAATTATCTTAATTAACATAATTGCCAAAATTTGAATATCGTAATTCTTTGTATATATTGACTGAAGTGAGATATTGAATTTTCAGAATTGCCAAGATAATTGATAGCTGAATATATGTTAGGAACATGTATGATGTATTCATTAACAAATTAATTGATATTTAACATCGCACTTTGTTGTTAACAGAAAGAACGGAAATTTCGTTTTAAAAATACATGCGCCATCTAAAATTATTGTATGTATTGTTTTCATTTTATATTGTGATTATTTTTGTATACATGAAATGTTTTACTGTGATGTTTGTTAATTGTAAATCAGTATATTCTATTGTTATGAACAATGGATAATGAAAGGTCATTATTGCCGATGTTATATATTTGCCTCACCGCCTTGCGTGGGGGAGTTCGAGTTTTGTCTTTTGTCGAGTACTTTGGAATCTGTCAGTCTGTGTTGTTTTGGTAATTTGTGTACGTTATTGTTATGTTTTGGTGGAGGAGAAGTTTAGTTCAAATTAAAGAAGAAGTGAAAAATTATACATATCGAGTATTTATTTCTACCACGACGCCCCAAGAGAATAATGTTGCAGCGAGCAGAACCCCCATACATCGTGATTTTAAAAAGCTGAGTATCGGTAGAATGAAACAGTAATATACTCAAAAATATATTTAAATATTATAGCCTTTTCCCATTCTTCTCAGAACCTCCACGTCGGTAAGATGTTCAGTAAAGTAGTCTACGAATCGAAGGCTTCTATTTTCCTCTCCCAATATATGTAGAAGGTCCAAGCTTTTACTCCATAAAACAGGGCTGGGAACATTTATCATTCGAGCATCCTTCTCATCTCCAGGCTCAAATCGCGACTGCAGGGTAGCTTCCTGATCCCCATAAAGAATGCACAAGCCCTCTAAATACTATATTTCTGAACAGTAGTCCAATAATATCTCGTACCCTGGTAGTCACACTTCTCGACTCTTTCCAGCCTTTTGCCTTCCACATAAAAGTGATAAAGTTTGTAGAGTCTATGGGACTTAACTACGGGGTCATCAGTCCCTAAACTTACAAACTACTTATGAACTCCTTACTACTAAGGACGGCACAAATATCCATGCCCGAGGGGGGATTCGAACCCCGACCGTAGTGGCCGTGCAGACCATGACTGGAGCGCCTCAGTCCCCTCGGCCACCCCGGCCGGCCCTTCCACATACAGATGTTTATTGGACACTTCAGTTTGGGTGAAAATCATGTATTTGGTCTTCTTAATATTCAGTGTCAGTGTCTTGAGTATCTGTGATGATATTATTCAAAATACGGTCTCTGTCCTCCATGTTGTCTGCTAGAAGTACTGTATCATCCCCATAACGTAAACTGTTCAGTAGAACGTCTTTCACTCGTATTCCAACGGCATCACAATGGAACTAGGAGGATCTTCTATAAATTTCTTGATCCTTACTATTGATATCAGCACGACAAAACATTTATTTAGTATTTACAGAAAATCATTATTAACAGATAGTTATCCCACACAGTCACAAACATGCAGCCTTCCATTCAACGGTGAATCGCCTCATATCAGTTCCATTATCTGATTCTGAATTTCAAACAGAACTACAAATCAGTAGGTATACAGGGTGTATCACCTAACACCCGCACCGCAAATATTGCGGAAACGGAAAATGCGATTGATGTGCGGTTTTCACAGAATGGATTGGTAGTCAGGGGCTCGTACATTTAGCCAACAATCAGATTGTAATATTACTTAGAAAGTGTATTTTTATGCAAACTTACAGTGTTTTAAATGGAACAATGCCTTACAGCTTCAACATCATAATTAGCGTATCTTATAAATCAAGTAATGTAAACTCCGTCTCGTTTTGTAGTGTAACTGCCGCCAAAGTCTATTCAAATTAGTTTTCAAAATCCTTAAAACATCCATACTAATTCCACCATTTATTTAGCAATCCCTATCAGTGAAATATAATTTTTGTACGTAATTTTAACAATCTCAGATCCCAGTCCAGACTTATAAAACTTTTGAGAAATTAGAATGAAAAGCTGAACCTTGAACTAATTCCAGTCCTTATGGCAGTTCCATTACAGACCTTGGAGCTATCGCTGCATTCCGGAAACGAGATATGTTCGTGTACATCACTTCTTTACTGCAGTCCTCTGCTTCATATCCCGTTATCGTTTACGATGTTTCGGCCCTCCAGCCATATTTCTTTGCGAAAAGAGTGACGCACTGCTCCGCACTGTAGCAAACAAAAGGCAAAGATAAAACGTCAGAGTCCAGCGCCGCTCAACTGTCGAGCGAACGCCGCCGTGTTATCCCTGAATGAAGCCTTTGCTGTCTTACCCAGCCACAACCGAGCCCCTCAAACTCGTTTGAGTTACAGGCGATCGCTGTTGCCTACGGCACAGAGTCGTTGCGTTACTGACTGCACGAGATATTCGTGCCTGACGGCCGCTTTTCCTCCCATTTCGACCGTTCTCTTGTCCCCGTTACTGCGGAAGGTATTACAAACTTTCATCGCTGTAAATATAAAGCGGCTCTGCACTTTACTTCCGTTGTTTTTTCAAACAATGTTTGACTGCTACTTGTTAATTAAATACCTACATTATTTCTCGTGGAATCGAAGTACTTGCGTTCATACTAGAACAATGGATCGGAAATGGCCTTGAGTCTTTCTCCGAGAGGGACATTATATGTTTTCGTACTTGGAGTATCGGAGAGGTACCTAACAAGTCATTTGGTACTTCATATTTTGTTTCTGATAAGCCATTGTGTTTGAGAACAAGGAATAGAAGACGTGTTGCTGCCAACGAGGGAGTTCATATTTGGGTTAAAGTTGAAGGCCCTTTTGAGAAGAAATTTAATATTCAAGGAGATGTTGTGGTGTATTATCATAGTTAAACAATGGATCGCTTTCTCTGTTTTATTTGTTGCTTTAGTTTTACCAAGCCACAGGATAATAGCAGATATCGTGTGCTGTGCAGATGTGTCCTTGGTGTCGTGCGTTGTATCCAGGGCTGAACCTGACGCTGGAGAGACTAAATATTTTTTTTTTTTTTTCTAAACACACTGTTGTTGTTTTGATTAATTGTTTCACATCTATATTTACTTTCTGCGAGAAGCATGCACTCGCCATATGGCAGAATGCATTTTCGTTCGTGTCCAACAGATGTTGTGTTCACTAACATGATTTTCAATTCATTATGCCTTGCTTTTTTTTCGTCCCACCGCATCTGCAGGAATACGCCAATGGCGGGGAAGGCGTCTGATATTGTTTTTGTTAGTTGTGGCTTTGAAACCCGACTAGTGGTGGGGATCTCCAGAGGCAGGAGACGTTGTCTCAATTTACCTTAGGATGCTCACATTAAATATTTTATTGGTTTTCGCGTGTGTGTGTGTGGGGGGGGGGGGCAATTCTTTGATTTAGCCGAAAATGGCTGTAAAAGAAAAAAAATTATGTGAGTGACTCGGGCTATATAAAAAAGAAAAGAAATGTGTGTAACTTGAAAAAAAGAAAGAAATGTGAGTAAAAAAAATAACTATGGGTCCCACTAGCGTGTCATGGCGTTTTTTCCCCCCCTTGGGTGAGTCGCTGGACGACTTCAGAATGTTTAAGTGAAATATCTGACGGAATGAAAAAAATATAAAAATTCATTTGAAGAGGGAAGTTGTATAATATGAAAAGTTATATACAAAATCCGTCCTAAATAAGAAATAGTAAAGTTGGTAGATGAGTTTTGTTACTTGAGCAGTAAAATTACGTTGATCGCAGCACAGATGATACAAAATGCAGAATGGCAATGGGTAGTAAAACGTTTTTGAAAAAGATAAATTTGTTAACATAAAATATTTCTTAGGAAATCTTTTCTGAAGGCTTTTGGGCGAAGTGTTGCTCTTGTACGATAGTGAAACATGGAAGAAAAGTAGTCCAGACAAGAAGATGATAGAAGCATTTAAAATGTGGTGTTACAGACGAATGCTGAAAATTAGGTGGGTAGATTGCGTAACTGATTAAGAGGTACTGACCAGAATTGAGGAGAAGAGGAATTTCTGCCATACCTTGACTAAAAGAAAGGATCGACATGTAGAACATGTTTTTAGACATCAAGACATCACTGGAGGGAAATGTGTAGGGTAAAAATCGAAGAAGGGGGATCAAGAGACGAATATAGTAAGCAAGTGAAATAGATGTGGGTTGCATTCTTATGAGATGATGAGGTTGCTGAGGATAGAGTGGAGAGCAGCATCAAACGAACCTCCAGACTGAAGACCAAAACAACAACAACCTACCTAATCTGCAACATTTATCGTCCACTTCAGTACAATGCTGCACTTCAGACAAATGCATTATGGAAGGACTTCATAACAATTAAATTAATATTGGATGTCAACAAATTTCCCTCCCTCGGAAATGCTTATGTCCCCATAGCCATTCTGCATTTTGTATTTTATTTACTTTGGCATTTAGATTTTGCTAGCGACAAAACAAAAACCATTTACTGATATTATTGAATTGTTAGGCCTGGCCTGGTTTTCTTAGACTGCATACCATTACCTGCTTTCCTTTTGCTAATGTTCATCTTATATCCTCCTTTCAAGACACAGTCCATTCCGATCAACTGCTCTTCCATGTTCTTTGATGTGTCTGACAATTACGATGCCACCGGCAAACTGCGATATTGTCATTTCTTCTCCATTAATTCCTTTTACAAATGTCTTCTCGGTTTCTTTTACAGGTTTCTTAATATACAGATTGAATAACAGTCGCGAAAGGCTACAACCATGTCTTACTTCCTTCCCAACCACTACATCCCTTTCACGCCCTCCGAGTGTTATAGCTGCTGTCTGGTTTTTGCACAACTGGAACATTTTTCTTTCCTTATAATTTACATTTGAAAGAGTGAATTGAAGATAGCATTGTCAAAATCTACCTCCGAATATCATATTTTATCAATTCACTTATCAATATGAACAGGAAATATCGTTTCACATCACAGCGCTCGATGGTCATTACCGGTTAGTACGTACGGTCTACCTGGTCTTGTTTCAAGTGTCCCTCTTTCTTCAACTTTGCATATCACAATAACATCACTAATTGTGGCAATGGCAGCCTCAGATCTGTTGACTGCCCGATAAATCTGTTATTCGGATGACCAATTATTCTATGACTAGGTCGTGACACTAGTAGCAGAAATAAATTGAAGAAAGTTGTGGATCGCGTATGAAGTGACATAGGAGTTACGAGAATACTTGATAACGTTACAGAGGAAATACTTATAAAAGACGATGAGAACAGAAGCGATAAATTGACGCGATGCGCTTGGGACTAGATTAGATTTTTCATTCCAGTTGACCCAGTTAAAAAAACTTATATATATATATATATATATATATATATATATATATATATATATATATATATATATATATATATATATATATATTCTTGTATGTAGAACAATCGAACATCGATCATTTTACATTGATCTTTAATTTTCCACTCTAAGTAAATTGAAGGTATAAGGGTCCTCATAGCAGTAAGAAAGAACGATTCACTATTGAAAGTTAAATATAATTCTAGCACATAAAGAGGTGAATTATGCTTACACAAACGTTTTTAGTCGCCAAATCGGATAGAAATTATGGTAGGTATCTAACTATAATGTAAAAATAAATTATAATGTATGAATGGCAACTCCTTGAACTTCGCAGATGAATTTTTAGATATAAATTAGTAATTCAACAAAACAAAAAAAAGGCACTGCTACTACAGCACAACAAATTTTTATTAACGAACACGTATCTTCTGTCTACTTTCGCAATAGGGTACAGGTAGCAGTGTTACTACCTGAAACCTCGCCGAGCGCTGTACTCTGGGTCTGTTGTTAGTATACGCTGTATTTGGGTGCACATGTGCACAGCCAAAATCCCCGAAAAGCCGCTGTAATTGATGAGTGTTGCAAAGTCCCTGTGGTGCTACAGGTGGACTGAGCACACAGTAGCGCAATTAACTGAGGTGAAGTTAGTGCGAATTTTCACTGTCCCTTTCGAATACCTCAAAGAAAGTTGGGAGAAATTTTTTGCTTACGCTGTACGTTTGTAATATTTTGTCTGTACAATCAGAATGCACACGAAATTTTAACACCTGCACGAAGGAAAAGAAACAGAATGCTGGAATATTCTCCGATCACATTATCAGTATAATACTGACTTCGTTTCACAAGTGACGAATATGTATACGAATCTCACGGCCGTTATTTAATAAAAATACATTATGAATTAAAGCAGCCTAGATTGAAAAATTCTATTTTGTAACCGGTTTATGTCAATGCAAACCAGCTTCAAAGACGACATTTGTATAGCCGTCATAACCACTGCCACCTCTTGGCATCATGTTCTTTGTCTGAAGATGGTCTACACTGACCCTAACCCGTTGGAAAATAAAATTAGAAAGAAGCGAACTCAACTGTTTTCATTTTAAATATAATTGTTTTAGCAGTTGCAGTTGCAAAGTTGTGGGTCAGATTGTGTGAGTAATTTCGGACCCGCTCGCCGGCTGCAGTCGCTGAGCGGTCTGCGGCGCACCAGTCACTGTCTGCACGGCCGCTAAGGTGGGGGTTCGAATCCCCCCTCGGGTATGGATGTTTGTGTCGTCTTTAGTATAAGGTAGTTCATAAGTAGTTTGTAAGTTTAGGGACTGATGACATCGCAGTTAAGTCCCTTAAGCTTAAGCTTGGACCCGCTCGGTTAGCCGTGTGTTCCAAAGCACCGCTTTCCGAGACGAGAAGGCGTAACGGCCCCGGTTCGAATCCGCCAGGCGAATTAACGAAAAGGGTCGGAGTGCCGGACAGCCAGCCTGCCTGGATGTGGTTTTTAGGCGATTTTCCACATCCCCCTAGGTGAATACCGGGCTGGTCCCCAAGTCCCGCCTCAGTTAGACGATTCACAAACATTTCGTAACACTTTACACTTTCACACACATATCACTCTATTCGCAGACATTTGGGGTACGCATTTCCTCCTGGGGGGCATGGGGTGGCGGCAGGAAGGGCATCCAGCCACCCTGTAAATAGTAACCTATGCCAAATACGCGTTTAACTCGGTGCCGACCCTGCGTGTGCGGGTAAAGGGTCTACGAAGAAGAAGATTGTGTGAGTAGTTTCGGTCCTTCATTCAGTCCATTGATAAACACCAGGCCTGTTCTTTAAACTTAATATACAACTACTTTCGCCAGCAGATATCTTAGATTTAAAATTGGTGGATTATAAACATACGATCAGCTGTATACACAGGGTTCAAGCTCTTACTAGTGTATACTTGTTGACACATTTCACGTATATTACGTTAAAGCAGAGAGCAGGTGTTCGAAAATGAACTCAAAAAGAGTATCAAATTAGTCATATAATCTGACCAATGAATGTGCAACTGCGACGACAATTAAAATATTTAAGTAAATACCATTTGCTGATGCCGGTCACAACTTAATCGTAATTTCCACAAGTTTTAATTTTAACATTACAACAAGGCCGCTGTTAAAGCACCAATAAATGCTTTCAAAAATTTATATCAGAGTGACTAAAGCATACGTAATTTCATAATCAGGCTGCTGAATTAAAAAGAAAATCTACAAATGGAGAATAAGCTGGGTGTACTTACAAGTGTCCGAGTAAACAGGTACAAAACGAAGGAAGTTGATGTGTGTGAGATGTAAAGTAGGAAGGGAGATCAACTTTAAAAACAGCCCCTGCTACCTTTTATTTATCAACAACTCACCCATGTTACCATTATAATTCGATTACATTATTCAGAGGACTTTCTCATGAATTTTATGTTAAGGTTTTTCAGGCAATGTAAGGGCGGTGCCTAGGTTATGTCCATGTTCCTGATATAGCCACTCACCTATTTCGAGTTAGCTGACCAGAAACTCTGCTAGATGTTACAGTATCCAGTGTCAAAGCTCACCTAGTGTGTGTGAGGTAATTAGTCTTAGCCAACCATGATGAACAATATGATTCCAGTTGCCTGTTTCGTGTTCTGTGTGGGACTGTTTTTTACTACTGTATGTCTTTGGTAGTGCTTTTTTAAAAACTGAAAAAGGGCCCTTGATGGCGTACTTGTTACGAACTGTCCATGAAAGCTGACCTGCTTCTGATATGGCCACCCCGGCGGTCGAACCACGAAGCAGGTGTTGACCCACAGGACAAAGGACAAACAGCGGCAATTCAGCAAGATAAAGATTCCGAAACCCATTGAAAATGAAAGTTAGTTCTGTGGTGGTTGACGAAAACCAGTCAGCTGGCGGTCGCGGCCTGGTCGATGCGATGTGGCACGGACTGTTATGAGGCCTTGTCTGTAGTTGGTTCACTTCACTACTGTTCACATTGACATGTTCATATGTACCAACTGCGTGCCGTAAATTGTTAAAGCACTTTGAGACTGTTAATCATTTTTAATTGATTGTACAATTTTCCGTTTAAATTGTAACTTCGACACTGCAAAGGACTTCATTTTTGTGTGTGTGTGTGTGTGTGTGTGTGTGTGTGTGTGTGTGTGGAATATTTAAAATTTAGAGGTATGGTGAAAGGTATAAAACTCGACATCCGCCGATATTTCGGCTGTATATAGGAAGTTAACTCACAGATTTGTATCTGCAGGCTGGATAAGGTCACCATCTAGCAAAGTGTGAAGAGGCTCATCGTACTTTAGGACAGAGAGAGCTCACGTAATTTCAGACCCAGAAAGTTTATCAACTGAGCTGTCCAATCTGGAGGTCACTTTTCGCCAGAATGTTTACATTGGACGGCAGATTAAAAGAATGTTGCGATATCGAGCTAATATGCATTGGGCTAGTGATGATAGAACAGAGGTGGCACACAAGTCAGTGGCCTTTCTGCCGTACGTTGGCATCATTGCCAACGTGGTCATATTTCAAATATGGTATGAAAAATGTGTTTCGATCACCATCTAAAATCAAGGCGCTGTTAGGATCCGTAAAGGATGATCTTGGTTTGTGCAAGGCAGGTATCTATCGTATCCCATGCAACTGTGGCATGTCATATATTGGTCAAACAATTAGGACTGTTGAGGACCGATAAATTGGGCATCAACGTCACACACGTTTACAACAACCCAACAAATTTGCCTCAACACAGGTCACCCTATGAAATATGACAAAACTGAAATTTTGGCATGCTGTTCCAGCTGTTGGTATTGTGTTATCAAGGGAGCGATTGAAATAAAACTAGCGGGTAACCTCATTAGTAGGATGGACATTTTTGCTTAAATTCTGCATAGAATCGTGCTATCTCACTGGTCAAAAATCACAGGGTCAAAATTAATGCCACCTCACCCATTGAAAACTGATGTTTACTATCGATATTTCTGATGATTTTCATTTTCTGAGGGCGCTATTTGCTTGCCTGCTCGACGTGTGTTGTTTCTCCTGTTTTAATTGAAAACTGAGGGTTTAAACGTCGTTGTACATTGATTCCTCACTGTAGTAGGTCTAAAAAAAGAGTTTGTAAAGCTCTTCGACCAAATTACTGCTATGGTCATCAATCTCTAAGATATAAACTGACTTACACTAAGGACACGCGCGCGACACACACACACACACACACACACACACACACACACATGCCCGAGAGAGGACTCGAAGCTCCGAAGGCGAGCAACTGCGCGCTCCGCAACAAGGTGCCGTAGAACGCTCGACCACTCCACCGCGGCAGGGGGTGGTCTCCCGCCGAAATATCGGCAGACGTCGATTTCTGTACGTGATCTCATACCCGTTTTGTTACTTCATTACTACCCTGATTTCAGTCCACTTTCGAATAAATAAATATTGAGTATAATAATCTTCCACAGGTGAAACGCCAAAATCTGTTTATTTAATATCGACCGGTTTCAGTGGGCTAAGCCACAATCATGTGGACATATAAAATTTTACAAGTTGGTCATCTTATTTAAAAATGGAGATTAAATAGTACGTGCTACGTAGCACGTAGTCTAAATATAAAAATACATAACTTAAAACATCACAGCTTGTAAGAATATCTTGTGATGTTTTTACTTTTCTATTTGTATATTTAAACTAACTGATATGCTGAACGTATTATTTAATCTCAAATTTTTAAATAAGATGACCAACTTGTAAAATTTAATATGACCATATGATTGTGGCTTAGCCCACTGAAACCGGTCGACATTTAATAAATAAGTATTTCGTAATGTTGGCGTTTCACTTTGAAGATCGCCTCCAAAACCTGCGATGTCAGGTAATGTAATTGTAATTCTGCATCGGAACTGTTTAATTCTAAGAGAAATGCTTTATAAAACTGAACAAAAAAGCATGATGTTTATAAGTTACATGAAACATGACTGGCTATTTCAAGTCAGATCATCGTGACGACCACTGACCAGAATTTAATTTTCATTGTTTCTTTTTTTTAACTAGTGGAACTACTTTTATTAGGCATGGATTCATTTTTCTGGAATTCCATTCGCCTAAAACGATTTAAAACTGCTTCTGATTTTCCTTAAGGGGAGTCGTACCTCCCTATCTCGACAGTGTTAAAATGGCTATATAAATGCCCCGTTTTCTCAGGAACTGTTGAGTATATAAATGTGGTATTTTTATCACATGTCCTCGAAAGTTTTATGACTGTATTTCTCCACAATCACTTTAAAATTACAGCTGAAAAAAAAAATTATTATTTTTCCCTAAACATATAATTTCTTTTTTTTTTACTATTTTAATGTCTTGAATTTTAACTATTCAGTAAATACCAATAAAGTAGAGCCACAACATCATTGTACTATCTTCGTTATGTGGTAAATATTTCATTGATGTAGATTCCGAAGTTTCTGAGAAAAGGGGCATTTATACTCAAAAATATCATTTTGAGAAAATTGCGATTAAAGAAAAAAAATTAATATTCAGCCAACTGATACGTAAAACATATTTTAGAATCCTCCTGGATGGTAGACCTCATCTCCTTCATCTTCCTCACCCAGTGCTGCCCTCCTCTTGGATGTGGCTTCTTTTGACATCTTGTTTGTTGCAATCTCTGCCTTCATGATTCGCAGTTGATCCATCACACTTTTAGTTGTGTTACAACCTTTATGAATTTCAGGATATTTCAAAACCTGTACTCTTCCAGAATAGTCATAATTAAAAGTAGAAACAGAGCCAGAAACACAAAGTTCAAAGACTGACCTTCCAACAAACACAGAAACTAAAACACGGCTAGTGGATAACTGTTGTCACCACAAACAAATGTACAGTTCAAAGAGTTTACTGCGAAGTACCGCTAGAGTAGGCAAATTACGAAACGAGCAGTTCTCTACGAAACAAAAGAAACCACAGCCTTCTAGACCATAGACCACAGATAATATAGACTGCGCGTGACGTCATTACACTGAAACCAACATCTGTCTCGTGACGTTACGAGTAATGAGAAAAAAAGCTGAGAGTTGCAGTTCTTATCCTTTATAGTGGAAATTAAACGTATATTTGAACAATAAAATGTCTTAGCGTATTCTTAATACAATTGCCGTTAGTTCTCCGCAGTTGCACGAATTAATGTGATAGCTACAGTTTTTACAGGAGCCTCTATGAAACGTATTGACAGTCTTTTTTACACGCAACAGAACTACAGATTTTAAGCGAAAGAGTGTTGTCGTTGTACTGTGAGTCTTTTAGTTTCTATTTTACACAGGAGTAGAAGATCAAATATCAGTTTAAAAGGTGCATCAGCTTCCTTACGATTCCTCAAAAATACATGCTAAATGTTTCGTTGTGCTTTCATAAGAAATCCATAATGTCCGATTTTAACAAGATACAACCGTTTAAATTTTAAGATTTTTGCCACAAATGTAGAACAACCAAAGTATTGGCTGTTTACATAAAATAATAGGGTAGTGGGGGAACATCATCTATGTACTCGGCATAAAATGAATGAACAGTCTGCATGAATGTTTAGTTTTGAATAACGTTATTGAAAGCAGATTTACACCAGAAATAACTTACTTGCTGACGTATAAACATGCTCAAGATTGAAGTATCTGTCCATCGATAATCACATTCATAAGTTGCAAAAAGTAAAAGATTCATAGCGTAACACAAACACCGAAGATATGTAATTCTATTGCCTCTAACAATAAATGGCAATACCGTCTCATGCAGACACGACAATCACTGTATTAATATTAATGATAGGATGAAATTACGTTACCTTTACTACTAGATGTGTAATACGAATACGAGAAGTGGTTTTATTGTTAAAATCAACGCCTGATTTCATCTGTAAATGAGAAAAATTGTTGCTCATAATGACGAAAACTCAGTCACGTGACTAAGGGCAATTTTAGATGCTGCTTTCAAACCACAACACAGCAGAGATAGATTTGTTTGTTTGTAAATCTATCGGACCAAACTGCGTGGTCATCAGTTCGTAGCTTACAAACTACTTAAACAAACCTAACCTAAGGACAACACACACACCCATACCGCAGGGAGGACTTGAACCTCCACGGCGAGAAACCGCGCACTCCGCAGCGAGACGCTTTAGACCGCTCGGCTACTCCACCGCGGCAGCAGAAATAGAGAAACACGCAGTCTATGTTATCTTTGGCCTATGTTCTAGACTATATAGTTACATTGAAAAATGCCAATATGCGAAATGATGGAAAACAAAACTCTCAGAAATGTTATGGCACGATTATATTTATTTAAAATAGTAAATAATCGAATACTTCAATAAAAGCAACACCAAATTAAGCATAAAAATTTTTGTCATTTTGGGCAGTACGACTCCCCGTATAAGTCGTTTCATATTGCTTCCTCACTGCAGTATCGCCTAGACAATTGGAGGGTGGTCTAAAAAAATGTTTGTAGACCTACTGGATCAAACTGCTATGGTCATCAGTCCCTAGACTTACAAACTACTTAAACTAAGAACAACACACACACACACACACACACGCATGCCCCAGGGACGACTCGAAACTACGAAGGCGAGCAACCGCGTGCTGCGTAGCAAGGCGCCTTAGGACGCTCGGCCACTCCATCGCGGCAGAGGGTGGTGTCCTGCCGAAATATCTGCCGTCCCTAGATTTCTGTACGTGGACTCATTACAAACCTGCTTTCAGTCCACTTGCGAATAAATAAATGTTATTGAGTACGGTATTATTGTTAACTCATTTTGCGTCGGATCTGTTTAATTCTAGCGGAACTGCTTTATAAAAGTGAACATAATTCAAATTTTACATACAAAAATACAACTCATCGGTTGCAAAACTACAGGTTGATTACTTAACCATGGTTTCGGCTTCAACTAAAGAAGCCTTCATCACAAGTAAAAAATTTTAGTTACATGAAATGGACAATGGTTCTTGAGCAATAGAGCTCACGTTAAAGAAACATTGTCCATTTCGTGTAAGTAAAATTTTTTATTTCTGATAAAGGCTACCTTAGTTAAAGCTGAAACCATGATGAAGTAATCAACCTGTAGTTTTGCAACCGATGAGCTGTATTTTTTTAATGTTAATCTTTTTTTATGAGGAATGTATTCATTTGGATGGAATTCCATTAGTCTAACAATGGTTTAAAAACGGCTCATTTTCTTTAAAAAGAACAGCAGCTAGAATAATTCACTATCGCACTGACGTGTTTTACGGCCCACTTTGCCGGCCGCGGTGGCCGAGGAGACTGAGGCGCTTCAGTCAAGGTCTGCATGTCCACTACGGTCGGGGGTTCGAATCCCCCCTCGTGCATGGATATTTGTGCCGTCCTAGTTCGTAAGTAGTTTGTAAGTTTAGGGACTGATGACCCCGTAGTTAAGTCCCATAAAAAAAAATAATAAATAAATAAAAAAATAAAAAAGGCCCACTTTAGATTTGTAGTTTTATAAGTTTTTGCAAACATTTTGGACGAAAATAATAATATAAATAATAAAAAACTAATCAATAAGAGTGTGTGAAACCGTTTTACGAAAAAAAAAAAAAAATAGGTAGTGGAGGGTTCCGAACCAACTACCTTTAGCGTCATAGTCCAACGCCTTGCCCACTACGCTACTTTTTTTAACCCTTTATTATCATTATTATTATACAAGGCATGTATACATAGTATGTGAAAACATTGTATCTACTATTGCTTCTGAAATTTATTTTATATTTTCATTATGTTGTGGCTATCACTGATCAAATAAGTCCTATAATCTCATACTATTGATGGCCGTTGTTAACTGATGCTTATATGGCACTTGTAGACACTAGAGTATCATTTATCGTACGAAGAACGATTTGTTTTTGTTAATTCTTCTGTGCGCTATTGCTTTGAAATGCCAACGTGTAAGTTACAATAAGAAAATCATCAGATACGCTACGCAAGATGTATGCCAGAGAGTGTGTTCTGGGCGCGGAATGTCACGTGACATCTCCGAACGGCTGGTTTTCGTTAATTCAGTGGAGGGTGTCAAGTCTCTGTTATTTTTGCAAATATGTCTCAAACCATACGAGATATGAAAAAACACAAGGAAGCTAAGTTTTAGATAATTTTCTCCTCTACTAATTAGTTTATTCAATTTTTGTGTCAGATGAATTACCATTATATTACAAACGGCTTTTTTTGGTATTACTACCATATTTTTTGTCCAAAAAATTTGAAAAAGAAAGGTTCTGGTCTCTGGTGGCCTACAATCATGCCTGTAAAATTTGGTGCTGATCGGTTGAACGGTTCGTCTTAAAAACAGGGAACACGTTACGGACAGACAGACATCCTAAAATCGCCGTTATTTTTGCAAATATCTTTGAAACGATACGAGATATGAAAAGAAACATAAGAGAGAATCGTTGTAGAGAATTTTCTCCTCTACAAATTAGGTTATTCAATTTTCGTGTCAGATGAATAATTACGCCGTTATTTTCGTTTAAATTTCGAGCTGTCAAAAGACGATCGCAAAGGCCCACTTTTAGTGTTACTACCGTAACCTAAAGTGGGCCAAAAAACGTCACACGTATTCCACACTTGTGAGCAGCGACAACAACTTTTCGAAATTCTGCACCGCCGGGCATTTTCAGACTTAGCGGGCGTTTGAGCAGGAGACAAAGCACTGCCGGGTGGGACAGAATGACTGTGTAAGGGAACAAAGGCGCGACCGCTGTGGAGCACGGGCAGCGGCTGGTGCCGGCCCTGCTGAATGAACATCTCCCGCGAATCCCGTGATTAATTCGCGCGTCCCGGGGCGCCCGGTGAGAACCGCGTGACTGCCTGAAGAATGGGCGGCCAGCCGGCAGCCATTTGTCACCGCGGCCGGCGCTCTTCTGTGCCGGGGTCGCCATCCTGTGTCACGTATCTTCACACCAGCCGAAAATAATAAAAAAGGAAGAGGGAAAAAAACCAGCTATGTAATAGCGGCGTAATCGGAAAACGCCATCAAGCTACGCCAGAAAAAGCAGATTTACTGATCTACTACTGAACGGGTACTTAAACACACACACACATTTCATTTTACGATGTGAAAATTAAAACCTACCCACTTCGGTTAATTGAAACCTACGCTCAAATGGTGCCATCTATTTCCTTTCTCTCTGTTCCAATGAAATATTGGCCAGTTGCTAACAATGGTCGAACTACCTGTAGAACCGTAATTTCTTTTTTTTTTTTTTTCTTTTTTTTTTTTTTTCTTCATAAATGGGACTGCAGCAGTGAGTATATCGTAATATGACATTTTTAATAAGTATAATCACCTTTACTGCTGCTTATTAGCTTTATTTAATTGTCCACTACAGCTGTTTCGCTGTATTTGGCATTCTCAAGTGGTTTTCTATTTGTTGCTAATATACACACAGCATCTGTACCTCTATATGATTTTAATAGGTACTTTCTTAGAAAGTCGTTTTTTAAATAATTTTTAAAGTAATGACTTTCTTGTTAGACAGATATTTTGATGCTTAAATAGCATCAAAAAAGAAAGTCATTACTTTAAAAATTATTTAAAAAACGACTTTCTAAGAAAGTACCTATTAAAATCATATAGAGGTACAGATGCTGTGCGTATATTAGCAACAAATAGAAAACCACTTGACAATGCCAAATACAGCGAAACAGCTGTAGTGGACAATTAAATAAAGCTAATAAGCAGCAGTAAAGGTGATTACACTTATTAAAAATGTCATATTAAGAACTGTAAATGTAATGAGTTCATCTATCGCGAGTGCAATAGCAGTCACTACAAGCCAAAAATGTAGCTTTAGTTTCGCATTCGACAGACTCTCAAGTTGAATCACTTCGGGCCGGCCGGCCGCGGTGGCCGAGGGGACTGAGGCGCTCCAGTCATGGTCTGCACGGCCACTACGGTCGGGGGTTCGAATCTCCCTCGGGCATGGATATTTGTGACGTCCTTAGTCTTAGCTAGTTCATAAGTAGTTTGTAAGCTTAGGGACTGATGACCCCGTAGTTAAGTCCCATAAGTTCTACAAACATTTGAACAATTTGAACTTCGGGCCGGTTTTTCAATGTCTTGTTAAGTTCCAGTGAAAATATTAGCTTGTCGTTAGCGGAGAATTGTGTTTGTCAATGTTTCGTTATGAGTTAACCTGACGTTAAAGAACCTCACACTGGACGTTATCACTTACAGTGCTGATGTAGTTTGTAGTTGCCATCACCTGCGGACTGGGTTAAATCAATGTTTTTCCGTAATTTCTTACTAGTGTACAGCTCACTGTTATTAGAATTCCAAAACATTTTTATGTTTATTGGGCTTATTACGTTAAGTAATTTAAAATTTAAAATTTGAAGGCCCCAATTAATTTTCAAGTCATTGAAATATATTCCCGGAAAAAATTGAAAAACAGTTACAGTACTGTTTTATGCGATGAAACATGTTTTCATCTTCTAAAAAACATTTACAAATCATTTGAAATGAAGAAAAATAAGTTCAATAGACAATTTAGCTTTCATAGTGGACAACGGTGTGATAAACTTTGAAGCAGCGGGAATACACATCCCGACATTATATTCGGTGCACTCATATAAGGTGTCCTTTTTTTTTTTTTCAATTTTGAACATTTCTTGACTTACCGCTATCTGAAAACTCGTCAAGGACTTAATAAATCATTTGTCCCAAAAGTTTGTTCTCTTCACTGCACATATCGAATAGAAAATAAACACGAAAACACTCAAAACGAATGAAACTGAGAGGATGCCAACGCAATACAAGATCTACATAGTAAGCTACGCCGCAGTGGAGTAGCCGAGCGGTCTAAAGCGTCTCGCTGCGGAGGACGCGGTTGCTCGCCGTGGAGGTTCGAGTCCTCCCTGGGGCATGGGTGTGTGTGCTGTCCTTAGGTTAGTTTACCTAGGTTGAAGTAGTTTGTAAGCTACGGACTGATGACCACGCAGTTTGGTCCGATAGATTTACAAAAATTTGAACATTTAGTAATCTACAATAACAAAGTATTTCCACAAGCACTCGCGGTTGAATCTACGAAGCTTGCAGACCACTCAGACTTTGCGAGAGTTGTAAATATACGTTTGACAACACAGAGATACATTGTAACTGCCGAGACGTAATATTACGTCGGCCGCACGCTAAGTGTTAACGAATGGAATTCTGCTAGTTGCACGGCTAACGACTAGTTAAGTGAGAATCTGTGTCCCCTAAAATACCGCAATATATTCACGGGATTAAGACCGATTTATCGAACACAATAACAGAAATGAAAATTAAAAACTAGTGTGGGAAGCAGCTTCAGTGGAAAATTTTATCGTCATATTTCTCGTCCCATCTATGTCAGTAGCGATTATATGAGTTTTATATACTGCAAATACGTTACATAACCTTATTGTTGCGATATCTTAATAGTAAATTACGGGCATAACGACTAGTTAAGTGAGAATCAGTATGATGGAAATGCCTGGAATAAGAGATTTGGTTGACAATGAAGATGACGTCATATATTTTGAACGATCTAGAGGTCATTGCCCCAATGAGGCGTCCTAGACGTATTTATTATGTTCGTCCAAATCATTTCGAAAGGCCACTGTGGAAATGCTGCATGAAAAACTCCAACCATCCGAAGAGTCCAACAGATAGGTATGCCTATGTATTTTGTAAGTTATCTGTCGTAATAGAAAACAGAATACATTATTTATGTCTGCAAGCTTATTAATTCAGTATTTACTTATGCTTGTTGCATCTAGTGTAAGGCCTAAAATGTGATTTCTTCCTCCGATCTACAGAAACAGCACTTTCGCCTATGTGCAAGTTATTGCTTGCAGTAAGGTACTATGCACTTGGCAGTATGTTCATTGCCATAGGGGACTTAGCTGGTGCCGCGGTGGAGCAGCCGAGCGGTCTAAAGCGTCTCGCTGCGGAGCGCGCGGTTGCTCGCCGTGGAGGTTCGAGTCCTCCCTGGGGCATGGGTGTGTGTGTTTGTCTTTAGGTTAGTTTACCTAGGTTTAAGTAGTTTGTAAGCTACGGACCGATGACCACGCAGTTTGGTCCGATAGATCTACAAACATTTGAACATTTTTGACTTAGCTGGTGTCAGCAAAACGTCTGCTTGGAAAGCTGTTCGGAAGGTGACACCGGAAGTGGCCCCTCTCGCTCCAATGTTTCCTTATATTTTTCTATTAAGGACACAAGACTCTCGCACTAATTTCTTGTAAAATTTCAGCTTCTTTCACGTTTATTTTCCATAGCGCCAAATGTCAAGTGTCTGCTAACCTCTTTCCTGATTGTCAAATATGGCCAAAAGCTCTTTATTCAGACGACACTTTCATTTGTTTCTGTTGCCAACATAGTCCAAATATCTCGTACTTTATCGTTCTCTCCAGGTAAGCAAACAAGAGGTGTATCTGTAATTGGCAAACGCAGTGCACGTGACCCTTTCATTCCCAGTGTTGATCCTGGACAACAACGTATTAAAATCTAATTTCTACCGTATTTCGTATATCAGTCTTTATAGTAGCATGGTTGGTGATGAACAACATGCTTCTAGTACGCGGTTTTCCGCTTGGTACCGCGTGTAGCCACTTCCGAGGCATTAATTTATCCGTCTTGGAGGTTGTGTCACGTTCCCGTCTGTATGTGGCTGTGAGTGTGGTTTATATTAAATTATTTCAGCAGTGAACTGTCTTGTCTTTGGTTCTGTGGTGAAGATTATCCTAGCATTATTGATCTGGCAGTGTTATCTATCAACAAAATAACGTCCCAAGTAATAAAATACATCGATACAAACGTTTGTATTTTGCATGAAATACGTGACATAAAAAAAATAGGTCGATCAAAAATTTTGAAACGCATTTTTCTATATTTAGTACAATGTATTAATACAGACAACACTGAATTTTAATTCTTCCAAAGCTGAATTCACAATGTGGGACTGTCAGGGTTAACGAACACATTTAACTGGACATTAAAAGCATCTCCTCGTTTACTAACGACGAACCAGCCCTTGAAAAAATTTTTCATGAACAGTCAACAATCAAAAGACCGAGAAATTAATTACGTTCCTTTACACTAGCGCCTTCTCAATAACATCGGTCCCCAGAGAGAACACAGAAATGAAGTGACGTATGAATTACATCAATGGGGAAAGTTGAAAATTTGTGCCACGTCGAGAATCTCCTGCTTACTAGGCAATTGCGCTGTGGTTACTGCAGTGATTACTGCAACTACACAGAATACCATAGCACGCCTTCCTTCAAACGGAAGATTTCAGTATCTACACACACACACACACACACACACACACACACACACACAACACACACACACACACACACTAGTTTTTATCCGCGGCTTCGCTAGCGTTGATGTCCTTGCATACGTGTCAAAGACCATCAAAAATATAATAACTTCGTAGCTTTATTCTTAGTTTATGACCTAGATCATCAGGATAAACTGAGAATGACAGTAAATACTGTCCTCCTTTATCGAGATGAAAATCAAGATATTATTAAATACAGAAAGAAACTCTGTAACATCGTGACAAAACCGCCGACTGAAGAAGCTATAATTTACGTTATACAACTAGTAAATTATGCAGGACTCGCATGTCATCGAAATTGATACGGCGGTTTGAAGACGTTGGCAATCTTGTGTAAGCAATATTGAAACGTATTACGTACAACATGTGAACCATTAAAAGTATTTTAATAAATGTGATAAATGTCAATTATAAAGAATAAATAGCTTTCCCAAAGAGACTTGAAGCGTCTCGGAAGGTATTACCACAGTGTAACACACAGTCGCGAGACTCACTGCTGTGAAAAGTTGCCGTCTGAAAGTTGCAACGAGGCTAGCGGAGGTCAAGCCGCCGAAAGATTACTGATTGTTCACAATTATTTTTCTACGTAATAAACGAAATAATTAATATTATTTATCCGTTACAAGCACTAGTAAAATATCAACAGACATACATGGTCGGGAAATTGATGAAATACAGCCGAATTTCACTGATTCGCGGTATAAAGAACAACTTCGTCATGAAAAAATACTTACGAATATGTGTATATTTACAACTTATACCGATGAAAATAAGTAGAATATAAATAATATTTCTATTGTCGTATGTTGTTTGTATAGCAGGCAGTTTTTGACGCATATCGTTCCTAATGGAGTCTAATGATTCGCAAACTTTGAGTGTAATTATTTTAGTTTTAAAAGATAATGTTATGAAGATTCTTGCCGTTTGTTGTTCAGCTTCTTTGTTGACGTATTTCCTTCAACAATAGCTGTGGTGGCTGATGTACGTTGAATATTGTAATGTTCAAATGTTTGTAAATCTATCGGACTCAACTGCTTGGATGTAAGTCCGTAGCTTACAAACTACTTAAACTAAGGCAAACTAACCTAAGGAGAACACGCACGAGTGGGGGGGGGGGGGGCCTCGAATCCCCGACGGCGAACGGCCGCGTGCACCGCAGTACGGCTCCCCAGTGCTCCCCCCGCGACATTAAATGTTATAGTTAAACACTGTATCCATTTTTTTAATTTTCAATAGAAAATTGAATTCTGCAGTAAAAACTGTAGGTTACAAGATAATTGTAAATCAACTGCACTGTAATGTGCCGTTGCATTCCTTGTAATGGCACTACATACGTTGCATGACGTAAAAACTATGTTAAAATTAATATAAACGACAATATTCGGACTCATCCAATATATTATTCAGAAATGTATTTTGGAGCGCTCCTGTCGCAGTGTATAGCGTAAATCAATTGGAGTGTCTTGGCTGTATATGTTTCAAATGTTCAAATGTTTGTTAAGCTTATGGGACTTAACTACGGGGTCATCAGTCCCTAAACTTACAAACTACTTATGAACTACATTATACTAAAGACGGCACAAATATCCATGTCCGAGGGGGGATTCGAACCCCCGACCGTAGTGGCCGTGCAGACCGTGACTGAAGCGCCTCAGTCTCCTCGACCACCGCGGCCGGCTGTATATGTTTCACTGTGCTATTTGAGAAACGCTGATGGTCACCTGTTCCAGATTTCGAGTTATATAAGTAAAATTAACAAATGTCTTGAATTACGCACTTTTATAATAGTCTATGTTCTTCTTCAGCATTAAAGTTTCTCCGTACCCAATTTCATCAAAATCGGTTAAGCGGTTTAGTCGTCAAAGTGTTACAGACAGAGCTTCTTTCGTATGTATAATAATAGTATGGAAGTATGGATTTTTGACCAAGTGCCTCTGGACATTATGCTCTTTACTCGGGACTCGTTTGCTGAGCTTCGTTTACTTCTGCACTGAAATGGTCTTTGGCCTGCCACATTGAAAAGAACAGACGTCAGATGTACACGGTGTTTCGTAAGGAACAGTGAATATTTTAGGATATGGCAATGTATCGGAATTGCAATAAATATACCATGTAACATTTGTGCAATTTTTGTGAAGATACGTCTGTTAGTGTGTAAACCAAATAAACTCAAAGCTAATTCAAATTAGGACGTTCAAAGTTGATTATCAAAATATTCCAGCAAAACTTCAATGCATTTTCTGCTTCTCTTGATAACATCACATGTAGCTCTTCTGAGCTCGTCTTTCTTTTATGAGGATTGCACTATTGATAATCAAAACGAACAAATCGGATCCTTTGTACAATTTGCCTTTCAACCATCGTCACAGGCAAAATTTCAAAGAGATAAGGGCCAAGAGACATGCCCATATCTGCGGACTTCTTCCGCGGAATGTTAGGTTTCGATGACGTATAATAGCTCGCACAAGAAGTCGTGGCTCGTGCGTAGAAACGCATTCTCGATTTGTGCGCAGGAGGGGCGGCCGGCTCAGTTGCCTGCTGCCTGCTGAGCCGTGTACTTCGTCTGTCCCCGAGCGAGGTGGCGTAGTGGTAGCACACTGGATTCGAATTCGGAAGGATGGTGGTTCAAATCCACCTCTGTCCATCCAGATTTAGGTTTTACGTGATTTTCCTAAATCACTCCAGGCAAATGCCGGGATGGTTCCTTTGAAAGGGCACGGCCGATTTCCTTCCACATCCTTACCTAAACATCCGAGCGTAAGCTCCGTCTCTAATGACCACGCTGTCGATGGGACGTTAAACTCCAAGCTACCTTCCTTCCTTCCTTCCTTCCTTCCACTTCGTCTGTCAGTCGACTGCCAACTGCGCCCCGCGACCAACTAAGAAGGCCGCTCCTCCAAAGCAAACGAATGGACTCGCCCACCACATAAGTGGCAATACCAGGTGCCACAACTTCTTCCACAAGCTCTACCTGACGTCTGCAGTGCGTTGAAGAACTTTCTCATTGTTATAGCCAAAGGAATTTCCACCAATAATGCTGGAAGAACAAGGCCCCTGGAGTAGATGACATTCCCTCAGAACTACAGAAGTCTCTGGGAGAGCCAGCCATCACAAAAGGGTTTCACTTACTGAGTAAGATGTATGTGACGGGCGAAATACCCTCACACTTTAAGAAAAATGTAATATACATTCCAAAGAAAGCAGGCGCAGACAGGTGGGAAAATTACAGAACCATCAGTTTAATAAGTGTTGGTTGCAAAATTTTAACACTAATTATTTACAGAAGGATGGATAGATACTGACCTCGGGAAAGAGAATTAAGTATACATAATACTTTTTATGATCTTAAAACCAATTTTGAATTAGTTTGTAGCACTATAAAATTTGGAGGGTAGCCCCGGGCACAGCATTCAGTAAATACCGGTAAGATCTATATAAACAATTTTCATGGGCCCAGTCCTTGCAGCCACTTACTGAATCCAGTCTTCTTCAAAGGGTTTCCTTGATCCTCTTCGGAGGGACTGAGAATATTCGTCTTTGTCTTGAACGTTTCTTTAGTGCATTTACCTCTTTGTTTTTAGGCTCGTCCTTTTTATTACTTTTACTTTTCTGTCTGTCTTTTACGAGGGATTTCGAGAGCTTCTGCAAGATCAAATGCTAATTTCAAAAACTGTTCTTATGGGTGAAATCCGCCAACGAAGTTTAACAGGAGCGATGAGAAACATTTGCGCGAATAAAATTCGCAGTTGCGAGTAGGTCGCTCGGCGCCTATGATATATATAAGTTTTTACTCCACAGGGCGCGCATTTCAAATGCAGTCTTGCCAACGCAACGTGCGTGGTTTCTTAGGAGCTGAAATGTTCGCGGGTACCCCGCCGTCCGGGGCTACCCCACATTTCGCCATCTCTGTAGTCAATAAAATGGATACATGTTAAATGGCGATATACAGCCTATGACAATGAACTTCAGTGAGTAGTCCTATAACATTGATGATATCGTGTTGCGATTTTGGCCGTTAGATCCCAGATGGGGTCGTGTTCGGCCTGTCTGGTGACACCATTGGGGTGTGTGGGTGTCGAGGACAAACAGCCGCAACTGATTAACCGTGCGTACTGGAGCACCGTGTTGCGGTGCGCGCGGCCGTTCGCCGTCGGGGGTTCAAGTCCCCCTCGGGCATGGGTGTTGTGTTGCCATTAGGCTAGTTTCCCGTAGTTTAAGAAGTTTGAAAGCTACGGACTAATAACGAAGCAGTTGAGTCCGATAGATTTACAAACATTTGAACATTTGAGGACAAACACCACAACACCCAGACCTAGTGTGGAGAAAATCCCCGACTTAACCGGAATTCGAACCCGGGCTCCCTGCGTGGCAAAGCCCCACGCTGCCAGTCGACTACCGACGCAGACGTCCTATTACATTAACGTAGAGGAACTATGAACTACAGTTACCTTAATGTCCTTCGAAATAGTCATAACTAAGCACCGCTGTACTCTACGATTACATGTGCAGGAAATTTTGCACGTTCTTTGGGATGGTGTTCAAAAGGCCCGACACGTTTCCTTTGATGTCAACAATATCGTCATATCTCTTTCAATGCGAGTTTTAGTCGAAGGAATAGGAAGAAGTATGGTAGATTTAGATCTGGTGAGAATGGTGGATGTTGAAGTTGCACTACAACGCCCTCCCACACACAGCCAATATCGTCAAACAGTTACTGGGGAAAAATGAGTAGTGCAACTTGAACATACACCATACATGCCGCATCTCAATCCTCCAAAAGTCTTACTATTCTGCCGACTCACTCATTTTGAAAGGAAAAAGATTTGAAGATATTCTGACATCCAACGAAACGTGACGAGTATTTTGAACACCATACCAGAGGAAGACTTCGTGCAAAGTTTCCAGGACGTATATCGCAGAGCTCAGTGGAGCATAGTTATGGCAAGTCACTATTTCGAAGGACAGTAACTGTAGTTCACAGTTTACCTACGTTAATGTTACAGCACTAGTCTCCGAACTTTATTGTAACAGAATGTATACTACCGCCTCCTAAAATGGCGCGATTAATGAGGATGCACCGCCGTAAGGTCGCTCCCCGTCGTGGGTTCGAATCCTCCCCTTCGGCATAGATGTTTGTGCTAATAATGTTGTAATGTTTGTAAAGCTTAACTGCGGGGTCATCAGTCCCTAAACTTACAAACTACTGACGAACTAAGTTATAATAAAGACAACACAAACGTCCATGACCAAGAGAGGATTCGAACCTGCGACTTGAGAGGCCGCGCGATACCCAACGTGGTGCTCCAGACCGCTCGGCTACACCCGCGTGGCTGTTTGTGCTGTCTTTAGTATAAGTTACTTTATAAGTAGTGTTGTGGCGTAAAGTCAGCGCTACACGCCAGACGTAAGAGAACGATCGTGAAGAAGGCAGCGATAGACCGGAAGCCAATCGCAAGCAGGCGCCGCGCATCCTGGAGGAATTAATCGAAGATGCGTGTCCTCTACAAACGGCTATGTCTGGACGCCCGTCAGTTACTAGTGAGAACTCTGACAGTTACCAGTCGGCTATGAAGTCAGAAATAGGACAGTACTACGTCAGAACGCAGTTACGAAGTTAACAGTAACAAAGTCACAGTGCAGCTAGCATCATACGCGAGAAGCAAGACGAGAGAAGAAACAGACTTATGTTCTAAAGTTGAGTATTATAAATGTCAGTCAATAAATATCTTGTAATACCAACTATATCAATGTTTTGGATGTCAAAGGATCCAGCACCAGTACCTTTATTGACAACTAGACTGGGACGAGAAACAACAAAAGGCGACGAGGTCACAACAAGTAGTTTGTAAGTTGAGGGACTGATGACCTGCAGTTAAGTCTCATAAGCTCTACAAACATTTGAACATTTGAATGGCCGTACGGTTGTAGGAGCCATGTCAGGGGACTGCGTGGCCGTTCCTGCCGGAGGATCGAGTCCTTCGAAAATCGGTTTTGTGTGTATGTGTGTGTGTGTGTGTGTGTGTGTGTGTGTGTGTTTGTGTGTGTGTGTGTGTGTGTTTTTTTTTTTTTTTTTATTCTTCCAGTAAATTAGTCTACATTTGTTTTAGCAGTTTTATCTCTATGGACCGTCACCACAAGAGTTTAGTTGCATACATTTGGGTTTGATTTTGAATGAGGATAACAAGGAAACAACAGTAATGTGTGGTTAAGCTGAAAATCTGGGTGTGACGGGAGACGTTGCAGCCGTGATAATCAGTGTGTCCTTACGGCTTAGGGATCAATCCAACTGCCTATTAGCTGGAGACCCCAGTTTGAATCACGATGCGGCCTATTGATGTAATTCAGTGTCCACGCGCAATTAATGTTTTAATTCTCTCGTGTCGTCAATAACAGAATCAAAGATGTCAGAAAGAACAGGCATTACGTACCACCCTAAGTTGGTCGCAACATTTCTAGAATCCCCCTTGCAGACGTAAAGTTCGGTGACAGTAATATCCAATCAGCCGCTTCCACGCATTACTCGTACTGTGCAATTTCAGAGGACTTAACGTAATATTTGGGGCGACTGTGGCGGGTGCCATTGCAACGCATCACGCGGCTACCGCTGTGTCAGGCGGAAGACCCGCGGAAACAGCACCCCACCTCCGCTATACACACACACACACACACACAGACACACACACGGGCTATTTTTTTCCGGCAGTTGCAACACGTATATTTGTGCAGTCCCGCTGATGTACCGTCCGTAATACAAACCTCATTCCCTGCTTTTGTCCACACAGCTCTCTGACTGATGTACAGTACCACATTTTGCGTCCACTTTGGGCACGCCGGCACGAAAATATTCCGTGCAATATGACACACGCGCTTCCAGTGACGTTCCGAAGATAATGATTAAATATGTATTCAAACGTTTCGTGGTATTCTATAATAAATTACAGTATCGATTTTAATAGTATATAACAAAGTTACAAAAAATATTAACAATTAATTACTGTCATTAATTAAAACATCCGTTCTAAGATGCCGTAGTGCATCTATAAAACTTCTTACTTTCGACGTTTCGTTGCCTACTGCGGGAAACATCTTCAGAGGTGAGTCGACAAGTCGAGTTGCCCGCAATAGGCAATAAAACATCGGGGTAAGCAGTTTATAGATGGACCACGGCGTCTTAGAACGGAAGTTTTAATTAATGAAATGCCGCGGTGGAGTAGCCGAGTGGTCTATAGCGCCTCGCTGCGGAGCGCGCGGTGGCTCGCCGTCGGAGGTTCGAGTCCTCCCTGGGGCATGTATGTGTGTGTGTGTGTGTGTGTGTGTGTGTGTGTGTGTGTGTGTGTGTGTGTGTGTGTGTGTTGTCCTTAGTTTAGTTTACCTTAGTTTCAGTCATTAGACTTGACATAGAAGAACGCCTAGATCGCATATTTTACTTCATACTTTATTATGTGACTAGTTTCGACAACAAGTTGTCATTTTCAAACGTAAAATTAAAATTATAAATCTGTATAAAAACACCAGATGCATGTGCCTTTTATACAGATTTATAATTCTAATTTTAAGTGAATATGTTAATGTTCCAAGCATGTCAGTGGTACCTCAGTAACCAGCACACATGTGGAATATTTTATGTAGTGTATACGCCAGATGCATGTGCCTTTAAAAGTTTTTATACAGATTTATGATATTAATTTTACATTTGAAAATGACAACTTGTTGTCGAAACTAGTCACATAATAAAGTATGAAGTAAAATATGCGATATAGGCGTTCTTCTATGTGAAGTCTATATAACATTTACAATCGCTCCCCATATACGACTATGTCGAATGTTGATTAGTTTAAGTCGTTTATAAGCTACGGACTGATGACCACGCAGTTTGGGCCGATAGATTTACGAACATTTCGAATTAATGAATACGCCGGCCTTAAAATCCTACACGTTACAATTGAGTACTAGTTTAACCAGAGGTCCACTGCGTGTACCATTTATGTTGTGTGCAATAAACGCATAAGCAGTAATAAAAGTTATATACTATGTGTAGTCTACAGCATACGTAGCTGATTTCAGCAACAAACAGCTCTAACAGTATATTCCTTGTGGTACATCGTAAACTCTTTTCAACTTCACGTGCCGTCGCGTGTTGAGCAAAATATGCTGTATTGACCAAATACAGAATACACGTATTGGACTTTTTAAGACTCTTACAGCGAAATGCGGCTCAATGCAGCCTTACTGTCGAACCACACACGTCTGGGTGGCAAGCAACAACAATAGCTGCAAATAGTAACTTGTACCTGTGATCTTATAGTCAAACACTATATGCATAGGCTAACATTTAAGAAATAATAACAAATAATAGGAAATAGGAAAATAAAATAATTGATAAAAGAAATAATGTAGAAAACGCCAGGTAACTCACAAGAAAGTACTTAGGCTCGAACAAACACATATACACCAAAATCGTATGAGACATAATGTAAAGATCACTTATTGCACTAGTGATACTCCCGCATCTGCAAAACTCTGCAGTCGTCCGTTAGAGGCCTCTGCGTGTGCCAAGCCGCATTGCACTTTGACCTGTCGGTTCTCCAGTAGGGACGGTGCAGTGTGCCTCCGAAGTTGCGTTTTGTGATGTTATTTGTGTGGTGAAGCGTCAGATGGGGCGGCGATTGCTAATCAATCCTGATAATGTATTGCGATTACTTGAGATGAAGTTACGAAGAACCCTTCTTCGTGAAGATGGTATTAGTGTAGAAGATGAATCATTTGCATGCTTTCTCGTATCTGTTATGGTACAGAAATATGAGCATAAGTTAGATACTGTATTTACAAACTCATAATAATGATAATAGGGATGATAATGACGAACAACTCACTGCAAGCGGTGGTGCTACGGTAAGTGCGGGAAGAGGCGATGGAAGCAGTGGCAGTGAATACCAACATTCTTTCGGGAAGAAGGTTAAAGTTGCAACTTCCATCACGACTTTTGATGACAATTCGCTAGAGAACATGTACGATGATTATTACATAAGTTATAGTTAAGATATCTACAATTACGTCTACAATTGCGTCTACAATTACATCTACAGTGCTATCTACAGCATGATTGCAGAGCTTTGTAGAAAAAGCGACACCCACCAGCACATTGAGGTGTACGTAAGAGATCCTGTAACCAAACGTTCACACAGAGCCCATATACTTTCCTTGTCAGTTGAACAGTGTTTAGACTATGTTTTGATCTAACTGACGTGGTCCTACACAAACATAAGTATTAAACAGAAATAAACATTATAAAATTAGGAGAACAAATGCGTTAACTTCGGCATGAGAGTTGAACCAAATTTCTCTATTCAGTAATCATTCACGATGTTCATACAGCATTTCGTTATCACACAACACGAAATAAACGTCAGCTCAAAATAGTTCAAATCTTAATTTGACAAATAACTTACCAGCTCTCGTAAATTCTCGTTTAGAATGACATACACTGTTCAGTTCCAGTTCCGTAAAGAAATCGGAAATAGTCAAAGTTCTTAGACTGGCACTCATTAGCCCTTGCGAAAGATGAATTCCCGACAAAGCGGCAGTTTGGCGCACACAATCTGTCACTGTTGCAAACGAAGCACTTAAAAATGTTCAAATGTTTGTTAAGCTTATGGGACTTAACTACGGGGTCATCAGTCCCTAAACTTACAAACTACTTATGAACTACCTTATACTAAAGACGGCACAAATATCCATGCCCGAGGGGGGATTCGAACCCCCGACCGTAGTGGCCGTGCAGACCGGGACTGGAGCGCCTCAGTCTCCTCGGCCACCGCGGCCGGCACGAAGCACTTAAACATTCCTGGCAGGTTCTCCTTCTTCTAAAATGAGACATCAAGTGTTCTTATAGATCAAAGAAGCTCTCCACACGAACTGTCAAATACATATTTTACTTAATCACAACACTTTTCTGCCCTAGCCGTTCTCTCAGTGGCCGATCGACATCCCTTCCACGTCTGCTTTCATGGTCAGTAACTACAATAGTTGCAAATAGTATCTTACCTATGATCGTACAGTTAAACACTCTACGCAAAGACGAAAATTTGCGAAATAATAATCAGATATAAAATAAAGATAAATTATTGGTTTATAAAAGAAGTTTTATTCTGCAAATGATGTATGTAATGCCAAATAATTGAATAACTATTGAAACATGTATTTTGCTCTAATGAAAGTGTCCCTACACAAACAAAAATAACCAATAAAAATAAACCTTATAAAATTAGCAGAAGAAATGCGTTAAGCGATTGCCATCCCCTCCACGCCTGCTTTAACGCTCAGAAAGTACAACAGCTGTAATCTTACAGTCAAACAACCTCTGCATAGGCCAACATTTGAAAATGTCCACACGAACTAGAAAAAAAAACTATTGAAAAGTTAAAAGCTTTCAGTCATCTTTGGAGTGTTTATCAGCTGTACAAATAATGCATGAAATAAATAAATAATGAAACAACCTTTTATTAGCTTGACCGCTCATACTGTACAATATTTACATAAATTTATTGGCAAAATATTTGTTACATAGTTACAAAAACATGAGTATACGACGAGCATATCATGCATGCTGCTTGGAATTGCTGAGTTACTGTGGAGGATACAGCGATCTGTCTATATTTCCGTAATAAATTTAAGTAAATCCTTAAATGAATAGATAAACATCTGTTGCTTTCAAGATTATAGCTTAAGTATTCATCTAGTTTGTTTCATAAGTAAGTACGCTTTGGTCGGTTGCCAGTTTAGAAAACATACCTTAGGAACAGCACAGAATATTTTAAATGATTAATCCACTATATGAAAGTTTAATATAAGAAACACATGTGACTCATATTTCATGAGACATGAAATCATATAAACAATGAAATGTTCATATAACAGTCACATCAAACGACAATGTTCCACATCTTCCCCTAAACTAATGGACCGATGTTAACCACATCTGGTAAAAATTCTCTTTACCCTCAAGAAATAATATTTATGGGAGTAAAAACCACCTGCGACAGTTCTGGAGATATACCGACAAAAACAATGTGAGGCGCAATAACGGCCCTATCACCCAGTGCGCTAATAACAAAAGTTAATTTATCCACTATCTGAAAATAAGTGCACTTAGCACATTGCAACAGACTTTGCACGCAACTTGAAACTTTTACGATACTTTTTCCCCCTGACAACTGCAGGAAATAAAGTGAGGATAACAGTTTTTCGCTTATTAATTTTCCTCTGTACGTGCAGTAAGACTGTGGCATTCAGCTTGACATTACTATTCACTAATTCTATACAACTAATTGTATTCCCGGACGTTTTTTAATTTAATGTACATTCGAAATTACATCATAGTATGACACATATTACAGCAAATATGCGTCATAGACAATTAGATGAATAAAAAAAACGACCCATCACGCCCCAGGTTGTAGTTCATTACACTTTTACTGCCAACTCTATTCCTAACACATTTCGCAGTCAACTTATTAACATGCCATTCTATGTACCTGGATAATTTTATTATTGTAAGACATATTATTCACGACATATGTCATAAGACCTGAGCTGCAAGTAAACGAAACTAACATGAACAAAGTGTGTGGCACATTATGCTCATAGAGAGAGAGAGAGAGAGAGAGAGAGAGTAAGAGCTAGACTAACATATTAATACATTAACAAACAGCCGGGAAAAGCAGACTACTAACACTAGGACTAGTATTACAAAAATATCGGCTTCCAACGCAACTCTAAAAATATTCAAATGTTTGTGAAGCTTATGGGACTTAACTGCGGAGTCATCAGTCCTTAAACTTACAAACTACTCATGAACTACTTATACTAAAGACAGCATAAACATCCATGCCCGAGGGGGGGGGGAGGGATAGGAACCCCCGGCGGGGAACGGCCTCGCGCATCGCAGCATACCGCCTCAATGCGCTCGGCCGCTCACCGCGGAAGCAACTCTGGAGCTCTAGATATTACGTTAAGTACATTCTGTAGGTTGTGCGTGAATATATCGGCACAATGCTTTTGTAACAAGTCCTTCAAATATCCCATTAGTAAGTCATCACTCTCAAACCAACAAACCTAATTCAGCAATTCATGCAGTATTTGCAATGACAATTCGTACATGTCACGTATTCCATAATAACAGTCGTGGGTATGGCAATTATGGAAATATTCGCAAAACGATATAAAACTAGTTTCTGACACTGTATTCATATACACAAACATATCCTTCCATTAAATTCCCTCTCGGGCATGGATATTTGTGCCGTCCTAGCTCGTAAGTAGTTCATAAGTAGTTAGTAAGTTTAGGAACTGAAGACCCCGTAGTTAAGTCCCATAGACTATTTGAACATTTTGAACATTAAATGAGCGAAAAATTTACCTATGGTTGAGGCACACTTAATAGCGAAATTTGGTTTACCATTAGCTTCAGCTGTTATACTGGACTCCATTCAAATTGACGCAAACGAGTGTCTGACATTTCCACAAGCAAACGTGTAAATAGACAGAACGTCATTTTAGTTTTCCTTGTAGAAATAACAATAATTTCATGTGGCTCATTGGTCTTTAACCCTCCTACTACCAGAATTTTTGTTACACTGATTACCGTTGGGGTCAATATGACCCCAAGTAATTATCACGGGATATATTAGCAGTATTTAATTTATTTTAATGAACTAACACAAAAGCATACATTAGTGATTGAAACCAGGTGAAGTAGATATATAAGCACTTACAGATCTTGTCTCAACACTTGATCTTATAGATCCTTACATGTAAAACAAAACATCTCTTTACATTTAGAACAAAGGATGTCTGAATGGTGTTTACAGACAAAAGAAAAGCATCTTCTGCACGTTTCTGGATGTTTTCTATCCACTGAACTTTCGCACAGGTAGCACCGTCCACGTTTTACCCCCGTATCCACTTGTGCTTGATGAGGAGGAGGACGAGGCAGAGAAGCTTGGCTGCGCTGACTTCTGTTTTTCTGTACTAGACTTGTACCCGGTTCCAGGAGAAATTATCTTCTTTTGTAGTTGGTTTTTTTATTCCAGTCAGGATTTAAGTCCAACCAAATTATGAAAGCATTCAGGGCACTAATATCCAAAATATTATAAAAAATCACCATGGGCCAACTTCTTGTCATAAGTTTTGTGGTTTAGCTTCTGACTAACTTGTTCATAGTGTCTACACCTGATTTTGTTTCATTATAGTCTAGTCGCTGCTTTGCCGTCACCTATTTCCTCCCTGAAATGCATAGTACTCAGCAAATCTCCAACGTCTTCATCAGAATCTTCAGTTGATTCACTACCTCCAAAAATAACACCATCAATCTCTTCGTTGTCATCAGACGCTGTATCTCCTAATTCCTCTTCTTCATTCAAAGTTGCTTGTATTTCAACACTACTCAGACGTTTTCTAGACATAATGTAGTTCTCTCATACCCTGACAAAATACTAGCAACAACTGAGGCAACACACAACTGCTGAGGAAAGAAACGACAACAGTGGGTATAAATAAGAAGTGGAAAGTGTTAGTTTCATTGTTGCAGGTGTTTCCTATAACATCTGTTCAACGTAATATTCGCTGTTCTGTTTTTATAACGTTACATTCAAGAAACAAAACAAAGAAATTTAGATTGGGGTCATGCTGACCCCAGTGGTACTCAGTGCATAGTCCATGAATAAATTTTGATATGTTGTAAATGTAAAACTGAATAATATGTCATTGCATACAAGCAAGTTAGAGAGACAAAGTCATAAATTTTGAAAATAATTGCACTGAAAATCAGGGAGATATAGATTTCAAATGTGCTTGTGGGGTCATATTGACCCCCGTGGTAGTAGGAGGGTTAAATTGGCCGCCACTTCGGCGACTTGTGTGTCGCTAGCCTACCGCAGTTATCCAACCGGGAAAGGAGACCTACAGCTTAAAGTGGAATTCGAAGCACGTGGCGATTCTGGCGACTCCTTACGTCGTCGAGACGTGAAGGATAGCTTAAAGTGCAGACTGAAATATTCTGAGCTCCGACCGGGTTTCGAACCAGCGGCGCGTCGGTTTGCAGTCTAGCGCTTTACCCCAATACCACCGTGTAGATGGTATCCGAAGTAAGTTAACTCTACTTAAGAGAATCATTCGGTACTGCTGTTATCTGTTCAGTTTCACAGTAAAACTTCACCTTCTACTATGATTGTCAGCCGTAATGTAGCATCCCGTCTTGCCAGTCGCATTTCTGTAATAAAGAATAACGTGATTGACGTTGAGGCATCAGTCGAACAATAGAAGGCAAAGTTCATTTAAGTCCTCCAAAGAGCGAAAAGTTCGACTTCATCGAAACAGCGAAGATGCCGACTGGAGACCCCTAGTGGAACAGTCGGCAGTCGCTATTGCTCCCCTGAGCGTGAAAACAACAGAGAAGTTTCCAGCCTCTTGTTTGACCCCATCTTCAGCACAATTGTGCACTGCTGCTGGGAGTCCCAGTGGTGCGATTACATTAGCCACAGGCGCTGTTTACGAATGATGTCGTAGAACACCATGCTGGCACCAAGCAGGAACCTACACACCTCTTTCCAAGGAAAGAGGTCACGTTTCTTGTGACACCGTATTGCTATTCGTATCAACGTGTGGCTGCGGACAGTGTAGAAACAGTGGAACAGCTAAGATAGCACACTCCAAATATATCCAGAACAATCTGAAAACTCGGCGTTGTCCACGTATTTATTTTCTATACTCTCGTAGTCCGTCTTCCCTAAAAAATGTTCAAACATTTGTAAACGTATTGGACCAAACTACTATGGTCATCAGTCCCTAGACTTACGAACTACTTAAACTAACTTACACTAAGGACAGAGCACAAACCTAGGTCTGAGGGAGGACTCGAACCTCCGGCGGGAAGGGCCGCGAAGTCCGTAGCATGACGCCTAACACCAACGCGGCTATCACGTGCGGCCAGTGAATACGATAATAAAAATTCGGCTGGTGTAGGCAAAGCAGTCACAAAATGTGACGGTCCTAATATCATCCAGCCCAGCAGCCTTTCCCGTTTTACACTTACTACCCACCCTCTGCGAATCTTTCGAAACAGAAAGGTCCAGATAGGTCGATAACAGAAGTAGGGGAGACCGGGGCTATTTGTTACACGGGGCAAGTTGTTACTTGACAATAAAAATTTCCGCGCTAGAGCAGTTTACTCGTTGCTCCGCCAGATGGTAGCACTAAGAGACTCCCTCCTCCCATCCCAACTATATCAGCCGTCAGTTGGTAATAAGGCGCTAGTGACAGAAAACGTGTTTTTCGTGGGCTAGAGTAATTTTTTTTTTTTTTTTTTTTTTTACGCTGTGTGAATTTTTTCATAGTTCACAGGATATTGCTGATTTTATTTTAAATTTTGCAAGATATCAGCGTCCAACATTCAGGTACGTACTAGTATACGTTAAACTTCCAAACAAAAATTTTATATTGTTGTTTTCAACAATAAGAGAAAATGGCGTATCATGGGGTCAGTTGTTACAAAGAGTTTTTGTTTCCCTTAATGTAAGCAATTATGTTTAACTACAGTTATAATGCGTAATTATAAGAAGACTGACAGAGGCACTATTCCCAAGTAAACATATGCTGAAGCGGCAAATGAAGTTCTAAGTGGCTTTTCTTCACTGCGTAAAGCGGTACAAAAGTACAATATAAATTTTATGACGCTGCAGAGGTAAGCGAATGGAATCACCAAAGGGAGGTAGGCAGCTTATTTTTCATTGTCAGTGTCGCCAACTCTGGCGTTGTAGATTATTAGTGAAGATGAAACTGCTTTCTGTGTCTCTTACGAACTCAGTAGGGGATGGCGTTTTCAGCACATCAACAAGTGCGAAATCAAGTCCGACGCCTTGCACCTCAACAGTTGGTTCTGAAAAATCCATAGACACACATGTGCCACCTGAAGAACTGAGGCCTTTCCCGAAAGCTCCTGCCCGCAAGAAAACAGCAAGAAGGAACAAACGGGTGAGTGCTATGCTGACTGATTCACCAGTAAAAGCAGCATTGACAGCTGAGGCAAATAGACCAAAGAAACCTGCAAGACGACGACTGGCGTTGGCGCCGAAAAATAAAAACAAGAAAGCAAAAACGGGGAAACGAAAATGTGAGATCGTAGAATCCTCTGGTGAGGAAGACGACTGCGTTTGTATTGAGTGTATGGAACCATACTCTCTGTCAAGACCACCGACCACATGGCTACAGTGCACAAAATGTAAGAGGTGGGCACATGATAGGTGTGGCAAGTATGACAGTTTCTTTATTTGTAAAAACTGTAGCTCTGATAATGAACTTGACACTTCTTCATCGGATTAATGATGACCGTATGTCAATATTAGTACTGTGTTTCAAGTTTTATGATTTGTTATCACCTCTTGCATTAAAACTAATGATTAAATAAATCTGTGTTATGGAACCAAAACTATATTTTTCTTAATTATTATGAAACAACTAACCCCATATAGTGTAACAAGATGCCCCACAGTGGGGTAGGCTGTTACATCATACAAGTTAGCAAAAAAATTGATATTGAGTTTCACAATCTGAGCTTACATTTATGTCAAAAATTTCATTGTGAAGACTAAATAATTTGCTAACTTTTGGCATCTGTCCAATCGACATACATGTTTTGTGTCGAGGTATACGATATTCCAAAAAAAATTGTAACAACTAGCCCCAGTCTCCCCTACACATGTTATTACATTTTGGCTTTTGTTTCGGTTATCACATTTCCCATTTATTAATAGTTAATGGGCGACGGATATAGCCACCCATGGCTGTAAAACTGAATAATTAAATCATCTTCCTAACTTTACATTGTACTGTATTTTCAATCATAAAATCTTTGTACAACGTTTTGTCCATTAAATAAATTTGGCTGTGGCATCTTCGGTCGTTCTTGGTGCTGCTTTTTGAATGATCAGTTATGGATGTAGCATGGTACATATATAGCAAGCTGCATAGTGTTGTTGCTTGAAATTATATGGTATGCTAAACAGTTTGTATTACGAATAGTTTAAGCTTACATAGTCCATCATTGGACTATACCTTAATTACTTCACTGTAATCTGCAGAAATTGTGCTGTGCTGATCTGCAGCGTCGTTGTCATTGACTGGCCGATCATTGCGGAGAGACACTTCAGTTTTTGCGATATCAGAGGAGATAATTCAGCTCATGTCATTAAAAATGTATGTGCTGCATATTCCCAATGTCGGACAGTAATGTAGTTAATGAAGGACTCTTGTCGAAAAGACTGGTTCAATTTCTTCGAGTTCGAAATAATCAGACATCTGTCACGCAGTTGAAATCCTTTTTTTTTTCTCTCTCTTAAACTTATCGCATGCTACATGCGTGGCACGTGTTCCTGACGGAGTTTGTAAATCCATATTGATCAAGTATGCAAATCCCTTCATCTGTGCCCTAAGGAAAATTCTACCGAATTCTCCGAATCGTTGCCTACAGGGAAATCACAGTCATTTCCCTTCCAAATTTTCGTCACTGCTCCCTAGGGATATTGGACAGGGTGTACTGCTGTATTGTGTGACAATATTGAGAGGAGTTTTTTTTTCCTTCTGCGGAGACAACCGACAAAGTAATAATTTTCCAACACATAGCAACTGCTGCTAAGGGATAAAATACACGATGTGCAAACTGAACTATTCTGCGTCACTTTTCACAAGAACATTAATGCAATTGTTAAAAACTATTAGAAGAACAAGTTTAGATGGAGAATTAATTCCGTGAAAGAGCTTCCATAAAGACAGACTTCAGTCTTCAGAAAATTCGGAGACTCAGGAATTTGCCAGATATTTAGAAATGGCATTGCGAGTGAATACATAGTTTGTGGATAGAGAAAACTGCTTTACAAGATTTATGTTATTTTCCGTTCTTCTACTAAATGACGATTTAGTGTACTTGTTTGTTTTTGACGTAATTAATTGTAACTCAGCAAAACAGAAGTTTCTCCTTACATTAACATATTTTCCCTCCAAAATCTTCACCATGGCTGCACACAGCAACGGTACTTCACAGTAGTAAAACTAACAGCCAACCAGTTGCAGATTAAAGTTTAATAAACTTTAATAAACTTTACAAAAAGTTTTACAAATGTTACTTTCTCGCAACAAGAACAAGCTCTCTTAGATCAAGGAATTAAATATAATGTACAACCAAAACTTAATAATATTCATAAAAATCAACAATAGAAACAGCTATAGATAAGGCAAAAATATCAATTAGAAAACAAAATGAAATAACCACTAAAACAGCAAATGTATTAGGAAGAGAAACATCAAAGCCCCACGTGATACAACAGTACAGAACTGACCATGTACTATTAACACAAATCAACTAAAAGTTATCTTTCAACAATGCTATAGCTATGAAGTCAGACAAAGGAAATAGCCTAGTCATACTTCAAAAAGATGACTATAGACAAAAAGTACACGACTTCTTTAAAACAAATAATATGAAATAAATACCAAGAGATCCAACAAATAAATATGCTGCTAAAACTTAAAAAAATTAAAGCAATCTAGCGCACTCTTAACTGGATACGAAATTAAAACATGTATAATCATGAACCCTAAGATACCAAGATTACTTGGTCACCCTAAGACACATAAGCCTCCGATCCCAATACGTCCTGTTATAAACAGCAATGAAAGTCTTACGTTTCGCATTATTAAACAGCTCGACAACATTCTCAAGAAATATTATACATACAACAACATCTACACTATAAAAAATACTCTATTAGTGACACAAAAAATCAAAGACATACCAATACTTATTAATTGCAAACTCGTCTATTTCGACATCACAAACCTGTATACAAATATCCCAATATTAGAAGGGATAAATATAATTGAAGAAAATTTATTAAGGTACTGAAAAATTTAAATCACAGAAATTAGTGAAATAATACAATTGCTAACCCTTGTACTCAATCAGAACTACATCACATTTAACAGTAAATTCTACATACAAAACGATGGAGTGGCGATGGCTGGCACACTAGCAGATAGATAAAAGAAAAATTCTTTCATACTCTAGATAGTCACAACAGTAAAATAATATACTATTATCGTTATGTCGATGACACAATAATGCTTATAGAGGGCAACGATGAAAACATTGAACATATACAAAATGCAGTAAATGCTCTCCATCCTAATATGAAATTTACAATAGAACGTGAAACAAACAAATCGATAACCTTTCCCTATCTTCTTCGTCCCCTGCCCATCTTTATTTGTTCTCTCCATTTCGTCCTTAACTCCGATTACCACAAATTTTTCGCAGTTTTAACTTCCAAGCAACATTTACCATAATCTGCAATTCATTTTTCCAACATTTATGTCATAGAATGCTGAGTTTCTGCTGTTACTATCTGCTTATCCGCACAGAGAATAGTATATAACTGCATATTTCCGACATGTATTCTGATCGGTGGAAATTTTCTGAAGAATATTGAAAGTGACAAAGAATTGATGAATAATTAATTAACTTTTTTTAATTTCGATTAAACGACATAGCTTAGCAGATTGTCTGGCCTCACGTTTCCATCCACCTGCTGCCCATCTCTCGCCCCTCGCTCAGAGTGTGGGCCTCCCTGCGGTCTGCTGCGCACCCTGCTGGCGACGTTTTCCTTTATGCGGGCGGCGCGGGAGGCGTGAATATTTGGATTTCATTCGGCAGCGGCGCGCTGGCTGCGGCAGGATTGTTCCCGAGCGGCCGCCAAGTCGCGACAAAAGCGTATGTCTGACGCGGATTTCTGCCGCGCCGCGGCGAGGCGAGGCGAGGCGTCCACATTTCCGCAGAACGTGTTTCTCAATAGGGGAGCCGCGAGGCGCGCGGGAGCGTGCGGCGAATGCAGCACTCGCTCTCCACATTTCACCACAGCAATCGTCGCCTTACGCGTGATCAAACCAAAATTTATCGACTATCTTTTGCCCCGCAAAGGCGAACGCACACCAAACCTTAGCAATGCTGCTACAGCAGCACTGCGACGTGTTATTTCGAGGAACATCGTTGACTGGCCTCCTCGTTCTCCAGATCTAAATCGATGTTACTCTTATTCTTGAGTAATTTTTTGTGTCCCAGCCTCGTCGCCGCTTTTGCGTCTCGTTTCCGTCGTAGGTGACGGTGGCCGAGCAGGAAGACCGACACAGGAATAAAGATAGCACGCTTGTGCAGGTACGGAGGTGAGCAGCCAGTGGGACAGCAGATACTAGAAACACTAGAGTAAATTAGAACGAGATATATATTGCACAGAATGTATACTATACTTAACTTTTACATAGTTCAGTACGGCAGAATGCTGATACATAGTTGAGGCCTGCCTAGTGCCTATCCGATAGCCAAGTCTTTACTGGTGCCTATCTGATTCCGAAGTGTTAACTGGTTCCTATCTCAGTCCCAAGTGAACGATGTCGTTCAGTGGTGGCCACGAGCGGAGTTGTAACAGAGGGCGCTCGTGGCTGACGTCGTAAGAACGCCGCGCCGTGCGTGCATGGCGGTGCGCGGCGAAAGTAGGTGGCGCGCACTTTGTACTTGTGCGACACCACATAATTAATTGGAATAAAATTCAATACACAAACACCACAAAATCTAAAAATTAAAAGTTAAATTCAATAATACGAGGCGCGTCCAGAAAGTAAGTTCCGTTTGGTTATATAAAACGAACGGGTACAGATACAGAAAAAATATTGATTGTACAAAAATCTACAACTGTTAAACTACTTTTCTACATTGCTTCCGAAATTTTGTAGGCAATTTTCACAGCATGGCACAAGGTTTTGTGTGCCTTTTTCCTAGAATGTTGCCGCCTGTGTATTCAACCATGTGGTAACATGTTCTTTCAGCTCTTCATCATCGTTGAAGTGTTGTCCACCAAGGGCAGATTTTAGGTGTAAGAAAAGAGGATTACTGTCAAAAGATTTTTTTTCACGATAATGCCTGACCTCGCACACCGAATGTGACCAAACAATTCTTACGGAAATTTCAATGGGACCTGTTTGATCATCCTCCATACAGCTCGGACCTCGCTCCTAGCGACTTTCATCTCTTCTTACACCTAAAATCTGTCCTTGGTGGTCAACACTTCAACGATGATAAAGGTCACCACATGGTTGAATACACAGGCGGCAACCTTCTGTGAAGGATGCATGCAAAACTTGAGGCACGCTATGACAAGTGCCTACAAAATTTAGGCAGTTATGTGGAAAAGTAGTTTAAGAGTTGTAGAATTATGTGCAATAAAAATTTCTTCTTTATCTGTGTACAATTTCATTTTATTACCAAACGGAACTTACTTTCTGGACGCGCCTCGTATAAAGTCCTGGGTGCAGATGTATAGAGAAAATCGCAAAGTGTTTATTTAGACACAACCAGTTTCAGATGGGTATAGATGCATCTTTAGATGACATCTGATTATTCAGTTGATAATGTACACCATTCCAGTTATTAAGCCATATGTCAATATACATGTTATATCTCCTCCAAGCCGGCCGCGGTGGCCGCAGGGACTGAGGCGCTCTTGCCGTCCGCAGTGGCCGAGGGTACTGAGGCGCTCCAGTCACGGTCTGCACGGCCACTACGGTCGGGGGTTCGAATCCCCCCTCGGGCATGGACATTTGTGCCATCTTTAGTGTTAGCTAGTTCATAAGTAGATTGTAAGCTTAGGGACTGATGACCCCGTAGTTAAGTCCCATTAGCTATACAAACATTTGAACATTTTATCTCCTCCAAGTTCATAATACAGGTCACATCACAACTTCTCTCTCCATTACGATTCATTATGTAGTTTAATTACATATCGACTGCATTCACCAACCACCTCTCGTCACTGCTACTAACCAACCCCGGCACGTAATTAATTGGAACTTTATTTAAGTCCACACGGCCAGTTTCGCACTCTATGTTAGCCCATTTTCAAGTGTAACAGAAACTGCATATAATGTGTAGCAATAGGTTTACAAGAAAATTTACATGGTATAAGACAGAATGTTACAAATGTAAAAGTACCGTACAGAAGCTGAACCTACGATCGTAGGTTCGAATCCCCCCTCGAGCATGGATGTTTGTGTCGTCTTTAGTATAAGGTAGTTCATAAGTAGTTTGTAAGTTTAGGGACTGATGGCCCCGCAGTTAAGTCCCTTAAGCTTAACAAACATTTGAACATTTTTGAAACTGAAGAGAACTTACTTTATGCCGTGGAGGAAGCAACGCCAAGTGATAAAAAATAGAATTCAGAGAGAATTTAAAATATTTTGATGCCCAATGACGACTTGAGAGCAATGGGCGTGTCTTATCACAAATTCCGATACATTAATGTATTTTATCGGCATGCTCCGATATGTTCTGATATGAAGATCACCAGATATAAAATGCTAAAAATTAATTAACATAAACGTCAGTGATGAAAATATTATAATTGTCAGTTAAGATAGAAATTGTACATGTGGTGTCCAATCAGGCTATTCGTAAACAAATTTATCAATTACTGGACGGCAGACATCTAAGAAATTTGTATTCTTTAAAGTGCATTGCTTGTTAAGCTTGTCGTCCTCGGACATCTCTAGGTGGGTGTATAGTGAAAACTCTTTATAAAAATCATTCTTTGAAGTATTGTCAGTTTGAAACTTCCTGGCAGATTAAAATTGTGCGCCGGAACCGGGACTAGAACCTGGGACCTTTGACTTTCGCGGGTAAGCGCTCTACCATCCCTTAGTCTGTGGCTAAGTCATGTGTCCACCATATCCTTTCTTCCAGGAGAGCTAGTCTTGCAAGGTTCGCAGGAAAACTTCTGTAAAGTTTGGAAAGTAGGAGGCGAGGTACTGGCAGAAGTAAAGTTCTGAGGACAGACCGCGAGTCGTGTTGGGATAGATCAGTGGTAGAGGGCTTGCCCGCGAAAGGAAAAGGTCCCAGATTCGAGTCCCAGTTCCGGCACACAATTTTAATCTGCCACGAAGTTTCATATCAGCGCACACTCGGTTGCACAATGAAAGTTTCATTATTGTCAGTTTGTTTTCGATACTGTATACCTCGTGGCTGTTGCATATAAGATGAGCAGCAAAGGAGGAGCTGCTTTCAGCGTTTGTTCTGACGAGTTCTGTGTGTTCCTTGTAACGCGTTTTGAAGTAGCGTCCTGTTTGCCCGGTGCATGCATTACAATCAGAGTAGTGAATTTTTTTCTATGCCCCCGTTTTGTGTCCTGTATTGTATTTCTGTCATATATTAAAAGACGCAGAAATGACGGTTGCGATTTGTACGTGGTATGTACGTTACAATTTTTAAAGAGATTACTTAGTTTATACGAGACCTAGCCACTGAAGGGAAATGATACAACGTATTTCTTACATGCTTCCACGTTTTGGTTCAGTTTGTTCTTGTTGGATTTGGCCTCACTGGAAATATCGTCTATGATCATACTACGATAGCCGTTATTTTTTGTTTTGTTGATTTTGTAGAATCTTCTGCTAGCTATGATATACAGTGGCAGTATTTTTAGACAAGATGAATTTAATGTCAGATGCGTTACATTTCAGCTGCTTTGGATAAGAGTGAAGCTAAGGGATTAAAGCTAAGGGAGTAAAGTAAGGGTAAGAGAACATCACTCCAATGCAAAGTTGTCTTACCTTACGTTGAAAGTAACACCTAATCCAAGGTGATGTATATTAGCACTAGGGTGAGGGTACCTTTTGGATTTACTCTTACTTAAACGAAGTGACATGTGTCCATTACTATTTCTTGCGTTAGAAAAATTCCGTCGTGTATTATCACTTTCTAAAAGTGCTACAAGCAGTATTTGTTTTATCCATGCCTCTTACATACATGTAGATAAATTATACATTGGTTGTTTCAAGTCAGTAATGCACTCTAAGGTAGGGTGACCAGACGTCTGTATTTTACGGGATCGTCCCGTATTTGGCCTCAGTGTCCCGTTGTCCCGACGAAGTCAATACGAGACGTATATTGTCCCGTTTTTTACTGACCGCCATATTTATTTTGAAGATACATGTTTTTAAGGCAATGAGCAGCGTAACCAAATGGAGAACAGATGTGGCCATAATCAAACATGAAAGAAAATAAGCTATAATTGAAAGTGTATGAGGCACGATTTTTCAATTTTCTTGGTTTGCTATTAAATAACGCCTTCACATGACATGTGGAGATTTCGCAGCTATTAAAATTCAGTCATTAATTACGCATTTTACGCCCTGAAAGCATTTAACTGGGATTAGGTCAAATATCATCTTCTTTGGAAATTTGTTCAGTAAAACCTTAAATCTTTATCGGAGTTTGATGAAAATATGTTATAAGAAAGATGTCAAAGACAACTTTTTCTCGAAGTCAACCATGTGAAAAATATAAGAGAAGAGAAAAGCGTGATTATTGGAGATCACGTTCGGATGGTTGAAAAATAAGGGTGGGGAAAGAAATCGGCCGTGTCCTTTCAAAGAAACCATCCCGGCATTCGCCTGGAGTGATATAACAATATAATGGAAAACCTAAATCTGCATAGACGGAGGTATATTTGAACCACCATCCTCCCGAATGCGATTCCAATGTGTTGTCACTGTGCCACCTTATTGGGTAATTATACTCGAAAGTCGCGCTTTCTGCACACAATATAAAGTACTAAAAAAAGAAAGAGAGGAGCAAATGTAAATACGAGATCCACAAAATGCGACACGTTAACTTCGTGTTGCGGGGAGGGAAAAGGGAGAGAAACAAACAACGACTTCTTTTCTTACTATACTGCATGTGTGCATTAATTCGTGTGTTTTATATTTGCGTTAATGAGTGACATCAAGGCCGTTATATTTTATTCGCTTTAAGGGATAACAATGATGCCGATGATGCCGCAAGTAAAAGCAACATTTGGTTTCGCAATCTTCGGCTCACGTATGTGTCCCGTATTTTGATTTTGGAAATCTGGTCACCCTACTCTAAGGTATAACATAATTTTTTTTAAATTGAAGACTTGTTACGGCGAGATGGCGGCTTCCCAATGAAATTGTCGTAGAGCGAGGAAGACAAACGGCACTTTCGTATCGCCAGGGCAAGTGAGACCTCAGTAAATCTGCCGTAACGGCGTCAGCTGGAGCTGCGCGTAGCTGGACGCCTTCCAGGTTCTAACAGCCCCAGCTAGAAGCCTCCTCCTCTGTCCTGCAGTTCCAGCCTTTCAGATTTATCGTCCTTCGTTCTATGCGCACACGCCCTAAGAAAAATGCAGATGATCGTGGCGTAGGGGGACTCCCAACATCTGAAAGTTACAAATATTCTTTACAAATGTCACGAATACTGTTGGAAACTCTTGAAGCTGTAAGGGCCGGTTTGTCAATGTCTCGTTAAGATCCGGTTAAGATTTTAACTTGTCGTTAGCGGAGAACTGCGTTTGTCAATGTTTCGTTATAAGTTAACCAGACGTTAAAAGACCTCAAACTGGCCGTTAAGTTAACGAGTAGAATTCTGCTCCTTACACGGCTAACTATCAGTTAATTGAGAATCTGTATGAAAATAGAAAGATTCCAAAGCGCTAAAATACCGCAATATATTCACGTGATAAGACCGATTTATCGAACAAAATAACAGAAGCACTACATGTATGAAAAACTAGTGAGGAAAGCAGCTTCATTGAAAAAATTTTATCGTCATATTTCTCGCCCCATCCATGTCAGTAGCTAGCCGATGAGTTTGATATATTGCAGATACGGAACATAACCTTAAAATTATTGTTGCGATATCAAAGTACAAACTTACGGGTAACGACTAGTTCGGTGAGAATCGATATGATGAAAATGGTTGTAATAAGAGATTTTGTTGACAATGAAGACGATGTAGAGGTCATTGCTCCTATAATACGACCTAGACGTATTTATGTTCGCCCAAATCATTTTGAATGCTGAGATGATGCAGAATTTGTTATGCTATTTCGTCTTGGAAACGCTACAACACGACCATCTCAAGAGTCCAACAGATAGTTTCGTATTTTGTAAGTTATCTGTCATAATAGAAAACAGAATACATTATTTATGCCTGCAAGTTTATTAATTCTGTATTTGGTTAAATTGTACCACGCTTCTAGCCGGGCTGCAGTGGTTACATTGGAACCAATGGTAATGACGGCAACTCAGACTACCAATAAATGTTTTTTCGTGACAACTTCAATTAAAACCAAACTTTTTTTTAACGGACATAGGTACATACAGGAACCTGTCAACCATAGAGCAGGTACAGTATTAAATTTGCTGCGAGTGAAACGGGCAGCAATAACATTTACTCTGTAGCTCGTGAAAAATATTATCACAATTTTACACTTCATTGTTTATATGTTGCCAACATAAGCACTGGAGCCCAGTGAGAAGCGTCGTAAAATTTTACCCAGTATTTACTTATGCTTGTTGCGCCTAGTGTGAGGACTAAAATGTGATTCCTTCCTCCGATCTACAGGAACAGTATATTTTTGCCTATGTGCAAGCTTGCACTAAGATACGACGCACTTAGCATGTTATCGTACTAAGCCCTAAGCATTTTTACTGTCCTACATTCTCCGTGGAAAGTACTGAATTCATTTTCCACACGCGGTCATGTCGCTTTCTCCTTCTCGTTCCATGTTGTAGCGTCAGGGTGTTTTTTTTTTTTTTTTTTTTTTTTTAATGCACCTTAATATTTCTCTATTGAGGACACAACACACTCGCACTAACTTCTTATTTTCCATAACGCCAATTAACAACTATCTGCTAACCTCTTCCCTGATAGTTAAATAAGGGAAACAGCTGTTTATTCAGACGGCACTTTCATTTGTTTCTATTCCCAAATATATCGTACCTTCTCGTTTTCTCCAAGTTAGCAAACGAGAGGTGTATCTGGCAATGACAAACGCAATGTACTTAACGAGCACATTTAACTGGACGTTAAAGGCGTCTTCTCGTTTACAAACGAGAAGATTAACGAGAGATGGACGAACCGGCCCTTAATGTCAGTAATCTATACTAATAATGAATCTGTAAATGTTGGCCTCTTGCTGTTCACTTCAGTCTTCAAAACTAATGGAAGAATCTTCATGCGGTTTTCACAGGAAACCAAAGTAAAGTTTGGGTCAACATATAGGCATAATTTTATCAAAATCGGATCACGAAAACAAAACATATCGTAATTTTAAGTATTTTCACTAACCGTCGTGTCTGTTTGTTCAACTATTAAAAACCACTTATCTCCAACCACTTCACAGATAACTTGAGCGTAGCTCTGCACAATACATAGACTTTGTTTCGTAACAATCGGATCACGGAAAAAAGAATATCATAAATTGAAATATTTTGTCAACTACCGCCATGTCTGTCTGTCTGTTGGAACACGTTTATCTCCTAAACTATTTGAGGAATTTTCATGGTATTTTCACACATAACTTGAGCATATCGTGCGGTTACATAAAGGCTTCAATAATGAAAATAGGATCGGAGAACATAAATATATCATAATGTAATCATTTGTTTAAAAGCCATCGTGTACGTCTATTTGTTGAGGGTAATCTCCAAAGGTACTACACGAACATTCATGGCTTTCCACACGTAAATTTACAATAATTTGGAGAGTAACATAGGCTTCATTTAATCAAAATCGGATCAGAGGTAGGAAAGATATCGTAATCTGAAGTTTTATATGTATACTATGCTTATAAGTATGGTGTAGTACAGCAAATCTCCAAGAGTATTATACGAATCGTTGCAAGGCACGGGCATATAAGCTAGTACGAAATAAATCAATGTACATAAATTAAAAATAAATTTGCCAAAAAAATTTAATTTCCAAAGGTTTTTGACCGATATTGTTGTCACCATCTCTTGCAACAAAATACCAGGATGGAGCAGCGGACGATTGGGTTCTTCTCATTTTATTTATTTATTTAGCGTATGGCATCTACAAAGTACTGTGTGAGAACACACTATTTGACATACAGTTAGAAGCAGCGGCGAACATGGCCAGCTAATCAGAAAATTACAAACATAGGGTTAATTCTGAAGTCAGCAGGAGTAAAATACAGGGAAAGGAGAGTTATTTACAACTTGTACAAAAGCCAGACCGCAGTTATTAGACTCGAAGGGCACGAAAGGGAAGCATTAGTTCAAATGTCCAAATGTTTGTAAATCTATCGGACCAAACTGCGTGGTCATCAGTCCGTAGCTTACAAACTACTTAAACTAAGGTAAACTAACCTAAGGACAACACACACACCCATGCTCTAAGGAGGACTCAAACATCCGACGGCTGAAGCATTAGTTGGGAAGGGAGTTATTCAGGGTTGTAGCCTTTCTCCAATGTTATTCAATTTGTACATCGAGCAGGCGATGAAGGAAAGCTAGGAAAAATTTGAAATAGGGATTAAAGTTCAGGGGGAAGAAATAAAAACATTGCGTTTTGCTGATGACATTGTAATTCTGTCTGAGACAGCAAAGGACCTGAAAGACCAGTTGAATGGAATGGACAGTGTTTTGAAGAGAACGTATAAAATGAACATTAACAAGAGAAAAACAAAGATAATGGAATGCAGTCATAGAAAATCAGGCGATGCTGAAGGAATTAAATTAGGTAACAAAACAATGAAGGTGTTAGATGAGTTTTGTTACTTGGGTAGTAAAATAACATGCGATGGTCGCAGTACAGTGGATGTAAAATGCAGAATGGCAATGGGAAGAAAAGCATTTTTGAAAAATAATAAGTGTAACGAAGTCTTTTCTGATGGCATTTGTGTGGAGTGTTGCCTTGTACGGGAGCGAATGTGGAGTGTTGCCTTGTACGGGAGCGAAATATGGACGATAAACAGTGCCGACAGGAAGAGAATAGAGGCTTTTGAAATGTGATGCTACAGAAGAATGCTGAAGATTACGTGGGTAGATCGCATAACTAATGAAGATGTACTGAACAGAATTAGTGAGAAAAGGAATTTTTGGCATACCTTGACTAAAATAAGGGATCGCTTGGTAGGACACATTCTTAGACATCCAGGAATCGTAAATTTAGCATTGGAGGGAAGTTTGTGGGTTAAAAATCGCAGAGGGAGACTAAGAGACGCATATAGTAAGCAAATTCAAGTGGATGTGGGTTGCCGTTCTTATGAGGAGAAGAAAACGCTTGCTCAGGATAGAGTAGGGTGGAGAGCTGCATCAAACCAGTCTCCGGACAGAAGATCATAACAACAACAGTTTTAATTAATTAAAATAACCCAATTACAAACATAATATTAATTAATTGATTGCAAACAGTAGTATGCGAAAGATTAGAGAGACAGCCACTGCATCTAATACAGGTCCACATCTAAGCAGGTCAGCCATTGATCCCTCCATTCTCCTCGAAACCTCCTCGTTGGACATTCGAAGATCAGGTGACGGATTTTTTTGTTCTGCTGCACCGCAGTCGCATCGTAGGTCGTCGGTGAGTTTCCATTTGTGGAGAGCGGCCTTACACCTGCCGTGATTAGTCCTCACTCGATTAAGACTGCACCAAGTTCTTCTGGGCATTTGCATTCCTTCCACCGGTATAGAAGGATCAAAACACTGGTAACGGGGTGGCGGTTATACAGCGACCAGTATTGCCTCCATTACTTAGCTCTATCGTGTCTTTCTGCGAATTTGGGCACCTCATCTTTCCATATAGTTTTCCCGCATTTTAGACGGGTAGTTGGTCCAAAATTTTTTGGATAGGTATATCTTCTGAGATGGCACATTAATTTTCTTCCATTCTCGGATGGCTGCTTGTTGTCTGAAGGAGTGGAGGAGCTATATTGTAAAGGGACTGAATGCATTGAACTGGATTTCAGAGTTCCTGAGACAATCCTCATGGTGGCATTAAGCTGAACATCTATTTTCTTCAAGTGTGGTCTCTTGTACCAGACTAGGACACAGTATTCTGCTACCGAGTAAACAAGAGATTGTGACGTGGTGCGTAGGGTGTTATGTTGTGCTCTCCAGGAGGTTCCGGTCAGGTTTCTTAATATGTTATTCTGATTTTTTAGGTTCTGGCGTGTTATTTCTAGGTGCTTTTTATAGGTTAATGACCGGTCGAAAGTTATTCCTAGATATTTTGGATGGCTATTGTGCATCAGTCGCTCATTGAAATAAGAAGTCGCTTCAAAACGCAAAGGAGATCCTAACAACCGACCAGGAGAAGACGGGAAAATATTTCCGAAAGTAGCGCCTGCAACAGAACCTCAATAAATCAGAGATGCCGCGTTTTCACTCGAATAACAAAGCCGCTAAGAGGGAGGTCCGAGCCGGCCGCGGTGGCCGAGGTGACTGAGGCGCTCCAGTCACGGTCAGCACGGCCACTACGGTCGGGGGTTCGAATCCCCCCTCGGGCATGGATATTTGTGCCGTCCTAGTTCGTAAGTAGTTCATAAGTAGTTTGTAAGTTTAGGGACTGATGACCCCGTAGTTAAGTCCCATAAGCTTAACAAACATCTGAACATCTGAGGGAGGTCCGAATAAAATTCGAGACTACGTGACTTACCGACAATGAAACCCCAATATACCTAGGTGTGATCCTCGATAGAACACTCTCTTTCAAAGCTCACTTAATGAAAACAGCAGTGAAACTGAAAACAAAGAACAACATTATATACATACACAATGGAAACAACATGGGAGGGGGACGGTAGCTAACACCTTACGAAATTCAGCCTTAAGTCTCGGCTGCCGAATATTATGAGCCGGTATGGCTAAACAGCCACACACCCATAGAATCGACACACAACAACACAATTAGAATGTTCGCTGGTGTAATCAAGTGTACACTCGTGGAATGGCTTTTAGTACTAAGCCACACACCACCCCCTAACTTGCACCGCTCGAACGCTATTATAAGAATGCAAGAAGATAATGGGCAATCGGAATCCACTCATCCACGAGAATATTTAAAATGTCGCCCACAATCGCCTCCACTCCAGATGGCCACCCATCAGAATGCCAACAGACACATCTACAATAGAGGAAGAATTCGATATAACCAGCGTCTCGCTACAAGAAGATACTTCCATGTATCTCCCAGAAGTCACCAGGCATTTTCGTTGCCGGGAACTCGTTAATCCCACCTCATTCGGGTTCCTTCATCAAGGTGTTGCATTTTGAGTGGCCAACAGTATAAACTACGAACGTAAAAGCGCGTAGATGATAGTGTAGGACACTGTATATAAAATATAGTAAAAGAAATTGTACATATTTAACTACATTAATTCACTACATTCGTAAATGAGGCATAAAATTCTCTACAGTACATGTAAATTCTCTACATGTCCTACTAGTCCCAAAGTGTGATATCAGGATCAATATAACGTGTGATTCTACCTTTGCACTGTATGTTTTATGCCATAAATGTGAATCTATGCGCTCGACCAGACTCTTTCTGCTTTTTTTTTTTTTTTTTTTTTTTTTTTTTTAAAAAAAAAAAAAAAAAGCTCGTAAGACTGTTAAGATTACCTACATGCATGAACCAGTCAACGCACGCCTGTGCAGACTGTCAGCAGTAAAACTTGTCATCCATATAAATTATGAACAATGGATGTTGTAAATCACTGATGCATGTGCAAATGACGCTCATGGTTAATGACCCTCAGAAAAAATATTCTATTACCAATATCGGAAAATCGCGAATGTCAGAATGCAATGCTGTATTTACAGTGCTGTAATGTTTCAGTGTCACTTATTACAGTTTCTTTTCCCACCCTTCGTTTGCATTCAGAATAAACTTAAGTTCTTTAGTGTAGTGATGGTGGTATGTCACTACTACATCGAAGCCATTTTTCAAGGATGTGTGTGTGTGTGTGTGTGTGTGTGTGTGTGTGTGTGTGTTTGTGTGTGTGTGTGTGAGTGTGTGTGTGTGTGTGCCCATTGTACGTCGAGCGACCATTACACTACACACACACACACACACACATTTCACCGCAGTCTCTAAGCACCTGGCCTTGCGGTCGCTATTAACATTTCGCACCCAGTTTCAAGAAACGCGTTTTGCGGTCAAAAAAATTTATTTTTGACAGTTTGATTCTGTACTCGATGAACGATTGCATTTCATTCCATTGTTGATCATAATGACTGTGTAGGATCAAGTTAAGTAAAACATTGCACAATATCGTATTGACTTTGTTAAGGTGGAATCGCAACGCCTACATTTTGCTTAGGGTTGGTGTTAAGTTAGGAATTCATGTGGATGAAATGTACCTATCGAAATTTTACTGAAAACTGAGAGCCGGACATTATATCGTTCCTACATCTACATACATACTTTTGAATCCACCAAAAGGTGCGTGGCGGAGGTAGTTAGTACCACTACTAGTTACTTACGAGGGAAAAATACGTATATGCATCCGTACGAGCCCTAATCACTATAATCTTAGCCTTGTGGTGTTTACGCGAAATTTAGGTTCGCGGCAGTAGAATCGTTCTGCAGTCCGCCTCAAATTCTGGCCCTTTAACTTTATTCAACGGTGCTTCTCTAAAAGAACGTCGCCTCCCCTGTATCGACTACCAGTTGACTTCCCGAAGCATTGATCGGATCCACAAGTTACAAACCTCGCCGTCCGCCTCTGAACTGCTTCTATGTTCTCCTGTAAACCGATTTGGTGTGGATCCCAAACTCTCGAATAATAATAGTGCAAGCGGTTTTATATGTGGTACCCTTTGCAGAAGAATCACACCTTCCCAAAATTCTCGCCGCAGGGGAGCGACCGAGCGTATTGAGGCGCTATGCTACGATGCGCAAGGCCGTTTCCCGTCGGGTGTTCGAATCCGGCCTCTGGCATGGATGTTTATGCTGTCTTTAGTTCATAAGTAGTTTGTAAGTTTAGGGACTGATAACCCGCAGTTAAGTCCCATACGCTTTACAAACATTTGAACATTTGATCCAAAATTCTCCCAATAAAACGAAGTCGACCATTTGCCTTCCCCATTACTGTCCTTAAATGCTCGTTCCATTTCATATCGCTGTGCAGCGCTACGCTTAGATATTTAATTGACGCGACTCTGTCAAGCTGTACACTGCTAATGTTGTATTCTCGAAATTTAAGCTTTATACCAACGAAATGACCACAGGGTTAGCCACGTTTTGTTCACGCAGACTTTGCGGCTGTTATGTCCTTCGATTTTAAGGAAACTATTCGGTGAAGAAATATATAATTTTGCACGCTGTACATATCTGACATCGTCATTCGATTTGGGACTGTTTTTCGTTATTCCTCCAGATACCCCATAAACAACAATATAAAGTTAGGAAGAGCAGATGTCCTTGTAGAAGTCACAATATTTTGAATCTAGATAATCAAACATAGGCTTTTTTTTTTTTTTTTTTTTTTTTTTTTTTTTTTTTTTTTTTTTTTTTTTGGTATCACTACTGATGTGTATTACAAGTGCTCATTATTAGCGTACATGTTCTCGAATTCCTCATATTTTCCCTTCTTGCAACGATTATGATCCTCCCAACCTTCCATTTCACTGAAGGTTTTCTTTGTTTTTACTTGTGGTAAATCTGTCACAGACACCGTGATCCACGATTTGTTAGTGATCTTTAATGATCAAAGGCACAGGCACAGGAGACCTCAAAGAAATCAGATTTCGCCTTTGGCACCACCTGAAATGGGTTGTTTAACTCCAAAGATCTTACTACACTCATGATTTCTTCTAGCACCATGGCTTTCCGAGTGCGTTTTCGTTTCTCAATAAAGCCAAAATCTCGATCACAAGGTGTCTAAGAATGACCAGAGACCAGAAACTTCAGTTCGATGGAATGACAGTATCCTCTCACTACTAGATCAGAGCAATTGTCACACCATGTTTCCATCTGGGGCTTAGGTGTGAATCGATTGGACAAAACCTTTACAAGACATGATGCAAATAGCATTGCCTCCACGGCTTCCTATTCCTTCGTGCTACATACACCTGACTGCAGAATTCCCCTCATGAATACACAAGTATATAAAATCTGTTACTGTGTGTCAAAGAGTGCGTGAACATAGCCTGTTGCATATCGATAGGTGCAGTCGCTATGGTGCTCGAAGGATACTGACTATGTGTAATGGAATCAGAAAGAAGTCTTAGAATTAGAGGTTTTCCAGCTTTCCAGAAGCGATAATCCTTTGCGGAAATTGCAGCGAATCACAGGTCCGGCAGGTATCTAATCGCGGCCGTCTAAAATGCAAATTGGAAAATTCTCTCTTGAAGATTCTGCGACAAAAAAAAGGTAAACGTAATGCACAAAACTATGCAGTACAATGATATAATGAAAAGCATTTGTGCCTACAAACGTATTATTTTTACGGAAGAACGGAAAAGAATATGGAGGATCTGTTAGATGAAAATCAGTATCTCATTAAGAAATTTAAAGTCATCACACAGAGAATTCTAACGCAACGCTTGATAACAGAAGAAAAACAATATACGTTTCATAACATTTTTCATCATAGAAAAAAGTTTATGACACTATCGAAATTCTGAGATGTGCAGCATTAGTCTACAGGGACAGACGATTAGTATGCATTATGTACGAGAACCAAGAGGGAACAATAAGACTCGAAGGCTATGAACGATGGTGTACACCAAAGATGCAGTCTTTCGTCTCGATTTTTGAATCTATATCCCCAAGAAGCAATTATAAATTTAAAGAAAGCGAAAAAATCAAGTTGAAAGTATATCAATAATTGCAAATATGCCCACAACAGAAAATGATAATTTCAGTAACGATGCATTCAAACACATGATCCCTTGCGAACAAGGGGAATCAATGTACAGGGGGCTACAAGTTGAAAATTTGGGTTGGATGAAAAACTTGCCTATATAGTCTAATTGGTTATGTCGACCGCTGGCCCAAAGCGAGAAATCCGGGTTCGAATCCCGATCCAGCACAAATTTTCAACTTGGTCGTTGAATTTATTTCAGCCCCCTGAAACGGTGGAGATATTTCAATATTTCTACTACGTATATCAATGATGTTCCGCTGTGACACATCCTTGGTGAAAGTGAAGAAAAATTACTGTTGCATAAGTATGAACTTAATATCGAAAATGAAAATTTCATTTATTTATTGTAATCAACATTTCAAGCAATGATAATAATCAAATAGTGACGTATATCTAGGTCAGCCACAACAATGGAAATTGATGTCATCTTCTACAGAATCAAAATTCATTTAAAGGATTCTAAAATTGATTATAGGCTGTTGAATAATCACTTAGGTGTTGTTACTAGATTATTTATTGTAAAACCACAACATGTTTCGAGCTTAACACATCATCTGGTGACCTGTCAGTAAGATACATATACAGCCAATACGTACATACACAAAATTACTTGCATTTTATAATTAAAATACATAATATATTTTATATACAGGGATTTTATATATCCGGATATGGATATTAAACCTCTATCCAAGAAAGGGGATGAATGATACCATCGGACTATAGGCCGATTTCACTTTTGCCAGTAATCGCGAAAATTCTAGAAAAACTAATATACAACCACCTTCTCTACGACCTGACCACAAATAACGTATTATCCGCAAACAATATATTGTTCGGCTATCGAGAAGGTTATTTAGACCTACAGTACAAACAGCGGGTATTTTCTGTGATCTGTCAGAGGCTTTTGATTGTGTGAACCACAATATTTTTTTTAAGTAAACTAGAATTCTATGGTGTCACGAACAATGCTGCAAACTAGTTCCTCATAATTTCGCTAAGACGAAACAAATGGGTCAGTGCAAGGGACAATTTAAGCCATCAGTCATTTAAGACCGAGAAGAAATTATATTTGGTGTCCCACGGTGGAGTGCCTAAGGGCATTAAGGCGCTATGTTCCGATGCACGAGGCCGTTTCCCGTCGGGGGTTCGAATCCCCCCTCGGGCATGGATGGTTGTGTCGCCTTAGTGTAAAGTAGTTTATAAGTAGTTTGTAAGATTAGGGACTGATGACCCCGCAGTTAAGTCCCTTAAGCTTCACAAACATTTTGGTGTCCCACAAGGATGCATCTTAGGGCCATTCCTTACTGACCTCTCGTCAGTTACATTGCCAGAATCAGAGTTTGCTTTGTTTGAGGTGATACAAGTAATTCAATAAATAGCATGCCGAGCTTGGACGTAAATAAATAGTTCAAAGGCAACTCATTGATATTAAACTTTGAAGAGTCTCACTACATGCAGTTCAGAATATGTAAAAGGTTTCCATCCAGCATTTGTGTAAAGTATGAAGAATAGATAGAAGAGGTTAAATTCCTGAGATTAACACTTGATAATAAATTCAGCTGGGACGCACCAAAGAACTGCAGACTTAACAAATCTGAATTTGAAGCTCGAGTGTTATCAGACGGAGGCGAGACAAAAATCTTTTAATGGTTACTTTTCTTCCATGAAGTCATATGGTATACTATTTTCGGGTAACTCCTCAACTCAAGCAAAAGGTTTGAGTCCAAAAGCGTGTAATGTGTTTTATTTGTGGAGTAAATTAACGGAAAACACATATAATCCTGTACAAAGAACTGGGTATGCTAACTTTATTCCTTATTCCTTAAAGAAATTTGTGATAAATAACATATCCGACAAACAGATGAGTTCATACATACAATACTAAGAACAAAAACGATCTACACAAGTACTTAAAACACTTATTTTAATTCAATAAGGGTTCACTACTCAGAAACACACACACACACACACACACACACACACACACACACACATATATATATATATATATATATATATATATATATATATATATATATATATAAATGAATTGCTGTTCGTTAGTCTCGCTAAAACTCGAGAACGGCTGAACCGATTTGGCTAATTTTAATCTCGAAATATTGGTGTAAGTCCAGGGAAGGTTTAAACGGTGATAAAATGTGGAAAAGTTGTCCGGAAAAGAGGGAAATTTAGGAAAAACTGAAAGCTATTTTTTCTGTGAGTAAAATTTAATTGCAACATTGTTGTAAGAGCATCACTTGAGTACGGCTTTGACAGGACAAGGTTTGTATGAAATAAATTTTTTGGAAAATCTACCGGAAAATTGAAAAATCTGATAAAAACTGAAAGTTATTTTTTCAATGTGTTTTTGATTGAATTCAGCACTATAACTGACTATTCGCACGACGGAGAGAGGAATTTTGTTTTGTTATGTTTATTATGGTCTTGGAAAAGTTTTCAGTAAAAAAAATAGTGACAGTTACGAAGGAAAGTCGCAAAATTCGAACCAAGTTCATTTTTGAATGTATTTCTAAATGTACAGAACACTAAAGTTGAGAACCGTTCATGCGATTGCGATAAAATTTTGATCATTTGACGTTCAATGAAAGATGAACGTTCTTATGAATCTAGGACAGTTACCCGGAAAATTTGAAAATTCGCGATAAACTGAAAGAGCTTTTCTCTTTTTAATATTAATATCATTAATCTGATTGCGATAAAATTTTGCACATTCGACGTTTAAAGCGAGAGGAAGTAAAAGTTTGGAATAGTTGGCCAGAAAATAGGACAATCTGTGGAAAACTGAAAGTGCTCTTTCCTTTGGGATATCAATATCATTCGGACGATTGCGATAAAATTTTACACACTTGATGTTCACCTATACTTAGACTATATGATGATCCCTTTATAAAGCTACTGGGTCTAAAATATGGTTTATATTAAGAGGTAAGTGATACGATGTCCACCAGGTCATCTAGTATTCAGTAATTTACCAGCGACTTAAAAAAATTAGCTACAAATACAGATCAGTTTAAGGAGAGCTAGTGGCCAATTCCTCATATTCCATCGACGAATTTTGAATAGGACCAAATTATTCATGCATTCATACTATCGTAATTATTATATCGGCAGGTAAAAAAATTATGTATTGACATGTTCCACATCCATGAAAATATCTCCTCAATATCAGCATGTTGAACATCATAGTTAGCTCTAAATGCACGCTGAAAATTGTCGTCGATTTACTCCTGTCTTACTCGATATCACAAAAAAAATTAAATCTACAACAGAAGATCTTAGCTCTCCTTTTCTTAAAATTCTTGAATATCAGTCTCCAGATCGCTTTTATTTTCTAGAACATTACCGGTTTCGCGAAAGCTGCCGATCTTCAGATCAAATTTATGAAATTACAGAGTCTACTTGCGCATAATAGTTCGCGATCGGGAGCGCTCTGCCGCGAACTAGTTCGTTGTTTTAGTTCGTCCGCTCCCAATGACGGCTGAGCGGAGTGGTCTGCGCATGCAGGTGGAGGGAGAAGTTCCCCCACCTAGCTGCTTCATTTCGAGGATAATTTCTCGCGTTTAAGTTTAGAGTTATCGCTATATCTTGGCATTATGGAATTTATTAGTCAGATATTGTAGAGTGCAGAATACTTCAAAACAGAAATTTTGTAGCACTGAACTATCTAGCAGGCAGACGCTCACCTCGAAATGGCTCTCATCAACAGAAGGCAAACACGTGATTTTTAATTCTGCTACGCGCCCTATCGCTATTGCTCGTCGGTCTTCGGAAAAGATTCCAACGAACTAAGAACCGAGATACGTTTGGCATAATAGTTCGCGGCCAGTAACGCATGTTTCAGTTTGCGACCGATTGCACATATTTTAGTTCGCGACCGATCACGCATATTTTAGTTCGCGACCGATCGCGCATTACTTAGTTCGCGACCGGTAGCTCTCCGTTTAGTTCGCAGCTCGGCCGCGAAGTAGGTCACTCTTTTTGGTTCGTCCGCTCTTTTTGGCTTTTGCTACCGCTACTAAAAGAGCTCTTTCTTTTGTTATGACAGCTTTTTTATTTAATGACCAGTGTTGCCCAAGCGTGTGCTTTTACCCTTATTTTTGGGCAATTAGACATGAAATAGTTAAACAAATGAACCAGTTATTTACATGAATGCGTGATACAATGATATTCAACTACTGTGTGTACAGAGTACTCGTAGTTTTTTATTTTTAAAATGGATTTCTTTATTTATTTAATAGATCATTGATGGAACATTACCTATAAATCACGCGATGCTGCACGCTCTCACGTCCTCTCGCTGTTTCCCGTCAGTCTTCGGAAAAGGAGCGGACGAACTAAGAGGCGAGGGATCTGCGAACATAGTTCGCGTAGTTCGTCTGTGGGAGTGCTCTTCCCAACTAGTTCGTTCGCGAACTACAAAAGACTATTACAGAGTAACCTGTCCTGTGATGAACGAATTTTCACAGTCGTTACAACTTTTCTTCTTTGCAGTGTTCTCGCTTTTCAAAATTCTGTTATCCTTTTTTTTTTTTTTTTAATCGCCCTGTATCTGAGAGTGCGCGCTTACCAAAGCAATACAACGAACTCGTCGCGATCACAGACATCCAATACAGAAGAAATTCCACTTCGATTTTATAAGGTAACCTTTTCAATGTCCTGACATAAATTAATAATCCAGGTAATAAGATTAAATCTATATCGGATATTTTAAGTGCATTAGATTCTCTCGAGCGACACCTTTCACTTTCGCTGGGACGATGCGCGTGCAGTACGTTGCCCCGGCGCTTTTACTCTTTGACATTCCGCGGAAGGCGCCGAATATTCGACACTGGAGGAATTCATTCAGCAGCGACGGCGCTGCTACGAAAGAATTTCCCCCACGACCGCCTGCAGTGCTATGTCGGCACAAAAGCCTGGAACGGCAGCGCTTCGCTACAGAACAATTGCCGGCAAACGGAAATTGAGTCGTACCAGGTAGCAATGTTCACAGAATTCGCAGGAAAAGTTTATGGGAACACTGCACATTTGCCGTTGAATTAGGCACATGAAATTCAGCAAGGAGCTTTACTTCACAGTACAGGTAAAAGGAAACAGTCTGAAAACTGTTAATTTCTATACATCACGAAGATATTTGAACGATATTTAACCACTTAATGCCTGAATTAATTTCTACTGCAAGAAAAAAATCAAAAATCATATATTGTGCTCAATATTGGGGTCTTAGACCATTTATAACATCAAATATAAGAAATGTTATACATAGTTGGTATAATTAGGTATGTGTCAAATTTGCGACAACAGGCATTTGAAAAATAAAACGCTTACAACTCTTCATTGAGGGAATTTTTTTTATTGTTCTTCTGAGATTTAATGAAAAAAAATGAACATGCGTTTGAATTACAATTATGGTTACTTATAAATCTAATGTACAGGATCAACATTTCTTTTTTCATGAAATTGCCTAAAACAATTGGAATTTTTGTTTAGGCAAAGGTGAAGTTTGCATTTCGCACATATAATGACTGTCTGCTCTTTACAGCTGGATCTTTTGCATCTTTGCCTTCCTGTTACACAAGGCCAATGACCTACTTCATCGGTACGGGTAGATTTATCAGGGACTGGTTTCATTGGACCCCGACGCTTCTTACGTTGGATTTCCGTTTCCATACTTTGTAAGCACCTACCTCTCTTTTTTCGTGTCATGCCTTTTCCTTGCTTACAGAGAGCTTCTGCTATTCTGGATTTGAATTCCAGAAGATCGTTTTGTTTGCGACGGGGAATTTCCAAAGCATCACAATACCTTCGATACAGCAACCACGAATTCACTATCACAAGATCAACTAGGTGGAAAAACAATCTATGCTAATATTTCCTTGACTTTACGAAAAACCTATAACAGGAAATTAGAGCGTCAAGTAAATCCACCCCTCCCGTGAATGTATTGTAAACTGTAACAACGCTAGGGCATGGTACATGAGTGCGTGCTTTTTCTTTCAGTCCCATCTTTTTATTGTGAACACCGGATGAGCAGATGCAAATGCACTGGTAACACCTCTGTCAAACCATCGTCCTTTCTTCGTTTTATCGCTTGCATTTGCCCATAGAAGTGGCCAAGTGCCTTATGATGCATATTTTACACAAACCGTATTTACGTGTTCACTGAAAGTTTTATCTGCTTTATCACATCTAAATATGATATAAAATACTTAAAAGATATTAGAAAAACAAAATATATTTTTCAAAATGAAACTGACCTCTGTATTTAGCTGGATTTCACGGAACAATGAACACAAACACAGGTCTTGGTTAGCAACACGCACAAAATACACAAATGTTGTTATAGAAAGACAGTCAGTGCTCGGTAGATGGTAGCACATGTCACACGCACATCGCCGGTCCCTGTAGAATCTGATACAACCGGTGCTGGGATCTGAAACGCTTACTCTTCCATATATATAGGTCACAACGGTATGAGGCGAATTTGCGACTACCGTCATTAAGTGGTTAATTCCATTATGCCCCACGACCGTGATGTAATCAAGGACAGGAAGAACCCCAGCATCGGACGTAGTACAATCCTCATTTTACTGCCTATCTAGATTTTTGCTGGCAGTGCAGCTCTCGTCAGTGTGTAATACATGGTACAGTTGAAAGGTGGCAGCACTTCATTATGGTACTGTCAAGGTCTATAGAAGACAGGTCTGGACACCATTGTTACTTACGGAACCGCCATTTTCGTTCTAGAGCAGACTACGCTGCGCAGTACCGCTAGGAGAGAAAACAGTCGCGTTCGCACATTATTATTGTTCAGCAGATAATCAGCATATCATTTGAGTCAGAAATCATATTCTTACGTTCAATAATAAAATACTGATAATTTAGAATGCCTATATTGCTCAGTTTGACCAGGAGAGGTCACAAGATGATTCTCACAGATTTGACTCAAACCTGTGTCAGAAGAACCGGCTAGATGAACGTTTCAAATTCCTGAAATGTGGATCCTGAGTGGGCCAAAGGAAAAGAAAAACTGTCATAAAAGATTTCGGAATACAATAAGTTACTTGTTTTCAGTGGATACTTCTCCAAATAATGAAAATTATTTAACTTCATTAATTACCGTAATTAAAGTAATAATAACTGAAACTAATGCATTGATTTTTAGGTAAATAAATATCGGTTTCGTAATATCTCACTTGGCGAAATGACTATCTTGGACTTCTTCCAAAATCTCTCCTGCCGTTTATAACTTAATTTCAGGTAAAACACTAGACCGTGCCCTACGTTTGTCTGACAAATCCTGTATCTCGAAATTTCTGCCGTTTACATAATGTCGAATCATTGGATACGCACCGACTAGGAGAATTTCATATGAATGGAAGTCGACATTCCATATACGATATTGTTCTCGGATACTTCAACACATGAAACTTTCGTTGATCCTTCATCTATATCATACTGAAAGGGAACTGAGGCGCTCCAGTCAAGGTCTGCACGGCCACTACGGTCGGGGGTTCGAATCCCCCCTCGGGCATGGATATTTGTGCCGTCCTTAGTCTTAGTTAGTTCATAAGTAGTTTGTAAGTTTAGGGACTGATGACCCCGTAGTCCCTTAAGCTTTACAAACATTTGAAATTTTTTTTTTTTTTTTTTTTTTTTTTTTTTTTTTTTTTTTTTTTTTTTTTTGAACTTGACAAGGAAAGTAAAGAATACAAATACACCAGAGGAAACCATGTGCAGCCTTGTGTTACGCCGATACAATCAGGGGAAAGCAGAATTTTGTTAATGAAAAAGCTACTTTTCCTTAACAATTATGGTTTTATCATTATATCACATATATATAGCAATGAGAATGGATACAGACACATTCTCTGTAACCTGCATACTTCGTTGTAATTTTGCATTCACGGTATTATGCAAAAAACATTTTCTAGTGACAAATATTATAGCCGCGTCTTAGAACCAAATTGGCCGCAATCGCAAAGGATCATGGTAGCGTAACCAGACCTCTCCTATATAGACCTTGGGTATTGTCACTGACTTTGGTCAACGATATTAGTTCCCACAGACCGAGAAACGGTAGTGACCGGCTTCTGTTCTTGTGGGTCATAAGTTAGCAGTCAGTGGTGAGCTCTTGTGAGGTGTAAGACCGAGAGTATGATAATGTTGGGTTGAGTTGGTGTGAAACATATTTTGTACTGAGATGAAGATTATGATGTGTTTTTCTTCTTGTTATAATGTATTATTGTACATAACTGCCGGCCGCGGTGGCCGAGGGGACTGAGGCGCTTCAGTCACGGTCTGCACGGCCACTACGGTCGGGGTTCGAATCCCCCCTCGGGCATGGATATTTGTGCCGTCCTAGTTCGTAAGTAGTTCATAAGTAGTTTGTGAGTTTAGGGACTGATGACCCCGTAGTTAAGTCCCATAAGCTGCACAAACATTTGAACATTTTTTGTACATAACTACTGTGAAAATGAAATATTTAACACTTGACAGTGCAAATTGTAACTTCGTCCTTTTATTTTTCACTGTAATAATGATTTTTGTGAGATCCCCAGTAAATGTAACTGACAGAAGATTTAGAGAAAGTTGTTTTGTATTACTGCGATATATGGGAGAGAGTTGTTTTGTATTACTGCGATATATGGGAGAGAGTGTAAAGGAAGTGATGCATGAGTTGGGCCGTTATTCGTTGCGACCAGACCGATTTGCTAAATTTATTTCACCGACTTTCTCTTCCGAATGCGAACATAATATCCACCTACGTAGGAAGATATGATCATCAAAATAAAATAAAAGAAATCAGATCGAAAATGGACAGATTTAGGTGTTCCTTTTTTCCGCGAGCTGTTAGAGAATGGAACTGTAGCGAAATATCATAAAAGCGGTTCGACGAACCCGCTGCCATGCACTTCAGTGTGACTTGCAGAGTATTTATGTAGATGCTGATATGTTCTCAGATGGCGCTGTGTTGTTTTTACTTACGTTGAAGGTTCGATCTGATCACCACGTACAACCCTGGCCCACAGAGAAGTAAATGCAACAAAATAACTGAATCGACAAAAATTGTGGATGTGTGAATCTACGATACTACTTGGGAAAGGGGGGAGGGCGGATGGCATTAATGCCATCTACAGTCATGTTCCAAATACTAGATTCGTAGTTAGCTTGCAAAAATTGTTGTAACAGTTCAGTTTTGCAGGGTGTCAGACTACTAGAATCAAAATTTCAAAAATTTTGTAGTTTAAACGCTTCGTCCATTCCAGAGACCAAATATGTATTGATGAACAGTTGAAGCCGATCAGCATCAGCAGCTTTTAAGTCACCTACTATTACACCTCCTACACAAACTGCTGTATTACATTGAAAGTTATGATGGGTAATGTTTCTCCGTCTATGCCACTACAAATAAGATGCCACTTTTTTCACCAGATGCGTTTCGTTTCAATGACAATAAATCACCAGTGCCCTTTAATCATAGTTTTTTTTTTCTGCATCGAAAACAGTTCGTTAACAAAGCATATAAAGGAGTGTTTTCTTACGGAAATTTTTGTCCTGGTTTTCGCCTTACATCACGGAATGCCGGCTTGTTGCATGCATAACTATTTTTGCACTAATTTCCATTTCACTAATGTACTGTGCATAATCATGTTTTTCACGGATCAGACGTATTTGCTTTGAATGTGACTGTTTTTGTGACTCGTTGCCGCCGGTTGTCCTAGGTGTCGGTGGCCGAGTAGAGAGAGACCGGCAAAGGGAAATAGGATGCACGCCTGTGCGGGTACAGAGTCTGAGGTGACCAGTCAGAGGGACAGCAGAAACTAGAATCACTAAGCTAGATTATAACAAGAGATATATTTCGAAGAAACATTATAATACTTAACTTTGTTAACTTAAGACTAGTGGAATGCAGATACATAGTATAACTAGGTAGAAGCCTGCCTACTGATGAGTCCTAGTGCCTGTCCTAAACCCAAGTGAACGATGCAGTTCAGTGGTGGCCACGAGCGGTGTTGCAGCAGAGGGCGCTCGTGGCCGACGTCGTAAGAACGCCGGCGGCGCGCGGCGAAAGTACGTGGCGCGCACTTCACACTTGTGCGACACCACAACTGTGTCTGCACAGTGTGTTTTAGTGTTGCCGACATCGCAATTGTAATTTTTATTTTTTATTTTTTAATATTTTATATTAAATTATGTTACAGTATTAAAATTGTTAGAACATCTGTATAACGAAATGGCTCATACTGGACGCTTTTTCCAAATATTTCATTAACAAAGTTTTATCAGTTTTACAAATAGTTCCATCCAAATGGCACATGGAGAAAAGCACTGTCGTAATTGGGTGCAATAAAATTTTCGAAATATCCATTCCATAATCCATACAAATGCCCAACATACGCCCAAACAAATCTCGTTGAATTTTGATCTCTTGAATCTCTAGAATTTTCAAATGTTTGTTGAGCTTATGGGACTTAACTACGGGGTCATCAGTCCCAGAACTTACAAACTGCTTATGATCTACTTACGAACTAGGACGGCACAAATATCCATGCCCGAGGGGGGATTCGAACCCCCGACCGTAGTGGCCGTGCTGACCGTGACTGGAGCGCCTCAGTCACCTCGGCCACCGCGGCCGGCTCTAGAATTTTACCACCTACGTAGTAACATGAGCTTATCAATTGGCCATTCAGATGCGCAACCATTGTGGGAGGTGTAAAAGCACTGTCGTAATTGGGTGCAATAAAATTTCCGAAATATCCATTCCATAACCCATACAAATGCCCAACACACGTCCAAACAAATCTCGTTGAATTTTGATCTCTTGAATCTCTAGAATTTTACCACCTACGCAGTAACATGAGCTTATCAATTGGCCATTCAGATGCGCAACCATTGTGGGAAGTGCTGGTCTGGCTGCAATGCATCTGCCTAGCGCATCCCAGACGTGCTCAATCGGGTTTAAGTCCGGCGAACAAGCTGGCCGTTCCGTTCGTTCAATTCCATCAGCTTCAAACATGCTGTCCACTAGCTCTGTGGAGAAGAGCGTTATCATTCACTAGAAAGAACCCATCTACTATTCCACAAGTGTAAGGCACAACAAAACGACGAATTATGTGATCTCTATTCCTCTGATCAATTAAAGCGCTATTCTGAAAGACAGAGGTCCATACGTCCGCCAAAACTGACTCCTGCTACACCATTCGTTCACCACCATGATATGTTATGTTTTCTGCACACAAGCAGGAATGTTCAGGGTTCCACGTTCCCGCGCGGGAGTAGCCGAGCGGTCTGGACCGCCACGTTACGGATCTCGCGGCCTCCCGCGTCGGAGGTTCCAATCGTCCCTGTGTTGTTCCTAGCTTAGTTTAACTTAGTTTAAGTAGTTTGTAAGACTAGGGACTGATGACCAACGTAGTTTGGTCCCATAGAATTACAAATAATTGAACATTTCTTTGGTTCCACGTTCTCTCCAGACGAGAGAAGCTGAATGCAAAATCTTGACTCATCTGTGAATATCCATTACGATTCCAATCCTGATATTTCTCCGCCCAATTTCTAGGGACGGTGTCGTGGCTTTAATGGGACACACACCATAGTCTTCCGTGCATAGAGGCCACATTCCCGAAGGCGATATCGGACTGTTTGTTTTGATACTGCACGTCCTGTTGCTGCTTGGAAGGTACGTTGTAGCTGACTTTCACACAGCCTGCTGACTCGAAGAGCTGTTAACCGGAGATAACGGTCATCTCTTGTTGACGTTACCCGTCGACGATCTCTGCCTTGACCTTCTTTTAACGGTTCCTGTTGTTTGAAATCGCGTCCAGATCCTGGAAACAATGCTTTGCGACACTCCAATAGCTGCAATCACCTTCCTCTGTGTCTATCCCGCTTACAACCTCCCTATATCTCTCCATGTCATAGCTTCGGGTAAGTCACGTTGTTGCAGTGCACTACCTGGTCAGTATCCTATCTGAACCAAAATGCTTGGTAGTGTAAACACAACACCCCCTCTGCAGCAGCTGTCTATTGTCCACTTCATAATGATTGACCCCTGACTTTGACCTCATATTCTGGCCACATCTCACAGAAAAAAGAGCGTAATTAGGAGAAAGTTTTCCTTTGCAAAGTTTAAAGATACAACCGTGATCTATTTACAGACGGAGTTTCGTTATTTTCTGCTCAGTCGTTTCGTCACTGTAATATAAAACGCAAAAAGCTGCGATTAAGCTTACCGTTGTAGCTATTGAGACGGAGAGGCCACTGCTGTTAAGCTTGAACTTTTGTTGGTGACGTTAGATCTCATTACTAATATATTGTCTCCGTGTTTATCGGTTAAGAGTTTGTAAAGCAACTGCGTTAGTGGCCGCAGTATATGCGACGCGTAGTTTTCGCATCAGCGCGCCGCTGTTGTTTCAAAGCGCCAGAAGCGTCTATTCAACTGTGAAAAACGGCAACACAGCACACGTTAGCACGTAGCGCATAGGAACAAAAAAGCGAATAATTTAATTATGTGATATTAGCGCTTGGTGTATATTTATGATCATCAAAATGTAAAAGCTCTGAAAGGAAAGGAGAGAGCTTGCATTTACACTTTTCGTCTTGTTAATACGTATCATTATTAGGCGAACTGCAACAGTCTGCGCCTACCATTATTAGGACAAAACAACTAATCACAAAATAACAAAACTCCGTCTGTAAATAGAAAAAGGTTCGATCTTTAAACTATGCAAAGGAAAAGTTTCTCCTCATTATGGTCTGATTTCTGTGTATCCTTAAAGTTGAAGTTCGCCGAATAAAGCCAGAAAAAACACGCTCTCTCTTAAATCTATATCTATAAATGTGAATGTCTGTTCGGTGTACGTTTATCACGTCTGAACCACAAGACATAAAGAGCTAAAAATCTGTACAGTTACTAATGTCTACCGAGGGAAGGCTTTAGGCGCGGTTTTATGGCAATCGGATAGTTATATGTGAATGTCGGCTCGGTGTACGCTTATCACGTCCGAACGACGAAACGCAGAGACTTAAATATTTGTACAGTTACTAAATTATACCCGAGGAAGGTTTTAGGCACGGTTTTATAGCGATCTGATAGATATTTCGTAATTTGAAGAATATAACGCGAAATGCAGAACAATAATTACTTTTGAAAATTATATTTACTCTTTGAAATTGGTTTAATTGGTTGCATTGTTGCTTGAGGTTGATAATGATAAAAGGGTGGAGTATATTTGGATGGAAAGTTGTCGGTGTGTATAAAATTCTACGTGTGTGTGTGTTAATATATCGCTCTGCAGCGAAAACTACAGAACGCAAATGAATGGTCTGTGTGTAATTGATATCGGACGTCTCCCGTTGTACACAATAGGAGTTCCATGCCGATAGCTATAAGGGGGTGGAATATATCGTACTTGAAAGTAGTCAAATTATAAAAAAATCGTACTTAAGGCCATCGATGACGTTTGCGACTCTATAGCAAGGAAGTTACATACAGCGAAACGTGATGCCATAGATCATATCTTTGGTCTATGCGTGCTACAATGTATTCAGCTCTTTTTCTATAAGGATAAGCAGACGAATAAGGAAATATTAGAATAAATAAATAAAGCAGTAAAAAAGAAATTTCTTTTAATACATCTCTTTAAAAAAAATCGATCTGACGTTTCACGCATTATCTATCATAATCAACCAACACGCTATCGGAGCCGCGGGTTTAAGCTAGTATTCAAATAAAATGTAATATTCATACACCAAATAAAAGTAGACATTTCAACGATTTCGGCGAGGTATAAGACATCGATGTTCGTCCTGAGATGTGACCAAAAAACGAGTTCAAATTCAGGGGTCAATCATTATGAAATGGACAGTAGTATTACCACTACCTCGATTGCCGTAATGTTGTTGTCTCCACTCCGTAGTACCGACAGAAAGACGTCGAACCATTTTACTTCATTTTGCCGATGGAAATACTTCAAAGCCTAGATATCTCAACTGATCTCAGAATTTTTTTCACCAGTGTGTTTGTGATAGCGCGTACAGCCAGGACCCCTTATAGAAGAAAGCCTGCGCACGACGTCACAACATGGCGGCGGTGAGAGGCTTAGAGACATCTGAAAGATTGTAAACATTAGTAGTGCACTCTGTTTCTAGTGCATTCAGGAGTATTTATTACGTAAATTGGTGTTGTGTACGGTGTGATCGCTACGCTGGACGATTTCTGTGTGTGAGAACAATGTGTGATCTCTCTTTTACTGACAAAATGCCGTTTCGCTGTTCTGTGCCGAAATGTAGAGGAAATTACGACTTGGGCCCGAATGTTACCGTGTTTAAACACCCGGAGAAGAAGAAATTGATATCAAGAATTCTCAGGATAGCTTGGCTCTTTCTTCAAGTTAATGAGTAAGTTTTCGTTTTTGTTTAACCTTATAAAAGAGTTTTAAGTTTACCGTTGGATATTGCGATTCATTTTATTTACGTAACTACGTAACCCCATTAGCTTATTCTGCTCCGAACGTTTAAAGATGGTAATTTTAAGGCCACAGTCGTAATTTACATTTCGGCACAGAACAGCGAAAAGGCATTTTGTCAGTAAAAGATAGATCACACGTTGTTCTCACATACACAAATCGTCCAGCGTAGCGATCACACCGTATACAACACCAATTTACGCAATAAGTACACTCCTGAACGAAAGACTGCACTATAAACAGCGTGCACTGCTAATGTTTACAGCGTCTGATGAGTTTAAGCCTCTCACCGCCGTGCCGTCGTGCGTAGGCTTTCTTCTATAGGGGGTGCTGGCACAGCCTCATAGCGGTGGGGTAGCGCCTGCAGAGCTGGCAACCCGCAGCACCCTCTCTCGTTCCGGCGGGGCTTTGCTATCGCGACGGTGTCTGCGGCTCCTAGCCTCTAGATTTATGGCTCGCCGCGTTACTTGCAGCCACACACCGCAGCCCGAGAAGGAAAAAATTTCGGTCCCTTTGGTCATCAATAACTCATTACGGGGCACACCGGGGTTGGAAACCTCGTTTAAATTGTCCGACATGAACGTGATCGGAAGCTCCGTACTGGAATTCTGGACATCGACAGACGGGTAAAATACAGTGCTTAGAAAGCATCTCCCAAAGTACAGTGCTGCGATTGTAATATATCAGACTGCAATTATGTCAAAGAGATTAGATGATAAACAGAGTGATTCGAAAGCATTTAACAAAGTACAGTGCTGCGATTTTAATAAATCAGAGACTGCTATCACACAGGAAAACAGGAAAGTGTCGTAATAAAATGATTTTATTAAGATGTAGCAGAAAAGAGAGAAACAACTGACGGGGGGGGGGGGGTAATAATGAAGGCTTTTACGTCGCTAATATGTGAATTTTGAGTTTCCTCTTGAATGTCAAATAGTTTAGGGAAAGACGTAGGTCACATTGCAGTGTGTTCCATTTAGTCCAAGCATTCTGTCATGTCGTAATGTTAAATTTGCAAAAATTATTACCAGAAAACAAAAAATTTGAGCGTGCAGAAAATTAAATTTCAAATAGACTTTCTATTTCATGAAACTCGAGCCGAGATAGCGAAATTTGCCAAAAAAATCGCAAAGTTCCAAAAAACGGTTTTTACTAAATAAATAAAAAACGATAACTCCGATGGGAAAACGTTAAGTTATAAAGTTGTTGCCTGTAAGATTATCTATCGATTTCTTTTTTGTATGTACCGATTGATTTGATACGTTTCGAGTTATATCGAAAAAACACTTAAAATCATTAAAACCTAGATATCTTAAAAGTCGACAACATCCACGTTTACGAACTTACTATTTACCACACGTTTAAATAAATTTTTAGATTTTTTAATTATAAGTATCAAAGACTGACTTTAAAAAACTTGCACTTTTTTGAGCCCGTTTTTCTTCAACAGACTATTTCCGTTTTTATGATATGAAAGGAACTGTAAAAGAACTATGTTCCTGACATTTTTCCACAGATTTTAAATCCAAGAATGTTGCTCTACTACCTTCTGAAGCCGAGATAAATATTTTTCTTTTAAAACAGAAATAGTCAGTTGAAGAAAACGGGCCCAAAAAATGTTAAAGAGTTTTGAGTCATTCTTTGATACTTATAATTAACCAAATCTAAAAATAATATTTAATAGTATGATATTACAACTCTTCACAAAGAAAACAGATAGAAAACCGTTACTCTAAGTCGATCCCCTGACCAACTCTAGCCAATTTTCTAGAAGACTCTTTTTTCAAAAAAAAACTTTTTTTTTTACCGCTTGTGATAAATAGTGAGTTTGTAAACGTGGATATTGTCAAGTTATAAGCAATCTAGTTTTTTATGAATTTTAAATGTTTTTTTCGATATAACTCGAAACGTATCTAATCAATCGATACATATAAAAATCGTAGATAATCTTAAGGGCTACAACTTCCTAATTTAACATTTTCCCATCGGAGTTATCGTTTTTCATTTATTTAATAAAAACCGTTTTTTGGAACGTTGCGAATTTTTTCGAGAAATTCCGCCATCTCGGCTCGTGTTTCATAAAATAGAGAGTGTATTTGAAATTTAATTTTCTACACGCCCATATTGTTTTCAGGTATTAATTTCTGCAACCACTTCTCCCTAATGCTTGGACTAATAGTCGTGTAGCTGAGATGGAAAACGACACGGAGAAAGATTTAGTGTTGTGTGAAGGAATTGTACAGACTAAGGCTAAAATAAAATTTCGTACTTGAATTAACAGCAACGACGGAAGGAAATCGCATGTGCGTATAAATAAAGGAAGCTGGCAGTTAAGTGAATTCAGATAGTTGATAACAAATCACTTGATGCATAACTCTCTTAAACAGAAGTGAAGGAAATCACCCGGACAGAACAGCCTGACCGATTGACTTTAGTTTTCATATTCTTTTATATATATAAGATATAAAATGGATTATATAATGGTATTACATATTGTGTGATATTTTTTAAATATTTATTTTTTATTATTTTATTAAATGTTTATATTCTATTATTATTTTTACACGTCTGTATAATTTTATATTATCCATATTTTCATTATTTATTTGTCCCAGATATTTTCAAAACTCATAAAACTGTAGGAAAACATTAAAAAAAAGGCGCAAAGCACGCCGGTGCGTTTTGTGTATAGTGTTTTGTAAATATTTTGCATAAAACTTTATTGTATAACATGTCTCATATTCAGGAAAAACACATCACCATGTATCACTAGAGCTAAGAACTTCACATTTACAGGAATTGTACATTATTATGATCTGTAGATATGATTAGCATTTGAACTATGTACAACCGCGGTTTCAAGGTCAACATAGATAATGCGGCGCAATACTTGTTGTTGTTGGGATTTTAAAGGGGTACAAACGACTGGATTATCAGACCACCCAACGCAACACTACCACCGGTAAAATTACCTGCGTCTCACGAGCAGAAGACCTGTAGCGCTACCCTGGGGAACGCCACATATCACCTATCTGTAGATGCCTTTCCATCAGTTACTACCAGTTGTATCCGCTCCGTTAGGAAATTCCCAATCTGAGACGATATTCCATGCACATGCTATTTGATTAAAAGCCGTTTCTGTCGAACAGTGTCGAAAGCCTTCCGGAAATCGATGGGATTGAATTCAATATGTTCCAAATCCCTGTTGCAAATCAATATGAATGATACAGCTCTGTAAGTCTGAGGATTACTCCAATTGTATTTCTTGGATATCGGTGTGATCTTAATCGAAACACATTTCAGTCTTGGGTAAAGATCCTTCGTTGAGTGAACGGTTGCATATGGCTGTTACGTATGTTGCTATTGCATCATTGTAGGGCCTACTCTGATATAAATGTAATAGGTATAAAATCTGAAGCTAAAGGTTAATGGCCGGTTTCCGAAATAGTACTTACCTTTTTCCGTCATAGTTATCTGTGGGTTAACTGAACGTTAAGTACAAAATGGGTTACCGAGACAACATTACCGTCACAGCCGTATTTACCTATCCGTTAAAGATAAATGCGCGTTCCCCTGGGGTTACCTACACATTAACTATTTCCGCTACGTAGCGCTAGTGGGCTTCCGAACGCAGATCCAGAAGATTTAGAACAGTTGTTATTTGTTTCTGACTAGTTTCCGTGTAATTTTCGCACAATTTTAGAAGTTCTGAAGCTGAAGAATGGAAATTCTTTCGTCGTCGTCATCACCGTCTTCTTTTTCTTCTGATGTTACGGACAGGCCTTCACAAGAGGAAAATTTAGCTGTATCCCCAAGAATAACGTTGGCAACGGGTGACGTATTCATTAGCTGCATCTGCCTCGCGATTGGTCAAGTGACATCTCGACAATGAGCAACATTTGTTAACATTATCTGTCGCGATCGCTAATCTGGATGTAAAATTTTACCACATTCCAAAACCATGCTTTCCGAATAATATTTTCAATTCAGTATAAAGATACTTCCCTTTGCAATAGTGTTCTGCCATGAAATTGCCATTACGATCGATCATTGTTTAAGTGATTAGTGTTTTTTATTAAAACTCGGGACTCAGGTAGGTGGGTGGGTGGATGTAAATAGATCAGTCGGTATTGTAAAAAGTAAGTCACAATCACAGAACAATGGGAATTCAGAGGAAAACTTAAATTCATAAAACACAGATGCTGACAACAGAAATAATATATATGATTTTTATTACTAATGCTGTTTTCGTTGTTGTTTGGTCTGGCTTTTCTTTTTTAAAACAGAATACAGCTCTTTGAGCTGCCTTACTGTTCTCTCTCCTGAGTGATTTGAGAAATTGTACAGTTTTGTTACGCCTTCCAAGGCGTGTTACTTTTCCAAAAAATAGTCTAGCCATCTATCTTTTTATTTTCTGTAACTGATTTCCTTACTAAAATTAGGTCGATCAAAAGGTTGTTCTCAAGTAGAGTAAATTTTTTTCCTCGCTTGTCTCCCATTGCGTTTCAAAACAGAAACAGAAAACGTGTGGCAGCTATACAAACTATGACGCGTCTTCGATTTTCCCTTCATAATCGGTACAATTCAAGCAATTGCAAGTTTCGTTATTAGTGACATCTGTGATCTATTGAGACGTATTATTAGCATCGACAGAAGGAATAGTTACGTCATAGTTAACGAACGATCATTGAAAACAGCTTCGGGAAGCCCAAGGAAGTTATCTGGCATATTAAATTATAACATGACGATAGCTAACGAGACGGTAACTTAAGTTTTTCAGAAGCAGGGCATACTTCGTGCTCAGCAACTTAAGTTGCTGCACTCCCCGATAATATCAACTTCTGTGTCACTCATATTGACAGCTATTCTTAATCTTAAAGCTGGAACATTGTATCGTATTCTTTGCAGTAAGAATTACCGAAAGCTGCCTTCAGTAACTCGGCTTTAGCAGCACTCATCAGTAGCGCCAACAATACTATGGGAAAGTGAAGGTATTCTTGGCGTGCTGCTGTTTTCACATTAATTTCCCGATTGTGTAGAGGGTGTCCAGAAAAGGACTCCCTGATTTCAAAAATAAATATCTCGAAAACAAAGATCGATAGAGGAATGCAGTAAACGGTATGTTTATTGTGAGAGCTGTAAGAAGTTTATACAGCAGTTTGAAATAATAGTTACAAAAACTGCTAACAGATGGCGCTATAATCGCCATACGTAATGCCCAGTATAAATAGTGATCCGAAGCCCAGAGCGATCAGTTCCACTATTCAAACGTGAAAGGAGGTTAGCGTACCGAAGGAAGAGATTAAAACCATGTACTCCATTGAACAACGCGTTTTTTTGGTGCTATACCACAGGTTAGAAGAGAGTCCTACGGCAACAAGGCGAAGGTTTCAAGCACGATTTAATGTTCCAAAAGAACCCGATGCGAAAACAATTCGTACGCTCTTTGCAAAATTTCAACGAACAGGCAGCGTAACTGATGATCTAGTGGGGCATGTTGGCCACAAGCAAACCGCAGTTACGCCTGAAAATATCGCCACAGTTTCTGGAATTATTCAGCGAAATCCAATGTCATCCGTCCGTATAATTGCATCTGAGACTGGTTTGAAGAGTTCCAGCAAGAGCCTACACATGTTTCCATTCAAAATTCAAACGCACCAGGCCATACCCGTACGAGCTGTGCAACAAAGGGTTGCCTTTGCTAATCAGATGCTCACAATGATTAATAGTGAAGGATTTGATGTTGGCTGCATCTCGTTTACAGATGAATAACACTTCCACCTGAATGGATACGTGAATAAGCAGAACTGGCGATTTTGGGGTTCCAAAAGCGATATCGGTGTGAAGCGGAACCCCTGTATTCTCCTAAAGTTACTGTGTGGGCTGCAGTATGCAGCAGAGGCATTATTGACCCTTTTTTCATTCTACAAACGATCACTGGTACACGTTACGTTGCAGTTTTGGAACAATTTGTCGCCACACAGCAAGCGTTAGAGGATTGACCAGGTACTGAGTGGTTTATGCAAGATGGAGCCCGACCACATCGGACCGAACAAGTGTTTCGCTTTCTTGAGGAATACTTCGAGATTCGAGTCATTGCTTTGGAGTATCCCAAATTTACTGGTGCAGGCATTGATTGGCCTCCATATTCGCCGGATTTGACTTCCCGTGACTTCTTTTTGTGGGGCACAGTGAAAGACATGGTCTACCCGAAGCATCCCGCCACGCTGGACGAGCTTGAATCGGCGATCTCTGTGGCATGTGAATCCATTTCGGTTGAGACACTACGAAATGTGATGGCTAATTTCATTTTTCGTTTGCGCCACCTCTGTAGTGCCAGTGGTGAACATTTTGAAAACATTGTGATGTGATTGTTTGCAAAGTGTGTTTTCATACGATTATTTCACTTATGTATGCTGATATGAGCTGTACAACGTGCAGCGCCATCTGTTAGCAGCTTTTGTAACTATTATTTCAAACTGCTGTATAAACTTCTTACAGCTTTCACAATAAACATATCGTTTACTGCATTCCTCTATCGATCTTTGTTTTTGAGATATTTTTTGGACATCCTGTATGTCTCTTGATATTTTACTAATGCTTTTAACGGAAAAATTAAAGTAACTATTCCGGTAATTACTTAGAAAAATAAGTGAAAACAAACATTACTCCTTCGGCAGCTTGCCCACCGCTAGAAGCGCTAAGTGTCCTTGCAACTTTCTCAGCAGTGAGTGCCATGACTGTATATGTTTGACTGTGGTTTGACGTCCCGTCGACAGAGACGGAGCTCTCGCTCAGATTTTTGGGTAAGTATGTGGTAGAAAATCGACCGTGCCCGTACAAAAGGCACTACACCCGGATTTTACTGGAGTGATTTTAAGGAAATAATGGGAAACGTAAACTTGATGGCCTGGGGTGGATTTGAACCACCGTTCTCCAGAATGCGCCTCCAGTGTGTTACTACTTGCGCCACCACGCTCGGTCAAACCTCCAAGAAAGATAAATTTGCATATGAACACTAAATCACAGAAAATTATACAATGTTCAGCGAGTGTATGAAAATCACCCTGTTACAATCAAGAGAGATGCTAAGTTCGGATCACTAAATAGTGCCGCGAATCTTCCAGAAGAACGCATAGTTCAGTGGCGCCGGGTGCCGTGGCTCAGCGCGCCCGGTCAGAGGGCTGAACGCTGTCTGTAATAAAAAAAGCTGAGCCAAGAACACAACGAACAATAACGAGCATACTGGATCAACGACCGCAGTGAACAGAACTACCCTTAGAGCGAAAGCGAGAGAGAGAGAGAGAGAGAGAGAGAAGTGGTTAGAATCGCAGATCACTGTGTTTGCGGATCAAAGTCCAATTCCCGCCACAGGCAGAAAAATTTGTTTGTATTTATTATTTCTAGAATGTTCTACGTGTTTCTTATGTTTGATGTATGTCCCAGTAGCTTCTTTCTATGTAAATACATGAAATTTATTCGCGATTGCGAATTTTAATTAGCATCAGCTGTTTGGTGTAATGGTGACATATGAAAATTTGTGCCGACCTGGACTCGAACCCTGATTTCCTGCTTATCGCGAGCGGTCGCGTTACCATTACGCTACCCACGCACGCTTCCCGGAACGACCCAAACCTTCATATATCACACATTGTCTACTGCCCATGAGTGCTCGTACATTCTGTGATGTAATTCCCGCACAGGGTGAGACTTTTTAGTACATTTGTCGCAAGCCTTGCTATGACAGATTTTAAATATGATGTGCAGTGTCCGTGATTATTGATAGAACTAAGCAAATGTCCAGATATGCATGCATGTCTGAAGGACATTTGCTTAGTTCTATCACTAAACACGGACACTGCACATCGGATTCTTTCTATGAGTAAATACTGAACCACTCCAAGCAGGAGTCAGTCTGAACTGAGTGTACGCTTGTGTTAGCCATAAATGTGTTCCGAGTGTTAAGTGTTGTGATATCTTAACGACTAGCCTTCGAATTCCAGACCACCTGTAGTTTTCATCGTGACAATAGCACCCGTACATCGCAGCATAATAGGATGCTCTCCCACAACCTAAATATCTGTGACAGCGAAACATATAAACCTCATTGACCGTCGACATAGCGTCATATTAGGAAAATACGACATAACAAAATTTGTAACAAAACTGTTAAAATGTTTGATAAAATTATGGGACTTAAGTGCGGCGTCATCAGTCTCTAAATTTACAAACTAATTATGAACTAGCTAATACTGAAGACAGGCACAAACATCCGTGCCCGTGGGGGGATTCGAATCCCCGACTGGGAACGGCCTCGCGCATCGTAGCATAGCGCCTAGATGTGCTCAGCCACTCCGCCGCGGAGGCAAGTAACAATACTGGTCCCGGAATATGTTATACCGCGATGATGGAGACAAAAAAATAGCTTGTAGCCGGATGAGAAAACTCTCCCTGTCACTCCACAGTGTGACTTTTTGACCTACACGAATATTCCACTTACTTCATGAGTTGTTACATTCCTGTTATTCACCGCAGGATCTTCTGAAGGATTTTACAAAAATGTTTGTAGAGTCTATGAGACTTAACTACGGGGTCATCAGTCCCTAAACTTACAAACTACTTATGAGCTAGCTACAACTAAGGACGGCACAAATATCCATGCCCGAGGGGGGTTTCGAACCCCCGACCGTAGTGGCCGTGCAGACCTTGACTGAAGCGCCTCAGTCCCCTCGGCCACCGCGGCCGGCAGGGATGCTTTGCGCATGCACAAGATGACTTGCGGGAACTATATACATTTTTATGAAAGTAATTTTTGAAAGCATTTGACGCCTGCTCCGACCACCGCCAGCGTCCATCAACAAGGTGCCATAGGCCCGAAGATGGTTCTATAGAATCGAAACCGGTTGCCGGTAATAAACGCAACAAATTGCGATCAATACAGTCTTATTTTAATTATTAAAATTTTTATGAAAATTCATCATAAAGATGGTGCAGGATCAGCAACTGGTAATATTTTGAAAATAATTTATTTTTCCGTCACAGTTGCAATATATTGGAGTTAGTCACTAGTTTCGGATTTAATCGTCAATTTTCAAACCGTTGGCCATTTTCCAGCCGTAATAATACAATGCATGAAGCAAATGGCTGATAAAATCTTGTACATTATCCACTGTTAATACATGTCACTAATTACATTAAAACATTTTATCGGTTAAAACAGGTGATGCATCCACAGCCCTCCAACGTGTACTCAAACACTTTGAAAAATCAGATAAAATGATCCAATAAAAGAACTGAGTACACGTTGGAGGGCTTTGGAGGCATCGCCTGTTTTAAACGATATAAAAATTTTATGTAATTAGTGACATGCATTAACAGTGGATAACATACAAGATTTTATCAGTCATTTGCTTCATGCATTGTATTATTGCGGTTGGAAAAAGGCCAGCGGTTTGGAAATGGACGATTAAGTCCGAAATTAGTCACTGACTCCAAAATATTGCAACTGTGACGGAAAAATAAATTTTTTTCAGTAGATACATTGTCTTGCGTTGAGGCCAGTTCATGCGTTTTCAGGCGTTTTCATTAGACTCCGTCAAGCACAAGAGGTGGCGCCTTCTCCAGCGCAGTTGCGCATGTGGTTGCGCGGTGGTTCAGAACAGGACCTGAACCTCAGCAGCACCTAGGCAACACTACGATACATATGAGTGCTATCTGCACTACTTAACTTCCCCATACGATTAAAACTGAAAAAGCAGATAAAATGATCCAATAAAAGAATTAACTGATGAGTTTTGGCCGCGGTGGAGTAGCCGAGCGGCCTAAGGTGCCTCGCTGCAGACCGCGCGGTTTCTCGCCGTCGGAGATGCGAGTCCTCCCTGGGGTATAGGTGTGTGTGTGTTGTCCTTAGGTTAGTATACCTTAGTTTAAGTAGTTTGTAAGCTACGGACTGATGACCACGCAGTTTGGTTCAATAGATTTACAAACATTTGAACATTTGATGAGTTTTGTTTATACATACAATACTTTTTTTGTACGATCAGCTTTGTTTTGGAGGTTCATTGAACTAGTGAGAACAAAGGACGCGCCGCCACTGATGGGATAACAATAAAGTTGTTGTTGTTTTTTTTAAAAAAAAAAAAAAAAAAAAGGTACGGCCAAACTTTCAGGAAACATTCCTCACACAGAAAGAAAGAAAATATGTTATGTGGACATGTGTCCGGAAACGCTTAATTTCCATGTTAGAGTTCATTTTATTGGTTCTCTTCAAATCACATTAATCATGGAATGTAAATACACGTCAACAGAACGTACCAGCGTGACTTCAAACACTTTGTTACAGAAAATGTTCAAAATGTCCTCCGTTAGCGAGGATACATGCATCCAGCCTCCGTCGCATGGAATCCATGATGCGCTGATGCAGCCCTGGAGAATGGCGTTCACAATACGAGCACAAAGAGTCTCTACATTTGGTGCCGGGGTTGCGTAGACAAGAGCTTTCAAATGCCCCCATAAATGAAAGTCAAGAAGGTTGAGGTCAGGAGAGCGTGGAGGCTATGGAACTGGTCCGCCTCTACCAATCCATCGGTCATCGAATCTGTTTTTGAGAAGCGTACCAACACGTCGACTGCAATGGTCTGGAGCACCATCGTGATGAACCACATATTATGTCGCACTTGTAAAGGCTCATGTTCTAGCAGCACAGGTAGAGTATCCCGTATGAAATCATGATAACGTGCTCCAGTGAGCGTAGGTGGATATAACATGAGGCACAGTCAAGACATCACCAACAATTCCTGCCCAAACGTTCATAGGAAATCTGTGTTGATGACGTGATTGCACAATTGCGTGCGGATACTCGTCAGCCCACACATGTTGATTGTGAAAATTTCCAATTTGACCAACGTTGGAATGAAGCCTCATCCGTAAATAGAAAATGAGCTCTAACATGTAAATTAAGCGTTTCCGGACACATGTCCACATAACATATTTTCTTTCTTTGTGTGTGAGGAATGTTTCCTGAAAGTTTGGCCGTACCTTTTTGTAACACCCTGTACGTATATCTCATCCTTAGCACTGGTTGCTGCAGCAGACACTGACATGGAATGGAAGGCTGCAAATTACCTTCAGCGTGGTTGCCACGGATCCCACTCCACGGGCACAACATAATACGGGTTTAGCAGCGAACAGCGGACACGAGACAACTGGCGGGCGGCATACCGCTTTGCAACACCATAGTACAACCTCCGGGGTACTGGCTGCTGATTTACTATTGCCTTCCAATTAGCTACGAGAGTTGTCACTTACTAAAGTAACAAAGACAGCAGCTAATGCGTACCGATCACATCAGTCACCTAGTAGAGTTGTCCCGCGGAGGACTGGCCGAGCGTTCCCAGGTGCCTAGCTGCGGAACGCGCCGCTGCTCGCCGTCGGAGGTTCGAGTCCTTCCTCTGGCATGGGTGTATTTGTCGTACTTAGCAATAAGTAAGCCTAGGGACTGATTACTAGAGTAGTTAAGTCCCATAGATTTACAAACGAAATAGAGTTGCTTTCCAGCCACCAACCACAGCAGCAGAGATAGGATAACGTGCAGCCATCACCCTCCACAGGAAGCTGTCTTTATTGCCCAATAATATCCTTCATATGTGACATCGGTAGCAAACAGGTAAACCAACGAAACATGTAATATAAAAGGGCAGCCAACGCCCTCCGCGGAAACATGTCATTATCGTACAATAATATCGCTATATAAGGAACACATTATTGGGGCTATCTAGAATTGTTTATTAAGAGGTTTTCAGCCAAGATCGCTTTCTTCTTTTAATTATATGACCGGTTTCGGCGTGCTAGACGCCATCTTCAGACCTAATACATCAAGTTTTTTTTACAAAATGAGCTTCATTATATATAGCAAAAACCCATCTAGCACAATGACCTAAGCTCTTGTTGCCATTGTCTGCCACACGAAGGATAGAATGCGGATGGCTCATTCTATGCAGTTGCTCCTTTTCACATGGGAAATATTTTCCAAGGCATCTTAACTTATATGTAATCTGGTTTTATTCACAGCTCTAAAAAACGGTTGCCTCACAGGCAAAGACCATATGTAATAGATAATCTATTGTACATGTAACATCTCTGTATATGATTTCCCGCCTAGTAGTAAAGATCGTACTTCAGTCAGTACTGAGCTTGATTCCGAATTGCCTCTGATGTAGACCTTGATAAAGATGGATTCAGTCATTTTATTATTGACATATAAATTTTATTTGGATGACACATCAATGTCGATGTATACCAAGTTGCTATGTTAAAACGTGTTGCAATAGCAGTGAAGTAAAAAATTACGACAGGTATGTAACCATGTAATTGTAGATAAGATTTTTGCTATATATATCGCAGCTCATTTTGTAAAAAAAAAAAAAAAAAAAAAAAAAAAAAAAAAAAAAAAAAAAAAAAAACCTTTATATATTACGTCTGAAGATAGCGTCTAGCACGTCGAAACCGGTCATATAATTAAAACAAGAAAGCGATCTTGGCTGCAAACCTCTTACTAATATCCCTTATGTCACATCAGTAGCAAACAGGTAACCCAACTAAACATTGTAATATAAAAGGACAAAGTTTCAGCAGTACCCGGCAGTTAAGGAACCTGAGGACGGCCGCAGCATAGTTGTAGAAACGTGCGCAATGACGCGACCCAACACCAAAATTCTTTTTAAAAAATTTTGGCACCATTTATTGTCTCCAAGTACGGTACTTTATTGTTAGATTATTTTGTTACTGAGTTTAATTGCCCTTCAAAGTTGTTATCTTAGTTAATATTGCGACTTTAATTGCCTTTCTGAAATTAATTAATAATGCGAATATTGCGAAAGAAAATATTTTTCTAACGTGTTGCGGGTCGTCTGCGTAACGAAGACGCCACTGCACCAAGTCCTCCACTGCAAAATTTCATTTATAACTTTGACAAAATCGTGGGACTTACACAGTGAAGAGGCGAAATAAGCTTTGCATTTGCAGATTTCTTACTGACTGTCATTACGTTAAAAACTCAAAAATATAGCAAAATTTGATTCAAATGTTGAAATGTTTGTATAGCTTATGGGACTTAACTACGGGGTCATCAGTCCCTAAACTTACAAACTACTTATGAACTAGCTAACACTAAGGACGGCACAAATATCCATGACCGAGAGGGGATTGGAACCCCCGACCGTAGTGGCCGTGCAGACGTGACTGGCGCGCCGCAGTCCCCTCGGCCTCCGCGACCGACAAAATTTGATTTCCGAAAAATTTATCTCAAATTTTTCCTTGGCTAAAAATCTATGAATTATCTGCGTCACAGTTCGTAAAAATACTAATTACAATTCTAAAAGGCTTTTTTGAAAGATGTGGAATTAAATGTAAAAAGTATTAATTTTCAACATGGTAGTGGCCAACTGTTCCCACTATACATACGTCGCTGGCTTGACCTGAAGATATTTTTTTTTATATAACATGCACAACTACCAAATGAAACTCTGAATATCAACAATTCACGTATTTTAACAGGAATCCTACAAAAACACACGATATAGCGTAAGCATCAGCAGCTAATCAGCAGCTAATCAGTGACTTTCTCAGGTTACAGATATGATGTATTCAGAGAAGAGCGGCAATATAAAAGCTCTTCTGCGATATTGTATAGATTACCACACTGTACGAAATACAGTATTTTCATTTCATAAAAAACGTCACTTTTATCTAAGTGGCCTAATGAAATGCTGAAAATTGTAGCCTAATAAAGTGAGCCCAAATGGGCGTATGGAAGTATTGTAGCCACAAGGTTTTTATACTGTCTGAGAGGTCTTTATGACAGCTACACTAAGAGGGTCGCTTTTGTTTCGTTTCATATCGAAAGGTCCCGTCTCTCTGATACTGCTGCCTCTGTTCCCTTTCACTTCTGAATCAACCTCCCCCGCTCCCCCCCCCCCCTCTCTCTCTCTTTCACTCCATCCCCCCTCTCTCTTTATTAATCTATCTCTGACGTCCACTTTTCTAACAGCCAGCAGCCAGCGGGTTTCATCTGCCTTTTAATTAGCAAAACAGTCAAAGGCGGCACTAATCACTTATTTACATGCCAGCAAATAGGTCGAAACCCATCATAATTTTTTAAGTCTGTCTTTCGCGCTTTGAACAAGAAAATCACAATTCCGAAACGTGTTTTACTAAGATAATTGAAGTATTAGGTCTTCAATGAAAATAATATATCCCCGGCCACGCTTATCTGTACCTCTAAGAGGAAAATTAAGAAATCTCTGTGAGTAACATAAAAAAAATCTATAATATCAATAGCCTGGTCTGCGTTTCAATGGGTGTGTGTAATGAGTAGACCGCGGATCTTTAGGTCATATCCCATTCTTTTCTAAGTTGCAAACGCGATTTATCACGACTTAAAACCGAAACCTCTAATTTTATACTAAAATGACCTATTTTGACGTTAACGCCTATTTTTGCCTATTTCAACTTTAAAATCCTAAAAGGCGCGCATTTGTTCTATTTTCAATATATTTGACTCAAACTTAAAGGTAGAACCACTGAAGTCGATGTTAGAAAAAAAGTACTGACATCGATCTGTACGTCGTGTAAAAATTATGTGGACTGATCTTGTACGGACGTACTGCAAAGAATCCCAAAATATATTGCAGAGTCTTCCATACGGATTTCTGTAGATGAAAATACTGGCAATCTCTCTCGGCAAATTTCAAATGTGATTGTTGGCAAGTTGGACCCATACGCGCCATTGAGAGCTTTGCTCAAGACAGCTTCCAGAGACTAGCCAACAAAAAATCACACACTTTGTCAACAATGATGCTATATCTAAATGGCGTAGATGAAAGTGGTTCTGCCTTTTACAGATACCGCTACGTATAGGGTTGCATCATTTCAGATGGTCCATGTGTTGTGTCCTTCGTTGTTGCATGTCACATGTGTAGCACTTGGAGTCAGGGGGATAGCAGATCAACTAAGACTAGATAGAATTCGCTATTTATTTATCTTCACGGTAAAGAAAAATTTTTGGTACGACACCGTTAAGAGATAGGCATGGAAAGAGCAATTTACAAATGTCCCCTTTGCACCTGAAGCTATTGTAAGCCGCTGAGGCACGTGGTTTGCTGCAGCAGAATACTAACAAATGCACGGTCCAGCAGTGCAGATGGTAATTGAAAATCTATCTGAGGATTCCGAAGTAGAAGGCTCCCGTTAGCCCGCAGTGTAATGTCTTTGATCGACATGTTCAATACCACAATAATTATAAATTATTTTAACACTGCTTTAAAACTTTATTATCTCACGAAAAGCTTCTTTCGGCCTTAGGCCTTCATCAGGTGTTCTGTAATACGAGTAATATAAAGGAGTTGTTACATATATTTTTATAACATAATTCCATAAAATTTTTACGAAGTTTTACTTACATTACTTATAATATTGTTTTTGTTGTTTATTTGCTGCCTAATTGACTATAGAAGCACAAAATGTTTAACAGAATAATAAACTTACCACTAGAATCTGAAGCCATTCAGAAAGAAATACACACTTTAGAATACATAGCCCAACAAAATAATTATGACCCTAAAATTATATCAAAATTATACCAGCAGAAAACACAGGCAAAAATATCAAAGCTGCGCAGAGAAATAACATTAGCGAAAGACCAACAAAGAAAAAAACGACATTCGTACCTACAACATACATAGTAAACATATCGGACAAAATTAATAAAATATTCAAACACACAAACGTCAAATTTGCCTATCAAAACAAGCACTGTTTGAACCACAAAATTTTTAAAGGAGACAGACATAAACTAAAATTCAATAATCCGGGTATATACAGAATGACATGTAACACCTGTCAGAAATCGTATATAGTCCAAACTGGCAGAAATTTTCAAGCTAGATATAAAAAACACACAAGAGACAGTGAAAATAACCCATCTAGATTCTATCAACATTTAATCACGGGAAAACACGATGTAAAACCTATAGAGGAGGTCTTAAAAATTTTACACATTATACAAAAAGGGCAAAAAATAAAAATTCTCGAGGAAATCGAACTATATTCCCATATACACAACAACCAGAACGATATACTACATGAACAAACAGAACTCAAACATAAAAAATACATCGAAAATTTTATTCACATTATAAACAAACAAGAGAATGGATAAACACCAAAGATTCCAAATCCATGGTAAAACTCCAATAAACCAAATATATTAATGTATAAATTACTGGTAACCATGTAAACTTATATAATATCGTTGGATGCTGCAACTACAGACTGCCACTATCAAAAACTAATAAAAATCTAATCATATAACCAGTTCTGCTACACATATACAGATAAGCAGTAATAGATAAGCATTACATCAGCTTCTATAATCAATTAGGCAGCAAATGAACAACAACAATATTATAAGTAGTAAAATTTTTTTGTAATTATGTTATAAGAATATATGTAACAACTCCTTTATATTACTCGTATTACAGATGGACTAATGCCTAAGTGAGCTTGTAGTGAGATAAAAAAGTTTTAAAGCACAATTAAAATAATTTATAATTATTGTGGTATCTAGGAGAACATTGTATTGCTGGAGAGAGTGGGAAAGAAAATTAATGAAGTGACGGGTGAAGTGAGAAACAAAGTATGGGAAAAATGGAGCACGTTTCCAGAAGAACGACGGCCGCATGGGCCTTTGCTAGGCAGCATCCATGCTTAGCTGAAAATCCTGATGCTCTGAATTCAGTATTCACGAGCAGCAGAGCACGAACAGCCGAGCGCCATTGCTTTTCTGTGGGAAACCTACAAGAGATTTTAGTCACATACTGTGAAGCCAACTATGATGTGAATGTTTTAAACCACTGGTTTATTCAGCATTTGTTAAATTTTATATGTATTTCAACGTAAGGTATGTGATCTGCATTATGTTTCTATCTTCGAAACTACGGAAGTGACTTTACAAAAGCAGCGTCTTAGCTCTTCGCAAAATGAACGACCAAGTCAACCGTCGTCACTAATAGTGATGCCAATACTGAAAAAAAAAATTACTTGTTAGGTTTATTGATTGACCCATCATTATTAACAACCTTTTATAGAATATAGAAAATTACGAATTAACAAAAGTACGTGCATTTTTCGTAAAAATTACCTTTAGATATGAAAATTTGAAAATTGTGTAAGCATTCGAACACGACAAAAATATTAAATAAAACAAAATAAAATAAAATGCATGTGGTGGCGATATTTTACCACCGACCCTATGGTGGTACGGGCAGAACGCTAACCCACCGACAGATGGATTATTAACTATTGGTACTCTCATTAACTTGCAAGACTTCAAAGGCGAGTTTCTCGAGAACTTTTGAGAATTTCGTGTAATGGTTTTGGTCGATAGTTATTTGATTGCAGAAGTTCACGTGCAAAGGTCGCTGACTACCAGGCAGAGAGCCCGGGTTCGATTCCCAGCAAGGAACTGGAAAAATCCCAACTCAGTCGGTGAGCATAAGACTGTTATTTCTCAGGGCGTCGGTTTGAGCCCGACGTTGGGAGCCAAATTGTGACGTCCTAACAAATAAAATAATAATAATAAAAAAAAAATACTGTGCTGTACTCTTACTTGAACTGAAATTTGCTGAACTATTAAACACTGAATTAAGATATCCTTTTTAATTGCTAATAAAGTGCATTAGCCAAATAACTGATTTTAATAAAATATTTAAGGCTTTATGTTTTAGTAAGTATTACATTAAAAGTTGACAAAACATTATATTGAAAAATAATAAAATGGATGGTTTCACTAATCACTGGCTAGACTCAGTCTGTAATAATTTTAGCATGTGAATTGCCTATCAGTATTATGTTTTTAACTCAAGATCTGTCCATGCCATAATAATTTAAGAAAAAACACTTATATTTCCGGGAGACACCGCATAAACCAACTGCCGGCATGGCGCAGGGGAAAGCGTCACGGACTGCGCTGCTGAAGGTCGCCGGTTCAATCCCGCCCAACTGCAAAAATTTATTTCTTTGTATTTAACAATTTCAGAATGTTCTACATCTTTCTTATGTTCACTTGTAAATTCTCCTTGTTTCTTATGTTAACTGTTCTTCCAATTTCTGCTACATCCTGTCTGTGTATAAATAGCAGAGCACTCTGCCCGTGAGGCAGTCAGTGCTGCATGTATGTTAAGTTCGTAATAAACGTGCTTTCGGTATGCTGTGTTCAGTTGCCTTCGAAGTCAACCCTGCTTTCATTTCAACGTGATAATATGAATCCCTTAATCTGATACCCATGTGGTCTCCTGGTGAGACAGTACGTGGTTATCACAACCTAGTCGGATGTGAGAAACCACTAAAAACGAGATCCGAGCTAGCTGGCGCACCAACGCTGGCGTTAATCCGTTGAGCTGTTCCTATCCCGTGACCAGCACGTCTCCCTGACGTAGCTGCTACATACGTCACGGTAAAAAAGAAACTATGAGAAAGAAAGAATAAAAGAGTTACATTCTACTTTGAGATTTAGTGCGCCCTGTTTCATTTTTTTATTCCCCTGACCACCGCTTTTTGTCGTGCAGAAACGAAGACGTAAAGAATTCCGTCTCGGCGCTTTCAGGTCTAAATTCTTGTGCGTCCGCGCAGAAACGCACTCCCATTTGCGTCTCGGGGCGCCGTCTTCCGGGGAGAGGACAACGCTTGAAAGTTTAATCCCTGCGGCCGCCGCGGTCCGGCGTTCCAAATTAATGAGGTTCTGCGGCGCGGAACATCCGGCAAACGGAAAGAAGTCGACTGGGCAGCCAGCCCTGGGCTCCGCCGAGAGCGCGCACTTGCGGCTGGCCGAAAGTCTCCCTGCAGAATCCCACTGGCCGCGGGTCCACGTCTGCGTTTGGGTCGTCACTGTAGAAAAACTGTAAAATATAATTAACATTAAAAGATACAGGTCATCGGTTGCAAAGCTAGAGGCTGATTACTTAACCGCGGTTTCGGCTTCAACTAAGGACGCCTTCATCAGAAGTACAAATTTTTTGTTACATGAAAAGCGTTGTAGGCAAAATATTCTCAGGTATTGTTGAAAGGAGAGTGCGAGTATTAATTGAGGACACGTTGTTCTCGACGGCGAGTGTTCATCAGAGACGAGTGTATCGTCAGGCGTGCCCCAGGGGAGAGTGATAGGACTGCTATTATTTTCTATCTATATACAACTCAGCTTGTACTTTTCTCACATGACATCTTGCGAGCCATGGATGAAGGGCAACAGGCGGATTGTGTTTTTCTCGACTTCAAAAAGGCGTTCGACGCGGTGCCACACTGCAGACTGCTAACGAAGATACGAGCTTATGGAATAGGTTCACAGATTGTTGACTGGCTGGAAGACTTCCTAAGTAATAGAACGCAGTACGTTGTTCTCGACAGCGAGTGTTCATCAGAGACGAGTGTGTCGTCAGGGGTGCCCCAGGGGAGTGTGATAGGACCGCTATTATTTTCTATCTGTATAAATGATCTGATGGACAGAGTGAGTTTTAATTTGCGGCTTTTTGCTGATGATGCTGTGGTGTATGGGAGGGTGTCGTCTGTAACTGACTGTAATAGCATACAGGATGACTTAGACAAAATTTCTAGTTGGTGCGAAGAATGGCAGCTAGCTATCAATGTAGAAAAATGTAATGTGATGCGCATCAGTAGGAAAAACAATCCCATAATGTTCGAATTCAGCATTATTAGTGAGCTTCTTGATGCTATCGCGTCGTTCAAATATCTAGGCGTAACATTGCAGAGCGATATGAAATGGAACGAGCATGTAAGGACAGTTGTGAGTAAGGCGGACAGCCAACTTCGGTTTATTGGGAGAATTTTGGGAAAATGTACTTCACCTGTAAAGGAGACCGCGTACAAAACGCTTGTACGACCACGTCTTGAGTATTGCTCAAGTGTTTGGGAACCGCAGCAGATCAGTTTAAAGGAAGACACAGAGGCGGTTCAGAGACGAGCAGCTAGATTTGTTACCGGTAGGTTCGACCAATGCGCGAGTGTCGCGGAAATGCTCCGGAAACTCAATTGGGGATCGCTGGAAGAAAGACGACGTTCTTTTCGTGAATTTCTGTTGCGTAAATTTAGAGGGCCGGAATTTGAAGCTGAGTGTAGTACGATCTCGCTGCCGCCTACTTAACATTTCGCGTAAAGATCACAAAGATAAGAGAAATTAGGGCTCGTACGGAGGCATATAGGCATTCTTTTTTTCCTCGTTCAATTTGGGAGTGGAATAGGAAAGGAAATGCCTAGTAGTGGTACAGTGTACCCTCCTCCACGCACCTTACGGTGAATTGCGGAGTATGTATGTAGATGTAGATTTAGAAAATCTGTGTGGGTTTAGGCCTCTTAGAGGATGTCAGGAGCAGATCTTTAGCTTACGGCAAGTAATGGCAAAGTGCTATAAGTGGAACAGGGAGTTGTATCTATGCTTCATTGATCTAGAAAAGGCTTATGACCGTGTTCCAAGGAGGAAGCTACTGTCAGTTCTATAAGATTATGCTATAGGAGGCAAACTTCTGCAGGCAATTAAAGGGCTTTACGTAGACTGTCAGGCAGCAGTTAGAGTAGATGGTAAATTAAGCTCATGGTTCAGGGTAGTTTCAGGGGTAAGACAAGGCTGTAAGCTGCCACCACTGTTGTTCATACTATTCATGGATCATATGTTGAAAACAGTAGACTGGCAGGGCGGGATTAAAATAGGTCAAAAGAAAATAAGCAGTCTCGCATATGTTGATGACTTAGTTGCAATGGCCGATTCGATTGAAGGGTTGCAAACTAATATTTCAGAGCTCGATCAGAGATGCAAGGATTATGATATGAAGATCAGTATCTCCAAAACAAAATGTCTGTGGGAAAGAGATTTAAACAGATTGAGTGCCAAATAGGCGGAACAAAGAACAGGTAGAAGTTTCAAGTACATGGGATGTATTTTCTCACATGATGGCAACATAGTGAAAAAATTGGAATCGAGTTGCAGCAAAGCTAATGCAGTGAGTGCTCAGCTAAGATCTACTCTCTTCTGCAAGAAGGAAGTTAGTACCAAGACTAAGCTATCAGTGCACCGCACAATCTTTCGACCAACTTTGTTGTATGGGAGTGAAAGTTGGGTGGATACAGGTTACCTTATTCACAATATACTAATAGATGGGAACAATGGCAGGAGGGTGTACATAATGAGGAAATCAAAGAAAAACTGGGAATGAAGACCATAGATGAAGCAGTTAGAGGGAACAGACTGAGATGGTGGGGTCATGTTACACGCATGGGAGAAGGAAGGTTACCTAAGAGACTCATGAGCTCGGCAGCGGAAGGTAAGAGGAGTCGAGGTAGACCAAGAAGAAAGTACTTAGATTCGGTGCAGAATGATTTTTAAGTAAAAAGCATAACATCAGACGAGGCGTCAATGTTAGCATTGAATAGGGGATCATGGAGGAATTTTATTAGAGGTACTATGCTCCAGACTGAACGCTGAAAGGCATAATCAGTCTCTAAGGATGATGATGATGAAATGGACAATGGTTCTTGAGCAACGGGGGCTCACGTTCAAGTTACAAATGTAAAATTACATGCGCCAGGGTTAGAAAGCAGAACACAATTGAGGAGTCTAGTGAGAGAGGGAGCTATTCCACTTTGAGGAGAAATGGAGATAAATCGAGTTTTCTAAAGCCTTGTATTAAGACATTATTTGCACAATAAAGGGATTCGTCTTTTCTCTTAACGTATTGTTACGCAAATAATACAACAGGAAAAATATTAATTTCAACGTAAATAGTAATGGTTACGACCTTGTAGGCTTAAATTAATACAAAAATATTACAAAACACACAAATTTTATACACATACACATGACTTCTCATGTCATAAATCAATAAGAAAGTGAATTCAAGAGTAGCTCTTTGTCTATATTGAGTACAGAGAATAAAAACTTATATACAGTATTAAACCGCAGCTCACTAACAAATGACAGTAATCAATACGAAATGTAGACATAGTGCTACTCTTGAATCCACTTTCTTATTGTTTTATGACATGAGAAGTGTTAAATAATTGTTACATCTTTTACATAAAGGGGAGAAAAAGTATTGCAATTCCAAAGTGAGACGTTCTGTGGTAGTGATAAATGTATCCATGTTGTCTCTTTGTGACGCCACTGCCACCTGGTGGATACCTATAGCAAAACGCCTATGGAATGTTTACCTGGTTCAGCCTCCTTGTTACTTGTAACAAGAACACACTCAAATTTTTAAATATGCAATACAGATGACGGACCATTGTGGTGATGTACATTTTAATCGTTTGACAATGTTCTTATATTTCATTTCCACAAATAACTTTTTATTTTATGTGAGTCCCAAAGGTTTTGTACAGGTTTTGTTAACTTTTATCTTAAATGTAAACAAACAAGGACTTTAGAGATTTTAACAATCGTTATAAGTTTTTGCAGTGAAAATAGGAGAAAATTGTTATACATAAAATAAATTAATAAAATAATTGTTACTGAAGATGATGACATAGTTCATCGAAACCGGTAAGAAAAAAACCAACAAATAAACTAGCGATCTTAGCTGAAGTATGTTACATATCAAGAGGTTTTATCCTGGTTGAAATATTGTTACCCAAGTGCAAATCATGTTATCAGACTTACACACCAACTACAAACAACCATACCATATCTCTTCTGAAGTATCCTCACTGTCCACTGTTTCTGTGGATTTCAGGTTTGATAAACACCATGAAAAATTAGAGGAATATGTGGCATAAGTGTCATGAGAGCTTTTAACTTCAAGGCTACGATACGTCAACCACTGGGTCGTTCCTGTGTTTGGAAAGACGTCATGATATCTTCTGAAGAGTGATATAGAAGCAGCAATTACAATTTTGAACAATATGTTCTTCGGTTGTCACTGAGCAACAATCAATCTGCAACACTTCTGTGTTGGTACGTCAGCAACTGAAATAGGGGCAGCATCGACAAGTGGCATAGCTCCTCCTCTCACTCAAAATGATCGCAGGGGCGCATTCAAGAACTTACAACAACTGCTCCAGAAAGAGCGGGAGCTATGCTACATGGTTCTAGTTCACAGGGTTGACGCAAGGTGGCATGAACATATTGAAAATGATCAAAGCTCAATTTTTCATGTTATGTGTCATAGTCCCTTCTCTTACTAAACCCCTCAAAAGACACGCCGCTATGTGTCGTATTTTAGTTACATGAATTATCTTCTGCTTTCTAATATTGACGCATTTAATTTGACTTTTGTAACGTGAACGTGAGTCCTGTTGCTCAAGAACCATTGTTCATTTCATGCAACAAAAAATGTTTACTTCTGACGAAGGATTCATTAGTTGAAGCCGAAACCGTGTTTAAATAATCAGCCTCTAGCTTTGCAACCGATGAGCTGTATTTTTCAAATGTTCAAATGTTTGTACAGCTTATGGGACTTATTACGTGGTCATCAGTCCCTAAACTTACAAACTACTTATGAACTAGCTAACACTAAGGACGGCACAAATATCCATGCCCGAGGGGGGATTCGAACCCCCAACCGTAGTGGCCATGCAGACCGTGACTGACGCGCCTCAGTCCCCTCGGCCAACGCGGCCGGCTGTATTTTTCAATGTTAATCTTTCACGAACGGTTTCTGTCTCAACAACCATGTTTAAAAATGTAAAAAAGAATTTGTAGCGTGCAGTATAGACTGTGCACCCATCGTACTTTCACAAACACCGACGTAGAGTACTTCTATCGGCACTACACTTGTTCAGTGGGCGCCACGTTACAATAAGAGTTTCCAAAAAGGACTTCAAGTGCATGAGGCATGCGACCATCTGGTTAATACTAAATCAATGCTGATTGGTGGCTATATCCTTAATCATAATATTTATATAAACATTGAAGTGTTTATGCCTATATTTCTCTCTGCAGCCAAAACGACACATCGCAAGCGAATCGTGTTTGTATGTGATAGTAGGTATCACTGTCGTGGAAGAGGGTTGATAACGATAAGGGGGTGGAAGGTATGGGAGTTGAAAGTTACCGACTTATATAAAATTCAAAGTGTGGGTGTCAATATTCCGCTCTTCAGTAAAACCTACACAGTGGAGACGAACGATCTCACTACGTTGTTGGAGTAAAAAGTCTCCCGTTGTACACCATAGCAGTTCCGTCTCGATAGCTAGAAGAGGGTGGAAGATATAGTGGTTGAAAGTCGTCAGATTATATAAAATTCGAAGACCAACGATGACCTTTCACACTATAATAGGAAAGGGGTTGTATACAGCGAAAAGTGATGCATATTCTTCAATTGTTTTTCTGCAACAAGCGTACGAATAAAGAAAAAATGAGTGCAAATTGCAGTTGGAAAAGTAAAACTACCAATAAAGATGCCAAAGCGTAAGAAAGAAATTTCGCGTTCTCGATCCGTTACTAAAAGGCAGAAAACGGTGCTGAAAAGTGAATTTACAGACGATAGAAACTTGAAATTTGTAGATGTTGTTTATCTTACACTGTAGGCAACAGCGATTTTTTTTATTTTCCCATACATAAGGGGGTGAAATAGGGGATAAACGGTTTTTTGGAAATACGTTGCTATTAAATCAATTTTGAAGCAAGAAATACAAAACTTCGGATTTAGATTTTTGATTGGAATTTTAAGAACAATTGTTTCGATATTTTTGGAAATTCAATCATTAACCAGGTGAAATAAGGGAAAATCTTTTAAGGGTGCTACTAAACTATTTTGGTGCTAGAAATGCGAAAATTTTGTTTGGAACGATGGTTAGAATTTTTTTAATGTGTTTTGGTATGTTTCGAATTCTGCCATCAATGGTGCAATATGGTGTGGTATGTTGTATCAAAATACTTGATTAGGAAAGTATTTTTAAAGCTAAATCTTTGAAAATTTATATTTAGAAGTAGAAACAACCAATGCAAACCATTTATTCTACGTGTACGAAGCAGCGGGTCTTAAGCTAGTAATATTAGAAAGGTAAAGGTAAGATAAAGCAGTCAACAATCTGAAGATTGGTTTGAACACCACAGTGCTTTACTAGCAATGGGCCTGTTTGGAGGTGGTATGCCGTTGCCTTCCTCCGACCTTCTACCTGACTTACCCAGCCAGTTTAACTTACAGTTTAACGTGTATTCTGAACCACAGTGCTACTTGATATTTTTCACATAACCGACATTGCCAGAGGTGAAAGAAGCGGAAAGTGACAGATAAAAATCGAAGATAGGACCCACGGTCTTTGAATTCATAGTCTGGCACTCTACCACTGTGCTAACGAGCCTCACCCAGTAATATTATAAACACGAAAGCACCTCTGTTTGTTACATTTTAACGAATAACCCGCTTAACACAATTTGGTGAAATTGGGTATGTAGATAGCTTCAACGCTGAACAAGGACATAGGCTACTTTAGAAAGTGTGTCATTCAAAATATTTGTTGATTTTAAGTAAATATGAGGGTTGGAACTTAAATAATGGCAGCCGCGGTGGAGTAGCCGAGTGCTCTAAGGCGCCTTGCTGCGGATCGCGCAGTTCCTTCTCGTCGGAGATTCGAGTCTTCCCTCAGGCAAGAGTGTGTGTTTTCCTTAGGTTCGTTCAAGATAGGTTCAGTAGTTGTAAGCCTAGCGACCACAGTGGTTAAATCCCACAGATTTACAAACATTTAATTTTGAATTTGGACCGGAATTTTCTGAAGTCCCCTCGTTAACAGACTGGTTGAGTGCAAATCTGTTAGCTACGTTGCAAATCGAAACAATTCGAGAACCACAATTAGATGTTTGCGCAGAACCTGGACTCAAATCCTGACATCCCACTTGTCTCGAAGCCGCGGTGGAGTAGACGAGTGGTCTAAGGCGCCTCGCTGCGGAGCGTGCGGCTGCTCGCCGTCGGAGGTTCGAGTCCTCCCTGAGGCATGGGTGTGTGTGTGTATGTGTGTGGGTGTGTGTGTGTGTGTGTTTTGTCCTTAGGTTAGTTTACCTTAGTTTAACTAGTTTTTAAGCTACGGACTGATGACCACGCAGTTTGGTCCGATATATTTACAAACAAATAATTGCAACACTGCTGTGGAGATACTGTGCTATGGAATCTACTGTAGTCGCTAATGGCACACGTTGTTCACATACCTACCATACCTTCGAAACAAATGGACTCGCCCGACCCGCTTCACCGGCGTACACACAATCGAAGGAAACAAGGTCACTTGTGAGCGAGCGGTCTAACGTAACGGTGTCACTATGTTTTCCAAACAGGAAGAACGGAGTTGGATCAAGGTTGAATGTGCCAGAGTTCGACCAGTACGACAGTGTCATCAAGGTCATCAAGAGGCGTACGGGGAATCGGCATTGCCGTGCAGAACAGTGGCACGTTGGGTAAAAGCCTTCAACGAAGGTCGGCAAACCGTGGTAGACGTGCTTCGGGCGTGTCGTCCTAGTGTGCACTGTGCCGCGTTAGTGGACAGTGATCGACGCCAGACGATTCGTGAGTTCGCCCACAAAACGGGATTAGTGCATAAGACTGTGCTTCGCATCCTGAAGCAACGCCTGAGCATGCGAAAAGTTGCATTACGATGGGTTCCGCATGAACTGACGGGCATGCTGAAGTGGATGTGTTACGAGGCTTTCTTACGCCGTATCATAACACTTGATCTATCGGACCAAACTACGTGGTCATCAGTCCGTAGCTTACAAACTACTTAAACCTAGGTAAACTAACCTACGGAAAAACACACACACATCCATGCCCCAGGGAGGACTCGAACCTCCATGGCGAGTAACTGCGCGCTGCGCAGCGAGGTGCTTTAGTAACACTAGATGAGGCATGGGCCACATCGTACGGGTCAAATCTGAAACGCCAGTTCAGCGATTGGTGTCATTATGGGTCGAAAGTCGAAAGTCGAAAGTGCGTCAGAGCCCCAGTGTGGTGAAAATTATCGTGATTTCGTGCACGACTGTGATGGAAAGAAGTGGCAACACTTTCTGCGCAACCCACCCAATATTTTACAGGATAATCTGCAGGCCCGTACAGCGCAAACTGGGGCTGCTTTATTCGGTCGATGGGACTGGAAAGTACTGTACCATCCACCACACTCGTCGGACTTATGTCCTTGTGACTTTGATTTGATTCCGAAGATGTTCAAATGTTTGTAAAATATATGGGACTTAACTACGGGGTCATCAGTCCCTAAGCTTACAAACTACTTATGAACTAGCTAAGACTAAGGACGGCACAAATATCCATGCCCGAGGGGGGATTCGAACCCCCGACCGTAGTCGCCGTGCAGACCGTGACTGGAGCGCCTCAGTCCCCTCGGCCACCGCGTCCGGCTTCCGAAGATGAAGGAACCACTTCGTGGCATTCGCTTCAGAACTGTTTCAGAGATTCGACAGGCAGTAACCCGCTCCGTTCGCACCATCAACAGAACAGGCGCTGTTAACGGTATTCTTCATCGTCCACACAGTTGGCAACGGGTTCTACGCAACGCTGGTGACTAGTATGAAGGTCAGTAACAGGTGCAAACATGTAACGCTATCGTATCGGTCGTGAATAAATATTTGTCACTATTTAAATCCCAACCCTCATCTTTCTTAATAGCGCTAGTAATTAAAGAATATGGGCGAATCTCACATGTCTGAAACTGTATAATTCAACCATTCACCCTCCCCAGTGAAGCGGCAATGCTGATACCCCAGTCATTCTTGCAGTTATCTTTAATTGTTTCTTACGAGATGCTTTCAAGAATCTACACATCCTAAATACAATTCTGCTTTTCGCAAGACTTTGCTTTCTATTTGTTACACTAGCGGACATTGAATAATAAGGTCATTACGTCAAACCTTGAGACAGAGCACGGGAAGATACTCACGGCGTCACGTTTTTCCACAAGACCCTGGGAAACGTAAGGAAGTACGCGCTCGCGATGAAAGCGTCTTGCTGCTGCAGTTTTCAGTCCTGCTCCTAAGTTCTGCGCGACGTTAATCAAGTCTCGACGTCCCCACGCTAATTCGCAACTTAAATAATGCCGAGTTACAGACTCCCGTTACCTAATAGGAGTAACGGCCACTACTCAGAGCAACCAAGTCAGAGGTAAGATTCCACCTGCCATGAAGTTTTCCTCTTTTTGTGAATTATGCTTGAGATGCAGCGAATTATTTCTGCAAAGAATGCGGACCCTCTTAATGTTGGTTGCACAAAAAGCAGCTTGCGTATCTAATGGCCTAGTCAGCGACGACACGTTAAACCATAATTTTGCTTCCCTTTGCAAATGCACAATCCCCTGTTCTTCTTCTTCCCTGCATTTTCCTCCTCTGTATTTTTTGCTCACAATACCTTCAAAAATGTTCAAATGTTTGTACAATTCCGAACAGTCTGTGTTGATATTGCGCGTCCTGTTGCTGCAAATGTTCAAATGTTTGTTAAGCTTATGGGACTTAACTACGGGGTCATCAGTCTCTAAGCTTACAAACTACTTATGAACTAGCTAAGACTAATAGCGGCACAAATATCCATGCCCGAGGGGGGATTCGAACCCCCGACCTTAGTGGCCGTGCTGACCGTGACTTGAGCGCCTCAGTCACCTCGGCCACCGCGGCCGGCCACTCTACCTTAATGATCCACTCCATGAGGTGCAAAACATTGCACAGTATTCCGTAGAAAAGGATTTCGTTCCTCCGACCGAGTCATCATTTAGTACTTTCTTCGTTTCAGTACATAACGTACAGTGAACATTGATACAGTCACTTTGGGACACTCGTCATTTACTTCAAAATTCAAAATGTTCAAATGTTTGTAAAGCTTAAAGACTTAATTGCGGGTTCATCAGTCCCTAAAAATTACAAACTACTTTGTACTAAACAGCCACGCTCGAGGGGACATCCGAACCCCCGACGAGGAACGGCCTCGCGCATCGTAGCATAGTGCCTCAATACGCTCACCTCTCCACCGCGACCATCATTTACAATCTCGTCTTTAATCACCTCATCGTCAATGGGATGCATAAATAGGAGGTGCCCATTAAAGGACGCCCCGATTTTAAAATTAAATAACACGAAAAGAAAGATGGATATAAGAATGCAGCAAACGATTCATTTGTAATAAAATCTGTAAGAATTTTTGCATTAATTTCGAGTTATTACCTATAATAAAATTCTAATAGACGGCGCTGTCATGACAATAAGTGGAAGCCGGCCGCGGTGGCCGAGGGGACTAAGGCGCTCCAGTCACGGTCTGCACGGCCACTACGGTCGGGGTTCGAATCCTCCCTCGGGCATGGATATTTGTGCCGTCCTAGTTCGTAAGTAGTTCATAAGTAGTTTGTAAGTTTAGGGACTGATAACCCCGTAGTTAAGTCCCATAAGCTTAACAAACATTTGAACATTTGAACAAAACAATCGGTTTCATTATTGAAATGTGGATGGACATCAGCGTACCGATTAAGACGTTGAAAACGTTTATTCGAGTAGAGAATGTGTGTTTTAGGTACTGAAATATCACAATTAAGAGCAAATTACTATGGCAACACGGCTGAGTTTTAAAACACAATCTTATGTTCCAGAAGAAAACCATTCGTAATTTCTAATCCGAATTCAATATAGGTGAACATTGTCTGAGGGAATGATCACCTGCCGGCCGCAGAGACCGAGCGGTCTGCGGCGCGTCAGTCACAGTCTGCACGACCGCTACGGTCGGGGGTTCGAATCCTCCTTCGGGCCTGGATGTTTGTGTCGTCTTTAGTATAAGGTAGTTAAATATGACTTTTCTTTCACTATTCTACCGATCTTTATATTATTTAATTTTAAAATCAGGGAGTCCTTTCATAGACACCGGTCTAGCTGCCTACATACGCCTCGGCGAATAATACTACTATTTCAATGCCGCCACACGATAATGTTCTTCTCCTTACATCAAAGCTCTGAACAAAGGGGAAAATGAATGGGGTGACAACATCAGTAGTAGGCAGCACAGGGAAGACTGTCCAAATGGCCGAAGTGGTTGAGGTGATGGCTCGCGACAAATGGGATGTTGGGTTGGGTTGTTTGGTTGGGACAGAGGGACTTAACTACTAAGGTTATCAGTCCCCCGGTGGGGAGGGGAAGGAGTGAGGATAGGAAAGGAGGGAGGGGGGGGAAAGGAAATGCAGTCCAGGGAGGAAAGAAGGAAGAAAGACTGCATTAGCTCAGGGCCCCGTGCTCGCCACGCACGTCCTCACGAAAGGACCGTGAGCCCCCTGGGAGACAAGTGGGATGTCCGGATCTGAATCCAGGTTCTACACAAACATCTGTTTCTATCTGCTGAATTATTTCAATTTCCAAAGTAGGTAACAGATTTGCATTCAACCAGTCTGTTAACGAGAGGAACTCAGGAAGGTTCAGTCCACATTCAAAATCAAATGGTATTTCACAACTGTGCTTATCAGTGCCTAGGATTACAAACTACTGAAACTATCTTGAGCGAACCTAAACAAAACACACACGCGTGCGTTTCGCCCTGCTGAGGCATCATCAGATAATCCGAAGGCAAAAAATACTTATGAAGAGGTGCATACTACATATATGTACAAGAATGTTAACAGTTATGAAGAAAATAACAGTAACTCGGGGTGTGGGGGTCGGGATTACCATATATGGCCTAGTTCTATGCTGTAAGAGCCATATCTGTAATTTATAGAAAGTAAAAGAGAATAAACTTACGTAAACGATATATGGTGACCTATCTGTCATCATTGCAAAATAAACCATTTAGGATGGAAACCTATCGTTATAGCCGTTTAAAATTTAGGCCTGAAATAGGATAATGCAGGCATATTCAAAGTGATAAACCAATCTGCTAAATATGAATGCCCGACATCATGACAAAAATGGAGTAACTTACGTTAGGCGAAACCAAACACGTCATGTGGTCACATAGAATGCGGCCGGCTTGGTGTAGGAAATAGCAATTGGTTTTACATTCCATGTGGCCCTCAGGGTAGTAAAGGTCAGCAAGTGATATAATAACAATAATTAACCAAATCGGAATGTCAAAATTTTTTGGTAATTTTAATCTTGACTTGGAATTTTGACAGTTGTAGCCGCGGTGTAGTATGTTTACTAAGCATGACGTCGTTTGAAAATAAATAATAGTATGTAGCAGCGATTTGGATAATTATTGTTATTATTAATAGCAATTGAGTCTCAACATAAAGTGCTTATTTAAATGGTATGAAAAATCCCATAGTATATAATTATTCAATAGCAGGACAAACACTGGAATCAGTTACTTCCATAAAATAATTGGAAGTAGATATAAGAAGCTACTTGAAATGGAACGATTATATAAAATTAATTGTAGGTGAGGCAGATGATAGACTGGGATTCATTGCAAAAATCATCAGGAAATGTAGATCGTCAACAGAGGAAATATGGTGCAAAAAATTGCATGCAATTATCACAGTGCAATCTCTATTATTCACAGTCCATTCTCGTCTTTTATGTATGTTTGACTGATAGAATAATCCAGTATGACCATTGTATTTTTAGTTAAATTGACTCAAGCTGTTTTCAGCCAGATTTATTTTATTGAATGTATTCGACTAACCTGTTTCAATACAGTTTTATCTATAATGAAGGTCCAGAACCGAAACTAGACGATTTTAAGGATTTAATAAACAGTTGATGATTAAAGATGCGTAAATACATGACGGCTGTTAACTCTCACTTTACCAAAACATTGAATTTAGTTTAAAATCAAATGTTTGTAGAACTTATGGGGCTTAACTACGGTGTCATCAGTCCCTAAACTTACAAACTACTTATGAACTAACTAAGACTAAGGACGGCACAAATATCCGTGCCCGAGGGGGGATTCGAACCCCCGACCGTAGTGGCCCTGCAGACAGTGACTGAAGCGCCTCAGTCCCCTCGGCCACTGCGGCCGGCTTGAATTTAGTCCCTCTCGTGTTGAAGAATTGTTTTATCAGTGGCTTCTAGTAATCCGGTGTGTTTAAGAAATACAAAGTAGATAAGGCAATCAGCAATATATTTTTCTCTCTCCAATTCTCCTTTATATGTGAGCAACAAAATCACAGAGCGCTTCACACCATTGTGTTTGTATATTCGAACACCGAGTAGTTAATTGTGTTTGCATGGGAGGTGTAAGTAGCAGACAGGGTCGCGGCGCGTACGCAACCCCAGCAAATTGCATTGTGCGGGGCAGAATAACAAACAGGACGTGTCCCACATTTCCCACGACACAACTCGCGCGCGGTAGATACAGCAGATAGCCGACGTGGCGCGTCTAGCATATTTCCCCAAAGCACAGCTCTCACCCCATTCCGACCCCCGCGCTAAGAGAATTAGACGCCGTGCTCCTCCTAGCTGTAAATTCATCAGACGACATCACGGTCTGCGCACTTAACTCAGTTGGACCTCTGCGGAATTTGTGAGTGTGTTTATGCCTGCGTGGTGGTGCTTTTACATCAAAGACGGCGAGTGGTGGGGGAGGGGGGAGAGGGGGAGGGGGGGGGGAGAGGAGCTGCATAGCTTGACTCTTATTCACTTTGTGGAGTAACCTCAGAAGCATGTCCTTCGCGCCACACCCACCTAACCAGGACATTACTCTGGAATTCCATTGCACTTCACATCCCACGACGGTTCTACACCAAAGAGCCAATAAAACTGGTATAGGCATGCGTATGCACTCACACAGATACTTAACCCTTTGTTGCCTGGCGGTACTTAGAAGTACCAGTAAGTTTTGATTCTCATTATTTTCTTATAATTCACTTTCGTGATCTGAGAGCATGTCGGGACATAGCAGTACCTCTGCTCTACCGTTTCAGAGATGTTATTGCGCGATACATAGGCCTTTCTGGCAGCCAGAGCTTATAATTGTTTTTCGTGCGCTGCTGTGAAATCAGAAGATTGTGTGTGTTTGTTTCCACGCTGTTGCCTGGCTTTGTGCGCAATTTATTGAAACTTCCGTTGGGTTTTCCAATGTTGGTACATACCCTCTTTGTTTTTTGATAATAGTTTGCAGCAGTACATTACAAGCAAGTGAGATAAAGTGGACATTATAAAGCGGTCTTATTAGTTCCGTCAGGTTGTGCGAACACGTTATTGTAGCTACAATACGTTAAACCTCTCTAGTTGTTCCACTTTTTTATCACACAGGTGGACTAAAATCGGATAACTGCTGCTATTTTCGGTCTCTGGTTGATGCAGGGATTGAAGCAATTTTGAATCAGGACATTCCAAAAATGTTTCAAATGTTTGTATAGCTTAAGGGACTTAACTACGGGGTCATCAGTCCCTAAACTTACAAACTACTTATGAACTAACTGAGACTAAGGACAGCACAAATATCCATGCCCGACGGGGGATTCAAACCCCCGACAGTAGTGGCCGTGTACTCCGTGACTGGAGCGCCTCAGTCCCCTCGGCCACCGCGGCCGGCGAGGACATTCTCTCTGATATTTTGGAAGGGAGGGAGGAAGAATAAAGTAGTGTATTTTACGTCAAACTTTCATGCCACTGAACAGAGTGTAGTATCGAGAAAGCAGAAAGAAGAGCCTAGTATGACTGTACCATGTCCAGTTATCATATGCGAGTACAAAAAAAAAAAACCATGAGTGGGGTGGATCATGCAGACAGATTACGATGAAGTTACGGTCATGACAGGCGATCAAAGAAATGGTAGCACCATCCCTTCTAGGGGCAATTAAAACTACTTTTATCAATGTTTATGTCATATCCAGTAATTTACATGGGCCACTTCCAAAGCTAGAATTCAGGCGTGCTGTGGTATTAGGGCTAATGAATGAGCAGCAAGTGCCAAATCTCAAAAAGAAAAACTCTAATAAAGATTAAATTGGATTCCATTATCTGGATGGGTGTGCTCAACGGCCACAAAATCACTTTTATCAATAATGAAAGGAGCAGCATTAGCCGTAAAATCTTTTGCTTTATTTAGGCAATTCGATTTCGGTTTTCCAAGAAACCATCTTAAGTGCTGTCAGCAAGTTCAAAAAGCATATTAGTAAAATGTATAGTGACATTTACGTCTAACAAATCCATTGGCATAGTTAGATACATGTGATACTATCTGGTGTCATACATACAAAGTCAAGTTTGACTTTGCTCCTTTCATTATTGATAAATAACTCTACCAAAGAGAAAGAAAGATAATTTTTCTGTTCCTAAAGATATACATCTCGGCAACAAAGAGCCATTTTGTAGAAATGAAAAGTGTCCCAAAAAATAAATAAATAAATAAATAAGTATTCAGTCGAGAACACATTCACAGTCTAGTGCATGTTAGTGTATTTGTGTTGCAATGCCAAAAAGAACTGTTTCTTACAATTTCATGAGATATCACTAAGTATGTGATATGGATGTAAAAATCACATACTGTTAAAAAAGTTCCTCTAGAAGCAAAATTTAATATATGTGCAGAAAAAACATGAATATCATATTTCATGTTAATTAATTTTGTAATGTAAATGTGTTTAATTTTTATTTAGAATAACGTACAAGTTTTACAAATTCGAGCATTTTTCTGTGCATGTGGTGGCTCTGTCCATGCAGCCTGACGTTACTTTTGAGTACCAGCTGTGACAAAAGTTGAAAATAATAAAATAAAATTTTACAAGAAAACATAGTGCCTTTTGAGGTCACAACCCCATAAACTCGACAAAGAAAATGTAAAAATGTAATTTTTTTCTTATGTCAGGAAAAAAAATGGTTAAACACTCAGAGGACTACGCTGCGGTCGACAACGCTTGTATAAGACAACACATATCTGGTGCTAGCGTTAGATGCATTTCGGCTGCAACAACGATTTAAGTCATTTTGAACGTGGTGTTATAGTCGCCGCACAAGATTAGGGACACAGCATCCCCGAGGTAGCGATGATGTGGGGATTTTCCTGTACGGCGCTTTTCACGGGTACACCGTGAATATCGTGAATCTCCGACATCGATGCGACCGGTAAAAGATCCTAAAAAAAGGGAGCGACGATGACTGAAGAGAATGGTTCATACTCGTGTACCCTTGCTGAGTGCACGACACAAATGGTGTTGCCGGCCGCGGTGGCCGAGAGGACTGAGGCGCTCCAGTCACGGCTGCACGGCCACTACGGTCGGGGGTTCGAATCCCCCCTCGGGCATGGATATTTGTGCCGTCCTTAGTATTAGTTAGTTCATAAGTAGTTTGTAAGTTTAGAGACTGATGACCCCGAAGTTAAGTCCCATAAGCTCAACAAACATTTGAGTATTTGAACAAATGGTGTTGGGCGTGTGCACTTGGAGTGATATGGGACCCATATACACAACAATCAGAACGATGTACTAAATGAACAAACGGAACTCAAACATAAAAAATACATCGACATTTTATTCACATTATAAACAAACAAGAGAATGGATAAACACCAAAGATTTCAAATCCATAGTAAAACTCCAATACAAAACCAATAAATAAACCAAAGACATCAATGTATAAATTACTGGTTACAATGTGAACTTATAATATCGTTGACAGCTGCCACTACAGTCTAACAAGAGAAGTACATGGGCTCGAACAAACATATCTGTAAGAACGTTTGGTTACAGGATCTCTACGTACACCTCAATGTGCTGGTGGGTGTCGTTTTTATGCAAAGCAGTGCAGTGATGCTCTAGATAGCACTGTAAATGTAATTTTAGACGCCATATGTAATGTAGATATCTTAACTATAATTTATGTAATAATCATCGTACATGTTCTCTAGCGTATTGTCATCAAAAGCCGTGATGATAGTTGCAACTTTAACCTTCTTCCCGAAAGACTGTTGGTATTCACTGCCACTGCTTCCATCGCCTCTTCCCGCACTTACCGTAGCACTACCGCTTGCAATGAGTTGTTTGTCATTATCATCCCTATTATCGTCAATTTGTGTTGGTGTTACAACAGATCAACTTATATTTCTGTACCATAACAGATACGAGAAAGCCTGCGAATGAGTCATCTTCTACACTAATACCATCTTCACGAAGAAAGGTTCTTCGTAACTTCATCTCAACCAATCGCAGTACATTATCAATATTGATTACTAATCGCCGCCCCATCTGACGCTTCACCACACAAATAACGTCACAAAACGCAACTTCGGAGGCACGCTTTACCGTTCCTAATGGCGAACCGACAGGTCAAAGTGCAGTATGGCAAGGCACACGCAGAGGCCTCTAACGGACGACTGCAGAGTCTTGCAGATGAGGGAGTATCACTAGTGCAATAAGGGATCTTTACATTATCTCTCATACGATTTTGGTGTATTTGTGTTTGTTCGAGCCCAAGTACTTTCCTTCTAAGTCAGGCTGCTACTATAAAAAACTGAAAAAATCGATTAATATAACCAGTGCTGCTGCACATATACAGATAAGCAGCAATAGATAAGCATTACATCAGCTTTTAAAATCAATTGGGCAGCAAATAAACGACAACAATATTATAAGTAATGTAAGTAAAACTTTGTAAAAAAAAAAAAAAAAAAAAAAAAAAAAAATATGCCGGCCGCGGTGGCCGAGGAGACTAAGGCGCTCCAGTCACGGTCTGCAAGGCCACTACGGTCGGGGGTTCGAATCCCCCCTCGGGCATGGATATTTGTGCCGTCCTAGTTCGTAAGTGGTTCATAAGTAGTTTGTAAGGTTAGGGACTGATAACCCCGTAGTTAAGTCCCATAGACTATTTAAAAAAATTATAATTATGTTATAAGAATATATGTAACAACTCCTCTATATTACTCGTTTTTACAGAACACCTGATGATGGCCTAAGGCCGAAATAATGTTATAGTGAGATAATAAAGTTCTAAAGCAGTCTAAAATAATTTATAATTATTGTGGTATTGAACATGTCGGTCAAAGACATACTCTACACTTTGGGCCCCAGAGAACGGGAAAAGTTCATAAGTAGTTTGTAAGTTTAGGGACTGATGATCCCGCAGTTAAGTCCCATAAGCTTTACAGATATTTGAACATTTGAATCCACTCGGTGGCGTTGCTCACCTGTTGACAATAGAAAGGTCGCGTAGGATCTCACAGACACGTATTTCCGGAAAAGGCAACCCGCGCGTCAGCATATCTAAACATTATATGATTAATTTTCATAAAATAAATGTTCAATTCCTACTTTTATAATCCTTACAAGTTTTCCCCTCTTTTTGTTAACTCATTAACTGCAAACTCTGAAGTTAATTAAACCTAACGGTGCAATGTTGACACTGTATCTCTCAGACACAAAGCGACCACCAATTTTTTCCCCCTAGTGACGCGACCTTTGCAGCGTTAACCAGCGGGTCGCCGCATATGAACAATCAGCTCGTAACTTCAGCATAGTGATAACAATTAACGGCAGCGTCAAAGCTGTTCGCGACGGCATTAAAACCGCTCACAAACACATCGGTACACGGTCCCATTGGCGGCATTGAACCATTGTTACGTTCACTTGTGCTTGACAAATTACGGTTAGGCTGTGGCTTATTACGTGTGTACTATTTCAATTTCCGGTGGCCGAGGAGACTGAGGCGCTCCAGTCACTGTCTGCACGGCCACTACGGTCGGGGGTTCGAATCCCCCGCGGGCATGGATATTTGTGCCGTCTTTAGTATAAGGTAGTTGATAAGTAGTTTGTAAGTTTAGGGACTGATGACCCCGTAGTTAAGTCCCATAAGCTTAACAAACATTTGAATTTCGGGTGCCGACGTGATTTAAAAAACTAAAATATGAAAAAAATAAAATTAAATCTTTGGGAGGTGCCGGGGTGGGGAGGGGTTTCAGCCCTGTTAGCCCCTCCCCCCCCCCCCCCAAGTGGCTGCTCCACTGGTTGATCGTAGTTTGGTTTCTTCGTATGTGTTGCTATATATTTTCCACTTAATTTCAGAAATATCTTATGATGGCAAAGAACGAAACGCATCATCGTATACACGGTGTTTCAGGAGGAATGATAAATACTGTAGGAAGCAGTACTGCAAAAGAAATGCAATACAAATGTTACATAAAATGCGCCCAGTTTTTTTATTGAATACGGAGATACGGCTATTAGTACATAAACCTAATAAAGACAAATGAGGACTTCTCGCCGATTCTTCCATCGGTTACTGGTAGAACGTCATCATAATGAATTAAAAGCACAATTTTGCGGATGTTCTACTAGTTTATTTTCATAAACTCAATCGTTTTTCGGCTTACAAGGCCATTTAGACTTTAGAAGTTCGTATTTATTTAGTTAATCTGTTTTCGGCATACAAGGCCGTTTAAGACAGCCCTGTAAGCCAAAAACCGGTAACTAAATAAAAACAAACTTGTAGAGCATACACGCCGGCCGCGGTGGCCGAGGGGACTGAGGCGCTCCAGTCACGGTATCCACGGCCACTACGGTCGGGGGTTCGAATCCCCCTTCGGGCATGGATATTTGTGCCGTTCTTAGGATTAGCTAGTTCATAAGTAGTTTGTAAGTTTAGGGACTGATGACCCCGTAGTTAAGTCCCATAAGCTATACAAACATTTGAACATTTTTTTGTAGAGCATACACAAAATTGTACTCTTTATTCAATATGATGATGTTCTATGAAGCAACGTGAAAAGAATTGGTGAAAATGTCCTAATTTGCCATTGCTTTGCTTTGTTTGGGTTACATACTAACAGTTGTATGCCTGTACTTAATAGTTGGACACATGTTACGAGGAATTTTTATTTTATTTCGTCTATACGAGCACCTACTAAAACTTCTTCTGTTACTCCTGAAAGACGCTGTATGGTGGGTAATAAAGTCACATTGCTTTCAGGTGACGTCTTCGTCAACGATCTAATCAGATGATGCGTAACAGTGTTAGTAATTATCAAACTTGGAGCATTCTTCCTTCGTAACTACTCGTCACGTCTTTGTTGATAAGTTACATTGGAACATCTATTATATCAAGCGTAACTGTATACGATTTTAACTTGACGACAAGACATACGAAAAATTCCAGTATTTCATTGCCCTTTAACACAAAGCTTTTTTTTACTCCGTCGAGAGGACTCTCCCGTTTTATGATGCCTGTGGCGTGCCAATCACTGTACGCCACATTTTAACTGACAGGGAAAGTACATGGGCTCGAACAAACATATCTGTATGAACGTTTGGTTACAGGATCTCTACGTACACCTCAATGTGCTGGTTGGTGTCGTTTTTCTGCAAAGCTCTGCAACCATGCTCTAGATAGCACTGTAGATGTAATTGTATACTCCATACGTAATACAGATGTCTTAACTATAACTTATGTAATAATCATCGTACATGTTCTCTAGCGACTTGTCATCAAAAGCCGTGATGATAGTTGCAACATTAACCTTCTTTCCGAAAGACTGTTGGTGTTCACTGCCACTACTTCCATCGCCTCTTCCCGCACTTACCGTAACACTACCGCTTGCAATGAGTTGTTCGTCATTATCATCCCTATTATCATTATTATGAGTTTCTAAATACAGTATCTAACTTATGCTCATATTTCTGGACCATAACAGATACGAGAAAGCATGCAAATGATTCATCTTCTACACTAATACCATATTCACGAAGAAGGGTTCTTCGTAACTTCATCTAAACTAATCGCAATACTTTAGCAGGATTGATTAGCAATCGCCGCCCCATCTGACGCTTTACCACACAAATAACATCACAAAACGCAACTTCGGAGGCACACTGCACCGTCCCTACTGGCGAACCGACAGGTCAAGGTGCAATGCGGCATGGCACACGCAGAGGCCTCTAATGGGCGACTGCAGAGTTTTGCAGATGCGGGAGTATCACTAGTGCAATAAGGGATCTTTACATTATCTCTCATACGATTTTGGTGTATATGTGTTTGTTCGAGCCCAAGTACTTTCCTTGTGAGTGTACTTTATTCCGTGCTGAGAGGGCAGCGACGTATGTTGTCGGTGGTCTGGTTTATGTTTTGAAGTTCTGTGCATTGTCTGGACTCTGGCCTAAGATTTTAGCCTGGAGGATTTAGTGCGTTGGTAAACTGGCTGGCTCATTCTTAATCCGGTAATCAGCCAGATATTATAACCCGTTATTGTATTTTAATTACCTCTACATCTGTCTACTTCAGTAGGCAAACTTACATTGCTGATTGGCAACGACATGTTAGTGCGTTTATTTAGCTGCCCTCACAGTTTGACTAGTTTAGCTACTTTTTATTTCTGTTGCCGTTTTTTAGTTATTTCCTGTTCACTCAGTTCACACTCGTCACCTACTACATTTGTAAGAGCGCTAAAGATCTAGCTCTTGTGCGTCCAAAACATCCTATCGTAACCCTCAGTATTTGGTCTTTCTTCCATCCTACTTTCTGTCTTTCGCCCCACTTACCCCTCTATATCCCTCCCCCCCCCCCCCTCTCTCTCTCTCTCTCCATCCATGCGTCCCTGTTGCTGAGGCGTAGCAGACGCTCTCACGCACACACACACACACACACACACATACACGTCCCGTGGGAGTTAGTCGCGCAAGTGGCCACCCCCTGCCTGTTGCTTTGTGACAAACATCGCAAGCGTCTCGCCGTGTTTACCCTCCTCCGGTTTACATGCCCGCCACGTCTGTTTGCCGCCTGGCTGTTAACAACACGAAGCGCGTCTCTAACTCTTAGCGCGCGCACACACACACCAAACTCGATAACTTTGTGGGGTACATGTTCCTCCCGTCGTAAGCCAACATTCACTACATTGCGCGGTTTAATCAGGATAAGGACACAATTGTGAATTAGCACCACTGAAGAAGTGGTAGCTCTTTCTGCAGCATAAAAGACGTGTCAGCTAGCCACCGTGCTAATTGTATCCCTTTATGTTTAGACTGATTAAGTACGAGGAACATTTATTTTCCGATTTCTTTTCTCTATGCTGGCTACTGTTAGAAAATGTGAATGTTTACTGGAGATGACAGAACTGTATGGCCTATAGAACTCTAGAGGCAGTGGATAAAGTTAGAGCTGGTTGATGAAGAGTTCTAGGGCTTCCAGCCGGATGGCAGTGTCTTCAAACCGCCACGTTCGACGAGAGTCATACATGAGTTAGAAGTCATTGACAACCGGCTGGAAGCAAATCAGATGTTCAAAAGTTTGTAAACCTTTGTGACCAAACTGCAGTGATCATTAGGCCCTAAACTTACAAACTACTTAAACTAACTTTTGCTATGAACAACTCTCTCTCTCTCTCTCTCTCTCTCTCTCTCTCTCTCTCTCTCTCTCTCTCACGCACACACACACACACACACACACACACACACACACACACCACATTCCGAAGGGAGGACTCGAACCCCCGACAAGAAGTTGCTGCAAAAGGGTTGGTATTGACTTGTGTTTTCTGACAAACGAATTGCACAAGAAATTGAATTCAGATAGTGTAGTAATCAGGTATTGAAATCAAACAACAACGTGACGTACCAGAAGCTATGGCATGGATAAGCTAAGGATAGTTGGAAACGGGACAGACACAGACGGAGGTGACTGCAGCAATTGCAGTGTCCCAAAGTTTAATTTCTAGTACCTGGACGAGATTTCAGACAACGGGAACCGTTAAAAGAAGGCAAGGCCGAGACAAAAGGCTGAATACAACTAAGCTGCAACGCATCCTCCAGGCAGCAGCCCAGGGGACTGAGGCGCTTCAGTCACGGTCTGCACGGCCACTACGGTCGGGGGTTCGAATCCCCCCTCGGGCATGGATATTTGTGCCGTCCTAATTAGTAAGTAGTTCATAAGTAGTTTGTAAGTTTTGGGACTGATGACCCAGTAGTTAAGCCCCATAAGCTTTACAAACATTTGAACATTTGCAGCAACAGGACGCGCAATATCAACACAGACTGTTAGGAATCTCCTTAGAAAATGTGGAATCTACGCACGGAGGCCTACGGTGTGTGTTCCATTAAAGCCACGATACCGTTTAGCCCGTAGAAACTGCGCGGAGGAGTCTCAAGATTGGAGTCGCAATGACTGATGCCGGATTCTGTTCACAGATGAGTCAAGATTTTTTGTTCAGCCGGACAATCGTCGTTCCGTCATCTGGAGAGAATGTGGAACAATCCTGCTTATGTGCAGGAAACATCACCATATGATGGTGGCGGACGAATAACGCGAGCAGGAGTCAGTATTGGTGAACGTACTGACCTGTATGTCACTCAGACTGCTCAGAGGTATAGAGAGGTGTTCATTCGATCTTTTGTTGCTGGTGCCATATGAGATGGATTCCTTCTGGTGGATGATAAGGCTCCTTCCCAGGAGCTGCAATGGTGGACAACAGGCTTGGCGCTGAGTGAATGAATGGAGTAGCCAGCATGTTCAACGGATTGCAACCAGATTGAGCACGTCTGACATGCACTCGGTAGACGCATTGCAGCCAGACCACCACCTTCCACAACGTCTGCAGAGCTCGATGTTGCAATCATGGAACAACGGCCAAATATCCTTCAAGAGCTGATTGATAACCTCATACTGTCCACGACACGCAGGTGTGCATCTGTACTGGGCGTTAGAAGCGATCACACACCACGTTAGAAGGCAATGAGTTTTTCACTATTATGGTAGTCCCATGTTGCCTCGCGCTAGTAAACGCCATGTAAATCTCAAGAAAAGAAAAAAAATGTTCAAATGTTTGTAAAGCTTATGGGACTTAACTGCGGTGTCATCAGTTCTAAAACTTACAAACCATTTATGAACTAGCTTATACTAAAGACGACACAAACATCCATGCCCGAGGGGGGGATTCGAACCCCCGACGAGAAACGGCCTCGCGCATCGTAGGATAGCACCTCAATGCGCTTTGCTGCTTCGCCGCGGCTCAAGTAAAAAGTTAGCAAAGTATCGTACTGTATCATACACAAATTACAAGTGTAACCAATATCTGAGTAAAATACGTTACCATATGTACCAGGTGAACAAAAAGTCAGTATAAAGTTGAAAACTTGATAAATCACAGAATAATGTAGATAGAGATGTAAAAATTGACACACATGCATGGAATGACATGGGGTTTTATTATTTTAAAAAGTTAAAAAATGTCCAACAGATGGCGCTTCATCTGATCAGAAAAGCAATAATTAGCAAAAAAATCAAGACAAAGCAAAGATGATGTTCCTTACAGGAAATGCTCAATATGTTCACCATCATTCCTCAACAATAGCTGTAGTCGAGGAATAATGTTGTGAACAGCACAGTAAAGCATGTCCATAGTTATGGTGAGGCATTGGCGTCGGATGTTGTCTTTCACATCCCTAGAGATGTCGGTCGATCACGATACACTTGCGACTTCAGGTAACCCTAAAGCTAATAATCGCAGGGACGGAGGTTTGGGGACCTGGGAGGCCAAGCATGACGAAAGTGGTGGCTATGCACACTATCATTAACAAACGACGCGCGCAAGAGATCTTTCATGCGTCAAGAAATAGTGTTTTTTGTCCTAATAAAATCCTATATCATTCCTAGCATGTGTGTCAATTTTTACCTCTCTATCTACATTATTCCGTGATTCATTAAGTTTTAAAAAATTTATACTGACTTTTTGATCACCCAGTATATTTGTATGATATCTTACCTGACCACCTAATTGCTTTGAACAGTGTATTTAAGGAACTGTTTCCTTTTTTTAAATGGACGAACGTGTTTACAAATTGGAACATTTTATTTGTTGTATGACTATCAAAAGGTGAACTGCAGCTGATAGTCCAAATACAGTTTACTTTGATTAATTTACTAAGTCGGCTCCCATTAAATGATTCTATAACCTCCATCAGTATGAGGGCGTAAGTGGTATCAGCATGGTATAAAGAATATGCTAAATACGATCGTACTGCTTCGTCAACATTATACGATCTACCTTCTAAGCCAGAACTTTCGACATCTGCTAAGTTTTCAGCTGGTGGAGTTTAGTTACGATTGATAACGGTTTCATTTAAATATCTGATCATCAAAAACAAAGTTGTTAATAATAATTTTTTGTCAACAAAGGCAAATTGTGTTTATTAGGAAGACGTTTTAACTACCCAGATAACACAGCCTTATGGATAATGCGGAGACATGGACTGTCTTAAAGCACGTCTCCCTCACAACATTTACTTTAATTCTGCGTCATTGCTCTCCTATGCAGTTTTTGCGCTTTAAAATTGAAGTTATCAGAAGTAGAAGATGTTAACTCAAGGCTATGAAAAAAAACTTCTACTGCTGAATGCGTCAATTTTAACTTTCTTTACTTCATTTGAAATATCTATCTGAGAACGATATCGTCCTCTTCAAACCACAAAACACAGGCTAAGTGATTGAAGTTTGTATTAACTTGTATGGTTTTTTAAACCACTCTACAGGTAGCGGCATGTGCACGAAGCAATTAAACGCTCGTATTCCCTGAAGCGTCATCAGATAGCGCTAGTGGCGTTATAAGGTAGCTCCTGTGTGTTTGTATTCCACACGGTACGGCACTTTTATGCGCGTAATGTATGATTTCATTAATCTCCATTAAAATACAAGTATACAAAAGCGCACTGTTCTTTGTTCTTAAATTAAAAGAGGCACTTTAAAAAATCCATGTTGGGGAAACGCTTTTTTAAACTGAGACGACGATCTGCACACTGTAGGAAAATGGAACGTACTGGAGCTTTATTGAATGTCGGTCGAAACGTTAAAGTACTTGATATCAGTAGAAGAATCAAAAATGAAATCGTTGATACCCAGTTAAACCGCGTTCTATTGCTTCACTAACTTAAAAGATGTTACCTGCACAAGCAAAACCTGACTTGGGTAATGTAAAATAGTTACTAAAAATTACAACTACATAAAACCACAAAAACTCCGTTATAAAGAAACTCGACTTACGTACTAGATGTAACAAATCAAAGTGAACTTTAGCAACTACTCTCTAAACACGTGTTTTAGAATAATACTTATACTTTGTCTTTCATTACCAAGCTTGTACATCAAAGAAGGAAATATACCTTCAGCATTTAACCTAAAACCTAATTAATACTATCAATTTACTCCTTACGCACTACTCCTTCCTTTGACTGGCTTGTGTCTCAAACTCAAATCTCTCTCTCTCTCTCTCTCTCTCTCTCTCTCTCTCTCTCTCTCTCTCTCTCTCTCTCACACACACACACACACACACACACACACACACACATGCATACATACACTTCTTTCCCTCTTTTCCATATCTCTCTGACTTAACATTCATAAGACACTACCTTAGCTCCCGTATGGGGGGTTCAAATCCCCCCCCCCTCGGGCATGGATATGTGTGTTGACCTTAGGTTAGTTTAACTTAGTTTAAGCAGTTTGTAAGTCTAGGGACTGATGACCAAAGTACTTTGGTCCCATAAGAATTACTAACACTCTCCGCAACACATTTTGCAACAGTATCGACGTATTCCAATGAATAGCCTGTGAAATAATACCAGTGCCGTCCACAAAGTTCCGTTTCTATTTATACCCACGATAACGCTACGATTGCAGTTCCGAGTATGCGCGGCAGTTACTCTGACTCAAGGAGAAGACATTACGCCATTTTCAGATCTCTGCTGCCGGCCTGTGCTTTGTAATCCAAAGGATATTTAGTTAAACCAAAGGAAATTCACCGGCAAATCTGCGAAGTTTATGGTCAAGATGCTATTAGTGATTCAATGGTTAAAAGATGGGTCAGACTGTTAAATGAAAGACATGATCAAGTGCACGATGAAGAACGAAGTGGAAGCCCGTAAGTTTACACTTAGTGCCCTTGCTAAAGAAGTTCCGCAAAACTCACGATCACTAATTCATGAAATTGTTACTGAAAACTTAAATTTCGAAAACTTTGCTCAAAATTACTGAACAACACAAAAAACAACGGATGGGCAATGGACTTAGCTTTTTACGCAATGAAGAAGGCGATGGTTTCCTTTCTCGGATAGTCACGGGGGATGAAACGTGGGTAACGTACGACACCCGTTGAAAGAAAACAGTAGTCAGTTGACTGGAGACATACTTCATCCCCAACGTAGGTTAAGCAGAACCAAATCTTGGCACCTACACGGCGTCAACTCTACTTAATACCTAGGAGTAACAATTAAAAACAACTTAAATTGGAAAGAACACACTGAAAAACATTAAAGGGAAAGCGAACGAAAGACTATGTTTCGTTGCCAGAACAGAATGTGCAACAGTTATACTAAAGAAATACCTACACTACACTTGTGCCTCCTATTTTGGAGTATTGTTGGCATTGTGGGATCCCGACAAGTGGAACTGACAGATAATTCAGAGGAAGTTCAGAGAATGGCAGCTCGTTTTGTATTATCGCTATATAGGGGAGAGAGTGTCTAGGGAATGTTGCACGAGTTGAGATGGAAATCACTTAAACGAAGGCGTTACTCGTTGCGACGAGATCTATTTGCGAAATTTCTTTGACCAACTTTCTCTTCCGAATGAGAACATATTTTGTTAGCACCCACCTACATAGGAAGATATGATCATCAAAATAAGAGAAATCAGAGCGGAAACGGAAAGATTTAGGTATCCTTTTTACCCATGAGCTATTAGAGAAAGTAACTATAGAGAAACATCATAAAAGCGGTTCTGCCATGCACTTTAATTTGACTTGCAGAGTTTTTATGTAGATGTAGAAAAGTCATGTGCTGGGGACAGAAAAACCATTTTGCTGGTTGATTTCGTATCACGAGGCCAAACAGTCAGTGCACATGGTTACTGCGAGAACAATAAGAAATTGTTCAATACAGAACAAGCAACGAGGATTACTGTGAAAGATGTTGTTTTTTCTCCACGATAATTCCCGAGCTCACACGGCGAATGTGACGAAACAACCCTGACGGGTATTTCACTGGGACGTGTTTCATCATCCGTACAGCCCGGATCTCGCTCCTATCGACTTTCTTCTTACACCTAAAATCTGTCGTTTATGGTCAACACGTCAACGATGATGACAAGCTGAAGGGACATATTACCACATGGTTATATACATAGGCGGCAACCTTCTATGAAGGCATGCAAAAACGTGTCCAGCGCTATGATACGTGCCTACTAAATTTCGGAAGCTAAAAAGAGTAGAAAAGTGGAATAAAACGCAATTTGCGATCAATTATGGCTTCACTGTACTAGGTTTAAATGGAATACCAAAGTGCGGCGAATGAAAATTTGTGCCCGGCCGAGATTCGAACCCGGGATGTCCTGTGTACTAGGCAGACGCGTTGACCACTCCGCCACCGAGGATACAGTTACCAACCCGACTGCAGAGGACTCTTACCTGCACGTCTCCCGCCACACCAAATCTCCATTCGCCACGCTCTCTCTTTCCTATATCACAGCCTATTTGTGCTGTAATGCTCGCAGCCACAATACTGTATTCCCGCATCAGGGAGAACAGACCATCAGGTATCGAGACACAACTGATTGTCGTCAGCCTAGCCTCGGTTTGTATACAATTATATATTTTTGACGACGTTACAGCGTTCATTTAATGAAATAAATCGCAATTTGCGATCAATTATGGCTTCACTGTACTAGGTATAGATGGAATACCAAAATGCGGAGAATGAGAATTCGGGCACAAATTTTCATTTGCCGCACTTTGGTATTCCATCTAAACCTAGTACAGTGAAGCCATAATTGATCGCAAATTGCGTTTTATTTCATTAAGTGAACGCTGTAACGTCGTCAAAAATATATAATTGAGTAGAAAAGTAGTTTAACAGTTGTCGAGTTTTGTGCAATAAATTTTGTTTTTGTTTTATATAACCAAACGGATCTTGCTTTTTGGACATACCTCATAAAGCTGTACAAAACATTGTTCGAGAGATGTTTCATATAAGTGAATAAGTTTCTTTAAATAATACGGCTTGGAGGTTCAAAGTAGTTAGTACCTATTCTGATATTTACTATAAGGGACTTTGGGAGATCACAGAAAACCAAAATCTGGATGCATGGACGGGGATTTGAATTTCCATCATTCTTGAGTGCGGGCCCATTGTCTTACCACTGCGCCATCTCCTTCGCTACCTTAACAGTGGAAGGGCAGCCTAGTGAAGAGAAACAGTATCTCTTTCTGCATAATCTTCATTGTCTACCCCAAAGCGCAGAGCGGCCTATTTGAGATCCGACTCATTATACAGAGGCGCATTTCTTTTCACGATTCCCAGGCGAGCAGGTGGGTCCCTTGGGTTACTAGTCAAAACATTTCCCTTACCATCACCCGTATTCCCGCTCTTAACTGAGAGACTGCTGTTATTTCTAATTTCAGGGTGCGTACACATTCCTTATACTCCTTAGAAAGTCCTTCTACATCTGCATACATATTCCGCTAATCAAATTTAAGTGCATGGCGGAGGGTCCATCGAACCGCTTTTATGATTGATTGTAAGAAGTAATCCGTCTTATGCTGACTGCAATAAATAGATTTATTTTACACCAGACGCGTTTCGCTTTCTATTTTAAAAGCATCTTCTGTGGTCTGTAAATAATACAAAATGTTTTTACAGTTTGTTGTCGATACATAGATTAAAAATACTTATTAAAAAACTTTGTGCACGTTAGGCCTATGTGTCTAACTTGATATTTGGTATCCTCAAGGTGTTGTTCTCGTCTTTACATCTCACTGCTGTTTCTCCGTCTTGTTGGCTTGTGTTTTTCGGCTGTGTACAGAACTTTTCGTCTGTTTTTGTGACGTTTCTTCCGTTTCATCAAAGCACATTACGCACTTCACTTATTTCGCATCCTGATTTCATGTCACTTTGTTTTGAATGGAATGCCTTTCGATTTGTTTATACTTCACTACAGTGTGGTTATATTGGTTTTGTCCCTTCATTTGTTTTAGGTGTGGTCTGTGACTGTTGCCAACATTATATATTTATATTTATAGACATGAATACAATTTAATTCCACGTGTGTGTGTGTGTGTGTGTGTGTGTGAGAGAGAGAGAGAGAGAGAGAGAGAGAGAGAGAGAGAGAGAGAGAGATAATTTCGGCGAACAGCACATTCAGATGAATAAATGAAGGTTTACTTGGGTTTTGGTGTAGGGGAGGGGGGAGGCGAGGGTATCGCCATTTACGTTTTTCTGAGAGGGGTGGGGGGAGGTTGACTCTCAGAGTGTTTATTTTTATGTTAGGTGGTCAATAAGCTTGAAAAGTGTGTTTTATGCTAGATTGGTTTGGTCATTTATGAGATGTTTCTTTTCTGCTATTGTTTTTTGAATATGGTAGTTTTCTTGAGCGTTCCATTTTCTAACAGCGCACGGGGAAAGCTGATGATGAATTGCCGGCCTATAGATCTGAATGATTTATCGAGTAAATGAAGTTGAACAGATTTCTTTTAGTGCTCGTATGGATGTTTCACACTTTTCTTTGTTTAGGGTCAATTGCAGAATTTTTGCACTTTTCAGATATCTAAATCACTTTGCAGTTGCTTTTGATCTTACGGTGACTTTACTAACCGATAAATGACAGCATCATCCTCGAAGTCCTGATAGAAAATCACGAATCCAACCTCACAACTGTAGCGTTATTCAATAACCACGCAGTTTGATTAGAAGACACTTGTGAAGTACAGTGTCAACCCGCGAATCGAGAAATATGGAATCCATTGTCAATAGCACTCAACACTTCATGTGAGTAAAGAGCTAGCCGTGTTTCACAAGAATGATATTTTCTGAATCGGTGTTGACTATGGGTAAATAGGGCGTTCTCTACAAGGTAGTTCATAAACAGTTTTTATATCAGCCAACCGGTTGCGTCATTTTTAGGTGCTTGACCTAGGTTTCGTTGCCAATAGGTTTTTTTCTTTATTGTATTTTAAAGCCTCAATAAGGGTGGCAAGCTGCCAGCAGCTTACAGGGCTGCTCTTCAGCCGAGGCGATTCACTATAATAAATAAACATATTTTAACAAAAAAGGGAGGTAAGTTGCCACTACGGACAACTTCATCAGAAGAATAAAAACAGTTACCTAAAAATGATAACCACAGAATAAATATCTTATATAAGGAAAAAATTTTACACAGGCTGAACAGTGAAAACACCAGTACTTACATGGAACACATGACGTCAAAAATATTACGAGCAGGATTGCTCAAGTCGATTACAATAAAAACTAGCGTTTTTGCCATACAAATAAAGCCAGTGTGGTGTAAAGGCCATGAAGAAACTGCCTACGTGGCATCAAACACGTAGCCACGTAAACGTGCACTAGGGCGCGCCACAAAAACGTTAAAATGTTTGTAGAGCTTATGGGACTTAACTACGGGGTCATCAGTCCCTGAACTTACAAACTACTTATGAACTAGCTAATACTAAGGACGGCACAAATATCTATACCCGAGGGGGAATTCGAACCCCCGACCGTAGTGACCGTGCAGACTGTGACTGACGCGCCGCAGAACGCTCGGCCACCGCGGCGGGCGGCGCGCCACACGCGGGCCACAAGTCACGTTACATAATTACGGACATAATAGTATACATTTGTGAAAGGTTAGACGAAAATTGCTTACAATATTATATTCCAAGATTAAATGAAAGCTCCAAGTAGGAGAAAATGTGACAGAAAATCGTCAGAAGTATGCAGACGCATAGGTACTTACAAAAGTCATAGATTAATAGCGAAGTAGTATGAGCAACTCTGCATACAAAACTTTTTACAAAAAACTGAAAAGATCACGTATAGCAGAAATAACGTATTAAAGTGAATGAAGTACAACCAATTAAAAGACAAAGCAATGTTACTGAATTGGAAGAGGGAAAAAGCCCGAAATACAAGCATCACCTTAACGTGAACGCCGGCTTGAAAGCTTTATAGGAATTTTTTTTTTTTTTTTTTTTTTTTGTTTCACTTGCAATTGTTCACTCAACATATCTTTATTAGGCAGGTGCCTAAATATTTCTAATTGCTCTAAGACGTCAAGTTTCAAATTCAAATGGGACTCAACAGCTTGGTTATCAGTCCCTAGATTACAAACGACTTAACCTAAGGTAAACTAAACTAAGATCAACACAAACACCCATGGCCGAGGAGGGAATCGAACCCCCGACGGCGGACGGCCGCGCGCACCGCAACACGACGCTCCAGCACGCGCGGCTAATCCGCCGCGGCGCGTCAAGTTTCCATCCTTTCTTTTCTTTTTTAACAAGGGGAGGCCGCCAATCGTGAAATTCAGATTCGATTCATGCAGAGCATAATGAACGCTCATGGCCAGAGGTGTAATTTGACAAAGCACCAAGATGCACTTCTCAGCCGTTGTCGAGAAAATCGACAATTATAAAAATCCGTTGCGGTGAAATACTCTCTAGATCTCTACGGTAAATAATGTTGTTCTGAGGCGTGGCGTAGCGGTAATCGCTTGCGTTCGTAATCCGGAGGTCGCCGGATAGAATCTCGCATCATGCAACTTTTTTTATTATTTGTTTTTTGTCATTCAAATGTATACACACACACACACTTTTGATGTTCGAAGTCGCCAGTTTTTCCACGACAAAACGACTTTCAAACAACTAATTATATGCAACTGGCGACTTCGAACATCATTATGTTTTCCGCAAACAAAGTTGTATTTCACAAATGTTATTAATTGTCTTCATAATGTTTACCACGTATAGTTAACGGAAGAAGTAAAACGATATTCCGAAACAAATACGTATAGTGTCAGTCAAACCTGGCGAACGACAGAACAATTTTTCAGAATGTCAATCAGATGTTAATTAATTTAAAAAAAACATTTGTTCTTGTAAAAACGCATCGTTTATCAGATGGGCTCGATGTGCTGTTTTCTGCTTTCCATATATCTATGATAACTATCACTCTGGTTCGTGCGAAATATATATATATATATATATATATATATATATATATATATATATATATATATATATTACAAAAAAAAAAACAAATAATAAAAAAAGGTTGCATGGCGCGAGATTCGATCCGGCGACTTTCGGATTACGGAGGCGAGCACTTACCGCTACGCCACGGCCTCTGTACGATATTACTACTCCTAGAGATCGTATAGAGTATTTCACCGCAACGGCTTTTTTTAATTGTCGATTTTCTCGACAACGGCTGACAAGTGCATCTTGGTGCTTTGCCAAATTACACCTCTGGCCATGAGCTTTCATTATGCGCAGTATGAATCGAATCTGAATTTCACAATTGGCGGCCTCCGCTTGTTAGAACAATTAGAAATATTTAGGCACCTGCCTAATAAAGATACGTTGAATGAACAATTGCAATTGATCATCTACAAAGTAATGTGAAGATTACATGGCATCAATATACAATTTTGATTGATTCCAATGTTGGTTCTTGACGAAACATTTTTATTTAAATAAACTAATTATTGAATACACAATTTTCTTTTCCTAATGTAAATTTGCTCATCTGATCTGCCAAACCAGAGGAGGGTCACAATCTACGTACCATTTTGTACGGTGCGTGACTGAGGTTGCCGCACTCCAGACTTCAACACCGTCTGACGAATCACTATGAAATTTGGCAGATATGTGTAATTTTTCACATACAGACGACGGAGGAGATGAACAGAGAAATGGGACTGGAGGAGGAGGAGCTAATGACAGAGGCAGGAAGATGAATTGGAGGATAGAGGCGGGACGAGGAGAGCAAGTAGGAAGAGGCAGCAGATGGCGCAGGAGAATGAGAAGAGGCAGAGGCAGGTAGAAAAGGGAGATGGACCAACTGTATATTGGAATAAGTAAATAGGCATAAATATGGAGGAATTGGTGGGTAGAGATATTAAGGGAAGGAGTGTGGGATGTATATCCAATTCTCACGTATATTTAGTAATTGCGAAGCATTGTCAGTATATAAAGAAACTCATAGTTGTCAACTTCTTGTTTCCTGCCTATATTAAGATCACTTTCCTTTTCTCAGTGATAATTTCCATTTTCTAATTTTTTTCAGAGTATATTTGTCGGCTCACTTGTGATTTTTAAATAAAGATTTTGATTGCCTACTATTTATTTTGGAAATTTTACAAAATTCAAATTTTTGTCAAGCTTACTTGACTTAACAACAGTGTCATCAGTACATAAAGTTAGAAACTACTTATCAAAAGACGGCACAAACACCCATTTCCGAGGGGACTCGAACCCCCGACGGGGAAAGGCCTCTCGCATCGTAGTACAGCGCCTCAACGCGTTCGGCCGCTCCGCCGCGGCGGAAATTTTACAGATGAAACTTGGATCAGAGTTTGTAATTGCACGCAACGAGCGCTTGCACGGGAGCGAATAGTTACAGTGAGTGGTACCTGTTTTATTCTTTGCAGACGTTCCGGTGCGCTACCAGATTGAAGCTGGCAACGAAGAGGGCACCTTCTCAATAGACAGCGGCACAGGGGAAGTCAGAGTGGCTGCGCACCTGGACTACGAGAGGAGGACGCTGGTGAGTAGAAACGGCAGCCAGAGACCTCTCCATCAGCATGTAGCAGTACAATGTAACACATACAGTCACGACACTTCTACTGATTTTCGGTATACGCCACGACAGCAGCGCTCCAAGCGGCTGGCGAGCTACATTTCTGAGTACTGTATGGAATGAGTGTGAATAGTGGCGTTTAAATTGATTTTAACATACTTTTTACGACGGGTAAGGTATTAAGTGCCATAAAAATGGATAATAGCCAGAAAATAACTCCAAATTTATCTTTATGATTTTTCCTAAGAGCCATTAGAAGGTATGAAACGGAACTTTGCAGAACAGTTTATTTAAGACTAGATGTAAACTCGGCGTTGCCCGGGTGTTTATCTTACTCTCTCGTACTCCACATCCCCTTCCCCCCTCTCTTTGCATCCACCTCTCCCCCCCCCCCCCCCCCCCCGCCAATCTCTCTCTGTTCGTTTCTAGCCTTCCCTCTCTCGGCAAAGTTTTCTGTAAGGTACCCACTGTCAAGGACCATACAAACATTTATGTACCCAGTGATCTACCTCTTGGTTTAAAGGTCATGTGTGCAAAAATTAATAAAGATTGGAGAAAAACTATACATTTTGTAAAATTCCGTAAGTTAAGCGCCATTCACCATGCACCAAACGAAATTTTATACAGACAGTGACATTCCTCTTGTTTTTGACGTAGAGTGTGCAATATTTCATCAATATCGGACCAAAACTATAGATTTCTATGCAATAGAACGCTCTTTGTTGTACTCAAATATTCCAGTTTTATTATTACATACAACCCTTAATCTGAGAATAACGAAAAGAGAAAAAAAAGATCTGTGTAATCGGTGCGCCGTTCTCAAGTTATGGCGACCATTTTTGTGCTGGAAAGTACCCTCCCATATGCACCGTATGAAGGTCAAGCGTGCGAAATTTCGTGAAGATCGGAATGAAACTGTAGACATCGTAAGTGTGTAGGAGAAGTATGCTCCGCCATGTAACTATCACAAAATACGTTCTTAGTTGACTTTTTCTACCTATAAACTACATTCCTGAAAAATTTCAGCTTCATAGGTGAAGTAGTTTTAGAGATTTCATGTTTAGTCAGTGAGTGTCCTTTCGCTTTTATTTGGTCAGAGATTAAGAGAAAATATTACTTAATTTTGGACGCAAGAAAATTAAGGGAGACTTGCAGACAGAAATAAATAATAACATGCAAATCTGTAACGCTAACTTTATTTGGTACCAGGTCATGCTTGATGCTACAGTTTTACGGCATCTACAACGAAACTGTTGTGAGCGCTAGGCTTCTTTTCGTTTCATCATTTGTGTGTGGGGGAAGGGGGGGAGGCAGAGGTCAGTCACAAAGCGCTTCATAAACGTCCGAAATTACATGGAAACTTTGTTGCACGTCTCTAACTAGGCCCATTTTCGAATAATTGACGCATAAAACTGGGTATTCTCACGCGGTGTCCTCTCATTATTTCTGACGTCATAAGATCAAAAACTGCTGATAAACAACAGAAGAACCAACGTTCTACAGAAAGACGTCGGTTTTTTACTCAGTAACGCCAGGATTTCTTCACTACAATTCTAACTACATCAATAAATGCTGAAGATAAGAAACTTATCTGAAATGCATTACTTACGTTATTAAATGTACCATATCAGCCATTACAGCTGTAGCTGAACGGAAATCCTCACAAACGTGACAATGAAAGATCGAAAGCGAAAATACAATTTCCCAATTAAGCAGAAACCAAATCAATAATTTTTACTACATCTGAACTACAAACGACAAGAATCATCAAGACATTCCTTACATAAACAAAAGTATATGGGGTTTATAACAAAGACGACTGAAGTATAAAACTGTTTGAATCATTGGACTCCATATCGAATTTTTACACTCCAAAGAAAGTCCATGTCATATAAGAACAGACCGCAACAGGAATTAATGTTTCTCGTCTCCGCAGGGGACTCACGGTTCTTTCGTGAGTAGGTGCGTGGCGAGCACGGGGTGCCGAGCTAATGCAGTCTTCTTTTTTCTTTACTTCCCGGACTGCATTTCATTTCCCCTTCCCATCCTTTCCTATCCTCACTCCTTCTCCTCCCCACCGGAGGACTGATAACCTCAGTAGTTTAGTCCCCCTAATCCAAACACAGGAGACAGCCAATGAGAAACCCAAGACACAAGAGCATCCAAATACATTGACAATTATGTCGTCAAATAAATACTGAAAGACGATTGAGGTGCTCCAGCATACTGAGTGCTCATATAAAAATATATCTGAAGTACAGGGAAAGGGATACTCATTTGACGGATGTAACTGAAGTAAAAGAACTGTAAGAAATGCTGTTTTTATTTGCTGGTGGAGGAGACAGCCAACGAGAAATCCAAGACACAATAGCATCCAAATACATTGACAATTATGTCGTCAAATAAATACTGAAAGACGATTGAGGTGCTCCAGCATACTGAGTGCTCATATAAAAATATATCTGAAGTACAGGGAAAAGGATACTCATTTGACGGATGTAACTGAAGTAAAAGAACTGTAAGAAATGCTGTTTTTATTTGCTGGTGGAGGAGACAGCCAATGAGAAACCCAAGACACAAGAGCATCCAAATACATTGATAATTATGTCGTCAAATAAATACTGAAAGACGATTGAGGTTCCTCTTATACTGTTTTTATTCAGACAGTACATCCTAGCAAACTAAATAATTATAGATTTAAAATATTTACCTTGGTGGATTCTAGGGGTGTATTATTCCGCCAACCTCTAAATTTATGTTGGTAAACAGCCTGTACGATCTTTTGCAATTAGTAACAAACCAAGAGGTATTGTGTAACATCTCACTTCTAAGTTCACAGTAACTCTCTACAGAACATTATAACACAATTGATGCCACATCTGGCGATATCAACATGCCAGAAATATTAATTGTTATAGCGCAAGCAAATCTGGAGTTGATACTGTCGATAAGCTTTGCATTACGTACAATGTATCCACAAAAATCCAACACCCAGAACAGGATCAAGGATAAAATACAGAGGTGCTGTGAATGTGGTTATTCGAGAAAAACGACATACCAAGTACAGATGCTGTACCTGTAAGTAACTTCTTTGTTTATAACATGTGCAACAAGTTTACACTGAGTGCTAAGTGTAGGGCTCACTGAATGCAATATTTCTCTAACAATCTGTATAAGTAGATATGCTGCAATATAATGCATGTTATATTACTTTGTAAAAACAATATGATAATGATATGATGAATGAAATTTAAAATTCCGTAATGTGACAATTAACAGTTTTGTGTGGCACATTTACACCTAAAAGTAGGAAAAATAAAATATTTTCAATTCGTGATAATGCGTAAATCTCTTTCGTGCTACTTAATTAATGCATTTACGATCAAGAAGTTGAAAAAAGTTAACCAAATGTTAGTGCAAGAAGGCTTTTGGCGTCTGAGAAGCCATCGAGCCCTACAAGTAAACTAAATTTCACGCGACCACTGCAGGGTTAGGAAACTTATGAAGAACTTGGAGATGTTACGCGTAGAAGACGTTTCACTGACAGTGGGTCGATCAGATGTATACCACAGATCACATATCTCAAGCAACTGATCATCTTTGCAACACACATACTGTGTCTAGTATATCACAACGTGGAATTGAGAAGTTGGAGATCAGATACTGATAAGAAAATTCACAAAACATTTCACCTAAGAGAGGAACAACACTCTCCATTTATAAAATGTATTTTTCTTAAAAACCGTCAGCTGTTTATTAAAAACCTTATGTCATGTTTGACTGATAGATTTTATCTAAGATGACCACAGTAATGTTTTACACTTTTAGTTATACTGACTCCTGTTTATCTCAGTTGGGTGTATTTTATTTGATGCATTTTACCATTCTGTTTTAACACCTTTTTATCCATGAAGATGGTCTATGACCGAAACTGGTAGATGTATAAGGTTTTTAATAAACAGCTGATGGTTTTTTTTTAAATGCATTTTATGAAATATATTACGGCTGTTGACACTCGCCCGCCAAAGCATTTACTCTCCATTTATGTACAAGAAACAACTATGTTCAGTAGCTTCTGCGTCGTCTTACGATAATTCAGAATTCTCGTGGCAAATTATTTTGATTTTCACATAAATATTAAGGTGCATAATAGTGAACAAAACGAAGTGTAGCAGGTCTCCTCAATCAGTAAATTTCAGTTACTCAAATACACTACTGGCCATTAAAATTGCTACACCAAGAAGAAATGCAGATGATAAACGTTTATTCATTGTACAAATATATTATACTAGAACTGACATGTGATTACTTTTTCACGAAATTTAGGTGCATAGATCCTGAGAAATCAGTAGCCAGAACAACCAGCTCTGGCCGTAATAACTGCCTTCATACGCCTGTGACTTGAGTCAAATAGAACTTGGATGGCGTGTACAAGTACAGATGCCCATGCAGCTTCAACACGATACCACAGATCATCAAGAGTAGTGACTGGCGTATTGTGACGAGCCAGTTGCTCGGCCAACATTGGCCAGACGTTTTCAGTTGGTGAGAGATCCGGAGAATGTGCTGGCCATAGTAGCAGATGAACATTTTCCGTGTCCAGAAAGGCCCGTACAGGACCTGCAACATGCGGTCGTGCATTATCCTCCTGAAATGTAGGATTTCGCATGGATCGAATGGAGGGTAGAGCCTCGTTCGTAACACATCTGAAAGGTAACGGCCACTGTTCAAAGTGCCGTCGATGCGAACAATAAATGACCGAGACATGTAACCAATACCATCACGTCAGGTGATACGCCAGTATGGCGATGACAAATACACGCTTCCAATGTGCGTTCACCGCGATGTCAACAAAAACGGATGTGACCATCATGATGCTGTAAACAGAACCTGGGTTCATCCGAAAAAAATGACGTTTTGCCATTCTTGCACCCAGGTTCGTCGTTGCGTACACCATCGCAGGCGCTCCTATCTGTGATGCAGCATCGCGATGGTCTCCGAGCTGATAGTCCATGCTGCTGCAAACGTCGTCGAACTGTTCGTGCAGATGGTTGTTGTCTTGCAAACGTCCCCGTTCTTATTGCCCTCCTGAACCCGCCGATTCCATTTTCTGCTAACAGTCATTGGATCGCGGCCAACGTGAGCAGCAATGTCACGATACGATAAACCGCAATCGCGATAGGCTAAAAGAGTTGAAAATTTTGTCGTATTATGATGCTAACGGATTTTGAATCTTACAGATAGGACGCCTCGAAAACAAGTGTCTTGCGTAAAATATGCAAATGAGCTTCTTTGTATATATTGTTCCACATATATATGACATAATAAATATCTTTACGAAAATGATTTTTTTGTAAAAATTGATAAGGGTAAAAAAATTTAATCAAGGGATAGAGTAGAGGACTGCTCACCCGACAGCGAAGGGAACTGTTCTGTTTCTTACTCCTTCGGCCCCTATGCGTCTCTTTATTTCCCCAATTTCCTAATTTACCTAAGGTCAAAGTATATAGCCACAGACTCCACTGAAAATCAAACTGTAGACCCTAGCATGGTGTTTATTGTTTCTAACGTAGTCTTTTATGCTGACTTCTAATCAAAAATCGTTTTATTCCATCACGTCAGTTTTTGAAGATAAAGACAAAAAATAATTTTCATAGAAAATTGTTCTCCCATACATTTTTACCTGCATTTTTGGTAGCTTTTCACGGAATGCCAACAGTAATTCCGTCGTATGTGAACATAGTTGTATTTAAGGTAATGCAGCAAAGTATTTTCGATATCGCTTAGCTGCACTTTAAATTGTTTTGTTATTATTTTCAGTTTAAAGCAATATCATGGCTTCCAGAGGTTGCATAAATTATTCATGTATTTTACACTGAGTGTGCCAATTTCTAACAGACAAATCGCACTATCAAGCTTTTGCGTTTTTTTTTCTAAAAAGCATATGAACTATATTTCGATTCTAATGTGACTACAGGTAAATCGTGGGCACCCGAAGTTCATTTATTTGACATATTCATGCAACTTGCGCCTTTGGATATGGAAGGCAAATAAGAACAAACAACCATCTGGCATTCGGAGTCCCTGCAATGTGTCATGAGTAAACAGCCACATCACATGCATTTATTTCTGTTTGGCAAATGTCACCGGATTTTCCTACAAAACTCGTACATCTGTAAAGTGTTCACACGTCCGTCAGTTTCTAAAACAATTCTACATCATCCCGTCGTTTGTCCAGTACCAACAGCGCGTGCAGAATATACAGCTGATAAACAAACAGAAGATAAAATTTCTCTTTCATAACCAAGCAACGAATCAGACTCTAAAAACTGGAGAAGGAATTCGTTTGCTAAACAGTCCTGACCTTTGTGACCTCCTACGACTCTAATAAAAGGTCAAGCTGAACTGCTCGGATGACACCTTAAAGAAATTAATTTGAATGAAACGGATACAACAACTTCACATTTCTGCCGCAGATACAAAGAAGTTGTAAAATTCATCCCAGTGAGTGACATTCTACCAAGGTCTCATGCCACCACTCGGTATGAAACAGAATATTGAAGCATGGCGATTGTTTAACGACTCAAAGAAGTTCGAAGGTATTAGTATTACGCATTGGGAACGTATGATATTATGCCTCTACTTCTCGAAGAAATACGCTATCGTGAATATAAATGGCGAATCTGAAATGGTTTAAAAGCCATAACTATTCTCGGAGGAATGCTAACAGTGTAGACCAGGTGCTGCTGTTCAGCTGCTGGTGAGATAGGAGAGATAGAAAGTATCACTAAGTACTGAAAAATTCTTCAGAGACAGAATAATACAGACAGGGAAAAAAAAAAGAAAAAGAAAAAAAAAAAAAAACCAGTCCTTGTGCCGTTGATTGACCACGACGAAGTTATGATGCCATGCTTTACATCAAGCTGCGTCCTATAAATACTTTCGTCAAGGCACTAAATAAACGATTCAGGTGCTTTTAGGTACCTGCGCAACACGTTTGCAGAGTTATGCAAAAGTGAAAGAAGGTGTGTTCACAAGGGCCGCGGTGGAGTGGCCAAGCTGGGTTCCTTGGCTCAACGCGCCCGGTCAGAGGCCTGAACGCCCTCTCTAATAAAAAAAAAAAAAAAAAAAAAAAAAAAAAAAAGCCGAGCTTAGAACACATGGAACAACAACGAACAAACAGGATCAGCGACCACAAGGGACAAAACTATCCACTGTTGCGGAACGTGCGATTGCTCACCGTCGGACTTTCGAGTCCTCCCTCGGGCATATATATATATATATATATATATATATATATATATATATATGTGTGTGTGTGTGTGTGTGTGTGTGTGTGTGTGTGTGTGTGTGTGTGTGTGTGTGTGTGTGTTGTCAGCCGGCCGTGGTAACCGAGGGGCTGCGGCGCGCCAGTCACAGTCTGCACGGCCGCAACGGTCGGGGATTCAAATCATGGATGTTTGTGTCGTCTTTAGTATAAGGTAGTTTATAAATAGTTTGTAAGTTTAGGGACTGATGACCCCGCAGTTAAGTGCCTTAAGCTTAACAAACATTTGAACATTTTATGTGTTGTCCTTAGGTTAGTTTATCTTACAAGGAGACCACATGGGAACTGGACTTTAGATTTATCTATGGTACGAGAAGTTCAGAACTTATAACGATCAGCCAAAGCCATTCGACGAAACTCTCAAAAATTCTCGAAAAAAACGACTTTGCAGTTTTGCAAATGCCTCTAAGTACCAATAATTTAAACAGTTGCTGTATCTGTCGCTGTAGCTCAAGTGGTAGCGTTCTGGCCTTACAGCCATAGAGTCAGTGGTTCGAACCCTCCTCGAATTCAGTTTGTTGTAAGCCTAGGGATTAACTGCTCAGCCACTCCGCCGGGCCGCATTTGACTCTTTTAATGTGGAATAAACAGAGTACCACCCAATTTTGTTTTCCAACTGAAGCAACATACTGTAACCCATTTATTTGTATGCGCGGATGCACTTCCACACAACTTTCAAATAGTCAGCAGATTTGTAATGTTTGATGACGTTGGCTACAACTGATATGATTACCACCCATTTATTTATTTCAGTGTCGTTCAGTCTGGAAAGTAAATAAGAATATCTCCTTTATCTGTGGACTTGTGAAAAAAAAATTCCAGTATTTGTAAATCTATGGGACTTAACCTCTAGGGATGCAACTACAATTAAAATACGATTTTTCTCACCAGACGTGTTTCGTTTTAGTGACAAAAAAATATCTTCATTGGTCTTTAATAATAGAAATCTACCGTTTGTTTTGTTTTTAGATCGAAGACAGTTCGTTTGCGAAACGTGTAAAGTAGGCCTAATATTTTGTTGCTTTCGGAAACTTTAAAAGTTGTGTGTGTATGTGAGATGGATATTTTAGGTTTTTGGTGATGAAGTTTGAGATTTTCTATTTTCTTTTGATGTTTGAGGCGCATGTTATCTACGGCACAGCATAGTTTTTGCGCTATCTGAAGGTGGATTTCGTATAGCTTTTCTTTGTTATTTTTTTCTCATACTCGAACCTGGGACCTTTGACTTTCACGAGCAAGCGCTCCACCGATTGAGCTATCGCGACACAACTCAATGTGCTGCCTCGCAACTTTACTTCCGCCAGTACCTCGCCTTTTACTTTAACTGAAATGTTTAAAGGGTACGTGTATCACCGAGTTCCCCCTGGAAAAAAAAGCCCGGTCCAGATAAAGGTATCTGGGCAGAATTCCAGCCTTTTCAATGTGCTCTCTGTGACTGGATGTGGTGCGCTTTTTGTTGCCAGTATGAGCTGCGCCTGCTGGCGGTGTCTGGAGAGGAGAGCACCCGGGCCGAGCTGCTGGTGTCTGTGACGGACTCCAACGACCAACCGCCGGTCTTCCAGCAGGCCGTGTACCGCGCAGAGCTGCAGGAGGAGGAGGACCCCAAGGCCCTGCCCAGGAGCATCCTCAAGGTCAGTCTACTGCTCTCTCTCTCTTCCTAAAATAACAATCTCCGTTAACTGTCAGCCCAGTTTAATGATGAAATAATTATTTTGCCATGAAATTCTTCGTTCATTCAAGGATATTAAAATATGATTCAGAGATACGTATTGTGGTAGAAATGTTTTAAGTGTATCATTTATTTCCTCCGTAGCACAGTGATAGAGTGCCAGACTACAAATCCAAAGGTCGCGGGTTCGATCCCCGCCAGGTACAGGGATTTTTATCTGTTACTTTTCACTTCTTTCACCTCTGGCAGTATTGCTCATGTGAAAAATGTCGAGTAGCACCGTGGTTCGGAACCCACGTTAAACTGTAGGTCCCCCTATAACTGGCTGGATAAGTCAGTTCTGAAGCTCGCAGAAAGGCAACGGCATACCACCTCCAAACAGGACCATGCCTAGTAAATCAATGTGGTGTTCAAACCAGTCTTCGGATTGTTGACTGTTTTACGTATATTTCTATTAGTATGACGACAATAGTGGTTGCCAAAGTCATCTACTGTTGGCGTTGTTGTGGTGTTCAGTCCGCAGACTGGTTTGATACAGCTGTCCACGATACCCTGTCCTATGCAAGTGTATTCATCTGAGAATACGATCGTACGGAAGGGCTTCTTGTTTTTAAAATAGACAGGGAGGGTCGGTCAGTGCATAGTTGACAAAGTTCCTAAAACACCTCCCCTTCCCTCGGCGATGTTACCATCGCACTTCTAGCTAGTGCCCTGGTTTGTAAACGGGGCAGCACTGCACGTGAGGTGCCGTGTCGACATGCAACTTCAGTGCATGTCTGAATTCACCCTTTTACTAACCTCGTGTCTTCTGTCGTAGTTGATGTCCCATTGCGCAGGTGAAGCACACGGGTCGCACATCCGTTGTACTTGAAGTGATGCTAAAAGAGGTGTTGAGATGTGGCTAGGAAGTACTGCACTACGAATAACTTTAGCTTTTGTAGGATGCCAGTGCTTGTTTTTATTGAAGAAAAAATGTTCAAATGTTTGGATGGTCTATGGGACTTAACTACGGGGTCATCAGTCCCTAAACTTACAAACTACTTATGAACTACTTACGAACTAGGACGGCACAAATATCCATGCCCGAGGGGGGATTCGAACCCCCGACCGTAGTGGCCGTGCAGACCGTGACTGGAGCGCCTTAGTCCCCGCGGCCACCGCGGCCGGCTTTATTGAAGAAATACCAGTGTATATCCAAGCACAAATATACAGACTGAGTAATGTTAAAAATATAAACGTTGCATAACGTATAAACTATCCCTGGCCCACACTGAACTAACATGAATGTGCAAGGTATCGCGGTCGGCGCTCGACTGACTGCCGCCGCCTCTCGCTGCGCGCCACAAGCCACCGTTTTGGCGCCAAGCGAAACTTCTAGACTAACATTGTTCAACTTATTACAAAATATACAAATGATTAAATCTTTGAATTAACCGAAATATAGCTTAGCACAAAAACATTACAGAAAGTATACAGATGATTTTTAATAGACATAGCAAAGATAAATATTAATAAAAGAAGCTTAAAGTTTTGGCGGACAACTAGTATAGGCGGGAGCCAATCAAAACTCAACTTGCAATAGGGGCGGAGCTTTCCCACGGGATACAAGCTCATCTACTGTCTCTCTCTCTCACCCCTTGTTTTACGTAACACATTTCTTCAACCAAGAAAACTTTTTTAACACCTAATATATTGATATGCGAAATAAATGGCTCCATGTCAGCCCCCTCACAATCGGCAACCTATATCCTTTTGAATCTGCTTACTGTATTCGTCCCTCTGTCTCCCACTACGATTTTTACCCCACACACTTCCTTCTAATGCTAAGTTGACGCTTCCTTGATATCTCAAATATCTCCCATCAACCTATCCCTTCTCTCGGTCAGTATATGTCAGAAACTCCTTTGCGTCCCAATTCGGTTAAGCACCTCCTTATTAGTCACGTGATCTACCCATTTAATTTTCATCATCCTTCTGTAGCACCACATTTCAAAAGCTTCTGTCATCTTTTTATCTGATCTTCTTATCGTCCACATTTCACTTAAGACAAATGCTTTCAGAAAGGACTTCCTAACATTTAAATTAATATTGGATGTTAATAAGTTTCACTTCCGTAGAAATCCTTTCTTCCCATAACCATTCTACATTTTATATCTTCTCTACTTCGGCCATCAGAAGTTATCTTGCTACCCAAATAACAAAACTCATCTACTACTTTTATGGTCTCATTACCTAATCTAATTCCTTCAGCATCGCCTTATTTTCTGACATTCCATTCCATTACCCTCGTTTTACTTTTGTTGATGTTCACCTTATATCTTTCTTTCAAGACACTGTCCATTCCATTAAAATCCTCTTCCAGATCCTTTGCAGTTTATGACAAAATTATTATGCACCGGCAAACCGCAAAGTTTTTATTTCTTCTCGCTGAAATTTAATTCCCTCTCCAAATTTCTCCTTGCATTCCTTCACTGCTTGCTCAATGTACAGATTGAACAACATTGGGAAAAGGCTACAACCCTGTCTTACTCCCTTCCCAACCTCTGCTTCCCTTTCTTGCCCTTCGACTCTAATAACTGCTGTCTGGTTTTTGTATTGGCTGAACATAACTCTTCGCTTCGTATATTTTAGATACCATCAGAATTTGGAAGAGTGTATTCCAGTCGACATTGTCAAAAGCTTTCTCCAAATCGACAAATGCTAAAAACGTAGGATTGTCTTTTCTTAGCCTATCTTCTAAGATAAGTCGTAATGTGAGTATTGCCTCCCGTGTTCCTACATTTCTCCTAAATCCAAACTGATCTTCCTCAAGGTCGGATTCCCTAAGTTTTTTTTTAAGGTTGAATATATTTTCCGCTCCCTGAATTTTATCAAATGTTCAAATGTTTGTAGAGCTTATGGGACTTAACTAGGGGGTAATCAGTCCCTAAACTTAAAAACTACTTATGAACTAGCTAATACTAAGGACGGCACAAATATCCATGCCCGAGGGGGGATTCGAACCCCCGACCCTACAGGCCGTGCAGACCGTGATTGGCGCGCCGTAGTCCCCTCGACCACCGCGGCCGGCTTGCATTTTATCCCTGCTACCTTCAGAATGTGAGTGTATTCAAGTCGACATTGTCGAAAGTTTTTTCCAAATCTACGGATGCTAAAAACGTAGGTTTGCCTTTCCGTATCCTATCTTCTAAGAAAAGTCGTAATGTGAGTATTGCCTCCCGTGTTCCTAAATTTCTCCTAAATCCAAACTGGTCTTCCCCAAGGTCGGATTCCCTAAGTTTTTCCATTCGTCTGTAAATACTTCGTATTAGTATTTTGCATCCATGACTTATTAAACTGATCGTTCTGTAATTTTCACATTTGTCTGCACTTGCTTTTTTGGAATTGGAATTACAATATTCTTCTTGAAGTCAGAGGGTATTTCCCCTGTCTCATACATCTTGCATACCAGGTGGAACAATTTCTTCATGACTGGCTCTCCTAACGATAATAGCAGTTCAAACGGAATATCATCTACTCCAGGGACCTTGTTTCGACTCAAATCTTCCAGCGTTCTGTCAAATTCGCCTCGCAGGATCATATCTCCTATTTCATCGTCCTCCACTTCGCCTTCCATTTCTAGAATAGGCCTACTTCCTTCAAGTTTATTTCCTTTGTTTAGGCCCTCTATATATTCCTTCCTTAGTTCAGCTTTCCCCTCTTTGCTTTGTACTGATTTTCCGTCTGAGTTCTTGATATTAATAAAGCTTCTTTTCTTGTCTCCAGGTATCTCTTTTCTTTTCCTGTATGCGGTATCTATCTTTACCCTAGTCATCTACTACAATTTTATATACTTTTCTTTGTTATAAGCTTTATGAACATTTGGCATGTTACAATTTTAAATATGGCCTTATTTGCAGCAACTGGATGGAAAATAAAGTTGACAATTGCAGCCGCACAAGTCGCTTTAAAATAATTACAAAAATTAGTTTTGAAAACAATATGGAAGTTATTATCAGAATGTAAAATTACCACGTGAGACTTTTACAGAAGTAAGGAACGATCATGTTGTATAAAAAATTAAAAACAGTCAGTAAGATATTTCACTGAGATATTTGAAAGTCGTTCTACGAACCACCTGAACAGATCTCACGACCTATTAATGGGGAGCGACCCACACTTTTGGAACCACTGATGTAGCATGTAATGTCGCCGACAGCTGACACCAATCGAACGGGGTACGGTGGTCACAACAAGATGGGTGCTAATTTCTGTATAGGCAGTGATATATATGAATGCGGCTACATACGTTCATCAGTGTCTGGGATGTATCATGAACGTTTCGATTATGTCCACAACAGACAAACTACCGGCTCTCAAGCCTCCCTAAATGACCATTATCATTGAGAAGTGAGGATCCTTAGTCGTGAACAGTGACAGAAAGGCAAAAGTGCTACTCAGTACCTGTCAGACACATCTGCCACTGGACAGTCCGTAAGGACATGGCAGCCGGCACTGCTCATGGGCCGGCCGCGTTGGCCGAGGGGACTGCGGCGCGCCAGTCACGGTCTCCACGGCCGGGGGTTCGAATCCCCTCCCCCTCGGGCATGGATATTTGTGCCGTCCTTAGTGTTAGCTAGTTCATGAGTAATTTGTAAGTTTAGGGACTGATGACCCCGTAGTTAAGTCCAATAAGCTATACAAACATTTGAATTTTTTGAACTGCTCATGAAGCACAACAGTTTGCATTTGTTCCTAACCACCTGGTATGGACACTGGATCAATGACAGAATGGTTGGATGAATCGCGAGTTCATCTGTACCATGCACACGTGTAGAGCAGACCACATGAATATTGTTTTTAGGTGGCAATCAACAGCCGTGATGTACTTTGAAAAATGATTTTAATGCCAAGGCAGCAAAATATTTTTAATTGTTATATTTTCCTGGTTTCGGCAGTTGCTACTCTCAACAGGAAATCAACAAGCTACACCTACTGACCATTAAAATTGCTACACCAAGAAGAAGTGCTGATGATAAACGGGTATTCATTGGACAAATATGTTATACTAGAACTGACATGTGATTACATTTTCACGTATTTGGTTCATAGATCCTGATAAATCAGTACCCAGAACAACCACCTCTGGCCATAATAACGGCCTTGATACGCCTGCCCGGCCGCGGTGGCCGAGGGGACAAGGGGCTCCAGTCACGGTCTACACGGCCACTACGGTCGGGGGTTCGAATCCCCCCTCGGGCATGGATATTTGTGCCGTCCTAGTTCGTAAGTAGTTCATAAGTAGTTTGTAAGTTTAGGGACTGATGACCCCGTAGTTATGTCCCATAGACTATACAAACATTTGAACAAACATTTGATACGCCTGGGCATTGAGTCAAACAGAGCTTGGATGGCGTGTACAGGTACAGATGACCATGCAGCTTCAACACGATACCACGATTCATCAGGAGTAGTGACTGGCGTATTGTGACGAGCCAGTTGCTCCGCCACTATTTACCAGACGTTTTCAGTTGGTGAGAGATCTGGAGAATGTGCTGGCCAGGGCGGAAATCGAACATTTTCCGTATCCAGAAAGGCCCGTACAGGACGTGCAATAGGCGGACGTGCATTATCCTCCTGAAATGTAGGGTTTCGCAGGGATCGAATGAAGGGTAGAGCCACGGGTCGTAACACATCTAAAACGTAACGGCCACTGTTCAAAGTGCCGTCGATGCGAACAAGAGGTGACCGAGACGTGAAACCAGTGGCACCCCATACCATCACGCCGGGTGATACGCCAGTATGGCGATGACGAATACACGCTTCCAATGTACGTTCACGGAAATGTCGCCAAACACGGATGCGACCATCATGTAAACAGAACCTGGATTCATCCGAAAACATGACGTTTTGCCATTCGTGCACCCAGGTTCGTCGTTGTGTTCACCATTGCAGGCGCTCCTGTCTGTGATGCAGCGTCAAGGGTAACCGCAGCCAAGGTCCCCGAGCTGATAGTTCATGCTCCTGCAATCGTCGTCGAGCTGTTCGTGCAGATGGTTGTTGTCTTGCAAACGTCCCCATCTGTTGACTCAGGGATCGAGACGTGGCTGCACGATCCGTTACAGCCATGCGGATAACATGCCTGTCATCTCGACTGCTAGTGATACGAGGCCGTTGGGATCCAGCACGGCGTTCCGTATTGCCCTCCTGAACCCACCGATTCCATATTCTTCTAACAGTCATTGGAACGCAACCAATGCGAGCAGCAATGTCGCGATACGATAAACCGCAATCGCGATAGGCTATGTGATGGTATGCATTTCTCCTCGTTACACGAGGCATCACAACAACGTTTCACTAGGCAACGCCGGTCAACTGCTGTTTGTGTATGAGAAATCGTTTGGAAACTTCCCTCACGTCAGCACGTTGTAGGTGTCGCCACCGGCGCCAACCTTGTGTGAATGCTCTGAAAACCTAATCATTTGTATATGATAGCATCTTCTTCCTGTCGGTTAAATTTGGCGTCTGTAGCACGTCATTTTCGTGGTGTAGCAATTTAAATGGCCAAGAGTGGAAATGGAAGCGAAATATATGACAATTACGACTACACAACATGGAGTTACATATAAAAAATGTTATGTGTAACTCCACGTTGTGTAATTGTAACTGTCATGTATTTTGATGGAGGCACACAAACACACACACACACACATACACATACACATACACACCCGTACATACACACACACACAATTTTTTTTGCAATATTGTTCGCACGAACTATATATATATATATATATATATATATGTGTGTGTGTGTGTGTGTGTGTGTGTGTGTGTGTGTGTGTGTGTGTGTGTGTGTTGTATCATTGTAAATATCATGTATTTCCCTTCCATTTAGCTTGTTGATTTTCTATTGATGGCAGCAACTGCCGAAACCGGTAGAAAACAGCCTTGGCATAAGAATGATTTTTTCAAATCACATGAATTTCATGGATCCCGCCTTTCACGGTGTGGTCCAAGGTGGTGGTATATCTGTTATGGTCTAAGGTGCTTTTTCCTGGTATGGAATCGGCCCAAGAAATTTTCTGAAAGGGACTGTAAATAGTCTACAGGAATTTTGACCAATTGATGGCCTATTTCCATCTGTTTTTGGCCTTCCCTCTCGGTTCTTCGATGTTTAAAGACACTAACGCGCCGCCAGATCGAACTCACGCCGCTGTGGAATTGTTCTGGGGACATCCATGTTAAGTCCAGTGACGGCTACCTTGGAGTCCAGATTTGAACGCCATGAAGAGTATCTGGATATCAAGGAACTCCGTGTCATGTATGGATCCTGCACCCAAAAATGTTCGTTTATAAATCTATGGGAATTAACTGCTGTAGTTATCAGTCCCTAGGTTTGCTAACTAGTTAAACTAGTTTAAAAACAACACATATATCCATTCCCGAGGGAGGATTCAGACTTCCGATGGTTAACAACCGCGTGCTCCGCAGCAAGGAGCCTTAGAGCGCTCGGCCAGCCCACCGCGGCGATCCTGCACCCAAGAACAGACAAGAACTGGCTGCCACTCTGGAAACGATTTGGTGTCAGCAGCATCTAGAGGAGTACCAGAGACTTCAAACCCACATCAACGACGTCTCACTGCTTTCCACAGTGCCACAGGAGGTCCCCACACGCTATTACGTGCCAATGCCATGACATTTCTCAATTCAGTTGCAGCAGCGCCTCCAGACAGAAACTTCGTCCCTTTCGGACGCGCGAGATAATCACGTAATGACTTATTAAAAATATGCACCCTGGCATCTATTCCATTCCTCCCCTTCTCCCTTTTCGCTTTGAACCCTCAACAAACGTTCAAACGATTGTATAGCTTATGGGACTTAACTATGGGGTCATCAGTCCTTAAACTTACAAACTACTTATGAACTAGCTAACACTAAGGACGGCACAAATATCCATGCCCGAGGAGGGATTCGAACCCCCGACCGTAGTGCGCACTCAACAGTGCAACTAGACAACTTATGGATATTTCCTCGAAGAAGAGCAGGTGAGGTGGGTTCCAAACGTCGCTATGGAAGTGTTTATAGACTTTTCGTCCCCTGTTGCAGGTGAAAGCTGTTGACGGCGACGTGGGTCGGCCTCAGGATGTGGTGTACTCCATATCAGGACCCGGTGTCGCTACAGAGGGGTCCGGAGACGACGACTTCTTCCGCGTGGATCCCAACACTGGAGAAATTTACGTGCTAAAGGTAAACCACAACGTTTAACTGAAAGTTTCCTTTGGTCCGTCATAGACACCGACATAGAAACATGCGGCTGGTACCATAATAGTAGAATTGATTAAATCAACAGCACTGCACTTTTAAATTAGATTTATTTTGCGACCAGTTTCGGCATTTCAATATTTGTATCTTAAAAGCGTACGGCAGTTGGCTTTCACAAATGAAAGAATTTCACTAAAAGGGTTACTCGGCAGCGTATGCCTTTCTTCTTCTCTTCTTTAATGCAGTATATTATTCCGGTAAGCATCCTCTTCCCCCCACCTCCACCACCAAATATCAAGTCCTTAAATCTCCGCACCTACAAATATCTCATTCTTTCATAGTAACGTGTCTGCCATTAAGCATGTAAAACTTTTATGATTACTGAACGATAATCAAGGAAAAGGTCCAAAAAACAGGGTTAAACCAATAAAAGGGAGAACCAATGCACAATAAATATTTAGTAAGCGATGAACATTATTTCCTTGAAATGAAATCAATAAAAAAATTGAAATTACGTATAAATTTTGTTGAAAGTCACTATGTGCTCTTATTATCAAATACGGATGAGTTTTGTTTCTTTCTTTCCGCTCAGTTTTAAAAAAAGATTTTCACGCATATCAAGCGTTATGACGTCAAATTTTCAGAACCATGGTCTTACAATGGTGTAATTTTGCTGGTACATTTAATGATAAAATTCTGGAAAAAATAGTACATATGGAAAGACGACATCAATGTATATTTAATGACAGCATATGCCACATCCTGCGTGGTAGGTGCTCTAATAATGGTTTCAAAGCTGACCAACAACATTGTATTGACATAGCTACCAGAGTGCTGTCTCTGTGTATCATCTAATAGACAATATTTACAGTCTTAAGGCTCAGTGTGATATCAGCGCGAGAAGCAGGCAGGCATCATACCACGGATACCCACTTGTGCTTTCTACAGCAAAATGAGCAAGTTTGATAAAGATAAAACCGTGCCTTTCGAGTGCTGGAATGGTCCTTTCGGAGAATTTCAACTCAAGTTGGAATTGCTGCTTCAGTTGTGAAACGACGCTGGTTGCAATGGTCACGTGAAGAATGTCATAGCTGGACATCCATGCAGCACAGACATCCGTCAAGATCGCCGTATTGTAAGGGCACCAGAGGCAGATCACCACAAAAGTGTCAATAAGAATTACTGCCAATAGATTACTAGCAATGAGAATACGGACACACACACCTCCAGCCTACTAACTCCACGGCTTCGACGAGCACGAATAAGGTCGTAAGAAGATCGCTTTGAATGGCGGGCCGTGGGCTTCAGACTCTGTCATCACGCAAATGATGGGTGTTTGCACGTACGAACGCTGTCTCCTTGAGTGCATTCGACCAAGACACACAGGTCCCACCCCACGGCTCTAAGAAGGCGTACGAATTTTTATTTTAGACAGTGTTATTATACACTACTGGCCATTAAAATTGCTTCACCAAGAAGAAATGCAAACGATAAACGGGTATTCATTGGACAAATTTATTATACTAGAACTGACATGTGATTACATTTTCACGCAGTTTGGGTGCATAGATCCTGAGAAATCAGTACCCAGAACAACCACCTCTGGCCGTAACAACGGCCTAGATACGCCTGGGCATTGAGGTCAAACAGAGCTTGTATGGCGTGTACAGATACGGATGCCCATGCAGCTTCAACACGATACCACAGTTCATCAAGAGTAGTGACTGGCGTATTGTAACGAGCCAGTTGCTCGGCCACCATTGACCAGACGTTTTCAGTTGGTGAGATATCTGGAGAATATGTTGGCCTGGGCAGCAGTCGAACATGTTCCGTATCCAGAAAGGCCTGCAACATGCGGTCGTTCATTATCCTCGTGAAATGTAGGGATTCGCAGGGATCGAATGAAGGGTAGAGCCACGGTTCGTAATACATCTGAAATGTAACGGGCGCTGTTCAGAATGCCGTCGATGCGAACAAGAGGTGACCGAGACATGTAACTCCATACCATCACGCCGGGTGATACGGCGATGACGAATACACACTTCCAATGTGCGTTTACCGGGATGTCGCCAAACACGGATGCGACCATCATGATGCTGTAAACAGAAACTGGATTCATCCGAAAAAATTACGTTTTGCCATTCGTACACCCAGGTTCGTCGTTGCGTACACCATAGCAGGCGCTGCTGTCTTTGATGCAGCGTCAAGGGTAACCGCAGCCATGGTCTCCGATCTGACAGTCCATGCTGCTGAAAATGTCGGCCGGCCGCGGTGGCAGAGGTGACTGAGGCGCTCCAGTCACGGTCATCACGGCCACTACGGTCGGGGGTTCGAATCCCCCCTCGGGCATGGATATTTGTGCCGTCTTTAGTCTTAGCTAGTTCATAAGTAGTTTGTAAGCTTAGGGACTGATGACCCCGTAGTTAAGTCCCATAAGTTGTACAAACATTTGATTTTTTTGAAAATGTCGTCTAACTGTTCGTGCAGATGGTTGTTGTCTCGCAAACGTCAACATATGTTGACTCAGGGATCGAGACGTGGCTGCACGATCCGTTACAGCCATGTGGATAAGACGCCTCTCATCTCAACGAGGCCGCTGGGATTCAGAACGGCGTTCCGTATTGCACTCTTGAACCCACAGATTCCATATTCTGCTAACAGACATTGGATCGCGACCAACGCGAGTAGCAATGTCGCGATATGATAAACCGCAATCGCGATAAGCTACAATCCGATCTTTATAAAAGTCGGAAACATGATGCTACGTATTTCTCCTCCTTACACGAGACATCACAACAACGTTTCACCAGGCAACGCCGGTCAACTGCTGTTTGTGTATGAGAAATCGCTTGGAAACTTTCCTCATGTCAGCACGTTGTAGGTGTCGCCATCGGCGCCAACCTTGTGTGAATGCTCTGAAACGCTACTCATTTGCATATCACAGTATCTTCTTCCTGTCGCTTAAATTTCGCGTCTGTAGCACGTCATCTTCATGGTGTAGCACTTTTAATGGCCAAGAATGTAGTACATTGTGTCCCATTGAACCTGACAAATCGAAATAAATCGAAAAATATGTTCCGGATACAAAATGAATATCTCAACTGGGGACATCTACCAAACCTGAAATTAAATGGGAGGGGGAATCCGAATCTGAAATAAAAATGGAAGTTACTATTTATAGTTTCAAAGTTGCCCCCCCCCCCCCCTGAGGTGGCTTGATATAGGTCAAGTAGGTATCTCTCTTGGTGATCTTCATTTTGTGTCTGGGACATTTTTGTGTTCGATGTGTAGTCTCAAAGTTGAAATGTACAACTGGTATATTGATAATCCTGAACTTTCTTTTGATGATTTCGAATATTTCTTTAGCTACAAATTTTCTGTAACATAATTACATATTTTACACATATTCTTTTATTTATGTTTGAATGTCTTGACCAATGACCATCAGCGACGATTGGTAGTTTGTGAGAAAATACTGATTGGTCACAAAATAAATGGTTTATTACATATCGAATTCGGCTACTTCCTAGCGATAGTCAATGTTTCAGTGGTGGTAACAGCTAACATTGTTGGCTACATACGCTGAACCATTTATTTTGCTACAGCTCGCTGGTTTTTCTCTCACATATACTTTTATCACTTGCAGATAATACAAATTTTCGATCTTCTTACCTGCAAGTGAAAAATCAAAGACAAATAGGTTACAAAATTAAACCCTGCGGCACACCATCAATGATTGCATTAAAATACGAGTGCTTGCATTATAGATAAAATTAGGATCTTCTAACCTGTAAGAGTAATTATTTAGTATCAGAACCAACATAGGATCCAAACTGAATCCTGCGGCACACATCATTGCATTAAAATAAGAGTGCTCACAAAATTTAGATTTTATGACCTGCAAGTAAAAACTCCTTTAGTATCAGAAACAACGTAGGATCTAAAATTGAACCCTGTGGCACACCATTATTGACTACTTTAAAATGTGAGTGTCTGTTGTTGTGTGATCAGTGTTGGTGTTATAGTGATACAGCGTATGTACATTTTGATTCTGCAGTACTGTGATTACATTAGCGTTGTGTTGCCGTCCCCTGTGCTACAGCCGCTGGACCGCGACCCTCCGTCGGGCCGGCCGCTGTGGCGGTTCACGGTGTTCGCACAGGACGAGGGCGGCGTCGGGCTGGTGGGCTTCGCCGACGTACAGGTCTCTCTCAGTGACGTCAACGACAACCCGCCTGTCTTCCAGCGGCGGCTGTACCACGGCTACGTCGTCGAGAACGCTCCTGCAGGTAGAGCAGTGAAAGCAAACACACCTGTAGACCATGACCAGGTTAAGTGTAATACTAGGAGGGAGAAAGAGGCAGTACACGATACTGTACTTATAGGTTTCTCATGCCCACATCCAGTTTCAAAACTGAAAAACATGGTCGTAAAATATTGCAAACATTTTAAAACATAGCATTTACAATTTTAGTACATTCCTATTCTGTGTATCTTCTCAAATGCAGAAATAATATATATATATATATATATATATATATTACTTGCATGCAATTCAGAAAAGCGCCTGCACATTTATGAACACTGCAGCATTAAGGCATCACAGGATTATGTGAATAGAACAGCGATGTACACTTATGGCAACTGTAACACAGAAACGCCTCATATTAGTTTGTTTAACTTCACGTGGAGGAGAGTGGCGTTGAGCAGACCATTGGAGTAAGGCTTTTAACTTTGCTCTGTGCATGCGCGCATCCGACTGCCCTGTGCAATTCCACCACTTTAGTCAGCAACAGCGACGGTTAACTACTTGGTAACATGTTTGCATTCCCTTTCCGTGGCCGGGGTGGATGACCTCACACTTATCATCATTAAGGGTCACTGCCAATTTCTGCGCCATGCAGATACCTTATCTAAATCATTTTGCAGTTGATTATGTGGCGTTGGTCTGCTGCCGCAGCCGGCGCTCAAAACCGATTGGCGCAAGCACCAGGGATCATTGTATTTCGGCTCTTCTATACACTTGAGGATGATTTTGCAAAGCTAGTACACCTTTCTTGACAAAGTGTGCAAAGTGTCGCAGGGAAGGTAGAATTTAATTATCTTAAAGTATATAGAAGCGTGAAATGAATGCACTCTCCAGGTTTCCTTAGTATTGTCCAAAATTCTGGTTGTATGTCGGTTGCCGTTTTTGTCTTGCTTCTCGAGGGGAAATTTATGAGCAGAACACTCATTACCAACATGATTGAAGAGGACTAGTGACCTAGCACAGTGTTTTTCAAACTATGGGTTGGAGGAAATACTTGCACCATAAAATACCTAGCGTTTGAGTAACACAAAAAACCTTATGTCTATGTGAAATATATTAGTGTAAACATTACGGAGGTTCTAGTGTAATATTCATTATGAATTGAGTATATACAAAATTGTTTAAGCGCGAAGTCTGAAAACTGTTTTCAGCAACCAATTGACAGGTAAAAGAACTTGATACAATAAGTTATTCTGAAAAATTCGAAAAAAAGCTCTACTTCTTTAGCAATTGTCTATACAGTGAGTGCATAATTCGCTTCTGAGTCTTCCTTGAAATGCGAAACAGTCGTTAAGCGAAATATCTTTTCTGTCGGAAATCCTGTAAAAATAGGATAATGTGTTCAGTTTCGAAACATACACAAAAACCTTCTTCCAACAATGTAAAAGACGCTGAAGCAAACGAAAGAAGATTAAATTTGTTTCCTTTGAGTTACGGCTCCTAATGTGGGGGGATGGGAGGTCGCCAGATTTGTTTACTTGGAAGGGGGTCGCATATTCGGAAACACTGAAACACACTGGTCCAGCGGAACCTGCGCAGTAGCTCAGCACCTTCGGTCAGAGGACTGGCCGCCCTATAATAAAACTAAGAATATTAAATAAATAATGTCTCGGTTGCACAGTGGTAGCGTGCCAGACTACAAATCCAAAGGTAGCGGGTTCGATCCCCGCCACGTCCTAGGATTTTTATCTGTCACTTTCCACTTCTTTCACCTCTGTCAGTATTGCTCATGTGAAAAATACCGAGTAGAACCGTGGTTCGGAACCCACGTTAAACTGTAGGCCCTCCTATAACTGGCTGGGTAAGTCAGTTCGAAGGTCGGAGGAAGGCAACGGCATACCACCTCCAAACAGGACCATGCCTAGTAAAGCACTGTGGTGTTCAAACCAATCTTCGGATTGTTGACTGCTTTACTTTTACTTAAATAAAAAATAAAGTCTGAGCGCAAAACTCAACGAACAACATAGAACGAACTCGATGCAACATCTGCAAAGGAAGAAGAACAAAAGAAAAAAAAGAAAAAAATAAGTGCGCGTATTGTGACAGAGAGATCGCGGGATCGAATAGAATTTTTTCATAGCGGTTTTTTTAGCTAGCATTCACATATAAATAATTTTAAATAATTTGTGAAGTGGTTACGACATACACATGGTTAGAATTCCGTTCACGTTATACTGTAGGTCTCCGTAATCCGTTAAAGTCACCGAAGTGGCAAGTCATGATGATTGTAAATCTGTGGGAACAAACTACTGTGGTCAACAGTCCCTAGGCCTACAAAATACTTAAACTAACCTAAGAACAACACATACACCCATGTCCAAGGGAGGAGTCGAACCTCCGGCGAAATTTCTTTCACAAACTTTCTTCTCTGCGTACGAGCATATTTTGTTAGTACCCATCTACATAGGGAGGTATGATCATTACAATAAAATAAGAGAAGAACGGATCAAGAACGGATAGATTTAGTTGTTTCTTTTTCCTGGGCGCTATTACAGAATGGAACTATAGAGAAATATTATGAATGCAATTCGATGAACCCTCTGCCAGGCACTTAAGCGTAATTTGCAGAGTAAATATATGGAAATAATTCCCAAATCCGGTTGCTACTAGTCTCCAAGAAATGGTTAGGGTGATAAAGAATGCTACAGGTACGTAATGCTTGAATAGCAAACGAAGAAATTTACGGTGTGCTTGGTGTACAGCACGCTTATCATCCCCTGTGATAGAGTAATACCTTGGCAGTGAATGTGCCTGTCTTCCCATTTCCATACAGTTACAAATGTAATTTCCATTTCATATATGAATCCTCCACAAATCTGTATACTGTGCGATTTGACGAGCTGGCCAAATAGAGACCCAAACAGAAATCCCTTCCTTACTCTTTCAGGTGTTAATAATTATGTCTCACCTCCATGTCTTCACTTCGTTCATTTAACTTTGATGCCTGTTTACGCCTGTCATAGATCCTACGAGGGCTGGTAACAGCACTAAACACGACAACAGTATGCACCCTGGTGCCTGTTGTTCCTTTCACGAAGAACTTTAACAATATTTACAGGCATTGTGTATGTGTACAAAGTTATGATCACATGCAACCATTTGTTCTGGATGATTCACTTTTATTGTCTGGCATTGTAATAAACTGACATATCTTGTTTGCTTTCAATTTTCTCTTCAAATATGTATATTTCCTGCATTTATTGTGACTGTATCCTCCAAAACGTTTTTAAAAAGGTATAGTTTATTCCATATAAAAGTTTTTCTTTTGTCGTAATAGATATCCCTCTCGTGCTGTTAATTGTGTATACTGTACTGTAAATATATTAGACCAGTCACAATGGATCTGCAAAATGAGCTCGGTATGCTGTTCTCAGACACACGATGATATTTGAAGTGCATACGCCTAGACAGGTGGATTTAGGCCTGATCAGTCGTAACAGGGCCAATTTACATGGACTCCCCAAACCGGATTTCGTACACCAATTTCCCAAATCCGATTTGGTTGGCCATGTAAACACTTCAAAATAGGTTCTGGAAATCCACTTTTGTAAAGCAGTTTTCATGTTCCACAATTGATTTTTGTGTCCATTTAAACGCAGCTCTTTTTGAAACGCTCTTGTCTTGTGAATTTTCAGCTTATACCGACAAAGTGATATTTTATGCAGTGAAAGAGAAGTATAATCATTAGAGATATAGATATTATCTATAACATGGATAAAATAGGGGATGGTTTTCTTCTTTTTTTTCGAAAATAACTCGTTATTTTGCATTTGGAACTACGAAAATTAGTATAGGTCTATGGTTTCTCTACCAAATGTTCAAATGTTTGTATATCTATTGCACTCAACTGCGAGGTTATTAGTCCGTAGCTTACAAACTACTTAAACTAAGGTAAACTAACGTAAGGACAACACAGGCACCTATGCCCGAGGGGGGACTCGAATCTCCGACGGCGAACGGCTGCGCGCACCGCAGCACGTCGCCCAGTGTGCACGGCTAATATGCCGCGGCTGTGGTTTCTCGATCAGAAATTTAAAAAGTACGTGCTTCATAATTTAGGAGACGACTGATGTCTGGACACAATCTCCTATCCTGTAAATTCAAAGAAAATCCAAAATAAGAAATAAATATAAATTCACGCTAATCTGTTATGCCACACAATTATTTCAATAACAAAACTTCACAATATAGTAATGCTGCTCTTTTTTCAGTTTTTTACTGGGTGACTTTTTCTTTTTTTCGTCAAATATTATTGTTTCTTTTCTGGAGAGTTAGCAACACCGTTTGACTGAAAGACTAGTGATGGGAAATCGATGGAAAAGTATCGATATTCAATATTATCTAATAACATTTTACTAAATACTGATATTGTCGATTAATCGAAAGAAAAATATCGATTTATCGGTTTTACAAAGTCCAGTAGTCAAGCTAGTTTTTAGGTAGAGGATCTACAAATGTGACTTTGCTGAGAAAACACTGCTACCTTGACTATACTTGGTCCACTGTCTGTAACAACAGACGTGACCTTGTCATGTGGTATATCAAATTCTTCACAAATATTTTTCAAAACTTGTGAAATATGCAATTATGCAAGCTCAAAAAGTCCTAAAGAAACTGAACTTAATTCATCTCTGTCAGGAAGTACATAATGGACAGTAACACCCAACAAATTTTTGGTTTGATATGTCTCACTGTCTATGCCAGAAGTTAATGTCACTATTGCTCCCATACTTAATTCTTACTGAAACTGCGAACTAAGGGTTTCATATTTCTCATTCATTAATTTTACAATAGTTTTTCTGGTTGGCATTTAGTACAAAAATGTTCAAATGTTTTTAATTCTATGGGACCAAACTACTTTTGTCTTCAGTCTCTAGACTTACAAATTATTCAAACTAAGTGAAAGTAACCTAAGGACAACACCCACACCCACCCACCCACACACACACACACACACACACACACACATACCCGAGGGAGGACTCGCACCACCGTTGGGGAACGACCGCATACTACATAGCAATGCGCTTTAGAGCGCACGGCTATTCCCGCGGCGGCGTCATTTTGTACAAAGGAGCTAAAGCTTTTAAGAGATTGCCGAAACCTTCTTTTCCACAGTATTAAATGCCACACAATCTTTGCAAATATGAAAAGAAAGCTTCATTAATTATTTGTCGTCGTTCTCGTTCTTTAAATGAAGCAACATGTTTCATAGCAATGGGGATATCTCTTTGTGTGCAAACTAAGTGGTTGCAACTTCTGGAGTAGAACTGAAAGGTTTACTTTCTCATCAGCACTATTAAATTTTGATTCTGACATTGTTTTCTTCGGTTGATTCGGTAGTCATTCCTCCATGACAAAAAGCTTTTGCGTGTTAGGTCTTTAAATATGCTTTTAAGTTTGTGTGTTACCTGAAATACGGCGTAGGCTATGTTCCCACAATAACTACACTTAGCACTTTTCCTATCACTTGATTTAAAATGATTGAACACATAATTTTAAGGACATTTCTTTTTCGTCTTCACACTAATACCTCACTAAAATGCAGTACGATCAAAGAATAACAACAACAAAAGAAGTTTCAAGAATTACCAGTGATCTACATAGTCATAGAGATTTTGAAACAATTATACCAACCGTACTTTAGAGTGAGAGTAAATGAGGAAAATACACAGCTGACAACAATCAAAATTATGCTAACAATGTAATTTTTTTAAAAGTTGGTTGTGTTATGAATACTGAAATATTGAAACGAAAGTAAGAGTCTGGATTCCTCTGCTTTTAGTTAGAAAATAATAATAACGGTAGTAAAATTTCGGATTATATCACAAAAAATATCTATATTACCGGTATATCGGCTGTGTGAACATCGATTAGAAATATCGCCCAACTTCGATATATCCCTGTTCGATGTTCCATCCCTAATCCTTGTCCTTGTGCAAGGCCAAGAATATATGTCTGTAACAATGGCGTAAGCAACGGAATTTTGGACCTCTTATTAAACACAGCTGCCGGCTACACGGCATTGTCATAGAAGTTTTTAATGACGCAGTATTGATTGCTGCAGGATCTCTAACGAAGGTGAGCAGGCATTAAATGAAATGTGTGTGATCGAAGACTGCTGATTTCTGTTAAAAGAGGACTGGACAGAAACTGTTTAATCTAAAGTGTTTTGAATACTGGTAATTGGAACGGCAATAAGCGAAACAGTAGGCCTACACAAACCTCATATTTAATGCACCATTCCTTGGCACTTTGCTAGAAAATGACTGCTACATATCTTAATCTGAAAAACGCACAACAGATTTTATCGCTAATAGTCTCACAGTAGAAATATCGATATATCTGAATAAGTTTAACGAAATAGCGGCTTTGAAATTCAGTATAATGAGCTTCCCATTTGGATACTAAATGGTAATTGTACCTTAGTGATTTGTTGTTGTTGTGGTCTTCAGTCCGAAGACTGGTTTGATGCAGCACTCCACAATACCCTATCCTGAGCTAGCCTCTTCATCTCCACATAAGAACGGCAACCTACCTCTGTCTGAATCTGCTTACTGTATCCATTTCTCGGTCTTCCTCTGCGATTTTTACCCCACGCACTTCCCTCCAATGCTAAATTCACAATTCCTTGATGTCTAAGAATGTGTCCTACCAATCTATCCCTTCTTTTGGTCAAGGTATGCCAGAAATTTCTTTTCTCCCCAATTTTGTTCAGTACCTCATTAGTTATGCGATCCACCCACCCAATCTTCAGCATTCTTCTGTAGCACCACGTTTCAAAAGCCTCTATCCTCTTCTTGTCCGCACTGTTTATCGTCCATGTTTCACTCCCATACAAGGCAATGTAAAACCTGGTTCCGAAATCTATGTCTTACCATTATAAAATCTATCTGGTATCTCCCGGTGTCTCCTGGTCTCTTCCACGTATACAACCTTCTTTTGTGATTCTTGAACCAGGTGTTTGTTATAACTAAATTATGTTCCGTGCAAAATTCTACCAGGCGGCTTCCTCTTTCATTCCTTTTTCCCAGACCATTTTCACCTACTATCTTCCCTTCCCCTCCTTGTCCTACTACCGAATTCCAGTCTCCCATAACAATTAAGTTTTCCTGTCCCTTAATTGTCTGAATAATTTCCTTTAGCTCCTCATATATTTTTTCGATTTCCTCATCATCGGCAGAGCTAGTTGGCATATAAACCTGTACTACTGTTGTCGGTGTTGGCTTCGTATCTATCTTGACAATGATAATGCGATCACTGTGCTGGCCATAGTAGTTTACCCGCATTCCTATTTTCTTATTCATTATCAATCCTACTCCTGTGATACCCCCAATTGATTTTGTATTTATAATCCTGTACTCACCTGACCAGAAATCCTGTTCATCCTGCCACCGAACTTCACTAATCCCCACTATATCTAACTTCAACCTATCCATTTCCCTTTTTAAATTTTCTAATTTTCCTACTCTATTAAGGGATCTAACATTCCACGCTCCTGCCCGTAGAATGCCAGTATTGTCTTTCCTGATGATCACATCCTCCTGAGTAGTCCCCGCCCGGAGATCCGAATGGGGGACTATTTTACCTCTGGAATATTTTACCCGAGAGGATGCCATCATCATATGTTCATACAGTAGAGCTGCATGTCCTCGGGAAAGGTAACGGCTGTAGTTTCCCCTTTCTTTCAGCCGTTCGCAGTAGCTGTGTGGCAAAGCCACATTAGCTGATGTTACAAGGCCAGCTCAGTCAATCATCCAGACTGTTGCCCCTGTAACTACTGAAAAGGCTGCTGCCCCTCTTCAGGAACCACACGTTTGTCTGGCCTCTCCACAGATACCCCTCCGCTGTGGTTGCACCTACGGTACGGCTATCTGTATCATAGAGGCACGCAAGCCACCCCACCTCGGCAATGTCTGTGGTTCATGGGAGTGATTTATAGATTGCTTATTCTTACGTCAGTTCGTGGTGGACGCCTCTGGAGCTGCAGCCGAGAGTCAGCTGTGCTTCAGAAACGATCTATTTACAGTTGCCAACATACGCTCCATGCTAAGCACACGGGCAACAGACTATGCAGTTTTACCGATTCTATCGTATTTGGCAAGTGATCAAATACACTTGTGGCAGAATAATTCACCCATTTATAGGCCATAAGCTACGTAAAACGATTTATTTATTTTCATTACGTTCTGCAGAATCAAATGGAACAAGTCTCCATGGTCATGGAATAAGACAGTACTTCAAATTGGAGGAGGAAGGAAGCTTAGGGTTTAACACCTCATCAGTAGCATGGTCATTAGAGACAGAGGTCACATTCGGATGTAAGTAAGGGGAAGGAAGTTGCTCATGCCCTTTCACAAGAACCATCCTAAAATTTGCCTGCAGTGATTTAGGGAAAAAATGACAAACATAAATCGGGATTGCTGGATGTGGCTTTGAACCACCGTCCTCCCAAATGGAGTCCAGTGTGTTACCATTACACCACTTCATTCAGTTGCCTATATTAAATTGTAACAAGAGAGTAGCAATAGATAAACTGAAATTTATAGACTCCTATGCACATGAAAGACCTAGGTAAAACCATTCAACAATGTATATCTCACAAAGTGACCACAGATTAGATTAGACAGATTAGGGTCCACACAGAGGCATATAAGCAATCATTTTTCTGCAAATAATACATGACTGCAATGGGGAAAGTGACAGTGGTATACAAAGTACCCTCCACCACATACCGTGAGGTGCATTGCAGAGTATGGAAGCAGATGTAGAACACAAAAATTAGCTTTTTTTTTTTTTTTTAATTCCAAGGAATTTCTAGAATAGAAAAATTGCGGAAACTCTTCAGTTTAAACTTGAATGTGTATGGATTACTACTGTTGTTGTTGTAGTCTTCAGTCCGCAGGCTGGTTAGATGCAGCTCTCCATGCTACCCTGTCCAGTGGAAGTCTCTTTATCTCTTGGTCTCCCTCTGTAGTTTTTACCTCACCACTTCCTTCTAATGCTAAGTTAACAATTCCTTGACGTCTCGGAGTGTGTCCTACCAATCTATCCCGTCTCTTAGTTAGGATATGCCAGAAACTACTTTTCTCCCCAATTCAGTTAAGCACCTCCTCATTAGTTACGTGATCTACCCATCTAATTTTCATCATTCGTCTGTAGCACCACATTTCAAATGCTTCTATCATCTTTTTGTCTGAACTCCTTATCATTTCACGTTTCACTTCCATACAATCCTACACTCCAGACAAATGCTTTTAGAAAAGACTTCCTAACATTTAAATTAATATTGGATGTTAACAAGTTTCACTTGTTAAGAAACGCTTTTCTTCCCATAGCCATTCTGCATTTTATATCTTCTTTACTTTGGCCATCAGAAGTTATCTTGTTACCCAAATAACAAAACTCGTTTACTACCTTTATTATCTCATTACCTAATCTAATTCCTTCAGCATCCCCTGATATTCTGACATTACATTCCATTACCCTCTTTTTACTCTTGTTAATGTTCATCTTGTATCTTTCTTTCAAGACACTGTCCATTCCATTCAATTGCTCTTCCAGATCCATTGCAGTCTATGACAAAATTACTATGTCATCACCTAACCACAACATTTTTATTTCTTCGGAACTGCTGAACTTTTATTCCCTGTCCAAATTTTTCCTTGCATTACTTCACTGCTTGCTCAGTGTAGGTCTACAGACTGAACAACATTGAGGAAAGGCTACAACCCTCTTACTCCCTTCCCAACCTCTAGCATCCCTTTCTTGCCCTTCTACTCTAATAACCGCAGTTAGGTTTTCGTATAGGTTGAATATAACTATTGGCTTCCTATATTTTACCCCTGTTACCTTCAGAATTTGAAAGAGTGTATTCCAGTCGACATTCTGAAAAGCTTCCTCCAAATCTACAAACGCTAAAAACGTAGGTTTGCCTTTTCTTAGCCTATATCCTAAGAGTATTGCCTCTTGTATTCCTACATTTCCCCTGAATCCAAACTGATCTTCCCCAAGGTCGGATTCCATAAGTTTTACCATTCATCTGTAAATAATTTGTGTTAGTATTTTGTAACCATGGCTTATTAAACTGATAGTTCTGTAATTTTCACATTTGTCTGCACTTACTTTCTTTGGAATTGGAATTACAATATTCTTCTTGAAGTTGGAGGGTATTTCCCCTGTCTCATACATCTTGCATACCAGATGGAACAATGTTTTCATGACTGGCTCTCCTGATATCAGCAGTTCAGACAGAATATCATCTACTCCAGGGCCTTGTTTCAATTACTAGCTTGATGAATTCTTGTGGCAGTATATTGAAAATAGATGCAGCAACATATGGCACGCCCTTTTGCACAAGGTTCAAGGAAATGTGATTAAAGTTCAAATTAGATTTCTGTCTACAATTAATTGAGTGAAAGCTGCAAACTCTTGGGTATAAGCAGGTACTGTTAACAACAAATTTCATTAGCCTAAAGAAAATAAGTATTGAGAGGCCAATGTCAGAATTCCCAGGCAATTGAATAGGGGGTCAACAAGGGGTACAAGAACTTACAACACATATTGCTCATACTGCCTGTTTATGCATAGTAAATTGTCCTACCCTTCTTGAATAAGAGGAGTTACAAACAAAAAATAACACCATACATAGGGTTTAATAAGTGAATGAATATAAACAATGTAGACTACTTTTTGTGTTTCTCTGTCACTAATTTCAGATGTTATTATTCTGATAAATAATGAAACATTTAGTTTCTGAACATTATTCTGAATAAGGGCTTTCCACATCAGCTTAGTAGGCCTATGACATGTTCTGTCTCACTTATTGTATGCCCACTCCATGTTACCAAAATATAAACTTTTGTTGAAATGTATGTTAGAAACTGTGATTTAGCAGCAATTTATTTTCTAGAAGCCCCTAACTTATTTCTTTAACTAATCAATAACTGCAAAAGAATCATCAAGATACATTTGAAACTGATTTAGTTTTCCAACATTGTCATTGGTGTCTATTGTGTATGTGAATGTCAAGATCTAAGCATTTACCAGTGGAAGAATGATGTAAGATTAGACAGTTTTGACTCAGTATTATGTTAAGTAAAATTATTCAAGCCAAGTGTTTGTAAAGATGACATGTTCACAAACACACACACACACAAACTACAGACAACAGCTATATCTTTCAGCTCATATATTTGATTTGTGCATTTTTAATGCTCTTTGTGTATTGATTGCAGATAATTTCCTGAAAACTTTAAGCTCACCCTTTAACTGCACAAACTGTTATAGTTATCTGAAATGTGATGTCTTTTACCACCAGGTACATTTATTTTGAATGTCACGGCATTGGACAATGACGATCCCTATGAAGGAAGCAATGCCAAAGTGAAATACTCAATTGAGAAAAATGCCGTGGATGAACGAACAGGCTCACCTATATTTGAAATTGACTCTGACACTGGTGAAATAACGACTGCAGTTTGCTGTCTGGACCGAGAGCGTACACCCAAATTTACCATTCAAGTTGTCGCAACAGATGGAGGGGGCCAAGAAGGTAACAATAACTCATTTCTCCTCTTCAAAAGACCTGAACTGAATTAGCTGCTTGACTGTTTATTTATTTATATTTTAAACTATAGAATACATAGTTGTTAGTTGATTTAATGGAAGTGGAATCAGATTATGTACTACTGTTACTAATCAATCATTATTTGATAATTTTATTGTTTTTTAATTATGATAATTCATTTTGTGAAAACTTGGTTCTAAAGGTGAATACCATATCTCTGCAGACAACCATTTGATTACATAGTCATTGTTTAAAACTGTTTACAGAAATATAGGAAATATAGCAACCATGTACTTTTTAAACAACTTATTTATGTCAAGATGTTCCAGACTTTGACCTGTTAAGAGTATAGCTCCTGATGCCTTTGCCACTTCTTTTGGTTTAACATAATTCTGTGAAATATTTGAATGAGGAAGCTGTTTTCTGCCCAAAATATTATGACACAACACCAATACAAAATTGGGGGGGGGGGGACCACCCTTAGCTAATGGGTTGGCTCATATTGAGGAATACAGCCATATTTGAGCACATGAAAAGGATGCTCAAAACATTGTAGGGAAAGACGCAATGAAAGGGCACATTACCCAGCTTTGTAAGATTTTTAAGTTTTGTGTCATCTACTTTTGGGGGACAGATGGTCTTCAGAGTCCCCAGAAATGGATAGTATTTATTGTTGTAACATGCAGCAGCATGAATTCAAAAGGTGACATTCTGCATGTCCAAAACAATGTCATCACAATCTATTTTATATGACAGTTCTAAGTTTTTTAAGAACTTGAAAGTTTACCAATGCATGCTTACCAGGAGTGTAATGAGTGATTATACTGTTGTAAAATTTATGGTTAAATCTGAAAGCCGTACTGTTATATAAGTACTTAACCTGTGCTTTTGTGTGCTACTTTAGCTCCAGCACTGATTATGGCTATCATGTAACCAAAATCGATTTGCAGTGAATATAATTGTTTCATGACTGATGACTTTTTTTCTGTTCTACATCACAACTATCTGTGCACATTGATGACATTTAGGAAACTGCATGGTTTTGTGCATTGTCTTCCTCTATGGGCAAATAATTTGTGTACTGTCAAATGAGGTGATTTCAGGCAGTTTTGAGATTATTTTCACCATAACTTTTGTAAGTTTTGTCTTGTCTTTATTTTTTTTATGGAAGTGGTGGGCTATATGTATAACCAATAAAATATCCAAGGAACAGAACGTCCATGTGCATCTACTTTTGCCTGAGACAGACAAATAAAGTGTCTGAAATCACCCCATGGACTGGGCAATTTCAGACACATGTGTATTTTCAATCTCTTTCTGGTGTTTGGTAAGTGTATGGGGTAATTTCAAACACAAATTGACTTTCCTTTCATTCTACTTTTTTTTCTGTTTGATAGATAAACTATATCAACCGAAATCACCCCCTTTGACGATACCAACACCATTCTCTTTGACAAGAAGAATGCTTAAACTCTTTTCTTACTTTCTTATTGTAACTGTCATCCAACCTGGCTTTGAACCTAGCCAACACATTGAAAATTGAGTCCATAGATATCTCCATCATAGATAGCTCTCCACTGAAGGACTTGAGTCTAAACAAGGCCCCTGCAGTAGATTGTATTCCGTCTGAACTGCTGATGTCATTGGGAGAGCCAGTTGTGAAAAAATTGTACCACCTTGTATGCAAGATGTATGAGGCATGGGAAATACCCTCCAATTTCAAGAAGAATATTGTAATTCCAATTCCAAAGAAAGCAAGTACAGAAAAATGTGAAAATTACAGAACTATCAGTTTAATAAGTCATGGTTGCAAAATACTAACACGAATTATTTACAGACGAATGGAAAAACTTGTGGAATCCGACCTCGAGGAAGATCAGTTTGGAGAAATTTAGGAACACGGGAGGCAATACTCACATTACGACTTATCTTAGAAGATAGGCTAAGAAAAGGCAATCCTACGTTTTTAGCATTTGTTGATTTGGAGAAAGCTTTTGACAATGTCGACTTGAATACACTCTTCCAAATTCTGATGGTATCTAAAATATACGAAGCGAAGAGTTATGTTCAGCCAATACAAAAACCAGACAGCAGTTATTAGAGTTGAAGGGCAAGAAAGGGATGCAGAGGCTGGGAAGGGAGTAAGACAGGGTTGTAGCCTTTCCCCAATGTTGTTCAATCTGTACATTGAGCAAGCAGTGAAGGAATGGAAGGAAAAATTTGGAGAGGGAATTAAAGTGCAGAGAGAAGAAATAAAAACATTGCAGTTTGTTGATGACATAGTAATTCTGTCAGAGACTGCAAAAGATCTGGAAGAGCAATTGAATGGGATAGACAATGTCTTGAAAGGAAGATAAAAGATGAACATTAACAAGAGTAAAACGAAGGTAATGGAATGCAATGTCACAAAATCAGGTGATGTTGAAGGAATTAGATTAGGTAATTGGGACAATAAAAGTAGTAGACAAATTTTGTTATTTGGGTAGCAAGATAACTCCTGATGGCCGAAGTAAAGAAGATATAAAATGCAGAATGGCTATGGAAAGAAAAGCGTTTCTTAACAAGTGAAACTTGTTAACATCCAATATTAATTTAAATGTTAGGAAGTCCTTTCTAAAAGCATTTGTCTGGAGTGTAGCACTGTATGGGAGTGAAATGTTAATGATAAGGAGTTCAGATAAAAAGATGATAGAAGCTGTTGAAATGTGGTGCTACAGACGAATGATGAAAATTAGATGGGTAGATCATGTAACTAATGACGAGGTGCTTAACCGAATTAGGGAGAAAAGGAGTTTCTGGCATATCCTGACTAATAAAAGGGATAGATTGGTTGGACACATTCTGAGACGTCAAGGAATTGTCAACTTAGCATTAGAAGGAAGCGTGTGGGGTAAAATTCATAGAGGGAGACAGAGGGACTAATATAGTAAGCAGATTCAAAAGCATGTAGGTTGCCGAACATATTCTCAGATGAAGAGACTTGCAGACAGGGTAGCATGGAGAGCTGCGTCAAGCCAGTCTGCGGACTGAGGACCACAACAGCAACAGATAGCTCTCAAATTAACATGCAAAACAGTCTCATCACTTTCTTTGCCAAATCAACTACAAACAATTCAGAAAAGTGTCTGTTGCTGCACACATAACTTGAGGTATTTACCATCAGCCAAAAATGTTTCAATGATTGCTCTGTAGTGGGCACAACTTAACAAGATTTTGAAGCAAATTTAGTGTCCAAGAACAGTAATGAGGCTGTAGCCAATTACAAATGCTGGGCACTGAACTGCATTGTCAGCTCATGTTAGACCAAGCCACAGAGTAGCTGCAAATGGCCAACCTACTCCAGGTTATCAATGACTTGGACATCACCCTCAATACAGATTGCTTCTGGTGACACCTAAACACCACCACCTGTACAGCCATAAGCACCACATAGGAAGAATTGAATTCCAGCCCATCTATGCACTTCATTGTTCAACACATCAAGGCTACATATGACATACACTGTATGCTACATTCGCGTGCGCGTCACACACAGTCATACACACACACACACACACGGTTCCTCTGTCCAGCCCACGAAGCCAACTATGTGCAAACTGCCTATCCCTAGTCTCCGTTCCACCTTATGCAGGTGCTCTCCTCTTGCCCTCAATCTGCCAAAGACATTGTCTTGTTTGGTCCCTACTGCCCACCAGTCTGCACCTCAGGCTGTCCCAAAGGTCATCACCGCTACTGCTAACAACCCAGAGACAGTGTACTGGGATCCACTAGCTCAGTTCTCTGCCGGCATATATGTTTCACTAGGTACATTCAAATTCTGTGACAGAGATTGTGTAAAGAAAGAAAGCATCCAGAATATTCTCCAAGCAGTAAAAATTAATAAAGATCTATTGTACATCACTGATTTACCTGCAGCTTTCCCAACACATTTCAGCTATTTGGCAAACTGTCCTGAGGAAACATAAGCCCATCCTGACGAAGAATAATTATTAATTTCAAGCTACTACCATGACCCCCTACATCTGACCTTGAATGCTAGGATCACATAAAACCATGCTTGGAATAACAGTCAATTGTAAACAGGACATTGGTGTGCGTCATTTCCATGCAAAACTTTGCATTGTACATCAAGTAACATCTTAACAGAGAGAAACAAAGTAACAAGATATCAATACCATAGGAAGCAAATCTAATGTAATTTAATGGTGTCAGTGCATCATTACATATTCAATCAGCAGCACGAAAAACTCTCTGCTTAATGTACGTATATAGTGCTAAATAGATATATACAGCAGTATCACACACTTGAAAGTGCAGATGCGGGTTTTCAATGAAGTGGTTAATTGGTTATAACAAAGTGGGAGAGTACAATGTGCACATCTCACTAAAGCCATGTTATCACATTCCATATCACTTTTGCATTCACACAGTCCTGTATCATAAGCCACACTAATTACATCAAATGATGGTGTTAATATGCTTTCGCCAAGCATATTGCAACATAGGCTGGTACATAGATGCACAAATTAATTGTAAATCACAGAGTGAAGTTCCACTATGAGAGAGCCTGACAAAATCAGTATTCTTTCTTATATAGTGTTTATATTGCCAAAAGAAGTAAACATCAAGGGTTGGCAATGTTTTTTTTTTTTTTTTTTTTTTTTTTTTTTTTTTTTTTTTTTTTTTTTTTTTTTTGGGGGGGGGGGGGGCAAGAAGGTACAATCTGGATGACTCATGACTCGCCCAGGAATCACACAATAATAAGCTGCATCTTGTGACTCGAGTAGACAAGTGTGGCATTTTGCATGGAAATGATGCACACCACTGTTTTGTTTATGATTGCCTGTTATTCTAAGCTTGGTTTCATGTGATTCTTAGTGTTCGAGGTTAAAGATTTCCCTTGTCAGATCTAATTCCAGGAGCATGAAGAAACATTGTAAAATAATATAGCCTATTTAAAAACAGCAAAAGACTGATGTGCTAACAATCCTCCATGTGAAACTCGAAAATGGCCTCCATCTGCACTAACCATAATTAAGGCCTACTATGATCAGAAAGGTGGAATTTTTATGGTTTCCAATCTTGAACCATTTCCACCATTGGATGTATTATTGAGAAGTGCAGTGACAGTAAGTTGGGAAGCAGAGCTAGCTAATGATAAATCTTGGTGTTCCATTTTCATAGTGTACTGTAGCTCGACCTTGGTGTAAGTTCACAAAACATACTACAATGAAGAGAAAAGGAATTTCTGGAATACCTTGACTAAAAGAAGGGATCGATTGGTAGGACACATTCTTAGACATCAAGGAATTGTGAATTTAGTGTTGGAGGCAAGTGTGTGGAGTAAAAACCTCAGAGGAAGACCAAGAGATGGATACAGTAAGCAGATTCAGACAGATGTAGATTGCCGTTCTTATGTGGAGCTGAAGAGGCTTGCTCAGGATAGGGTATTGTGGAGTGGTGCATCAAACCAGTCTCCGGACTGAAGACCACAACAACAACTACAATAAAAATAGCTCAAAATCAGGGTAACCACATTGTTGTATGGTATCTGGTTAATGCTTGGTCACACACTTTTAAGAAAGGTCACTTTATTTGCATATAGCAAAACAGGGAGCACATAATTAAGCAACCAAATGCAAAACAGCTAGAAAAAACATCACGATTCAGAAAGTGCCAAACTCTCACATATAAAAAGCTTCAAATCTCTAATGACACATGAATTTGTGTGTTACATATTTTTTTTCCCTTGAGCACACAGGGTTCACTGTATCTAGGGTTTTTTGGGGGCTCTTAGGAATTTTTTGTCACCATGCCATCTCTAAATTTTCTAGGGTAAATGAAGATGTTTTATGTTTTCTTAATTTACTGAGACTGTTTTTCTTTTCTTTTTTATAAGTCCAAATACTTAATTTCTCTCTGTCTCTCCCTCATAGCCCCCCTGGATTCACTCCATAGTAACATGTATCAGTGCTATCAAAATGCAATAACAATCTTAAATTTGGTGAATAATTACATAAAATAAATTTTTTGTTGCCTTTGAAGCCATTTGATTGCAAGTGCAACTGTTTCCTTTCATTATTTAGTGGAGGTGTAAGTGAGAAATACTGGATAAATTTAGTATGAGTAATCAGCATAATCTGTCAAGTCATATATACAGTTTCTGGCTTTGGTAGGCCTCCTTGTGTTGTGGTCCATAAAATTGTGGAAATTCAGCTCTAACCTAATATTTTCTTCTGCTGATATTTCTGCTGCAAACCGTCCAGCCATCCTCGGAGCGAGTCTTAAGACTGACGGCAAAGCACTCCCATCCACCTTATATAGTGTGGGGCGAGCCAGTGCGCATTCTTACTGGGAAGTTATTGTCACAGACATACCATACTGATGGCAGTTGTAGTGCCCTTGAAGTAAAGTACATATTACCACATACTGTGGTTGATAATGATGGCAAAGATGTATAAAGCCATAGTGCCCTCTATGGAGAGCATATGTAATCATATTCTGTGGTTAACAGGGTTGCAGCACTGTTGTCTTGGATTGTTTACAAAATGAGTGCTGGATTCCAAATTTTGCCAAGATTAAAACCATTATCATGATTAACTAAATTGTTCTCCAGTTCAATTTCAAAGGCTTCTCTAAAAACTGAATCCCAGAAGGATGAAACAAGTGATAAAATCTGAACATTATTGTAATACATGTTATGCCCAGTCCGAATGCAATGTTCAACTACAGCAAATTTATCAGGTTGTAGTAACCAGCTGTAACATTTATGTTCCACACATCGTTCATGGGCTGTGCGCAAAGTGCATCCGATATACAAATGCCCATTGTTTGCTTTTGGAGAGGATGCAGCCAGTTGTTGATGGTAAATTACCTAGATATGGTAGTAAGGCCATGGACTTGAACTTTCCTTCTTCAGGTTCTTCCTGTGGAACATTTACTTTATGTTTGAATTTCAAGGCGTTTTGAATTTTCCATAGTGGAAAACAATCTCTTCAAATACTTTTTCCAGGTGCTTGAGTTTTTCTTGTATATGGTCTTCGTTGGAAATTGTGAGTGCCCTATGTTCAAGTGTAGGCCTCGGTGGTGGAGCGGGGTTGAGAGGTACTTGCAACTTGGTAGATGTAACCATTGAGGACACCAGTAACTTCAGCTGCCACAGAGCTTAGATTTAGTGCATTTTCTTGCTTGCAATCCAAGAAAAGAAACCACCTTTCTTCTGAGTGAGCAGCAAAACTGACATTTATTTTGTATAACTGGAAACTTGCGAATGCACCACCTCCAAAAGAGAACACGAAAGAAACAAGAAAGCAAGTAGAAGCCAACCCAGAGGAAGCACAATGACAAAAAGAACAGGAATAAGTCCTTGAGACTGAATAAGATGAGGTTAACTGAAACAATGATGACTTTTTTTGGAAATACGGGAGGTCAGGATTTAACCCGGATATTGAGAGTGATAGTGACTAGAGGAGTTTACAAAAAAAAAAAAAAGAGTGTACATGTTTGTATAATTACCACATTGACATATTAATTTGAGCGATTTACTTTTTAAAATTATAAGTTCCCAATAAATTTATTTAATTATAATTTTTTTTAAAAATATGTTTGAGTTTTTGTGTTTGATTTACCTATATAATTGCTGTCTCAAACCTGTAAATTAAGTTTTATTGAGCTATCTGGCTACTTAATCTTAATTTCCTGGGAATTTATGAATTTTGGAAATATTGCCAGCAATATTCCCTGGGAATATTTCCTCGATTTTAAATCCCTGGGAATTTCACAACAGTAGATGTGAGTGGATGAACTGTACTTATCTTTCATACTAGTTTGATTAGAGCAATCAGGTCGAGAGTTAAATTGTATTTATTTTGACAGGAACAACAACTGTATCAATTTCAGTGAAAGATGTGAATGATACACCACCAGAATTTTCAAAACTGGAGTGGTTCGTAGAAGTGGATGAGACAGTTGGTGACAATATCCCACAGAAGCCTATTCTTACTGTAACTGTTCGGGACCAGGATGAATCCAACACATTTCAGTTTAAGGTAAATTTCTTTTTGTGTTGCATTTTTCTATTATGATCTGGTATGATTTTTCATTTTTATCATCTCACTCCAAACTCTTAATATGAATGCTACGTTAAGAATAATGCTGTCATGTTACACTGTTACAAAGCACAAGAAATAAAAGCTTTATTTGGAATTATCAGTCAATCTTTAAATGCTGTTACAAAACGTCTTGTACCAACTGTTATTTCCAGCTAAAATAGTTTTGTTGATTTTTGATTCAGTGTTTGTAATGATACAGTGTGACACAGAACGTTTTAATTAATGGTGTAATATCTCTCCTAATGATCAAATAGGAGTCAAACACTTTGTCTCTTACTAGAATAATAGTCTGCATGTACATGAATACATTTACATGACTATTCTGCAATTCACACTTAACTGCCTGGCAGAGCATTCATTGAACCATTTTAAGACTATAGTATTTTATTTAAAATAATAATAAAGAAATAAAAACTACTTAATCTTTCAATTTCTCCTGCATCTCCATCCTCTTGACCAGAAATCATATCTGTTGTGAGTGCATTGTTGCGTGTACTGGCAGAAAATATCATATTAGCCTCACAAACTTACACTTCTCTCCACAATTAATGTTTCAGTTATGCAGCAAATCTGCAGAGTAATTGAATATCTAAGAGGCATGTGCCCAGAGAAGTTTTTGTTTTATTTAGCTCAAGAAGAGAGAGTATCTATTTATTTCTCTGATGTTCAATAAAACTTATGGCTTTTAAAAAATTTAATTACCATGATTAATTAATTTTTTGAATGCAGCTAATGCCACATCAAAATAGGACTGATAAGGCTGCTTTATTAAGTGTAAGAACCATGGTATACAAGGAATTTTTTAAGCTGTGGTAAAAAGAGTTTAATTATCAGAATGAACTTGTAGAGATGCTAATTGATCTGGCACACTTCCTAACACATCCAACAGTACTGGATTTCCAACAGCTTAATAAAGTTCAAGAATACCAGCAAGAGTAACAGAATCATTTAGCACATAAATTCCATGCAAGTGACTTTAAATGTCCTCATCTGTGGTGTTCATCCCCAGTTTTTCTTTGCTGCCCTCATTATAGACACCCTCATGCGATTGTTCTCATCTATTGCTACTTCCATATCTGTAACCTCAGCCTTATTAATAACACAGTGATGATCCTGTGTGGCATTTATGGCCATTAGACCCAAATTGGGGTCTTGTTCTGCCTGCCAGGTGCAAGTCTTTTTAGCTGATGTCGCTTCGGCAACTTGTGTGTCAGAAATGACGATTATGATACAACATCAGTAGACTTGACATGCCACTTTAATTTACACACAGTTATGGTATCACATTATTGGTACACACTCCCTGAATGGAGAAAATCTCTGACCTGACCAGGAATCAAACCCGGGCCTCCTGAGTGGCAACCCAACATTTCCTCTACCACCAGTAACAATCCACAAAAGAGCACTGCCCATGTCACCCAGTACTACCTTGGGCTCAAACAACTAATTCCATCCTTTGCCAAGGTTTTTATTTTCTGTCCTAATGCCCAGAAATGAGAGATATACTGCCCAAGTTCCTTCCCATCCCCCATAAAGTGGTGTTCCATTGCCCTCCCAACCTCCATAAGTTCCTAGTCCATCCCTATGCCACCCCAAAACCCAGCCTACTGCCATATCAATCGTATCCATATGGAAGACCACGTTGAAAGATCTGTGCAGTCCACCCACCCAGCACTTCCTATTCCAATCCTGTCACAGGCTTATCCTACCCTATTGGCACGACGACTAACCAGCTGTCCATTTGAATGAATGGCTACCGCCAAACTGTGGCCGAAAACAAGGTGGACCACCCTGTGGCACACCATGCAGCGGAGAATATGCTTTATTTCAATGGCTGCTTCACAACCCAAGCCATCTGTATCCTCCCACCCACCACCAACTTTTCTGAACTGCACAGATGGGAGCTATCCCTACAGTACTTTCTCCAATCCCAAAACTATCCAGGACTCAACTTAGGATAACTTCCCTTTTTTCCGCACCCTACAGTTCCCACTTCTCTATCCTAAACATTATTCTGAGTGCTCTTTATGTGTGTGTGTGTGTGTGCGCGCGCGTGTGCGTGCGTGTGTGTTTGTCTGTGTGTGTGCACGCACACACACACAAACATTTTATTTTATTTTCTTCCACTCACCCACCTCCCCACTCCATCTGTAAGCTGCATCTTGTTCCTCCCAACTAATACGTACATACTCTGAAGGCTGTGCTGTATGCATCCCCACCATTGTGACACAATCTTCCTATCCTCCCCTCCCCTTCCCTCCCCTCTTTCAGCCTTTCCACACCGCAGAGCATAATTCAAAGTGCGGCAGCCGGAGGTGACAGTTGTGTGACTGTCTTTTGTGCCTGTGTGATTGCTTGAATGTTTCTGTTACTGAAGAAGGCCATGGTCGATAGCTGAAAGTGTTGTATGTGTGTGCCTTTTTTATGTGCCTGTCACAGCTCGTTGTCATGTCTTTCGTTGAGTTGTAAACAGTCCTATTACTATATTGTTAATTCTTTGACATTAAACTTTGAAAAGACTTACTACATGCAGTTCACAACATGTAAGAGATTTCCATACATCCAACATATGGATAAAGTATGAAGAAGAGCAAACAGAAGAGGTTGACAATGTTAAATTCCTGGTATTACAGATTGATAATAAATTCAGTTGGGAGGAGCACACCACAGAACTGCAGAAACAATTTAATAAATCTGTATTTGCAATACGAGTAGTATCAGATATGGGAGACATAAAAATAAAAAAGCTTGCATACTTTGCTTACTTTCATTCCAGAATGTCATATGGTATTTTGGGGTAACTTTTCAAATAAAGCAAAAGTTTTCACAGTCAAAAAGCATGTAATACATATTATTTGTGGAGTAAATTCATGGACATTCTGTAGAAGCCTCTTCAAAGAATTGTATATATTAACTACTGCCTCTCAGTATTTATTTCTTAATGAAATTTGTCATAAATAGTACCCATGTTCCTTTTCCCAACACACAGCTCAGATCGTACATACAATACTAAGAACAAAAATGATCTACACAAGCACTTAAAAGCACTTACATTAGTCCAAAAAAGGGGTCCTCCACTCAGGGTCACATATTTTCAAAAATTTACCAGCAACCATAAGAAATTTAGCTACAAATAAAGATCACTTTAAGAGGGGCTTAAAAGACTTTCTAGTGGCAAAAATGTTCTACTCCACAGACAAATTTGTAAATAGAACCAAATGATGTATGTTTCTGTATTCATAGTATTAGTATTATTATATTTTCAGCTTGGAAAAAATGTATTTATCTGTATTAGTATTCAAAACAATTGACATGTTCCACATCCACGATAATCTCCTCAACACAGATCTATGGAACGAACAACTAATCTAATCTGATGGTCACACCTAAAGGAATCCTTCATCAGCACCAGAATCAGTTCACCTAGGGCAAACTCTGCTTTCAGGTCTGCTGCATTGTTGGGCCAACTCACCACAAGGACTAACAGAAGCAGACATAAACTCTGGTTCCAAGACAACATCCCAAGTGGTAGATGTTTGATCCCGATTCTGGTTGGTGGGCAATAACCCAAAATCACAGCAGATACAGTTTGTGCTGCATCTGATGTGAAACTCACAGGATACTCAAGAACCAGCAGCAGGCTGCAATTGCCACTTCATGCACCAGACACAGTAACAGCTCCTCACATCATTAGCTGTACCAACCTTTCCAGTTAGGCATGCTGAACTCAGCTCATCCACCCCCACAAAGCCCATAATAGTTCATGCCCTATGGGCCGATTCAAGAGGAGAGGATTCTAGCAATTCCGCTACACATGTCAATGGGTCAGTCACTATAATTACCCATATGTCAGATGAGGTCACTAGGTGCAGCATTCTATGATCAACATCTGATTCAGTTAGATCATGTGTGTAAACTATTGCAGCAGTTTTAAAGACTGCCATGGACCATCTCATCCTGTATGTCTGAGTTTACTGATGTATACTCCTGCATGCTCTTCAGTGGACTTAATTTACAACAAACTTTCAATTCTTTGCTACTTCTTGGACATTGATGTAGGCTCCCAAAATTATCATTTGCCTTGCACATGGTTATGTACATTTCCTTATGAAGTATAAGCTCTTTTCAACAAGTTGTGCCTACTGTGAATGCACTGACACTGTGGTTCATATTAAAATGTTTTCCGCCTGGGAAAGTTAACAATGTTTTTCAGCAATGCTATCTGATTTATTCAGTTCAGAGTATTTTAATTGACAAAATGTATGATACTCATTTTACATTTCACAACTCACCACAAAGACGTGGTGACAAGCTGTGACAGCCACATACAAAAGACATACACATACAACACTTTCAGCTATCGGTCACGGCCTTCTTCAGAAACTAGAACACTCACGCAATCACAAAGGCACACAACACAGTCATACAGCCATCACCTCCGGCTGCTGCACTTCGAAGTGTGGCAGCCGGAGGTGATGGTTGTATGACTGTGTTGTGTGCCTGGGTGATTGCTTGAGTGTTCTATTTTCTGAGGAAGGCCATGGCCGATAGCTGAAAGTGTTGTATGTGTGTGTCTTTTGCATGTGCCTGTCGCAGCTCGTCACCACATCTTTGTGGTGAGTTGTAAACTGTCCTTACTATATTATTAATTCCAACCTGCACTTTTCAATATTATATCATTTTACATTTCGTTATAGTAGACTCAGTATATTATTCCGTGGTTTACATGTAGTTACATATGTCTTGTTAAAATCTGACATACACTACTCATAAAATTAACTTCTATCATGAACTGAGATTATATCTGATTGACAATACCTCATACTGTGAGATTACCGCCCATTAGAAATATTCGTAATTAAGGGCATTTGTAATTAAACAGTATGAAGTTCACTGCAAACATTGACCATGCCAATGCACTAAATGTTACACAATTTTAATCTTATTAATTATGGTAGCAATGTATGTACGCAGTTGGATGACAACATTTATAGTTAGGCCATAGGTAGAAATTCTCCATGTTGAGATTTGCTGTGTGCTTGTAGCTGACGGGAGGCCAGCGAGCAGGCCGACGTTGGTGGCTTGTTCCAGCTTAGTATTTTCCAGGTTCGTTTCCGGTGAGGAGGGAGAGGGACAATGGCGAGTGCCAGGTGCAGTGCAGTGCACAGCGTGAAATAAAATATTCTAATACTACTTGCATTTGAAGTAATACGATGCATTAGGAACCTTCAAGGCCCTCATTATAAAATAGCTTGTTGATAAATAAACAATACATTAGCTGGTATAGTCACATCTGGCGTAATATGTTTAATTGACAATGAAAAGTAATAAATTACCAATGAATACAAGACAGTTACACAACTAGCATGGCAATGTTTGTTTATAAAAATAATATATTAACTATTTCTCATTTTATTTTCAATTAATCTTGTGTACTTTATCTTGAAGTATTCAGTTAAATCACTTATCTGTGATATAAGAAATTGCACGATTATAATAAATAGTACAAAGGATGTTTATACCAATATAAAAAAACTAAGAAGACATTTGTTTAATGTGTAGTGTAATTATTTTGATTTTAAGTAAAGTTTTAGAAATATATTGGCTGAGCACTATACATTGGCAAATCGGTTAGAACAGCTCACATGGGGAAGTTGATGACGTAGGGAAAAAGCCCGGCAGTTGGGCTTTTGGCGCGCGCTCGCGCGGGCAGGAAGTCAGGAGTGGGGTAGCTGCCGGGCGGCATTGTTCTGCACGGTCGACATGTGGATCTCCAGGTGGAGACTATAGATTTTTGTGTGGCAATTGCCAAGTGTGGTTGCTCATCATAGACTGCACCAAGTTGTATTGAGTGCTACTGCGTGTTGTGAATATTTAGCCGGTGGAACAAGGTGTGCATCACACTAAATTAAAGTGACTGTGTTTTGTTAATGTAACACATGTCGTCGCATAGACATGAACCTAAACGGTGTTTGAGACAGGCACATGGTGTGAAAACGATTTGCGACAAATATTCATTTTGTTTGGGGGCTCACGAGCTATAACTTTATTTGATAAATATGTCGACGTACAGACGTATCAGCCACAGGGTTTTAATATGGTGTAATAAACAACATAAAGTGAACTTTCACGTGTTTTCAAAAATAGTAGTTAGTACACACTTTTCTCACATGAACTTACTTTTTTATGAATTTTTTTGTTAATCATATGCAGGGAAGGAAAGCTGCGAATGTGTGATATCATCCCCTAGAAAACGAGTCAAACAGTAGCAATCACAGTTCCAGTGTTTTTTCATGTTTAGGAATATGGTTTGCAGTTGGTGGTTGTGAGTTTTAAAATTAAACTTTCCCTATTTTAAACTCTCACCCCGACCTTCACTCTCGCAATACTCCATTACTTAACAGAAAAATTTCTAAACATGTCATAATATATTTTGGTGTGTTTTGCAGGTGTTTGTTTCTTGGGTGAGGGGAGGGGGTCGAGAGGTGTCACTTATGAGACTAACTAATTGAGTAACAAGTAATGGAAAGTCCATGTTGGATTGTCACCAATATTATCAAATGCTTTCATCAGAGAATATTAACACACATTCATACAGGCACAACTTACTCATACAAGACTGCTGTCTCCCACTGCCACACCTTTAGTGTCATGCGAAATATGAGTGCAGTCTTGAGGGATTTGGGGGGGGGGGGGGGGGAGTAAAGGTGAGGATGTGGCGGAGATGTCAGAACTATCTGAACCTGCAGTGACTAGATGGGTGACTCAGGATGTGAGAGCCAGATTTGTAATGTTGTGCATAAGGGGGAGGGGGCAGAAGAAGGGAAAACAGAGGCAAATAATATAAGGAACCTTTATTGGGAGGAGATGACAGCACACAAGGGTTTAAATTACTGGATGTTTGGTGTGGGGACAATAAGTTAGGGTAGGTTGAGGCTGAGATGATTTCTGAAACAGAGAATACGCTGCACAGTTCATAAATCTGTGGCTTGGTTCTAAAAGGGCCAATGTCAGTATTTATCAAAACTGGTTTTATTGGTGTAGATCATAGTTTCACATGGTCTTCATAATCTTAAGACAGCCAATGTCTAAGCTACATAGGATGAGAGATACTGGGATTTTAAGATGTGAGCCCCAAATGTACTGTTAATATTTTTTAGAAAATTACAGAAAATATTTAGAAGCTTATACTGTAAAACTAAGATTTTTGACTTTGGCCCTTTTAGAACCAAGCCACAGAAATATTGATGATGGATGGGAGAATTCTGATAGCATGGGTAGTGATGTAGTCTTGAAAGCTGATAAATAATGTGGCTGCTTTCACAGGTGACCTCTCTCTGAATTGGGTAAAACTGTGACAGGACAGGAATAGGAAGTGCTGGCTGTGTGGGTCGTCCCAATCATGAATCTGAGTCTCCCACGAAGATATATGATCCTAGTGGCAAGGGATAGGGATTAGGAGTGACATAGGGATGTACTAGGTTGTTGTGGAGTTCGGGTGAGTAATGGAACACCTTTATAGGAGAGATGGAAAGGACGTTGGGCAGGATGTCCCACATTTCAGGGCCTGGTGATAGATAATCAAAGCCCTAATGAATAACAGGGTTCAGATCTAGTCTGAGAATGTGTTGGGCAATGAGAGGGTTACTCCTTTGTTGTTGGGGATGGTGGGATACTGCTCAGAGTTTGAGGATATTTTACGGGAAATCTCTTTGTGTTGTAGGAAGGGAGGAAGGAAGCTTAGGTTTTAATGTCCTGTCAACCATGTGGTCATATAGAGAGGGAGCTCATCATTGGATTTTTAGTTACGGATAGGGAAGAAAATGAGCCTTGCCCTTTCAAAGGAAACACCCCAGCATTTGCCTGGAGTGATTCATGAAAATCATGGGAAACTTAAATCTGGATGGCTTGTGAAACATCTTTATATTGTGAAACATCATTTTATATATATATTTTAAATTGTTAAAGAAACTTAGCAAAGAAGAACTGCAGTCAATATTAATAAACTTCAGAGAAACTTTAGAATAAACTCATGTAAAAAAAAAAAAAAAAAAAAAAAGAAATACCACTGTTTTCTGAATGTTTTCTTATTGTTGATTGCTTCATCACATCTCAGGGTCATTATGTGATCCACTTTAAGGCCTAAGTAATGAACTGAGACGAAACTTTTCACTCTTGAGAAAGATTTATATTTTTCTAAAAACGTTTACATCACAACTGAAAGTTTACAAAAAAGAAAGCGAAACAGCTCATCACTTCTAACTGCTCGAGAAGACAAGACGACTGACTGCTAATTAACAAGCAAAGATACTGCTCTTCCACCTTTTTTTCTTTTACTTCAACAGATGAATTTTTTCTTCACAACATTAATTAATAATTGTCTATTGTTGTTATTATTATTATTATTATTAATTTTCTCTCTCTCTCTCTTTTTAATAATAATAGAAAATGAAATTAAAATAGAAATTCGCTTCTTACTGTTCTGATACCCCAACACTCCATTCCTGGTAACAGCACAGGCTGAAGGTGGATTTAAACCACTATCCTCCAGAATGTAAGGCCAGTGTGCTACCACTGCACCACGTCTCTGGGTTGTAGAGTAGATTTGGGGGTTAGTGCCAGCCTGTGAAGGCCTTTGTGAGACCTTCAGAATACTGGGCAGGGATGTCTTGTCACTGCTGAAATACTGCACACATATGACCAGGCTGTATGATATAGTTGCTTTTGGTGTGGGAGGGATAGCAGCTGTAAAAATTCAGGTAGTCTTGGTGGTTTTTGCGTGTGTCGCCATCAGAGAGAAGTAGTTTGGTCATACTTACCTAGGATAATGTATTATTGGATAGGTACCCAAATATGAGAGTAGCTCGATAACTACGTAAGTAATAGAACCCAGTGCATTGTGCTCGATGGCAGGTGTTCATCAGAGACAATAGTATTGTCAGAGGTGCCCAAGAAAATTGTGATAGGGCCACTGTTATTTTTTATTTATATAAATTAGGGATGGGTCAAACCCTAATTTTACCAAATTGAATCCGAATACCGAATCTTAAATAAAACATGTGCCGAATGCCGAACCTGAATTGAATCTTCCGAATCTCAAACCCAAATAATCTTTCAACTCAAGTTCGTGTATTTAAAAAGAATTACTACTCTATCACAGTCAGTGATAAAGATAAAACATTCTGGGATGGATCCCAAATGACAATAATACAGAAAGTTTTAAGAAATTAAAATTTCATTTAGATTTTTATTTTAAATCTTAAGGATTTTTAATATCTCCCCTCCCCTTAAAAGAAATTTGTATGAAACATTTTGAGATATATGTTGTTTAGATGCTCTCAAAGATAATAAGAAACTTTCTTCACTATATTACAAACTGTTTCATTTTGACAAAATAAGAAATAATTGCATAATGAAGTCCTAGCACAGAAAGGATTACATATTTTTTCTTTTTTCAAAGGGGAACAGACAAAAATAAAACCCAAAAAGATGAGTAGATATTTTGGAAGTTGGAAAAATAGATTCTTAAAAAATAGGATGTGTAAATGTTAAATAATTTTATAGTGGCATCAGGCATTACATGACATTCACACACAGAGAAACCTGCATTTATTCAACATATGTGTTCTTATTATTGCCACGAAGGCATTTCAGAACTGAGAAAAATACTTAACACGCATATTGTGCATTCCAGAGTGTTAAGCAAGGGTACTTTGTAGATTTATTTATTGTTTCAAACATTTAAGATCTTGTAACTTGACAGCACAGAATTTATATTTGTAGATTTAAAAATCAGTACTAAAAGTCAGTTGCCAACCTTCATTTCTAACTATTCCTGTTCAACATAAGAATAATACAGATGTAAACATTAACATAATACATATATTCTCCTGCATACGCCGTTGTCTTTTGGGTGTGTTAGGTGACGGAATTTAAATGTAGTAACAGCTAACACAGAAGATTACATGGCGTAATGTTTACATTTGTATTATTCTTATGGCGAAGAGAATGTGGAATTTACGAATCACAATTAATAGGAACAATCCTTTTTCCCCTAATAGTAAAACATGTATGCTGTAGCACAAAGGAAATGGTTGTAGCGTCAGGCATATTGACGCAACACTGGCTTGCCAGTCGGCTTCGAATGTACGGCTATTGTAGCAACACTAAAGACTCACTAAATAAGAATAGAAATAACAATGAAACTGAACGTGGAAATATAAAACAATAAAATTATAATGATAATACAAATTTCATGTAATGTTTATAATAGCAATTCTGAATCAATATCACTAGATTCTTTATTTTCAGTTCCTGTGTACTACAGAGCATCATCCCTTGTACAATCTAGTGCATTCTATATCAAACATTTTTAAATGCCTGTTACTCAATCTGATTTGGAACCCACTTCCATGTATCATCATTCCTTTAGCACACTTGAGCATTTTACACAACCCATTGGTGTCAATTGTCTGTCACTTTTCGAAAGGCAGTTGGTGTACATGTGTTTAAGCTGGACCTTAAACGATTTATTGAAATAGACGTCATGTGGTTGCTGAATTGATGTCATTCCACCTGGATGGCACACAATTAGAAATTTTTTTTCCACATAATAAATAACTTTCTTTTTGAAATCCTAGTGCTTCATTACAGTTTACATACCGCAGCACTTCACAAAATTTGACAAAACATGAAAATCAGAATGAGACAACTCATGTGAGAATCCTAAAGCCATATGTATTGTTGGTATTTACATAAAGAAATTTATTTTTGTAGCTACAAATATTAGCAATGCAAAAGTTCTATTTCCTTCATTGGATGGTGTATTAAAATTTAATAGTCGGAAATAAAAAGGAAATTAGAACCGTCTTCCATTTTCTTTTATTTTTACAAGCACAAAAGCTTTAGTGCCAGTATTTATATTTGCACCTGCAAAGTGCAAAGCAGGCCTGTGTATCACTGCTTATATTAGACCATTCACTTTGTACTTGGTTTAAACCACAGACAATTTTTTGGACCCCAAAAACCGGAAAGAAGTGTGGCTCAGATTCGGGTAAATATACAAGATTGTTTTCACAATAGCAACACAACTGCGTAAGTTTCATAGTGGTTTCACTTGAATAAATTGAAAGTGAGTCGTTGTGTTTTATGATGTTACACCTTTGAGTGGTTCTATGGAAAATAAAATAAATAATGCAAATGAAAGTGCCTGTTATGCAAAGTAAACTACAACATCTGTAACTGAAGGTTTCCATATAACACTTTGGATTCAGGATTTGGTAGTATTTTGCCATTATACATCAAATTTCGAATCTGAAGCCAGTGTGCTAGATTCAGTGAATAATGGATTTGGCCGAACCACTCTGACACAACCCTAATATAAATGATCTGATGGACAGAATGAGTTGCAATTTACGACTGTTTGCTTATGATGATGTGGTGTACACAAAGGTCTCATCATTGAATGACTTAGACCAAATTTCTAGGTGTAGATTGAAAGACAGTACCAGCAGCTGTGTTTAGATTTTTTAATTAATTAAGCAACTAGTTTTGATGTTATATTTGCACCATCTCCAGGCCCCCGTTGTGTAACTGTTACAAGTAATAGCACATTTAAAGGTGTGGCTGTTGAGAGCGGTAACCATAAATTTCTTCGTCCTTGCATGACAGGTACCAAATGGTGACCTGTAGATGGTGTGAATATAGCACCAAAACAGGTCACTTTATTAATTTAAAAAGCTAAACACAGGTGCTGGTACTTTTTTTAATCTGCACATTTATTTCAGGTCTAGTCCCAGTCCATTAATTATGAAGAGAATTAAAATTCTTGGTAGTGTGAGGAATGGCAGCTAGCATTAACTGCAGATAAATGTAAGGTGATGCAGATGTGTAATGCTTGAATACAGCTTTAGTAGTGTGCTGCTTGATGGAGTCACAGTAATTAAATATCTAGGCATAACGCTGCATAGCAATATGAAATGGAATGAGCATATAAGAACAGTCATGGGGAAGGTGAATCATCGACTTTGGTTTATTGGGAGAAGTTTGGCAAGATGTGATTTGTCTGTAAACGAGACCACGTATAAAATACTTTTATAACCCTTTCTTGAATATTGCTCAAGTGTTTGGGATCCCCACCAGATTGGTTTAAAGGAAGGCATGAAGCAGTTCAGAGGGGGACAGTTAGGTTTATTACTCGTGAGTTCAATCAATTTGCAAGTGTTACTGAAATGCTTGAGAAACTCAGATGGGAGTCACTGGCGGAAGGCGACATTCTTTTCGAGATACACTGTTGAAGAAATTTAGAGGGCCAGAATTTGAAGTGGACTACAGAATGATTCTACTGCAGCCAACCTAAATTTTGCGAAAAGACCACAAAGATAAGCTCAGATGCATACAAGCATTCATTTTTCCCTCATTCTATATGGGAGTGGAACAGAAAAGCAAGTAACTAGTAGTTGTACTGAGTACCCTCTGCCACACACCTTTGGATGGATTGTGGAGTATGTTTGTAGATGTAGAGTATTATCTTCCTCTAATAATATACAGTATATTTTCCAGTGTTTCAAGAGCTGTCTGTTGAATTGCAAGTAACAATTGTTAAAATACCTGGGAATATTATTGTATTGTGGATTGCTTAAATTGGAGATACAAAAATTGTGTTTGATTTTTGTGTTGAATGTAGTGGGGATGTTAGTTTTAGACTGAAAATTATCATTATTTTTTAGGTAGTTGAAAACAGTGGCTATGGTTCAAACAAATTCTCACTTGTGAGAAATGATGATGGAACTGCTTCACTCAAAGTAATTCAGCCCTTGGATTATGAGGACACTCATGGCAGCATCATGAGATTTCAGATACAAGTTACTGACAAGGTTTGTTTTCAGATGTCTGCAGCACTTGTAAATTTTTCTCAAGAATGAAATGTATGAAAGATATATTAGTGTTTCACCTAGCTACTAGTACCTCTCTCCCTTGCCATTTAAAAGCAACATTTTCTTCTTGAGAGCATCATCAACAAAGCAGTTTGATTAAATTACTTTTTTGGTAATGTGACTAATATTTCTCTGTGATGAATTAAATAATTACATACTGTTTTACCAATGTAATTTTGCTGTTTCTAGATTTGAATCTGTAAATTATCACAATACCATACACATGATTTTACAAAATGTTCTCACAAAGGATACCTTTGACATCAAAACCACATGAAACCATGCAAAAAAAATTACGTTCAACCATTTTCATGGAGAGAAAAAAATTAACTAGATATCAGCACCAAAGGAGGGAAATTACACATAATTCATTGACATTAGTCAGCAGTGCCAAAAACCTTCCCATTAAAATAATTGCAGTAGTACAAAACACACACTTGATAGTGGTTATATTAGTCCTCAAGGTTCATATGGGGTATTTCAATGAAGTGATTCAAAGTGAAAGAGAACAATGTGCACACCTCAATAAAGCCTTGTTTTTACATTCAAAATTAACTTTTGGATTCAAGCAGTCCAGTATCAAAAACCACACAAATGGCATTTGCAAATGATAATCAGAGTGAAGTTCGATGTTGAAATAAATACCATGTATGAGGTTCATCCAGAAAGTAGTTCCTGTTTGGTAATAAAAATGAGAAGTAGTAAATATAAGCAAATATTTAAGGTTAATATACATTAAACTACTTCTGTACGTAGTGTAGTGGTACAACCCACTTTCCCCTACTTCTTCAATATCTAATATATTACATATTATTTATTCAGAGAATTATTCCCTTTGAGTATATTGTGTCATGACCCATTATAAGTCTGAGACAATCGGCTAAACAGTTGAACAAGGGAGGATCAACATCCACCCATTCTCGTCCAGGACCTTGGGAGTTGTTTTGTTGAGATAAATTGGTTAAAGACTCAACTTAAATTTTGTGACATGATATAATGAAATGAATGAAAGAAAATAGTTTCTATTGCTGAAAGCCTTCTTATTTTCCATGTCAGAATTTTGTGGCTCTCTCTCTCCCTTTTTTTTTTTTTTTTTTTTTTTTTTTTTTTTTTTTTTTTTTTTTTTTTTTTTTTTTTTTTTTTTGACTACAACCTCAGTTGATTACTCCTGAGGGTATTGCCTGAGGTCTAGTTCACGCACTACACACACACACACACACACACACACACACACACACATTTCACACATACATGGGGGTTTAGGCTAAGTTTTAGTCTTTTGTTGGTAATTGTATTTACATTGTTAGTTTTAAGTCTAGGTTTAAGTTGAATTGTCAGGACACGAGTCAAGTCTGACAAGTGGAGTTCAGTTTTTTTCCCCCTCATACACTCCTTTAAGGTGGGGAGAAAGGAGAAAATTAGTAAGATTTGTGATGATTAGGAGTGCACGATAGAGTGTAAAACAGAGTAGGTATACATGTATTGTCTCAAGATGGTGTGCAATAACAAGAAATCCCAGATTTAGCTAGAGGTATGTGCATAGTACCAAATAAAGGGTTAAAAGGAAGGACATTAAATAACATTTGTTCTCAGAAGACAATCGAAGGGATGGGGAAAGTGTTGCGAGTGGCAGACCCGTAAAATGAGGATGTTAGCTCCTGTTAATGACAGATTTATTGGATAATTAATTAAAAGATAATAGTACTTAGAGGCACAGCTATTCCTGGACCTCATTGTCTCAAAAATTTTGTATATTGAACTTGAAAATAAGAATTACAAGATAAATTTCATCATTCATAAAGAAGAACTGACAGCTTGGATTTCATTGACTAGTGAATTGCCAAGCATCTACAAAAATAGAACTGCCACACTGCTTATGTTGAAAGTCATTCAACTCAGGGTCAGGCAGTCGTAGTAGTTCAGTAGTCATCACGTAAATTTAAATATTTGCCATAACATGTGATGAGTTTTTGTATCCCAGCTTCATATTCATCTGCCACCAGTCTATTAAGATACATAGTCACACAGTCTGTCAGTTCTTGAATAAGTGTTTGCCAGAAATTCCTGAAATGTTCACAAATTTCATGAATTGTAACTTGCTGTTCATTTTCATGAATTCACCAATTGAACCAAGCAGTTAATCAGTAATGGCAGTTGATCACCCCAAATGCTCATCACCACGAGTGTTCTCTCTCAAGCCAAACAGACAACTTGTTCGTAACATTGCTTCCATACACCTCCTTCAATTGATGATTGATCACATATTTCTTGCATTGGTAAACTTGATTAAAGCCCTAACTTCACAACTGGTGGCATTCTCTATTCTTTTAACATACTAAATACTAATGGTTACAACACAGTCAATGTGGACAGTATGTAACATTACACAAAGAAAGCAAACAAACAAATGAGAGCATTAGATCCTATCCAGTGGTTATTCTACTAAATAGCACCTCTTACGACACAAACAGGCACTAGTTTCTGGATGACCCTCATATATTTGTTTTAATTGTTTCATCAAATTGTAGTATCTGAACTCTGACAGCAAATACAATCAATGTCAAGTGTGTAGGATATGTTTCTTTTGTGTTGTTATAATTTTCATGTAAATTACACAAACAATTTACCACTTTTTTATTGTTCTAAGCATGGTTTTGTGAGGTTCTCAGCATTAAAGATCAAAGGTGTCCCTTAACCTTCATGTGATTGCGCGGGCGGTGACATGACCACTTTCATACAAATTCTTGCCACTTCTTTTCATATATTCTGTAGTTGGTACAACTAGAGCATATATGGTCATCCCACCACCTTATCCATTTGTGGACTTAGTGTGGTGAGAAATTGTATGAAAGTGGTCACCTCACTGCCTGTAAGAGCGCATGGAGGTTAACAGTGACTTGAATTTTTAATTTAAAATAATCCCAATACAATTTAATAATGTTCCTCATTCACACAAATTTTCTTTATTATAACTGATTATATATCTTACATGTTTCTATGCTTGGGAGTGTATATGTACCTTCTATAAATTTCAGGGTGATAATGATACATCTGAGCAGTATTACACAAGATATGCTTGGGTAACTGTTAAACTTAGAGACGTTAATGACAATTCACCTGTATTTGAGAAACTCCATACCGAGGTTACATTACCAGAGAATGTTGCAGTCGGAAAAATAGTTGAAGTATTTAATGCAAAGGATGCTGATAGAGATGGCAAGAGCAAGGTTTCTTACAGTATTTCAGATGATCTAGATGCTTTACAGCATTTTCACATCAATCAAGATGGCAAAGTACTGGTTAAGAAAGAACTTGATAGGGAAGTCACTCCTTGGTATAAGGTAAGAGGCAAACATACCTCTGATGTTGATAAGCATGCCTTCCTTTATTCAAAAGTTCTATTCTATATCATGTAAACACCACAGAAACAAACACTTTAAATATGAGTTGGAATGTCAATATTTTGAGGATAGGTAGCAACTCACATAATTAGAATGACATACTGGCATATACAAAAGACAATTCCATTCACACAACTTTAACTTTTTGGCTACAGAATGAGGGTGTGAGAATGTGATATTACACCATCACTGGAAACAATTTTTTTCGGCATTTGGCTTCATAACAATTTTAAATGGCACACAGAAAATGCAACACTGAAAAAAGTATGCTACAGCCTTTGTTTACTTGCACACAAAGCAAGTTTTCCCATGCTTCAAATTGCATACTTTGCTCAATTCCACAGTGTTCTACAGTATGGGGTCATATTCTGGGGTAGTGCAGCTGCTAGCTCAGTCATGTTCCTGACTCAAAAAAGAGCTATTAGAGCAATGCACAAACAGATTCCTGCAGACCTATCTTTCTTAAATCTTCAATCCTTCCACTCCCCTGTGTCTTTATGCTAGAAACTTGCAAATACGGGAGGAAATATCTAACAGAGATAAACAAATACTTGAGTGTACATGACCATGACACTAGACAAATAGAACATCTTTACATTCAGTCAGTAAGGACAGCAGCCTTTAAACCCTCCTCTACAAATCATGCTACACAAATATACAATAGTCTGCCACAAAAAATAAAAAAAAAATTAGTTCTTCATTTTCACTATTCTGTAAATCCTTAAGGGCATTCTTATTGGATAACTGCTTCTATTCAGTGGCAGAATTTCTAGATCACATGAAGTACAATAAACTTGAAACAAGACTGTGCAAAAACAACTAATGATCCTAAATTACAACCAAATGGAATTAATCTGTTGCAGTAGTGTAACACATTTTGATGTTACATGTAATCTGAGTGTGTGTGTGTGTGTGTGTGTGTGTGTGTGTGTGTGTGTGCAGGCACATGTGCAACCATCCCATAATCTGTAAAGATTTTCTGGATGAATAAAGAATTTGAAGGAAGGTCAAGGGTGTGGATAGAATGTTCTGTGCTGTATGGTAGAGCATAAAGTCACTGATGGTTGGAACTGTGAGCTGCAGCTTTTAATGCACTAAAGGAGGGGGTAGGGGTGCGGAGGGTAGGTGCACTGTGTATATTAAGAACGGAAAGTCTAGGTTTGAATAACAGTTGCAAATTAATATCTGTTTATTTAATGTATATAGTTGTGGACCTTTACCAATGTCTGACTCTTTCAAACAGACGTATCTTAGTAAATATAACAGCTAAGACAGGCTAACAATGGTACAAATGTACCTCTCTTTCTTGCAGGAATCACACTGAATGTGTGCGAGCACATATGCAAACACTTTGTTTACTACAAATGTCTGCTTAGGTGTGTTTGCGTGTGGATATATGTGAGTGTGTGTGTATTTGTTTACCTTACTTTTTTCCCCCTAACGTAAGTCCTTCCACTCCTGGGATTGGAATGACTCCTTTTCCACTTCCTTAAAACCCATATCCTTCCCTTTCTCCTCTCCTTCCTTCCTGAAGAAGCGACCAACAGTTGCGAAAGCTTGAATATTTGTGTGTATTTTTATTTGCGTTTTTTCTTGTGTCTATCGGCGAGCCTGTGCTTTGGGTAAGTCAAACAATATATATATATACGTAAAAAATAGATGAAGTACACTTACCAGGCGAAGGGGCACAGGCAGTAATAGCAACAAATAAACACACAGACACACACACACACACAAAAATGCTAGCTTTCGCAGCCTAGCTGCTTCATCAGGCAGAAGGGAGGAGAGGGAAAAGGAAATGATGAGGGTTTTAAGGAAGGGGGTAAGGAGCCATTCCAATCCCGGGACAGGAAAGACTTACCTTGGGGGAAAAAATGGAGGGTAAATAAATGCACACATACCCACACATTTACACAGACACAAGTACACTTAGGCCTATATATATATATAAATCGAATAACTTACGCAAAGCACAGGCTTGCCAACAGATACAAATAAAAACACACACAAACGTACATACAAGCTTTCGCAACCGTTGGTCACTTCTTCAGAAAAAGAGGAAGAAAGGCGGGGAGAAAGAAAAGGATACGGGTTTTAAGGAAGTGGAAAAGGAGTCATTGCAATCCCAGGAGTGGAACAACTTACCTTAAGGGGGAAAAAGGAAAGGTAAACAAGTGCACACACACCTACACACACATACACATGCAAAGTAGACATTTGTAGAAAGCAAAGAGGTTGGACAGAGATAAGAGTTGAGGCAGAGGCTCTGTCCAGAGAACCGAGGCAAAGATGTTAAAGATGGTGGGCAGGAATTTGAATTTAGTGGAGGTTGAGATCAGGTGGGAAACGGGAAGAGAGAGAATATCCTGAAGAGCTAGTTCCCATCTCTGGAGTTCTGAAAGATTGGTGTTGGTGAGAAGTATCCAGATAACCTGGATGGTGTAAAACTGTCCCAAGATGTGCAGGCCATGCACCAAGGCAAGTTCAGCTGCAGGGTGATCTTCATTACCAACACACACTGTCTGCCTGTGACAGTTCATGTGAATGGACAGTTTGTTGCTGGTCATTCCCACATAGAATGCTTCACAGTGCAGGCATGTCATCTGGTAAATCACGTGGTTGATATCGCAAGTGGCTCTGCCCTTGATCGTGTACACCTTCCGGGTTACAAGACTGGAGTAAGTGGTGGTGGAAGGGTGCATAGTGCAGGTTTTTCAATGGGGGTGGTTACATGGGTGGTTACCTAAGCTTTAGGAAAGGGAACATTTGATGTGGAATGGATGGCAGCTGTCATAATGGAGGTACTTTTGTTTATTGGTTAGTTTGATGTGGATGGATGTGTGAAGTTGGCCGTTGGACATAAGGAAAGTGGCATGGGATTTGGAATAGGACGAGGTGAATTTGATGGGACAAAAGGAGTTGAGGTTGGAGAGGAAATTCTGGATTTATTCTTCACTGTGAGTCCAGATCATGAAGATGTCATCAATGAATCTGTACCAAACTTTGTGTTGACAGGCTTGGGTATCCAGGAAGGCTTCCTGTAGGCGTCCCATAAATAAGTTTGCATACAAGGAGGCCATGCTGTTTCCCATGGCTGTGCCCTTTAGTTGTCTGTATGTCTGGCCCTCAAAGGTGAAGAAGTTGTGGTTTAGGATGAAGCTGACTAGGGTAATAGGGAAAGAGGATTTAGGTAGGGTTGCAGGTGGTCGGCGTGAAAGGAAGTACTCCATTGCAGCGAGGCCCTGGGCGTGTGGGATGGTTGTGTATAAGGAAGTAGCGTCAATAGTTACAAGGATGGTTTCCGGAGGTAACAGGTTGGGAAAGGATTTCAGGTGGTGGAGAAAGTGGGTGGTGTCTTTGATGAAGGATGGGAGACTGCACAACGGTTGCGAAAGCTTGTATGTGTCTTTTTATTTGTATCTGTCAACAAGCCTGTGATTTGGGTAAGTTATCAAATTTCTAATTTTATACATATTTATCCCACCAGGAAAGTTTCCTTCTATAATATTTGTTGCATCAATTTGAACCTAACCATCACGAACGTTTGTTATGGCTCTGTTGCCTTTCAAAATATTCTCTGTCTTCTTACTTTCTCCTTCTGTTTATGTTTAACTTAGTATTTTCACTCTATATTTACCTCCCTTTTTAGTTTAAAATTCATTTTTCTCCTGCCCAAATAGGCTACATGCAACAATCAGTATTAACCTCCGAACCTTGACCTAAAAGTACGACTTACGTCTTTTTTATATTTTTTATTTTTTTTATTTTTATTCATATTTTTATAGTTAATGCTTTCATCACTGCATCTCCTCTATAATATCCACCATTCACCTACATTTCTCATTTTACTGCGTTAATACCATTTCACAAGTTCAGTTTACTGTAACCTTAAATAATAATTTTCGGCATTTCCTAGCAACTTCACGATTATTTCCATTTCCATTTTTCCAAATTTTCCGATCATTTGTCTACAGTCTCCCAAGGCCAGCAGCAGCAGAAGTTTCCTATCACTCATAGGTTGTCAATACATAACACTTTGCGTAGCAAAGGGTATGTTACTTTCACATAACCAATGAGAGGTGAAGAAAGATGTAATGAATTTTTAGCAGTGAAATTGCAACAACTGTCTGGTTTGGTGTGTTTAGATGTGCATTTTTGTGGTTTTGTGTCATAGTTTCGTATATTTATCGAGGGCCATTAAATTGATTCAATTAAGTGAATTGTTATTACTTGTTACAATACCAACTGTTCTGCACATGTTCACCCATCAACCTACCTAGTACCACGATTTAAACAAAAAACATAATTATTTGAAACATGGATCACTTGACATGAAGATTTCTTTTCTTGTACTCAGTCAAAATATCATATTTCATTGCAATTTTTTTCATATCAAGGAATTCATCTTCCTATTGTCTCATACCGTACTCATTGAGAGCATTCACAACGTTCCTACACAGCACACATAAGTACGCCACTGGTGCTATTGTAGATTTAACTATTGTTCATTTATTTCAATTACACAGATAATGTATGATGTAGTCCTATTGGAGAGGATTACAATTTTTAATCATGTACGTATGCCAATTACATTTGTTTTTGCTCGTATTTTTGGGGTTTTAACATTTTCCCTCGATTCTGCATTTTCATCAATTTTGCATTTTTTAAGTATGCACCACATATAAACATAAAATAGATTCTCTGATGAAGCACCAAAGGAGGAGAAGGTACATTTGCTGCAGTTTCCAGGGAGACATGGGAAGATTCCAGTCATTTTACATCTTGGTCAAATGCTAATTCAGAAATATAATATTGGATTGTAAGGCATACCCAGACTAGATTTAGGCTCACCTTATATTTTCATAATAACCTTTGGGGAAGGAAGTGAGATACCGAAATATCGAGAAATGCTGAGACACAATTTATGGATGTGGTTAATATGATAGAAAATACTACAAAAGGCAGTTCAGTTGAAGAGTGTACATCTCTGAAAATGGTAACCACTTATGCTGGTCAGAGAAGTACCGTTACTGAGAAGTTATCTGTGAAGAAACTCTGGGTATGCGAAGAAATACTATCAATGAAAGAAGAAAGTATAAAAATATTCAGGGGAGACAGAAGAGCAACAATATAAATCCCTTAGGAATGAAATGAATATGAAGTGCAGGAAAGCGAAAGCAAAAAATGCTGCAGGAAAAATGCAGAGAAATTGAAAAATAAATGATCATGAGAAGGGCTGACATAGCACATACAATAGTTGAAACATATTTTGATGAAGTGAAATGCAAGGGCAACAACATTAAGAATAGAACCAGAGTTCCACTATTAAATGCAGGGAAGAAAGTGAATAGTTGAGAGAAAAAACTTGTGTGGTGGTTTACAGAAGAAGAAATTGGGGTCAATTTACAAGGGGTATGGAGGATTTATGATCAAATAAGGCAGAAGGCACAGATAAAATTGCATTAGAATTTCTAAAATCATTGATAGAAGTGACAACCAAATACCCATTAATATTTGTGTCCAGTATCTATGAGATTTCTGACGTACTACCAAACTTTTGGAAAATATCATTCACTCAATTCGGAATACAGCAAAGACACACGGGAGTGAGAACTATTGCACTACCAGCTGAACTAATCACTTAGCCAAGTTACTGACAAAGATAATATGCAGGAGAATTGAAAGTAAAATTAAGAATCTGTTAGCTGAAGATCTGTTGGGCCTTAGGAAAGATGAAGGCACCAAGAGGCAATTCTAACATGCTTTTTATAATGGTAACAATACTGCAGAAAAATAAAATTTATCAACTTATAAAACGCTTTAAAAAATGTACAAATGATTCAAGATATTTGATATTGGCAGGAAAATAGTAGTAAGCTGAAGGGAAAGATGATAATATACAATATGTATCAGAATCAAGAGGGAAATAATAAAATTAAACACAACAAGAATGAGTGCTCAGATTAATAAAGGTGTGAGACTATGATGTAGTCTTTCACCACTACTGCTTAATCTATACATTGAAGAAATAATGATAGAAACAAAAGGTGTATTCAAAAGAGCAATAAAAATGTGGTTGAAAGGATATCATTGATAAGATGTTCTGGTGTGCTGTAAGGCACACACACAGCCGATAACATACGTCGGAAGTCGGCTGCGAGAGTGCACCGCGGGAAAATGCGGCAAATGCCAGAGCACGCCACGGGCGAGTCAGTGATACAAACAGCACGGAGTTGTGCTCTGCGTGCAGTGTGTTGTTTACCAGGTACGAGCTCACTTCGCGGGTATTCGTACAGCCAGTGCATGCCAGTGTTCTGTGTAGCAGTGAGAGTTGTTTTCTGTGAATACAACATGGTGACATTGGAATTATCAATGAAGAAGAATTACAGGAGCTTTTGAATAGAGTAAACATTTTAACAAGTACTGAAGAAAGACAAAAATAATGAGAAGTAACAGGAATGAGAATAGTGAGAAAATAATTCTTCCCAATGATTTCTGCGTGGTGTGGTACAGCAACTGTGTTAAGTCGAACTCTTTAATAAAAGAATGACTTGGTTGCAAAAACTTTTATTGAAATGACTCATTTCGCCTGGTTAGAGCATCTTCAGATTACTTATCTGATGTCTCTCTGCCATATAGTAGGTCTTCAATTCATACACGACATGTGTTGGTATTGGTACTGCCACTGCCAGGGGCAGCATTCAAATGTCTACTTACTACTAGACATTTGCCAGTACCAATACCGACACATGTTGTGTATGAGCTGAAGACCTACTATATGGCAGAAGAACATCAGATAAGATCTGAAGATGCTACCAATTTAATATCCATCTCCTTGCTTGCATGATACTAACACTGAAAATTTCTTTCAGTGTTTCATTCTATGATCGAGAGTTTTTATGTATTCTGTAACAGGCTGCAGTAACAGGGAAAATGAAATAAGAAAATATTCTTTGTGTTTGTGACTTCTTTTCTTGGAAGGCTATGTGCATCAAAAGTAGTTAATCAAGAGGCGAAATATCTTGATTGCAATGTGTTGTGGAAATAAAGTGGCAAGAAAGAAGATTCTCTTTATTGTTTTCCAAAAAGTTTGTCATGTAGTTAATTACTGAAGGTTAAATACACAGGTTCTCATTTTTTAATAAATATTCAGAATTGTGGGACGTACTTTTTAAAATTGTTACTGGTTTATCAGCAAAATTGCCTTTTTAATTTTTTTAATAAACTTCTTGTGTTTCTTGTTAAAAATATGATGTGTGATCCATTACAAGCTAACAAAAATAATCTGTTATTCTTGGTCATGTCATTTCTGTTCCATTAACAGAAAAGTTGATGCCTTCCCTTTCTGATTTTATGGCAAGTATTGTTAAGATTTGTAATAAAACATGAATTTTAAAGAAGGTAATATAGGGAACCTTTGCCATATCTCCAAATATGAGAAAAGCTAGATTCTTGTGGTTATTTAGCTATCGAGCTTAATGTTTTTTATGGTTTCTCTAAACTATTTTCAAGTCAGTACTTTGAAAAGTGTGTATCTAATTCCTTTCCTCATACTCCTTTACTTAAGTTAATGCTCCATCTATGATCTCATCTTGAATGTGATTTAATATCTAATTGATATGCCTTCCCCTTCATTAAAGACTATGAATATCAGTTATCTGCAAATGCAAGTGTTGTTTATTTCTACACTGGTAATGTAGTATCCATTCATTTACTTAAATAACATGATTTATAATTTTCATTATTTTTTTCAGATTAACATTTTAGCAGCTGATGATGGGATTCCACCAAAGACATCCACAGCAACTTTGCTAGTGATTGTTGAAGATGTAAATGATAATCCACCACATCTCCTGGAAAATTATAAACCTGTTTTGTATGAACATACTCCACCTACAGAAATTGTGGAAGTACTAGGTGCTGATGCTGATGATTATTCAAGAAATAATGGGCCACCATTTACATTCAGAATGGCTCCCAGTGCAGATGACAAGATCAGGCAATCATTCAGAATTACTTTTGATCAAAGTAAGTTTTGTTTCTGATGTGTAAATTGTGATCATATCACTCCAAGTAAGTATTAAAATTCACCACCATATTTTCATGAACTATGGTGCAGATACAGAGGATATTCTTTAATCAACTGAGTAGCATTTATTATATGAAGACTGTGAAGATCCAGATGGTGACTTTGATGATCCAGAATGTGTGACTTGTGAGAATTTGGGATAGGCTGAAGGTGTGCTCTGGAGATCCAAGTATTTAAAGTGATAACTGGAGCAAAGCATGAATCCCGGGTTTGAATCCCAGTGTGGCACAAATTTTCACTCCTCACTATTGAATTATTTCAATGTCCTAATGCAGCCAAAGATAATTATGTCCCTGATAGCCCTCTTTGCTCTATGTGTAGCAGAAATCCTCAACACCTGTGGCCTTGCTACTATTGAACATTACCTTTCCCAACACAACTGACATCAAACACTCAACCTCCTTCCTGATCATCAGGACCATCTATGTATTCCTTTGATGCCATCACCTACAAACAAACCTATGGTAGCAGTGTGTATCCAAATTGGCACCAGCCTATGCCAACCTATCCATGGGCAACATAGAGGAATGCAGCCTAACTTATCAGAATACTGAACCATTCACCTGTCTCTGATTCGGTGATGATATGTTTATGGATAGAGTGCTAGCTTATGCAACATCATACTAACAGTGTGAACAGATTGAGGTGTTTCTAGCTAGCAGAATACAGAATGTTATTCTCAATGTAGAGAAGTTTTCAGACATTAAAGTGATCTCAAGTGTGCCCCAGGGGAGTGATATAGGGCCATTTCTTTTCACCACATATATTAATGACCCTGTAGATAAGATCAGAAGTTCAATGAGACCTTTTGCTGGTGATGCCATGATTTATTGAGAAGTCGTAACACTGGGAAAGGGTAATGAACTGCAGGATGATCTGCAGCATACTGATGCTTGATGCAGGAAATGGCAGTCGAGTCTCAACATAAAGAAGTGTAAAGTCCTGCATTTACATAGAAATAAAGAGCCTTTATTATATAATTATGCAATAGAAAGAAAGAGCCTTTGAACAGTATTGTAGTAGTTGTTTCACCTTCTGGAAAAGTGAGCAATGGTACACCTACACAGGTGGCAAGAAAAAAGTTGTTTTATAAAATCATCTGGATTCATTTCAATAACAGATTCATTTTCTGGCAACAAAAATTGGTCAGTATAAGAAGGACATGAGTAGAAGACAATGCAGATTCTGTATTGACAAAACCACCGGGTGTTACAAGATACTGTTAGTTGCTAAACAGATATGGCTTCCATGTGTTAAAAGGTTTCGTGGGGAGGTTTACCAACTCAGTATGAATTCTGTGTGTCAATATAAACTTTGGTTAGCATAACATCATCCTGCAAATGCAGTTACATTATTACAGGCAGTAATGTGCTCAAGTGTTGAGGTTAGTCTTTCAGTACACTTGGTATCATAGTAATTATACCAGTGACTGGTCAGAATACTTTCAACATCCAGTGATGTACTATTTCGACACTGGTTAAGACCTTTGTTCATTAAGTCAAAATGCGCAATTTCTAACATGTAGCTGGTGTTAAAATTCTCTTTTCTTTAACATTTTTATATTACACTTCATAATTGCTGTGAGAAAAAATTGACAGAATTTCAAGTTTTATAACATAACTTAATTTTTAATATTTTCCATGCATGTTAATTTCTTTAAAAGGTAAATTGAGAGTAAAAGTGCAGTACATTTAAAAGACATACACTACATGACTTTCGTTTCATAATATTATTCTGTCCTCCACTTCTGCATCTCTTCAGATTGCAAATTTTGGAGGATTCACTATTGTCACTTCATGGCACAGTGTCTTGTGTTCAGACATTAAGTGGCAGTAGTATAATGGGCCATATGTCAAACAACCTGAGTGCTTACACGTTTAAAAGCTGTTTCTTGAAAAGGCTATAACATTATAGTATTTGAATAATGGCCCAAATTTGCATGAAATATCAATTTATCAATTTCTGGGGTTGGTATCTAGCTCATGTGTTATTTTCTCTAGAAAATAGGAGGTCAGGTTGAAGAAGTTTTGTTGTAAACTATATGGTATTAAATAAATGTGTTACATTTCTTAAGTGAAAATATGTTTACAAAATAGTAGGAGAGATCTTTTTGGGGAAAAAACATAATATATATGACAGTATAATGAAAATAAGCCTGATTTTTTGAATAGGGCTGTAGTTTTAAAGTGATTTGTAACAATGTTACTTATCTGTTTCACTAGTTCAAGTAGTTTTCATCAACAGAAGGTCCAAATGGCCATGGCTCAGCAGTTATATCATCACTGAGATCTTTTGACCGAGAAGAACAGAAAGAGTACTTTGTACCTATACTAGTAACAGATGCAGGCCATCCTCAACTCTCTGGAACAGCTACTGTGACAATAGTTATCGGTGATATCAATGATAACAAAATGGGACCTGGAAATAAAAATGTGTTGGTTTATAAATATAAGGTAAGGAAAAGTTATAATGATGTGAGAACTGAAAATATACATAATTGTGTCTGATTAATAAAACTGTATACAAATATGAAGAATTTGGTCTTATACAAACCCAGTTATTTATGATTAAGTTGAAAAACGTTTTTGAATAAAATCACAAAATATGAGTTATGATATTTTATTAGTAACCCTATATCAACTGAATTTACTCTGTAATTGATATTTTGCATTTTCCATTATGTTTTATTGATCTGTACATAATTTAAAAGTTGTTATTTTAAAACTATGGCCATTTGAACACACTGATTATGTTTATAAAAGTTCATATATCATATGGTACAAATACAATTTGTAGCTTTGATTGGAATTTCATATTAAAATTTGAGTGCTCCAAATCTAACTACTTCTTCTGCATCCAGTAAGCATAAGCATTTGGACCACTGCCCAAAGCATAATTGACTACCAGCTGTTGGTCTCGTGAGTACAAGATGCAGGCAGAAATACATCTAAGGAGAGTAGAGTTGAATGGATAATCATTCTGGCAATAAAATGGATTGCAAATGGAGAATTCCACTGACAAAATCAACTTCAAGAAAAAAGTGTATTGTTATGGCTTGTTGGAAATGAACATGTTATAAGCTGTAGAGCTGCTCAGAGTGTTCATGCTACTGTCATGAAATTCTGTAGAAAATGGTTGAAAGATGGAAGAAAGGAAGCTAATTTTTAACGTCCCATTAACATTGTGGTCATTAGAGACGGATCTAATGCTCGGATGTTTGGGTAAGGATGAGGGAGGAAATCAGTCATCTCCTTTCAAAGAAATCATCCTGGTGTTTACCAGGAGTAATTTAGGGCAATCATGGAAAACCTAAATCTGGATGGCCAGAGATGGATTTGAACCATTGTCCTGCAAAATGTGATTCCATCGTGTTACCACTGCACCACCTCGTTTGGTTGTTTTGAATGATGTTGAAAGTATGAGTGGGTGATATGAAATTACGAAAATTGTTAGAGGAATCTTCTTAATGTGTAAAGGAAGTTTATAAAGGATTAGTTTGGGTAGCTTATATATTATAAAATCATCCATGTACATGAATCTTGAGCGATATTTTCAGTCTGCAGTGGAGAGTACAATGATATGAAACTTCATTGTAGATTAAAACTATGTGCTGGTCCCTTTGCCTTTTGCGGGCAAGTGCTCTTCCAATTAATCTATCCCAACAGGCTTCATGGCCCATCCTCACAACTTCACTTTCGCCTTTACCTCACCTCATACTTTGCAAACTTCACAGAAATTCTCCTGCAAAGTTTGTAAGACTAGCATACCTGGAAGAAAAGATATAGTGGAGACATGACTTAGCTGCAGCCTACAGGATGTTTACAGACTGATATTTTCACTCTGCAGCATAGTTTGTACTGATATGAAATTTCCTGGCAGATTAAAACTGTGTGCGAGAACCGGGATTCAAAATTGGCAGCTTTGCCTTTTGCAGGCTATTGCTCTGCTGTTTGAGTGATCCTGGCACACTTCATGGCCTGTCCTCACAGCTTCTTACGTGAATCTTGTATTACAGCCAGTTATTCATGTAAGTAACTGGCCAACAGCCTTGTATTTTATAACATTATGATTTGGGAGTGGACAATCTGCAAAACTAGTCATCAGTTTGTATATAATTATATAAGGAAGGACAAATGTATTGTGTTTGTATGTATGTGATTTTAGGGTCTCCTCCGAAACTATGGATCAGTTACAACCAAATTTGGCACACACTACTTCCCCCACATGCCTATATGTTAGGGTTGTGTTAAAAGTTTTCCAGTTCCATATGTTTAGACTACCATGCATGACAGATGTTTTATGTTGGTGTATCTACTGTCTTCCTTCATCAACCAGTTATGCAGGGGCTATTTAGATGGATCAACACAGCTGCGGGAAGGTTTATATGGTTGCTTGGTTGGTTATTTTAACAATCAAAGGGACCAATCTATTAGGTCATTAGCTCTTCCTACCTTCCAAAGCAAAAAAATTCTTAACAATGCTGATATAAAATATTTTTCAAAAGGTTGAATCAAAATATTTTTCAAAAGGTTGAATCACTCATACCCTAACCTTAATAAATCTGACTTAATTACACTCCCTATAGCTTGACAGCAATAAAAACAAAAGACAACTATAAAATCTCTCAATATTTTAACAATGGAAAATCCGATAGTAATATCAATAATGGTGGATAGGCAACAACTCACCATAAAGAGGCTCACTGAGCTACTGACAGACACAAAAATAATCACATTCACACAATCACTCAGACAACTATATGCACATAACTATCATGTCTGGCCACTCCTGCAATGAAACCATCTAGTGTGAGTGAGGTGGGGATTAGAGGGGGAAGGATGCTGGGTAAAGGTGGGGATGAAAAGTCCCACATTGTATGATCTATTTTAAAGGCGGGAATTTGAATTGTGGCAATGAATACAATGAAGGGAATGGGCAGGAAAGGTAAAAAGTGGAGGTGTAGAGGAGTTTGGGGGGGATTTGAAATGATAGGAATAATAAGGACAAATAAAAATAGGAAAAAAGGAAAAATTAAGTTAGGAAAAAAAGAAAAAAAAGTAGTTAATTAGGGGGATATTTTTAAGTGGTGATACACAGTTCTAAGAAAATCATAAGTTACAGGATAATGAGTGGGGAAGGAAGAGGGAGGGAAAGAAGTTAGGCATAGGGTGCAGGGATGGGAAGTTATCTTAGTTTGAGGCCAGGATGGTTGTGGGACTGTAGAATGTGTTTAAAGGACAACTCCTATCTGCGCAGTTCAGAAGACCAGGTGGTGGAGGGGAGGATCTAGATGGCTCGGGTAGTGTAGCAGCCATTGAAATCCAGAGTGCTGTGCTCAGCTTCATGCTGTGCCACAGGGTGGTCTATCTTGCTTTTTGCTACAGTTTGGTGGTAGCCATTCATCCTGACGGACAGCTGGTTTGTCGTCATACCAATATACAACGCTGTGCAATGAGTGTAGCAGAGTTGGTATATTACATGGCTGCTTTCACAGGTGACCCAACCTCTGATGGGGTAGGATAATCCTGTGATGGGACTGGAATATGAAGTGCTGAGTGGGTGGATTGGGCAGGTTTTACATCAGGGTCTTCCACAGGGAAATGATCCCTGTCGCAAGGGGTCGGGGTTGGGAGCGGCATAGGGATGGACTGGGATGTTGTGGAGGTAGGGTGGGATATGGAACTCCACTTTAGGAGGGGTCGGAAGGATCTTGGGTTGGATGTCTCTCTTTTCAGGGCATGATGACAGATAATCAAAGCTCTGACGAAGGATGCGATTAAGTTGTTCCAGTCCGGGGTGGTATTGGGTGACAAGGAGGACCTCCATTGTGACTGGTTGCTGGAGTTGAGGGGAGGATTGCTGGTGTGTTGGTATATGGTACGGGAAATATGTTTGCGGACTAGGTCAGGAGGGTAATGTCTGTCTGTGAAGCCCATTGTGAGGCCTTCAGGATAATGGGCAAGGGACACTTCTCACTGCAAATTCACCATCCATGGGTGGCAAGGCTGAAAGGGAGGGATGTTTTGATGTGGAATGGAAGGCAGCTATCAAAGTGGAGGTAGTGTTGGTAATTAGTATAATGTGGATGGAGGTGTGGATGGAGCCGTCAGTGAGGTGGAAGTTAACATCCAGGAAAGTGACTTGCCGGGTTGAGAAGGACCAAGTGAAACTGATGGGGGAAAAGGAATTGAGGTTGTGAAGGAAGAAGCTTAGGGTGTCCTGGCCCTGAGTCCAAACCATGAAAATATCATCAATGAACCTGAACCAGTCCAGGGGTTTGGGGTTTTGGTTTCCTCTGACAGCCCATGAATAGGCTGGCATAGGAGAGTACCATACGGGTGCCCATGGCTGTGCTGTGGATTTGATTGTATACTCTTCCTTCAAAGGAAAAATTCATTAGGATGTAATTGGTAATGGTTATTAGGAATGAGGTATTGGGCTTGGAGTCTGAAGGATGTTGAGAAAGGTAGTGTTCGAGAGCAGCAAGACGATGGGCATGTGGGATATTGGTGTACATTGAAGTAGCATGAACAGTGACAAGTAAGGATCCAGAGGTAAAGTGCTGAGGATGGTAGAGAGTCTGTGAAGGAAGTGGTTGGCATCTTGGATGTGAGTAGCTAGGTGTTGAACAATTGGATGGAAATGCTGGTCAGCAAGGGCTGAAATTCTTTCTGTAGAAGCACAGTAACGAGCCACAATTTTACGTCCAGGATTGTTAAGTTTCTGGTTTTTTGGGAGCATGTAAACTGTAGGTGTGCAGGGTGTTGTCAGAGTGAGGAGGGAGATAGATTCAGGAGAGAGGTTCTGGGAAGTGCTGTCAGATTTTAGCAGGGATTGTAGGTCATTTTGGACTTTTGGGATGGAGTTGCCCTCCCATAACTTGTAGATGGAGGAATCAGATGCTTCACATAGGTCTTCTGTCATGTAATCACTGTGATTCATTACAACAATGGTGGAACCCTTGTCTGCAGTGAGGATGATTAGGTTGGGATCTGTTTTGAAGTTGTGTAAGGCTGTCCTTTCTTCTGCTGAAAGGTTGGTGTTCTTAGGAAGGGACTTGGGGAAGGATGGTGATGCCAAGTTGGATGTGAGGAATACCTGGAATGTGACCAGAGGGTGATTAGGAGGAAGTGAGGGAAGGTCACAGTTGGATGGTGCTGTGAATTGGGAGAGGCAGGGTTCAATCTTGGAATTAGCTACATTGGCTTTGATTCAAGGGATTGGTGGCAAAGTAGTCTTTCCAACTGTAGGGATCAGCAGAAGAAGAGAGGGTCTTTCACAAGTCCAATGTTGTTAAATTTGGATGTGGGGCTGAAGGTGAGACTTTTGGATAGGACCGGAACTTCTGTGGGGTTGAGGGTTTTAGCAGAAAGGTTAACAACAGAATTCTGAGATTGTTTAGGCTTTGGGAATTTTGGGTTGTTGGTGGGGAGTTTTGGGGGATGTGGCAAGTGTAAAAGGTCTGTGAGGCAATGTGTAGGTGCTTTGCACATCTTTTCGACTTGCCACATCCTGGATCCTTAGTTGTCACTGTTGATGCCACTTCACTGTACACCGATATCCCACATGCCCATGGTCTTGCTGCTCTCAGACACTACCTTTCTCAACGTCCTTCAGACTCCAAGCCCAATACCTCATTCCTTATAACCCTTACCAATTACATCCTAACAAACAACTACTTTTCCTTTGAAGGAAATGTATACAGTCAAATCTGTGGCACAGCCATGGGCTTCCATATGGCACCCTCTTATGCCAGCCTATTTATGTGCCGTCTGGAGGAAACCTTCCTATCTTCCCAAAACCCCAAACCCCTGGTCTGGTTCAGGTTCATTGATGATATTTCCATAATTTGGACTCAGGGCCAGGACACCATACCCTCATTCCTTCACAACGTCGATTCCTTCTCCCCCATCAGATTCACTTGGTCCTTCTCAACGCAGAAAGTCACATTCTTGGATTTTAACCTCCACCTCTCTGATGGCTCCATCAAAAATGTTCAAATGTTTGTTAAGCTTAAGGGACCTAAACTTACAAACTTCTTATGAACTACCTTATACTAAAGATGACACAGACCCTTGCCCAAGGGGGGATTTGGAGGCCCGATGGGGAGCGGCTTGGCCACTCCACCGTGGTGGTGGCTCCATCCATACTTCCATCCACATTAAACCTACTAATTACCAACAGTACCTGCACTTTGATAACTGCCATCCACTGCACATCAAAAAATCCCTCCCATACAGGCTTGCCAACCATAGGTGGTAAATTTGCAGTGAGGCAAAATCCTTTACCCATTATGCTGAAGGCCCCACAAAGGCCTTCACAAATGGACATTATGCTGGTGGCACAGCATGCAACTCAGCACAGCACTCTGGATTTCAATGGCTGCTTCACTACTCGAGCCATCTGGATCCTCCCCTCCACCACCTTGTCTTCTTCAGTACATTCTACAGTCCTGCAATCATCCTGGCCTCAACCTAAGGTAACTTCCCATCCCTGCACTCTATGCCTAACTTCTTTCTCTCCCTCTTCCTTCCCCACTCATTATCCCGTATCTTATGTCTTTTTTTAGAACTGTGTATCACCACATACAATATCCCCTTGATTAATTACTTTTTTTATTTTTTATTTTTTCCTCTTTTTCCTAACTTTATTTTTTTTTTTTCCTTTTTTCCTAACTTTATTTTTCCTTTTTCCCTATTTTTATTTTTCCTTATTATTCTTATCATTTCAAATCCCCCCACTCCCTCCCCACACTCCTCTACACCTCCCTTTTATCCTTTCCCGCCCCTTCCCTTCACTGTATTCATTGTGGCAGTTCAAATTCCTGCCTTTAAAATCCATCATGCAATACAGAACTATTCATCCCCACCGTTACCCAGCATCCTCCCCCTCCATGCCCACCTCACTCGCAGTCTAGATGCTTATGTTGCTGGAGTAGCCATACATGATAGTTGTGTGTGTATAGTTGTCTGAGTGAGTGTGTGAATGTATGTTTTTCTTTTTTTTCTCTCTCTCTAATGAAGCCCATGGCCGAAAATTTAAGTTGTGTGAATGTGATTATGTATTTTCATGTCTGGCAGCAACTCAGCGAGCCTCTTTATGGTGAGTTGTTATCTATGTTTCATTATTGATAAATCTCTCAATATCATTCACAATTTTATAAAGTATTTGTTCGATAATAAAAGTATCACTATTCACGAGGCTTGTTTTAGTTGCCTCTTAAGAAAGGCAAATGAAAACTTTGGATCAATTCCAGCTCCTGAAAAGAAGAAGAGGAGAAGGAAAGGATTAGATAGAGGAGGAGGAGGAAATGATCAGAGGGGAATGAATGGGTAGATTTGGGGGCAGGTGGAAGGAGGGGGAGATAGGGAGAGGAGGAGGAGGAAGATACAGAGGGAAGGAAAGGAAAGTATGGTTGGAGAGAGCTGGAGGATGAGTTGGAGAAAAAGAGAGAAAGGATGAAATTGACCTCGACAGTTAGAAAGATGAGATGGATAGAGATGTGGGAAGAACAGTTGGACAAAAATAGAGGGAGAAGGAGAAGTGTGCAATATGTGTCAGTGTTACATGAGGGAAGCTGGGGGGAGAAGGCTATTAAATAAACTATGCAACTTAAGATGTCTCCTATAACAGTTATTGTATTTACATAAAATTTGCAGATCTGTTTCAGTTGTAGCATGCTGGAGATAGAGACAGGTGTTGGATATCTGTGGCAGATTGAAAAGCAGTGTAAAATGCTGGTACAGGCACTAGGTTTTTGGAGTACACTGTTCTGCACACATTTTTGTGTATGTGTCTACAGCCAACAATACGTATGTGATCTCATTTTGTCCCAGTGACATCATCAGTTTTGATTGCAGTGGACACGAGATTACCAATATTTGAACTTGAATCAAAGATACCATGCAGGCAGATGACCATTTAAAAATTGCAGGCCACTGAATATAGTATTCTTCATTGTGTAATATTAACTTCATCTTCCCTGGAACCTGTGGTACTAGTGAAAGGCCACATGAAGCTGTGGCATCTACGAGCAGGATAACTGTCCATCTCACATGGACAGACTTGCACTACAGCGGCCGCGGAACAAGACAGATAACTCACATTGATGTTCTGGCCACCATATACACCTGCTCTAAAGCCATACAAACACATCTGTTACACTATCTGGTGCCAGCTCCCCACTCATAAACCAGCCTATGATTTACCAGAACTGCATGAAACATGTATAGTAATTTTGTGCCGGATATCTTTAGAAATATAGCAATGGCATATCCAATCCTTGCCTTACAGAATCCTGTAAAGTGCTGTATAGTGAATGCATATTAATTGTTAGGTTCTCTTTGTAGCCAGCAGCAGTGTGCTGGATCTTGTCATGAGTCCTCTGTATGGTAGTTCCGGGAAATCCTTTCCTTCTGCCTGCACGCCTTCCCTACAGTGATGGCGAACCGTGCCAGACCCTCATGTTGTGACTTTATCATTATCATAATGGTCTGCAGAGTCCTTGAACAAGAGGCCGTTTCTGTCTATCTGTTCTTTGAGATTATGGTAAGGCTTCATATGGAGGACGTGCACAATGGCTCATAATCCTTGACTTCGTGTGGTATGTGACGTCTGACAGGCGGACCAAAGTATCGCTTCAGTAACTTTTTCGATAGCCCAACTTTCTGTACAGGGGTAAAAAACCTTACCATGTCTTGTTGATCGGTTGTAGAGTGGTTTATTTCAGACTTTGAGAGAACTCTTGATGTATAGGCTATCACTGTTTCATCACCTTCCTGAATTTGTACAAGCACTGCACCAATCCCATAACTGCTAATGTCTGTCTGAAGATCGGTCTCAGCATTCTCATTGTATAAGGCTAGAACTGTACAGAAGTTAGAGTCTCCTTAAGTGCCCGAAAAGCTCTTTCTTTCGTCTCATCCCATTAAAACTTGGTGTCTCCCTGCAGAAGTTCTTGCAATGGACATGCTTTATTACAGAATCCTTTTAAGAAACGTTGCTAGTATAAGCACAGCCCAAGGAAACTTCTAACATCATGGATGTGCTGAGGAGTTGGAAATTCTATGACTGACCTTACTTTATCTGGATTAGGACAGACACGATCTCCACTCACTAGGTGCCCCAGGATTTTTATCGCCGGCCGCGGTGCCCGAGGTGACTGAGGCGCTCCAGTCACAGTCAGCACGGTCACTATGGGCGGGGGTTCGAATCCCCCCTCGGGCATGGATATTTGTGCCGTTCTAGTTCGTAAGTAGTTTGTAAGTTTAGGGACTGATAACCCCGTAGTTAAGTCCCTTAAGCTTAACAAACATTTGAACATTTTTTATTTTTATCTCTTTGGTGACGAAGAGGCATTTCTTCTGGTAGAGTTGGAGTCCTACTGTCTGAACACACTTCACACGGTTGACAGGTGGTTTAGATGTTCCGTAAATGTCCTTGAGAATATGACAATGTCATCTAGATACTAAAGAGATGTCGTCCATTTAAGATGTTGAAGCAAGTTGTACATCAAGCATTTGAATGTGGTTGGGGCATTACATAGTCGAAATGGCATGACTTTGAATTAATAGAGACCATCAGGTGTAATTAAAGTAGTCTCCCTGTTAGCTTCGTCAACCTTGATTTGCCAGTAACCTGTCTGCATGTCCATGGTTGAGAAGCATGTAGTCCTTTCAACCACTCTAAGGTGTTGTCAATGCATGGCAATGGGTAGACATTTTTTTTTCAGCCACCGATAGTTGACACAGAAATGCCACATGCCATCCTTCTGCTTCACTAGGACTGCTGGAGATGACCAGGGACTCTCTGAAGGTTGAATAATGTCATTGTGCAACATCTGCTCTGCTTCTTTCCAAATCATCTGTCTTTCAGCTGGTGACTGTATGAACACTGGCTAATTGGTGGATGATCCCCAGTATTGATTCGGTGTTTTATTGTGGGACGTTTCATCTGGTTCTTCTCCTGCCTGGCCCAGAATACACCTGAAAATTGGTGTAGTATGGTTAACACCTGCTGATGTTTCTGCATCAGACAGGGCCCTGTATGCAGTGCCATATTAGTTTCCTGTAGTGCATTGTCAGCAGTAACAGCAGATCATGAGACTTTGTCGATGACATTGAGCTCACCATTCTGGACTGGTTCAGCCGTTCCAATATACATTCCTTTAGGAATGAGTGATTGCTCATAAAAATTAGTGATCCAAAGTTCTCCTTGACCACCTGTAATGCTTATGATAGCCCCTGGTATGTAGGTTTCCTTTGTTATACTGATTAGCTTTTTGCAATCAGCAAACACTTCACCATCCATCTGGTCATCTCAGCTGCTGACTTCCTCAATTAGTAGCTCAGATCTTTCACAGTCAATGACAGCCTCGGATGCCTGAAGGAAGTCCCGCCTGAAGGAAGTCCCATCCGAGGATGGCGTTATGGCTACATTCTGTTAAAAAGACAAATTCTAAAGGCTGCATCCTGTTGTTGATAGTTATTCTTATAACACATGTTCCTGCCGGTCAGATGTAATTTCCATTTGTGACCTTCAGCACAGTTGCTCTTGTATCACAGAACATTATCTCATTTAGTTTGCAGCAGTAGTCATTTGACAATACAGAGAAGGAAGATCCTGAATTGACTAGTACCTGGACAGGTTGATTGTTGATGGTGACATCAATGAGATTGCCCGACATCTTGGTGACTGTCGTACATGGAGGATTTCCATCTGCGGTGGCTTCACTTCCATAGATGGTCGCCTCACCTAGTTTTCCTGAACACGGTGGCTAAGTGAGCGACTGGTGTCTCTATAAGGCGATGTTGAATGGCAGCGGCATGTTGGAGAGTGATCACATCAAGGATACCACAACAGGCTTCACCCCATAGGTCAACAGTAATCATCTGCAGTTGACTACCGTTAAAAGGACTGCTCCAATGGTTGGCGTCTTGCAGCATAGTAATTGTCAAATACTTGTCTTCTCTTCCTACAGTATCATACGACATGTCCGGGAAGGCCACAGTGAAAAAATAATGGTGTTTTCTCTTCTGTCTCCCTGCAAGGCTTCACAGTTGCTGGAGGAGTTGGTTGTGGTTGCGTTGGTCGAAGCTGCCGTTTGGTGGCTGTAACAGAAGTCATAGTAGGGGAGGCTATTCTTCACATTGGGTGCGAATGGCGGGGCTCTACAGGTGCTACTGTTTGAAATACCTCTTCCTCAGCAGTGTCGGCTCCCTCATGACATGCAGGACTGACATCCATGGCCATAATCTGGTACTTGCTTGGTTCACCGGTTCCAGCTTCCATAAACTGTTGTATTTCTTCTCTCACAATTTGTCGTATGAGAGACGCAAATTCATGCTGGTCTTCCACAATAGCCATAGGGACTACATTCGGAAGTCTGTCTTACTTCTTTCATCCATCCCTCCTCTGTTGCATATATAAAATTTTCTGGTACCATTGGATAAACTCTTGTGTTGTTGAAATGCCTTTTAACAGAAGAGCTTGATACATATCTTGCACAATGTCCTTCATCAGGTGTGAAACTTTATCGATCTCCATCATATCTGGGTTAACTATGTGACATAGGACCACAACACTGTGTATATATGACTGTGTTGACTCACCATGTTGCTGAGCCCTGTTCTTCAATTGCTTTTCTAATAAACAGACTTGCCGCTGATGGTCTCCAAACTTCTTCTTAAGTTCTGACTGGAATTTTTCCCAGCTATTGAGCTTGTTCTCATTATTTTCAAATTATTGCTGGGCCATCCCTTCCACATAGAAATATATGTTTTTCAAGCATATAATGTGATCCCACCTATTATAATTGGTGACTCGGCCGAATCCTTTCAGCCATTTATTTGGGTTCTGTCCAGCATCTCCGAAGAATACTGATGGGTGTCTGATGTGCAGCCAGCTTACTGTTGTTTTGGCATCCATAGGTCTTTTGATGACACAGACTTTCGGATGGAGGTAGTCAGTATATCCTTTCTATTCTGGTTCTTCACCATGTAAATGACAGCTCTTACTGCCTAATCTGAGCCACAATGATGCAGATGTATTGCAGGATACCCAGGGCCTCCACCAAAAAGTGTCACTTTGAAGACTGCAGGTGGTCCGGAATTAGAGTGCTGGTCATTAATGGAGCACAACACTTTACACTTAGAAAACGTTTATTGATAACACAAGTGTACACTCAGTATAGACTGCCTCCTGCTTGGCAGGCTCCACTATTTACACATAGAAAGAATTTTCTGGAACTTACAAGTACATCAAACATAAGAAACATGTAGCACATTCTAGAGATAGTAAATACAAAGAAATAAATTTTCTTCTGCCCACAGTGGGATTTGAAATGGGGACCTCAAGCACAGCGATCTGTGATGCTAACAACTTTACCACACATTCCATTGGAAGACTTGCGACAATATTACACACACAGTGTAGCAAATGCAGTAAATGAAATGTTGAATAGCCACTGCCTCGAAGCTCTCAAACTGTCTTCCTGTGTGAGATCTGAAAATAAATTACTAATCTAGAGAGTGGTTCTCTGTGAACATCTATAATCAACAGAAATATTTCTTGAATGACAAATCTAATTTCAATTATGAAGGATAATATTTAGTTAAATTGCTCCTTGGAACTGTGTGCTATGGCTCTCTATCTGGTAATATTGGTACTTACGATAGGTGGAAATCTGAAATAAAGATACAATATTTGCATTAACTTTGTAAATATTACCATGCTTAAAAATACAAGGATCTTAAATAGTTCAAACTGCTGCTCTTAGCACAGTCATACAGTGACCAGTTCATTAACATATGTTTGAAATACCAGGAAAATGTAAAATCTTCTTGGTGAATCAAATGTCATCTTGGTAAAACTGATAGTGAATTGAATTCAGTGCACAAACAAAATGAAATACACTCCACTGAATCATAATCATACAGGTCACTCTGCCATAACATTCAAAGTCTAACCAAAATAAATGATAACAAACTAATGTAGCACACCACATACTTCCTATTATAATCAAGAATAATATGTGAGATGAGCTTTATACTTAAATGAAACAACATTTTTCAACTCCTTGAGAAAGTTAAACCTAAGGACTCTAAAAATCATGCCTAGCATCTGCTCTCCTTCCCACCACATTTGATAAGCCTGCTTAACTCCAACAATGACACTGCCTCATCAGATATCACAGCAAAAATTGATCAGTAGCTTAAGAGTTAAAAGCAAAAGTTCCTTACAGACAATCAATATGGAATAAACTTAATTCACTGAAGTTGTTGAAAATACAAATAAAACAAAAACTTTCAACTGCTACTGAATTTTATTCCAAAGGTCACACAACAAACATATTAAAATATGTACCAATCAAATAGTATCATATCATGGTCAGTTTTGTTTATTGTATGTACAAAAAATACAAGAGAAGTGAATCAGTAAATCATTATACTATTAGTTGTAGTTTTTGGATCTTTTAAAAGTGTCTTTAATAATGGTATCCACAACAGTTGTTAATTTAAATATTTTTATTTGTATGCACTACTTAAGTTTTCAGAGTTGGGTCTCATCGACACATGTATCTGTAAATTACAATCAAATAAATTAGTGATGTCTGTCATGTAATAAAATGACTTCCCTACATCTTTACTAAAATGGTTCAGAACGAAAGGGGTATATGTACTTAGTGAGTCCATAAAACTGTTATAAGTAGCAAAAAATTATATTAGTGGGTCTTTGGTACATGCAACCAATGGGGGAACACTGAGCTTGACATATCTACTCACAAGGCAGGGACTATATGTTAAACACTAAATCTCATTCATGTTGCATCCTGCTAGTGAAGTGCTTTCATACATCACTGACATCAGCACACTCTACTTTCTCAAGGTGGCAGTGCTGCACACACATACCTATAAAACGCCTACTTATTTTGGTTTCCTCTACATGTCATTACTTTTCTGACATACAGTTTAGGACCACCTTATATATCACTATGTTCATTGTCCCATGTGGTGTTATAAAGGGCTTGTGTATTCTCCATAAGAAATTGAACCTATATAAGCATAAGTTGTTTTGTTTTGCCCACTTGAAAGGTAGTACATGACTGTAGTGGCTCTTGGCTTTCCTGTAAAAACTGCATGACTGAGGAAAGTCAGCAATAATAATATTTTATTGTGATCAGTATTAGTCCTATTTTTCTCAAATATTTCCATATTTTGTTTTGAATGTTGTTATATTCTTTGTATGTGGATATTAAAAAGATTGTAGGCAGGACTGAATATATCATCTTCCTTACTGTTTCTAGTTCTAAACTATGTAAACTTCCCAGTCAGAAGCAAGTTAATGTGAAGTCCGTTCATCTTGGTGTTAACAAAATCTTCCCAGTTTCTAGTTATGAAACTGTATCTTGAATTAGAGAAAGAGGTTAAACATACAGGGTGATTCACAATGCATGTAACACACTTGTATAAGTTATAGAAGGGACTTAATAAAGTTTTAGAAAGGAGCCCATGTCCAGAAATCTTTATTTTGTTGTGCTCATGAGCCACAGTCGTTCAATAGTTAATGAAAGATTTCACCGCCATTTTACTGTATTGTTTTGTGTGTTTGATACAGTCAAATGAATCTCTTCTACTGCAAGCTTGTTTATTTTCATGTTTTGGGAAGAGGTACTGCAGAGAAAAACAATCAGAATGTGTCTGGTAAATGTAGGCTATAAAATGCTTATCTTAAGAGCAATGAGCAGTTGATCAGTAAAAGTTCATCTTCCTCAGTTTCAAGGATGAATAACTGCTCATAACTCTTAAGATACATATTTTATAGCCCATGTTTAGTGGAATTTTTTCTTGTTTTGGTCCATAGTACCTCCTTACAAAATGTGGAAAGCAAAGAGCTCACAATAAAAGTGATTTATTTAAAAATATCAAAGATGAATAGATTAGATTAGATTAGATTAATACTTGTTCCTTAGATCATGTATACGACATTTTGTAATGATGTGGAACGTGTCAGTTTAGTAAATTTTGTCTATACTTGACAATCTATATTTAAAAAAAAAATATTTTTATTTATTTATTTATTTTTTTATTTTTTATTATTTTTATTATTATTATTTTTTTTTTAAGTTTTATCTAAAAATTCATCTACATTGTAGAAGAATGTTACCATTCAGAAATTCCTTTAATTTCTTTTTAAAGTGTTAATAGTGTCATTAGTGATGTCCTGTACATGGATTCCTATCTAACACATGATCAATGAAGTTCCCATTATGACCCTTAGAAGTGTGTAACATGAATTGTGACACACTCTGCTAAGTATATACAAAAACTGTAGCATTAATTTTTCTCTCTAGTGATTTTTTTTCCGGTTATTATAAACTTCTGAAAGAATTTTCTGCATGAACATTTATATATCAATTCCTATTCCTATAATTCTGTCTCTTACATATTTAATGGTTGCCTTTTTCTGTTGGTTTAAGTTTTGGATGTTAACATTTTATGTTATTTCCTTCTTGTGAATTTATTTAGAACTGCTGTTATGCTGTTAAGCTTACTTTAGTCAATTTATAAGAAAGAGCTACCATGGTTGAGTCAAGCAACCATTCAGAATTGGCACTTATTAAATGTACAGTATGTATTGGTCACAGTAATGTTAATTACGTATTACATGTTTCGATGCCCGATTGTAAGATATTAACTGTGGAAAAATTTTACAGATAGAAATAAAAAGTACAGCAATACATAATTTAGAAAACAGCATTAGAATTGACAATCTAGACCATCTTGGACATCCTTACATTCAGATCCAACAATGGAAATTGCAGAAAGGATTCAACAATATTTTCATGATGGATAGGTTGCTTACTCACCACAGAGACATCTGATGAGTTGCGGAAAGTCACAAATAACAGGAAACAACTTGATAGCTTTCAGCTTTTAAGACCATCATCAGTCAGAGAGAAACACACATATGCGTATACTCACACAGACATGACTGTCACAGCTGCCGGAGACGGCAGTCATGTCTGTGTGATTGTGTGTATGTGTGTGTTTCTCTCTGACTGATGAAGGCCTTAATGGCTAAAGGCTATCATGTTGTTTCCTTGCCTTTCTGAGACTCATTTGATGTCTCTGTGGTGAGTAAGCAACCTATCCTTGATGAAAATATTGTTATATTCAAATCTGTTATAAAGCTCCACAGACAAAGCAAAAGACAATTTGTTATTGTTGTTAGGATGATAGGTCAAAGTAGGTAGTGCTGTTAAAGTTACATGTGCCAAATTGGCTTTAGAATATCAAGTAGGTGACACTTGATACATTTGTAAAAGAATGAAAAACATAATACAAACATTAGTGTGAGACATTAGTTTATGTAGGTTTATTTATTATAAACAGATAATTGATACAGGATCCTAAGCATTAAAATAAAATAATTTTTAAAAATTAATGTAACTGGCCATCTTTATAAATGCTTGTTAGTGATGGTATATAATTCTAACATCAGGCTCTAGCAATCAAATTAAGAGACTGTGCACCTATGCAAAGTCATGCATTAAAATAAGGAGCCTTCATGATGACCATAGTATCCAAACAAGGTAATATCCAAATTAAAAGACTAGTGATCTTGTCTTGACAATAAATGAATGTTGTTCAAGATATACAATTAAAGATTCTGGCTACAACAGTTAGGCACATTAAGACCATGGGTGTCTTAACAGAGTATACATTGTCTTTTTAACCGAATAATACAAACAAGAAATGACATGTTGCTTACATTAAAATGTTATATAAAAGTAATACATTCATAAAATAATAACTGAAACAACAAAGTATGTCAAATGATAAAATTTGTAACAGAAAAGATGAAAATCGAAATTCAGAGTCATTCACATTTATTTATTTATTTATATAACGGGATACCTGAGTCAAGATTAATAAGTCATTACCATAAGTTAATATCCATTGCAAGTACCAGTGCTAGGCTATGTTTGGCCCAATTAAGATACATTAAGAATATGCTGTAGCAACAGGAATGTCTAAATTGTTAGAACGCCTATTGAGTATGTGTTATGCTAAGATGCTTATAATAACCCCTCCAGGGTCTGAAGGAAACATGCCCATGGGAGAGCAAACAGATTCATTGTGGCTACCAATTTATAATGATGGTCAGTTATTTTTCTTTTTAAATTCTAACCATCATTTTATTTTAATGTGTAGGACTTTGTACCATGACTTCTATATCAACTATCTATTGAAAATAAGTAAACCTACTTTCATTACACCCAATGTTTCCCACCCTTATTTCAATGCAACATGTTTGTATTAAGATTTACATTCTTTGACAAATATATCTACACCTATGCTAGTGCCTGTCAGCTCAGTTTACTTGCTGTCGGCTCGACATGCCAAAGCCAATTTGACGTAAATAACTTTAGTAGCAATACCTATTCAGACCTGTGATATTAACAATAGTAATCAATTGTCTTTTGCTCTGTCTGTGGAGCTTTATATCAGATTTGAATGTAAGTATGACTAAGATGGTCTTGATTGTCAATTCTAACATTGTTGTCGATCCTACCCTGCACTTCTATGTAGTTGTGTCTGTTAAATTTTTCCACAGTTCATATCTGATGCTGTGACACCAAAATGTACAATATGTGATAAAAATAACTGTGACCAAGACCTTTCCTACCTACTTCATGTTAAGAGCTTTATATTGTAGGTAGTGTACTTAGATTTGTCATTTAAATTAGCAATTTGAAATAGTGATCTTACAATTGCATTATTTCATAGAAAAATAGCTTTTTATGTTGAGCAAAATAGACTACTTTATGACTATCAGTTTTTAATATTATTATAAGCAGCCATATCTTAGTGTAAGAATAGAAAGAAAACTGGTTATCTGTATGCTGACTCACCACATAATACATTGCACTTCTGTGCACCTATGAGTACACATGGAAAATGCTGGTAGGCCTGCTAGCAAAAGCACAGTGGTGTCAATGTAAGTGAAGGGCCACACAAGAACTGTTACCCTGCCATCTTTCTCACATGATATTATGCAAACTACAGGGTCTGGCAAAAAACTTCCCAAGTTTGATGTAGCCAGCGTGCGAGTTGTTGTGAAGATATTGATGTGGAATGTGTTTTGTTTCAAAGCATTGTTGTTGCCATTTTCAGTGTGTGCCATGGCATGGCTTGGTGAGCATCGCGCATTTGTTGTGGAGGAATTTATTCAAGGTTCTGTGATTAGTACTCAGTGATTGTTTCAGAGACGTTTTGGACTTGGCCAACATGATAATGTCCCTGATAAGAAAACTATTCAACTGTGGGTGTCAAACTTTAGAAATACAGGTTCAGCACTGAAAAGAAAACCTACTGGCCATCCTCGGACGGTAACAATGCCGGAAAATGTCTGCGAGTGTCTGTGCAACAATCAGCAGTGCATTCAACACTTAAACATGCAGCTGCCTTTGGATTATCTGATAGGAGTGTAAGAAGAATTCTTCATAGAGAACTACATATCTGTCCCTTCAAAATCATGGTTACACAGGAATTAAGTGATAGAGATTTTGAAACTTGCAGAGCTGCGTCTGAGGAAATTCTTCAAAACGTTCCACCAGGCGCTTTGTTTATTTCTTCAGATGAGACCCATTTCCACTTATCAGGAACTGTAAACAAACAAAATTTCTGCTACTGGGCTGCAGAAAACCCTTATGAAATTCGTCAGCAACTACTACACAGCCCTCATGTAACAGTTTTCCAAATCTTTTATGTGGAGAGCATATTTTTTCAAAGAAGTTGGCCACATGGTAACGGTTAATTCAAACAGTTATTGTCACATGCTAGAGACCTTCCTTCAACATAGGCTAAATCAGTTAATTGCAGATCATGGAGATCAAGAAGTGCAGTTCCAGCAAGATGGAGCAACGTTGCACACCTCTCAGCATTTTATGGAAATGTTACGTGAGTTGGTTCCTGATCAGCTTCTCTCTTTGCGAGGAGACATCGCGTGGCCCACTAGGTTTCCTGATTTATCACCTTGTAGTTTTTTGCTTTGGGGACACTTAAAGGCTCTAGTGTACAAACATCATTCCACAACACTTCAAGTACTTAAAGAGGCCATTACCAAGAAGTGGCAGACATTCCATGAGAAATGACATGAAGATGTATGGAGAACTTTCGCGATAGACATTATCAGTGTATCAACAATGGAGGACGTCATTTAGCAGATAAAATGTTTAAAACCACATAATCCAAAAATGGCAAAGTATGTATTTTTCATAAATTAATTTTTCTCTATCATATTTAGTTTTTCTGTAACAACCTATTAAAATGAGGGAGGTTTTTTTGCCAGACACTGTATTTGTACAAAATTTGATTGTTACATGACTTCTGTATATATCAGCTTCATGGTGAAGTGTCCAACATTTATTGAATGTTCACAGTTATTGTGTTGTTTGGGTTGAAATCTGGAAATGAAAAATAGGGGATGCTATAATTTTTCCTGACTTATTGAATTTTATTTTAGAGTCGGGAGGAGGTCTCTGCATCTGTCACCATTCTTAAGAAAATTGAATGTATTTTCCATACTCATTTCTAAGTGCACATACCAGCAACACAGCCAAAATGAAATACCTGACATCTCATAAACAGTTCGTGATAATCAAATGAGATATTTGCAAATGGTAACACACAAAGAGGAGAGCATTTGACATATGATTTGTCATATGCTTAATACATGAAATATGATTATGTACCTTGTTATTCAGATACGGTAATTATAATTTTTTTCAGTGGAACAATATAATTTTTAATATTATTTGCTAGTTTGTGAAACAAAAATTGCAACAACATTTATTTTAATTTGTTGTGTACAAATTATGTGCTTTTTAAACATACTATTACCATGACTTGTCCTCGGTTCCTCACTTAATGAAGCACTGGTTCATGACTGTATCACATCTATGCTAGCATCTTAATGAAGTGATATGTGTATGTGTGGTAACGCGCGGCGCGTGTGTTTAGACGGCGCGCCGCCCGTTACCAGAACTGGCCACTGTACGGCGCTGGCGGCACTACCGTGCTGCACCCTGCCCACCGCGCGGCGTTTGAGAGAGGCACGGTGACAGCCGAGAACCTCGCTTCAGTTACGTACTGTGTCTGCTAACGAATGTGTCTCCGGACATTGCTATACTGACCAGGATAAGAGTGGGTGATCACGGATATATCTATTATGACTTTGATGGGACGGCTCACGGCCCTAGCAACAGTGTTAGCTGGGATATTGTGTATAATTGTGTTAGTAGTCATAACAGTATGCCAGAAATTCCTTTCCTCCCCAATTCTGTTCAGTACCTCCTCATTAGTTACGCGATCCACCCACCTAATCTTCAGCATTCTTCTGTAGCACCATATTTCAAAAGCCTCAATCCTCTTCCTGTCCGCACTGTTTATCGTCCATGTCTCACTCCCATACAAGGCAACACTCCATACAAATGCTTTCAGAAAGGACTTCCTTAGGTTTAAATCAATATTCGATGTTAACAAATTTCTCTTTTTCAAGAATGCTTTTCTACCCATTGCCATACTGCATTTTATATCCTCTGTACTGCGACCATCATTTGTTATTTTACTGCCCAAGTAACAAAACTCATCTACCTCCTTTATTGCTTCGTTTCCCAATCTAATTCCTTCAGCATCACCTGATTTTCTTACACTGCACTCCATTATCCTAGTTTTGCTCTTGTTAATGTTCATCTTATATGCACCCTTCAGCACACTGTCCATTCCGTTCAATTGCTCTTCCAGGTCCTTTGCTGTATCTGACAGAATTACTATGTCGTCGGCAAAACGCAATGTTTTTAATTCTTCACCCTGAACTTTAATTCCTTCTCCAAATTTTTCCTTGCTTTCCTTTATAGCTTGCTCAATGTACAAATTGAACAACAATCGAGAAAGACTACAACCTTGTCTTACTCCCTTTCCAAACACTGCATCCCTTTCATGCCCTTCAACTCTGACAACCGCTGTCTGGTTTTTGTACAAGTTGTAAATAACCTTACGTTCCCTATATTTTACTCCTGCTTGCTTCAGAACTTGAAAGAGTTTATTCCAATCAACATTGTCAAAAGCCTTCTCCAAATCTACAAAAGCTAGAAATGTAGGTTTGCCTTTTCTTAATCTATCTTCTAGGATAAGCCGTAAAGTGAGTATTGCCTCCCGTGTTCCTACATTTCTCCTGAACCCAAACTGATCTTCCCCGAGGTCGGCTTCTACCAGCTTTTCCATCCTTCTGTATATAATTCGTGTTAATATTTTGTAGCCGTGAGTTATTAAACTGATGGTTCTGTAGTTTTCACACCTGTCTGCACCTGCTTTCTTAGGGATGGGGATTATAACATTTTTCATAAAGTCTGAGGGTACTTCACCTGTCTCATACATCTTACACACCAGGTGAAACAATTTTGTCATGGCTGGTTCTCCCAGAGACTTCAGTAGCTCTGAGGGAATATCATCTACTCCAGGGGCCTTGTTTCGACTTAGGTCTTTCAGGGCTCTGTCAAATTCTTCTCTCAGTACAGTATCTCCTATTTCATCTTCATCTACATCCTCTTCCCTTCCTACAATATTGTCTCGAAGTTCATTTCCTTTGTAGAGCCCCTCTATATACTATATATAAGATTTCCCTTCTTTGCTGAGAACTGGTTTTCCATCAGTGTCCTTGATATTCATAGAGCTGTTTTTCTTATCTCCAAATGTTTCTTTTATTTTCCTGTAGGCTGTATCTATTTTTCCCCTATTTATACATTCTTCTACATCCTTGCATTTGCCTTCTAGCCACTCCTGCTTAGCCATTTTGCACTTCCTGTCAATCTCATTTCTTAGTCGTCTGTACTCCATTTTGCCTGTTTCATTTACGGCATTTTTATATTTTCTCCTTTCATTGATTAAATTTAGTATCTCCTGTGATATCCAAGGATTTTTTGTAGGTTTTTCCTTCCTACCTATTTTGTCCTCTGCTACCTTCACTATGTCATATCTCAATTTTACCCATTCCTCCTCTACTGTTTTATTTTCCCCTGTTTCTGTCAATTGTTGCCTAAAGCTGCCTCTGAAATTCTTAAGAACTTCAGGTTCCTTCAATTTATCCAGGTCCCATCTCCTTACTTTCCTACCTTTTTGTAGTTCCTTTAGTTTAAGCCTACAGTTCATAACCAACAAGTCATGGTCAGAGTCTATATCTGCCCCTGGGTATGTCTTACACTGTAGAACCTGGTTCCGAAATCTATGTCTTACCATTATAAAATCTATCTGGTATCTTCCGGTGTCTCCTGGTCTCTTCCATGTATACAACCTTCTTTTGTGATTCTTGAACCAGGTTTTTGTTATAACTAAATTATGTTCGGTGCCAAATTCTACCAGGCGGCTTCCTCTTTCATTCCTTTTGCCCAGACCATATTCACCTACTATCCTCCCTTCCCTTCCTTGTCCTACTACCGAATTCCAGTCTCCCATAACAATTAAGTTTTCCTCTCCCTTAATTGACTGAATAATTTCCTTTAGCTCCTCATATATTTCTTCGATATCGTCATCATCGGCAGAGCTAGTTGGCATATAAACCTGTACTACTGTTGTCGGTGTTGGCTTCGTATCTATCTTGACAATGATAATGCGATCACTGTGCTGGTCATAGTACCCCTCTGCTGTGGTTGCACCTACGGTACGGCTATCTGTATCATTGAGGCACACAAGCCACCCCACCTCGGCAATGTCTGTGGTTCATGGGAGTGGTGAAATGCATTATACCCTTAAATATCAAAATATTTTTGTTATAAAACTGTATGGAAACTCTCTTCGCATGTAGATAGGAGCAATAAGATTATACATGATGTACTGTGAATTGTTCTCATTTTTTTTCAGATCATTAATCTCAAGAAAGAAAATACTTTGGTAAATTTCATGAAATGGATTTCAAAATTCTGTTGAAAATACAACAAAAGCAGAGATTTATTTTCACTTGATTTGATAACCTTTTTTAACTTCCAGACTAGTCATTAGTGGGGAACGTTTAGCAATTATACCAATAGTCTTTTATCACCATTCTAAAATTTCATTCTTTTACCAAAATGCAGAAGTGTTTACTCCTTCACACCTCATTAACATGTTAGTGAAGATGCAATTGTTGCATAATCCTGAAATGTTGCTTTGTTAAGTGAGGGAATGAGGACAGGTCAGGTCAGCAATTTTTGTTTCACCAGCTATCAATGCTTACTAAAAGTCCTTTTTTTGTACTAGTTGAAATGTCTATATTTAATAATAATACAGGAGCTAATGAAATTTCACATATGGATCATATCATACATCTACTCTTTGCTGATTATCAAGTGCGAAAATCTTGTTTAAACATCTCAAACTTTTTATAAAATAGCAGGCATTCATTGCTACTATATGCACTCCGAAATGAGTTCCCTAAATAAATTCAGTTTTCTTGTGATAGATATAGACTTTCTTCCAAGTCTAAAATAAAATTCAATATGTTAGAGGAAATGTTTCTACTGAATAGTTTTTGTGAAAGTTGCAGGGTGTGTGACTCGATTTTATTAGTGCACCATGAAGTCAACTGCTTTGTGTTGGCAAGGAGCAAAGAACATCTAGTAAATTCTAGCTTGTCAGCAGGTGTGGCTCCACAGCAAATGATGCTATTGCTTGCTGCTATATTTTATAATGCATAACATGGATACTTTTTGTATGAGTTCAAATAACACTGCATAAGAGAAAGCCTAACCACTGTCACGTCATGTAGAGTGAGCTATGAACATTTAGGTTACTGGCTGGCTACTGTGAGACAATGGGCTGTGCCCCAGCAGCAGTTACTCGTGATCACAGCCTTCTTTGTGTTACATGACGTGACAGCACTCAGGCCTTCTCTTTAGCTGGTGTTAGTTGAAGCCACCTTGCACTGGCAACCCCAGCACAGGTGATCTGCTTCCTTTCTGTTCTCAGCCTTACTGATGATTATATATCTGTGAGGAACAAGTATTGAAAGCAGAATTTCTTTCATAAATTAAATAATTCCATAAATTATTTTTAACATTAAATAGTGAGATAATTCATAAATCTGCATGTATACTTTTGTGCATGTTAATGTATTTCCACACTGATATAAAGGATCAAACTCCAGAAACAGATATTGGGAGAATTTATGTTGAAGATCGAGATGATTGGGATTTACCAGATAAAAAATTTTACTGGAGGACATATGAACATCATAGATTCAAAATTGATGAAGAATCTGGAATGATTACAATGCGGCGCAATACACCTGATGGAAAGTAAGTCCTTAGCATTATATTTTCAATATATTTCTGTAACATTGTCTTAGATATGTAACCATAGGTTATTCAATTTGTTGCCATTTAGTTAACATTTTCTAATGATTTTCAGCTACAAGTTGGATTTCAGAGTAAGTGATCACAGACACTTGCAAAACAATGTGACAGCAAGTGTGATTGTCACAGTTAAAACTATTCCATATGACAGAGTAATTAATCCAGCTTCAGTAAGATTTCATGGAATATCAGCTGAAGATTTTATAAGAGGTTGGAATAAAACAGTAAGTTAAATATTTAAACAGGAAGATTACCAAAATGAACATATTATATTGACTATACTACATTCTATATTGCTGTTTCTCTATAACTTTAATTTCAGGATAGCAAAATGGAACGTTTCAGAAGCTATGTGGCAGAAATACTGAACACTGGAAAGCAAAATGTGGACATTTTCAGTGTAAGGCAGCACAGCAAGCAGCCTGGAGTTCTTGACATTTTCTTTTCTGTCGCTGCTTCGAGACACCAGAGACATGAAACAATAAATGGACTTTTGCAGATTCATAAAGAAGAGGTATGTGTATGTACTGTATCTCAACTTAATCAAAAAGGTGCCACAGAAGAATGCTGAAGATTAGGTGGGTGGATCGTGTAACTAATGAGGAGGTACTGAACAGAATTGGGGAGAAAAGGAATTTCTGGCATACCTTGACTAAAAGAAGGGATAGATTGGTAGGACACATTCTTAGACATCAAGGAATTGTGAATTTAGCGTTGAAGGGAAGTGTGTGGGGAAAAAATCGCAGGGGAAGACCAAGAGATGGATACAGTAAGCAGATTCAGACAGATGTAGGTTGTCGTTCATATGTGGAGATGAAGAGGCTTGCTCAGGATAGGGTATTGTGGAGAGCTGCATCAAACCAGTCTCCGGACTGAAGACCACAACAACAACAATTGTATCCATAAATATGAGACATATTCCAAAAGTATGGTCCATTTGGTCATAATAAAAATATTGCTCATGAGACAAGGTTTTTATTGACAATAATATGTTACTAGATAAAATATTCTCGGTTTATAAGCGACGTCATGTCGGATAAAATCCTCGAGCTTTCAAAGGCAAGCTCTGCCATCGTCATCTGGAGTGTTGCCGGTGTTGGCAAGGTGTCCTGCTTATGTAGCTGCAGCGCTGCATCTGGAAGTTTCTGGAAGGCCGGATTAAATGGCAACAATTTCAACAGAGACCAAGGGTGTACAATCAGCAGGGCATGGGGGCGGGCCCTGTACGTAGAGTGGAAACAGAGATCTCGCACTAATAGGGAAGCAAGAGCGCCAGGTTCAAATGTGGCACCGGGAGTATGCTCCATGTGACATCACACAGTACCGTGGCCCATTGGCTCATGCTGTTCTCCACTGCAGGTGATCTCTGGCCCTCCATAAACTTTGAGACACAGTACTACAGCTATATAAGCAGGATGCCTTGCTAACACCGGCAGTCAGTGATTTTACTCCTAATGATGATGGCGGAGCCTGCCATTGAAAGCTTAAGGATTCTATCTGATATGATGCGGCTTGTAAACCGAGAATATTTTATGGAAGAATGCCATTGTGAAAGACTTCGAGGACAAGTGTGACTACATATTTAATTCACTTTTCCACAAAATCACATTTTATATCTGTACACTATCTGTAACGCTGCACCAGCTTCTTTAATCCCTTGGAATAGAAGTCTGCTGCATGGGACCTGAACCAGTTGGTAACACCTGCCTAGAGTTCATAGTCCATTTCAAATCATTGTTCACCAAGCCACTGTTTCAAATTCGGCAGTGGCATGCAGGTGTGCATTGTGCAGGAGGATGATGCCAAATTATAGTTTCCTACAGCATGAATATTGGATCTCACATCTCAGTTTGGTGAGCATTTCACAGTACACAACAACTTTAATGGTTGTCCCACAGTCCTTGAATTCAATCAAAAGGACACCATTTTTATCCAAAACCATGGCAGCCATTATTTTGCAATTCATATATGGTAATTGCTTACACAATTTTGGTTTAGGTGAATTAGAATGGCGCCACTGCATTGACTGTTGTTTTGATTTCAAGTTGGTGTACCCTATCCTTGTCTTGTCTCATATAACGATCTGGGAAAACAAACTGTTTCCATCTTGACTATAGCAATCCCAATAGGATTATTCACAATGCTTGTATTGCTCTTTGTCGTGACCGGTGAGCAGTTTTGGCACCCATCACACAAAGTTTCTGATACCCAAGCTCTTCAGTGACACTCCTGTGAAGTGAGGTTCAAGCAACATTTGGGAATTACATCACCAGACCACTAATTGTCAAACACATGCAGGTAAGTTGAAAGTTTTTGGTTAACTGGATCATCAATGTCGTCAGTGCAAATACTGGACCTACCACTCCGCTGCTCGTCATGCACACTTGTAGGGCCATTTCAAAATTTTCTACACCAATGTCAAACTTGTTTGCCACTCATGATGTCTGTTCCATTCATTACACACAATTCACAATGGATGTCTGCACATCACAATCCTTTTGACAGCAAAAAGAAAATCACATTGTGCACTTCATACATAGCAGGAGCTATGACTGTTGTAGCCATTTTGATCTGTTCTCATTGACAGGCAAGAACTTACTACAACAAACCAACACTGAACTTTCATGTTCCGAAGAACATGTTTGACAGTGCTGCAGATGTGAAATGCCATTCAATCCTATCATCTGTGACATATTTTACACCAGATCTTACTTTTGGAATATGCTTCATAGCTTAATTTAGTTTTCATTTCAACTTTATTAAAAGACTTATTGGTGAGTTTTAAATCTATAATTTAATTAATAAATAAGGTTTCTAATACAAACAGATGGTTAACAACATAATTAGAAATAATGGACTACCATACTTACCATGTAATTCACCCTGTCAGTTGTTTTTCATAATCACAATAGATGCTATTTTTTTCAATGGTTTTTCCTTATCAGATCCAATATCTGTAGCTGCAGATAATACTCATTAAACAGCGAAAAAGGCATTTATAGTCACACTTATTTTTGAGATTTTCCAAGTTTTCCCGACATATTTTGGAAATAATCTTCATGAGTTTGCCAACAGATGACGCTGTACAAATCACACAGTATTTCCTCAGAGCAACTGTCTGACATCTTCAAGTGGTTCGACTTGCTGGTGGCCAAGTATGACTGACATACTTGGCCACCAAAAGGTCTAACCATCTGAAGATGTTGGACAGTTGGTTCAAGGAAATATTGCGTGATTTGCACAACGTTATGCAGTGGCAAACTGTTGAAGACTATTTGTAACACTTATTTTCATTTTTAACTAGTTTATTGTCACCTACCACCTCTTCTTGTTCTATGCTTATTCTGGATGATCACATACTTACTGCACCCATCATCTTTGATATGTACATATTTTGTTGCACACTAATATTTTTATCCCTATAATTGACACCTTTGCCTCCCCTCCCAACATATTTATGTCCTGTGCCAATTTCACAATTCTCGTTATTTCTGAAAACTCTTTGCTCTCTTTTTTTTTTTTTTTTTTTTTTTTTTTTTTCCCAAGGGATTGAATATACTTTTCTCATACTGTTGGTATGTTTCCTGTGATAAGACTATCCATTTTCAGTGAATAATAGTTCATCTTTATTACTCTTGTTATCACTTTTAAACTATAGCCATTTATCCTTCTCCCAATATTAACCTCCTCTAATTTCATAAATTTAATTTCTTTCCTCACAGCTACTTTTTTGATCTGCAGTAAAGTGTTGATTTCCCTCTTGTTGTTGTGTGTTGCATCATCCATGACTCAAATATTATTTTCTCCAGTTTTTTGTTCTATTTATGGGATAAGTGTGTTATTCCCAACTTCCCAACATAGTTTACTCATGTAATACAGTTAACTCAGGAAAAGGTGAAGATTAGGGATATTCAATATTCATTTGATTGTATTAAGTGATTTCATTATCATCATTACAAAATCTAGTTTTTGAAATTCATAATAGACTTCTGTATACTGGAATAGTCTGAAAGCCATATCAAAACTCAGCCACTATTATCAAGTGATATAACTGAAACCATATCTGATTTTCCAAACTATTACTACTTTACAACTTCCATTCAATCTAAATCACCAACCCTGCAACAAGATTGTAAAGGGAAAAAAACTACTAATATAACATATTGCACATAAGGTATGTTTGTTAAATAGTTATATACTGTTCCTTAGGAGATCACAGTTGTCACTTGTTGACAATAACAAATTACTATGACTAGCTCTGTATACGTGACTAGTAGAGTAAAATGCCTTAAATATTATTGTCAACAAGTGAAATCATGACCTCCTAAGGATTGATCATTTTATTGTAAATGGGTGGTATAAAGTAATTCTATGGAAAATCATGTTAAGTTTTTATTGTATGATTTGAATTTGGTGATATAGTTTTGCTAAAACTGCTCATAAAAATATAATATTGTGATACAGTGATTTTGGCTTTCAGATTAATATAATATATAAAACTCTGTAACAAATTTAGTGTCTCTTTCTGCTCCCATTCCTTACCGATTATGTTCACTAATACTACACAGATTTCTTGAGTAATAATGTCACTGGCCAAAAAAATAATTTCAGAAGAATGGCTTAGAAATGATAGTGGACAATATTTGGTAAAGAATGAAGCACCATATGAATTCAAAAAATGTGTATTTGGAATATGTAGTTACGTAATCGAAGAGAAACCCATTCTTGAAGGACAGTGTTTCTTTTTCAGGTTAAAAGAAGAACTGAACTTGAAATTCTAATGGCTGGCATAAATTTCTGTTTCCTTGACAAAGTCCAGTGCCAAGAGCCATGTACTAATACCTTCAGAATAAGAAATCAGCCACACCTGGTAGATGCCAATATTACATCCTTCATTGGCTTAACAATCATAATTACCCCAGAATGTAAGACCAGTGAAAGGAAATTTGCCTCTCTAACTTGTGCAGAATATCATTGTTATAATGGAGGACACTGTCTTCAGAAAGGCACCAGCTTACGGTAACTTTTAAAGCACAATTATTTTTACAGAGTAGCTTACCTCTAAAATTTGTAGATATTTCTAGTGATGGAAAGTCCATGTTTGCATATGTTTGCTTACGGTAACTTTTAAAGCACAATTATTTTTACAGAGTAACTTATCTCTAAAATTTGTAGATATTTCAAGTGATGGAAAGTCCATGTTTGCATATTAACAATATTATGAAGAGGATATTGATGGTGCTGAACAGCAACCTTGTATGTGAAATAAGCATTATTATTTTACAGTTATCTCTTTACCAAATAAATAAAAAACAATTATTATCACTATAAATTATTTCATTCATAAAATATTCCATGAAAACATACTGGAAAATAATTTTCAAGCCGTAAATTAAATAAAAATTGTGAACGATGTTCTTACATGAACAAACTGACGTATGAGGTTGCAGTTCAACACCATCAGTATATTGATACTCATATAAAAATGAAGATGAAATATACCCTCCCCTATTTCCACACCGCAGAGCATGTTTCAGAGTGCAGCAGTCAGAGATGATGGTTGTCTGACTAGGTTGTATGCCTGTGTGAATGTTCTATTTTCTGAAGAAGGCCATGGCTGATAGCTTAAGTGTTGTATGTGTGTACTTTTTTTATATGCCTGTCACAGCTCATCGTCACGTCTTTGCAGTGAGTTGTAAAATGTCCTTATTATATTGTCTTATTTCAAGGCATGGTGATAGATAATCAAAGCCCTGATGGAGCCCATGGTGATTCTTGGGCCTGGAGGAGAACTATATGTCTATGTTACATGGAACATTTGTTTGTAGACTGGGTCTGTGGGATAGTGTCTGCGTGTGAAGTCCTCTGTAATACCTTCAGTAGGTCATGGGAGTTGCCATCATCACAGATACGTTGTCCACCGGTGACCAGATCTTATGGGTGGAATTTTTTATATTGAAGGGATGACATGTGGAAATTGAAGTACTGTCAATGGGTGGTGGGTTTAATGTGGACAAAAGTGTGGATGGAGTCATGAGAGAGAAGAACCACCTACAAAAGAGCACCTCTCTCATCATCCAATACCACCCCGGAATGGAATACCTGAACAACATCCTTTATCAAGACTTTGATACATGTGTGGGGACACGACAAATTACTATTTGTATTTTCTGAGCTGTATTAAGCTAATTGGTATTCTCTGTTATTATCTTTGATCGTTAACAAAAAACTGTTCTTCTCTTGTCACTGTATTACGCTTCCATGGTGTGTGATGTGCAAGATAGAAGTAAATAAATGTATGGAAATATAAGTGTTAAATTTAATATTTAATGAACAGTGTGCTACAAAATTGGTGACGACCGACGTGATCGACAAGACTACAGTTGCGACAAAATTTTTCGGGGTAATTTTCGACGAGATTTCCGTAACTTGAGTTCGACGTATTCTGTGTCCAACAATACGCAAAATGTCGACAGGAGAAGCAAACGGTAATCAAGGGAATCGTTCTGAATGTAGCAGTAAAGTGTAAATTGATAAGTTAAGCGTTAAGCTACCGCCGTTTTGGACAGAAAAGCCGGACATCTGGTTTTGTCAAGCCGAAGCGCAATTTACGATCGCTGGTATTGTTACGGACGCGACTAAATTTAACTATTTACTCGCTCAGCTGGAGCCAAAATTTGTTGAAAATATATGGGATCTAGTTACGAGTAACGATAACAATAAATATTCTCTCGCAAAAGAAAGTCTACTGAACATATTCAGAGAAAGTGAAGAGTGCCAAATTAAAAAACTTTTGAGTGGCTTAGAACTTGGCGACATGAAACCTACCCAATTATTAAGAAAAAATGAGGAGCTATGCAGGTAAAAATGTATCAGAAAAGATCCTAAAAACACTTTGGCTTGACAAACTTTCAACTAGTATTCAAAGCATTTTAGTTATATCTGATGAAACAGTGGATAAGATTGCTCAAATGGCAGATCGTATGATCGAATTAAACGCTGTTGAGGAGGTTCAAATTGCTTCCACCCGTTCCATTCTGTCAACATCATCTTCTTTGTCAGTACAAGATCTTCTCGTGAGAATTGATGAATTGGAAAATGAGATTAAAATGCTTCGAAACACTCGCAGTCGCACGCAAAGATCGCGCAGTAGAAGTACAAGCAGAGCAAGATACGATAAAAACGGCAAATACTGCTATTACCATTTTGAGATTCGGCACACGATGTAAGCCTGAAAAATGTGTTCAGCCTTGCCAATGGCAAAATAAGGAAAACTAGAAGTGGTAGACACATTAGCGGCTGAGTGTTCTACCCCACGCCTATTTGTCAAAGATCGAAATTGTGGAAAATATTTTTTGGTAGATAGCGGTGCAGATTTGTCGGTTATACCAGTTGCAAAAAGCCAAAAAGGTCAACCCTCTGACTTCAATCTTTATGCTGCAAATGGGTCACAGATAAAAACTTATGGTTCAAAACTGTTAAATATTGATTTAGGACTCAAACGCAATTTTGAATTGCCATTCATAGTAGCAGACGTATCAAAAGGCATATTGGGAGCCAATTTTCTTCATCATTATGGGCTACTTGTTGACCTCAAAAATAAAAAATTGATAGATAACACCACAAAATTAAAAATTGTAGCAGAAGTAACCACTGTGGATGCTAATGAATCAGTAAGCTCACTCTATGCAACAAGCCAGTTTTCAAAACTTTTAGAGAATTTTCCTGATCTAACTAAACCATCTATAGTACCAAAAATATTAAAGCATAATGTGCAGCATTATATCACTACATCTCCTGGACCACCAGTTTACTGTAAGGCTCGTAGATTGGACCCACATAAATTGAAAATTGCTAAACAAGAATTTCAATTTCTGTTAAATAATGATATTGTACGTCCATCAAAATCACAATGGGCTAGTCCACTCCACCTTGCTAAGAAGCCAAGTTGTCAATGGCAAGTCTGTGGAGATTATCGCTGTTTGAATGACAGGACTCTCCCAGACCGGTATCCAATTCCACAAATTGATGATGTAAATTTTATGTTTCAAAATAAAAATATATTCTCAAAGGTAGACCTACTCAAAGCCTATTACCAGATTCCACTAGCCGAAGAAGATAAGCCAAAATCAGCCGTTATAACACCATTTGGTCTCTATGAATTTAATTATATGCCATTTGGACTTCGCAATGCACCTAGCACATTCCAAAGGTTTATACATGAAGTTGTGAGAGAACTAGAATTTTGTTTTCCATATTTGGATGAATCACCAGAACAACATGTTGAGCATCTAAATTTACTTTTTGAGCAGTTGAATAAGTATGGTCGTGTCATAAATGTTTCCAAATCAGTATTTGGTGTACAACAGCTAACATTTTTAGGAAATTTAATTACACCTGCTGGAACAAAGCCAGATCCAGAGAGAGTTGCAGCAATAATGAACTACAAACGACCCAAAACAGTCCGTGACCTTAGAAAATTCTTAGGGATCATCAATTTTTATCGTCGACATTTGGAACATGCAGCTGAAAACCAAGCCTTGCTGAATGATTTCTTAAAAGGAACAACAAAAAAAGACTGACGACATATAAACTGGACAGAAGAAGCAATTGCTCAATTCGAAAAATGCAAAGAAGATCTAGCAAATGCTGCACTTTTGACATTTCCTGGTTTGAACAATCAACTTGCATTATTTGTGGATGCATCAGATTTTGCAGTAGGTGCTGCATTGCAACAATGGCAAGATGGACAGTGGAGACCAATTGGATTCTTTTCAAAAAAGTTTACAACAACACAGAAGAAGTATTCCACATATGATAGAGAGCTGCTTAGCATCTATATGGCTGTCAAATATTTCAAATATCTGTTGGAAGGAAGAGATTTCATTATTTATACTGACCATGATCCTCTAACATATGCATTTAAACAAAAGAATGAAAAAGCAACACCAATTCTATTACGTTACCTCCAGTACATTTCGCAATTTACCACTGACCTACGTCATATATCTGGTAAAGATCACTGAAGTTAAAACACCATCTGACACATGGAGGAAAACAGCTATGGTGTGATGTGTCAACACAAATCATTCGTCCTTATATTCCTAAACCATTTAGATACTCTATTTTCCAACACTATCATAATCTGGCTCAACCAGGCATTAAGACAACAGTAAAAATGATTTCATCAAGGTTTGTCTGGATCAATTTAAAAAAGGATGTCCAAAACTGGGCAAAAACATGTATTGCATGCCAGAAAAACAAAATATCATGGCACATTCAAACACCAGTAGGACACTTTCCTAGTAACGATGAACGTTTCAAAATTGTTCACCTTGATTTGATAGGACCAATGCCTCCATCTGAAGAATATATTTATTGTTTAACATGCATTGACAGAGTTACAAACTGGACAGAAGTAGTACCTCTTTGGGACATACAAGCAGAGGCAGTAGCACAATCATTTTTCAATTGTTGGATCACTAGGTTTGGAATACCATATCAGATAGTGACTGATCAAGGCAGGCAGTTTAACTCTGAGCTATTCCGAGCACTGTCAAAACTATTTGGTTGTAACCAAACACAAAGTACAGCATACCATCCTCAATCAAATGGAAAAATTGAAAGATTTCATGGCACACTTAAAGCAGCTATCCGTGCCAATGTAACTGCCAAATGGACTCAAGTAATACCTGTAATCCTCCTTGGCCTGCGATGCTCCATCAGAGAGAACAGTAATGCTACAATTGCAGTAATGGTTTATGGCTCACCCATCAGAATCCCAGGTGATTTTTTTCAAGAGTATGCAACAAAATTGGATGCAGACTTACCTCAATTCGTTTCACAACTGAAGTAGTGCATGAATCGTCTGAAGCCTGTACAATACTCCCACAAAGCAAAAGAAAGACCTTTCATACACAGGGATCTCAATGAGTCAACACATGTATTTGTGCGAGTTGACCGAGTCAAAAAAGCATTAGAACCTCCATATGAAGGCTCATACGAAGTAATAGAAAGAACCCCAAATTTTTTTCGTGTTAAAATAAAAGACCAAGTCAAGAATATCTCCATTGATCGACTGAAACCTGCGTACCTCATGAATCATAATGAGAAGCAGTCTGAAGACACTTCAACTGAACGGTCAGCCCAGGTCAAACAACCAGACACAGTGGAAAACCAAGAAGAACAAGATCTGATCGTGAAGTTTGATTTCCTGCAAGATTACTTGAAGAACTGCAGTGTTAAGTGACTATATGACTGAGAAGGGGGTGATGTGGGGACACGACAAATTACTATTTGTATTTCCTGAGCTGTATTAAGCTAATTGGTATTCTCTGTTATTCTCTTTGATCGTTAACAAAAAAGAGTACAAAAAACTGTTCTTCTCTTGTCACTGTATTACGCTTCCATGGTGTGTGATGTGCAAGATAGAAGTAAATAAATGTATGGAAATATAAGTGTTAAATTTAATATTTAATGAACAGTGTGCTACACATGTCATTATGCCCTAAAATGTGGACATCCTAGCAACATCCTTTCCACCCCTCCTAAAGTCATGTTCCATCAGCCACCCAATCTCCACGGCATCTGTGTTCATACATAGGCCTCTCCAAATCCCAACCCCTTACCACATGGATTATATCCCTGTGGAATACCTCAATATTAGACTCACCCAAGCCAAGCACCCAGCATTTCCTATTCCAGCCCTGCCACAGGCTTATCCTACCCTATCAGATGCCGAACCACTAGCAAAAGCAGTCATGGGATGTGCTAGCTCTGCTGCAATAATTGCACATTTTTATACTAGGATGACACCAAGTTGTAACCACCTGAATGAATAGCCTCTGCCAAGTGCAGTACCTTGTAGCTCAACATGCTGAATAAAGTGTGATTAATTTTAATGGATACTTTACAAACTAGACATCTAAATCCTCTCCTCCACCAGCAGCTTTTTTGAAGTTGGCAACACATTCACTAATCCAAAAATCATCCCACCCTCAACTTAAAGTAATCTACTGTCCATGCAACCTCCTCCTAACAGTTTCTTCCCTCTCCTCTCAGTTCTTGTCACCCCGACCTCATTGTGCACAGCCTTCTCACTCGCACAATACACACAACAGGCACAAGTATTTCCCCTTCTTATTTTTGGTGTTTTTCCACTTCTGATTTGTGTGACTGTCCAGCCCTTCAAATTATTATTATTATTATTATCCCCCCCTTTTAATAGCACAATGAAATTTAATCCTCTTTTTTTAAACTGAAGCTGACTTATTGACCAATTTAAAAACTACCAGCAATGAACTGCACACTGTACATTAAACTTCTGTATTCATTCCTTTCACCTAGTTAGCATGAGAATACCAATGTTTCATTCTTTTATGGAAATTTATCAGACTTATCCAACCATCATCCTATATGCTCATAAAAATTGTGTCTACATGAAACACATCCCATTGGAAATAAATTGTTATAGCTTTAAATAACTTAGACTATATATTTTTAGTAAAAACAACTTTCAGAATTTTTTTAATTGATTTGCAACTAATAGCCAGTAATAATCTAATTATGAAGTACCAACAAACCATTTTCCATTTTTCCTTCTTTTTCCTTCCACAAACACCCAATATCATGTTTTAGAACTTAATACCTGATAGCTATTTGATGAAGTAGCGAACAGATTAATTTGGTTCCAGTGTAATAAATTTCCTGCACCTAGTCCTAGATTATTATTTGTGTTTGTTTTACAGCTGTGTGTGTCCAGTTGGTTTCAAAGGACCTCGCTGTCAACAGACAATGAGAAGTTTTCATGCTGGTGGGTGGGCTTGGCTTCCTGCACTCCATACACAAGCTGAAAATCACCTCAGTGTTGAATTCATGACACATAAAGAGGATGGAATGCTGTTTTACAATGGACCTTTGTCGTCTGCCACGTCTAATAATGTTTCAGGTATTGTAAAGATTTTTAGGATTGCTGCTAATCAGTCTTGAATTTTTTTCAGTTATCAGAAATTTATTTTATCATTCCACAGATTACATTTCTTTAGAAATAAGGGAGGGTGAACCCAGACTGCTAATGCATTTAGGTGATAACACACTGGAACTATTAGTGAAAGTGAAGAACTACGTAAATGATGGAAAATGGCACCAGGTTGATATATACTGGAACTATGAGGTAATTACTAATTTATAATGCTTTGAAAACACAAAGTTAGAAAATAATTACAATGACTACTATAATTATATTACAGTTATAATCTTAATTACTATATGTAACTTATTACCTTTAGATGTTTAATAGTAATAATCTTCTCCATTTTTAAGTATTAAGAATCTTCTCCTTCCATCTCAAAACTTGTCTGTAATGTACTGACTTCTTTCATAATTAATTTTGCTGTTATACTAAAACTGTGCAGGTGTAACAGAATGTACACAATATGTGTGAATTACATGTAACTAAATCAAATCAATACAATCAGTTTCTGTGGTTTATAATAACATTTATTTTCCATTATGATTAATCTCAAACCCATATCTAGCTTGTCTTTACATTGCTGCATACTTTCAGAATTTGTGACCATTGAAATTTTCATTGTAGAATATTCGCCTTCTGCTTGACCACTGCAAATCAGCCGATGTGTTGGAAGATGTGACTGTACCCTTCTTTAATGGTACAAGCTGCATGACTACAAGAGAAATGCCCCAATTCAGTAGGCAGCTCCTTGTAAATAGTCCTCTTCAGATTGGTGGTATTCACTGGAATTTACTACCTACAGAAATGAAGATGTGGAATGCAAGTCCAAGTCTTAAAAACTTTGATGGCTGCCTAAATAACCTCTTTTACAATGGCCAAGTAAGAAAAATTAAAACAGACTTGTAATGTTTAATAATAGATGTTTATAAGCAATAAAATGGTTAATATAGTTATTAATTACAATATCATTTTAAATAATTTTGTGAAAAAAAATATTGTAAATAACAATAATGGAAATTTCTGGATTGAAGGATAACTCACTCTCTCTGCCCCTCACTCCTCCTCCACTGCTCCACTGCTCTCTCCTACATTAAACCCACTCTACCCTTCTCTTTTCTCTTTCCCACCCCTTTCAAATTCCATCTTTACCTTTTTTCCCCATCCCTCTCTTCCCACATTTTTTCTTCCTACCTTGTCTATTCTTTGTAGCTTCTTGTGTGTTTATACTGCTGATTGGAAAAGAGTTAAAGGTTGAAAACTAGTATGAATGTTGTCCCTGTTAACTACATCTGTGCTTCAAATGTCAATCAGGTACACCATATGTGAATGGTTGCCTTTCCTGTATTTTGTAATGTAAATAAATTACAAAATTTTAGCCACATTACTGAAATAGGTATTAGAAAAAAGGAGACATGAGTATCATCAGCTGCAATATGATTGACTTATTCAATGATTGCTTTCAATGGTATTATCATCTTCCAGTTGCCATAATCCAGTCATACTGGCTTCCAACAGTGATCCATGGTGATTATATACCATAAAACAGTGCCTGTTGTAGCATTTGTAAATGTAACCTACCTGTGTAGTAGATGTATTCCAATATTTGTGATTAGTTTGGAGGTATGTCTTTTATACAGGTACATTTACAAAACTTTATATAGTATGAGATAAGACAATATTGCCAACATCAAACATATGGTAATATTTCAATGCTCACACCTTCTTTGTCATATACTTTGAAGCTTCACCACCCATAAAATATATACTTAATGACTAAGTTTAAAAAAATTAGGTGTGTTTTAGAAATGTACAAATATATAAAAATAGCCAAATTACTCATTGTGCATTAATTGATGGAAGCTGTGTTAACCATGTAGGCAGGATTCAGGTTGCTGCCCTTGGGATACACTGGGATTTAGGCACCTGAGACAGATGGGATTTAGGCACCTGAGACAGATGTTCTGACACCTCTGGTACCTATGGCATCGCCTGATGTTCCTGATGTTGCAGCATCTCATGATTGACTTGTCCTAGCCATTTGATATCAATTGATGGTGAATTGTGTACAGTGATGGGTAACATGCATCTCCAAGCAGAAACCAAATAAGGGTATTCCCTCATACCTTAAAATAGATTTCATGTATTGCCCATGACTGAAAGTTTAACTCAGGCCAATATTCCTGAAAGAAACTAAAAAAAAGTGCAGAGGGTGGTATTTCTTGTCATTGGGTGCATCAAGATTCTGCAGGTCAAGGATTCATAGTAAAATAGTGACCATGTCAGGAACAAATGCAAGTGTTCATTTTGTTTCATTGGCAGGAATCATGTCTGAGGTGTGAAGGAGGCTCTGCTTCCACTGATTAAATGAACTTTGGCACTTATTAGTAAGTGTGAAAGAACTATAGATATGCTAGCCCAATTCCAGTAGTAGATTCTGGAAAAGAGGTATTATGCATTTATTTACTGCTAAAATTCGGAAAATCTATTTTGATAGTAGGGTCAACCAATGCATTGCTTCCTCTTATATGTAATAAAAGATTATGGACATTAAATGAGAGAGTTTCAAGTTCATATAAGGCTCAGGTAGAATATTTCTTGCTGTGATCCATTCACAAGTGACAGTTCTACTCAAAATAATGTCTGCCACACATTGTAAGGTGGCTTGCAGGGTGTATATGTAGATGTACCTTTCATTACATTGCAATCATATTTACATTTTTTCACCAGACATTTATGACTTCATTCATATCATCACTGTTCATATCCACGTGTACTAAAGTAATCAAAACAGAAACACAGCAGAAACACTATATCATCAGCAGCAGCAACATTTTACAGCACCTGACTGGATAAGCATGGAACAACAGCCTCTCCATCATTTTTTTATTGTTCCAACACTTTCTCTCTGTACTCTGTCCCATTCTTATCCTCCTTTCTTCACTTCCACAATCCACCTGTCTCTTGGCTTTCCTATTGGTCTCCTGCCCTCCATTTCCATTGCATGACTGCCATCCTTAGCAGTTTGGTCCCCTGTCCTAACAACCAAGCTTCCACGAGCTTGTCTTCTTCTTCTTTTGCTGATCTCCCTGACACTTCTTCCTCTTTCTTCAGTTATACTTTCCTGATTCCATCTATCTTCTTCAAGACTTCCTCTATCATATATCTGTTGCAACTGTCGTCTCAGTCGTCAGTGTCTCCATCACTTCACATGTGTTTGCATTGAGTGTCAAACAGAAAAGTTCATTTGAATGAGGGCAATAAGTCAAGCCCTCCATACTTTCACATTGGGAAACAGAAAAATGTCTACTATACCATCTTTCTTGCCCTTATGCTTAGATACTAGTTTAGGTAATGGTGGCTTCAACCTACCTTTTTTCTAATATACCATCTTTCTTGCCCTTATGCTTAGATACTAGTTTAGGTAATGGTGGCTTCAACCTACCTTTTTTCTAATATACCATCTTTCTTGCCCTTATGCTTAGATACTAGTTTAGGTAATGGTGGCTTCAACCTACCTTTTTTCTAATATACCATCTTTCTTGCCCTTATGCTTAGATACTAGTTTAGGTAATGGTGGCTTCAACCTACCTTTTTTCTAATATACCATCTTTCTTGCCCTTATGCTTAGATACTAGTTTAGGTAATGGTGGCTTCAACCTACCTTTAGTCACTACTTCCATTTTTTATTGCAGAGTTCTTATTCAAAACAGTTTTTCAGTGTTGCATTTACTTTCATTCTCAGTTTTGAATTGAAACAAACACTAATAAACACACTTTTTGAACAAAACAGTACACTGTATTTTAAATGGCAACTAACAACTACAGTTTAGAACAAAAACCAAAAAAGTTTAGTGAATGTGTCTAGAATGCACAACACTCATGGGCGAAAGCCTGTTTAGTGAGTTAGCAACTAGCAAGTCATGCAATACTTTCACCACACATCTACAGCAATGTCAATCTGCAGCCCTCTTCCAATAATTGCAACTGTGTGCACCTTCCCATCCTACCACCAATGCAGTCAGCTTCTCAGTTTCACCATGGAACACATCTTCGTCCACAAGACCCATGTGCGCAAGCTCATCTACTAGCTAGGTGTGCACTGACTTGGCCACACTCCTACAGTGGCATTCAACTTTAGCCCCCTTCAAAGAAATGAGTGCGTACATACCCTCCCATGTTGCCCCTCCTGCCCACATTTCATCAGTGATGTGTGTGCCACAGAATGTTTCCCATCAACATGGCTCAACTTAGCTGCTAGCCAGCAATGTTTCCGCATCAGAAACTCCAGAGGGCTGTTTGGCTGCCACACTGTAGTTCATTCGATGTGCGCTGATTTTCATTGTCTGCCATTGACTGCAGTTTGTCATACTCATGTCCAGTAAAATAACAGAAAACATTGCTGTCCCTCTGATAATTATGTACCATAGCAGTAATTGAATATATGTCCCTGAATGACAGGATCATTTCAATTACTGTTTTATTATTTATGAGCAGACTGTGACCATATAATACATGCAGAGTATAATGGAAAACATGTTCTTTTTATTAATAGTATATAAGGGTTGGATATGCTGTCTCTTGCCTATAGGATTATTTTCCATATATAATGTGGACACCTATATTTAACTGTGATTTTAAATGAAGCATATTACTTCAAAGAATTATTAATAACTGAACTAATTGTCAGATGCATAAGATAAATAACGTTATGATATTTGAAGTCATTCATAATTTGTAACACATATAGATTCTAATGAAAAGAATAATTAAATAACTTTTCCAGGTACATGTTTATTGTAATGTACACGCAATCAACTATTGATCAATATAACCAGTCTCCCTGTTTCAGATCTTGGACTTATCTGATACACTGCTGTCTAAGAACACTGTAGTTGGCTGCTCACAGACGGAAGGTCCCTGCAGGACACTGAATTGTTCAGGACATGGGACATGCCAGGCCGATCTCACCGACAAGCCTCCCTGGTGCTGGTGTGATGCTGGTTGGACTGGGCCTAACTGCTCAGAACCAACACAGCCTGTCACATTCCTGCCTCACAGCTACATCAAGTTTGCTCTTTCCTTTGACACTGGTCACTTCATGACATTAGTGCAGCTCAGATTTCGAACGGAAGAGGCAGAAGGCGAGTTGTTTCGCCTTTCTGATCAGTACATGAATGAGTATGCTATCCTTGAGGTATGTTGTTACGAATTTTACCATAGCTGTATGTGTTTTTCCATATGAGTAAATACTTGATCATTGAAGAAAGTATGGGTTGAAATGAGAATACATGGCATAAGTAATATTTTTGAAGACTTGATAATGTAAAACACTGAGATAGAAAAAGCTTGAAAAGATACAGTGGTTCCTGTTAGAACACCATCAGGCACAGTTGTTGTTTGGGAGGATGATGATCCAGTTAATACCATATGCTGTGGACCCATCAGAAAGGACTCAAGTCTTGTGATGCCATAAAAGGTCACAAAAACTGACAACAGCAAGGAATGTAATGTGCTGACACCACACTTTGCCATATATGATTAACGTGATGCCAGTCAGCTGAGGAATACACAACGGCTAGTTGGTACTACTGGGCCAGTAGATGTCTGTTTGGATGAAGTTAGTGAGTTTTTTTAGTTGTGGGCACAATGAGAAATTATATGACCTTTATATTTTGTTAGTGTTTTTGTGGCATGCAGATAGTAAACACATATACAAAATAAAAGTCAAGATTTTATCTTGTATCATCAAACTCTCATTTGTAGATGTTGCCAAAGTATATATATATATATACGTAAAAAATAGATGAACACTTACCAGGCGAAGGGGCACAGGCAGTAATAGCAACAAATAAACACACAGACACACACACACTCAAAAATGCTAGCTTTCGCAGCCTAGCTGCTTCATCAGGCAGAAGGGAAGGAGAGGGAAAAGGAAATGATGAGGGATTTAAGGAAGGGGGTAAGGAGCCATTCCAATCCCGGGACAGGAAAGACTTACCTTGGGGGAAAAAATGGAAGGTAAATAAATGCACATACACCCACACATTTACACAGACACAAGTACACTTAGGCAGACATACTGTAGAACTGTAGAAAGCAAAGAAGTTAGAAGTTAGACAGAGATGCCACTTGAGGCAGAGGCTCTGTCCAGAGAACCAAGGCAAAGATGTTAAGATGGTGGGTGGGAATTCGAATTTAGCGGAGGTTGAGACCAGGTGGGCAACGGGAAGAGAGAATATGCTGAAGGGCTAGTTCCCATCTCCGGAGTTCTGAAGGATTGGTGTCAGTGGGAAGTATCCAGATAACCCGGACGGTGTAGCACTGTGCCAAGATGTGCTGGCCATGCACCAAGGCATGTTTAGCCACAGGGTGATCCTCGTTACCAACAAACACTGTCTGCCTGTGTCCATTCATGCGAATGGACAGTTTGTTGCTGGTCATTCCCACATAGAACGCTTCACAGTGCAGGCATGTCAGTTGGTAGATCACGTGGGTACTATCGCAAGTGGCTCTGCCTTTGATCGTGTACACCTTCCGGGTTACGGGACTGGAGTAAGTGGTGGTGGAAGGGTGCATAGGGCAGGTTTTACAACGGGGGCGGTTACAAGGGTAGGAGCCAGAAGGTAGGGAAGGTGGTTTGGGGATTTCATAGGGGTGGACTAGGAGGTTACGGAGGTTAGGTGGGCGGCGGAAAGACACTCTCGGTGGAGTAGGAAGGATGTCATGAAGGATGGATCTCATTTCGGGGCAGGATTTTAGGAAGTCGTATCCTTGCTGAATGTGGCTCTCCAGCAAGGATACGACTTCCTAAAATCCTGCCCCGAAATGAGATCCATCCTTCATGACATCCTTCCTACTCCACCGAGAGTGTCTTTCCGCCGCCCACCTAACCTCCGTAACCTCCTAGTCCACCCCTATGAAATCCCCAAACCACCTTCCCTACCTTCTGGCTCCTACCCTTGTAACCGCCCCCGTTGTAAAACCTGCCCTATGCACCCTTCCACCACCACTTACTCCAGTCCCGTAACCCGGAAGGTGTACACGATCAAAGGCAGAGCCACTTGCGATAGTACCCACGTGATCTACCAACTGACATGCCTGCACTGTGAAGCGTTCTATGTGGGAATGACCAGCAACAAACTGTCCATTCGCATGAATGGACACAGGCAGACAGTGTTTGTTGGTAACGAGGATCACCCTGTGGCTAAACATGCCTTGGTGCATGGCCAGCACATCTTGGCACAGTGCTACACCGTCCGGGTTATCTGGATACTTCCCACTGACACCAATCCTTCAGAACTCCGGAGATGGGAACTAGCCCTTCAGCATATTCTCTCTTCCCGTTGCCCACCTGGTCTCAACCTCCGCTAAATTCGAATTCCCACCCACCATCTTAACATCTTTGCCTTGGTTCTCTGGACAGAGCCTCTGCCTCAAGTGGCATCTCTGTCTAACTTCTAACTTCTTTGCTTTCTACAGTTCTACAGTATGTCTGCCTAAGTGTACTTGTGTCTGTGTAAATGTGTGGGTGTATGTGCATTTATTTACCTTCCATTTTTTCCCCCAAGGTAAGTCTTTCCTGTCCCGGGATTGGAATGGCTCCTTACCCCCTTCCTTAAATCCCTCATCATTTCCTTTTCCCTCTCCTTCCCTTCTGCCTGATGAAGCAGCTAGGCTGCGAAAGCTAGCATTTTTGAGTGTGTGTGTGTCTGTGTGTTTATTTGTTGCTATTACTGCCTGTGCCCCTTCGCCTGGTAAGTGTTCATCTATTTTTTACGTATATTTTTTTTTCCTGTTAGGAATTTTTCCTCTATAATATTCGTATATATATATATAAATAAAAATAGAAAACAGATGACTTACCAAAAGGACCGGCTCGTCGATAGAAACAAATAAAATAAATAAAATCACACACAAACACACATACAAGCTTTCGCAGCCTAACTGCTTCGTCAGGCGGAAGGGAAGGAGAGGGAAAAGGAAATGATGAGGGTTTCAAGGGAGTGGATAAGGAGTCATTCCAATCCCGGGACAGGAAAGACTTACCTTGGGGGGAAAAAAAGAGGGTAAACAAAAACACACACACCCACACATTTACACAGACGCAAGTACACTGGCACTGGAGCCGCGATGCCTGCCGCTATCGAAGTAATTGCTTTTGCTGATATTAGTTACAATAGCGCCTGCGCGATAAACGGCGGTAACTAACGACCAATGGAAACGTGTATGATCGTTTAGGGGCTTTCGGATTCGCACTTGTGTTGCCTTCGAAGCGAAGTTGTCTGTATGTGCTGCAGATGGAGAAAGGTTGCCATCCCCGTTTCCGTAGTGTAGCGGTTATCACGTCTGCTTCACACGCAGAAGGTCCCCGGTTCGATCCCGGGCGGGAACAAAGTTTTCTGGTCTGTTTTATATATACTAGTGATATCCTAATATTCCTACAAATTATAAAAACTACTGTCAGTAATGGATGATTGACAACAACTCACTGTAAAGAGCCTCGCTGAGCTGCTGTCAGGCACAAAAATAGATAATCAATATACACACATCATGTATTCAATATGAAAGTTCCATGTTAGTTGGTTCACCACAATGATACCTAAAAATTATGCATTTTGTTTTCTATTTAAAAGTCTTTGATAGGCTGAACCACATATTCTGGGTTTTGTTTCATTTAATAGTAGACCATTTGCATTAAGCCATGATTTATTTTCTTTTGCCAAATTCATACTACTGATAAGGTCATCAAATACATGATTTACAGGCAGAAAAATTGTATCGTCTGCATACATATATGTTATTACATTGATACTCACTGGTAAGTCACTTATACGTACAAGGAATAGAAATGGTCCTAGTTTGAATTCCTGTGACACTCTGTCTTGAACCTCGAATGTGTTTGATACATAACCTCCTGAACTTACAATTTGCGTCTTATTATTAAGGTATGATTTAACAAGTTTTAAACTTTTGTCACATATTCCATGTTTAGAGGGCAAAACAGAGTGCTCCACACAGTCAAAGGCCTTGCTCAGGTCATATAAGGTTACCTGTGCGTGTACATGGTCCTCAAATGCTGCTAAAATGTCACTTACTCAATGTTCTATGGCGTGTATTGTTGACTTTTCTTCTCTGTAACCAAACTGTGTTGTACTTAACGTATCATTTAGTTCCAGGTACTGATACATCAGCGGATACATTATACCTTCAAAGAATTTGGCTGGAAATGGTATTAGTGAAATTGGCCTGTAGTTTACAACCTCAGATTTGCTACCCTTCTTAAAGATTGGAGTCACCCTGGATAGTTTGAGAAAATCAGGAAAAACCTCTTCATTGATAAACAAATTTATAAAATATGTTAATAGTGCTGCAATGTTAGGTATTACTTCCTTCAGTAGATTGTCTGAAATGTTATAAATATGAGTACTACATGAATTTTTCATTTCTTTGACAATTTTAAAAACTTCATCTTGGAATACCTCTTTAAAGTGTTTCAATGATGGTCTGACATGATTCTAATTTTGTTTTGCATTCTTAAGATAATCTCATATATTACATTGGGATTATTGATCTGATGTTTTATTTTGTCAGCACAACTTACAAAATATTTGTTGAATGTATCAGATGGTATTGGGACAGTCTCATCAAAGTTTTTGATTTCACCTTAATAACATTATCAGTTACTGGCCATGCTGCTTTGCACTGTTTTTTTTTTTTTTTTTTTTTTTTTTTTTTTTTTTTTATTTTTTTTTTTTTTTTTTTTTAAATCTCTGTTTAGCCAATTGTAGCTCTTTCTTTACAGTTTTGTACTGTATATTGAGATCCTTAGTTTCTTTAGATATATTTACTTCGTCAAGGTGTTTTAAAGTCATTAGGTTATTCTTTAGACACTCCAACTCCTTTGTGTACCACAATTTACCATTTCTTGTTTGTGATGTCTCTTTGGAATAACATGAGCTTTTAAAGTACTTATTAAGTAATCATGGAAAGTTTCATACACTAGTTTGGCATTAGAACTACAAGTATGAAATAATTTGTCCCAGTTCGTTATGCTTAGCTGGTGTGTTAGTATTTTGAGATTGTTTTTTGTTAGTATAAAGGTGTTAGGTTTTGACGTCTTTTGTATAACCTGGTTCCCTCTTATGTAATATTTCAATTCTACTGTTAACATGGAGAGGTCTGAGAAAGCAAATTCCTATACATTGGTGGTGTACATATTATGAGCACAATTGACAAAAGCATTATCCAGGCATGTTTTTAGTCTTTTTGGTTCTGAATTTACATGATGAAAGTTGTGCTACCTTAGCATATTTAGTGACTTATTTATACTGAGTTTGTTACATCAAAGCTTGAGTTGATGTCTCCTCCAATTATAGTTACATGTTGTTTGCACTTTGTTATGTAGCAGAGTACACTGCCTAAATTATCTGAAAAAGTTTTTTCATCTGAGTTAGGCAAATAGTAAGTTTCATCAGATCACATATGATTCCAGATACTTCAAAGTGTTTTTCTACACATGCCCAACTAATATCTACTGCATTGAACTTTGAAACAGATAGCAGTATCCCCATTGCAGTATTGATATCTGCAAAAACTATTTCCATGTTTATAGCCTTCTGATATATAATATTCTATTTGTCCTAGTTTAAGCCAATGTTAAGATATACATAGGCAAGAACATCTTGTGGCAAACTCTTCTAGTATTTCAACTTTATGTTCAATACTCTGAATGTCTAAAAATAAGATATTGCTGTGACTTAACTGTAAATTTGTGGGCTGATTTTTCACATTTCTGTTTTACTTTTGGCTTGAAACGATAAAAAAATGTATTAAATGTTTGTTCCCAAGAGATAAGTAGGATTCTCAGTTAGTGACATATGTAATAGTTTTCTGAAGCAGGGTATTTTCTCCGATAGACTGAATTATGCTATCATTAAATCATTGCATAAAAAAGGGGATAGATCTGATGTCAACAACTATTGCCCAATCACACTTCTGACAGCTTTATCCAATTTCTTAGAAAATTGTTATGACTACTAACACTATTATACAATAGATCCCGGCTGACACTGTCGTCAGGGGCCTGAGCAGTCCCATCAAAGTCACAATAGATATGTTCGTTAGCACACACAGTACCCAACTGAGGCGAGGTCTCAGCTGTCCCCGTGCCTCTCTCAAAACGCCGCACGGCCGGCAGGGTGCAGCACGGTAGTGCCGCCAGTGCCGCACAGTGGCGAGTTCTGGTAACGGGCGGCGCGCCGTCTAAACACACGCGCCACGCGTTACCACATTCCTCCCCCTTTACGGTGTAATGTTCAGGGGTGCCAACCGCACCCAGGCTACGTCCATGGGTGAGGCCTCGTCCATCTCTGGCTGCCAGTGTCGGGCTGGTACTACCCCATAGGGCTGATAATGTCCTGTTCGTCTGTGCCAGGAGTGGCTGGTACCTCTGTGTATGTTGCTCGCGATGACCGGGGATGAGGGCGCACCGTCTGATCCCAGAATTGGAGATAAAAAAGGAGCAGTTTCCTTACTCACAGGTTGAGTCATGGTCCTTTCTGGTGTCTGGATGTCAGAAGAAGCGGTGGCTCCCTCCCCCCTGTCCAGTTCCGGATGCTCAGTGAGGGGAGCCGAAGGAGGAGGTGACCCGTTGCTCAGGAATGTGGCTGCTGGGACTGGTGCCAGTGCCGGGAAAGACGGCCTTACCGCCGACAGAGCTCGGGCGGACCCAGCACGCAGGGCAGAAGTCGGCCCCCCCCCCCCCCCCCCCCGAGGATGTTGGCACGGAGCATGCCGGCGAAACAGGCCCCAAAGGAGGCGGGGCTGGAGGAGGTGCCTGTGAATCTGCCGGGAGTCACGGGCGCAACTGATCCCAGTGTCGACGAAGAGTGCCCATAGCAGTGTCCACAGTGCAAAGTCGACGGCCGAGACACGACTTCACCTCACCCGGCAGCCAACGAGGATGCCGGCCAAACCCGCGCGCCCACACTAGCGACCCCGGAATATACCGACCTGATGGCCGTGGGGGCACACCCGGTGGCTGAGGCAACAACAAATGAAAGAGAGTGCGAGGTTGCCGGCCATGAAGCAGTTCTGCCGGGCTGCGTTCCCCTGCTGGAGTGAACCGATACGACATCAAGAACCGGATAATGGCATCATCCACAGAGCAAGATGCCACATATTTGCGCATTAGAGTTTTAAATGTACGCACAAACCTTTCCACTTCGCCATTAGACTGAGAATGAAACGGAGGGGCCTTAATATGACGAATACCCAGACGAGCACAAAAATCTCGAAAAACAGAAGAAGTGAAAGGGGTGCCATTATCTGAAATGAGTGTGAGTGGACACCCCTCCAAAGCAAAAACCTTAGAGAGTGACTGAATAGTTACTGCAGTGGACATGGCATGGCAACGAAAAATGTATGGAAAGTTTGAGTATGCGTCCACAAGAAAAAACCAATAAGAGTTCAGGAAGGGGTCCGCATAATCTATGTGCACCCTCTCCCACGGCTGTCGGGGCTGTGGCCAAGAAGAGAAAGATGCCCGAGGTGCCGCTTGCTGTAAAGCACACAACGAGCACTTAGCCACCAGCCTCGTAATGTCCCCATCGATGCCGGGCCCAAACACATGCCGGCGAGCCAATGTTTTCATGCGGGATACTCCCCGGTCTCCTTCATGAAGCATCTGAAGCACTTTGGAACGGAGATCCGCCGGAATCAGCACCCGCGGAGCCTGTCCGTCTGTAGCCAAAAGGAGAACCCCGCCCCGTTCAGACAGGCGAAAACGGAAGGAATAATAGTTACGGAGGGGATCTGAAGCCCGACGTGGCGGGACGTCAGGCCAGCCCACTCGAATGTAGTGAAGGACGCGCCGCAGCACGGGATCTGACGACACCGCCTTGGCCAACACTGGCGCCTTAATAGGAAAACCATCAACAGTAGCCTGAGCTTCCTCATCCAAATAAAAGCATAAAAGTTCTTCTCAGATAAAGTCAGGATCAGGCCCCGCCGGAAGGCGCGATAATGTGTCCGCGTTAGCATGCTGTGCCGTGGGACGGGAAAGAAAGAGGGCCCAACGTTGCAACCTATGAGCTGCCTTGTCGGGAAGCGCTGCTGTAGGGTGAAATAGAGACACCAAGGGCTTATGGTCAGTAATAAGATGAAATGTGACCCCATACAAATAAACATGAAATTTTTTCAAAGCATAGACAATAGCTAATGCCTCCTTTTCAATTTGCGAGTACCGTTGCTGAGTTGCCATCAACGTCTTAGAGGCGTACGCAATGGGGGGTTCCGACCCATCGGGATACTTATGGGCCAAAACCGCTCCAATGCCATGTTGGGACGCATCAGTGGCCAGAACAAAATGTTGCCTGGGAACATACGCCGTCAAACAAGGTGCAGAAACCAGTAAGTACTTTAACATGCAAAACGCCCGTTCACATTCAGACGACCAGGCAAAGGGAACACCCCTGTGAAGCAGACGATGTAAAGGATGCGCTACCGAGGCAGCCCCCAGTAAAAAAGGGTGGTAATAGGCAATTTTGCCCAAGAAGACCTGTACGTCCTTAACAGATGTGGGAGGCGGCAGGGACTGTACCGCAGCCACGTGATCTGGCAACGGGCGGACACCCGCTGAAGACACCTCAAACCCCAAATAAGGAATAGAAGGTTGGAAAAAATGGGACTTTGGCAGGTTGCAGCGGAGACCAGCTGCTTGTAGGACAGAGAAAAACGCCCGCAGGTTTTGTAAATGCTCGTGTGGGGAGGCCCCAGTTACAACAATATCGTCTAAGTAGTTAACACAGCCCGGAACCGGACAGAGAAGCTGCTCTAAGTAGCGCTGAAAAATAGCCGGGGCACTAGCGACCCCGAAAGGGAGTCGCTGATATTGGTATAACCCAAAGGGAGTGTTGATGACCAACAGACGTTTAGTGTCGTCGTCCAAAGCGAGCTGAAGATAGGCTTCCGCTAAATCAATGTGAGAAAAAGAGTGGGAACCAGAAAGTAAAGCAAGGAGTTCGTCTGTCCGCGGCATGGGGTATGAGTCAACCACAGACTGTGCAATGATGTTGACTTTAAAATCCCCACATATACGTAAAGACCCCCCCAGGCTTCTTTACAATAACCAGTGGCGTAGCCCATTCACTAGAAGAAATGGGAGTTAAAACCTGCAAGTCCTGTAGGCGATCTAATTCCATCTTAAGATGATCGCGCAGGGCCACCGGCACCTGACGCTCGCGGAAAAACTTGGGTCGTGCCGTCGGTTTCATGGTAATGTGGGCGGTAAAGCCCACGGCACAACCCAGGCCCCCTGAAAACAAGGAAGAAAATTCCCGACAAAGAGCATCTAACTCCAAAAAAGGAACCGAATCCGACAGGAGGTTGACAGAATCATCGATAGAAAAACCAAAAACATTAAAAGCATCCAGGCCGAAAATGTTAGCAGCCACAGTGCCAACAACAACAATAAAAGTGACCGGCCTGACGACAGATTTATATGCCGTGGGGGCCGTGAATTGACCCAAGAGAAGAATGCGCTGGCGGCTGTAGCCACGCAAAGAACGGTTGACAGCCGCCAGAGGGGGCGAACCAAGTCGTACGTACGTGATATAATTGAGAAGAGAAACGGTAGCTCCCGTATCAACAAGTAAAGTAACTGCCCTAATCAAAAATCTGAACGTCAACAAAAAGTTTGGGAGACGAAGAGTGAACAGTGTGGACAAGATTAACATCCATCTCGTCATCTTGCTCATTCGGCCGAGAACGGCAGACAGAAACCACGTGGCCTTTTTTCTTGCACGAGTGACATGTAACCCATCGCTTGGGGCAACCAGCCCTGTCATGTTGTACAAAACAAAGAGGACAGGATGGAAAGGACCGCTGCGCGCAAGTGGGAGAGTGCTGCGTGGCCTGCGTCTGCCGTGAAGCCGCTGCCTGTTTACGACCGCGCGCGCGGCATGTGGGGCGGTCCCGCACGAAAGCTACGTCCGCGCAATCCAAGGGTGCCGAGCCCGACTGCGAAACTGCTGCGACATCACCCCAAGACATCACCATATCGTCAGCATATGACTCCTTGTGGGTCGGAGTAATGAATATACACCAGCGGCTAAGACCGTGCAGCTCTGCGGCCCACGCCCGGTAGGACTGATTGGGTTTCTTATGTGACCGGTAAAATTCAACCCGCGCCGCACTAACATGCGTGCGCGGGCGGTAATGGGCCGACAACAAATGACACATCTCATCAAAAGACAAAGCAGCCGGTTCCTGCAGGGGGGGCTAATTGACGCTAAAGTTGATATGTGGGGGGAGACCCACGAAAGAAATAAAGCCTTACACAACGCCGGGTCGGACACCCCAAGTCTCAATTTGATCCCCTGCAGCCCGTGAAACTTCAAAAGACTGTGAAATGTTTAAAACATCCGTCAAGGTGGGATTCTCCAGCTGTAAGGCGAGTTGGCGCACTTCCCTATCAGGAGTGAGCCGGAGAATTGCGTCCCGAACCATATCGTCGGCATATGACTCCTTGTGGGTCAGAGTAATGAACATACACCAGCGGCTAAGACTGTGCAGCTCTGCAGCCCACGCCCGGTAGGACTGATTGGGTTTCTTATGTGACCGGTAAAATTCAACCCGCGCCGCAATAACATGCGTGCGCAGGCGGTAATGGGCCGACAACAAACGACACATCTCATCAAAAGACAAAGCAGCCGGTTCCTGCAGGGGGGCTAATTGACGCAAAAGTTGATAGATGTGGGGGGAGACCCACGAAAGATATAAAGCCTTACACAACGCCGGGTCGGACACCCCGAACGCAAGGAAATGTTGACGCAGTCGGTTTTCATAGGAGTCCCAATCTTCTAACGAATCGTCAAAGCCCGAGAACGGAGACGGAAACACAGTATTGGAAGACACAAAACCAGAATCAAACGCCGGCTGAGGAGCCGATGGCAACCGCGACACCAGGGAGTCAAAACAGTCCGCCTGACCCGACACAATCGTCGTTAACCGCTGAACGGACTCAACTACAGTCTGTAACGATTGCTGCAAAATCTGTCCCCACGGGGGCAGCTGAAAGTTTGCTGGAGTCAGTCCTTCGTTGTCTACTATCTTTCGCGACGGAGCACACGCCAATTCAAAAACCACCTTCATCGCCAATTGTTTTTTGGTTTTAGGGCGCACAACTTCTATGGTCATTAGCGCCCAGCCAAAAACATAGATTCGCTGTGATCTCAAAGAAAAAAGGTGACTGTCAGAACATCAACAAGAGGCTAAAAACGAAAGATAAAAGACAATTAAAAGGGTTAAATATCCTTGGATAAGTTGGCCAAGTTGATAAAACGCAAAACTCGAACAGCTGCTCGTGTGTCATCAGCTAAAATTTCCTCCAGAGTAGACGGCAAGTGAAGGGCTACACGGAGATGATTAAAATTAACACAAGTCAGTAAAACATGTCGCACTGTCAGCAGTTCACCGCAGGAGCACAGCGGTGCAGGGTCGGCAGAGAGCAAGTGACGGTGGCTGAAACGGCAGTGACCGATCCGCAACCGGGCCAGGATGACCTCCTCTCGCCGAGAGGGGCGTGAGAAGGTCCCCCAAGTGGTCGGGATTGGTTTTACAGTTCTCAATTTATTGTTGTACATTGAAAACCACGCACTGTGCCATTGCGACACGATACTCCGGCGAAGAGCCCGTTGAACATCGTCCGATGGGACGCAAAAGGTAGCCATGCGAGGCAAAATAGCTGCGGCCTTGGCTGCTATGTCGGCGGTCTCATTCCCGGGCACTCCCACGTAGCCAGGGACCCACAGGAAAGAAACGTGACAGCTGTCATCTGCTAGCAACTGGAGGGAGCGTTGGATCCGATACACGAGAGGATGGTTCGAGAAAGGGTCCTTAATACTCTGCAGGGCTCTAAGGGAGTCCGAACATATGGCATAGAAAGGTTCGCGGTGGCGGCAGGTGTACAAAACGGCCTGGTGGAGGGCAAAAAGCTCAGCCGTGAAACTCGAACACCGGTCAGGGAGCTTGTATTTGAACCAGTTGTCCCCGACGACGAAGGCAGATCCGACACCGGCAGTGCTCTTGGAACCATCAGTGTAAAGAAATTTGGCATTATCGAACCGCGAACGGAGTTCGACAAGCCTCGAGCGGTATACCAAATCCGGAGTGCTCTCCTTGGGGAGCGAACTAAGTTCGAGGTGAGTGTTAACCTGGGCCTGATGCCACGGTGGCAATGGGCTTTCGCTCAACCGAAAGGTGGAAGGAAGGGTAAAATCGAGCCGCTGTAGTAGGCGGCGAAACCGAACTCCAGGTGGAAGCAAGGCAATTGCAGACAACTGATATTGGCGATCGAGTGAGTCGTCAAAAAATAATCGGTAAGATGGATGGTTGGGCATCGACCACAGGCGTACCGACACAAGAGTATGTCACGCCGAGTGGTCAAGGGTAATACAGCAGCCTCGGCATACAGACTCTCAACACGGCTAGTATAAAATGCACCGGTCGCAAGACGTAAACCCCGATGGTGGATAGGGTGAGACGGCGGAGAATCGACGGCCGTGCAGAAGAGTATACAAGGCTTCCATAGTCGAGCTTCGACTGAACAATGGCCTGGTAAAGGTGAAGCAGGACAGTACGATCCGCTCCCCATGACGTGCCACTGAGGACACGAAGAACGTTAAGGGATCGGGCACAACGGGCAGCCAGGTAGGACACGTGTGTGGACCAGCAAAGTTTACGATCCAACATGAGTCCCAAGAATTTCGTAGTCTCCACGAAAGGGAGAGCAACAGGGCCGAGTGTAGAGAAGGTGGAAGAAATTCCTTGTATCTCCAGAAGTTTATACACACCGTTTTCTCAGTAGAGAATCGGAAGCCGTTTGCGAAGCTCCAGGAATATAGACGGTCAAGACAGCGTTGAAGAGAACGCTCCAAGAGACACGTCCGCTGGGCGCTGCAATAAATTGCGAAATCGTCAACAAAAAGAGATCCGGAGACGTCGGCTGAAAGGCAATCTACGATCGGATTGATTGCAATGGCAAAGAGCGCCACACTCAAGACGGAGCCCTGTGGTACCCCATTCTCCTGGCAAAAGGTATCTGACAAAATAGAGCCTACCCGTACCCGGAACTTGCGATCCGCCAAAAACGCTTGAATGAAAAGAGGAAGGCGGCCCCGAAGGCCCCATGTGTGCAATGTGCGGAGAATGCCCGCTCTCCAACAGGTATCGTATGCCTTCTCCAAGTCGAAGAACACTGCTACTGTTTGACGCTTCTTTAGAAAGTTGTTCATAATGAAGGTCGACAACGTAATGAGGTGATCAGCAGCAGAGCGGTGTCGACGAAAACCGCATTGGATAATAGTCAGGAGGCGGCGAGATTCGAGGAGGCAGACCAACCGAGCGTTAACCATGCGTTCCATCACCTTACAGACGCAGCTCGTCAGAGAAATGGGGCGATAACTGGAAGGAAGGTGTTTGTCCTTCCCTGGTTTGGGGATGGGGACAACAATGGCTTCACGCCAACTTGTGGGAACATGACCTTCAGTCCATATGCGATTGTAGGTACTAAGAAGAAAGCACTTGCCCGGAGGAGAGAGCATCTCAATATGAATGGAATCGGGCCCGGGAGCAGAAGATCGGGACAGGGCGAGAGCACGGTCTAGCTCCTGCATGGTGAAGGCAACGTTGTAATTTTCACGATTAAAAGAGTGGAAAGAAGGCGGCCGTGCCTCCTCTACCTGTTTGTGAGGGATAAAGGCAGGGCGGTAATGGGCAGAGCTCGAAACCTCCGCAAAGAAACGCCCCAATGCGTTGGAAACAGCAGCGGGGTCCACGAGGACTGCGCTCTCCACGGTCAGGCCAGGAACCGGGGAGTGGACCTTGATGCCGGATAAATGGCGTAGGCCACCCCAAACAACCCTGGAGGGAGTAAAACGGTTAAAAGAAGTAGTAAAAGCAGTCCAGCAAGCTTTCTTGCTGTCGTTTATGATACGACGACATTGCGCTCTCATACGTTTATAATTGATGCAATTCTCCAAAGTTGGGTGGCGGCGGGAGGTGCGTAAAGCATGGCGCCGGGCTCTAAGCGCGTCGCGGCAGGCTGCAGTCCACCAAGGGACCTGGACACGACGTGGAGAAGAGGATGTACGAGGTATGGAACGTTCAGCAGCGGTGAGAATAACCTCTGTGAGGTAGTCGACCTGACTGTCACAGTTGGGAAAATTCTGATCGGGAAAAACAGCAATGGAAGAATAAAGCCCCCAGTTGGCTTTGGAAATGTTCCAACTGGTGGGACGAGGAGATGGGGAATGATGCAGGAAGTGGATGATACAAGGGAAATGGTCACTTGAGTACATGTCAGAAAGTGCATACCACTCAAACCGACCGGCAAGCTGAGGAGTGCATATTGCGAGGTCTATATGGGAGTAAGTGTGTGTTGTGTCTGAAAGGAAGGTCGGTGCACCGGTGTTGAGGCAGACAAGATCGAGGTGTTGGAGAAGGTCCACCAAAAGGGAGCCTCTCAGACAAGGTGCCGGAGAGCCCGATAGGGGGTGGTGGGCATTAAAGTTGCCTACCAACACGAAAGGTGAAGGGAGCTGGTCAACAAGGTGTAGCACATCTGCCCTAGTAAGGGCAGATGACAATGGCGAATAGATATTACAGAGGGAGAAGGTAAATGTGGATAAAGTGATGCGGACGGCAACTGCCTGTAGGTGAGTGTGCAAGGAAATGGGATGGAAATAGACATCGTCTCGAAGGAGCATCAGAACCCCTCCATGGGCTGGGACACCTTCCACAGGTGGCAGGTCGAACCGCACAGAGGTGTAGTGTGGAAAGTCTGCACGATCACGTGGACGCAACTTAGTTTCCTGGAGGCAGACTAGAAGCGGGCAGTGCAATCGAAGGAGTAGTTTTAACTCCTCCCGATTAGAACGAATGCCGCGAATATTCCATTGAAGGAGCACCATGATAAAAATGAGAGAAGAAATAAGGATAAAAACCAACTAGCAAGCAGGGTCACCTCGACGGCCGCTGAGGACCGGATTTCGAGGGAGCACTGCTATTGCTGTCCAGGGGCAAAGGGTCGTGGTCCATAGGTTCGACCGACGTGCCTGCCACCTCCCTGAGTTGATCAGGAGGGGCAGTTTCCACCGCCGGTAGAGGGCCGGGTGCCCGGCAGACGGAAGTGACCCGGTGAAACAGAAGACGGCCGAGGCCGGCAACTGTTGGACGGCGTGACAGATGGGTCACGCCTCGGCAGGGAAGGAGAGGAACTCTTTTTCTTGTCAGCTCTTCTGAAAGTGTGACGGCGGGAAGAGGCAGTTGACGGTTGGGAAGCCTGAGAACGCAGAAAATCCTCACGGACGGGTTCCTTTTTCAAGGTCCGGGCATCTTGTTTAGGTGCCCGCGGTTTACTAGAGGTTGACGAAGACTGTACCTTAGAAGCAGCAGGAGGAAGCGGGGACGTGGAACGGGCAATCTTCGGGCTGGCAGATCGCACAACTGTGTCAGCGAAAGTGAAGTCACAAGTCTGGGTACTGGAATCCTTGGTAGGTCGAGTTGAGGTGAGGACGTTACTGTATGTACCCGCTGGGAGGACAGTGGGCTTTCGACTCGCCAACAACTTTCGAGCGGCAGATGTCGATACCTTCTCCGTAACCCGAATTTGCTGGATTACCTTCTCATCCTTGTATACAGGGCAGTCGCAAGAGGAAGCCGCATGGTCACCATTGCAGTTTAGGCAGTGAGGGGACGGAGGTGGGCAATCCCCCTCATGGGCGTCCCTACCACAAGTGACACACTTTGCTGCATGTGGGCAATGTTCACGGGTATGGTTGTACCTGTGGCATTGAAAACAGCGCGTTGGGTTAGGCACATAAGGGCGGACGGAGATGACTTCATACCCTGCTTTGACCTTCGACGGGAGGTCAACTCCGTCGAATGTCAAAAACACAGTACGAATCGGTGTCAGTTGGTTATCGACCTTTTTCATTACCCTATGGACGGCTGTCACACCCTGGTCGGACATATAGGATTGGATGTCTTCATCAGACAATCCGTCAAGGGATCTCGTGAAGACTACCCCCCGTGACGAGTTGAGTGTGCGATGTGCTTCCACCTTGACAGGAAACGTGTGTAACAGTGTAGTCCGGAGTAGTTTCTGAGCTTGGAAGGCACTTTCCACTTCCAGCAACAATGTGCCATTGCACTGACGTGAACAGGTTTTAACAGGGCCAGCAATTGCATCTACACCTTTCTGTATAACGAAAGGATTGACAGAATTGAAATCCTTTCCGTCGGTGCGAGAGACAACAAGAAATTTAGGTACATTAGGCAGAGTCTTCTTTTGCTGAGGCGAATCTAACTTACGTTTCTGGGTCAACGTCACTAAAGAAGAGAAGGAAGTCATCGCGGAAGTGTCCCCCGTGATTACCGGCGTCTCCGATGGCGCGCTCCTTCCTAGTGGGGGCCCTCTCCGAGGGCTTACCCGCCTTAGGTGATTGTTCACACCTCAGGTCACACCTCCCGAGAACTGACGGAGGGACCAATCGGCACGTTCGGAAGGTACCAGCTCCGGTTATCACCCCTCCCTGGGCCTGGCCTTTACCAGGGGGTACGTACGTGCCCTACTTGTCTACCCGGGGCGGGGAATTACTCGTTACCCCGTCACCTGCTACGCATGATAATGCGTGGGTCGGCCTTCAGACACGCACAGGGAGGAAAGAAGAAGAATAGAGGAAGTGAAGAGAAAGAAGGAAAGAAGTGTCTCAAACGCCGAGGCGGAGACTAATGAGGAGGAGAAGAAGGCTAGGAGAGTACAAGGAGAGAGAAAGACAAACAAAGGGTAAGAAAGGAAGGAACGAAGGAAAAAAAACAACAACAAGAACCACCGTAGCTCACGAAATATGCCCGTCTCCGGGCGAAGGCATAAACCGGGAGGGAAAGTGAAGCAGCCTGGGGCAGAAGAAAGACTGCTCCGGCTCGGGGCCCCGTGCGCGCCACACACGTACCCACAAAAGAACTGTGGGCCCCCTGGGGGGATCGCCAATTGTGTTATGACTACTAACACTATTATACAATAGATCCCGGCCGACACTGTTGCCAGGGCCCTGAGCAGTCCCATCAAAGTCACAATAGATATGTTCGTTAGCACACACAGTACGCAACTGAGGCGAGGTCTCGCTGTCCCCGTGCCTCTCTCAAACGCCACGCGGCCGGCAGGGTGCAGCACGGTAGTGCCGCCAGCGCCGCACAGTGGCCAGTTCTGGTAACGGGCAGCGCGCCGTCTAAACACACGTGCCGCGCGTTACCACAAAAATGTAATGTATTCTCGAGTAGTTCCACATATTAGTAACAAAAGTTCTAACAAAATGTCAGTTTGGTTTTCAGAAAAGCTTAGAAAATGCTATATATACTTTCACTGGTGAACTATTAAATGCTCTGAATAACTGGAGATCACCCGTTGAGATTTTTTGTGATCTATAAAAGGCTTTTGATTTGGAAAATTGTGCAATTCTTCTAGATAAGATAAGTATTGGGGTATGGGTGGAACAGTGCATAAATGGTTTAAGTTATACTTAACTGGAAGAGTGCAGAAAGCTGAAATGAGCAGGTCACATAATACACAAGAAATAGCTTATTCCTCTAACTGGGGAGCTATCAAAAATGGGGTCCCATAAGGTTCGGTCTTGGGCACTGCGCTGTTCTTAATAGTATATATTAATGACCTGCTACTTTATATTCATGATGATGCTAAGCTCTTTCTTTTTGCTGATGATACAAATATAGCTATCACACCTGAAAAACAGGAATTCACTGATGAAATTGTAAATAATGTCTTTAAGAAATTATGAAGTAGTTCTCTGCAAATGGACTCGCATTATACTTTGATAAAAGCCAATATACAGTTTCATACAATAAATGGTATGACACCATTAATAAATACAGACTGTGAACAGAAATCTATTGCTAAGGTAGAATATTCAAAATATTTATATGTTTGCTTTGATGAGGGATTGAATTCGAAGAAACACATTGAAGATCTGCTGAAACATTTGAGTTCAACTACTTTTGCTGTCAGGGTCATTGCAAATTTTGGTGATACGCACCTCAGGAAATTAGCTTACTATAACTATTTTCATTCACTGCTTTCATATGGTATCATATCCTGGGGCAAGTCAACATTGAGTAAAAAAGTATTCATTGCAAAAAAAGCATGTAATCAGAATATATGCTGGAGCCCATGCAAGAGCATCCTGAAGACATTTATTTAAGGATCTAGGGATCTTCACAGTAGATTCCCAATATATATACTGTATATTCACTTATGAAATTTATTAACAATCTGACCAACACCACCTAGAGATAAGGCCGCGGCGCTCTCATATACGTCATGCAGAGTAGGTTGTGTGCGCATAGCTGACAGGGTAGCCACTGGGGCAAGACCCTCTATGCTGAGGCAGCGAGCCAGTCAGCTGTGCGCACACAACCTGCTCTACCTGACGTCACACAAGAGTGCCACGGCCTTCTCTCTAGGTCAATATTTTTGAGATCATTACGGATAACAGCAATCTTACAAGTAATCATTAATTCATGTAACAAGACAGTCTAGAGCGCAATTTCTTTTATTTCTCTGTTAACCAGTTTGTCACTTACATGACCATCATCAGACCACAACTGTAATGATATATAATATAATAGTAGAGGAATTAATTGTTTCTAAACTGAGTATTAAAAATAAGATTAAAATATACCTGTAATGTTGCCCACCAGTAGTTTTCATCTGGAGCTGCCTAAAGGTTTAATGTTGACTGCTGTAGAAGTAGGTACAGTCATCCTTTAAATTCTTTAAGCTTCACCCTCTAATTCAAATGTTGCCCAATCAGGTATAAGTTATTAGAGAGTGGAGTTTCTGGTATTTAAAGGATGACTGCACCTGCTTTTACAACAGTCAACATTAAACCTTTAGTCAGCTCCAGCGAAAACTACTGGTGGCCAACATATACGAGAGAAATATGTAGGAAGTTGTTAGTTGTTGTATTTTCATAGATTGAATTGAAAACTTTCTTCGTCTGAAAACTTTCTTAGTTGGCTTCCATAGGACAGTTTGAATCTGTCAAATTATTTCAGCACATTTTTGACTGTCTCCCACACGTCAAACAATAATATTGTCTGCTTTCTTACTATGACTATTTGTGCTATCCTTCTTTGTATCTTTAACAATGGAATGTCAATAATCAAGGATAGATAACAACTCGTCATAAAGAGGCTCACTGAGCTGCTGACAGGCACAGAAAATAGACAATCACATTCACACAACTTAAATTTTTTGGTCATGGCCTTCATCAGAAAAAGAAACACATATATTCACTCAATTACTCATACAACTATACACACAAAACTACCATGTCCAGCACTCCAGCACCACAAGCATCTAGACTGTGAGCGAGGTGGAGAGTGAAGGGGAAAAGATGCTGGGTAAGGGTGTGAGAGGAAAGTTCCACATTGCATGATGGATTGTAACAGCTCTGGTAGGTGGAAATTTGAATTGCAGCATTGAATACAGTGAGGGGAAGGGGCAGGAAAGAAAGAAAGATAGGTGTATAGGAGTGGGGGCATTTGATTGATAATAATAATAAGGAAAGAAATAAAAATAGAAAAATAAAAACAAAATATACATATTGGTCCATCTGTAGTTTCAGATGAGATTATCTCAAAAACTATACATCAGGTAAAAATAGTGGGTAAGACAAGTTCGTAAGCTCAAAAGGGGAGATGAAATGATACTACATGTGACCCCCAGCTCCCGCCACCTTGGCTGGGGGTGGTGGCAACTTTTAAATCTTAGATGGAAACCCCCAATTTTTTATTGCAGATTAGCATTTTCCATAAAATGTAATCAAGTTTTGTCTGAAACATTTTTAAACCATTGACATATGGTGCTGAAATAAAGAAAAAAGTAAAATTGGGAAGAACTTTCATATGTTTAGAATGGTCCAAGAAGGATGCATCAAAATGATACAAAGTGTGCACCAAATATTTCATTACACCAAATTAAGCTATTTATTTATTAATTATTTTTTTTTTTTTTTTTTTTTTTTTTTTTTTTTTTTTTTTTTTTTTTTTTTTTTTACAAAATGTATCCAACTTTTTGATGGAGGGTGTTGGAATGGTAATAAAATCTCATTAGAGAACTCTACAGTTGCATTACTCACCCGACTGTGGTGCTACCATGACCAAACTGCGAACTATGGCTCAGTATAAAGGTCAGTGCAATGTGATCAGACGTCACTCTGAGATTGTGAATCGTGAACATCAACTGATAAAAGTAAATTATTCTTTGGTGAAACATGGTTCACTATCCTCCTACAGAGATTGTTGATATGATGTTAATTTTAGGTGAATGCCATAACAATTAATGAGGTATAGTTTACAGTTTGGCCATAGTAGTGCCGCAGTTGGGTGAGTAATGTAATTGTGGAGAGTTCCCTAATGAGATTTTAATACCATTCTGCCCTCCTCCATCAAAAACTGTAGCGGATAGGATATAGTTTGTAAAAAATAGCTTAATTTGGTGTAATGAAAGATTCGGTGCACATTGTTTATCGATTTGATGCATCCTTTTCGGATCATTCCAAATAAATCAGAGTTCTTCCCCTATTTTACTTTTTTCTCAATTTCAGCGACATCTGTCAATGGTTTAAAAAAAATGTTCCAGATAAAACTTCATTACTTTTTGTGGTGTCGCACAAGTACAAAGTGCGCGCCACTTACTTTCACCGCGCGCCGCCATGCACGCACGGCGCGGCGTTCTCACGACGACAGCCGCGAGCGCCCTCTGGGGCGGCTCCGCTCGTGGCCGGCACTGAGTGGCATCGTCACTTCGCACTTCGGACTGAGCTAGCAAACAGTTACGACCTTCGTAATCAGATAGGCACGATTGAAGACTTTGCTATTGTACAGGCACTAGGCAGGCCCCTAACAACTATGTATCGACATTCTGCAGTACTATGTAAAAGTTAAGTATTGTTACATTCTGTGCAATATATCTCTTTCTAATTTACTCGAGTGTTTATAGTTTCTGGCTGCTCCCCTCCGTACCTGCACCAGCGTGTCGGTCACATTCCACTCGGCCACCGACACCTACGACGAGGCTGGGACACAAAAGCGGCGACGAAGTCGGGACACAAAAGTGGCGACGAGGATGGGATACAAAAGTGGCGACGAGGAGTGATAGAACCGTGGACCAGCACGCTTGCAGCAGCCAGACAGCAGCAGTCGGAGCACGCAAAAATTGCTCCCGCCCACCCACCCTTATTATAAGATTTTTGGGGGAACATATTCTGTTACGTATTTTGTGGACTTTTTTGTTGCAGAGCGAGTCCTCTTTCATATTGCATTTGTGTTTTGTTATAAGTTACTTGTACACGCGGCGCCTAATCGGTCAGCATGGCCACTACCCCGAACCCAAACTTAATGGAAATTATTCAGTTACAGACGGCGCAAATTACCCAGCTTCTCCAGGCCATGTCGCAGTTGACGACACAGGCTGCTCACCAACAACAACAGCCGTCGCATCAGCAGCCCACACCTGCCGCCGCACCGCTTCCGACGTTCCGCCAGTACAACGAACGTGAGGAAGAATGGAGCGACTACTTCGCACAGTTTCAAGAACTCGTCGCGGCTCATCAAATTACAGGTCAGAAAGTGAAGCATCTGCTATTATCTGTGGTGGGCCCCAAAACTTTCGTGTTACTGCAAAAACTATTCCCGCACGCATCTCCTCGTGATGTAGACTTTGAACAAATTGTAGAGGCACTAAATGCTCATTATGAGAGAAAAGTTCTTGTAGCCGCTGCACGATACCGATTTTTCAGACTTAAAAAATTACCGCAGCAGTCACACCAAGAGTGGATTACGGAATTGAAGGGCTTAACCCGCCAATGTAAATTTACTTGCTCTTGTGGACTTTCGTATGGTGACGTGATGTTGAGGGATGCGATTACGCAGAATATTCAGGACCCCAGAATTAGAGCAGCAATTCTGAAACAGTCTGACCCCTCATTAGACAGTGTACTGCAGCTTATAGAAGCGCATGATACTTTTGACTTAGCAGACGTAGAAATGCAAAGCCACAGTGTTAATTCAGTGCGCCGCAACGGACGCTTTCCTAGCCGTAGTTCTCAGTATAGCACTTGTGATTCTTTAAATTCTACAGGCCGTGCTGAACAGACAGTGAACAGTAGCCAGTGTAAAAGTGCGACACAAAGGTCGCCCCGTCGTGTTAGAAACAGTAATTTGAATAACGGGCGCCAACGCTCATTTCAGAAAAATGTACGTAAATCTTGCCCCCAGTGTGTGTCTCGCCACAAGCGTGCTCATTGCCCTAGTCGCAACGCAACCTGTTATCAATGTGGCAAATCAGGACATGTACAGTCTGTGTGTATGCAAATTAAAAACTCAAAGACCGGTACCGTTAGAAACAGTGCTTCGCAGAGTGCGAGAACAGTTCATTCTGTAAATATTATACGGGCTGTGGAATTGAACAGTGCTTTGCTTGGTTCTCAATTGCGAGAAAGTTCTTCTGCGCCTACTGCACAACTATATAGTGAGCCACGTAGCAAGCGCCGACGAGCGCGTAAAACAGTGCAACGGAAAAGGGTTCGGGACAAGCAACATGGCTATGAACAGTGCATTCCTGTAGTGAAAATAGTGCCTTCTGCAACTTCTAATTGTAATAGTGCCCCGTACTGTGTAGCTAGAGACAGTAGAATTGGTGTAGCTACTCAAAGTAATTTTAGTGCAGTAGCCTCGCATTGCGCGAACGCCGATCCGGCGGTAGTGTCATCTAGTGACAGTGTGGTTAATCCGCTGTGTGCCGAGTATGCGCCGCTTCCTACCGCACGCAACCCGCGCAAGCGCAGAAAACAGTATGTATTAGACGTTGCCCACATTCGCGCACCGGTCGTGCGCCAGAAGCACAAGTTGTTTGTTACTCTCTCTATAGAAAATAAGACTGTGCAATTTCAGCTTGATACTGGTTCCGCTGTTACATTAATAAATAACGACACATATGAACTTCTGGGTTCGCCAAAATTGTCGCCGTCACAGCAAGTGTTAAAAGCTTATACAGGTGAAAATATTCCCGTGCTAGGAACATGTAGCCTGCCCGCCTCTTTTCAAGGTGTAACGAAAACAGTTGCTTTTGTTGTTCTTCAGGCCAAATCGACACAGAACATTTTTGGACTAGATGCTTTTGACTTGTTTGGTTTATCGATTCAAAGAGATGTGCTTCAAATTTCGTCAATAGTGCCTCAGGATAAAATCAATGCATTGTGTGACAAATACAGTGACTTGTTTTCGCCGGAACTAGGTTGTGCAAAAGACTTCGTGGCACATGTAACTTTAAAAGAATCTGCAGTTCCAAAATTTCGTAAAGCTAGACCAGTGCCTATCGCCTTGCGTGATACAGTTGCCGAGGAACTTAAACGTTGGCAAGATAGTGGTGTCATTTCTCCTGTTTCTGCGAGTCAGTGGGCCTCGCCTATAGTAATTATACCCAAGCCGTCAGGAAAACTTCGTCTCTGTGCGGACTTCAAATCAACAGTGAACAGTCAAACAATTGTAGACACTTATCCCCTGCCCAGACCTGAGGAACTGATGGACAAATTAGGACAGTCTCGCTTCTTTTCCAAGATTGATTTAGCAGAGGCATACTTACAGATTCCACTTGATGACGAGTCAAAAAAGTTTTTCGTCATTAATACTCACATGGGCCTTTTTCAATTTCAACGCCTACCTTTTGGCAGTTCTTCCGCTCCCGCTATTTTTCAGCATTTTTTGGAACAGCTGACAGTTTCTGTACCGTGTTGTTCGAACTATTTAGATGATATTGTGGTATCCGGACGTACAGTTGAAGAACATTTAGCAAACCTGGAGTGTCTTTTCAAAGTTTTGACTGCAGCAGGTCTACGTTGCAATAAAGCAAAGTGTTCGTTTTTTCAAACTGAAATAGAGTACCTAGGCCATGTGATTAATGCCCAAGGAATCCATCCCTTACAGTCACATCTTCGAGCAATCAAAGACTTGCCTCCTCCTAAGAATGTGCATGAATTGCAAGCAGTGATGGGAAAGCTTAACTATTATTTCAGGTTTATTCCCAATGCCTCTCAGATTGCAGCTCCACTGCATCACTTACGTAGGAAGAATGTTCCTTTTGTATGGTCCAAAGATTGCCAGGTTGCCTTTGACAACTTAAAGTCTGCACTACTCAGTGATGCATGTCTGATTCCCTTTGACCCACAGAAGCCTGTAGTGTTAGCAGTTGACGCCTCATCGTACGGCCTGGGCGCTGTAATCTCACATCGTATTGGATGTCACGATCGTCCTATTGCCTTTGCATCCAAGCTACTGACGCCGACGCAACAGAATTACAGTCAGATAGAAAAGGAGGCCTTAGCAATCATTTACGGCGTCACAAAGTTTCATCATTATCTCTATGGCAGAAAATTCTATTTGTTGACAGACCACAAGCCTCTCACGTCGTTGTTCTCACCCACAAAGCCAATTCCGCCACGTACGGCACAAAAGCTTCAGAGATGGTCCTTGATATTGTCTAATTATCAGTATGAGATTTTGTACCGACCTACCACAAAACACGCCAACGCGGACACACTTTCCCGACTTCCGGTTGGCCAGGATGTATCATTTGATTCTTCCGAAATGGCATGTTGTCAGATAGACTCCAGAGATGCTTCCGCTGTCGCAGACTTTCCTTTGAACTCTCGTCGGGTTGCACAGGAAACAGCTGCGGATGCAGATCTAAGTATGGTAGCACGTTTTGTTCGCTTTGGTTGGCCTGCCAGAGCCAAAGACATTGAGCGGCCTCTTGTTCGACGTTATTTTGCACAACGTCATGCATTGTCTTTAAGTCAGGGTGTTCTGTTGTTACATACCGACAACGACCAAACAAGAGTGATTGTTCCTCGTTCCCTGCAACGAGAAGTGTTACGCCTCCTGCATCAAGGACATTGGGGTATTGTTAGGACAAAGCAATTGGCCAGACGTCATTGTACCTGGGTTGGTATGGACGCTCAGATAGAGAACATGACGTCACAGTGTACTGTTTGTGCGGAGCATCAGGCGGCTCCTCCGCAACGTTTTTCAGACTGGCCACGCCCCAAGGGACCATGGCAACGTTTACACATTGACTTTGCCGGACCTTTCTGGAATACGCGCTGGTTAATCGTTGTAGACGCTTTCAGCAAGTTTCCTTTTGTGATTGCCATGAACTCAACGACAGCTTCTAGTACAATCAGTGCCTTAACATCAGTGTTTTGCATCGAAGGCTTGCCTGAAACTATCGTCAGTGACAATGGACCTCAATTTGTTAGTGCGGAATTTCAACAGTTTTGTCGCGTGAATGGCATTCAGCATATCAACACCGCACCTTTTCACCCTCAGTCCAATGGTGAAGCAGAACGTTTTGTTCGAACATTCAAGTCTCACATGGAGAAGATGAAAGGTCAGCACTCCAGGCAGCAAGCTCTTCAAATTTTCCTGTCTACGTATCGGTGCATGCCATGTGACGGCCCGTCTCCTGCCGAGCTGCTACACGGCCGCCGTCACCGCACTCTCCTTCACCTGCTGCAGCCTCCCACGCACCGAGTCGGTTCGTATGGCGCTACGCGTTTTCAGGTTTCTACGCCGGTGCTGTACAGGGTGTTTGCTGGAAACAAGAAGACATGGTTGCCGGGCACCATTCAGCGCGTGCTCGGTAGCAATATGTTTATTGTACGTTCTTCCACAGGGTCGGAGCTGCGGCGCCACGCAAACCAATTGCGCCTGCACAGGCCGCGCGATCCTGTCTCCGGTTTCTTGATTCCAGACCCAGTTCTGCGCCAGGGAGCACAACCACATCGTTCGTCCCCGGACTACGAGATCCCTATGGACGTCGACGTACATCCGACGCAGTCGTCGCCGCCGCTGTCGCCGCCGCAGATGACAGCGTCACCGAGAGGGACTCCGGGACCGTGCGGGCCCCCCCAGCTTGGGCCACGCACCTCAAAAGAAGATGACCTGCTCCCTCTGGGCGGGGGCGGGCGCCCTTCCCCAGGTTTCGGCGGGTTCCCTGGAGGATCGCAAGGCGGATGCCGGGGCGCGGACGGCGTCTCGATCCCGGCCTCAGCTACGACGCCCGTCCCACCAGTAACGCCCCCGCTCAGGCCCTCCTCCCAGTGCCGTCGCCGTGGCCCTCAGCCCTACGCCACGACGGCGCGGCGGTTTGGGGGGGAGGGGTGTGGTGTCGCACAAGTACAAAGTGCGCGCCACTTACTTTCGCCGCGCGCCGCCATGCACGCACGGCGCGGCGTTCTCACGACGACAGCCGCGAGCGCCCTCTGGGGCGGCTCCGCTCGTGGCCGGCACTGAGCGGCATCGTCACTTCGCACTTCGGACTGAGCTAGCAAACAGTTACGACCTTCGTAATCAGATAGGCACGATTGAAGACTTTGCTATTGTACAGGCACTAGGCAGGCCCCTAACAACTATGTATCGACATTCTGCAGTACTATGTAAAAGTTAAGTATTGTTACATTCTGTGCAATATATCTCTTTCTAATATACTCGAGTGTTTATAGTTTCTGGCTGCTCCCCTCCGTACCTGCACCAGCGTGTCGGTCACATTCCACTCGGCCACCGACACCTACGACGAGGCTGGGACACAAAAGCGGCGACGAAGTCGGGACACAAAAGTGGCGACGAGGATGGGATACAAAACTTTTTTATGGAGAATGCGAATCTGTGATAAAAATGCCATTTAAGATTTAGAAATTGCCCCCACCCTCACCCAAGGTGGGGTCATGTGTAGTATCATTTGATGTCCCCCTTTGAGCTTACAAACTTGTGTTACCCACTATTTTTATGTGATGTATATTTTTCAAGATAATCTCATCCAAAACTTCAGCTGGAACACCCTGTATATCAATGAAACAAAATTAATAAATAAGTTATTGATTAAGGTGATATTGTAAGGGGCAACACATAGTTGCAAGGAAGATATGAATTGGATATATACAGTATAATGAGTGGGGAAGTAGGGGAGGGGGTGGGAGATTAGAGGCATAGGGTGTAGACGTTATATTAGATTGAGGCCAGGATGTTGTAGGACCGTACAATGTGTTGAAAGGACAACTCTCATCTGCACAGTTCAGAAGAGCTGGTGGTGGAGGGAAGGATCTAGATGGCTTGTCTAGTAAAGCACCCATTGAAATCTAGAGTGGTGTGTTCAACCTCATGCTGTGGCCATCCTGATGGACAGTTGGTTCATTGTGATACCAATAAAAAGTGCTGTACAATGATTGCAGCAAAGTCGGTAAATCATGTGGCTGCTTTCAAAGGTTGCTCAACTGCTGATGGGGGTAGGATAAGCCTGTGACAGGACTGGAATAGGAAGTGCTGGATGAGCAAATTGGGAAGTTTTGCATATGATCTCTGTGGTAGGATGTTGGGGTTGGGGATGACATAGGGATGAGCTAGGATGTTGTGGAGGTTGGGCGGGGAATGGAACACCAGTTTAGGAGGAGGCAAAATGATCTTGGGTATGATGTCTCTCATTTCAGGGCACGATGTCAGATAATCAAAGTCTGGATGAAGTGTGTGATTTAGTTGTTCCAGTCCAGGATGGTATTGGGTGATAAGAAGAACTCTCATTTGTGACTGGTTATGGAGTTGGAAGGGAGGATTGGTGATGTGTGGGGATATGGCACAGTAAATCTGTTTGCAGACCATGTCAGAAGGTAAATATGTCTGTGAAGGCCTTTTTGAGGCCTTCGGCATAATGGGTAAGGGAATTCTCATTATTACAAATTTGCTGTCCACAGGTGGCAAGGTTGTATTTTCATTCTTTGCAATAACAACCATAATAAAAATTTTGAAATTACAACTGATATACACTTATAAAAATATGTATTGTAAAATGATGGCATTGTATAACTTGAATGTCTTCTGCCCACAAATCAAACGGTTTGAAGAATGTATGCAATGAGATGAATAAATCACATTACACACATTTCAAATTGTCAAATGTGGATATGAATGTCCAGGAGTAATTAAATTTCATATTCTTCATATTTTGCACTTACCAACTTGGTGAGAAAATAAAATCATAGAAATTAAGCAAAGTAACATCTTCAGTCAGAGACACATTCAGTTTACCTGCAGGAAACTGATTCTCAACAGAATAATTAAAAAAATAAAAATAAAAAGTTTTTCAAAAGGAAATATTCTGATCAAAATGTTACTAATCATTTTGGTCAATTTTGGAGCATTCTGGCTTTATATTTATATTAATTTTGCGAAACATATGTGTGAATTATGCAAAAAATAAATGATAATTTTTCAGAAATAGATAATTCATTTTCCATTTCCTGCATATTTGTGTATCATCTACTCAGAACCAAACATAATCACTGCGGTATATAGAGAAGAAAACTTGAAAAGTAACTTAATATCACATAGCGATAAATGGAAAACAAGCATCCTTGACTTTCAATCTGATAATATTAGTACTGCAACCACTTCTGCTTTGAATAATAATAATAATAGATTCTGTACCTAACTCTTTAATGGGAATGTTTAGCTTTGTTTTAGAACAGCAGTAGAAGTTCTTAAAAGAACCATAAATAAATATTTGGAACTCAATTCTAATATCCAGTTAATGTTTTTCTTTCTATTTCCTATGAATTCTTACTCATGACCTCATCACAGAGGAATAAGCAACAGCTATCATATCCAAAGTAGACTTTCTACATTACATGATTTTTATCTGTTTTCAGATAAAGCAAGGAAATTTATACTTCAAGTATAATTTAAACAGTAAAAATATAGAAGAGAAGTACATCTGTTTGTGTTACATATCTGTTGCTGATGGAAATTGGCATACTGTGAAGGTATGTTGCAGGACCAAGATTGAAGTATTGATAAAGGTCTTTTTTATACATACTTATAGAAACTGCATCTTTTAATGAAATTTACAGGTTTCACGATATGGGTCATTATCAACTCTGCAACTAGATGATGGTGAATTCATTCGACATAATCAGACATCAGTATTTGAGGGGCATCAGTGGATGGTTGTTGATAAACAGGAAGGAGTCCATGCTGGTGGGAAAGCTGAGTACACAGGCATGGAGACATTAGAAATTTATTCGGATTTCCGGAATGGTAAATACTGCATAAACCCAAGCTATTCTTATCAATACTTTTTCTTTATCATACACAGTCAACACAGATACACACAGGAGAAGAAATATTAGTTAATATAAAAAATCAGTCAGAAGACAAATTATTTCAAACAATATATTTATATATTATAGAGGGAAACTTTCTTGGTAGGAAAAAAATGTATAAAATATAGAGATCGTTTAACTTACCCAAAGCACAGGCTCGTTGACAGATACACGCAAACACCAATAAAAACAAACACAAACACAAAGATTCAAGTTTTCACAACCATTGGTTGCCTTATCAGAAAAAGAGGGAGGAAGGAGGGGAAAAAGGGAAGGATGCAGGTTTTAAGGTAGTGGATGAGGAGTCATCCCAATTCCAGGAGTGGAAGGACTTACCTTAGGGAAAAAAAGGAAAGGTAACAAACACACACCCACACACATACACACGCAAACACACCAAGGCACACATTTGTAGAAAGCTTTCTACAAATGTCTGCCTTGGTGTGTTTCCGTGTGTTTGTGTGTGTGTGTGTGTGTGTTTGTTTGTTTACCTTTTCTTTTTTCCCCTAAGGTAAGTCCTTCCACTCCTGAGATTGGGATGACTCCAGATTTTCTGATGTTTTTAGTAACTTACACACAATTTAGATTACGTATACCATTGTGTCGGAAAAATGACGGACATACTGAAAGTCATGAGCAACCCATTGTTAAAATTCAAATTCCAACAATGAATGCAAAAAATTTAGAACTTTACACTACATGTTGTCATGTTAGTGTGACATTAGCTTCTGGCATGTGACAATGGGTAGTACAGTAAAACCTCGTTTTTAAATTCTCGGTTTTTACGTTTTCCCGCCATTTACACCATTTTTTGTCGGTCCCATCAAATTTCCTATGTTTACAATGTTAATTCACCCTCGTTTTTGCATTAACATATTTACGCTTTTCCCGCGTTTTACACTTTTTGAAAGCATGTTCGTGAAGAAAAATGACGTAATGTACATACATTGACACTAGCATGGCTTTCCCCTTAAAGTATAGCGCTTAAAAATTATTCGCATTCGACTTTCTTGACACTTTACGTTTATTCAAACGTATATTTCACGCTTCGTTGTCGACTTAAAGACGAGCCGATTTGTGGCAATGTAGTTCTTCTTTTCACCAGCTTCTTTGGCAGAGCGCCTGGCATGTACTCAGACAAACAGAACGGTTTGTTAACGAGAGAATAACGCTGATTTGTGGCGGTGTAGTTCGTCTTTCCGCTAGCTTCTTTGCCAGAGCAGCTGGCGAGTACTCAAACAATCAGAACCAGTTGCTTTGTTGAAGTGAGAAATGCCGATCCCATGCAAACGTCACAAAAAGACTTATGCATATGTTTGTACTCGAGAACGCGAATAAATTCTCGAATATTGTCGTGTGAAACATCGAAAAATACAAAACTAACGGAACTGTAGGAGTTTTACTGTGTAAATAATTAATTCCGGTAAAAGGCAGTAATTTTGAAGATGTGTTACTTAGCCTGGCAGCGGCGTCCAAACGATATCTATCGAAGCGGTTCAGGTAATTTTGAAGATGTGTTATAGCCCAGCAGTGGCGCCCTCGATTATAATGAATGAAATTACGTAAAAAATTTCTACTTCCTATAAAATTACCAGTTTGCCTGGCGCTTAAAATAGCGGCATCCTCGATTATAATGACTGAAATTACGTCAAAATTTCCACTTCCCATAAAATAACCAGTTCTGCCTGGCGCTTAAAATAGCGGCGTCCTCGATTATAATGAATGAAATTACGTCAAAAATTACCAGTTCTGTCTGGCGCTTAAAATAGCAGCGTCCTCGATTATAATGAATGAAATTATGCCTACGTCAAAAATTTCTACTTTCCATAAAATTACCAGTTTGCCTGGCGCTCAAAATAGCGGCATTCTCGATTATAATGACTGAAATTACGTCAAAAATTTCCACTTTCCATAAAATTACCAGTTCTGCCTGGCACTTAAAATAGTGGCGTCCTCGATTATAATGAATAGAAATTTTTTACGTAATTTCACTTCCCATAAAATTACCAGTTTTTCCTGGCGCTTAAAATAGTAAAAATTTGGATAACCGTTATTGTATAATCAATTCCCTGGCGAGTATTTAGATGTCTTATGTACATATATCACACATAAACTACGAAAATGCAAGGCTGATCCAATAAGCATATTTTACCATTTAAAACATTGTTTCCTGCATTTTACATTTTCCTGCATTTTACACCATTTCACTGAAGTCCCCTGAAAAGCGTAAAAACGAGGTTCTACTGTATTTCCAAAACAGCCGGCATCAGTGTTTCGTTTCAACTGAAGAGGAACAATATGCTGCTGACACCTCAAACTTCAGTGTGCGCATGGAGATGCCAGTATGGACAAAAGCAGTGTTAGGAGAGGTGTGAAACATTTCAAAAATTGAAACACGAGCATCCAAGATGAACCTTTTAGCAGTCATGCATGTATTGCCTCCACAGATTGCAACAAGGAAAGGGTTGATGTCTGATTGTAGATGACAGATTCAGATTCAGATTCAGATTTTTATTGTCTCATAACATACAAGTTAAATCATTGATTTAGTGTACAGGAGACTCGTCAGTATAAAATAATAATATATACATACAATGTAGTTATAAAATCACAGTACATAATTATATGTTTTTATCCTGCTCACATTCTCAGATCATCATTTAAGAATTCATCAATTGAATAATAGCATTTTTGTACCAGAGTGCTGTATAATTTTCTTTTCATTGATTCGGTTTCAACCTTTCGAAAATGTGTGTTTTTTAATTTATTGCATATTTTCATTCCCATATAGTGTGGGGCCTGGGCATATAGATTTAGTCTGTGCGTAGGTAGCATGAAACTGTCTTTGTTCCTCGTTTCATAACTGTGCTGGAAGTTATTATGAAGAAATAGTTCTGGATTATTATTTATGAATAGAATTATTTCGAATAAGTACAATGAGGGAACACTCAGTATATTTAGATTTCTTAATAATGGCCGACAGGATTCTCTTGGCTTTGAACCACACATGTTTCTTATAATTTTTTTCTGCAGGATTAATATTCTTATCATAGTGCTAGCATTTCCCCAAAATATGATGCCATATCTCACAATTGACTCAAAATAGCTACAGTAGACTATTTTTCTTGTGTCTAAACTAGTTACATTGGCTAGGATGGACATAGCAAATGCAAGGCTGTTTAATTTGTTTTTTAGGTAGTCTATGTGTGAGGACCAGGATAGATTGCTGTCCAGTTTCATTCCCAAGAATTTAACATGATCTGCTTCATGTAGTTCCTGACTATTGTGCTTGATCTGTATGTCATTTAATTTAGACTGTTTTGTCTTAAACTGCATTACCCGAGTTTTTTTTATATTTAATTTTAGACCATTTAGATGGAACCAGACATCTAGGTTTTCTAGGATCTTTAAGACATTATCAGGAATTTCGTCTGCTGTTTTGTTTTCAATCAGTACTGACGTGTCATCAGCAAATAGAACTGAATGATAATTTATATTGATGGGTAAGTCATTAATATAGAAAAGAAAAAGGATTGGGCCTAGAATTGAGCCTTGTGGTACCCCCTGTGGGATAGTTCTCCACTTAGAGGAGTATTTTCCTTTGCTCGATGTTATGACAACCCTTTGTTTCCTCTCTGTTAGATATGATGTACACCACTGTAGGGCAGTACCCATAATTCCATATTTTTCCATTTTATATAATAATAGGGAGTGGTTCACACTGTCAAACGCTTTGGACAGATCACAGAATATTCCTGCTGCTTTTTGTGATTTGTCTAAGGTGGAAGTAACTTTGTTGACAAATTCATTGATAGCATAGATTGTACTTTTCCCTTTTTGAAAGCCAAATTGCTGTTTTGATATTATATTAAATTTGTGACAAAAATTTTGAATTTGAACTGCAACAATCATTTCAAATATTTTGGAAAACACGGGAAGGAGTGAAATTGGACGGTAATTTCCCATATCTTCTTTAGAGCCTTTTTTAAACAATGGTTTTACTTCCGCATATTTTAGGGAGTCTGGAAAGTAGCCTTCTTTAAATGATTGATTGATTATTTTACACAGAGGATATGCTATTATATTTGAAGCTGCTTTAATGACCTTTGAAGGTATTTCATCCCATCCCGCTGAATTTTTATTTTTTAGGTTTAATATAGTTTTTTCTACATCTTTTACTGTTACTGTGTCGAATTTAATTAGACACTCATTTTTGTTCAGACTAGAGCCAAATAGATGTACATTATCTTGATATGAGGGAACATTAACATCAGATTTTGCTACTGTTATGAAAAATTCATTAAATGTTTCTGATATCTGAGCAGGATTTACAATTATTTTGTCTTGTATTTTTAGTTTAGAAATTTCTTGGTTGCTCGGTTTAATTCCAAGTTCAGATTTGACAACTGTCCACACTGCCTTAGATTTATTTTTGTGCTTTCTGATGAATTTAGTATTTTCCATTTCCTTTGCGACTGTTACCACCTTCCTAAACAATTTTTTATAAGATTTGACATATTCAATGAATTCAGGACTCTTATTGGATTTCAGCTTGGCATGTAGTTCCCTCTTTCTTTTACTCGATATTTTTATGCCAGTAGTTATCCATTTTAGCTTACTTGTTGTCTTTCTTTGGCAGACCGTGGGTGGAAATGTTTCATTGAAAACATGCAAAAAACTATTCAAGAACCTATCAAAATTTTCTGAACATGAACCTTCATGCTGCAATGACCAATCTATATCATTTAATCTACAGCAGAATAAGTTAATGTTGTCTGGATTAAATTGTCTCTTCAGGAAACATTTCCTCCCATTTTCTTTGTTTGTTTTTAATAATTCCATAAGCAGAGCATAGTGATCTGAGATGCCTAGGTTTAAAGTGAATTTGGCATTCTCATTTAATGTATAATTTGTTATTATGTTGTCTATGCAAGTTGCTGATTTATCACTTACCCTGGTGAAATCAGTGAAATTTAATCTAAACCCATATTGTTGAATTAAGTCATTGAACTTCGTTGAAATGCTTGTTTCACTTGCTGTATCTATATTGAAATCAGCCGCAATTATAATTTTTTTCCTCATTTCTTTCGTGAGTTTTTGTAGAAGACACTGGAATTTGTCGAAAAATAATTTGGTCACTTCATTACCTGGAATCCTATATATAGATATAATAACAATATTTTGTTGTTCAAGCTCTACACAGCAACTTTCAAATATAAGTTCTTCGTTAAGAAAATTAAAATCATCTCTTTCCTTATATTGTAGCGAGCTGTTAATAAGAATACAGGAGCCTCCGTGAGTTTTGTTTTTTCTACAAAAACTACTAGCTACATTAAAGTTTTCTAATTTATTTAGAACTGTGATAGAGTCTTCTGTGATCCAATGTTCGTTTAAGCAAACGACTTTGATGTTTCTACCTTCGGAAAGAATAATTTGCAGCTCGTCAATTTTTGCAATTTTATTCTGTAGATAGGTGGCACGCAGGCCATGAATGTTCCAGTGCATTAAGAACGACGAATTATACCTATTTATTGTTTTCAACACGTCTTCCTTTGTTGTATCTTTGTCTAATACATGTTTTAGTTCACCCCCCTCACTGATTGCCAGGCATGTCACTGAGCATTAAATTGCTACAAAATTTGCAATAGCATGTAGTGCAGCGCAAGAAATGTTTGAAAACTTAGAGAACCAAAACGTGTGCCCATTGTGTCCCATGGTTGCTGAATAAAGACCATGAACTTCGTACAAGAATTATCTCTGATAATCTTCTGCAAAAATTTTGCAATGAAGGTTATGCTTTGTTGATGATTCTTGTGACAGGCGATGAAAGCTGGTTCCATCATTACAAAGACAGTCTGATTGGTTGGGAAAGTTATGGGTAGTGTTTTCTCGGATGTGCAGGGTTACATTTTGATCAAATTTCTTGAACCTGGACAAACCACAAATGCTGCCCACTTAATCTAGATGGTTGGGAAACTCTCCGTTCATTTCACGGAAAACGTCCTTGAAAGAAAATCATTAAGCAACAAGACAATACATGTTCTAACACTTTCCATCCCACTGTGGAGAAAAGCAGGAATTTTTGGGCAGAAAACTGTCCCACATCCCTCCTACAGTCCTGATGTGGCACTCTCGGATTACCATCTTTTCCATTCCGTGAATGAACATAAGCAAAGCCAACTGTATAAGATGCTGGAGGATATCCAGAAAGCGATGCATCAGTGTCTTTGGGCAGGTGGAATAAATTTCTACTGTAAGGATGTTTTCAAACTTGTAGAAAGATGGTATAAGTGTGTGCAAAGAGGTGAGACTACGTTGAGTAGTAAACAAAAGTCTGTGGATTAAGATGATTCTAAAAAAAAACAAAAAAATTACTCATGAATTTCAGTATGCCCTTACCTCACAAATCAGTTTTTACTAAATAACCTACTTGTAACAAAATAGCAATACCAGTGACAGTTTTTGTGTAGTAATGTCTCAGTTTCTTTAAAAAGTGATAGTAATATCTGCAAAATCTGTTTAAAAAGTTGAAAATACCTGTGCATTGACTGTGAGTGCTGGTAATGTGAGAGATATGTAAAAGTAAACTTGAAATTTATAAAAGATGAACATTAGTGGGCGTGTCTTCATTGATTAGTAAGTGTCATGAAAGTTGACTTGATGAAAACATTAATTTCAAAGGAAAAATTAATAGACATGTTAAGAGTAGATTTAGTGCAACTAAATTCAAAATATGAACATATTGTTAGGACATTTCATGAGCTGGATGTGAAATATTTAAAAAAAAAAAAAAAAAAAAAAAAAAAAAAAAAAAAAAAAAAAAAAAAAAAGGGGGAAATGCCATCAAGCTCCAGACAGTGTCATCATTACCCATCTTTCTACCCAAAAAATAGTGGCTTGTAAGTAACAAAATATGCCAGCAAGAAAAACATATAAGTACAACCCCATAAATATCACCGTCAAATTAATGTTTTTTACTACTCTCAGACATTGCTCATATAACCAAAATATATTACGGTAATCAAAAAACAACAGAATTTTGAAAAAAATAATAAATCAATTGTTCATCACAACAATGCCCCATTGGACACCTAGTGTATGCCAACAGTCATTGAAAAAATCGCTCCATATGCATTAATGAAAGTATATGTTTAAAGCATTCTGTGTTCACAAAAGTTAAGCCGTGTAGGCCTACCACATTAAATGTAGTGGTGGACATCATTATCACAGGCACAAACCATTTAAATATAAAGATTGCCATGATGTGATTATGACTTTAAAAAAATTAAAGCAAGACAGCCATCAAACATATTGCCAAAATTGTAGTTGTGGTCTTCAGTCTGGAGACTGGTTTCATGCAAGTCTCCATCCTACTCTATCCTGAGCAAGCCTGTTCATCTCCTCATAAGACCTGCAACTTACATCCATTTGAATATGCTTACTACAGTAAAACCTCATTTTTACGTTCCCGGTTTTTACATTTTCCTGCCATTTACACCATTTTTTGTCGGTCCCGTCAAATTTCCTATGTTCACAATGTTAATTTGCCCTCGTTTTTGCATTAACATATTTAAACTTTTCCTGCATTTTACACTTTTTGAAAGCATGTTTGTGAAGAAATAATGACATAATCTACATAAATTGACGCTAGCATGGCTTTCCCTTAAAGTATAGTGCTTAAAAATTATTTGCATTCATGTTTCTTGACGCTTTGAATTTATTCAATCATATATTTCGTGTTTCGTTGTTGGAAGTACGTGACTAATTGACTTAAGACACGCCGATTTGTGGCGATGTACTTCCTCTTTCCACCAGCTTCTTTGCCAGAGCGCCTGGCATGTACTCAAACAATCAGAACCAGTTGCTTTGTTGATGTGAGAAAAAAAGAGTTGCATTGTTTTTGTGATACATATTTTTGACTAATAAAGATCATTATCTGTCAAAGTGGGTATCATAATACCCACAACCTCAAAAAAGTGATAATAGTGTGAGATGCCGATTCTATGCAAACGACACAAAAATACTTGTGCATATGTTTGCACTCAAGAATGCGGATAAATTCTCTAATATTGTTGTGTGAAACATCGAAAAATACAAAAAGAATGGAACTTCAGGAGTTTTATTACTTAAATAATTAATGCTGGTAAAAGGCAGTAATTTTGAATATGTGTTACATAGCCCAGCAGTGGCATCCTCAATTATAATGAATAAAATTACGTCAAAATTTTTACTTTCCATAAAATTACCAGTTCTGCCAGGCACTTAAAATAGTAAAAATTTGGATAACCTTTATTGTATAATAAACTTCCTGGCGAGTATTTAGATGCCTATTATGTACATATATCACAAATAAACTATCAAAATGCAAGGCTGATCCAGTAAGCATATTTTACCATTTAAAACATTATTTCCTGCAATTTACATTTTCCTGCATTTTACACCATTTTACTGAAGTCCCTTGAAAAGCGTAAAAACGAGTTCTACTGTATATTCATCCCATGGTCTCCCTCTGCGATTTTTACACCACACAATTCCCTCCAACGCTAACTTCACAATTCCTTGATGTCTAAGTATGTGTCCTATCAGTCGATCCCTTCTTTAAGTCAAGGTATGCCAGAAATTCCTTTTCTCCCTAATTCTGTTCTCATTAGTTACGTGATCCACCCACCTAATATTCAGCATTCTTTGTAACACATTTCAAAAGCCTCTATCCTCTTCCTTTCCTCACTGCTTATTGTCCATGTTTCACTAAAATACAAGGCAACACTCCACACAAATGCCTTCAGAAAAGACTTCCTTATGTTTAATTAATGTTGTCATCACGAATGTGCCAGTGTGATATGATATGCCACAATGGTCATGTGTTAGCAAAGAAGTACATTTCTACAATTCTGTACATGCAGTTTATAAAATATCATTGATGATATGTAACTTAAGGTTACTATTGTATTATAATACAAATTATTTTTTTTTTATTGTAGGCAGCATTTTCTGTTCCTCCAAAGTAATGTGATGTATAATAGTGGAACCATTGTCATTGTCCTGACATGTAATGGAGAAAGATAAACTTTATTTAGAAGTGTAAATTGTATCACAAACTACAGTATCTACATTTTTCAACTGTTACCATGAACATTTAAACATTTATCAAGTTATGGCACCTCTTTTGGATTCCATTATCAAAGAACTCTGCTGCCTGACTGTTAAGCCAATTAGTGTGAACAATGTGACACGTAATAGTCTTCAAACTTGTGAAAATATATGATGCAGCTTGTCAGTAATGAAATGCCTGTTCTGGAAAATTGGCTCATCAACATTTTGTGTTGAGTCTTCATTTATGACAGGGGCCATCTAGATCATTTTTCATACTGAACATTTGTCCTTTCTTCATTCAACAGTGTACACCATTTACATAAATTTTCATCATTCTTTACAAATGCATCATAAACTTCATCAAGATTCCAGTGAATTTTAGCAGGATGAATTTGTTTTGCATTTAAGAACTGAATAACTGTGTGCACTACACGTTTATTATAATTACTGATTGACATGCTGACAAATAAAGTAATATTACCAACATGGAATGTCATGCATGTATCCACACAGATAATGTAACAATTATAATATGTAAGTTGTAATAATAACAGAGATCATTGAACCTGATTGTAATACAATAGTGTACAAGAATTAGAAAATATTTGCATCTGTGGGGAACCATCTATTAAAACTATTTCTTACTGACAGGTTGTGTTGATGATGTGCGATTAGATGGAAAAGCTCTGCCATTACCTCCAGCTTCCAATGTTACACAGTGGGGCCAAGTAACAATGGCTCTCAATTTAGAGCATGGTTGTGGATTTTCTTCTGGCTGCAATTTTGTAATTTGTACAGAACCAGTGAAGTGCAGTGATAAATTGAAGCAGTCAAATTGCATGTAAGTACTTTTATAATTATTTCACTCTCATGTGAAATACACCATAGTCCCTTATTCTTTTTGTCATTTGTTACATTCACAAAGCTGTGAGGTACATATATTGAAATCAATAGATTACTGGTGGAATTTCTGCAGAGAGATGATAAAGTATTCTTCAAAAGAGATAGATTGGCTGGTCAGTACTTATCTTAGTCCTGTACTGCCGATAGTCTCTCTCTCTCTCTCTCTCTCTCTCTCTCTCTCTCTCTCTCACACACACACACACACACACACACACACACACACAAAAGGAGAAAAAGTAGGACCTATCTTTCGGAAAAGGGTTCCTTCATCAGATAGGAGAGAAGGGAAGAAAAATGGAACAGGGAACAGACGAGAAAGGTTATTCACAAGGTAGGTCATGAAGTAATCATTAGCTCATGGATTAGGTCATGAATAACCTTCCCCTTCTGTTCCTTGTTTCCTTTTTCTTTCCTTCTCTACTACCTGATGAAGAATCCCTTTAGAAAGCTAGTCCTATTTTACAATCCTTTTGTGTATGTGTTTGTGTGTGTGTGTGTGTGTGTGAGAGAGAGAGAGAGAGAGAGAGAGAGAGAGAGAGAGAGAGAGAGAGAGAGAGAGAGAGTATCGGCAGTACAGAAGTACGTTAAGTAATGGCCAGCCAATCTATCTCTTTTGAAGAATATGAAATCAATAGATTGCTACTCACCATAATCATGACATTCTGAGTTGCAGACAGGTGTGACTAAAAGACTGTTATACACTTGAGCTGTTGGTCAAATCCTTCTTCAGAAAGGAAGACATACACATATACATTCACAAAAACACTACTTATTTACATATTTACAGCTGCTCCTGCCAGAATGCAACTGCATCACCTTAAACAGAAGTAGTGGTTTGGAGTGTGGCAGTGAAGGGGGAAGAGTAGCAGGTATTGGTGGAACTTTACTCTGGTCATTACTGTTGTGGTTTTCCCCATGTTTCCTTCAGTGCTCATCTTGTTAAAACTATTGTCATATTTGTGATTTTTATGACTTTCCTGAATAAACAGGCATGGCAACCTTTCTCCTTATAAACATTCTTCATGTCAGGGGATTTTATTATATGATTGGATACACAGTTAGAACATTTGGACAGATACAAGAACAAGGCAAAAAGAAAATTGGTAACTTTATTATTATTATTATTATACATGGTCACATGATACTGTTTAGTACTGCAATGCTACGAACATATATTTTTGCCTGCAGGTCTTCAGCACTGAATAATATAATTATATAAATGTAAAAATTTAGATACAAATGTGAACAATAGATCAGAAACAGAAATTCTGTATACACACTGTCTATAAGATAAAAAAATTAATTACAAGTGTTTTATCAAAAATATGTGCACATGTACATTTCTGTCAAACATTGTAAAAAAATTAATTAATTAATTTAATTAATATCTTTACTGAGGTTACCTAATGCAGGCTGAAAAATAGTACATAAAACATCAAAATATAATTCACATAATGAACAACTGAAACATTAGGTGACAACTCACCAGTTGACAAACAATGAGTCTATTAGCTCAAAACCTTCCTCATACATGTGGGACATTCGTATCTCTGTGAATCCAGGGAAATAAATTTGTGTGGCACGTGTGTCCCACTGCTCATGACAGAGTTACCGCACAGATTGTGTTATGGGCTCATCCTCTGACTGGTCCATGGGGTGTGATACCTAGCATGCAAGCCTCATGGTATCTCAGCAGCTGTGTATCATCATGTTTTGAAACCACACTCATTTCATCAACCTCATCCAGAATCATTTGGTTAGTATGCTTTTTATCTCTCAAATATTTTGTTCAGTGGAAATTTATTGATGTTTCTCTTTAAAGCGGTTACTGCCCACCCTCAGTTTATCAGATGAAGCAGTTTTCAAAATAATCAGCTGAAGAAACTGTATGATGTACATAGAGATTTCTTCAATCCATTTGCCAAATACTAAATGTCATGCAGAATTATATGTTCTCGTTATGTCACTGGAATGGATGAAACATTGAGCTGCCAAATTGCCCATCTGCTCTCACTCCTTAAGTCTGTTTGAAATGAACATTGCATTTTATGCTACATTAATGCTAGTTTCCTGTATGAGCAACTGATACATAAGCAAAAAAGATGGTAACTCAATTAAGTTGTTAATGCATTTTAAAATTGTGTTTACTTGAAAAACGAAACTGGCTGAAAGAGTAGTTTTGTGTGTAGGTGGTATGACCAAGTTTTTATCTTATGCAGTATACTTATCTAAAAGAATACTGCATGAATAGATTATGCTTCTGTCATATTCACTGTTGTTGTTTTGATATTCAGTCCAGGGACTGTTTTGATGCAGCTTTCCACAATACCCTATCCTGGGCAAGCCTCTTCAACTCCACATACGAACAGCAACCTACATCTGTCTGAATTTGCTTACTGTATCCATCTCTTGGTCTTCCTCTGCAGTTTTTACCCCACACACTTCCCTCCAATGCTAAATTCACAATTCCTCTATGTCTAGGAATGTGTCCTATCAGTTGATCCCTTCTTTAAGTCAAGGTATGCCAGAAACCCCTTCTTCCCCAATTCTGTTCAGTATCTCCTCATTAGTTACATGATCCACCCACCTAATCTTAACACTGTTGAATTTGGCAACATCATCTGTCAGCAGCTCAATTAGACATCATACTAGTACAAATTTATAGGACTCAACATGCAGCCGTAACTGACTCATACCAAACCATATTACATCATGGTCAACAGTACATGAAGGTTCATCATGACAATATTTGCTACCTGAAAGAAATTTATACATAATTAATTAGTTCTTCTGTGAATGTTATGAAAGTATTTATTGGTAAAATCAGCACCTGTTCCAATTCTGTTGCCAGCACAAGAAAATGGCCAGATTAGAGTCTGTAGACACTATGGTGAGGGAGAGATGAATGTTTGCCTTATGCCTTTCCATACAGGTTGTCTTCAAATACTCTACTTTATAACACTGAAAAAATTTGGTACATTTTACTAGGATTGGTAAATGAGATTGCGGTTACAGCAAATAAAATTCAAGAATCAATACAGACTCTAAGTAACACGGAACATAAACATAACCACATCTGAACTAAATTACCTCAAATTACTTATTTGACCCTTTGTCTGCTGAAGTTGCACCACCTGCTTGACACTCTGCAGCCAGCAGTGTAATTTGACAAAATGTGTTCCTCGAGCTGCTGCTGGTACTAGTGTGGTTAGCAAGCAGTAAAATATTAAATGTGTACCCATGTAGCTTTATTCCCATTTTTGTGCCTTTCATTTATCAACTAAAAATATTGTTCAAACACAGGGATGACAACCTATACTACCCCACTGAGGTGCTAACATATTACACTTATTTCACTGGTATTAAGGCATTTTTGACATATATTTGATTCCACCTTTTGTAGGTTCATAGTACTAGAAAACAGTTGACATGGTTTTTTTCAAATTTTGCTAAAAAAGTTACAAGTCTTCTGAGATTGTAGGGCAAAAACTTACACACACTTATTGCACTCATTCTAATATGTCTTGGTATTCCAGCCCAATATAGCCCAATTCCATTACGAGCATACTCAAACTCAACTACGTTCCGCTACAATATAGAATGAAATATTTGCTAAATAAACAAATTGATCTATAAACAAATATGTTATGTACATTTCAAACTAGGCCCTTCGAAGCTTAACAAAACAAATTATGACAGTGACAAATTTGAAAATTGTGCATCATTCATAAGTTTGCTGTCAAAATAATAATTGTAGTTTGATGCAACAGGCACTTATTAATTATATGGGAGTTGAAATTTACAGAGGTATAAAGAAATCATTCATAATAGGGTTAACTTCCTCTTTGAAGTATTTCAATGTTTCTTAAAAATTATGCATGTAACCATTTATCAAAAATAGTAATTACTTTTTTTCCTGTTTTGTCCTTATTAACCATGCCCAAATTTACACCTATATACCCTTTTCTTCTTTGAATTTGAATGTCTGAACATACAGTTCCCTCTCATTATTTTGTAGCTGTAAACATTTAATGTTTTTTCTATACCCAAATCACAGACATCTGATTCACGTGGTTTGTAATGAACTGATTTTCTAAATATATTGTAATCATCATGTTTGTTTATTGGCACTTCACTTCACAGATCAAATTATTATTGATTGTTAACTGTAGGTGATATCTTAAAAGTTATCATCTCAGATCATTTGTTTCTGAAAGAATATGAAAGTGGAATATCCAGATTGGAATTCCATTAAGAGACGATACATAGCAACTTACGAATAAACTATTGCAGAGCTTCAGAGAAGCATGTAAAATACACAATTGCATGCACACACCTTAAATTTTCAGACATGGCGTCCATCGAAAAAAGATACACATCATTCAAATGATCACTCTGCTGTAACTCAAGCAGATATGATCACCACTCTGGCCACAGAGATGGGGGATGAGAGTGAAAAAGGAGAGGTCTATGTGTGTGTGTCTAAATAAATAAGACTATAAAACAATAAGAACATTAAAGAAAACTAAAGAATTAATATTATAAAAAAGAAGGGTGACACACACTTGGAAAAGACATGGAACTGCAAGAATATACAGGACTGTGAGTGGGGAGCAACACAGACTATTAGGCAAGGAGTGTAGGGATAATAAGTTATCTTAGGTAGGGCCAGGATAGTTGCAAGACCATAGACTTTGTTGTAGGGACAACTCCCATCTGCGCAGTTCAGAAGAGCTGGTGGTGGAGGGAAGGAACCAGATGATCTGGACTGCAAAGCATGGTTGTGTTGTATTCAGCTGCATGCTGTTCAAGAGTGCCACCTTACTTTTTGCCACAGTTTGACAGTAGCCATTCATCCTATGTACAGCTGGTTGGTAGTCATACCAATGTAAAAGGGTGATCAATGGTTGCATTTGACTTGGTAAACCACGTGGTTGCTTGCACAGGTAACCTGGTCTCTGCTGGAGTAGGATAAGCCTGTGACAGAATGGAATAGGAAATGCTGGGTGGGTAGATTGGGTAGGTCTTGCATTGGGGTCTTTCACAGTGATCCCTATGGTAAGGAATTCGGTAATATTGGGAGTGGCATATGGATGAACTAGGATGTTGTGGAGCTTGGGGGGTGATGGAACACCATCATGGATCATGGTTAAGAATCTCTCTCATTTCATGGCATGATAACAGATAATCAATGTTCTGACAAAAAGTGTGGTTTAAGTGTTCCAGTCTGGGCTGGTATTGGGTGACAAGAGGGACACTCCTTTCTTTGGCTGTTGTTTGAGGGAGGGGGGTGGAGGGAGGATTGGTGGTTTTGTGGGGAAGTGGCATGGGAAATCTATTTGCAGACCAAGTCAGAAGGATAATGTCAGTCTGTGATTTTTTGATGTGGAATAAACAAAATAAAAGAATAAAAAAAATGAAAAAAAAACCTCCCGTTCAGCCATGACACCTGTAGACCTTGAATTTCCAGTGATAAGAAGTCCAATATCTAATACACAAGGCTCACAAAGGCCTTCACAGATAGACATTTTCCTTCTGACTTTATCTGCAAACATACTTCCCATGCCATGTCCCCACAAACCACCAACTCTTCCTCCATCCAACCAAGATGGACACCCCTTGGGACAGCATGCAGCTGAACACAACATAATTTCTACAGCCAACCTGGCTTCAATCTAAGCTAACTTATAACTGCTACCCCCATGGCTAACGCTTCCCTCCCTCCCTCACTTATTATCATGTATTTCCTTTCAGTTCATTTTATTTATTTGTGTTTAATATATTTATATTCTTTCAGTTTATCTCCATTCTTATTGTTTTACAGATTTTATTTATTTATTTATTTATTTTTAATTTTTTTTTTTTTTTTTTTTTTTTTTTTTTTTTTTTTTTTTTTTTTTTTTTTTTTTCACACATACACACTACTACCCCTTCCCTTTACTGCAGTCATTCAATGTGAAATATTTTGACCCAACCCTTGTCCATCATTCTTTCTTCTCCACTCCACTCCTCTCCCCTCATCATTCACTGTCAATGTGCTTGTTACACTGCAGCAGTCAGATATGGTTGTCATGTGTGCTTAAGTTATGTGTGAGTAATTATGTGAATGTGTGTATCTTTTTCTGATGAAGGCCTTGCTCAAAAATTTAAGTTGCGTGAATGTGATTGACAATCTTATGCGCCTGTCTGTGACTCAGCGATAGACTTTATAGTGAGTTGCTATCTATTCTCTATTATTGAGAATTTGAAAGTGTGTACATTAGAATGTATTCAGCATACATGGTAGGCTTTAGTCCATAAATTAATAATTTTAAAATGAATGAAATACTAAATGTAATTTTTTCTGTTTATGATAGAAATTTATGTTTAAAACCAAGGAAGTTAAATTCCACTACATTTTTAGAACTCTGCTGCAATGCCTCAAGGGTCAAAAAAATTCCTGTATGCATAGCAAAATTGCACTATGGTTCAGAACATTGTTGGAAACTTATATTTAGTTTCTGTCCACTTGTGCTGTCAAAAGTACCACTAGAGAGAGTAGATCTGAATTAATCGAAATATGAAAATTGGTTATGCTTGTGTAGTTATGTCGTGATAGTCGTTTTGTGAATTGTGGTATGTAATAAATACAGGACGATTTCACTGATAAAAATTTATATTGTACTATGTTGATTACTTACATTATGTAAAAACATTTTTATTTGAACTATGTAATCCATATATACAACTATCATGTACACATTTCATTTTTACTGAAATATTATTACTGTTGTACTATTAATAAACTGAATTATTACACAAATTACATTCTGCTACATGCTCTGGTTTTTTTTTTTTTTTAATCATTTAGCAGTTATATAAAGAAATACCCTTAGGTTTTTGTTACTAACATTGTGGTATATCATTATGAAAAAGCACATGTGGAACATGTATATTACATATCTTGTGATGGTATAAATTATTGTTATGTTACCCATTTATTATTCTTAATTTCTCTGTCAAAACTAATGTTTCAATGTTTGCTAAACACATTTTAACATAATATGAACCATGATAATTTGGATACACACTTTTACATTGCACTCCTAATCAGAAGTAATTGTATTTATTTGTAGGTTCAGCTGTACAATATTTTTTTTACCCTACTATGTGCCTTACTCTTCAACAAACAACACATCTTAATTCATATAGTTATTGTGTTACTAAATCCCTCTATAACTGTGCAGGCAATGAAAGGTAGCAAATTTAAGATGTAACATCCAGTTGATGATGAGCTGATTAAAGACAAAGCACAAGCTCTGATAGAGGAGAAATGGAAAAAGCAATTGGCTGTGTACTATTCAAAGAAACACCCAAGCATCTACCTTAAAGGAAAACTTTAGTCTAGATGAAGAGCTGGGTATTTGAACTACCTTTCTATCGAAAGTTAGTCTGCTACCTTACCACTGTGCCATTTTTCTTGGTCAGTTACTAAGTATTTTGCGACTGATTGACATTTTAACTCATAACTAATGAGTGACAAAAATGGAAACTGGATTTACTAATGTACTGATACTGTTGTAATATGTAGCTGACGCATATTTTTTTGGTTGAAATTTGTTTATTGTGCTAGTTTCATGTTGCTACTAATACTTAAATATCTAATTTTCTTTCTTCAGGTGCAGTGATGAAAAAGTATTGGCTTCCAAAAGTAAGGGTTGTGCCACAGAGACCTGCGAAAGGACGTACTGCATTGATTCTGAGGAGTGCTTGTACCATAATACAAAATTTCACTACAATTGTGAATGTCCAGATGGAGAAACAGGCATGAACTGCAAGTTTCTAGGAGATAAATCAGCATTCAGTCTCAATGCCTGGATATTGGCATCCTTGTTATTAGTCAGTGTCTTAATTCTTGGTAAGAAAGCAACTATAATCATTATTCATTATAGTTCTGATGTATATTACTTACTGAAAATATTATTAGGGTAGATTACTACTCACTGTAAATATGACTGTTGAAACGCAGACAGGCTCCAAGAAACACAATCACAATACCTTAGCTTTTGGCCACAGTACAGTCACTAACAACATACCTGTATCCATCTTCAACGTCCATTTACTGCCGGAAAAATATGCAGGACGAAATTTTATGAGAGACATTTTTTGTTGCTGGCATTTGAGGAATGACAATGTGAAGTCCAAGTGTGCGAATTTTGCTTCACCCTATATATTGGTCAGAATCAATATTAGCATATCTCCTAATTTGGACATATAAAATTTATTTGTGGTTACGGTATGAAATTGCTACATAATTGATTTGAAATTCCCCAATAAATTTTCTGGTTGCCTACCAAGGTTTTTGTTTAGAACGATTCTTTGTAAAATGTGTTCACATGAAGTTAAAGTTACAATTTTTGCAGTTTTGCATATTTCAACAAGTCTTTGTCTATTTTTGTTTGTCCATTTATGCTCAGGAAATCCACCCACCATTTTCTCTCTCTCTCTCGCTCTCTCTCTCTCTCTCTCTCTCTCTATGTGAGTATTGATATTGAAGTGAGAAGTGACTTTTGTGGTATATTCATCTACATATATACTCTGCAATCCACCGTAAAGTGCATGGTGGAGTGTACACTGTACCACTATTAGACATTTCCTTTCCTATTCCACTTCCAAATAGAATGAGAGAAAAAAACAATGTCAGTACGCCCCTGTACAAGCTGTAATTTTTCTTATATTGTCTTTTTTATCTTCGCACAGAATGTAAGTAGGCAGCAGGAAGATCATTCTACACTCAGCCTCAAATTACAACCCTCTAAATTTTCTCAACAGAATTTCTCGAAAAGAACATCCTCTTTCCTCCATCGATCTCCATTTGAGTTCCCAGAGCATTTCTGTGACACTCATGCATTGGTTGAACCTACCAGTAATGAACCTAGCTACTCACTTCTGAGCTGCTTCTATGTCTTTCTTTAAACTGATCTGCTGCAGTTCCCAAACACTTGAATACTCAAGATGTGGTCATAAAAGTGGTTTATATGTGGTCTCCTCTACAGATGAAGTACATCTTCCTAAAATTCTCCCAATAAACCAAAGTCGGCTGTCCACCTTATTCACAACTTCCCTTACATGTTCATTCCATTTTATATCACTCTGCACTATTAGGCTAGATATTTGAACAATGGGACTGCATCAAGATGTTGACTAGTAATGCTGCATTCAAACATTATGGGATGGTTTTTCGTACTCATGTGCATCACCTTAGATAATTCTATATTTAGAGCTAGTTGCCATTCTTCACACAAACTAGAAATTTTGTCTAAGTCATCCTGTATGCTATTACAGTCAATTAAAGATGACACACTCCCATGTACCACAGCATCATCAGCAAACAGCCACAAATTACAAGTTGCTCTGTCCATCAGATCTTTTATATAGATAGAAAATAATAGCAGTCCTATCACACTCTCCTAGGGCACACCTGATGATACACTCATCTCTGATGAATACTTGCCGTCGAGAAGAATGTACTGCATTCTATTACTTAGGGTGTCTTCCAGACAATCACAAATCTGTAAACATATTTCATTTACTCGTATCTTTGTTAGTAGTCTGCAGTGTGAACTACATCAAATGCCTTTTTGAAATCGAGAAAAACAGAATCTGCTTTTTGCTCTTCATCCATGGATTGCAAGATGTAATGTGAGAAAAAGGAAAACTGAGTTTCACAGAAATGATGTTTCCTAAACCTGTGTTGATTCATAGAAAGAAGTTCATCCATTCAAGGAAATTTACTACATTCAAGCTGAGAATATGTTCCAAAATTTGACATGGAACTGATGTCAACGATATTGGCCTGTTATTATGTGGGTCATTTCTTTTACGTTTCTTGTAAATGGGAGTCACCTGCACTTTTTTCCAATTTTTGCCTTTATTTCTTCCATGTGAAATGGGTGTTGCATCATATAGTGTTGTGGAAATGGCACAATGAGACAGCTGCTCATCATCTTTAGACATTTGCTGTATCAATGTAGTGCTGTTATTAGTTGCCTAAATATGTTCTGACTTGTTAGAAAAGAAGCTATAATATGTATAGCTGAGACCCAACAGCAATATGTCAGTACAGTAAGTATCTGAAGATGAAAAACAGCTGCCTCATTGAAATAGTATTCAGTTTTCACAACACTATTCAATGTGAAACACTGAATCCTGGAAAGATATTAATTATTATTATTTATGCTTCTTAATGTAATTTATAAGTTTACAGAGTATTGCTTACACTTCTGAATAAATAGTAGCATTCTAGGCAGACAATGAGTGAAATGGTATGTGGTTGCTAAAGATCTTGCCTTTAAAGGCAAGTGGGTCTCCATCTCAATATGTAATCCACAACAAAATCTCCCAAATATTTACAAATATTACTTCAGATATTGAACCTAGTAACTGATGAAAATGTCAGTTTAGGCTACGTAGTATATCAACTGCCTTTTTGTACATACCGTATATACTTGAGTAATCTGCACCCTTGAAAAAAAATTAATTAATTAATTATTAAATAAATAAAAGGCGGGTTTGTGTAGATGAGGATACCACCTGTCGGCTTTGAGCACATGAGGGCAGCCTTCTTGGGATGCCACGTCAGTTAAATTTCAAAACGACACGTAAAAATCGATACAATTGACGCCGCACTAATTGAGAGAAAGAGGCATGCAGGGTTGTCATACCCAGAGCGTGTGAATCTCATACCAACTCAATAAAATTCTCATATCTTACCTACTAAATATTCTCATGCAAAATGAAATTTTTACTCTGCAGTGGAGTGTGTGCTAATATGAAACTTCCTAGCAGATTAAAATTGTGTGCCGGAACCGGGACCAGGTTCAAGTCCCGGTTCCGGCACACAATTTTAATCTGCCAGGAAGTTTCATTCTCATACAAATTGAAAAATATTTCAATTGTAATATATTACTGTGAAAATGTACTCACAGTAACACAAACTGAAATGAACGCTTATAGAATCTGAACAGTTAATAAATAAATGGAGCTGAGACTGGTATTACATGATCATATATATTTGTCAATGTCGATATGTCATGTATTTATGTCAAAGATATTTGATTGTGTAATAGGACACATTGACATACAGGTATCTTTCAACAAAGAAATATCATCAAATGTAGTGCCTCGCTGTATATTTGATTATAAAAGTTGCTTGTCTTCTGTTCACTGCGATGCAAAATGTAACTGCTCTGAGCTCTAGCATCACTGTTGCTAATTGACCTGTGCATGTGTTTGAACCATGGAGGTTAGAATGAGGAGAGATGGCCTTACATACACTGGAAACAGACATTGGTTGAAGCCAGGGGGCCATGCTGTTGTGCCAAAAACAGAGATTTCTCACTTAAAACCCTGTGTGAATATTGCCTTCTTTACGTATTTCCACAATGTATTTCAACAACTGTAACTACTTTACCACATAATATGACCAATGTTTTGGACACAAACACATGCCAGAATGCACGGTTTCCTGGCTTCACATTTTCAGTGTTGGGGCATCTCCAGAGATTCTAACCTCCTTGTTATAAACATAGCTGCAATGCCGTGCCATAATTAACATTTAACCCCTGTAGCACGAAATCACTATAACCCTGTCTTCTCCAGATATAGTCTTTACCGGTGTCAATAACGGTGTGGGTAATATGGTGGTACTGAACCGAATAATACCTAAGTTTTAAGTAGATTTACATACTTTATTACTCAGAAAGATTGTATCACAAGCAAATGCAACTAGTCATTGTTACAACAACAATGCAACATACATGCCAGTCGCACTGCCAAAGAGATTGGCGGAAAGAGATGCTATTCCACCACCGGTTTGTGACGTTAGGAGACCCTTTACAGCGAAATTGCTGATATATATTGCCACTGGGAGGCCATGGTCGCTGTCATTGTCAAGTAAATTATATGCAGCTTTCTTAGTGGCTAAGGTAGTGCACAATAAAAAGTGGTTATTATTTTGTATCTTGTAATATGACAACCATAATACCACTTTTTAACACTATGATGAAGATTTATGTCTAAGATATTGTGAATATTTGATAATATTTTCGATCAAATCTTTGACAAAGAAATATTATCATGTAATACCCGCCTAAAGGGATCTGTTTTTTAAAGTCGAGTAATACCTGCCTAGTGTGTTTTGTTATTGCAGATGGAGTAATATCAACCTAAATCTAAGTAATCCATGCAGCCCAGTTTTCATTCATAAATTCGGGAAAAAATATGTGTGAATTACTGGAGTATATACGGTAGCTATTCAGCATTCTAAGGTGCAGTAAACATAATTAGAATTATGTATCACATCATAAAAAACTGTTGAATTTTGTTAAATTACAGTTTTGGTTACTGGTATAATTGGATTCAAGTATTTCTTCAGTACTCGTAGAAGAGCTGAGATTAAAGATGACATTCCAGAAAACATAATGAACTATGGCGATGAAGCAGGAAATGGAAATGGCGTAACAGCTACTTTAAAATCATCAAAGACTTCTATAAATGAAATTGAGGCATCAGTTTGCATGGAACTACATGGTAACAATGTTTTGTATAATTGGTGTTCCTTAGTAGTGCATGAGTGCAGCATAGATGGTTACTCTAGCAAGTATCACATAAAAACAATTATAATTAGTACTGAATATAGCCTAAAAGGGAACTCCCCATTGCATTCTATCATATTTAGTGTTATTAAGGTCCAGTGCATAACCCATCAAAAATTGGATGAGATCAAGCAACAAACCAGGAAGTAGATATGAATGGGCCAAGTCTAAGGTGTGACAGGTCAAGCAAAATTTAACCCTTATGTTGCTAAAGCCATGCAACCTGTGTGCTGGGTTGTATGTGGCCTCGAGGCCACCTAATCCCACTACATGTGCCAAAGGGGGTCTACACTGACCACTGATTGCACTGAGCCTGCCGCTTCACCTCCCTCGTCCTGTGCTGAATTTTTCTGGGGCCAGCAGTCGGGTCTGTCTCATTGTCCAAATGTGATCACCGACATAATGTATCTGCATACTTTTTACATGGCTTTAAATCTGCTCATATATTACTGGGCAGACTTTATGTACATTTAAGCTGCATACTGGTATGAGCCAGTGCACATTAAATTGCCTAATTTCGGAATATTTTTCCGCTCAAACATTTTATGTGAACAATTGTACATGTCCTCTATGAACAATGGTGAAGTTTAACTATCGTCAAAATAATACTGGGTGAGGTGTAATCATTTGACATCATTCACAAAGTTACGCATAGTAAGTGTGAATTTTTGGTGAATTTAAATTGTTATATCTCTGGCAAGCTTTTGTTAGAATAAATTAAATCTGGCCACCTTGTACAACTATTTAAGAATAATGAAGAAAATAATTTTACTAGCCATATTCGAACAGAAAATGTTAAGCAAAGTTGCTAGAAAAAACGGCGCCAGAAAAAATCTCAAAGTTTGGCTTCTTATATCTGAGGAAATGGAAATACCGTATTTGCTCGAATATAGGCCGCACTTTTTTCCCCAAATTTTGGCGTACAAAATCGTGGTGCGGCCTATAATCGAGTTTCAGAATTCCCCCCCCCCCCAACCGATCCTTTTCCCAAAGTCGTTAGTTTCAAAAATTGCACGCTCGCTTTTATTTTGGTTTGAGAAACGTAATAAACTAGATAATTTTCAAAAATGCAACAGTAACAGTTTCGCAGACCTACATATACGTTTTCGTACATGTTCATGGAAACGGCGCGGGAATTCGTGGAAGTCGATATAAATCGAATGGTGTCATTCTGTACTGCAGCCAACAAAAGCAGACGACTGTTGTGTGTGTGTGTTTTTTTTTTTTTTTTTTTTTTTTTTTTTTTTTTTTTTTTTTTTTTTTTTTTTTTTTTTAACACGTCCGCGCGGCCTTAAAACAAAAAGTAGTACGTAATACACACTTCCGAAGCACACAAATGATTTTAATTTGATGTTGTCAATGAAGCTAGTCTTCTCGATAAAAGTTTAGTGTGTGTTGCGAGAGATTTTACCATGACGTTTACGTTGGTACGGTAACGCCTACCGTGAGCGGTGATGGGAGGTTAATATAGCGGAAACAACTGATCTGTGTAGCTAATGCTGATGTTGAGTTCCAATGCTATGTTTTAAAATAACGTACTTTACTACAACCAGATTCACTGGTTTCACATTCATTGGGGGTTATTTCCATGAAACGATGTACATGGAACTCGGGACTATTTTGCAGCCTTGCAGCTGAATCATTTCTGTTGTAACAGCTAAACCACAGTTCCTGTTTAGAATTATGAAGTCAAGCAAACATTGGTATATATACATTTTAGCCCTTGAAATGCACGATGATTCTTCGAACATTTTAATAGTTGATCCTCACTTACACACCAACGTCGAACGATTTTTCGTCAGCGTCAAATTTACGTCAAACTTCCCATTTTCCATGTCCGTTAGTGTGACTAGGCAACCTGAAGCTTACATTTGGCAGTGTAACCCGTAAGTTCGTTTCCCGCTATAAACTTACAAGCCAAAGCATCGACACACACACACGCGCGCGCACACACACACACACACACACACACACACACACACACACACACACACACACACGCCGAAAATTACTATATTTTCGCATCACAGGCCTATGCTTTATACAACACTTAAAATGCCCGGTAACACGCCTTGGTTCAGCGACACCTCACTTGGGGCGCCCGGATCGGCCTGTCGTCTCGCTTTCTTATTCGTTTGGTTAAATTGTACGATGCTTCTCGCGGGGCTGCAGTAGTTACGTTGGCACCAATGGTAATGATGGCAAGGTCTTTGAATTCAGATGACCAATAAATGTTTTTTCGTGACAACTTCAATTAAAACGAAAATTATTTTTTTCTGAACGGACAAGGGTACATACAAGAACCTGTCAACCATAGAGCAGGTACAGTATTTATTTTGCTGCGAGCGAAACGAGCAGCAATAACATTTACGAAAAATATTAGCGCGATTCTACACTTCATTGTTTATCTGTTGCCAACATAAGCACTGGAGCCCGGTGAGAAGCATCGTAAAAATTTTCCCAGTCGTTGATTTACAGTTTTGCATATTTGTTTTGAGTTTATTGAAAAGAGAACATTATTTCGTTTACATTGTGTTTCTGATTGCGAAAAAAGTTCAATTATACAAAAGAATAAAAATAAATAAAATAAAAATTAAAAAACCTGCGACCTATACTTGAGATTTTTTTCTCTATAATCTCTTGTCAAAAGTTTAGGTGCGGCCTATATTCGCACGCGGCCTATATTCGCATAAATACGGTATGACGAACATGAAACTTGGCATGTTGTAACCTAACAATACAAGGTTCTGAAATATAAAGTTTCATCTGTGTACCTCTTTCTTATACCTAGTAAATTTAGTTCAAGTGACTATATCTGTCAGTATTGTTTTGATGATCATTGAGTATTACCAGGTTTTGTACCTTCTGAATATATTTTCCATCATTCTTTTTGATCTGCGTTTTGTACCGGCACTGGTGAAGTTAAAAAAAAAAAAATATTTTTTTAGTTCTTTTTCTTTCTAATCTTAGTAATTCATTCAGAGTATCAATAAATTATCTCTGATTTACTTCCCGATGATTAGTAATGCTTTTCTGTATGATAAGTCTCAAAGCATGGTACAACACATAATGAAACATTGCTCTTTCTGTTTCATGCAAATAACGCATATGTGCATTAACGTATTTTCCTGCGAATGTTCACTCACAACATTTGGAAAATATCTCCCTGTGAAAAACGGAGGATTCTCATCATTGTAGCGCCTACCCGTACCAGCTTTTTTCCATTCAGTGGCATATTTTTCTACAATCTCGCTTACGAGAGAAAGGTAAAACTCTGCTGTGCCATTTTTCAACCTGTTACCGACCCTTGGAGTCATGAGCATACCATTTCACAGTCTTATGGACTGATCCCACTGACCTCAGTGACATGTCACAAAGGTCAACTGAACCCATACTCTAATTGTAATCTACAATACTTTGTGGTTTCCTTATTTTTTAACCATTATTTGTTTCAGTCTTCTCTGTTTCAACCACTTGTGGTTGTGTCGTTGCCTGGTCCATTGTTCTTGATGTTATTGATAATCGCTGCTCTTGGTAGCAGCTGGCTGAAATCTCATGGGGCAAAAACTAACTCACTACAAATGACAAAAGCAAAACACTGAATTACAGTCCTCTGCACTTAATGATATATTAATGCCCAGTTGTCTCCATTTTTGGCCAGCTTACAAATCCCATTAAATACAACCATTACAACCAAGAATGCACATTCCACACATCAATAATACTAAGTTACACAGTCCATGTGTGGAATACTAGTCTGAAGTGTACAGTGTGGCACAAATATGGATTAATCACAGTAGATGCACTTTCTGCTCTAGTAACACTGAAGAACTTTAACATAATTGTTCAAATTTAAAGTACTAACTGGCATGGGTTGTGCTTATGATGGAGGATGAAACAATACTGTATTACATGCTGCTGAAAATTGCATATTGTTAATTATGTACATTAAATAAATTATAATGGAAAAATAAACAATCACATTCAACTATGTGTAGTAAAAGATAGCATAAATAATATTTAGTAAATTGATATACAAATTTCGGTTAAATTAATAGCATTTCATTTGCAAATATATTTAATTAGGTTTTCAAACTATTACTTCATAATAAATGGTAATTATACAGAAACTAATGAGGGCAAAACTTTTCTAACATTTCTTGTGAAACATGTATATGAGGAAAGAATTTACTTAGTTTCAACAGAAATACTAATTAGCATACTATTTGAACTTTAACAATATACCTCTGGCACAAAGTAATTAATATTTGCTAATTAAACAAATGTCTCTGGTGTCAAATAATAGAAAAAGACTTCAGCTAGTTCCTTTACCACAAATAATAACAAACATTTTGGAAAAGAAAATGATAATAGACTAATTACATTCATATCTATTATTATGTAACAGTGGTATCAGGAGGTTCAGTAATGCAAGTAGATGGGCATAAATCCCAAAATGCTTCGTTACTTGGTATGTGACATGTGGTCAACACAACACCTCTCTCTCATCACACCAATTGTGAGCAAGGATCTTGTTAGTAGACATGAACACAGTTTCTCCTCATTTTAATTTCTTTTGCAGTTTTGTCATATTGTTCCTATTCTTATTAACAGTGCCACTGCCACATGCTGCTCTTCCATGGTTGTGAAGCCAGAGGAACAGGTCTGGGATGGAGTACCTATTATCGACAAACATAATATGACCCTTTTCCAAGTATTGTCCCATAACCGTGGTATGCTTGCCTGATCATTGCAAGACACCACAAGAATATATAATTCAGAATATGACCCTTTTCCAAGTATTGTTCCATAACCGTGGTATGCTTGCCTGATCATTGCAAGACACCACTAGAATATATAAGTTAGTAATGGTTTTAGGTAGTGTTGAGTCAGGTTTTTAGAAGTTTGCTATTTAATTTACTCCTTGGCATGTGAGACTCAGCTAGTCTGTTCCTCAACCAAGAAGTCTCTTTCTTGAGGTAGCAGACATCTAACAATCATATCCAAAGTTGATGAGAGCGTGAGAGGAAGAGAAATTTTCATTTCAATCCATAAATGCTTCTTCTACTCAAATGAAAGTTGTATGTCAGAAACAAATAACAGTACTCCTTTATTTTACTGTGACTTACAGAAATTCATTAACACTATATACATTTACATAGAATCAAGTATCCTTTCATGATCAGTTCCAGTCTCAGATAGTTCCGAGTATATACCTTCTCATACATCACAACCATGACAAGAACCTTCAACACTACACTCATCTGTTTTTCGTTACACCATGGAACACTTATGTAATTCAGGACTCCATGCTGTGTCCTCTATGCAGATTCCTGCATCTCATGTTGGTAGACCTGCACATACACTTCTCTGCCCGTAGCAGGTGCCACCAGGAGCTTCCACCTAGGAAGGCAGAGAACCCTAGGCAGAATCTCATCCCCTGCCACGCTAAATTCCATAAAATACCTAATTAATTTGGTCATCTTGAGTCAGTAGGAAGGAATGTAGTGTCACTTGTTACACTACAAGTTACCCCTATGTCACCAATGTTTCCTAAATTTTGGAACCCAATTTCTGTTGTTGAGCCTGCATATACAATAAAATCCAAAATGTACCCACTCTGACAGTCACACATTACAAATGTCTTTGCCCCAAATCTAATTCACTTGGATGGAATATATTTCTTATAAGAACAGCAAAAGACTTTCATTTATACAAAGCTTGTGATGTGGATGAAATGAATTACGAAGTGTTTCACAACTTTGTCAACAATTGTCTTAATTTTAAACAGACTGTCACATTCAGTACTCACAGAGTTATAATTGAAGTATAGCATTCTCAGAAGTAGAAAAGAGCAGTCTCGGGACATAATTTTGCTTAAGACTGGAGTTTTCAGAAGTTTATCTCTGGACCAATAATCACTTAATTTTAACTTATGAACTTGCGCCATTAGAAGGCAAATAGCAACAAAACAGTACATTTCCTGAGAGCAAGTGTCTTTTTACTTTAGACAGTTGAGAATTCACAGATTCCGTATTACTTTCTCTGGTGTAAAAGTAAAATCAATTTTTTTCGTATTCAATAAATTGCAACAGTTCTTCAGACATAAATATCACAAAAAATGAAAGAATGCTTAAGTCAGTATCTAGTTGACATCCATGTTCTGCACTTAACTCATCAAAGTCATGGTTTAAGAGCGGGAAATCTGTGTCTTTCCAGCCACACGTGTCACTAACGTGAGCTCTTTTCAGAACTCTTTCACTGTCACTTTCTGATTCTGAGGAACTGCCAAGTGTACATCTTGCTCTCCCCTCTGATGTAGAGGGCTGAGGAGTACAGCTTCAAGATTCCTTTAAAGACTCATCGCTGCCACAGAATACACACTCACTGTCACTTCTAGTGAGCATATCCAGGATCTCTTTATCCGTGAAATCACGTTGACTTGACATTTCTGTTGCAGAAAACAACAAAAATGATGAAAACATGGGAACTGAAGTCGAATTCTCCAAAGACAGATCACAGCAACAAATGTATATGCACTCTCAAACTATACAGCAACAACATTGAACAGCTACTGGAAGTGAAGAGCAGAAAGACAGCCTTGTGTGTTAACATGTCAGTAGCACTCAGGAAGCTGTGACTCAGCCCACCTAAACTCGTCCATAGCATTGAGGGGGGGCCGGCAGAACCAGATGTTTCAAAACGTCATTAGCGCTGTAGGGAAACCCTACAGCCATGCATAAACACATCCACAGCACCAGGGGAATGGTGAGGCAGGATGAGTTAACACGTCCACAGCAGTCAAAGGGTTAAGATTGAGCCAGTTGATTTATTGTGGTCATGGTGTTGGATTATGGAGATCTGTGTTCAAATCTATCTTGTACTTCATTTTTTAAAGATTTGGTTTACAGTATTATGAATTGTCTGTCTGGTTGCTGACATGTCAGTTATCTTTCCGTAATCCGTAATCATGACAAAACATATGTCATAAGAGAAATATTACCCTTGCAATGGAATGTGATGTTCAGTGAAAGCCGTGGGTATGCCACATAGGCCTTTCGCAGAAGTGAAAACAACAAGTAGACAGTTTTGAACTGGAGACTAAATGTTCAATTGGAACACAAGATTCAGTATCTGTGGTACTTATGTAAAATAAATTATAGGTTCCTTAATTACACTTGGGTGTTACAAACAGGCTTTACAGCAGGACACAGACAAAACTGAATACAGCAAATGTACATATTAATGACTTGTGAAAAAAATATAGGGAGATTTTAACATCCATGTTCCACTTTGCAGTCCAGTACCATGACCGCATAACCACAATGCCTCTGCTCTTCCAACTCACTTGATGTTTTACTTCTTTAGATTGGTCCATTCACTCTTTCTATTTTCTTTTATTTTTTATTTTTTTTCCCCCCCCCCCCCACAGTTCCATACTACTTCCTGTTTTCATGCTTGATCTGAAGGAGACGCAGTAGGTAGTTCTCTTGTTGACATTTCAATAATACAGGAATCTTTCTTTTCTACACCAGGAAATATAAATATTTTAAATCAAACTATTACACTAGAATCAGAGATTGATAAATTGCCATACAAAAGCAATATATCGCAATTTGAATCAAGGAGATCTTGTCTGATGCATGAAAACTAATAGATTAAATTTTTTGTTTTACAGATTATTTTATCTCTGTTTAACTTCTGATAGAAACTAAATTGAAAAGAAAGAGTATTTTTCCCTTGGTTCCGCTGTTCATTAAATTCTGTGTTATCTGGCACATACAATACTTACATTTTGCTTCACTGTGTATACATACAAGAGAACTTCAAAATGAGTTTCATATTATTGTGGCAGGCCAAATAACACTACTGCACTTCAGTGCTCTTCAAAGTGACAGAGATGCATGACACATAGTCCAATTGTTGGAACATATTACCAGTCATTCAAATTTTTGATAAAAGGAATTTACTTTTTGGCCATCCATTCATGAAATGTTATGTGAACCTCCTCACTTTTGAAAAATGTCTTGCCTGTACATGTTCTTTCCTGATCACCATCACCCAAGTCTAAGTAGCCTTTGTTACCTCGTGAGTACTGTTTCACTACTTATAATGGTACTATCAGAAATCAATAATTTTATAACAAAATATTGTGTACTGTGCAAACCAGCTAAGGTACTATATGATGGTTAGTGAAGCAGTGTCAAATGTGAAATGCAGTATTCAAAAGTCAAAGAAATTACATGGCACATGTATTTGTAATTTAAAACTATCAATTCACTTTCCTTGTAACTTAGTTGGAAGTTCTTCAGTTTAAAACCAAGGCAGTCGTATTACTCAATCAATTGTATTGTAAACTGGGGATGGAGATATGTAAGTAAATGTCTGAATTAAAAAATCAGTAACTTGAACTTTCATCATTAGTTCTTCAAACAGACATTTTCCAGAATGACACTTTCACTCTTGCAGTGGAGTGTGCACTGATATGAAACTTCCTGGCAGATTAAAATTGTGTGCCGGAACCGGGACTCAAACCTGGGACCTTTGCCTTTCCGGCACACAATTTTAATCTGCCAGGAAGTTTCATATCAGCGCACACTCCGCTGCAGAGTGAAAGTTTCATTCTGGAAACATCCCTTAGGCTGTGGCTAAGCCATGTCTCTGCCATATCCTTTCTTCCAGGAGTGCTAGTCTTGCATGGTTCACAGGAGAGCTTCTGTGAAGTTTAGAAAGTAGGAGGCGAGGTACTGGCGGAAGTAAAGTTGTGAGGTGGCATCATGAGTTGTGTTGGGATAGCACAGTCGGTAGTGCGCTTGCCCGCGAAAGGCAAGTCCCGGTTTGAGTCCCGGTTCTGGCACACAGTTTTAATCTGCCAGGAAGTTTCAGACATTTTCCACATTTACTATGATATCATAATTTTCTGATGTGTGTTAATAAGCTTTCAACAGAATAATAAAACTTGGCGTTGAATTAAGAATATTACATTAGCCTTTAGCTTAGTTATCAACTTGGTGATTTTTGTCATTATGTCAGTAAATTGTTGTTATATACTTTTCAGTTACATGCCAGTTACAACTTGCAACTAAATATGATGCATATATTACTGTAGCTGTAGCACAGCAGAACTGTGTCAGCAGCAAACTAGGAACATGTATTCTTTGCTGAGAACATGACAATCTTGTTGTTCAATAATTTTAGTGTTGTATGACATGTGTAACTTATTTTCTGAAATCCTTAACACTGACTCAAAGCACTTATTTCCAATGTTTGGCATATTTACAATTGACTTAAAGAATTTCATCTTGTTCATGCTTTTATAACTAATGAATTTTTATAAGATTCTGAAGCTTTTCCAGATATACATCCATATTATGTGAATTCTCATTACCTTACAGATGTCTGATGTGCATATCTGTTACATATAATTGATTAATATGAATTTTTTTCTTCAAAAGCAGTGACCTTCTGTTTGTTTGTGAGAGCCTAAAACACTTGTTGTTAAAGATCATTAATGTAGTATTAAAGATAATTAAATGTAAATGGAAGCTCTTAACATTTATTTTCAGACCTGAAAGGACATTCTGGACCAGATTTGATGAAATTCAAAAACAAAATTGACACTGATTTGCTTTCTGAAAACAGAGATGAATTAACCATATATGTTTATGAAGGGGGTGGAACAGCATCTAGCTCATTTTCATCTTTGTGTGCAGGTATACAGACAGTGTTACAAGTATTTTTTAGTTAACAGTAAATTTAAGAAAAATTCTAACAATGGAAAATCTGATTGGAATGTCAATAATGGAGGATAGATAGCAACTCACTGTAAAGAGGCTCACATAGCTGCTGACACGGAAATAGATAATTGCATTCACACAACATGCTTGAAGCATGATACTCTTGTCTTGTTCACTGTTTCATTTACTGTTCATGTTGTTTTGTTTTACCGTGTTAAAGAAACTTTTTACTTATTACATTAATTGCAACTGTAAAAGTTTTTGACTTAGTCAATTGCTGTCTACTATAAGTAATTATTTATGATACAAATATTATAGACGAAAAATTACTAGCAGGAAAAATTATATATAAAAAAAGATGAAGATTACTCACCAGGCAAAGGAGCACAGGTGTGATAGTAGCACAAATAAATAGATTTGTGCTACTATCACACCTTTGCTCCTTCACCTGGTGAGTAATCTTCATCTATTTTTTATATATAATAAGGAATTATTTCTATTGCAAGACAATTGAATTGAAGAATTTAATAAATGAAAAGAGGAGGGTATAGAAAATCATAACATTATACTCAAATGTGATACATGTTTAAGTCTCCACCAGTTTACTTTAAACTTGAGTCACAGAACTCTGATTGGAATTCATAATATATACTTTTTCTCATTTTCTGCTCTTAAAGCTAAATGGTTTTATGCAAATTGAGTCACCATGTAACATGTAGGTTAATGTGGTGTTTTTATTGTTTTTATTTATTAAGGTTCAGATTTTTTAAATACAATGTGAGTTATCTGTTGAAACTATTTACAACTGTAAGACATGAAATGGACCTAACATCCAGATACACAACTTAATGAACATTCAAGCTGGACAAGGAGAGACAGAGATTATTATGCAGTGTTAGAACAGGTTGGAGATAATACAAGGATGATATATTCTGTGATCTCTCTCCCTGGGTTTCTCACACACATATCCATTCCACTCCCTTCTCTTTTATTTCCACTAATGATTACTATAAATGGTTTCTTCTCATTTGGGGGTCTGAGTGACATGCATCTCATTTTTAACTTTTCAAAACCTCTTTGCTCTGCATCCAGGAAAATTTCACATCATTAAGAAAATACTAGCCAGTTTAGGCTCAAAATTTATTAGGGTGGTTTTATTATTATTATTATTATTAATTTATTATTTTTTTTCTGGGTACTTTTCAATTCAATACGGTAAACTAGTTTCCTAATGATTAACTCTAACAATTTTAACAATAAAAAAAACACTAATATGAGATATGAAATAACTGCCAAATATAGATTTCCAAAACATTTAGATGACCATAATACCATACAAGAAACTAAAGGAGTGGAAGTCCTATTTTCACAATTTTGATTTAAGATATTATTTGTTATACCTAACTGCTTTATTTATGATAGTATAGTTGCAGTTTTGCTCATGATGATATTAATAATAATATTTTTATTGTCATTAGGCAGTAAGGCAATAGACAAAGTCACACATAGAGTACAATAAAATTCTTAGTTATTAACATCACATTACAATACTACAACTTATAACATCATTTATATTGTAGAATGGGTGGCAACTAACCAATCATAAAGAGCTTGTTTGAATGCTTGCTCTGGTAAATCTTGCACACCTTGTGGAAGTTTATTAAATAATTTGTGTCCCATAAGTCCATAACTTAACTGAATTTGAAAGTCAATGATAAGGAGTAGACCTATACAACTATCCTCCTTGTGTTTTAATAATGTAAGTTTTCTCTTTATTTTACTTCTGGTAACTTCTTCTTTGTATTGATTAAACGTTATATGGAGAACCTGTAATTATTCTAATAGCTTTGTTCTGCAGTACTAGAATGTCACGTATATAACTGGAGTTTCATCCATAAACCAATACCATAGGATATTAATGCTTTGAAAAAATGAAAAGTAAGATACTTTAACATATTGTGTAGGCACACAATCTGCACATCGCCTTAGCAAAGAAATTACTCTGACAATTAATCACTTCTATATTTTACATGGTGACCCCAAGATAAACTTCAGGAAACATCTCTAAAACAGTTGAAACTATATAAATGAAAGCAGAAAAGTTTCACATGTCTTAAAAGATATAAATATAATACTGAAAAGGAAAGGGGGGAAGGTGACAGACCCAAAAAAGAGTGTGTAACATTCTAAACCAGTACTAGATAGGTTTAGTGAAGAATCTTCTAAATCAAAACAAAACAGTAGCAAAGAGAATGGAAAGTCCCAAAATGGTGGCTGAGAGTTTATACTTACTCCCTACAAGTGAACTGGAAGTATCAAAAATAATTGGTGCGCTGTAAAATAAAAACGCAGACCTAGATGGCATATCACCAGATAGTAAAACACTGTGCTAGACATCTAGTAACACCTCTGACATTCATGATAAATTCAGTGATGAAGGAAGGAGTATTTACAGCCAGATTAAAAATGTGCAAATTAGTACCAGTTTTTAAAGGAGGAAAAAATGAAGATCCTGGAAACAATCACACCTGAACTGTCTAAAATAGTAGACAAAGTGATTAAAGAAAGAATAATAAATGTTATAGAGAAAGAAAACATACTAAGTGATGCACAACGTGAATTCAAAAATAGGAGATCCACCAAGACTGCAGTGGTAAATTTCAGAAGTCACATAACCGGAGCCCTGGATCACCATAGGAAAGTTTCTGGTGTGTACTTAGACCTTTCCAAAGCCTTTGATTGTGTTTTTCACAAAATTCTTCTACACAAACTAGACTGCTATGGCATAAGAGGGGAAGACTATGGATATTATAAACACGTTTGTGGAAAACAGGAAACAATGAGTAGAAATAAAACACAGATTTTTTTAAAGGATCAGTATTGGGACCTCTCCCCTTCATATTGTACATAAATGGCATGCCCAGTTCAGTAAATGAAAAAGTGATTATGTATACTGATGACACAGCCTTACTGGTATTTAGTGAAGGATTTAGGAAAGAAAAACAGTGTTGTCATGGAAACAGCAGAAAGATATTTTAGAGGAAATAATCTACTCATAAATACAAAGAAACAAATTTTTAAACAACCAGAAAAAAACAGCCCTGAAAATTTTATTCTAAATGTCATGGGTACAGCTTTAGAGGAAGTGGACTCATATATGTTTCTGGGAATAGAGCTGCACAAATATCTGATTTGAGAAACCCATTTCAATAAAATCTGCACAAAAATCAACACTAATATATTTTTAATTGTGCGGCTTGGTAGCACAGTGGTAGAGTGCCACACTGTGAATCGAAAGGTTGTGAGTTCGATCCTTGCCAGGTGCTGGTCACTTTCCACTTCTTTCACCTCTGTCAGTATTGCTGATGTGAAAAATATCGAGTAGCACCATGGTTCAGAACCCACGTTAAACTGTAGGTCCCCATATAACTGGCTGGGTAAGTCAGTTCAAGGTTGGAGGAAGGCAATGGCATACCACCTGCAATCAGGACCATGCCTAGTAAAGCACTGTGCTGTTCGAACTAATCTTCGGATTGTTGACTGCTTTATGTTTTATATTTTTAATGAAAAAAATGTCTTGTACAGTGGACACATAGACTGGTATACCATATTATATGGTATACCAGTATGGGGAGGAGCAGCTGATGTAAATTTTCAGAGAATTTTAAAACTATGAAAGAAAGCTATCAGATACAAAGCAATTAACACCATGTGATTCATGTAAAAATAAATTCAAAGAATTAAAATTACTAACAGTATCAAGTGTGTGCATATGACAGACTATATGCCTACTTTTACAAATAAAAAATTGCAAAAGAAACAAAGACATTCATGACCACAATACAAGTAAAAGTGAAAAGTATCATACCACTAAAAAAGGCTAAAACTGGCAGATAGGGACCCTGCAGGGTGCCTATTATATAGCAGACTGCCTATTAATATAAGGAACATAAAGGGACTAAGTACCTTTAAAAGTAACTTAAAGGAACACCTTATTGCTGGTTGTTGGTATAATATAAATTAGTACTTGACAAAAAATTGAATTCACAACAAGTAACGGAGCACAACACTTACAAATTATGAAAATGGGGGCAAAAGCAAAATAGATTGTGTGTGATCTAGTGAAATTTGTGTAAAACTATCAATGAAATTGTCTGAAATTATATATAGATGTTAATCTTCTAAGAATTCACTTGCTAGATGTTAATGGTGTGGTACAGCAACCATGTTCAGATGAATTCTTGATTGCAAATATTTTTATTTCAATGATGCATTTCGCCCGGTTAGGGCATCTTCAGATATCTGACAAAGAAGAAAACTGAAACAGAACTTACAATATTTACATAACAATATTTTGAAAAAATTTAGCTACAAACCAATCTGAAACTGGTAATAAGAAACTGTGATAATGTGCGGTACTAAAGCTTTATCTACTCTGTGGTAGAGGGTGTTTAGATTAAATGTGATCATAGGGTATCTTACAGAGACAATAATATGTAAACCATTGATATTCGGTAACATTGACCATTGAAAACAGATTGATACATTGTTTAACTGAATGGATATTGCAAGATTTACCTTGTATGATGTCCCTGTACCTTAGGTCGTCAGTACTGCATGGAGCAGCGTTCAAATTTGTACTGCAAGTAACCGCCAATGAAAACAGCATCATTAGTACAACAGTAGCATATGACAAGATGCTAAAGGCATTCCTTGACGATTGTCTTTACATTATACCCCAGAAGAGTTGTCAAAGTTGAAAGTCATGAATCCTAGAGCGCCCTCCCTACGTGCCCAGGTAAAAACCCATAAACAGAGCCACCCAGCGTGCTTGATTGTCAATGGAATAGGTAACCCTGGATACCATACCTCTTCATTTTTACTAAAGTTATTAAAAGACAAATTGTCATTAGATAGTAGCTTCTCTGTATGCAATCGGCAGCACATTGTTGAATTACTTCAGGATCAATGGATCCCAGAGGACAGCCAACTCCTCTCATTGGATATCAAAAATTAATATACCAATGTACCCCTTCAGGAAACTGTCAACATCATCCAGAGTAATCTAAACCATAAAGGAAATTTAATCCCAGATGAAGTGAATGAAGTTACAAATTTGCTGGAATTACTCACAGCCCATAATTATTTTTCTTTTGAGAATAAGATATATAAGTAAAGGGATGGTTTGGCAATGGGGAGTTGTATATCAGGCTTTGTAGTAGATGTTTTCGTCAACCACACTGAGTGCGAATACTTCGCAAAAAAATCTATGTTGTGCAACAAGATTCTGTTTTATAGGAGATATGTTGACGATATTTTAATTATTTTTCAAGGCAGTGAAGCTGATATAACCTCCCTGGTTAATGAATTTAACAGCATTCATCCAAAACTATCCTACACATATGAATCAATGGATGTGCAGGGAATTTTGAATTATCTTGACGTGTCTCTGCAGTTGGGGGAAAATAAAATACAGTTCAACATTTTTAGGAAGCCAACAACGAGTGCTTCAATAATTCACTCAACATCTTGTCATCCCATAAGCTATAAGCTAATCTTTTTGAGATCTGCTATAACATGTATTTTAGAGCTCCCACTTTTTGATGAATCAATAAATAATGAGCTTAATACCCTCTGCTATATTGCCCAGAAAAATGGTTACAGCCCATCTGTGGTGCACCAGCTGTATAGGGAGTGTGTCAAGCTTAAAGAAGAGTAGAGGCATAACGTGGCCACAAAGTTAATTAACGAAAGAATACGAACTGCACTCCCCTTCCTAGAACCTTTTACATATAATATAGCCAAATTGTTCCGTAATACCAATGTACAAGTTGTCTTTTCTCGTGGAACAAATATTCTACAAATTCTACCACATAATGAGCAATGTCTAGTTTGCAGTCTACTACAAATTTTGTACAACAGCATAACTTGGTTTTTCAAAGTAGTCAGCTGTTTTGTATTAAATGTATTATATCTGTTTGGAATTTTTGTTTTCAGGCCTTTGTCTGTCACTTTGCATTTCTTTTTTGGAATTCAGTCATGAAAGTGTGCCAGAAATGTTTTAAAAATTCTATGAAGTAGTATGTTTGCAGGCAAATTTTTACTAAAGGTATAATGTGTGTCACCATAACTGGCCAAACCAGTCTAAATCAGCAAGTGACTTACAAAACATGATAAATATTTCATCTATAACAGTCTCTGGTGATCAAAGGGTTTTTATACAGGCTTTGTTATATTACTGTGCGTGTTCTCTTGTGAGACTTTTATGTAATTAAACAGCGCTAAAGAGCACATGTGCATTCACAACTCTAACTCAGTCATAGGCTGCAGTAGGCTGCAATCATATGACTGTCATAAGATGATGATGTATGTAAGTGTGTGTGTTTTTATATGCCTGTCACAGCTCGTCATCATGTCTTTGCAGTGAGTTGTAAACTGTCCTCATTACTATATAGTCATAAGATAAAATTGCAATATTTTTTACATGTGGGTTTTTTAAAAGATCGTGAATCTGCACTACCATAAACAGACCCGTTTGATGCTGCAATTATTTGCACCAGCTTGTATCCTGGCAGGTCACTGTGGGCTGTTACAGTTATCATTGTTACCTGAAGCTGCTGAGCTGTTAGGCAGTGGTGGCTTGTACACATTTTCACTCATGGGGCCTAGATAAATGTTTGTTATGTAATGTCTTAAAAAGACAAGCATTGTTTATATGGCAATTACATACTCATAAAAATAATTGTCAATTACTCCAGGAAGGGGAACTACAGTTCGAACATAAATAGCTTCAAACACTTCAGTTACTTACTAAAATGTCAGTTGGAAAAATGGGACAAAAAGATCATAAAAAATATGTGCTTTAGTCTCATAGGCACAGTCTGTTTTGATATATCCTATATCCACCATCCCAAGTGAGCAAGCAAGAGGAATACATGCTAGTCGAAAGCCTGAGGCTGGTTCTGTACACTGAAACCAATAGGCAGTAAGCTAAATGAAAACAATTTGTGACTATAAGCTAAAGCATATGTTTCTCCAATGAAGGTGATAAAGGTGTTTACTACAGCTTGACCTCGTGCATCTACAAATAAACACACACACACACACACAAACACACATATAAGGCACTTTTCACAGCTGTTTCAAACTATTGTGAAGCTTTTCTCTTACCAAATTTTTGCTCTGATTATTTCATACATTCTTCATTCAGCAGTGAGAGAATAGGTTGATAGAATCCAAAGATAATATATTATTAGGAAAATTTCCCTGATATACTTGGATCGGCTGGTTTCTCAAGGTATTCATTTCATAAATAAACTGTTACAGCTCTTACTTGCTTGGACCTTAAAGCCTGTGTAAAATTATTTCCAATGATGCTTCTTCCTTCTTTAGCCATCCGGGTATGGAATTTATTACACCTTTTTTTCTGTTTTTGAAAATAGTCACCTTAGAGAAACTAACAACAGCAAATACATAACTGCTGCTTTTAAAATGCAGATTAAGGAACATTATTTTAACAACAATTCACTAAACTGTATTTATATTCTTTAAAATTCAGGCTTTGTGGTCTAGTCGGCTGGCATTAAACCTTATTTTGATGTGCAGTTAGGGTCAAGGACGTGGAAAGGGCTGTTGTGTTTGTGAGGTTGTGATGAATGGAGGCACATCCCTGAGTTAAATTGTAGCTGATGGACCCTTCAAATAGGCCAAGTTGGGCCTGTCAACTTAGACATGCGGCAAAGGGGGTAAGGAAAAGGGTTAGTGATGTCACTGTGACTGCAGTTTTTGGAGCTGAAGCAGGGTGGGGGTGAAAGAAGTATGGGCCAAAGTCTGGTGGCCCGTGAAGGGTGGGGAAATGGGTTTATCACTGACAAGATATGTTGTGGGAGGGAGTGAAAGGGGAGTTGTGGGTAGATCCATATACTAACAGCTCAGAGTAACATTGTGTGCCTCTGCAACTGAACTGTGGAAACTGGGCCCTCCAGTCTGTCACTCATTCTACTTCAAAATTATGTCAAACTGTTTGATATAATGTTCGGGGGAAAATTACATCACAGAATTTCTGGTGGAGCTGGCTTTTAAGCACAAGCCACCCAGTGTTGTATGTGTGTGAAAGTGTTGTATGTGTCTGTCTTTCTTATTAGCTTGTCACGGCTTGTCATGTCTTTGCAGTGAAATGTAAAGTGTCCTTATTACTACAGTAAAACCCCATTTTTCGTTCCCAGATTTTACATCAGTTTTGTCAGTCACGTCAAATTTCCTATGTTCACTATATTAATTCTCCCCATTTTTGCATTAACATATTTACACTTTTCCTGCATTTTACACTTTTTGAAAGCATTTTTGTGAAGAAAAAAACTCATGTAATCAACATAAACTGCGCTGGCATGGCATTGGCCTTAAAAGTATAGTGTTTATAAATTTTACGCAGTCAAGTTACTTGACACTTTGCATTTATTTAAACATATATTTCGTGTTTTGTTGTTGGCATTATGTGTCTAATTGACTACGACATTCTGGTGTCAGCTTGGCTTTGTTTACACATCTGGAAGTTTTTCATGCTAGGCATGACTTGTTTCGAGAATTTACTCTTGTTGTGCAATGCAAATATTTATCTAAGTATTTTACAAGACTTTTATAAATGGTGACACTGATAGTTTGCTTGTGTATGTTTCTCTGCACATTGAAGGGGCCACAGTACATTAAAACCTCAAAATAGCGATAATAGTGTCAGATGTCGACCCTTTGCCAACATAACAAAAATACTTATGCATATATTTGCACTCGAGGATGTGAATAAATTCTCGAATATCGTCGTATGAAACATGAAAAAATACAAAAGAATGGAACTTGTGGAGTTTTACTATGTAAATAATTAATTCTGGTAAACAGCTTCCTGTCTAATCAATTATGATGAATGAAATTATGTCAAAAATTTCTACTTTCCATAAAATTACCAGTTCTGCCTTGCAATTAAAAAGGTAAAAATTTTGGTAACCTTTATTACATAATAAACTCCCTGGCGAGTATTTTGACACCTGTTATGTACATATATCACAAATGAACTACGAAAATGCAAGGCTGATCCAGTAAGCATATTTTACCATTTAAAACATTATTTACTGCATTTTACATTTTCCTGGATTTTACACCATTTCACTGAAGTCCCTTGAAAAGCGTAAAAACGGGGTTCTACTGTATATTATATACTGGCTGGCCAGTGCTTTGGTTTGGTATCGCTGATGGTAGACACAAAAAAATGAACAAACGGAGATGAAACTAAATGTTTCTTCTATATCTGGTAGCTCAATACCTCCAACCTATAATACGCAACTTCCCATCCTACATCAAGGAAATAAACCACTTCCTGGAATGTCTCAAATCTATCCTCATGCCCCTCCCACCTGATAACTTCCATGTCACCATAGATGCCACATCCTACATTTCCCACCTAGAACACTACCTTTCCCAATGTGCACCCAAAATCCTCCCAAGAACCTTATTTCTTTTCACACTTGCCAATTTTATCCACATCAAAATACTTCACCTTTCAGGACCAAAGATGGGAAGTTGCTCTCCAAAACATTCTCTCCTCCCACTGTCCTCCTGGTCTAAACACATGTTCACCTCTCCCCCTCCACCATCCACAATTCACTTATACATTAGTGTGTGTGGGTGGATGAGTGTTTCTAGTCTTACCTTTTTAATTTTATAATGACCCCCCCCCCCAGCCACTTAACATTATTTGGATCACTTTTTGATCTATACTGTGTTGTTTGCATTGGCATGGCTCAGTCAGTACTTATCAGTACTTTTATTTCCACATTCACCCAGCCCACCTCATGACCTAAGTTGTGAGTAATTGTCCCCTTTCTCTTCTCTTGTACTGCCTTACATTGAAATATACAATTTCATAAAGCTACAAGAAACCGTGTCATCACCATTTGTGCCCCCCCCCCTTTTTTTTTACTGATGGTGGGACCAAACTATGAGACAGAGAGAGAGAGACAGAGACAGAAGAGAATAAGTACTAATTGGAATAAATTAATACCTGGGCAATGCCAGGCTTTCAGCAGCAATACATATTCATTAAAATTTGAACAGGTAGCAACTTTTTCCCTGCTTATCAATCAGGTTCTATGGCACTAACAACATTTTGTGAAATCACATTGTAGGGGCATTAATGTTTAAATGGTTCATTTGCAGTAACACATGCATATTGGGCATCTACAATGCCACAACTGCTAACAGGATAATGTTGATAATAGTGGGGATCAAAACATTGTAATAATGAAATCTGTATACAGTCTTGTTTATATGGCTTCATTATTTCTGTTACTTTCTTGGAATAATAACTTCTGTTCACTTGCCAACATTCTCACAAAATTGTAAGAAAGGTTCTAGTTTTTAATTTCTCAATTTTGATTATCTATCATGAGTGAAAGAGTAATGGACACAGGGAGGAGATCAGAAATAGAAGCAAGGAAAGGAAGAGATGGACAATGGGTGGAAGAGGGAGGAGAAGGACAAGTAGGAGGTACAGAGGTAGGAGACAATGTAGAAAAGACAGTAAATCCACTGAATTTACCATAAATGATTTTCTGTGGAAACATCTGTTTTCTAAATTCTCTTTCTTTCCTCATAGGGAAAGCAATGCAAAGCAGAGTATTTATTTGATTGGTGTATTTTCTTGGTGCACCTGTTTTCAAGATGTCTTTAATTTCCTTTACTTTGTATTGCATATCAGACTCTGTCACAATGAAGTGTGGCTGGTTTATGGTAGCTACAGTCTATATAGCTAACATTTCATTATGAACCTATTTTCAGCTTTTTAGGTCATTGTTAGATAGGTCATTTATTATTAAATATTAGTCCATCCAACATCTGGATATCTTCAAAGTTATACAAAGATTGTGTTTCAAAGATATGAATCAGCTTTGGAAAATAGTCTTACTGACATTTTGTGGACTTGTTCTCTCTTTGCTTGAAACTCTTGGCTTCTTGTAACATTCCACTGAGTTCATGTGTGTTTTCTATGCTTGACTCTTGTAAATCTTCCTTGACTTCTATAAATTATATTTGGATTCTTAGATTTTTGTTAAAGAAGTTGCATATTGTTTATAAACCTCTTGTCAAACATTCATTTAAATGGTCTTTCCTTAGACCTCTTCGTTATTTCTCACTTTTCAAATCCCATTCTCATACTTTGAAAACAAAATTTATTTAATATTCCTCTTTCTTTCTTCTAATAATTTTTTCCATTGAACCATCTTTTGCAGAGGCATTCTGAGCCATAAAGACATCATGTCTTATTCACCATCTCTACTGACCACATTGTTGATTGTATGTTAATTCCCAGTCTTCCTTATGCTCTGTCAATTATTTTTTTATTTTTTCCCTGTTTGTTCTGATAGACTATAGTAAATCTAAATAATTTCCCACTGAACGTTTACTGTTAAGTACATGAATTCTTTTCTACACACACACACACACACACACACACACACACACACACACACACACAATATGTGATGTTTATTTTTATTGTGTATCAAAATTATCTGAAGTACAATCTATCATGTCTTAATAATATTTTGTGTGATTGTATTGTTGTTTCAGGTTTTCAGGAGACAGAACCTGATACTGTGAGCATGGTACAGAGGGGATCATTTTCCATTTTACTGGAGAAACAGTGCCAAACTGAATTGTAAAATATATGTTGATCTGTGTAGATTTCTTTCAGAAATCAAGTACCTTTAAGTTTTATTAATCTAAATGTGCACAAAATTCTAGAGCTTCTGTATCAACAGAATACAACTTCTCAGGGGAAGAATCTATCAATCCCTATCTAGCCTATCTTAAAAGTACCAGAAACATACAAAGTGCCTGATAGCTAATACTTCATAATACATAAATAACTACATTAACTAAAAAGAAAGATTATATAGGATTTGCACTGATTATTGAGCATTTTATATCCACCAAATCTTGTATATTTTTGATTATATCAGAGTATTCAGAATACAAGATACAAATGAAATGGTAAAATCATTAATGAATATGTGTGATATTTAATAAATGTTACCTTTGTGAGTTGCAGTAAGTACAGTAATTGTTATAAGGAACAGTAGGTCTATTCCTGCAAAATCTATGCCAAAGATTTATTTCAGTTGTATTGTGATACTATTGAATCAGGTCACATAAGCCTGTATATTTTTACTACAAAGAAGAGAATTTACATCCTACAAATTTGAGATTATTTTCTTACCTGTTTTTGTAAAGCAAATAATCCAACAGTCCTTATCTGACGTTAGAACATTTCATCAATTTAATAAATGTGTATGTCATTTGTATATTAATAATTATAAGCTTTTTCATATTGTTACTTCTGAATTGGTTTTTATTTAATCAGTTAATTGTAAATTTTTTTATTGTATACATTTTTATTGTGACTGTATCCAAGGAAACCATACCATAAATGACACAATAGGACTTTATTGAACAATGAATGAATAAAACATAGGTTAAAATATTATGTTATTAATTTTCAAGCATGCTTGAATTATGTGTTGCACACAATCATGGCATTACTGTGGTATGATAAATTCTGCAACTTACAATTCTTAAGCAAAACATGCTTACAAATATATATTTTCTTAATTTCATTTTTGTACTAATCAAAATGCAGCTTTAATTCTAAAGACTTTTGGTAACAAAAGTGATTTACACTTCAGCTGATATCCGAATATACAGCTTAAAGAAAATTTATTTTGTAACTTGTGATATGGTTTCAGGAGATGGTCAGATTTTCAAAACTACAAATATTTTGCAAAGCAAAAAGTTTGGTAGCACTAAATGACATAGTTCTCATCTTTCAAAGTAGCTAAAACTTAGAACATTAGTATTTGTTAACAAAACAATGCCATTGTTTCAACTTTGTGACTTTTGTATAGTTCTGTGACCAAAGTTTTTATGGAGAATTTGGATATTTATATATATTTATCAAATAAAGAATGATGATCCTAGATACTTCGTTTTATTCATCACACTATAAAACCATTACTTATCTGAAATAAAATCTGTCACTCAGGCAGATATTCTTATTGGTTGATTGACACTTGAAGCAGCATCTTTAATGAGCAGTTAGTATGTGTGTGGGTGTGTGTGTGTGTGTGTGTGTGTGTGTGTGTGTGTGTGTGTTTGTGTGTATTAGCATCAGACTGTCCACCTCCGTAGTCTAGTAGACAGCTTAGTGGATTGCCATGCAGGGGGACCTAGGTTTGAATCCCGGTTAAGTCAGAGATTTCTCTGCTCGGCAACTGGGTGTTATGTCGTCCTCATCATCATTGACATGCAAGATACTGAAATAATAATAATCATCATCATCATCAGTGTTCTGCCAAAAGGCAGGTTTTCAGATGGTAGTTCTCCACTCTGTCCGGTCTTCTGCCGTCCTCTTCAGGTCCACATATTTTCCTCTTACCCTTATGTCATCTGTCATCTTGTATCGCCTTCTACCACTCAGTCTTTTCCCACAAACCAGTCCTTCAAAACATCTGTTAGTATGTACTCCCTTCTCAACAAATGTCCCAACCAGTTCTTTTTCCTTTCTCTTATAACCTTCAACAGACATCTCTCGCCAACCATTTCCAACTCTTTCATTACTCACTCTTTCTGTCCAACTTATCCTCTCCATTCTCTTCCACATCCACATCTCAAATGCTTCTAACCTTTTTTCATCCTCTTGACTCAGTGTCCATGTTTCTGAACCATATAGTGCCACACTCCAGATGAAACATTTGCCAAGCCTTTTCCTTCAATCCTTATGTAATTTGCCACATAACAGTCTCCTCTTTCTGTTGAATGCCTCCTTCGCTATGGCAATTCAAGTTTTCACCTCCTGGTGGCATCTTAAGTCTTCGGTTATTGTGTTCCAAGATATTTAAATGCACTTACTTGGTTAATGGTAGTTTGTCCTATTTTAATATTGGCCACTCTGTGTCTTGTACTGAAGACCATAATCTTTGTTTTTGCTTCATTTATTTTCACCCCATATTTCACACAAGCATCATTTAGCTCTTTCAGCATGTTGTTCGCTGTCCGCTCACTTTCTGCCACTAATACCATGTCATCATCAAATCTTATGCATTCTATTCTCTTTCCACCAAACCTCTTTTCCCATCTAAGCCTTTTGCAATAATCTTTTCAAGGTATACGTTAAACAACAATGGGGAAGGCAACAACCCTGATATATCATTTCCAATCCTTATCCTCATTTTCCGGTTTAAATATAGATTTTGTATAAAAATATAGATTTTGTATAAGTCATCTGTCTTTCCAGTCTACTCCTTTCCTCTTCAAAATATCCGTCTGCTTCTTCCACTGAACTCTATCAAAAGCCTTTTCTAAGTCTATAAAAACAGCAAAGATTTCTCTGCCTTTTTCCATATATCTTTCCCCTATAGCTCTTAATAGGCCAATAGAATCTCTTGTAACTTTTCCTCTTCTAAATCCGAACTGTTCTTCTGCAATCCTTCCATCCATCTTGCCATATAGCCTTCTATTCAACACTCTCAGCAACACTTTAGCAGCATGAGAAATTAGACTGATGGTACCATAACTGTTGCAAGAAAGTCCTCGGCCCATCCCCTTTGTCATAATCTCATTACAGAGGTATACTAGTTCTTTTCTAGCCTTGTTGCTCAGACTCTTCAGCAGTTCTGCTGGTATATCATCAATTCCACATGCCTTTCTATTTTTGATCTCCTTCAGTGCCTTTTCTACTTCTGCTTCCAATATGGTGTATCCCTTTCCATCTTCCGGCACATATTGCTCCTCTTCAACCTTACTTTTGCTTTGTATTTCATCCCCCTTGTACAGACATTCAATATATTCTTGCCATCTGTTCAAAACTTCCTGAGGTTCTTCTGCTACAGTACTATCCACTCTATTTCCATGTTATTCTTCTTTCTTTTATGTTCAAAAACTATATCGCTAGCCAGTCTATACACCCACATTTTGGTTTGTGTGTGTTTGTTTACCTATCCTTTTGCCCCCAAGGTCTTTCCTCTCCCAGGATTGGAATGACTCCTCACGTGCTCTTTTAAACCCGCATCCTTTCCTTTTACCTCTCCTTGACTGTTCTTTTCCTGAAGAAGCAACCCAGGGTTGCAAAAGCACAGCATTTGTGTGTGTGTGTTTTTTTTTATTTGTGTTTCTGTCTGTGTACCTGTGCTCTTTCGCCTGGTAAGTAAACTACATCTACTTTAATAGAGATCATTTAACTTACCCAAAGCACAAGCACATAGATACACAAATAAAAACACACACAAACACAAAAATTCAAGCTTTTGCAACCATTTGTTGCTTCATCAGGATAAGAGGAAGAAAGGAGGGGGTAACTGGGTGGTAACTGTTAGGGATAATGTACAAATCCATGTAGTATGGCCAACTCAGAGAACTAGGTCAACTCAATATCAATGGCATTGGTCTGTTGTCAAGTCTGTAGGGCAACCCACATTGTAAAGAATGCTCTAGCAACAGTTTCCACCAGGATGTCATATATATATGCCTTACAGACGTGAAAACAGACCAAGGCCATTAATATTGAGTTGACCTAGTTCTCTGAGTTGGCCATACTACATGGATTTGTACACTATCCCTAACAGTTACCACCCAGCGGGCAACAGCACAGTGGAATGCTGGCTTAGGACACTCAAAGCAGTGTTCATGTCTCAGAGCATAGAGTGCACACATGGTGTATGGTGAAACCTTCAGGCTGCCTTCAGATTTTTCCACCATACAACAAGGCTGCAGTACAGAAGGTTCTTGCTCCTTTGTACTACAAACAGTGGCGTAGCTATGTCACCAAGGGCCCCAGGGCAAAAATTACATTGGGGCCCTCTTTAAACTAAAGCTATACAGATGCATAACTTCATCATCAGCTCCCTACCGCCCACTGGAAGACATAATAAGGCAAACCTAAATACTACTAAGTAAATTATTATGTTTCACGCAGCAGGTAATATTTAATCGTACCAAAAATGTTCAAATGTTTGTTAAGCTTATGGGACTTAACTACGGGGTCATCAGTCCCTAAACTTACAAACTACTTATCAACTACCTTATACTAAGGACGGCACAAATATCCATGCCCGAGGGGGGATTCGAACCCCCGACCGTAGTGGCCGTGCAGACCGTGACTGGAGCGCCTCAGTCTCCTCGGCCACCGCGGTCGGCATTAATCGCACCTCTAGTATAAGTGTGAAAGTTTGTTTGTTATGCTTTCACGCAAAAATTACTAGGTGATTTGGACGACATTTTCCAGAGGGATAGAGTTGGACGTGGGTAGGACATACAGATGAAAATGCCCCATGGGATATTATTCGTCAGCGGCGACAGCAGGCGGACCGTTGTCAGTGCCGACAACTCACCCTCGCTAAACTACTGCGCTGTTAGCTCATTTTGTTGACAGCCCACTCAAAGAAGGAAAATAGGGAAATATTCATGTAGGATGGTTTCATCAAAAGTTAGTTGCCGGATTTTGTTTGATGAAACACTTTGGATTGAGCCATGCCCCTACCAGGCTTCTTGAAGTATATGTTAGTGTCTGGCCAGGAAAAAGTAATAAGTAAAATAACTAAGTCGATATCTTCGCTTATTATCGTGACAGTGGGGTAGAGGGCAGCGTCTTGATGCACAATTCACTATTGAGACAAAGTAATTATTACATGATACTTCTGATCCGTGAGTGTAAGTAAACATTTAAATGGCAGAATAAACAAATAGTATGCGGGTAGAAACTTACCTTAAAAGATTGCGTGAAGAGCTGAATTCTCACCATTACTTCAAAACACAGTGAAGTTGTTTGTTTTCACATAGAAGAAGTGAGCAGAATGCGGCGGAAGGTATAGTGTTAGTATGAACGTAAATTGAAGAGCGAATAGTTCTTATGGTATGTTCAAATGTCTGTAAATCTATCGGACCAAACTGCGTGGTGATCAGTCCGTAGCTTACAAACTACTTAAACCTAGGTAAACTAACCTAAGGACAACACACACACCCATGCCCCAGGGAGGACTCGAACCTCCACAGCGAGCAACCGCGCGCTTCGCAGTGAGGCGCTTTAGACCGCTCGGCTACTTCACCGCGGCTTCTTATGGTATGGGAAGGCGCCGTTCCCAGAAAAAAAAAAGCCACAATATGTCGAATCCATTACCCGCCTACCATTGCAAGGCAGTGTGTAGAAATTTATGTAGATTGTGTTCGGTATTCCTTTCAGTGTTAACGCATTTGTGGAAAATAAACATGCCTGTTTCCTGGCGCAACGCATTTTGTGGAAACTACGCACTCTCCAGGTCTGTCTGCGTAGTACGTCATCTGTGATTTATGAGGTGCACTGTGGAGGGGTCGGTATAACTTAGTGAAACACCTTGTAACTTCCTTTTGCGACGTAATGCGGTAGACAGAGTGGGGGCTCGCTTTCTCGCTACTCGTTTTGCAGGCGCACGAAGAACGGCAGTGCCTAACCATTCCAGCGGTCTGCCCTTTCCCACACATTCTGCCCTCCACCCCTTCCTGCTGTCATCTGTCACATCCCCACAACAAATCATATGCCCAATACTGTTCTACTGTACTTAAATATGCTGTACACATTTAATATTTTTTTTTTTTTTTTTGTGAGTTACATATGACTTACGTGTCGCCAGAGTAAAGTGCCGGCGTGTCATTTGCTATGTCGCTAATAATTTTGGGTTGGTACTCCTGTAAGTCTTTCATTCCACAACATTATTTGCGTACAGTTCCATCATTATTTTTCTGCATTGTTACTACAGTCTTTATTAGGTGTTGTTTTGATAATTTTTAGTTTGCTGAATGACGTTTCGGCTGCTGCAGAAGAATAAAACAAAATATTTCCATAACCTCACATTCTAATAATGCATATTTTATTATAATTTCCTTACATAATTGAAGAACTGTCCATGTTGAGGTCAATTTCGGCAGGAGAAATTAAAAGTCGAAATTCCTTCATTCAACTAAAATATTATACAGTGGCGTAACTGGGGGGGGGGGGGGGGGATAGATCTGCTTGACAAGCAAAATTTTAGTCAGTTTCCAGACAGACTACCATCTACCACTCCCATTGAAGAAACTAATTCACTCCCATCCAATGAATGATTATGGTAAAACACCCGAAGTTTTCAATCTTTACCTTTACCCCATAGTTACGCCACTGATATTATATAGAGTATAACGTCTATTATCCAAAGTAATTTGGGGACACGGATATTCGGAAAACCATTTTATTCGGATATTCGAACTGTTCACTTCTATTTGCCAATAAGAAGTACAGTACAGTAAATGTATTTATATTGTATTTGGAGGAGCGCGATCCTATACATTGCACGCCGTGACACTTGGAAGACGCGGCTGTTGCTGTGAGCAGCTTTGATGCTGCCGCTACTTCTGCCGACTGGAGTGTACCGACTGTTGGACACGTTCGTGGCAGCTTCGCCTGTCAGCAGCGCCACATACTGGTGTCTTGTGAAGGCCAATTAGGAGCTTTGTTCTGCCAGCCGCCAGCAGTGGCCCAGTGCGGCGACTGTGGGAAAGTGCATATGATGGACGATAGGGTGGGAGGGTAAAAAAATTAAAAAAAATTGGACGCTCTACTGTAACTTCTTTCGATCGTAGCTCACGAAGGCCGAGGGGCCCCTGGAGCTCGGGGGCTCCGGGACACTGCCCCGCCTAGCCCTATGGTAGCTACGCCACTGACTACAAATGAGGAACTGCATTTTGATTTGTCGACCCTTAACTGCATCTTGTCATGTGGAGCTGCCAATTTTCGTACATAAAAACCTGTCTCACTCCACTAATGTCATGCTCTACACAGGTGTAGGCACCTTTACAACTGTCTTACATTTGATTTTATCTAGTCTTAGAAAGAGTCATGCACACTGTGATACTCTTGATTAAGGCCAAACCACATAGTGTCCCTCAATTGAGTTAGACCCACATACCTACTATTGTCAGAAAAGCTGGACCAATGACACAAATCAGACAGCAGTTGGACTGTGACGAGTGTTACAGGGCCACTACTGTACCTTATCTTTATAAATGATTTAGGAGACAATGTGAACAGTTCTCTCAGACTGTACACAGATGATGCTGTCATTTATCTAATAGTAACGTCACCAGGAGATCAAAAGGAACTGCAAATTGAAGGTGTAGTGCAAAAATTGGTAACTGACCCTGAATAAGTGTGAAGTCATCCAAGGCAGCTCTAAAAGAAATCCTTTAAAATTTATTTTCACAAGAAATCAGTCAAATCTACAGCCCATAAATTCAATTAATCAGCTAGGAATTACAATTGCAAACAATTAAATTGAAAAGAAAACATAGAAAATATTGAAGAAAAGCGAACCAAAAGCTACATTTCATTGAAGATGCAATAGTTCTACTGTAGCGAGAAGCTCAGGCAGGCAGGTGTTAAAAATGTTAAAAAATCAAAAGTTTCTCACAAAAGTAAAGTAAAAATAATGTTAGCATTTTTCACCAGAATGTTGGGGGACTAAAGAATAAAATAGATGAGCTTTTGGTTTGTTTAGATGATATAGAAACTGATAATGTAATAGAATACTATGCGTTATGAGCATCACATTGGCACTGGTATGGAAAATGTGAATGTGAATGGATATAAATTAGCTTCAAATGTAACTAGAGATAATAAGATAATAGTTGTCATATATGTCAAAAGCTATCACAGTGCAAAAAATTTAGAAACAAAAAAGGTTTTGTGTAGAGCAACATATTGAAGCATGTGCCAGCCAGCTTAAACTTAATGATGATTACCTTATAATTGTAACAGTATATAGGTCCCCTTTAGGAAACAACCAGCTATTTCTGGAAAACTTGGTTGCCTTGTTGTGCTGTCTGTCAGATATTGGGAAACAAATTATTATTGGTGGTGATTTCAATGTTGATTCACTAAAAGACTGTAATAGGAAGAAACACCTAAAAGTCTTACTTGCCTCATTCAATCTGACTCTCGTTATTGATTTTCCTTTCTCAGGTAGTAAAGGACAGCAGTGCATTGATAGATAACTTTTTTATAGTCCAAGAGAAGTATAATAACGTAAATTCTTGTCCTGTTGAGACTGGTCTTATTGTTAATGGTGCACAGCAAGTAACATTATATGACATAGCTCCATTCAGCAATTCGAAATAGCCCTCCAGAGTTGTGCACTCGATTAATGACTTGTTGTTGTTATGGTCTTCAGTCCAGAGACTAGTTTGATGCAGCTCTCCACCATACTCTATCCTGAGCAAGCATTTCATCTCCTCATAAGAACGGCAACCCACATCCACTTGAATCTGCTTACTATACGCGTGTCTCCCTCTGCAATGTTTACCCCACACACTTCCCGATTCCCCGATGTCTAAGAATGTGTCCCTCCAAGCAATCCCTTCTTTTAGTCAGGGTATGCCAAAAATTCCTTTTCTCACCAATTCTGTTCAGTACCTCTTCACTAGTTATGCGATCTACCCACCTAATCTTCAGCATTCTTCTGTACCACATTTCAAAAGCCTCTATTCTGTTCCTGTCCGCACTGCTTATCGTCCATGTTTCACTCCCGTACAAGGAAACACTCCACACAAATGCCTTCAGAAAAGACTTCCTTACACTTAAATTAATATCCGATGTTAGCAAATTTCTCTTTTCCAAAAATGCTTTTCTTCCCATTGCCATTCTGCATTTTATATCCTCTGTACTGTGACCATCGCATGTTATTTTACTACCCAAGTAACAAAACTCATCTACCACCTTCATTGTTTCGTTACCTAATCTAATTCCTTCAGCATTGCCTGATTTTCTAAAACCGCATTCCATTATTTTTGTTTTGCTCTTGTTAATGTTCTTTTTATACGCTCTCTTCAACACACTGTCCATTTCATTCAACTGCTCTTCCAGGTCCTTTGCTGTCTCTGATAGAATTACAATGTCACAGCAAAACGCAATGTTTTTATTTCTTCCCCCTGAACTTGAATCCCTATTCCAAATTTTCCTTGCTTTCTTTCACCGCCTGCTCAATGTACAAATTGAATAACATCGGAGAAAGGCTACAACCCTGTCTTACTCCCTTCCCAACTGATGCTTCCCTTTCATGCCCTTCGAGTCTAATAACTGCGGTCTGGCTTTTGTACAAGTTGTAAATAACTCTCCTTCCCCTATATTTTACCCCTGCTGACTTCAGAATTTGAAAGAGTGTATTCCAGTCAACATTGTCAAATGCTTTCTCCAAATCTACAAAAGCTAAAAATGTATGTTTGCCTTTCCTTAATCTATCTTCTAAGAGTGAGTATTGCCTCCTGGGTTCCTATGTTCCTCCTGAAGCCAAACTGATCTTCCCCGAGGTCAGCTTCTGCCAGCTTTTCCATTCTCCTGTAGATAATTCGTGTTAAAATTTTGCAACCATGACTTATCAAACTGATGGTTCTGTAATTTTCACACCTGTTTGCGCCTGATTTCTTTGGAAGGGAGATTATTACATTTTTCTTAAAGTCTGAGGGTATTTCACCTGTCTCATACATCCTACACACCAGTTCAAATAGTCTTGTCATGGCTGGCTCTCCCAAAGACTTTAGTAGCTCTGAGAGTATGTCATCTACTCCTGGGGCATTGTTCCGACCTAGGTCTTTCAAGGCTCTGTCAAATTCATCTCTCAGTATAGTATCTCCTATTTCATCTTGATCTACTTCCTCTTCCCTTCCTACAATATCGTCTCTAAGTTCATTTCTTTTGTAGAGCTGCTCTATGTACTCTTTCCACCTTGCAGTTTTCCCTTCTTTGCTGAAAACTGGTTTCCCATCTGAGTTCTTGGTATTCATAGAGCTGTTTTTCTTGTCCCCAAATGTCTCTTTTATTTTCCTGTAGGCGGTATCTACTTTTCCCCTTCATATACATTCTTCTACAGATTTGCATTTGGCTTCTAGCCACTCCTGCTTAGCCATTTTGCACTTCCTGTCAATCTCATTTTTTAGTCGTCTGTACTCCATTTTGCCTGTTTCATTTACTGCATTTTTATATTTTCTCCTTTCATCAATTAAATTTAGTATTTCCTGTGATATCCAAGGATTGTTTGTAGGTCTTGCCTTTCTACCTATTTTGTCCTCTGCTGCCTTCACTATTTCATCTCTCAGTGCTACCCATTCCTCTTCTACTGTTTTATTTCCCCCTGTTTCTATCGATTGTTGCCTAAATTTCCCCTCTGAAATTCTCCAGAACTTCACTTTCCTTCAATTTATCTAAGTCCCATCTCCTTATTTTCCTACCTTTCTGCAGTTTTTTCAGTTTCAGCCTACAGTTCATGACTAACAAGTTATGGTCAGAGTCTATATCTGCCCCTGGTTATGTCTTACAATTTATCACCTGGTTTCGGAATCTATGTCTTACCATTATAAAATCTATCTGATACCTTCCGGTGTCTCCTGGTCTCTTCCACGTATACAACCTTCTTTTATGATTCTTGAACCACATGTTTGTTATGATTAAACCATGTTCCATGCAAAATTCTACCAGGCGACTTCCTCTTTCATTCCTGCCCAGTCCATATTCACCTACTATTTTTCCTTCTCTTCCTTTTCCTACTACCGAATTCCAGTCTTCCATCACAATTAAGTTTTCCTCTCCCTTAACTGTCTGAATAATTTCCTTTAGCTCCTCATATATTTCTTCGATCTCCTCATCATCGGCAGAGCTAGTTGTTATATAAACCTGTACTACTGTTGTCGTATCTATCTTGACAATGATAATGCGACCACTGTGCTGCTCATAGTAGTTTACCTGCATTCCTATTTTCTTATTCATTATCAGCCCTACTCCTGTGATACCCCCAACTGATTTTGTATTTATAATCCTGTACTCACCTTCTAACGTCCATCACCTCTTTTCGGAATGACTCAAACTGAGCCCTAATATATTCCTGAATCACGGAAACGTTTATTAGTTCTCAGTCTATAACGAAATCATTCCACTGTAGGTGAAGTTGAACTTATCTTATATGCTGGCTGAAGTCCATTGCGTTGTGAGTTATCTTTGGCATTCACTAAAGAAATTGATTCTACAGGATCTTCTCTTAAATTAAAACCATTTTAGTTGATATGGAAACGATTTTATTTCCACTTAAACATTGCACAATCAAGAAATGCAGCAGCAAGCCAACAGAGCTGCTTACAGGTTTCTGGCCACTCGAAAACTCTCTAACCGACTCTATCACCGACTGACTAAACAATGGTTTCTCTCAAACATCCCTCCACACAACTGTGTAATAACATTGATGACAAAGTTTTGCAATTCAGAATTAAACAATATTCTTTTACATCAAATATGACAAAATACAGAAATTAAAATATTACATTTAAGCTTTGACTATTTATGTCAATGTATGTACTTGTTTCATGACATTTGTATTTAAATGTAGTACACAAATTTAACGTCATCCTTTTGACTAGTATTTACTGTGCTCAAATTATTTACATTATGTGTGTTTTCGAAATGCACACATATTTGTTATGTCAATAGTGTGTAGGCGTAATATTATTTTGACATGGTATTTTAATGTGTTTCGGTTTGCGGTCAAATTATTTATTAATACGGATTTGTATATGGTTGTCGTAGTTTTGTTAATTTCGAAGATAGTTTCTTAGTACCAAACGGATTATTAATTTTAGTGCATGAAAAATTATCAGTATTTAATTTAGGATCTAGTGATATATAAAACATGGTCTGCCCTAATTTATTTAAACAAAAGGTATATATGAAATCATGTTGTGCAATAGTTTATAACATGTAGCATTATTGTTTTCATACAAATTAGTATCTATATAGGTTCAGCAATTTCCGAAACTAAGTGTAATGCACTTTTAGTGTTTGCAGCTATTATTTACGAAAGTATTAAAAACTGAAAATTACGTAAAAGGTCGGCCAAAGTTATATTTAAATCAATGTACTATTTCTTAAAAGCGTTTTACTAACAGTGTTAATAGAATTTCAAACAGAAGGCAAAAATGTGAAATATCACATGTCCGGTAATGAAGTTTTACTTTAGGTATCAGATCTTTCGTGTTTCAATGTTGGCAACTGATTTTTAGGAGTGTTCAACATAGCAGAAACATTACAACCTGACCAGAAATCCTGTTCATCCTGCCACCGAACTTCACTAATCCTCACTATATCTAACTTCAACCTATCCATTTTCCTTTTTAAATTTTCTATTTTTCCTACCCGATTAAGGGATCTAACATTCCACGCTCCGATCCGTAGAATGCCAGTATTGTCTTTCCTGATGACAACATCCTCCTGAGTAGTCCCCACCCGGAGATCTGAATGGGGGACTATTTTACCTCCGGAATATTTTACCCAAGAGGATGCCATCATCATATTTCCATACAATAGAGCTGCATGTCCTCGGGAAAAGTAACGGCTGTAGTTTCCCCTTGCTTTCAGCCGTTCGCAGTAGCTGTGTGGCAAAGCCACATTAGCTAATGTTACAAGGCCAGCTCAGTCAATCATCCAGACTGTTGCCCCTGTAACTACTGAAAAGGCTGCTGCCCCTCTTCAGGAACGACATGTTTGTCTGGCCTCTCCACAGATACCCCTCCGCTGTGGTTGCACCTACAGTACGGCTATCTGCATCGTTGAGGCACGCAAGCCACCCCACCTCGGCAGTGTCTGTGTTTCATGGGGGTGGATTAATGACTTAACAACTAGAAATTTCAATAAAAGTCTACAGCAGTTAGACTGGGATGTGGTTTATAAGTAACATGATGTTAATTTAAAATATAACTTATTTCATGATACATTTGTAAGGGTATCTGAAAACTGTTTCCCCAAGAAATTAGTTAAATATAATTGTCAGAAACAATGCAAAAAAACCATAGCTTACTAAAGGAATAAAAATATCTTGTAACTGAAAAATGGAACTATATGTATCAGCAAGAAAGAGTAATAACTCAAAAACAATAAAATATTATACAAACTACTGTGCTACATTAAGAAAAGTTATTAAAAAATCAAGAAGCATGTGCATCTTGTTTGAGATTAGTTCCTCTGATAATAAAATTAAAAAAGAAAATTTGAATATTATTAAAAGGGAGACATGGCAACCAAGAGCAGAGGAAGAGGGTATTACCATCAAAACAAATGAAAACTTTAGTAACAAAAAGTCAGAAGATGAAAACATTTTCAATGATTACTTTTTAAAAGTTGTAGAGAAAATAGGATCTAAATGTTCATTAGAAGTAGCAAGGCAGTTAAATGGAAGAGGCCATACCTACACAACTGAAATTCCACCCCCTCTCCCTCAAGGGTAAAAGGCCATATGCAAGTGATGGCATTTCCAGCAGGGTATTAAAAGCTTGTTCTAAAGAGGTAAGTGGGATTCTCAGTCATATATGTAATAGCTTTTTAAAGCAGGGTATTTTCCTGGATAGTCTGAACTATGCTATCTAACCTTTACATAACAAAGGGGATACATCTGATGTCAACAACTACTACCCCATCTCACTTCTGACAGCATTATCCAAAATTTTTGAAAAAGTTATGTATTCTCAAGTTGGTTCACATATTAGTAAAAATAAAGTTGTAACAAAATGTCAGTTTGGTTTTCAAAAACGTTTTTCAACAGAAAATGCTATATTTAACTTCACTGATGAAATATTAAATGCTTTGAATAAACGGACATCACCAGGTGGGACTTTTTATGATCTCTCAAAGGCTTTTGTTTGTGTAAATCATGGGGTTCTTCTAGATAAGCTTAAGTATTGTGGTATGAGTGGGACAGTGCCCAAATGGTTTAAATCATACTTAACTGGAAGAGTTCAGAAAGTTGAAATAAGCAGTTCACAAGATACAGAAGAAATGATTAATTCCTCTTGTGGGCAGCCGCAAAACGCACGGACATTCTGCGCTGCCTCGCTCTTTCCACAGTCCAGACGAATGCAGTCATTCGTTGCAAAGGAAAGGCGTTTATAAATAAAAGTACATGTCTGGTGAAAGTGGACTGTATTTTTGAGAAGCGTTACATTCTGTGGCGGCGGATTCACATGCGTCCGAACAGGTTGGCGGTCACCGGCCGAGTCCCCCCGCCGGCCCAGTGCCGGCCGTTTCATTGTGCGAGGGCCGAGCAGGTAGCGGCCAGCCCTACCTGCAGTCCCAGCCTCCTGTCGCTGCTGCGCCCTTGTGGCGCCTCGCACCGGTACCGAACATTCCGCCCACCTAATTTGTATAAATTACACTAATACACAAATCACAAAAAGCACAAGGTAGATTATACAAACAAAACAAAATAAATGGTTGAGGAACTCAGGTCCGATGTACATGGAAGAAACACAAGTTCAATTAGTTGTTGAATGGTTATGAGCATTAAAGTTTACGTTTCCTGTGAAACAACACAAATCTTCGACAGGTTCCTCTTGATGTGCGCACTGAAACCACTCGCACCAAACTGTCAGGATCAGAGTGAGTGCAAACAATGACCCCAGACCGCAACATGAGAGGTGGCGAGTTGTTTTCCTTCAGGAGAACCAATGTACCCGGCTGCAGACTGTCTTTCGCTGACGTCCATTTAGTTCTCTGCTGCAGCTGTGATAAGTAGTCACGTGACCAGCGTTTCCACACGTGCTGCTTACACTGCCGGATGAGCTGCCATCTCGACAGCCCGCATGGTGGCTCCGGAAGCAAGCCTGGCTCTGGGACTGTTGTCAAGGGTTCACCGATAAGGAAATGGCCAGGAGTAAGGTACGAAAAATCATCTGCATTATCAGGAAGTTAGGTCAAGAATTTAATCACGCTTCCATTTGAGTTAGAAGTGTTTATAATTCTTCAAACGTCAGCACTTGCTTTCCCACCACTCTCTTAGATGCATTTTTATGGATTTTATGCCTGCTTCCTATAATCCACCAAAATGTGCCTCATGAGGAGGGATAAAATGTCACTGTATCCCATTTTGTGATGCATAGCTCTCAATTTGTGTTACATCTGAACAATTTGTGGAATTCATGCAGATCATTCCTTGCTCCCACGAACGTCTTTCCATTGTCACTGTACAAGTTTGCACAGACACCTCGTCATGAAATAAATCTTCGGAGAGCAGCAGTGAACGCTTGAGAGGCCAGATAAGTGACAAGCTCCACGTGTACTGCCTTTGTTGCCATGCAAACAACCAAGTCAATGTAGACCTTTGCCTTCGTTTTACATCTCTTTCCACCGTATAGTGGACCACCATAGTCAATCTCACAATTAAGAAAGGTACTTTGATACACGACCTGAAAGTAGTTTTCCCATAAGATGGTTGCAGTAGTAGCCTTCAATCGGTAACAAGGGAGACACTTGTGAATCATTTGCCTGATGACTGAGCTTCCTGTTGGAATCCAGTACCTTGGTCTGGAACTTGCTAACATGAGTTATGATCCTGGATGTAACAAACGATGCTAGGCCATGACTGTTAACTTAGTTACATTATGCTTAGGAGCCAGAATCATGGGATGCCTTTGACTGTAGGAAGTATTTGACTGCCGCCCACCCTTAACAACTGTTCTTCGTCTAAAAACAGATGAAGTGAGATCACTCTGCTTTTCTTGGGCATCGTTCGACCATGTTGTAGCTCTACGATCTCCTTGCAATACTCGCAGTCCAGCGTGGTTGTTTTTCATTGGTAGTTTTACCACGTATCTACTGTTAGCATTCCTTTGTATGGTTCTTTCAAAATACTCCTCACACAAACGCTCTTCTTTCGTTCGCACAGAAACATTCATTTCTTCTTGATGACAGAACCGTTCAACCTGAGTGTTAAGGTGATTAGTGCGTGTGAGGCATGACAGTACATTTCGCGCCTTGGACTTCAAAGACAGAGGAGGTATTTTGCCTGAAACAATCCAGCCGAACGATGTCTCCTGCAATGTTGGATGATTCTTCCTATTCAGCTGGCCTGGCTTCAGTGCGTCAAAAAAGATCGATGCTCCAAGCAGTAGATCAATCTCGCCAGGTTTATGGAAGGCTGGATCGGCTAGTTTTAGGTGCCTAGGAAGCTGCCATGAAGAAATTTCAAAGGATGCTGATGGAAGTGTCCCTGTTATACATGGAAGTAATGCGCAGACGGCATTTGTGCTGTAGTTACCAACTCTTGAGGAAATATTCACCTCACAAAGATGCGACGATTCTACCGTTTGAACATCACTGATTCCACTTATTGGTATCGGACGCCGACTGAGCTGTAGGCCCATCCTATCTACCAGGCTAGAAGATATAAAGTTCATCTGTGATGCACTGTCAAGCAGTGCTCTGCATTGGTGTACCTTACCTTTATTGTCCGCGATGTCTACAAGGACAGTCGATAATAGTACTTCTGTAAGTTGCTGATTTCCCTTCACGGCGCAGTATGTCTGCTGTCCTGGTACACACGTCTCTTGGTCTCTATCGCCACTACGCCACTACCACGGACTCGTTCCTTGTGCAGTAACGTGTTGTGGCGCTTTTTACAAATGCGGCAACTCCCAGCACGGCATTCCCTTTGCCTATGATCCGTGCGCAGGCAGTTGAAACAAAGCTTTTTTCTGCTCACAAAGTCTAGTCTGCTTACAATATCGCTCTCTTTGAATTTGGCACACTTATTTAATAAGTGAGCTGCGCCACAGAATACGCAGTTGGATGATGTTGAGAGGAAGGTTCGTTGCAAATTGTAACCTTCTGCTTTAGTACGCTTGGCGGCCGGCTGGTGGAAATGCTGTAACATTTTGTCTGAATGAATTAGTTCTAACGTCTGACAGCTGGTCTCCAAAAATGCCACCAAATCTTTCAGACGAGGAAAAGTGGTGTTAACTGTTTTAGATTCCCACTGTTTTCTGAGATTCACACTAATGTGATCCAACAAAATGTGTGGAAGTAACACCTCAAGCAGGGGAATGCCGACCTTCAGAACCTCAATTGCGTTCAAATTTGTCATCAGCTGGTTAATTAACAAACGCAAGTCCTTAGGAGATTCCGTTTTGATGCTTGGCAGGTTAAGAAGTTCTTTAACATTCAAATCTACAATTAACTTTGGATTATTGTATCTATGAACAATCAAATCCCATGCAATTTTAAAGTTGCTCTCTGTAACAGGCAAGGTTTCTATCAACTTATGTGGTTCACCAGACACACACGACAACAAGTAGTAATATCGCTGGACATCAGTTAAGGCGTCATTGCTAATAATTAGTGCCTTAAACGTATCAAAGAAGTGCATGAACTCTGCAACATTACCATTAAATGTTGGCAATGAAATTGCAGGGAGCTTTATTTCAGGTGCATTGTATGAAGTTGACAAATGAGGAGGTGCCACAACATTCGTCTGCAGTAATGTAGTTATTTTTTAATCTACATCTAGGCACAAGTCTTCGAACGACACTCTGTCAGCATCATGGGATTCTTCCAGATCGTTAATTTCTAACTGTGTCTGAATGTCGTGATATTCATTTATGCTTGTGGTTAGCAATGACTGCCTTAGTCTAATGTCATTGAGATTGGATCCGTCCTGAAAGTTATTGAGAAATGTTGAAATTCTAGTCACTCGTGACTTGATGACTGCTCTTTTCTTAACTAGACTACGTTTCTCGACAGGATCCATGACAGGATATTAGAGCACGGGATAGAAGATTAAGGAAAAAGAGCCAGGCTGCTTGCAGAGCAGAGCGACGGTACCTTGCGATGCGCCGAGTGGACCGCAGCTGCTGCAGGAGTCGGCGGCGGGCGGCGCGACTCTCTGGCGTGTGGCGGCGTGCTGCGGGAACGGCTGGGCTGCTTCACGGCTTCTGCTGGTTGAGATGCACTTCACAACACGACCGACACGATTCGCGCGTATTCTGTACTGTGTTATAGAAGGGCAGGGAGGAGGAGGACTGAATTATTCCTCGCCACTGTGGCAGCACCGCCGTGTTTACGCGGGAGGAACACAGAGGGAGAAGCAGTTTGGCGTACACGCCAGTATTCTTATAGAGCGTTGCCAGTCTGTTACGCGCCTTGCGTTTACTCACAACTAATATTGCAGTAGACGAAATCTTATTTGGAAATTCAAATGCAATGCTCGATACTGCGATTATGTGTTAAGCCTCGAGCAATTTTGCTAAGCCCTTCAATGGCAGTTTCCGAGTGTTTTATTCTTCCCGCATTATGGATAAAAATTGTTGAACATTACTAGTCAAACATGTCCAACACCTACAATGACTAGAGGTACTCCAAATGGGTAAATACGCAGCGAGTAATTACAAGGGATAAAGACATTCGTAATAAACCTGGCCTAAGTTTGGTTTCGACGTATTTTTCAAAATTTTCGCTATCCGTTTCTGAGTATAGTCAAACGTTTTGGTGTTTGAGCCATGAAACACCTGTCATCGGCTGCATGAAGCACAATAAAAACTCTGACCAGAACTTTTGTTTCACAATACTACTCGCACACTATCACTTTGCCAACATTTATTTACTGTATACGGTTTTCCGTTTAATACATTATCTGTTCACCACTGAAAAATGTTTATTTACGTTAATTTTGTAAGTTCATGTTTCGCGGGATTAACCGAGCGGTCTAAGACGCTGCAGTCATCGACTGTGCGGCTGGTCCCGGCGGAGGTTCGAGTCCTCCCTCCGGCATGAGTGTGTCTTTTTGTCCTTAGGATAATTTAGGTTTAGTAGTGTGTTTGAGCTTAGGGACTGATGACATTAGCAGTTAAGTCCCACAAGATTTCACACACACTTTAACATTTTCGTAAATTCTCAAGGCTTGTTAAAATTAGCTTTATTTCTTCAATCAGGTTTAACTCTGTTTTTGAGCTGGTGCCCAGCGACTGGTTTTTACAATTTTGTAGAGAATGTCACATATCAGTCGCATTTTTTGTTTTTATTTTCCACATCTACATATATTTCGGGTACCGTGTGGCTATTCTCAATTCTTTACATTTACATCTATACCGTCATGCTGAACATAACTGTCAACCTGGCGGTTTACATGTAAGCACATATTAAAAGCTTTTGAGACTGGCCACTCAGCAGACGAAACCTAGGTAGATCTGAAAAGTAAAAACAAAAATTGCGATTGATTACTGACATTTCCTATAGATTTATTTAAATGAAATTCCACAAACGTTTTGAAAAACAAAAAATCGTGGGGGGGGGGGGGCGGCAATTTAGCAGCTCGCACGGGGCGGCACTTGGGCTTGCGGCGGCCCTGCCAAGTAGCATCAAAAGTCTGATAGACAGCCAACTAGTATTTGAAAAGAAATTAAAGGAATTTCTGAATGACAACTCCTTCTACACCTCAGTTGAATTTTTAGATAAAACTTAATGGAAATTTTAAAAATCCTTAAAATATTGATTGTCATATATAGACAACAGTTACTAAACTGACACGTTCCACATAATTTCGAAATGTCGTATATGTGATCTATGGAACAAGTATTAATCAAATCTAAGTAACCGTATACACTACACTTGTGCGCCCTGTCATGGAGTATTGATGCGCACTGTGGGATCCCCGCAATGCACCTTTGGGTGGATAGCGGAGTATGTATGTAAATGTATCCCCACCAATTGTGGCTGACGGACGATTTAGAGAAAAGAGAAGGATATCGTAATATAGGGGAGAGAGTGTCACAGAAATGATGCACGAGTTGGGGTGGAAATCATTACGAGAAAGGCGTTACCGGTATTCGTTGTGGCAAGACTTATTTACCAAATTTATTTTACCGACATTCTCTTCCGAATGTGAAATTATTTTGTTAGCACTCACCTACTTAGGGAGACATGATCAACGGCCGGCCGCGGTGGCCGAGGGGACTAAGGCGCTCCAGTCACGGTCTGCACAGCCACTACGGTCGGGGGTTCGAATCTCCCCTCGGGCATGGATATTTGTGCCGTCCTAGTTCATAAGTAGTTTGTAAGTTTCGGGACTGATGACCCCGTAGTTAAGTCCCATAGACTATACAAACATTTGAACATTTTTTCATGATCAACGTAATAAAATAAGAGAAATCAGATCGAAAACGGAATGATTTAGGTGTTTCTTTCATTCGCGAGCTATTAGAGAATGGAACGGTAGAGAATATGGAAGCAGTTCGATGAACCCTCTGGTATGCACTTCAATGTGATTTTCAGAGTATTTATGTAGATGCGTAGAGCAGAGCTCCTGGTACGAAGAGGTACTCTTCCTATCTTCGTAGGAAATGGTCTTGGTGCTGCTAAATGCTGGCTATTGTCGTAAGTAGAAGAACTTGGCAGCTTATCTACATTTGCGGAAGCTGGCTCCGTTGTCACTGTTCGTGAGGTAGCAGTTGAGGTCATCGGCGTGACTATCTCCCCTCGACCCCTTGCAACATTGGCCTCATTATACACAACGAAAAGACTATAGACTATACACGTATGACTAACAGCAGAATAATGTAACAAAACAAACAATAGTACTGTAATGAATAACTTTTGCAACGGAGCTACAGTACTCTTCTTGTTTACTATATCTGTAAAGCCAGCATTTTCGCTAAAACATTCTTGTAGAAAAAGAATTGAAAGGGGTTGTTTTTGTAGAAAATGGAATTAGTGAAGATTTTTATTTCATAACGTGTGCCTCTTTTGTCAAAACTAGTACCATATGCGTGTAGTTCGTCGTTTTATATATATACATATATAAATGTCAATATCCCTGTTTCTGTAAATTTTGGATAAGGGTTGTTTTTGTAGGAAATTCTTCAATTGCTCCACTCGAGCAACATCTCTCTATATAAAAATCAATGTTCGTATTTTTGTACTGTATGCCTTCCTAAACTATTAATCCCATTGCCATGAAATTTCAGCGAATTGTTGGTTGATTGGTTGGTGGTTTGGGTGAGGGGGACCCAGCTGCCTAGGTCATTAGTCCCCCAGTGGGAAGGCGATGGGGCGAGACTAGGAAAGGAGAGGAAGGGAAAGGAAATGCAGTCCAGAGAGGAAGGAAGGATGAAAGACTGCACTAGCTCGGAGATCCGTGCTCGCCAATCACATACTCACGAAAGAACCGTGAGTCACCCTGTGGTGAGTCAATTGTTCTCCAATTCCCCCACTTACGTACGACTCGTATGTACACACAGTTCAGGAGATATGACGTCATAAATAATGAGATGCGAAAAAATAACCGGATTTATGCATCCACTATTTGAGAATGAGAGCTCGTAGCGACCTGAAAAACGACTTCACATATAATTTCAACCTTTACAAAAAACCGCTTCAGCTGTATGGTATTCTTTTATTAACCAACTAGTTTCCTGGCTTTAGAGCCACATCATCAGGGTTATAAGTTATTTCATATTTTTTCTCTCTCAGTGGACTAGACGACCCAACTTTCCCTGGTCCGGTGGCGTTGCGCTGGGGTCGACCGTCGTCAACTACGTGGTGCTCGTCAAGAGTCGTCTAGTCCACTGAGACAGAAAAATATTTCCCCTGGTGATGTGGCTCTAATGCCACGAAACTAGTTGGTTAATAAAAGAATACCAGACAGCTGAAGCGGTTTTTATCATTACGACTCAAGTCTACAGCTATGGATGCCCACAATACATAATTTCCTTTACAGAAAGTTGTCGCTGACACTTTCCACAAAATGATGAAAGGTTTGCCCCTTATATTTTCGCTGTACGTAGGGGAGACCGGGGCACATTTTCCATAGGGGCAAGTTTTCCAACTCGCTTTATTTTCGAAACAAACCATTTGATGGTACCACCCGCCATACAGTAGAAAGCAACAACAAAGCACGCTTCATTTACCAAAGTTTCAGTGTTGTACCAGCAGTCAAATTGTCGGCAGGACTGTTTTTGTCATTTTTTGCAAAGGTGAGTAAACTTTTACGTTTTTATTGAAACTTAAAATAAACACACTAGCGTTAAACTTATTATGTTGACATTGCACGCACTAAAAGTGGGTTCCTTTCTTCACGTAACTCTGCATTTGTTTTGTAAATAGCTTACACGGTTACTCGTGGACGTATTGTAGGCTAATAGTTCCGCATATGGCGACGGGGCAAGTTCTCCCAGAGCATACGTGGCACATATTCCTGCACGTATCTCATTATGAAACATGTCCCGGCATACAGCATCTATTTTTTCCCTTTAAGTATGTATTTATTGTCTAATAAATTTTGCCAAATAGCCCTCGTTCAAATGGTTAATTGTTTCTTACAGACTTAAAATGGTCCGAAATTATACATAGAAGACCGATAGAGGCTCGTACACTCTTGAAGAATAAATGCTGCTCTATTAGCAATTAAACGCGGGTGCAGTATCAGAAAAGCATCCATGGACTTCAATTTTCCAGGTGGGAATAAAAATGTCTGTATTTGTAAAATATTTAAGTGAGATATTTTTGTTTTTATTAACATGTTTGCTTTTGCTAAATATGTTGTAAATTCATAACGAAAAAACACATTCAGTAAAATCAAGATAATGACCTGTTTTACCATTTAAAGTATAGTTGGAAAATTTACCCCTCTACATTTTACGTAAGCTGGTAAACTTGCCCCAAGTATGGAGCAAATTTTCCAACGCAACATGGTAAAAAAAAAAAAAAAAAAAAAAAAAAAAAAAAAAAAAAAAAATCATTTGTTGCCAAGAAGGATATTTACTGTTTTCAAAAATATTTCTATAAGATTGTAGAGTAAGGTGTAGGAAATACAATGATACGCTGTTTACCTCAAAACTGATAAAAATAATAAGTACGAAAACAAAAATGTAAAATGGTGGAAAACGTGCCTCGGTCTCCCCTACCGTAAAACTTCCTCATCGGACATGTTTTATTGTATTACTTCAGGGTCGGCGCAAGGCACGTGCGAAACGTGCGGCCGCACAGGGCGGCATTTTCCGAGGGGCGGCAAATGTGCCCCCCCCCCCCTCACCATTAATTTTTTTTAGCACAAACTCAACAATAATGCCCAAGGTGGGATTCGAAACCAAATCTCGGAGGGAGCGGCTTGCCGGCCGCGGTGGCCGAGGGGATTGAGGCGCTTCAGTCACGGTCTGCACGGCCACTACGGTCGGGGGTTCGAATCCTCCCACGGGCATGGATATTTGTGCCGTCCTTAGTCTTAGCTAATTCATAAGTAGTTTGTAAGCTTATGGACTGCTGACCCCGTAGTTAAGTCCCATAAGTTCTACAAACATTTGAACATTTGAGGGAGCGGCTTCTGGGACTGTGACATGGCACCTCGACTACCTGCCGGCCGCCGCTGTTGAACAAGGCGAGAGAAGAGAATTAATTTCTTCCTCGCCACTGTGGCAGCACCGTCGTGTTTACGCCGGAGGAACACAGAGGGGGAAGGAGTCTGCCGCACACGCCAGTATTCGTATGAGTGGAGGGCTGCCAGCCTGCTACGAGCCGTGCGTTTACTCACAACTAATTTTGCAGAAGATGAAATCTAATTTGGAAATTCGAATGCAGTGTTCGATACTGCGATTTTGTGTCAAGCCTGAAGCAATTTTTCTAAGCCCTTCAATGGCAGTTTCCGAGAGTTTTATTCTTCCCGCTTTGTGGAAAAAAAGTCGTTGGAACATTACTACAGTCAAACATGTCCAACACCTACAATGGCTAGAAGTATTCCGAATGGGTAAAGAAGCTGCGAGTAATTACAAGTGATAAAGACATTGATAGTAAGCCTGGCATAAGTTGTATTACGACTCATTTTTCAAAAATTTTTTCTATCCATTTCTGAGTGATAGTCGGACGTTTTGGTTTTTGGGACACCTGCCTCTGCCTGTATGAACAACAATAAAACTCTGACCGGCACTTTTCTTTGACAATACTACTCGCACTTTGTCACTTTGCCAAATTTTATTTACTGTATACTGTTTTCCGTTGAATACGTAATCTGTTCACAACCACTGAAAAATGTTTATTTACGTTAACTGTAAGTTCAAGCCGCGCGGGATTAGCCGAGAGGTCTAAGGCGCTGCAGTCGTGGGCTGTGCAGCTGGTCCGGGCGGAGGTTCGAGTCCTCCCTCGGGCATGGGTGTGTGTGTTTGTCCTAAGGATAATTTAGGTTGAATAGTGTGTAAGCTTAGGGACTGATGACCTTAGCAGTTAAGTCCCATTAGATCTACACCGTCATGCTGAACGCGTCGACGGTTTAGATGTAAGGATATATTAAAAAGCTTTCAGACTGGTCAGTAAGTGGCCGAAACGTAGGTAGATCTGAAAAGTAAAAAGAAAAATTGCGATTGTTTGAGACATTTCCTGCAGACTTGTTCAAATAAAATTCCATAAAAGTTTTGTAAAAAAAAGGGGGGGTGGGCGGCAATTTAGCAGCTCGCACGGGGCGGCACTTGGGCATGCGCCGGCCCTGTATTACTTCGTTACTACCAAGACTATTCGCAACATATTTCTCACATCATATTGCCATATATCATTAAATGTGTCGGCAAATTTATATAACTGTAAGACATGTAGGAGTTGCGATTACATAAACATTGATACACTTGAAAACTTCCGTGTCAGGCATGTTTTTTTGCTTTATTTCGTGTTTACAACTAAAGCTATTCGCAACGAATTTCGAAAACGAATTAAAACTTATATTGCAATGTTGTATCAAAAATTTAAAGCAAGCAGTCCATAAGTTTCGGAGATTTGCGATAAGTGAGATTTAATTTTCTTAATCATCTTGAGGTAGCGTTTGCTTAACTAAATGTGATTTTTTTAATTGAGTTGTTCTGCCTTTACCTAAACACTGTGTTTCTTCTTGTTACACAGAGATATTTCGTCGGAGTTGCAGCAACTTCAGTGGGCTGCTGTTAAAAAGAAACTAATAAAAGCTCACTGAAGATGCTGCAAGTGTGGCGAAACATATCTGGTTAACAACAAGAAGAAACAGTGTTTAGCTAGACAGACCAACCCGATTAAAAAAAAAAATCACCTTTCATTTTCCGTTACAGTAGTCTGGTTTCAATAGCAAATCTCGGAAAGTTCATGACGTCTTAATGAATTGAAATATTGATACCATATTGAATTCTAATCAGAGAACTGCGACACATGCCTGGAACAGCTATATTATATTGAAACCATGGTTTCATAAGTCGAAGTTATTATTTCAGTCCCACTTACAGAGCCGCATGAGAGTAGCTGCGTGTTCTGTGGCATCATGCTACGGACTGGGCGGAGATTCGAATCTTCCGGCGGGTATGTGTGTGTGTGTGTGTGTGTGTGTGTGTGTGTGTGTTTGTGTTGTCCTTAATGTAAATTAGTTTAAGTAGTTTGTAAGTCTAGAGACTGAAGGCCATAGCAGTTTGGTCCTAAAGATTTACAAACATTTGAACCAACTTAAAAATTTTCGAAGAAGATTGTCGACGAATATCCTACATACAAGACATAGGAAATAATAAGACCGACCTGAGGACTGGTACAAGGTCAGGCAGAGAAATATAAAGCATAAAAGGAAAAAAAGAGGATTTAATGTGACAAACAGTTTATTACAGCAGGATATGAACTTACGAACTATTGAAAAATCTAGTAAAAAAATTAAGCTTTCATATACAATCATCAGCCATGCTTATTATAGACTAAGAGCTCGACAGCAACACGTATATTAATGTTTTTGATGTAGAAACAAATAAAAAATAAGGAATAAGTTAGCTTACTTATTTATGTCTATGCCAAAAATTTCACTTTTACTCTGTTGCAGTTATATTTTGCGAAAAAAATAGTTTTTTGGCTTACTCTGCAAAATAGCCACTTTGCCCTATTGGATAGAGTAAAATGACCACCCAGTGGCCACTGTGATCGATATAAAAGAACGACAGTGTTTCAGTCCAATACCGGAAGGTGAGAACAGACCATTTGTATCGAAACAGTGGTGTTTCATTCTGCTTACGCTCGGCAAAGTTGCAGATTTAACTTGCCAGTATTTGATCGGTTTCTTGAGTGCTGAAAATTATTTGACAGATGAGTCCATTAAGGATTTCTGGAAATAAATGTTAGTTTCTAAGTGACTGCCGTATTCCGAAATGACAGTGACTGCTTTACAAAACCCAAACAAGCAAATTAACTTACAATGTTTGCATTAATAAAATAGTTTCATTCAGTTGAATTAAACACCCATTAAATTCTAGGATTGTATGTCCATGCATGGTAACCATATCTAAAACACGAGTAAAACTACAACTTAAAAAATATTAATAATAAGGAACATAAAGGTTGAGACGACAGATTTTATACTAACAAGGGAAGATCTCGTGGTACACAGTTCAAATTTTCCCCACAGTTTCTTGCGAGGGAAACAATAACAACGTCTATAACAAGTAAAATATTTGTAAGTAATTCATAGAGATATACCATCTGCGTTTGGGGAAGATGGAGATCAGAAACTACAAGTTAATGCTTGGAAAAGTGGCCACAGTTGTAGCCTCTTCACCCTATTTGACGCCATTACAGAAATGCGACTCTACAGTTTTAACAATCAACAGTAGGGGAGACCGGGGCACATTTTCCATAGGGGCAGGTTTTCCATCTCCCTTTAGTTTCGAAACAAACCGCTAGATGGTACCACTGGGGATACTGTAGGAAGTAGCAACAAAGCACGCTTCATTTACGAAAGTTTCAGTGTTGTACTAGCAGTCACAACGTCGGCAGGGCCGTTTTCGTCATTTTTGCAAAGGCGAGTAAACTTTCACATTTGTATTGAAACTTACAATAAACATTATAGTGTTAAACTTATTATTTTCATAATGCACGCACTAAAAGTGTGGTTCTTTCTTCACGTAACTGTGCATTTGTTTTGTAAATAGCTTACACTGTTACACATGGAAGTAGTGTTACAGTTCCGAATATGGCGACGGGGCACGTTTTCCGAGTGCGTATGGGGCACGTTTTCCTTATTGCTTTGAGTCTTACGCCAAGTCTGAAGCAAATGAAAAGTGGGTACAGTGCACGAAATGGGCGCATGGAGACTGTACGAAAGGGAACGCTCCATTTTTTGATTGCTTACATTGTGATTCAGAGAATGAGTATGAGTTTTGTTAAAAAATGTCCGTTATTTAAGTCACATATTTTGTAAAACCTGTAAGTAGCATTTGTTTTTATTTAATTTGGTTACTTTTACTATCCTTCTTTTGTAATGTATTGTAAATTCATAATAAAAATACATATTTAGTGAAATCAAGATAATTATCTCTGTTTTACCATTTAAAGTGTAACTGGAAAATTTGCCCCCGTACATTTTAAGTAAGCTGGAAAACTTACCCCGCATATGGGGCAAATTTTCCAACGCAACATGGCCAGACAAAATCATTTGTTGCCATGAAGGATATTTACTATTTTCAAAAATATCTGCACAAGACTGTAGATAAAGGTATAGGAAATATAATGTTCCGCTGTTTACCTCAAAACCGATAAAAATAAAAAGTACAAAAATAAAAACTTTAAATGGTGGAAAACGTGCCCCGGTCTCCCCTAGATCTTATTTTGATACGTGCTTTTAAATTTTAAATCATGACGATTTAAGTTATGGCTGTTAATCGTATACTGGTATACTAGAAGCTTATATTTAGTTATAAAACTTAATATAGTGCACTTGCCTTACATCGGCAAGTTGAAAACAGGAAAATTATGTATAAATTTCAAACAATGCTCTGGAATACTTTCTAAGTTTTCTAATTTCAACACAGCAGTAATGTCATTGGAGCAGAGTTTGTCGCTTGGTGGGCTGGTGGCAACACTCTGACGTGAAAAAATAGCCCGTGGCAACTATGCCTGCCGTGGCCACTATGCCCACTCTTTCCCTATTACCTTTCAGACGATTCACAATTTTACACAGTGGCGGCTCGTACTAAATTTGACCAGAGTGCTACAATATTACAAAAATAAACAGGAAACAAAATATACTAAAATAAAAAGTCAACCTTTGTATGATTGCCTTTAATTAAATATCAATTAATACTGTATTGACAGTAACACATTCAGGGGAATCTATAACAGCGCTGCCAACTGCATGTATTCACTGCAGGTAGTAAATATAACGTTTAAAAAAAATATTAATTTTATTTACAGAAATTAAATATTTAGACTCAGAGGTATTTGAAAAGAGCCGCGGTGGAGTAGCCGAGCGGTCTAAAGCGCCTAGCTGCAGAGCGTGCGGTTGCTCGTTCGAGTCCTCCCTGGGGAATGGGTGTGTGTGTTGTCCGTAGATTAATTTACCTAGGTTTAAGTAGTTTGTAAGCTACGGACTGATGACCACGCAGTTTGGTCCGATAGATTTACAGACAGACAGATTTGAATACGAGCCTCACACAGGAATTCAGAGACAATGCGCAAGACGCCTGAGTCAGCGCGCTATTTGACTCTGTAAGCCGCAATATTCGTCATATACTATTCTTCCGCAGCCGTCACACGCAGCGCGAAGAGAAATATTGATGTGGTGCTGCAGTTGGTCTCAGCACACATGAGTCGCCAGGCCTGACGTCACGTGTGCGCATGCGCACTAGGGAATAGACGACTGCGCCGCCTCTCTGCGCACGTACCAGTGCGGCTGAATCCCACTTCAGCACACGGAGCTGGTTTCCAGCTATCGCGGCGAGAGCGCTCCAAAATGCGTTTTCATCCTGATTATTAGCATTCTAATACGAATTGGAAGGGAATTGCCCTAATTTTATTGTGATATCTGGCTCGTATTCCAAGAGAAAGGATGTAATTTTACAGCAATTTCTCGCTTGTATTCGAAGAGAAATGGCATAATTTTAGTAATATATTTACAGTGTGCTGCAGCACATTAGCACACTATCACCAGCCGCCACTGATTTTACACAAGGTTTGCTACTATTAAAACAAGCATACCCACTGTGAAACTCCTGCTTTCTTCGGAAGCCAGTCCAAAGAACCGCAATATAAAACTCAATAGTTCCCTCGCGTCAGGTCTATAGCACCACAAGTAGACCGCTCACTGACGCTGATGTATCAGTACCATTTGTAAGCCATCATTTGCAGGGAAATTGAGTGTTTGCACTCATTAAATGTTGTTAAATAAAAGATGAAACATTGCTTACACCTTTACTTAACAGATGCTACCAACTTTCATAAAGACTCTGTATCCCGGTCATTGGAAAAATGAGTGAAACTGAAGTGGTTTGTGGAGATTTTATTGGAAATTACAATTATTAAAGTCGAAGCTAGATGAGGAAAAATATGCTACAATTACAGTATGATAACGAAGGCAGACAAAATTATAAAAACGTAGGTACTGAAAAATAATAGCAAAAGGACACATTCAAATAATGCCAGTAAATTTGAAACTGTAACTGAACGTGAAAAAATAAGTAATTTATAAAATAAAATTACTATTTGCTACTTTGTAAGATACAAGCATCGACTAAACGCCGAATTTAGGGTTTTACTTGTAGGAAACGAACTTTAAATTTGTGAGTAAATGCTAAAAATTTCCTGTTTTTGACGAAGATGTCATACAGAGTAGCCTCCTTGGAAACTGTATTCATTTCAGACAAGATTACTCAGTAGGAATTATGCAGTACGGTTTCCTTTTGCTGCCTCATACCAATTATAACACGCGGAAACTAAGTTGCCATTCGGAGCGCAAGGTGAGGTCATTTATCACACTGATGGTTGCTTCCATCAGTCCTCACGCCGAGTGTCAACTTAGTTTGCGCGGACAGTTTCCGTCCCTCCATTTGGCGGCCTTCAATTCGGAAATTGTAGGGACGTGATAGGCAGTTTATAATTAAAACCCAAGAACAACATTAAATTTTCGTCCGGGATTACTACATTCAGTAAAAAAATAGCAGCTTAAGAAAAACGTGAAACCACGTTGAAATAACTTAGCCATCTTGGTCCAGATACCATTTTGATGCACTGAAGTATTACAACGAACATATGTAATCACAAATGATAACGTCTCAGTATAAGTGATGGCGGTTAGCTGTAGTTTATATTAAAGCACAGGTAGCGCGTTACCAGCTAGCAAGTCTTTCAACTGCTGCATTCTCCCTCGGAAATTCTATAAATGATTCGTCATCATAGATTCCTCGTCATTTCCTCCTCTTTTCGCAGACTTATTTGTTTAAAGAAAAAATGAATAAAGTAACCATTTCACATAGCGCTATCGTATCGCAGTGACACAAAAGAAACTTTGTTTTCATTTAGTTACGAAGTGTTCTCTTCATCAGTGAGGCAAAAATTCGTTAATGCACGAAATACATGATGGTGGATCTTCGAGTGCGTGTGCATTACGCCCGATTGGACTCCTGTATGACTTTATCATATTGTGGTTCTACGAGTGTGGGTGTATCACGCCCACATGGAATCCTGTCTGGCTTTTTATCATAAAAGGGCAACAATGTCGATAACCTTCCTAGGTCAGATGTTAATGTCCCAGAAGCTATATAAAGAGCGTCTGTCGACACCACACACTTTACCATAACATAAAAGCTGTGCTGAAAGTTTGTGCATGCGTCTCTCGGCGTATTATTGTTCAGCGAAGAGTTAATTTGCAACACATACACGACATGGCAAACTTTAACTTCTTAATGAATAAATTCCTAAACCAGTGAGTTATAGAGATGTAATGGCGAAAATGGCTGAAGAACTCCGTTTCACTAATGATTCGAAGAATCATTTTCAAGTGCTGATAGTAGAAATGTAATACCGGTTGTATCTTTTTTCTTACTTTCTCCAGAAAAGACACTTTGATATATATTGCATCAAAGCTGCTTATTTATTGTTATGCTGACTAATTTCGGGCTTTGCTCATTTTCATAAGCCACATGCAATTCATTTATACTTGGTCACTATGTATGTCACGCTCTTTATTTTCGAAAATAAACAGCGTTATATACACAGTGGCCAAACGTAACGAATTGCATGTGGCTTATGAAAATCCACAAAGCCGAAACCAGTAAGCATAACAGTAAATAAGCAGCTTTTGTAAAACATATTGAAACGTGTCCATAAAAAATTATTTTTATAAGAAAATGTCTAATATTGTGCCTCCTGTTTTGTATCGAGTAACTTGCTTGCAAGAAAATGTATAATATCGCTTCTACTGTATGTATCGATATGTGTAAAGTTTCATCTCTGGCAAAGATCATGTATTGCATAGCATTGTAGCTCGCACTGAGAGAGAGAGTAGCACTAGTGGTTCAGCTCGCTTAGAGAGCGGTTGGGTTGTGTGTATGGCTCCGATGTAGAGCAGAGGCTGCTTTGCCAGCAAGTCAGAAGTTGTATTATGTAGGTAATGTAATGCTGTTTATCAATAATAAGTAACTTAACCCTGTTTCATATTTCATTTACGTAGTTAGAAAATTAACCTACTTCCTTCATTTGATAATTACTTGATTTAGTGGTGTGTTGATTTGAATAACATTATTGAACATATTTCATTATTGGTGCGATAGTAAGATAATAGTTGATTTGGATTTCAATAATAACTGATCGACATAAATTCTCACAGTCAAGCATTAAGAAAGTGATTTGTGGTTTTTCTTATATCTTTCTCGCAGTCAAAATTTTTGAGTATAGTCAGTGTCTGTTTCAAAAGGTTACATGTCACAGTTGTTTTTGTTAAAAATATCCGTTGCGCACATAATCAGTTTAATGCACTGTTTCTTATACATCAATATCAGGGCCATAATTAAACCAAATAGCTGTGTTAATGAACAATTTATTGTCTGATTTAACGAAAGGTTCAACATTCCAAAACACGCGTACAGTTTTTATCTGGCGCCCTTTCTGCCAGGATAGTTCACAAACAAGATCGTGACGTAGTTAGATACGTAGTCTTATTTCAGTTAGTTTGTCTTTTCCACTAACCAACTTACCTTTTGGCTCTTAATTTAATTTTTGTAGCACCATCCTCTGTTGTAGCAACAGTAGCATAGTAATTGTTTCTGTAGTCTGTTACTTACCATTCTTGAGATTGTGTAGTATTGTTTATAGTAGATGAATTGAATATACAAATAATTGCATTACTACTGAACAAGCCTCTCTTTTATATTGTCTGATGTTTGTTGTGATGAAAGTTCTAGTACCGCGGAACTCGTGTGATAATTAACGGTTCGCGTAATCTCGATTGTGACTGTATGTTGCACTTGCCCGATTCAGCCTATTGTTCTCTCATAATTACTGTGTGTAATTTTCAAAAAATATGCAGTAGGTGAAAATAAATATTATTGGTCACTTTACTGCAAAATTCTGTTAACAATGTCGAAGAATAGGAGAGTCCGCGCTGATGCTAAATCTGCTTCCGAAAATGAGACCTTGAATGATGCAAGGAGAGAAGCTGAATTTTTACAAGAGTCTTCTCACTGCACTGATACAAATACGACAGTAAATACCGTGTCCGAAAACGCGGAACAGATTAGTTCAGGAACAGACAATATGGATAATGACAAAGTACAGGATTCGACAATACAGAATTCCGATTCTTGTAACGTGGTTGCGGAAAATAATGCATCGGTTCCGCCTAGCTCTGCTGCAAAAAATACTTGTGCGACAGCTATGGAAAATGTATTACCAAATGATTTCATGCAAATTTTATTGTCAAAGCTCTCTAAGTTAAATGAGGCACAGTCTCAGAAACTAAGTGAAAAACTTGAGGAACAATCTCAGAAATTAAATGAAAAACTTGACAATAATCAATTACAATCTCAGAAATTAAATGAAAAACTTGAGAAACAAGGTGAAAAACTTGAGAAAATAGAACAGACGTGCGATTCGAGGTTTGTGAGTATTCAAAGTAGTTTTAATAAAATAAATGAGGACAACAATCGTTTCAGGGAACAACTGCTCAATACTTTCAAACGTGAATCTCAGCAAATAAGGCAAGATATTCGCGACGAGATTAACCCGGTAGTGGAAAGCCTTGCGTCACGAGTCGAAAATATAGAAACCACCGAACTCGCTCAATTGAAGCAACAGAGTAATCTATTTGATGAAAAGTTGCAAAACTTCCAGTCAGTCACGACGGAACAGATCAATAAAATTAATAAACAGTTTGAGGATATTACTGTTAAAATTACCCAAATCAGTGATAACAGTGACAAAAGTTCTGATGTAACGCATCCTACCCCGTTTAATGAAACTAATGAATATCTTGCCCTTGACCGTTTCAAACAAGGTCAAATGACCATTAATCATCAATACAAGGCTGAGGTCAGGAAATTAGATGATCGCGTGGCGCGAATAGAGAGGAAATTTGACCACACTTATGGAAATGCATACGAAGATGTAGAAGAAAATTTGAACGAAAATGACAATGATGATTCGACTCAAGTAGGTCGCTTGGTACGTGAACGAAGTGTACCTTGTAGTAACAACAATGAAGACGCAGTGCGTAGTTTACGCTCACTTTCACCGCACAGGCGAAGGGAAGCGTTTGACTACAAGCATTTCCTGACTGTACGTAAATTCAAGACATTTAAAAACTCTCCGAATGACTTGCACCCTAAAGAGTGGTTGCAGCAATTCGATTATTGTCTTCCCCCGAATTGGCCACTTGAGCACAGATTAGAATTTATATGTGGTTATCTGGAAGGCGAGCCAGCCACCAGAATGAGAGCTATTGCACAAGAGTGCTATAACGAGAATCAGTTCCGACGCTCATTTCTATCCGCATACTGGTCGGAAGCGGCACAAGACCGCGTTAAAAACAGTATTGCGACATTCAAAACTTTTGAGCGATCAAATTTCTCGAGCCCTGTGGAATATTTCCAAAACTTAGTATACAAAAATCAATTTTTATCGGCACCTTACTGCCCTGCGGAATTAATCAGAATTTGTTTGAACAAATTGCCTCTACACTTGCGTCAAATTGCCATTGCGGCACGATGCAAGAATGATATTGAAGCCTTTAGAAATCTCTTACAAGACTTAGAAGAAGAAGACGAGGAAAATTCCTCGCGCAGTCGATATTTTGAAACAAACAAATATGATCGCCGGTCACAACAAAGCCCGCCGCGTTCTAAACGTCATCCAGAGCATAGGGATCAAGCAGAAGGTAATTTTTCCACTAATGATATTTTAAAGACGCACAAGTCAAAAGGCATACACCACATTTCCAATATTAAAATTTTCAAGGCATAAATTTGGGGTAGAGAGTCCATTAATCTGTTTTGGACACACCAAGTGGCGATTGGTGCCCCGTTCTCGAGCTGAGTGTCACTATTCTTCCGCTTTTCCTTAGTGCGCTCTATCTACCTCTTTTTCTCACTGTTACTTTTCTCTAACTCTGAATACTTATGCTCTGTGCTACGCTGGGATATTCGACGCACAGGATACCGTGCCCACGGGTGCGGTTCCTGTAGGGAGATGCTTGTCCACTGTTGGCCGAGCTGATCTCTACGAGATTACGAGAGTAACTCGGGCGTCCGATCCATGATTGTCGTGAGTGCACTCCTGCTCTCTCGATGATCCATTTTTAGTCCTCCGGTGTAAGTTCCGGAGATAAATTAAATTGGTCCCAATCCCCCGGCTCCGACCAAGGTTTTCGGGAGGTTTTCCTTGGTTGTAAGGCGTATGCCGGAGCTGGAAAGCCCCTCCCACTTATTCCCAATTGGGATTCCCCCTTTGCCCCACTATCAGCTTGTCTGATAATTGGCTGAATAGAACCGCGACTCTTTATGGGCCGGATCTCGAACAGCCCGCTCCACTCCTCGGAGTGGAGAATGAAAAGAGTAAGTTTTTTTTTTTTTTTTTTTTTTTTTTTTTTTTTCTGGGATATTGTCATACGAAACTTTGATTATCTTGCAATTTGCATATAACGAACTCTGTGGCTGTGCAAGACAAATAAAATTAATGGAAATTTTTGATTGTGTAATCTAATCAAGTTCCTATGTTTCAGAAAATATCAGATTTCTCTTCTGTGTTACTAATTGCATAACTTACGAAGTTCTGAGCGAGTAAAGAAGATTTTGAGTTGACATGAGCATTTGGTAAGCCAAGAACATTATGGAGGATGATGAGTAAGGCAATACACAATATGTCATGGTGGTCTTTAAAATGCATTATTGTTTATGGATAAATGATGGTAAGGAAGGTATTGGTAACAGTCAAAGATGTTTGATAAATGTAATTATGTGGACGAGATTATACAATGATTATGAAGCAATTATGAGGAGAATCGCTATGTTGCTAATGATGACGAGATTATACAATGATTATGAAGCAATTATGAGGAGAATCGCTATGTTGCTAATGATGCTATGTTCTGTTCTTTTCTTATGTGCTTACTCGCACTGCCCTTTTGTGTTTTCTCTTTGTGCTTATGTGCACCATTTTGTATGTTGATGCATTGTGCCCTCAATGGCATGTGTGATTGGTGAGATTCATATCCTTCTGATGATCTGTAATTATTTGTAATTATGTGTAATGAATATTTCTAATTATGCTTGCAGCTATGCGTATTGCTCTTGTAATCAAAGCTTACCGCTATGCTCACTAATTATATACCTAAGCCCTACCACTATGCTAATTAATTTTATAATGAAGCTCAATGACAATGTATGGTTATGCTTATACGTTGCACACAGCCATCTATCTTGCAAACTTGCAGCTATGCCATAAATTGCGCCTAGTTAAGTCTATAAAGATAATGCACAGAAATATTTTGCTTTTGCTTACTACTATCTTCCAAATTTTATTGATGATCTTGTTGATGAAAATCTGCAGCTATGCCTAACGAATATTACGTCTGTGTTCCTCAATGTATTTCATACGATTATGTGTTTGTAAAGCAATATGTACATAGTATGTACAGCCTTGTGCTTATATGAAATGACACTAATGTTGTAGATACTCTAAAATAAGAATTAAATTACTCATTAGTATTCAAATGTATCCGTCTTCAAGACACTACTTGTAATGTAAAAATATGGTTTAATACCATGACCCCATTTGTACCACTTGAATTTGTGGGAAAATATTTCTGTAGATATGTTCTAATCAATGACTTTTCTTTCAGTCTAAACTGAAATATCATGACTATGTTACTAATTTGTGTGTAAAATGCTTTATTTCATGTACTTTGGACACGCATGGGAAGTGGCGATTTCGCACACGAGATTCCAGAATGCACACAGAACAATGGACGAGTTACTATACACCACTGATTTTGGGCCTTTTAATGAAGATGTTTGTTGGATGATGTTTGGCCACACAGTACTGTCCATTGCAGCCTTGGCCACCCACCACCAGTTTGCTCTAATTTTGGCTATGCTGATGCAGTCTGCTAATAGCTCTGTTGGTTGGAGCACACTTGGTTGTCGAATTGCATGGAGGAATACATCAGAACCTTTTCCCCATGACTTCCACTTCAATGCAACCAGCCAGCCCGCCTACAGTGTGGTGTAATCTTACAGTGTTTTGTGTTCGTGTGCAGACCTAAAATGAATGTTAGGAGCTAATGTGCTATTCGTGTGCATATACTATTCAGTGCCTCCCATTGCAAACGTTGTCCACAGGTTCATTACCAGTGTTTAGGTATATTTCATGGTTCCTTCACAGTCAGTGACCAAAATAAAATTGTGCTCTTGATAGATACATATACTTAGTCTGAAATGTCATTGTGGCTATTCGATTGACAAACGTTATATTGAAATCCTATTGTGCTGAAGCAGTAACATTATTTTGTACATGATCAGAAGCCTATGTAGTCAAAAATTTTACATGTATGTTCTAGCATCCATGAAAGTATAGCATTTTAAATGCATCACAGAATACAAAACTGACACTTTATCTTATACTAAGTGCACTAAAAATTTACATAGACTACATTATGCACAAGATACAAATGTTCATTTTATGTTCCCAAAAATACTGATCTCTTGTACAAAATTTAAACCCATGGAACTTACACTACTGTGTGTATTACTTGTAATTACCACATTTACTTTAAAAAATGATGACATTAGTTAAAATATCTTTTGTAAAACTTTGTATATGTTCATGTTTATTATTGTATATTTTTTTTCATTTGTGTATTACTTCTAGCTATCTCATTTTCTCCACTATATCATTTGTCAAACTATGTTTTCTGAAATTCTATATATATATTTATGTTTACCATTATGTATAATTGTCATATATTCCACTTATTGCTGATGTTCTGTAAATTTTGACATTTGCTTATGCCTGTCACACCCTGTACCTCTCCATGCGTGACTTTTGATGGTACTGTTCTGTAGAATGGCATGTATTTATGACTGTCACTTTTTTTTTTTAAATTTTCTATGTACTCCATCTGTTGTTTTGATCTTGTTATATTTTGGATGTCATTAATGGATTTTTGGACTTGAAATTCAGTAATTTTGCTGGCTAGGCAATGCCATTGGCATCACCCACCCTACAAAATTTTAATAGGTAGGAGGGGGGTGATGAAACGTGTCCATAAAAAATTATTTTTATAAGAAAATGTCTAATATTGTGCCTCCTGTTTTGTATCGAGTAACTTGCTTGCAAGAAAATGTATAATATCGCTTCTACTGTATGTATCGATATGTGTAAAGTTTCATCTCTGGCAAAGATCATGTATTGTATAGCATTGTAGCTCGCACTGAGAGAGAGAGTAGCACTAGTGGTTCAGCTCGCTTAGAGAGCGGTTGGGTTGTGTGTATGGCTCCGATGTAGAGCAGAGGCTGCTTTGCCAGCAAGTCAGAAGTTGTATTATGTAGGTAATGTAATGCTGTTTATCAATAATAAGTAACTTAACCCTGTTTCATATTTCATTTACGTAGTTAGAAAATTAACCTACTTCCTTCATTTGATAATTACTTGATTTAGTGGTGTGTTGATTTGAATAACATTATTGAACATATTTCATTATTGGTGCGATAGTAAGATAATAGTTGATTTGGATTTCAATAATAACTGATCGACATAAATTCTCACAGTCAAGCATTAAGAAAGTGATTTGTGGTTTTTCTTATATCTTTCTCGCAGTCAAAATTTTTGAGTATAGTCAGTGTCTGTTTCAAAAGGTTACATGTCACAGTTGTTTTTGTTAAAAATATCCGTTGCGCACATAATCAGTTTAATGCACTGTTTCTTATACATCAATATCAGGGCCATAATTAAACCAAATAGCTGTGTTAATGAACAATTTATTGTCTGATTTAACGAAAGGTTCAACATTCCAAAACACGCGTACAGTTTTTAATATATAAAAAAGTCTTTTCTGGAATATTTGAGAGCTGCAAAACGTGACGCATTAAAAATTATTCTTCCTTTTCGCTCTTAACTTACCTTCTTCCGTTTTGTTCTGAACTTACCTTTCAAAACATACTTCTAACCACACAACGTATTTTTTGCGTGGATTTTGCCAAAGAATCGAACTGACCAATTATAATTTAATGTTAATGTTTTGTAATTGTATTGAACCTCTTTTCAAAATATCATAACACGTATGAGATGGCAATGACATCTCTCCGGGTTTCTTCATTTCAGGTAAACGGAAACCAGTCTTTTGAAAAGATCGTTATGTGACTAATTATGTTGCACAGAAAGAATGCTTTCGGTTTCTACAGAATGTCCGCTATAAGCCCTATTAGACGCGTGTTATAGTGACAATTGAAATTGTGGTTACAGGCAACACAATTAATTGAAACTTCGTGGCAGATAAAACTGGGACCTTTGCCTTTCGCGGTCAAGCGCGCTACCGTTTGAGCTACCCTAGCACACAACAAGGATTAACTTCCGCCAGTATTTCGCTTTCTACCTTCAACGAGGCAGTGGGCTGTGCCCCAGCGGCCAGCCAGTCAGCTAGCTATCGCTGACTACTCAGTCACTACGTTTACATGCAAGACATCTTCCGGAAGACGAAAACCGATTTTCGTAAACCGTTTTTCGCTGTCGTGTTTACATGGCATAGCCTGAATCGGATTTCCTAACCCACTTAATATGGCGGCTGAAAAACAGCTGATTCAGTTCCTGATTTAGTCACCACAATCGCTATTTATCTTTACTTAAATACACAGATTTATGTTCATTCTAATATTTATACTTTTATTTCACATTAGAGAATATTACTCTTCTCATATGTGCCGAAAATTCTTAACAAGAAAACACAATCTGACAAGCCAAGAACGCTTCAAAAACGGTTGCGTTTACATGGGCACGAAAATCGATTGTGGAACTGGAAAACCGCTTTAGAGAAGCGGATTTCCAGAATCGATTTTGGAGTGTTTACATAACCAACGAAAAGCGGAATTGGGAAATCGGTTTACGAAATCCGGCTTTGGGAGCCCATGTAAACGGGGTGAGTGTGACGTGACATGGCTGTTGTGAGACTTTGTATCTAGACGATGTCTCTCTAAATCGCGACATATTCGTAAAAAATGGACAAACATGTTTGGCAAGAAACAATAAAAAAGTGAGTACTGGTCCCAGAAAATATTATAAGAGCGAAAACGGAGGGAAAATTATAGCTTGTAGCCAGAAATCTTCGTCTTACGTCACAAGATGCGTTTAACCACGCGGCCACTCTCATGTTATTTAACTGTACTGCTTAACTCAGGACCTTCTGAAGGCTTTTTCAGATGATGCGTCATTAGTTAACATTTTCGTGGACATTAATAATTGGTTTAAACCCACTCGTTGACATTAAATTTCGAAAATACTCACTACAGGGTAGTCCATACAAGTGAAAGGTGCATATGCATAAAGAATACAGAAGAGCAAAAGGAAGAGGATTATAACTTGATAATAAATTCAGTTGGTAGGAGTTCACCACAAAACGGCAGAAACGCCTTTAACAAAAATGCATTTGCAATTCGAGTGTTAGCAGACGTAGACGACATAAAAATAAAAAGCTTCCATACTTTGCTTACTTTCATACCATATCTTCATGTGGTATAATAATCTGGGCTATCTCTTCAAGTGAAAAAAAGTTTTCAGAATACAAAAAGCGTGTTCAAATGTTTGTACAGTTTATGGGACTTAACTACCGGGTCATCAGTCCCTAAACTTATAAACTACTTATGAACTACCTTATACTAAGAACGGCACAAATATCCATGCCCGAGGGGGGATTCGAACCCCCGACCGTAGTGGCCGTGCAGACCGTGACTGGAGCGCCTCAGTCCCCTCGGCCACCGCGGCCGGCAAAAAAGCGTGTAATACGTATTATATTGTGCAGCTAATGCATAGACATTCAGTAGAAAAACTAGGTATACTAACTACTTCCTCTCAGTATATTTCTTCCTTAATTAAAATTTGTCATCAATAATATAATCCCTTTTTCCAACAACTCAGTTCAAACATACAATACTAGGAACAAAACGATGTACACAAGGACTTAAAAACACTCTCGTTTTGCTAGACCAGATAAGGATATTTCATAAAATAAGGAATTAAGTTTAAAAAATGTTTTAAATAAAATGTTAATCATGCTTCTTTCACATTTTAAAACGACTGTTTTATCTTTTTAGACACATATTGAAATAGTAAGAATAGTGGTAACTTAATCTTCTGGTAGTAGCGTTCTCTTTGCAAGGTAATTAGTCAATATATGAGTGTTTCATGATGAGTGTTTCAAGATGATTCAAGATGATTCCCATTATTCCAACGAGGTTTTGACAATGTTTTTGTACTTTCAATTATTCTCTAGAAAATTTCCAGTGACACTCCATTCAGGTTTTTCTTTAACATCCGTTGTACTCTCAAACTCGTGATTTTTACTCAATTTCACAGAAATATTATTAACGCAGAAGATTCTCGTGCAAATACCTTACAACTTTTTCCATCGTACAGCATGATGGAAGCATCGGGCAAAAGCATCTCGAGAAAGAGGCGTTACAACTTATGATACAACCAATTGCCGCAGTAGAGTGGCCGAGCACTCTAAGGCGCGTTGCTGCGGAGCGGGCGGTTGATCGTCCTCGGTGTGTATGATGTCATGGGTGTGTATGATGTCCTTCGGTTAGTTTACACCAGTTTACGTAGTTTCTAAGACTAGGGGCGCAATAGTTAAGTCTCATAGATTTACAGACATTTGATACGACCAATAGGTCCGCCGGTACATTTTTATGTTGTGTACTACCGTCACATAAAAAAATGGTTTTAATCCCAGGTGTAACATCGATTTCGCAATTTTTTTTCAAATTTTTTTGCTTTGCCCTGCTACGCTAGTTACATGAAAGTAAGTCTTTTTGTGTTCTTAGCACGCTGTAGTACTAAGAAAATACATCAAACTAAAATTAAATTTTGTACCGTTATGATGACTGTACTACAAAAACGAAAACAAAGAAGAATTCTGCTGTCGTCATAGAAATTTACCGTAGTTTGCTTCACAAATTTGCTTTCAGTCGCAGGCAAAATGGTATTAATGTTCTTATATTTTGCTATTAGAGACGTGAAAGATTTAATAACCGTTGTCTTGTTCGGAAGATCCGGAGAAATAATTTATGAGAAAAAAAATACCTTGCAAATTCTCTGTATGTCGAAGTGGTGCATAATATCTGCTGAGACAGTACATGGCACATCAAAGATATGTTGGCTAAAAACAGCAACGAGATATTTTTTTATCGTTTCATTATTGCTGGTAGACTCATTGAGAATGAAGAGTTCAGTGTCTTAATTTATCTGGTTTATAGTGCACGCCCCGCGGTCATTTTCTTCCGCGTCGAGTGAGATAATGAACCATTTGCGGACAGTGACTAGCTTGTAGATCAATCGTTATGTTTCCGCTTCCCGATTACTCACATTCACTGACATGATTACGTAATATAACAACTCAGTCGCTCACTAAGTACATAACGGTACAAACAACAAGTGGCATATGTACGTAACATTGAAGAATGACGAAATAGAAGCTGTTGCATTTTCTAATTTCAAACTGCAATAAGCCACGCGAAATGATCGTGTTGTCTAAAGCGTTATGCTACGCACTGGGCGGCTGTTCCCGTCGGAGATTCGAGTCCTCCCTCGGGCATGACTGTGTACGCTGTCCTTAGTGTAAGTTAGTTTAAGCAGTTTTTTTTAGGGACTGATAACCAGAGTAGTTAAGTCCCATAGATTTACAGGTCACGCACTTTTTCATGGCCCATCTGTGATCGGCGGAAGTCGGCTGAGTTCGTGTGTATACGGAATGTGTATGCTTTCTACCAACATGACAGCATTATACACCGAAGACAACGTCAAGGTATTGTTGATTTGCGCTTGGCATTGATTATTGTGTTCCACATTGTTAAAATAAGTCCACATACCACCATAGGCGCAACTAGCAGTGGGCCCACCGGGCCCTGGCCCCTCCCGAAATGTCATATGTGTGTGCCTCAGCACTCAATGTCAAATATATCAATATATATGAGTGGGCCCCCTCCGAAAAAAATTCCTGGTTGCGCCACTGCATACCACGACGACTTCTTACAGAAAAACGTAGGCTGTCCTTTAACGTGGAATGAAGAATGTTAATTCCGATTGTTATACAGTTACAACAATAAAAAGAGGCAGAAAGTGTTGATATACCCGCTTAATAAGTCCCTTAAAATATTACTATTTCGTAGATATACGTTCTAGCTTTCTATTACTCAAATATTAAAGTGATACTTAATTTCGTTTTCCATCTGTGACGCCAACCCCTTACATGTTGTTTCTTTTAAAACCTGTAAGCTGCGCCGTAGTCTGGCGGCACTGGGAGGAAGAGGCGGGGATTGTTCTTACAACCAATGCGCTACGAGCTGAATGGAAGCTTTAGCTCCCAACATTCTCCGCTCAGGGGCCACGTTTAAGTGCGCGATCTGTAAAAAGAACCTGCAATAGTATTATTAGAGATGATCTTAGAGTTTTATTTCTTTCGAATGCCTCCCACTTTCTTTTTATGTATTACAGTTACGAGGCAACACTGACACATACATACTCGAATAAAATGGCAGACGGTCCCTGTAAGATCCACCAATCCGCAACACCCTAGTGCTACTCATACACCTTTGCTGAAGTCTTTCAAGTAAATGATTTAGCGATCGATTCCCGATCCTTCGCCTATTAATGGGCAAGAAAATGACGGCCAAGCCCAAGGAGCTTCTTGCCATCAACCTCTGCTTCAAATGTTCAAATGTTTGTATAGTCTATGGGACTTAACTACGGGGTCATCAATCCCTAAACTTACAAACTACTTATGAACTACTTACGAACTAGGACGGCACAAATATCCATGCCCGAGGGGGATTCGAACCCCCGACCGTAGTGGCCGTGCAGACCGTGACTGGAGCGCCTCAGTCACCTCGACCACCGCGGCCGGCCAAGCTCTGCTTGCCATTTCATACTATAGACAGGATGAAGACTTTCGATAGGACTCTCATGGGGCTCATAGAGACATATCATAGTGAAGAGATGAGATGGACACTAAGAAACGGTGATATGGATGCCTATGATATTGCGGACAATTGCGAGAAAGCGAGACCTGAGAATCCGAATGTTGCAAAAGTGATCAATGAAGCCAGTTGTTCCACAGGAGCTAATTACATTGCAGCGGAACATGAAGTAGAACAGGTAGCTGGCAATAGTGGAGCATTTTTTGACGATTGAAATGATGAAAATGGAGGTTATTCGAAGAAACGAGCGTCTTGGAAGGGGGGGGGGGGGGTTAGTGCGGCTGGTGGAAGAACAAGCAGCATGGTTCGTTAGCAGCTGTATTTGTAAGTACAGAAAAGAAGACTGAAAACACAGGTCGGGAAGCACATTCAGTTTGTGTTCTGCTGCGAGGGAATGGCCGCGCGGTCTGGAACGTCATGTCACGGATTTGTTCTAGAATCACTTGAAGAATGTTCGCAGCTTCATTAGGAGTTTGTTGTGCGGAACGTGCAGATACAATATTTATGCTGGGAAGCCTACCACGCTCACGCAATCTCTGAAATACCATGATATCTGGCACTTTGCGATTCGGAAATTGTTGTTGGTTTTCTCGAACAGCAGCTCTGGATTTCCCATTGGACAAACCATAGCCAACACCATGTCAGCATAGTCTGCATGTGTGGCGTTTTCACTACACTAAACTATATTCCTCGTTCCCGTATCAACACTGTAGTACCGCGTACTACGACAAGCAATGTCGGACTGAGACATGAGGTAAACAACTCACCATGCGTAAGTGAACTGCGTACTGTCACGGTAAAAAATGAAAATGAGCGTATGGCGTTCTTGGCCGGGAGATCCCTTGCAGGATTGTTCTGCCGCCGTAGTGTAAGTCTTTTTATTTGACGCCGCGTGGGCGACTTACGTGCCAATGATGATGAGATGATGATGATTAGGTCAACACACAACACCCAGTCCCCAGCCGGGAATCTAACCCGGGCCTCCTGCGTGGTAGTCAGCGACGCTACTGCTTTTTTCTATTTATTAAATACATTTTTATTTACTCTATTTCTTGTACCTTCTACTGTATATAGTGAACACCAATTATGACATCTTAGGATACATATGCACAAGTAAGATACTTTACACAGGTACTCGAGCTACGGAGGCGGACACGTTTAGTAAAGACGACGCTACACTCTTCTGACTCCCAGTAGTTTTCGGCTAAGAAAAGGGCATATGTATATTAGAAGTACTTTGTTGAAAATCAACAGTAGTATCACCCTTCAAAGACGTCATTCCTGCTGACTCACCCTGTTTATCTACACATCTTATAAAATAGGCTGCATTTGTGTGTGTGTATGTAAGTTCCACATCTCCTCCTAAACTACTGGACCGATTGCAACCAAACATGGTACACATGTTCTTTACTATCAGGCAACAATCGCTGTCGGGTTAAGAACCACCTACAACACATACGACAGTAGCTCTGACGCAAAAAATGACATTACTGACAAACGTCAGCATCGTGCGAAAATATTCTAAATCTGCTCCTAAACTAACCAAATGTAGGAAAAATAATCTTTAATGTCAGGAATAATTTGCTACGGTGGCAAAAACCACCTATGATATATAGTTCATACGATATCACGCCATAGCCGGCCGCGGTGGTCGAGGGGACTAAGGCGCTCCAGTCACGGTCTGCACGGCCACTACGGTCGGGGGTTCGAATCCCCCCTCGGGCATGTATATTTGTGCCGTCCTTAGTATAAGGTAGTTGATAAGTAGTTTGTAAGTTTAGGGACTGATGACCCCGTAGTTAAGTCCCATAGACTAAACAAACATTTGAACATTTTGATATCACGTCATAAACAATGAAAACTGCCCCATCTTGCGGCGCGTGATAGTGTGAATTTATTCGTCAACTATCTGAGAATGAGAGCACTTAACGACTTGCAATAATCTTTAAACATAATAAAAATATCTTTACGAAACTTTTTCTCGCTGACAAAATGTTCAAATATTTGTATAGTCTAAGGGACTTAACTACGGGGTCATCAGTCCCTAAACTTACAAACTACTTATGAACTACTTAAGAACTAGGACGGCACAAATATCCATGCCCGAGGGGGGATTCGAACCCCCGACCGTAGTGGCCGTGCAGACCGTGACTGAAGCGCCTCAGTCCCCGCGGCCACCGCGGCCGGCTCGCTGATAAACCCAACATGATGAATGGAAAAAAGTTTATCGCTTACTACTTTTCCGATATTCATGAGATATATCTACGGCATTTCGCATAACGTTACAAGTTGTTAATTCTACACTGTAAATTGTATTCGCTAGACATTTCACAGAGAATACACTTAGATGCCACTAAACGTTCCTTCGATATTATATCACAGTTCGACATAGAGTTCATGAGATATGAAGTCATAAAGAATTTGGTTCATGAAAAACCGCATCATCACGCATGGGGTTTCGAATTATTACGTCTTTACTCCTAACACCATTCACGACAATTTTTTGCAGACGTTAGGCACATAAACCACTGAATATATTTTCAAATTTACGTCACAGTACGACACATATTTCAGGAGATATGACGTCATAAACAATAAAATTTTTCCGAATAACAGCTACATCATGCGGTATTTGTCCAATTCTCCTCCTAAAGCAATGGACCGATTTCAACTTAATACACGTATTGCTTACTATCAGACAACAATCTTCGTGGGGTTAAAAACTACCTACGACACATAGTTGAGGAGATATGACGTCGTAAACAATGAGTTACAAAAACTTTCCCATCGCGCAACGCGTGATTTACGAGACTTCAGTCTTAAAGGCTGTGTTCCCATAGACCAAAGATAACAGACTGCGCACGTCCCTATCTCTGCTGTGTTGTGGTTTGAAACCAACATCTAATACTGCCCCTAGTCACGTGACTGAGGCTTCGTCATTACGAACCACAGTATTTCTATTTTACAGGTAAAGTCAAGCGTTGATTTTTATCAATAAAACAACTTCTCGTATTCCTATTATACATGTAATATATAAAAGTAACGTGATTTCTCCGTATTACTGACATTAATGCGGTGAGTATCGTTTTTACATGTGACCAGGCAAAAATTATTGTCAGTTGCGATTACAAGAAAAATAATTACAGATCCTCAATGTTTGTGTTGGACTATGAATTTTTACTTTTTCCCTATCTGACCAATGTGATTCTTTAATGAAAGATTATTTCAGCGTGTCTTGACTGAGTACACATGTCAGAAAGTAAGTAATTTCTGGTGCACATCTGCCATTAATAGCGTTCCACAACGTTGAAGATGAATACAGACTGTTTATTACCCCTATAAAACCAGTTCTTGTGACGTACATCAATAATTTTTTGATCACATTATTATTTAATGTAAAAAGGCAATATTTTCTTGTTTTACGTTTTAGCTTCACTGTATGTGGAAAAAGTCATAAAATATAAACGCTTGTAGTATATTAAAATCGGACATTATGGATGCAAACCGATTTCAGGTATATATAAAAGCATGACAAAACATTTCACATGTATTCTTGAGGAATCGTATGAAAATGGATGCTGCTTGTCAAACTAATATTTTGTCTCCTGTGTAAGTTACAAACTAAAATATTCACAGTGCAACAAAAACAGGCATTCACTTAAGAACTGCAGTTCTGCTGCTTGTAAAAAGAACTGTGAATACATTTCATCTAGGCACAAGTAAAAACTGTAACAGCTGCATTGATATTGCGAATTACGGAGAACTAACGCCTATTGTACTACTGAATATGTAATAAGAGTACGATAAGATGTTTCATTGTCGAAATCTACGTTTAATTTGCTCTAGCGAGGAGAAGAACTGCGACTCTCAGCTGCATTTGAGATTGCTTGTAATGATGAAAACGGTTTCCTGCCCCGAGTCACGTGACTTAGATGTTGGTTTCAGTATAATGATGTCACGCTCAGTCTAATCTATGGTCTATGTGTGTTCCCACTGACGCGGCTAGTCGCGCATTGTCGCGTGCGGCTGTTGATACCACGGCGCTGTACCACAGAATATACTCCTTATTCTGTGGCTGTACTATGCAGAACCTACTGGCGCGACGCGGCTGGCAACGGCAAATCGCGCGTGGTCAGTTTCGCGGTCGCGACGCACACGCGACAGAGCGGTCGCTCGCGGCCAAGCAAACCAGCGGCAGCAGTAGGACAGAACTCACTGCCGCGGCCAGCAGCGCGCGACACAGCACCAAGTAGTATAAAAATGGCGCTATCACAGAACTGCATCGATACAGAGTTGCTTATCCCTTTCGTGGTTGTTGGGACATATACGTCCCACTAACTTCGGACCTCATTTGTACCACAAGGTGGCGAGTTGCGTAATTCTGCATAGTGCTGCATCTGTTGGTGGCCCTTCAGAAAGCGGAAAAAAAATCGAGGCACTGAAATTCTTACAGTGTAGAAGGCTGTGACTATATGGGTTGCCGCGTGAATTTTCGCGCCGTAACCATTGTTTATTGTGCCTTGAATCGGTTTTCGTCGTTTTCTCGCTACCGAAAATGTCCGAAGTCAGTATAATTGCTATTTTATGTTTCTTAGAAGTACATGATTCAAAAATTTGTAATGCACACCATATTAAAAAAAAAAAGAGAGAGAGAGAGAGAGAGAGAGAGAGAGAGAGAGAGAGAGAGAGAGAGAGAGAGAGCGAAAGAGAGCTCTCTTGCAGCTTCTATAATAGAAAATGCAGATAATAGTAGACCACATACCGTGTTTTATTAGCACAAAAATTTACAGAAAAACTGTTTTTCTTTAAAATATGAGTACTATAATATCGCAACATAAAGGCACTATAGGGCTACACAATCGTCACTGGGACACATGCGTCCCACTAATTGTAAATTCGCTGAAAAACACTTTTGAAGTAAAATGAGTTTTAGTAAGCGTAATTGTTGTTTGAAAACTCCTAAGAAACATAAAATAGCAAATATACTTACTTCGGACATTTTCGCTAGCGAGAAAACGACGAAAACCGATTCAAAGCACAATAAACAATGGTTACGGCGCGAAAATTCACGCGGCAGCCCATATAAACAGTCACAGCCTTCTACACTGTACGAATTTCAGTGCCTCGATTTTTTCCGCGTTCTGAAGGGCCACCAACATATGGCTGCACTATGCAGAATTACGCATCTCGCCACCTTGTGGTACAAATGAGGTCCGAAGGTAGTGCGACGTATATGTCCCAACAACCACGAAAGGGTTAAGAAGCTATATTTCGATATTCCGTCCGTAAGGGGGTGAAATAGGGGATGAAACATTTTTAGAAAATACGTAGCTATTTAGGCAATTTTTAAGCTAGAACTACAAAATTTCGGATTTTAATTCAGGGTTCGAATTTAAAAGACACGTGTTTCCGTATTTTCGAAAATTACACTAATAAGGGGGTGAAATACGGGATGCAAAAATTGATTTTCAAAGATATGTTGCTGTTAACTCAAATTTCGAGCTATAACGACGAAACTTAAGATAAGGATTCTTCATCAGGATTAAAAAGAAACAACTGGTGCAGACCAACCAGCCTACGCATGCGAAGCAGCGGGGGTTCAGCTAGTAAAGGAATATAGTGACAAAAATATGCGAAAAGCATTGTGGGAAGAAGTAGTAGAGAGATTTGGAGGTCATCTATATGATGTGGAAGAAAAATAAGCACTTTGTGAGTACAAACAGTTACGTATTTTCAGACTTGTATGTACATGGATTTCTAAATTGAACATAGTTACATATATCTGTTTTGCCATGAAACCTGGCCTTCACTAATAAAATATGTAGCAAAGAAATCTCTGTAAGATGCAGGATGTCTTGCATGTTGTTTGAAAATAGTGTAATCCGTCATAGTCTCTAATGCCATCCCTGAGACTAATGACGTTGTATAAAACATAAGTCTTTACAATATCAATTGCAAAGTCAATTTTTACATGTAGTGGACGATGCAAAATTCGCCATTTATTACGTAAAATCCCGAAATTACATTAGACGTATTGTCGTGCACGACTAAGCCTGTAATTGAAAATCTTCTTTTCAGCAATTAAATTAATGCCGGAATATGGACGCATCAAGTGTTCTGAAAGAGGGAAAGCCTCGTCAGCAACAAATACGTAAGGGGTTGGTGTAGTATTGGTCGTAGATATTGGCCTCTTTTGTGGAATTTGCAGTTTTCCATTTATAAGTTTCTGGTAGATGGCGGAGTCTTTGAATATTGAAGAATCAATGCATTTTCCGTAGGCTCCCACATCATTGCTGATGAACTTGTAATCTACATCACAAATAGTAAGTAATACAATGGAAAAATATCTCTTGTAATACAGCGATCCGCTACGAGGTGGCTGTAAGGTTCTTATGTAAGATTATTATTCGACAGCCTCTATACAGTTCGGGAACTGTGCGCGCTTGTCAAACGTTTTTGCAATGTTCTTCTATTCTTCCTCTGTGGGTTCCCGTAAACATATGTTCGTCACTTTGGGCCATATAGTGGAACAAACTTGCCTTACAATAGTGCAAACAGAGTGGCTACCTCTTCAGCGTCCATTTCTAAACTAAAAGGGATTCTTGTCGCGTGTAGTCGTATGCAAAAAGTCGCACGTAAAAAGTCGCACGTGATCAGTCGCGTGCGACTGGTCGCGCAGTGGAAACTCAGCCAAAGGGAAGAAAGATATGGAGTAAACAGTGGCGTAACTAGGACTTGACTTTGGGGGGGGGGGGAGGGATAGATCTGCTTGACGAGCAATATTTTAGTCAGTTTCCAGACAGACTACCATCTACCACTCCCGTTCAACAAACTAATTGACTCCCATCCAATGAAAGCCTATGGTAAAACACCCCAAGTTTCCAATCTTTACCTTTAGCAGATTGATGTTATACAATTTCTTTCTTACCCCATTTTTTTTCTGGTTCAGGGGGGGGGGGTTCTATCCCCCTCATCCCCCCCATAGTTACGCCACTGGGAGTAAATATTGTTTATAGTCAAGTTTTGAATTAAATTAATGTTAAACATTATTTGTATTTTATTACTATTTTGCTTTCTTTGAATACTGCACTTACAATTTTGTACATTATACATATTTCTTTGTTTTACTGTTTCATAATTTCCAAGCTGTTTTCACGAATACATGAAGATGAAACCTTTTACGAATTTTTATTTTTAATTTCTAATATAACTTATATAAGGCTGGAAAAATGCATATATACCCGGGAAATACTTGGCTTAGCAGCTATAATGATGGCTAGTGACCTTTCAGTGACGTAGCCAGGATACTGTCAAAGGGGGGGGGGGGGCGACTTGTTAAAGAGAGATTTACAAAGGTTCATGTTTTTCAGTTCTTCTAGAAACAAACTTGACATATTTTTTATGTACATAATTTGCATTTGTAAGACTTTTTTACAAATACTGCATTATTTTATATACAAAATTAAGGAAAACATTTCTTAAAAATTGTTAACCTTAAGTTGTTATTCCAAACGAAGTCAGATTATCAGAGTGAGAAGTGTTTCTTTCTATTTGAACACTGGCAACGACACGGTTGCATGTCACCAAGCTCGCTGCCTGTCAGCCACAACTGTAGCTTTGTGTTTCGCAAACTTTGCATTAATTTTTGCATCAGTATTACCTTGCAAGTTGATTTAGGGTGCGTAAGTCTGTAATTTTATTTCCAAGATTATTGGTTCTTTTACTATTGTGGGCATTGCAACGAATCCATCCTCTAGATAAAATATTACTCTCGAACATAACACGTACTGAGTGAGGTGCCTTATGATGTATTGAAATATTGCTACTCCAAATAACGACTGCACTGCTAACATTACACTGCTGTAAATTTATAAATAAGCTATTATAGTAGTACGTATTTTAACTTACCATAATGCTAGCATTCCACCTTATAGTGCTTAACATAGCAATAATGGAGCAAAGCCAACAATGGACAAGAGGACTGGGCAATAGCTGATGCTGCTTTTGATGTATCGATAATTAAAATCTATAGATGGCTTTGTTGACTGTCGATAGTGTGTATCCCTTTTTCGTCGTATGACTGATAACAATATCATTCAGTTTTACTACACGGTAGCTAGGTCGTGTCTTATTTTATTTAAACCCCCGGAGGTTCGAGTCCACCATCTGGCATGGGTGTGCGATTGTCCTTAGCATATGTTTGAGTAGTATTTTATCGTTTAGCTGATGGGGTGGGGGTGTCCGGACCCCTCCCCCTTGGGCTACTTCCGTGTAGATATACACCATGCTCCAACACTTGCAGGGAAACAGTCCGAATAATGAAGGAATGGGCTTGGCAATACGTCAGTCGTGCATGGATAAATTAAAATTTTGGTATGGTGCAAGGTTAGTGCCATAATAAGGAACGGCGTATAAGGAGGAGACCCGGTCCGAGTACAGTCTTCAACTTTCCCTCAATGAATTAATTGAATACTCACTAGCAGCATATGTCTTTAACCAGCGGCATAGCTATATCACCAAGGGCCCCGGGCCGAAAATGACATTGGGGCCCTCTTTTAAAGCTATACAGATACAAAACTACTTCATCATCAGCTTCTTACCACCCACTGGAAGACATAATGAGGCAAACCTAAATACTACTAAGTAAATTATTATATGCCACGCAGCAGATAATATTTGATCGTACTCTCGAATACAATTATAACTGTGAAAGTTTGTTTGGTTGTTATGCTTTCGCGCAAAATTTGCTGGGTGGATTTGGATGAAATTTTTCTGAGGGATAAGGTTGGACTTGGGTAGGACATACAGATAATACACCCCATGGGATAGTTTTCGAAGTTGCTCCATACTAGGCGAATGAAGTTGTAGGCAGAAGCTTCACTGATGACGCGCAGATCAGTAATAAAATCCACACAACCATTCACTACCCCTATTTTCTCTTCTTTTGGCACGAATTTCAGAGTGCAATTGATTACAGTACTTCGTTGGGAGTTATGATTAAGAAGCACTCCCTTGGGGGAATTCACTACACAAACAGTTGAGTTACCATAATAATACCGCTCTGTAAGAATACATTGTAGAGACTCCATATTCATAAGTGGTCACACGGTGATTGTCAAACATACTGCTAGTAATTCAGCGCTGTTGGCTGTTATTTCGTAAAGATTGGCAGCCATGGCAATTCCGACTACAACCGACAACACGCTAATAGTGGCAGGGCCCACGCCGTAGCGGACAAGCAATGTACCTTGTTATGTTTACATTCTGAGTTGGCAATAAATTTTTGGATATCACATCGTGCGTCTGAGGTTTCTTGGCCAAGGTTCAAAAACTTAAAAGTCACAAATCTTCATTAACTAAAATACAGTAGAACGTCGATTGTACGAAGTAAATGTGGGACATGGATGTTCGGAAAACCGGTTTATTCGGATAATCGCCCTGTAGACTTTGCCACTATGAAGTTTATACAGTATTTGGAGGCCCGCGATCCTTCCCACTGCGCCGAGCGACACGCCGCAACACTTGGAAGGCTCAGCTGCTGCTGTTGGGAAGCTTTGATGCTGCCACTACTTCTACTGCTACGTCGACTGAAATTGAATTGTTGTACACAGGGACTGGCGGCTTGGCCTGTCAGCAGCGCCACCGAGTGGCGTCGTGTGAAGTAACGGCCCCATTAGAAACACTGCTTCGCCACCCGGTGGCCTAGTGCGAGTACTGTGGAAAACTTGGTTAGAGGGGAGGGGAAGGTAATGGGGCGACAGAGTAAAAAATTAAAAATAAACAAATAATTAAAAAAAATCAAAAAGTCAACGCTCTACTGTAACTTTTCTCGAACGTCGCTCACGGAGGCCAGGCCTCTTGAACTCGGGGGCCCCGGGGCACTGCCCCGCCTAGCCCTATGATAGCTACGCCACTGTCATAATGACTGCAGGATCAAACTGTTGTCTGCGCTTTCGGACACAGAGCGCGAGTCGTACTCGACTCGCCCTTTTTCAGTGGTCAGATGTTGGTGGGGCGGTTGTTTGTGCGGTACACATCGAGAGCGGGATGTGTCGGTGACGTGGGCAATTGGCAAGTCGCCTGGGTTATCTGCCGCGTGAAGGCTGCCGGCGGTTCTGTGCGCACGCGACCCAGCCGCACGTGTCTGGGAGGCGTGGCCAGCCAGATAAACGGACAGCCACGCGCCTGCTGCCACCGGCTCACCACTGCTAGGAGTATATGGACCAAGTATGCACCACCAGCCCAAAGCGCCATTCCTTTCAGTTTTCTGATCTGAGTGGATTCCGATGGGAATCAACAAACAACTTGGCCGATCTGAACAATAATAATAATAAAATCGCACTGACTATATCATAGGGATGCCAGATTGAACTCGAGGCAGGCCCGAAGACCAGACGTGCCCCTCTCCCCCTTGGCCAACAATGACTCTTCCCCCCCCCAACTGCGACCGACTCTCCCCCCCCTACCAGGATTACACGTGAATTCTAAAAAAAAAAAAAAAAAAAAAAAAAAAAAAAAATCCCCTAATCATCTCCTCCCTTCCAGCAAGTAAATGAGATAGTGCATATTCTGCACCTTCACATACACTCATCAGTATCGACTTTTTGTAGCCACTCTTTATAATTTTCTTCCTGCAACCATTCTTCACGAAACGAACTTAGATATCGTCTCTTCATTTCACTGTTATTACTCACTAATCTGAGTCAATGTAAGCTTTTCTATTCTCGCACGATCCGAGTATTCCAAAAATTGCCGGTAAAGTGATAACAAACAATGAACGAACGAACACAAATAATAGACGTCGCCAGTTGACACGTTGCCGCAACAGTGTTTACTTAATAATGCGCTAGCCGATTACTACCGACGCAACAATGAAAAGTTTTCAGAGGAACAGTAGAAAAGTAGCGTTTGTTGCAATAAGAAATTGACATTTATATAAAGTTATTCATAATTACTAGAGAGGAGCCGGCCGAGAATGGCCGAGCGCACTGAGGCGTCTTGCCACGGTGCGCGAGGCTGCTCCCGCCAGAGGTTCGAATCTCCCCCTAGGGCATGGATGTTGTGTCCGTCCTTAGTTTAAGTTACGTTAAGTTCGATGTAGATCGTCGCTACATGAGCTTGGTACTTAAAAAGAGTCGGAAAAAAAAAAAAAAAGTTATGTTGAAGGTTACATTCAAGCCCGGAGATGAGAGTTCAAATGTTTGTGTAGTCTATGGGACTTAACTACGTGGTCATCAATCCCTAAACTTACAAACTATTTATGAACTACTTGCGAACTAGGACGGCACAAATACCCATGTCCGAGGGGGGATTCGAACCCCCGACCGTAGTGGCCGCGCAGACCGTGACTGGAGCGCCTTAGTCCCCTCGGCCACCGCGGCCGGCGAGATGAGAATCATTGGCCCGTAGACCCGGAGAATTCATTCAAAGCCCGGGCACTCCGGGCGGCGCCCGGAGATCTGGCAACCCTACTATATCAATATTTAATGAAATCGCTTACACCCTGAACTATATAATTGTGACACCCTACCCCTTTTATGCTTTAGCTATTACGTTACGTAGCCTAAGGTTTACATGTTTACTTCATATAATGTTGCTTTGTTCTTGTTCATAATATGTCAGATCTAATTCATTGAAATATGTATCCATACTTATTATAATGTTGACATATTGTGTTATCCACTATGCTCATTAGTGGCCTCTGGCCTACCTCTACATAAACTAATTACAATTTCACGATCCTGTTATTGGGTTAGGTTTGCTTTATTTCTTAACATTAGATCTTGGATGTATACTTTGTTCACTTACTTTTATACTTTGACAGATAATTGTTGTTATTACACATTTTTATTGTTTTCATAATCCATCCTGTTATTGTCGTAATGTTTACATACTGCTTTCTGTAACATGTCGCCATGACACCTTGTCAAAGATATAACCTATGATGGTTGCCTAAGATACACCATTTTCACACCATGTCTACTTTGATCATCGCTAATTATATCTCACTGACTGATGTGTTCAATAGTTGTGTTAGGTTCTCTTGTAATAGACCTTGGTCCACCATCACACAGACTGGCTTTGCTTTTATGTTTTTAACCAAGACTTGATGCCTAGTGACGTCTTGTTTATTTTTATTGTGTGACATGCATGCCAGTATGCATAAGGAGGCATATAATGCACCTGTTTAATCAGTCTGTCTAGTTCGTAAGTACTTACTAGATGAAAATACTGGGTTATATTATGTATTTTACTTCAGCTTGTGTACAATTCTGTTTCTGTATTTTTATTTAATAGTCTTCCGTGAAGATGGTTTATAGCTGATGGTTTACAGTATGCATTTTCTCGAACAATAAAGAAGTTCGTTCTTTATATTCGTACTATTGATGGCAATTGTTAACTGATGCTAATATGGCATTTTTAGACACTAGATTATCATTTATCGTACGAAGAACGACGTGCTTTTGTTAATTCTTCGGTGCGCCGTTGCTTCGAAACAACAACGTGTAAGTTATAATAAGAAAATCATCAAATACGCAACGCAAGATTGCGTATGCCAGAGAGAGTTCTGGGCGTGGAATGTCACGTGACATATGCGAACGGTTGGTTTTCGTAAAATCAATGGACGGTGTCAAATCGCCGTTATTTTTGCAAATATGTCTGAAACGATACGAGATATGAAAAAAAAAAAAAAATACATAAGAGAGCAAAGCTGTAGAGAATTTTCTCCTCTACAAATTCGGTTATTCAATTGTCGTGTCAGATGAATGGTTAAGCCGTTATTTTCATTTAAATTTCGAGCTGTCAAAAAACGATCGCAAAGGCCCACTTTTATTGTTACTACCGTAACCTCAAGTTGGCCAAAATAAATAAATAAAAATCAAATTAAATTTAAAAAAAAATCTCCGTCGTCACTACATCAACGGTTTCATGAAATCCTGAAATAGACGAAGCGCCATTTTCCCTACGTTTTATTTTGAATTTTGCATCACAATTCAAACTGTAGTTTTCCAACAGTAGACAAAGGGCCCACTGCCTAAGATACCTACCAACAATGTGTATTATAAAAAGCAGTTTTGTGTGTATAATTTAGGTATTCATAGTGGCAAGGACGGCTTCTAATCTACCTCTACATCTACATACATACTCCGCAGGCCACCAGACACTGTGTAGCGGAGGGTATTGAGTACCACTATCGGTTCTCCCTCCTATTCCAGACTCGTATTGTTCGCGGAAAGAAAGATTGTCGGTATGCATCTGTGCTAATCTATCTGATTTTATCCTCATGATCTTCTTGCGAGATATACGTAGGAGGGAGCAATATACTGCTAGATTCCTCGGTAAAGGTATGTTCTCGAAACTTCTACAAAAGCCCGTACCGAGCTGCAGAGCGTCTCTCTTGCAGTCTTTCACTGGAGTTTATCGATCATCTCCGTAACGCTTTCACAATTACCAAATGATCCTGTAATGAAGCGCGATGCTCTCCGTTGGATCCTCTCTACCTCCTCTATCAACCCCACCTGGTACGGATCCCACACATCACTCTTACTTCGGAAGATGGCTGTGGGGAACTCTATCTAACGCTTTGCGGAAGTCAACACGGCATCCACCTGGGAACCCGTGTCTATGGCCTCTAAGTCTCGTGGACGAATAGCGCGAGCTGGGTTCCAAAATTCTACAGCTGACCGACTCCTAACACCATTCAGGACATTTTTTTGCAGACATTCTGGACATCTGTTCGACGTCCCCTTTTGAAAACGGGGATGACCTGCACCATTTTCCAATCTTTTGGAACGCTACACGTTCCTTTGCATACTCTGTGTAAAATCGAACTGGTACCCCATCAGGTCCTGCGGCCTTTCCTCTTTTGGGCGATTTTCTTTTTCTATCCCTTTGTCATTTAGTTCGATATATGCCATTTTGTCATCTGTGCGACAATCTAGGGAAGAAACTACAGTGCAGTTTTCGTCTGTGAAACAGCTTTGGTGAATGACATTTAGTATTTCAGCCTTTAGACTGTGTTTCAGTACCATTTTCGTCACAGAGTGTCTGCAAATTTTGCTTTGATCCACCTACCACTTTGAGATAAGACCAAACGTTTTAGGATTTTCAGCCAAGTCAGTATATACAACTTTACTTTCGAATTCGTTGAACGCCACTCGCATAGCCCTCCTCACGCTATATTTCACTTCTTGTAATTTTTGTTTGTCTGTAAGGCTTTGGCTATATTTATGTTTGCAGTGAAGTTCCCTTTGCTTCCGTAGCAGTTTTGTAACTTATTTGCCGCGCGGGAGTAGCCGAGCTGTCTGGAGTGCCACGTTGCGGATCACGCGACCCCCGCGACGGAGGGTCGAATCCTCTCTTGGGCATGGATGTTTGTGCTGTCTTTAGTATAAGGTAGTTCATAAGTAGTCTGTAAGTTTAGGGACTGATGACCCCGCAGTTAAGTCCCTTACGCTTAACAAACATTTGAACATTTTTTTTTTTTTTTTTTTTTTTTTTTTTTTTTTTTTTTTCGAACTTGCTTATTGTACCACGGTGGCTCCTTTCCATCTCTTACGATCTTACTTGGTACATACTCATGTGATGCATATTGTACGATGGTTTTGATTTCTGACCACTGTTCCTCAACACTTTCTGTACTTGAGATAAAACTTCTGTGTTGAGCCGTCAAGTACTCTAAAATCTGCTTTTTGACACTTTTTTTTAAATAGCAAAATCTTCCTAAATGTTTTTTAATATTTCTATTTTCGGCTGAATCATCGATGCTGTAACCGCTTTGTGGTCGCTGATTACCTGTCCGGGTCTGTTTGTCATTAAAAGGCCTAATATGTTATCGCCACGAGTCGGCTCTCTCTTTGACTGCTTAAGGTAAATTTCAGATAATGCACTCAAAACAATTTCACTGGATTCTTTGTCCCTGCCACCCGTCATATACGTTTGGGTCTCCCAGTCTATATCGGGTAAATCAAAATCTCCTCCCAAAACTATAACATGATCGGGAAATCTACTCGAAACATTTTCTAAATTTTCCTTCAGGTGTTCTGTTCCAACAGCTGCTGAGCCAGGGGGCCTATACAAATATCCAATTACCATGTTCGAGTTTGCTTTAACCGTGATCTTCACCAAAATTATTTCACATTTCAGATCTCCGTCAATTTCCTTCGATACTATTGCACTTTTTATCGCCTAGGGTGAAGCTGGCCATGGAGTCCAGATCGAAGAAAATGTCTCTGCAAAAGAACTCAGTCTTTGGTCAGACTCGTGTGGAGGCCACAATCGTAACATAAAAATCGTTTTTTTACTTAAAACTTTCTTGTAAACTCACCTCACCTTGGAAAAGATTCCTATAGACTATGTTCTCCCAGAGCATAGCTTTTTGACCAATGACAGTGATTATAGAGACATGGAGTGTACACTGAAGCTACAACAACGGTTGTACCTTGTCGACGATCTCAAGGACGTCGTGAAAGTAAGCCGTAAAATAATGTTTTGATTGTCCACAGAATCGAACGGAGAGAATTCATTGGAACGCAAATTCTGGAAAAAAATAACAAACCTCAAACTTGGCACAGAAAATTGCAATGTAAATTGGCTGAAGACTAGAGGAAATGGAATGAGAAAGCAAAAACCTCTAAGTATTTTTAAGAAAAGAGACTGCAGCTGAAATAAAAAATACAGAAAAAGATTAGAAGTAGAAGACTTTTTCCTCACCCTTTGAAATTGAGTGGCACTTAATTCCACTGTGACCAGGAGGAAAATCGATTTCTAAAGAAAAAGTTGCAGACTTGGCATCCCTTCTTACACTGATCCAGAAAGATGATAGACAAATCTACCGGTCGTTGCAAAGTGATACCAGTGTGGACGACGACATCGATTGTTTCAAAGTACACGTTGACTTCGAAATTGAATGTGAATAATTACTACTGCCTTTCATTTCTTATGAGTTTCATTATCTTAATTAAATACTGAGTTTTTAATTAATCACTGGGTTCGTGCAGTAGGCCCATTATGATGTACACTTAGTTACACTTACTTCCATTTCGAATGTTAGGAAAGCTGTCATTGACATTCGCAGATGATGCATGAAGTGTGTCTAATGTTATTTGCTTTGTTACAATGATTGGTTCGTGTCTCATACAGTTCTATAAATGAAACGTGAATGATAAACGAACTGCAGTTTTGACACCTTCCGTATGTTTTTCAACAATGTTTACAAACCCTAATTTGTTCTTTATTTAAGCTTCGACGTGACCTCATCAAGGATCTGAGAAGCATATGGCTTCTTTTGGTACACTGATGCATAGCAAAAATGTTCAAATGTTTGTATAGTTTATGGGACTTAACTACGGGGTCATCAGTCCCTAAACTTACAAACTACTTATGAACTAACGAAGACTAAAGACGGCACAAATATCCATGCCCGAGGGGGGATTCGAACCCCCGACCGTAGTGGCCGTGCGGACCGTGACTCGCGCGCCGCAGAGCGCTCGGCCACCGCGGCCGGCATGCATAACAAAAGTGCGACGCAGCAAGTAAGCTGCTTGTACATGAAACAACAAGGTATCATGTGTATCTGTGTTACTTTTTCGTGTTGTTTAGCGTTTAATTACGTTGATCTTCGACTACTAAATGCAACAATAATAATCATTAGTCTGTACAAAAAGTTGAGAAATTTCAAGAATAAATACATTTTCAAGGAAACGGTAACTTTAGAGGCCATTATCTCGCTTATGACCTTTTGGCGCTTGGGCTAGTGACAAGGGGTGTCTGCAACCGGCTAACATCTATTACGTATGTCTATCAGTCAGGTCTGGAAGGACAGACATCATATGATTCTCGTAAGAGTTCCGACCTGGTGTGCATCCGCACTGAAACTGAAGAAAGAATCACTGGCGGTCTCCACCTTTATTTCCTCCACCTATATTTTTGTTGTTTTGGTCTTCAGCCGGGAGACTGGTTTGATGCAACTCTTCAACCTACTCTATCCTGACCAAGCCTCATCATCTCCTTATAAAAAAAGGCAACCCACATCTATCTGAACCTGTTTACTGTATTCGTCTCTTGGTCTGCAACTGCGATTTTTGCCCCAATCATGTCCCTCCAATGATAAATTCACGATTCCTTACCATCTAGGAATGCGTCCTAGCAATCGATCTCTTCTGTTAGTCAGAGTATGCAAGAAATTCGCCTTCTCCACAATTCTGTTCAGTACCTCCTCATCAGTTACACGATCTACCAGCTTAAATTTTTACCATTCGTCTGTAGCAGAACATTTCAAAAGCTTCTATCCTCTTCCTGTCTCAACTATTTATCAAATGTTTGTAAAACTTATGGGACTTAGCTGCGGGGTCATCAGACCCTAAACGTACAAACTACTTATGAACTACCTTATACTACAGACAGCACAAGCATCCATACCCGAGAGGGGATTCGAATCCCCCACGGGGAACGGCCTCGCGCCATGGTAGCGTAGTGCCTCAAAGCGCTCGGCAGCTCCGCCGCGGCGAACTATTTATCGAGCTTGTTTCACCCCTCTACGATGCAACACTCTACACAAAAGCTTTCAGAGAAGGCTGCCTAACAAATTAATATTTGATGTTAAGAAATTTCTCCGGCTTATAAACGCATTTCCTCCCATTCCCATTCTGCATCGCATATTATTTGTACTGCGACCATTGTGTATTATTATAATGGCCAAGAAACAACTTTATTATTTAACTAAAATCACTCCATTCATATACCGTAAAAGATATTTTTGTAGTCTTGGATGCATAAACTTGATGTTTCATTTATTTATACATGACGCGTTTCGCCTCTTCTGGGCATCATCAGACGTTGAAAAGGGGAAGATTTACAAACTTGTTTAAAACACAACTAAAAATACGTCAAATCTTTCCTAAGCAAGAAATATTACAATAGGGAAGGTGCAGACTGAAAAACCTGCAGGCCACATGACCACATTCACCTTTTGACATTGGGGGGGGGGGGGGGGGAGAAAATTGAACTAATAAATACTGCTATAGAGGACAGCTCAACAAATAAAATTACTTATCTCTGAGGTTGCAGAGCGTCAAATTATTAAATTGAATAAAAATAAATGCAACTGTTTATCAAGAATGGGGGGCAACGAAGTCAATGGCAAAACCTAACTCAGCCGCGCGAAGCTTTCTTTGTTTACTCACGTAAGAGCCGATCCCTACCACAACCCTGGATTGCTTCCGCGCCCGTGTCGATCCGTGAGTCGACAGATGGGGACGTTTGCAAAGACAACAACCATCAGCACGAACAGTTCGACGACGTTTGCAGCAGCATGGACTATCAGCTCGGAGACCATGGCTGTTGTTACCCTTGACGCTGTATCACAGACAGGAGCGCCTGCGATGGTGTACGCAACGACGAACCAGGGTGCACGAATGGCAAAACGTCATTTTTTCGGATGAATCCAGGTTCTGTTTACAGCATCATGATGGTCACATCCGTGTTTGGCGACATCACGGTGAACGCACATTGGAAACGTGTATTCGTCATCGTAATACTGGCGTATCACCCGCCGTGATGGTATGGGGTGCCACTGGTTACACGTCTCTGTCACCTCTTGTTCGCATCGACGGCAAAAGAATAGTGACCATTTCATTTCAGATGTGTTATGACCTGTGGCTCTACTCTTCAATCGATCCCTGGGAAACGTTACATTTCAGCAGGATAATGCACGACCACATGTTGCAGTTCCTGTACGGACCTTTCTGGATACGGAAAATGTTCAACTGCTGCCCTGGCCAGCACATTCTCCAGATCTCTCACTAACTGAAAACGTCTGGTCAATGGTGGCCGAGCAACTGGCTCGTCACAATACGCCAGTCACTACTCTTGATGAACTGTGGTACCGTGTTGAAGCTGCATGGGCATCTGTACCTGTACACGCCATCCAAGCTCTGTTTGAATCAATGCCCAGGCGTATCAAGCCCGTTATTACGGCCGGAGGTGGTTGTTCTGGGTACTGATTTCTCAGGATCTATGCACCCAACTTGCGTGAAAATGTAATCACATGTCAGTTCTAGTATAATATATTTGTCCAATGAATACCCGTTTATCATCTGCATTTATTCTTGGTGTAGCAATTTGAATGGACAGTAGTGCACCTTTTAGTAATGGTTCCCTTGTAACCCGAGCTGCTAGCCTTCATGGCAGACCCTGCACATAGTTGGTCTTTAATGGTTTTATAACCTTTTTATACAAAGCATTTTATTGACAGTAATTTTCCCATTGACATTTTACATATATAATTTTAGTGAAGTGTTCAGTATCTTATGAATAAGTAGACTCTGATGTACATTATTTATGTAAAGTACCTGCCACACCTTTTCGGAAAAACTGCTTGTCGCTGTTTCAGGGTCTTTTACTTTCATCAGCAAATGAAGTTATCAAAACGCATCTGAGGTACAGTATGGCTCAAGTCTGACTCGGACATTTGGCACTCATAGCAATCGAAAACAAGGCTGTATCATGTCAAGATTTAACAGACGTTATTGGTGATTTTTGCAAAACCCAAAGCCAGGAAAAGATTGTAAAATAAGTGTTAAAATAAAACTGACTACTTTTTAATTGTGTACCCATATTATTACTATAATGTACTGCAGTCACGAAAACGCTTACCGATAATTACCGATCAGAAATCATATCTTTGCCAACATCTGCAATCTAACAGTCTGAAGCATTGTATTACTCCAGTAGGTATTCTTTCATTCTGACTTTGGTGCGTGAGGAAACACGAACGAAATCCCCACGACTTGAAAAACGCCACTCATTAAGTTCGTGATACACAGTGAGGCGCGAAAATTAATTATGAATTTTTTTCAAGGACTAATCGTACTCGTGTTACAAGAAATAGAAAAATTCCCAACTTTTAGAAAACAATGTGTTAACACATTGACTGCCACATGAGTTAAATATAAGTCACAGGAAGTCTTCTCTTCGGTCCACGTGAAGTAGATACAAGTCACGAACATTTTTTCCATTTAAAGCTCCGTGGTGCAATTGTAACTCACAGTAGCGTGCTGTGACTAGGTGTTACAGTACGTTGTGGCCCCAGTAACAAATCATGTTCGTGGCCTCCAGTTTTCAAGAGCTCAAGAGCAGTTATTGACACTTGAAATCGTGAATTATATATAATACACATGGCCCAGTCATACTCGTATTGGAGTTTCCTTGTTTTTATAATTTATTATTTGGTGTAACATATTATTTTATACAGTAGGTTGTATATCACATACAGTTTTAATTACATTCTTCAACTCTAACTGGAACAACAATGAAACAGGTTGAAAAATTTGAGTAATTCCACTTTGTATCTAACACCTGCACTGTGCTTCATGAAGAAACACTCCTCGCAAAAATATGAGTCACAAATGTTCAAATGTTTGTAGAACTTACGGGACTTAACTACGGGCTCATCAGTCCCTAAACTTACAAACTACTTATGAACTAGCTAAGACTAAGGACGGCACAAGTATCCATGCCCGAGGGGGGATTCGAACCCCCGACCGTAGTGGCCGTGCAGACCGTGACTGGAGCGCCTCAGTCCCCTCGGACACCGCGGCCGGCTATGAGTCACAATTTCTTACATTTCCATGTAGTTTGTTTACATTTAAGAGCTTGCTCTCGTCCAAATTCATTCTTCATTTTTACGTAGCATGCGTACACCTATGAATTAATGCTCCCATGTTCTCAAGAGCACAATCTGCAGGCAGCTCGGTGGCTACGGTGAGAGATTTCTCGGGGGCATCGGCATCTTCTGTATGGAGTAGTCTCAAAGTCACATCATCTTTGAATTCTGTGATTGAGCTGATCTTATTGCAGCTATCACAAGAGCATTTACCAGTGCTGACCCTGTCAACAGTTCAATTGCAAACTTCCTGTACCATTTCACACCCCGGCTTAGACAATATAGGACTTAATTTGGTGAGAGAGATGTATAAATGACTGATTGTAGTCAGTTATCATTGCTGGTTTTTTCTTTGTTCCCCTCTTGGTTTGAATTTCAGCTTCTTCCTCTTCATGAACAGTACTCAGCATCAACACATTCCTCTTATTTTTCCATTTCAGTAGTATCTTCATCTTCTTCACTTATGTCCATAACTTCATCTAAGATCTTCTGTACATGCCTTTGTTCATCTACATTACTTTTACGAGACACTTTCTCCTGCTACAATATCACTGTTACGGAGCAAGCAACACTGAATAAAGACTGTAGTAACAATGGAGAAAAACAATATTGGAACTGTACGCAAATAATGTTGTGGAATGAAAGAATTACAGGTGTACCAACCCAAAATTATTAGCGACAAAGCAAATGACACACCTAGCACTTTACTCTGGCGTCATGTGAGTCATATGTAACTCACACAAAAAAACAGAAACTAAGGTACTAAATTGCAATATTTTCAACTTATTTGTACTTAAATAACTTACTTCAAGCAAACTAAAGCAGAATATGGAAAAAAAAAAGTAAAAATGTCCCCGGGGGTCGGTAATTCAAGTATAACTTTGGCAGCCAAAATGTTAATATAGTGATTGTTAAACAGAATGAACCAAGACGAAATATTGAATGTATACAGCATATTTAAGTACAGTAGAATAGTATTGGGTGTATGATTTGTTGTGGGTATGTGACAGGTGACAGCAGGAACGGGTGGGGGTGGAGGGCAGAAGCTGCGAGAAAGGCAGACCGCTGGAATGGTCAGGCATTGCCGTTCTTTGTGCGCCTGCAAAACGAATAGCGAGAAGGCGAGCCCCCACTCTGTCTAACTCATTTAGTCGCAAAAGGAAATTACAAAGTGTTTTACAAGGTTGTACCGACCCTTCCACGGTGCACCTCATAAATCACAGATGACGTACTGCGCAGATACACCTGGAGAGTGCGCATTTTCCACAAAATCGGTTGCGACAGGAAACAGGCATGTTTATTTTCCACAAATGCGTTAATACTGAAAGGAATACCGAACACAATCTACATACCTTTCTACACACTACCTTGCAATGGTAGTCGGGAAATGGATTCTGCATTCTGTGTCTTTTTTTCTGGGAACGGCACCTTCCCATACCATAAGAACTATTCGCTCTTCGATTTACGTTCATACTAACACTATACCTCCGCCGCATTCTGCTCAGTTCTTCTGACTGAAAAACAAACATCTTCACTGTATTTTAAAGTAATGGTGAGAATTCAGCATTTCACTCAATCTTTTAAGGTACGTCTCTACCCGCACACTATTTGTTTATTCTGCCATTTAAAGGTTTAATTACATTCACAGATCAGACGTTTCATGTAATAATTACTTTGTCACAATAGTGAATTCTGCATCAAGACGCTGTCACGATAATAAGCGAAGATATCGACTTAGTTATATTTCTTATTACTTTTTCCTGGCCAGACACTAACATATACTTCAAGAAGCCTGCTACGGGGATGGCTCAATCCGAAGTTTTTCATTTAACAAAATCCGGCAACTTACTTTTGATGAAACCATCCTACACGAAAATTGCCCCTATTTTCCTTCTTTGACTAAGCTATCAACGAAATGAGGTAACAGCGCAGTAGTTTAGCGAGAGTGAGTTGTCAGCACTGACAGACGTCCGCCTGCTGTCACCGCTGACGAAAAATATCCCATGGGCATTTTCATCTGTATGTCCTACCCAGGTCCAACTCTGTCTCTAGCCCTCTGCAAAATTTCATCCAAATCACTTAGTTATTTTTGCGTGGATACATAACAAAAAACTTTCACAATTATATTAGATAGTACGATTAAATACTATCTGCTGCGTGACACGTAATAATTTACGTAGTAGTATTTAGGTGTACCTTATTATGTCTTCCAGTGGGTGGTAAGAAGCTTATGAAATAGTTTTGCGTCGGTACACAGTTTTAAAGAGGGCCCCAATGTCAGTTTTGCCCCGGGGCCCTTGGTGACATAGCTACGCCACTGGAAGCAAGTCTACATATACATCACATTCAAAGTTCAGTTACCTTTGTGAAATCCCATTAAATTCATACAGTCGAGGTCATGTCATAAATTCAGTTCATCACTTCAATTACAACTTTCTGATCGAGATATATCGTACAGACATTTTCACAATTCATCAGGTAATACACAAGCGTAATATGGAAGAGAAGTTTACTAGACGAGAGCATAATACGGAAGAAAAAATAGCGTCACTACTCATTTCTTTTAAAAGAAACAATAGTCAAATCTATGTATTATTGTAATTGCTCTTTGTTCAGAGTTAGTCTTTGACTTATGTTTTTCAAAGAATATTGCGTCTTTAAGAATTTAGTGACACATTGAAAATGACACGAAATACAAGAAAAAATGTACAAATATAAGCATAATTAATTTAAATATGGGCAAATAAATATTGTTTTGCATGTGGAGGCGCATTTAACACTACATGGCCCCCACGAGGTCTGGAGGTCACTTTGTTATCGACAGACCTCTTCAAGTAAACACAATTACGTATTGAATTATTTTTGTTCAAGCATTAGACATATATGTATACATCATTGAAGAAAACAAGTATATTACTGCAGTATTAGACAAACAGTATGTTTAAAAGGTAAAATGATTTATAATATTCACATGTTATTTTTCTGTGGTTACAATTACATTTATGGACATAAATCAGTCACATGATCGTATTAACCTGCCTCTGTGAAAATAAGTATTTACTGTCAAAGCTAATAACATTAGTGATTGCATATGTGGTTATCAATTGCTCATAAGTATATACAATTCCACTTTATTAATATATGTGTATAGACATAATTCAAATATACACATACACATATGTAGAGATCACTACTTTTCATTTAAGTTTGTTTCTTGTTAATTGGCATGAATAAATCGACATAAATTATTGACATAAGCACATACATATAAATATTTGCAGGACACAGAAAAGACAAGACAAATGAATAAAAATGAAATTTGTGACACATACACGTTTCATTCGTTGTGTGGCTTTGTTATCACTAACTTCATAGTGGGCACCATCTATTTTTTAGATTTTGGCGACACCTGGTCGTCTGAATGGAAATTTTGCGTCACACGCTTTTACTTGCGACATTTAGTCGCCTTAGTAGAATTTTGTGATACACACTTACAGTTTTAAATACTTCTGACGTATATCAGCTGCCGCGTGGGAACTATCGGCTGTGAGCCTAGATGGCTATGATTAGTGTGTTACAGGGTGTCGACTCACCTACATCTGCCGTTGATAGGCGGCGTAGGTAATGGCGTGCAAGCCGCATTTCCGCTCATCCGCCCCCTTGTCGACAGGCTCGGCATGAAAAATACAGTCACAGCCGCACATCACTTTCTTTTTAATATATTTCAAATCACTTTTTATGCCCTGCGTCATCACAGGCTTTGTGTTTGTGTACGTTACAGGTGTTACTATTTGTGAATGACTACTTATGAACTAACTAAGTCTAAGGACGGCACAAATATCCATGCCCGACGGGGGATTCGAACCCCCGACCGTAGTGGCCGTGGAGACCATGACTGGAGCGCCTCAGTCCCCTCGGCCACCGCGGCCGGCTCCTTTAAATAAATAGAACTTTCGCGAGCGTTAACTTTTGAATGGAAGAAAACGGTGAACATCATTCGCGTGAGCAGAAACTTTGTTTTTTTCCTTTTCACATATATTCTTTCCTATTTTTATATGGTGCATATTTTTTATCACATATTGTGATATATAGGCAAAATTATGCTCTTTTCTGTGTATGGTGAAGGTTGTGTCAACCTGTTATTCACACATGGCTAGCATGACAGTTAAAATACACAAATAAATATTCATAAATAAAATAACAGTAATTCAAGTAATAATGTAAAGTAAAGGTATGGAACACCTGTTCTGAAGTGTCATGTGAGATATCCTACTCGTATTTTCTTAGTCAAAATGGTGTGTATTCACTGAGAAAGAAAACTGCAAGACATTCTCCCCACGTGGACATATCAATTGGCTCTTGGTATACTATTTACATGACTTAGGCTACTTTTTATACTAATTCATAGAAAATTAAGAACTAGGCTACGTGACATATGTACCTTATGGTTTAAAACATGAACTTACATCTAAAATTGTAGTTTCTTTCAAAAAGAGAATAGTAATGATTGGTAATGTGCTGACTTTTAAGTAGGTCAGAATTTCTCTACCTCTTTAGTATGCAGTGTCTGTATGATTTGTTATTCTTTTGAAAAATGGTTTTTGACAGGTAATGTTCCTGTCCATGTTTTACTTATTAAATCACTGTATCGCTCTAACACATTGTCCTTTATCACTCATAGAAATGTTCTCTCATAATAGTGTCACGAATTTCTATACCAGTCTTTTGCTATAGTGTCCTTATTTTTTCTAATGTTCATGGACATATTTTCATTAAGATGACTAAATATACATTTAAACCAGTATAATAATAGTAAATACAATTTCCCACAAAGAGCATTAAAAATTGGTCGAACAGACATCCATAAAACTAATGAAGTTATTTTTAAAGGACATTAGGCAGTCTATTCTGAGATGGAATCATCTTTTCTCGCCACATTTGCAGCCAAAAACCGATGCTATAGCTCCCAAATCAACAGCTGAAACACAGGTATGGCACAGAACGTATACGTCGCTCAAGCAGCTTGGTTGATGACAAGCTGAACATTCGTGATTCTTCATCCTCCTAACTTTTGTTTCAGCCACGCATGGTCGACGTTTTAGCCATTTGGGAGGTAATGTGGGAGAACTTTCCCGTTCCTTGTGGGGTAAATTTTTTTCAGTCGAGTTTGCTGCCGAATCGACATTCCACATATATTCATAGCATATACAGGCTAAATTGTCCAGTTAGAAGTTGATGACACAAGGTTTTGCAATTGGTGGCGTCATTTGCAGCAACATCTTTTACACTTGATGTTGTGTAATAATGATGTGACTCTTCACACTATGAATAGTAGAAGGTATCTACTTAGACTACTTCGTCGTCTTATCGTTTCCAAAATAAAAACTCCTCGCATATTTTCTTCTCTTCTTCATATTCCCGAGCTGTCCCCTAAACTTCCTATTCAGTTGCTGCTGAGTCCTCCTTGCCTTCTCCTACCTCATCCTGAGAGTGGGTGTCTCTCTCATCGACTAAATCTTCGAGCGCGGCTGGATCTTCACCAGTTTCGTCCTCGAGGAGGCGCATTATTTCCACAAGATCATTGGCTTAGAGGCATAATATACTTTTCTGGACATTTCAGCGGAAATATGGATGTGATAACGTAGGAAAAGAAAGGAAAACTGAAATTAGAACTCGATCAGGCGCACTCAGTTCGAAGGTAACGGTGAAAATCACAGAGGACAGACTTAGTTTGAGAAACGAAGTAATAAAATAAAAATATCTTGAAAAATCTCACCTTAAAAACTATAACGTAATCGGGCGCAGACGGCCTGTGAGGCCCAAGGAGTTCCCCGTGATCCGCGTGGAAATCGATGGCAGCCTGCGGATCAGCAATGTGTGAGGTTCCCAAAGTTACGCGAGTCAACGGAGAGGCGGGCCGCTGGGCCACCACTGTTAAGCACGGGAATCAAAAAAGTGTTTTGCTGGCCTGTGAGGCCGACTGCGCCCGACGGAGGGTTAAATAGAAACTTTTATGGTTCAGGAATAGTCTTAGACCAACCTTTTAATTATGAAGGATATATTTCCTTTCCTCCATTCATTCTCCATGACAATTTGATTAATTAAAATAAAATGTGTCTGCAGCTTAGGGTGTGCAGACATGACCACCAATAAAAAAATTGTAAAGAAAATATCTCATCTTGCCTGACTACTAACTAAACTTCTTTAAGTCTCTGTGATGAAATAGACGCTTGATTCTACCTGACCGAGGATATGCCAAAAGAAAACAACCAATAATGGACTTGACAAATGTGGTGTCGCGCCACCTACTTTCGCCGCGCGCCGCCATGCACGCACGGCGCGGCGTTCTTACGACGACAGCCACGAGCGCCCTCTGCTGCAGCTCCGCTCGTGGCCACCATTGAACGACATCGTGCACTTGGGACTGAGGTAGGAACCAGTTAGGACCTTCGGAATCAGATAGGCACCAGTGAAGACTTGGCTATCGTACAGGCACTAGGCAGACCTCTGGCTCAACTATGTATCAGCATTCTGCAGTACAGATCTATGTTAAAGTTAAGTATTGTATAAATTCTGTGCAATATATATCTCGTTCTAATTTACTCTAGTGTTTCTAGTTTCTGGCTGCTCCCCTCCGTCTCTGCACAAGCGTGCTACCTTTATTCCTGTGTCGGTCTTCCTACTCGGCCACCGACACCTACGACGGAAACGAGACACAAAAGCGGCGACGAGGCTGGGACACAAGAGTGGCGACGAGGATGGGAGACAAAAGTGGCGACGAGGAGTGATAGAACCGTGGACCAGCCCACTTGCAGCAGCCAGACAGCAGCAGTCGGAGCACGCAAAAATTGCTCCCGCCCATCCACCCTTATTATAAGATTTTGGGGGAACATATTCAGTTACGTGTTTTGTGGACTTTTTTTGTTGCAGAGCGTCCTTTTTCATATTGCATTTGTGTTTTGTTATAGGTTACTTGTATGCGCGGCACCTAATCGGTCAGCATGGCCGCTAACCCTAATCCAAACTTAATGGAAATTGTTCATTTACAGACGGCGCAAATCACTCAACTCCTGCAGGCGATGTCGCAGTTAACGGCACAGGCTGCTCACCAACAACAACAGCCGTCACATCAGCAGCCCACACCTGCCGCTGCACCGCTTCCTACATTTCGCCAGTACAACGAACGTGAGGAAGAATGGAGCGACTACTTCGCACAGTTTCAAGAACTCGTCGCGGCTCATCAAATTACAGGTCAGAAAGTGAAGCATCTGTTATTATCTGTGGTTGGCACCAACACCTTCGTGTTACTGAAAAAACTTTTCCCCGACGCACTCCTCGTGATGTAGACTTTGAACAAATAGTAGAGGCACTAAATGCTTATTATGAGAGAAAAGTTTTCGTAGCTGCGGCACGGTACCGATTTTTCAGACTGAAAAAATTACCGCAGCAGTCACACCAAGAGTGGATTACGGAATTGAAGGGCTTAACCCGCAAATGCAAATTTACTTGCTCTTGTGGACTTTCGTATGGTGACGTGATGTTGAGGGATGCGATTACACAGAACATTCAGGACCCCAGAATTAGGGCAGCAATTCTAAAACAGTCAGACCCTTCATTAGACAGTGTACTGCAGCTTATTGACGCTCATGATACTTTTGACTTAGCAGATGTAGAAATGCGAAGCCACAGTGTTAATTCAGTGCGCCGCAACGGACGCTTTCCTAGCCGTAGTTCTCAGTATAGCACTAGTGATTCTTTAAATTCTACCGGCCGTGCTGAACAGACAGTGAACAGTAGCCAGTGTAAAAGTGTGACGCAAAGGTCGCCCCGTCGTGTTAGACAAAGTATTTTGAATAACGGGCGGCAACGCTCATTTCAGAAAACTGTTCGTACATCTTGCCCTCGGTGTGTATCTTGCCACAAACGTGCGCAGTGCCCAAGTCGGAACGCCATTTGTTATCAATGTGGTAAATCAGGACACGTACAAACTGTGTGTATGCAGAATAAACATTCTAAGAACGGTGCCGTTAGAAACAGTGATTCGCGAAATGCAAGAACAGTTCATACAGTAAACGTAATACACGCTGTGGAATTGAACAGTACTTTACTTGGTTCTCAATTGCGAGAAAGTTCTTCTGCACCTACTGCAAAACTATGTAGTGCGCCACGCCGCAAGCGCCGACGAGCGCGTAAATCTGTGCAACGGAAAAGGGTTCGGGACAAGCAAACTGACTATGTACAGTGCAATTCTGTAGTGAACCTAGTGCCTTCTCTAACTTCTTATTGTAAAAGTGCCCAGTACTGTGTAGCTAGTGACAGTAGACATCAAGTAGCTACTCAAGAGTTTAGTGCAGTAGTTAGTGAATCTGTAGTAGCTTCGCAAGCTTGCGCGGACGCCGATCCGGCGGTAGTGCCATCTAGTGACAGTAATATTAATCTGCGTGCCGAGTCTGAGCCGCTTCCTACCGCACGCAGCCCGCGCATACGCCGGTGCAGCCAACAAACCGTAGCAGACGTTGCCCACATTCGCGCACCTGTCGTGCGCCACAAGCAAAAACTTTTTGTGAATCTTTCCATTGACAATAAGACTGTGAAATTTCAGCTTGATACTGGTTCCGCTGTCACGTTAATGAATAAAGACACTTATGAACTTCTGGGTTCGCCAAAATTGTCGCCGTGTCAACAAGTGCTAACAGCTTATACAGGACAAAATATTCCCGTGCTAGGAACGTGTAGCCTGCCCGCCTCTTTTCAAGGTATAACAAAAACAGTTGCTTTTGTAGTTCTTCAGGCCAAATCTACTCAGAACATTTTTGGACTAGATGCGTTTGACTTGTTTGGTTTATCTATTCAAAGGGATGTGCTTCAAATTTCGTCAATAGTGCCTCAGGATAAAATCAATGCATTATGTGACAAATATAGTGACTTGTTTTCGCCGGAGTTAGGTTGTGCAAAAGACTTCGTGGCACATGTGACTTTAAAAGAATCTGCAGTTCCAAAATTTTGTAAAGCTAGACCAGTGCCTATCGCAATGCGTGATACAATTGCCGAAGAACTTAAACGTTGGCAAGATAGTGGGGTGATTTCTCCTGTTTCTGCGAGTCAGTGGGCCTCGCCTTTAGTAATTATACCCAAGCCGTCGGGAAAACTTCGTCTCTGTGCGGGCTTCAAATCAACAGTGAACAGTCAAACAATTGTAGACACTTATCCCCTGCCCAGACCTGACGAACTTATGGACAAATTAGGACAGTCTCGCTTCTTTTCTAAGATTGATTTAGCAGAGGCGTACTTACAGATTCCGCTTGATGACGAGTCAAAAAAATGTTTCGTCATTAATACTCACATGGGCCTTTTTCAGTTTCAACGCCTACCCTTTGGCAGTTCTTCCGCCCCCGCTTTTTTTTCAGCGCTTTTTGGAACAGCTGACAGTTTCTGTACCGTGTTGGTCGAACTATTTAGATGATATTGTGGTATCCGGACGTACAGTTGAAGAACATTTAGCAAACCTGGAGTGCCTTTTCAAAGTTTTAACTGCAGCAGGTCTACGTTGTAATAAAACAAAGTGTTCAGTTTTTTCAAACTGAAATAGAGTATCTAGGCCATGTGATTAGTTCCCAAGGAATCCATCCCTTACAGTCACATCTTCGAGCAATCAAAGACTTGCCTCCTCCTAAGAATGTGCAGGAATTGCAAGCAGTAATGGGACAGCTTAACTATTATTTCAGATTTATTCCCAATGCCTCTCAGATTGCAGCTCCACTGCATCACTTACGTAGGAAGAATGTTCCTTTTGTATGGTCCAAAGATTGCCAGGTTGCCTTTGACAAACTAAAGTCTGCACTACTCAGTGATGCATGTTTGATTCCCTTTGACCCACAGAAGCCTGTAGTGTTAGCAGTTGATGCCGCGTCGTACGGTCTGGGTGCAGTTTTGTCACGTCGCATTGGATCTCACGATCGACCTATTGCCTTTGCGTCCAACCTATTGACGCCAACGCAACATAATTACAGTCGGATAGAAAAGGAGGCCTTAGCAATCATTTACGGCGTCACAAAGTTTCATCATTATCTCTATGGCAGAAAATTCTATTTGTTGACAGATCACAAGCCTCTCACGTCGTTGTTCTCACCCACAAAGCCAATTCCGCCACGAACGGCACAAACGCTTCAGAGATGGTCCTTGATATTGTCTAATTATCAGTATGAGATTTTGTACCGACCTACCTCTAAACACGCCAACGCGGACACACTTTCCCGACTTCCGGTTGGCCAGGATGTGTCGTTTGATTCTTCAGAAATGGCATGTTGTCAGATAGACTCCAGAGATGCTTCCGCTGTCGCAGATTTCCCTTTGAACTCTCGTCGGGTTGCACAGGAAACAGCTGCGGATGCAGACCTAAGTGTGGTAGCAAGTTTTGATCGCTTTGGTTGGCCTGCCAGAGCCAAAGACATTCAACGGCCTCTGGTTCGACGTTATTTTGCACAACGTCATGCATTATCTTTAAGTCAAGGTGTTCTGTTGTTACATACGGACAACGACCAAACAAGAGTGATTGTTCCTCGTTCCCTGCAGCGAGAAGTATTACGCCTCCTGCATCAAGGACATTGGGGTATGGTTAGGACAAAGAAACTGGCCAGACGTCATTGTACTTGGCTTGGTAAGGACGCTCAGATCGAGAACATGACGTCACAGTGTACTGTTTGTGCGGAGCATCAGGCGGCTCCTCCGCAACGTTTCTCAGACTGGCCACGCCCCAAGGGACCATGGCAACGTTTACACATTGACTTTGCCGGACCTTTCTGGAATACGCGATGGTTAATTGTTGTAGACGCTTTCAGCAAGTTTCCTTTCGTGATTGCCATGAACTCAACGACGACGTCTAGTACAATCAGTGCCTTAACATCAGTGTTTTGTATCGAAGGTTTGCCTGAAACTATCGTCAGTGACAATGGACCTCAGTTTGTTACTGCGGAATTTCAACGGTTTTGTCGTGTGAATGGCATTCAGCATATCACTACCGCATCTTTTCACCCTCAGTCCAATGGTGAAGCAGAACGTTTCGTTCGAACATTGAAGTCTCACATGAAAAAGATGAAAGGTCAGCACTCCAGGCAGCAAGCTCTTCAAATTTTCCTGTCTACGTATCGGTGCATGCCACGTGACGGCCCGTCTCCTGCCGAGCTGCTACACGGCCGCCGTCACCGCACTCTCCTTCACCTGCTGCAGCCTCCCACGCACCGAGTCGGTTCGTATGGCGCTACGCGTTTTCAGGTTTCCACGCCGGTGCTGTACAGGGTGTTTGCTGGCAACAAGAAGACATGGTTGCCAGGCATCATTCAGCGCGTGCTCGGTAGCAATATGTATGTTGTACGTTCTTCCACAGGGTCGGAGCTGCGGCGTCACGCAAACCAATTGCGCCTGCACAGGCCGCACGATCCTGTCTCGGGTTTCTTGGTTCCAGACCCAGTTCACCGCCAGGGAGCACAGCCACATCGCTCGCCGCCGGGTCCAGCTTACCCGGGCTACGAGATCCCGATGGATGTCGACGCACCTCCGACGCAGTCGTCGCCGCCGCTGTCGCCGCCGCAGATGACAGCGTCGCCGAGAAGGACTCCGGGACCGTGCGGGCCCCCGCCGCCTGGGCCACGCACCTCAGAAGAAGATGACCTGCTCCCACTGGGCGGAGGGATGCGCCCTTCCCCCTCGTTTTGGCGGGTTTTCCGGGGGGGTCGCAAGGCGGATGCCGGGGCGCGGATGGCGTCTCGATCCCAGCCTCAGCTACGACGCCCGTCCCACCAGTAACGCCCCCGCCCAGGCCCTCCTCCCAGTGCCGTCGCCGTGGCCCTCAGCCCTACGCCACGACGGCGCGGCGGTTTGGGGGGGGGGGGGGAGGGGGTGTGGTGTCGCCCAAGTCCAAAGTGCGCGCCACCTACTTTCGCCGCGCGCCGCCACGCACGCACGGCGCGGCGTTCTTACGACGACAGCCACAAGCGCCCTCTGCTGCAGCTCCGCTCGTGGCCACCACTGAACGACATCGTGCACTTGGGACTTCCTTCCAGTTAGGACCTTCGGAATCAGATAGGCACCAGTGAAGACTTGGCTATCGTACAGGCACTAGGCAGACCTCTAGCTCAACTATGTATCAGCATTCTGCAGTACAGATCTATGTTAAAGTTAAGTATTGTATAAATTCTGTTCAATATATATCTCGTTCTAATTTACTCTAGTGTTTCTAGTTTCTGGCTGCTCCCCTCCGTCCCTGCACAAGCGTGCTACCTTTATTCCTGTGTCGGTCTTCCTACTCGGCCACCGACACCTACGACGGAAACGAGACACAAAAGCGGCGACGAGGCTGGGACACAAGAGTGGCAACGAGGATGGGATACAAAAACAAAGATGTTTCAATGATTCCCCACGCTACCATTTTTTATCTCTTTTTTAACCTCTCTCCTTGACCATAGAATGGAATAGGTTCGACAACAATACGTTAAGCGAGGTGCCACATTCATATGATAAACGTATCCCTTTATGACACCAGGTTTTGTAGAGGAAACGTCTATAAAATAAAGTAAAAGGTTATATAAATCTGTTTTCTGTTCCTTAGATAGGTAACTACTTTCTGAAACCTTCTCCTTCATCTGATCTATCGTAGGAATGACTTCTTCTAAATTCAGTGACACAGTATCTGTTGGATTTAAACCTGTTATAGGATCCTCTTCCTGACACATACATAATTCTACATTCGTTAACTTGATATTAACACTGTTACACAACTTACTGTCTGTGCTTTGGGTCCGTAGCAAATCTATACATAAAGTCTTCCCTTCAATCTCCACAATACGCTTTCCTTGGCGAAGGTCAACTACAGCGTTGCCTTGCCTTAAAAATTGCATACCTAAAATACATCCTACTGACAATTCATTTATAATGAGAAACGAACATTCCACTGTGCCGTTCTCGAAATAAACCTCCAACAACACTTGATTTTGTATTCTTTGCACACGAGACCCAATTGTACTCGAGACTACGCAGTTTTGAACAAGTAAAGTATGTACTTTGACCTCTTGCTTCATTCTGTTAAATAAATCTTCACTAATTACATTCATACTGGCACCTGTGTCAATAATAATGAAAGTTGAAATTCCTGCTATTCTAGCTAATATAGCTGCTTGGATTATATCTTTACTATTTTTGTGCGGACAAGATTTTTCTTGTATCAGTTCATTTCTTATGTCCTTTCCTTCGTTATACCTTAAGAACAAAATTCTACCATATTGTGGTCGCCCCCATTCCCCTCCGCGGCCAATATTCGGGGGCCAAATACGACCGCCTCTAGTTTGACGCTTTTCGGTAGGCGGAGATGCCTCGTTTGATTCTATCACCTCTACAATTTCTATCGGTTCAATATCATCTTGTGGTCGGGTTTGGTTCAAGTTCTGACCACTTGTCGGTTGTTCATGCGTTGTTTGTACTTGATTCCACGACTGTGGACCTCTGAAATGACCTCTCCATGTATTATTTTGATTGTTTCCATTATTATAGTTCCCGTTATGGTTTTGATTACCTTGTCTTGGCTGGTTGTAACCCGAATGGTACCTATTGTCAAATGTGCGTTTTATAACCAAAGCGCCGTTATGACCATTTATGCCATTTCCATTGCTGCGGTTATTCCTGTTATTATTATTTGCTCTGTTCAATATATTGCCATTATTCCCTGATTGGTTTTGTGTGTTATTATTATTATTATTATTATTCCTGTTATTAAGATTTGTGTAGTTGGTTCCGTTGTTACCTATATGTTGTTTTTCGTAGACACTATCTACTTCATCAGCGACTGACAAAAATCCTTTCAGATCGTACAGTGGTGCTCTTATAAGCCAAGGTCTTATTTCTGTGGGAACACGCTCCTTCAGAATCCCGAGCACATCACAAATTGCCATTGGTTGCTCAAGATATCTGACCTTGTTCACATATCTTTCAATATATCTTCGTAATGACTCGTTTCTTGGGTTATACATTGGCGGATAGTAAACTTGCCTACGAACTTTAGCTTGGTCATTCACAGACCAAAATTCGGACAAAAATGCTCTTTCAAATTCTGCAAAATTGTCACATGTATCTGTATTTTCAGATGCCCAGCCTGTGGCTCCATCTTGTTTATAGGCTGCCACAAACCCAATTTTCTGTTTATCTGTCCAGTTAGATGGTAACACTCAACGAAATGCTTTGATAAATGTCTGTGGATGTGCCGATTTCTTTTCAGGGCAAAATATCTGAAATGGTCTATGTTGAAACTGGGTTTGTTCGGTTAGTATATTTGTAAGACATTTAGTAGCTACTATTACATCACCTAGTGGAGTTAAATTTCGTGGTGTTGAATTTCCGCTATAACATGGATAAGCCTCAGGCAATCTGTTTGTACAAATAGCATTTTCGTCTAAATTTGTTGGTGAGTTTTGTACTTCTGCTCGACCGAATCTTACTTTTTCGAACTCCTTTTTTAAATTTGTTATATGTGTGCTTATTCAGAACGCCAAGACGGTATTTCGTTCTGAATGACACTTTTTATATCACCTAACTCTGTACGTAAAATGTTGCCGGTATCTGTTCCCGGCTCCGACACAATTTCTGAAGCTATTGAACGAACGGCTACACGAATATCTGCTTCTGCTTTGTTAGTTATTTCCGTATTTTTTCTATCTATCCACTCCGAGAAGTCCATCATATATTTTTTTTCTTGTCGGAGAAATTGCTGTGTAATTGCCCGATTTGTGGATATTGTAAGATCATTTACTTGTTGAGAAAGATCAATAATTTTTGTTTGCAAATGTGTTTGTGAATCTTTTAATTCCGACACCTCTTCGGTTAATCGAGTGACATTTTTCGGTATTTCTTTGTATGGATTGATGATTGTTGCTATTTCTGATCTATTTATTGTGTTTGTCAATGTGGAATTTAATTCTTGTTTTATGTGTTGGTACTGATTAGCCATATTGGCTTTAACTTCAGTCCTAAACTTATTCAGCATTTCATCCTGTGATGAAGATCTTTCGTCTAATTGTTTTTGTGTGTTTTCTATATGCGTACGAAAATCGGATCTTATTCCGTGAACTTTTGTTCTACTCGTTTTTGAATATCATCGAACATTTTAGCAATTTGTGCTAACATTGCCTCATTAGACAATGGAGCTTGCCTGACTTCAATTTCAGTTACTGACTCCCGTGTTGGATTTTCGGTTGTGGTACCCCTGTCTACATTAATCTCGTTCCCCGCACTTTCCTGCATGTTGCTAGTCGTCGAATCAGCACTTTGGCTGGCATCGACAATATTCTGATCGCTATTCTGTGTTGATTGCATCATTTCTATTTGAATGCTAGTCTAGTTTTTACCATAATTTGCTTACACAAAATTAAATGAAGCTAGCACTGCCCCCAGATCTAACAGTTATTTCACCACAGTTAACTAACATCTTTACACGGTACAGTAATTTTACACGCATATATATATATATATATATATATATATATATATATATATATATATATATATATGTATTTACGAAGTCACCAGAAAGACACTCAACCAGGGCTGGCGCAAGGCCAAGTGCCGCCCCGTGCGAGCTACTAAATTGCCGCCCCTCCCGTTTTTTGTATTTTTTTTTTTTTTTTACAAAACGTTTGTCGAATTTTATTTAAACAAATCTGCAGGAAATGTCAACAATCAATAGCAATTTTTTTCCTTTTCAACCTATGTTTCGATCACTGAGTGGCCAGTCTCAAAGATTTTAATATCTGCTTCAATCTAAACCGTCATGTTGACAGTTACGTTCAGCATGACGATGTAGATGTAAACATAACTCATACCGTTGAGAATAGCCACAATGCGCCCGAAATCTATGTAGATCTGGAAAAGAAAAAGAAAAATTGCGACTGATTAGTGACATTCTCTACAGATTTGTACAAAAGTCGCTGGATACCAGCTCAAAAATGGAGTCAAACCTGATTGAAAAAAATGTAGCTAATTTTAATAAGCCTTGTGAATTTACGAAAATATTCAAATGTGTGTGAAATCTTATGAGACTTAACAGCTAAGGTCATCAGTCCCTAAGGTTACACATTACTGAACCTAAATTATCCTAAGGACAAACATACACACCCATGCCCGAGGAAGGAATCGGGACCAGTCGCACAGTCCATGACTGCAGCGCCTTAGACCACTCGGCTAATCCCGCGAGGTATGAACTTACAATTAACGTAAATAAACATTATTCAATGGTTGTGAACAGATAATCTTCAAAAATGTTCAAATGTTTGTTAAGCTTATGGGACTTAACTACGGGGTCATCAGTCCTTAAACTTACAAACTACTAAAGACGGCACAAATATCCATGCCCGAGGGGGATTCGAACCCCCGACCGTAGGGGCCGTGCAGACCAAGACTGGAGCGCATCAGTCTCCTCGGCCACCGCGGCCGGCAAGAGATAATGTATTCAACTGAAAACAGTATACAGTAAATAAATGTTGGCAAAGTGATAGTGTGCAAGTAGTATTGTCAAACAAAAGTGCGCAGACACGTGTTTCATTGCTCAAAAACTAAAAAGTCCGACTATCACTCAGAAACGGATAGCAAAAATTTTGAAAAATGCGTCGAAACCCAACTTATGCCAGGCTTACTACTAATGTCTTTATCCCTTGTCATTACCCATTCGGAATACTTCTAGTCATTGTAGGTAGGTGTTGGACAAGATTGACTGTAGTAATGTTCAACCATTTTTTTCCATAACGCGGAAAGAATAAAATACACGGAAACTGCCATTGCAGGCCTTAACAAAATTGCTCCAGGCTTAACACATAATCGCAGTATCGAACATTACATTCGAATTTCCAAATTAGAGTTCGTCTTCTGCAAAATTAGTTGTGAGTAAACGCACACCGCCTAACACGCTGGCAGCGCTCCACTCATTAGAATACTGGCGTCGGCGTGTTCACCAGACTGCTTCCCCCTCTCAGTTTCCTCCGGCGTACACACGACGGTGCTGCCACAGTGGCGAGGAATAAATCAGTCCTCCTCCCTCCCCATGTCAGCAGTGGCGGGCAGCAAGTAGTCGAGGCGCCATGCCACAGTTCCCGAAGCCGCTCCCTCCGAGGTTTGGTTTAGAATCCAGGCATGAATGTTGAGTTCGTCAAAAAAAAAAAAAAAAAAAAAAAAAAAAGGGGGGGCGGCAGATTTACCGCCCCTACATCTACATCTACATAGATACTCTGCAAATCACATTTAAGTGCCTGGCAGAGGGTTCATTAACCACTTTCATAACTTTTCTCTACCGTTCCATTCTCTAATAGCGCGCGGGAAGAAAGAACACCTAAATCGTTCCGTTTTCGATCTTATTTGTCTTATTTTATTGGGATGGTCATGTCTCCCTAAGTCGGTGGGTGCTAGCAAAATATTTTCACATTCAGAAGTAAAAGTCGGTGATTGAAACTTCGCAACTTTTAATGATTTCCACCCAAATTCGTGCAATTTTCCGTGACGCTTCCCCCCCCCCCCCCCCGTAACGTGATAAAACAAAACGAGCTGCCATTCTCTGAACCTTCTCAATATCTTCCGTCAGTCCCTCCTGGTGAGGGTCCCACAAGGGGCCACAGTACTCCAGGAGAGGACGCACAAGTGTGATTTAGGCAGTCTCTTTGGTGGAGCTGGTGCATCTTCGAAGCGTTTTGCCAATGAAACGTAACCTTTGGTTCGCCTTCCCCACAATATTTTCTATGTGTTCTCTCCAGTCAAAGTGCCGCCTCGGAAAGTACTTCCCCGTGCGCCCGCACGTGCCTTGCACCGGCCCTGCACTCAACAATACAATAGTTCATGAACAGAGCGCGTCCATCTTGATACGCGCGGCAGAAGCCATGTCTGACAACCTTTGCATGAGAAGATAAAAGGATATAAATAAAATTCATGTTATTAGGGTATTTTATTAGTAGTTATTAATTTAATTGACTAAGATTAACAATATTGTGTTTAATCGGTAACTAGACTAATGATACGAATAACACGATTTGGAAACATTTAAAGTCAATTAAATACAATGAAAGAATCCCTGAGACGGATTTACGTCTCAAATATGTCAAAGACATTATTGATAGTGCTGAAGCATTGAATTAAAATTTGTGGTGCGGCCGGGATTTTTTAATTCAATGCTTCAGCTCTATCAATAATGTCTTTGACATATTTGAGACGTAAATCCGTCTCAGGGATTCTTTCATTGTATTTAATTGATATTTATATCACCATAACAGGATTGTTCCACCATGTCCATTGCTGAGGTGCTATTCCGCTGCATGGAGAGCCTTGGCAGTAGTGACAATTATCTTTGGAACAAAGAAGCTGAATTAAAGTTTGTGTTGTGGAGGGAAATCGTACATAGACTATTCCGAGGCGCCTTAATCGTTAGTGGTGTGGTAGTCTAACGGTTAAGACGTCTGCCTAGTAAGCATGGAGGTCCGGGTTCGATTCCGTCGCGGCTCTGCCGCAGTGGCGTTCGGACGCAAGCAGCGCGTGATCGTCGCTGCAGCTCTTTCAACTTTCGTGTTTGTGATTTTATTTGTTTTGATATGGAACCAGAAGTACGAATGAGTAGTCTGAAGTTCAGTTTCAGTTCCAACAGTCCGCGTCCGAGAGTTTATGACTTTGATTATTTCTTACATGAAGATTTAGGACTTCGTGATGAGGAAGTTATAGGTATGCAGTACGACTTTCTGATCAACGCCTATTACGTGAAGCTTCGTAACGAAGAAGTGTGTCTCCGTATTATGAATCTGACAAACGGGTCTTCTGACTACAAGTCTGGAGATGGCACTGTGAGTCGTGTAACAATTACGTTTTCCGGCTTAGGTTTGCGTAATGTGAAGATTTACAACTTGCCTTTCGAAATCACGGACCAAAGGCTTAAAGATTCTTTATCTGTGTATGGGACTGTGTTCACTATTACCCGCGAACGATGGTCCAATAACAGATTTTTTAATGTTGAGAACGGAGTCCGAACAGTTCGCATGGAGCTCAAAAGACATATACCATCGTTTGTAATTGTGCGAAATTACAAAGGATTGGTGGTGTATGAGGATCAACCTCGTACTTGCGCCGTCTGCAATTCTGCCAGCCACATGCGTGCACAATGTCCACGTAGACGCCCTGTGCAAGTGACGTCTTTTGTTGATAACGAGCACGGTGCGCCAGCAGCGAGGCCGCCGTCCTACGCGGCCGTTTTGACGCAGATCACGCCACGCGCGGGCCCTGCGCCCGTGCCGGCCGCGGAACAGGTGGCGTCTATGCAAGCAGACGCCGACCCCTGCACAGCTGAGCGTGCGCAGGAGCCCACTGCGCCGGAAAGCGTAGTAGCAAGTGAACCTATTCGCGACAATGTAGTACCGCAGTCACTGACTACAGGGGAACCTTCTGAGACGACGACAGCTCCCACTGTCGCCACGGAAGCGATCCCCGCAAATGATTCCGACTTGCCATCCACACCCATGGACATTGCCTCTCCGCCGGAACAGAAAAAAGCTACTAAAGGGAAATCAAAAGCTGACACACAAGCTTCGCCGAGTAACAAGAAGTTACGAGTCGCGCGCCGACAGGACGCGGAGATTCACGAGCAGCTCCAACAGAAAGTAATCAGGGCTGCTGCGAAGCTTAAAGGAGGGGAGGCAGCCACGCACGATGTTACTGACTCTTTTTCGGAGACCGCCACCGCCGACCACGAGGCTATGGACACCGAAAGTCCGCCCCCACCCCCAGGTGATGGGGCCTGGTGGGCTGACGACGAGCCCGGTGGCCAATGAACAGCCTTAATTCCGTCGACCCCATGAGCAGGCCCCAAACGTATAACGTAACAACCGTTAACATACAGCGTATTCAGACTGCTCTAAAGTTACGAGCCCTGCAGGATTTCTTATATGGTACTCAGGTGGATATCGCACTCCTTCAAGAAGTTTTAACTGATATTTCCATCCCCGGCTACGTCACGATTACCAATATTAGTGCAGAGGACTCAACAGGTACTGCAATTATGTACCGAGACGGCATCCATGTTACAGATATAAAAATTCTGAGCAATGGAAGGGGCATATCCTGTCAGACAAATGGATTATTAATTGTTAATGTTTATGCCCCCTCTGGTAGTGGCCATCGACGACAAAGAGCCGACTTTTTCCGAACTGATGTACCCGAATTAATCGGCCTCCATACCGATAATATCCTTCTTGGAGGAGATTTCAATTGTACGATTCACACCAAGGACCAGATTCCAAACTCTAACATTTGCGAAGAACTTAAGCATCTAGTTGTCGGCCTTCACCTTTGCGATGTTTGGGAGAAGCTACACGGGGATCAACGCGCCTATACTCATGTTACCCACTGCTCAGCGAGCCGAATAGACAGAATTTACGTTTCGCGCAATATACAGGAGGCAGTTGTAAATGATGACATTGCACCCATAAATTTCTCCAATCATAGTGCCTATCAGGTCTATGTGAACCACCAACGAACCACCTTTCACCGCGGGAAGGGTTATTGGAAGCTCAATGTTAGTCTTTTACGAGATGAGGAGCTCGATGTGGAGATTGCGCGTGCCTGGCAGCAAGCTCTCCGATCTCGACCCCGCTTCAACACGACACTGGACTGGTGGGTCAATGTTGCTAAGCCTAAAATAAGATCTACGATTATGTTATATTCCAGGCAAAAAGAATATTGGCGCAAACAGACGATTGAAACGTATTTTCAGGCTTTGCGTGATCTGTATGAAGACGCAATCCCGTGACCGCGCGCAACATTAAGAAGTGTAAAGCTAAAATAACTGCGCTTCAGAGGAAGAAAATGGAAAGCTATATCGTTCGTACACAACCTAAGAACGTTGCGTCAGGAGAAACAGCTGCTCTATACCATCTACTGAGAGCGTTCAAACGTCGCAATTCAACTTTCTTTGCCGACATTACGGATGCAGCAGGGCGCAAACTCACCAGCACCCGAGATGTTCTCAGCTACGCTCATGCGCATTTTAGTGACCTCTATAGGAAGCACCCTGTCGACTTGCAAACCTGTACCGCTCTTACACGTAGGATACCCACTCGTCTCTTGCCGGAAGATACTGCCGTACTTGACTCGCAATTCGACAAAGATGACATCCACGATGCCGTCCGTGCAGCGGCAGATAGAAAAACCCCAGGGCCAGACGGTCTTCCCGCAGAATTCTACAAGCATTACTGGACGCTTGTTGGTGACACGCTACTTTCCATCGCCAACGAAATTCCAGAGGCGGGCAATGTGCCCTCAGACTTTAAGGAGGGCATCATTGTTCTTGTCCCGAAGAAGGGGAACAGCAAACAACTGACTAAAATGCGTCCCATTACGTTACTGAATGCTGATTTTAAAATTATCACAAGAGCTATGAAGACACGCATTCAGAGAGTCTTAGGCACGATTCTAGGAGACCATCAGCATAGTGCCATTCCCGGGAAGAGCATCATACACGCTGCGTGCACACTACGAGACATTATCGCTATCTATGCGGACTCCAAAGAATCGGCTGCGCTTCTTTTTTTGGATTTTGACAAGGCGTATGACCGGATTAGTCACGAGTACTTACTTCTAACGATGCAAGAGATGGGTTTTGGTTCCCGCTTCATGAATGCCATACGTAAGGTCACCACTGAAGCAAAGTCTCGCGTCCTGATTAACGGCCACTTTAGCCAACCTGTATCAATTGAACGGTCTATCAGGCAGGGATGCCCCTTATCGATGGTATTATATGCCCTCGCCGTGGAACCCCTGCTGACCGTTATCACAGAAGAAACGTCAGGGCTGATGATTGGTAGCCTTAGGCACCGCTGTATCGCTTATGCAGACGACCTGTGCATTGGGGTCTCATCTCAACAAGATCTTATGGCCATTGACCGAGCAACTCACGATTTCGTAGTGTCCACAGGGGCCAAGCTGAGTGATAACAAAACTGTCCTCCTGCATATTGGCGCGGGTTTGCGCAACGCAGCTGGCCTGGAATGGTGTACTGCTAACAGCAGCCATAAGTCACTGGGCATCCAGCTTGACGCAAACCCAGCCAGGATGTATACCAGGAACTGGGCGGACATGTTGAATAAGATTCGAGCAGTGCTTAAAATATACAGGGACAGACAACTTAATATCCTGCAAAGGGTCCAAACCATCAGGCTTACGATTGCCAACACATTTAGCTATCTCGCACAAATACTGCCAGCCCCGCCTCCTGTAGTTGCTAGCATTCAAAAGGCCCTCTGCTGGTTTGTCATGAGGAACAATATCTTCAAGGTCGACTTCGAGACTTTGGTCTTGCCTCTTACGAAGGGAGGTCTCAACTTGATTGATGCGAGAGTGCAGAGTACAGTACTACTAATCAATCGCTTCCGGAAGACTATCGAGGCTCCTCAGGACAGCACTACCAAGATCTTGTTCGCTAGATGGAGCCCAGGCCAACTTGAGCCTCCCGTTAATATATCGACAATTCCTCCCACCTTTCTTTACATACAACAGTACTGCTTGAATTTCAGCTATGTTTATAAAGGCTGCTCGTCCCATTCAAGAACCACCAGGCTAACGAACAAGGCAGTATATGAATTCTTAACAACTACTACAAACCGAAACCCTGTGGAACGGAAATGGCCGAATCACAGTTGGAACATTATCTGGCGAAATATTTTTAGCGACCTTCTCCCCAGCGCGATTCAGTCAGCGTGGTATATGGTCGCAAATGACAAGATATCAACGAATGACAAGCTACACAAAATACATCTCGCAAATCAGCCGACCTGTGGTACATGTGGCTTTGTGGATACTTTAATTCACCGCCTCACCTGCGGGCCTGCGAAACAAGTCACCGACCTTCTGTGCAGAAGATTGGCCATCATAGATCGTACCACTGCAGCGCACATTGACAAGACCGAACTTCTGTGGCCGCAGAAGTTACGCTACCCCAGAAGCAAGAACAATGCAGCGACCTGGATGCTAGGCCATACCATTGGCTATCTAATTCAAAATCGTGTCGCCAATTATACCGATTATTGTACCTATATTGAAATTGAAAATTTTAAAATTAAATCTGACTTGGACTACCATAAGAAATATGGAAACATGTTGGACATTATGATATCCCGAATCTGACGGCCTGTATAAGCAATGAAGGTTTCAGTAAGCTCCGAATGGACGGACACACAGAAGAATAAAATCTTTAGTTAAAGCATTTTATATATTTTCTTTATGGTTTTCTTTTCTTCCCTCGGAAAAGGGTCTGGAAGGCAGACGTTCTTATTTACCTTTCGTTCACTTTGGTTTCCAATTATATTTCGAACAGAATACTGTTCAGTCTATTATAATTTTCCGATATTTCTAATGGCGATGAAGCCGGCCGAAGAAGGCACCCATGGTGTGAGTAAGGAGGGGCTGAAGGGGAGGTAGGAGGCCCGTAAAAAAAAAAAAAAAAAGAAAAAAAAAACCATAAAAAACCATAAAAAAACATAAAAATAAATAAAAAAAAAATTCCCGGCCGCACCACAAATTTTAATTCAATGCTTCAGCTCTATCAACATTTAAAGTCATTCATCTATAAGTAGGTAACATATTATTTTTACAGAAACCAGCGTTGTTTGGTTAGTTTTTACTAAAAAAAACACTGTTTTACGTCTTTACTAAAAGTGGCAATACATATTTTTGGTGAACTGTGGAAGAAATAGTGGGCTGATGAAAGTAAAAAACCTGAAACAGCGACTGAAGCCTTAACAAACTGTGACAAGCAGTTTTTCCGAAAAGATGATGTCTGACAACCTTTGCATGAGAAGATAAAATGGTATAAATAAAATTCATGTTATTAGGGTATTTTATTAGTAGTTATTAATTTAATTGACTAAGATTAACAGTATTGTGTTTAATCGGTAACTAGACTAATGATACGAATAACACGATTTGGAAACATTTAAAGTCATTCATCTATAAGTAGGTAACATATTATTTTTACAGAAACCAGCGTTGTTTGGTTAGTTTTTACTAAAAAAACACTGTTTTACGTGTTTACTAAAAGTGGCAATACATATTTTTGGTGAACTGTGGAAGAAATAGAGGGCTGATGAAAGTAAAAAACCTGAAACAGCGACTGAAGCCTTAACAAACTGTGACAAGCAGTTTTTCCGAAAAGATGATGTTTTGTTTCAAATTATTTTGCACCACTCCTGTCACAAGTACTCCTAAATGAAGCTTCTCCACTTTGAGACGAGTGAAGGCTTATTTGCGTAGGACAATGGGGCAGGCGAAACTAAATGGATTGGTTCTTGCGAATGTGCATAAAGAAAGAGATATGGTTATTTAAAATATCATTGCCATATTCAGTAAGAAGAAACAGACGAATGAGCATCACGGATTGGGCAGAAGACGGAAATATGCAGTGATTTTATTTAGTTTTTTTACAGCCATCTCAAATTAAAGTTTTTACATTCAGGTCACTTTCTGTATGAAGAAAATTAAGGGAAATTTATTTCTTGTAAGCTATCTCTTTTATGGTTTATGTATTTTATAAAATTACCTATTTTAAAATAAGGATTTACTTACCTTTTTTTCTTACACTATACTCCAAATTAGTTACCAAAATCTACGCAACACCAAATTTTACTAGATTGTTGCGAGAGGACCCTGAAACATTCCTCCCTTAATTTTATTATTTTAATTTAAATTTTTAAGTCAGTATAAATTTTTACAAGTAAATGTAAGCACGAAATAGAATAACTGTAAAGAGTGGTTGGGAGAAATATTTCAATACTGGTTACGTAGAATCTACTATGCTGTACTTTTAGAGAAATTAATGAGCTACGCACCAGGAAAGTAGTTAAAATCCTTTTCTAACCTGGCTGATACTGATAATCAACGTGAACCTAACCGTTGGAGACATTATCACTTTTGCTGATTTTGTAACTACGTTTGCGGCTTGTTGATCTGTTACTAATCGAAATGGCAAGCCGCTCGTAATCTCAGGGTCGCAGTTAGAATAATTATTTAATAAAAGAACGTGATAAAAATGGGTCCTATTGTACACATCTCCAACAATTAGATTCGTAAATCATGTAATTCATTAGTCCTGAAAAATAAATGTCATCACAGTTAAATGAAAATATGAAAGGAAATCTCATTACAAATAAGTACTCGGACAAATTTCGGTAAACTCACGAAACTATTATTCCAGTAAATGAAGCAAGTCTACATATACATCACATTCAAATTTCAGTTACCTTTGTGAAATCCCATTAAATTCAAACAGTCGAGGTCATGTCATAAATTCAGTACATCATTTCAGTTTCTGATCGAGATATATCGTACAGACATTTTCACAATTCATCATGTAATATACAAGCGTAATATGGAAGAGAAGTTTACTAGACGAGAGCATAATACGGAAGAAAAAATGGCGTCACTACTCCTTTCTTTTAAAAGAAACAATAGTTAAATCTATGTATTATTGTAATTGCTCTTTGTTCAGAGTTAGTCTTTGACTTATGTTTTTCAAAGAATATTGCGTCTTTAAGAATTTAGTGACACATTGAAAATGACACGAAATACGAGAGAAAAATATACAAATATAAGCATAATTAATTTAAATATGGGCAAATAAATATTATTTTGCATGTGGAGGAGCATGTAACACTACAGACCGCAACTCGACTTTCCATGCCACTAAACCCTCCACAAATAGCCCTCCCTCCCCCTGATCTATTTCTAGGACCGCCCTTGTCTCATAGGAATAAGGAATACGTTTCTGAACTACACTGTCGAGAGTTCTATTTATATATTTTTTTCTTATTAAAATTGGTTTTGTCAGGAATAAACTCATTGTGAAAGTGTCGCAAAAATATGTTATTCGGTAAAGATGCATTCTGTACCCTCCTTCCAACAGTTGTGTAGCGTAGCTCACTACAGAAGCGGTGGGCTCTTAGTTATTGCAAAAGAGCCCAAGCCATTTCCGTTTTGAGGAATGGTCTTACGGTTCGGTACAGTCGTCTAATGAACAACAGAAAAGCATACGCACTAACAGATTAATTGTGTGATTTGATTGAAGAGTTCGAAGCTAACGCAGCATGTCATTCTCGATGGACAGAAGTCACCCTGCATAAGTTTGGTTTTTGACAATGGAAAGGAAATACACTATAGAAATGCATTTTGTTGTTTTCTAAATGTTTATTAATCTCAAATAATACACAGAAAAATGTGCATTTTGTTGTTTTCTAAATGTTTATTAATCTCAAATAATACACAGAAAAATGCAACAATTAAATTTTCGATTCCTCAAAATAGCCGCCCTTTGCTTTCATCACTGCCTTGCACACTCTCGGTATGCAGTGCGCCAGTTTTGCCAAGGCTTCAGTAGGAATTAATCTCCATTCTTGGTGCAATTGAGTCCCACTCATGATTTCCCGTTTTCGGATCCTCCTGTCCAATTCATCCTATAGCAATTCAATTGGGTTATGATCTCGACTTCACATCTTATACAAGCGAGACGTATGTTTCCAGTCGTTGTCTTGCTGCAAGACATACCCTTTCCCAATCAGACGCAAATCAGATGTCTTAGCCTGTTGCTGGAGAATGGCATGATAATCCTTTTGGTTAATTTTTTCATCTATTTTCAGCAAATCTCTAACTTTATTCCCTCCAATGGATCCCCATACCATCACCGAACCGCCTCCATGCTTTATAGTTGGAATTACTCACTGAAGATTCAAGCGTCCATGGGGTAAACGGCGTACAATAAAGGCGTTGACATCAATAAGTATCTACCGTTACTCGTATCATGTAGCCCATCGCTGTACATTGCAGCAGCGTAGATGGTTATGGTTACTGCACAAAATGACGTTAGTCTACAAAACACAACATAGTACAGCTCTCATTCTCTGTCAGTTACATCCATTATACTATGCTATAGCGTACAACATTTGAGTCTGTCAAAGACATTAAAGATAAAGGTGAAACATTGAATTAAAATTTGTGATGCGGCCGGGAATCGAACCCGGACCTCCATGCTTACTAGGCAGACGTCTTACCATTTTTTTTTCCTATCGGTAGTTCTCTTCGTTGCGGACGCTGATCGTTTTTGTTCTTTCTTGTTTGGTGTGTTGTTGGCTCAGCTTCCACAGAGGGCGTGGAGCCCTCTGGCCGGGCGCGCTGAGCCACGGCGCCCGGCTACCATTAGACCACCGCACCACTAGTGACTAAGGCGCCTCGTCACAAACTTATATTCAGCTTCTGTGAATTAAAAGTTTGTGACGTGGAGGAAAGTCGTATTTAGACTATTACGAGGCTTCTTAATCACAAATGGTGCGGTGGTCTAGTGGAAAGACGTCTGCCTAGTAAGCAAGGAGGTCCGGTTTCGATTCGTGGCCGCATCACAAATTTAATTCAATGCTTCACATTTATCTTTAATGTCTTTGATATGTTCGAGACAGAAAACAGTCTCAGGGTATGAAATATTCTATTTACATTGATATTTGAGACTGTGTTGGAGGTTTTTAGAGGCAATAAACCATGGGGAGAAGCGAAAGTACATCACCATCAGCCATCACGGCAAAAGTGCATTGCATTCATAGGGCCTGCCCATACAGCTGCTGGCTGCATCCTCTCCATCGTCGATCGTTGCAATCATTCGCAAACCCCGAATATCGAAAACCACATATTACAGACCTGCCCGCGGTCTGTGTGTGCACAGAACAACTCTTACGCCGCCTAGCGGCAGATGCCGGCAGTTATAGGATAAATTACAAATATGAAACTTGAAGTGAAATCTGATGTCCTTACGAACACTAAAATGGTGATCAATTTTGACGCTCGGTAGCGCTGTAACGTTTTCTGGACACGGGTTCCATGGAGGAGGTCGTTGTGTCGGTTTTCCAGACCGGAGCCTGTGCTTCTCCATCTAGTAGCTCCTCATACGCACTGAGTGCAACCTGCGGGCCAACAGCCCTCCGCAGACTCGGATGGGTACCCAGACAACTGCTAGCCAAGCCCGACAGGGCTTAACTCCTGTGATGTAACGGGAACCGGTGTATCCACTGCCGGTAATACAAAGTGGTACATCTTCTTAGAAAAACAGGCTTCTTGTATTCCTTACGACTTTAACAAGAACATGTATGGGAGTCGACATGGTTACCATTGGTTAAATTAAGGTTGCTCACACGGCCTTAATGTCTTCACCCCCATCACTGTCTGCGTGTAGCGTTATCGAGCATTTCTTAAATACTCATTAATCGAGTAACTAAGATGGGACTCAGGTACCAGTTCGGTATTCACAAAGTCGGATGCGGGGAACCTAAAACCTACTTTCAGTCTGATCGGCGCTACAATTCTCGTGTCGTTAACAGACTGAGCAGATTCGATCCAGGATAGGTGCATCTACCCGAATTTCTGAAAGACTGCAAATGTTCAAATGCTTATTGGACTTAACAGCGGGGTCATCAGTCCCTAAACTTACAATTCAAATGTTCAAATGTTTGTAGAGCTTATGGGGCCTAACTACGGGGTTATCAGTCGCTAAACTTAAAAATTACTTATGAACTAGCTTATACTAAAGATGGCACAAACAACCATGGCCGAGGGGGTATTCGAACCCCTGACAGGAAACGGCCTCTCGCATCGTAGCATAGCGCCTCAATGCACTAAGCCACGCACTTCTAGCCTCATATATTTGCTGTTAGATGTGGTTTAATAGCAATTTTACATTGTTATTACGTAGATGAAAATCGACACATCTGTAGAAGTATTACGCCAACACATCCAAATATTACGAAAAAATAAAAAAAAAAATAAAACTATAGACGGATAACAAAATCTTATAAGTGATTGCGACATCATTAATCGGATAAAAAGAGGACGGTTCATTGTGTCAGTTGCAAGTTATCTCTGTTACGATTTCCAGGGGCAGCAAAATTCATTAGAAATATTTTATATAATTAATGAGCAAATTAAAAAATTAAACGCTGTCATAATTAAAAACATATTAAAGACAGATCTCTTGACGCAGCGTAAACCACCAGTGGAAAATTATCCAGACTGCATTTACCCACAAAATAAAGAAAAAATTATCGCTAATCACATTTTCGCCATTCAAACGGGAAAACGTCGGCAGCAGATACGACGGTTTATAGCTTCTTTACTACCGACTCCATACGATACACATTTGTAGACATTATCTTAAAACATCGCTGATTGTACCTGATTTTGTAATACGAAACTTACGAAAAAATTACTTTGATAGACTCAAATTTAATTCTTTCTAGTATCGGCGATTATTATTATTCTATTTTTTGGAAGAGGTGTGTGATACTGGTTATCCGAGCACCAATGGCCAAAGATTAAGACCAAGGTACAATAACCTTTGAGTAGGTAGCTATAAATTCTAAGTAACGAAAACTGCTACGAAAACAAAGAGTGCTCCACTGCATGTAGCCAAGCAAACACAAAGAAGTAAGCGCTGCCTACATTAATGTAAGGAGGGCCATGTGTAAAGCGTCCAATGAAACGGGAATTCTGTGTACCGATAGCAACTTCTAAGAAATTTTGGTCTTATATTAAATTGATAAACGGATCGAAATCATATGTCCAAACGCTCTGTGACCATCATGGAACTGAAACAGAGAATTACGCAAAAAATGTTCGAAATACTTTTCCCAAAACTGTTTCACAGACGAATATGGCACAACGTCTTCTAAATCGTCACACGAATTACAAAATGGAAGACATCGAGATAAAGGCTAAGGTATAGGATAGCACTCAGGAGGAGCGAAACGTTCCTAATGATTTAAAAAAAATACGGGAGCTCATGCTCATATTAAAGATGGGTCGTTGACCAGACGCGATAAGCTGTACACCTATATATTTTACGTCGGTCAGTTCTAAAATAACGAAACATTTTTTATAATCACGTATTTCTGGCGGCACAAATCTCCTCTGTAGGAATCAACATGAATTCTGAAAGCAATGATCATGAGATACACGAGATACAGCTTCAAAGATATGACCGATGTTGCTTGAATAAAGCTGTACTATATTTGGAAAACTGAATCGCATATTTTAGAAACATTCCTTTTTTGAAAATTTCACTGTTGTTTATGTACAAATTTATGTGTTTTCGTTTCTTGTTCGCGTAATTATTTTTCTATTGCAATTTTGCCAATTGGAGTGCAATTTGTTGCCGATTTCAGTATTATTCTTTGCCAAATACAGCGTAATCTTTTTTCAGAATTAGCTGGTATTTTTTTGGTAAGTTTAGTATTATTTTTTGCCCATTTCCTTACCATGTATGGCAAATTCATGCTCTTTTGTAGGACAATTCATATTTTGCATTTCACTGTTGATTGTGTAACGATTTCGGTATGTCTTTCGTTTTTCATATAATTATTTTATTCTTTATAATTATTGCAATTCCAGGGAAAATATTTTCTGATTTATGTCTTACTTTTTGGGCAAATACGGTATTCGTTTGTAGCCAATTCGTAGTTATTTTTGTCAATTTTATTGTTAATTATTTCGGTTGTCTAATTTTTGCTAGATATGATGTTCTTTTTGCAAATTTCGTTGCTTCTTTTTCGCAGTTTTTTATAATTTTTTTGCCCGATTTTGTGCTACTTTTAGACAAATTAAATGTTCATTCTCAGTTTTTCTGCGTTTTGCCATTCGTTTGATGTTATTGTTTTCCCTTGTTTTTTTTTTTCTGCAAGTTGGGATTTATTTAGTCAATTTCTGTGTTAATTTTTGCCAGTTTCGGCGCAATTTTTTAAGTTACAGACTCGTGTCCACAGATTTATAAAATCAATTGTGGCGGAAAATAGCAAATTTCACGATATTTCGTAACAAATAGCCAATTTCTCGTTATAAATTATTGATTCCAAAGACGCTGCTTTTTATTAAATTATTTAATACGACAGGCCTGTTTCGGCGTGAATGCCATCGTCAGGTGTACTGTAAAATACGAAGGTGGGTAAACTATTTAATTTAAGAAGATAATTGTACTTTATACATATATTGGTAGCTGTTCTTACCCTTGTAAGATCGCTGCTTCTCTTATGTATACGTTCTTATTTACATATGTAAAGAGAATTGTTGTTGTTATAGCTCTTATATAGCTGTATATATACTTTAAAAAATTCTTATGTTGTCGAAGTTTGACAGCTATTTTGACAGATATGCCAGCGATATTACAAGTTTACAATGCAATTATTTCTTTGTTATTATATATAGGATATCTGGTGTTATTGGTATATCAATAGGATGTTTCATTACTAGTACCGTATGTAAATTTTTAACCATATATTATTTTGTGAAATTAATTTTGGTGTAATTTTTGGATTTTTATGGATCATAATAATTATATGCTTTCCAGTGATTACTTTTAATTTCGTGACAATAAAATCTCTGACGTATTTGTTACTTCCGTCTATCTCTTTGGAACAATAGTACTAACGAAATTTTCTAAGTAACGCTTGTGCTTCATCTCGATTTGTTCAGGGTTAATTTGCGTGTGTAACTAAATTTAAACCTCTTCAAGAACGTTCATTATTGTTCCCTTTTGCGTGATATGTAAAATTTCCATGGCCTGCTCTATAACAGCAACAGTTCTTTTACACATGTAAATAAGAACCTATACATATAAGAGAAGCAGCGATCTTAATAAGGGTAAGAGGAGCTATCAATGTATGTATGAAGTACAATCATCTTAAGTTAAATAGTATACCCACCCTTGTATTTTACAGTACACCTGACGATGGCATTCACGCCGAAACAGGCCTGTCGTATTAAATAATTTAATAGAAAGCAGCGTCTTTATTATCAATAATTTACAATGTCTCTAAATGACGTATATGACGCTGCGGGCCCAAAAGATTATAAATTTCTCGTTAATTTGCCTATTTCGAGCTACAGACAACAGAGAGTAAATGTCATGGTTCTTTAGGGTAAAAACTGTATGGGAAGACAGGGACTGCAGACAATCAAGCAACTGAAGTCTCAAGGTACAAGTGCCATTTGGGGTGCCAAGATTGTTACATGGAAGAAATTAATTAGGAATTTATATACATGTGGTGTCTGTTCCGAAAGAACAGACGTCACTTCTAGTCAGTTGAGAATGATGAACAGATGGAGCATAACAGCTTTGAGATAATTGCAGAACGACATATTAACCATAGCTGTTTATTTTTTCTCAGTGCTACCGGTTTCGGTCATTTACCATTATCAAGCTTAGCAGAGATTAGCTAATAGCTTAACATGTTAGCTATTAGCTAATCTCTGCTAAGCTTGATAATGGTAAATGACCGAAACCGGTAGCACTGAGAAAAAATAAACAGCTATGGTCAATATGTCGTTCTGCAATTCTAGTCAGTTATTAATTCATATTCACAGAGTATAGGACATCAACAGCCAATGGGCAAAGCTGAAAATGTGTACCCAGCCGGGATTCTAGGCAGTTGCGCTGACATCTACACCACTGGGGTGAATATATGACATCAATTGCGAATGGGCAAAGCTGAAAATGTGTATCCAGCCGGGATTTGAACCCATGTCTCTTGCTTTCTAGGCAGTTCCGCTGATCTCTACACCCCTGGGGACACAGTGATCACCGCACCTGCAAGGACTATCTAAGCACGCCTCCCGCCAGACACAAATTCCCAGTTTTACCCTGCCCACAGTACTCAAACTCGTAGTTTTGAAACAAATTCCCGTAAGAGTAAGGGCCTCAAACTTGCCCACCCTCCCCACTAACGAAAGGATCATTGCCTGTCACCGGCATATTATATACATGTGGCGTCTGTTCCGTTAGTGGGGAGGGGTGGGCAAGTTTGAAGCCCTTACTCTTACGAGAATTAGTTTCATAACTACGAGTTTGAGTACTGTGGGCAGGGCGAAGCTGGGAATTTGTGTCTCGCGGGAGGCGTGGTCAGATAGTCCTTGCAGGTACGGTGATCACTGTGTCCTCAGTGGTGTAGAGATCAGCGGAACTGCGTAGAAAGCAAGAGACCCGGGTTCAAATCCCGGCTGGATACACATTTTCAGCTTTGCCCATTCGCAATTGATTCTGTGAATATGGACAAATAGGAATGTCACAGTGTATAAATCACACGTGATTGCTTGTTGGGAGCGTTATGTTGCCGCGCCGGAATGGCCCGTGGCCTTAGGCTCCATGCCACGGATTGTGCGCCGCTACTGTCGGGGGTTCGAATCTCCCGTCGGGCATGGGTGTTTGTGTCGTCTTTAGTATAAAGTAGTTCATAAGTAGTTTGTAAGTTTAGGGACTGTTGACGCCGCAGTTAAGTCCCTTAAGCTTAAAAAACATTTGAACATTTGAACGGATTGCGCGGTAGTTCGAGCCCTCTTTCATACAAGAGTGTAAGTGTTGTCGTTAGTGTAAGTAGTTTGTAAGTCTAGGGACCGATGACCTCAGCAGTTTGATCCCTCACATTTACTAACGTCTGAAAATTTCGTTATCGGTTTTGCGAAATGATTTCTGTCACTGTCAATAACAGTTTCAAGAGCGGAGTTGCCGCGGTGAAATCACTGCTAAAACGGCAGCAGTTTCGCAAGAAGCGCGAACGCCGTGAGGTAAGACGCCCGCCAAGTTGCGACAGCGTCTCCGAGCGCCTCGACGCCCGTGACCCGACGCCGACCCCGGCGTCGATAGCAGTGTCTGCGCACCCTCTGGGGTCGGCCTTTTTACAGATTTGGCGTGACTGGTCAAAACGAGACACAGCTGCCCGGTGGCTAAAGCGACGCAGCTCGCCGAGTCACGTGTTCGCCGGTGTCGATGGCGTCGACGCCCGTACGAGACGCCGATAACGACGCTAATAAATACGGCCCGTCCTGCTGACGGTGGGCACAGCCGCTGACGCCGAAACACGGCCACAGCCCGGTCTACCGCTCGTCTCCTAGGCAGTACTCTCGAACCAGAAACATGGCCACAGCACAGCTGATGGTGAGTAAACGGGCGCTCTGCACGGCCCAGATTTTCGTATTCTCCGCTCAGCTCTGCTGTCTCATAAGAGAGGCGACGCTCATCTTTAACACGATTTTAGTAATAATCTCTATATATAAAAGGAAGTGTCCCGATTGACTGACTGACTGACTCATCATCGCCCAGCCCAAACCACTGAAGATAGAAACTTGAAGTTTGTGGAGGGTGTTGATCTTACTCTGTAGGCGTCATTTAAGAAGCGATTTTTCGATATTCCGTCCGTAAGAGGGTGAAATAGGGGATGAAAAGTTTTTTTGAAAATACGTAGCTATATAGGCAATTTTGAAGCTACAACTACAAAATTTAAGATTTTAATTCAGGGTTCGAATTTAAAAGACACGTGTTTCGGCATTTTTTGAAATTCGTCAAATAAGGGAATAAAATAGGTGACGAAAAAAATTGATTTTCAAAAATATGTTGCTGTTAACTCAAATTTTAAGCTACAACTAGGAAACTTCGGATATGGAATCTTGGTCAGGATTAAAAATCCATGATTTTTAGTATTTTTGGAAATTCAACAAGTAAAGAGGGTTAAATAGAGGATAAAAATTATTTTGAAAACACATTGTAGTAATACAATTTTGAAGCTAGAACTGCCAAAATTGATATTTGTATAGTTGGTTAGACGTTAAAAAATACGTGTTTCGGTATTTTTGGAAATTCAACCATCAAGGGGGTTAAATTGAAGAGGGGGTGATTTTCGGAAATATATTGCTATTTAGGCAATTTTGAAGTTAGAACTACAGATTTTCGGATTTGGATTCGGTGTTCAAAATTAAAAGGACACGTGTTTCGGTATTTTTGGAAATTCGATCTTAGGGGGTGAAATACGAGATGCAACAATTGATTTTCAAAAATATGTTGCTGTTAACTCAAATTTCAAGCCATAACTATGAAACTTAAGATATGGATTCTTCATCAGGGTTAAAAAGAAACAGCTGGTGCAGACCAACCAGCCTACGCATGCGAAGCAGCGGGGGTTCAGCTAGTCATTATATAAATACGCTAGCACGAAAATTGTGGTACAGATTACTAATTTTTTCGTACAAGACGGCCAATGAAATTTACATAATTCGAAAGATTGTTTGTCGTAGATTTCACGAATATAAATATTATGTGTGCATTTAGCCATTAAAAGTGGTAAAAGGACGTAGAAATTTTCCTATGTACATTATCCAACAATCAGCTCACTGATTGACTATTCGCCTCGACCAAAGACGCTGTAATGCAGCTCATCTGCAGTATTAAAATAACGTATTAAAATAAGGGAATACCGAAACATGGAGTGCTCCCAACTCACTTTCTTGTGCCGTTCAAATGCTTCATTTTCGCAGTGATTAAGAGTGGTTAAAGGAAGTGGATATATTTCATATCAACGCCGATATAAAGGATGATGCGCCGGGAGAGGCATCTAGCGGTGCTCGGGTGGAACTACGAAGTCGAGAATGCCGAAATAAATGATTTCTTTTTTAAATTTATTTATTGTTTGTTTATAAATCTATCGGACCAAACTGCGTGGTCATCAGTCCGTAGCTTACAAACTATTTAAACCTAGGCAAACCAAACTAAGGACAAACACACACACACCCATGCCCCAGGGAGGGCTCGAACCTCCACGGCGAGCAACCGCGCGCTCCGCAGCAAGACGCTTTAGACCGCTCGGCTACTCCCCCGCGGCTTTATTTATTGACTTCGCTTTTACACCATTTTGTCACTTCTGTGTATTATTAAATAAAGTTCTTCTTTTTATCCTAATATTACTTTTGTAACCCGTTGTTTACAGTCAATTTTCATAGCTTAATATTTCCGATACATAAAAATTCAATTAATTTACTGTACACTCTCACGTCGTTACCATATAACAGAGATGTGGTTGACACAGGTTGTGGCACTTTGTTTTTAATTATGATATAAATGATGATGCGCCGGGAGAGGCATGTAGCGGTGCACGGGTGGAACTACGAAGTCGACATGTTGTCAGCTCTGGAATTCTGAATATCGCAGTATCGAAATAACATTATTTCTTGGCGTTGTATAAATATACGAACACCGAAATTGTAGTTCCATTTCAAATATTAGGCTAATGAAAGTTACATAATTCGAAAATGGCATGTGAAGTTTTTATTTGTAGTTATTATGTCAGGCATTTTCCTTAACACGTAAAAGATAGCGTTTCATACTTTACCAAATATCCCAGCGGCTTCCTATGATAATGTTGGCAACAGATGCTGAATAGTGAGAATCCTCTGAGTCTTCATTTTAGCCAATCGCTTGACAACGCTGATGTTTTCTCATGGAATCTTCGCTTTACGAGGGCAATTATTTTTACTGAGCGGACGAGGGTACATACAAGAACCTGTCAACCATAAAGCAGCATCAGCATTATTTATTTACTTCATGGTCTGTACGATAGACTAATCGAGTCATTCTATGTGGTTCGAACAAATGGACAAAGATTTTATATCGTGTTGTTGATGTTGAAAACATAATCACGCGAGGCCGCCGATATGATATGTAAAATTTTACCCCCATTGTAAACACAATTGGTCGATGTTCGACCACAGGCAATACTAGTAATAATAATTTCGTGTGGTTCATTGACCTGGTGCTAGTCTTTCAATTGGACGCCACTTCGGCGACTTGCGTATCCCTACCCTACCCCAGATATCCAACCGAGGAAGGAGGACCTACAGGTTAATGTGAAATCCGAACCACCTGTCGTTTGTGGCGTTTCCTCACATCGTTCAGAGGTGAAGGTCGGGTTAAGAGACATACTGAAAAATCCGAGATCCGACCAGGTTTCGAACCTGGGACTTTTCCGTTTCAAATCGAGCGCTACACTTTTTTGATCTATGGTTCGCGCTCGTTCGTTCAGTTTGTTCGTTGAATGGTTGGCTCAGCTTTTTTTATTACAGATGGAGTTGAGCCCCCTGACCAGGCGCGCTGAGCCACGGTGCCGGCCGCGGTGGCCGAGGGGACTGAGGCGCTTCATTCACGATCTGCACGGCCACTGCGGTCGGGGGTTCGAATCCCCCCTCGGGCATGGATATTTGTGCCGTCCTTAGTTGTAGGTAGTTCATAAGTAGTTTGTAAGTTTAGGGACTGATGACCCCGTAGTTAAGTCCCTTAAGCTTAACAAACATTTGAACATTTGAGCCACGGCGCCAGGCTCCGAGATCGCCGTGTCCGGCAGGATGTTAGTACACTCTTAGATGTAACAACGCTTTTCCGATAAATCCATGTCAAAAATGTTTCAAATTTTTTGAGTACCATACGAGAGCTATTCAATCCACTTCACTTCAGGAAATTTTTATGAAATGATCATCATTGTCGCTCTTTGGATATTAATAACATTTGTTTGTTTTTTACTTAAACTGGAAAGAACAAACAGATAATGTCGTGGGAAAGGCGAACCAGAGACTGCGTTTCATTGGTAGAACTCTTAAAAGATGCAACAGAACTACTAAAGAAACTGCGTACACTACGCTTGTCTGTCCTATTTTGGAGTATCGCTGCCCAGTGTGGGATCATTATCAGGTGGATTTGACGGAGGACATCAAAAGTGCCCAAAGAAGGGCAGCTCGTTTTGTACTGTCATGATACAGCGGAGACAGCGTTACGGATATGATACAGAATCTGGGATGGAAATCATTACAACAACGACGCTTATCGCTTCGGCGTGGGCTGCTTACGAAACACCAATCGCCAACATTCTCCTACGAATGCGAAAATATATTGTTGACTCCGTCTTACATAGGTAGAAATGATCAGAATAAAATAAGTGAAATCAGAGCTCGAGTGGAAGAGATTCAGATGTTCTTTCTTCCCGCGCGATATTCGAGAATGGAATAGAAGATGAATAGTATAAATGTGGTTCGATGAACCCTCTGCCAGGCACTTAAATGTGATTTGAGTATCACATGTAGATAGGCCAAATGTGACAATCAGACGCTTTTAATTTAATGTTCTATTTTCGGGCGACATGCGCCCGTTGGCTAGAGTATACACATCAACTACCATTTGAAAGTGGTACAATATTTACTTTTCGTTTATTTATATTCATTTGCCGTTCGGTTGGTTCTTGGCAGAATATTTTATTTTGGTTTTGTGGTTGATTCCGCCTTATGCAAGACACTTTAAAAAAAATACCAAAGCTAGTTTCGGCACTTATTGCGCCATCTTCCGTGCTTTTCTGGTATTTATATTGTATAATAACATGTTACATGTTTTGGTTATACAATCGTTTGCACAAGTTGTTTGGTTTGACAATTTTGTTAGATGTTTTAGGCCTAATTTATTCAAGGTACTTACATTGTGTCATTCGCAGGATTTGCATGTGCAATAATTGTGGAATGACAAGTTTTGACAGCCTGTCATCTGCAAACAACAAGACGTTTTTGTTTACGAAAACTGACTGATTTATTGTAGGTCTTCATTAGCCTGGAAATTATATTGAAATTATTTCTGTGTGGTTGTTTTGGCTTACTTACATTTGTGCTGTGGTGTTGCTGCTGAATGAAACACACAAGATAATTGTGAGATATTCTGCAAATGTATCGATTTTACAAATCGGTTTTCGGCTGTTACGCCATCATCCGGTAAACTATACAAATTTATTTGTTTATTGTTGTGCACGTGACTCCACCGTGTTCAGAGTCTTATAATTCTAAGGCGGTCGTTATACTGCGACATTTTCAAAGGACGTTTCCAATGCCAAGATCGCTTCCATTTTTTTAATGTTATTATTCTCAGGTTTCGACGGATTTACTGCCAGCTTCGGCTCTTCACAAATTTATGTTAAATGTATATCCTAAACATTTAAGCACTTTTTTTTACATGAATAGCGAACACATTGGCTAGTTAAAAACAACTGTAAGACAAGAGTTAAAACTTTCATGGCGCCACATGTGTACGGTCGACTAGCGTATAACACCCACCCAACACAATACTTTTCAATTCAGCGTACACATACGCCGCCATGAAAGTATTCACTCTTATCTTACAGTTTTTCGGCTTCCTCGAAGCAAAATAAGCATGATAGACGAGACAAGGAGGAAAAAAGTAAGAGTAACACAAGCAATGAGGACAAGATACTTCCAGGGAAAGGCGCAATAGGCAAACTTCATTTTCCTAGATTTCCGAAAGGCATTGCAACACGGTACCGCACTGTAAAGACTACCGAAGTTACGAGCACATGGAATAGACTCCTAAATGGAGTGGCTCGAAGACATCTTAATTAATAGAACCCACTACCTTATACTCGAGGGAGACCGCTGATGCTGTGGTTTACAGGAAGAAGTCTTATTGAATTACTGTAGTAGGATCTAAGATGACAGACAAAATTTCTAGTCTGTAGTGTGAATGGCAACTAGCTCTGGATATAAAAGAATGTGAGGTGATTCACATAAGTAGGAAACACAATCCAATAATTGCAGTTTTACTTAACTTCGTTTACTCTGTATTCTCCAATCTTGATGGTACGTGCCTCGCTATTCTCATTGTCGCTCATCATCTTCATTTTCATCTCCAGTTTCCTGGATGTGGCTAACAAGCTCTCTCCATCTCATCCGACCTTGATATAACATTTGGTCTTGGACATCATCCCAGTTAAAACCGTTCTTCTCTATGTCTGATTTAACTGCCTCTGTCCATCGTCTCCTTGACCTTCCTCTTGGTCTTCTTCCTCCTACTTCCATTCTGAAGTATTTTTAGCTGTTCTCATTACATGGCCATACCACTGAAGTCTTCGTCTCCCCAAGATATTCGCAATAGGGACCCTGATACCAGCTGTTTCTCTGTGTACCTCATTTCTGATCTTGTCTCTCCTGGTACTTTGATTCATAGTCCTGATAAACATTTCTGTTGCTTGGATTCTGCTGTAATCTTTTTTTAACAATGCACAAGTTTCCATGCCATATATAAGGATTGGAGTAAATTTAGTGTTATACGAAGTTAACTTTACTGCCTGGTGCACCTTTTTTTGTTCCAGAGTAGATTCCGCTCTTGCATGTAGAAATTTGATGCTTTCTGTGTTCCGTTGAGGATTTCTTGCCAGATGGTGTTGTCCTTGGACAAAATACTTCCAAGGTTCTGAAAGTGGGAAACTGGTTTAACTTTTGTTTCCTCCAAATAGATATTTGAACTTGTTCCCTCTCTGTTTATAGTCATCTCAACCGTCTAGATCTTGCTGATTTTCAGAATAAATTCTTTAAATTTATTGTTCCAGACAGTCAGGCTCTTATGCACTCCTTTTTCTGTTTCCCCACATATTACAACATCATCTGCAAATACCAGTGATCTCGACTCATTTGCAGTTTCCTTAATAGATTTTAGCATTCTGCCCATTACAGTAATAAACAAAAGTGGTGATAGAGCACTTCCCTGCTGGACTCCCCTCTTCGTCTCAAACCATTCAGAGCGACAATTTCCTATTTGGACACTACTATTGCAAGTTTGATACAGCATCTTTACTCTGTCGGTCAGGTAATTGGACACTTTCAGATCTTCCAGGCATTTCCATATTTTATTGCGAGGGACACTATCATACGCCATCTCAAGGTCTAAGAACACCATCACTAAGTTCTTTCCATGTTCCCAGTATTTCTCTGCCAAACTCCTTACCGCAAAGATGAGGTCTATAGTACTTCGCCCTTTCCTGAAACTATGCTGTTCTTCTTCTAAGAAGGGTTCAACTATCTTCCTAAGTCTGGTTTCTATAATTTTTTCCAGCAGCTTTAGGGTATGTGAAAGTAGAATGATACCCCTATAGTTTCCACACTTCTTTCGGTCTCCATTCTTATATAGTGGAATGATGATTCCTTTTGTCCAGTCATCTGGAATTTATCCATGTAAATACTTCGCAAATCGCGAAATTTCCCGATGTCTGATGCTACTGTAAGATGGACAAACAATCTGCACACGTGAAAATTTGTGCCGGACCGGGACTCGAACCCGGGTCTCTCGCTTGGAACAGACATAATAATAAACAGCTGTAATTTTGTTGTTTGTTCAGATGACTGACAGGACTCTGTAGATCCATTGTAGGCCAGGTGTTCCGGCTGCCTTCATCCTATCTGAGCTTAGCTCATCAAACCCTGGAGACTTTTCAGAGCAGACTCACGTCCAGCCAAATTAATGGTTGTAGAACCTCTTGTGTTTCTTCAGCTGGACAATCACTATCATCACTGATGTCAACAGTCTCATTCAGCAGCAAGTTGAGATGGTTCCTCATTTCACTCCTAATTTCGGATTCTGTTCTCAACAGCTTCCCTTCCTTCATTGTCGCTACTTCTCATTATTCTTGTCTTCTTTCGATTTTTGTGTTGGAGTATGCTATAAATGCCTGGCATAAGACGAAGCGACGCAGAAGAAAAGGAAATGATTTGAAGAACAGTATAATTTCAGTTAACGCAACGCATTTGTTCCTACTCTGTCGACAGCCGCAGCCGTTGCTGGACCCCTCGGAGCTGCTGAGGCCCGAACCCCTGCACGCTGGGAAGCCCGTCTCCCAGTTCCGCGACTACACCATCGACGAGAACGACCCCATCAAGGAGCGCGTGCGCAAGACCTACCTCGCCATGCACACCAACCAGACCGTCGACTTCGTCAGGAGTAAGTACCCTTCTCCGAGGGTAGATAGGTCCATGCTACAGAGACAAACAAACCACATTCACGTGGCTGAGGTGTTATTCTCTGATTATCCAAAGGCAGCGACAGCCAATACTGATACAAATGATGATTATATGGCTTTACTGAGATGTGGTACCTTTCGTTTTTAACATTTGAGGTGCGTTTTCACAAAACTCTACATATGCAAAAAACAGAATTTTCAGGAAACATTTTATTTAATTAACTGAACAGCATACATTGCTAATGTCTTACAAAATTATATTGGAAACGTAACGTCTAGACCCATAATATAAGGGTGAAATAAATTTTCTACCACCTTCCAGTTGCAGATAAAAAATACGTACCAATCATGAATTTTGTCCAAAACTGAACATCTACAGATCAATTCAATTACGACTGTGATATTAAGAGTTCTTTGGACCTACTGAAGTAATAATAATTTAATAAATGGATTCATTTAGATACTGCACTTCAGTATTGTCATTGTCATTTTCATCACAACACTCTAGGGCCTTTCCATAGCACTCTTGGGCTTCTTCTGATGATGTCTCAAAGAACCTCGATATTTTCCTTACGTCTTCAGCGTTCTTGACGCTCACATGGTTTCTAGGTGTTATTAAACCTGAAAAATCGACTACTTATGTTTCATTCTTTACTTCAACTATGATTGAAGAGGAGAAGTATGTTGTTTTGACTTTGCAAATGGCGCTACCTTTGTCTGTTTTCTTATAAATAAGAACTATGGCTTCAGACAGAATGGTAGCTTGTTTTTCATTAATCTGTTGGCAGGGTCTTAAAATCGTACACATGCCAGTCCTCGCACAACTAACAATCACAAGAAATCAAAATCTCTAATTTGTTGTACACATTATTGAGCATTAACCGACAATAATGACCTTTAAACACTGCAGCCAACCTATAAATTTAAAAGCAAGCGACTTCATCAATAAAGTCTTAGCACTAAACCTAACAGTAAAACAATATCTGTGACAAGCAGCAGGTAGATGTTCAGTTTTGGCTGAACTTTGTTTCTGTAGATGTCGAGTTTATAAAAATTTGACAGTTTTGTGTGCCAGATTACAAAGCCAAAAAGTAAGTTCGATATATTCCGTGTCCTGCAATGGAGGCATCTCATTTATAAGTACACGAATATGGATGTAACTCATTTTTGAAAAATTTGTAGACGTTGAGTTTTGTGAAAACGCTCCTCATTTATAATACACTCCTGAAAGAACAGAACATCTTGAAAGATTAGAGATACCTAGTACATATACAGAGGACAACTTCATTACAATGTTCTAAAGTAACAATTAGCATATTCTAGTCAACATTGGCGAAATCTTTCTCGAGATATACCAAAGCTAAACCCGTAGGTTCCCCTTTCCTTATCTTCTAAGATTAGTCATGATGTGAGTATTACCTCCTACATTTCTCCTAAATCCAAACTGATCTTTCCCAAGATCGGATTCCACCAGTTTTTCCATTCGTCTGTAAATAATTCATGTCATTATTTTGCAACCATGACTTATTAAACTGATAGTTCTGTCATTTATATGGTGTCTCTTCTTTTCCGACACGTCCGAAAGAACAGACACCATTTGTTGACATTAACGGCCATAATTTTACGAATTCGAAATATTTAAACATTTCGACCGTTTCTGGGCATTGAAATAAATCCAAAGGCAAAGATGAAAATTTGTGCTGATCCGGGATTCGAACACGGATTTAACGCTTTGTGCCAGCGGTTGCCTTAACCATTAGGCTATACAGGCACGCTTCTATGCCAGCCTAAATTCTCAACTGCTAGCACTCTACGATTGTAGTGCCCCCTGCACATTTTATTCCACTTGCTCGAGGCCTATACTGGATTCCCGCAAGGCATCGAGCGTATTAATGCGTCCGCATTGAAATGTCAGTTGCCTGCTGGGGCAGATATACTATTATTTATATGGTGTCTGTTCATTTTGCATTGATAATATGCTCGATCCCTTGTGGAAATTCAGTAGAGGCTGCGAGCAAGTGGAATCAAACGGGCAGGGGACACTACTATTGAAGTGTGGTAAAATATGAGCATTTGAGTTGGAAGGGAAGCGTGCCTGGATAGCACAGTTAGTTAAGTTGAGCGCTGGCCCGAAGTGGGAAATCCGGGTTCGAATCCCGGTCCAGCACAAATTTTCAAATGTTCAAAATGTTCAAATGTTTGTATAGCTTATGGGACTTCACTATGGGGTCATCAGTCCCTAAACTTACAAACTACTTAGGAACTAGCTAATCCTAAGGACGGCACAAATATCCATGCCCGAGGGGGGATTCGAACCATCGACCGCAGTGGCCGTGCAACCGTGACCGGAGCGCCTCAGTCCCCTCGGCCACCGCGGTCGGCCACAAATTTTCATCTTTGCCAATGGATTTAATTCAGTGCCCTGAAACGGTAGAAATGTTTTAATATTTCGAATTCGTTGATAGTTCAGTTTTCAAATTTGTCTACACTTGCTTTCTTAGGAGTTGGAATTACGATATTCTTGAAGTCGGTGGGTATTTCTCCTGTCCCGCACATCTTGCATATCAGGTGGAATAATTTCTTCATGACTGGCCGTCCTAACAGCGTCAATAGTTGAGACGGAATATGGTCTGCTCACATCTTTTAGTGCTCTGTCAAATTCTTCTGCTTTTACTTCTATTTTCCATTACTAGAATACTGTCTTCAAGTTTATTTCCTTTGTACAGGCCTTCTATATATATTCCTGCCACCTTTCAGCTTTCCCTTCTTTGCTTAGTACTGGTTTTCCATCTGAGCTCTTGATATTCATACCTTTTCTTGCCTCCAAATGTCTCTTTTATTTTCCTATAGGCGTTATACATTCTTCTACAGTCTTGCATTTCTGTTCAAGCCACTCCTGCTTAGCCAGCCTGTACTTCCTGTCAAACTCATTTTTCAGATATCTGTACTCCATTTTGCCTGCTTCACTTGATGCTTTTTTATTTTCTCCTTTCATCAATTTAGTTTAGTATCTACTGTGTTATCCAAGGATTTCTAATATACCATGTCCTTCTGCAGCCTTCACTACTCTGTCTCTCAGAGCTACCCCATTCTTCTTCTACTATATTACTTTCCTCGGTTTCTCACAATCCTTATATAATGGTCCTCTAAAACTCTCAACCATCTCTGGTTCCTTCAATTTGTCCTTAATTTTCTTCATTTTTGCAGTTTCTTAGTTTTTAAAGTACAGTTCATAACCAATAAAATATGGTAAGAGCCCATATCTGCCCCTGGATTTGTCTTACAGTTTAAAACGTGGTTTCTAAACCTTTGCTTTTCCATTATGAAGTCATTCTGGTATCTCCCAGTGGCTCCTGGTCTCTTCCAAGTATATAAGTTCCTTTCATGATAATTAAACGAAGTGTTTGTGATTATTAAATTGTGCTCTGCACAATATGACGTTCTATACTTGCGAGAGTAACCTCTTATCACCATAGTCAAGTATTGCATGAAAGGATCTTCTTCGACAGCTATTAAAAGGTTGATTTAATTTATTTGTGCAGATAGTTGGCTGCTCATTAGGGCACAGAGGTAACTGTGAACTTCCTTACAAACAGGCCGACACGAGAAGTGGCTCAAGTTCGACAAGTTGCGCGCCCCTGTACTGGAGGCCCTGGAGCAGCTCAACCTGCTGGTGGACGAGAGCGACCCCGACGCCGACGTGCCCAACATCGTGCACGCCTTCCAGACGGCCGAGCGCATCCGAGAGGACCACCCCGACTGCGACTGGTTCCAGCTGACGGGGCTCATCCACGACCTTGGGAAGGTAAGCGACCACACGGTCCTTACCATTGTACCAGTGGCTTCCATCCAAGTATAGAGTTCGGGAAGAACGCATTTAAGAGCGCTGTGGTTAATCTATTGTTATCCTCGCGATCCCAACAGGGCAACACCTACAATTTTGTAGTATATTCCCAGAGGCATCTCCTTTGGAAGATACTACTTTGGAATGTTTACATCTAAAGTCGAGTGTCTATCAGATCAGTTACCGTGGACTAGTTGAACTGCCTTTCTCTGCCCTCCGAGTTTACCTAAAGAAAAAATTGTTAAAGGATGTAAATATTGGTCTGTGATATGATGACATGTTAAATATTTTGTAATTTGAAATATTTTTATTTGACACCACTAGTGGTGATCAAGCTGCAGTCACTACAGTAATGTTACAAGAAAAGCCTTTCTGAAGAAGTGATATTTGTTGACATCCAATATTAGTTTAAATGTTAGTAAGTCCTTTCTGAAAGCATTTGTCTGGAGTGTAGCATTGTATGGGAGTGAAACGTCGACAATAAGGAGTTCAGACAAAAGGATGATAGAAGTTTTAGAAATGTGGTGCTACAGAAGAATGATTAGTGGGTAGATCACGTAACTAATGAGAACGTGCTCATCAGAATTGGAGAGAAAAGGAGTTTCTGGCATATTCTGACTAAGAGAAGGGATAGATTGGTGGGACACATTCCCAGACATTAAGGAATGGTCACCTTAGCATTAGAAGGAAGTGTCTGGGGTAAAATTCGTAGAGGGAGACCGAGGGACGAATACAGCAAGCAGATTCAAAAGGATGTAGGTTGCCTTAAGTATTCTCAGGAAGAGGCTTGCACAAGACAGGGTAGGGCGGAGAGCTGCATCAAACCAATCCGCAGACTGAAGACCACAACAACAACAACAACAACAAGTAGTTTATATGCTCTGAGTCCTCATTCTCAAATGTATAGAGTATGAACTCACTACTTAAATACCACAAAACTGGAAAATTGCATTAAATACTGGCTGAAACCATTGTTAGTAATTACTACGAACAATGATAAACCAAGCCAATAAAGCAAAAGCAGCATACAGGAATCAACATGCTGTTAAATCCAAAGGTTTAAAACGTCAGGTTTTGCTTATCAGTCAGTTCACGCCTGAATGTACCAAAGATCATTACTATGATATCTTGATATTAGAACAGTATGATTGCGTCTGTTCCTAGATTTGTACTTGCTATTGCTGCATGTTATTACATTCCTGTTTTCTAGTGTTCTTGGGTGTAATTTAGAAGAATCATGGTAGCCACTTCAGTAGTGAATTCGTCGTGGTACATTTGAGAATAACGACCCAGAGCGTAGAAACTAATTATGTAACATATTAAATGAGATCATTATAGTGACTATGACTTGAATACCGCAAATGGTGTAAAAAATTCAAGCATGTTATGTCAGAGAATTGTAAAGTGGTTGAAATATCATAGGTACAGTATTGTGAGGACATAGTATAATAGAATTTACGCTATTAAAAATCTCAAAGATAGGACGCACAAAACAAGTTGTCAATTATTAAACGAATTTTCTGTAAGAATTACAGTGATTGACAGAATGACAAGTGTGCAGCATAAATAACAAGGTAGCTATAAGGTTTGTGTGACTTAGCATAGGGTAGAAGTGAGATGCCTGTAATTACGAAATGAAAACAAAAGTGCAAGCAGGTTCTGTATCGTCTGATACTGTAAAACTTCCGATAACTAAGTATTACTTCCCTTTATTTCCCTTTACTTCCAGACTGAGAAGTAATCTATTCATAAAATTGTTTACTATCGTTTGATCCCAGTACGCGTAAGGTAACTTGATGAGATACAACTGATAACGTCATCAAAACATCAGCACCCTGCTCTTTTGATGTCGTTGCTAATTCTATGTCTTTAAGACGTCTTTCACACATCGTTACGAAGCGTTAGAAAGATGTTTTTTTGCAGTCACCGTCTCTCAGCCCAGAGGTTTTCAATAGTAGTAGTGAAAGCCTCCATTAGACAAGGAATTTATTATTATATTTCTCAAAGATTACAAAATTTCCATAGTGGTTTTTGTACATATTTTTCCGCTTGCCCAAGTTAGCAGATTACCAGAGAAATCTTGATAATCGGGACTGATGACCCATAAACTATACAAACATTTGTTGATAATCCAGTATAAAAATACACAACACCAACATGAAAATTTATTCCAGATATTTTCAATATTATATAGCTGAAATGAAGATTAATTAAATGGATTTTAAAAGTACAAGTGTGCGCAATTTGTAAATTTTTTTCTGCTTTAAGTACTCGTATAAAGGGATCGAGTTGACTGTCTTTCAGTCATGGAGAACTTTTGCTGTTGGAAGACAAATTCTTCATTTCGTTCTTTCATTAATAACGTTTTTATCCCCTTTGCTGGGATTTTCTGCAGGTATTCACCTGTTTCCTGTTAGTTGGTTATGAGACAATAATGCCCTGAAAAATATTCCAGCATAGGGTTAGCATGTTTATTGTAAAAGAACAAAGAGGAACGTAAAGCAGTCTTACAACACACAATATTTTACCTTCAGTGAGACTAACGCGTGCTGTTCGTTCAAGGTACCGGACAATCACATTAGACTCGCTACATAAAGAAACTGTGGTTTGAGAGACTATCATGAAATTACATTCTCATTAAAATGAAAGATAAATTCAAATTAACTACTTGTCTGCATTTTCAGAGAATAAAGGCTTATTTCCTGTTTCAGATAATGGCGTTCTACGACGAGCCTCAGTGGGCCGTGGTGGGGGACACCTTCCCCGTGGGTTGCGCTTGGGCCGACTCCATCGTCTACAGGGACACCAGCTTCGCAGACAACCCAGACGGCAAGGACCCACGATACAAGTACGTCATCCAGAGTCACAAGATGTTATGACTTATAACACCGTCAAACACGGTGGCGTGTAGGAGGAACAGTTACAGAGACTTCAAATCCATTTTCTTTTTGATCTTTCTCCAGAGGAATACCATAGAGGCATTCTTTCATCTACTGCTCTGTCACCATATCCTGAACGCTTCTCTTTTGGAATGGCTTCCCTGTGTGTGTGTGTGTGTCTCGATATTCCTCTTTGTTGAACAATTCCAGTCAAAAGTGGGGTCTAAGAGTTGGCAGTAACCAGCTATGATCCATGAGTTCCACGTCTTGAACCCAATCCTTCCCTTACAAAATGTATTAATTGATCTACACATTTATTAGTACGTGTAACAGTGATATTCGACAGAGAGAGCTCCAACTCGTTTTTGTCCGTCTCCCCTCCATAGCCCCCAGGAAAAGGAAAAGGTGTATTATAGTCAATACTTTCAAGATAGTAATTGGACAAACAAATCCTGGAAATAAAGCGTCTGTCTCCCTCAAGGCCTGACCAGCCCCCCCCCCCCCCACCACCATCCCCGGGCCACTCCTTACAAACAATAGAATGGGCTCTGGTGATATATACCCTCTTTGTATGGTGACAATGTCTGATTGCCTAAAGCGAGAATAGGTCCGAGAGTCGTTCAAAGGAAATGTTACTACACGATACTGTGGGAATAATTGAGGTCTTTATTCAAAAAAGGAAATGTTACTACACGATACTGTGGGAATAATTGAGGTCTTTATTCAAAAATAGAGACCTGGGCATATCCCACTGTTTAACGAGCAGAAGGATTTCATATTTACAGAATTCCTCGGGCTGTGCCAAGTGCCAGTTCCCTACTGTGTCTTTCAGTTCGCCGTCCGAGTTGAAGCGCTTCCCTTTGAGATATTAGCGCACCAAACAGATGGAAGTCACAGGGCGACATGTGCAAGCTGTGGGCAAATGCTGAAGCTACTCCCACTTGGCTTTATATCTGTGATACATTTATTGTCATCTGTGATTGTGCTCCTCAAATAACAAATGTTCTCAACCTATTCTAGAACATCGGCCTCTAGTTTAATATTAACTTCACCCTTTTCTTTTGTCTTCCCAACTACCATAGTTTTTGCTTTCTTCTTATTAATTTTAAGGTTTAATTCTCTTAGGATTTTGGCAAATTTTAGCAACATAAACTCCATTTCCTTTACTGAGTCAGCAAGTACTACTATATAATCTGAAAAGCGGATACAGTGTATTCTTTCCCCGTTAATTTTAATTCCTGGAAAGGGAACTAGAGAGGCAATACTAGGGTGGTATTAGAGCCGGCCGCGGTGGCCGAGGTGACTGAGGCGCTCCAGTCACGGTCAGCACGGCCACTACGGTCGGGTGTTCGAATCCCCCCTCGGGCATGGATATTTGTGCCGTCTTTAGTCTTAGCTAGTTCATAAGTAGTTTGTAAGCTTAGGGACCGATGACCCCGTAATTAAGTCTCATAGGTTGTACAAACATTTGAACATTTTTGATGGTATTAGAAAAACATACTTGACTTTTATAGATTTACAAAAAGCATTTGACATGGTTAATTGGAAATTGTTATTCCAAACAATGAAGGAAATAAATCTTGATTGGAGGGACAGGAGATTAATCTGGAACCCGTATAACAATGTAATAAGGATAGCGTTTACAGAAGTAGCTATTCCACATTACTCAAGTCTTCAGTCTCTCGAATGCCGAAACAATTTTTATAATTTAGTGCACTGTTGACGCGTTGACGTTGATAACCAACACTTTAGTTTTGTTTCTATTATGTTCTAGTTAGGGTTGTTCTGCCACTCATTAGTATGCATCTCTTGTTACAGCACAAAGTACGGAATCTACGCACCGAACTGTGGCCTCGATAACCTCCTGATGTCGTGGGGACACGACGAGTACATGTACCACGCCCTCAGGCACAACGGATCCAGGCTGCCGGAGATCGCACACAAGATCATCCGCTTCCACTCCTTCTACCCGTGGCACTCGGGTGGCGACTATACGCACCTCTGCAACGAGAACGATGTCGAGACCCTCAAGTGGGTTAGAGAATTCAAGTAAGTAATACTTCTAGTACAATGTTTGATGTTTCACCTTTGTAAAGGGTATCGTTTACGATTGATGTGCGAGGGAAGGTCGGAAAGTAGGGCACAATAACTTTATTACAAAACCAAAGGCAAAACAAAATTAAAGATGGAGTTACGTCATTTACCTAATTTTCTACATAGTCACCAAGGTTCTCAACACATTTCTTCCAACGTGGTATAGCCATCAGCGGTCTTTTGATTTCCCTTCAGCAGGTGTCACAAATCGTTCAGCACCCAGGTATTTCTTCATGGGAGGTTACAGATTAAAGACCGACGGTGGAAGGTCTGAAATGAACGGTGGATGTTACAGCCCCTCTCGCCCAAATTTGGCGATTTTCACGCGAAAGGGAGAAGTACGTTTGGAGGCGAGCACTGTCATGAAAAATTTGACACCATCGACATTAATGCTGAAGCAATTCTTAAGCTGCTTAACCAATGTTTAAATGTAGGCTACATCATTCACCGTAGTCCCGTGTTCATCAAAGTCCACCAACACCACACCACTCATATTCCAGAACACTGTCATAGTTACTTTCCTAGCAGATTGTGTCACTGTGAATTCTTTTCGTGCTGGAGAACCAGCATTTCCTTTCCGTTGTAGTTTGTTTGGTTTCTGGCTAGTAGTGGTACGTCCGCTGATTATGATCAGTGACGTTGGACGGGTCGACTTGGAGCAGTAGAGGCACCAAAGGACATTTTAATTTCTTCTGTGTATTCTTTTAGTTACAATTTATAAAACTTTGTCCGAATGACTAGGAAGGATTCCAGGATTCACACTCATAGCAGTGGAAGTTCAAAAATATAAGAAAATACATTTCTTTTCCTCGTGAAATTTCATCACCTTTTTACTATCTACTGGCTGCATTTGTTATTATAGATACACTTTTCTACATAAGTATGAACCGTGATGTCTTCCTGCTCATGCTGACAAAGTTTTATGAATTTATTTGTAAAAGTATATAAAGTGCAAATTAAAATGTATTGTGGTGCCTTTCCTACTCCAAGTCGGTCTGTTTGACATCCTACCCCTCTTAAGAAAGTTATGCCCTTCTACGGCGTGTAGCGTAAACTGATCCAAGAGAGAGCACAAATACTATAAATTTTTGCTGAGCAACATTCGTACACCGCATAATAGGAAAAGTTTGCAGTTGTACATTCCACTCGTTCAAATTTCTACCTCAATGGCTCCGACATTCTGATGTGTTACAGCTGTTATCGACCGCCGGGAGTGTGGCGAATCACTGAAGTTAACACGACCCTCTCTGAAGAATAGACACAGCATGGGAACATTCCTATTATCCACACACGTCACGCATTACCGTGTGAATTTCACTTGGTTTGTACCCTTTGACCCACAAATGCCGAACTACACTGCGCTGCTCTGCACAAGTTGACGACAGTAGCACGTTACGTTCTTCAGGCTTCTCTCGCTAGAGTTATACATGAAAACAAACTTCAAACTACATCATCGTGAATTTGTAACATCCAGCTGCAGTACCATGACAGGAAACGTTATTGTGATTTACTTTCTGATTCTTCCTTGTAAATCTCCACGAGCGTTAAGTGTTTCAACGTTACCTAAGCAATTTCCTCGGTGTTTACTGAAATTGCGACTCCTCTATTATAAGTGGTGTAACTGACTTTGTTAATTGTCTCTTGCAGCAAGTACGACCTATACACGAAGAGCGACAAGACGCCAGACATAGAGGCGCTCAAGCCCTACTACCAGAGTCTCATAGACAAGTACCTGCCTGGCACGCTAAGCTGGTAGGGAACGCCTACCTCCTGCTGACATTCCTGCTCCTCATGTGCACCGATGTCACTGGCTGCATTTTCAGATGTGAAACTCATGCCCTGCAGCTGCACGACACAGTTTCTGTTTAATTATGCTGTAGACTGATGTAATGTTGTATCAGGTTACTAAGAACTGTTTCAACAATTCAAGGATTTTCTTCATATTAAGCAGTACACTTGTAAATAAGACTGACTGATTCATATTTTTTTTTGTACATATCTTCGCACCTACCGCTTTCATTTCATTGTAACTGTTAAAATTGTAAATTGCTAAAATAAATAAATCCTAAAATATTGTATAAAGAACAATTGGTGTTGTTTAATTATTCTAGGAGAAAATCCGAAGAGATCCCATTTCCTTTCGGTGTTTCCCTACAGAATTTCATATTGACTTGTTTTATAGCAGGGGAAAGGCAGCTACAATTATGTACCTGCAAAGTTCTTAAAGGTATGTAATTAAGGGAAGGACTGGAACAATATGAAAGTGTTTGAAGAAATCGAACTGGTGTATTGTGTGCTTGACAAAGGAAAGAATAAACATGAGGCCAATATCTGGAGGTGGGAGGGGAAGGTGGCGGAAGTTACCCTGGGACGTGATGTGGAGAGTGTGAAGGAGTAAGGAGGGAGGGATACGCTGGTATCGGTGCGGCAGAGGCCCAGGGTTAACCTTGAGGAGAGAGACCAGAGAGATCATAGAGCATCCGCACGAGGAAGGGTGGTGGATGTGATAAGCGAGGTGGACGGCGTGGCGTTCAAGGATCTGGAGTGATTTATAGTAGGTGAGGGAGGCGGAGATCCAAGTGGGCTAGAAATCGCAAAGGAGGGGATGCATCAAGAAACTGTAGGTGTATAGGATTGTGGAGGGATTACGTCCCCATGTCCCACTGGAGAGGGGTTTGAGGAGGTTCAGAGCCTAGGGTTCAGGAGGAGGAGAGAGACCAGAGAGATCATAGAGGATCCGCATGGGGAAGGGTGGTGGATGCGATAAGCGAGATGGACGGCGTGGCGTTCAAGGATCTGGAGTGATTTATAGTAGGTGAGGGAGGCGGAGATCCAAGTGGGCTAGAAATCGCAAAGGAGGGGATGCATCAAGAAACTGTAGGTCTATAGGATTGTGGAGGGGGTTAAATCCCCATGTCCGGCTGGAGAGCAGTTTGAGGAGGTTCAGACAGACGGACGGTTTGAAGGTGAGGGTTCCAGGGAAGGGAGCGATCCAGGGTGAGGCCAAGGTATTTGAGGTTGGAGGGTTGGGGGATAGGACGGTCAAGTAGCGTGAGGTACAGGTCACAGTGATGGAAGGATAGGCTGGTACGATTTATAATGGTTGCCATGGATTTGGTGGGGTTGATGGAGAGGAGCCACTGGTTAGACCAAGTGGAGAATTGGGAGAGGTGAGATTGGAGAAGTTGCTGGGAACGAGCAAGGGAGGGGGCGAGGGCAAGGAAGGCAGTGTTGTTAGCATACCAAAGAAGATGGTCATACGCGCTACACATTCACTTCGCTCATACTAGGTCCGCTTCTCTTTGCTGGGCACAAGGAACCCATCTGGACGAATTTGTTGTGCAGTGGTAAATGGCCTTCCTTGTTGGTGGCTTCTGTCTGTACTTGGTTCTAAACATCCGTTCAACAGCTGTAGCACCCTTGTTTTTTGTCGAACTCGAATACACAGAAGGCTCGCTCTGCACCTGAATTTGCCATGTTTGCGACTAGCGATGACTATCGGCAAATTACTAAACTACGCTGTAGTGGTATTCATGAAAGAAAAACTTTTAAGGTTGCTCTTCTAAATGAATAAGTATGATATCGGTACAAAGTTTGGTTTTTGTGCAATAAATAATTGAAAGTTTTCTCGGACTTTGCGTTCACCCTGTATAACAATTTAGATTATGACACATTCGATCTTTACACACTTTCAAACCTATCGTAAAATGTAATGTCCTGAAATTACGTCACACTAGTTAAAACTTTTTTACGAATGATGAGCAATATAATGTAACTATAGAGAAAGTTAGCTTGCACCTAGCAGTATTCGAACCAAATAAGTCATGATGCCATATATATATATATATATATATATATATATATATATATATATATTAATTTACCGGTTTTGACTATGTAATGGTCGCGCTCAGAATTTACAGCCCATATGGACTGGGCTGGCAGATACTTGGCTAACGGATTTTGGTAACACGATTACAATCAGGCCCCAAACGAAAGCATGAAAAGTCTTCCTCTTGATAACTCAGTTGTTATTTTGAATATTGGTCTTGTAACGTTTCTGCTATGTTGCGCACTCCTTAAAACATCACAAACACAAAATATTAGAAACCAAAAATAAAACTTTACCACCGGACATGTCAAACATCACATTTTTTGCACACATTATTGGTAAAACACATTTAAGATATAGTATGTTTATTTAAACCTAACGTTTGCCACCTCGTTACGTAATATTGATCTTTGAGACTTTCGTAAATAACAACCATTAGGAATACATACGCATAGTTATGGAATATGCCGATCCCAATAAAGTCGTGTACTAATATAAATGTAACATTATTTCATGTTGTAACTATTGCACAACGTTATTACATATATACCTTAAATAAATTAGGGCAGACCATGTTTCATATATCACTGGATCATAAATCAAATGTATATTACGATTTTGTCACTCATTTCAACCGAAATTAACAAAATTACTACGACTTTAAAAAAATCTGTATTTATAAAAAAGTAAACCACAAATTGAAATACACTACAATTACGAGTCTAAATAATAGTAAACCTAAACAATATTGTCAAAAAAATATCTGTGTGCACTTCGAAATCACCAATACAGTTAATAAATTGAGTAAATTTAACATGAGTCAAAACACGACTTTTAGTTTGCTTATTATGTTAAATGCAAATTTCATGAAACACGTACTCACATAGAGCTTAATAGTTAAAACCTGTAAGTAATATTTTAATTTATATATTGCGGTCTTCTTCAAGTAGAAAAAGGTGTTTAATTAAAAACTGGAAATCATTGTCATTAATCTTATTATGTAGTTCCGTTGGGTGGCAGCCATGTTACGACACTCGGTATCTGAATGTAAAACTGCAAGCAACTCTGTATCTGAATGGGCAACTTAACAGCAATGTAACCTGCTGCTGGATTTTCAGGCATTGTGCAATAAATGTCTGTGTTTGTTTTCATTAAGATCGAAATAAAAAAAAGTTTTCCAGAAATAATTAAATCAAGTACTTCTGATTTTTCATCCTGAAACACGTACCATTTAGTGGAGAGCAGACAACCATGGCAACAACGCAATGTTCGTCTGCCAGAAGACAGCAAGATGGGTTAAGTTTATTTGTTCCCTATCTGAAGTGTTTGGTTGACTAAATGGCTGTTAAGAAACTAATTCTCTGTACTTTAAGAGATCAATTTTGAGCAGCTTCAACCAACCAACAAGAGGTGGTGCAGTTTCAGTCTGTTTTCTATCTTTCTCGTCCCAGGACTATAATACATTTCATTATCTATAGGTGGAAACTTATAATTATCTGATGCCAAAACATCCTGAATGATAAGTATTCATCATAGATATAGGTATCGTCAAGTGTATCCCAGAGAATGTGAAACTGACACACTTGTTCTCTACACACACAAACGATCTGACGAGGAGGTACAGGGGAATATTGGAAAGCAATGCATAATAATTTCACTACGAAAGCATCATAAATGAACTTACATCTCTTACCAATGTTTCTACATAATAACCAAGGTTCTCAACACACCGGTTTCAGTATGTCCTGTACGTAGTTCGCTTGGTTGGAGTATATCCACCAGCGGACTGGTGATTTCAACGATCAGGAGCCCAACATGGGGGCGAGCATTATCATGAAGTTAGAAAACCGTCAGCGTATGTTGTGGAGTTTTAACGAAAGCTGTATCGTTCGCAGTGGTCCTAACAACTACACACTGTGCATATCACAGAGCACTGTCCAAGCGCTTTTCTAGCAGATTGAGACACTTTGAATTTTTTAATTGATACTTTACACATTAGAAGTGGTTTCGGGCACGTAGTACGCTCATACCTCATCACCAACGAAGATTCATTTAAGAAATTCATGCCCTCCAGTGGCGTTAAGTAACCGAAGCTTTTCACTTTTATCGCGTTTCATCGCTGGTCTTTGTGGTTGTCTGCTGGGCTCTTAGACATGCAGTGAGCACTAACGAAATTTCAAGTTGTCATAATATCGCCGACTACATCGTAGGTAATGTTGAACTGCTGCGGTAAGGATCGCAGTTGCATACTCTGGGTCTTCAAAATTGCTGCCTCAAACGCTCTGACATTCTGTAGGCTTGCAAATGACGATTGCCCATTCTTTACTGAAGGAAAAGATTGTTGCAGTTGTGTATGAAAATTTGAAAGAGGAAACGGAAGTAGAATAATCCTATCATTGCGCAAGCAAGACTGTTAAAACGGTTTTAGAAGCTACTATCATGCTGAAAAGAAAGCAAAACAGAAAAGGAATAGAGCAGAAAAACAAAATGCCAGAAAGGTGGTTAAGGAGACAAGAAAAAATAAATGAGATAAAGAACTCTCTTTGGAATATTATACAGAGGATAAAGGTAGGTGGACCCGTTGTTCCAGTTACTGCTCTTAGGAAGAAAACATCAACACTGCTGCTGACATTGTGAAAGAGGATCGACGAATTACCCAAAGATCATTTTATGAAATACTGAACATTTCATTGGGTACCACCCATACTTCGGTGACCGAAATATTACACATGGGCAGGCTGAATTCTGCACCACGATAACGCACGTCCGCATATTTCCAATGTTGTTGTTGAATATATCACAAAAATCAATGTGAAGTGTATCACACACCCTCCCTATAGTCCGAATTTAGCTTCATGTGGCTTTTTTGGATTTCCCAACTTCTAAAACGCCTCCGTGGGAGGCATTATCCATCATCAGAAACTGCTTTGAAGGCTGCAGAGGAGAAGTTGAAGGATCTGTCAAAAATGGTTCCCAGCATGTACCTGAAAACTAGCAGAAACACTGGGACAAGTGCATCGCATTCATGAAGACTATTTACAGAAGACATTATCTGATATCGCAGGATGAAGGCGATCTGCATAGTTTAATTACCTTAAAAAGTAAAATGCCAAGATTGCTATATGTTTAATTAATTTACTGACGACCGGTTTCAATGGGCTGGTCGTATAAATTTCTACAATTTGGTAATATACGTTATTTTGAAAAAAATGGAAATTAAACAGAATATGCAGCATAATACTTACATAAAATATAAAATACGTAAGTTATATTGTCAGTTGCTTGTAAGAGGCTGAGAAGGGTTATCAAAATTATGAGGACGAGTAGAGGAATGCTGTCAAAAAATTATAATCATCCTTTATTGAACAGCACACGTAGAATGGCAAAGGGAAGAAATGAATTTGAGAAGAAGAGAAATCTGTGAACCTCGAATATTAATCTGTCAAGAAATCTTTTCTGAAGGATTTGTCTGCAGTGTAGTAGCCTTGTACGGTGTGAAACATTTCAGACAAGATGTGGATAGAAGCTTTTGTAATTTGGTGCTACAGAAGATAGATGATGCTTATGTGGTTAGATAGTGTACCTAAAAAGGAGATACTGAAAACAAGAAGGAACGATTAAGTAGGACACGTTCTGATGCATCAATGAAGTGTCAATTTAGTGTTGGTGGAAAGCAGAAATCGCTGAGAAAGGACAAGACTCAAATACATTAAGCAGGTTCCAATAGGTGTAGGTTGCTGTTCTTATTCAGATATGAAGATCATTCTACAGGAAGAGTACGGTGGAGAGCTGCATCAAACATGTCTTCCGACTGAAGACCAAAGCAACAGTTAAATGATCTCATTCCACGGATTTTTTTATGTATTCATGGTTTTCATTTGTGTGGTTTTTTTACAGGTCTTGAGAGCTTCTTATTTTCTTTAACCACTGTTCCCAACTCATCTTTACTCATTTACGTTTCTTTTCTTCCCTAAAACTTCGTTAGCTACGTTTGCTACGGCTGTTTTTAAGTTTTTCCATTCTTCTTACAACTCTTCTTCCATTTCTCAGCATAATATTTGTAAACATGATAATACGAGTGTTACTATTATAAAAATATGTGTGTGTGTTTTGAAGCTGAAAATTTTATTATTCAATTACTCGAAAATGGTGACACTTAGCTGCTACGTCTAACAAATGTCACATATTTTGCATCTACATCTGCATGGGATACTCTGCAAATCACATTTAAGTGCCTGGCAGAGGGTTCATCGAGCCCATTTATCTCCCATTCCATTCCCGAATAGCGCGCGGGAAGAAAGAACACCTGAATCTCTCCGTTCGATCTCTGATTTCTCGTATTTTATTCTGATGGTCATTTCCACCTAAATAAGTGGGAGTCAACAATATATTTTCGCATTCGGAGGAGAATGTTGGCGATTGGAGTTTCGTAAGTAGCCCACGCCGCAGCGATAAGCGCGGTTGTTGTAATGATTCCCATCCCAGATCCTGCATCATTTCCGTAACGCTGTCTCCCCTGCATCGTGACAATACAAAACGAGCTGCCCTTCTTTGGACTCTTTTGATGTCCTCCGTCGAACACACCTAATAAGGATCCTACACTGGGCAGCAATACTCCAAAATAGACCCGACAAGCGTAGTGTATGTAGTTTCTTTAGTAGTTCTGTTGCGTCTTTTAAGGGTTCAGCCAATAAAACGCAGTCTGTGGTTGGCCTTTCCCACGACATTATCTACATGTTCTTTCCAGTTTAACTCTGAAGTAATAGTAATCCCTAGGTATTTTATGGAGTTTACGGCCTTCACTTTTGATTGATTTATCTTGTAAACAATGTTTAACGGATTTCTTTTCGTACTCCTGTAGACAACTTCACACTTCTCATTATTTAGAGTCAATTGCCAATTTTTACACAATAGTGGTATTTTATTGAGATCGTTATGCAGTTGGTTTCGATCTTCAGATGATTTTACTAGACGGTAAATGACTACATCTGCAAATAACATAAGAGAGCTATTTAGATTTTCTTCCAAATCGTTTATGTAAATAAGGAACAGCAGAGGACCAATAACACTACTCTGTGGAACGCCCGATATCACCTGTGTTTTAGTCGATGCTTTACCACCGATTACTACATTACTCTGACAGGAAATCACCTATCCAGTCGCAAGTTTGGAGCGATGTACGAAAACCACGCAATTTGATTAAAAGCTGTTTGTGAGGTACGGTGTCAGAAGCCTTCTGGAAATCAAGAAATACGGAATCGATTTGCGAACCCTTGTCCATAGCACTCATCACTTCGTGTAAGTAAAGAGCTAGTTGTGTTTCGCATGAACGATATTTTCTGAATCCCGTGTTGAGCTTTGGTCAATAGATCATTCTGTTCGAGAAAATTCATAAAATTTGATTACAGGATATGTTCCAAAACGCTGCTGCAAATTGACGTCAATGAAATAGGCCTGTAGTTTAATGGGTTACTCCTACTGCCTATCTTGAATATAGGTGTGACCTGTGCAACTTTCCAATCTAATGACTTAACTTTCCAATTATTTGGTACAGATCCTTCTTTGAGAGAGCGGTTGTATATGGCTGTTAAGGAGATATCGCTTTAGCATAATGAGATAGAAATCTAATGGGTATACAGTACGGACCAGAAGACTTGTTCTTGTTAAGTGATTTTAGTTGCTTCACTACTTAGATGGTATCTACTTCTACGTTACTCATTACCTCTGTTCGTAATTCGAAATCTGGAATATTGGTTTGGTTTTCTTTGGTGAATGAGTTTCTAAAAGCTATGTTTAGGGTAAGGTGGTACAATTTCGATCATTTCGGACAAATGTCATTGTAACTGGAAATATATTGAGAAAATAAATAATTTTAACTATTTCACTTGTTCCCGGATGTTTAATGAATATAACATAAATATTGTTGGTGTAAACACTAGAAAAGGTTACAGAATTGAGAAAAATCGATCGAAAATGTACCACACTAGGTACAATTGTGATCACTTCCTCGTACAATTTTGATAATGGGCATCTTCCACATAGAAAACACTTTTTCCTTAAGGCACCAATGCACACTTCGTGGTAGCAAACATTGCATATTCAGCAGCGAATCCAATCACCCTTAACCAGAAAATGTATCAGAGCACGTTGGACTAAGTAGCTTCACTTACCTCTTAAAAGGAAAAAAAATTATATCTCCGTAGCACAAAGTGGTATAGTCTTGGAAAAGACAGGAGGAGCTGTAGAAAACTGCTACACTACAACGCCACACGAGACACCATGAAATTGACAAAACTTACGTTGATCGGAATTGTACCTATATCGAATTTGTACCACCTTACCCTAGTAACTCTGCTTTAGCAGCGCTGTCATCGGGAGGATCGCCATTAGTATCACGTAGTGAAGGTATTGTTTGTGTTTTACTCCTAGTATATTTAAGATATGACCAAAATCTCTTTGGGTTTTCAGTCAAATCGTTCGTGATTAATGTTTCACTTTCTCAAAGTTTTCGTCACCGACGGCAGTCGTTGGTCGTCCGATACGGGGATTGTCAAAAGCCCTTTTCCGGGCTCCTGGAAAACGGGCGTAACATACACACACTTCGTGTACAGTGTTTGATCCCCATGAAACATATCTGCGTCGTATGCTTTTCTTTAGGTGTCTTGCCAAGCTTAAAACAAAGCTCCAAATTGATCCTTTGCTCGTTCATAGCCCTGTTCTTTAGAACCAACGCACTAAACAACTACTTCTTCCAGCGGGTCTAACACGGAACACACACGATGCTAATTGAACTACGGTGACGGAAGGTTGTCAGCATCGACCGCTGTGCAGATGCAGCGTTATGATTCGCATGTGTTGCCCGATCGACCGTTCGGTGAAACAACTTTATTATCAGAGGTTGCATAAGAGTATTTTTCCCATCGTCTGTAACATTTGCCGATTAAAAATTCTGCAAGCAGTTGCATTAGTAGTGTGCCGCATGAGAGAGTCGCGACTCGTAATGCTACACAGCGATATAAATGGAACAAGCATAATGGACAGTCTTGGGGAAGGCGAATGGTTTATTGAGAGAATTTTGGGAAGGTATGATTCGTCTGTAAGGGCTCGTCCAAAGTGGGCAGCTTCTACCTGTTGGTGATAAACGGAAGCCGGCCGCGGTGGGACTGAGGCGCTCAAGTCACGGTCTGCACGGCCACTACGGTCGGGGGTTCGAATCCCCCCTCAGGCATGGACATTTGTGCCGTCCTTAGTGTTAGTTAGTTCATAAGTAGTTAGTAAGTTTAGGGACTGATGACCCCGTAGTTAAGTCCCATAAGGTATACAAACATTTGATAAACGGAGGACGCGAACTGGGCAACTGTCCCCAAAGTGCCCGATGAGTGGCGCGCACGAACTGGGCAACTTCTACCCGCTCCGGTTAGACTAAAGGCTAGTTTACACGACGACACTAGGTTTGATGAAACTGCGCTAATGCCCAGTGCGCATGCGCGGCAGGCGTTCGTGCAACTCGTTGGCGAAACTAAACAGTTTCGGCACCTTCCAACTTTGGCGAAACTGATTGCGCGTGTTTTTAGGTTAGGTTATAACCCACAGAAATAATTCGGTTTTTGAGCATATATACGATGCATTGGTGTTTGTGCGATTTCGACGATGAAAATCTTAGGAATAAGCAGCGGCGTGTTGGTGCTCTTCAAGAAATTATTCGTGAATTAAATATTGATGGGGTGGCGGTTAGTGAACTGCAGATTAAAATACATTCAATTCCAAATACCTATACAAACGAACTATGGCAATTGTGGATTAGGGAACACGGTACGGGTACTGCAGAGCTGAATATCGACACGACAAGAAACGTAATACAATGAAATTAATTTCAGTTCTGGTAACAATGCTTCACGCTTAACAGTATCTTGTTTCTTTATTGCATTACTAATTCTGTTTAAAAGGAACATGAACTGCTCTGGTGTCATTCTAAGTTGATTAAAATAACTTCTAGGGTCTTCAACCACAATTTCTTGCAGCAAGGTCGCTGAGCAACCGAGCTGACGTCTTATTTTAATCCCACACGAACCCTAAACACGTTTCTTATTCTCTTTGTGTTTAGTCTTAGGCAGCGACTTCTCACAGAGAAGCAATAGCTCCGACACAACTGTTACAGCTACCAAAACTTTCATTCTACGGCGAGTACGGCACTTACAAAACAACGAAACTGAAGTGTATGGTATTGGCGCTGTGTCTACAGACATACACGAAACCAGTTGCGCGCAATTGATTTCATGCAACAAGTGTCGCAACCTAGTGTCGTCATGTAGACTAGCCTTAACAGGCACGCACGAACTCGGCAACTCCTGCCTGCTCCTCGCAAAATGCTTCAAAATCTAAACTTACCAATTGCGCAACCTCTGCTCCTATTTGTATAGTTCTTAAGGAATAATGTCAGTACTGTGCCAAGGAACAAGATATAAAGAAGAAAATAGATATCATTCTCCTGTTTAACAAGTCTTCTGCAACAGGTGCTTGGTCATGAGTCCCTTCCAAACGCGAAAATATGTGTTCGCTGCCTACTGGAAATAACTTAACAGCTCACCGGGAACGTTTAACGTAACATAGCCATGCACGTTCTTCCGTTGATACAACTGTTCTGTAAGGTTTGAATTTATAACCGTCACCGACGAAATGTGTATTACCACGATCACCAGTCAGGCTCTCAATTTGACCAAATTTATCGAAGATGGTTTCGAGAAAGGACTCTCGGCAGGAGTGGTTTTCATCGATCTTACAGAGGCCTACGATACTATCAACCTCAGAACTCTCATCTGAAAAGGCCAGCATATGACTAATTGCCGCAAACTGGTGGAAGTCCTAAGAGCACTACTCTCTAATAGAAGATTTTATGTTGAATTCCAAAACAGAAAGAGTAAATGGCGAAATCAGAAGAACGGTTTGCCACAAGGTAGTGTGCTGTCACCGATGCTCTTTAACATATGTACGAACAACCAACTTATAGGTGAGAATTCGAAGTCCTTCATATTCGAATATCAAGCGAAATACCACAACGAAATAGAAAAAGGTCGGAGCCTGGAACTCGAAGCCGTCACTGACTATTATAGGGGAAAACAACTTCTACCAAACCCTAACAAAACTCAAGTGTGTCTGTTTCATTTGAATAACAGGGAGGGTACAAAGAAATTAAACATCGTTTGGGACAGAGTCCAACTGGAGAATTACTCCAACCCTACCTATCTGGGCATCACCCTCGACAGAACATTAACCTATACATATCATATTGAGAAAACTAAGGCCAAACTCCAAACACAAAATGGAATACTCAAAAGCTAACATCTGCAAAGTGGGGTGCAAAACCAAACGTTCTACGTACCACAGCACTCGCCACCTGTTTTTCTGTGTCTCAGTATGGATGTCCAGTCTGGGGAAGATCTGTTCATACAAAGGAAATAGACACGGTCCTTAATGATTCCTGCAGGAAGATAACGGGCTGCTTGAAACCTACCAAAGTGGACCATTTGTATTCACTGGCTGGTATTGCTCCGCCTCACATTAGAAGATCGATCCTCAGCTCTAAAGAACGGTATAAACAACTCAATGATCCGAGGCACCCACTATTTAATCACCAGCCTGTACCTAGACGACTGAAATCTAGGCAAAGTTTCATAAACGCAACTCAGCCATCTGCGGAGTCCACAGAATCACTCTGGAAACAGAAATACCCGGACGCACTCAGTCATGAGGAAGCTCTTCCCCCTGGCTCTCACCTAGATTGGCAACATTTGGAGAACTTTAAACCGACTCCGCACGGGCATGGGCCGATGCAAACAACTAATGTACAAATGGGATTATACGGACACAGATAGATGTAAATGCGAGGAGATACAAGCAATGGAGCATCTCCTGAGGTGTCCGTTGGTGAATACGTGCGGAGAATGCTCCCAGGAAGATCTTATGAGATATAACGAGACCGTTGCTCTATATAACGAATTTTGGATGAGCGAGATATGAATTTTATCGTGTGTTTGTTTTAGATGTGCTTGTCTTTTAATTTTGATGATGTACGTCCCAACTGACGGAGATGTTTTTAATATATACAGTCCTGTATCTACTAATTTAAGTATGATTGCACTTAATTATCAATGTGTAGTTCGTTACACGATTATATATATACCACGATCACTAATGACAGGTTCTGCTGTATTATTCGCTTCCATGACTAAACTCTAGTACAAAATGAAACAGTATGCGATTCTACCAGCGAGCTGGTGTCATTCACAGGACTGACGAGTTTAGTGAGGGCAAGGAACACCCTGGGTCGGACCGTCCTGCTACCTGAGAGCGGAAGATGCCCAGTTCGAGTGTGGGATTAACTGTCCTTTGCAGAGTACCCTTCTAATGGACACTAAAAGTTGCCCAGTTCGGGTCTGCCCGTCTTTAACACTTTAACTGCCAATCCCGTCAGTTGACGGAATTCAATTTTTCATGTTTGTAAATACGAAATCCCATCCATTGACGGTCTCAGAATCTCTTCATTGTGCCGCAAGGGGTAAGTAGAATGTTAGAAAAGGAGAAGACAGGTCTTGTTCGAACTGTAATGAAAAACAGGAAGGGAATGCCTTAGGCTTTGAAATCACCCAACATACAAAAAAGGGAACAGATATTTCGGAGGAGTGGAAATCTTTTGGCTGTGTGCTGGAAAGACAAAAATATGTATATATGCTAAGTATAAGACACAGGGCAGAAATAATATAATTATGAAGACAGAAGATTAAAAAAAAAAAAAAAAAAAAAAAAAAAAAAAAAAAAAAAAAAAAAAAAAAAAAAAAACCCACCTGCTTGTGTTGTGGAGTACAACAAAAAGAAGGTCGGGGTTGATCTGTCCGATCAAAGGATGTCATACAGGGCTTCGAACATAGGACAGTGAAATGGTGGAAGAAACTTGCATTTCTCTGTCTCCTTATGGTGCCTGGTATACGCATGTATTCTCCATAACAAAATAAAAGCTGAGGAGATGCCTCTATCTAAGTTCATAAAGGTGTGTGCAGAATTGCCAATGTGTGAAGACGGTACTCCCAAACCAACTCCCGATAGAGGCCACCTGAGCAGGTTATCTGCAAGAAAGCATTTTCTAGAAAAAAAATAAACCTCATACAGGTAAATGTAGAATTTAAAGGATGTGCAAAGTATGCTCAAACAGAGGAAAAAAGCAAACTGGAAAGGCAGTAAGAAAAGACACATACCAGTGCAGTGAGTGCAAAATCGCAATGTGGAAAGAACCATGTTTTACATTGTATCATACGAAATAAAAAAAAATTAAAAAAATGCACTTTGTGAAAATAATGTGTGTATATATGTAATAAGTGTTTTTATCAGTGTTTTATTATTGAAAGTGGAATAAAAGCTTTTCTACTACGACAAGCATGATGTAAAAACTTTATGATTTCCGTAAACTTTTTTCTTTTTCCAAAAAAATGACATTGTTTGAAAATATGTGGAAAAGGAAGTAAACATTCAAAGAAACTGAAAGTAGGTAATCAGGAAGAAGAAGTCCAAGACTTTCAGAAAAGGTTATTACCACCTTTAAATGTTGTCTAGTTTTTCTAATACAAAATACTAAATATTGCTAAAAACACCTGGCATTCTTAGAAATGGCAAAGTTTACAGGGCCGGCAGTCAAAGTGTTAAAGGATACAGCACATAAACGCTTGTACGATCCCCTTCTAAGTATTGCTCAGGTGTTTAGAATCTCCATCAAATCGGTTTGAAGGAGGATATAGAGGCAGTTAAGAGGCGGGGGCTAGGTTCGTAACTGGTAGATCAGATCAATGCGCGAGTGTTACTGAAATCTTCAGGAAATCAAATAGTCGCTGAAGGGAAGGCCCTTTCCATCTCTCATTTTCTCACAGGCGTGGTAAAATGTTCCGATAGTACCATCTATTAACACTTTGTCCCTGTGGTACGAATTCATGATGGACTAATTCTTCAAATTTATTTCGTCAATATGAATAAAACCGTCCAGATCACTAACATTGTTTTTATCACAACATTGCGGCAACTTCCATCATTATATATGTAACTTGATGAAAGAAACATACGCCTCTTTGTTGTACAATACTGAGCTCCAAAGAACGTTTTATAATACAAATGAAAACATTTTTTAACAATCTATTTAAAAATGTTTGTTCTCATAAACAAAATATTGAATTTGCTAAGTAATATTGAGTGTCTTTGATAAAATGTGCAACTAGTAAACGTGTCACGCAATTCTTGTTTAAAAGTTATGCACATTAATATAGGTTACAGTGTGGGGCTTGAATAAAACTCTCTAGATCGCCAGAAATCACGATATTATTTCGACGTTAGGGTATCTAATTAAGATTAAAGGAATACATAAATATTTGTTATACAATGACCAGCTCCAAGGAAAGTTTAAAAACATTCTTTTTCTAAAAATTAGGAGATATTTAAACACAATTGTTATTCAAAACCTCTACTAGTGAAGGCCCACACTAGTGCCACTTGTCAGCTACCGATTGCCTATATGTATTGTAGAAGGAGACTTTTCTGGTGGGAAAAATATGTATAAAAATAAAGATCGTTTAACTTATCCAGAGTACTGGCTCGCCGATAGACACAAAAAACACACAAAGAAACAAACAATCAAACTTTCGCAGTCGTTGGCCGCTTCGTCAGGAAAAGAGGAAGGAAGGAGGGGGGGGGGGGGGGGAAAGGGAAGGATGCGGGTTTTAAGGGAGTCGATGAGGGGTCATTCCAATCCCGGGAGTGGAAGGACTTACCTTACAGGAACAAAAGGAAGGTAAACAAATAGACACACACATATACATAGGTGTGTTTGTATGTGTATATATGGGGCTGTGTGTGTATTTGTTTACCTTCCTTTTGTTCTCCACTCTCGGGATTGGAATGAGCCCTCATCCACTCCCTTAAAACCCGCATCCTTTCCTTTTTCTCCTTCTTCCTTCCTCTTTTCCTGACGAAAGGGCCAAAGGTTGTGAAAGTTTGTTTGTTTGATTGTGTGTGTTTTTATTTGTGTTTTTTGTATCTATCGGCGGGCCTGTGTTTTGGGTAAGTCAAATTCAAATGTTTGTAGAACTTATGGGACTTAACTAAGGGGTCATCAGTCCCTAAGCTTACAAACTACATATGAACTAGCTAAGACTAATGACGGCGCAAATATTCATGCCCGAGGGGGGATTTGAACCCCCGACCGTAGTGGCCGTGCAGACCGTGACTGTAGCGCATCAGTCCCCTCGGCCACCGCGGCCGGCAACTAGTATACATATTGAAACTTCCGGCAGCTACAAAATCTAATATTCATAGAATATATGACTTCAACTGCTATTGGGCAAAGCTGAAAATGTGTACCCAGCCGGGATTCGAACCCGGGTCTCCTGCTTTCTAGGCAGTTGCGCTGACCCCTACACCACTGGGGACACAGTGACCACCGCACCTGCAAGGACTACCCATGCACGCCTCCCGTCAGATACAAATTCCCACACGGGAGGCGTGCATGGGTAGTCCTTGCAGGTGCGGTGGTCACTGTGTCCCCAGTGGTGTAGGGGTCAGCGCAACTGCCTAGAAAGCAGGAGACCCGGGTTCGAATCCCGGCTGGGTACACATTTTCACCTTTGCCCAATAGCAGTTGAAGTCATATATTCTATGAATATTAAATAATAACAGCTGCAGGATCAGAATGTGACGTCTGTTCTTTCCGAACAGACGCCACATGTATATAGCTACAAAATCAACACAGGGATATGCAGTGATGCCAACCACGTATCACTCCAACATCAGAATGTATGAAATTACACATGTTACCGATCTTTTTGAACAATGCTCGTATGTCAGTACCGAATAACTGGCAATTATTGTTAAGGTAAAAGGAAGTAACAAGGAAGAAAAATAAAGGTGTATTTTAATCAACTTAGAATGTTACCAGAGCAGTTCACGTTCCTTTTAAACAGAATTAGTAATGCAATAAAGAAATAAGATACTGTTAAGCGGGAAGCATTGTTACCAGAAATGAAATTAATTGCATTGCATTACGTTTCTTGTCGTGTAGATATTCGTCTCTGCAGTACCTGTACCGTGTTCCCAAATCCCCACAAAAAACTGACCTCCAGGTGAAAAATAAATATAGCAATGAAGGCTTACACGACCGGATGTCATAGTTGCTGGTAGAGCTTCCGGATTATAAGGCCGTGGTCCATAAATCTTCGTATTTGCGTAAAACTCAACGGAAGTAAGAAGACCTCCGAAGATGTCCGACGCAGCTCTGGACGAAACGTTAGGAAAAACTGAAAAGTTTTATGGACCACGGCCTTATAACGCGTAAGTTCTACCAGAAACTATAAAAATAAATAAGCTCAGCACAAATTTTTTAGTACGGCATACCTCGAAACCGCCGTCCATTATTTCGACTGCGTTCTCAGACCCCTACAAGACCAACTGACTCGCTCCTCTGAGACATGCAGCTGTTTGTACATTGACGCCAGCCCATTACAACACTCTTGTTTGGCACGTCGTAGGGTGAGCCACTGTAAGCTGGCATCACACACAAATTTCACAGTAAACGGCCAACTCTTTTCGTGATTTATTATTACGTCCACGCAGCCTTTGACCTAATTTGTGAACAGGAGCTGTTATTTGCGCGTGCTCGCTCAGCTTCAGTTGTAGAAAAAAAGGCTGGCGCTATTACGCAAGATTGAGACTAACGTGTTGTCCGGTCACGTGCGGCGCGTGCGCAAGTACACACACACACACACACACAGATGCACAGTTTGCTGTTGACGCTCGGCGTCGGTTCACGGTCGGGCGACCCGACGTCTATTGCGACAAGTGACGCCGGGTCACAGAAACAGCCGTTCAAGCAAGCGTCGGGTCAAGAAGGGCTATCACCTAATGGATAGCGTGCGCTGACGGAGCTCTCGCGAGACCAAACAGCGTTTTATCAACGACTGGAAAAACATATGAAAGAGTACTGCTGGCCAGAATTAAGTCTTCGGTAGGCACGCCTCCTGATATCGCGTCTGTGGACGCGCCGCGGCATTTACACCGCAGTTTCGTCTTCACACACTCAGTACCGTTTCTAGGGAAACCAGAGGGTAAAATCTGCACATCTTATAAAATAGCCTGTATGTGGGTATGAGTACATGTAGGAATGTTCCACGTCTCCTCCTAAAACACTAGACCTATTTCAAGCAAACATGGTACACTTGTTTCTTACTATCATGAAACAATCGCTGTCCGGGTAAGAACCACCTAAGACTAAGTATTGTAGTGTGAGAGGGACAGTGCACAAATGGTTTAAAACATACTTAACTGGAAGAGTACAGAAAGTTGAAATAAGCAGTTCACATGATGTAGATGAAACAATTAATGCCTCTAACTGGGGAGTTATCAAAAATGGGGTCTCTCAAGGTTTGGTCTTGGGTCCTTTGCTGTTCATAATATATATTAATGATTTGCCATTCTACATTCAAATGTTCAAATGTTTGTAAATCTATCGGACCAAACTGCCTGGTCATCAGTCGGTAGCTTACAAACTGCTTAAACTAAAATGTAAACTTACACTAAGTTAAACTAACCTAAGGACAAACACACACATCCATGCCCTACGGAGGGCTCGAACCTCCGACTGCGAGCAACCGCGCGCTCCACAGCGAGGCACCTTAGACCGCTCTGCTACTCCACCGCGGCATTCTACATTCACGAAGATGCTAAATTAGTTCTTTTTGCTGATGATACAAGTATAGCTTTCACACCTGACAAACAGAAATTACCTACTGAAATTGTAAATGATATCTTTCAGAAAGCCGTTAAGTGGTTCTCTACAAATGGACTCTCATTAAACTTCGATAATACCCAGTATATACAGTTGCACGCTGTAAAAGGCATGACACCATTAATAAATTTAGACTTTGAACATAAATCTGTAGCTAAATTGGAATATTCAAAATTTTTAGGTGTTTGCATTGACGAGGGATTGAATTGGAAGAATCATATTCAGGATCTGCTGAAACGTTAGAGTTCAGGTACTTATGCTATTAAGGCCATTGCAAAATTTGGTGATATACAACTCAGTAAATTAGCTTACTATGCCTGTTTTCATTCACTGCTTACATAATGGATCATATTCTGGGGCAATTCAACATTGAGTAAAAAATTATTCATTGCACAAAAGCGTGTAATCAGAATAATTGCTGGAGCCCACCCAAGATCATCCTGCAGACATTTATTTAGGGATCTAGGGATCCTCACTGTAGCTTCACAATATATATATATATATATAGTTACAACACTATTCAAGGTTAAATCTAACTTTGGCACAGAAAGGAGTGAATTATGCTGCCACAAAAGTCTTCGGTCACTTACCAAGTAGCATCAAAAGTCTGACAGATAGTCAACTAGTATATAAAAAGAAATTAAAGGAATTTATGAATGGCAACTCCTTCTACAATGTAGATTTTTTAGATAAAACTTTTTAAAGTTTTACTAAACTGACACGTTCCACATTACGAAATGTCGTATATATGATCTATGGAACAAGTGTTAATCTAATCTAATCTAATCTACTAGATCTCCTAAAAACGAAGGCTGGCGCATACGACATTTTCATTCCCTGCGAATGCTAGACACAACACGTAGCTTTTGCGAACAGTATTGTTTTCTTCAAGTTTAGTGAAATATTTTAGAAGTGTCCAGAGCCTTAGAGCCTGCCACTTCGAGCTTGCATTCCGCTTTTGTTTACATTGATATGTGGATTAGACACAAAAGTCTCGCGCAATTTACTTATTGCTGCTTTTCTTTTCTGTCCGAATATAGAAAACAAGCGCAAGAAACATATGTATTTCTGTGACAAAAATCGCATACTACGTTTAATTCTGCCGAAACTGGTCATCTAGATAAAAGTTTTAAGCGATCTTGGCTTGTATTGGAATAAGAACTGTCAGTTTGCGGGGGTTGTTTGCCGTATTGCAATAATTGTATGCTGTAACAAATACACCAGATCCGATTTTCGTACTCACATTGGTGAAAGTACTTCTATTACGTTATTGAGTAAGTTTCATAGTGTATTACAAACACTAAAACGAAAAAAATAGTGTACAGGATCTAAAGATTACGGTCATAAAGGCATACAGTGCCGATGTTGGGAACAACCGTTGAGTGCTATATGAAAAACCTAATAGTAAACAATGAGGAGAATAATCCTTCGTATCGACCATCAAATAAATAATTATGTTACTTCTCTAAGGTTGACAGGCTTTTAGATATAACAGTACCCTTGTCTTGTTAGTAATTCAATAATCCTTGTAAAACAAACATTTCGTTGCCAACATTAGCACGCTACGCCGCCGCAGCCGTAAGTAAAATTTACCCAGTATTCTGTGTCAGTTGTGTTATAATCTGTTATAGATAAGCGCGAATATTGCCATTTACTAATAATTGAATTGAGGGTGTATTTTGTGATAAAAGGTCAGCTACTACTTTTCCAAATTGCATACCACAAGCTATGACACTAAAACTTCGAAATACCACAAATACCATTCAGCGGTAGTTGCCTATAACTAAACTCTTTGCCCAGTATATTTATTATTTTTCGTTTTAGTGTTTGTAATACTTTCTCGCAATAATGTAATAGAAGTATCTTCAACAATTTGTGCAATGCCAGTACAAAACTTGCTGATGTGGTGTATTTCTCTATATAGTATGCAAGACACACATATTGTGCTCTAAAAACAGTATTTTCTGGGATGTTTTGCTGTGTTGTGATATTTTGCGGCTGCTTGCTCCCTACAGGCAGCTTCTCTGTTAAGAGGTAGTACTTTCAAAAGAGCCAAACAAAAACTTACGTTTGAATATCACAGACGACTTTTACTATTAAATATTGCTTCAAGTCATAATAATAAAAAAATGTTTACTTACAGTACATAACTGTAGGCTCGGACAGGGTTTCCCCTTTTTGCGCCGACTGTTACCGATCCATTTTTTCCTTCTCTCAAAACACTCGGAAAATTAAACAATCTGTAGCCACCTCTGGAATGATCTAAGCAGTTTACGGCAACACAACCACACATAATGTCGTGCTAAAGTGCTGTGACGCAAATCCTACAGCGCTCAGTATGTTTAACTTACGAACTACAGGAATGAAAATGACGGATCGGTCAGCTCGTACTTATAGGAGCCTTATACGTAAGGAGATATGACGTCATAAGCAATGACAGTCGTGAATAACGGCCGCATCATGCGATAATATCCTACATCTGCTCCTAAACTAATGGATCTATTTCAACCAAATTTGGTAAAACCATTCTTTAAGGTCAAGAATCATTTGCTACACGTAGTTCATACGATAATGCCGCGCGGAAGTAGCCGAAGGGTCTGGAGCGCCACGTTACGGATCGCGCAGCCACCCGTGTCGGAGGTTGGAATCCTCCCTCGGGCATGGTTGCGTGTGTTGTTCTTAGGTTAGTTTAACTTACTTTAAGTAGCTCGTAGGACTAGGGACTGATGACAAACGTAGTTTCGTCCCATAGAATTACAGACATTTGAACTTTATTTATTCTTGCTGCGCGTGATAGCGTGATTTTATTCGTCAGCTATTTGACAATGAGAGCACTTAGCGACTTGCAATAAATGTTGAACATTTTATAAATCTTTACGAAACTTTTTACCGCTGACAACCCCAACAAAATGATGAAAGGAAAAAAGTTAATCGTTTACTATTTTTCCGATGTTCAGGATGTATAGCTACGAAGTTATTACATCTACACTGTGATTTTATTCACGAGACAAATCACAGGCAGTACATACACATACCACTGAATGTTCCTGTGATATCACAGATCACATATAGCTTATTAGATATGACGTTATAAACAATTTGGTTGATGAAAAACCGCATCATCACGCATCAGGTTTCGGTTTAATATTCATAGAATATATGACTTCAACTGCGATTGGGCAAAGCTGAAAATGTGTACCCAGCCGGGATTCGAACCCGGGTCTCCTGCTTTCTAGGCAGTTGCGCTGACCCCTACACCACTGCGGACACAGTGATCACCGCACCTGCAAGGACTACCCATGCTCGCCTCCCGTCAGATACAAATTCCCAGCTTCGCCCTGCCCATAGTACTCGAACTCGTAGTTGAAGTCATATATTCTATGAATATTAATAATAACAGCTGCAGGATCACAAATGACGTCTGTCCTTTCGGAACAGACGCCACATGTATATATAGGTTTCGGTTTATCACGTGTTTACAGCTAACACCATTAACGACATATTTTTCAGACATTAGCCACATGTACCAGTGACAGTACCTTCGATTTTACATAGTACGACACATATTTCAGGATATATGACGTTGTAAACAATGAGTCACAAAACTTTTGCATCACAAGTATCAATAAATTTTGTTTACAGTCAAGTTTTGAATTAAATTAATGTTATACATAATTTCATTTGTTTTTTATTATTATTTTTCCTTCTTTGGATACTACACTTAAAATTTTGTACATTATGCATATTTCTTTGTTTTACTGTTTCATAATTTCTAAGCTATTTTCATGGACACATGAAGATGAAATATCTTTCCGAGGTCCATTTATTTTTATTTATTTATTTATTTATTTATTTATTTATTTATTTATTTTTTATTTTTTTTTTTTAATATAAGACTTGGAAAATGCGTACGTACCGGGGCGCTACCGGATTTAGCAGGTAGTCTGTAATAAAACAACAGTTCATTGTGTGAATTATATATCTGAAGTAAAATATTAAAAAGGCAGTGAACATTATTTGGAAAATATCGTGATAAATATCTTCAATCAGAACAAATTCGCATATTCTGGATATTAGAATCACACGAGAAACAAAACTCTGACGAGAATGCTTCTTGCAGACATTGTTTACCCAATTGTTGTACGATGTCGTCGTCCTGACATATGTGACAAATGCCAGGCTCATATGTAGTGTACTGTAATGTCTACTGTAGTGTTTTTATAATCGCGAGCTCGAGAGCAGTTGGTATCACTACGTGTTTTTGCCACCATTTGCTGGTACGAGCTACAATTTCTTCAAACATGTCATTAACAAACAGATAAAATTATTCTTTTGAGAAAGTGCATTTATGGCACTCCTAATGGCCCAGGGAGAATTCTAACAATGTTTTTAGCACCTGTTTTTTTTCTGTCATTAGAGGTTGACTAATCCAAAGAGTTTCACTCTTTTCCTCAATACATATATTTTTAGTTACATGGCGTACATCACGTAGAACAGTTTTCTGACTGGTATCTTCCACCTGCGTCATTTCAGAATGACTGTTGTGGTCATCAGTTTCAATGATTTACTCTTTCATTTAAACATCATCATAAGACTCATCACATGTCAACTCGTTTTCACAAACTTCCACTAGTATTCGTACCATCTCATTAGGATCTCTTACAATAACACAGTTACTTGGAATAAACAGACGCATGAACAGCAAACTAAACCGTAAATAAGAATGACTATTGAAAATATGTGTAAAAAATCGAAAGCAGAAAAGGTGAACAACATGTTAAGGCGCGTGGCGGCAAAAATACGAAGAGACTAATCACAAATTAGTAATGATGTTGCACCTAAACGACGAACAGGTCTGGTTTCAAACTAGGCGAATCACACTTCACTTGTGATGAAGATCGAATACTAGGTTGCATGAAAGCCGACACTAGTTCCAGCGTGTGGACACTCAGTAAAGTAAAAGTTGCGGTGGTATGCGGCATCGGAGGGTAGAAAAATTGTTCAAATGTTTGTTAAGTTTATGGGACTTAACTGCAGGGTTCATCAGTCCCTAAACTTACAAACTACTTATGAACTACCTTTTACTAAAGGCAGCACAAATATCCATGCCCGAGGGTGGGATTCGAACCCCCGACAGGAAACGGCCTCGCGCATCGCAGCATAGCGCCTCAATGCGCTCTGCCACTCCGCCGCGGCTCGGGGTTTAAGCAACTGGATAACAACGAAATTGTTTCATATTAGTTCGCATATCAGACGAAATTATCTGCTGATATCCAATTTCGGAAAATATGAGTAACTGGCTTAGCAAATAAATAGAAAACAGCCTTTTCCTGGACGTGGAAAAAGCCTTCGATAAAGTGTGGAGGGACAGGAAAATAACCAAAATCAAGGAAACCACGGATATACCAAGCTGCTACATAAAAACAATAGCTAGCTTTGTAAATGACAGATGCTTCTTTGTCCAGATGAAGGCAAAAGAGCCGGCATAAAGTAGCAAACAGAAGAAATCCCTAAAGGCTTAGTGTTATCTCCAGTATTATTCACCATCTGTGTTAACGATATTCGGAAGCTACAGTACACCATCTTCGCTCTTAGCTACTCCGAGGTATTTTATTACTTGGTGTGTTACTTTGTTGACAGTTAACACTGACACGTGAATAATACTAGCATATTCTTCGCCACTGCACCAAAAACAAGAAATTCATTGCTGAAATAAAGTAACATGAATAGACTCACGCCCACACTCACAGCCACATGCAGCTGACAACGTAACGCAACTTGCAAGAGGGATAAATTAATGCCTCAGAAGTGGCTACACGCCGTACCAAGCATGTTGTTCATCAACAACTATACGACTTTAAAGATTGATACACAAAATACGCCGGCCGCGTTGGCCGAGGGGACTAAGGCGCTCCAGTCACGGTCTGCACGGCCACTACAGTCGGGGGTTCGAATCCCCCCTCGGGCATGGATATTTGTGCCGTCCTAGTTCGTAAGTAGTTCATAAGTAGTTTGTAAGTTTAGGGACTGATGACCCCGTAGTTAAGTTCCGTAGACTATACAAACATTTGAACATTTTGAAACTGAGGCGCTCCAGTCACAGTTTGCACGGCCACTACGGTCGGGGGTTCGAATCCCCCCTCGGGCATGGATATTTGTGCCGTCCTTAGTATTAGTTAGTTCATAGGTAGTTTGTAAGTTTAGGGACTGATGACCCCGTAGTTAAGTCCCATAAGCTCTACAAATATTTGAACATTTGAACACAAAATACGGTATAAATCAGTTTTTAATACGTTGTTGTCGAGGAACAACTCTGGGAACGAAAGGGTTAAATCCTAAGCTACCTTCCTCCTCCTGACTCAGACTTTTATAACGAACATGGCATTCTGATTTGAGGATTCGGCCGCGGTGGCCGAGGGGACTGAGGCGCTCCAGTCACGGTCTGCACGGTTACTACGGTCGGGGGTTCAAATCCCCCCCCCCTCGGGCATGGATATTTTTGTCGTCTTTAGTATAAGGTAGTTGATAAGTAGTTTGTAAGTTTAGGGACTGATGGCCCCGTAGTTAAGTCCCATAAGCTTAACAAACATTTGAACATTTTTGATGCTGATACGCCCACCTATTGTGTGATGCCGCGGCGGAGCGGCCGAGCGCATTGAGGACCTATGCAACGATGCGCGAGGCCGTTCCCCGTCGGGGGTTCGAATCCCCCCTCGGGCACGGATGTCTGTGCCTTCTCTAGTATAAGCTACTTAATAAGTAGTTTGTAAGTTTAGGGACTGATAACCCCGCAGTTAAGTCCCATAAGCTATAAAAACAATCGAACACTGAATTGAACTCTATGGTGGTCTACACGGATTTTTAAAAGTCAGAATTGCTCAATCCATGAAACATAAAAACATAAGACAAATACATAGGTGTATTAGTGACGCGAATCTAGACTGACTGTCTTACGTACATCCCATGTGCGGTATCACATTATGTATGTATATATCCTTATCCCATTCCAGATTCTCCCGGGATTGGCTGCCGATGAGACCTCTCCTTCTGGCTCTGTCCCCCCACCACTTTCCTTCATCCACTTGCTGTCAGCTCACACCCCTTCTTCCCATACATGTTCTCACACCCGTTTTCAATAGTGTACTTCAGGACTTTTTCCATCCTTCTTTAGTTCTTCCACAATTTTGTATAGTCTCTGCCCATACCGTCGTACTCTCTTATCAATTTTTTCTCTCATACTTTTCTGTTTAAAGTCCTTTCGTATGTCCAAATTCCTAACACTGTCCGTTCTTGTTTTTCTTTTCACTGCTCTGATAAATTTCATTTCCCCTGCTTACAGGCTGCTCCAGTCCCTTCCTGGCATTGTTCATGTTCCTCTCCATAGGTAACTACAGGAAAGTAAAAACTTTTGTGCCTAACTTACTTACTTATTTCCTGTAACTCCTAAGTAGAGCATAGGTTATCAATGTACTTCCGCCACGGGACTCTGTTCTGCACGGGACACAGGACTCTCAATCCAGTCGTTCCCTCCTTTCTCGGTCCCTTCTGCTATTATACTTCTTTTGCATGTATTCCGTGGTCTGAATCTTCCCCTGCTGCCTTGTGAGTTCCATTCTAGGGCTTGTCATCTTTACCACGCCTTAATGTATGCCCAATACCAATTCCAACGGCGTATCTCAATATCAATGGGTGTTTGATGGGTTATTCTCCATAAAGAGCTTTCTTCTTCTGGAACTTCCTTATTCCAAATTACTGATAGTGCTCGATACACTGGAGAGTTCTAGTTGTGCGTCCAAGACCGTAGAACAGGGCTTTCCAAACTGGGTGTCGCGACACCCTGGGGTGTCGCGTAATAGTATCAAGGGTGTCGCGAGACTAACAAATTTAGAATCTAAACAAAAAACTTGTCATAAAATAACACAAAATATTCTTATCTTCATACTACCCTGAAGACTCGCCTGCAGTTAATCATCCTTCTCTTCATTCAGTGCACCACAGATCACCGTATTAAAGGATCAGTTCAGTGCACCGTATTAAAGGAATGACCGGTGCACGTTAATTGCGTGCTCAGCCGCTAGGCGGCAGCTTTGCTTCAGCAACAGTAGTCACTCAGGATTCGTTCAAGCAGCTGCCAGTTACCAGATTCCAGCAAACTGCGAATGCGCAGAGCTGCTGCTGATACACGATAACAGCTCTTCCCATGCGCAGTTTACTGGAACTGGCAGCTGCTTGAACAAACCTTCACTGTAGTCTGCTTTCCTTCGCAGAAAGCTGCACCTGGGGTTTTTTAATGGATTTATCAAAGCTACGTCACCCTCGGTAGCGTTTCTTACAATTAAATGTCAGTCAATGACACAGTGGCTGTAAAAGCTGTCACAGATTGTAAAAGCAGTCACAATTGTCCACTGATTAAAGCTGTTCAGTAGCGATGTTTCGTATGGAGTATGGCCGGGTGATTAACGGAGAGCCGAGGGGACTGAGGCGCTCCAGTCACGGTCTGCACGGCCACTACGGTCGGGGGTTCGAATGCCCCCTCGGGCATGGATATTTGTGTCGTCCTTAGTTGTAAGTAGTTCATAAGTAGTTTGTAAGTTTAGGGACTGATGACCCCGTAGTCAAGTCCCATAGACTCTACAAACATTTGAACATTTGATTTGATTAACGGAGAATAGTATTTTAAATGCAGTGATCGTTGGTCCGAACCCTGGTCCTGTGTGTTACAGATTCTGGGACCAGAAATGACATTTATATTCTTACTTGTCACAAATATTTATCCATTTTTTTCCGAATATGTCGAAACTTCCGAGGTCCTGGTGAAGCAAGAACCTAACAATAGAACTTAAATAATAATTCATCACTTGTCATAAATACATCCTCTTTATTTCTGAAAATGTGATACTATTGAACTGAAAGGGGACAACCACTGTGCTGTCTAAATCAGAAATCCGAGCAACTAATTTCCAGATGCCGTTTTCAATCGATCCAGCAAAACCATATCTGGCCTTGACATGTACACACGACAGCGAAAACCGGTTTCCGAAATTCAGTTTTCGTGTTTCGGAAGTTGGGTCGCATGCAGTAGAAGCAAGTATTACTGTGTGAGTTAGACATTGTTGTCTGTGGTGTTACTCTGTTGTACATCTCAGTAGTTCCTAATGTTTCCTTTTCTTGCGATGAGTGCACGTAATTGTTGCAGTCAGGATCAACATTAAACTTGTCAATGCGTGCGATGGTTTCAGTTTCGTTTACAAACTACATTTAAGCGACACTTTAATTCCGCCCCTCTTCCCCCGCTAGAACCATCTAAATTCTACTGTATGTATTTATATTAGTGAAAGGGTGTAGCGCAAAACTATAAGCTATAAAAGGGTGTCGCCATGACGGAAAGTTTGGAAAGCACTGCCGTAGAAGAGAAACAGCGACGTAAGGGAAACAAGCGCGAAAACAAGTCCCGCAATATTGTGCTGTGCGATTCGTAACTGGGCAAAGGTCATGGGAATCGTGTCAGTATGGCGAGCCTCCGCTAACGTCACGAGACGCTCTGATGGCGTCACGTGTGGATGCTACTGTCAGCTAGATAACAGCGCCCTCTATATATTGGTCCGGACCAGTGGTCATAGCACAGCGTCCCGGCGTCTCGATAGCTCGTGCCACCTGCTCTACAACCAGCAACATGGCGTCTGCCAAAGTCATGGTGAATATCTGTTGCTGCCGCTGTTCTCTGCTACTCTATTGTCGGAAAATTTCCATTCCACCGCGGTACAATAACACGGAATATTATAATAAGTTTGACATTTCCAGCCTTGATAGTTTGCATTTCACAAATCGGGGACGATTATTTTAGCACAAAATCGTAGTTTGTAGCATTACTACGGAACCAGTAGCAATAGCTGTAGCTACCTGCCATTTCAGTTGTTTTTCACATTCACTGTATAACCAAGCATTGCCTTAATTTCTTATTGTTCTCGTTGTTAAAGAATATGATCTGTGGTGTTAAAACACAAGAAAATTGACATACGATTGGTTTTAGAGTTATTTATCAAGATTTCAGCCCACAGAAATAGTTGAGAAATATTCCGGGGATGTTTAAGTCATCCGAATGGGGTCTTCCATATTTAATAGTAAGCTCACGACACCATGTTGAATGGCAAGTCTCTTCTTTCAATAATGATAATAAGACTTTGGAAATCTAAGGACGAAACATAAAAGTGTGCTGCGGCGGAGTGGCCAAGCGCATTGAGGCGCTAAGCTACGATGCGCGAGGCAGCTCCTCGTCGAGGGTTCGAATCCTCCCTCGGGCAAGGATGTTTGTGCTGTATTTAGTATAAGGTAGTTCGTAAGTAGTTTGTAAGTTTAGGGACTGATGATCTCGCAGTTTAGTCCCTTACGCTTGACAAACATTTGAAAATTAGAACAAAAAAGTGTAAACAAGGGTTTTTCCATGAGTATATTTGTCACATATGTCAGGACGACGACATCGTACAACAATTGGGTAAACAATGTCTGCAAGAAGCATTCTCGTCAGAGTTTTGTTTCTCGTGTGATTCTAATATCCAGAATATGCGAATTTGTTCTGATTGAAGATATTTATCACGATATTTTCCAAATAATGTTCACTGCCTTTTTAATATTTTACCTCAAATATATAATTCACACAATGATCTGTTGTTTTATTAAGGTCTGCATACCTACTAGGCAGTGAGCCACTAATTAGTCTTTCACAAATTAGTTAGTCTCATACATTAAGAATTTGACTTCTAATTCCCAACAGCCAAAACGATAGTATATAGCGGAGAGTAAACTTCATTTATAACGATCCTTTCGATCTCACATAACGTTTTAGGCTTCTCACCTAGAATAAGACCTTCATGTATAGCACTTTAGTCGTCGACGCGCCTTTCCGTTTTGAGCTCTTAGGCGCTGAAGACAAAAATATGTAAAGAAAATTGGAACAATTTTGGATCTTGCCTGTCTCGAAGAATATATTTTAGCATCCCACTACATCATTTCGACTAGTCATAGAAAATGTAAAAGGTAATATCCAGCTGAAGATTTGAAAGCAATCCCTGTAGAATCCTACTGCTTATTATCAATCACGCACTGACTTTTGCAGGTTTGTATGATGCATCTTCTCATTTTTGCAGAACCGTCCCCTGATCGACCCTTCGGAGCTCCTGCGTCCGGAGCCCATCCACGCCGGGAAGCCGATCGCCCACTTCAGGGACTACACCATCGACGACACGGACCCCATCAAGGAGCGAGTGCGCAAGCTCTACTACGACATGCACAAGTACCAGACCGTCGACTTCGTCAAGAGTAAGTCTAGTCTGCGCGACCACAACTCCCGCCAATTCCTGATACCGTGTCCAGTTGTTTTTCTCACATACATAAATTGTGTATTTTACAGAACAGCAGGCCAAGTGGCTGAAGTTCGACAAGTTCCGCGCGCCCATCATGGACACGCTGGAGAGGCTGAGCGACATGCTGGACGAGAGTGACCCGGACGTCGACGTGCCCAACATTGTGCACGCCTTCCAGACGGCCGAGCGCATCCGAGAGGACCACCCCGACTGCGACTGGCTGCAGCTCACCGGCCTGCTCCACGACATGGGCAAGGTGGGAGATCATTAAGATACAAATTCTAGCCAATTTAGACTTGATTCTACAGAATTAACAAAACTGCGTGAGTTTCTAACAACTGCATAACGCAGAGAGTTTAATGAGGAATAGATGCTGTGAACCTGTACTTTCGTGTGTAGGCCTATGCCGTTCCTCTTTTCTTCACATGCCCACCACATTTGGTAATCAGCAATTTGTGAGATCGGCTAATCGAGATTTCCTACTGTTGCAGATAATGGCGTTCTACGACGAGCCACAGTGGGCTGTCACTGGAGACACTTTCCCAGTTGGTTGCGCCTGGGCCGACTCCATTGTCTACAGAAGCACCACATTCCACGACAACCCGGACACCTACAACCCCAACTACAAGTAAGCGAACCTCCACTGGAAAACAACTGTTACCTTTGTCTGCCATGGAGCGGCTAGTCTTTCATTTCCAGTGCCTGATGAAACCATTGTTGCCTTACAGCACCAAGTACGGCATGTACGCCCCCAACTGCGGCCTGGACAACGTGCTGATGGCCTGGGGCCACGACGAGTACGTGTACCGCCTGCTGAAGCACAACGGCTCCAAGCTGCCGGAGTTGGGCCACAAGATCATCCGGTACCACTCCTTCTACCCCTGGCACTCGTCCGGCGACTACATGCACCTCTGCAACGACCAGGACATGGACACCCTCAAGTGGGTGCTCGAGTTCAAGTAAGTGCAAAGAAAAAATATACTCATCATTTTGTTCACCACGCACTGTCTGAAGGTTAGAATGAGGATGATATTCGACACGTACTTCTTCAATAGGATAAGGCAATCATATTTGTATTGTTGGTAAACAGCTGCAACTTTCTCTGCCGGATTATGATTGTTGTTTCAACACATATACTGTTTTCAGCCCAAAAGACAATTTCAAGTGATAGTAAGAGGCTTACTGAACCTGAGATCAAATAATCTTTCGACCAGGAGTTCTTTCGTTTCATGATGCATCCAAATACAACACTGTTATACAATCGTTATAACAACAGTGTCTAGTGACTTACGTCCATACATCTACTGAGCCTTCTGGCGTAATGGAAGGAAGATTCAGTGTACCGTCTCGCCAACCGTCGAGTTATTAGACCTACATCACAAATTCGGATGCAGTAAGCAGCGGCAAAAGGATCAGAAGTACCGCTTCCAACGGTACTCGTCTTACGCGATTTATAGTATCCGTCGGGCCCGGTGATCTTGGGGTAAAGCGCTCGAATGGAATCCGAAGGTTCGAAACGCGGTCGGACCTCGGAATTTTTCAGCCTGCGTTTAACCACAGAAATATACAGAGGGGAAACCTCAGTAAGGGCCCGGTCTCACGCTCAGGGGTGCGGGGAGGGAGGGCCAGAGCAGTTCCGTAAGATGTCCCATGATGGCGCTGCGGTCAGAAGCAGCCCTTTTAAACTGGCCAGAGCAGGCGGCAGGTAGCGGCTGTCCCCACCACCACCTCCCCTCAAACGCCGGCACGCCGGACACAGCCGTGGCCTCCTGGCAGGCAGCACGAGCTCTCCCCTCAGCCTCCCCTCCACGCTACCCTCAGAAGCACCTCTAGTGTGGTCTACCGGTACTATGCCGGGGAACCGCCTAACACCTGCTAGCATCTTACAGAACTACGAGGGGAGCGTAGGACAGTGGTTTAGGGGTGGCTGCTTCTCTGTATATGTTCCTCTGTGATTTAACCCATCGTTCACCTCTCAAAGATGTGAGGAGTCGCCAGAAACGACACGTGGTTCGGATTCCACGTTAAGCTGTAGGTACCCTTTCCCCGGTTGGATAACTGGGGTGGGCTAGGGACACGCAAGTTGCCGAAGTGGCGTCCAATTGAAAGACTTGCAGCAGGCCAATGAGCCACACGAAATTATTATTATTTTTGGTATCTGGGTAGCTGTATATGTATCTGAACCGCTTTGCTAGCAGATGCATGGCTAGTGTTTTACCGCGGCTTCGACTAGTTCAGTGGGATAAGAAAACTTATACTCTGAAAGTGTTTTCAAGTGCACGATCATTTATTCCTTGCTATCATTTAAAATTAGTCTTTTGGACTAAAAATGATATCTTGTGTTCCTGCATTGAATATTACTCGTGTTTCCCGTAAAATTATATTTTATTATGGTTTTAAGATATGACATCTGTGACATGACATTCTGTCAGAACTTTTTTTTTGCCTGGTAATTTATTAGATTTACAAAAACTGCTTACAATAATTAACTACAGTATATTTAAGATTACTCTTCTTCATTTCAGTAAGTACGACCTGTACACGAAGAGCGACGAGATGCCCGATATTGAGAAGCTGAAACCCTATTACCAGAGCCTCATCGACAAGTACATACCAGGAGTTCTCAACTGGTAGACTGCAAACACCCAATCCCGTTACAGAGCAATCATTCATCGCCAAAGAATTAATTTATTCTTTCTCTGTCGAAAGATACTGAAAATAGTTACGCGCATTTCATTCTATTGTAGTAACAAAGAAGTACAAATTGTATGTTTGTGAGTGTCTTATCTTAAGAATTTGTAGAAATAAGGTCTAAGTAGAAGCTAATGTGGATTATTGTCGTTTGTCGATCACAGCTCTAACTACTATGCATATAGTGTCTACTTATTGTCTCGTACAAAGCATCGTCTAGGATACAATAACTACTGAACATAATGAATTTCCTTTGTCCAATGTGAGAAAGAAATAATTCTAATGCTACTGAAGACTGTTAATGTAAAATTACTTTAAATGTAATAGTTTGATAATTTTTGTAAATAAATTAAAATTGTAATAAAATTATTATTTTTGTATTATCCAAAGTTATTAAACTTTACGTTTGCTTTTTTTAACCTGCCACAATTACCCCCTGGGAAGTAGAACTGCTCCGGCTACCGCCACCGTCCACCAATAAGGTGCCAAAGATCTGAAGATGATTCTGTAGAACCGAAACCGGTTGCCAATAATAAACGGAACAAATTGCGATCCTGACTGTCTTATTTTAAATAAGAGTAAATAAAGAGTTTCTATGCAGCTGCTGGTACTTCCTTCCACCTACAAAATCTAATCAGCTGTGTCTCAATCCATTAATTATGGAGAGAATTAACTTTTAATTATTGTTACTTACATGTACTTGCAAAACTTCGAAGTCGATTTTCTCGAGATTTTTTTTAGAGTTGCGCTGAATAGCTTTGGTTGATTTTTAATGAAATTCTGAACTTCACGTACCATTAATATCAAAGAATTCTAAAATTCAATACCCTTGTAAGTCACATCCACTTTTCATCACAATTCTTAATTTCTCTCCATGTTCCTGTTAATTAAAATAGGTCTTTACCACTGGCGTTATGAAATTGATTAAATAAAAAAAATTCCTTTACAGTTCTTGGCTGTAGTTTTTCATATTAACATTATATCTTAAATTTAATAGATCGTCATTTAAATTATTGCTAATCCCCGTAATATTATATACTTGACGCCATACACCATATGAATTATTATGTAGACAGTTCCGCTCCTCTAGATTCTAAGCTTCATTGTGCAATATTTTATCAGTCAGATAAAAGGAATGTAAGCGTATAAAAAGTCTATCCCAGACAAGAACTATCCGAGAGTATATTCGTCTATAATTACTACGACGTCGGCGGGACATTATTCGCTGATCTTTCGTCTATCCTTAGGGACTCTATCGACGAAATTTCGGAGATGGTTCAAGGTAATTTCCTGAGTATCTTGGAACAATGATGACTTGGCCTCCGGTGGCTCATTACGGAAAAACATTGTATTATGATTTATTATTAACAGTACTTTTGATCCGTCTATTCAATTATCTTCTAATTTTTCTGGGTATTGGTTTTACCAGACGTGCTTCCTGTTATTGAATATAAAACATCTCGATGGGTCTGCAACGACAGTCATCTATAATTCGATTTGATTTAATTATGAATGGCAGTGTTTGTCCAACCACAAATAAAATACGATTTTTCTCATCAGATGCGTTTCGTATTAATGACAGTAAAATATTTTCAGTGGTATGAAATAATATAAATCTACAGTTTTTTTTTTATTTTTAGATCGAAAACAGTTTGTTAACGAATCATGAAAAGGAGGCCTAATGTTTTGTTACGAAAATTTTGTCTTGTTTTCGCCTCACATCATGGAATGCCGGTCTGTTTCATGCAGTACCGCCGATTCTTCATGCTGTGTCATTGTTTTTTCCACTATTTTCACTGTCACTTTTGCACTGCCCATAATTATTTTTCACAGATTAGGCGTGTTTGTTTTTGTTTTGAATGAGTCTGAACAGTGTGCTATTGGAGTGTTGCCAACATCACGAATGTAGTTCGTTTTGTATGTTTTGTAATAAATTATGTGTTAGTGTATTTAGTTTTGATGGAAACGGAATGGAATAATGGCAAAATTATATAAATGGAAACTTTTTATTTATTTTCATACTATTATTTTTGGGTAGGGGTTGAATAGTAGGGAAAAGATGACTGAATGGTGGTTGAATGTGGTAAGGTGGGATGTGAAGTGAGATGAAAGACAAAAGTGATGGGCAGGAGGTGGTGTGGTGGTTGGTAGAGGGGACAAATTTGTCAGTTGGCGTTTGTTAAATAATTACGGTACTGTATATTGATTGTGAAGAAGTAACAGTAATAGAAATAAAGAATCCCAGAGACGGATTTACGTCTCAAATATGTCAAAGACATTTATTGATAGATCTGAATCATTGAAATCTACAGTTTGTTTTATTTTTAGATCGAAAACAGTTTGTTAACGAATCATGAAAAGTAGGCGTAATGTTTTATTACGAAAATTCTGTCTTGTTTTCGCCTCACATCATGGAATGCCGTAAATCCGTCTCTGGGATTCTTTATTTCTATTAATTGATATTTATATCACCGTAACAGGATTGTTCCACCATGTCCATTGCTGAGGTGCTATTCCGCTGCATGGAGAGCCTTGGCAGTAGTGGCAATTATCTTTGGAACAAAGAAGCTGATTTAAAGTTTGTGTTGTGGAGGGAAATCGTATATAGACTATTCCGAGGCGCCTTAATCGTTAGTGGTGTGGTAGTCTAACGGTTAAGACGTCTGCGTAGTAAGCATGGAGGTCCGAGTTCGATTCCCGGCCGCACCACAAAATTTTTAATTCAATGCTTCAGATCTATCAATAAAGTAACAGTAATATTGAAACTTCTGGGTAGTGGTAATGCAAGTAGTGTGTGTGGGTGTAGGTGTGGTTGGGGGGGGGGGGGGGAGAGAATTGGGACTTGTGTTTTTTCGTTGAATCTAGTATGCGATGTAGGGTAACAGTAAGGAGAACGAGGTTGAGTGGTTGTTAGCAGGGAGCGAGCAAGTCTGGAAGCTTTATTTCAATATGTGTGACATGTTCGCAGAGCCTCGTGTTTAGCGGAGAGAGGATCTGATTTTATTTGACATTAGCTCTGGAGTATTGATAGTGGGATGTTCAAATGTTTGTAGAGCTTAAGGGGGTTAACTACAGGGTCATCAGTCCCTAAATTTACAAACTATTTATGAACTAGCTAATACTAAGGACGGCACAAATATCCATGCCCGAGGGGAATTCGAACCCACGACCGTAGTGGCCGTGCAGACCGTGACTGGCGCGCCGCAGACCGCTCGGCCACCGCAGCCGGCGATACTGGGATGTGAAATGAGATGTGGAAGTAGACTGAGATAGTTAGGGGCATGAAAGGGAGGTTTTTATGTGATGTTTTCTTGGATGAAAAAAAAAAAAAAAAAAAACATTTCACTAACAAAATGTTCGACTCGTCCATTTTGTTATTATGGAAATTTAACTTTTTTTTTCTTCTTTTTTTCATCTCCCATCATGAAGCCCATCTGGCTTGCACCTTTACTGAAAGCATTTTGTTCCTTAATGATGATTTTTACTTTACTTTGCACTGTGTTTTTCCACTATGAATCTTTGATGTTTTACACAGCACAATGTAGCAGCAGCACCTTTGCGTGTAAATTTATATATGTAAAAATCTAGTGTCACGATGTTTGTCCGCGATGAACTCCCAAACTACTCCACTCATCTTAATGCAATTTTTACAGTGTGTGTGTGACTTGGTCCAACTTTCTATCTAGATTAGTAACTTCAATATTATTTTTATTGCAAATGAAATGATTTTATATTGTTTCCCCAAGTATCCAATGACTGAAAGTTTTCCAATTTGCAATCTGGGCTAGCGGCAAAGTGATTGAATGGAAAGAGAAAGACCATGGTTTCGAAACTTGTTGGATTAACGGAATTTTTTATTTTGAGTGTTAGCCTGTTATGTTGTTGTTATGGTCTTCAGTCCGGAGACTGGTTTGATGCAGCTCTCCACCCTACTCTATCCTGAGCAAGCCTTCTCATAAGAACGACAACCCACATCCACTTGAATCTGCTTACTATACGCGTCTCTTGGTCTCCCTCTGCGATTTTCATATATCAACGATGTGAAGAGTTGTGGTTCGCATTACTCGCAAAACTGTAGGTTCATTTTACCGGTTGGATAACTAGGGTAGGTCAGGTATAAGTTACGCGTCCAATCGAAAGATCTGCACCAAGTCAATCAGCCATACGAAATTATTATTCGATGCAGGACGTTTCTTTCGTGCTACACTTTATTTTACATTAAACTTTTTTTTTGCCAATTTAGAGAAGGTACAAATGTTCTTTCTAATTTGTCGTGTATTTATTTTATGTTCAAATGCTTGTAAAGCGCCGGCCGCGGTGGCCGAGGAGACTAAGGCGCTCCAGTCACAGTCTGCACGGCCACTACGGTTCGAATCCCCCCTCCGGCATGGATATTTGTGCCGTCCTTAGGATTAGCTAGTTCATAAGTAGTTTGTAAGTTTAGGGACTGATGACCCGTAGTTAAGTCCCATAGACTATACAAACTTTTTTTTGTAAAGCCTATGGGACTCAACTATGGGGTCATCAGTCCCTAAACTTACAAACTACTTATGAAATACTTACGAACCAGGACGTCACAAATATCCATGCCCGAGGGGGGATTCGAATCCCCGACCGTAGTGGCCGTGCAGACCGTGACTGAAGCGCCTCAGTCCCCTCGGCCACCGCGGGCGGCTATTTATTTTATTCTAATTTTACTGGGTACTGTCTATACGCGTAAAAATCATAAGTCGCCGCCGCAGGAGGTTCGAGTCCTACCTCGGGCATATGTGTGTGTGTGTGTGTGTGTATGTGTGTGTGTTGTCCTTAGAATAAGTCAGTTTAAGTAGGTTGTAACACTGCGGACCGAGAACTGAGCAGTTTGGTCTCTTAGTTACATCATCTTTCAATCGCTGTGCGTTAGTCTCGCTAAAACTCAGAAATGACTGCACCGTTTGAAATAATATTTTGTTTTGTTCGCTTTAATGAAGAGGTGGTTGACAAGCGTAACTTCAGGAATTTGTTCAATCTAAGCACAATTGGCGAACGGAATAAGAGTTTTTCATGGTTTTGGCGGGCGAAACGGTAATTCAGTTATTTAGTGTTTAGCAGATTTGTTGTTGGTGGTGGTGGTGGCGGTAAGGCCTTTCTTCGCATATGATTAAGCTAATAAAGTGAATATATACGATAAGACAAGAAAAAGTGAAAGAAAAGTGCAGGGGGTTATGAAAGGTTTGGAGAATTAGAGAGAAATTTCATACGTTGGATATCGAGACGACTTTCGCATAGGAGAGGGTAGACTACGTCATGAGATTGGTAGTATTCGGTCAAGATTAGTTTTAGGCTCCCACGGGCAGTCGCAAATACATTCGACTACTAAGAGTGTAGAGTCTTACGACAGTATGCTCACGAAGTTCATTGCGTTCATGCCAGGCACTGCAAACGAACGAATGTGAGATCGAACTTCAATAAATGTAGTCGATATTTAGTAAGGAGCACTTGGTAGAAACAGGTGTGTGCCAATAAAGATGAATAAAAGAATAACTTCATTTCATTGGTAAGGAAAAAATATTGTGCCATCTACTATGACGTAGACAGATGGCGCAGGTGTGTTGTTTACTCGCCGGTAACAGTTGCATTATTGCATAGGAGACTTTCTGACAAGGAGAGGGTCTGACATGTGATCGATTAAAGATCTATTCTATATTGAATATAAAGAGACACGTATTTTGGCTTTTTGCTAGACACTGTAGTGTAGCAAAAAGATGATGTTGGAAAATCACGTTTTCAATGCTATACATCGAATGATCATGGAGATGAGCATTTTTTTTACTAATATATATGGGGTTAAAAGTTAGAGTAATTAAGGTTTTTGTGTTTTTATGCTGTAACATGGGTACTCATAAAAATGAGCGTCTTTCAGAGAGCCTTCACCGGTCTTAATATGGTCGGCACTGTAGGCACTGTAGGCACTGTGTATGACACAGACCACACGAATTGATGGATACCACCTGACAAGAAGTTTTGGTCCAAGGCTGTGCTGTGTCTGTTATGGTTTAAATGTTCTAATGTTTTTAGTATAGCTTATGGGACTTAACTACGGAATCATCAGTCCATAAACTTACAAACTACTTATGAACTAAGTCTAAGGACGTCACAAATATCCATGCCCGAGGGGGGATTAGAACCCCCGACCGTAGTGGACGTGCAGACCGTGACTGACGCGCCGCAGTCCCCTCGGCCACCGCGGCCGGCTGTTATGGTTTAGGGTAGGGTATATTTTACTAGTGTGGAATTGCACTCCCAGTTGTTCTGGGAGGTATTTAGAGCTGCTTGTGGAACATCCCCACCAACTTTTGGCCTTCCAACTTTCTGACTGTACTTCCGTGTTCTAAGATGATAGCACGCCACCACTAATAGGGATGCACTATGGGGCTACCATAATAGTGAAAAAGTAATTTTATTTGCCCTCTAATATGGTATGTGATCACCTCTGACGACCAGTAGAGTTGCACACCTGCGTGGCATGGATAATATGAGGTTATCAGTCAGATCGTAAGGTATATTTGGTCATTATCCATGAGTGCAATATCCAGCTCTGAAACCTTTGTGGGAGGATTAGGTGTTGTTGCAATGTGTCTGCCACGTGCATCCCAGACATGCTCAATCGCGTTTAATTTAGCTTCAAACATGTTGTATACCAATGCAGTTCCACCAAAAGGAACCTATCTCTTACGGCATCAGCTTAGGGCACAGCAAAAGATCGAACGATCTCGTTGCTGTGAGCAGTCAAAGCGACATTCTGAGCGACTTGGTCTGACTCCTGCCCATACTATTCATCCACCATCATGATATGGTGATGTTTCCTGCAGAAATTAGAATTGTTACACGTTCTCTTGAGATGAGGGACCGACGATTGTCTATCTGAACACAAAATCTTGACTCATTTGTGAACAGGACTCGGCGCCATTCGATACGACTCCAATCCTGATGCTCTTCTGGGCAGTTTGTGTGGGATAAACGGTGTCGTAGTTATAATGGGACACACATTATGGGCCTCTTTGCCTAGAGGCCATATTCCCGAAAGCGGTTTCGGACTGTTTGTGTTGATATTTCGCGTCATGTTACTGCCTGGACGGTGCGTTGCAGCTGAGTTGCATTCGACGGGCTGTTAACCGGAGATAACAGTCATCTCTTACCTGTGGACGACCTTGGTCTTTAGTGATGGGCAGTTCGGATCATTTCACTGTTTCGAAACGTACGGATCATCTGAGTCTAGTGAGTCGATTCACTGCTTCGGCACACGAAACATCTGGCGTGCTGCAGAGTCGCGCGCCGCGCTACCTTTCCTGATTCACATGAGTTGCAGGGCGCCGCAATGAGTCGACTCACTGCATCGGCACTGCAACGACGTGTCGCAGCCCTGCGTGCCGCTACCTCCGCTGATTCACTTGAGCCGAGAAAGCTGCAGTTGGGCGATACGGCAAATATGAAACATCTATGGAATATCAATATAGTTTTAATACGTTTTTCACTAGACTTAATTGAACGGCACAGGATTTGTTTGCTACTACGATTTTACAATGGTGTTAAAGCGTAAACGTTTCCTAACGTATTGTAATAAAGGAAGCAAAAAATAGTAATGTTCAAATTCCCAAGTAATGAAAGTTTTTCCAACTTTTAAAATTCCATAATTAATTTTAAATTAATCAAGAAAGATCATCGTTAAAATGTCTATGTGCATCCAGAAATGAATAATTTTTCTAACCAATAAATATAAACAAAATATTTAAGATTTGTTCCTAAGACATATTTAATGCAATCAACAGATATTACTACAAGTATTAACACAAGGAAACATATTTCACAATTTACGTGACGAAACCACTAAACTGAACTAAATTTTTTCAACGTCCATATAGGTATTCTAATAAACAGATTAATCCTCAGTCAGTGAAATAAAAGAGAATCAGTTACAGTTTCTTTAAATTGAAATGAAAAAAAAAAGTTATTTTTGACATCTTACTGAGAATGCGGTTTCGTCTCACTGAAATTATTTGCCCTTGCTTCGAAAATATGCGTTCACCTGGCACAGATGTAGCAACAATGCATAACAACGCTTAGTTCAAGCGAAACTACCTCAACACACCGAAGGACTTCACAACTTTTTTCGGTGGTATCCCAGTTTTCAAACTTCAGTTGAAGGGTACCAGTATCATAATTCAAAATCTCACGTGATGCGTTAGGGGAACAACTTCAAACCTGTTGCCCGCCTGGGCGCTGTGTCGAACTCACCCAGGCAGACGGACCGCAAAACGCATGTTAACGGTATCTAGCGTCCGATACATTAATCACGAGATTCGTTGTTTTGAAACAGTGTCGATTCATGTTTCGACTCATTCGAACAGTTCGCTGACTCGATTCACTGAATCGAAACGTCAACTCAGTAGCCAACTCTATTGGTCTTGCTACTTTTAAACGATTCCTGTTGTCTGAGATCGCATTCAGGTCCTGGATATTACAGTTTCGGACACTCCAATAGTTGCAACGCCGTCACTCTCTGTCTGTCCTGTTTCCAAGCTTCCTATTACTATCCATGCCATAGATTCTGGTTGGTCACGTTGTCGTTGCATTGCACTACCTGCTCACTACACTATCTGAACTCAACTACTTGTGTAATTCATTTGGTAAAAACAACACCAACCCCCTCTGGAGCAACTTTCTGTTTTTACCACTATTTCGGTTGCCGTAATCAAATCAAATGTGTTTAAGTCTAAGGGACTTAACGTCTTGGTCATCAATCCCTAGGGTAACAAAATAATTGAACTAACCTAAGGACAACGCATACACCTATGCCCGAGGGAGGACTCGAACCTCCGACGACGATCTACTTCTCGCTCCGCAGTAAGGCTCCTTACAGCTCTCGGTCAATCCTCCGGATTGCCGCTATGTTGTTGTCTCCAATCCGTAGAACCGAATGACGTCGAAACATTTTATTTCATTCTGCCGCTGAAAATACTTTAGAACCTAGTTATCTCAAATGATCCCCTAGTTGTTTTGACCAGTGGATATACTATGATTTGTTTCCGCATCTAATGATAATTACTCAGCCGGAATTGGTTGTTGACACAAAAAGTTTCGAGACGGTAAATGTGAATTTTTAAAATTATGAGCCGTCTGGCACCACCTCCTAGACAGATAAACACCACCAAAAGATTTTTGTACCCTGCATAATCTTCAAATCTCCCAGGCTATTTATTGTCCTACATGTGAAGCAGAGATTCGATGTTCATACACGTGGTTTTTTTTTCACTGATGTTGACACAAAGAAAAAACTTGTAAAAATACCGGACGCTGATAGTACTGTGGTGATCGGTCTGGTTGAGTGAGGCCTGGCAGGAATCAGAAGTAGGCCCTGCACGTGTGTAGGCGTGGCGAGTGTCCAAGGCGAGAGTGTGTCGGGTTCATAGGCCAGCGGCAGACGTTATCGGCCGTCTCGAAACCAGAACACGTAACCGTACTACGGCACCACTGCAGGGCGCTTTGTCTCTCGGCGTGGGTCTAAGGCCAATGCCTTCGACTGACATGGAAGATCCGTCGTCAATTCATCCACGTCTACAAAATTACCAGAGGTCTGCAAAAAAATTATTTTTTGAAAGTTGTTTGTAATTTGATAACTTACTTTCATGTACGTTTTAGCGCTGATTTTAATTTTTTCTCACGTGAGGTTTTCTCACAAAAAGGGAGTATTGTTTGGGTTGTTGTTGTTGTTGTTGTGGTCTTCAGTCCGCAGACTGGTTTGATGCAGCTCTCCACGCTACCCTGTCCTGTGCAAGCATCTTCATCTGAGCATAAGTTCGGCAACCGACATCCTTTTGAATCTGCTTACTGTATTCGTCCCTCGGTCTCCCGCTACGATTTTTACCCATGCACTTCCTTCTAATGCTAAGTTGACAATTCCTTGATGTCTCAGAATGTGTCCAACTAATCTATCCCTTCTCTTTGTCAGGATATGCCACAAACTTCTTTTCTCCCCAATTAGGTTAAGCACCGCCTCATTAGTTACGTGATCTACCCATCTAATTTTCATCATTCGTCTGTAGCACCACATGTCAAAAGCTTCTATCATCTTTTTATCTGAACTCCTTATCGTCCACGTTACACTCCCATACAATGATACACTCCAGACAAATGCTTTCAGAAAGGACTTCCTAATATTTAAATTAATATTCGATGTTAACAAGTTTCGCTTCTTAAGAAACGCTTGTCTTCCCATAGCCATTCTGCATTTTATATCTTCTTTACTTCGGCCATCAGAAGTTATCTTGCTACCCAAATAACAAAACTCATCTACTACTTTTATTGTCTAATTACCTAATCTAATTCCTTCACCATCACCTGATTTTCTGACACTACATTCCATTACCGTCGTTTTACTCTTGTTAATGTTCATCTTATATCTTCCTTTCAAGACACTGTCCATTCCATTCAGTTGCTCTTCCAGATCTCTTGCAGTCTCTGACAAAATTACTATGTCATCGGTAAACCGCAAAGTTTTTGTTCCTTCTCCCTGAACTTTAATTCCCTCTCCAAATTTATCCTTGAATTCCTTCACTGCTTGCTCAATATACACATTAAACAACACTGGGGAAAGGCTACCACCCTGTCTTACTCCCTTCCCAACCTCTACGTCCCTTTCTTGCCCTTCGACTCTAATAACTGTTGCCTAGTTTTTGTATAGGTTGAACATAACCCTTCGCTCCCTATATTTTACCCCTGATACCTTCAGGTGTATGCCAGTCGACATTGTCAAAAGATTTCTTCAAATCTACAGACGCTAAGAATGTAGGTTTCCCTTTCCTTGGCCTATCTTCTAAAATAAGTCGTAATGTGAGTATTGCCTCCCGTGTTGCTACATTTCTCGTAAATCCAAACTGATCTTCCCCGAGGTCTGGTCCAACTAAGAATCCTTCCTTTAGCTTTGCCTCGGATATACCAAGAAACTGCCCACAAAGATATCAGAAACACTCTCCTTCTTTGGGCAATGCCTTAACAAATTGTTTCATCAGCCCCAACTTAATGTGAAGTGGTGGAAGAAACACCTTTTTGGGATCCACAAGGCTTCTCCTCTCAACATTTCAACCCCTACCTGTAAGGTTTTCCTCAAGGGCCAAGCTTTTTTATGTAGTGTTGCTTTCTGTCTCTACTGTCACATTCATAGAGAAAGCAAGAGAACTTTATATAGCCATTCTGCTGACCAAGCAGTATTGAAATCAAAATCACCACATAGTGTCCATTTGGCTTCTTTAAAGCAGATTTTGCTTAAAACCAGTTCAAGTTTCTGTAACGTGTCGATTATTATTTGTTTGCAGGGAAAGATTTAAGGATGTTTAAAATTCTATTATACTGTCCTGGTATATAAAAGTAAAAAGTTGTTAATTGTAATGACATTCTGTTAGAGGTGTCTCGTAATAGACGGGCCTATAACTCTATGAAGGTTAGAATAGCTAGTGTAAATTTTACTATAGGCGTCGTGCATGTAACGAGCCTATAGATTGCTACACCTCATTAGCACCTGTATTGTATAACGCGTAATATCTTCCCGACAAAGGACACGTAAAAATTCAGAAAAAAAAGGTGCGAGTTAGGTAATACTTTTACTTCATCTGACTGCGTTTCATTTATATTAAGATTCAGGTCGTAGCTCCAGCCTAACCTTATACATGATATCAGAGATCTAATTTACTGCATTTACCGTTTTAAGTCTCACAACCGTTATCTCTATCTAAATAGATGTCATAAATATCTTTCATTTCACAACTAGAGTTTAATAAACCTGGCTCAAAATAAAATAAGTAATAATTGACTACAGATCAACTCGTGAATTACGTACCTCTCTTTCAATACAAATTACGAACTGATCTCTTTCTCAGATATCATTATTACTGAACATTAGTGATATTACATTCAGAATGTCTTATTGCAGTACTTTAAAGTCAATAAATCTGTTTAATAAAGTTATACCAACTGTATCTCAATATTGATTTCAGTCTAATATCATCTAAAATTTATTTACTAAGTCAGACATGTTAACTATAACACACTTATCTCTGACATCGATATTTTGAACATTCGAGATACATCCAGAATTCAACATATATCTTTACTCACAGACATACTAAGAAGCAATTTAATTTCTGTTTGCTTTTATTTTTCTCTTTTTTATGTAGTTGTAGAAAAATATTAGTTCCAGTCTGGATGAACGGGTGTCTTTATTAAAATTTAGTATCCCTGACTAACTGCGCTGGACTCGTTGATCACTTTTACTACAAACCTTAATTACAGATGTTTAAACAAAACATACCCTTCAGGTGTTGGCGTACATAAATCCCAATAAAGTAAATTAAGCCAGCTAGGTCACACGTCACCAGTTTATGTCCTAACTCGTTCTACAGTCTCGCATTAATAGTTGCAGTTCCTGTCACGAAATTTAACATTTTCTTTCCTTAGTTCAAAACAATGAGACTAATATCGTCTTTCAGTAACAATTAATAATTCTCAATAATAGTTCAGCCGGAATATTTCATTAAAGGCATTTATCGGAAATGTGATGCCACCACTCAACATTAAAAGGTTCCACCAAGCTAATCAAAATACTTGTCTGTCCAAATAAACGTATCGCCTCACTGCGAACGTTAGTAAAACCACTCAGTAATACTCTTTCATCAATATCAATAATCAGTATCACCATAAACCACCAATAGGGAAAAATTCGCCTTTCTGCAGAGTTTTTCCGGACCATACACAAAATAATCACCATCCAATATGGAACCAGGTCATACTACAGCCGATACTAATTACCAATATTCTTTAAACTCTTAGAGCGATCACAATCCGATAAATTGCTGTTACTTATTCACTTCCTTGTACCCAATAATTTATTTATCGGCTGAATACTACGCAAATAAATTGTTGTTAATACTTGATGCTGCAATTATCAGCAGTTATCTTTTAAAGACTTTAAATACTTTAAATACCTATTAAGCTGAAAGTCGATACCGCTCTCTACTTATAAAATTAGACACTGAAATACCTGTCACGAGAAAAATCAATTTACTCCTGAGCATTAAGCGAGAGCCTTTTCAAGTAAATATTGGAGACTCCTAAACTCACGTCTCCCAAATCTTACTTCTGGAACTAAGCAGTGTTCCTCTCGCATCGGTGACTCAACAAGAACTCTCCATAACTTTCTATGTGGAGCTATTAATCACAGAAAAAAAGAACGATTTTACACATTTTATAATCAAGTATTATTGGCGTGTAGTTTTCAGCTAGACGTATAGCGGCCAGATGCTCGTAGTTTATATCTCTGACATCGCCGACGGTTCGGATGTCATGGAACGCTGCATCTTTTACTCTGCTATTTGACGTGCCGCAACAACAAGCACGAGCTGAAGCCACAGTCTAATATTCTAATCTATAACAGACATACATTTAAAAAAATTAAATTTCTCTTTCTCCCTTTCTAGGGGATCAGATGATGCCATAGTTTGCAGTGATATTCAACCCAGTAGTGGTCATCATTCAGAATGACACGCTACAGTTCCTGTAACATACCTTTAAGTGAACTTAGTGTCCAACTGGTATGAAAGCATACATATTGCCATTGTGTAGAAGTACTGTTTTAAGGCTTCTTTTTGAAGAATCAATAGAAAATCTCCACTCATCAGGAGCATACTCTATTTTGAAACGTGCCAGAAGTCCAGGTACACCAGATCACGTTCTTGAGAGAAGAAAGATACACAATCTTCATTTAACGCATATCTAGTATAGAAATAGCTACAATTTTAATCTGCCAGGAAGTTTCAAATCAGCGCACACTCTGCTGCAGAGTGAAAATTTCATTCTAGTTTATAAGTGGTTTCAAAATTTTCGGAATGGCATTGCAGGCACAAGTGACGCTGATCGTTCTGGACACCCTGCGGAGGTTAGGACTCAAGAAATCATGGACAAAATCCATGTTTTGCAGCTGTTCAGGGAGTATCCACTGGACTTTAAATGTCGTCTCGTCACTGTGGATGAAACACGGATACATTACTATTCTCCTGAGTTCAAAGAACAGTCTAAGCAATGGGTTACCAAGGGAGAATCTGCACCAAGAAAGGGGAAGACTGGTCCTTCGGCCAGAAACGTTATGGGGACGTTCTTATGGGATTCGCAAGGCATAATCCTTATCGACTATCTGGAACAGGGTAAAACTATTACAGGTGAATAGTATTCATCGTTATTGGACCGTTTCAAATCCGAGCTTCAAGAGAAACGCCGGCGATTAGCCCACAAAACATTTCTTTTCCATCACGACAATGCACCAGCACACACGTCAGCAGTTGTGGACGCAAATTATTGGAAATAGGATTCCAACTCGTTTCATATCCACCCTATTCTCCAGACTTGGCTCCTTCGGACTACTATTTGTTCCCCCAATTTGAAGAAATGGCTGGCAAGACGAAGATTTCATTCAAACGAGGAAGTGATTGCAGAAACTAATAGGTATTTTGCCGGATTAGACAATTCCTAGTATTCGGAAGGGAGCAACAAATTAGAACAGCGTTGGACGAAGTGTATAAGTCTAAAAGGGGATTATGTCGAAAAATAAAAATGGTTTTCCCCAAACACGTTAGCAGTTTTAATTTTTACACGGACTTTTCAAACGCCCCTCGTAGACAATACTGGTACATCTACATCTACATCTACATGGATACTCTGCAAATCACATTTCAGTGCCTGTCAGAGAGTTCATTAACCACTTTCATAACTTTTCTCTACCGTTCCATTCTCTAAAAGCGCGCGGGAAGAAAGCACACCTAAATGGTTCCGTTTTCGATCTGATTTCCCTTATTTTATTGGGATGGTCATGTCCCCCTAAGTAGATTGGTGTTAGCAAAATATTTTCACATTCAGAAGTAAAAGTCGGTGATTGAAACTTAGCAAACAGATCACGCCGCAATGAATAACGTCTTTCTTTTAATGATTTCGACCCCAATGTGGGCGACATTTCCGTGACGCTCCCCTCGTTCCCCCCCTCCCACCCCCATAACGTGATAAAACAAAACGAGCTGCCCTTTTCTGAACCTTCTCAATATCTTCCGTCAGTCCCACCTGATGAGGGTCCCATAATGGGCAACAGTACTCCATGACAGGACGCACAAGTGTGATGTAGGTAGTCTCTTTGGTGGAGCTGGTGCATCTTCGAAGCGTTCTGCCAATGAAACGCAATCTTTGATTCGCCTTACCCACAATATTTTCCATGTGTTCTCTCCACTCTAAATTGTTCGTAATTGTAACTCCTAAGTATTTGGTAGAATTTACGACCTTAAGGTTTGACTTATCGCATTTTCGCACCATGTAGAAATTTTCTCTAAATCGCTTTGCAGTTGCTTTTGATCCTCTGTTGACGTCATTAACCGATAAACTGCAGCATAATCCGCGAACAGTCGAATGGAGCTATTCAGATTGTTTCCTAAATAATAATAATCATAACTTTCAACTTTGTTTTAATTCAAGACAGCTTTATGTCCCCCTTTTCTTTGTACTGATAGATTTTATTATCCTCAAGTAATTTTAGGCTGCAACTTGTAAACAGTAGGATAGTCTCTAGTCATTTATAAACACAAGGAAGAGTAGGGGACCTATAACGCTTCCCTGTGGAACGCCAGATATCACTTCTGTTTTACTCGATGACTTACCGTCAATTTCTACGAACTGTCTCCTTTCTAATAGGAAATCGCGCAATTATTCCATAAGCAAGCAATTTCATTAGAAGCCGCTCGTGGGGTACAGTGTCAAAAGCCTTCCGGAAATCCAGAAATATGGAATCGATTTGAGATCCCTTGTCGATGGCACTTATCACTTCATGTGAATAAAGGGCAAGCTGTGTTTCGCAAGAGCGGTACTTTCTGAATCCGTGTTCACTATTGGTTAATAGGTCGTTCTCTTCGAGGTAGTTAACAATGTTCGAACAAAGTATATGTTCCAAAATCCTACTGCAAATCGACGTCAATGAGATAGGCCTGTAATTTTGGGGATCAGTCCTATTGCCTTTCTTGAATATTGGAGTAACTTGCGCAACTTTCCAGTCTTTGGGTACGGATCTTTCACTGAGTGATCGGTTGTACCTCTGAGGAAGGCTGTCATTCACCAGACGCCACAGTGGTGCTCACTAAGAGGTGGCACACGCGCAGATCCTCTCTGCTCCGCTCTTGGCAGACCAGAGATAAGCAGGGCGAACGCCCGAATGATGCAGTGGCCGAAGTTCAGGAGGGCGTGGCAGTCGCAAGATAACGCTGGCCACGGACAATGAAAACAGCGTAAGAAAGATTACGTCACGCCGAGGCAGCGACCTATCAGTCTGAAGGGAGGTGTGTCTCCTTCAAGAGGCAGACGCAGGGAAATGAATCCAGCAGCACTTTCCCAAATAAGGACTATTAACCGCAGCATCCGTAGAGGAACGAAACGCGGCGTGGAGCAGAGTAGTAATACCACAGTCTAACATATTCAGTCACGACACTACCACATATGCATATACAGTCGCGACACCCACTGATTTTTATTATACGCCGTGACAGCAGCGCTTCAAGTGGCTGGCGAGGTTAATTTCTGAATACGAAATTGGATGAGTGTGAATACTGTCGTTTAAAATGATTTTAACATAGTTTTACAGCGGGGAAGGCTTGTAGTGCCATAAAAATAGGAAATAACCAGAAAGATGAAGAGGCTGGCTCAGGATAGAGTAGGGTGGAGAGCTGAATCAAACCAGTCTCCGGACTGAAAACAATAACAACAACACAACCAGAAAATAGCTTCCCATTTGTTTTTATGAGGTTTCCTAACAAGGGAACCTTCCCATCGCACCCGCTCAGATGTAGTTATAAGTTGGCGCAATGGATAGGCAATGAAAAACTGAACACAGAACAATCGAGAAAACAGGAAGAAGTCGTTTGGAAATATGAAAAAAAATATAAAAACTGAGCAGTCCATGAGGAAGATAAGAAACGTCGAACTCATCATTAGCTCTGGAGCCGGACGCGGTGGCCGAGGGGACTGAGGCGCTCCAGTCACGGTCTGCACGGCCACTACGGTCGGGGGTTCGAATCCCCCTTCGGGCATGGATATTTATGCCGTCCTTACTGTTAGATAGTTCATAGGTAGTTTGTAAGTTTGTAAGTTTAGGGACTGATGACCCCGTAGTTAAGTCCCATAAGCTATACAAACATTTGAACATTAGCACAGGAGCGCTGTGGTCCTGTGGGTAGTGTGAGCAGCTCTAGAGGTTCTTGGTTCGATCTTTCCCACAGGCGAAAGTTTTAATATTTTCATTTCAGAAAATTATTCACCTCGCGTCCGTCAGATGCGAGGTAACTGCGCCGTAGTATGGGGGCGCTACGGCTAAACAAGTTAAATATATCGTGAAAAGATTCTGTGATTTTGTAAAGTTGCACAGGTACACAGAGTAGTATTGTTTACATGACCGTGTGTCTATTATCAAATTTCAGGCTGTCACACATAATCAGCTTCGCAGTCCGAAATTCCAGGACATGTTCAGATTTGCTTGGACATGTGCAGAATTTGACAGTCTACACACGTAAAAATCCGAAAAAGTTAAAAACATATGTTTTGACAGAGAATAGAGAAAACTGTGCGACTGTGAAACTGTTCCCTTCATTCGTTGCAGTCTTATCACATTCACAAGAAAACTTGAATCGGGCAAGGTAGAAACTCTTCACCCATTCAACAAGTGTACAAGTTAGGTAGGTCGACAGAAATTCCTGTCATATGACGCACATACTGTCACAAGAGTGCCCCGGCGGATTAGCCGTGCGTACTGGAGCGCCGTGCTGCGGTGAGCGCGGCCGTTCGCCTTCGGGGTTCGAGTCCCCCTTAGGGCATGGGTGTTTGTGTTGTCCTTATGTTAGTTTACCTTAGTTTAAGTAGTTTGTAAGCTATGGACTAATAACCTAGAAGTTGAGTCTGATAGACTTACAAACATTTGAACATTTGTCACAAGTGTCGTATAGAATACTTCAGGCGTGTTTTCCTGTGGAGGTATCGGTTGACCTACCACCTTGCTATCAGATGTCTTATGTTCTCATTGGAGAGGCACTTCCTTTCGTTTCCTAATCACACGGTTTTGCGGTGCGGTTGCAAATCATTGACACTGAACTGATTACAGCGAACAGACACGTCAATGAGCGGGCGGACAATCATAATACTGTGAAAATAAAAAAAAATCGTTTCTTTGAAGGCTTGAACCAAGTAGATCTTGCTCCAGGCCGCTAGACCATGGCGATTGTACGTTGGCTATGTCTCGATGTTGCATAGCTTGCTAATGGACCGTTCAGTTTTTATATTTTACTTATTGTTTCATAGTTCCACACAACTTCTTCTAGTTTTATCGATTGATCTGTGTTCAACTTTTCATTGCCTATCCACTGCGCCAACTTATAACTAAATCTGAGGGGAATACGATGCGGAAGTTCCCTTGTAAGAACCATTGGAGGGTATGAAACCATACATTGCACGACAATTTATTTAAGAATGTCTTGAAAGCTACGACTTTTTAATCAAGAATTTCAGTTTCTACTAAGAGCAAAAATTCCTAACAAACAAAAGAAGACCCAACCATCTAAAGAAAAAGTCAGTATTTCTTTTCTACAATTCCAGCCAAATCGGTACGTTTTGAACATAAGAAACTTATATGGAATGCATTACCTACATTATTAAATGTACCAGATAAGCCACTACAGCTGTAGCTGAAGGACAATCGTCACAAAAGTGACGAAAGCAAATACAGAGTTTCCCAACAAATCAGAAACCAATTACACAATTGTTGCTACATCTGAATCAGAAACTGCAATAATCTTCAAGACATTCGTTTTATAACCAAAAGTAATTTTACTCAAAAGTATATCGGTTTATAACAAAGACGAGTGAGGTGTGAAAATGTTCAAATCATTTCACTCTCTCACTTCATAACGAATTTTTACATGTCAAAGAAAGTTCCCGTTATACAGGAACAGACCACAACAGGAACTAATGTTTCTCATTTGTTTATATTCTCTCACTTTCAGCGGAGTAGACTACAAAATACGAATATGAATATGAATAAATTGTTGTTTTAATCACTGAATCAGGAAAATTCGGCAGTTTTTTTTTTTCATTTTTTTCACAATTATTTATGTCTCTCGATATTTTACTAATGTTTGGAACGCAAAAATTACAGAAACTATTTGGTTATTACGAAGAAAAGTAATTACAAACAAACACTACTCTCACGGCGCCTTGCCCACCACTAGGAGCGCTAGTGTTGTTGCAACTGTCAGTTGGTAACAACTTTCACAGCAGTGAGTGTCGCGACTGTATGAAATATGCTAGACTATGGTGCCAGGAGGAAGGTGCATGGGGATGCACTTAACCCCCCTCTCCCCTCTCTGGCTTGGAATAAAACACACAAAAAAGATGGAGAAATAAAGTGTTATTATTATATAATAAAATTTGTAATTATTCCAGCGTCAGATCTGGTACAAATTACATCAAAATAAAAACCCATTCGCTTAGGCTATTGTCCAAAAGTGTTCGTAACATTTTCAATGAATTGAGTGTCCTCTTTGGACAGCATCCGCAGACCACTTAGCCTCGTGTCACACATTGTAGACCGATTCCACGTCTCCACAAGTCGTATAGTGCTAATTGTACGTTCTATGTTACATGTCACTGGAATAGTTAGCCCAATCTTTATTGCCTCGCTCACAGTTGGATAGAAATATGTGACATGTGCAATCAAAGCTGTATACTCAACAGACTTTAAGGTTAAATTACTCACATCGTTTGACTTATAAAGTACGTATCGTGTAACTTCAGCAACAAACTTTTGTAAGAAACTCTCGTAAACGTTTTGTATATCTTCTGCAAACACCGTAAAAGAACATTTGTATAATTTTCTGAAATTATAGGGATGCAACTACTTAATCGAAAAGATGAAATCTCTCTTAGCGAAGAGGTGATAGAGCCTAAGTATGCGATGACGATTATTATTCTGAAGAATTCTTCCACACTTTCAGACGATTTATTTGATCTCTGGATTTGTTTTGATAGAAACCGAGGACGTTTAAATTCAACCTGTAGCTCCTCGCAAAATTTTTTAGCTTTCGCAAAGATGCTTCTAAACTCTGTCGTGGCTTTATTACGGTTAGATTGAATTGTATTTGCTTATTTATATGAACGAGTAATGCCTTAACGTTAGTATTTGCTTGTTTCAGTTGGTTGGACACTGGTTCAAGTCTGGCTGAATACCCAGCAGTTTATGAAGGGCGTCACAACATACGTTGGAGATGTTGCTTTTGCAGTCGTGTAGATTTCATACGCAGAGGTTATATTTTTACAGTTTGATGCGTTGTGCGAAAGTTCTTCGAAAACTTATACAATATTAATAAAGTTCTCAGCAAAAAAAAAAAAAAAAAAAAAAAAAAAAAAAAAAAAAAAAAAAAAAAAAAAAAGTATGATATCATTTGTAGTGGTAGCAGTATTTCTAACTTCACTGACATCGTTTGGATCATTGATGACAAGATTTGATATAAGGCTAGCACAGTAGAAGGGTTGTAGGGTACAGGTCATTAATAATTTTCTGGACGCCACGTATGTGTCTAGCCATTGCAGCGCAACCGTCGTACTCTTGACCAAGTTTGTTCACATCCAAATTACAATCTTCTAGAAATCGAATACCAATTTTATAAATGGTTTTTGAGTTCAACATATTGCAAAAATTCTCCAAAGATTATTGGCTTTGGCAAAGCAGAGCTCACCATCTGCAGCATAGTTGACAGGACCGACTGTGGACCTCTGATACAGAGCCGAGTGGAGGGTCTGAATCAGAGGCTCAGACGGTTCTGCGACCGTGTAGGCTGCAGATTCCTTGACTTGCGCCATCGGGTGGTGGGTTTCCGGGTTCCGCTGAATAGGTCAGGAGTCCACTATACGCAGGAAGCGGCTACACGGGTAGCGGGGGCTGTGTGGCGTGGACTGGGCGGTTTTTTAGGATAAAGAGCTTCGGAGAAATAGAAAATGGGCAATCTCAAAGGGTTCAGGTGGATCACAGGGGAAATGTAGATCCGGAAACTATCGGTATAACAGTTGTAAATTGTCGTAGCTGTGTCGGGAAAGTTCCAGAACTGCAAGCGTTAATAGAAAGCACCGAAACACACATCATTATAGGCAGCGAAAGTTGGCTCAAGCCGGAAATAAGTTCAGAAGAAGTATTTTCAAAAGATCTAACGGTATTCAGAAAGGATAGATTAAACAAAATAGGTGGGGGCGTGTTTGTCGCCGTCAAAAGTAGTATTTCATGTAGCGAAGTTGAAGTTGATAGTTCGTGCGAGCTATTATGGGTAGAGGTTGTACCCGAAAATCGTAAGAAGTTAATAATCGGTTCCTTTTACCGGCCTCCCGACTCTGACGATACAATAGCAGAAAGGTTCAAAGAAAACCTGAGTCTAATTACAAAAACGTACCCGACTCACACGATAATAGTAGGTGGTGATTTTAATTTACCCTCGATCTGTTGGCGAAATTATATTTTCAAATCAGGAGGTAGGCATAAAACATCGTCCGAAATTGTACTCAACGCATTCTCTGAGAATTACTTCGAACAATTAGTTCATGAGCCAACTAGAATTGTAAATGGATGTGAAAACACACTTGATCTCTTAGCAACAAATAATCCTGAGCTCATAATGAGCATCAAAACGGATACAGGTATTAGTGAACACAGAGCTGTAGTAGCGAAATTGAATATCGAAAGTCCCAAAGTCACCAAAAATAAACGCAAAGTATATTTGTTCAGGAAAGCAGATAGAAACAAAATACATTGCTTCTTGAAAGACAGCTTCCACTCGTTTCTAACACTAAACGTAGGTGTAGACCAGATGTGGCTCAAATTCAAAGAAGTGGTATCGACAGCAATTGACAGTTTTATACCTAATAAATTAATAAAAGAAGGAGGCGATCCCCCTTGGTACACAAAACAGGTTAGGACACTGTTGCAAAAGCAAAGGAAAAGGCATACTAAATTTAAACGAACACGAAATCCCCAGGATTTGCGATTGTACTCAGAAGCTCGAAATTTAGCGAGGATTTCAATGCGAGATGCCTACAACATTTATCACAACGAAACTCTTTCTCGTAATTTGACTGAAAACCCAAAGAGATTTTGGTCATATGTTAAATATACTCGGGGAAAGTCACAAACAATACCTTCACTACGTGATAGTAATGGCGATCCTGCCGATGACAGCGCTACTAAAGCAGAGTTACTAAACTTAGCTTTTAGAAACTCATTCACTAAAGAAGACGAAACCAATATTCCAGATTTCGAATTACGAACAGATGCCGTAATGAGTAACATAGAAGTAGATATCATCGGAGTAGTGCAGCAACTAAAATCACTTAATAAGAACAAGTCTTCTGGTCCGGATTGTATACCCATTAGATTTCTATCTGATTATGCTGAAGCGATAGCTCCTTACTTAACAGTCATATACAACCGCTCTCTCATAGAAGGATCTGTACCAAAAGATTGGAAAGTTGCACAGGTCACACCTATATTCAAGAAAGGCAGTAGGAGTAACCCACTAAACTACAGGCCTATTTCATTAACGTCAATTTGCAGCAGGGTTTTGGAACATATCCTGTATTCAAATATTATGAATTATCTCGAACAGAACGATCTATTGACCCAAGGTCAACACGGATTTAGAAAATATCGCTCATGCGAAACACAACTAGCTCTATATTCACACGAAGTGATGGGTGCTATCGACAAAGGTTCGCAAATCGACTCCGTATTTCTTGATTTCCAGAAAGCTTTTGACACCGTACCTCACAAACGGCTTTTAATCAAATTGCGTGGTCATGGTATATCGCCCCAAATTTGCAATTGGATAGGGGATTTCTTGTCAGAGAGGACACAGTTCGTAGTAATCGATGGTAAGGCATCGACTAAAACAGAGGTGATATCGGGCGTTCCACAAGGTAGTGTTATTGGTCCTCTGCTATTCCTTATTTACATAAACGATTTAGGGGAAAATCTAAGTAGCTCTCTTAGGTTGTTTGCAGATGACGCCGTCATTTACCGTCTAGTAAAATCATCTGAAGATCAAAACCAACTGCAGGACGATCTGAATAAGATATCAGTATGGTGTAAAAATTGGCAATTGACTCTAAATAATGAGAAGTGTGAAGTCGTCCACATGAGTACGAAAAGAAATCCGTTAAACTTTGTTTACAACATAAATCAATCAAATGTGAAGGCCGTAAACTCCACAAAATACCTAGGAATCACTATTACTTCAGACTTAAACTGGAAAGAACACGTAGATAATATCGTGGGAAAGGCGAACCAGCGACTGCGTTTTATTGGCAGAACCCTTAAAAGATGCAACAGAACTACTAAAGAAACTGCATACACTGCGCTTGTCCGTCCATTTTTGGAGTATTGCAGCCCAGTGTGGGATCCTTATCAGGTGGGTTTGACGGAGGACATCGAAAGAGTCCAAAGAAGGGCAGCTCGTTTCGTATTGTCACGATACAGGGGAGACAGCGTTACGGAAATGATACAGGATCTGGGATGGGAATCATTACAACAACGGCGCTTATCGCTGAGGCGTGGGTTACTTGCGAAACTCCAATCGCCAACATTCTCCTCCGAATGCGAAAATATATTGTTGACTCCCACTTACATAGGTAGAAATGATCATCAAAATAAAATACGAGAAATCTGGGCTCGAACAGAGAGATTCAGGTGTTCTTTCTTCCCCCGCGCTATTCGAGAATGGAATGGGAGATAAATAGTATAATTGTGGTTCGATGAACCCTCTGCCAGGCACTTAAATGTGATTTGCAGAGTATCCCATGTAGATGTAGATGTAGACCTTCGTCGCAACGCAAATAGCGGACCGCAATTGATAACTGTTCTGTATCACTAATAACGCGGTCTCTCGTCAGCTAACACCGAAAAAGCAGATTCTTGTTTCACCTCCCGAACTATTTTCCTTTTAAATACATTCTAACAAGTCTGAAATAGCTTTTTCCAATCTGTTCAGAGATGTACAACGAATTTTTCCCTCCAGAGCGAAATGAAAATACACTCCTGACCATTAAAGTTGCCACACCACGAAGATGATGTGCTACAGACGCGAAATTTAACCGACAGGAAAAATATGCTATGATATGCAAATAATTAGCTTTGCAGAGCATTCCCACAAGGTTGGCGCCGGTGGCGACACCTACAACGTGCGGACATGAAGAAAGTTTCCAACCAATTTCTCATACACACACAGCAGTTGACCGGCGTTGTCTGGTGAAACGTTGTTGTGATGCCTCATGTAAGGAGGAGAAATCCGTACCATCACGTTTCCGACTTTGATAAAGGTCGGATTGTAGCCTATCGCGATTGTGGTTTATCGTATCGCGACATTGCTGCTCGCGTTCGGTGCGATCCAGTGACTGTTAGCAGAATATGGAATCGCCGAGCTGGATCCCAACGGCCTCGTATCACTAGCAGTCGAAATGACAGGCATCTTATCCGCATGGCTGTAACGAATCGTGCAGCCACGTCTCGATCCCTGAATCAACAGATGGGGACGTTTGCAAGACAACAACCATCTGCACGAACAGTTCGACGACGTTTGCAGCAGCATGGACTATCAGATCGGAGACCATGGCTGTGGTTACCCTTGACGCTGCATGAAAAACAGGTGCGCCTGTTATGGTGTACGCAACGACGAACCTGGGTGCACGAATGGCAAAACGTCAATTTTTCGGATGAATCAGGTTCTGTTTACAGCATCATAATGGTCGCATCCGTGTTTGGCGATAACGAGGTGAACCCACATTAGCATGTGTTCGTCATCGCCATACTGGCATATCATCCAGCGTGATGGTATGGGGTGCCATTGGTTACACGTCTCGGTCACCTCTTGTTAGCATAGACGGCACTTTGAACAGTGGCTGTTACATTTTAGATGTGATACGACCCATGGCTCTACCTTTCATTCGATCCCTGCGAAATCCTACATTTCAGCAGGATAATGCACGACCGCATGTTGCAGGTCCTCTACAGGTCTTTCTGGGTACGGAAAATGTTCGACTGCTGTCCCGGCCAGCTCATTCTCCGGATCTCTCACCAAATGAAAACGTCCGGTCAATCGTGGCCGAGCAACTGGGTCGTTACAATACGCCAGTCACGTGATGAACTGTGGTATCGTGTTGAAGCTGCATTGGCTTCTGTACATGTACACCCCATCCAAGCTCTGTTTGATACAATGCCCGGGCGTATCAAGGCCGTTATTGCGGCCAGAGGTGGTTGTTCTGGGTACTGATTTCTCAGGATCTATGCAGCCAAATGGCATGAAAATGTAGTTCCATGTCAGTGCTAGTATAATATATTTGTCGAATGAATACCCGTTTATTATCTGAATTTCTTCTTGGTGTAGCAATTTTAATGGCCTGTAGTGTATTAGACACTGGATTCTCCCCAAAATGACCCTGATTGGCCACCACTAATTTTTTGCTACGAAACAAAAATACGGCTTCTCACGGTCTCTCTCCGAGAAATCAATACCTAGTGACGCTCAGACGGGACTGTATGGAGGATATTGCCATACCTGCACTTGAATCGCCAGCAGTTCGGGAGTTTGGCGGACCTTGTGGTGTGCGACTTTCATCTTTTAGGTAATTTCAAAACGGATCTAGGTGGACAACGAGTTCTAAACGAAGAGGAGATGTAAGAGGCTGCCTCCGTGTGGTTACAAAAGACCGAGGAGATTTCTATGCATCCGCAGTCGAAAAGTTTGTTACCCATTCAGAGGAATGTTTACAATCTCTTGGAGACTATGTTGGAAAGTGATTATTAACAATCTTTCATAAAAATTTTGGGAATCAAGATAAATGTAAAGAACTAAACATTTCATTAAAATTTTATGCATATATTGTGTTTATTGCCATTTATATAAGATGAAATGTATTTTGAAACGACTTACTTATTGGAACGTAATGAAAATAAAATAAAATAAAATAAAATAAAAATAAAAATAAAAATAAAAAATAACAAAATTACAATGGATTGATGGATTTCAAATAATCAAATGTTCAAATGTTTCTTAAGCATAAGGGACTTAACTACGGGGTCATCAGTCCGTAAACTTAACAAACTCCTTATGAACTACCTTATAATAAAGACGACATAAACATCCATGCCCGAGGGGGGATTCGGACCACTGCGGCTGGCTTCAAATAATCGACAATGCGAATCTTTATTATCAATTTACTTCGTACCAACGAGACACAGCACAGTCGGACATATTTAGAAGCGAGTTTCTCGAGCTGCAGCGTATGACGTTGGCTGAGTGTTTCGTTAGTTCGAAACTTCATGTAATATAAATATAAACAAACATCCGATACCCATGGGGTATCACTACTTCTACGAGCAAAGTTGCTACCTTATTTGTTTAACAATACTGATTCTGCACGCGTGGTCACACACGGTTCCGAATGGAATCAAACTTCGAAAATTAGCCTGTATAATAAATTTCTTAAATTAGGCTTGGTACAGCGAACTGTTATTGGGGAAAGGTCACCGATATTTTCGTTTGCTACTTATTCGTATGGAAATCTCAACTTCAGTGCGGTGGAATAGCAACCTTTCCAGGATTAAGGCTGTGACTGCCCCCATTTAAGCTTGAACCCAGGAAACTTCGAGCATTAGCAATCAAAGTGTAGCTGGGTTTCCTGCGACTGTGTACACGCGTGACCACACACACACACACACACACACACACACACACACACACACACACACACACGCACACACACGCGCGCACACACACATACACACACACACACACACATCAAAGCGACATTTTGTTGAACGAGACAGAAGACGTTGCTTCACACGTGTCAGAGATGAAGTACTACATCATGACAAACAAGTCTCACTCTTTCGTAGTTGTTAAGCTGAAAAAAAAAAGCAAAGAAAAATGCGTCCTGTTACTACAGAGAGAGACAGATGTTAGGGCTTGTGTAACAGTACTGGGACGCCCGTTGGACTCTGAGTCTATCTGGTGGGCGCAAGCTTTCCTGTAAAGGGCATCACCTCCTCGGTCCTCGATGGTCTTTGACCCCTGGCCCTCGACGCCGACTGTTGGCGTCGCGACGCCTAAACGTGACGGCCCGTCACGTGCCGACGCCTCCGCTTTATTCCAAACTTATCTGCGCTTCTGCGGTCAAAGCCATAACATCGGCCCACAGCTGCCACGCGCGTATGTTCCAACTCGAAGGTCCTTTGAACAGGACGCTTCTAGGTAGTGAGAACTGTATGCATGGCTTAGTCACTACGGTCGGGGGTTCGAATCCCCCCTCGGGCATGGCTATTTGTGCCGTTCTAGTTCGTAAGTAGTTCATAAGTAGTTTGTAAGTTTAGGGACTGATGACCCCGTAGTTAAGTCCCATAGACTATACAAACATTTGAACATTTTGAACTGTATGCATAGGAAACGTTATAAAAACTGACTGTATACTCATTCGGTAGGTCTGGCAATGTAGACTGCGGTCGAATGGCGGTGCTTTCGTAGTAATGGGAAAATTGGGTCATTTGTAAAATTCGAGTTGCAAGAGACTGAAGGTGGCAATACACCAAAAAAGTAAGGTGACTATTTTCTCAAGAAAACGTATTTATTTACTCATCAATATTCATGTGGTCCCCTTCAAAGAAATCCCCTTCAGTTACAATACATTTGTGCTAAAGCTGTTTCGCGAAGCACTTTTCATAATCACGTTTTGGTACAGCCTTGAGTACTTCCAACTATACAGTTTTTATTTGCTCAATAGCTCAAAATTTTCATTTCGTCGATTTCTTCAGTTTTGGGAACAGTAAAAAGTCGCAGGTGGACAAATCCGGTGAATATGGTGTCTGACGCCTGATTGTCATGTTGTTTGTGGGGAAAAATCTGTCACGAGCAACGATGAATGAGCAAGTGCATCGTCGTAATGCAAAAGTCATTAATTGTGTTTCCATAATTGCGGATGTTTTTCGCGTATTGCATCTGGCAAACAACACATAATGTCACAATAATACTCCTTATTGACCATACGATCTTGAGGTAAAAATTCACGAAGCACTACGCCACTGTCATTGGAAAAAAAAAAGTGTCCAAAACTTTGACGTTTCATCTAATTTACCGAACTTTCTGCGGTCTTGGCTCTCAAGGATGCTTTCCTTGGGACGACTGCACTTGGGTTGTGAGGTCATAACCGTAAACCTATGTTTCGTTACGACCATTTTGAGCAAACCAGGATCAATATTGACGTCAAAGAGCTCATGAGCGACCCTCATGCGACGATTCTTCTGAGAAGTTCTGAAATAAACCTCGCTGGCACATGTCACATGCGCAAAAAATCCGAAAAAAAATTGCATGACACAAGCCGAACGAAATGCCATTATCCTCAGTAACTTCTCTAATTCGACGATTTTCCCAAACAATTTTCGTCGCAGATCGACGTTAACATCCGTCGTTGATGAGGTGGGGCGTCGAGGGAGAGGTTTATTATTGGCATCTTCTAGGCCATCTTGGAAGAGATTGTACCAGCAATTTTGTTTTTTACTTAGAGCAGACTCACTGTATACCACTGTCAAGTGTTTTACAGTGCTTGATTCTATTTTTCAAACAAAATTCGATGCATATTCTTTGTTCCATTTTTTGTAATAATAGAATGTCGCTGAGCACACTAAAACACGTCGAACCGTTCTATCTGTTAAAAACAAACGACTACACTGGAAACTCTGAAAATATTTTCGGTACACGTGTAACAATATTTAAAAAAATCAGTAATCAAATGTATGTTGTCCCTGCAATTTGACTTTTGAACAGACCTCGTGTAGTACCCGCTTGAGAACGAGACAGCTTGGCGCTTGTAAAGCGTTTCGCGGCCAGCTTATCTCGCGGATGAGCAGGACTTTCGGCACACAGCCAGCCACTGAGGTGGGGTCGTTGACGTCTGGTCTCCTACTGCCCGCCAACTTCGTGACAAATTTCAAGGCTAAATTTACTAAACTGTAAAATCGCCCACGTCGCCACAGTCCCACAATTACCTTTGGTGTAACAGTTTGTACGGAAATGAAATGGAATAATCTTCGACTCGGTCATACCAGTTCACAGGCTTTCATTTGTTAGCATGAGATATGAAAAGAAATTCAGTTAGCCTACTAGGATGATGGTTTACCAGTACCAAGGAATCCAAACGGAAAATATACAATGTATTCAGATGTCAGCACGAGCGGTTATACTTTTGTTTCAACGCGCAGGAAATCATCACGGAGAACCTAAAAAACTTAGAAACAAATTATCCTCTAATGCTTATTTATAAAGTCTCAAAACCAGTGTTTGCGAAGAATCTAGGAAAACACATAAGATTGTTGTACTTCTATACGGAAGACCAAAGTAGACCAATTACAGCTTGCACAAAGACGTACAACAGTGATTCTTCCGGAGGTCCAAACGCCAGTTTGAACGGAACATAATTATGAGAAACAACTTCTCTCAAATGACAGCCCTAACGACGAAACCATTCCCAGAATAACACACGACCAAAAAAAATGCCCTGATCCGTGACATTTCTGTGCAAAGCATTACAATCAACCACACATCATATTTCACCAGAGAGATGCAGTAGCAAGATTTAACTATCAGAGCAGGGGAATTATAAATAACGTACTGAAACCCGGCGTTGACCGAGAATTTATTAATTCTATTCTCTTGTAGTTTATCTTCCCTCCTCTCCTCTCTCATCGCCAGTCTCTTGCTCTTCCATCTCTCTTTCATCTCCATCTTTCTTTAGGCATATTTCTTCCATTCTGCCTCCTATGTCCCACTTCCTTGTTTCATATCTCCCCCCCCCCTCTCCATCTATCATATCTGTCAACATTTATGCTGATCACTGCTACTGATCTTTACAAGGCACTGTTTGCACTGTTTGACATGCATCATACAAAAATTTATGTAGACATTAAAAGTCAAGTTTTCAAAACTTCATCACTTTTCCTAAATTCATAAGTACTCTCCGCCATCCACCGAAGGAAATTTTAAGTAGACAGTGAAGTTCCTCTTGTTTCGATGTTCAAGAGTGCTATATTTCATCAATATCCGAACAAATCTACAGCTATGCCTGTAATAGAAAGACCTGGACATACTGTGAAACGCACATTCCGTTTTTCTCAAATTTCTAAATTTTCCGATAGATTTAATTAAGAACAGAGTAAAAAAAGTTTAACCAAATTCATCAGCTAAGGCTCCTATAAGTACGAGCTAAGTAGCACATCCGCTATTTTGTTTCCCGATGAATGCTGAACACAGCAAGTAGCGAACTGTGTTATTTTACTCAAATTTTGTGAAATATTTCGGAAACGTCCTGCATAGAGCCTCAGATCCTGTTATTTTGAGCTTGCATTCAGCTCGTCTTTACTTAGATAAAAAATCTCGCATTTTCTTTACTTAGTGCTGCTTTTCTTTGCAGTGCGAATAAAGAATAAAGGTGCAAGAATCATATATATATTTCTGTGATCAAATCACTTACTCTTGACATGATCTAGTCCCTGTCAACCCAGAAGCTGAATATTTTACAATTTGTGTCTCTTTTGTGAAATGCCGATAGTGGAACTGGCGAAGTTTCTCAACTTTAAAAATAGCGAAAAGCTCTAATTACTATTGTGGTACAGATCCGGTGACGGCTGTTTAATTATGCCGAAACAGGTCACCTAAATAAAAGTATTAAACGGTTTTGGCTTGTATTTGAATAATTGAATAATATAGAATGAGGGAAATAATCCTTTGTGTTGACCATGAAATAAATAAATAATGCTGTCCCTAAGGTTGACAGATTTTTGTACGTACCAGTAGCCCTGTCAATAAATTAATAATCTAATAATAGTTGTAAAGCAAACATTTGATTGCCAACATTATCACACTATTCCGCCGCAGCTGTAAGTAAACTTTACCCAGTACTCTGTGTTAGTTATGTTACAGTCTCTTATAGATATACGTCAATATTGACATTTATTTATGAGAAATTGAACTGAGGTTGTGTTTTGTGATGAAACGTCATACACCGTTAATATTCTGCAGCCTGTTGCAGACCCGAGAAGAATATTAGCAGTTATTATGCAGGGAAAGTCTACGCAACCACGTCATACACCGTTCTATCAAATTGCATGCTGCAAGTTATGACACCAAAAGTTTGAAATACCACAAATAGCATTCAACAGTTGTTGCTAACATCGTGCAGAGTACGCTGCCAGTGCCGTAAGTAAACTTTTCTCCCGTATACTAACGGTGTTTTATTACGATCGAAATAAAACTAGATTTTGTCGGGGTTCTTAAGTACCCTCCGTCACGTATCATACGCATCGTATCTCCTGGACAATGTGTCATAGCTGGTTCTTACCTCTACAGCAATTGTTACCTCATGGTAAGGATATGTGCACCTATATAGTTTGATTGTAATCGGTCCATTGGTTTAGGAGATGCAACACTGTCGCGTATTGCAGCAGTTTTTCGCGTTTATCATTGTTTATAACATCTCCTGAACTATGAGTGTTACGTGATACTTACTCCCACCACGACCTTCCGCTTTGTTTCAAGGTCATCTGTGCAAAATTTCGTGAAGACTGGAACAAACTATAGATTTGTACGTAATAAAACACACGGACAAACACACGGACATTATGTTTTCTATATAAAGATTAGTGAATGTGTCACGAGCAAAAACAAAAAGTTCTAAATGAATTTCAGACAGTCCTATTGACAATTACTTCAAGTTATGGTATTCACGTGTTCTTACATATCAGCCGCTAGTACTTAATAAGAACAAGTCCACTCATACCCGAGCGTTGTTGGCCAGTTCGGCACGCCGGCAGACGCATCACTAGTTACGTGAGCGGCTGTATCAACAATGCAAAATTTCTGAAGACCGGAACAAAAATGTAGTTTTCCATTCAATGGAAACCCACGGAGACGCTGAAAAACGCAGTTTCTCTTTTTATCAAATTTTCCAGCTTTTCGGTGGAGTTCCCAAACATTGTAATTAATACAAACTTTATCCTGAGAAATACGATATATATATATATATATATATATATATATATATATATATATATATATATATATATATATAAAACCATATCGGTCAAGCCATTCTCAAATTATGCAAATTATGGCGTGACCAAGGGAAATAGGGATTCCTTTTTATATATAAAGATTAGCAGGATTTTGGGGAAATGAGGTTAGCTTATTTAGAAGTCCATCGAACGAACAGGGGATATTGAAATATTCGAAGAAGTTTAGAACAGGATGGATGTTTGACGGGTGATAATCATCACAGATAAGCTGAAATACTTGATTAGATCGAGAGCTGACGACAGGTACAAATTATCCGGTTAAAGCCTATTTATAAAGTCTCAAGAACCAGTGATTCGTGAAAAATGTAGAAATATACGTCGGATCTTTGTATATCTATACTTCAGGGACCATAAAGATAAAATAAGACCAAAGGAGCACGTACAAAGACATTTAGAGTCATAAACGACATTGGCACGCGAAAATTTCTAAAATATGAAAATCTCTTATCACGATTAATATCACTGATCTAAATCTTTCAGAACCGCTTGAAATCAAGCAGAGAATAACACTAGTTGATAAACGAACAGTGATCTGTGTCATTATCATGTCGCATTTAACCGTGAGATTTTAGTAGAGATAAAGAAATTAACTAAATATTTAAGGACTCTTCCGTCGGTTATTGATGGAACATAGACATATTAAATAACTGTCTACACTACTTACTTGTTCCACAGTAATATTTACCGGTATTTTTGTTGTGAACTAGTTTTCGGCTTCTCAAGCCATCTTCCGATAACTGAATACTGCAGATTATCCACATCACACCAGCTGCTGTGTTTCGAGTACAAAGATTTTACAAAGATAAGTGTCAGTCATTGACTATGTAGTCTTTAAGTAGGGCCTATTTTATTAACAGAAACGGCCAGACAATTAAAACAAAACTGTAACTAAGACAGCTATTCATTAATTTTCAACAAATAGGTTGAAATAAACAATGGCCAAATGAATACTAGTAAGTACAATTGTATATAAAATTAACTTATATACTCGAACAAAAGTAGGAGGGGAACATGTGAGTGAGGAATACATGAAAATTAAATGTCGGTGGGTAACAAATAAATAAGCTTGGAGTATGCGAATATGGAATAAAGGAGCATATTGAAGCAGCAGAGTGAAAGTTTCATTCTGCATATTGAAGTAAATTGACTATATTAAAATTTGCTGGTTAGCACGAGAATGGCGTAACACACGGAAGGAAAAACATTGGAATGTGGGTGAGAGACATTACACAATTTCAACAAGCATGGTGGCAGAATTATACATAATAGGTTACTTTAATAATGGTGAATACTGAAATTGGGTATGATAATTGAGAATTAGGTTTGGTTTCTGAGCTTGGTGTTTGTTGATAGAGAGAATTTCAAACAATGTTAGCTTTCTGCCTATATTTGCTCTGTGGAGGACATCACATTTAATGTTAGAGGCCTGGCATTCATTTAAGGCATGTTCTTCAAAGGTGGACTCTCTCTTTCTTAGTCTCCAACTCCTCTCATGTTCAGCCAATCTAGTAGTTATAGTCCTACCTGACTGACCTACATATACTTTGTCACAAAGATTGCAAGATATGCTATATATGTCACTTCTTTCCAAAGGTGGAATCTTGCCTTTGCTATTGAAGAGCAAGTTGGCAATAGTATTTCTATTATAAAAGGCTGAGGTGTATTTTCTAGACTTAAGTTTGCTGGCAAGTCTTTCTGATGGTGCCCAGTTTTTGTTTGTGTTATGGGGAGGGTACAAAAGTGATATTATTCTCTGTCTCTTTTTCTTGCAAAGTATGTTGTCAATCAGGGTACGGCTATAATCATTGTTGAATGCAATTCCTTTTATTATTTTCAGTTCATTACAAATATCTGTCTTGGTCTGAGCAACACGTAAACATGCAGCCTTCCACATCATGGAGCATCATTAACTATCCCTCAGACCAAGACAGATTTTGATAATAAACTGGAAATAGCGGGCATCCTATGAGATGGTTGAAACAAAGTGCGTACTCGTATAAAGTACCATTCACCTCCGATTAAACTACAGTGACAATATAAAGAGACAAGTAAAAATCTGTTTCCAGTTATGACACTACAACCTTCGAAATCGAAGTATGACAGTTTATCGTTTGATGTCTTCCGCTGCGGACTGCAATCAGTTCTGTTGTTTTCTGGTCTGAGTTACTGTCAAATTTAATACAGGTATATGCACTAGAGAGAAATAGGTAGTTTCCGTCATTTTCTGCTGTTTTTGTAGTTAGGAGACATGAGGTTTTTCGTGCATTTGCGACTGTCCAGAACCTCTTTCGCCACCTAGAATGGGATATTCTGGAACATCCACCTTACTCACCCGACCCCAGCACCTGTGACTACGATTCCTTCGCCAAAGCGAAACAACCACAGTGAAGAATACGGTACACCAGAGATGACATTAGGGCGGTCAATACCGGAAGTCAACATTAATACAGCAGACGCACAGGTGGTATTCGTTGCCTTCCGGACCTTTGCGAACAGCTCAAAATAACGGGGGCGATTATATTGAAAGTGTGTCACTATAAAACCCGCACTGCAGACTGCTGACGAGTATATGCAATAGATTCACAGATTTGTGACTGGCAGGTAGGCTTCCTAAATAATAGAACGCAGTACGTGGTTCTCGACGGCGAGTGTTCATCAGGGACGAATGTATCGTCAGATGTGCCCCAGGTGAGTGATAGGACCGCTGTTATTTTCTAACTATATAAATGATCTGATGGACAGAGTAACTTGAAATTTACGGCTGTTTGCTGATAATACTGTGGTGTATGGGAGGGTGTCGTCCAGGGGCGCCGACTCCGTGGGTGCTCCGGTGCTGGCGCACCCCCCCCCCCCCGAAATTTTCGGGGGTGCTCAGCACCCACACATCTACTTCTACATGGGATACTCTGCAAATCACATTTAAGTGCCTGGCAGAGGGTTCATCGAACCACAATTATACTATTTATCTCCCATTCGATTCTCGAATAGCGCGCAGCAAGAAAGAACACCTGAATCTCTCTGTTCGAGCTCTGATTTCTCGTATTTTATTCTGATGATCATTTCTACCTATGTACGTGAGTCAACAATATATTTTCGCATTCGGAGGAGAATGTTGGCGATTGGAGTTTCGCAAGTAGCCCACGCCGCAGCGATAAGCGCCGTTGTTGTAATGATTCCAATCCCAGATTCTGTATCGTTTCCGTAACGCTGTCTCCCCTGTATCGTGACAATACGAAACGAGCTGCCCTTCTTTGGACCCTTTCGATGTCCTCCGTCAAACCCACCTGATAAGGATCCCACACTGGGCTGCAATACTCCAAACATGGACGGACAAGCGTAGTGTATGCAGTTTCTTTTGTAGTTCTGTTGCATGTATTAAGGGTTCTGCCAATAAAACGCAGTCTCTGGTTCGCCTTTCCCACGATATTATCTACGTGTTTTTTCCAATTTCAGTCTGAAGTAATAGTAATTCCTAGGTATTTTGTGGAGTTTACGGCCTTCACATTTGATTGATTTATCTTGTAAACAAAGTTTAACGGATTTCTTTTCGTACTCATGTGGACGACCTCACACTTCTCATTATTTAGAGTCAATTGCCAATTTTCCCACCATAGTGATATCTTATTCAGATCGTTCTGCAGTTTTTGATCTTCAGATGATTTTACTAGACGGTAAATGACGGCGTCATCTGCAAAACAACGTAAACAACCCACACAAAATAAGGGAGGACGATAAAGCAGCACAAAATGGGGAAAAGTCAAAGCTCTCAATTATGAACATTTTGACATCGCAGTGTAGCAAGCACGACCTAGCCGCTAGGCTGTTCCAACGGTGCCCCAAGGAGCATACATTCAATGCAGCAGCTTCGAGCACGTTCGATAAGCGGGGGTGTGGTGGGAGGGGAGCGGAAACAGTCCACTGACCGCACGATGTCGTAGCCGATGTAACACTAAAAGTTCAGTGACAGCCATATTTAGTTGTGGAAGCTCCATTAATTCTGTTCATTCAGATGTATTGAAACCCGCACTGTCTTTTATGTCAAGGTATTTAATTCTGCTAACAAGTACAACAAATTAGTTCAGTGGTGTTACACACGACTACACATAAAACATCGAAGGTAGGTAGAAGGCGAAGCACCTGGAGGGTTAGTAGCCGAGCTTAGTGATCACACATACATAGAAATGTACTGAAAAGTGAATTCGGGTAATTGCTCCATTCACGAAGCGCCATTGTCTGCTGAGTGCAATCAGGTGCTCTAATAAAAGGCGTCAAGCATGCGAGTTCAAAAGTTCAAATGTTTGTATATCTATCGGACCAAACTGCGTGGTCATCAGTCCGTAGCTTACAAACTATTTAAACTAAGGACAACACACACACCCATGCCCCAGGGAGGACTCGAACCTCCACGGCCGCGGTGGAGTAGCCGAGCGGTCTAAAGCGTCTCGGCGTGGACCTTCGAGTCCTCCCTGGGGCATGGGTGTGTGTGTTGTCCTTAGGTTAGTTTACCTAGGTTTAAGTAGTTTGTAAGCTACGGACTGATGACCACACAGTTTGGTCCGATAGATTTACAAACGTTTGAACATTTGAATCTCCACGGCGAGCAACCGCGCGCTCCGCAGCGAGACGCTTTAGACCGCTCGGCTACTCCACCGCGGCAAATGTTTTCAAATGTTTGTATAGCTTATGGAACTTAACTACGGGGTCATCAGTCCCTAAACTTACAAACTACTTATGAACTAACTAATACTAAGGACGGCACAAATATCCATGACCGAGGGGGGATTCGAACCCCCGACCGTAGTGGCCGTGCAGACCGTGACTGGAGCGCCTCAGTCCCCTCAGCCACCGCGGCCGGCAGAGCAAGTATCTGAGATTTGTGCGTTGTCGGCGTATATATAACCGCCATTTCAAAGCTCTCCTGAAAGTTATACAAGCTGAGCAAGGGTAAATGCCTTAGCACAGTACATTTCGTTGGCTTAGTCACGAAAAAAATTGAGTTTTTGTTCGTCAGTCATGAAGAAATCTCTCTCTCTCTCTCTCCAAATGAAAGGGAGGAAAGCGCACTGTCTAACAGATTAAAGCTGGATGTTAATCTAGCGTTCCATACTGTCATAACTATGCACTTTAAGAAATTAATTATTTAAGGGCAAATGGCATCTAATAATAGAGACGTAGGACAAAATCAAAGCGTTTATGAAAGAGTTTGTCGGAGGGGCAAATGAGTTACGAAATTTTTACATTCTTTAATCATCTGATTTGTATTAAACTTCTTTAAAATTTCCTGTACGAACCAGTGGCGATCGTTTTCAAATTAATGATTGTTTGTTTCTTTTTTATTTGTTGTTTTCTATAATATTGAATAAACAATAGCTGAAGTAATGTTAATAATATGAGTGGATGTTCCCTCTCGTTTTTCTCATATCAGATCATGCAAAGTTATTACAACTGACAGAGCGTCAAAATACTGTAATATGACTCGTACTTTTTCTAGCTTGCAAGCAAAACTCAGGGAAACTGAGCCATGAGCACTGTTTGGCCCATTCTTTGAACCTTGTGACCAAAGAGGCAATGACAAATGAAAGCACGAACACCCACACTGATTTTCAAAAGTCGGCGCCACACGTGTCGTCATTAATTGACTGTAATAGCATACAGGATGACTTTGACAAAATTTCTAGTTGGTGCGAAGAATAGCAGCTAGCTCTAAATGTAATAAAGTGTAAGGTGATGCACATGAGTAGTAAAAACAATCCCACAATGTCCGAATACAGCATCAGTAGTGAGCGTCTTGATGCAGTCGCGTCGTTCAAATAACTAGGCGTAACATTGCAGAGCGATATGAAATGGAACCAACATGTAATGACAGTTGTGAGTAAGGCGGACAGCCGACTTCGGTTTATTGGGAGAATTTTTGGAAGATGTACTTCATCTGTAAGGGATACCGCGTATAAAACGCTTGTACGACACGTCTTAGATATTGCTCAAGTGTTTGGCACTCGCAGCAGATGCTTTTATAGGAAGACATGGAAGCAGTTCAGAGGCGAGCACTTAGGTTTGTTACTGGTAGGTTCGACCAAAGCGCGAGTGTCACGGAAATGCTCCGGCAACTCAATTGGGGATAGCTGGAGGAAAGACGAAGTTCTTTTCGTGAATTTCTGCTGAGGAAATTTAGAGGCCCGCAATTTGAAGCTGAGTGTATTACGATCTTGCTGCCGCCTACTTCCATTTCGCGTGGTGATCACAAAGACAAGATAAGAGAGATAAGGGCTCGTATGGAGGCATAAAGACATACTTTTTTCCCTCGTTGTATCTGAGACTCGAATAGGAAGGATAATGCCTAGTCGTGATACAGTGTAACTTCCGCCACGCACTTTATGGTGGATTGCGGAGTATATATGTAGCTAAGTTGGTCTGTTAATAAAGTCGTTACAGAGAAAAATTATAGTTCTCAATACTTTGAACCAGTCATCGTACTAGTAAATGAAGGTTTCATCGCTGTCTTGTCGCTCTGGAGTGGTCGTGCGCTGTAAGGTGCCTTGCTGCAGAGTGAGCAGCCGCTCCCTGTCGGATATTCGAGTCCTCCTCGGGCATATGTGTGGTGTATGTGTGTGTGTGTGTGTGTGTGTGTGTGTGTGTGTGTGCGTTGTACTTAGTATAAATTGGTTTAGTTGAAAGTCTAGGGACCGAATACCACTGCAGTTTGTTTCCATAGCTTTACAAACATCTGAACGTTTTTTTCCTCGGTGTGTTAGCAGATTGATCTGCCTTTAATAAGAACGTTTGTGATCTTACCGTTCTTTGTGAGATTGAGCATGCCGCCTAAAGTCTATGCTGTTATTATATTTATTGCAAAATGTTACTCTCTCCTTTGTTTGTTATTAGAGTGCTACTGTACCCACTACACAGTTCTGCAGTGCAGACCGTCATAGTGGCGAGTGCGCTAGCCACACTGATTATTAATAGGACCTCCCTACTCGGGTAATAGTAAATGGCCCAAAAAAGACGATTTAAATGCGCAACGGAAACAATTTTAATCTGAGATTACAGGGGCACCTATTATCAGTGGGACTCTGCATCAGCTACAACAGCCTGTTTTATTCTTTAAATAGTGAAATCTTAGTCAATTTAGTTAGCATAGGCATTCATTTATGGGGGAGTGATTTGAAGCATGAAATTAGAGCACGTATTTAATTATTGTCTCATATTTATTAGGGTCATAGCCCTCTTACTTATTCTGTTACAATCAACATTTTTAAAACAAAACTCGGTTCTATGTCCGTTATTAATTTTAACATTTGAACAAACTCGGTTATTAGAATTAGCATAATGTAGCCTCGAAACGAGGTCTCCTTGAAGCACGGGAAAGGGAAATTATTCAGGGCTCAAACGTCACCACGGTTAGTATGGAGCTACTGATTGACTATTGCCACTTTACAGTTAACCTCGAACTGCGAATAAGATCTTTTAAAAATATTGGGGCAGTTAAATGGGTAGCCAGACAGGAATATCAAGAATGCATGCAACACTTCTTAAATCTAAACATCCTACTCTCTTCACGAGTTTATTTTGTGCCTATCATTTACAGTTCACGCAGGACGGACGCTCTTGCTTATCAATTAATTCTGCGTCAGCAAGGCTGTCAAATAACTCACCTTATTGTCCGCGCTGGTACTCAAAAAATTTCATCACACGATATCCTATCTGAATTTACATTTAGAACCTTTGAAGCATTTTTGTGGCCATCAAATCAATTACCATGTTGCCTGCCTGTAGCAACTTTTACTTATTTTCTATTTATGGTTAATTGTAACACGCATTTTTATTAAAAGAATTGAATTAGGATGAGCGTTGGGGTCATTGCGTCTACCAAGGGATATGGATGAAATACCGATCTACTGCAATGCCCAACAAAAGTTGAGAAAAATTTGAATCACACGTTAATTAAAATCAAACAAACGCATTTCCTACTGTTGCTGGAAAAGAAAAAAAACATTGATATACATTTAAACACTATTTGTAGGTGGAGTACTGTGGCACCCTGGGCCACGTGAACTTTCCCATATTTACTTTACAAAGAAAAGTCGCGGCAGAATTAACCTAGAAAATTACGGCTTGGCTCGCCGACTGCAACCCTATTAGAAGTTATTTTTAAACATAACGAAAGAATGATCTAGTGCTTCCTCGTCAAAGTTGCCTTTCTTCATAAGGAACAACGGCCTTGCAGAAATTTACAAGTTCCTAACGTAGCGATTATATTGCAATTTTAATTATGAATTTACCGAGGGTGTCTACCGTAAGCTCGGTGTACCTTACATACGACTCGTTGGGGAATTCTATGAGAATTCCGGACATATTTACCAAGAAGCCCACGGCAGTCGACGGATCCTCGACGACCAGTTACTTAGCATGAAGACGGAGAGTAGCAGAGTGCCGAGCGCGTCCACCGGGACGGAAGTCCCTGGCCCAGAGATAGTGTAGGGGGTGAGGGGGATAGAAGTAGCACAGTCGATCCTTAGCGCAGGTCGAAACACTCGCGACTCTTTGCATTGACCAGTAGCCAGCGAAATATATCTCTTCTCTACAATTTAACTCTTAGTATTGTGGCACTAAACCAACTACACAATTACGATGATTAATTGGGAAAATCAAGAAGGAAGGGAAGTGCTTCAAGGAGGTCCTGGGTTTAATAATAGAATAAATAACAGCGTTTTGCCCATCTTGCTTCCCAAGTCGTTCGGTATTGCTAATATATATTTATGGGCTGACTATTCGTCAACTGAATTATGTAAAATAGCAACTACCAAACTGAGAGACCAGGAGGGGTCACTAGAAGTGATCTCTCAAGTTCGTAATTGTTTTAAAATGCTTATATCCCTAATGTATTTTGCTTGAAACTGTTTTTTATATTTATACTTAATTTTATTTCACTTACTGCTTACTGGGGTGTAGTAAAGCAATAATGTAAGGGAGAAACTATTAAATACAATTTTGACAAGATTTTCTAGTATGCAACACTTTCAAATTTCAATAGAATATTTTTGTCCTTTAGAATATGAATACGTTGAACTTGTAATATATATTTTTAGGTTTGGATTAAACTTGGTTTTTGAAGTAATTTCTGTAAGAGTATAAAAATAAAGAATCATATTAAAAGGCAAACGTATCATTTAAAAATGCAAGAAAAAATATCTTAAACTCGTATTACGAAGCTGGTTAGACGCGAGTCTGAAAAATATTTAATTTTATAACAGCTCCCCTCGCTTCACCAGCTGAAACCATGTTGACGACATACAGTTGCGAGTATGTGTTTCCTAATCTTAAATGTGAAATTCCCGCTTCTTCCTGTTTGTAGCCGTAGTTCGACGCAAAGCTTTATGACTTTTAATCCTGCCAGGAAAGTATCCTACTCCAATCATGTTTTCGAATGAATGATAAATGAACTTTAGGCCATCCACACTCAGTGTTTTGCAAGACGGCGTAAACAGATATTTCGTTGCGAGTGTGGTAGTTGATAACACACCACGCCCACCAGTAATCATTTTACTCTTCGTAAGACGTCAAGTTTCATCCGAAGAAAGATGTTATTTTTCTGATATCTGACTGACGCCACATTGAACCTTCACTAGTAGACGACTTAGTCAACATTTTGAGGGCTAATCGGCCATGGGGATTAAACACAAAAAACAGATTGGTTTTAATAACAAGCAAGGCACTTACGTCTGTAGCAGTTTGGCTCAGTTTAATATTGTGCACGACAAATACTATGCAGCAATATTTTCAAGATTGAGAATGGAGGCCCTAGCAATATCTCAGAGTAATTGGGACATTATTGCAGAGATCAGTATAAGGATGATATGCCAGAATATTTTCCACTCTTCAGCCGAGTGCGCTCTAATATGAAACTTCGTGGTAGATTAAAACTGTGAGTCGGAACCGGGTTCGAACCTGCGACCTTTATCTTTCGCGGACAACCGCTCTACCGCCTGAGCTATCTCGGCACGCATGGTTGCTTCATGTAGATTCAAGCTGATATACATTTCCTAAAACTGAAGGTTTTTTAGTGACAGTACCTTTCGTCAACTTACCCTACAGGTAGGGTAAGATGACATTCGGATATGGTTATTTCAAATCACGTGATATCTATGTTGATATCTAGGGTGTGAACGGATGATAATGTTTTTCAAGGCCCAAAATATACCATCGTCATTAATATCGAAATAGAAAAAAGTATTTGGGATATTCACGTCCATAAATGCTTCCTGAGAAAATCTGTTCGTCATCGAAATTCTTTTATTGTAGGTTTTAGTCTTATCTGACCAAAGCTGTAACACACCAGTTAAATTCCTCAGAAAGTGGTCGTCAAATGATATGAGAGAAACCAAAGCAATGAGTCCTAGTAAAGTAATACAAAATTATGGCACGAAATGAAGCTAACTTCTACATAACTAGGTATATGCAGTTAAAGAAGTTGAGCAATGCATAGCAACTCGTAAAAACCAACTCAACACTGACGACGAAAATTTATCTCCATCAGTTATTAGAACTGAAGAGTGTTGTCGAGCACGAAACAAATATTAGCTTAACAATATTTACAATGTAAAAATGATTTTGAGATCCATCCCTTCCTGCTATAATAGTCATTTACTGGTTTTCGAAGCAACATACTTAAGTGTTAGTAGCGGTGCATTTAGTTTCTTAATATTTTGTACTCCTTTACATCTCATTTTAAACAGAGGATACGATGTTTACCTACTATTAGATGCGAGGCGGTTATGCTACCGTTCATCATTTCTGAAGCAGAAAATTTTGTTCAAATGTCTGTAAATCTATCGGACCAAACTGCGTGGTCATCAGTCCGTAGCTTACAAACTACTTAAACTAAGGTAAACTAATCTAAGGACAACACACATACCAATGCCCTTGGGAGGACTCGAACTTCCGACGGCGAGCAACCGCGCGCTCCGCAGCGAGGCGCCTTAGACCGCTCGGCTACTTCACCGCGGCAGAAAATTTTGTTTTCAAGGGGTAAAATGTGCCGTGTGCCTAGTCTTCCATGTCTTAGGTACCGTTCATCTATATCTACCTGGACACTCCGCAAATCAGGGTTCATAGCGCAGTCCTCCCTCGATCATGGGTGTGTGTGAAGTGTAAGTGTAAGTGAATTTAAATAATCTGTATGTCTATGGGCCGATGACCTTTGCAGTTTAGAGTACAAACATTTGAGAATGTGTTCATCGAACCATTCATACGATTTATATACTACTAACTGAAAACCCGGCGATGCCCGGGTATTTATTTATTTATTCATTCGAGCCTTGAGTCAGTACTTTTCCTGTCCACTCTCTCTCTATCCATCTCCTTTTTTCTAAAAACATGTTACATTTATCAGAGAATATATAAGAAGTCACACATAAAAATGCACTCGTTTCAAAGAATACAATCACGAAATTCAACAATAATGACTGTAATAATATCACATATCGATCACTTGATGTAATGCTCTAAACGTCAAATCGATTTTTTTTAAAATGAAATGTATTAAAAGATTTTTCTTTTTTACTGCTTTATTTATTTATTCTTATATTTCCTTATTCGTATGCTTATCCTTAAAGAGCTGAAGACGTTGTGGCACGCATAGACCAAAGATATGGTCTGTGGCATCACGTTTCGCTGTATGTAACCTCCTTGCTATAGAGTCGCAAACGTCATCGCTGGCCTTCAGTCCGAATTTTTTATAATTTGACGACTTTCAACCACCATATCTTCCACCCCCTTATAGGTACCGACATGGAACTGCTGTGGTGTGCAACGGGAGACTTAGGACATACACACAGATCATTCGTTTGTGTTCTGTAGTTTTCGCTGCAGAACGAAATATTAACCCTTAACTGCATGATTTTTTTAATTTCAAAAGAAAAATTATTTTTGTGTTTTATAAGTTGTACAAACAAAGGGAAAAATAGTAAAAAAATTCCCATGTCGCTAGTTTTCCAAAAAAGTAAATATGCAACATACAAAAACTTGTTATATAATTTTCAAAGTTGGATAGTATAAACAACTTTTTGGGCTTATTATGATTCTTCATATCTGTCTTAAGTGGTGTGACTTTTTTTCCTCCTTGCAAAACTAACTCTTTATATGGAAAACAAAGCGTCAAAATCTGCAATATCTACAGTTTTCTCCAAACACAAGGAAAGATGTTAACAGAAGTTCACACTTCAGCCAACCACGACGCAAAAAACGCCACAGATACTTTCTACAAACTCTACTGCATCTGTTAAACAAGTTTTAGGTTACGAAATTCCCACTAGAGGCGGGTAAAACACTATTACAATCGATGTTGCAGATATGCAACACCATGCATTTAAGGGTTAACACACACACACACACACTCACACACACACACACACACACACACGTAGAATTTTATATCCACCTATAACTTTCCATCCCAATATTCTCCACCCTTTTATCATTATCAACCCTCAAGCAACAATGCAACCAATAAAACCAATTTCAAAGAGTAAATATAATTTTCAAAGAGTAATTATTGTTCCGCATTTCCCGTTATAGTCTTCAAATTACTAAATATCTATCAGATCGCTGTAAAACCGTGCCTAAAACACTCCTCAGGTATAAATTAGTAACTGTACAAATATTTAAGCCTCTGTGTCTTGTTATTGGTGCATGATAAGCGTTCACCAAACAGACATATATATATATATATATATATATATATATATATATATATATATATATGATCGCCATAAAACCGTGCCTAAAGCCTTCCCCGTGTAGACATTAGTAACTGTACAAATTTTTAGCTCTGTTTGTCTTGTGGTTGAGACGTGATAAACGTACACCGAACAGACATTCACATTTATATATATAGATTCCAATCGCTAATAGGACGCGGAAAAAAAGAACTCTCTTCCTTTCTAGCTGTGATTAATGTAATATTGTTTTGATGATCATTTCAAATGTTTTTAATGCCAAGAGATCAAACTTCTGTGATAATCGGTTCTTGAAATTATACACTACTTAAACATACTAAGGACAACACTCACCCATGGCCAATGCAGAACTTGAAACTCGGAAAGAACGGCCGCGCGACCCGTACGGTGGCGGACCAAACTACACGGCATTTCCCTCGCGGAGTAGGTGGTAGTAAAGGGTACATTTTTGCATACGGGTGAGAAGGTTCGCCATTTCGTTAGTATATCTCGCCGCAAGGAGAATCCCAACTGGTGCATCATTTCAGTGACACTCTCACTCCAGAATCGCGATAATACAAAATGCGTTGCCCTTATTCCATCTATTTGGATGTTTTCTGTCAGTCCTACTTGGCAAGGATCGCACAGAGCGCCAAAGTACTCCACGAGGATGTCTCTTGGTTCGTCTTCTCCACCATATTTTGTACTGTTATTTCCCACTGATGCAGTACTAGTTTCTATGTATTAAATAGAATTTACGGCCTTCACACTGGACTGATTCATTTTGCAAACGAAGTTTCACATTTTCAGTTATTTAGGGTCAATTGAAATTTTCGTATCCTACAGACATCTGATCTAAATAATTATACAGTTGGTTTTTATTTTCTTGTGAATTTACTAGCATCATCTGCATATAACCAAAAAAGACTACTCAGATTTTCTTCCAGGACATTTATATACGTCAGGAACTGTAGAGGGCCTTTCTATGAGGTATAACGATTTGTCTTGTTTTTAATATGAACTCTCTAATATGAGGCGACATTCCATACCCACTTAAGTTTGATTAATGCCTTTTGTGAGGTAAGGGGTTAAAAGGAAATTTGTTGTCTTCCATTTTTATTAAGAATTAGGTCAAATTTTTACTGAGATGTGGTGTAACACATACTTTATTAAATGTATCTTGCAATAATATCAACTTGACACAGATTTACTACTTTACCGGTTTCTGTTTTGAATCATCATCAGAAAAGTAAATTAGACAGACTGATTACGTTGGTACATTGTCTGCTTCTTATCTATATCAATCAATAAAAAGATTCGTAAAATGTCACTCGACATTGGTTTTGATGATAAATAAAATAAACTTAATAATTAAACGTTGTTTTGTTCATTATCAAGACCTAATGTCAAGTGACATTTTACGAACTTTTTATTGATTGACTTGACGTAGGTGGCGGACAATCTACCAACGTAATCAGTCAGTTTAATTTACTTTCTTGATGATGGTTCAAAACCGAAACCGGCAGTTGTAAATATATAAAATAGCTGATGGTGGGCAATATGCAGTTTTAAAAGTATAATCAGATAGCTTAGGAGCTTGATCACTGGTGAGCAAATACAACAAGTGTAACGGGAAGCAGTTAGGTGCTTTAAATATCTACTTATATTTTACGAAAAATTACATTCTATGGAAACACCCTAATCTTTTTTTTTTTTTTTTTTTTTTTTTTTTTTTTTTTTTTTTTTTTTTTTTTGAAACACCCATTCTTACAACGACTGTAGAAACTAATTACGAGAAATGGTTCTTGTTGATTCATACGAATTACTACGTCAAATAATTATTTACATTGACGAAAGAATCTTTCCTGTTCTGACCGTCACGAGGAAAGTTAATTCAGCGTGTTAGGACCATTGGTTTTTTTGGAAACAAGATGGCTAAGAATGTTAAATATTTTCTACGAAGGAACGGTTGTGGTCGAGGTTTTCTACAACAGCAAACAGCAAAAGAAGATTAGTCCACAACAACTCTTTATTAATAACAACTGATAATACTCAACTAGTATTTGTTGAGTAGATTTTCTTTCTTGAATGAATCCATCTAACCTGTATTGACTAAAACCTACTTAGTCTGTGGCTACCTGAAGCATGTCAGAAAAGTCTGTTTGTATAGCAGCTAGAAGTCACAGTCTGGTAGCTCCGCGATGTCCTGTTCCATCACTGGTTGCTAATTCAGACAGTACGCGGCTACTAACTGGACACCGATGACTGCTTTTCGACGGCAGTCTAAGATGCTTGCACGTGCTGGAACTGACGATCACGGTCTGGCTGCGTACTCTTCACTATCTGTGAACTATGTGGCAGTGCTAACCGCGGAATGACAACTGAAGAGTGGCCCCTTCCCTTAGTTGAGAGCCGGCTTAAAACTGTCCATGGATTAAGCTGATAGGCCGGCGCGCGTAGCGTGCCATAGACTATACGTGACCTCGGGCGCCTCCGCAGCAGACTTACTGTTACGCGACCTATCGCGATTTTTCAACTGGCGCGGTATCTCTGAGGAACCTTTGGCGGCGTGGCGATACGTTAAGCCACAACAAATATTTTCGTGGGAGACTGAAGTAAACTAAGAACATGTAAACTCTCCTCTTTTCTGGCAAATAAATTGATTGAACAATGGATTTTATTTCCGACCAGACACTTGAGAATAAGGCGGACTCAACAATTTACCAAACTTCTTAATGTCGCATTTGCTGTTCGTTGAATATAATATGAGACGCCTGTGACGGATATATACAGACTGAAGCATTGTGTGACAATTTATACGGAGGCCGGGATTCGAGTACGGGTGTCCTGGTCACTAGGCAGTTCCGCTAACCACTCTGCCACCTTGGCACAGTGGTTTCGTACAACTGCAAAAATTTACCTCATGAGCAGGTGAAAAGTCGTTTAATGTTGTGCTTTTAGCGGATTTATTGGCGTTTCTCTCCTATACTACCACCTTTATGTCGTACTTCTTTCATACATATACGGCCATGTAGCTTTCCAAATTCAGTTCAGTATAGAAGTCTTCAGTTACTACTTAAGTGCAAACCTTTCTGTAGGACGATATCTCTAAGTAAATGTTTGTAGTATTTAACTATAATCTGTTTTCCCTTAAAGTAATTTGATTTACATCCTTACCACTAACAATTATTTGCGGTTGTTGTTACTAATAAACAAATTTGTGTGATAAGACAAATAATTTTAAAGTTTTCATCCTTAGAGAAACTAGTATTAACTAACTATTTTACATAAGTTACGTGACAATTTCGGTTTGATGATGTCGACAAGGGCAGTACGACACTGACACTTCATAGACATTCTTACTGTATGTTTGGTTTGACCGAATCGGAGAGGAGTTTCTGGCTTATCCTGACTAAGAGAAGGGATAGATTGGTTGGAGACATTCCGAGACATCAAGGAATTGTCAATTTAGCATTAGAAGGAAGCGTGTGGGCTAAAAATCGTAGAGGGAGACCAAGGTATGACTACAGTAAGCAGATTCCAAAGGATGTAGGTTACCGAACGTATTATCATGTGAAGAGACTTGCATAGGACAGGGTAGCGTGGAGAGCTGCATCAAACCAGTCTGCGGACTGAAGACCACAACAACAACAACAACAACAACAACAACAAAAACTCTGTTAGCGATCGTCGGAAAAACAGGAACTGCTTTCTTATGTTTTCATGTGGCATGCAGTAAAAAATGTTCAAATGTTTGTATAGCTTATGGGACTTAACTACGGGGTCATCAGTCCCTAAACTTACAAACTACTTATGAACTAACTAATACTAACGACGGCACAAATATTCATGCCCGAGGAGGGATTCGAACCCCCGACCGTAGTGGCCGTGCAGACCGTGACTGGAGCGCCTCAGTCCCCTCGGCCACCGCGGCCGGCATCGAGTAAAGAGGATTGGAAATGTAACAGAGGCGATACTGATGTGTAAAGAACAAATCCGATGTAGAATCACCTTACCACGAGCGGTGATCCTTAAAGACATAGGGTAATCCATTGTATACGGTTACCGATCCCTATAAGGCAACTCAACATTGGTTTTGTTCTTTTCACATCATTACTACGTCTTTCCTTCACTAATTCTCATGACTCTACCCTTTATTGGGCTACATAAACACCAAATACAGGAAACATCCATATACCGCAAACAAACTTAAGATGTCACACCGCGGAGAGCTTTGTTTACCATTACTACAATCAACACAAGAAAGCCCATGTCCCACTCCCCGCCCCCCCCCCCCCGCGTCCATTATGTAATTCAATGTTGTAATTCTCGTGTAAATTCTGTCACACAGATAATTTGAGGATTCCCTGGAAAAGAGCGAAACGCCTCATTAAATAATAATAAAACAGTCTGCAACCAAGACAGCTTTTATTGAAGAAATATTTATTTCATTGGTTTCTGTATACAATGAATTGGAAATCATTTTAAATTAAAGTATTTTACAAATAAAGCATGTTACTTTGACAAATTGGTTAATCTGTGGTTTGACCACCACGAAAATGACGGCGGAGTTCATGTGTCTGTTGCCGCAAAAGTGCTGTAGGTCGTCTGTTAGTATCTATGAAATGCAGATTCGTTACGTTGAATAAATAGATGTGTTGTCGGTTTTGTGGTCTTCAGTCCGGAGACTGGTTTGATGCAGCTCTCCACAATACCCAAGCCTGAGCAAGCCTCTTCAACGACACATAAGACGGCAACCTACATCTGTCTGAATCTGCTTACTGTATTCATCTCTTGGGCTTCCTCTGCGGTTTTTACCCCACACACTTTCCTCCAACGCTAAATTCACAATTCCTTGATGTCTAAGAATGTGTTCTACCACTCGATCCCTTCTTTTTTTAGTCAAGGTGTGCCAGAAATTTCTTTTCTCTCCAATTCTGTTCAGTACCTCCTCATTAGTTACGCGATCCACCCACCTAATATTCAGCATTCTTCTGTAGCACCACATTTCAAAAGCCTCTATCTTCCTGTCCGCACTATTTGTCGTCCATGTTTCATTCCCATAAAAGGCAACACTCCACACAAATGCCTTCAGAAAGGAATTCCTTAGGCTTAAATCAATATTCGAGGTTAACAAATTTCTCTTTTTCAAGAAAAATTTCTACTCGTTGCCATTCTGCATTCTATATCCTCTGTACTTCGACAATCATTTGTTATTTTACTGCCCAAGTAACAAAACTCGTCTACCTCCTTTATTGTTTCATTACCTATTCTAATTCCTTCAGCATCACCTGATTTTCTTACACTGCACTCCATTACCCTACTTTTGCTCTTGTTAATGTTCATCTTATATGCACCTATTAGCACACTGTCCATTCCATTCAACTGCTCTTCCAGATCCTTTGCTGTCTCTGACAGAATTACTATATCGTCGGCAAAACGCAGTGTTTTTAATTCTTCACCCTGAACTTTAATTTCATCTGCAAATTTCTCCTTGCTTTCCTTTATAGCTTGCTCAATGTACAAAGTGAATAACAATGGAGGAAGGCTACAACCCTGTCTTACTCCCTTCCCAACCACTGCATCTCTTCCATGCCCTTCAACTCTGACAATCGCTGTCTGGTTTTTGTACAAGTTGTAAATAACCTTACGCTCCATATATTTTACTCCTGCTTGCTTCAGAACGTGAAAGAGTTTATTCCAATCAACATTGTCAAAAGCCTTCTCCAAATCTGCAAAAGCTAGATATGTAGGTTTGCCTTTTCTTAATCTATCTTCTAGGATAAGCCGTAAAGTGAGGATTGCCTCCCGTGTTCCTACATTTCTCCTGAACCCAAACTGATCTTCCCCGAGGTCGGTTTCTACCAGCTTCTCCATCTTTCTGTAAATAATTCGTGTTAATATTTTGCAATAATGACTTATTAAACTGATGGTTCTGTAATTTTCACACCTGTCTGCGCCTGCTTTATTTGGAATGGGGATTATAACATTTTTCTTGAAGTCTGAGGGTACTTCGCCTGTCTCATGTATCTTACACACCAGGTGAAACAGTTTTGTCGTGGCTGGTTCTCCCAGAGACTTCAGTAACTCCATGGGCCTTGTTTCGACTTAGGTCTTTGAGTGCTCTGTCAAATTCATCTCTCATTATAGTAGCTCCTATTTAATCCTCATCTACTTCTCCTACCCTTCCTAAAATATTGCCTCTAAGTTAATTTCCTTCGTAAAGACTCTCTATATACTCTTTCCACGTTTCAGCTTTCGCTTCTTTGCTGAGAATTGGTTTTCCATCTGTGTTTCGATATTCATAGAGCTGTTTTTGTTATCTCCAAATCTAGAAGGCAAATGCAAGGATGTTGAAGAATGTTTAAATATGGGGAAAATAGATACAGCCTACAGGAAAATAAACGAGACATTTGGAGATAAGAAAAACAGCTCTTTCTAATCTCTAAATATCTCTTTCATCTTCCTGTAGGCTGTATTTATTTTTTCCTGTTTATACATTCTTCTACATCCTTGCATTTGCCTTCTAGCCACTTGTAGTGTAATAGCTTGCCTGACTATTTAGGTTTGAAAAATTGGCCATACAGAAGTTGCTGAACTATTTTAAAATAATAATCAGTGACTAAGCCTTCAATGTAGACGAACTGTTAATTAAAAAAAAAGAAATGAAGTGAAATGGCCAAACATTTATTTGTTCGAAACATCTTGCAGAGCAAGCAACCTACAGAATTCGACGAATAGTTACCTTAAACAGCGGTGTAGTTGATCTCGTTGATAAGCAGTAGTGAGATTGGCTGTAATCCGCGTAACTATCCGCCGACATTGGATGGAGGTTCGGAATATTAAGATTCAATCCACGTGTAGAATAATTTTGAAAGAAGGTAATTTAGTGAATGAAAATTAATAATTAATACAGATTAATGGCTAATCAGACTTCGAAATGTTCATTACATAAACGTGATTGCAGGTTCTAAGCCAATAATCATTGCAAAATGTTTAATTACAGTCAAAGATACTATGGCAAGCTACACGAGATACGTAAGTTTAACACGATTAATTACCGAACCATCCAAAGTCGTAATAGTTAGTTATACTTGAAAACAGCATGATCACTAAATGGAGGGACTGGAAGAATAACTAACTAACTGAACAACTGACTGAAGTTAACTTCAAATAAAGGGATTTATTAATTTGAACAGAAAGCAATTACTGCATACCTGAGTATCCATTTTATATCTGAGGATTTTGTACAATCAGTTAAGAACGATAATCAATAGTTAATAATGTTCGTTTCAACATATTATAATTCAGACAACAGAACAATCAGAACAGAGCAGACAATAGAACAGAGCAGACACTAGAACAGAGAGCGAGTACGATGGGATTATTACTTTTATAGTAAAAGTCGGAGATTTTAATTAGTTACACTGATATTATAATTAGAGTTTCTTTGTATATCTTTTACGTAGCTCAAGGCAGAAAACATGAATTGAATATTTATCCTAATTACATTTTAGCTGATTTAATATTTCAAATGACTTTAACATATGTTATTTACGGGGCTCTTGCTACATGGTATTATTAAACACTCCTACTTAGCCATTTTGCACTTCCTGTCAATCTCATTTTTAAGTCGTCTGTACTCCATTTTGCCTGTTTCATTTACCGCATTTTTATATTTTCTCCTTTCATCGATTAAATTTAGTATGTCCTGTGATATCCAAGGATTTTTGTAGGTCTTGCGTCCCTACCTATTTTGACCTCTGCTGCCTTCACTATTTCGTCTCTCAATGCTACCCATTCCTCCTCTACTGTTATATTTTCTCCCTTTCCTGTCAATTGTTGCCTAAAGCTCCCTCTGAAATTCTCAAGAACTTCAGGTTCCTTCAGTTTATCCGGGTCCCATCTCCTTATTTTCCTACCTTTCTGCAGTTTTTCAGTTTCAGCCTACAATTTATGACCAATAAGTTATGGTCAGAGATTATATGTGCCCCTGGGTATGTCTTACAGTTAAATACCTTGTTCCGAAATCTATGTCTTACCATTATAAAATCTATCTTGTATCGCCCGGTGTCTCCTGGTCTTTTCCACGTATACAACCTTCTTTCGTGATTCTTAAACCAGTTGTTTGTTATAACTTAATTACGTTCCGTGCAAAACTCTACCAGGCGGCTTCCTCTTTCATTAAGATCTTATTCATAAATAGATATGACGTGTGTAATCGAAAGAAATACCAAACACATGAGAAAAGTACAGAATCGTTTATAGACTGACTGCCTTAGCACTTTTGTGGGCAAAATAGATGGGGAAGGAAACTGAATTTTCTTAGGTACGAAGTATGATTGCCTTAATACGTAATTACAATTTTACAACTCGTTTAAGTTTACAATCTATAGCTTACTCAAACCAGCAAGTGGGAAGTATTTTTCCCACGGGAACTTTTCATAAGGAGGAAATATAATGTCAATACCTCTTTTGAAAGAAAATATTTATTGATATATTTTTATAAAATGACAGAAACAGTTGAAAATAACACAGTATTGAATAAAAACAAATTATTTCCCATGAAAGTGCCTGAAACATCGTGAAACATGGATCTACACACAGCGGTACCTTACAAGCTGCGCACATGTAGCGAGTTCCCTTTCTATCTGCTTATACCTGCAAAGCCTGCATCTCCTATTAGTGCCTCCCAAAATAGTATGATGGTTTCCAGCCTGTGACAGCCGGACGTTCACAGAAACTACTCCCTTTTTGCAAGGTATGTTGGTATTTTGCCATGACATTTCCCATTAGAGTTGCCGCGACGGAGTAGCCGTGCCCACTGAGGCGCCGTGCTGCGGTGCGCGCGGCCGTTCGCCGTCGGAGATTCGAGTTCTCCCTCTGGCATGGGTGAATGTGTTGTTCTTAGGTTATTTTAACGTAGTTAAAAGAGCTTTGCGCTATCGACAACATGCGTAATGGGCTAGTGATAACACTGAGTCGGCACCCATTTCAGTGTCCATTCTGCCATACGTTCGCAGCACTTCCAACAAGATTGGCCGAATTTTGCGTAAAAACAATGTAAAATGTGTGTTGCGTCCACCTTCTGAAATTAAGGCACTGTTGGGATCCGTTAAGGATGATCTCGGTTTGCGTAAGGGGGGTGTCTACCGTATACCATGTAGCTGTGGCCTGTCAAATGTTGGTCAAACTATTTGGACTATTGAGAACCGTTGTATTGAACATAAACGTCACACACGTTTACAACAGCCAAACAAAGTTGCTGTGGCCGAACACTGTCTTGACACAGGACACCCTATGGAATACAACAAAACGGAAATTCTGGAATGCATTTCCAACTACTGGGAGTGTGTTATCAAGGAAGCGCTAGAAATAAAACTAGGTGACAACATTATGAATAGGGATGCTGGATTCTGCTTAAATTCCGCTTGGGATCCTGCTCTCTCACTTGTCAAAAAACAGAGGGACAAAACTAATCCGACCTCATCAGTCGAGAACTGGTGTTTATTATGGATATTCAGACCGGTTTCATCTTTGGTCGTGTCGGCGCTGTGTGCTTGCTTGCTGAGTGTGTGTTGTCTTTCCTGTTTACTCATTGAAATGGCAGGGTGGTCTCCTGCCGAAATATCGGCCGTCGTCGATTTTGTTACCTGGCAGCATACCCGTACGTTTTTTGAACATGTTATTCGCCAGGAGAAATTAAGAAATCACTTAGTTGAAGTAGTTAGTAAGAGAAGGACTAATAACCAAGCAGTTTAGTCCCATAGATTTACAAACATTTGCCTATTACAATATCCAGCAATGAATGTCGTGCTAATTTCAAACGAAATGTTAACTGATCCTGGTTTGATGTATTGCAATTGTTGATCTTTCACAACAACATAAAAACTGTGCAGTATAGCGAGATCAATCAACAAATGACAACACAGTACCACTGGCAGATACCATATCACGCCCTACTATACACAACTCGACAACAAACGGAAGCATTTGCGCGAAACGGAAAACGATTAGTGGCAATAATTTCAAAACGGAGCCCCACAAATGGCAGAACCTCACAATCCTCAGAAATGAGTATCCCACGGTCGCTTTTCGTTATTTTTAATACTTCCTACCGCCTACGAAAGGTTTAGTACGCCCCCATGTGTGGTACCACATTAAGGAATCTGCTTAATGCACTGGAGTGTCCTAGTTGCGCATCCAAGGCCGTAGAAGAAAAACAGCGACGTAAAGGAAACAAGCGCGAAAACACGTCCCGCAATATTGTGTTAGTGCGATTCGTAACTGTGCAAAGGTCATGGGAATCGTGTCGGTATGGCGAGCCTCCGCTAACGTCACGGCACGCTCTGATGGCGTCACGTGTGGATGCCACTGCTAGCTAGATAACAGCGCCCTCTATATATTGGGCCGGAACAGTGGTCACAGTACAGCATGACGGCGTCTCGATAGCTCGTGGCACCAGCAAACAGCGCCATGGCGTCTGCTAAAGTCATGGTGAATATCTGCTGCTGCCGCTGTTCTCTGCTAGTCATGTTCGGATCTTATATTCGGCTGAGGATTCGAACCCAGGCACTTACAGGCAACATTCTTATTGACTCAGCTATCAAGGGTAGCTCCGTCAATAAGAGCAATGCTCACAGCGGTAGAGCGCTCGAGTTCGAGGACCGTTCAGCGCACAATTTTAATATGCTGTTAATTTAGCAACATTGCGGGGCCGACTGATAGCTTTAAACTTTTTTTCGTCAGCGTTTGTCGCCATTTTTCTTTATATTGAGCTCTGACAGGCTGGAGACCCGCTCTCAGTACTTAAAGGGTTTCTAGCTAACGTTGCTCGGGTGTCACAATTGGTCAGTTACGACTGAATGAAAATGCGCGCAGTGCTAAATTTTCGTGGCGTGCTACCAATGTCAGTGAAGATGCCCGTCCTTCATCTTCTCAGCGATAGGTGTCAATCAGTAATGCCTGTAAATTTCATCGATCACATGGTCACACCGGTGTGCAACGAAATATTTTGATTTTCGTTGTAACAAGTCGTTGCTCTGCTGTTCACTTATTAGACATCTTTCTACACCGTTCATGGCATCTGGACAGATTGTAGGATGAAGTACATTTTCAACTTGTGCCTGTACTGGATATTCTTCTCATAAGGCATAAGAGTCAATATCCGCAATTTAGCGCATATAATGGGAAAACTTTTATTTAAATTTTAATTTTTATTTATTTTTTTAATTTCATGGTTGAATGACCGTTCAATTGTGGTGCTTCAGTCAAACATCTAGACGATATTATTTTATTTTTAGCAGATCTGTATTATGATTAATAAAATGTAAACTACAGGGTGTCTCATGAAAGACGCCTGCCAGGCGTCCGCGGATCGCGCGGTAAGGCGACCGCGACCGCATCCGCCGGCCATGGCAGCGCCAGGTTCTCTGACTCTATTGTGCCGCGGGCTCATACACTGAGTTAAAGTCTAAAAAACATTGTCATCTGAGTAACCTAAGCTTACCTTTATTTACAGTAGATGTTCAATATCATGTCCCTCTATGGAAAGAGCGGCCTAACATCTCTTGAACACATTTGCGAACACTCGACGAATTTCGGCTGCTGAAATCTGGGAAATGACTAGTGGAATCCTGTCGTCCAACTCTTTGAGTATATGGGGATTGCTTGTCTTTCAACATTTCCCGAAGATAAAAGTCACAGGGATTTAGGTCTGGAGAACGATGAGGCCAGTCAACTATCCTATCATAAAAAAACACTTCGTATTGCTGCCATAGAAGCATTGGCAACTTGTGGTCTTGCACTGTCCTGCATGAAATAACCGTACAGCTTTTCGTTGGGTGAAAGTTCTTGAAAAAATGTATGCAGGATATTGTTCACATACCTGTCAGAATTTATAGTTTCGTGAAAAAAGATTCGACTAGTCATTTCCCAGATTTCGGCAGCCGAAATTCGTCGAGTGTTCGCAAATGTGTTCAAGAGATGTCAGGGCACTCTTTCCACAGGGAGACATCATTTTGAACATCTTCTGTAAATAAAGGTAAGCTTAGGCTACTCAGATGGCAATGTTTTTTTTAGACTTTAACTCAGTGTATGTGCCCGCGGCACGAGTCCGAGAATCGGGCGCTGCCATGGCTGGAGGATGCGGTGGCGGCGGCGGCCGGGAGCCGTACCGCGCTATCCGCGGACGTCTGCCTGGCGTCTTTCGTGAGACACCCTGTATTAGCAGAATGTTACTTTTAAATGTTGTGAGAAGTTTTTCCGTGAACGAATTAGATTCATTTTTTTTCTTCGCAGAAAGTAACGTTTGATTGCTATCTGTCAGAGTACATTTCTAAGGAGAGTACTAGGTACCATGAACGTCCTATTCACGTCCTCTCGCAATACGGATTAAAAAATTAGTAACGCCGTAACGTCGACGGTTAATTAAGTTAAAAAATATCCTCAATTCAAAATATCCTCGCTGATAGGACGAAACGTGAGACCTCTCCAAGAAATCATTTCGACCTCGGCTGAATAGCACTGAATACTGGACTAACTGTGACATTTACAGAGGCGACAGTTTACATTTCACTAATCGAGGAAGGCTGTTTTTACAAAAAATAACATGTTGTAGCCATACGAAGGATCTACTTTGTTGCAGTAGCTATCTGCCAGAAGAGATGCTGTACACAGTAATTCTCGTCTTATCAACTACTTTTCTACTTCTTCGCTATTCTCGTTACTACGAAAACAGAAATGGAGTCGCAAAAGTACAGCACCAGAAAATTTACTTTTCAATCTTCTAGTCTTGTTTTCAGGACTTCAACAAGCAAAACTTGTTGAGTAGTATTCTGTGAGTGTTTCAGTGATCTGAATAGAGCCTTTCGTGTGTAAGAAAATGCTCAGACACTTTTACAGTTTCGATAATGATAATCATTAAGATAGTGTAAATAAAAGTTCAAAAGCGAGAACAGTTGAAGACTTCCTATACATGACTGTAAGAAGGTAAAAGGTAAAGGTCTACGTGGCAATGAACCTCTATTTTGTGTTTTACAAAAATTAATCAGTCGTGTGGCTTAAGAATTCGAAGTCTGGGAAAGGTAGGTGTAGTGGTTAGTCAAATTGATTTTCAACGACCCTATCGTTTTCCCACATCTTTTCCAGTGCGAGTACGAACTGTTGGGTTGGGTTGGGTTGTTTGGTTGGGATAGGGGGACTAAACTACTGAGGTTATCAGTCCCCTGGTGGTGAGGGGAAAGAGTGAGGATAGGAAAGGAGGGGAGGGGGAAAGTAAATGCAGTCCAGGAAGTAAAGGAAGAAGGAAAGCAGACTGCATTAGCTCGGGGCCCAGTGTTCGCCACGCACGTACTCACGAAAGAACCGTGTGCCCCCTGGGGTAAAACAGTATAGAGAAAAGAGGAGGAATCTAGACAAGTTCCACCTTTCTCATAAAAATTTCGTGTAGTGTAGGGAAAGTTGAATCGTATAAGCTGGCTGAATTTTTGAAAACCATTTTAATAATCATGCACTGTGTTGTACAGATTTTTAAGTTACATAACAACGTTTTTCCCTCTCAGAACCGTCCGCTGATCGACCCTTCGGAGCTCCTGCGTCCGGAGCCCATCCACGCCGGGAAGCCGATCGCCCACTTCAGGGACTACACCATCGACGACACGGACCCCATCAAGGAGCGAGTGCGCAAGCTGTACTACGACATACCAGACCGTCGACTTCGTCAAGAGTAAGTCCAGTCTGGGTAACCATAACTCACACGATTTGTCCAATTGTTTTTCTCATGTATATAAATTGTGTATTTTACAGAACAGCAGGCCAAGTGGCTGAAGTTCGACAAGTTCCGCGCGCCCATGATGGACACGCTGGAGAGGCTGAGCGACATGCTGGACCAGAGTGACCCGGACGTCAACGTGCCCAACATCGTGCACGCCTTCCAGGCGGCCGAGCGCATCCCAGAGGACCACCCCGACTGCGACTGACTGCAGCTCACCGGCCTGCTCCACGACATGGGCAAGGTGGGACAACTGATCTTCATTGAGACAAGATTATTAATGCCATAAGGTAGTATTTCGTATAAACGGTATTCGCTTCCCTTCCTTATTCTACAAAACTTTATTTTCGGACGATTTATATTTCGAGTTGCAGACTGAGTTTTAAAGATATCACCTATTTATGAACTAGAAACGATTAGATCAGCTTCTTTATTATTTACATACAATAATCACTGTAAGGTCCTTTTGAGAATACTAGTTAGCGTTCTGTTACAAAAACCATTCTAGAATTTGAGATATCTATACAGGAAACTCTATAGTTATCTCAAATAACATATCCGTGGGACGTTGCATATTTCCCTGAGCACAAGAGAGAAGGAATCTGACATACAACTAGAAACCTAGGTCATTTTAAAATAAAGTGAAACAATTACATTACGCAGATGCCGTAATTGAATCACTTCTGTTACTTTTTTAGTTGTATACAATTGTAACTGAACGATTGTTAATAAAACACTGATGTAACATCTGAGAAGGATATTGTATGATAATCAGAACGTTCGTGAGTATCCCACCTTGTTGTTGGTGTGATTGTTGTGGTGTTTAGTCCGGGGACTGGTTTGATGCAGCTCTCCACCCGTCTCTGCAGCAAGCCTCTTTACATAAGCTCGGCAAACCACATCGAACTAAATCTGCCTGCTATACTCGTCTCTTGGTTTCTCTCTGCAACTTTTCCACCACACACTTTCCTCCAATGATAAATTTGCGATTCTTTGGTGTATAAGAATGTGTCCTACCAATCGATCTCATCTTTTTCAAGCTATGCCAAAATTCCCTCTTATCCCCAATTAATTTCAGTACTTCTTCATTAGTTACGCGATCTACCCAACTAATCTTCAGCATTCTTCTGTAGCACCATATTTCAAAAGCCTCTATCCTCTTCCTGTCTAAACTATTTATTGTCCAAGTTTCACTCCCGTACAAAGCAACACTCCACATATACACTTTCAGAAGAGACTTCCAGAGACATTAAAATTCCATGTTAGCAAATTTCTCTTTTTCGAAAAAAACTTTTCTTATCATTGCCATTCTGCATTTTATATCCTCTGTACTCCGACCATCGAATGTTATTTTACTTTCCAAGTAGCAAATCTCATCTACTGCCTTTATTATTTCGTTATCTAATCTAATTCCTTGAGCATCGCCTGATTTTATAAGACTGCATCCCATTACCCTTATTTTACTCTTGTTAATTTTCACCTTATACGCTCCTTTCAGCACATTGTCCATTCCGTTCAACTTCTCCCAGCTTAACACAATGAAAATTGATTTACACAAGTTTGTACTATAGGTTGTGCATCAAATTCGGATCATTGAACATATTTCAAATTGAATATAACAAGGTAATGTCTATAGTGGAGCTAACATTTTAGCTCTTTATAAATTTGAAATTCATTTCCATCAAACAAGATTCACGCCGTTAAGCAAAACAGTGCTTTCTGAGTCATCAGTCTCACAACTCGTTTGACGCGATCTGCCAAGAATTACTCTCCTGTGCCTAGCTCTTAATTACAAAGCAGGACGATTTCAAGTCTTTATCTTCCCGTACAGTTTACACCCTGTACAGCTCCCTCTAGCAGCATAGACGTTATTCCATATGTTCCTTTCTTCGATTGTTCTACGAGGACCCTCCTCATTCGCTTTATCAGTTCACCAGTTTTTCAACATTGTTATGCACCTCGTCATTTCAAATGCTTCGATCCTCTTCTGTTCCGGTTTCCCATTATCTCCATACCAAGCGAAGCTCCAAATGTACATTGCCATATATTTCTCCCTCCATTTAAGGCCACTTTTTAACAGCTACAGCCTACTATTGGTCACTCGCCACTTTTTATGTCTTCCTTCCATCGTCAGTCACAGATTATTTGACTTCTAAGGTGAGCGAATTCGTTAACTCTATACATGTCGTGAATACAAATTTTTATATTAAGTTTTTCGCTACTTCCTTTCTATTACTTCTCGGTACTTTTGTCTTTTTGCGGTTTACTCACAGTACCTAATCTGTGCTCATTAGATGATTCATTCCATTTTACAGAACCTTGACATTAATGAGGATAGAGACGTATTTGCTCTTAGCCATTGATTTCAGAGACCTGTCTTGATGCAGTTCTACTGTTGCAGATAATGGCGTTCTCCGACGAGCCGCAGTGGCTGTCACTGGAGACACTTTCCCGGTTGGCTGCGCCTGGGCCGACTCCATTGTCTACAGAAGCACCACATTCCACGACAACCCGGACACCTACAACCCCAACTACAAGTAAGCGAACCTCCACTTGCTTGCCATGTAGAGGCTAGTCTTTCATTACCACACTATATTGAAACCATTGTTGCTTTACAGCATCAAGTACGGCATGTACGCTCCCAACTGCGGCCTGGACAACGTGCTGATTGCCTGGGGCCACGACGAGTACGTGTACCGCCTGCTGAAGCACAACGGCTCCAAGCTGCCGGAGATGGGCCACAAGATCATCCGTTACCACTCCTTCTACCCGTGGCACTTGTCCGGCGACTACATGCACCTCTGCAACGACCAGGACATGCAGACCCTCAAGTAGGTGCTCGAGTTCAAGTGAGTGTAAAGAAAACATATATCCATCATCTCATTCACCACGACTTATCTCTAAGGTAAACTGAGAGAAAAAAAAAAAAAAAAAAAAAAAAAAAAAAAAAAAAAAAAAAAAAAAAAAAAAAAAAAAACGGTTAAACATGTTTTTTCTGCAATTGGATGACACAATCATACGTCTAATGTAGGTAAACATATCTCTTTCCCTTAGGGCTGTAACTTTCTCTGACATACAGAGTGTCCAGAAAAGGACTCCATGATTTCAAAATTAATTATCTCGAAAACAAAGATCGATAGAGGAATGCAGGCGCTGTAATCGCCATACGTAATGCCTAGTATAATTAGTGATCCGAAGCCCAGAGCGATCAGTTCCACTAATGAAACGTGAAAGGAGGTTAGCGTACCGAAGGAAGAGATTAAAACCATGCACTCCATTGAACAACGCGTTTTTCTGGTGCTAGAGTACCACAGGTTAGAAGAGAGTCTTACGGCAACAAGGCGAAGTTTTCAAGCACAATTTAATGTTCCAAAAGGACCGATGCGAAAACCATTCGTACGCTCTTCGCAAAATTTCAACGAACAGGCAGCGTAACTGATGATCTAGTGGGGCATGTTGGCCGCAAGTAAACCGCAGCTACGCCTGAAAATATCTGGAATTATTGATCGAAATCCAATGTAATCCGTAGTACAATTGCATCTGAGACTGGTTTTAAGCGTTGCAGCACGCAGAAAATACTGAGAAAGGGCCTACACATGTCTCCATTCAAAATTCAAACGCACTAGGCCATACCCGTACGAGCTGTGCAACAAAGGGTTTCCTTTACTAATCAGATACTCACAATGATTGATAGAGAAGGATTTGATCTTGCCTACATCTGGTTTACAGATGAAGCACACTTCCACCTGAATGGATACGTGAATAAGCAGAACTGCCGATTTTGGGGTTCCAAAAAGCCATATTGGTGTGAAGCGAAACCCATGTATTCTCCTAAAGTTACTGTGTGGGCTGCAGTATGCAGCAGAGGCATTATTGGTCCTTTTTTTCTTTCGAGAAACGGTCACTGGTGCACGTTACATTGCAATTTTGGAACAATTTGTCGCCACGCAGCGAGCGTTAGAGGATCGACCAGGTACTGAATGGCTTATGCAAGATGGAGCCCGACCACATCGGACCGAACAAGTGTTTCACTTTCTTGAGGAATACTTCGGGAATCGAGTCATTGCTTTGGAATATCCAAAATTTACTGGTGCAGGCATGGATTGGCCTCCATATTCGCCGGATTTGACTCCCTGTGACTTTTTTTGTGGGGCACAGTGAAAGACAATGGTCTACCCGAAGCATCCCGCCACGCTGGACGAGCTTGAATTGGCGATCACTGTGGCATGTGAATCCATTTCGGTTGAGACACTACGAAATGTGATGGCGAATTTCATTCTTCGTTTGCGCCACCTCTGTAGTGTAACTATTATTTCAAACTGTTGTATAAACTTCTTACAGCTTTCACAATAAACATACCGCTTACTGCATTAATCTATCGATCTTTGTTTTCGAGATATTTAATTTTGAAATCGGGGAGCCCTTTTCTGGACACCCTTCTCTGCCTTATCTGATTTATGAAACTGGGGTAGCTACATGGGATTCTGAACCGCTTTGCTGACGAATGCATGGTCATTGTCTTATCACAGTGTCACCTCAGTCAGTGGGATAAGAAACGTTGTGAAACATTTTGAAGTTTATATTCAGTCAAAATGACCATTTGGATCGAAAGTGGCATATCCTACTCCCCCACCAAATACTGCAGTCAAAATAATTCTCTTGAGACAAATGATATCTTTATCCCAGAACGACATCTCTTTGTTTAGAGATCGATATCAAATTATCTAAAATTATATCTTGTAACGTCCTAAAGATATAAGATTGAACTAGATTAATATTTGTTCCATAGATCATAAACACGACATTTCACAATTACGTGGAACTTGTCAGTTTAATAAATGGTATGTATTTTTAACGGAATTACTAAGTATTACCTGAAAATACATCTAAAGTGTAGAAGGAGTTAATTCCTTTTTAAATACCAGTTGTACATCTGTCAGAGTTTGGTGCTACTCGGTTAGTGACCAAAGACTTTTGTGGCAACTTAAATCACCCCTTTCTGTGCCAAAGAAAGATTTAACCTTCAGTAGTGAAGATCACCCTTTCTTTTAGTGTTGTAGATAAGCACACTGTTATTACTTTTGAATTGGGTCTGATTGTTAGTAACAAATTTCATAATTGAATACATATATTGTGAACCTACTGTGAAGATCCCCAGAGCCTTAAATAAATGCCTGCAGCATGGTATTGGGTGAGCTCTAGCAATTATTCTGATTTCATGCTTTTGTGCAATGAATACCTTTCTACTCAATGTTGAATTGCCCCAGAATACGATACCGTACGAAAACACTGAATGACAATAGACATATAATCTAATATACTGAGATGTGTATCACCAAAATTTGCAACGATCATAATAGCATAAGTAGCTGAACTCAAACGTTTCAGCAGATCTTGAGTGTTTTTCTTTCCAATTCAATTCCTTATCCGTGCAAACACCTAAACAATTTGAATATTCTACCTTAGCTACAGATTTCTGTTCAAAGTCTATATTCACTAATGGTGTCATGCCGTTTGCCGTATTAAACTGTATATACTGGGTTTCATCAAAGTTTAATTAGAGTCCATTTGCAACAAACCACTTAATACTTTTTGGATAGACACCATTTACAATTTCATCAGCTAATTACTGTTTGTCAGGCGTGATAGTTATAATTGTATAGCCAGCAAAAAGAACTTAGCATCTTCGTGAATCTAGAATGGGAAATCATTAATATATATTGAGAACAGCAAAGGACTCAAGACCGAATCTTGTGAGACCCCATTTTTGATAGCTCCACAATAGAGGAATTAGTTCTTTCTTGCATATCATGTGAACTACTTATTTAAACTCTTCCTTTAAATGAGCTTATTGCGTAATTCATAAATACATGTACAGCTTATAGTTAAAATATTTTGTGGTTTTTAATATTTACCTCTTTTATTTCAGTAAGTACGACCTGTACACGAAGAGCGACGAGATCCCTGATATAGAGAAGCTGAAGCCCTGCTACCAGAGCCTCATCGACAAGTACATACCAGGACTCCTCGACTGTTAGAACGACCAGTTCTGTACAAATCCTGCATTCATTGCCAAAGAACTAATTTATTCGTTTCATTGTCAAAGTATGGGTTAATTGTAATACCAAAGTTTGCGTGTTTAATGCTGATATTGTAACAATAATGTACTTGCGAGTATCATAAGTTTGTAAGTTGTACAATTAATGTTTTAGTATAATCGTATGTGGACTACTATTATCCATAGCTCCGGATGTTTTGCGTAGAGCTTCCAGTTATTGTCTCATACAAAGCTTCAACTGCATTCCAATAAGTATTAAACATAACGAGTTTGTGTTTGTCCAATGTGAGAAAGAAATAGTTGTAATGTATATGAAGACTGCTAATGTAATATTAATTGTAATAGTTTGATAATTTTATAAATAAATTAGAATGATAGTAAAAATAATGTTATTTGTAATCTCTTTACCTTTTCCTGTTTTGGGATCCTTTTGACAAAACATTATCGTGGAGAATCTTAATGTGCGAATTTGCTATGGTTATAACTTTTAATAATGGACGTTAACTGAAAATCAGTTGAAGATGGATTGATAATTGTTGAAGAAATGTGAGAGACCCCCTCCCTATCTCTGATCCTTACACCCTGTGGCGTGAAATGTGTTTACTCTGCATCAATTTTTGATAATAAATTACTCGTACCAAGAAGACCAAACTGTGTTAAAGAGAAGAATGACACATAATTTAAATAATTTAAATTAATAGTAGCTGTAGAGTGACTAAGTAACTTCTGCAAATTATTTGTTAAGGTGGGTGAGGAAGAAGGATTGCCGTGGCGGATTAGCCGTACGTACTGAGTGGAGGTGAGGGGTACGCACGGCCGATCTCCGTCTGGGGTTCGAGTCCTCCCTCGGGCATGGGTATATGTGTTGTCCTTGGATTAAGTAGTTTGTCAGCTAGGGACTAATAACCAAGTAGTTGAGTCTCATAAATTTACAATAAATTTAGAAACATGTGAGCATTTGAAAAAGGATTAGGAAGGAAAGGATTGACTTTAGCTGCATTGATACAATGGCGACAAGTGAAAATGTCAGCTGGGCCGGGAATGGAAACCGGGTTTTTTGCTTAGGACCTGTAGTCGCCTTAACCACTTATCTACCCGCGCTCTCCTCCCGTTCGTCATAACTAATCTTAATCTAGCACTGTAACGTTGTAATTACATTGACTTTCTCTCAACTGAAGGTTTTAACGTCGAGCCAGTAGAGGCGCTGGTACTCATATCAGTGGTTCATCAAATTCTGCTATCTAGCGTGATTTTACATTTTATTTGTATTGATATATGTTTTTTGGGAAATATTTTATAAATTTTCTATACAACAGTTTTTAGGATGCATGTTAACAACGACTCCTATCCAATATTCCCGTTAAAATGGCCGGCATGGCTGGCAATTGTATGCTAGTCGCGGAATAAGCATGTGGCCAGTCATGTATACTGCAGCAGCAACTTATTTGTGTGGAATTACTGCAAATGGCTGAAAGCAAAGGGAAAGTACAACAGCCAATTCTCCAGATGACAGCTCTACTGTATGGCTGCCTTACTATGCGCCCACGCCGCGGCCGTGTGGCCAAGCGCATTGAGGCGCTGTGCGAGACCGCTCCCCGTCGGGGGTTCGAATCCCCCCTCGGGCATGGATGTTTGTGCCGTCTTTAGTATAAGGTAGTTCATAAGCAGTTTGTAAGTTTGGGGGACTGATGACCCCGCAGTTAACTCCCTTAAGCTTAACAACAAACAACATTATGGGCCCACATGGGTAAACAATTCTGTAGATAAAATAGTTCGCATTCGAATCTGTGTGTGAGGACTACTCAGGAGGATGTCGTCACACTCAAACACGAAACTGGCATTCTACGGATTGGAGTGTGGAATGTTTGATTAATTCATGGGATAGGTAAGAATGAGAATTTGAAAACGGAAATAGGTGTGAGTTAGATGTTAGATATTGTGTGGATTAGTGAATTTCAGTGGCAGGATGAACAGGATGTCTCGTCTAGTATATATACCAAATCAATTAGATGTAATAAAACGACGAATAATAAATAAAAATATTGGAATACGGGTAATACTCTATTGTTAATAGTACAGTTAAAGCGTTTTAGTTGCCACGACAGTCACTAAGCCAACACTCGCAACGTTGATGAAAGTTTATAAGCGAACTACCTCTCCAGATACTGAGGAAACTGAAAACGTATGGCGAAATAAAAGAAATTATTCAGGGAGTTAAGAGAGAGAAACTCATTTTTGATGCAGCAGTGGAATTTATCAATCCAGTCACTGTCGCTGTCGGGTTTCTTGAACGTGGAACCACCACTGCTCGGCCCAGAAACTCCTCTGTTAGACTCACGAGGAATAATGCCCCCCCCCTCTCATCACCATGGTACCAGTCCCCTCACAATAGAACAATTCAGAACTGAGAATCAAACACGGATACTCAGTACGGCTGTCAGTTATGCCAACAACTTGTTTCTTTGTGCATATTTGTTCCTTCCGCACAAGGGATCGAGTTTGTTCTAGATTCATAGACAATTTCAGGATTAATTTTTTTACTATAGAGAACCACTCAGCTGGTCTAGGACGTGTAGTCCTTGAATTGTACAAGTGTACTGTAAGAAGATGTTAGGTAAAATATAATTTTCAGGTACAATTAAGAAACATAAATTGTGTATATGTTGTCAGTTCTTTTGGATATGTCCGAAAGAAAACACCTAATAGATATAATTATATTTCGATTCAAATAAAGCAGCAACGAGATGATGATTCACGGGTTTTATTGGCGACCAATTTCGGGCAATTATTGAACTTCTTCAGGTATATAATTGGATCCTATATGTTCAGTTTGAACGTGATGGAATGTTCATGCAAGTGGTTGCTACATCATTTGAATTAATATCATACGCAGTTGCTGAGCTGTACAAATTACTTAATATATACAGAGATATATAAAACTGTGTATGATCGGTTATAGCTGCTATAATGGCAGGTTAAACGTGGCGTTATAGTTGGTATACAAGAGGCAGGTCACGACATCACCGAGAGAGCAATGAAGGCCGCGGTGGAGTAGCCGAGCGGTCTAAAGCACCTCGCTGCGGAGCGCGCGGTTGCTCGCCGTAGAGGTTCGAGTCCTCCCTGAGGCGTGGGTGTGTGTGTGTGTTGTCCTTAGGTTAGTTTACCTTAGTTTAAGTAGTTTGTAAGCTACGGACTGATGAGGACGCAGTTTGGTCCGATAGATTTACAAACATTTGAACATTTTTAGAGCAATGAGGTGTGAATTTTCCCGTACCACTTTTTCACCAGTGCACCACGAATATAGGGAAACAGGTAAACATAACTGCGCGCGGAAAAAGATTCTGCAAAAGCGGGACCAACGACGTCTGAAGAGAATCGTTCAGCGTGACAGAAGTGTAACCCTTCCGCAAATTGTTGCGTATTTCATTTCTGAAACTGAATGTTCACTCGTATACCCTTGCTGACTGAATGACACCAAGCTTTACGCCTTGACCGTCAACACCGACATTGGACTGTTGATGGCTGGAAACATTTTATCTGCTCTGACCAATCTCGTTTTATATTACATGGAACGGATGTGTAACCCAAAGAAACTGGTACACTTGCCTAATATCTTGTACGGCCGCCGTGAGCACGCAGAAGTGCCGCAAAACAACGGGGCATGGACTAGACTTGACTGAAGTAGTGCTGCAATTTATACCCGGCATCCTGTAGGGCTGTCGATAAATCCGTAAGAGTATGATCGGTTGAATATCTCATTTGAACAGCAGAGTGGAGTGGAAGGCTTGCCAGATACGTCATGCTGAAACAATCGGGTATTCTACCGGTCATTCGCGTTCTTTCGGACTGTCGCGCATGTGTTCCCTAAGTGCCTGTGTTGTTTCGGACCCCAGATGCGCACATTGTGACGATTTACAGCCCTTGAAACATGAAAGGTTCCCTCGTCAGTAAAAATCACGTCCAGGTACGACTCTGACAGGTGAAACGTACGTACGCATCCTAGCTAATCATCTGCACCCATTCATGTCTATTATGCATGACGACGGACAGTACGACACACATGTTCAGAATTGCTACATTGTGGCTCCAGGAACACTCTTCGATTTTAAACACTTACGGTGATCACCAAACTTACCAGACATTAACATTATTGAGTATAGCTGGCATGTAATCTTTCTGGCTTTCCCGGCGAGGCGTTGTCATACTGAAACAATCGGGTACTCTGCCGGTCATTCGCGTCATACTTGCACGATATATTTCGACTGAGTGTCTCGCAGTCTTAATCAGGTGCTTCCTGGAACTGATCCCACCGTAGTTGAACGCGTCCGGTATTTATGCCCTTGCGATACAAGGCGCGTCAAGTACACCGCCCGTTCTAAGAGTCGACCGATAGGAGCGGCCGTACTGTTTCCCTCTACACGCGGCTGTTCCGGCTGCTTAGCATCGACTGTATGGCAGTTATCTGATGTTAAACTACTTGTATGAAGCCCTAAATGTCCTACAGGTCTTACTAGGCATTCTTCCTTCTTCATATTGCCATCATTTAAGTTTTCTTGTCGTCTTGGAGTGCTGTTCCCGTAGCAATAGCAGTGGCGGAAGTGGTTCCTTCTAGCAACGGCTGGCAACATGAAGAAGGAAGAATGCCTCGCAAGGCCAGTAGGAAATTCAGGGCTTCATACAAGTAGTTTTACATCAGATAACTGCCATACAGTAGATGCTAAGCAGTCGGAACAGCCGCGTGTAGAGGGAAACAGTACGGCCGCTCCTATCGGTCGCCTCATAGCACGGTTGGTGTGCTTGACGCGCCTTGTATCGCAAGGGCATAAATACCGGACGCGTTCAACTACTAGTCCAGTGAAATGGTAGTTTGAAGTCGAAAATTTTGGTGTAATTGTTTTTAGTGGTTTACTTTATGCTTTTTTTAGTGCTGAACACGAATCTGAAGTTTTCCAACAAAAATTCCCTAGGCAAATATGATAAATCAACAAAAAATCACTAAAAATCATATTTGTTTGCGGTTATCAACTCATATTTCATAAAGCAAGTTATTTACACAAAAAGTGGCCGAGTAGTAAAATAAAGAGGAGAAAATTACCTACAACTTATGTCTCTAACATTTTTCTGTAGGTCGTATCGTTTCCACAAAAAACAGTGGTAAAATAAGGAAAATCAGTCATTTTTTGAAAACAGCAAAAATTAACATAAATAAATTGTTTTTATTTCATGAAATTAAACATTATTGTAAATCATAAAACAGACGAAGTTCTGTACAATTTTATGTGATTTATGTGCTGATACGGGCCTTCTTAGACACGGGTTGCGTAATTTCTTCGAAACAGCCCTTCATGTCTTCAACGCCTAAAACAAACAATAAATGCCGTAATCCCAAATACTTCACAATTCACTGAATAGGTATGAAAGCAATACTTATTATGAAACCTTTTTTTCAATGACAAATCTGTAGTAAGTGGAGAAATAAAGGTGCGATAGAATTATTTCTGTATAGTGCTCTAATGGCTCTCAAATAGACGTGTCCTGTCAGGATTTTCTCTGTTGACTGCTGGGCATAAATAGAATTGAACAACTCCTTCAATCCACTACCATCCATGAAGTAGCCCATAGCCTTCAAAAACATCAGGAGATGAAACCCACCTATTCTAATGATGACATTATCAAAATCGGGATCTCATTGTTGGCAAGCTACAATAAATCTTGCCTTTAGAGGCTAGTCGAAGGTCTTGATTTGCAATGTTCTATGAATGCGAATAAAGCTATATATATTGAATTGTGATCAGATGGTGGAGCGTTTATAAATGGTACACAAGCAACAAAAGTTGTATGAAAGGGAAGACTACTTGGGATTTACTCCATGAAGCCACTCCATCCTGGAATTCCAGGCACATCTTTCCACTTGCCATAAAGCCAAAGTAGGTCTGATAAAGAGGGTAATATTGAATCAGGTGATACAAGTAGCCGTTTGAGATCCTCAATGTTGATATTCTTTAACCCAAGAGAACGTGTCTTCTCAAAATGTTTTAAGGAAACAGCTCCCATCTCACCAATTAGTGGAGTTGGTATTGGTTTCTTTACTCGGACAATTCTTTGATCCGTAGCAATGGCATTTCTAGGAGTAATCAAATGTATTCCTCCCATTGCATGGAAGGTATTATACCCATTGAACAGCGTTGTCATGAACAAATTGATGGAAAGCTGTCGGATCTATTTGTAGTGGTGGCCTCATGATTTGTAGTGGTGGCTTCAAGACGAACAGATTCGGAATAAGAGGCGCAAAATCCCAAGGAAGACACATCAATCAGTTTTCGTGATCCATACTTATAAAAGAAAGCTGATAGCCCAATTTGTAACGGGGGAAGCAAATAAATTGGCCTGACAGCACTAATAACAGTGTGGAATGGCTAAAACTTTTTTTTCCATTTTCATCCATGAAAGAGTCTGGAGGAGGATAGTCGTCCACAGCATCGTATCTCTTCAAGAATTACATCAGCTGCTGTCTCAACTAATCTAAGACGTTCTTCCCGTTCTGACGAACGTCTTTCCATGTACCACGCTTCAGTCAAAATCTGATGACCTGTATTTTTGAAACATACGACTGTATTCTGTTTGCTCTTTGATACGATAATATCTTCCCCATATCTATCTAATAAATGTTGTATTGCAGTACTTCTTTCAGGAATGAAGTTGCCCTCTACCTGAGTTATTAGCTGATCTAATGAAAACTGACATTCCTCGTCATTCCTTTCCATAAAATTGAAAAGTTATTCATAGCCCTCTGAATCTCTTCAGCATAAGAGCCAACGGTTTTCTTTTTATCAGCCTTGGGCCTACTAATGTAAAGATTTTTAAAAGATTTATCGTGGTACTTACAGTCAGCAGCCACCATATCTTTTATCGGCTGTATCCTGTTAATAACTGCTGCACCTAAATCATCTCCACGTGGTTGAGCCTGTTTCATAACTGTGTCTTTCATCTCAATTTTCGTCACCAGATGCACCAAATTACGTTTATGAGGAGGCATTCATTGTTGTGACCTTGCGTAATCTTCAGGAATACCTGTTCCACACACAAAACAATGTGTTGTCCAATGGAAATAGTCAGAGGGTGATCTTAATTTTTCTGAAGATGTGCTTGGTTCAGCAGCTTTCTTCAAGTAGGCGGCTATCATTCTTTCATTTATGTAACTTTTCTGGCATAATACATGTACGCCGACAGATGTTTTACCCGCTAAAACAGCCACCTTCCTATCATTTCTTTTTTTACTAGCATCACGTAAAGTTTCTATTCCTTTTTCCTTGACCACTATCACTGCACCCTCACCTAAATCTTTTTCACAAATAAAACACTTATCTCTCGACATTGCGCCTGAGGTGTTGCGCTATATCTCAACGAAAACATTCAAACATGGCTTCATGTCTTTGGGAGAATGGGAAATAACACGATCACGGCAGTGAACGTACACAAACTGGAGAATTGAGGACAGTTCGTTGTTTCGACAGGAAGACCCCCTTCGCCTGTCACAAATTTAAGGGCAGCGGCCGCAAAGGTGAGACGGAGGGGCGGGCCGCAGCCACAGGTAGACGGACGGCGTGGTGCGCGGCCACGAAGGACAAGAAGAGGAGCTGCTGCCATGGTTCGCGTTGAAAGGCAAGGAATTGCTGATAAAATAATCCACCCGAAAAAAATGCAATTTTTTTCTATTTCTCAAAATTTACTGATTTCACCGCTTTTTCAACGCTGTGGAAACCATACGACGTACAAACAAATGTTACCGACATAAATTGTGGGTAATTTTCTCGTCTTCATTTCATTACTGGGCCACTTTTTGTGTAAATAGCTTGCTTTGCAAGTTATAAGCTGAAAACCACTTACAATTGTGATTTTTAGTTGTTTTTTGATGATTTTTCATATTTGCCGGTGGAATTTTTGTTGGAAAACTTCATATTCGTATTCAGCACCCCAAATAACATAAAATAAGCCACTAAAACAATTGGATCAAATTTTTCGACTTTGAGCCCTTTTTTGTGCACGATTTGACTGGACTATACGGGAGGCCGGACGCGAGGACTAAGCCCCTCGACCATCCTTCACACCTATAAATCCATCATGCGCCCCATCCTCTGCTCCTTCCACCTTGCCTGGGTTTCCGCTCCTCCTACCTTTTCTCAGACCCTCCAATTCCTGGAAAGCCACGCCCTCCGTCTCGCCTACCGTATCCGACTCCCCTCCCCCACGCGGATCCTATATGAACTCATCCTCTTCCCTCACCTCCTCCAACACCTTGAACACCTCCGAATCCTGTACGTCACCCGCAAAATAGATTCACGCCATCCCCTTCTTTGCCCCATCCTAACGAACCCTGCGTCTAAGCCACGCCTACACCACTGCATTCCTCCCTCTCTCTACACCTGCACACGCTACATGTCCTCTCCCAAGGCCACTTCCACGCCCTTCCCCTACCGGATGACTCCCTTCGTTCCGAAATTTACCCCTCCTATCAACCCTGATCCTATCCACGTAGCATCAGTGCCCCTTCTTCCCATCCCCTCCGCTTCCCTACCCCGCTTGGCTTTTCCCCTTCCCCACCTGGAATCTCGACAGCCCCCGTCTTTCCTCCCTTTTTATCTCCCCAATCTCCCCCGCGCTTCCTAACCTTTCCCTCCCATCAGTGACGAATTTTAGATACAGTGTCGTCTACAGTGCGTCAGTGTCTCTGTGTGATCCTTTACAGTGCGTCGACAACCACCTCCCTTCTTCAACAGTGTCGACTTGTTAATTCTTCGTTTGTCCAGTGACTGTTCTCAATGTTATTTCACCGCCACCGTGACACTGTTTTTAACTGTCTATATGTCTGTTTCCATCGCCTTGTTCATGTGTTTTATGCCTGCACTATTGTCTCCATTGCCCTGTTTATAATTCATCAATGTTCTCTTCATGCCATGTTTCTCATTCCTCTTGGTTTTACCATCGTGACATGGTTTTCAAGTCATAATTTGTAATGTGCATGTACGCTCGACTGAAGAGCAGCGCCTGATGCTGCTGCCAACCTGCTGACCCTGTCGGCGTGAAAATCACGGTAAAGGAAACCGGTCACCCTATCAAAGAAATTGCTAAAACCTTTTTCGAGCGTGACTGTTAATCTCATTTTTTAAGAAAAAATGTATGCGGTATATGAAGAAGATAAAACACAAAAATTTTGCAACGAGCGCTCTAAAAGCACACGTGTCACTAGTGCGTCATGTTGCCAAAGATGGTGATGGACGCTCTGCTTGAGAAATGATTGCTGGCGGGCGTCACGACCCTAATCCTTGACCCCTGTCGACCCGACGTCCTCGACGCCGCCTCGTGGCGTCGCGACGCCTCAACGTGCTCGCCAGTCACGTGCCGACGCCCTCATCTGCAACACCCTTCGCCAGGAAGCGTCTGTTCACAGCATCTACAAAAGCGTTGTATACAAAAAGAACTGCTAAATGCCGGGGTGCTCAATGATGCGGGATAGCACGCGTAGAATTTGGGGATAAGCAGTTGACAACGGCTAGCCGCTCTTTTTGGCCCACTTTAGGTTACGGTAGTAACACTAAATGTGGGCCTTTGCGACCGTCTTTTGACAGCTCGAAATTTAAATGAAAATAACGGCTTAAGTATTCATCTGACACGAAAATTGAATAACCAAATTTGTAGAGGAGAAAATTGTCTACAACTTTACTCTCTTATGTTTTCTTCATATCTCGTATCGTTTCAGAGATATTTGCAAAAATAACGGACAATTTTCGGATGTCTGTCTGTCTATCTGTCCGTAACATGTTTCCACTTTTTAAGACGAACCGTTCAACCGATCAGCACCAAATTTTACAGACATAATTTTAGGGCGCTAGTGACCAGAACCTCCCTTATTCAGATATTTCGGACAAAAAATACGGTAGTAATAAAAAAAATAAACCGTCTTTATTATAATGACGAAAATTGAATGACCTAATTGGTAGAGTGGGCCGTAAAACATGTCAGTGCGACTTTATTGTAAAATTTTGACTTACTAGCCGCGGGCTAGTATGTTTTCCAATGTTATTTATCTTTTTGACTTGAGCATATCGCTCATAAGCTTACGTCTCATCTAATAATTTTAATCTTCCGATGAAGGCACCCTTAGTTGGTGCCGAAATCTAGATCATATAAAAAGTTCAACTTGTTGGGCCGTTTCTACGATTGTTGTAAATTTAGTACGGTTGTTGCAATTTTTGACATGACATGTTTAAACATTATTTTGTATCTGTTTTAGGTGTCTCTGCAGTCTCCGGTACTTAAATGGGATTTTTTTCGTACTGTTATGGTATCAGTTTTCAGGGAAGTCGGTTTATAAATACATTGTTAACCAAAAAGAAGGTAGAATAACCTGCAGAGCCGGTTTGCAAACTTCGTGTGATATGTTATGGGTCTCGAAACTATAACCATATACTCCGTAGACAAATCCGCTTTGCTTCAGTCACTATATTACTGAAAATAGACTGGAATTCAGATAAAACATCTTTGAGTATTTCACAACAGTTTACGAGTGGTGGCATTTTAAACGTTTGATGCAGTTTGAAGACTAACAACAGCAACTCCAGTTATATACAATGACCGCCCTAGACACGGTTCCATGCCCCTAGTAAACGAATTCGGGGAAAGAAAACTTGTTCCAAATCTCAATTTAAAAATTACAATAGAAATCGGAACTGCTCCCCCTGTACCTCTTTCTACAGTACTTTTGAAATCGTCAAACCACATTAGCATAACCACCGTTCACATAAAGTAACGTAACATTCATCTTTGGTGGCATCCGATCCGATGCACGGCACTTAACAAGGAAGACCGACACTCTGTCAATTAGCTACCTATTAATTCTCGTTAGCGTAACGGTCGAATAGTCTAACCAAATGTTCAAATGTCTGTAAATCTATCGGACCAAACCGCGTGGTCATCAGTCCGTAGCTTACAAACTACTTAAACCTAAGTAAACTAACCTAAGGACAAACACACACACCCAAGCCCCAGGGAGGACTCGAACCTCCACGGCGAGCAACCGCACGCTCCGCAGCGAGATGCTTTAGACCGCTCGGCTACTGCACCGCGGCAATAGTAAAACCGGAGTTGAAAAACGAATATTAAACTGGAAATAACAGATAATGGAACGCACAACCACTCATTCGTGTAAGCCGCGTGTATGGACTCAGAAAATTATACCTATCTGCTGACACATTTATTTTAGCTTAACATTAAAGATTCGCCATGTGGCAGTCGAAGTAATTAAAAATAAATGCATCCATTTTAAACATTTTTATTATTGCTATCATTTGTCTACTTGTTTAAGGATTAGGGTTTTGCAAAATGTTATATGTTTAAGAATGGGGACTCTAGAAAAGCTTATAATTGCACAATTCGTAGCAAATTAATGTGAAAAAATATTACCTGCACAGGTCGAAAAAAGAATCGCTTCAAAACTGTTCCAGAGATTCGACAGGCAGTAAACCGATCCATTAGGAACATCAACAGAACGGGCTCTGCTAATGATATACTACGCCTTCCACATCGCTGGCAACGGGTTCTACGCAACGCTAGTGACTACTTTGAAGTACAATAACAGGTGCAAACATGTAGCGCTTTTCCGTTACTTACTAGATAGAAGCCCGGCGTTGCCCGGGTATTTATTAATTTATTTATTCGAACCTTGAGTTAGTACTTTTCCTACCCACTCTCTCTATCTGTTCATCTCCTTTTTTCTAAAAAAAAAAAAAAAAAAAAAAAAAAAAAAAAAAAAAAAAAAAAAAAAAAAAAAAAAAAAAATGTTGTTACATTTATCAGAGAATCTATAAGAAATCACAGGTAAAAATGTACTCGTTTCGAAGAATCCAATCACGAAATTCAACAATAATGATTGCAATAATATCACAGATGGATCACTTGATGTAATGCGCGAAACGTCAAATCGATTTTTTTTAAAGAGATGTATTAAAAGAAATTTCTTTTTTACTGCTTTATTTATTCATTCTTATATTTCCTTATTCGTATGCTTATCCTTACAGAGAAAGAGCTGAAGACATTGTAGCACGCATAGACCAAAGATATGGTCTGTGGCGTCCCGTTTCGCTGTTCGTAAACACCTTGCTATAGAGTCGCAAACGTCATTGCTGGCCTTCAGGCCGAATTTTGTTTATAATTTTACGACTTTCAACCACCATATCTTCCACCCCCTTATAGCTGTCGGCATGGAACTGCTATGGTATACAACGGGAGACTTCGGACAACAATTACACACACACACCATTCGTTTGCGTTCTGTAATTTTCGCTGCCGAGCGAAATATTGACACACACACACGTACAATTTTGTATACACCGATAACTTTCCATCCCAATATGCTCCACCCTTTTATCATTATCAACCCTCAAGCAACAACGCAACCAATAAAACAATTTGCAAAGAGTAAATATAATTTTCAGAGAATCATTATTGTTCCGAATTGCGCGTTATATTATTCAAATTACTAAATACCTATCAGATTGCTATAAAACCGTGCCTAAAACTTTCCTCGGGTATAAATTAGTAACTGCACAAATATTTGAGTCTCTGCGTCTTGTCGTTTGGACGTGATAAGCGTACACTGAACAGACATTCACATCCATATATATATATATATATATATATATATATATATATATATATATATATATAGAGAGAGAGAGAGAGAGAGAGAGATAAATAGCTATCCGATCGCCATAAAACCGTGCCTAAAGCCTTCCCCGGGTAGATATTAGTAACTGTACAAATTTTCAGCTCTTTATGTCTTGTAGTTCAGACGTGATAAACGTACACCGAACAGACATTCACATTTATAGATATAGATGAATGAGTAGTTGCCACTAGTATAGGTTCAACCCTCGTATAAATTGTGAAGTATCTTGGAATATTAAATTCAGAGGAGCACTGTACGTTTTCTCAGGGTTTGAACTTGCAATGACAAAAATCAGCTTTTACTCCCCTCTCGTTTCCATCCCACTGGCTTTAAGAGTGTCTCCGAAGACCCTGCAATAATGAGTGAAAGAAATAAACCATAAATACAGTTACAATGAAACTTTATAGAAATTTATTTATCTAATCCAAAAGCTCTCCAAATCAGCATAATGAACACGCGACGCGTGAACAAACTCCCACTATTTTTAAAGCTACAACGTTACAGCTCGTCATGATCTCATAATAGAACGTAACATTACAATCGGTGGATCGGGCAGAGTAAAATTACAACGTTTCGCCTACAGAACAGGGTAGTTTTATCTTTGACATACTATACGAGGCAACTTCTTTTTCTCCGCAACGATAGCGCGTTCTCTGTATCTTTCTCTTTCTTTCCCTGTTAATGGAACAAATGATCTGTCTGAAGTTTCTCCCAACATAAGTCTGGTTTTGAGTGAACACGACCAGCATATCTTTGAAGTAATTTTTATTTAGTGAGGATTACGAAAAGTCGCATTATTTTCAGGAAACATTGATTTCAAACTTAAGTCAAAACAAATTAGTAGCGGAACATAGGTAAGTTGCCATTCATGAATGAAGAAAACGTTGTACTTGTAACTTATAAGGCAGCGGGTTTATTTGTCTAGGAAATTGATGCGTCAGCATTGAGATATATCTGTACAAAACACAGTCTGCTATAATCATATCGGAAAGCTGTTTACAAATGGTTGCTGAGACCTTTGCATCTGCAAACGCTTCCGAGTAACTTAGCTTGTTATCTAAATTTTTATACTGTATTTTTCAACTGTGGGTCGAATAGATGGTGTCTAAACATGGCATCATGAGGAGATACAGCCTATTCAAAAAGAAATAAGAAAGGAGGGCAAATAAAATACTAAGGAACTATGTTCACTAGTACTCAGTCTTGCATGTGTTACATGGTGACTGGTCAAAGTACAACACAACGCCACCAACCTCACAATAAGTACCGCTAGGATTGTTAAAAATCTTCACTCAAAGATATGATAGGTTTCGCAAATTAAATTCGCATCATCAGGAGCTACGATCATTTCACAGAATAATTTGATAGTCCGCAACAACACAATCTCAGACATTCTTCTCTCTGTATATATATGTCGCAAATGTCCGTGGATAAATTGAAAAGGAAACTAAAACCATGTCGAAATCTTCGAAGTAAACTTCCTTAAGGAAGCGTTGCTGTTAGTGGAGTTAGACTGTTATTCAATACGGATGATTCTGAATTTAGCTGCCCTAAACGTACATATCTTAAGGCTTTTACTAGGCCACAGAGCGGAGTATGGCTGTTCCAGAAGCTTACGATCGACTCATGGCAGAAGGGCTGCTGTGACAAATTTCTTCTCCTTCTGCCATAACAGCTAGATTCACGCCTATGAAAGAAACAAACTTGTGATGAATTAATACGCCGCAGAAGCGACAGGAAGGTTGATGCCCAGTCGCTAAAAAAATCAAAGAATAAAGGAAGGAAGGTGTGGGTTTAACGTGTATTCGACATCATGTTAATTAGAGACGGAGCACACGTTCGAATAGTTTATGACAGGGATGGGCAAGGAAATCGGCAGTGCCCTTTGAAAGGAACTATCCCCGAATTTTCCTGGAATGATTTAGGGAAAACACAGGAAACGTAAGTCAGGATGGTCGGAGACGGCTGGTGTACTTGTGCTTTCGGTGAGCTGAGACGAACACTGATGAAATTTGGCCTGTGTTTTAGTTTTCGGGAGTAATAAACTCAGAATGGTGAAACGAAAATCCTAGTGAGTTGTGTAAACTACCCTACTTGAATTTATTTAACCCTGTGATGAATGAATTATTAACAAACTAGCTGTAAACCCGGCGTTGCCCAGGTGTTTATTTATCCTACACTCTCGTAGTCTACAACCACTCCCCCCCTCTCTCCGCAACCACCTCTTTTTCTCCCATCTCTCTGTTCGTTTCCACCTTGCCCTCTCTCGGCATAGTTTTCTGCAAGGTACCCTCTGCCATGTACCATACAAACATTTATATATCCAGTGATCGTGATCTTTCTCTTGGTTTAAAGATCATGTGTGCAAAAATTCAAAAAGATTGGAGCAAAACTATGTTTTTTGTAAAATTACCAACATGCACTGAACGAAATTTTATGCAGATAGTGACATTCCTCTTGTTTCTTAAGGTAGAGTGTGCAAACTTTCATCAATAGCTGAACAAAACTATAGATTTCTATGCAACAGAAACGCAGGGTCACATTGAAAAACGCACTTTGTTGTACTCAAATATTCCAGTTTTATTTCATACAACTTTTGTTCTAAGAATAACAAAAAAAAAAAAAAAAAAAAAAAAAAAAAAAGCATCTGCGAAATTGGTCCATCAGTTCTCAAGTTATGGCGCGACCCAGGTATTTAGGCATTCATTTTTATGTTGCAAAGTACCCTCCGCCATGCAACGTATGAAACTTAAGGTAGACTGTGACCTTCCTCTTGTTCTGAAGGTCAAGCGTGCGAAATTTCGTGAAGAATGAAACTGTAGATTTCGTAAGTCTGTAGGAGAAGAATATTCCGCCATGCACCTACCACAAAATACTTTCTCAGCTGACGTTTTCTAGTTTTTTAGGTGAAGTAGTTTCCGAGATTTCGCGTTCAGTCAGTGACTGAGTGAGTGTCCTTTCGCTTTTATATAGATAAAGATCACGAAAACAGATTGCTTAATTTTGGATGCAAGAGAATTAAGGGAGATTTGCAGATAAAAATAAATAGTAACATGCTAACCTGTAATGCTAACTTTATTTGATAGAAGGTCATGCCTGATGTGACTGTTTTACGGCATCTACAGCGAAACTGTTGTGAGCGGTAGACTTCTTTCCGTTTCATCGTTTTTTGTGTGTGCGTTACAAAACGCTTCATAAACGTCCGAAATTACATGCAAACTTTGTTGCAGGTTCCTAACTACTCCCATTTTCCAATAATTGAGCATCAATCTGGGTATTCTCACGCGGTGGCCTCTCATTATTTTTGATGTCATTTTTCCTGAGCTATGTGTCGTGCTCTTTTGTTTTTGGGTCTGGAACCTCCGTAGGCGTACGGTGAAGAGTTCACCAAAGTTTCATTACAATTGAATGAATGGTTTATGAATACATAGAGGACATACAAACAAACATTCATTTTCATATATAAAGATGAGGAAAATATTCCGAAATAGGCGTTATATTTTAAAGAAGAATGTCCATTTTCATAAAATACAAGAAATTATTGAACTTTTATATCTGTAGAAAGAAAAGTTATGAGCAGTGAGATCTCCCGAGTCCTTTCTGAGACTTTTACCTTCTTGCATGAAGACTTTAGAAGCATTTTGAACATAGAGGCTCCTCACATTTACTGTAAATGTACTTTGTTTCTTTTTTGCGTCGTTGGTGGAATAGTGTTCGCCATTTCTACCTGCTATTGTCTTCGGGTGAAAAACTGACGATTATCAGTTTAGTCTGGGACATCTTCAGTGTAGCAGCCTTCAGAACGATTTCCTGGAGTGGACTTGCATGTGCTTTCGACTCGAAAAAGGTCTAGGATGCTTAGAAATGCTCCCAAATTGCAGTGGTCCGCTACAGTGTCTCTATACACTAAAGGATAAACATTTAAGACTGTTCGGGTGTCAATGCGACGAGTGAATGGTTGGTCCCTAGTAGAGAAACGTAGCCAAACATTTAGCTAAAAATCGAACTGTTCATTTAGGCTTGCGTAGGTGTTGTTTTGTCGAACTTTAATAGACTAATGATTTTTGAGTTCGCACGTGTGTGAGGGGAACTCCAAACTACATTTCATTATGTATCACATATACATTGGAAGGCATAGTCACAAGGAATAAAAAAATCCTTTATTCAAATAACGTAACTAGTTTTGTTGATCTTTGTCATAATTATCAAATATAACAAAATCACAAATTGCAAGATACCAAGCATAAAGTGAGATTATCGTGTGAATAAATCATGAAAAAATATAGTTCAGAAACTGGAGCATGCCATCTATTGGGGTCAATGTGGTCCCCAACTGTCTGGTATATTCGCAGCATACAGTATCAAACCATTTGGGCCATATTTCGCTCCACACCATATAGCAGCAGAGCAAACTGGATTGGTGAAATACATGATAATGTATTGCTGTGCTGCCTTGATCGTATAGTATAGCATACACAGACAATGGTAATGTATTGCTCTACTGTCTTGACCGTATAATATAGCACGCACAGACAAAACTTCTTGTAAAATGCATGCTATATTATCCGATGAAGGCAGCACAACAATACATTACCATTTATTTCACCAATCCAGCTCGCTCTGCTGCTATATGGTATGGGGTGAAATATGGTCGCAAAAGGTTTGATACTATATGCTGCGAGTATAGCAAATAGTTGGGGGCCACTTCTCTAGATGCCCTAGCTCCAGTGTCTGAACTAACTACATTGTTTCATAATTCATTCAGATGATAATCTCAGTTTATGCTTAGTATCTCGCAATTTGTGACTTTCTTACATTTGATAATGATGACAAAGATAATCGAAACTAGTTACGTTATCTATGTCTATAAATGTAACTGTTTGGTGTACGTTTATCACATCTGAACCAGAAGACATAAAGAGCTACAAATTTGTACAGTTACTAATGTGTACCCGGGGAAGGCTTTTGGCACGGTTTTATGGAGGTCGGATAGCTATTTATCTACATACATTAATGTGAATGTCTGTTCAGTGTACGCTTATCACGTCCGAACGACAAGACGCAGAGACTTAAATATTTGTACATTACTAATGTACACCTGAAGAAGGTTTTAGGCACAGTTTTATAGTGATCTGATAGATATTTAGTAATTAGAAGAATATAACGCGAAATGCGGAACAGTAATTACCCTTTCAAAATGGTTTTATTGGTTGCATTGTTCCTTGAGGGTTGATAAGATTAAAGAGTGAAGTATATTGGGATGGAAAGTTATCGGTGTATATAAAATACTACGTGTGTGTGTGTGTTAATATTTTGCTCTGCAGCGAAAACTACATAACGCAAACGAATGGTCTGTGTGTAATTGTTGTCCGAAGTCTCCCGTTGTACACCATAGCAGTTCCATGTCGATAGCTATAAGGGGGTGGTTGAAAGTCGTCAAATTAAAAAAAAAAAAATATATTGAAATGAAGGCCAGCAATGACGTTTGCGACTCTACAGCAAGGAGGTTACATACAGCGAAACGTCATGCCACAGACCATATCTCTGGTCTATGCGTGCTACAATGTCTTCAGCTCTTTCTTTGTAAGGATAAGCATACGAATAAGGAAATACAAGAATAAATAAATAAAGCAGTGGAAAAGAAATTTCTTTTAATACATACTTTTATTTTTTTATTTGAATGTTGACTAAAAATGTTTGTTTCTAAAGAAGGTATTGTATTTCATTTCATCCTTCAAAACCAGTCTCATAGCACACTATTGAATGATACCTTATGTATCATAATAAACCAATACGCTAGCGGAGCCGCGGGTTTAAGCTAGTTTTGAATAAAGGATTTTTTTCTATTCCTTGAGCCTAGGGCTTAACGACCGATCGAGGTGGCGCAGTGGTAACGCACTGGACTCGCATTCGGAAGGACGGTGGTTCAAATCCACCTCCAGCCATCCAGATTTAGGTTTTCTGTGATTTCCCTAAATCAATCCAGGCAAATGCCGGGATGGTTCCTTTCTAAAGGCACGGCCGATTTCCTTCCCCATCCTTACCCTAATGACCTAGCTGTCGTCGCGACGCTAATCTCCAAGCTTCCTTCCTTCCTTCCTTACTATGGCTTAACAACTATAAGTGTTTTAAACTTGGCTGCAGTTCAGCAACGGTGGAACACGATCCAAAAGTCAACAAAGTTTCAGCCGACCAATTGCATAAAAATGGTTTACATGCATAAACCTTGACCTAGGTTTAGGAAAAAGTAATTATGCCTTCTTCAGATGTATTACATTTAGCTCACATTAAAATACTTGTTAAATAAAATGTGGCTGACTCCAAGTCATAGAATGAAAAGTGTGGCCGTGCTCCACAATTTTATGTTGTAAACATGTTTTAAATTTTACTTTTTATTCTATGGCATTGAGTCAGCCACATTTTATTTAATAACTATTTTAATGTGAGCTAAGTGTATTACTTCTGAAGAAGGCAAAATTACTTTTGCGGAAACTTAGGTTAAGGTTTATGCATGTAAACTATTTTTATGCAACTTTTTTGACTTTTGGATCACTATATGTGTATTATAAAATATCAATTTCAGTCGCACTCCTAGACAATAATGTCGAATAAAATACTCAAAAAAATGTTCAAATGTTTGTAAAGCTTATGAGACTTAACTGCGGGGTCATCACTCGCTAAACTTACGAACTACTTATGAATTAACTGATACTAAAGACAACACAAACATCCATGCCCGGTGGAGGAGTCGAACCTCCGACGCGGTAGGCCGCGGGATTCACAACGTGGCGCTCCAGACCGCTCGGCTACTCCCCATGTGGCTAAAATAATCCAAACTACATTATTTACACAAAATATGATATGCATTTCTTGAAACTCTGACGCAGCAGCATATGTGAAAAGGCCAGTCACGCCCAACACTGTGTTTGTGGTAGAAGTAGCATTTCTGTAGCACAGCGGTATACGGCCGCATACGGTAGTAAGGAATATGTGTAACAAGTTTGGTTGAATTTACTTATTCCCTCCCTCCAATAAAAATGCTCCACACAGTGATCGACGTTACTGCGCTAATCAGAACGGACCGTTCAAGGTCGTAAGCAAAGAGCATGGCGTAAGGAGTATTGCGTGTGAAAGCACGTTCCGCAACAGTGTACTGAGGCGTCCGTAATGGGGCCATAGGTCTCAGGAAGCGACGGACTGCGGCGAGCCTCCGCTAACGTCACGAGACGCTGCGACGCTGTCACGTGTGGACGCCAGATAACGGCGCCCCCTATATATTGGGCCGGACCAGTGGACACAGCACAGCGTCCCGGCGTCTCCACAGCTCGTGCCACCAGCTCTGCAACCAGCACCATGGCGTCTGCCAAAGTCATGGTGAATATCTGCTGCTGCCGCTGTTCGGCTGTTCGGCTGTTGAAAATGTTCGGACGGGGATTCGAACTCGGGCCCTTACAGGCAACACTGACTCAGCTATCTGGGGTAGCTCCGTCAGTATTGTCCACGTTGGTCCATAGAGACCGAGTTCGAGCTCCGCCCAGTGCACAGTTTTAATTTGATGGCATTGTGCTGCGTACTGATACATGCAATGTGCTAACGTAACAGTTTATAACTTATAGACATGACGTTATACAATTGTATGAAACGTCCATTAAAATTATCCGGGCTGTTATGCCGTGGTTGGTTGATTCTGTTGTCAAAACGCAACTTTTTGTCCCCGTCTGCGGAGGACATCTTCAGGGGGTCTATAGGATTGCAGTTTCAACACACACACTGTCTCTCTACTGTATGTTGGACCTGCACTCCTACAGACCTCCCTGAAGACGTCTTCCGCAAACGGGGACGAAACGTTGCGTTTTGACAGGAAATTCGACCGACCACGGCATAACATCCCGGATAATTTTAATGAACATGACATTTTCGCCCGTGAAAGTCTACATTTTACTAATATTGTATGAGTTGTATGAGACTTTAGCCCAGGTTTAGATTGTTACGATGACGAGTTCGAAAAGCAAATAAATGACCAGCCACATCACTACCTGTGGCCTTTGTATTTGTACAGCGTCCCTTATAGCATTGTTTAATAATGAAAACTGAAAATGGGTGCCACCTCACGGGTGACTTCATGTCACATTTGGAACTTATATACATGTTTAAGTTAAAATATTCCCTGCTGTTGTCCCGTGGTCGACGTATTACTTGCAAAAACTTAATGTCTTCCATTAATCCATCTGGCAACGGGAGGAAAGGGAGGGGGAAATCGTAATTCCAACAAAATTTCGATTTAGACCTGGACTCATTACTACCTCAGACGCAAGTGAGGTTGTGAGTCACACGTTCATAGAATCAAGAATACATTTCGAATGCGTGCTAAAAAGATGGGTTTCTCCATGAAACCCATTCGAGTACGACGAAATATCTGTAATATGTCTAAATATTTTAATGAATCAATAATTTGCCAGCAAGAAGTTCTTCATTGTGGAAATCAGAGACGCGTTTGTACAGTTGCCTCGCTCATTTTTGTTACTTGTTGTTACATCGACAGTAGTCTTTGCAACTGGATGCGGCAGTGGGTGGAAATTCGTAGCTGGATCGTTGCAGCTTTATGTGCTTACCTCTCCATTTATTGAGGACGGCAGTTCATAGAACTGCGCATATGTGACTCATGTCTTCAGCCATGAGGAATCTCGCTATAGTTTAGCAAAATGGTGATTCATAAGTCGAATACATTTTCTATTCATTCAGCTATATGGGACGAACGGCAACAGCGAGTTTCTTTTGCACTCAAATCTTACACATATGATAAAAAGGAACAAGAGTCCAGTTAGTGAATAGTTGCTTACATTAGTTAGTATTGATTTACTCAACTGTTCACGTATAGACCTCTTGGCCTTTCGTTCGTACACTCCATTTAGGAGTGCGTAATGCCATTCTCTTGTTCTCTGTCAATCGGCCTTATTTGGTACAAAACCATACGTTGTAACCGTCCAATTCCGCCCACAAAACGCTTGATTCTTTCGGAAGTTACCTACAGCCGGAGATTCTGTATATATTCTCACTTTTCTGTTCAAGAACTACACTATATTTACGACTACTGACATTACTTCATAAAATTACCAGGCAGATAGCTACAGCGAAAGAAAATGCACACTTTCGTTTACCTCAAGTCCTTTAGTCAAGTGTTAAGTACGCACATACCGTTGAGAAACATGTTCAGCTACTCTGTATGGCAATCTCCTTGCATAATAGCTTAAAACATCGTGTAGAGAAGAAAGTCTTTAATTTCAGTAATTGGAATTAATCGAAGTACGAAAGAAATGTTCAAATTTTTGTGAAGTTTAAGGGATCATCAGTCCTTAAACGTACAAAATACTAATGAACTACCTTATACTAAAGACGAAACATACATCCATGACCGAGGGGGATTTGGACGGCCTCCCGCATCGGAACATACCGCCTCAAAACGCTCGGCCGCTCCGCAGTGGCAAAGTACGAAAGAAAAAATTTCCCGCAAATAATAGCAAACCGGGTTTTAAACAGGTCACTGGGCAAGTAAACATTTCAACTTCTACGTGGCTAGTTGACAATGAGGTACAAGTTAGTGCTTGCAATTGTTACTTATTTGTGTGGCTTAAGAATTTCACATTTCGTCCACAACTTTGATCAAGGTGGGACACTACTTGGCAAACTATACTTTCTGCTATCCTTAGGTTTCCCCACAAACACTTTTCTTAACTAATTCTCCATTTTGATTACGCCGTGACAAGTGAATGATTGTAATAGAGTCGTTACATCATAATCTTTCTGCCTACCTTCTCACACAATATTCGAGATATACAAATGTGAGATGAGTCCAATGAGGTGTATACTCTAGGACCTATTCCCCCCTTCGCTCTAAATTTTGCTAGCTGAACAGAGTTATGAATATAGTTAAGTTTCAAACGCTATTTTTATTATTACACACTATGTTATGAAGGTTCGGAAGTTTCACTATAAGATTTAATTTCCAGAACCGTCCTCTGATCGATCCTTCGGAGATCCTGCGTCCGGAGCCCATCCACGCCGGGAAACCGATCGCCCACTTCAGGGACTACACCATCGACGACACGGACCCCATCAAGGAGCGAGTGCGCAAGCTCTACTACGACATGCACAAGTACCAGACCGTCGACTTCGTCAAGAGTAAGTCCAGTCTGGGCAACCACAACTCACACGATTTCCTGATACCTTGTTCAGTTTTTTTTTTTCTCACACGCATCGTGTATCTTACAGAACAGCACGCCAAGTGGCTGAAGTTCGACAAGTTCCGCGCGCCCATCATGGACACGCTGGAGAGGCTGAGCGACATGCTGGACCAGAGTGACCCGGACGTCGACGTGCCCAACATCGTGCACGCCTTCCAGACGGCCGAGCGCATCCGAGAGGACCACCCCGACTGCGACTGGCTGCAGCTCACCGGCCTGCTCCACGACATGGGCAAGGTGAGCTCTAACATACCTAACTACTGGTACGACGGTTACAAGAACTACTGCATACTGGAGGTTCGTCCTACAAACGGGAACAACAGAGACTTTTTTACACAATTTATCCCAAAGATGAAACCTAGTTTCATATTCAAAGAATATATGACATCAACTGCGAATGGGCAAAGCTGAACATGTGTACCTAGCCGGGATTCGAACTTAGGGTCTCCTGCAGTTGTGCTGACCCCTACACCAATGGGGACACAGTGACCACCGTATCTGCAACGACTACCAAAGTACGCCTCCCGGCAGACACAAATTCCCAGCTTCACCCTGCCCACAGTACTCAAACTCATAGTTATGAAACTAATTCTCGTAAGAGTAAGGGATACTAACTTGCCCATCCCTCCCCACTAACGAAAGGATTCTTGCCCGTCACCGGCATATTATATATATATATATATATATATATATATATATATATATATATATGGCGTCTGTTCCGAAAAAAACAGAAGTCACTTCTGATCCTGCAGTTGTTATTGTTTTGATATTCACAGAATATAGGACTTCAACTGCGAATGGACAATGATCCTTTCGTTAGTGGGGAGGGGTGGGCAAGTTTGGAGCCCTTACTCTTAGGGGAATTAGTAAATAGTATCTACGAGTTTGAGTACTGTGGGTAGGGTAAATCTGGAAATTTGTGTCTGACGGGAGGCGTGCTTAGGTAGTCCTCGCAGGTGCGGTGATCAGAGTGTGTCCAGTGGTGTAGGAGTCAGCCCAACTGCCTAGAAAGCAGGAGACCCATGTTCGAATCCCAGCTGGGTACACATTTCCAGCTTTGCACATTCGCAGTTGATGTCATATATTCTATGAATATGAAACAATAACAACTGCAGGATCATGAATAAAACAGATCTGTGAGTTGAAAACTTGGTTATTGTAACAGGAAGTCTTGTGAAACAAGACTTCCTGTTACAATAACCAAGTTTTCAACTCACAGATCTTGTGAAACAAGACTTCCTAAGTGTTATTTCAAGAACACATATTTGAATCACTTAAAATAAAAATCTCTGTTTATTTTTCTATTATACCGTAAATCACGTGTTTTAGCGAAAATTTACATGAGTCACTAAATTGCTCGACTGTGGAAGGCTCTGCATAATAACAATGTTTTGTGAGAAGGAATCCCGGCTTAAGGCCAGACGTAATCTAATCAAAATACTTTTATACAGGATAAACATCTTTAAAATATTACACAAAATGCAAGTAAAAAAATTTCTATTCCGTTTCTAACACAATCGACTAGTTTGTATCGAACATGATTCTCGTAGTTAGATAAACTAGATAAGGGTAGCCGCGCGGAATGCCCGCGTGGTCTAAGGTATCCCGTAGGTTCGAGTCCTTCCTCGTGCATGGGTGCGTGTGTTGTTCGTAAAGTAAGTTAAATTATTCAAACGTTTGTAAAGCTAAGTGACCAAATTGTAGTAGTCATCAGTCCCTAGACTTCTTCTTCTTTGAGTAGGTATGTCCTCAGACAGGTTTCAACTGGACTTCGCTCTGTTCTGGGCATCCTCCTTCATTGACCTCTAGTTCCTTCGTTTCTTCAGGTCAGTCAGCATTTCAAATCTTCTCCTTCCTATCCCTCTTCTTCCTTCCACTTTTCCTTCCATTATTCTTAGCAGCAGACAATTCCTGCGTAATATGTGCCCCAACCAAGATGTTTTCCCCTTCTGGATTGTCCTAATGATAGTCCTTTCCTACCCTGCGCAACACCTCATTTTTTTCATTTTGTCGGTCCACTTTACTTTTTCTATTCTTCTCCGCAGCCATATTTCAAAACTTTCTAAATATTTTTGTTCTTTCTGTCTGCTTGTCCACGTTTCAGATCCATATGACCACGCTCCACACAAAACATTTGGCGAACCTCTTCCTTAGAGTAATGGGAATACTTTTGGTTGTTAGCAAATCTTTTACTTTCCTGAAAGCTTTCTTTCCCATAGATATTCTTCGCCTCACTTCCTCTCTGCAACTTCCACTGGATGTTACCATGCTTCCCAAATATTGAACTTATTGCACCTGTTCCAATAATCTTCCCTCTAATGATATTTTGATTGTGTCGTCTTCTTTTCCAATTTTCATGACTTTGGTCTTATCAATGTTTAATCGCATTCCAAAATATTTAGCCGGCCGCGGTGGCCGAGGGGACTAAGGCGCTCCAGTCACGGTCTGCACGGCCACTACGGCCGGGGGTTTGAATCCCCCCTCGGGCATGGATATTTGTGCCGTCCTAGTTCGTAAGTAGTTCATAAGTAGTTTGTAAGTTTAGGGACTGATGACCCCGTTGTTAAGTCCCATAGACTATACAAACATTTGAACAAAATCTTTACCCACGCTTACAATATTTCCCATCATTTCCTGGAGAGATTCTCCTGTTTGTGCTAATACTATCATATCATCTGCATATTTTATAGTTTTTATTTTTTCTCCTCCCACTACAAGTCCTTTTGCTTCCTCCAAGGCCTCATCAATTAGCTTTTTCAATTGTTTAAATGTTTGTTAAGCTTATGGGACTTAACTATGGGGTCATCATTCCCTAAACTTAAAAAACTCTGTCAATATATTCCTCTATTCACTTCTATAAATCTCTCTGTCAACATCCTAAGGCACCCAATTGCATCTCTGGTTCCTCTTCCTTTTCTAAATTGGAACTGATCTTCTCCTATATGCTCCTCTATTTTCCTGTCTATTCTCCTTAGCATTAGTCTGGTCACAGCTTTAATAACACTTCATATAAAACTAATTGTCCTAAAATCTTTACACTGTTTGGCATTACATTTCTTTGGTAATGGAACCATTATAGTTTTTACGAGTTCTTTAGGGCAGATACCTGTGTCATATATTTTGTTGACCAAATTTGTAAGTCTGCTTATAGCACCAATTCCTAATGCCTTCAGTGCTTCTGTCGGTATTTGATCACAGCCTGGCGCTTTCCTTTCTTTAAGATCCAGGATTGCCTTCTGCACCTCCCATTTTTCTATTAGAGGTCCCCAGTTATTTTAGTCACATTCTTATTTATCCTCTAGTAGCAGTCCTTCACGATCAGCTGCAGAATTGTACAGTTCCCTAGACTTACAATCTACTTATACTTGCTTATGCTAACGACAACACACACACCCAAGCCCGAGGGAGGACTGATGACCGTAGCAGTTTGGTCAATTTTGATTAAGGGTAAACAGTGTAATAACTGTTGGGAGATGTGTCTGATGAATTTGTCCTACTGTTGCAGATAATGGCGTTCTACGACGAGCCACAGTGGGCTGTCACTGGAGACACTTTCCCGGTTGGCTGCGCCTGGGCCGACTCCATTGTCTACAGAAGCACCACATTCCACGACAACCCGGACACCTACAACCCCAACTACAAGTAAGCAAACCTCCACTTGAAAATGTCAGTTACCTTTGTCTGCCATGGAGAGGCTAGTCTTTCATTACGACATTGTATTAAACACTTGCAGTGTTTGATAAGACCATTGTTGCCTTACAGCACCAAGTACGGCATGTACGCTCCCAACTGCGGCCTGGACAACGTGCTGATGGCCTGGGGCCACGACGAGTACGTGTACCGCCTGCTGAAGCACAACGGCTCCAAGCTGCCGGAGATGGGCCACAAGATCATCCGCTACCACTCCTTCTATCCCTGGCACTCGTCCGGGGACTACATGCACCTCTGCAACGACCAGGACATGGACACCCTCAAGTGGGTGCTCGAGTTCAAGTAAGTGTTACATGATGATACATTTATCTATAAATACCATGAAAATGTATGTATGTATGTATGTAGAGTGGAGAAAAATTGTCTCACTAAGTTGTAACCCTGGATACCTGATGCTAGCGTAGATAGAAAACACACCAATTTTAAACTACGGAACCTTAAACTCATGCCCTGCGATTGGCCATGGTCATGCGTTGTCCAGGGCATCCAACAAACTGGTCGATCGGAGCGCGTGGCACCAAGTTTCCGTGTTTTAAAAGCGGCTCGTTTGCGACCTATCCAATTTTAGTAATTTCGATTCCTACTGGAGTCAGCTATCCAGGGTTATAATTTCGTGCCACAATTTTTCCCCTCCCTGTATATTAGTATGTACGTTTCACATCTCCTAAACTACTTGACCGATTTTAAGCGAACGTGGTATACATATTCCTTTCTATCAATAAAGTCTCTGTGGATTAAGAACCAACTACTGTACATAGTTCAGGAGATATCATAAACAATGGAACTGCCCTTTAAAGCGCCGTTTGAAGACCGAGAGTTTACTAATTCCCCTTTTGATAAGAGGAGCACACAGCGACCTGCAACAAATTTTACACTTAATAATTTCAAACATTTACGAAACTTTTTGTCACTGCACACCAAACAAAGTTATGAAAGGAAACATGATGGCTTCCTACTTTTCCTCTATTCATGCAGTAAATCTACGACATTTACAAGGCGTTGCACTAATAATTGACTCCTTGAGACAGGTTTCAGACAGTACACACATGGATCACTGAATGTACCTCCCATTTTATGTCATAGTACGACGCATAGTTTATAGATACTGGGTCATAAACAGTGGGTTTACATTTACTATGTCGTCAATTCTAGCTCTACTCACGGCATATTTTACAGACATTATGCGCAAATATCACTGAATGAACCCTCGAAATTATTTCATTGTACGACTCATAGTTCAGGAAATAAGAAATCAAAAACGATAACATATATGAAAATCTACCTCAGTAAGCATTAGACTCTAATTTATTATGGCTTTAGTACTAACTTCATTTGCAACACCTTTCGCACACAGTCTCCAACTATTGCACTCTAAGAATATGGAAAATTATACTATTGTAGAACACATAGTTCAAGAGATATGATGTCATAAGGATTGATCTGCATGGAAACGAAACTGAAATCGCTAGAGAGTAGGGTAGAAAGCGGTGGGCGGAAAGGAAGAAGGAATTGGACACTAAGAATGGAATGAATACACACAAGGACGGCGCTCGAACTAACGATAGTATTACACAATGCACAAGGCAATTCCCCCACCCCCCCTCCCACCCCCTTTCACGAGAAAAGGCATTAGACTCGTTTCTTCAACACGATGACGCAGCCATATAGTTATTTGAAATAAAGAGCTTGGTTTACGTTAAGCCTGCACCTTTTTCTGACAGTATATTAAGTACTTCAAGACGTCTGCTTCTTTCAGCCCAAAAGATGTCTTCAAATGGTAACAAGTGACATACTTAGTACTAGTGTAATCCTCTATTGCATTGATTATATTTTGATATATAGATTTTCTGAACCCTTTTATTTCTTCAAATAACTTAACTGTGCCATTCACGCTCGCTGTATTCTTCTGTGTGTATGTTTATCAAATATAAAGGGAACGTGAATGCCTTTTAAAGAAATAATGGGTTCCGAAACACAGTGCAATATTCTTTCAAAATGTGCCTATCTCAGTGGCTGCGCCATTAAGAATCCATATACCTTAACGTTACGTTTTATGACTTGTTAAGATGATGTATGACGATTGTTGCAGTGGCTGAATGTACGCTACATATGCCTTCTCAACGTTTTAGTTTAATGGTAGAAACGAGAATTTGCGTTATAGTTCCTCCCAACACGATATCATGAAGACTATAAAACAACCTCATGTGAGTTCTATAAATCATGAATAAACTAGATAGCTATGTGAATCGCTACCTCTGGATGCGAGCGTTTTAGTATTCATTATCAGTCATTCAGTGTTATCATTTAAAAATAGTTCTTTTGGCGTGGGTACAATGACTGTTCTTTGTAATGTGTTTCGAGAAAATAATATTTTTATCCTATAAGCTAGTAAAACTATTTCTTTAGATATTACGTCACATTATTTGACTTGTCTTCTATAAAATAATATTTATAATGTGTCCAATAATCAGATTGCCTTCATCGCCTCATGTACGTCAGTCAAAAATTGAAGCAGATTTAGAAAACTGAAATAGTATTTTTAAAATTAACGTTCTTTATTTCAGTAAGTACGACCTCTACTCGAAGAGCGACGAGTTGCCAGATATCGAGAAGTTGAAGCCGTACTACCAGAGCCTCATAGACAAGTACATACCAGGAGTTCTCAGCTGGTAGTCTGAAAACACCCGCTCCATCATTCATCGCCAAACAACTTATTTATCAATCACACTTCCATCACCATCGAAGAAGAGTTGCTTAAATAATTTATTTCTTATTGTTATACGCCAGGAAAATAACAATCAACGTTCGAGCATAAATCTATCTGAAGTAGTATGCTACGTAACTCTTTGGGATACATCTGCCGTTGATCATAGCTCATATAAAACATCATTAAGTATTAAATCTAATGAATTTGTAAGAATTAGTTTTAGTGGAAGTGAAGACTGTTAATTTACCATAAGTTAAGGTCATTCATTGATACTTTTTATAAAGAAATTAGAATTACAATAAAGTTATTATTATTTGTAATTTGTGAGTTTTTTACTTTTACCTTTTTTGCAATCAATGTAACAAAAATTTTGCCTAGAAAGTTGTGTATGGGAAAGTTCTAATGTTTAATAATTAACTTTAAGTATCTAAGCATGAATTCACAATGAAATAATAGCTACAGAGAAAACTGGAAGCATCCTCCAAACATTTTCAGGGTCAAATGTAGAACAGCTTTTAATGTAGCACATGTCTTCACTGCAAATTCACCAAGCCTTTAGATACGTTACTATCTTGAGATCATAGCTATGCCATCAGCAATCTAAAACATTTTCCTTAACCAGTACGAACAGTATTAACAGATAAATTCATTAGCTGTGGTGATATCCTCTTAGATCACTTTTTATTGAAACATCCAATGACAATCCAAATCTACATTTTTTGAATAAAGTACGATTTTCTGTTACTATTAAATACTGCATTAAATATGTATACTATATACGATGTATGAGGACAGGCACTAGTAGACACATATTTTTTGAAAACTTAATCTACACAAAAATAGTTATTTAGTTCACTATGGAGATTGGTATCATATTCGTTTCCTTGATTTATCTGGTGACATCAGTACACAAAAACATATATTCAAGATTTATAGAAAAAATTCAGTCACATACATAGTAATACTGCACTGAACTCCCAGTAACGTTCAAACATTCAGATTTTCATTCAGTGGTGCACCATCTCCCTGTTTCTACGTCCAAAGTAGATTTAAAAGCTAAGAAGGCAAAATATAATTTATTGCCTCAAAACGTGTCCTGACTGACTACATCTTACTAAATAAACACACATTTAAAATTATACTTCTCCTCCAACGTCGTCCATCCCAATGTTTGCAGTGAGTCCAGTGGAATACCATACCTAAATAAGCGATCTCAGAATGCAACAAGAACGGTGAAATCCTGGTACTTTTGGACTTCCTGCTACAGATAACCACAGCCTAACTGTGTATTTTTAACAGCAAAGGAAACATTTAATTACCAAGCAGTAGTTTCGTGTATAACATCGCTTATCCTCATTGAGAAAAATTGGTTAAGTAGAAGCGTATCAACAAAGTGGACGTGTAGACCGCAGACTTTTCGATCTACGTTTTCTAAGTATGTACTGAGTAAGAGCCGAAACTATCAAGCACTGTTCCATGGCCTTTACATAGAAAATAACAGGAAAAATAGAAATTTCAAATAAAATTTATATAACTATACCTAATAATTTATTCTTATATATCAGGCAAAGTTGTGAATTTCAAACACACATTTTACATCCTGTTTAAAATGTATACCACCTAAACAAAATATTTCTAAAGGAGGAAAGTTCAACTTAATAGACGCCATGGAAATTGATAAATACCTGGCCCACAGTTCAGCTTTAACATTAAATGTTTTTATAAAACTCAATACTTCACCTCTCCTATACTTCATTTAATAATCTCAGTTTTTCATTGGCTGCGATGTTGTCTTTTCCTTTCGATACCTCTCTCTTTTTCTGTGTTATTCATTTTAATATTTTTTATTTTATTGAGATTTCCTAAGTATTCCAAATCGTCTTGTTGTCAGTATTGCCAATTCTTTAGTCTGCTCTGATTATGTAGCACACTCCATATGTATTTTTTAAAATTTAAATTACCTAAGTACATAAAAAAATCGGTGGCTACAATTTTCAGTTCTATCTTTACTCAGATGATATATGACATTCTACTTATAATATCTATTCGAACTACTCCAGTAATTTTGTCAAGTTATAATTTATTTTTTTAGATTTTCCTGGTTTGCTACCCATATATTTATCGTTCAAATTTTCCATGTTTTTAATAGTATTACCACAGTACTGTCAAAGAGATATTGCAACTTCCTTGAATAAAACGTCTGAAGAAGGCCTTCGAAAACTGATAAACTAAATAAAGTATTTTCATCTTCATTTATTACCGTGTTCTTGTTTAAAATAATATCACAAAAGAATTTCTGTAATATACGAGTATGTAGACATTAAATACGTTACAAATTCAAACATGAACATAGGTTTTTTGTGAACTTTGTACAATAGGTATCAATCGAAAGAATGTAAAAAATAAAATTAACTTTTTATTTCTTTATTACTCGTTTACAATCCATCTATGTCAAAAACAACAGAACATTCTATGGATGCTAAATAATTCGAAAGATCATAATGTCAAAATTAAATACGTATTACCAAAGTTGAAGAGTGCAATGTAGGCTTTCTTTTCTTTTTTTTTTTTTTTTTTTTTTAATTTCTCGCGTTAATATTTCCCACTATGCAGTGGAGATTACAGTTCGCATTATGCACTTATACACACACATAAGTACCGGGGATTTTAGCACACAGCTATGATACTAAAAGTGAGTCCTTTACTTAACAAGCCATGAATATTTCATTTAAATGTTTCATTCACATAGTAGGCCAGAAATAGCTTCATTACTCCGAAACTGGTGGAGGAACTAATTAATAGCACGACATGACAGCAATACATGTGGAGTTGTGGTTGTTGTGGTCTTCAGTTTGCAGATTGGTTTCATGCAGCTCTCCACGCTACGCTGTCCTTTGCAAGTTTCATCATCCTGTTTTGTCGTCCTGGTCAGCCTCTGTTTTGTCTTTCCCGAACTGTCTTTCAGGAAAGGTTCTGTGCAATATGCGTTGACATCTATAACAGCTATTCAGATTAATAATACAAGTTTTATTTAGTGAACGATTTACAAATACATATGTAATGTCTGTTCTCGCGGCACCGTCTTCTGTACGATGCTAGCTGCGCTGAGTTCTTGTGACTGCCTATTACAGAGTCGAGTTCAAACCTGTCCGTCCAGACGCATGTCTGCCTAGATATAGTCGCTTGCAGAGGGCGCGCTTCTACGTTTACTCCCTCCAGCATGCCCGGCGCCGGCGTGTGATTGGCTGCCGGTCGTCCGCTGCCTTCTTCACGGTCGTTCTCGAGCGTCTGGCGTGTGGCGCTGACTTTACGCCACGACACATCTGACAATACGTTCGGCAAACTTCATGCTTTTGAATCTGCTTACTGTATTCGTCTCTCGGTCTCCCTCTACGATGTTTACCCCACACACTTCCTTCTAATGCTAAGCTGACAATTCCTTGATGTCTCATAATGTGTCCTACCAATCTGTCCCTTTTGTTGGTCAGTGTATGCCAGAAACTCCTTTTCCCCCCAATTCAGTTAAGCACCTCGTCATTAGTTACGTGATCTACCCACCTAATTTTCATCATTTCTCTGTAGCACCACATTTTAAAAGCTTCTATCATTTATTTGTCTCTGAACTCCTTATCATCCACGTTTCACTCACATACATGTACTAATTAAGCATCCAAGGCGGGTTAAGAGGGCTAGTCAGATGTTTTCATAGACCCTCTGCATCAGGGCTGTGAGTTAGGTGGCTTCCGAGAGAACTTGGAGGAGAATTTTGTGAATAGGTTTCGTAATTGTCCAGTTTTATAAATAATCGTCTAAGTTGCGAAGTAGACCAGTTCTGGATGTATGGTCAGTATGGAGGCACGTCATTTATTGGCAGACTAAATATTATCTATAAGCAAAATCCGGGCACCAGTTGCAACTCCTGTGTCATCAGTCATCAGAAGTCTCTGGTGACAGTAGAAGTACGATAACATGTACTTCTGATGAGGCTACGATACCTGCCAAGTAGATGCCGCTCGAGAAATAACTGGAGAGTGGAACGGCGCCCCGTTAACTTAAGTGACAAAAGAAGATTCAGTTTGTACGCGAGGGGTGGAAGTACAAATTCATATACAATGAGCTGTTTATTATGGTGAGCTGTTTGGTGCAGCGTGCATTCGCCCGTGATACAGAGGCCTCATCCCACGTTTTCGAAATGGGAGGAGAATGAGATAGTAGATCATAACATCAAAACAGAAATGAGGACGATGACAGAAGCAGATATGAACATCGTAAGGACATTTGAAATAAAAATTATGCGTGAAATTCATAGGCCTGTTAGAAGGCAAACAGAGTATGATACAACCTGAGTACAAGAGCTTTTACAAGGAATACATACAGTGAAATGTATTAAATTTCAAAGAATGCGCTAGTTAGGAGGTATGGAAAGGATGACGGAATGCCGAAACGAAGGCCAGATTGTAATTCCACCACGAACAAGGACCGAGGGAGAGTTGGATGACTGACCAACGTATTAACTTCTCCAAGATGGAGATTGAAGGATGGAAAAGAAATGAACAAGGGTGATTAGAGAAATGGTTTTGAAGATGATATGGCCCAAAAAGGCCTGGAGCGCCAAAGAAGAAGAAAAAGATTATCAGTAGTATCTTAACCAATGCCGACTATAGTGCACCTGTTATCCCCGTACTAATGCCAGTTTCGGACAGGCAGTTGCGTTTTCAGGAGGACAATGCACGACCACATTCAGATGCTGCCATGTGACGTCCTCTAGGTAGCAATATCGCCAGATCCCAAGTGAACTGTACAAGTACGGAACATAAGTAGAAATGTACTTCTGTTCCAGTGTCTACAAGAACCACTGCGAAACTGCGTAACAACCTCTGGACAGTCTATCGCCGGATGCAATTCGGCATACTTACGATCGTTTGAATGGCAGAACACCCTGTAGTGGCACCACAGTGAGCTACACTGTGAAATGCTGTCACTGTTTGGCCGCTCTTCACTGTGACTCATGTGTTCCAGTTGCTGTGAAATTGTTGCCATGCTCCACTGCAGTAATGCATTAGCTGCCACCTCACTTGAGGGGGTCAGAACCTAAGGACAAACACACACACCCATGCCCCAGGGAGGACTCGAACCTCCACGGCGAGCAACCGCGCGCTCCGCAGCGAGGTGCTTTAGACCGCTCGGTTACTCCACCGCGGCTCCTCCGAACGCCGAACTGACTTAACCAGCCATTTATAGGAGGACTTCCAGTTTAACGTGGGTTACGAACCACGGTGCTACTCTGTATTTTTCACATGAACAATACTGACAGAGGTGAAAGAAGTGGAAAGTGACAGATAAAAATCCTAGGGCCTGGCGGGGATCGAACCCGCGACCTTTGGATTGATAGTCTGGCACTGTGCCCGGGATATAAAAAGTTAAAAAGAATAATTTCGGTTAGTTTTCTACCAGCGTTTGTGTGTTTCTCTACCTGTTTTGTTTATTTATGGTTGGCTGTATAGCTCATATTTTTGGGGAAGACAGTGGCGAGGAATACATTTGCGCTTGAAATCTCGAACTCTGCCACAGATGAAGGTTCCTCAGGCAAAATGAAGAGAAGACAATATTACATTTTCTTCATCACAATATTTTAGACGCAGATTGATACGAATTGATATATAAATTCGACAACTTATGTTAATCTGTTTTTCTAACATTCATACATGAAATGGTACATTCTAATGTCTAATATAGGCCTACACATAAAAAATTGAAATTCCATTTTGAAATCTCAAGACAATGGCGGAAACTTGTTAACTTAATTGTGGATTTATTTTAATTATTTTTTATTTTTTGTCGGGTTTGGCCATTTTGATGGGTTACCATCCGGGTCTGCCGAGTGCTTTTGGCAAGCGGGGTGCCCTAAGCCCTTGTGATGTCAACTGAGGAGCTACTTGATTGAGAAGTAGCGGCTCCGGTCACGAAGTCTGACATAACGGACCGGAGTGCGGGGGGCTGATCACGTCCCCATCCATACCGCATCCGTCGACGCCTACATCTACATCTACATCTACATGGGATACTCAAAGGACGACACGGCGACCGGTCAGTACCCAATAGGTCTCTCGAGGTCTGTCGGACGGAGTTTCGTTTAGTTCAACTTAGTACAAGTAGTGACTCCTCAAAATAAAGTGACGTTATTCATGATGACATGAATTTTGTTCCCAGCAATGTAGCACAATGCACAGAGTGCAATGCTAAACGGCCGTCTTCAGGCACATGTTAAGACTCAGTTTGAGTCAACGATACGAAAATTAAATGAGCTGATACGTGAATTATGAACTACCTCATACAAAAGACGGCACAAAAACACCCATGGCAGAGGAGGATTCGAACACCCGACGGGGAACGGCCTCGCGCATCACAGCCCGGCACCCCAATGTGCTCGGCCGCGGGGTCATGGTTGCAAAATACTAACACGAATTATTTACAGACGAATGGAAAAAACTTGTGGAATCCGACCTCGGGGAAGAACAGTTTGGATTTACGAGAAATGTAGGAACATAGGAGTCAATACTCACATTACGACTTATAAGATGGGCTAAGGAAGGGCAAACCAACGTTTTTGGCGTTTGTAGATGTAGAGAAAGCTTTTGACAATGTCGACTGGAATACACTCTTCCAAATTCTGATGGTAGCAGGGGTAAAATATAGGGAGCGAAGAGTTATATTCAACCTATACAAAAACCAGACATCGGATATTAGAGTCGAAGGGTAAGAAAGGGACGCAGAGGTTGCGAAGGGAGTAAGACAGGGTTGTTGCCTTTCCACAATGTTGTTTAATCTGTACACTGAGCAAGCAGTGAAGCAATGGAAGGCGAAATTTGGAGAGAGAATTAAAGTTCAGGGAGAGGAAATAAAAAATTTGCCGATGACATAGTACTTTTGTCAGGGACCGCTAAGGATCTGGAAGAGCAAATGAATGGAAGGGACAGTGTCTTCAAAGGAAGATATAAGATGAACATTAACAAGAGTAAAACGAAGGTAATGGAATGTAATGTCAGAAAATCAGCGATGCTGAAGGAATTAGATTAGGTAACGAGACAATAAAAGTAGTGGATGAATTTTCTTATTTGGGTAGCAAGATAACTTCTGAAGTAAAGAAGATACAAAATGCAGAACGGCTATGGGGAGAAAAGTGTTTCTAAAGAAGCGAAACTTGTTAAAATCCAATATTAATTTAAATGTTAGGAAGTCCTTCCTGAAAGCATTTTTCTGGAATGTAGCATTGTATGGCAGTGAAACGTGGACGATAAGGAGTTCAGACAAAGAGATGAAAGATGCTTTTGAAATGTGGTGCTGCAGACGATTGATGAAAATTAGATGGGCAGATCACGGGACTAATGAGGAGGTGCTTAACCGAATTGGGGAGAAAAGGAGTTTCTGGCATATTCTGACTAAGAGAAGGAGAGATTGGTAGGACACATTCTGAGACATCAAGGAATTGTCAACCTAGCATTAGAAGGAAGTGTGTGGGCTAATAATCGTTGAGGGAGACCGAGGGACGGATACATTAAGCAGATTCAAAAGGATGTAGGTTGCCGAACGTATTCTCAGATGAAGAGATTTGCACAGGACAGGAGCGTGGAGAGCTACATGAAACCAGCCTGCGGACTGAAGACAACAACAACAACGTGAAAGATTGGACCCTGGCAGTCCCGGACGCACGCGCTGTTTGGAAAACGACTTCCCGCGGACGTCATGGTCCCATTCCTTCACCCGTGCCGGCCCGACGCCGTCGCCGGCGCCTATTGGCGTCCCAACGCCTCAGTGTGACCGCCGGGCACGTGCAGATACACAATAAACGTGCGCACAGTTCGAGAATACATATCAGGGTGACGTCACGACCCTAATCCTTGACCCGGTCGATCCGACGCCACTGACGCCGCCTCCTGGCGTCGCGACGCTTCAATGTGAACAGCGAGCACGTGCCGACGCTGCCGACAGTAACACTCCCCACGTAGGCGCTGTTTATGAATGTGATAGCGCATGTCAGCACCCTTAATATTCTGACCCCTGTTGACCCGACGCCCGTGACACCATCTCGTGGCGTCCCGACGCCTCAATGTGAGGACTAAGCACGTGCCGACTGTCTCGAATGGGTGGAAAGTACCTGAGTACTGAAAACTAAGTGCCACCCAGTACCCGATTAGTAGCTACAAAATAAATAAATAAATAAAAAAGAGTTCAAAAGAAGACTCCTTAGTGGTTATGTGCAGAATTTGATTCTCGACTAGCCATAGTTTGTTATTTACAGCACTATATCTCGTTGATCTCGGCGTCTTCATCGATGCACAAGTGGCGAAGTAGGCAACTTGTAAACTGATACTGTCAAGCTTACAACCTCGAGTGTGTATGTAATCAGTACAATACATAACATATTTTCTTTCTTTGTGTGTGAATAACGTTTCCTGAAAGTTTGGGCGTACCTTTTTGTAACACAGTGTGTATATGTAATCTATAGTTTAGTAAGTTATGGTTGCAAAGTAATAAAGCAGATTATTTACAGCCGGATGGGAAAACTGGTAGACTCAGATCTCGTGGAATATTAGTTTGGATTTAGGACAAATGCATGAACACTTGAGGCCATATGCAATTTACAATTTATATTAGAAGGCAAAATTATATTAATTTATGGCTTTCGTAGATTTCAAGAACTCTCCTGAATATGTTGCCCGGACTATACTCTTTAAATTTCTGTGGTTATCAGAGGTAAAATATCGGAAAGGATAAGTATTATACAACTTGTTTAGAATCCAGAGAGGAGTTACAAGGCCGAATGGAACGCTGCGATCGCGGCGACGGTAAGACACGAGTGTAGGTGTTGCCCAGAATGGTTCAGTCTGCAATCGGTGAAGAAAATGAAGGGGAAATTGGAAAGGAAATCAAAGCTCAGGGAGAAGAAATACAGACTTTGCGGTTTTTCGATGGCTTTATAATGGTCACAGACCCGAAAGACTGTTTGAAAAGACAGGACAGTGCCTTGAAGGAGAGTATATGGTGAATTAATAATGAGAGCAAAAGAAAGGAAATGAAATGTATTCTGAGGGAATCACATTAGGAAAGGAACCAATAAAAATTGTAACTGTATTTTGTTATTTAGGTGGTAAAATAACTTTAGTTGGGTGAAGTAACGAATATATTAAATGTACAATGGCCGTGGCAAGGAAATCATTTCTGAAGAAGAGAAATTTGTTGGCATCGAATATTAATTTAAGGGTTAGAAATTCTTTTCTTAGGCAATTGCCTGGAGGGTAGCACTGTATGCGAATGAAACGTGGAAAATAAGGAGTTCAGAAAGCAAAATGGTAGAAGCATTTGAAATTAGGTGCTACAGACGAGTGCTGGAAGATTATATGTTTAGATAGCGTAACTAAAGACGAGGTACTGAACAGAATTGGGTAGGAAAGAAATTCCTCGAATATCGTGTCTGAAAGAAGGAATTGATGTGCATGACACATTCTGAGAAATTAAGGAATCTTCAATTAAGTATTGTAGAGAAGTGTGAGGTAAAATTCACAGAGGGAGGCCGAGAGACGAATACTGTCATCAGGTTCAAAATGATGTAGGCTGCCTTTCTTATTCAGAGATGAAAGGACTTCTGTAGGATATGATACTGTAGAGAGGTTCATCAAACCAGTCTTCGTACTGATGACCATAACAAATATTTCCAAATGCGTGTAATTCTAAGGGACCAAATTACTCTGGGCATCGGTCCCCACACTTACAAACGACAAAAACGTATTTATACTAAGAACAACACACACAGGATTGCCGAGAGAGGTCTCGAATCTCCGGCGGGAGAGGCCACGCAATTCGTAACATGACGCTCCAGAGCGCTCGGCCTTTTCCGTGCGGCCAAGAATAACAGATTTCTTACGTGTCTGTAACATAATTTTTAATACAATTAAAAAAATCTACTTGACGGCAAGCTCGAACTTCGATCACCTGCAGGGAACACAGTCCGTTACAGCAATTTCTCTGTGCTGCCATAGAGTACAGAGTGAGCAGAAATTGAACTGCGCCTAACATTTTACAGCGGGTTTTCTTCGATTCATTGTGCCGTGCACTTTATTACTTTTATTGGTGGACATCATTGAAGCACATAGAACCGGGAATTCTCATACAGGACCCAATTTCCGCGACTGTAAGGTCCGATTGTAAATATTTCTGCAGTTGAAAATGCATATTCGATAACAGTTTGTGATAATTTCATGAAAATAAGTTCCATTTTGCTAACAAACCAGTAATTCTATAAATACTATATACTGCTCTATATGGAAGCTGTTTTCCGCAGCTACGATGCGGTATATTCCATAGATTAAATTTCATATATAAAATGAAAGCAATGTCCCAGACGATAATTTATAAGCGTATAATTGTACAGACTTTTACGTTAATTAGGTTTCTGTATTAAGGTAGTATGAAAAAAATTCGAACTGAGGAACTTGCTTTTTATTTTATTTTATGCGTGTAATATTGAGATATTTGTGGATGTGTACGCTGCTATTTCAGACGTTTTCTGATGCGAAACAAAGCTTTCTGCTTATTTATAAACTAAAAATCAAGACTCTTATTTAAACAACAAGCTTTCTTCATCTCAAATAGCTCCATGTCTATCCGGAACTAATTGGGTGGTGACAATGGTTCTCTCGACGTATCTAACACGGTAGTGCAAATTGAGATAAATACCGTCGAGGATTCTTCGCCACACACCTGAACGTTGTTACCATGCTACCTATAGTTACGTTATCTTACATGTTCGCATCTGTCCGGTATCAGGACAGCTGGGCTTTATTATGCCAGGAGACACCATTTGAAATAGGTTTAAATGAAATTCTGTGAATATCCAAGTTTGTTATGTAGTGTAAGAAACAAATTTTTGAATAAAAGAGACATATTTAATAAATGCTACTACCTCGGAATATTTTAGAAATGAACATAGTTGATAATAAGCAGCCTTATCAATCGTTTTGTTTTGCTAGTAATTAATTTCGACAATCAGTAAATTTCAAGCTCCTTGATATCACATTCATTTTCAAATATTTCACATTGAAGCAAACAGCTTCACCAATTTCAGCATTTTAGTCCAAATACATTGGTATTTAATCGCATTGTTCCATATCATCAGTCTTGCAAATCTCCTTAATTTTACAAAACAAAAAGATTCGTAAGACATTTACAGATAATTTTTGCATTTGTGAAATATGTAGAGGCTGTAGATACCCAAAAAAACATATTACTATTCTGTCGACTCCATAATGTATTGTGTGCCGGACCATCACAATATTACAATAAAAATAACAAATTTCTACTTTGTAATAATATAAAATATTTCTTTAAAAATATTGGCTATCGATTTTGTTCAAATGATTGAATATCGTCTGTACAGATTCGAGTCCTGAGGACTAGTGTACACTACACAGAACGTTTTAGCAGTCAAATCTATGAAACACATAGTTACAATTTTAAACTTTTAACGTATACTGGAGAGGTCTGTTTATTTACATGTTTTATGGATTTGACTGTTAGAATGTTTTGTTCGGTCTGCATGTTTTCTCAGGACTCGAATCTGTACAGATGATATTCAATCATTTGAACGAAGTCGGTATGCAATAATTTTAATAAATATTATATATCACACCACCAAGCCGAAAGTTCGTTATTATTATTATGGTACTAGCTATCTGCCAGGTTCCACAGATTGGAATTTACATCCTATATATATAAAATGGATGTGTATATGTATTTTGATACTATGTTCTACGTAACATAATTAAACACAATGCGTACCATGTTTATATGATCTTCAGCGTCTTTAATCCACACAATGACGTATATTTATACTTAAAAGTTTACGGATCGATTGTGTAAACATCGCTGACTGATCGATCAAATCTATCGTTAATTCAGGGCTCCGCTACCTCTATATATAAAAGCAATGTCCAGACTGACTGACTGACATCATCGCCCAGCCCCTAACCACTGAAGATAGAAATTTGAAATTTGTATAGGGTGTTGACTTTACTCTGAAGGCGTCATTTAAGAAGCGATTTTTCGATATTACGTCCGTAAGTGGGTGAAACAGGAATGAAACGTTTTGTGAAAATACGTTGCTATTTAGGCAATTTTGAAGTTATAACTACAAAATTTCGGATTTTAATTCAGGATTATAATTTAAAAGACACGTGTTTGGGCATTTTTTGAAATTCAAACAATAAGGAGGTAAAATAGGGGATGCAAGAAATCGATTTTCTAAAATATGTTGCTGTTAACTCAAATTTTAAGCTACAACGAAATTTCGGATATGGAATCTTGGTCAGGATTAAAAAAAAAAAAAAAAAAAAAAAAAAACACGATTTTTGGTATTATTGGAAATTCAACAAGTAAGGGGGTAAAATAATGGATCAAAAATTCTTTTCCAAAATACTTTGTTGTCAAGACAATTTTGAAACTAGAGCTGCAAAAATTTGTATTTGTATTATTCGTTAGAATTTAAAAAATACCCGTTTCGGTATTTTTGGAAATTCTACCATTAAGGGGGTTAAATTGTTTTTCGAAAATCTTTCGCTATTAAGGCAATTTTGATGCTACAGTCACATAAATTGGTATATGTTTTCTTGGTCAGAATTAAAAAGATACGTGCTTCGGAATTTCCAGAAAATTAAATCATTTAGGAGGTGAATAGGGGATGAAACATTTTTTGAAAATACGTTGCTTCTAAGACAATTTTGAGTTCAGAATTACAAAAAATGATGTTTGCATACTTTAAACACACATGTTGGGGTACTTTTTCGAAATTCAACTATTAAGGGGTGCCATAGGAGGTTACAAGTAGTAAAATCAAATGTTGAAATGTTTGTAAATCTTAAGAGATTTAACTACGGGGTCATCAGTCCCTAAGGCTTACAGACTAATTAAACTAACTTAAACTAACTTATACTAAGGACAACACAAACACCCATGCCCGAGGGGCGAATCGAACTCCCGACGGCGAACAGCAGCGCGCACCGCAGCATGGCGTCTCAATACGCATGGCCATTTTCTCGCGGTTACAAGAAGTATCACAACATTTCATTATGATAGTACTTAAGCTATATCTATGAAAATTTATATTAATAGGGAGAAACAACAGCTGTAGACCAATCAGCCTACGCATGCGAAGCAGCGGGCGCTAAGCTAGTAGTGTTCAACGAGTAATTATTGTTCCGCATTTCGCGTTATATTCTTCAAATTACTAAATATCTATCAGATCGATATAAAACCGTGCCTAAAACTTTCCTCAGGTATGAATTAGGAACTGTACAAATATTTAAGTCTCTGCGTCTTGTCGTTCGGGCGTGATAAGCGTTCACCGAACAGACTTTCACATTAATGCATATATAGATAAATAGCTATCCGATTGCCATAAAACCGTGCCTAAAGCCTTCCTCGGGTACACATTAGTAATTGTACAAATTTTTAGCTCTCTATGTCTTGTCGTTCAGACGTGATAAACGTACACCGAACAGACATTCACATTTATAGATATAGATAAATATCTCGATACGATCGTTACCAAACTTCACAGGATCACCCACTAGGCTAATCTGAAGATTTCCTGAAGATTTAATCAATATTTCTCCAGCCGTCTTGGTTCTATAGGGAACTTACATACATACACACATCCATTTTTACAGATAAGATTATATTTCAGTTGCTTTGCCACCAGTCATCCACGTGTGCAGTTCATAATTTTACATGTACTTGACCTATTTGCTTGACGCACAAGAGAAAATAAAATACGTAAGCATGACAGAGATTGCAAATTCTGCCTAATGGTTGCGACAGAAGCGTGGAGAAAGAAGTACACGCTGTCAATAAGTGATGCAGCTGTTGAAGAGAAAACAAGACTTGAAAACGCGCTCCGCTGTAGCTGCTGGTGTCAAGGGTTCATGGGAGGCAGTGAGCACATGTCTAGGCGGGGAGTCTGCACGCTGTCACGAGACAGCGACCACGTGACACCGACGGATGATAACAGCCGTGGCTGTGCTGTGTATATAATATATTGTGGCGGCCAACGGAGAGGCCACAGCGTCCCGACGTCTGCACATACAGCAGCGCCGCGCCACGCCTACCACCGCCATGGCGTCTGCTAATGTCATGGTGAATATCCGCTGCTGATGTTGCTTTTGTGTCCCAGCCTCGTCGCCGCTTTTGGTGTCTCGTTTCCGTCGTAGGTGTCGGTGGCCGAGTAGGAAGACCGACACAGGAATAAAGGTAGCACGCTTGTGCAGGAACGGAGGGGAGCAGCCAGTGGGACAGCAGAAACTAGAAACACTAGAGTAAATTAGAACGAGGTATATATTGAACAGAATTTATACAATACTTAACTTTTACATAGCTCAGTACTGCAGAATGCTGATACATAGTTGAGCTAGAGGCCTGCCTAGTGCCTGTCCGATAGCCAAGTCTTCACTGGTGCCTATCTGATTCCGAAGTGTTAACTGCTTCCTATCTCAGTCCCAATGTGAACGATACCGTTCAGTGGTGGCCACGAGCGAAGTTCTAGCAGAGAGCGCTCGTGGCTGACGTCGTAAGAAGGCCCGCGAAAGTAGGTGGCGCGCACTTTGGACTTGTGTGACACCACAGTTGCTGCCCTGCTAGGTCATATTTTCATGTAATTATATCCGGAAACCAGCGATCACATGATGCTGTTTAGCCCGAGGTTTCAAACAGCCGAAGAACATACCGTTTTGTCTATCCTATACTCTGAAACAATGCGCTTTCACCATAGACCAAACATAACATAGACTGCGCATGTCCCTATCTCTGCAGTGTTGTGGTTTGAAACCAACATCTAAAGTTGCCCCGAGTCACGTGACCGAGTTTCGCTCACTATGAGCAACAGTTTTTCTCATTTATAGGTGACATCAAGCGTTGATTTTAACAATAAAACGACTTCTCCTATTCCTATCACACATCTAGTAGCAATGGTAACGTAATTTCATCATATTGTTAATATTAATTCAGTGATTGTCGTGTTTACACGTGCCCAGGTGAAAAGTACCATATTGCCAGTTATTTTTAGAAGCAACAGAAGTACATATCCTCGGTGTTTGTGTTACGCTATGAATCTTTTACTTTTTGTAACTTATGAATTTGATTATCGACGGGAAAACACTTTAAGTTGCTCTTAACAAGTTTCTAGGTCAGCAAGTAAGTCATTTCTGCTGAAAAACTGCTTTCAATAACGTTATACAAAACTAAAGATCCACACAGACTGTTTATTTTCCACATGAAGTCACTTCTTGGCTAGTGCATCGATGATGTTTTCTCACTACTCTATTATTTAATGTAAACAGCCAATACTTTGGTTATTTTACGTTTTGGCATCACGGTCTGTGCCAAAAGTCTTAAAACATAAACAATTGTATTTGGTTAAAATCGGACATTATGGATGCAAACAGATTTCATTTCTTATAAAATCACAAGGACATATTTTACATATATTGTTGAGGAATCGTAAGGAAGCTGATGCTCCTTTCAAATTGATATTTGATCTTCTACTCCTGTGTAAAATGCAGACTAAAAGACTCGCAGTACAACGACAGCAATGTATTTTTATTGATTGTAAAAAGAATGCCGATACGTTTCATATAGGCGCATGTAAAAACTGTAGCTGTGTCATTAACTCTTGCGGAGAACTAAAGCCAATTTTACATCTAAAGATGTAATAAGAATATGCTGATACGTTTCATTGTTCAAATATACGCTTCATTTCCACTTCAAAGAATAAGAACTGCAACTCTCAGCTATATTTCGCATTACTCGTAATGATGAAACCGGTATCCTGCCCCGACTCACGTGACTTAGATGTTGGTTTCAGTGTAATGACGTCACGCGCAGTCTATATTATCTGTGGTCTACGGCTTTCACCTACTTTGTACGGTAAACGATACACCAACATGCTTGTACACTGCTCATTTATCGGTAAAATATTCTTATAATATTGCACTGAATACTATTTGTTAATGCTAACTACACTACCGGCGGAATGTATAAGGCGTGCCGGCCGCGGTGGCCGAGGGGATTGAGGCGCTCCAGTCACGGTCTGCACGGCCACTACGGTTGGGGGTTCGAATCCCCCCTCGGGTATGGATATTTGTGCCGTCCTTAGTTGTAAGTAGTTCATAAGTAGTTTGTAGGTTTAGGGACTGATGACCCCGTAGTTAAGTCCCATAGACTCTACAAACATTTGAACATTTTTTTGGATAAGGCGTAAATGTTTGTTATAATGACCGTGCACCTAATTCCGCCGGCAGAACTTTACCGTGAGACGATTAATCACTCATATAACACTAATCACGATTAAAGTCAAAGCATATATTACATAATACACAGAAACACGTAGTTGCACCGCTCAACAATTTAATAACGACTACACTGAAATGTTTAATCAGTAGACAGCAACAAATCACTTTGTATAAAGAAGATGCACCTCAAATTAAACAGACACGTCCATGAATGCGTAACGATGACAGTAATCTCACGTGGTCCAGTTTGCACTTTCACAAAGATTGGCAGTTCATTATTTCGCGGCGCGGTTGCCCGATCTTTCTTGATGTGCGGATAGCGCTACGATAGTCTGTGCTCGTTAAGATAATTAAAATCACAGTTTGTTAATAATCGAGTTCAGCCAGTCAACACTTCTCACAACCATAATGCGATTCCATATTTGTTTACTGTTTCGCGGCGCAGCTGTCCGAAAATCTTGATGTGCGGTCGGCGATACGAAGGTTGCAGCCGTGGCACTAGTTAATTAACATAAGCCCAACTTCACATATTCTGACGACGACCGTTACGTCGCGGCGCGGTTGAGACATCACAGAAACAATACGGGAACGACACACGTAACGAAATAATGATATGTTTCACTTGTACTTCTACACGATAGGATACTGAAGTGATCCACTTTACTTCATAGCACACTTTATAACGACACAGCTGCGTCCACCTAATCCTCGATGGGCGAATGTGCCGTTTTATTCTATTTGCTGTTTAATTAATCCTTAATCGTTGTTCCAATGGTTTGACGGTATGGGATGCGGACAATTACTGGGTTGATCCATAACAATAAACTTTGTTAACTTCCTTTATTACGGAACGACAAATGTTAATGCTCTTTTTTTAAATACACATTAAATAACCGCGTGCCACTACGATAAATGTCTACAAGTCCACACTGAAACATTTCAATACGCATCTGCAACCGAAACTCATATGCAATACAACTGATGGGCAAAACTTTAGATATTTTGCAAATTTGCGGCCTTTGCTGTCAACAAAAGGTGTCTGTTGTTTCGCACATATCCGGAAAGAACAGACATCACATCATCATCATCAGCAGCAGCAGCAGCCATTTCAATCATTTAATGATGTGGCCTCTTCGAGTCGTGGATTTAGGTAGGCTTTCAGCAGTCTTCTCCAAGCAGAACGGTCTTGAGCAGTTCTCTGCCAGGTGCTACCAGCGATCTTCCTGATATCTTTGTCCCATCTGTCCGGTGATCTTCCTTTAGGCCTCCGGTGCTCTCTCGGACTCCAGTACTATCTTCGTCCATCTGTTGTCTTTTCTTCTCGCGATGTGGCCTGCCCACTGCCATTTCAAGGAGCCTACGGTCTCTAAGATGTCCTTAACCTTGGTCACAGGTCGGATGTCATCTGCCCTTTTCCTATCCTTTCTTGTGTAGCCCTGCATTGCTCTTTCCATGGCTCTCTGTGCTGATCTAAGTTTCCCTTTTGTAAATGAGTTCAGTTTCCCTGTCTCGCAGCCATACGTCAGCACAGGAAGAATGCATTGATCAAACACTGTTTTCTTTAGATTTACCGGCATTTTTTATCTGAATATTGTAGAATTCCTCCCAAATGCTTGCCAGCCAAGCTTGATGCGCCGATAGATTTCGTACCTTACATCTCCCTTCATGTTTATAATCTGGCCAAGGTAAATATATTCACTGACCTCTTCTAATGGACTGTCTTTGACTTTCACATCACCAGCTGGGACCCATTTGTTTGACATTAATTTTGTTTTGGAGAGGTTCAAATTCAAGCCAACTAACTGACATTCAGAAGCAAGATCCGTAACTAAGTTTTGGAGCTCTGTGAAGTCGTTGGCCAGTAAGGCAATATCATCAGCAAATTTCAAGTTGGTAAGCCTTCTTCCATTAATTCTGATTCCCTTGCCTTCCCAGCTCAGCTTTGGCATAGCCATTTCCAGTACAGCCGAGAACAGTTTTGGGGAGATGGGATCGCCTTGCTTGACACCCTTCATGATGCGGAATTCTTGAGTTGATTCGCCGATATTGACATAAACTGAAGAAGTCTCGTAGATATTTCTGAGCACTTCAATGTACGCTGTTTCCACTCCTTGCTCTCTCAAGGCTTGCAGGACAGCTGTATGCCTAACGGAGTCAAACGCCTTTTCAAAATCAACAATACGTTCTGAAGCAAGCGTGGCGATTATGCTTCTCACCTTTGAGTCATGATGTGCGACACCACATCAGTAATTGTAAATATGGCGACAACAGGCAACGACAATTTCAATGCGGACGCATTTAAACGCTCGATCCCTTGCGGAAATCCAGTATAGAGGAATCAATGGGAAGGGCCTAGAAGTTGAGAATTTGGGTTGGAACGGTAGCGTGCCTGTGTAGCCTAATTCGTTAAAGCGACCGCTGGCCCAAAGCGGGAAACCCGGGTTCGAATCCTGGCCCAGTATAAATTTTCATCTGTGTAGTGGAATTTACATAACTGTAGATATGTTTCAAAATTTCGATTTCGTAAATTTACGCCAGCTACTGTCCGTAAAGAACAGACACCATATCAGTAATAATTGATGTAGAAGTTGGAACATTATGGAGTAGCGGGAGTAGTTCACAATTGGTTTACCTTTTACTTTAATAGCAGATAGCAGTGTTAAAACAGCTATGACATGCACTCACAATGAGAAGGGGGTTCAATAAGGTTCTGTTCTGGGGCCACTGTTTCTTATTCATTACAATGACACGGTATGCATCAGGTAATTCTATGACAGTTCTGTTTGCTGATCGCACCAGTTTCGTTGGGAAGGATGTTGTTGGCAATGTTGACGCAGTATCAAACAATGAAGTTAACGCCTTTAGTGTGAATTCCTTTAAAATTTTCTAAGGATATGTTCAAAAGCTCTATAATAACATAGAGGTGAAGTTTAAAGTTATTTCCTCTGACAGAAATAACAATAATCACTGTCCTATAAATAGGACGCTGGGCGCTTGTGTTCTACAACGAAAACAACCCATCTTCAGCTTTCTTTCCTATTTTACAATTTTTGTTCAATCTTATTTTTAAGGAGATTGATTAGAAATAACATGCTAAATTTACAAGTCGTGGAGATTTATTTAAACGCTCATATTACAAAATAAATTCAGTGCTCCTGAGAGATTGAGATACAATTTATACCATTTGTTTGTAAATGGATTCACTGTAGTCATACACTGATGAACAAGGGTAATTGCCATTATCTACGAAAGTCAGTGATTACAGTCTACTGGGCAAATGAGCTACACTTATTATTTACGGAATTTTGGAAAACAATGACTACATAAAGTTGCATTATGTTGAGTACAAAATGTTAGTCGCTTCCCTGAAAGTTTGGGAATTGGCATCATATTTGAATTTCCCTTTCTCCATTATAGACCACTATTACTGTTTGTTTGTAATATATGTGATACCTCCCATTCACCGGCTCAGTACCTAGAACTTTCTTCCTTCTGGTCCTGGTCGGCCTATACAAATTCCTGCATTCTCCCCGATTTTAAGATATGAGGTGGCAAAGTATCTTCAAATATGCTTGATGCTTTTGGCGTTGTTTTGACTTTTGTGGCTTGTTTTCCCACTGTTTTGCATACTTTTCAGTTTCATGCACAATGCAACTTAGCGCCTTGGAGGTAAGAAACTCCTACAAATATCCATTGTCATAAAACCTTGCAGAGCGTTTACAGTATGTTCACGGTTAGTTTTCGCCAGACAACCTACATTGCCGAAACTGTAATTAGGATTTATCTTCGACCATACTGCCGTTGGTTCACTCTTTCTTTTCAGACGAACGATTCGGCGGCTTTCACTGAACTTCACTTTCCTTGGCATTGGATTAAGATGCCTTGTAATAGGTTGACACATCGACATCCTCTAACAAGTTGATTTCTACTGTCCCTGGAACGTCCTACACCGTAGGACATCCTATTTCATCATCATGGAAACTGTACTCATCCCTGATTTCATATCTGGTGGTAGTGTAACCATATAATCCTCTATCTCCTCTGAAAGGAAGTATTCTGCTGCCTCCTCGGACGATTTGACAGTTTTCTGCCGAGATAGAATTCCTGCAAAGAAAGGAAAATGGATATAGGTATTATAACAGTCCAGCTTCCTATTTATAAGACACCGTTTTCAACTCATTTTTTTTTACTAGAGAGCCATTGGTTTTTATCAGGTATTTTATACAGCTAGCATAAATGAATCTTCAACATTCAAATACTATTCAATGTCATTTATTTACTCTTCTTGCAAGACTTGTAGCAAAAGAAAAACAAATCGTGCACACAGGAGAAAATTCACTAATGTTGACACTGAGCCATATAAACATAGATCTAGAAACTTTGTCTTCAAATGGACTGTAATTGTAACTGAAAGTGTGGAGTTAAAAATGAATACAGACAGAAATAATACGGTTTTAACTGATGCGTGATTCAATAATCGAAACAACGGTCCTATTAATAGGAAGCTGGGCATAATGGGTTAAAGTAATAAGTGTATCACTAGTAGAAAAACTGGTACTAAATCACGGTACGATTCAGTTTTATTAGTTTATAACACAGAATTAAACGAAAACTGACAATTTGCTTACACGGAAATGGTACATGATACGTGGGACTGAACAGTTTAAATTTCTAGGCATTCAGATAGTAGGCTGTCGTGAGAAGCCGTGTTTAGGATCTTGTTAAAACACTAAATGCTGCTTGTGTATTATTAGAACAGAATCTGATATAAGTGGTAGTTCAACACGAGAGCATGTTACTCTGGTTATTTTCATTGGTTTATGACGTATGACACTATTTTTTGAGGTAGCTCCTCTGATTAAAAAAGTGTATTTTTTTGTGGAGAAATGATGGTTGTTCGAGCAACATGTTTCTTTAGCTCGCGAACCTCTTGTTGGCCTGTATGTACTACCTTGGGAATTCTGACGTTGGTCTCTCAATACTTATTTTCTTTCATGTCATTTGTTGATTACAATAGTTGCTTATTCCCGAGAGTTTTGTATCACACCTCCTTGACCATTGTGTATAAAGGTGACCTGGTATTCTGTCGCATCCAATTTTAATAAGCTGACCGAAAAGTTGGAAAAGGTTAGTTGTAATTCGTACACTTCGAATGCTAAACTGAATTGTTTCCTTGTGGCTTACTTTTTCTATTCTGTCTATTAACTCCTTGAAAGTTTATAAAATTAACCTATTTTCAGTGTTACGCTGTTTGTTTTTCTTTTACTTATGACTAGGCCTATCGCAACACGTTTCACATTATCAATTACTACTTCTTTGTTACAATGTGATGTACTGAGTTAATACAGGACCATGGAAATATGCTCCTCAATTCGGTCCTGCAAAGCTTGAAAAATATAGAAAATATTTATAAAAAAACCTACCAGGAAAATTTTGTTTTGCCGTGTTCCCTTAAACAGATAAAAAGATACATAAACTGTAAATAACAATGTAAAATTCGAAAATATGAGAATTAACCTACATCAGTTTTAGCCAGAAAAGACAATAAGACTATAACTTATGTGCACCCCGTCGTATATGACTGGAGATAACAAAACTCAGAGCGCACACAGTAACTGGACCATATTAATAGAGTTTTTGAGATAAACTATACCCGAAAATTTTAACCTTTACGATATTTTTTCTCGCAGATATAGTGATCCTTCTCTCTACGCCACATTTGCTGACCGCATCGTGTAACATGACCGCTAAATCGGTCTGCAAAATTATATCATTGCACAAAATGTGTATGTGGAGTGGGGAGTTTGTTGACACCATTTAAACACCCAGCTAGTTAATACGATCCATTCAAACCCTGAACGATACTTGTACACTTGAGGCTCGAACTATCCCCTGACATAATTTAAATCAACACGAGTCTAAATCAACAGGTCATTATTATTGACTGGGCAGCAGGTTTAATAATACCCACATACTTGTGGCTGTCGCGTCGAAACTTTCATAAATTCGTATGACCAAGACATTCTAATTCAGATCAATGCGCATCAAAATCAGAATGAATCTTTAATGGGGCGTAATCGATTCACTGATGTGATAGACTGTTCATAAATCACTATACTGGTTAAAAATGTCTTAAATACGTGCTTGCTAGAATAAAAATATCTTAAATCATATCTAAAATCAGCCTTTTCGTTGGAGGAGGTTAGGATAAAAAGTAATTCGTTGTAGCCAGTGGCGTAGCTACTACACCAAGGGCTCCGGGGCAAAAATGACGTTGGGGCCCTCTCTAAACTTTTGAAAATCTTGGGGTATGCTCAGTGGTGTTTCCAATAGGGGGGAGGTGGTTGCCGGCCTGCAGCCCCCCCCCCCCGACCGGTATTTCTGAAAAAAAAGAATCTTTATTATATTTTTCTAATTCCAGGTACAAAGGTAAAGTAATAATTTTGTTTTATTTTAGTAGTATTTCTTCTTTTTTGCTTCATCTGGTGTTAATTTAGGACCATTTTAGTCTCTGAAAGGAGAAAAGTAATTTTTAAACATACAATAAAGAAATTAAGAGCCATTAATTTCAATTTCACGTTTCAGAACTACTGGGCGGCTTTTGCTTCAGAATTTTCGTCTTCTGAGACATGCATATCAGATAATGATGTGCCTGTATTGTGAATACTGTGTTCATTATCGTAAAAACTAACATCGAATGGTCTTCCTGCCTTCTTTCTTCTGCAGATTTATTTTCTATACAGTATTACGAAAATAGTCCATAACCACTTCTGCTGTCATACCACGTCTGTCGATACCAATAGGTTCACAACCCATTGTTACACCACACATCAATTCAGTTAACAGGATGAAAAATGTTACGACTTAACGTTAACACGATTCCTTGAAGGCAATTGACTTCTAAGATAATACATAAACGTTAATTTAGTAGTATACACATTTTCATCGTATCGTACAAAACCTACTTCATTTCTAGTTATTTAATAAAACAATTAAAGGTTACCTACCGTCTTCAGTTTACGATATTGAACTTACAAGCAGCATTCCATTAACATTCGGGCTATTTACAAAAGATCACTTCCCTCACATGTCAACATGAATTTCAATGCCGACGAATTCAGTAACCTGTTTGTTTTAGATAATCTTTTTACAGCGGTGTATTTCAAACGCCAGTCGCCCATCAATGGAATGAGAGAGTCGAATTTAAAAGAAATATAACGTAAAGAAAACAACAATACCAAAATTTTCAGTGGGGTATGCCGAGCATACCCACTCAAATTGTGGGGTATGCTTGAGCGATCGAGCATACCCGTAATCGGCGCCTATGAATTATACAGATGCAATACTACTTCATCAGGTCCTTACCGCTTACTGGAAGACATAATAAGGCAAACCTACTCTTAAGTAAATTACTGTGTGTCACGCAGCAAATAATATTTAATCATACTCTCTAATATAATTATAACTGTGAAAGTTAATTATGCTTTCAGGCAGAAACTACTGGGTGGATTTGGATGAAATTTTGGAGAGGGATAGAGTTGGACCTGGGTAGGACATACAGATAAAACTACCATACTAGGTAAATGAAGTCGCAGACAGAAGCTATTAAAAGTGAACAATGAAGTTTTACTCAACCACGAAAGTATGGCCCTCTGCTGCGAATCAAACCATGAACAGTATTGTCACACACTGCTAGTAATTCAGAAGGTGGCAGGGTGCACGTCTTAGCGGACAAGCAATACCTTTTTATGTTTATATTCTGAGATGGGAATAATTTTTGGATTTCACTTCGTGCGTTTGAAGTTTGTTGGCAGTGTTCAAAAAGTTTAAAGTTGAAAATCCTTCATTCACCTAAAATATCATATACAGTAGAACGTCGATTATCCGAAGTGTAATTGGGGGACATGGATGTTCGGAAAACCGATTATTCGTATAATCGAACTGTACACTTCTACTTGCCAATACGAAGTACTGTACAGTAAATATTTTATGTTGTATTTGGAGTCGCGCGATCCGTCACATTGCGCCGAGCGGCACGCCGCAACACTTGGAAGGCGCATCTGTTGCTGTGAGCAGCTGTGATGCTGCAGCTGCTGCACTTCTGCCGACTGGAGTGTGCCGATTGTTGTACTCAAGCGACTGTCGGCTTGGCCTGTTAGCAGGCCTCACTAGGAGCAATGTTCCGTCTCCCTGTGTCCCAGTGCGGCTACTGTGGGCAGCTTAGGTTGACGGGAGGGGTGAATTGATGGACGATAGGGTGGGAAGGTAAAATAAATAAATAAATAAAAATAAAAATAAAAACGACGCTCAACTGTTGCTCACGGAGGCCGAGGGGCCCCTTCGATCTCGGGGGCCCCGGGGCACTGCCCCGCCTAGCCCTATGATAGCTACGCCACTGGTTGTAGCATGGAGCTTATCCATAAAGTATGGAATGTTTTTTTCTTTGTGAAAATGATGCATTTACGAATTTAAACGAATTTTCTATTCGTGTGTTATCAATATTTTGAGTGTACGGAAAATGCATACAAATAGACTGATCGTCATAACTGAAGTCTCGGCTTTGCAATGTCATATTGTAGCTTTTTTTATTCAAGCTCACACTTTAATTATGATGATGACAAAACATCAGAATTAATCTAAAACAATTTTAGACAGAAGAGGCAAGAATTTCTGTCACCCGTCTTCTATGTATTCTGACCTTGAATAAATAAGCTACAGATTGATCTTGCCAAAATCCTAGAAGAGATTCTTCTTAGTGTTGATTCCGGGGTCCAAAAAATCCCGTGTAGTAGAACGCAGAATAGTTTCGTGTTCAGTATGTTGTGTCCTCGTCGCCTTTTTGTTTAGTTGTCTTGTTCAATAAAGGTACTGGTGCAGGATCCTTTGACACCTAAAACATTGATATAGTTAGTATTACAAGATATTTATTGAGTGACATTTACAATACTCAACTTTAGAACATGTGTCTGTTTCTTCTCTCTTCTCGCTTCTCGTGGCATCGTCCGATGATGCTAGCTGCTCTGTGACCTAGTTACTGCTAAGATTGTAGCGGCGTTCTGGCTTAGTACTGTCATATTTCTGGAATCGTAGCTGCCTAGTAACTGTCCGAGCTCTGAATAGTAACTGACGAGTTCTCACTAATAACTGCCGGGCGTCCAGACGGATGTCGGCCTAGATACAGTCACTTGTAGAGGGGGCGCATCTTCGGTTACTCCCTCCAGGATGCGCGGCGCCTGCTTATGATTGGCTTTCGGTCGATCGCCGCCTTCTCCACGATCGTTCTCTTACGTCTGGCTTGTAGCGCTGACTTTACGCCACAACACAATAGATCACAGAACGATAAATAAACATGTGCTTTTGGGTTTCTTCGACCATCTACAGCTACATTTAATGCATACTCTGCAAATAATACTTAAGTGCCTGGCAAACTCTTTAGCTCTGAATTCTCTTATTTACTCATGATGTTCATTTCTATATATTCTTCTTCAAATATATGAAGCAGAGTGTCCGTATGTTTGTGTGTGAATACGTGTTGCGTACAAATCTACAGTTTTGTTACAATCTTTATGAAATTTTTTACACGTTAGCTTTAATCCCCGAGGACGGTCGCCGTAAGAGTAGGAATCACGTGCAGCACATAGTTCACGAGATATGACGTTATAAATAATGAGTTGCGCGAAAAACTGCTGCATTTAGCCACAATGATGTTCATTTTCTCCTAAACCCCTGGACCGATTTCAACCAAATTGGGTACACTCATTCCTTAGCGTGAGGTAAAAATTGCTGCATGGCCAAGAATCACATACGACATATATGGTGCAGAAGGTTTGACGTCATAAACAATAGGAATCGCAAAAAATTGCCACATAATGCGGCGAAACTTTATAAATACGCTATATGAGAATGAGAGTACTTAGCTACTTGCAGCAAACTTTAAACGTAATTTTAAACCTTTATTAAACTTTTTTTCCCTGACAACCATAGCAAAATGATGAAAGGAATAACAGTTTCTCGTTACTACGTTTCCGCTGTTCATGGAGTAAAACTACGGCGTCCGGTATGACGTTACAATTTATAATTTGTACACTACAAATTGTAGCCACAAGAAATTTTATAGACAGCATACACACATGTAGTTGAGTGTACCTTCTAAATTGTATGACAGTACGACACGTAGTTCATAAGATATGAGCACATAAACAGTAAAGTTCGTGGAAAACCGTCCCACCTCCCTCCAAGTTATAATCTGTGACTTCTTTACTAGTAATTATATTCCCACGAGAAATTACAAACATACAGTTCTTATACAAATGAATATATACCTGAAAAATGGCAGGAATAAATAAATAAATTCCCGGGCAACGCAGAGAGAGAGAGAGAGAGAGAGAGAGAGAGAGAGAGAGATAGTAGTCCACACTGTTTTTCCGATTTGGGGAAGAAAGTTCTAAATTTCTTAAGTAGATCTCACAGCAGAAAGAAATATCAAAAGAAGTTGTAGTGATTGCCACGCCATCTCTATGACTCTGTCTCCTCTTTACAGCGATAAATGAAGTCCTACTGTCCTTGTACTTATCGTATGTCCTCCGTCAGATCCACCTCATAAGCGCCCCACACCGCAAAACAAACTAAAATATTTGTTATAGAGACTGAGTCCGCTCTGCCTCTAATTAACTTTATTTCCGGTTCCATCTCTTAGGGACAAAGCTTTTAAAAGATCAATTCCGTGTCAGCCCAGCGTTCACTTCAAATTGATTGAAACTTTGCACGCTGCTATACAACGTTCTCCTCAAAATTTTTTATTCATTCATTTATTTTAGATCCGTCCTCTGATCTACCCTTCGGAGCTCCTGCGTCCGAAGCCCATCCATACAGGGAAGCCGATCGCCCACTTCAGGGACTACACCATCGACGACATGGACCCCATCAAGGAGCGAGTGCGCAAGCTCTACTACGACATGCACAAGTACCAGCCAAGAGTAAGTCCAGTCTGCCCAAACAGGATTTTCGCGAATTCCTGATACCTTGTCCAGTTTTTTTCTCACACACATTGTGTACCTCACAGAACAGCACGCCAAGTGGCTGAAGTTCGACAAGTTCCGCGCGCCCATCATGGACACGCTGGAGAGGCTGAGCGACATGCTGGACCAGAGTGACCCGGACGTCGACGTGCCCAACATCGTGCACCCCTTCCAGACAGCCGAGCGCATCCCAGAGGACCACCCCGACTGCGACTGGCTGCTGACCGGCCTGCTCCACGACATGGGCAAGGTGTGAGATCATTAAGACACAAATTCTAGCCACTTTAGACTTCGTTCTACAGAATTAACAAATCTGTGTGAGCTTCTAACAACATAACGCAGAGGTTTAAATGAGGACTAGATGCTGTGAACCTCTACGTTCGTGTGTAGGCCTCTGCCACTCCTCTTTTCTTCACAAGCCCATCACATTTGATAATTAGCAATTTGTGAGAACGGCTAATCGAGACTTCCTACTGTTGCAGACGAGCCACAGTGGGCTGTTACTGGAGACACATTCCCTGTTGGCTGCGCATGGGCCGACTCCAGTGTCTACAGAAGCACCACATTCCACGACAACCCGGACACCCACAACCCCAACTACAAGTAAGCGAACCTCCACTTGAAAACAACTGTTACCTTTGTCTGCCATGGAGCGGCTAGTCTTTCATTGCCACACTGTATTGAAACCATTCTTACCTTGCAGCACAAAGTACGGCATGTACGCCCCCAACTGCGGCCTGGACAACGTGCTGATGGCCTGGGGCCACGACGAGTACGTGTACCGCCTGCTGAAGCACAACGACTCCAAGCTGCCGGAGATGGGCCACAAGATCATCCGCTACCACTCCTTCTACCCGTGGCACTCGTCCGGTGACTACATGCACCTCTGCAACGACCAGGACATGGACACCCTCAAGTGGGTGCTCCAGTTCAAGTAAGTCATATTCATTCACTTCAGTATTCTTAATCACAGTAAAAATTCATCAAGTATAATGAAGGCAATACTTGTCTGTGTATTGAATTTGGCATCTGTCGCCAATGTAATTGAAGCATTCTAACCACTTGTTGTCTTTTGTAGGTCGGTAATGAATCTACACACTGTGCTTTCACTGCAGCTACTACTTTAGAAATATGAAAAGAAGGACCATAATATAAACAGAAAAAATTCACATTGTGTGTTGGCCACTGTATGATAATGCTTGTTAGAATGAAAGTATACATTTGACCATTAGGTCACCAAACGTGCATATTAGTACATGTATCTCCATCCTGTAGATTTTGAATGTGAGACTTCGGTTTCAGGAGGTATGAAATTGTGAACAAACAGCCTTTGTTTTTACATCACTTGGTTTTGACTACCAGTTTCAACGCTGTAGGGGCGTCTTTCTCAAGCCCTCAGCTTGAACGACAAACCGCGTGTAGTGGTTCATGTTTATTGCAAAGAATTTTTTTAAATTTTATTTCTGACAAGCCATAATGAAGTAATTTCATAAAATATATTCACCTTCTCCTTGTTCTGAAATTCCAGAAATATTGAAACATATAATTATTTTTTACTTTTGACCTAGAAGTCTATTAATGATTTTCACAGACTTAGCAAATGCTTCAGTTAATTTTGACAACATTGTGAAAGGAGGAACAGGCATCTCCTTTAGAGATATTTATGTTGAGAAACCGTCTAGAACCTAGAAGGTTATTTTATTCAACAGGTTTCGACTTTATCTTAGGCCATCTTCAGAAACATATACGCAGCCCATGTGGCTACTGCTGACTTCACCAGGGTTGCCGTGGCTACACACTGTGGCTGCACATTCGTAACTCCTGCTACCAAGGTGCAGACACCGTGTGCAGTCCTCTAGAAGTCAGCAGTAGCCACATGGGCTACGTATATGTTTCTGAAGATGGCCTAAGATAAGGTCGAAACCTGTTGAATGAAATAACCTTCTAGGATCTAGACTGTTTTTCAAGATAAAATGCATCAGTATTTCTTTAATAATTACTTTCAAACATAACTTTCCTCACTCATTTCACCACATTTGTGGTTAATTTTCCATAAATGTCGAAACATGTATATTTTTAATTCCAGTCAACCATCCAAGTACCAGTTTTGCAGTTCTAGATTTAAAATTTTCTTTCATTCATTTATTTACGTCACCTACGGCATACGATCAACACTCTCTGCAATTTTTGAGATTTTACCGTGTGATTTTTGGGCTGGGCAATGATAATCAGTCAGTGAGTTACTCGAAACCTACAGACATTTCCAAGAAAATCTAAGCAACTCTCTTAATTTGCAGCTGATGCTATCATTTATTGTTGAGAACAGTCATCACAAATGTCGAATGACCTCTAGTAATGAAAAGTGTGAAGTACTAAATCACGTAATTCTCAAGGCAGACAGTTCTACGATACGCCCAGAAAAAGAAATAACTTCAACTGGTACGATCATGTAGATAATGTTGTGGACAGGTGGACCAAAGACTGTGTTTTATTTGCAGATCCTTAGAAGAAACTCTAATGAATTGCTTACATCCCTCATATGCGTCCTCTGCTACATTACTTAACTGTGTGGGACCAATAACAGATAGGATAGACGGAAGACAATGTACATGTTCGAAGAAGCGTGTATAGGTGAGAAAGTGTACGGAATTGATGCATGAGTATGCGTAGAAATCGTTAAAACAAATGTCTTTTCCGTTACGTCAAGAATTTATTGCGAAATTTTTAACTCTACTTTTCTCCTTAAAATGCGAAAATTTTCTAGGTAAAATGTACATCTTGCGTAGAATGAAAGTAAATACTGTCTTTCTTTGTTGTGATGAAACTAAAGATATTACTAAGTGCGAAAAGAAACTGTGTGTTTCATGACGGAAATGCTGATTGACGTATCTCTATGATTTGCAACGTGTGCATTATATAGCGTTCAAAGATGATCGAAATCGGTTGGTCGAGAAAACGTTTCTTTTCGTATTTAATAGTATTAATGCAGTGTAACGTAAACAGAACCGACACTCTTGTTGACTTTTGTTGTACAGTGCGATGGCAGCGCTCCAACCCCGACAGTAAGCTACCACTTTTGGATACGATATTGCACGGATGCGAATAGTATGGTTTAAACTCGGCAATAAATACCTAAATAATTTCCTTACGGAACCTTATAAATACAAAAGAAAACACCACATGAAAAGTTATTTTCGATTCTGTTGTAACTTTCACATGTTTATTAAAATATATATTTATGCCTTAAGAATAAAAACAGTGTAGTAAACAGCAAAAACCTGACCTTTTGCAGAAAGACACCATGCATCTACCCAAAACCCGAAATTTTGTTCGCTACACTTCCAGCCAGATCCATGAATGTCCAACATACAATTCAATAAGTCACCATACCTGTAGATGAGTGGGACACCACAAAGACGTCATAATAAAACTCAAAAGCAATAAGACTTTCCCCAAAACCTAAGGAACCAATTATGCAGCTATTGCTACATATGATATTCAAGACCTTAACACAGTCTCTTTTGATGAAAAAGAAAAGTATTCATAAATAATGATGTGTTAAAAATTCGACAGGAGTATAACAAATTGGGAATCATAACACTATGTAAAACTGTAACGTGTCAATAAAAATTGCATCATAATGAGAAGAGACAGAAGTAGAAATATATGGTTATCACGCATGAAATACCATGTATAGAACCTATCGCTTTCAGGGTAGAATAAACCGAAATCATGCAATTTTTTCCATACTACTTCTTCACGAATTATTGAAGCCTATGTTATTAAACCACTTCACGATCATTAATGTCGCTTGTTAATTAATTAATGGTCGGAACACTAAAAATAACAGTTTCTTTAATCACGTAAAATGTATTAAAAACAAATATTATTTTTACGCCTGTCTTTCTCTCCGCTAGGTGCGCTAGTGCGTCTATGTGTCAGTGGGTAAGCACTGTCAGAGCAGAGAATGTCACGACAGTCTTTGTCAGTCAGTTGCATTTAAAAACGTGTCACTACATCGACCTTACACACATCCAATTGAAGTGAGATTCTATAAATGTGAAATTAACGTTCAAATTTCGAGTTTTTATGTAACAGCACATGAAGCAGCTTAATTCATCTGTTAATTCAATCCCACTTCTGCAGATGAGTCGCAGAAGTAATGACAACATTGTTCATATTAAACGACCTGCATTTTAATTCTGAGAAGTCTATGTGATAATTCGTTGCTTTCTAAAATCTGTCAGTTGGTAGGAAAAAATTATATTAGATGGTTCATTTACAATTAGTACTTTCAGTTAACAAATAATAGTAAAAACAAAATTGACCACAGGTAATAGAAAACTTTAACGTAACTGCATGCAACTGGAAGAGACCAGTCAATACGCTGTATTTTCAAACCAGTATCATTACCATCTAATTGCTAAAAGCCATATGTAAAAAAAATGCTTATCTATGTTTTACAGATTTAAAACAGAATTTTAGCCGGTACGCTAATAGCGAGTTTGAATTTTAGCCGGTACGCCGTACCGCACCGTACCTGCGCAACTAAAGCACTGGGATTTATAGCAATAGTGTTCGGATACCTTAAAATACTTAAGATTTTGATTTACTTCTCAACATTTAAGAATCTGAGATATAGAAACCTCTCATAACTATGATAACAATCCATCTCCTAAAAATTTTGTGCTTGCTGGAGAAAGGCGCCAAACTTCAGCATTAGGCTGATTTTGTTATCTATTTTAGGGTCGAATGCTCCACAAACTAGTAACCAGTTTCAAATGAATCGTTAGAAAGAACTGTTTTGTCTGATGCTATGTTTATTGTTAGCTTTGACTTTGAATATAACGTACATTAAATGAAAGTACGTTGTGTCTTTCGCACGTTCTACCTACGACCGCTACACTTACTGACTTTTAGTAAAACGATGATAAAAGCGCTAGTCTTACTATCACAATGTATACAAAACTACCAAGAGAGAGAGAGAGAGAGAGAGAGAGAGAGAGAGAGAGAGAGAGAGAGAGATTGAGGTAAGTAATTGAATCGGAAAAAATACTGCCTGTGTTGGAACAATTTATCAAATTGGATAGGGAACAAGGAAGTGATTACAAACCTAATTAGAAACCATGGACGCAAAAGGAAGGAATATGACGTGACATCACTAAATTGATGGCGACGTCCGCCATCTTATATGACACAAAACATCAGTAGACTACTATTTACGACTGCTTCTTGTTCTTCTGTCGTGTGCACGAAATAGCTGCACCGTGCTTATGTGAATAGTAGAGTGTCAAGATGGCAGTTTCTAACTTTTTTTTCTGTTCTTGAATTCGTATCTTATTCAGTAGTATGACACATTGGTCTCGTTAATGTGACTTTTCTGTTTATACATTTCGCGTAACTAAAAAGAGAAGTACAATGTGTGACGTTAATGGGATATATCTCCTAGCACTTCGATTTTCAGTAGTCGTAGACCTAGTAGTTTGATTAAAAAATTGCCGTTTTCAGTCATACTAATTATTATTCGCAGTATCAAGTTTAATGCATTCCATTCGTAAGTGGAGTAGGCAATTACAAGACATGAAAGCATGCCTTGTTTCTTTATTCAATGCACATATTTATAACCCAGAAAATACTAATAAATAAATAATACCGTATCTAAGTTTTTACAAACTAATAAGTTTTGCAATCGAACTCAAGTTGAAAATGTAAGACATAAGAACCAATAGCAATAAGCAACCTCGTCACCTGTCGACACGATTCAGAATCAGGAAAGTATACTGAAGACTTCACAAAAAAAATTAACTAAGCCAAATGTATCTTCATTATTGGCTTAAACGCGCATTCCAGAGCTGAATTTGCTTTCCTGATACTATGTTACTTTAACACCGAAATATTTATTATTGAAACAATTGTTGAATTGTTGAAACATGACAAAAATTAAGAACAATAAGTAAATGATAAAAATACTCACTATCAAACAAACTATGTTTGTAATAGCTCCCATCAAACACTGCGCCGAATGCAAGTCCGTTATATAAGCTCTTCTCCTGATAGCTCCTGTTAACATAGGATCATTTCTGCCGTGAGCGCGCACACAAGTTATAAATAGTAAATTGTTCCGGTGCCTTAGGTAGGTCCAATCACAAAAACTACAGTCGTGCAAAGCTTGTTGCAGAAACCGTTTGCATCGTGCATCGATCGAACTCGGCTTCGTTTGCCTTAAGTTGAATTTCAGGGCGAAGACGCCGTGTGCATTGATTGACGACGCGCAAGAGAGTTGCTAATGCATCAATCTGCTCCCAAAAAAGCAAATAATAATAATACAAATATATAAAAATATGAAAGGAGATTAGAACTGGAGTGAGACATTTCCTATTTTCCTGTTAGTTCTGATGATTAAGGCAAATATGTAAGATACAATAATTACGTGTGCAATAAAATTGTCTCTTGAAAGACAGTACAACGAATCGAGTACAATAAAATCTTAGAGTATGCCAGAGAGAAAGAATTAAAATAGTTACAGACTCTTGTAGCAAGGAATCCACAAATGAGATTTGCACCAGTACTTCACCATGTTTATTTCCCTTAAGGGTATTTCGGAAAGAAATGAAGTTTGTTTATATTCCTCTCAAACGTGTCCCCTGGATGCATCAGAAGCTCCTTTAAAAAAAAATCTTCAACATATGTGGGCGTGCTTGATTTCCATCTTTTGTGGTGTCAGCTTGTCGAAAGTACTTGCGTCATGTGCTTTGCTTCTTATATATATGTGTGTGTTAAAAATCTATGTACAGAGTATTTACAATGCATCTGATTTAATTTATAGATCTAATCTAAACATTTAATAACTTTCAGAGGGAAATCTCCTGCCAAAGGGTCATAAAAGAACAGTGTCGTATACATATGCATGCAACCTATGAACCAATGATAGGAGCTGAAAAATCTGTGGGAAAAGTTGCATGGGACAAAGGGGGCCAGAATATGACGTTGATTTTTTGTTTCTAGGAGGGGGCGCTTTTTTTTTTAATGGGATGCAAACATTCTATAATTGTTAATGATTCACGCCTACGCTGAAATGCTAACCATGTGAATCCATAGGCCTCCAAGTTACATCTTATTTGGCTGCTTCGTTCACAGTGCTGCATTTTGGATGGTCAGCAGTATACCAGTGAGTCTGTTATCACTCCAGCTCGCAGCTTGGAGTTCAATGGCCTTCAGCGCTGCTCGTTTTAAAAACATGATGTTTACGTAGTGGGCGAACGCACTTGTCATTTCAAGATCAATGACATTATACTTAAGAGTAGGAACTATGAATTATTTGCTCCTAAACAGAACGCTATACATGATAAATGCTTGCAGGCGTTGTAAAGAGTACTCATTAGATAAGTGTTTGATAGGAACTCCACCCTATTATATGTTACGTTTCAATATAAAATAAGTTTTAAAAATCCAAAAAGAGGGCGCCAGCTTGAATTACCCTTACGTCACATATCATTCTCATCCGACTACTAGCAGGACGGTGACAAACTGATACCTTCATACGTATCAGGGTTCAGTATGGTGCTTCATGGACTCTACTCTTAGTCTCAGCCTTAAAAGAATATTTCCTTTTAAAGGGTCACGTCAGTAGTCACGTGGAAGAAAATCCGAACACAATACCCAAGCCTGCAGACGATACACAAAAGAGAGTGTCGCTTCTTCAGTGTCCGAAATGTATTTTAAATCCAAATGGTACATTTCCATATTTGGGTTCGTTAGCAAAGGTTCATCAACTTCTTCCATTCTATTACTGCTAGAAGCCTAGAATAAGAATTGAGAAATAGCATTTATGTTACTCAGAACCAGTTCCGAAGTGTCAAATGTGTTTTTCGAATGAAGTGGCACAAGCCATTGTACAGCTATACAGAATTGCTTAAGGCGAATTCCGGAAAAGTTCCTTTGACGAGTAAAAGACAAATTTTCTGCTACGATGCTTTCAGATTGTAAGGTTAAGTTCGGTTGCTAATGGCGTCATACTAGGCCGGAAGTTACATCCAAATGATCCCTTCTTGTGTCTTGTACGTAAATGCAATTTGATCTTGAGAAGTGTAATATTGTGAATTGTTATGGAAATCGTAGGGGAACGGTTTATTTATTGTCTTCATGGAGACAACACCAGCGTAATTATTCGCCATAGGAAGTATTCACTCCACTTGACATCGTCGAATTTTAAGGACATGGTAGAGGCTACTGGTCTATTGCTATGCCACTAGGAAATTAATAAACCGCCATTTGTTCCAGTGGCTTTTAGAGAATGACGAAACCGTCTTCCGAGATACGAACACGCCGCCATGTGAGTCGAGTACCCGTGTGGTTTCTACTTTGTTATCATTGCGTGTCAAAAGAGATGGTAATAAGGAAAACGACTTAGTTTGCCTAAGTAATAATATCGTACGCGCAACAGATTTTGCTTGTTCGAAAGAATGGATTTAAAAAGTGACAGTTGTAAAACACTATTACTTTTATTCCAGTCAAAAAAGCCTCATCACATTTGCTGCAAATGTCGAAAGGTCCTTGTTTTTTTGCGATAACTTTTATCCGGTGACTTTCATGACCCCAGGGTCACCCCGGGTTGGCCAACGGTCGCTTTGAAAGCTGATTACGCTTCAGTTAACTGCTTGACTTCGTGGAGTGTGTTCAGCACTGAGACGTGCAGTACACGTATATACTGTAGCTTTGTCGTAGAGGCTGGATTCTTAAAGGTTTGTTTCTGGAAACACAACGATCTATATACTGTTTAAGAACCTGTGCTTGAATTTCTATAGTGCTGCAATACGTTCTTTATATTTGTCAGAAAAGTACGACACCGAAATTTTAATACAATAATGTTGAAATGAGCCATTAGTGAAACGTGAAATGAATACATATTTCACCGTGTGGATTCAATGACTAGGTTCTGCCTATCGCGCTAGTATAGGTCACCAAAAATTACATACCACTATGGAAATGACTGTTATCATATAAATTGTTCAAAGAAGACTGTTCCTGCTAGCAAAGACACAGATTCCCACGTGAAAAAAATTGGAGCTTTTCTGATAGTTAAGTGAGAGTAGTTAAGACCACAATGAATGTCGGCGTCATGGATACAGGATGTGTCTAGCTGATCACCATTACTGTCATTCCGTTTCTTAAGAGTAAGAAGTGAATATGTATTCATTATAAAACGTGTGACCGAGAAATTTAAATTTACTAGCTTCAAACGGAAATTACTTACAAGTCTAATGAGAATAAGCTATATATAGTTTCTGTGAATAGCTGTTATATGCTCAGGTATGTAACCTTATGGTTCAGTTTCTCCATGCCGGCCGCGGTGGCCGAGGGGACTGAGGCGCTTCAGTCACGGTCTACACGGCCACTACGGTCGGGGGTTTGAATCCCCCCCTCGGGCATGGATATTTATGCCGTCCTTAGGATAAGCTAGTTGATAAGTAGTTTGTAAGTTTAGGTACTGATAACCCCGTAGCTAAGTCCCATAAGCTTAACAAACATTTGAACATTTTGAGTTTCTCCATGCGTTGTTGAATGAACAGTTCACGGGTGCACTGCCACAGTGTTCAACACGTACTTTGGACCATCAGTAGACCGTTGACTTGAATCTGGAATATAACTTACAGAATTAGACAGTATTATTCACTAGTAGATTCATCTTATTACGGCTGTTCGCTAATATTACTATCTTTATCGCCATGCTGTGAAACGGCATTATACGTTTTTCGCACTTGTACGTTGTATATGGTGCACTTTTCTATTTTGCGCTCAGTATTACAAATCTCTCACTTTTTCATCCATACGTTTGTTTTTTTGTGCTGTTGCTTTTGATCCTCCATAGACTCGCAATTATCTATCTATATAAAAAAGTCATTTGTTGCATGGTAAGGGTTCGACTCATTTGGGTGATTTTTGTTTTGTTTGTTTTTGTGTCGTAATTCCCAGGGCAAGGTTTCCGTGTCTGAAAATAAGAAAACCTGAAAGAGATTTTTTTGCTGTGGGATTTTGTACAAACTCAACGACATATTTCTCGAGGGCGTGTGTAATTTTTTGCGTTCCTGGATAATTTTCCAATGAAAAAAGTTGGGATAGTTATAAACAAAATCGGAAAATTCGGACATACTGATTGTTCTTAATTCGCTCTCCATATGCTCTCTGATAATATTATGTATTATGTATTTTTTCACGTAGAATGCTATTATACCTTCAAGACACACGGTATGGTGGACGCTGCCTTATATTTCGATATCGTTTTACTAGTGGGCATGAAAGATGGTACATGCATCCGCTTATTCTTGGAGTATGTTTGTGTATTCCGCAAGCCACCATAGGACGCACGCTAGGAGAATACGTCGCGCTGTAATTCGTTCGACTTCACAAAAAATAGTTGGCACATATTTAAAATTTCCTATACAGCAGACGTGCTGAGAGGAGGAAAAAATAAACAAAGCAAGAAAAGAAGGAAAATGAGATAGATCGTTGAGCAAGAGTTCGGAATAGGGCGGGGGTGCATTGACAGACAGAGAGAGAGGGAATAGTTGTCGGGGACTGACGGAGAGAGAGAGGAGGGGGGGAGGCAGTTAAGTGACAGGAAGAGATAGCGGCGAGGGGAAAAATGTGGTGGGGAGAAAGAGGAGCTGGAGGAAACAGCAAGGCGCCTGGGGGGAGGCGGAGGGCCGAGGGGGGGGGGGGCAAGGGTTGCGAGGGGGAGGGGGGGTTGCTGAGTAGGTGAACAGAGGCATTCAGAAGGTTATAACAACGAGTACCGATGACAGAAAACACACAGCCTAAGCCGAAGAGATACTGACATGTAATAAAACAAATAAGCGGAAGCGAATTTCTCATTTTCTTCGTTAGAAAATGCACACATGCAAAGTTGAGGTGGCCGGCTAGCACATTATAAATACCAAGTAATCGCCATGGAACTTTTCGTGTTTGCAGTGGTCAGTAATGGTTCATAGGTTGCATGCATATGTATACGCCACTGTTCTTTTATGACCATTTGGCAGGAGATTTCCTCTAAACGTTATTAAAAATTTTAAATTAGATCTATAAATTAAATCAGATGGATTGTAAATACTCTGTACATAGATTTTTACACGCATATATATATATATATAATCTAGGAAAAGAAGCAAAGCACATATGTGCAAGTACTTTCGACAAGCTGACACCACAAAAGATGGAAATCAAGCACGCCCACATATGTTGAAGATTTTTTTTAAAGTAGCTTTTGATGTATGCAGAAGACAAAAACAGGCTTCCAGTTTAACTTTCATAATTTTCTCTATTGTGATGCTTACACTGCCTTGCTTGTTTTGTGTAAAACGATTATGAAATAATGTAAGAAATTGTCTCTCAGACTAGAATGGGAAATCTGTGGACCCAACCAGTCTTTGGGAAACACCTACTACACCTGAATCAAGCGTTACATAAGATCAAGAAACATTACTGATGACAAGAACAGATTATCTATTGCTCCAAAAAATAAACCACAATTTACTCATTATTTAGATCAAGTAATTTAAATTGTCCTTAATTTAGATGTAAATTTTAATTACTCTATTGAATATGCTGGTGTGAATTATACGTTGTACAATTTAGGTACTACTGCTGAACTATATGTATATACTATACCATATGCAGTGTGAAGGTATGTGTATGCATACAATTAATACATTAACAAGTTTATTTTTAATGTCAATCTAACTTGTATCTACATCTAGGTATCTGCGGTGTGTGTATCTCTGAAATAGATCGAGAAGGATAGCTGAAAATCTGTGACAGACCGGTATGCGAACCCCGTATTTGGGGTACCAAATTGATGCTCCGAATGGGTGGAACGTTCGTAAATAGTATCGAAAGTTTGTGGATACAGGATGTCTACATGTGTATATAAATTGAAGAGTCCTGGCCGCCTTCCTGTTCCTGAACAAACTGTTGCACGAATTAAAACTGCTTTCCAAAGTAGTCCCTCAAAATCAACTTGTCGTGCCAGTCGGGAGTTACAATTGCCTACAACAACCATGTGGGTGGTTTTGTTATGAAGCTGTACAAGTTACAGCTGTTACAAGCTCTGCTTTCTGATGTCAAACACAAACATATGGCATTTTGTAACGATATTATTTATGCTATTTACAATGATAACACTTTCACGGTCACCGGATTCGACACCTGACTTCTTCCTGTGTGGTTTTGTTAGAGACAAAGTTTATGTTCCACCACTCCTACAGAACCTGAAATAGTTGAAGACCGGGATTCGTACTGCGAAGGACGAGCGTGCCCGAGTATGGGAGGAATTTGTGTATCGATGTGTCTTTGTTCATGTTGCTGATAGAGGACATATTGAACATCTATAATCTGAACTTGAGAGGTTCGTAAATAAATGTATAAAGTTTATATATACATTCGAAATATGCATATTCTTTTTGAAACACCCTGTGTAATTAAGTCTTTAATGCATAGTGTAGCTGATCAGCTACATACCTTATTTTTTCCATTATCTGTCAAACTGATTAACATTTTGCGACAAATTCATTTGTAGCATGCTTGTATACATGGTGTTGCACATGCTAGTAGCTCGTCCTATAAATTATAAATTGTAGAGTGATTGTAGAGTGATACTATATCATTTCGACAGTTAGCTGCATTGAGTTACTCCTAACATGTGCGTTTCTTTACTTTAGTATTCCTCCTCTGCCCTGTAAAAGTACCCAATCACTTACTACTGTTGCATTATGAGTTACTTGCTGGAAAGATGAGAGGCATAATAGTGACATTTACTGTATCGGGTACATTACGGAAGCACTATATAGCTATCCAGCTATGAAATTTTTGTTGCTAGTAGTCATCATCATCATCATCATCATCATTAGAGAATGATTATGCCTTTCAGCGTTCAGTTTGGAGCATAGTACCTCTAATAAAATTCCTCCATGATCCCCTATTCAATGCCAACATTGTTACCTCGTCTGATGTTATGCCTCTCACTTCAAAATCATTCTGCACCGAATCTAAGTACTTTCTTCTTGGTCTACCTCGACTCCTCTTACCCTCCGCTGACGGGCACATGAGTCTCTTAGATAACCTTGCTTCTCCCATGCGTGTAACATGACCCACCATCTCAGTCTGTTCGCTCTAACTGCTTCATCTATGGTGTTCATTCCCAGCTTTTCTTTGATTTCCTCATTATGGACACCCTACTACCATTGTTCCCATCTATTGGTACCTGCAATCATTCTTGCTACTTTCATATCTGTAACATCTATCTTATGAATAAGGTAACCTGTATCCACCCAATTTCACTCCCATACAACAAAGTTGGTCGAAAGATAGAGCGGTGCCCTGCTTAGTCTTGGTACTTACTTCCTTCTTGCAGAAGAGCATTCACTGCATTAGCTTTGCTGCACCTCGATTCCAGTTCTTTCGCTATGTTTCCATCTTGTGAGAAAATACATCCCAGGTACTTGAAACTGTCTACCTGTTCTAACTTTGTTCCTCCTATTTTGCACTCAATCTGTTTGAATCTCTTTCCCACAAACATTACTTTCGTTTTGGAGATGCTGATCTTCAAATCATAATCCTTGCACCTCTGATCGAGCTCTGAAATATTAGTTTGCAACCTTTTAATCGAATTGGCCATTACAACTAAGTCATCCGCATAGGCGAGACTGCTTATTTTGTTTTCACCTACTTTAATCCCGCCCTACCAGTCTACTGTTTTCAACATATGATCCATGAATAGTATGAACAACAGTGGTGACATGTTACAGCCTTGTCTTACCCCTGAAACTACCCTGAAACATGAGCTTAATTTGCCATGTACTCTAACTGCTGACTAACAGTCTACGTAAAGCCCTTTAAATGCATGCAGAAGTTTGCCTCCTATACCATAATCTTGAAGAACTGACAGTAGCTTCCTCCTAGGAACACGGTCATAAGCCTTTTCCAGATCTATTAAACATAGATACAATTCCCTGTTCCACTCATAGAACTTCTGCATTACCTACCGTAAGCTAAAGATCTGGTCCTGACAACCTCTAAGAGGTCGAAACCCACACTGATTTTCATCTAACTTGTCCTCAATGAATACTCGCACTCTCCTTTCAACAATACCTGAGAATATTTTGCCTACAACGCTAATTAAAGAGATACCTCGATAGTTGTCGCAATCTATTCTGTTTCCATGTTTGAAAATTGGCGTGATTACCGCTTTAGTCCAGTCAGACGGAACCTGTCCCGATTCCCACGCCTTTTCAGTTATCCTGTGTAACCATTTGATAGCTGATATTCCACTGTATTTGACGAGTTCCGGTTTAATTTCATCCACCCCAGCCGCTTTATTGCACTGTAATCTACTGACCATTTTCTCCACTTCCTCAAATGAGATCCTGTTTCCATCGTCATTCCTATCGCACTCTACTTGAAAATCTGATACATCATTGAACGTTTCACCTACATTGAGCAATTCTTCAAAATATTCCCTCCATCTGCCCAAGGCATCCACAGGATTGACTAGCCGCTTTCCTGACCTGTCCAAAACACTTGTTAATTCCTTCTTCCCTCCCTTTCGAAGATTACTAATTACGCTCCAAAATGGTTTTCCCGCGGCTTGACCCAGAGTTTCTAGCTTATTTCCAAAGTCTTCCGATGATTTCTGCTCGGATTCTGCGATTATCCGTTTGGCTTTGTTTCTTTCTTCAACATGTCTCTGTCTGCCTGATTTCTAGTATGGAGCCATTTTTGATATGCCTTCTTTTTCTTTTTACAGGCTGCCTTGACTGTGTCATTCCACCAGGCTGTCTGCTTCTTCCCACCTTTACACTGTTCCAAGATATTCTCTAGCTTCTTCCAGTAGTGTGTCCCTGTACCTTGACAATTCCTCTTTCAGCGACAGTTGCTAGTAGTGTCTAAACATTTTAAGTAGGGATGGGTTGACCCCAATTTTACCTAATCGAATCCGAATACCGATTCTTAAATAAATCATATACCAAAATCCGAACCTCGAACCCAAATAATCTGTCACCTCAAGTACAGGTATTAAAAAAGACTTAGTGCTTTATCACAGCTAGTGATGAAGATAAAGCCTCGGAATGAATCCCAAATCACGAAATTACATTAAAAATTAAATAAATTTAAATTTCTTTTAGATCTTTTATTTAAATAATAAGGATTTTTAATACCCCGCTCCCCTTAAAAGAAATTTGTATGAAACCTTTTTGAGATACATGTAGTTTAGATGTTCTAAAATATAATAAGAAACTTCCTTCACTCTATTACAAACTGTTTCATTTTGATGAAATAAAAACTAAATGCATAATGAAGTCCTAGAAAGGAAAGGATTACATACTTTTCCTTTTTTCAAAGGGGAAGAGTCAAAAATAAAACCTGAAAAGATGAGTAGATACTTTGGAAGTTGGAAAAATAGATTCTTAAAAATAGGGTGTGTAAATGTTAAATAATTCTATAGTGACATAGGGCCTATCAGGCATTCCATGAGTGACATTCAGACACAGAGAAATCCGCGTTAATTTAACGTGTATGTAGGCCTACTTGTTATTGCCACGAAGACATTTCAGAGATATGAAAAGTACTTAAAGAGCAGATTACGCATTCCGGAGATTAAGCGAGGGTATTTTGTAGATTTATTTATTCTTTCAAATATTTAAGATCACGTAACTTGTCTGCACAGAATTTATATTCGTAGAACATTTAAAAATCAGTACAAGAAGTCAGTTGCCGCGCTTTATTTCTATTCCCGTTCAGCATAGTACAAATGTAAATATTAACTTGATACGCATACTTTCCCGTGTTCCCCGATCTGTTTCGGGTTTGTTAGGAGGACGGAATTTAAATGTGGTAACAGCCAACACGGAAGATTAAATGCCGTAATGTTTACATTTGTATTATTCTTGTGGCAAAGAGAGTGTGGAATTTACGAATCATGATTCATAGGAACAATCCCTAGCCTCTAAAAGATGTAGCACGAAGGCAGTGGTTGTAGCGTCGGGCATATTGACGCAACACAGGCTTGTCTGTCGGATTTACGTAGTAGCATGTATATAAGACATCAAATATATGGCTATTTAGCAACACTAACCACTAAATAATAATGGAAATAACTTCAAAACTAAATGCGAAAGTATAAAACAATTATTAGACTTATAATACAAATTTTACGAAATGTTTATAATTGCAATTAGACACCGGCATGGTAATTCTGAATCACTATCACTTGATTCCTTGTTATTCAGTTCCTTCGTACTACAGAGTATCATCCCTCGTACAATCTAGTGGATTCGATAAGGAACATTTTTAAATGCCTGCTACGCAATCTGGTTTGGAACTCACTTCCATGTGTCATCATTCGATTGGCACACTTGCGCGATTTACACTTTTCGAAAGGCAGTCGATTTACGTGTGTTTAAGCTTGACCTTAAATGATTTATTGACGCAGACGTCATGTGGTTGCTGAATGGACGTCATCCCACCTGGATGGCCCACGATTAGAACTTTTATTCTATGTAACAAATTACTTTCTTCTTGAAATTCTAGTGCTTCATTACAGTTCACATACCCCAGAACTTCACAAAATTCGACGAACCAATACGTGAAATCACAATGAGGCAACTCGTGCAATACTACTAAACCCTTATTTATTGTTGGTATTTACGTAAATAAATATATTTATGTGACAACTACTATTTGAAAGGCTGTTACATCTGACGTTGAGCAATACTAAAGTTCTATTTCCTTCGCTGGACGGTGTATTAAAATTCAATAGTCGAAAATAAAAAGGAAATTAGATTCGTCTTCCTTTTTTATTTTTATTTTTACGAGTGCAAAAGTTTTAGCGCCAGTATTTATATTTGCGCCTGTAAAGCAAGCCTGTGTAGCACTGCTTATATAACACGGGAAAAGTTACTTGGGGCGGCTCCTAGCGCCATTTTCCGAACTTCGTTCGCTTTGTACAAATTTAAACCACAGGCTGTTTTTTGGACCCCAAATACCGGAACAAAAGTGCGGCTTAGATTCGGGTGAATGCACTAGCTTGTTTTCATAATAGCGACGCAACTGCTTAAGTTTCGTAGTGGTTTCACTTGAATAAATTCAAAGTGATATCGTTTTGTTTTATGACGTCACATCTTTCAGTGGATCTATGGAAAATAAATAACGAAAACCAAAGCGCACTCTTATGCAAAGTAAACTACAACATTCGTAACTAAACGTTCGCATATAACACTTTGGATTCGTGATTCGGTAGTTTATTATCGGTCATTATGCATCGAATCTCGAATCCGAAGCCAGTGTCCTAGATTCGGCGAATAATGGATTCGCCCGAACCACTCAGACACAACCCTAATTTTAAGTTGTTTTTTTTTTCAATATTTTTCTCGGTATACATTAATGCATTAGAGGGTTAAGGCGAAGGTCTCTTCAGTAAAGATGCAAAGCGTGGTTGACGTCTGACGGAATGTGTACTAGGACAGATCGTGCAAGTGTGGTGGCCACTGTGTGCCCAATGGATAGCGCAACTGCCTGGTAAAGAGGTGACACGGGTTGGAGTTCCGGTCGGGCACAAAGTTTCAACTTCCTTCATTGATGTATTCCAGATGCCAGTTGGCAGCTCGTCTTTGATTCATTTGTGTATTAAATTCATATAAATTTTAGGCGGTACCTATGGTCGAATGTGTAAATAAAATAATTACAGTACACTCTCTGTAGTTCATGTCCAAAGCAACAAAACAGCCTTGCTTATTTCCATCAACAGGTTTCACAGTGGCGGAGGACATTCTGAGCGCCTGTCAAGGGCTCCGAAACGGCATCGCAAACGCCTACAGCGGCGGCAGAACATCTCAGAGGTTGTGTGCCTGGCTGCAGGGTTATCACGACGCCGACGCTCGGCTGTCTAGACGACGTGACGTCAGCACGCCAGGCGAGAGCTTGCGGCTGTACTTACGGTAACACGGCGCCTCGCAGCTTAGCAGACCACAGGCGTGCCCCGAGACTCCATGTCTGCCACTAAAGTCATGGTGAATATACAGCGACGACGTCACATCCGCTCTACGCAAACTGGTATAGTCCGCATTCAGCATGCCTTTCCTATACCGCTTAATGTAATGTAGATGCTACGGCGAATAGCGGATATACCTCCTCAGTTCTAATGAATGCGGTCTGTCATTTTTTATCTGCATTGTTTCATTATAAATTATTCATCTTGTAATAGTTAAGTGGATTATCAGTTATTTTTATTTTACAAATGTTTAATTAGATTTAAATTTTACTTTATTGCGTAAAATGTGAGTATAATACATATCTCTCACCGCTGAATAATCTTAGATGGTGCATAGAACAGTACACATCTGGAGCCACAGCCGTTTCGTCCACTTTGGAATTCACTCAATGCATTTTCCAACCCTCTCTAACGTCGTTCTTGATAAAGTTCAAGACTGAATATTCAGTAACCATAAGGACATAAAGTCATTTTTGCCAGAACCACCACCGCAGCTTCTAGCTACAATTGGTGCAAAAAACTGCAATGTTACTGTAATATCTGTAATGGTGATGACTCTGCAGTGTGTTGAAAACTAGTTAAACTCTTGAATAAAAGAATGTCTTGGTTCCAAAAACTTTTATTGAAATGATTTATACTTCGAAATTTACCTTATCAATATCCATACAGTTGATCATTGAATCAATTTGTTTAACGGTCAGTGTTACTGCTGATCAACGGATTACATTGTTATTGTCTCGGTAAGACATTCTATGGCTGCATTAAACACTCTCTATCACAGAGTAGGTAAAACATCAGTACCTACTTTATTACAATCCCTTATTAGTGATTTCAACATTGTTTTGTAGCTAACAAATTAAAATTTTTTTGTAGTAGTGGCATGTAAAAATTTTAAGATGTGGATCATTTTTTTCTTCTTTGCCAGAAATTTGAAGATGCCCTAACCGGGCGAAACGCGTCATTTCAATAAAAGTTTTTGCAACCAAGACATTCTTTTATTCAAGAGTTCGACTTAACACGGTTGCTGTACGACACCACGCAGAAATTAGAGTGGGATGACAACTACTCACGGAGCGAGAAGCTTCAGTGGCATCGTGTCGGCACTCGCCGAGCATCAGCAACATGTCAAAGTACTCGTTTTCGTGTCATTCGATGTCAGTAACTGTGGTATATTGAGCCCTGGTTGTTTGTGTGGCTCCAACTGTCGGGTATACGGTCGTGTGCGGCGACAGTCGGCAGTCTAACAGCACATCAAGGAAGCTTCTCGCTCCGTGACACCGGCGTCGTTACAACTCGGCCGCACCATATTTAGAAGGCGCATTGCATTATGCGCAGCGCTTGTGGTATCTGCCCCATAAACTTTGAAGGGTTGTAGCTCCCAAACTAACAGTGCTAGGAATGTAGTTTAAATTGATTTGGACGCAGCTGGTTTCAGCGAATCCAATGCACGATAGAAAAAACTATTGTTCCATTTAAAAATTATATCTTTGTGCTGTAACTCTTTGGAAAATGATACAATAAACTATGTTCATAGCTCCGCAGGAAGTGTAACATTTCTTGTGTTGACCTACCGCATTAAAATTTCCCGTCACCTATTATTTTATAATTTAAAGAGGCAAACACACTTAGTGAAACACCCTGTATATGTTGTTGCCAACATATATAATCCCAAAACTTAAGGTAGGAAATTTCCATTGAGTAGCCACCTTACAAAGCTTAAGGGACTGAACTGCAGGATTATCGGTCCCTACACTTAAAAACTACTTATGAACTTTCTTATACAAAAGATGACGCAAACATCCATGACCAAGGAGGTATTCGAACCCCCAATGCGGAACAGCCACGTGAAACGCAGCATAGTGCCTCAATGCGCTCAGCCGCTCTGCTGCGGCGCGACTGCTGTCGCCATTTATCCGTACGCTCCTAAAGCCAGTCTGGTTCCGCCGAATATATTGTTAGGGAGAAGCCACGGCAATTCCCCTCCCCCCCCCCCCCCTGCGGCGCAGGGTGAAAGGTGAAAGTTGGAGGCACCTCCTGCTGGCCCCTCCTCGTTTCTCAGGTTGGTGGCACAGAGTAACATATACAGAGGAGAAGCCCCCCCCCCTAAACCACTGTCATACACTCCCCTCGTAGTTCCGTAAGATGCCAGCAGGTGCCAGGCGCTTCCCTGGCTTAGGGTGCCTCTTGCACGTCAGAGGGTAGCGTGGAGGGGGGGGGGGCTGAGGGGAGAGCTTGTGCTGCCTGCTACGAGGCCATGGCTGTGTCCAGCTTGCTGGCATTTGACGGGAGGTAGTGGTGGGGACAGCCGCTACCTGCTGCTTGCTCTGGCCAGTTTAAAGAGATGCTTCTGACCGCAGCGCCATCATGGGACATCTTACGGAACTGCTGGAAACCCTCCCTCTCCGCACCCCTGAGCGTAGAACCGGGCCTTTACGGAGGTTTCCCGTCTGTACATATTTGTCTGTGCTGGTGGGACGGTCTAAGCTGGAGGCTGGTGTGGCATGCGCGATTGCTTTCATCGGCAAAGTCACTGAACAAAAGCGTCCCTGGCCGAAATACAACAACTTGTAGATGATCTCAAAGTTATTCTGTCAGAATCACACGCAAATAAAGACGCCAAGAAATAGCGTTGTTCCCTTACCGCAGAATTTCGATTTACACTGCTGAAATCATGATCAACCTTGTAGTTCTACATATTCTACCGTTAGAGGGTTCTTGTGTTCAACTTCCTGTGGCGGATCATCGTCTAACACGACATTTACATATAAAAACTTTTACTTGCTCATGACTGCTCTCAACAGCTGCGAACACACATGATTTTTATTTTTTGCACATGTATGTAAAGGCCCTTTCGAATTAAATACGTTTCCTTGGCCTCACCATATAACTATTATTAAATAAACGGTACTTCAATTTTCGTGTTCACGGAATTATATAATTATGTAATTACAGGCTTGTTAATATTTCTTCTCATTCAAAATAAATTGAGAAAGTTCTGATAGCGATCGAAGTAATTTACCATTTTAATAACTGTAAAACTGTAGTGTCTATCATTTATAAGGACACACTAATGTACAAAGGTACTCGACGAATTTTCTTTCACGTCAATTTCACTGGTAGCTTGACCGTCGTTTTGAGCTGATTACAAGCATAAATTCATCAAAACTAGATCTCAGTTTATCTTCGAGCAATATAGAGGCTTTCTTTCAGCATAATAGGATAAAGGGAAAATATACAGTGATTTAAAGTTTTATGTAACAGCGACTATGTGTATATTTGCACACTCTAATCTGAAAAACTACTACAAAAATTTGCCTTGGGTTTCCAGAAGTAACTTCTTAGTTTGGTCGAAAATATCGGTATTTCATCAAAATTTGATCGTGGAGAACTTAATATTATAGCTGTAAGCATTTTGTGAATCCACTAGTAATGAATATTCGAATAGTTCATGGCTATATAGCCGTGTAACAACACACTGTGCATAGAAATACAATAAAACTGACTGGTAACAATAAATTGTCTTTTAATTCATATAAGCAACACATCGCAAAGACCTATACAAAGTGAAGTCAGAGAAACAATAAGTAAGCATTTGTACTTAGAGTAATTGAAGACAATGTCTAAATTGATAGCAAAAGAAATAAATGAGTCGAAATGCCTTTCCGAAAACAAGTAGAGTTTCAAGATGAATCTTACAGTCCGTGTAAAACAGCAGTTTTATGGGAATTATCCACATGAACGTTATTAAGCTGCCTATTGGAGATCTTAAACTACACTCTCAAACATTGCTTTATGTACAATGATTTGCTAATAAATATTTGATGTTTTTTGTATCTCTTTCAGCACTTCATAATTATATTCTAGTATGAAGAATGCTTGTACATCATGGTTTTTTCTTAAATAAAGCAGAAAAATACTGTTTTATTTCAAACTGTGATTGTTTATGGGAATGGTAACACGTACACCAGCCGAATTTTCTCATTGTCACACATTAATATGATATTTCCTGTTTTACAGCCAGGTTCTCTGCTAGACCCCACAGAGATACTTAGGCCGGAGCCTATACATGCAGGAAAACCGATTGCCCTTTTCAGGGACTTCACCATCGACGTAAATGATCCCGTTAAGGAGAGGGTTCGCTTGCACTATGATAACATGCACAGGCACCAGACGGTGGAATTCGTCTTGGGTGAGTTCTGCCTCTGCTTCACAGTTCACCTACAAAAGACAACTTCAGTAGTTCATGTCACGCCCTAGCTAAATCCATGCTTCGTTTCAGAACAACATGAGCGGTGGCTGAAGTTCGACAAGTTACAAGCCACTATCATGGAAGCTCTGGAGACACTCAGCACGATGCTCGACCAGAGTGATCCGGACGTCGACTTCCCGAACATGCTGCACGCTTTCCAGACGGCTGAACGCATCCGACAGGACCATCCTGATTGTGAATGGTTTCAGCTCACTGGACTACTGCATGACATGGGCAAGGTGCAGTATACCAGCTGTGCAATCGGCACCACTTGTTACTCATTTCATAATTTTTGACATCTGTTTCATAGACGTTGTTTTACGCTGTTGCACCGTAATGTTTTTGTCCGTAGACAGGTTACTTGATTAATTTACATGGCTTCCTCACGTACATAGAACTAAATCCATTACAGCGTTTGCAATACATATAGTACAGTGGTGTAAAACAAGTTTGCACAAACAAAGGCGCAGTAACCTTAGTGTTCTTTCACATTCGAATGTTCTGCAGATGACATGTGGGTGCCTCTGCTACAACGAAACTTGTTACAATTATTGAGGCGTTGTCTGGAGAAAAGGTTCCTCATACTGAAACAAAAGGAATATGTCAGCAAATGATTTCTTTATAACACGACTGAAAGAATCTTTATCTGATGTTGCCGCTAAAAGTTAAGCCACTTATAGATTATCCCAAACGTTGTAGCGAATGTATCCAAAACAGTAAAAATTGATTATGTCATAGAAATCGAACAACTTTAAGTTGTATATGGAAAGTTTGTTGAACGATTACGCTCTCTTAGTTTAAGAGCTAATGTAGATACTTTTACATTAGTAATGATTTCACGCTCTCTTAAGTGTATCTAAATGCGATCCTTTAGTAAGCAAATTTGTTATCAACGTCTATGTGTAACATCAGACATTATCTATGAGGAGTGTGAATGGAAAGTTTTTTTTAATTAAGACATTTAAACAATTTACTTATGTGACACAGTCGCTATATTAATTATAATATATCTTTATTTTGTACAACTAGTTTCAGTGAAGCTATATCACCATTTTCAAGTACTTCTCTGTCACCAGAGACATTTTTATCCTCTACAAAAAAAACCTCTTCACAAAATTAAAGTACTAACTCTGTACTAATACAAGTGATTATAAAAAATAAAAATAAAATATCTTGTTTAAAATAATGGATTCCTACATCAGGTTGTTACATCATTCCTGTAATAAGAGAGTAGATTTGAGGTGAATTATTGTAAGCTTTGTTTCTACGAATACTTGTTTGTTCTCTGGACTGGAAATCTGTTTGTTCTCATGACAGGATTGTCAAATGCAACCTTGCAAAACGGTTTCACCAATTTTGTAGTTATTACAGAAGATTGTAGGTTAATATTATCAAAGTTTTCCTGGAAAAGTTTCCAGGCACATGGGAAACCGTAAACAGGTAAACTCACTGAAATATTCAGAATTCCCAATTCCTGCAGAGTTTATGAAATAAAAGGGTGCACTGTGACTTTTGACTGACCTGGTATAATTTTGGCTCACAATTGCCTTGATTTTTTATTTCTTCAAGTTAATGAATTTTGACACAATTTTCTTCATTTTAAATAATGGGATTTGCAACAGTGGTTAATTTTAAATTTTTTCCTTATTTATGCACTACCCGAGTTTCGAGGCCTACTTCGCATCATAAGGTGCATCTGCAGATTACAATAAAATAGTGACGTCTGTCATGTAATAAAATGGCTTTGCTAAGATTATTCAGTACAAAGGGAGAACTGAATAATTTTAGTGAAGGTGTAAGATAGCCATTGTGTTAAATGACAGATATCACTATTTTATTTGATTGTAATTTGCAGATGCACCTGATGACGAGATATAGGTCTCGAGACCTGGCTAGTGCATAAATAAGTAAAAAGTTCAAAATTAACAACTGTTGCGGTTCCCATTATTTAAAATTAATGAGATTCTTGAGTTTCTCCCGGCGTATTTGATAAAATATCCACGGGTGTACTGCCGGTCTACAGTGTCCAACGGGCACAATATTTCGGCGATCATACATGTCACCATCATCAGGAAAACTGACGGACTGAGCTCCTGGAAACGCGCCAGCTGGAGATCCGCACGCTACGGCGGCTTGAAGGGAACTGGGTTCTAGCCCGGTGGCAAGCTATTTAAATACCCTTCGCCCTCAGAGCGCCTCCTCGGTGGTCCGCGCCCCGCGCCGCGGTTGTGCAGTGGAACCGATTGCGACGGCGTTTGAGATGACGTCGATGTGAGGGTTCTGTCCGCCGTGGCCGTCACTACGTTACGTATGCTAGATTTACTCTTAATTAACTCAATCGCTGGTTCCGAAGGTTTGCTAAGATTGTAGCCACCGTCACGGTTTATGAGGTCGTCACTAGTGCTAATTTCAATGGCCTCTCTAACGACGCAGTCCCAGTATGTCAACGTCTGTACCAGAATCCTAGTGCGTTCATGCTCCATCGTGTGATTCTCCGACAAACAATGTTCAGCGACCGCCCACTTGCTCGGATACATCAATCTTGTGTGCCTCTGGTGTTCAAGGCATCGATCCTCGACGGTACGCATCGTCTGTTCAATATATGACTTGCCACACTGACACGGAATCTGGTACACGCCTGCCTTTCTCAAACCAACCAGTGTACGAATTTTATTCGGCGGTCAAAAGACAGTTTCAACCTGATGTTTCTTCAAAATTCGGGCGTCCTTCCCAGAGAGTGCGCCGGTATATGGAATAAACGCTTTGCCTACCTCCTTCCTCGTGTTTTCATCCGTTTCCACAGGTTGTGTTTTAGTGGTTGGGCAGAGTGCCCACTGAATCTGCCACTCTGAGTACCCATTTTTTCGGAATACAGTTCTCAGGTGTTCCAATTCCTGGGGTAGACACTCTGCGTCGGAGATAGTTCGCACCCTATGTACTAGAGTTTTAAGTACCCCATTCCTCTGTGAAGGGTGGTGACAGCTGTCTGCGTGTAAATACAGATCAGTGAGCGTTGTCTTACGATACACACCATGACTCAGGGTGCCATCAGCTCTTCTCTTGACCAAGCCGCGAGCGAAAGGTATTTAAGAACCCAATTCCCTTCGAGCCGCCGTAGCGTGCGGATCTCCGTGCCGGCGAGTTTCCAGGAGCTCAGTCCGTCAGTTCACCTGATGATGGCGACATGTATGTCCGCCGAAATATTGTGCCCATTGGACACTGTAGACCGGAAGTACACCCGTGGATATATTGATTAAAATTAATGAATTTTGTCGGACTTTCAGTCGACAGGGCGTATACGAGTATTTGAGAAGGTGCAGGGTCTAAACTTCCCTATCAATGTAGTGTAGTGTGTTGGAGGCCTGTTCCCTGGTGGCCGGCCAGTGCTGTGATGGTATTGTGCTGCAGATCCTCGTGCTGTTCGGTGAGCCGCAGTGGGCAGTGACGGGAGACACCTACCCCGTGGGCTGCGCCTGGGCCGATTCCATCGTCTACAGGGACACCAGCTTCCTGGAGAACCCAGACACCTACAACCCCAAGTACAAGTAAGCGAGCGTCCGCCCAACAGCAACACTACCTACTCTAAACCAGCGACAGCGATGCAGAGGGACACTCGAAAACTTGTCGGAATGGATAGGCTGCTGGTCATTAGTATCGCTCTGGATTTATGCTTCTTTTCACTGTAAACTTTTAGTGATACACGTAACTTTCTGTTGAAACGTTCAACATGTGTCGTATGTATAATTTTAAGTTTTGTTGAGTTATACCTTTTTTAGTCTCTATCCATAAAACAACTGCCAATGGTGGTAGATGAAAGTGCCAACTGCACTAATGCACTAAGTGTTACACTATCATGCTCCATTCCAATATTTATCAGTCGTTATAGAGAAGATCGTCACGTGACAGGTCCTTAGTAATACTTCCATTCTGTTTGCAAACATTTATCCATCATTAATTTCAGTAAGTGCGGCTCACACGGGTACATTCACTGTATTGTACTTCCAGAATGCTATTTTCACTCTGCGCTGATATGATACTTTCTACCTGATTAAAACTGTACTGGGCCGGTATTCGAACGTGGGTCCTTTGACTTTCACGGGCAAACTCTCTACCGACTGAGCTACCCTGACGCGACTGTCTGCTTCCCTGCGATAGGCAAAAGTTGTGTGTTCCAATCCCGAGGCGACACAAAAATCTGCCAGGAAGTTTCATATCAGCACCCACTCCGCTGAAGAGTAAAAATATCATTCTGGAAACATCCTCTAGGCTGTGGCTTATCCAGTCTTTACAAAACCCTTTCTTCCAGGAGTAATGGTTTGCAAGTACGCAAGAGACATTCTGTGAAGTTTGGAAGCTAGGAGGCGAATACTGCCGGTCTAAAGCTCTGAGGATGGACCGAGAATCATGCCAGGGTAGTTGAGTCGATGAGTCGATAGAGCGCTTTCCCGTGCAAGGCATGGGCGACGGTTTTGATTGCATGGAAGTATCAGTATTGTGTTTGTTCTAGCATGGCACGAAAGAGCCTCTAGATGGCATTGTTGCTGGAGGTTGGTACTATGGAGTCCATCCTCACACCAGACATGCTCCGCAGGTCACAGGTCAGAGCAGTCACATCTGTACATTCTTTAGTGCATCTGTATGAGAATGACAGGAACGTCATTGGCATAGAACTGGCCACCATGAATAGAACTGCGATTTGTCGTTGAACACCAAAGAAACACTGAGTAACGAGATTTGAAACCAGCTTTCACTGTAGAGTTTCCGTTGGTTCTACTACTACAAACATACTACAAAAGCCATAGCATCGGGCCTTGTAGCTCCCTGGTCAAGTTATTTCCTGTTCCATTTCCAAACAAACAGAGGGAAGAACGATTGTAGGATCCCAAATTTTTCTTATTTGTAAGGCGGTGACGCGAAACGTAAGTTGGCGCCATAAAAATAATTCTGCGGTCTTCTTAAAATGCCAGACATCTATATTTTATCAACAATGTTCCTCAGAAAGAAAGGCGTCTTTCCTCGATGGATTCCCTTTGAGCTACCAAAAAGTCTCCATAACAGTCGCTTGTAGATAGAACCGACCAGTAACAAATTTAGCACACCACCTCTGAATTCCTACTTTGTCTTTCTTTAACACTACTTGGTACGCTCCTCAAATACCAAAGCAGTACTCAAGATTGGGCCACACTAGTTTTTCCAAAAAACAGAAGTCCGACAGCCACCTTACATGCTCATTCCATTTCATATAGCTTTTCTTCATTACATCTGGATATATCAGGGATAATGTACCCTTCTGCTAATGTATAATGTATTTGAACATTACAGGACTGTTTTACCAAATCATCTGCATTGCCTTAATGGTTCTACCTCTAGAGGTACCTGCAATACATTACAACAGCTAGGAAATTTGTCTAAATCCTCACATATTCTACTACAGGGGTTCAGCGACGACACTTTCTCGTACACCAGTATCACCAGGGAACATCCGGAAAGTGATATTCAGTTTGTCCATCAAGTCATTTATGCACGTAGAAAGTAACTGCGGTCGTATCACGCTTCACTTTTTTTTCTTTTTCTTTTACTGATAACCTCTTCAAGTTACTCATATACCTGCCACTCTATCCCTCATGTTCATACCTCGTTGATTGTCTGCAGTGCGGCAGTGTGTCAGTGTGTCAAGTGCTTTTCGTAAATCACGGAATATGAAATCTGCCTGTTGATCTGCATTCGTAGCTCGCAAGAAAACATGTGAGAAAAAGATAAAGTTTCAGACGAGTGATAACTTGTCGAATCGAAAAACTTTTCAGCCTCAACGAGGACTGTTCCTGCTGCCTCTAACTGCTGCATAGATTTGAAGTGCTATCTGCCTGTTCATAAAAAGTTGAACGATCTAGCGATCTCTTCATGGTATACTTCTTCTGGAAGTATTTCTTCCTATTCGCCTTGAATCCAAATTGACTCTACTCGTTGTACACTCATTTCAAAACATTGGGCTTTCTAATCGTACCAACGTCCCTCGTGTCAACGATTCGAATTTTTTTCAAGTCCCAAGAACGGGACTGTCTTCTGGCATTCTATGCTGTGATCACCACTTGAAAAAGTCAGGTAAAGTTCGAAGCAACCGGTGACCATTTTGTATTATCACATTACTGACAGAAACCCTTCGTGTCTATATACAGCTACTAACATTCAAATGACATAGTAATCAACACATTCCACACAAAGAATGGATTTTCAGTATCTTAGTTTTCGCTGAGAATGTTCATGGCTTAAGACTATCATTTCCATTGTTATGTATAGCCACTAGAGGTACTATCGAAAAATGATAAATTTAGAAATTTACATAAAGAAGCAAAGTAAGAAACATTTTATACATTCTCAATGTTATCAAGATATCTACCTTTTATCCCCATATGTGGCTGTTTTTTCTGGACAAATCCATCCTGTTTTAGCGGCTTGCGTATCGAATGAGTCAAATGTGTAAATCTTGGGAAAGAGCACGTCGCTTATCCTTCGTTGCTCCTATTTATATTTATAAAATCAGAGAAAAGAAATCTGTGAAAAGTGGCACTTATATATAGAATGCCTTTCTTGAACAACAAAAACTGAACACATGCACCTTACGTCTCAATCGGATGTGCACATCATCGCAGCACTAACACTCACCGTAAATCAATTTGCTACTATAGAAATTTTTGGTTTTTGACCGATATCAGTGACACTAAATCTGGCTCCCATTCTATCTTTGAGTAGAACGGATACTATTACTAGATAAATCCTACATAATCACTGTAGAATCTTCAACTATAAACTTTCTCATACGATTATCTTATAGTTCAAATGTAAGAATTATCTCAACATACAGAAGCAGTATAGAAACATGTTATAATGGTTCATCGTCTAAGAGGAGCACGGTATACCTCTTCTTCTATGTTTATGGCCATCTACTAGGAACAATATAAAATAATAGAATCATCTCCAATTCATTTTTCACTTACCACTTACTGATCCTTAGTAGTTTATGATTTCTTTCCTTTTCTTAAAAATATTTAAATTTAGTATTAAATTTATAGCTTTAATATCGCTAGTAAATTGTGATTCTGTTATGCTAATTTCTTCAGTGATTTTTCCTTTGAATATCTCTTTTCTTCTGTAATGTTCTGACTAGTCTACCGTTGACCATACTAACTGTAAAGTATTGATTCTGTCATGCTAATTTCTTCAGTAATTTTTCCTTTGAATATCTCTTTTCTTCTGTAATGTTCTGACTAGTCTACCGTTGACCATATTAACTGTAAAGTATTGATTCTGTTATGCTAATTTCTTCAGTGATTTTTCCTTTGAATATCTCTTTTCTTCTGTAATGTTCTGACTAGTCTACCATTGACCATATTAACTGTAAAGTATTGAAGGAGCTCTTTATGTCTTCTGTATCCATACTAACTATTCTCTGATCTTATTCTTTCTATTTCTCTAAATATTTCCTCTTTTTGTTTCTATGATTTCCAACGATGCCTGTTGCTTTCCTGAGGATTGTTTCTTTTACAAGCTCTCTCATTAAAATTCCAGGAAATGTAGCTAATGTCAGAAGCAGTAAATATTGCGTGTTTTCATACCACCACATCTTTGAAATATTCTGTTCCAAGGAAGTCAATACTTTCACCAGACTATGGATAATGAGTATGGGAAATAAAACATATTATATGTCATTCTCATCTGTGTGAAGGTTTTCAAATTCACTGATGGCCTGAATTAATAACATACTCATCTTTGTCATTAAAACGAAAAAGTCATTCATATTAAGAAACTTTTTTCAAATCTTCTACAGTTAAACGTTACTTTCATTATCGGTTACGGTATCAAGTATTATTGCTTTTCATAGAGGCAATAAAAAGGCGTTTCCTTTATTCTAAAAGTACATCATAATTTTGCCCACAAATGACTCGACAGTAATCTGTGAAGACGTTACAAACTATTTTCAATATGATTAGTGTAGGTTGACAAATACATCAAGTTTTTTATGAATATTTTGAACGAAAAGCGGTAATTCTTGTTACTGTCATCTCAAATACAGTAACTAATTTCTCACTTTCTAGTCAGTTCACGGCGCTATTCAGAGTATTTGTACATATCATGTTGCCCCCCTTCACTTTTCTTACCAACATATGTACTTATTATATTAGTAAGTGGGTTGTGCATTTATTTAGGTCACCTGACTGCGTCAAGCGAGTCTGATGTTGCGGCTGTCGACGTTTGGTCTCCAGATGGGCGATCTCTTACCCAAACGACGACATAAAGGAGGCAGGTAGTGTCACCATCTGTTAATGATTGCCACATCATTTGTTATTTTCATGTCTTAATCTGCAGCCTCAACCATTTTACATACAGGGGCCAAGTTGGTCAAAGAAGAAACGAATTTAACACAATTTTTTTCTAAATATATTTTTAAACTTTTTCAGAATGGTCAGTACATCACCGCTTGTGGGCACTTGGCAGTAATGTCTTCGCTTTCTTTCACCCTCTTAGTTTGCTCATTTGTCACTTGAATGTTGGGACATATGTATTTCAGCAACTCTGCACTCAGTATTATTTCATTCTCGCGATTTTTCAGGTGACCCTCTGTGTTGGTGTAAATCAGCTTACCGCAATACCAAAAGTAAATAAAGAAAGAAGTATATCTCCTTGTCTTTAGAGAATGCATATTTTTTTATCTGATTTGAATTTGTTTTCACCAACAGCACCAAATACGGGATATATTCGCCGCACTGTGGCCTGGACAACGTGCTGATGGCGTGGGGGCACGATGAGTACATGTACCGGGCTCTCAAGCACAACTGCTCCAAGCTGCCGGAAGTGGCCCACAAGATCATACGCTTTCATTCCTTCTACCCATGGCACTCCGCCGGCGACTACATGCACCTTTGCAATGAGGATGACATGGAAGTCTTGACTTGGGTCCTTGAATTCAAGTAAGTCGACAAAGAACAGTTTCCTCAATGCCTAAATTTCTCCTGCAACATAATTTTAATAGTAACGAATTAGACCACATCTTTTGCAGAGTATGGAGTTTGTACTGTTCTTGAGACCTCCTTGCCTTCAGTAACATTGCCTAGAATAGTCCATTAATGATGTTCATCCTTCATTATAGAACAATGGTGTAGGGTCAGTCAATGTGAAAAATACCTCGTTCTTAACAAATTAGAATTTAATAACTTTCAATATATGTAGTTGTTTGCTTGAAAAATCCCATTTAAAAGAAATTTCTTTGGATAACCTCCCACCGAAATTTTTGTAATTACATATTTCTCGGCCTTAGGGCATTTTAAGTATATGATATGTGATTATCTGTTATGAATTAGTATCCTAAATTTCACTTAAGATCAGTTCATTCGCACAAGACACATCAGGGGGAACTATAATTTACCTTATAGAGTATTTGTTACTGTCATATTGTAACCAGTGCTCCTCTTGTACATAATATACTATTATAAAGTTTAAAAAGCGTATAGTTCTTCTGCTCCCTTAATATGTTTTGCAATGTGACATTAAGTTTATATATAATGCATCCAGTTTGAAAAAAAAAATTCATTTTAACCTTTTGTTTAGTTAGTTACAAACCTTCAAAATACACTTGCAACTTGATGACTTTCATAATAATGCAGAATTTTCAAACCAATATATTTAATTCACAACATTTCAAAATAAAAATTATTGCTGTTTGATTTGAAATATGCAGTGTTATTACACACTTTTGTGTAGCCTTTTCAAAATGAATAATAAATTAAAAAACAATTTGCTGTAAAAATTCATCACATAACTAATAACTGGTTATAATGAAATAAATTCCATCTCAAAAACCAAAAAATGTTGTCAAATGATTATTTTTCTTTGGTAACAGTCAATTTATTACTGGTTTATTAATATAAAATGATACTTGAATTAAGATTTGTCAGGTTTTTCCTATTAATATTTTAAGAAAGACTCTAAAACATATGGTCAATAAATATCATGAATAATTACTAAACTAAACTTTCATTAGAGTATATTAATATTACCAAATATTCATTTTACACCACTGTAACTGTTTTTACTTAATCCTTTGTTATTTGAGAGCCTTATAACATTTTATTCAAGTTTTATAAGAAAAGCCATTTTCTATTAATCTATATATCCTAGTTACACAAGCAATAATGACAGATCTTTTATGTAAGCACATATTATTTTCAAATATAATTTGTGAGGTGGTGGTGTGGGGGACAGTGGGGTGGGGGGAGGTCTTCACAGCACAGTCAATTTACTGGGTTTTCTATGATATGAAAATGAAACAGCTGGTGCACAACGCTGTATAAAAATATTATATATATTTGTTTCATAAGAACCAGATACTACAAGTTCATTATTTGGTAGAGAGAAGAAAGTTACTGACACTACAGCTTAACCCAACTCAAACAACTGGACGTTAATATTTCATCATAGTAAGCTTCCACTACTGATTAATGTGCATTTTATGGAAGTTATCTCGTATTTTAGGTGCATGTATGACGCTCCTGGTTTCATTTTTGTTGGCATACACAGGTGACATAATAGCAAAATGTATTGGTGGCGAAAATGCCAAAAGTTCGTCTGCTTAATCATTCTATATAACAATGAAGAGCATACATTGTAATACGACAAGCAAAATATTCCACTTCATTGGTTGCATTTGGTGCTTTTATTACAACAAATTAATTTGAAATTTTGTGGAACAATTACGTATTCTAAATCATGACACAGGCTGTTTTCTGCCACTGACTTAGCCATCCATACAGCAGCCTGCTACACTTTTCTATTTCAGAACTTTACTACTTTAACACATTTCACCTTTGTGAGAGTGCATAACTGTCAACAGAATTGAATATTTTTAGTTTTATTTTATTTCCCTAATGCTGATTTTCTATTGTTCTGTAAAAAACATTCGTATACTATGAAAAAAGAATTATATCTCTCACATTCTGGTAATTGTCATAGGGCAACTTTTAGTACAATTTAGTTTCCTTAATTAGTTCTCAATAATTTCAACTATAATGAACCAGCCTGCAAACTATGTGCAGCATTGGCATGAAAATGATGCTAAAATAAAATGTATTTCAAGACCCACCAGAACATAATCCTGAAATCTGCCACAAACATTGACAAGAAATGCATATCTGGCATAAATTTTCTTAAAGTAAAAAATAAAATAGTGTATAAAAGTAGAATTATTTTGAAATTTCTGAAATTTTTAATGTTTCTTTCAGGTAAATTTAATATTCTAATAAATGTGGTCAGTTATAACATTTTTAAAAAACTTGTATGAACATGTATAAAACAGTGTAAATTTAGGTATGTAAATCAAAAACTTTTTGAGTCTCATTGAAAATACATATAACATAAAACTTTAGATTTTACTTTATTTTGTTATATAGAATAAAAAAATAAAATTCTAAATTTTTATACAATTTTATTTTATATGTGTTGATTTCATTTATAATGGTCCAAGTAAAAGATCACAGCTCTGTTTCCCTTGAAAGTTTTCCAAATGTCTACAAATTCCTTAGCACAACATTTTGTTGCAGCAAGTACGACCTTTACACGAAATGTGACAGAATACCAGATCTGGATGAGGTAATGCCATATTACCAGCGTCTCATCGACAAGTACATCCCAGGAGTCCTCAACTGGTAGATTGTGCTCAACAGTGCCTACAACATCAAGCCTGCGAAATTCAATTTCCAGAGCCCAAAATCACTTTTTGCAATATTCAAACTTCAAGATCATTTGTTTCGTTATCTTCCAGACTGTGATACTGTACCTGTACTCTGTCTTAAAAGTTATGTTACCATTGAAGTGATCTTAATCTATAGCTGATAAAGTAATTTATCTTCTAATGCTATAATTAATATTTTGAATGTTATTGACAATAAGTCTTTCATGTAGTATGATGGAGTTCAGTGCACTATACATTTACATGTAAATAACAGTAATACAATGAGTGTAAGAGGTTCTGTGTATATTGAAAATATTGATGTATCAGAGTTAAAAATTAAACATCAATTTCCAGAGATATTGCATATCACACATTAGACAGATGGTAGGTACAAAAATAAGTATTATGTTATATTTTAGAGTAAATACAAATAAACAATTATGATAAGAAATGTCGAAAAAGTATTGTGTCTTTATGCCAAGTATTAGTTGCACTGCAACTAAATAACAATTTTTATCCATGGTATTCTCACTCAAGAAAAACAAAAATCTTAATACAATACCATAACTGATTGGAATTCTGCATGGAAAATTGAGAGAATTAAACTGGCATTTGTTCTACCACTATTCACACAGAGAACATAGTAGTAAATTTCAGTCTATTGAGGTGGGGTAGCGGTTGTTATGCTACACTCAAATTTATATTCTTCTGTGGTTTGTTTCCACCACTTAAAATAGAATGTTGTCATCATTCATGTGAAAATGACACGGTTGATATAATCAAATAATCTAGTCCCTGATTAATACTGTGAAGGGCTTGTCACCGCCAATAAATTACATTATTACCTGGTAAGTAGTTCGAAAGTAAAAATGTGGTGGACGTAAAAGTTTCAATACAAAGGAATTTTTCAGTCCAATGTATCTTTCTTGATATCAGTTGGTGGCAACTCATCTATTAAAATTCAATTGGATACAGTTTTATGTGCTATTGTAAAATGAAAATAAGTGCCGCATTAGAACCAATGCAACTAAACTGAACTGATGAACATAATCTTTCAGTTGCTTCTCAAATCTATTGTCACCTTAATGGTGTTAGAGACTTTTTGTGCATTTAACAATATGTTAGCTGTTACCTAAGTTGAAGTCTAAAACATTTAAACTCCTAGAAGTTTCCATTATTTTGTTACAAATGCTGGTTTACTGTTCTTCTTCAACTTCCAAAGTCTTCCACTCACTTGAGAATTTCTAGAACTGTGTCACATAAGACATCTGGTGACTTGACAGGAGCAACATTGCTCACAAGGATGCGTGTGATCCCAAGCTTGCTCTAACCGGTGTCTCCATCAGAATAAGGCCACATGGCTGTGTCGTAGGAAGTAGCTGGTTGTTTAACAAACACTGGTTTAAATTCAGCGGTGATTTATTTAGCACTTGTCATACACATACAAAATAGACTGACTACAGCTTGAGATTTATACAGTATACAAATATTAACAGAAACTTCTGGAACATTATTTCTCGCCACACCTAAAAGGTTCTAGAACTGTATGTTCAATTTAAACTGTAGGCAGGGTTTGTATCGAACCAAGAAGAGACCAATACAAAAATAAATTTTCATTTATTGGAAGAAGATAACAGTCTGTACAATTTCCAAAATCAATTTTCTTCACAGAACGATTTCCTTAAAATGCAATGGTAAGTATTTCCTAACAGCCGCCAGATCCACTTGGACAGAAGTGAGCAAACCGTGCGGCTTACTATCAGGATATGAAAACAACACCTCAAGAATGCAGTGAGAAATTGTTGTGGTATCAGTTTTCAAATCAAAGGGACCAAACTACTCTGGTCATTCGTCCCTAAACTTACAAGATACTTTAACTTAGCCTAAGGGCAATACAAATACCCATACACAGCGTAAGGACTGGAACTTCCGGCGGAAGCGATCATGCACACCGCAACATGACGCTCCAGAACTATCCATTTTATTTAAAATTTCGGTGTCTGCTGTGAATTTAATACTCCACTATGTATGAACTATAATAAACTATATAGAAATCCTACACAATGTGTTTTTGGCTCCAGAAATTCTTTAAAAGATAAAATAAGAAGTTTCAGCTTGGTGGGAGATATTTATTTTACATAAATTTACATATCGATTTCGTTCCCATCAATGCTGTAAAATCGAGTTTCTTCAGTCAGACGTTAAAACAACATAAAAATATACGCCAAAAATATTACAATTGTATGACGAAATTACATACCAATACCACATTGAAAGTTATGTGGACTCATGTACTCTGCATAAAGCATTTAATGGTCATATCCATAAAATAGCTAAAAAAGTCTTCCTAGCGCATGTTTCAAGTTTAAAATCAGATAGCTGCTTGCATTCACCTACACAGCTCAATCTGCAGGTAATCTGGTGCCTGGTGCCCTCTTTTTTTGAAAAGTTCATTACATTGCAACTTTTTTTAAAAAAGATAAATAATATTAAATATATAAGAAGGTGTAGACAAAAATACAAGGTAAAGTGGAGTTTAAAAAATACATGAAGTACATAGATTAAAAAGTATTTCCTAAAATACAAGTGAGATTACAATTTTCAGAGCCCTCAGGCGAGTATCTATTAAAACATGTCTTAAAACTCACAGGCTGAACATTGAAAATACCAGTACTTACATGAAACACATGACAACAAAGATATTATGAGAAGATTTCTCAAGTCAATTACATCATACTGGTTTTATTTGTATGGCAAAAATGCTAGTTTTTATTGTTATCGACTTGAGCAATCCTGCTCGTAATATTTTTGACAGCATGTCTTTCATGTAAGTACTGAGGTTTCCACTGTTCAGCCTGTGTAAAATTTTTCCTTATATAAGATATTTATTCTGTTGTTATCATGTTTAGGTAACTGTTTTTAATCTTCTGATGAATTTGTCCCTAGTGGCAACGAAACCTAGATCAAGCACCTAAAAATAAGGCCAGCGGTTGGGTATATAAGAAAATGTTCAACAAAAAATCTTAAAACATCAAAATTAGCCTACGTTAACTATTAAAATTTAATATTTTAAAAATTTACTCAAGAGGAGCTTAAAAAGGTCAACAAACGTCTTTAAAAGATGTTGCAATACTTTACATAATTTGATTCTGCATGTTAACTGTAACAAACAACGGAAATCATATCAACCATCAAGCGAAGAATAAGACGGTCAAGGTGCGGAAAAATCTTTATTTTTTTAAATTTTTTTATTTATTTCTTTTTTTCTTTTTTTTTGCCTAGTTGGCTTTTTAAAACGAGATGGTAAGTTTCATAGCCAACAAAAATGAGTCTCTCGGCACAATTGGTACTCAAACATCATGGTTTTTCGGGCCTATCATACTAACATGAGGTTTCAAGATAAATGTCTACTCTGTTATAAAATTTTAGCCATTTAATATGTGTAGTTATTTAAATATTTGCACTCGACAGCACAAAAACGGCTGAAATCGATTTTGCATTGTTGTGCGTAAGTATGGTTACGGATGGAGATATCAAAAAATTTAGAAAAAGGAATTTGAGAAAATACTCTTAAGAACATGCTGTAAAATTTCAACGATTTCCAATGAACAAATCGAATGTTTATACAACTATTGGAACAAACTGCTATCGTCATCAGTTTCTAGACTTTACTTAAACTAACTTACACTAAGGACAACAAACACACTCATGACCGAGAGAGAGGACTCGAACCTCCTGGGTGAACAGTCGACCAGGATGTAGTATGACGTCTTGGACCAAGCGGCCACTGCCGCGCTGATCCAACGAATAAAAGGTTTAGGAATGCCCATCCACTACAATTCGATGAGTTTGTGCCCAAAAGCCATGGTTTTTAGTGCTTATCTCAGGAATCACCCATGAACAAATCTTGTTTTTATAAGCAGTAAATGCCAGAACACAAGTAATGTACAAAAATGAACTGATTTACTCATTTCGCCAGGCTGCAGAAAACGTACAATGCTTAAATTTTAACCATGCACTGTACGATGGCTAAAGTATACAACAGAACCAACGATATGGGACACTGAACAATCGCCGCGTTTTCGAACATATTAATACCGTGCACTTCATCTAATGACCAAGGGCGCATCATCAGATCGTTCTGATTGGCATTATGCTTGTTGACCCTCATATAATTTAGCAAATTCTTTCATTCATTTACTAGAGTAAACCGTATGTATTGAGTACTGAGTAACGAATACTTTAGCTGATACGAAGTACTGAATCGTTACTCGTTATTACGTTACTTGCATCTACCGCATCGGTACGAACTTACTCATGAATACATTTCGTTAGTCGCATCTGTCATATCGATAGAACTCTGTAAGGAAAACCAATACGGTGCTTGCATATATTATGCGATACTTTTTATTGTGGGATATATAAATTATAAAGACATCCGTGACGAAGTTTAAGTGCATATTGCGTAGCTCTACGATTTTAAAAGGTTATTTTTGTTTTTAAACATTTTGGATTATACTTCTTGTTCCGTGTTTGCAGGTTAATCCTCGATGATTTGAACTCCGCTTTCAACGCAAACATAAATTTATCGTATTTTTACCTGTAAAGGTTTCAGTTTAATGGTTCACTATTTGCTTCTGATCTTGTCTGCTATAAAAAAATTATAAAAAGTACTCAAAAGTCATCATCTTTTCACTCATGATGGTGTTATCTTAATTGTTAATGTCACACAATACAGTAAAACAGTCACGCAGCTCGGAAACGTAGTGATACTACTATGATCGGTCACGTTCCTAGCTTCTAAGTAAAGTGCTGGAACAGTATTTAGAATGGAGTTCGCGGGTGGGTCTCGCTAAGTTTGATCAATTAGTATGACAATTGTGTTTTAATCACGAGGGAAATGGACTATACTGATCCTTTCCTCAGTAATTAAAATTGTCTCTAAAGCAGGCATGAAGTATGAAATGTCAAAGTTGTATTAACAGAGGCTGTTAAAATTATTTCACGGTTTCAAAGACAGTGTAGAGGCCGTATTTGTGGATGGGACTGGTAACGAGTAACGATACGTTTGTAACGAGTACTGTTTCTTTTAGTAACGGATACACAACTTTTCATTACGCTCACCGCTCTACCATTTACACTGCTGCATTTTCTATCGTGATCGCCAGTAATCAAAGAACAGCCGATCTGCACGTCCACATATCCTCCGCAGTCTTGAATAAAAGAATGGCGAGCACCTGCAGATTTCTAACAAAGAAGAAAAATGATCCACATCTCACAATTTTTACATGGCAATATTACAAATAAAAAAAAAAAAAAAAAAAAAAAAAAAAAATCAAATTTGTTAGCTGTAAAACAATGTTGAAATCAGTAATAAGGGATTGTAGTAATGCAGCTACTGATGTTTTACCTACTCTGATAGAGGGTGTTTAGATCAAAATACAGCCATAGGCTGTCTTACCGAGACAATAACAATGTAATCCGTTGATCAGTAACACTGACGGTTAAACAAATTGACACAGTGATCAGCTGAAGGATATTGAAATAATTTATACTCCGAGATTTACCTTATCTGATGCCCCTGTGCCATATAGTAGGTCTTCAACTCATACACGACATGCGTCGGTATTGGTACTGACACGACAGGGGCAGCGTTCAAATGCCTACTGCGAGTAACCGCTCACAACACTGTAGGTGTAGGGTCGGTCGGACAACAGTCGTTAATTCAAATGATGCCAATATTGCTATATTCCCTTGTTAGTATCAAATCTGTCATTTCAGGCTTTATGTTTTTTCTTATTTACAAAAAAGGAATTCCTAGGTTAGGTCGTGTGATTTTAATACGGTTACCGTACATGGACAGATAAAGAGAGAATTTTATTGGATATTTTAATACAAATAGTGAACATTGTTTATAAACTAGACATTATGTCATTATTCGGAATACAACTGTCACTTTAGGAACGAATCTTTATTTCAGTAAGCCTAAGCTGCAAACTCAAGTGTGTCAATTACTTTTTCACACTGTCAACTGTCCATATACCAGAAAGTTAAATTTTTATTTGTGTCGAGCTGCAGCAGAATGACAAACCACTGTTCTCATACAATGCTTCTATTCCGCCTTCTTGCAGAAGGGGTCTGAAACACCACTGTTTTGAAACAGTGGAACCGACAAGAGGAAACAGTTTCAGTATTGACCGCGCATGTGATCCTAAACAGAGCAGAATGCAACATGATGGTTTCGAAATCGTGAAATATGACTATTTTAAAACACAAACAGTTCCGCGTATCGAAACTTTGTTAAAATGTAAACTATGAAACGGTAGTCAACCGTAATGTTCCGTATAATCTCATGTTATTGCAAACAAAAGGGTTATTATTTACTATTTTCTCAGTATTCAACAACAACAAATAATAATAATAATAATTTTCAAATATTATTGCTGCAATGTGAATCTCGTCTTCGAATGCGCCGTGCTGCGGTGCGCGCGTTCGTTCGCTGGCGGGGTTTCGAGTCCCCATCGGGCATGGGTGTTTGTGCTGTCCTTAGTTTCTAAGCTACGGACTAATAACCCAGCAGTCGAGTCCGATAGACTCACAAAAATTTGAAAATTCTTGAATTGATTATACATTACTGTATGGTGACGATTTACAGTGATGAAATATTTTATCAATATTTATTAGCAACTGCGAAATTCACACGGTTTCAGTGTGTAAGTTATAGACGCACTACCAAACGATGACATACGAAAATTTGTGCCGGGCCGGGACTTGAATGGAGTTTCCCGCGTTTCGCGAGGGGTCGACTTACCATTTTTTTTTTTTTTTTTTTTTTTTTAAGTTTTACCATTAGTCTACCCGAACAGGACTCCAGGACCGACCCAAACTTCTGTATGTCACACTGACTGCACATATGAGTCAACTACAAGCATCCCTTGCCAATCGCAGCTTATACTGCATTCCCGCACCAGGGAGAGTGAAAACTGCGAGACATTAGCCTACGCTGTTATTGTCATTATAAATCCTCACTGTATAGTTATGTAAGAAATTCCTAAGCCGGGCAATGAGGATAACTAATGCATCGTTGTTTTCATTCTCCTTGGGGCTGGAATGCAGTATAAGCTGCGAGTGCTAAGGGATGAATGTAGTTGACTCATATGTGCGGTCAGTGTGACATACAGAAATTTGGGTTGGTCCTGGAGTCATGTTCGGATAGCCGAATGGTAAAACTTAAAAAAAAGTAAGTCGACCCCTCGCGAAACGCGGGAAACTCGAATAGAGTTTCGTATGTCATCTTTTGGTAGTGCGTCTATAACATATACACTGAAACCGTGTGAATTTCGCAGTTGCTAATAAATATTGATAAAATATTTCATCACTGTAAATCGTCACCATACAGTAATGTATAATTAATTCAAGAATTTTCAAATGTTTGTAACTCTATCGGACTCAACTGCTGGGTCATTAGTCCGTAGCTTACAAACTACTTAAACAACTAGATTCACATGTCGTGAGGCATTCCAATGAAGTTTCTTTTTCAGAAGCGGCATTAACGTTACAAATTCTTCTTAGCTATTTGCCGCGTCATTATAATAAAATCTTTCCAATGTTTCGGATCCATTGCAAGAGCCTTCCTCAAGGAATACTGCCAGTAACGGATCCGAAAAGTTGGAAATATTTTATTATCATGACGCGGCAAGTAGCGCAGAAGAATTTTAACATTAACAATAATGACCGCGAAAGCCTACGTTCATACAACCGTATTAAGTTTATTTGTGGCTAACCATTGCGCAATAAGAGCTGTGGAAGTGCAGGGCATGTCTATCAGATGCGTTTGCATAGAAGCAAGTGTAGTGGTGTGTTAAAGAACATTCTTTACCGCATTTCAAGATCAGTCTGAGAAAGGATATAGAAGACGAATCCACGGACATCAGTGTAGCAAACTGTTAGCTGCGTTTGTACTATACTTTTCTGAGTCCCAAGGACTCATTGTTTCCACATTCTTGGGATTGATAGAGATAGAAGAAGGCACCGCAGTGACAATAACCATGGTTTGAAATCTTTGCTTAATGAATATGGCATGAAAATTCATTTAATGCGTGGGAACTGACAACGCACCAGTTATGCTAGGCATCAATAATGGTGTGTGTGATATGGTCTTAATTCCTCGTGTCTGCCTTTCCGTGCAGTTGGCAGTATCTTCTGCCGCAGCTGAAAGTTTGCTTTGATATCTGGAGTTTTTGTTATCAGAAACGTATTGATGGTTTTCTAAGTCTTCATTTCGTCAAATTGCTTATAGAAAATACTTTAGTTCAATAAATGACGGATCTAATCATCTGAAAATAGTTCAGAAGTGCAATCCACAATGGATGTCCATTTCAGAGGCTGTACAAATCTTGGTGGAGCTTATGGGACTTAACTATGGGGTCATCAGTCCCTAAACTTACAAACTACTTAGGCTACGAACTAGCTTATTTTAAGGACGGCACAAACATTCATGCCCGAGGAGGGATTCGAACCCCCGACTGCAGCGGCCGTGCAGACCGTGACTGGCACGCCGCAGACCGCTCGGCCACTGAGGCCGGCTCAGAGGCTGTTTCTCGTGTTTTGTCTCAGTGGCTTTAACTCGAAACACACTTTGAGATAGCAGTGCTTGATGATAAGTGCTATACTGCCCAAATTCTCCACAATATGTACAGTGTTGATGTAAACAAAATTTATCCTACTTTTCTGACACCTCATTTTGAAGAACACCAGCTGGTAAATAAAGCATTTCAGTCAAATTCTACGCACCAATCACGACTCCACTTACTAATAAGTGGGCTTGTAAGGAGAACTGTCGTGTCAGGGCATACAAGTGATCTTTTTAACAGCATATGTTCGCAATTAAATGTCACGGAGACTATACTTGGTCATGAAGTCGAAGTCTTACCGCAAGATATGAACCAACAGAATTTCATTTGAGGTTGATAATGTCATAAGGAAAAGATGTGAACATTTCCTCGTTTCCAATGCTTCTGAGCTACAACGTCCCGCTTGCCCCACAATTAGTCCAGTCAATGAATGCATTGTAGAGTGCATGGAATATGCGATAATTTTTGACTTCAGAACTTTGTTAGGGATAGTTAGGAGGTGAACATACTAAAAGTCCCCGCCCCTGGGGGTGAGCTAAAGCGGGGGTAGGGGTGGAAAGGTACAATTATTTTGGTTTTTCGCTTATATCTCGAAAGCGGTCCGCTTTAGGAAGAAAATGTTCCAAATAAAAACGAAGGATAATTGAATTTGCTATCAAATTGTTTCTATACATATTAGTCGAATTCCCAGCGGTTTTCGAGATATACGTTACTGAAAATCGACAATTTCGGAAAAAATCATTTTTACCTCACTAATTTTGTCAAACATTTACTTCTAGTGACTCACTCGATCGTTTCTTAGAAAATTTGTCAGAAGGAAAGTTGTAGATCATTAAATTTCCTTGAATTTGATATGCACATTTATTACCTTATCTTCAGCCAATCAGAAGTTACATCATTTATAAGATGTACACTCAGTTTCGAGGTCCTTCTATAAATGAGTGTTTTGAAAGGCCGTGACTTTTTTATCTTATGAAACGTGCTAGCATGGTAAATAACAACACCTTAACAATGACAAGAAGGTAATTTCAATTGAAAGAGAACACCTTTTTACAATTATAACTTGTATTACAATGTTGTGAATCATACAATGCAAGTATTTACAAGCACTGATAGTGACTCAAGATGAAAAATAAGTGCATTGAATGCAACATTTTCATTTTTCTGAGGAATAGTCGAGTGTCATTCACCTTAGTCAGTAGTGGAGACGTCGTCCAACAACATTGGTAGTCTCGATGTCACTGTCTCCATCTTCATCCTTAATTAATATTCAGACTCCGTTGTTGCAGTCGCCCTTGCAGTTCGGGCATGTAAATGTAAAAATGCTGAAAGATGTATCTTTAATTGCTCCAAGTACCAACAGTACCAACAGTATCCCTGGCGAAGGAAATGGGCTTCTCAGACAGCACAGTCATTAAAATTGATTTTCATTGCACAAAGCTCACTACTGTCCAATGGAAAGAAATAAATACTGCGGATTTCTGGAATTAAATTAGATCACACATAGATGCCAGCGGCTTAAATCCTTTCCAAGAACTTTCAGATTTGGCTCTTATGCTTTTTGTTCTACCATGGTCTAATACAGAGGTGGAAAGTAGTGATGGGAACAATCGAATGAAAACAATCGATTCATTCGGTTGTTGGAGAAAAATCGATCATTCGGTTGTAGTTTCTCGTATCGGTTGAATTATTCATTCATTCTTCTGAGTGAAACCAGTCGGTGGGACCAACCGAATGAAACAACCGATTCAGTCGGTTGGACTATTCATTCGTTCTTTTGAGTGAAACCAGTCGGTGGGATCAACCGAATGAAAAAATCGACGCAGTCGGTTGGACTACTTATTCCTTCTTTTTAGTGAAACCAGTCGGTCGGAGCAACCGAATAAAAAAATCGACACAGTCGGTTGGACCACTCATTCCTTTTCTTTTGAGTTAAATCAGTCGATGGGACCAACCGAATGAAAAAATTGACACAGTACGTTGGCCTCTTCATTAGTTCTTTTGAGTGAAACCAGTCAGTGGGAGCAACCGAATGAAAGAGTCAGTCGGTCGTAGTTTTACTATGTTGGATTAATAACCGTCCATTTTTTTCGAAGAAAGTAGTCTGTGGGAACAACCGAATGAAAACATGCGACACTTTTGCAGTTTTGTACATTGACTGAATTACTCATTCTTTCTTTTCAAGTGAAAAGAGGCAGTAAGTTTTTCTGTCGGTTGCACCATGTAATCACTATCCCAAATGATACGACTCATTAGTGTTTTAGCTTACAGAGCTATCCATTTATTTCTATGAATGAAACTGACATGCACATCAGATAACTACAGCAGTGCTACATTATACCGCCATGTAAAAGGGGTATGCCAAAGTTAAAATGTGTATTACAATGTTCATTTAATTATATATTGAATGAAGTAACTTTTCGTTTTATAATACACAGTAACAGTGATTCATATTTTGTTGTAGATTAAATTGTTCGAGGTGCCATCAATTAGATGTCATATCGCTGGAGCAGGCCTGCGATCACTTTCATTGCCAACCACAGACCTCAAAAACGCCGATCTTCTGGGCCCGATCAGATTACTTTCACAGACACCCACAATTTGTAGAAGATAAGTGGCCAATGACCACAAAGTATCGCGGGGGGCGGGAACACGAGAGGAGGTGCTGCCTTGCTTGCGTTTTCACTGCTGACAGCGCCAGCAGGCGCGCGCCAAACTCCACACAACAGTGTCTGGCGGCGTCGCGGGGCGTGCCATCGCCGATTGTTGTCGATTTCTTACTGTCTCAATAAAGAAGCGTGAAAACTACAGGATGTTCCAAAATTATCGCTACAAGTTTAATCTCGCATACTGTATCTCCGAAGTGGGAATAGGAAGAAACGTGCGGTTTGCGGCTTATTGTTCATACATATCTAAGGTACTAGTAGGACAGAGTTAAGTATTTTTACTTTGAGCATATTTGCTAGATCCAAATTCGAAGATCACTAAAACATTAGATATTGTAAAAAAAAGTTTTTTAAAGTATTTTGTATAAAAATGTTTCTTATAAAAATATTTTTGTTAATTCCATCTAATTTGAAGGAGTACGAGAAGACATACAACATTTATCAGTGCTGTAAATTTTCTTCAGCGCGTCTGTATTCGTCAACAGTATATGAAAACATTCATCTCAAGTTTCATAATTATTCACTCTTGTCACAGATATTTCTGTGGTTATCGGTGAAACGGTGTGGAGGTTTATTCCATCCCTCCGCCATGTACCATACAAAATCTTAGATGAACAGTGAACTGCCACTTGTTTTGAATATTAAGTGTGCAAAATTTCATCAAGATCGGAATAAAACCCTATATTGGCGTCGAAGTCTGGAACACCTTCTCTCATGTAGACGGTGACCATTCTCTTTCTTTGAAGATGAAGAGTGAAATATATCATTAAAATTCTAATACAAATGGAAGTTGAAGTTAGTATGTAAAGTACCCTCCACATGCACCTACGAAATTTAATGTACACAGTTATCTTCGCCTTGTTTTAAAGGTCAAGTGTGCAAAATTTCATCAAGATCCCAGCCAAATTGTGGTTTTTGTCGAAGTTAATGTGTATAGTATCCTCCACCATGCACCGAATTAAATTTGATGTAGACAGTGACGTTCCTCTTGCTTTGAAGGTCAAGTGTGCAAAATTTCATCAAGATTGGAACAAAACTGCAGATTTGCATGCAATAGAAACACACACACGGACACACTGCTATATTTTTAAGATTGGTCTCTAAGAATGTTTCATGCTGAATCACGGGTCATTTATACCCGAAAAGGCTGAAGGAGTATGCAAATAAAGTCCCACAAAGTCGATGAATTAATAAAAACATCCATATAACTGCAGAAACCGACAAAGACTTGTTCCAGTCGGTTGTATCGCATCAAGTGAAACCACTCAATACCGAGAACATTCATATAAAGGACAGAGACTTGTTTCATTCGGTGCTCGTGCATCGACTGAAACCACTCAAACCCACTGAATGAGTGAAAACATTCATATAGCGGCTGCAACCGACAGAGACTGGTTTCATTCGATTGTTTCGCATCGACTGAAACCACTCAAACCCCGCCAGTGAGTGAAAACATTCATACGGCCACAGAGACTATTTTCATTCAGTTGTTTCATTCGACTGAAAAAACCGACTGAACGAAAAAACAACCGATTGACCAATCGGTTGTTAAAAACAGTCGGTTGTCCCATTACTAGTGGAAAGGGCCTTTAGCCAACTAAATTTTAAAAGCGTCCCTCCGGAACAGACTAACTACTACTCTATGAAATAAATCGCAATTTGCGATTTATTTCATTCATTGAACGCTGTAACGTAGTCAAAAATATATAATTGGTCAACGCCATTATTACATTAAGAGCTGGTCTTAATCGTCTTGGCAAGAGCTGTCACGATTACGAACTACCGGACAATGTTCTCCAAGAAATCGGCACCATGAAAGCATACACCACTGATATGTCTACATCCGGCCTCAGTACTTCAGGATCTTCAGCAGAGGGCACGCAAGCCACCATACTGCAGGAGGAGAGGAAAATGAAATATTGTGGCTTGAACTTCATTAATGTAGTGAGCGAAATCGAAACTTAGTAAACGTCCCTTTAGAGATAATAGTAGTAGTAGTAGTAGCAATAGTAGTATACAACGGGGAAGAAAAAAATTTCTTTGGAAGTTATCAGCGCATTGAAATTTCAGTTTTAGAAGGACAAATAACAATGGTATGCATTTAGCGGAATTTTAACTCCAGTTTAGCGGAATAAATTGTGAGTTGGCAACGCTGGTTGCCAGATGTGACGTAAGGCGCGGCAGCTACCCATACTCGTTTTCGTATACGGCAAAACAAAACACGCGACAACATGCACGTCTTACCTATGCACGTCACGTAATTTACAAGTACAGATCTAAAAAGCAGGATTTAGAAACTGCAAAGAATTATTCAGCGTACAGCCTGCTGAAAAATCTAAGATTATTTGCTACATTTAACAACGTAAATGCACGCTCTACTCGCGATATTGTCGAACAATAGCATTTACCATTGTCAAGCGTTAGCAGAGCTAATAGCTAATAGCTTAACATGTCGAAATACAAAAATACGAAATTATAACACAAGTATTCGTTGTCATTGCTCAAGTTATTGTCACAGTGGCTGACTGCTACAGTCTGTAGCATTGAGAATTAATAAACAGCTATGGTCAACAAGTCGTTCTGCAATTATGTTAGTAACAGTATTAATGTCACAAGAATACTCACAGTCTGCTGATCTGACGCCATCTTCTTGAATATGGAGTGCCTGTTACGATTATAGAAGCGGTAGAACTCCGGTCATGTCGCTGTCAGTGCTTGATTTCGAAACACTTACTTCTGCAGTACTCGGCTATCACTGCTCTCACCGAGACGAATAATTAATTTTTCAAAACAGTCCTCCACGATGCCTTCATTCTTCGCGGCTTCCTTGATGACATCAGCAGTGCTGTTCACAGTTTTTGTCCCCGTCTCGAATGTTATACGGTCCACAGATTCCTCAAGAAGTTTCTCAACCTCAGAAATAGTGAACTTCTTGTTGTTTGCAGCCATGTATTGTTTTATTTGTGTCCATACTCCTTCTGTGGCATTGAAATGACAATGATACGGCGGTAAACCATTGACCTTAATACAGTCTGGATGTTGAACTTCAGCTGTCTTAGCATTCCAGCCATAGATTTTCATATTTAGTTTCTTGCCAAATTCAAACATGGCTGCTAAGTAGAATTTCAAGAAAAAGAGAAGAAAATATGTTTCGATTCCGCTCCGATATCAGCCTACAACATCGAAAATTGAATCAAATTCCAAATCAAGAGGTAAGCAAGCAATTCTTTGTCACGTAATAACTAATGGAAACAAGTTTGCCAAATTTAAACATGGCGGAGGATGCGAAAAGTTGCGCAAAACATATGAATCACTGCGGTAAACGAACGATTTCATGGCCATGTTTTATATATCTTATACACTGAAGGTGTGAGAAATACAATTGCGAATAAATATTGATACAACATATACAATCCAGCCAAAAATAACGATATATATTGTTATTTACACTTTTCCGGTAGATTAACGATCCAAATTCTTGTTGGGTCTTCAGCCGCATCGATCTGTGATCTGTACATTATATTTCCTTGACCCACCTAGCCGCCATAGTCATCCGAGGAAAGATAGGCCACTTGAGCCGTGGCTGCCAAACTGTCATAACAGAACACAAAAACGCACGCAATAAGTATAAAGCCCAGCGCATGTGACTGCTCGTGGCTGCTGACTCCTGGCACAACAGACGATGCAACGCTTTCAGTGGTGAATACTGTCGAACTAAAATCGCTAAAAAATATTACTCATAGCCGTCCTATTCTATTCAGACGCCGTTGTTTCATCATATCCCATAACACAGAATTCCAACTTTTACATGGCGGCTATCCATTATCATGGTTGATAATATTATGTTAGTCTGATTTCGACTGAACCTTTTAAAACACAATCCCTGTTGCGAGAGGCGTTTACTACCACAATATCAGCCTGCAATGATCAAGTACGACTGTGATGTTCAGCATATCTATCTTTGGCGTACGAATAGTTTGGCCAATGTATGTTTTGCCCTAATCCCGTGTTAATGCGGCAAAATATGTACTACATTGACCAAACTACTCTTACCGTCAATGACAGATGTGCCGAACGTCGTCGTCCTACCTGATTAATGCAGCCTGATAAATCCGCGGTGAGTGAATACTTGCTTGTAGGGGGACAGTTGACATTAGACGATGAGACATAAGTGGCTTCAATCACCTCGCTTGCTGGGATTGTGTTTCAAAAGAATCTTTCGAAATCAGACCAACAGATAATTTAAATCGTGATTATGCATACCCATTAAGTTAAACTTGGAATGGTATGTAATCCATTTTCTCGACATTGTTTTTCTAACATCTCCAAATTCTGCTTTCTCAAGAAGAACATAACCATCTACATAACTATTATTGTCTTTATTTATTACGTCGATTCGGCAACTTCCATCATCAGATCTAAAGACGCCAGAGTTTGCAAACTTCATTGTCAGTACTAAAATCCTTACCTGACACTGCACATTTTTAAGATAAGAGGTTTTTATTTTATTTTATTTTTTTCATATCTGATGATGGTCGATGCCGAAACGACGTAATAAATAACTACAATTTTAGTGATCATCGCGGTCTCATTTAGGAAATTCGTTTCTTTTATAGAAACATAGTATGACATACAGAAGTTTGGGTCGGTCCTGGAGTCCTGTTCGGGTAGACTAATGGTAAAACTTAAAAAAAAATGGTAAGTCGACTCCGTGTGAATTTCGCAGTTGCTAATAAATATTGATAAAATATTTCATCACTGTAAATCGTCACCATACAGTAATGTATAATTAATTCAAGAATTTTCAAATTTTTGTAAGTCTATCGGACTCAACTGCTGGGTTATCAGTCCGTAGCTTACAAACTAAGGACAGCACAAACACCCATGCCCGATGGGGACTCGAACCCCCGACAGTGAACGACCGCGCGCACCGCAGCACGGCGCCTCAGTGCGCACGGATAACCCACCGCGTCGTATATTTACTCATTAAGGAAATTACGCTGTCGTCCAAATCACTTATTGTGAACCTAGCTTCCAAAGTATTTCTTTGGCAGCGTTGCAATTTATTTACGAGACAAATTACAGGGTGTTTCACGAGATAGATATTTTAGTAGGTGCCAGTACATACGAATTCCAGTAAAATGCCGTATGTGTCCAATTTGTATTGAGTACAGAGATACAGCCGTTAGTACGTTAACCAAAGTAGGGACTAATAATCAAAGAAGTCCCATATGTTTACAAACAATTGAATATGTTTGTTCTGTTGAAGTAGAATCAGACACTGCAAATGCTATGTTCGATTTGATCAAGAAACTTTAAGATGCCAGTAACACATCCTGGAGGGTGAAGAACTGGTGAAAATGCCTTCTGAGGACATTACTGATGTCAAACCAATTTATGAGCCTTTTACTGATAATGAAGCTAATGACTATGTCCTTTCGAGTATGTGAAAAAGTTTATTGCATGTCGTTGAAAACAATTGTTCATCACTTTAGAATGGTCAAACAGAAAAATTACCTATATTGTTATCAGAGGTATTATCAACAACAAGAAGGAAAACGTGAGAAACATTCAATCGGAGTATGTTTGGCCTACATTTCAAGCGGCAGGGGATAATCTCATGTCTGTGCATGATGGTGATATAAACTTATGTACATACACAAAGCTAGAGTGCTTGAAGTGACTGGTTTCAAAACTGGGCTCACCTGGATGTGGAAGTTTAAGGCAGACTACGAAGTTTGTAACGTACAAAAATGCTCAAGCGCAAGAAGAGGTAGAGAATTCTGCACTTGCATTTGATATTGAATTAATAAACAATGTAGTTACTAATTATTCAACAGTTGAAATTCTTAATAACGACCAATATTGATATAATTATCACATTCACAGAGATCGCAAACTATATAGTGTGGGTGAAAGAGGTGCATTTGTTGGAGTGAAATCAGCGTTTGAAATACAACATTCGTACACAAATCAGCCAATTTCCATGGAAATTCTTCCTCCACCACTGTCCTACGTAAACCGAATGATATATTTGGTCCTTTGTTCAAAATAACTGGGACTGTACTCCGAACGTAGACATAACTGTTTTAAAATCAGGGAAAGTGGACAGATGTATTCTTGAACTATGGCGCGAGAATTGTCTCTTTCCCAATGTTAGAACAAAATGTTGTCTGGTTCCGGATGCATTTTCAGACCATCTGCAGCATATTACAGATAAACTTATTAAGGTGACAACCATTCCACCTGGCGCAACTTGTCCCTCCACCTTTGTATGTATATTTGTCGAAAAAAGTTGCTAAAAGGTTTTTGTGAGCGAGTTATACTCGACGACATAGATACTGAACTCCATAGTCGCGAAGTTATCATCAAGCTTCACGCACCCATCCATAATCAGTTCAGTGGACGCATATTCAACAACAAGATAAAGCTTTCCTAGAAGTGAGCTATATTTATAGTTCCATGTGATGCTTCAGATGCTCCTGACAGTGTCATTTCGAATACAGAAGATCCAAGTAACTCAAAACCCAATTTTAGAACTGCATAATTTATCCAGTGTGCATACTTCATCTTCAACAGTTTTACTTCACAATATGTACAGACAGCCAAATACAATAAGTAAATAAATAATAATAATCATTATGTTATATTGGTATCTGGTTTCCTGTTCTTCATTATTACAAAAACGCCGCGCGCGATTAGCCGAGCGCACTAAGGCGTCTTGCTGCGGAATGCGGGATTGTTCACCGTCAGAAGTTCGAGTCCTCCCTCGGGCAACGGCATGCGTTTTCCTTCGGGTAGTTCAACTTAGTTCAACTAGTTTGTAAGTCTAGGAACTGACGACCAAGCCGGCCGCAGTGGCCGAGCGGTCTGCGGCGCACCAGTCACAGTCTGCACGGCCGCTACGGTCGGGGGTTCGAATGCCCCCTCGGGCATGGATGTTTGTATCGTCTTTAGTATAAGGTAGTTCATAAGTAGTTTGTACGTTTAGGGACTGGTGACCCCCGCAGTTAAGTCCCGTAAGCTTAACAAACATTTTGAACTGACGACCAAAGTAGTTTAGTTCCACAGAATTACAAACATTTGAACATTTGATATTACGCCAACATATTTAATTTCCGCTGTGGGCATCCAAAAGTGGTGTAGTAGCTATTGATTAAACATTAAGTTTCGATTGTAATTTATATTATTTCAGTATCGGTGAGAACATTACCACTGTTCCTTGTCTATTACAACTGAGAAACCTACCCAATCGCCGCTACTCTCTGTCATCAAGTGTAGGTCGTTGGTGAGAGGTAGTACCTGAAATTTGGTACTCACTTGACACAAAGCTTCTGAGAATAACAAATTTCGAAATTAAATTTCCGATGAGTCTTCCTCCGACTAAATTACTTGTTTAAAGTATGTTAACCGCCATCAAATGACCAGAAGCACACCGAAAACCTTTTCACATGAATCACAGTAGTACAAATGACAGCTACATCAAAACACCGCCCTTACGTACACGATATTCTCGCGACTTGTGTTTGTGCAGATCGCTATACATGACTTATAACTTCAGTGCATTTGATGGCTGCCCGCAGCATGAGACCAGTTGTAACATGTGCATCTTCAAAATAATGAAAGAAATTAATTTGTCTTTCGTCTGTCCTATGGTAGCTACCATTCTCGGCAATCTATAACGGCTAGCATGACTAAGGTCTATATCAGAATAAGTACTTATCTTGTTTTTGAAGCGTAGTCCCCTTGAACATATTCCGCTGTGTATTTCCAGCTTTCGTCAGTGCGTAGTGTGGAAAAAAAAGTGGGATACTCCTGAGGTATTTTTTGGGCGGTAACATAAACCAATGATGATTTGTGAAAACATTTATTCACTGAATTAGATACTGTATAATAATGAGCAACAACAATTTGGGCGTGCGGTAGCAAGCGTCCACATTCAGACATGCAAAGACTCTAAACGTAGGTCCATGTCACGGCAAGCGTGAGTGCTTAGAATCTTCCAGAATAAATTCAGTAATTACAACCTATTTCAGATAAAAAGAATTTTAAGAGTGTTTGGTAGTTACATCAATATAGAACGGTTATTAACAGTACTTGTACAGAATTGCAAGATACACTATCTTCGTAGTAGTTAAATTTAATGCATACTATCCATTACTGTACACTATGGTATGCTTAATTCGACTATTTTCAAGACATTGCTATCAAAATGAGTTTTAATGTTGTTTGTGTTGAGAGAAAAATTTAAAATAATATCGCTTGAAGTAAAGTGAAATAATGTAATTATTCCAGAATGAAACTTTCACTCTGCAGCGGAGTATGCGCTGTTATGAAACTTCCTGGCAGTAGGAGACGAGGTACTGGCGGAAGTAAAGTTGTGAGGCGGTGTCGTAAGTCGTGTCGGGGTAGCTCAGTGGTAGAGCGCTTGCCCACGAAAGGCAAAGGTCCCAGGTTCGAGTCCCAGTTCCGGCACACAATTTTAATCTGCCAGGAAGTTTCAATGCAATTATTGTTTCTGTGGTATCTACAAGAAAACCAAGAATAATAGGTACTGCAATAAGGATGTAAAAAAACTCATTTCTATTTATAGGATAATTCAAAATATTTTTACAATAGATGAACCTTAAATAAGGAGAAAGAATAGGTAGCAGATCTTTATGAAAGTGGTACATTTCTTGTGATACATCTTTGCAGGCAGACATTTATTTAGGGATCTACAGATCTTCACTGTAGCTTCACAATATATATATATTCACCCATGAAATTTATTTTTAACAATCCGACACAATTCAAAAGTAATAGCAATGTGCATAGCTACAACACTAGGAGAAAGGGAGGTATTCACTATTCAAGGTTAAATATAACTTTGGCTCAGAAAGGGGTGAATTATGCTGCCACAAAAGTCTTTGGTCACTTAACAAGTAGCATCAAAAGTCTGACAGATAGCCAACTGGTATTTAAAAAGAAATTAAAGGAATTTCTGAATGGCCACTCCTTCTACAATGTAGATAAATTTTAGATACAACTAAAAAAATCAAAAAAGTAATAAAATCCTTAAAATATTGATTGTGAAGTGTAGACAACATTTACTAAACTGACACGTTCCACATCATTACGAAATGTGGTATTTATGGTATATGGAACAAGTATTAATCTAATCTAATAAGATCGTCATTTTAAATTTTTATAGCATCTGCATCATTGTCTTACTACAGTTTTATTGGTGATGTATAGAAACATCCACCTGACAGGGCTCTTTTATGTGCTAAAGGCTCTATTTTTTAATGTGGAGTATATTTTAGTCGGCCGCGGTGGCCGAGGGGACTGAGGCGCTCCAGTCACCAGTCACGATCTGCAAGGCCACTACGGTCGGGGGTTCGAATCCCCCTGGGGCATGGATATTTGTGCCGTCCTTAGTTAGTTAATAAGTAGTTTGTAAGTTTAGGGACTGATGACCCTGTAGTTAAGTCCCATAAGCTATACAAACATTTGAACATTTTAAGACTTTGTTTGATAAGAAGTCACTTTTTAAAGATTGTATCTATTATATCACAGCTGTGAATTCCTTGCAGCAGAAGTTTCTAGACATTTTACACATTCCACATACCCTGTATAAATTCCAGGTTTGATCATCAAAACCTTAAGCTAAGCAATTAATTTGTTTACAATTAGAACGCTCGACCATTGTACATTATCTCATACCTCGTGATGTGACACGTTATTTTCACGTGAAGCTGCAGGTATAATTGTGTGAAATAAGTTGTGTTGCCCATTAAAGTAAGCAGCTAGTGTGTCCTTGAGTAATTTTCATCCATTAAAAAAAATCTAAACGGTTTTTAAGATTATTTAGAGACTTAATGGGCATTTCTCAACAATAAAGTAAATCAAAATCGCTACGTATGGGGTAACATGTTCGAAAAGAACAGACACCATATGAATAATTGTAAGTGTGTCCACAACAGGCAAAGACAATTTCAATGCGAACGCATTCAAACGCTGGATCCCTCGAAGGAATACAGTATAAGGTGCGAGCAAGAGGAAAAAATGGGCAGCGGGCTACAAGTTGAGAATTTGGGTTGGAAGGGAAGCTTTTCTGGATAGCCTAATTGGTAAGCGGAGGTGTAACTCAGTGGTAGTGTGTCTGCTTCGCATGCAGAAAGTCCCAGGTTCAAATCCCAGATCCTCCAATTTTTAAATCAACGCAGGAGTACGTAATTGGTTAATAGGATGACCAAGAAAAGATCAGGCAAATAAAACCTGGTAAAAACATAACCTTATACGCACAACGCAATGAAGCGACCAATAATATTCCCACATGGAAATATAGTGGTTGAAACTGACGAAGAAGCTACAGTGTGACAGTCATAAAACTATTACAAAACAATGATTAGGTGGGGGTATTAGTATTATCTGTAATTAGAAGTGGAGAATAAGGGAACTCGGTTTCGACCTTGAGTACCAGACTTGGGCAGGTAGACATGTATTTGTTGATTTCCAATCTTTCTAGGTAGTTCACCTTCTTACCTTTGTGAATGTGGAGTATACGTTGATGTTGGACTTTATAACTGTGACCCTCTGTGGTCTGCAAAAGTGGAGTCACTCTTTTGAGTATCTAACCACAAAAGTTGTAGTACTTCTATGATTGTCACGCGTTTATTTACCACCTATTTCAAAATAAAATATGTACAAGTATGGCATGAACGGGAAAAAGCTGTGGGCGTTTTCCGGACGGGGTTTGAGAGGTCCAGCAAATCACACTCGGCACGAGTGTTGCGTTGTAACGAAATGGTTCTATTTCAGAAAAGGGGACACAATTTCTGAGATTACGGCCTGAGGAGAGCCACCAGTGGTACAACATAAGTAATCATTATGATGATTCTAGTAGGAGAGCGAGCCCAGGGGGATGCAGAGCGGGGAGCGTGCTATCGGGGCGAGAGCCGGCGGCAGAAAGACCTTTAAGCCCTTTCTATACGAGACGTGCAAAAATGTCTTTGTCAGCTGCAGCGATCCTTGCGATAGAACGTCGTACTACAAAGAAGCGTTTGAACGATACGTCTGCTTCACGTGTCTACTTGGTTTGTTGTCAACTTCCAGCAAGTGAATCGCCGAGTTAATGTATATATTGTGATTATTAAATCATTTATTTTGTGTTTTAGACTGCCACTGTGAAACTGTATTTAATTGTTTTCGTGCAGTTCATGTCTAACTACGTCGCTCATTATTGCTATTACATACTTCCAGCCCCTGAGGTTTGAGGCGCCTATGTATATGATGAACAAGCTCAGGTGTCTATAGATATACCTTTCACTGTGATAAAGCTTCAAATAATGCTCACCAAAAACAAATATTTCATCCGTTAACTACAGCATGTTTCAGGAAAAAAAGCAAATATTTTAGAAGATGGTAATAGAGACGATTTGCAGTTAAAATTTCATATAACGTTTGTCCTATTTTTATTGGGTACAGAGATTCAGCTCTTTGTATGTACAGCAAACTTAAAGCACATGCAAATTTGGATATTTAGACATTCTTTCGTCTGTTCTTTGTAGATCACCATATTGACTTATTTAAGTAACCGGTTTTCGACGTACTTTGAATATTCCCTAGTAAGCCGAAAACCGGGTAACGAAGTGGAAATAAACGTGTAGAACATACACAAAATTCTACTTTGAAGTCAGTTTGATGTACTACCAACAATCGACGGATAAATCAGTGAAAATGTTTTGATTTACATTTGCTCTAAATTTGTTTGACTTTCATATTAACAGCTATATCTCTGTATTCAATAAAAAATGTACACGTTATGTAAAATTTTTTATGCAATTCCTCTATAGTATCACCTTCTAAAATACGACGAGTCGAAAAAATACGTTCCTCTGAGCAGGAGACAAGTACACATTCTAAAACAAATTAGCGACTTGACGTCGTTTGTCAGCTGGTTCCCCATTCGGTCGTCTGCGCATGCGCGAAGCACTTCCATACGCGTGAGAATAGGATCCATCCTATTCCGTCTACTGGCGATCGTGTGTGTGCATCTTGTGCAAGTGGACGTGTCTACACTATACGCGGCCGGCGTGACCGGTGCATCATGGGTAATCTCGTAAGCTCTCACTTCCCGTGTAGAATGGGCCTTGCCGTCTGTAACGATCCCGCAGCTAGCCAGCAGTGCTGAATCTCCGTAACTGCGTGTTTCATGCTGTGATTGGTTGCGATCCGCGGTGTGGACTTGACACTGGTGCTCTGATCAGCTGGTTCCGCGCCCGCAGTTGCAGGGGTCGGCGACACTTGCCAGTTGCCAAGCAAAAATTGAATCGGGCCAGGGAATTCGGAATGCGCACGGTAGCGGGAATGTGGCGCGCGTTTTATGTGACGTCCTTTTATTTGATATTTTGGTTGGTGGTGGAAATTTATTTGGTTTGTTGTAGTGCTTCGGTGTGATAGAAGCGACGTCAGCGGTAGTGCAAGCTTTCGTCGTCTTCACATAAAGATTCAGTAGGCACGTAAAATTTTTATTTGAGGCATACTTTGATTATTTAACTTGGTACACCTGATAATATTTCATACATTCAGTTACGGATGCCTCTGGTTTAACTTTCCGTAGTCTAACACAGTTTATGGACTCTATTTTAACTGATGAACATGGACTCTGTAATCTCAGGGGCTTGTTTTAAAAATTATTAATTCTTTTTTTAATATAATCTTTTCTTTCCCGACAGTTCCATTTAACGAAGCACGACACATAAACATTCACTAGTCTTTACCTATAAAAGTCATAACAATGATATAAAATTGCAAGTCTTTTTACTTTAATTATTTTTAGTCACTTTGATTCACAGATAATTCAAAGATGTTATTTTTAAAAGTTCTTCAATTATCAATGGGAAGGTCAGGTGCTAACTACGATTGATGTGGTCGACACAAAATTTTAAATTAACATTTCTCCTATATTTCATCTTAAACACAGATTTACAAAACACTGTCAAAGTCATACGATATATTTTAAATAAGCAGTTCTCTATAGTTCATTTTACAAAATCGCAGTTTGATATTCTTGGCAAAGTCAATATTTAAAAATTATTCCTTTTTTGAATCAAGTTAAAGTTATTTGATTTAATGTTTGTCAGTGAAGAAAACTTTTTAGCAATGATTAATATTTTATTGATTATTAGGTTCCTATCGGGAGGCAGAAATTTTCTAAATCAGTAGCCTATTCCGAATTAAAATCCACATATACTATTTACGCACTCGCGTATAAGTTCGATTTAATTAAGCCTTACAAATAAATTCAATCATAGTAAACCAGAAGTTCGGAATATTTTTGCACCTGACTATTTTGATACGACCACAAAAAGTTGACTATGAAATGTTAATGCAGCGAGAAATAAGGACTGAGTGAGATCTTATCGTTACGAGAAACAAATACTGAGAGCTGTTAACGTTGGGAGGAACAAAGACTGAGAGAGCGAGTAGCTGTACTGCGGAATTATTTATACTACTATTTCGACAAAAGATTACTCTGATTTACGGTGTTTAGACGCGGTTACTCTGTACTGTTTCGATACTTCAAAGATATATTGAATGTTACTGAAATTTTGACAAATACGTAAAAATTCTGCCTTTTACAAATGATTAGAATTGAATCTGGATGAAAATGGCTAGTTTGTGCTGTGATTGCGATGTAGTGTTACAGACGCAAACGTATGGCACGGGCCATCGGCCTCCCACTGTCGTAAGGAAGGTGCGGTAAAGATATGGCAAATCATGTTGAAAGTCCCATAACCTCTACAAACATTTGAAATTTTTTTAAATTCTGGACATGCCATTCATCTATGTATTTTGGTCGAACGATAGTTATCGTTGGCGTGCAGCGATAGCTGTTGGTAACAATGCTTAGTTTGGAATGTTTTGTTTGTTTGTTGGACGGTGTGCGGCAGTCTCCCGCCGACCGCAGAGCGAGGCAGTAGCATGTTGACAGTGCGTCCGTAACCCGCGTTTAGCGGTGGCTAAAGTTTTCCCCATCAGTCGTATCGCATATGAGTTTCGGTTGCAGTTGCGTATTGAAATGTTTAAGTGTGGAATTGTAGACATTCATCGTAGTGGCACGCGGTTATTTAATCAGTGTATTTAAAGGAAGAGTTTTTAACATTTGTCGTTCCATAATAAAGGAAGTTAACAAAGTTTATTGTTATGGATCAACCTAGTAATTGTCCGCATCCCATACCGTCAAATCATTGGAACAATTATTGAATAATTAAGCAGCAAATAGAATATAACGGCAACTTCGCCCGTCGAGGATTAGGAGGACGCAGCTGTGACGTTACATCCGGTTAAGGTGTACGTTTTACACGCAACAGGTCTAATCCGGTCGCGTCAGTATCAAAACACTCACCGGCCTTGTGCCTCATCGTAGAAAGCTGGTACTAGCAACAACTATACTCCGTTCACCGAAACGAGAGACGGACTGTAAATACAGCGAGGCGCGTGATCAGGGGTGGACAAAACATGGGCGCTCACTCAATGTGGATGCATCGTTTCTGGTGTAAAGCGTTTGTGTGTGTTATGAGGCGTGATATTAGAGGCTGGCTAGAAATTTCATCTTAAAGGATCAGTTGCTGAATTGCAGCATAAGTATTAAGCTTTCATATTCTATCTCTTTTTCTCTTTCTCGTCTGTATCGCGCAAGTGTAAAATCATTATGTCGTCCAACATTTTGAAACCACTCAAGAGGTGATCAAAGAAGTAATCAGTAAGTTCTTAATGTGTATAAATCGGAGCTGTTGTTATTAAAACAGCTGTATCTACGGGTGTTCGGCCGCGGTGGCCGAGGGGACTGAGGCGCTCCAGTCACGGTCTGCACGGCCACTACGGGCGGGGGTTCGAATCCCCCCTCGGGCATGGATATTTGTGCCGTCCTTAGTGTTAGCTAGTTCGTAAGTAGTTTGTAAGTTTACGGACTGATGATCCCGTAGTTAAGTCCCATAAGCTATACAAACATTTGAACATTTTTGAACGGGTGATCGTCGTTCCTTATTTATCATAAGGTAATTGATTACAAGGCCACACACTCACTGAAGTCTTCAAAAACCATCACGACAGAAGCTTACAGAAAGTGTTGACAACTTTCACAGAAGTGTGATACGAACGAAAGTACATGAATTGCTGTTTTTTTATACAGTTCTTATTGACGAAAACAAAAATGCAGATTTAGTCAATTTTCAGAGATTCTATGAATTATTAAAAGAAATGAATTTTGAATATCTGTCGCGTGTAATATTTTTGCTTTGCACCTGATACAGGGGTTTTAATTCGAAATTATTAAATTATACACCAACAGCCGTAAGTTAATGATCTTTTATTTAACGACCGGTTTCGGTATTGCATTAATACCATATTCAGGCCCTACGCAAATTAAGTTGCAAATTAGCGTTGTATCGATAACAACATGTTGTACGTATGTCATATAAAATATGAAGATGAATTGATGTAATACCGAAAACGGTCGTTAAATAAAACAACATAAACTTTACGGCTGTTGGTGGATAACTTAATAACTTGGAATTAAAACTCGAGCAACAGACGCAGTCCCTATTCCATTACAACATGGAACCACATCGATTGATACACAGGTAGCGACATTGAGCGAGCAACCGATTTTGTCCACCCATAGTCACGCGCCCCAGTCTGTCTCTCATTTCGGTGAACGGAGTATAGTACCTCTCTTATCGGTAAATCTTTGAATCAATCCTTGCGCCAGTTGTTCAAAATGTGTGGCGTCTCTCAATACGGCTACCGACTCCACAAATGTGCGTGCGTCCCCAATTAATTTGAGTCTCAGAACATTCAAAAGGAATCTGGCCACTGGCACAAACGGCCAACGTCACGGATATTCTGCAGATTACTTTGTATATTCTCATTATTCTTTCTGGAAAAGGGAGCAATAAAATTTACCGCTGTAAAAGTACTGGTTAAACTACAGTCGGGGGTTCGATTCCCCCCTCGGGCATAGATATTTGTGCCGTCCTTAGTATTAGCTAGTTCGTAAGTAGTTTTTAAATTTAAGGACTGAAGACCCCGTAGTTAAGTCCCATAAGCTCTACAAACATTTGAACATTTGAAGAAGCTACATCCTTTTGAACCTGCTTATTATATTTGTCTCTCGGTCTCCCCCTGCGATTTTTCCCCGCGCACCTTCTTCGAATGCTGCACTCACGATTCCTCGTTATCTTATAATGTTTCCCACCGGGCAATCCCTTCTATTAGATATGGCAGAAATTTATTTTCTGGCCAATTCTGTTCAGCAGCTCCTTATTAGTTACTCCTTGGTATCCCATCTAAACCTAGTACAGTGAAGCCATAATTGATCGTAAATTGCGATTTATTTCATTAAAATGAACGCTGTAAAGTCGTCAAAATATATAATTGTATACAAGCCGAGGCTAGGTCCTGACGACAGTCAATTGTGTCTCGATACCTCATGGTCTGTTCTCCCTGATGCGGGAATACAGTATTGTGGCTGCGAGCATTACAGAACAAATAGTCTGTGGTAACAGGAAAGAGGCAGCCTGGCGAATGGAGACTTGGGTGTGGCGGGAGACGTGCAAGGAAGAGTCCTCTGCACTGGGGCTGGTCACTGTGTCCTCGTGGTGGAGTGCTCAACGCGTCTGCCTAGTAAGCAGGAGATCCCAGGTTCGAATCGCGGCCGGGCACAAATTTTCATTCGCCGCTCTTTGGTATTCCATCTAAACTTAGTACAGTGAAGCCATAATTGATCGCAAATCACGATTTATTTCATTAAAATATTTAAATTAATATTGGATCCTAAGAAATTTCGCTTCTTCAGAAAAGTTTTTCTACCTAAAGTCATTCTGCATTTTATGTCTTCCTTGCTTCGACGATAAGAAATTATTTAGTTACCCAAATAAAAGCACTCATCTACTACATTTATTATTTCAGCATCGCCTGATTTTCTCAGACTACATGCCATTATTCCTTCTTTTGCTCTTGTTAATGGTAATCTTATAACCTCCTTTCATTACTCTGTCCTTTCCGTTCCGTTGCCATTCTAGGTCCTTGGTTGTATCGACAGAATTACGTCATCGGTAAACTACTTCTCCCTAAAGTTTTTCTCCAACTCTCTCTTGCGTTCCTTCACAACTTGCTCAGTGTACAGCTTGTATAAGACTGGCGAAAGGCTATAACCCTGTCTTACTTCCGTCCCAGCCATTGTGTCCCTTTTAACCCCTTCGATTCTTGTAACTGCTGTCTCGTTTTTGTACGAATGGTGTATAACTTTTTGTTCCTATACTTTACACTGGCTACCTTCAGAATTTGAGAGTGTATTCCAGTAAATAGTATCAAAATCCTTCTATAAATAATGCTGAAAACGTAGATTTGCCTTTCCTTTGATTGTATTCTAAGGTATAACCTGAGTATTGCCTTGCATGCTCCTATATTTCTCCTAAATTCAAACTGATTTTCTCCGAGAACGAATTTTATAATTATACTGTTCGAGAAAATTCTCAATTTCATTTTTTACTAATTTGTTGTAAATAATTGCACCAAGTGCCCTAAATCTGTAATAAACAAATACTTCAATTGAACAACAGTTTGCTGGTATTTTTAATGAAGCATTATAACGACTGCTGGTGATTAACAAAATTAATCCTATATTGAATTTTCAGTGTGAAAATCGTTCTAGAAAATTATTAACACCTTACCTCTTCATTCGGAGAATGTTTACGTAATAATTCTGTTACGCCGGTCATAGTCCCGTTAGCAGATTTTTGTGGGTACATATATCGTTAAGTTTCAATAATTCCGTGCACCAGTCTCTTGTTTTTATTTTCTTGTTTATACACAGTGCTAAAGTTAGTACTGGAAGTACTTTGCCCACGTTGACAGTCAAATAAATTGAGGCGATATAGGTACAGCAAAAGAGCTTCTTGAAAATTTTGACAAACATGATATATACATTTCCTACAGCATCTCTCTTACTTCACATGTGGCTGCATTTTGAGTCATATGATATTTGTACTACATGTTATCTCCCAAATAAATATGACCGTGATATCTTCGGTCCCAGTAGGTGTTTCTTTTGGGGTGTCCAACAGTCTAGTACAGTAGCTAGAAAAATTGAATCCCATCAAAAACATAAAATGTACAAAAGTCCAAGTCTCGTGACGAATTCCTTCCACCATAAAAAGTCGTGGGATCTCATGGGAAACCAAGCCGATTATTTTATTTAAGGTTCATGGAACCAACTATTCAACACATCGCCTTAATTTTTTTATTTAATTAGTTATCTACCAACATCTTTAATGACTATATCAAAATTATACATCTCTATTCCTGTAATAAATATAATGACTTGGCAATCACACCATAATATGTCATCAGAATAAATATAATGATCTAGCAGTTGCACATCGTCATAATGACATAACAATAATTTATATTTCATTACGCAACCCAACGTAACCACATAATAATGAAGAACACTCAAACATGCATAAAGTTTGTCTAATATTTGTTTATGTTTCCACGGGAAACAAAATAGGTTATTTTAGTTAGTGTTCATAGAACCACTATTTGCTATCTAATTAGGATCTACCAACATTTATAGCGACTGTATTAGTATAACACATGTTTAATTCTATAATACATATAATGACATCGCAATCGCGCCATAATAAAATGACATCATAATACATATAATGATCGGGCAATTATATCTAAATATAATTTATTTTACACTATGTAACCAAACGTAATCACGTAGGAATGAAATACCTCAAATTTTCATAAAGTTTTTTTAAATATTAGTTTACGTTGCCATGCGATTGCCAAATCATTATATTTATTATAGAAATAAAGATGTATAATTTTTTTATTGTCACTAAACATATTGGTACATAACTAATTACATAAAAAATTATGACAAGGTGTTGAATAGTTGGTTCCATGAACAATATCTAAAATAACCGACTTGGTTTCCCATGAGATCTCGCGACTTTTTGTGGTGGAAGGAATTCGTCGCGAGACTTTTGTACATTTTATATTTTTGATGGGATATCACTTCTTTTTGTAGGTAGTCACTTTCCTGTAAATTTTTTGTACATCAGTCACGGATTTTCTTAAAACCCATTCCCTGTCTATTTGGTTTGGTGTGGTTTGATGTAATAGTATTTGGGAAGTCTGGAAAGTCGATTATATCGTTAATGTTCAATCCTTTCATCATGTACAGTACTGAAACCTGTGGTGGATAACTATAGAAATATCAGCAAGTTAGTGTTGTATTTCGCATCAGTTTGTGAACTTCATAAAATACGAAAGTTGCCGATGCGGTACATTTTCCTGTATAAGTGAAAGTAGTAATTATGATTTTGCCTCGTATTTATTGAATGATCAGTTTATTTCATACAACAGTAATTTAAAATTAGTTATTTTAGTGCCTAAAAAAAAGCCTTGTTTTATAGTGCACACGACTGTACAGTATGAAATGATTACATATAATTGCATAAATCTTTCTCCTACAATCAGTACAATTAAAACATATAAGCGTTACAGGTGCGCCTCGGTTGCGCAGTGGTAGAGTGCCAGACTACAAATCCAAGGGTCCCGGGTTCGATCCCCGCCAGGTGCTGGGATTTTTATCTGTCACTCTCCACTTCTTTCACCTCTCGCAGTATTGCTCATGTGTACCGAGTAGCACCGTGGTTCGGAACCCACGTTAAACTGTAGGTCCCCCTATAACTGGCTGGGTAAGTCAGTTCGAAGGTCGGAGGAAGGCAACGGCATACCACCTCCAAACAGGACGATGCCTAGTAAAGCACTGTTGTGTTCAAACCAATCTTCGGATTGTTGACTGCTTTACCTTTTTTAAGAGTTACAGAATAAAATTAATTTCTTTCTTGAGAAAAACCTCAAGTGTGAGTGTGTTAATAATAAATATGAAATAAAAGAGAAATTTCTACAATTTTTATCTTTGTGGGCTCCAGCTAGAAGTGCTGTTGGACATGATGATGATAATTTCGTGTGACACTTTTCGACATTAGATCCCATCTGGTATTGTGTTGGGCCCGCCTGGTGGAAGTCTTTTGGTGACGCCACATAGGCGACTTGGACGTCGATGATGATGAAAAGATGATGAGGACGACACAATACCCAGTCCCCAAGTGGAGAAAATCTGCGACCAGACCGCGAAATCGAACCTGGGCGCCCTACATGGCAATCTACTACGCTGTCCACTGGACTTAGGAAATCAAGCGCGCTTTGGCATAACTATTTACTCAACTTGCAGTATAATGTACAGTACATAAGTTCCGTATTTCGTTCCCCACATCTTTCTGAGATACAACGTAATTAACTTTTATTTCACGAAAGTCTTTTTATTTTTGGAGTTAATCTTCCTCCTTTTCTTCTCTGATATTTGTTATAAATCAGCAACGGATTTTCCGGCACACAATTTTAATTTTTATTTTCTTTTATCGGACCAAACTGCGTGGTCATCAGTCCGTAGCTTACAAACTACTTAAACCTAGGTAAACTAACCTAAGAACAATTTTAATGTACCAGGAAGTTTCATATCAGCGCACACTCCGCTGCAGAGTGAAAGTTTCATTCTGGAAACATCCCTTAGGCTGTGGCTAAGCCATGTATCCACCATATCCTTTCTTCCAGGAGTGCTAGTCTTGCAAGTTTCGCAGGAGAACTTCTGTGAAGTTTGGAAAGTAGGAGGCGAGGTACTGGCGGAAGTAAAGTTGTGAGGCGGCATCGTGAGTCGTGTCGGGATAGCACAGTCGGTAGTGCGCTTGCCCGCGAAATGCAAAGGTCCCAGGTTCGAGTCCCGGTTCCGGCACACAATTTTAATCTGCCAGGAAGTTTCATATCAGCGCACACTCCGCTGCAGAGTAAAGTTTCATTCTAATGTTCAAAAGGAATAATGAGATTTCCATTACAAGAGCAGCAAAATAAGTGGAATCATTATTAATATACGGCTAGATAATTCTGCTTTGACCAGCTATGGCATATATCTAATGAGGTGTGTTGGCCGATACTCAACGGACAAGAGAAGAAGAGTATACCCTAACCGTATGTTATTGGAGGATACAACAAGAATATGGGTGGAAATGACCGAATAGACGGAAATATTGCATTGCATAAGGCGAGTTTCGGAATTTAAACAAATGGTAATGGCAAAATGTTACGTGGCTGTTGGAAGTATCTGTAGATAATACGAGTCTTATCTGCAAAAATACTAGTGTAAATATGTCACAAACAATAGATAGCGACATTGACATTACCTAACATCCTACGTTGTGGAAGCGATCGAATAGATTATCTTCAAAAGTGGAGAACCAAGATCACAATAGAATTATTTTATTACCACAGTTTCAATGAGTTATGCCAGCATCATCTGGCCATATAAAATTATACAAAATGGAGGTGAACTACATTGATGCTTTAACTTATTTATTTTGTATTTCGATTAAGTGCTGTGTTGCACGTACTATTTAACCTCTATATTTAAAATAAAGTAAGATGTCCACATTTTATTATTTTATAAGACCAGATATTGGTGGCATAGCTCATTAAAAGCGGTCGTAATAAAATAAATAATTCTATTGCGATTTTGGATTTCTACTTTGAAGATAAGTAACATAGCGATATGTTTTCTTTCTTCCAATGCAACAATCCATAGAGGACCTGGTTGCCTTGCAGGGTAATCACCTGAAGACAGAGTGTTGCCTGAAATCTGGCGTGATGAGGAAATTTAGGCCAGGTAGCACACAAGAAGACGCATGACTACAGAAAATTTCAAAGGATCTCCAAGAACTATGATCTGCAGAAGTGGTGTTGCTTCTTGCAGAAAGCGTTTTGTACCATATCATAGCAAATGAGTGCTGTTACAAAAACAAAATACAAATTATATAACATTGCATTAATTTTTAGTGGCGTGTATTTCACTTAAAACGGGTATATGCTCCGTCAAGTGAAACATGTGTTACGCCTTCGTTTGTTCAAATTATTAATAATTCTTTTCTTTAGGCACTTGTAATATCTTCCTTTGAAGTAAAGAAATATGTACAACCTAAAATACAATTAATTCAGCCGGAAATGAGTTTAAAAAATACCATCAACGTTTAAGTGCACCATCGCATGGACATTCCACGAGTCTCAGAACGTGCTTAATTTAGGAAGTCATAAAATAAATTCTGGTTACCTTGACAACGGATAATCATTTAAAAAATGTTTGTAAATTTATCGGACCAAACTGCGTGGTCATCAGTCCGTAGCTTACAAAATACTTAAACCTAGGTAAATTATTCTAAGGACGACACACACACACACACATGCCCCAGGGAGGACTCGAACCTCCACGGCGAGCAACCGCGCACTGCGCAGCGAGACGCTTTAGACCGCTCGGCTACTCCACCGCGGCGGATAATCATTATTTGAGAAAAATATACCTTTCGACTTTATCCGTTTATCAATCGTCACGCTATGTACACTTATTTGAAAGTTTTCTATGCTGAATTACAATTCCAAGACCCCACCCCACACAATTAGCTTCATTCTCGTTAAAAAAAATGTGAGCTTTACATTCAGGCTAATAGACATGTTTTGTAAAGGAATTAATCGATCCGAACAACCTGTCTGCGTTGCTTCAAAGAACTTTTCTTATATTCTGTAACGTAATGATAGTAAAACATATGTTCTCATATCCAAAAAATTGGCGCAGCTCCTGGCTGAACAATAAATTTCTACCAAATTATCGTAACTCAAAAAGGAACGTAACACTAAGGCCGCCAAAATGGAAATTCTGTACACAATTTCTTTTCAAACAAATTTATTACAGAGCTACGGTGCTGTAATGATAAATTTATGAAACTGATGTATTATTAAAACAATCTTACTAATTTTTAACACTCAAAACTACAGCTCATCTGTTCAAAGCTAGAGGTTGATTACTTTACCACGGTTTCGGCTACAACTATTGATAAATGCACATAGTATGCTGGACACAGTATGTCAAAAGACGATAAAACAAGTTGAAAATTGAACAATGTGATAATTTATAATTATAAAGAAAGGGGAAGAGAAAAAGAATATCTGAATCTACAGTACAAGAAACAGTGTGTGAATATTTCACATTGATTCTAAGTAAGGGCTTTAAGTTATCGAAAGAGTTTTTATCGCATAATTGCAATGTCTCATTAAGAATTAAATGATTATTACAGAAATGTGTGCAAGCATATCTATTCTGAAACCTTTCTTTTTCGTATGCAAGATACCGACATCATGAATCTCTTTAGGTCTGTGGCCTGTAATTAAAATATGGTCGGCAAAGGACGCATTATGTATATTTGTAATTTTTTTTTAAAGATGCTCTTAATATCTGTCAGGAGAGGCTCGTCCAGTCTGCCCTATTTAATAGGCTGGGAAACTATGGCAGGTGATTTTATAAACGTCTGAGTTTTTCAAAGGCGAAGGGCTTGATTTTAAGTTATGGATGAGCATATCTTTCAGACGGATATTAGTAGAAAATATTATATTGCAGTCATATTTGCTATTAAGAAGACGTACTACTTTTGTTTGTTTCTAGGAAAATCATGAGCTTAGATGTTTGAATATACGCCTCCTCAGGGAAAGCATAAATGTTCTGTAACATATGAATCTATCTTCAACAGAGTGCATATATTTTTAAGAATTTCCATTGTGGGGAGCACGGTCGGGAAGTTCATACAACTCACTAGCTGAAAACCCGTAGTTGTTCAGGTATTTATGTATATAAATCTTCTGTTAAGCCTCTTACTTGTCACTCCTTTGTGTCCATCATCTCCTCTGCCCTGTCTTTGTTCGTCACCTTATGCACTATTCTCAGTTCATTTCTTGTCCCCCTATGACAAATTACATGTATCTACGAATTTTCATGACGATTATAGAAACGGTGTCGAAAATTATTGGAGGTATCCTCCGCCATGTAACTTGAGAAATTTCGTATTGTCAGTGATGTTCTCCTTGTTTAGGATTGGTGTCGTCGTCTGTTGAAGATAGGATTCTCCGCTGTGCACCTAACGAAATCGGACTGATGTTGCTCTTGCTTTGAATGTCAAATGAGTAAAATTTCATTAAGATCGTAATAAAACTGTAGATCTGTACGAATTATAAACAAAGCTCTTGCGTGAGTGGGCAGTATATCACGCATCTCTTTGTTTACGACGTCATATCTCCCGATTTGTCGTAGGTGGTTCTTACTCCTGTAGAAATTTTTACTTCACGTAAGGAATATATACACCAAATTTGCTTGAAATCAGTCCAGTGGATTAGCAAGAGACTTGGAACGTTGTCGCATGCTGCAGCAAATTTTTTCCGCTCATTTCAGTGTTTGTGACGTCGTATCTCCTGAACAATAAGCTGTATGTAAACGTAGGCTTCCGCGGCCGTTGTCATTGTTGATGAAACTCTTCTGGGTATTGGACCGCATCGTCAATATATCAAATATTTCACCGACGTTTCGGCCACTATTGTTACGTAACACCCAGAAGATGGCCGCTTGCAATAGTGGCCGAAACGTCGGTGAAATATTTGATATATTGACGATGCGGTCCAACACCCAGAAGAGTTTTATCAACAATAAGTTGTACGTTATCCTTACACCCACAGTGGCCTTCCTCTTTGTTTGACTGTCTTGTGTGCAAAATTTCATCAAGATTGGAACAAAACTGTAGATTTGTCAGCAATACAAACACGCGGACTATGTATGTAAAGATTATTCTATGATTTTCAGTCAAAGTTACAGACTAAATAAGATTTCAGTTTGGAACTGTGACGGAAAAATCATTAAAACAAGAAACTTCCGGTCTAGCCAAGTTGGTTGATGTACACAAAATTTCACATATGTAGTTCCCGGTGGTTGGATAACATCTAGCTTCTTTCGAAAGCTGAGCCAGTCAGTTATGACCGTTGTACTATAAAAAAGAAATTGTAAGACAGAAAAAAGAAGCCCTCCTGAATACGGACTGATATAAAGTTCAATGACATTAGGTTTCGTGTAGTCTGGCGTGGTCATGAAGTATTTCTGCTTAAAAACACTGATTGCTTTATCGTGGAGCCGCTCGAGGTCTTTCTAGAAGGCGAGACTTGCGCAATCGCGCGCGCCCTCTGACCCGACGCCCTGGACGCCATTTTGTAGGCGTCGCGACGCCGTAATATGACATATGGTCACGTGCCGACGCCGACGCTGCCACGTGCTCGGGCGTCGCAACAACCCTCTGCTGATGCAACCTCTAGACAACCAAAGTCCACACGTACAAATTTTACTGCAATATGGCGTAGATATTGACCTTCGAACCTTACGTATAAATTTACAGTGTTTACATGTGGCGTCTGTTCCGAAAGAATAGACGTCACTTCTGATCCTGCAGTTGTTATTATTTAATATTCACAGAATATCTGACATCAACTGCGATTGGGCAAAGCTGAAAATGTGTACCAAGCCGGGATTCGAACCCGGGTCTCCTGCCCAATCGCAGTGGATATCATATATTCTGTGAATATTAAATAATAACAACTCCAGTATCAGAAGTGACGTCTATTCTCTCGGAACAGACGCCACATGTATATATATAATATGCCGGTGACGGGCAATGATCCTATCGTTAGTGGGGAGGGGTGGTCAAGTTTGAAGCTCTTACTCTTATGGGAATTAGTTTCATGACTACGAGTTTGAGTACTGTGGGCAGGGCGAAGCTGGGAATTTGTATCTGACGAGAGGTGTGCTTAGGTAGTCCTTGCAGGTGCGGTGATCACTGTGTCCCCAGTGGTGCAGGGGTCAGCGCAACTGCCTAGAAAGCAGGAGACCCGGGTTCGAATCCCGGCTGCGTACACATTTTCAGCTTTGCCCAATCGCAGTTGATGTCATATATTCTGTGAATATTAAATAATAACAACTGCAGGATCAGAAATGACTTCTATTCTTCGGAACAGACGCCACATGTATATATATAATATGCCGGTGACGGGCAATGATCCTATCGTTAGTGGGGAGGGGTGGGCAAGTTTGAAGCCCTTACTCTTATGGGAATTAGTTTCATGACTACGAGTTTGAGTACTGTGGGCAGGGCGAAGCTGGGAATTTGTATCTGACGAGAGACGTGCTTAGGTAGTCCTTGCAGGTGCGGTGATCACTGTGTCCCCAGTGCCTCATTTCGGCTTCAGCTGCCAACGCGAACGGACCTGCCCGCTCGCGCCGGCGTATTTGTTTACGTTCAGTGTTCCTGTCCTTTCCGTGTTCGTACACGTACTTGAAGTGCTGTATAGTGGTGTTTACGTGTTTCGTTTGTGAACGTCTCGTCATTTGGCGGGATTTCGGTGTTCACTGGGATTTCTACGCCGCTGAAGAAAATGGCTGATTCTGCACGAAAAAATAATCTGGTTTTCTCTTTCAAGAGGGAAACTCGTCCTGTTCAACCGTCTGCTCTGGAAGTACACGACTGGCTGTTTGAGGTAATGGGCATTAATTCTGATTCTGTACATACCACTCAATTAGACGCTGATCAATACTGTGTGTTTGTAAAGTTTTTTAGTCCGGTGACGGTCGACAAATTTCTGACAAAGTGGGGTAATGCTGTAGAATTTGAACATAGAGATGGATCTAAAAGTATAGTCTCAGTACGGAAAGCTGATATCACGTATAAAACTGTGAGGGTTTTAAATATCCCTATTGAAATTGATAATCTGTTGATTAAGGAAGCACTTTCAAAATATGGGGACGTTATTACAATTGTGAATGAACGGTGGTCCAAGCAGTACAAACTGCAATGTTATAATGGAATACGATCTGTAGAAATGGAAGTTAAAACTAATATTCCCTCTTATATTACCGTAGAAGGTTATAAAGCTCACATTGTGTATTCTGGACAAGAACAAACTTATCAAATTTGTAACGAATCTGGACACTTCCGACAGGACTGCCCACGTCGTGCCGTTGTTTTGAGAACCAATTTAATACAGCGGCAACGACTTACACTCAGTAACATTATGGCCTCTACTGAGCAACCCCCTCCTGTTAAGGTCGCCATGGAAGGTACTTCTGATGTGGTCACCATACCCGAAAAGGAGTTCCCACCCTTGAATCCAGTTACAAATAGCGGTTCTGCTGTGCGTGAAAGTGAGCAGCAACCCAAGAAAAGACCCCTAGAAAAAACGGAAGATCAATCTGATGAAGATTCCTCTCCTGTACATTCCGCTCGCAAGCAGAAGCCGTGCGAAGCGGAAGAGCTAGAGCGAACAGGGAACGTAGACATGAAAGAACTGCCTTCCGAGGACGAAACCACGCTACAATCTCAGTCAGGCAAAGAACAAGAAGTAATGCAAGAGACGGAATCTGATAAAATAGTGCCTGACACGTCGGCGAACAAGTTGCTGCTCTCTGAGGAGCCGGACGTGTCTCAACACAAGCAGACCCAGGCAGCAGTCGACGACCAACACGCCGCGTCAGACACACCGATGCAGATCGCGCAAGACCGTCAACAGCAACGCGGAAGCGCGGAAGCGGACAACACACTTCGCCTGATCGAAGTTGTAACACGGCAGACGAAAACAAGGAAAGTGAACAGGAAACCAAGGCGACTCAGGATTTGCTGCGCCGCCGAGTCAAACCGCAACAAAATCTGAGAGTTAATCGGAAGCAAAGCAGACAACAGCCCGCCAGGGGCAATAAAAAGCCGCCAAATATCAAATATGAAATAGTCACTGAAGGTTCCTTGAAGGGAAATTCCAAAAATGTCTTACAAGGAACTTCCCCCTGTAATGAACGTACAGATATATCCCAGGGTTTGACATCTGAAGGCAACACTTAGCGGGAAAAAAAGAGGGATTCAGTTTTTTAACAAATATTTGCTGCATCTAAAAGACGTTCATGAAGTATCAAGCCGGCCGCGGTGGCCGAGGGGACTGAGGCGCTCCAGTCACAGTCAGCACGGCCACTACGGTCGGGGGTTCGAATCCCCCCTCGGGCATGGATATTTGTGCCGTCCTAGTTCGTAAGTAGTTCATAAGTAGTTTGTAAGTTTAGGGACTGATGACCCCGTAGTTAAGTCCCATAAGCTATACAAACATTTGAACATTTTTTTGAAGTATCATAGCAATGTGATGTTTTTTTTTCTTTTTATATTTTCGTAAGTATTTTATTGCTGCTGTTGGCCATGGCATGCTTTATTCGGATAACCTCCCAACATTGTCAATTAATTCATTATATAGTCTCAAAAAATGCTACAGGCCTATACAATAACGTCAATAAATACAAATAAGATTACGTCTGAAGTTAAAACCGAAGCTTTAAAACAATTTTTGTACGAATCAGCAACAGACATTGCTCTCTTGCAAGAGGTGCTAATGACAGATTTTACGATACCCGGATATGTTGTTCTAATTAATTCTGCACCTGAAATGAATGTTGGCACGGCAATTTTAATAAAAGACGGTATTCCTGTAAATGATGTAGAAATGCTTGAATCTGGAAGAGGAATAGGGGTGAGCATAATGGGTGTCACAATTATTAACCTTTACGCACCCTCTGGCAATACGCATAGTTCCGAAAGAGCAAAGTTTTTTAAAGAAGATATAATTTATCTACTTCGGAAGGACCCTCAAAAACTCATACTATCGGGTGATTTTAATTGTGTTCTGAACCGAAAAGACCAGTTTCCCAATTTTAATTATTCAAACGAGCTGAACCGTCTTGTCAGAGAACTGAAACTGAGGGACGTTTGGGAAATTAAGTATCCGACACTGGTCCAGTTCACCTATATTACCAGTACATCCTCCAGTAGAATTGATAGGATCTATGTGTCGGACAACCTAGCGACCAATGTACTTAAAGCGGAAACAATTCCTGCAAGCTTTTCAGATCACAGCAGCATTTCTACCTGTATCAATTTAGATCAACAACCAACACGTTGGTACAGGGGCCAATGGTGTTTGAACCCTGCTGTTTTAATGGACAAGGAATTAGAAGAAGAACTTAATCGTGCATGGGAACTGTGTCTACGCTCAGTTAACAGCTATAATAGTGTTTTAGAGTGGTGGACCACTAGAGCGAAGCCAAAGTTACGTAAAGTAATTATTTGTTATAGCATAGAGCGCTCTCGGGAAATCAAACAGTCAATGGAATTCTATTACAGTGTATTAAGAGGGTTATATGATCAGGTAGACGGAATTACGACTCGACTGCAAGATATTAAAAAGATAAAAGCAAAGTTAATAGCATTGAAGAGACAACAATTAGAAGGACTTAAGCTTAAATCTAAAGCAAAATCAGTCAGTGAGGACGAATCTGCGGCTTTGTATCACTTAATAAAACACAACAAAATCCGCCGAAGGACTTTCATGGATGAGCTCATGCTGGTAGATGGTACTGTCCTCACCAAACAAAATGAAATAATTCGTGAAATACATCGGTACTACAGAATTATATATGAATCATGTGACTCTAATGAAGACTATTACGATGAACTGTTTGAAAACGTGACTTCTAAAATAACTAGAGAAGACAATGAACAGTTGTCTTCAGCCTTTACTAATCAAGAAGTACTGGAAATTATACGCAGTTCTCCCACTAAGAAGTCACCAGGACCCGATGGTTTACCCATCGAGTTTTATAAAAGGTACTGGGATTTGATAGGAGATAGGATGACAGAAATTGTGAATGAAGTGTTTCAGGGTAAATGTGTCCCCTCAGAACTGAAAGAATGTAAAATTGTTCTGATCCCAAAAAACAAAGGATGCAAGAAAATCAACAATCTTCGACCAATTTTCCCAATGAATTCTGACTACAAGATTATTGCAAGGGCAGTAAATAAACGTATCGTACCACTAACTGAGAAAATTATCTGTCATTATCAGACTTGTGCCTATGGAAGGACGATACTCCAAACTGCTGCGCAATATAGGGACATTATTGCTTTAACATCTGTTAGCAATATTCACTGCGGTCTCCTCTTCGTCGATTTTTATAAAGCTTTCGACCAGGTCGATCACAAGTATCTTCTAGAAACCATGAAACGAATGGGATTTCTTCCAGGAACTATAAACATCGTCAAAAATGCCGCACTGGGGATCTCGGCTAAAGTTTCTGTTAACGGTCAACTGACGAAACAGATACAAATTAAATGAGGAGTACCTCAGGGAAGTCCTCTATCGATGTTACTTTTTGTAATATCACTGGAACCATTATTAAGGCAACTGCAAGCTAAACTGACAGGTCTTACAATCTATGAAAGGAAAATAGTGGTTGGCGCCTACGCTGATGATGTAGGGATAATAGTAAGGAACAGAGAAGACGTGATGGCTCTAGAGAGACAACTAAATAAATATTGTCTAGCATCAGGAGCAAAAATGAACGAAAATAAAAGTAAATTTTTAAGTATACGAGGATTGCAAGACATCAGGCTCGACTGGGCTAAAAACGTCGTGGAACATAAAGCTCTTGGAACTATTCTGACAACCGTCCCTTTACAGATGATGGCAAAAAATTGGAGGGATGTAGCGCAAAAAATCAAGGGAGCACTGCTTGAAAATAACTACCGAAGTTTGGATCAGTACCAGAGGGTTAAGTATGTAAATACGTACATCCTGTCAAAAGCATATTACATAGCACAGTTATTTCCAATCCCTAAACTGGTAGCGAAGACAATAACGTCAAAGACGACATCATTTATATGGAAGGGTGAACTATTCAGAGTAGACTCCACAACTGTAACGCTAGACCCCACACACGGCGGACTGGGTTTGACTAATATAAGACATAAAGCAACTGCGCTATATATTAAACGAATGACCAACCACATACACAGCAACCCTGACAGCCTTACTACGAAGCTGTTCGAAGCAGTCAAACCAGAAAGTACAGATTCACCGATAAATGTCCAAACAATAAGTTTTCAGTTAAAACATATCCGGGTGTACTATCTTGAGAGAAGTTATCTGAGCGAACGACTAAAAAATTACAAGAACTTAACTGCAAGAGACATTTTGGAATACAGAAGAAAACACGAAGGAAGGAATAAAATAGAATCGAAGTACATTGGAGTCAACTGGGAAGCAGTGTGGCAGAATATTAACAGCTGCGTACTTCCTTCGAACGTTAAGTCAGCGCTATACAAAACGATAAACAACATCGTAAGCACCAATGAGAGGCTTTATGCAATTGGACTGAGTGACACAGAACGATGCCTCACCTGTAATCTAGTGGACACTATTCCACACAGATTCACGTGCGGAAACCGTGACCATCACTGGAAGTGGATTAGGCGACAGATAGCGCTTGTAACCAAGACCTCACCGGAATGTATAGAAACAAAACTATTGTATAGACCAGACAAAAAATACTATCCGCAATGGAAAAACAATACTGTGATGTGGCTACTTGGGCATTATACCAGTTACATCGTTAATAAAATCGGTAGTGACAACCTTATAGAGTTTATGACATATATGGAAACGGAGTATGCGAGAACATGGAATTACGGGGACCATAAGAAGAAGTTTGAGAACGCACTTAAGATAATCTTTAAAAAGACAGGGATAGGCTAGAACTTCTGCTCTGAAAGAAGACGCAATTCTGCGACCTTTGCTCGCCGGCTGCTCACATACCATCATTTGGGTGCAAATGAGACACATATCAACGTCATTTTATGTCTATATATGCAATCACTTGTACTTACGCTTTAGTTTCTTACTTTGAAAGAATATACATATAATGTATACATGAAGACATTTTAGTTTAAATGTGGAAATAATTTCACATTAAAGAACTAAACGGCCAATCAGTTCATTACTGATGAATTTACAGAAAGAGAATATTATTTTTGTCAACATTACTTACATAGGAATCGGTTCATCACAGAATAATTTTAACAACAAGTTCTTAAGTTTTGGAGAAGAAATTTAATTTTGTTACAACGATAGTTAGGAGAACGTCTGAGTTAATCTGAACACAAGTTTCATTTCCGTTCCAAAAAAAAAAAAAAAAAAAAAAGCGGTCTAAAGCGTCTCGCTGCGGAGAGCGCGGTTGCTCGCTGTGGAGGTTCGAGTCCTCCCTGGGGTGTAAAAAAAAAAAAAAAAAAAAAAAAAAGTGGTGTAGGTGTCAGCGCAACTGCCTAGAAAGCAGGAGACCCGGGTTCAGACCCGGCTGGGTAAACATTTTCAGCTTTGCCCAATCGCAGTTGATGTCATATATTCTGTGAATATTAAATTTACAGTTGTTTAGCAAATATTTGGAATGGCCACCGCGTTATTTCAGAAACAACCGGTTTTTCTGTTAGTTCCTATATCCTGTTAAAAAACCCAAAATAACTGTTTTATGGAATCATAAATGTTAGATTTTATATGCTCATATTCCTAGTAAGAAATGAAGAATCCAGGGTAAATACCTGAAAACTCACGTTTTTATTGGGATGAAAAAAAATCGCACTGACGTGTTTTACGGCCCACTTTTAGGTTTGTAGTTTTATAAGTTTTTGCAAACATTTTGGACAAAAATAATAATCTAAATTATAAAAAATTAATTAATAAGAGTGTCTGAAATCCTTTAAGGAAAAAAATTTTAGGTAGTGGTCTGTCTCGAACCACTGACTTACATCGTCACAGTCCAACGCATTGCCTACTACGCTACAGATAACAGTTACAATTTGCGTTCATTAATTTTATACTATTGATGGCCATTGTTAACTGATGCTAATATGGTATTTGTAGACACTAGATTATCATTTATCGTACGAAGAACGACGTTTTTTTTGTTAATTCTTCAGTGCGCCATTACTTTGAAATGACAACGTGTAAGATGGTGTATGCCAGAGAGAGTTTTGGGCGAGGAATGTCACGTGACTTCTTCGAACGGCTGGTTTTCGTTAATTCAATGGTGTCAAACTTCGTTATTTTTGCAAATATCTTTCAAACGATACGAGATTTGAAAAAAAAAAAACATAAGGGAGCGAAGTTGTAGAGAATGTTCCCCTCTAACCAATTAGGTTATTCAATTTTCGTGTCAGATGAACGGTTAGTATGTAATTACAATTATATTACAAACGGATTTTTTTTATTACTACCGTATTTTTTGTCAGAAAAATTTGAAAAGGGGAGGTTCTGGTCTTTGACGGCCTACTGTTATGCCTGTAAAATTTGGTGCTGATCAGTTGAACGGTTCGTCTTAAAAACAGGGAACACGTTACGGACAGACAGACAGACGGACGGACAGACAGACAGACAGACAGACATCCAAAAATCGCCGTTATTTTTGCAGACATCTCTGAAACGATACAAGATATGAAAAAAACATAAAAGAGCAACGTTGTAGAGAATGTTCTCCTCTACAAATTCGGTTATTCAATTTTCGTGTCAGATGAATGGTTAAGCCGTTATTTTCATTTAAATTTCGAGCTGTCAAATGACGATCGCAAAGGCCCATTTTTAGTGTTACTACCGTAACCTAAAGTGGGACAAAAAAGGTTTTAAGATAACATTTTGAGTTTGGTTATAGCAGGCTAGACGACAAAGTAAGTTCCGTTTCTATTTATATCCGCAGGAGCGTTACGATCGCAGCTCCCAGCATGCGCGACAGTTACTGTGGCTCAAGGAGAAGACATGCACGCCATTGTCAGATCGATGTTGGCGACGTGTGCTTTGTAGTGCTTCTTTAGAATGTCAGTTGTAATTGAAAATCCCACCGCGTGTGAAATCAGATCTGTGATTCGTTTTCTAAATGCAATGAAAGTTAAACCGAAGGAAATTCATCGGCAAATCTGCGAGGTTTATGCAAATGGTTGGAAGATGGGTCAGACTGTTCAATGAAGAACCTGATCAAGTGCACGAAAAAGAGAAAAATGTACGCCCGTCTGTGGTTACTGATAAACTGGTTCACACAACTGAAGATTAAACACAACCGTAAGTCTGTGACCTTTCTATGAAGTTCCGCAAATCTCACATTCACTAATTCATGTAATTTTTACTGAACAACTGAAATTTCGAAAACTTTGCTCATGTTGGGTACCCAAACTTCTTACTGAACAACACAAAAACAACGTATGTGCAGTGCACTTCAGTTTTTGACATGCTACAATGAAGAAAGCGATAGTTTTCTCAGATAGTCACGGGGATGAAACTTGGGTATCGAACGACACCCCTCAAACAAAACAGCAATCAATGAAATGGAGACACACGTCATCCCCAACGACGATTAACCTAAGAATATCTGGATACGTCGGAAAGTCATGTGCAACGATTACGGGGACAGAAAAGGCATTTCACTGATTCATTTCTTAGAAAGATGCCAAACAATCAATGCACATGGTCATTGCAAGCCCATGAACAAATTACACCGCGCAATACAGAAAAACGCCGAGGATTACTGTTACAAGGTGTTTTTTCCCACGATAACGCCCGACCTCTCGCGCCAAATGTGACCAAAGAACTGTTACGGAAACTTCAGTGGGGCGTGTTTGATCATCCTCCGTACATCACAGACCCCGCTTCTAGCGACTTTCATCTATTCCTACACCTAAAAAATCTGTCCTCGGTGGTGAACACTGCAACGTTTCTGACGATCTGAAAGATCATGTTACCACATGGTTGAATACACAGGCGGCAACCTTCTATGAAGAAGGCATACTCATACTTGTGCCACTCTACGACAAATGCATACAAAATTTCGGAAGCTGTGTAGTAAAGTAGTTTGACAGTTTTAGATTTTTCTACAATAAATATTTTTTCTGTATCTGTACACGTTTGATTTATATAACCAAACGGAACTTACTTTGTGGACCTACCTCGTACAAGGAGCTACCTAAAATCATGCAAAAATTTAACATAGAACATTCCCCACTGAACAATCTCAGGTAGAGAACCTGGAGTCGTAAAAACCAACTTATGGAGATATTGGAAGTAAAGTTGCCTACCACTTTCTCCATCACTACTGCATTTCAGCTGATTAAGAACTAACATGCATAGAGATTTCCTCGTACCGTGCCGATTATTTTAAAGTACATTCCACATTTCCTGCAACGGACGAACCTGGTTACCGTCATAATGCCGGTTTTATCTTGACTATAAGGTGGCTCTATGGTATTTACCTTGTGCAAAAGGCAAATAAAGTGCAAAAAATCGAGAGAGTGTTTCGTTACTCAGTGCTACTCGAGAAGTACAGTAAAATACGACGGTGCGGCACCGCTACAGTTTCGCAGAACCAGAGCCGGCGCAAGGCACGTGCGAAACGCTTGGCCGCACGGTGCGATGTATCAGCGAGGCGGAAACAGACAATAGCAGTGGCAGGTCAGATAGTACCCGATAGACGAGGCAGTTTTCAGCTTTTTCACTGGCCTCTTCATTTCTTACTGGAAATAACAGCAATATCAAATTCTGTGACGACTAGTTTTTCTGTTTTGAAAGTAGCTATTGTGGTGCTTGAGCGGTCGCTAACTATGAAAGCTGTTTTTAAATCGTTGCCTTTATTTTTATATGGGCCATTCCAGTCATTGTTGCTTTCTTTACTAATGAAAAATACAGATTTTCTAATAGGAGTTGCCCGATGGAGTGAAGACCGAACAGCAGCAATTTGATTGCTTTTCCTAATCTTGGAAAAAGAGGCGCGTCACAATCTCTTGTAACTTGCGATTATAGGCTATAACTGATGTAATAGGGAAGTATTCAGTAATTCAGTTAGATATTCCAGGTGGGAAAGAAATCGCCGGGATTCGTAATTACTGTCATGATTAATAGATTTTATAAATTAAACTCTTAGTTTTTTTTTTTTTTTTTTTTTTTTTTTTTTTTTTTTTTTTTTACTTTTCAAATCAGCTTCTTACAGAAAATGTTAACACTGCTGGCAGTAAATTAATTTTCATTTAATATCCACAGTCCCACTCGCACTTGGTTGTTGATGTTACAGAGTAAGCCGATATGTATCCTATAATAGTATTCAGAAAAGTTTTAAAATTCAAATAATTTGCATCAGATTTGGATCTAATTATGAACTCGGCTTTTATTGAAGCAACACAAAACAGTTTTTGACTTTAGCTGCCACTAGGCTTTGAATTAAATAAATGTGGAAACATGAACATTGTGTGCTAGGTCGCGTTTCTAACCCAAGTTTGCTGCTTACTACTACCAACTTCCCCGCACACTACTGACGAGCAATACAAAATAATAATATAATTTCTTATGCAGAACTTTGTCAAAAGAATTTTGTCACGAGAATCTGTATTTTGCCTGTAGCCTGGAAGTTATATGAAAAGCCTGGAGAATCCAGACGAATCCCAACCATCTGCCAAGCCTAAGAACAGTTATAATAATTAATACACTTTGCTCGTTGCTTCGAGATTTTCGGTAAAATCGTTTACAGCTTTGTATATTAGGCTTACATATATACTTTTATGTCATTTATACAACCGTCAAACGTATTTTTTATGTTATCAAAACATGTAAAGCAGAACTGTCATACAAATAACTGACTTTACCATTAACAAGTTTTATTTTTAATGTATTTATTTACTTTCTCTTTAATGAGGAGGCGACAATTTTTCACAAGGCTTGCTTCGTCCCTGCGCAGAACACACTGACACCCACCTTGTCCTTTCTCATGGCTTGCGAAAGCATCTGTCCTGAATAACTTTGATTAGTTTGTATAGACACTTGTGTTAGGAACCACACTGGAAACGGAGATAGAATTAATTGTCAATATAGCGTGATTGAAAAAACACCAGGAGTATTTGTCAGAGTGCTTCAGACTTGTTCGCCGATGTCATGCTTTCACTGACATTTATGGCTGACAGTTTCCGCATATTTTGTAAGATACATTGCAAATGGTGCGTTCATTGTGTCAATGATGGTATTTGCAGTTAACTGTAACTAATTTTAAAAAATACACATGAGTGTGTCTTTAGCCCTGTTTTTCTATTAAGTACTTCAAGTTGTCCAATGGAGCATCCTATATTTCCTGATAAATTTATGAACACTCTTGCGGAAACCCCCTGTATTCTTTATTTTCAAAAACAAAAAATGTTCAAACGATTGTGAAGCTTATGGGACTTAACTTCGGGGTCATCAGTCCCTAAACTTACAAACTGCTTATGAACTACCTTATACTAAAGACATAACAAACATCCATGCCCGAGGGGGTGATTCGAATCCCGATGGGAAACGGCCGAGCGCACCTCAGCATAGTGCCTCAATGCGCTCTGTCGCTCCGCCGCGGCTTTATTTTCCGTTACGGCGATAACATACATTCTAAAGAAACAATACTCTGAAATTACGAAAATCTGAGTAAGGTTCCCAACAATACGACAGATCACCCCTCATAAAAAGGAAAATTTCCGTAACATATTGCATATAGCTATGATATTAAAAGACTTTATGCGCATTTATATTCTCATTACAAGGAATTATCAATTGTAATCTACTAATAAATTAATAAATAAAAAAATAATGTTTGTTTGTTTGTCTTTTTGTTCGTATTGTATGCACGACCATACGGTACATCCGACTGCGGCAAAATTTTGTTAAACTGATTGAGGCTATAGTCTTACTAAAATTAATTTCGTATGGTGGATAGCGGAGGATGCTTAGTAATTAGTTAATTGGTTTCTTATGCCTTCACGCGGAAATCTCTGGAGAGATATGAGTGAAATTTGGAAAACAGGTAGCTTATACCCTCCATTAATACAGGGGCTACCTTTCGTAAGCCACCCTATGGTGTGTGGGGGGGGGGGGGTACCTTACAATGGTTTAATATATTTGCTACTAATTTTTCCAACGTTTGTTAAGCTTATGGGACTTAAATGCGGGGTTATCAGTCCCTAAACTTACATACTATTTACGAACTAACTTATATTAAAGACAGCACAGACATCCATACCCGAGGAAGGATTCGGAGCATAGCGCCTCAATGCACTCGGCCACTCCACCTTTGCATGTTTTCTACTCTTTCATGCTGAAAGGGATGGATAGATTTCAATAAAATTTGGATTGGAGATAGCTTTTCCTCTGCATTAATACATGGGCTACCTTTCGTAAGCCACCGTATGGTGCATGGCGGAGGGTACCTTACAATGGTTTAACACATTTGTTACTCTTCACGCTGAAACAGTTCGACGGATTTAAATGAAATGTGGAATGAAGGTAACTTACACCCCGAATAATACATGGGCTACCTTATGTAAGCCTCCAAAGGTGCATGGTGGAGGTTACCTTACAACAAACGTCCAAATAGTTTGACTGGTCACCATGAAATTTATCACATAAATGTATGTTTTCATGAAGGTGATTTTTTATAATACGCAAGCCAGTGAATTTATCATGGCGGAGGCTACCTTGCGACTTTGACACCGTTTGACCAGTCACCATGAAACTTGGCGAATGTATGAATGTTTTCATATATAGGAGGGAGAGGAGTAGGTGGAGGAGGAGACGGACAGAGAGAGGTAGAAAAGAGAATGAGAGAGGTGAAATGCTGACAGACAGGTGAAATGAACAGAGCGAGGGGGAGGAGTAAATGAACAGAGAAACGGACAGGAGGAGCAACAAGCTAACACTTTCAAATTTCAAACGTTATTTACACAGTTATTTCTTCTGCGGCAGCAACACGTCGGGTATCAGCTAGTTCACTATAAATATCAAATCCATTTTCAGTGATTGGGACTTAAGAAGAAGACGGGCGCAAAATCCACTACGGAAAAATCTTTTCAAGTCGAGCAAATCTCTGTATTTCTCATTAAATTATCCGTAAGATAATCATGTTGTTGTTGTTGTTGTTGTTGTGGTCTTCAGTCCGCAGACTGGTTTGATGCAGCTCTCCACGCTACCCTGTCCTGTGCAAGTCTCTTCATCTGAGAATACGTTCGGCAACCTACATCCTTTTGATTCCGACTCCTGTTTTCTCAGACTGTGTCCTACAAATCTATCCCTTCTCTTAGTCAGGATATGCCAGAAACTCGTATTCTCCACGATTCAGTTAAGCACCTACTCATTAGTTACGTGATCTACCCATCTAATTTACATCATTCGTCTGTAGCACCACTACACTCAGGAAGCGGCTACACGGGTAGCGGGGGCCGTGTGGCGTGGACTGGGCGGTTTTTTTAGGTTAGATGGCCTTGGGAATACACAAAATGGGTTACAGTCTCAAAGGGGGCAGGTCAGACACGGGAAGAAAGTAGACATAAATACCATTGGTGTAACAGTTGTAAATTGTCGTAGCTGTGTTGGGAAAATTCCAGAGCTCCAAGCGCTGATAGAAAGTACTGAGGCACAAATCGTTATAGGTTCTGAAAGCTGGCTGACGCCTGAGATAAATTCGGCCGAAATTTTTTCAAAGGGCCAAATGGTCTTCAGAAAGGATAGAATAAATAAAACAGGGGGTGGCGTGTTTATTGCTGTTACAAACGGTTTATCCTGCAACGAAATTGAGGCAGATACTTCCTGTGAATTGGTCTGGGTAGAGGTTATACCTGACCACCGAAATAAATTAATAATTGGATCTTTTTATCGGCCCCCTGACTCAGACGATGCGGTTGCAGAAATGTTCAAAGAAAGCTTGAATCATATTTCAAATAGGTATCCGAACCATACTGTTATAATCGGTGGCGACTTTAATTTACCCTCGATATGTTGGCATAATTACGTATTCAAAACCGGGGGCAAATATAAAACATCGTCCGAACTAGTTCTGAATGCTTTTTCTGAGAACTACTTCGAACAGTTAGTTCATGAACCCACTAGAATAGTACGTGGTTGCGAAAATACTCTTGATCTCGTAGCAACAAATAATCCCGAGATAGTAAAGAGCATCAAAACAGATACAGGGATTAACGAACATCGAGTTGTAGTAGCGAGACTGAATATCGAAATTTCCAAATGTACCAAAAATAAACGAAAAATATATCTATTCAATAAAGCAGATAAAAATTCGCTTCACGCTTTCCTGAGTGATAGTCTCCAGTCCTTCAAAACTAAAAACGCGAGTGTAGATCAGTTGTGGCTTACATTCAAAGACATAATATCAGTAGCAATCGAGAGATTTATACCAAATAAATTAATAAAAGAGGGGGCTGACCCCCCCGTGGTACACAAAACAGGTCAGATCACTGTTGCAGAAACAAAGGAAAACGCATGCAAAATTTAAAAAGACACAGAATCCGCAAGACTGGCAATCTTTTACTGAAACTCGCAGCCTAGCGCGGACTTCAATGCGAGAATCTTATAGTTGTTTCCACAACGAAATCCTGTCTCGTAATCTTGCAGAAAATCCAAAGAAATTCTGGTCATATGTGAAGTACACTAGCGGCAAAACACAAACAATACCTTCACTACGCGATAGCAATGGTAATACTACCGACGACAGTACTGCTAAGACAGAATTACTAAACACAGCTTTCCGAAATTCTTTCACCAAAGAAGACGAAGTGAACACTCCAGTATTCAATCCAAGAACAGCTGCCAGCATGCGAAACTTAGAAGTAGATGTTCCTGGAGTAGTAAAACAACTTAAGTCACTAAACAAAAATAAATCTTCCGGGCCAGATTGTATACCAACTAGATTCCTCTCAGAGTATGCTGATGAAATAGCTCCGTACTTAGCTATAATTTACAACCGATCACTCAGCGAAAGATCCGTACCCAAAGACTGGAAAGTTGCCCAAATTACTCCAATATTTAAGAAAGGCAATAGGAGTGATCCCCAAAATTACAGGCCTATCTCATTGACGTCGATTTGCAGTAGGATTTTGGAACATATACTTTGTTCGAATATTATGTACTACCTCGAGGAGAACGACCTATTAACCAATAGTCAGCACGGATTCAGAAAGTATCGCTCTTGCGAAACACAGCTTGCCCTTTATTCACATGAAGTGTTAAGTGCCATCGACAAGGGATCTCAAATCGATTCCATATTTCTGGATTTCCGTAAGGCTTTTGATACTGTACCCCACAAGCGGCTTCTAATGAAATTGCGTGCTTATGGAATATCTCCCCAATTGTGCGATTGGATTCACGATTTCCTATCAGAAAGGACACAGTTCGTTGTAATTGACGGTAAGTCATCGAGTAAAACAGAAGTGATATCTGGCGTTCCACAGGGAAGCGTTATTCGTCCCCTACTCTTCCTCGTGTTTATAAACGATTTAGGAGATAATCTGAATAGCTCCCTTAGACTGTTCGCGGATGATGCTGTCGTTTATCGGTTAGTGAAGTCAACAGAGGATCAAAAGCAACTGCAAAGCGATTTAGACAAAATTTCTACTTGGTGCGAAAATTCGCAATTGACACTAAGTAAAGAAAAGTGTGAAGTAATACACATGACCACTAAAAGAAATCCGCTGAACTTCAATTACGCGATAAATCAGTCAAACCTTAAGGTCGTAAATTCTACCAAATACCTAGGAGTTACAATTACGAACAACTTTGACTGGAGAGAACACACAGAAAATATTGTGGGGAAGGCGAACCAAAGGTTACGTTTCATTGGCAGAACGCTTAGACGATGCACCAGCTCCACCAAAGAGACTGCCTACATCACACTTGTGCGTCCTCTCTTGGAGTACTGTTGCCCCTTGTGGGACCCTCACCAGGTGGGACTGACGGAAGATATTGAGAAGGTTCAGAGAAGGGCAGCTCGTTTTGTTTTATCACGTTACGGGGGGGGGGGAAGCGTCACGGAAATGTTGCACGAATTGGGGTGGAAATCATTAAAAGAAAGACGTTATTCATTGCGGCGTGATCTGTTTGCGAAGTTTCAATCACCGACTTTTAGTTCTGAATGTGAAAATATTTTGCTAGCACCCACCTACTTAGGGAGACATGACCATCCCAATAAAATAAGAGAAATCAGATCGAAAACGGAACGATTTAGGTGTTCTTTCTTCCCGCGCGCTATTAGAGAATGGAACGGTAGAGAAAAGTTATGAAGGTGGGTAATGAACCCTCTGCCAGGCACTTAAATGTGATTTGCAGAGTATCGATGTAGATGTAGATGTAGATGTAGATTTCAAAAGCTTGTATCATCTTTTTATCTGAACTCCTTATCGTCCACGTTTCACTCCCACTCCCACTCCCACTCCAAACAAATGCTTTCAGAAAGGACTTCCTAACATTTAAATTAATATTGAATGTTCACAAGTTTCGCTTCTTTAGAAACGCTTTTCTTCCCAAAGCCATTCTGCATTTTATATCTTCTTTACTTCGGCCATCAGTAGTTGCTTCCCAAGTAATAAAATTCATCTACTACTTTTATTGTCTCATTACCTAATCTAATTCCTTCGGCATCGCCTGATTTTCTGACATTGCATTCCATTACCTTCGTTTTACTCTTACTAATGTTCATCTTATATCTTCCTTTCAAGACACTGTCCATTCCACACAAATGCTCTTCCGGATCTTTTGCTGTCTCTGACAGAATTACTATGACATCGGCAAACCGCAATGCTTTTATTTCTTCTCCCTACACTTTAATGCCCTCTCCAAATTTCTCCTTCCATTCCTTCACTGCCTGCTCAATGTACAGATTGAACAACATTGGGGAAAGGCTGCAACTCTGTCTTACTCCCTTCCCAACCTCTGCGTCACTTTCTTGCCCTTCGACTCTAATAACCGCTGTCTGGTTTTTGTTCAAATGTCTGTAAATCTATCGGACCAAACTGCGTGGTCATCAGTCCGTAGCTTAAAAACTACTTAAACCTAGGTAAACTAACCTACGGACAAACGTACACACCCGTGGTTTTTGTATAGGTTGAATATAACTCTTCGCTCCCTATATTTTACCCCTGCTACCTTCAGAATTTGGAATAGTGTATTCCAGTCGACTCTGTCAAAAGCTTTCTCCAAATCGACAAATGCTAAAATCCTAGGTTTCCCTTTCCTTAGCCTATCTTCTAAGATAAGTCGTAATGTAATTATCGCCTCCCGTGTTCTTACATTTCTCCTAAATCCTCTTCCCCGAGGACGGATTCCACAAGTTTTTTCATTCGTCTGTAAATAATTCGTGTTGGTATTTTGCAACCATGACTTATTAAACTGATAGTTCTGTAATTTTCACACTTGTCTGCACTTGCTTTCTTTGGAATTGGAATTACAATATTCTTCTTGACGTCGGAGGGTATTTCCCCTGTCTGATACATCTTGCATACCAGGTGATATAATTATTTCACAACTAGCTCTCCTAACGATATCAGCAGTTCATATGGAATATCATCTACTCCAGGGGCCTTATTTCGACTCAAGTCCTTCAGCGCTCTGTCAAATTCTTCTCGCAGTATTACATCTCCTATCTCATCTTCCTCCACTTCGTCTTCCATTTCTAGAATACTGCCCTCAAGCTTGTTTCCTTGGTATAGACCCTCTATATATTCCTTCCACACTTCAGCTTTCCCCTCTTTGCTTAGTACTGGTTTTCCTTCTGAGTTCGCTTTTCTTGGCGACAAATATCTCTTTTATTTTCCTTTAGGCGGTATCTATCTTTCCCCTAGTTATGCATTCTTCTACGGTCCTGCATTTGTCCTTTAACCACTCCTGCTTATAATCATAGTACCAAAATTCAAACATTAATGCGCAGAATGGTAGGAAAACGTACTTATTCTCTTACTGGCCGGGAACGGGGAGAGAGTTTGGTCTGGAATATTTTATTACGCATACGCGTTGACCATTCTTCGATTATTTCTGGCTGTTCCTCTACATCAGGGGCAGCAGCAGGCGATGGACGTATGCGTGAATTGCGGAAAACATGCAACCAATCAAATCACTATTTTATCACACTCTAGGTACGACTGACCTCTTATGGGGAAAGTCACCATTACGGAGGCCAATAGTTTTTTCTGGGCGGTGAAGGAATCTGTGCACAGTGACATTTTTATTTTGCTTTTCGGTGTAGTCGCGAAAGATCTACAGATATCTTTTTTTTCTGGATTTAGAAAGCTGTTGGAAAATGATGAAGGAACTATGAAACTTCGCTCCTCCTTTTTCTGTAGTCAAAACCTGAACATTAAAAATAAATGCAGTTCACTGTCGTTTGCAGTAAATTACAGTTGTCTTTATATTTTGGGCATGGGTAAGTTTAGCTGTAAGTCCATCGTCATTGCCTCCTTTCATGACTTCTTGTCTCTTTTTAATCCTTTTTGACTCTCCCGCTTTGTTTTCCTTCCTGTAATTGAAAACTTTTATCCTTCTTATATGCCATTCAGGGGCTTTTACATTGTTTGCAAGCTGATAATGAATCTGTATTTCCAGCAGATAATCCTAAAATTAATTTTCGCTAGATACTCATGGCAGGAGCCACAAGTGTCGAATCATAGATATCCAAAACTTATACAGACATTTGAATTGGATATCGAGCGGTACGCTTCACACGACACAATCTGATCCTTAAATTTCTCTTTGAACATAATGATAATTTTCTCTTATATTCGAAGACTAAGGTAGGTACATTTTTGTCTTAGACGAAATGTAGTGGTAGCTACGAGCTTTAAATGATTTCATGTGCTCCCTCATTATTTCAAGTACTTCATACGTCAAAGCCTCGGCCGTCTCACACATATTACTCCCTCGAGTTACTTTTTTTTTTAATAAATGGTGTACAGTGCCCTTCTTTATTCCGCAATATTACATAAATGCTTGTTTGCAAACATGTATTTCTTGTACAGTTCCATTAATGGTAACATAAACATTGAATTTACAGAATGAGATCCAACAAGAAACAATAATTGTTGTTCTTCTCTTCTATGACGTCAACTCTGTAGAACGACCACTATGATTAAATCATCTGAATAGAGTTTCATTTCATCATGATTTTCATGACTGGTTCAGATCATAGTATGTAAACCAATTTGACCAAACTGCTATGGTCATCATTCCCTTGACGTAAAAACTGCTAACTTAAAGTAAGGATAACACACACAGAATAACACACACTCACAACACAAACATGCCCGCGGAATCACTCAAACCTTCGACGGGAGCGGCCACACAGTCCGTAGAATGGTGCCTTAGACCACGCAGGAACTCCCGCATGAATTCAAATTATTAACCAGTTGGAGTTGCTCGCGTCCTGTTTAAAAGACTGACACAAAACTGGGGAATCAGCAGCCATATTCCACATTCGCCCTTTCTCAACAAACACTACCCATACTCTCCCAATAGTGAAGTTTTCAGAGCATCCCATTTCATTTCCACTGTGTATTATGTCTCTCTCCTATTGTCTCCCTCTTTTTTCTCCCATTAGCACTTTCTCCTCTCTGTCTCTCCCACTGACACTTCATCCCTTTGTCTTGATATATTGCCCATTACCTTCTTTCACTGTCTCTGTGCCATTGTCTTTGTCCCATTCTTTTTCTATCACATTGTTACTGCCTCTTTCTTCCTCAGATTCTGTTGTCTTTCTCTTTAGTCGCCTTTATCTACCTTCTTGCGGATGGTTTGGTCGAGTCTGAAACCCATTCACACGTCGGCATAAGCAATGGGGGCAAAAAGGACAACTCCTTTTTTGTGAAAGTCCGCCGGTGTGGGAAATCCAGACCCCCAAAGTTTATGTAAAAATTCTTGTGTCTCTTTAATTTCCACTGTATTTTCTTTCTTTTGTTGACGTTGCTACTATTATCCAATTACTGACAATATCTCTCTTTCTCATCATCATCAGCATGACTGCTATCCCTTTATCTCCCATTACCGCTGTGTCTTCTCTCTTCTAAAGCCACTCTCTGATATTCTCTCTCATCACAAAATAGTGCGAATACCTTCGCATGCCACAATTTTTGGTGGGTGAGTTGGAAAGAGGCAGTAAGTTCCCCACTGTTCTTTCAGAGTCTTTTAAACAGGAACAATTTTACGCACCGCCCAGTGCATTTGCAGCTGGTTCCAATCCTTTCTTAGCTACAACTAGAAATTCAGTCATTTATCGAGCGGAAGATACCAGCCAGTACTATATCCAAAATCTTTTTTTCCCCGTGATTCCCCGAGATTTATTAAAATAGAGTGATAAGTAAGTTCTGACGACTGCCAAGGCTACTTGCACAGAAGTGGGTACATACTCCGGGTTCGTCTGAGAAATACGTCACAAAAATATCAAGGTATACGACATTTGAGAGATACTGTTGTGCTCTCAATTTTAAACAAAATGTAGATATTTCCTCTGAATATGCTGCAGCACTTCATTTAATCTGACGCTGAACAGTGTCTGTGACAAATAACGAAAATAAAATCAATTCTTCATCGCGTGAAGATATCGTACTACAAGTTGTGAAAAATTAAAATTTATTGTGGATTTATGAAAATTGGATGGTATGTTTCATTGTGGCTGGAACGCTTTCACCCAGAACAATTTGGTATCAAAATATGTTGGTTTCTTGGGTGTATCTTAATAATGGACAGAGTTTTTCGAAATAGGTTGTTAAAATTTGAGCCATTTGTTATGTTGCTATCCATGGAGCAAATATAGCTCAAAACCAGATTTTGTCATTTTTCCCCCGTAAGTATGTCAAACGTACACCTCGAAAAATTTTCTTCGAACATATTAATTATGCGATTCCTTTTGTTTTCATCGCTGATAATATCGAAACAATTTACCACTTATACGGTTCTTCTGTTTCATGGGGCTGCACCTTCTAGTGTTTTGAAGCAACACTAATTATACCAAACTTCTTGCGTATCTTAGTCAGCTTCACCGGTCAAAGTTTATATTTTTCTTTACGAATAAGTGAGCCATACATCTTTATTCATATTACACACAACGCTATATCGAACTTCCTTCACGAACACCACGAAGCTAACTACAACGGTCAGGCTATACGTGACAATGACAGTAAAATGATGATAAAATTCGCAAAAAACAGACTTATACGCTAGTTATAAATCATTACATCATCAAATTTTGTCGTTGCATATCCCAGACTCGTCAGTAAATTCCCATGCTTAGCATGGGCTTGTAAGGATCTTTTCGTGCACACTTAAGCTAGATATTTAAATATCCCTCAACCTGTCATATTTATGACTTGTTCTGTAAAACTAAAACTGCAATCAAAGACTGAGGACATGTGAGATTCTAAAGGCTACAATCAGCAAGTCATATTACGCAGACACACGCATCAGATCAACTGTTTTCCATTTTTGTTGTAAACTATGAATGAATTCTTAAATTTTTATTGTTGAAATAATTTCCTTTCACTTTTGTATATTTTAGAAATAGAAGACAAGTAGCTTTTGTGTGAAACTGACATTATTTTTCTGTTGTTATTTTAAATAAAAATCTTTAAATTACAATAATTTAATTTTTAACAAGATTTTTAATAAATTTCAGCTGTCTCAAAAAATTTTGCTAAATACGTTTAATACCAGACAAAATATAACATTTACCAGATACGATTATCTGACAAAAGCTAAACTTTCTATGACTGATGTAATCCATAGGCCATAATTTATCGTCTAATGAAATCATAAATATTCATTAATAACATGTTTATCAGCGAAATGGCTCGTTTCAATAGAAATAAATCATTTACGGAAGATAATAGTATTGCAGGAGTTACAAAGGATAAAAAAAAAAAAACATGAGGAATCTAAATGTTAGTTGCATATAGGCAGCAATGGATGTTGAATGTGATGCTCTATTTCGTTCTGAAATCAACTTCCAGGATCCGATAGAATAGTTTTTGCTAATCGCGTTAAGGGTATTCGAAGATTGTTTACAGTTTATGGGATCTCCTAACTTTCAAGTAAAAGTGAAAGTTTCCCCTCTCGTCCCAGCAGTTATCTACTGACTGAAATTTCTCACGGTTTTTCTGCACATAAAGGGTTCATCAATATTTCTTTAAATAGTGGAATTGATAGTCTAGAAACGAAAAAATGTAATACTTTCTGCTGCTTATAATCTTTTGTTATTGTACTAAGATTATTAGAACTGAGATTTCTAAACGCACTTTTGTATAAGGTATATCAATACTAAAATGAACTCGTCACCACAAACCTCTGTTGCGGCCTCGTCTAAAGGCTTTAAAGTCTGTACTACAACACAACAGTAAATCCGCCATATCTTTCGTTAATCTAAAATCATATCCAAAACTGCTCAACGAATTTCGATATCGTTTTCATATATAGCTTCAGCATAGTTTGGGGGAAAAGACAGACATTATTTCATCAAAGTCGGGATGTGGAAAAAATAAGCTTTATTTATTTATTTATTTTTTGAAAAAATGTCGGCAATCGTTGTGTTTGCCGGTTTTGGTGAAAAAGATAATCTCTGACACTACTAAATGCACTAATTATACTAATTATCCACCAATTATTCACTAATTATTCTATATTGTGATAAAACGATATCGTAATTACAGATGTTGTGTGCAATTGTGTTTCTCTTTGTTTTAACACACTAATCTTTGAAACTACTCAAGGTATTTTCACTGAATTTTTATTGGACGAATAAATCTATCTTGAGGCAACACGTACGCTTTATTGATAAGCAAAAATAATGAAATTTAAATTTCTATGAAGCTACTGTCTATAGTAGCTTGGAATACTACAACAAATACCAGTAGATAGCCCTTTTAATTTCGTAGTACTCCAAAAAATCATCACGAGGTTCTATTACTCTTTTAGCTTTTTTTTTCAACAACAACTGTATTTTTAGAAGCTTATGTTGCCTACCGCGTTAAAAGATGAAGTTTTGTCTTTACTTATACAAACAAAAATTTTTCGTAAACGCCGCTTGCGAGAAAGTGATTCTCGGGGTCCATGTCTCGAGTTCCCAGGGTGAAGTATTTTTATAGTGCTGAGTCTAGTAATCAATTTTATGCTAATCAGTGGAATAGACATACTGTAACTATCCTATAGAGTAAACATATGACACTCTCAGTGCAGCCCAGCCAAACTATTACAATCGGTTTTTGTAGAACGGAGCTCCTAAGATAATCTCGAAAGAACATTATTTCTGGTTACCAAAACTGTGAATTCTATATCTTGTGTTCATCGCAAATCGTTTTACCAATGTATGTAAGTTTATATATTCAAGGTTTTTTAATTTTTTAAATCTATTTCTTTTTATTTGTGTTTTTAAAATTTTTTTCAATGTTGTCGTAGTTATGCGCAGAATTACAACAACCAGTTTTCGTCGTATTTGCAGCATGGACCACAAGTATGTAAACAACTAAGCACGGAAAATGGCTCAGATATTTACAACATATTCTCGAAGCACATTGTCAAAGAGACGTGTAGTAGATCGTGTCTGGTTGATTATCAAATACTGGCTTAAGTTCACCAACGATTTACTTAGCACTTGTCACACACCTATAAAACCACAGAGTGAACTGCTTTCGGTTGGAGGTTTGCATAATAAATATATATATATATATATATATATATATATATATATATATATATATATATATATATATATATATATATATATACACTAAAAGAAACTTCCGGGGCATTATCGACATAATTCCTCAGGTTGCGACATCGCTAAGCAATCTTGAAAACTGTACGACGTTTATATCGCTGTTGGCCTACCAGATCTACAAAGACTATGCAAATCATATTTGAGTGACTAGCAGAGGGTTTATCGAACAACATTCATAATAATTCTCTACCGTTTTGATCTAGCGCGAGGGAAAAAGGGACAACAATAATTTACGTTTTAGATCTGATTTCTCTTATTTTATTATTATGATCAAGTGTGCATATTTAGGTGGGTGGTAACAAACTATGGTCCCATTCGGAGGAGAAGGTTGGTGTAAGAAAATATGCAAATGGATTTCGCCGCGACGAATATCGCCTTTCCTTTAATGATTTCCGCCGCAACTACTGCATCATTACTGTGACACTCCTCCCCCTGTATCGCGATAATACGAAACGAGCTGCCCTTCTCTGAACCTTTTCTATGTTAACCATTTGTCGTAATTGGTGAGGATCTCATAATGCGTAGCAGTACTCTAAAATAGGAAAGACAAATGTGGTGTAGGTGGATTCTTTAGTAGAACCTAGACGCTATTGTATTTTCTCAGTGTTTTCTTAGTGTTGTATCCAACTGAAATTATTTGTAATTGTAATTACTAGGTTTTTAGTTGAATTTGCGGCCTGTAGATTTACTTGATTTATCGTGTAAATGAAAATTGTCGGACTTCTTTTAGTGCTCATAGGGATGACTTCACACTTAGGGGAAGGTAGTACAATTTCAAATAAATATTATTGTAACTCAAAATATATTGGGAAAAGAAATAATTTTAACTATGGCACTTGTTTTTGGATGTTTAATGAATATGTAACAAATGTTGGTATAAACACAAGAAAGGTTACAGAATTGAGAAAAATCGATCGAAAATGTACCACACTAGATACAACTGTAATCACTTCCTGGTACAAATTTGATCACTGGCTTCTTCCACATGAACAGTATTTTTTCCCTCGGGCACCATACTTCGTGGAACCAAACATTGCATAATATAGAATTTGCAAGTGCGTGAAAATAGGAAATTTATAAGAGCACGTTAAAATAAGTAGCTTCACGTACCTCGTAACAGGAAAAAATTTATATCTCAGTAGCCCAAAGTGGGGTATTCAAGAAAAAGACAGAAACCATCTATACTACAACGCCACACAAAGTGCTACCAACACTATGAGACTGTCAAATGACGCGAAACCTTAGGTTGATTGGAATTGTACCTATATCGAATTTGTACCTTACACTAACAGCAAGGAGAAATTTGGAGAAGGAATTCAAGTTCAGGGTGAAGAATTAAAAACATTGCGTTTTGCCGACGACATAAAATTCTGTCAGAGACAGCAAAGCAGTTGAACGGAATGAACAGTGTGCTGAAAGGTGCATATAAGATGAACATAAACAAGAGCAAACTAGGGTAATGGAGTGCAGTCTAAGAAAATCAGGTGATGCTGAAGGAATTAGATTAGGTAACGAAACAATAAAGGTGGTAGATGAGTTTTGTTACCTGGGCAGTAAAATAACAAATGATGGTCGCAGTACAGAGGATATAAAATGCAGAATGGCAATGATTAGAAAATCGTTTTTGAAAAAGAGAAATTTGTTAACATCGAATATTGATTTAAGCCGAAGAATGTCCTTTCTGAAAGTATTTGTGTGGGAATGAAACATGGACGATAAACAGTGCGGACAGGAAGAGGATAGAGGCTTTAGAAATGTGGTGCTACAGAAGAATGCTGAAGATTAGGTGGGTGGATCGCGTAACTAATGAGGAGGTACTGAACAGAATTGGGGAGAAAAGGAATTTCTGGCATACCTTGACTAAAAGAAGGAATCGATTGGTAGGACACATTCTTAGACATCAAGGAATTGTGAATTTAGCGTTGGAGGGAAGTGTGTGGGGTAAAGGCCGCAGAGGAAGACCAAGATATGGATACAGTAAGCAGATACAGACAGATGTAGGTTGCCGTTCTTATGTGGAAATCAAGAGGCTTGCTCAGGATAGGGTATTGTGGAGAGCTGCATCAAACCAGTCTTCGGACTGAAGACCACAACAACAACAACAACAACAACAACAACAACAACAACAACCTTATCATTATTTAAGGTTAACTGCCTATTTCTTCACTATTCACTATTTTATTTAAATAGTTACGCAGCTGCTTTTGACCTTCTGGTGACTTTTGTAACCGATAAATGACAGTCTCATCCACGGACAGTGTAAGCTCCCCACATTGTCTCCTACATCGTCTGTAAAGATAACAGTGGGGGCCTTGTAACACTTCCCTCTGGAACGCCACACATCACTTTTGTTTTATTCAATGACTCTCCGTCAATTACTGCATACTGTGTCATTCCCGAAAGGAAATCACGAATCCAATAACATAACTGAGACATATTCCACAAGCACGCAATTTGATTTGAAGCAGCTTGTGAGGTACAGTGTTTCTGTATTTTTCTATATATCCGTCACCTCGTGTCGGGCTCGCAATCTGCGACTGCATAAATAACGTACGATAGTTGTCTTGTGACCTTTGTATGGCCCAAAGTAACGGCTGAGTAGCTTCGCAGACAGTCCAACCTTTGCGGGCGGTAATGGCCGCGAGGCCTGAGGCGTATGTCACGGATTGCGCCGCCGCTACTATCGGAGGTATGAGTCATTTTCAGGCATGAATGTAGTTGTTGTCATTAGCGTAATTACGTTAATTTAAGTAGTTTGTAAGACTAGGAACCGATGACTTCAATTGTTTGGTCCCTTAGGTTTACAAATTTTCGATTTTTGAACAGCCAAGTCAATCCAACAGGAATGAAAATCCGGACGAGGTCATCAAGCTGGAATAAAACAGGGTAATGGCTCCCTCATCCCTTTGACAAGCCTAATCCTGAGCCTCCACAGCCGTGATTAATAACAACTGACCGATGTAATAATCGTCCACCTCGTGAGCCTAAACTGAAAAGAACGTGTCCATTGTTGTTGTTGCTGAATATCTATGAACGAAGAAGGTGTCTTGTTTGGTTGTGCTGCAGGTGAAGATTACAAAAGTGAACACCTTATCCCAGGTGCTCTGCTCGACATGGACATACGTGGACAGCAATGCAGCCGAACTCTTGACGTTCAGTGGGCCCGTTAGTTTGTGATAGTAGGCACTCGTCATGTGATGTGTATGTTGTACTGACTGTTTATCTCTGCCACATTATCGTCTGAAATGCGTCTCCTTCATGTATAATTATAGAACTTGGTGCTCCATGTTGCTGTACAATGTCTTCGACGATGAATTTGACTAATTGTGGTCGGCTGTCTCCACAGCTTTTGTAATTGCAACCGAAGTAGATAAACGGATTAGATAATCAATAGAAACAATAATCCATTTATTACCGCTAGCAGAAGTTGGAAATCATCCGAGTAGGTCAACCCCAACAGTATTGGTATCAGTCGTCGTGGCGGTTTGTGAGGAACCGCCTTCCTTCCCTTACACTCTGGACAGTGCGACGCATGGTGACGTTCTAAAAATTCCTGGCTATAAATACCTCTTGCCAATTCCAAGTTTCCATGAACACTAGATTATCGACATCAAGAGCATCATGGAATTTCTGTAGAGTCGCTAAGCGCTTGTGTTTAGCAATCACTGGTAGGTACCCCTTTCCAAAGGGGACGTAATTTTTCTCGCACAGTAATCCACTAGTTATTTTAAATTTCCCTTTCACACGCTACGCTGAAGGACAATCTGTGATAGCTTGGCGGTCTGTTCATCAGAAAGATAATGGAGTGTAGCAAAACAGTTGCTCTCTTCATCATTCTCTTGCTGATGTTCCACTGGATGTATGGAGTAGCAGTCACAATCCTGGTGTTGTCCTCTTGTACATTTCTGAAGACGTAGTATCCAGCTGGCAAGTTGTCCTGACAGTTACTTAAGAGCTGTTAACCAACAAAGCGAATGATTATCTATAGCCAAGACTATCTCCGATCTTCACAGCTTTTAATTGTCAGCTTTTAATAACTTATGAAGGGGACTTAAATAAAGTGCCGGTAATACAAACACAATCCTAGGAAGCTTCTCACATCGCTGGTATTTTTAGGAATACGAATTTCGATTACTGATCTCATCTTCTCTGGATTAAGCCACTCACCTTCGTCTGACACGTCAAAGTACTCTGGTTTTCCAACAGAAGCTTTGGTGGATTAAGTTTTTGGTCACCCTGTCCGAGACACGTAAGAAAAGGTGTCAGTCCTTTTATGTTTTAGAGAATACTATGCTGTCATCTAAGTAATGAAGACACATTTCTCTCTTGACGTGCCATGAAGCATTACTTATCATAGCTCGAAAGTTTCTGGTGCATCTCTTTAAATTCATATGAGCTTTCTGGGCTAAGAAAAGCAATGTTCTCACTATTAGCCTCGTAGACTTTATTTGCCAATATACCGTATGCAGGTCCATGGTTGAGAAAAACTTAACCCGCCTGAGATGGTCCAATGTATCGTCGATTCGTGAAAGAGGGAAAACATTTTTTTGTTTTCCTGTAGTCGACACAGAGCCGCCAACTACTTTATTCTTTTTTTACAGAATACCGGTGACGACCAAGGGCACTGAAGTGGCTGAATGATGCCATTTTGCATCATTTTCTCTACCTCTTCATGATTTATTAGACGTTATGTTTCTGATACAAGATACTCTGGCTGATTGTTAATTCGTTGTTTATCAATGGGCCTGATTGCTCCTCACTTTTGGATTGAAACAGTGAAAGAACTCTTGAAGAACAATGATTAACTCCCCTGGTGGTACAGTGTTAAGTTTGGCGACAGTCAGGCATGAAGTTCTTGACTCATAGTGTCAGCAGTAATGTCACAAGCTAACTCGTCACTAGATGCTTCTATACCATCAGTTACCCTGCAGTTAACGGCTGGGCACTTGCAACGCACTTTCCACTTCGAAGAAGGTGTATCTCTTTGCGGTAGTTAACTATCCAGAGTCCTATTTCCATTCTTCAATGGACTCTGGAACGAATATATCTTTCTCCAATTGTAAGCCTCTGGTACCTACTACTATGCGGTCCATGGGCTGATGTGTTGTATGACAACTGTTAACTTTGAAGCACTGACCGCAGATAAAACTACTTCATCCAGCGCGCGCGCACACACACACACACACACACACACACACACACACACCACACAATAGGATGCCTCTCTCTACAGACTCTCGCCTTACATAATCTCTCGGCGACCACAATCTATAACATGACTGCATTCTTCTAAACCAAGAAACTGAAAGCTCTTCCTCTGGTCATTATTTATACAGACACGAATAATGCATCTTCCTGCAGGTTGCACATTCGTACCATTAGCCATCTTCAGTTTCTTTTTTTTCTCTCTCTTTTTTTTTCTTTTTTTGGTGGGGGGGCGGTTGGCAAATGTAGCAACCACTGACGGTACTTCTCTGAAATAACAGTATACGACGCTCCAGATTCCACAAGAGCTCGTGCTGGTCGGCCGTCCATAATGATGCTTGTGTGGTTTATGATTTCTGATCATCTCGGCAGTGACTGATGGCAAAGAACTTTGCTCTTCGGCTGCCTCACTTCCAAGGAAAGAGTCGTACCCATTGATGTTCCAAGTTGCTTCGGCAGGGTGACCGGCTGGAGCTCATAAAAGGCGATGGACGTATCGGACGTAGTTTTGGCGAGCGTCCTCTCCAGCGGCTAGCGTGCGCCAATGGTAATATACGTCGTCCTGAATATACAACCTTTTATCCTTCTTCTACATCCTGCGGTTGGCTTCAGCGTCAGCATAAGTCTACTCGCAGCCTGCTCGGTCTCTTCCATTTGTATTTTCTTCTTTCGTGTTGTCGGCATCACGTTAATTGTCACTGTGTACCCTTGTGGGTTTCCCCTCTGGGTTATGAATTCCATATTTTATTTTTTCCTACTTGGCTGTATAAGGAGATATAGAACCTAGTCTCCGAGGACTAGTTTTGAAAAATATTATAATGTTCGAAATCCGCTAAAACAAAACCCATGAACATGAAAGTACTCACCGACTACGGGATTATAATCATAATCAGTTCCTTTTGTAGTTGAGCATATCATGTTGCATTTCATTTCTGCTCTTAAAATGTGTTTGGACTATACGATCACAATTCGGCCATTGTGAGCCGTATAAATTACACTGCACTGACATTTTGTTGTTGTAGACTGCCATGAAAAGAAACAGTGATAGTACTTCTTCATGCTTTCCCGGCGAGATCTTGACATTTTGGATAAATGGGATTACTGCCGGATATATGCGTCGATCTGGCACAATATTTCGGCCGCGTAACTCGCTGCCTTCTTCAGGTGCTACCTGAGACTGCCGTTTTTGGAGGACCTGGTCCAGTATTTATGCCCAGCAGACGCTAGGCGCTCTGTCTGCGATCCGCGCCCAGCTGGCGCTGCTTGTAGGGTGTTGTCTCTTCCCTGGCGTTCCGTCGGACGTCCGCGCCCCAATCGGCCGCCATCTGTGGCAGCGACAACTCTCTGAGGCCCCTCCCACGTTGGTTGCTCCCTCCGCGGTCAGCGCCCGTCTGGCGCTGCTCCTGAGGTGTTGTGGCTTCCCTTGTGCTCCAACGGACGTCCGCGCCCATCTTGTCCACCATCTGTGGTCGGTGCAGCTGTCTGAGGCCCTTCTGGCGTCAGGCGCTCTGATCTTGGTCCGTGTCCGCCTCGCGCCTCTCATGAGATGTTGTGGCTGCGCAGATGCTCCAACGGACGTCCACGGCCGCCTCGGCCGACAACTGCTGTTATAACAGCTGTTTGAGGCCCCTCCTGCATTGGGCGATCCATTCGCGGTCCGCGCCCGCATGGCGCTTCCTCTGAGGTGTTGAAACCTCCCTGCTGTTCCGACGGACGTCCGCGCCCAGCTCGTCCACCATCTGTGGTCAGGGCAGCTGTCTGAGGCCTGCCTGGCGTCAGGTGCTCTGTTCTTGGTCCGCGCCCACCTCACGCTGCTCCTGAGATGTTGTGGCTGCCCACATGCTCCAATGGACGTCCGCGCCCGTCTTGGCCGACATCTGCTACTATGGCAGCTGTTTGAGGCCCGTCCGGTGGCAGGCGCTCCATTCCGGGTCCGCGCCCGCTTAGCGCCACTTCTGAGTTGTATCTACTTCTTGTGGAGTTATTTGGTCCCTTCCGCTGGGTCTTAACAAGTTCCAGAGCCGGACTCCACGCAGTGATTAGCTGGTAACCGCTATCTCGATTTATTAGGTTGTCAGTGACCGTTATTTCGATGGCCTCCTTTATGATGCTGTCCCAGAATCTTGGGGTCTGTGTCACAATTTTGGTTTTGTCATAGTCCATTGTGTGGCCATACTCTAGACAGTGCTCTGCTATGGCTGACCTGGTTGCCTGTCCGAGTCTGGTGCACCTCTGGTGTTCTTTGCACCTTATATTCACCGTCCTGATTGTCTGGCCGATGTATGACATCCCACACTGGCACGGGATGCTGTAAATGCCTGGTTTACGTAGCCCCAGGTCATCTTTCACACTTCCCAGCATTGTCCCAATTTTGGCAGGTGGGCAGAATATGCACTTAATGTCATACTTCACAAGAATTCTGCTAATCTTCGCAGAAATAGGACCAGCATATGGTAGGTATGCCACCTTCTTTGCCTCCTCCGGCTCCTCCTCTGCATCCTGTGTTTGGCTGGTTGTATGAAGTGCCCTCTGGATGTCTCTGGAGGAGTATCCATTTCTGCTGAAAACCAGCAGTAGGTGGTCAATCTCTGTTGCAAGATTTTCTGGATCTGACAGAGCTCGGGCCCTGTGCACTAGAGTTTTCAAGACTCCATTCTTCTGTGCTGGGTGGTGGCAGCTACTGGCTTGAAGATATAAGTCAGTGTGGGTGGGTTTTCGATACACACTGTGCCCAGAGTGCCGCCTGCCTTCCTCTTGACCAGGACATCCAAGAATGGGAGCTGCCCATCCTTCTCTAGCTCCATGGTGAATTTTATACTCGGGTGGCGTGAGTTTAAGTGGTCCAGGAACTCCTCCAGCTTCTCCCTGCCATGGGGCCAAATGACAAATGTGTCATCAACGTACCTGAAGAAGCACTTTGGTTGATAAGTGGCTGATGCAAGTGCCTCCTCCTCGAACCTTTCCATGAAAAGGTTGGCTACCGCTGGTGATAATGGGCTGCCCATTGCCACTCCTTCCGTTTGCTCATAAAACTGACCCCTGTAAAGAAAATAAGTCGAAGTCAGTACATGCTTGAACTAGTCAAGCAGGGTCCCATCGAACTTTTCCCCGATGAGATTGAGTGAGTCAGTCAGTGGCACTCGCGTGAAGAGCAACACCACATCGAAACTGACCAAGATGTCTGAGTCCACAGTGTGTAGCTGCCTCAGGCGTTGCAGGAAGTCCTCCGAGTTTCGAATGTGGTGGGTGCATTTACCCACATATGGTGCCAGTTTCTTCTTCAGGTATTGTGCAGTGTGGTAGGTTGCTGCACTGATGTTGCTGACAATAGGTCGGAGAGGGACTCCCTCCTTATGGAACTTGGGGAGTCCATAGAGTCTAGGTGGTACAGGCGCTTTGGCCTGAAGTTTCTTGATGAGCTGTTCGGGTAGACCTGTCTCCTTCAGCAACATCCGGGTCTTCTTGTCCGATTTTTCTGTGGGGTCACCCCCTAGAGGTTTGTATGCAGTATCCTCCAGAAGTTGTTGCACCTTGCTATCATACTCCAACTTGTTTAGGATGACTGTGGAGTTACCCTTACCAGCTGGCAGAACTACAATGCTGTCGTCCTCCCGTAGCTGTCTGAGTCTGTTGTTAGGAAGTAGTCATGGAAGAGGTGTGGGCCAGATTTTACAGGAAAAACTAGGTGACAGGTACCAGGTCACAAACATTTTCAAGCCCAGTGCAGGTCTAAGCCAGGTGGTAGAGGATATAGGTTCCTTGTGTAAGGGTTTCACAAAACAGGATCATGTTGTTATAGTGGGTGGGGTGGGAAACAGCATTGATAGGGATCAGGGCTACAATATTGAGTGTGACCTGGTTAAAATAGCTTCTGCAACGACTCAGACAAATGTTGGACTGTTGCCTGCTTTCATGCGGTACGATCAACCCCAATTGAACCGCTCCGTCAGGAGAGTCAATATGGAGATTGATCAACTGCTTAGGGCGGACACTCTGTCGGACATCGGTTTGGTTCCTGTGGATGCTATTGATAGGTGGGATTTCACTAGACATGGCCTACATCTCAATAGGAAAGGGAAGGGGAAACTAGCTGGGTTGATAGCAAAGTCCTTAAGGGGGGACACTGCAATTCATGAAGGTACTTCTTTTTTAGGCTAAGATCAGTGTCCAGTGAGAAGCTCAGGCAGGCAGGTGCTAAAAATGTTGAAAAATCAAATATTTCTCAGAGAAGTAAAGTAAAAAATAATGTTAGCATTTTTCACCAGAATATTGGGGGAGTAAAGAATAAAATAGATGAGCTTTTAGTTTGTTTAGATGCTATAGAAACTGATAATGTAATAGATATACTATGCCTGTCTGAGCATCACATTGTCACCGGTATGGAAAATGTGAATGTCAGTGGATATAAATTAGTCTCAAATGTAAGTAGAGATAATAAGATAAGAGGAGGAGTTGCCATATATGCCAAAAGCTATCACAGTGTAAAAAATTTAGAAACAAAAAAGTTTTGTGTAGAGCAGCATATTGAAGCATGTGCCTGCCAGCTTAAACTTAATGATGATTATCTTATAATTGTAACAGTATATAGGTCCCCTTCAGGGAACTTTCAGTTATTTCTGGAAAACTTGGATGCCTTGTTGTGCTATCTGTCAGATAGGGGGAAGCAAATTATTATTTGTGGTGATTTCAATGTAGATTCACTGAAAGAGTGTAATAGGAAGAAAGACCTGGAAGTCTTACTTGGCTCATTCAATCTGACATCCGTTATTGATTTTCCTACTCGGGTAGTAAAGGACAGCAGTACATTGATAGATAACTTTTTTATAGACCAAGATAAGTTTAACAACATAAATGCTTGTCCCATTGAGAATGGTCTTTCGGATCATGGTGCACAGCTAGTAACAGTATATGAAATAGCTCCGTTCAGTAATTCGAAACTGTCCACCAGAATAGTGCGCTCGATTAATGACTTAACAACTAAAATTTTCAAAGAAAGTCTACAGCAGTTAGACTGGGATGAGGTTTACAAGGAACCTGATGTTAATTTAAAATATAATTTATTTCACGATACATTTGTAAGGGTATTTGATAACTGTTTCCCCAAGAAATTAGTAAAATTTAATTCTAAGAAACCATGCAAAAAACCATGGCTTACTAAAGGTATAAAAATATCGTGTAACCGAAAAAGGGAACTATATCTGTCCGCAAGAAAGAGTAATAACCCAGAAACAATAAAATATTATAAAAGCTACTGTGCTACATTAAGAAAAGTTTTTAAAAAATCAAGAAGCATGTGCATCATGTCTGAGATTAGCTCCTCTGATAATAAAATAAAACAATTTGGAATATTATTAAAAGGGAGACAGGGCAACCAAGAGCAGAGGAAGAGGGTATTACCATCAAAACAAATGAAAACTTTATCAACAAAAAGTCAGAAGTTGAAAACATTTTTAATGATTACTTTTTAAATGTTGTGGAGAAAATAGGATCTAAATGTTCATTAGAAGGAGCAAGGCAATTAATGGAAGAGGCCATACCCACACAATTTGATACAATTGAAATTCCACCCACCTCACCTTCAGAAATTAGGAAAATAATAAACTCTCTCAAGAGTAAACGGTCATATGGAATTGATGGTATTTCCAGCAGGGTATTAAAAACTTGTTCCCAGGAGATAAGTAGGATTCTCAGTCATATTTGTAATAGCTCATTAAAGCAGGGTATTTTCCCAGATAGACTGAAATATGCTATAGTTAAACCTTTGCATAAAAAAGGGGATACATACGATGTCAACAACTACCGGCCCATCTCACTTCTGACAGCGTTATCAAAGATTTTTGAAAAAGTTATGTATTCTCGAATTGCTTCACATATTAGTATAAATAATGTTCTAACAAAATGTCAGTTTGGTTTTCAAAAAAGCTTTTCAACTGAAAATGCTATATACACCTTCACTGATGAAATATTAAATGCTTTGAATAACCGGACATCACCAGTAGGGATTTTTTGTGATCTTTCAAAGGCGTTTGATTGTGTAAATCATGGGATTCTTCTAGATAAGCTTAAGTATTGTGGTATGAGTGGGACAGTGCACAAATGGTTTAAATCATACTTAACTGGAAGAGTGCAGAAAGTTGAAATAAGCAGTTCACATGATGTAGATGACACAATTAATTCTTCTAACTGGGGAGTTATTAAAAATGGGGTCCCACAAGGTTCGGTCTTGGGTCCTTTGCTGTTCTTAATATATATTAATGACTTGCCATTCTACATACATGAAGATGCTAAGCTAGTACTTTTTGCTGATGATACAAGTATAGCTATCACACCTGACAAACAGGAATTAACTGATGAAATTGTAAATGATATCTTCCAGAAAGTCATTAAGTGGTTCTCTACAAATGGACTCTCATTAAACTTTGATAAAACCCAGTATATACAGTTTCATACAGTAAATGGCATGACACCATTAATAAATTTAGACTTGGAACATAAATCTGTAGCTAAGGTAGAATATTCAAAATTTTTAGGTGTATGCATTGACGAGGGACTGAATTGGAAGAAACATATTGAAGATCTCCTGAAACGTCTGAGTTCAGCTACTTATGCTATCAGAGTCATTGCAAAATTTGGTGATATAAATCTCAGTAAATTAGCTTACTACGCCTATTTTCATTCACTGCTTTCATATGGGATCATATTCTGGGGCAATTCAACATTGAGTAAAAAAGTATTCATTGCACAAAAGCGTGTAATCAGAATAATTGCTGGAGCCCACCCAAGAGCATCCTGCAGACATTTATTTAGGGATCTAGGGATACTCACTGTAGCTTCACAATATATATATTCACTCATGAAATTTGTTATTAACAATCCGACTCAATTCAAAAGTAATAGCAGTGTGCATAGCTACGACACTAGGAGAAAGGATGATATTCACTATTCAAAGTTAAATCTAACTTTGGCTCAAAAAGGGGTGAATTATGCTGCCACAAAAGTCTTTGGTCACTTACCAAGTAGCATCAAAAGTCTGACAGATAGCCAACTAGTATTTAAAAAGAAATTAAAGGAATTTCTGAATGGCAACTCCTTCTACAATGTAGATGAATTTTTAGATAAAACATAAAAATATATATATATAAAAAAAAATTACAAAAAAATTCTTAAAATATAGATTGTCAAATATAGACATAATTTACTAAACTGACACGTTCTACATCATTACGATATGTCGTATACATGATCTAAGGAACAAGTATTAATCTAATCTAATCTAATCTAATCTAATCTAATCTAGTGCCGCTCTCTCCTCACTCGAGATGTTGCATTTGGCGGGCTTTGTCCTGGTGAGTGCCCTGCATGTCTCCCTGCGGATCTCTTCAGACACACTGGAAGGTAGTGTGTTGACCACTTGCTCAACTGCACTGATGAATGCAGCCACAGGTACGCTTCTGGGAGTAACTGCAAAATTGAGGCCCTTGCTGAGTACTTTTGAAGTGGCCTCATCGGGCTGCTTGTCACTCAGGTTGACCACTGTCCTTATGTCCCCGTCCTGTTGTAACCTTTTGTTGAGGCGCTCAAACTTGGCCTGTTGACAAGCTGTTGATTTCCTCATGGTGCATTCAGCCAAGGACCAGGAGGCACCATCAACCTGGTCCCAGTCTTCTCGGGTCAGGGTAGCTGCTATGGAAAAGTGGAGATACAGCAATTCCCTGGACGTGACATCAAGTCGATGGTGCATGTCACGCACTCTTTCTCTTACCAGCGCAAGGCTGGTTCGGTGTTTTATCCTGTTCGCCGCTCTGGTGTTAACATGATGCTTGAACATGGCGAAAACTGTAACTACATCCCCTCTCGGCATCTTAGTAGGAAACTGAGAGAACTCAGCATCCTCCCCTTTCTCTGCCGAAGCTTATCCAGCTTCTTTATGTTAAGGTACATCTCCTCCCCGTAGAGTCTTCTGATGTAATTCTTCATGCTTTCCCGGCGAGATCTTGACATTTTGGATAAACGGGATTACTGCCGGATGTATGCGTCGATCTGGCACAATATTTCGGCCGCGTAACTCGCTGCCTTCTTCAGGTGCTACCTGAGACTGCCGTTTTTGGAGGACCTGGTCCAGTATTTATGCCCAGCAGACGCTAGGCGCTCTGTCTGCGATCCGCGCCCAGCTGGCGCTGCTTGTAGGGTGTTGTCTCTTCCCTGGCGTTCCGTCGGACGTCCGCGCTCCAATCGGCCGCCATCTGTGGCAGCGACAACTCTCTGAGGCCCCTCCCACGTTGGTTGCTCCCTCCGCGGTCCGCGCCCGTCTGGCGCTGCTCCAGAGGTGTTGTGGCTTCCCTTGTGCTCCAACGGACGTCCGCGCCCATCTTGTCCACCATCTGTGGTCGGTGCAGCTGTCTGAGGCCATACTCCTGGATACTCCTCCAGAGACATCCAGAGGGCACTTCATACAACCAGCCAAACACAGGATGCAGAGGAGGAGCCGGAGGAGGCAAAGAAGGTGGCATACCTACCATATGCTGGTCCTATTTCTGCGAAGATCAGCAGAATTCTTGTGAAGTATGACATTAAGAGCATATTCTGCCCACCTGCCAAAATTGGGACAATGCTGGGAAGTGTGAAAGATGACCTGGGGCTACGTAAACCAGGCATTTACAGCATCCCGTGCCAGTGTGGGATGTCATACATCGGCCAGACAATCAGGACGGTGAATATAAGGTGTAAAGAACACCAGAGGTGCACCAGACTCGGACAGGCAACCAAGTCAGCCATAGCAGAGCACTGTCTAGAGTATGGCCACACAATGGACTATGACAAAACCAAAATTGTGATACAGACCCCAAGATTCTGGGACAGCATCATAAAGGAGGCCATCGAAATAAAGGTCACTGACAACCTAATAAATCGAGATAGCGGTTACCAGCTAAGCACAGCGTGGAGTCCGGCTCTGGAGCTTGTTAAGACACAGCGGAAGGGACCAAATAACTCCACAAGAAGTAGATACAACTCAGAAGTGGCGCTAAGCGGGCGCGGACCGGGAATGGAGCGCCTGCCACCGGACGGGCCTCAAACAGCTGCCATAGTAGCAGATGTCGGCCAAGACGGGCGCGGACGTCCATTGGAGCATTTGGGCAGCCACAACATATCAGGAGCAGCGCGAGGTGGGCGCGGACCAAGAACAGAGCACCTGACGCCAGGCAGGCCTCAGACAGCTGCCCTGACCACAGATGGTGGACGAGCTGGGCGCGGACGTCCGTCGGAACAGCCGGTAGGTTTCAACACCTCAGAGGAAGCGCCATGCGGGCGCGGACCGCGAATGGAGCGCCCAATGCAGGAGGGGCCTCAAACAGCTGTTATAACAGCAGTTGTCGGACGAGGCGGGCGCGGACGTCCGTTGGAGCATCTGCGCAGCCACAACATCTCAGGAGAGGCGCGAGGCGGACACGGACCAAGATCAGAGCGCCAGACGCCAGAAGGGCCTCAGACAGCTGCACCGACCACAGATGGTGGACAAGATGGGCGCGGACGTCCGTTGGAGCACAAGGGAAGCCACAACACCTCAGGAGCAGCGCCAGACGGGCGCGGACCGCGGAGGGAGCAACCAACGTGGGAGGGGCCTCAGAGAGTTGTCGCTGCCACAGATGGCGGCCGATTGGGGCGCGGACGTCCGACGGAACGCCAGGGAAGAGACAACACCCTACAAGCAGCGCCAGCTGAGCGCGGATCGCAGACAGAGCGCCTAGCGTCTGCTGGGCATAAATACTGGACCAGGTCCTCCAAAAACGGCAGTCTCAGGTAGCACCTGAAGAAGGCAGCGAGTTACGCGGCCGAAATATTGTTCCAGATCGACGCATACATCCGGCAGTAATCCCGTTTATCCAAAAGGTCACGATCTCGCCGGGAAAGCATGAAGAATTACATCAGAAGACTCTACGGGGAGGAGATGTACCTTAACATAAAGAAGCTGGATAAGCTTCGGCAGAGAAAGGGGAGGATGCTGAGTTCTCTCAGTTTCCTACTAAAATGCTGAGAGGGGGATGTAGTTACAGTTTTCGCCATGTTCAAACATCATGTTAACACCAGAGCGGCGAACAGGATAAAACACCGAGCCAGCCTTGCGCTGGTAAGAGAAAGAGTGCGTGATATGCGCCATCGACTTGATGTCACGTCCAGGGAATTGCTGTATCTCCACTTTTCCATTGCAGCTACCCTGACCCGAGAAGACTGGGACCAGGTTGATGGTGCCTCCTGGTCCTTGGCTGAATGCACCATGAGGAAATCAACAGCTTGTCAACAGGCCAAGTTTGAGCGCCTCAACAAAAGGTTACAACAGGACGGGGACATAAGGACAGTGGTCAACCTGAGTGACAAGCAGCCCGATGAGGCCACTTCAAAAGTACTCAGCAAGGGCCTCAATTTTGCAGTTACTCCCAGAAGCGTACCTGTGGCTGCATTCATCAGTGCAGTTGAGCAAGTGGTTAACACTCTACCTTCCAGTGTGTCTGAAGAGATCCGCAGGGAGACATGCAGGGCACTCACCAGGACAAAGCCCACCAAATGCAACATTTCGAGTGAGGAGAGAGCGGCACTCAGACAGCTACGGGAGGACGACAGCATTGTAGTTCTGCCAGCTGGTAAGGGTAACTCCACAGTCATCCTAAACAAGTTGGAGCATGATAGCAAGGTGCAACAACTTCTGGAGGATACTGCATACAAACCTCTAGGGGGTGACCCCACAGAAAAATCGGACAAGAAGACCCGGATGTTGCTGAAGGAGACAGGTCTACCCGAACAGCTCATCAAGAAACTTCAGGCCAAAGCGCCTGTACCACCTAGACTCTATGGACTCCCCAAGTTCCATAAGGAGGGAGTCCCTCTCCGACCTATTGTCAGCAACATCAGTGCAGCAACCTACCCAACTGCACAATACCTGAAGAAGAAACTGGCACCATATGTGGGTAAATGCACCCACCACATTCGAAACTCGGAGGACTTCCTGCAACGCCTGAGGCAGCTACACACTGTGGACTCAGACATCTTGGTCAGTTTCGATGTGGTGTTGCTCTTCACGCGAGTGCCACTGACTGACTCACTCAATCTCATCGGGGAAAAGTTCGATGGGTCCCTGCTTGACTTGTTCAAGCATGTACTGACTTCGACTTATTTTCTTTATGGGGGTCAGTTTTATGAGCAAACGGAAGGAGTGGCAATGGGCAGCCCATTATCACCAGTGGTAGCCAACCTTTCATGGAAAGGTTCGAAGAGGAGGCACTTGCATCAGCCACTTATCAACCAAAGTGCTTCTTCAGGTACGTTGATGACACATTTGTCATTTGGCCCCATGGCAGGGAGAAGCTGGAGGAGTTCCTGGACCACTTAAACTCACGCCACCCGAGTATAAAATTCACCATGGAGCTAGAGAAGGATGGGCAGCTCCCATTCTTGGATGTCCTGGTCAAGAGGAAGGCAGACGGCACTCTGGGGCACAGTGTGTACCGAAAACCCACCCACACTGACTTATATCTTCAAGCCAGTAGCTGCCACCACCCAGCACAGAAGAATGGAGTCTTGAAGACTCTAGTGCACAGGGCCCGAGCTCTGTCAGATCCAGAAAATCTTGCAACAGAGATTGACCACCTTCAGCTGGTTTTCAGCAGAAATGGATACTCCTCCAGAGACATCCAGAGGGCACTTCATACAACCAGCCAAACACAGGATGCAGAGGAGGAGCCGGAGGAGGCAAAGAAGGTGGCATACCTACCATATGCTGGTCCTATTTCTGCGAAGATCAGCAGAATTCTTGTGAAGTATGACATTAAGAGCATATTCTGCCCACCTGCCAAAATTGGGACAATGCTGGGAAGTGTGAAATATGACCTGGGGCTACGTAAACCAGGCATTTACAGCATCCCGTGCCAGTGTGGGATGTCATACATCGGCCAGACAATCAGGACGGTGAATATAAGGTGTAAAGAACACCAGAAGTGCACCAGACTCGGACAGGCAACCAAGTCAGCCATAGCAGAGCACTGTCTAGAGTATGGCCACACAATGGACTATGACAAAACCAAAATTGTGATACAGACCCCAAGATTCTGGGACAGCATCATAAAGGAGGCCATCGAAATAAAGGTCACTGACAACCTAATAAATCGAGATAGCGGTTACCAGCTAAGCACAGCGTGGAGTCCGGCTCTGGAACTTGTTAAGACCCAGCGGAAGGGACCAAATAACTCCACAAGAAGTAGATACAACTCAGAAGTGGCGCTAAGCGGGCGCGGACCGGGAATGGAGCGCCTGCCACCGGACGGGCCTCAAACAGCTGCCATAGTAGCAGATGTCGGCCAAAACGGGCGCGGACGTCCATTGGAGCATGTGGGCAGCCACAACATCTCAGGAGCAGCGTGAGGTGGGCGCGGGCCAAGAACAGAGCACCTGACGCCAGGCAGGCCTCAGACAGCTGCCCTGACCACAGATGGTGGACGAGCTGGGCGCGGACGTCCGTCGGAACAGCAGGAAGGTTTCAACACCTCAGAGGAAGCGCCATGCGGGCGCGGACCGCGAATGGAGCGCCCAATGCAGGAGGGGCCTCAAACAGCTGTTATAACAGCAGTTGTCGGACGAGGCGGGCGCGGACGTCCGTTGGAGCATCTGCGCAGCCACAACATCTCAGGAGAGGCGCGAGGCGGACACGGACGAAGATCAGAGCGCCTGACGCCAGAAGGGCCTCAGACAGTTGCACCAACCAAAGATGGTGGACAAGATGGGCGCGGACGTCCGTTGGAGCACAAGGAAAGCCACAACACCTCAGGAGCAGCGCCAGACGGGCGCGGACCGCGGAGGGAGCACCCAACGTGGGAGGGGCCTCAGAGAGTTGTCGCTGCCACAGATGGCGGCCGATTGGGGCGCGGACGTCCGACGGAACGCCAGGGAAGAGACAACACCCTACAAGCAGCGTCTGCTGGGCGCGGATCGCAGACAGAGCGCCTAGCGTCTGCTGGGCATAAATACTGGACCAGGTCCTCCAAAAACGGCAGTCTCAGGTAGCACCTGAAGAAGGCAGCGAGTTACGCGGCCGAAATATTGTGCCAGATCGACGCATACATCCGGCAGTAATCCCGTTTATCCAAAATGTCAAGATCTCGCCGGGAAAGCATGAAGAATTACATCAGAAGACTCTACGGGGAGGAGATGTACCTTAACATCAAGAAGCTTGATAAGCTTCGGCAGAGAAAGGGGAGGATGCTGAGTTCTCTCTGTTTCCTAATAAGATGCCGAGAGGGGAATGTAGTTCCAGTTTTCGCCATGTTCAAGCATCATGTTAACACCAGAGCGGCGAACAGGATAAAACACCGAACCAGCCTTGCGCTGGTAAGAGAAAGAGTGCGTGACATGCGCCATCGACTTGATGTCACGTCCAGGGAATTGCTGTATCTCCACCTTTCCATAGCAGCTACCCTGAACCAAGAAGACTGGGACCAGGTTGATGGTGCCTACTGGTCCTTGGCTGAATGCACCATGAGGAAATCAACAGCTTGTCAACAGGCCAAGTTTGAGCGCCTCAACAAAAGGTTACAACAGGACGGGGACATAAGGACGGTGGTCAACCTGAGTGACAAGCAGCTCGATGAGGCCACTTCAAAAGTACTCAGCAAGGGCCTCAATTTTGCAGTTACTCCCAGAAGCGTACCTGTGGCTGCATTCATCAGTGCAGTTGAGCAAGTGGTCAACACACTACCTTCCAGTGTGTCTGAAGAGATCCGCAGGGAGACATGCAGGGCACTCACCAGGACAAAGCCCGCCAAATGCAACATCTCGAGTGAGGAGAGAGCGGCACTCAGACAGCTACGGGAGGACGACAGCATTGTAGTTCTGCCAGCTGGTAAGGGTAACTCCACAGTCATCCTAAACAAGTTGGAGTATGATAGCAAGGTGCAACAACTTCTGGAGGATACTGCATACAAACCTCTAGGGGGTGACCCCACAGAAAAAGTGGACAAGAAGACCCGGATGTTGCTGAAGGAGACAGGTCTACCCGAACAGCTCATCAAGAAACTTCAGGCCAAAGCGCCTGTACCACCTAGACTCTATGGACTCCCCAAGTTCCATAAGGAGGGAGTCCCTCTCCGACCTATTGTCAGCAACATCGGTGCAGCAACCTACCCCACTGCACAATACCTGAAGAAGAAACTGGCACCATATGTGGGTAAATGCACCCACCACATTCGAAACTCGGAGGACTTCCTGCAACGCCTGAGGCAGCTACACACTGTGGACTCAGACATCTTGGTCAGTTTCGATGTGGTGTTGCTCTTCACGCGAGTGCCACTGACTGACTCACTCAATCTCATCGGGGAAAAGTTCGATGGGACCCTGCTTGACTAGTTCAAGCATGTACTGACTTCGACTTATTTTCTTTACAGGGGTCAGTTTTATGAGCAAACGGAAGGAGTGGCAATGGGCAGCCCATTATCACCAGTGGTAGCCAACCTTTTCATGGAAAGGTTCGAGGAGGAGGCACTTGCATCAGCCACTTATCAACCAAAGTGCTTCTTCAGGTACGTTGATGACACATTTGTCATTTGGCCCCATGGCAGGGAGAAGCTGGAGGAGTTCCTGGACCACTTAAACTCACGCCACCCGAGTATAAAATTCACCATGGAGCTAGAGAAGGATGGGCAGCTCCCATTCTTGGATGTCCTGGTCAAGAGGAAGGCAGGCGGCACTCTGGGCACAGTGTGTATCGAAAACCCACCCACACTGACTTATATCTTCAAGCCAGTAGCTGCCACCACCCAGCACAGAAGAATGGAGTCTTGAAAACTCTAGTGCACAGGGCCCGAGCTCTGTCAGATCCAGAAAATCTTGCAACAGAGATTGACCACCTTCAGCTGGTGGCATACCTACCATATGCTGGTCCTATTTCTGCGAAGATCAGCAGAATTCTTGTGAAGTATGACATTAAGAGCATATTCTGCCCACCTGCCAAAATTGGGACAATGCTGGGAAGTGTGAAAGATGACGTGGGGCTACGTAAACCAGGCATTTACAGCATCCCGTGCCAGTGAGGGATGTCATACATCGGCCAGACAATCAGGACGGTGAATATAAGGTGCAAAGAACACCAGAGGTGCACCAGACTCGGACAGGCAACGAAGTCAGCCATAGCAGAGCACTGTCTAGAGTATGGCCTCACAATGGACTATGACAAAACCAAAATTGTGACACAGACCCCTAGATTCTGGGACAGCATCATAAAGGAGGCCATCGAAATAAAGGTCACTGACAACCTAATAAATCGAGATAGCGGTTACCAGCTAAGCACAGCGGCTCTGGAACTTGTTAAGACCCAGCGGAAGGAACCAAATAACTCCACAAGAAGTAGATACAACTCAGAAGTGGCGCTAAGCGGGAGCGGATCGGGAATGGAGCGCCTGCCACCGGACGGGCCTCAAACAGCTGCCATAGTAGCAGATGTCGGCCAAGACGGGTTGCGGACGTCCATTGGAGCATGTGGGCAGCCACAACATCTCAGGAGCAGCGCGAGGTGGGCGCGGACCAAGAACAGAGCACCTGACGCCAGGCAGGCCTCAGACAGCTGCCCTGACCACAGATGGTGGACGAGCTGGGCGCGGACGTCCGTCGGAACAGCAGGGAGGTTTCAACACCTCAGAGGAAGCGCCATGCGGGCGCGGACCGCGAATGGAGCGCCCAATGCAGGAGGGGCCTCAAACAGCTGTTATATCAGCAGTTTTCGCCGAGGCGGTCGCGGACGTCCGTTGGAGCATCTGCGCAGCCACAACATCTCAGGAGAGGCGCGAGGCGGACACGGACCAAGATCAGAGCGCCTGACGCCAGAAGGGCCTCAAACAGCTGCACCGACCACAGATGGTGGACAAGATGGGCGCGGACGTCCGTTGGAGCACAAGGGAAGCCACAACACCTCAGGAGCAGCGCCAGACGGGCGTGGACCGCAGAGGGAGCAGCCAACGTGGGAGGGGCCTCAGAGAGTTGCCACTGCCACAGATGGCGGCCGATTGGGGCGCGGACGTCCGACGGAACGCCAGGGAAGAGACAACACCCTACAAGCAGCGTCTGCTGGGCGCGGATCGCAGACAGAGCGCCTAGCGTCTGCTGGGCATAAATACTGGACCAGGTCCTCCAAAAACGGCAGTCTCAGGTAGCACCTGAAGAAGGCAGCGAGTTACCCGGCCGAAATATTGTGCCAGATCGACGCATACATCCGGCAGTAATCCCGTTTATTCAAAATGTCAGTGATAGTACTTTCATGACGTTTTCATATTTGCATTAGAAAATTCGCAACAACGTTTACTGATTAAGAAATATGAAAGTAAAAGTGTATAAAAAGACTACTACTCATTTTGTATTGTGCCATACTTCTGCTACTCCCTACTAACCGCGTGAAACGCTAGCAGTGCTTCAGCTGCAGTTTTTCCCCCAGAGTGTTTCCTTCTGTCTGTGTCATAGATGGTGAGGTAGAAGCCATAGAGCCAGTGAGAGTGGATGGAGTATTTTAAAATTATTGCTGGGTTTCGGAAGGGTTGACCGTAAGTAGCCTAGTACTGCAGCAGCGGTAACAGCCAAAAATATTACGACTGTGCTCTGTACAATCATCATCTTCCTAAGTTACATGAGGTTTCCAGATCAAATGACAGATCTTAGTACAACGTGCAATCGGCCAAATTAATTTCATTGTGCTGTCCTAGGTTCTAGTTGGTGTCAGGTTTTGAACAGTAGCAGCGCAAAATCTTACGCTAACTACGTCGCTCACACTGGCGAGCTACTATGGGCTGTGTGCTGGCAGTTGGAGACCCAACATACAACAAGCAGTCTTGGCTGCGGTTGAGTTGCTGACGCCTGGACTGTGCGGCAACCCACGAGGCTCTGCTGTGCGGCGTGTAGCTTCATTGGCAGGTAACATCCGCAGAGCCACACACTGACAGAAAGGAAGCTAGCGTTTATCGCCCCGTCGACATCGTGGTCATAAAAAGCCTAGTACGAGCTCCGATGGTTTTTCCCAGAAACGGGGAAGGAAATCGGGAGTGCCATTTCAACGGACTCATCCTGGCATTTGCCTCGAGCGATGTAAGGAAATAACGCAAAGCCTAAATCTTTATGGCCTCAGGTGGGTTTTAACCACTTTCCTCCCGAATGTGACTCCAGTGTTTTAGCACTGCGCCACCTTGCTCCCTTACAGACTGATAAGCGAGTTAATAAGCGATCTAAGGCTCGAGTCATTTCTTCGCGGAAAAATCATTTTTATTTAAAACTCTTCTAATGAACTTCAGTCTGCATTACACTGCTCGAACGATTAGTTATAAAACAGGAGCAATGATAACATACGTACATCTACATACGTAGTCCGCAATTCAATCAAAGTTTCTTGGCATAAGGTACCCGCACCACTACTAGTTACTTGCTTTCCTATTCCATTCCCATATACCGGGTGATCAAAAAGTTAAAAACTTAATAAATCACGGAATAATGTGGATAGAGAGGTAAAAAATGACACGGATGCTTGGAATGACATGGGGTTTTTTATTAAAAAATAGTTCAAAAACTGTCCGACAGTGGGTGCTTCATCTGATGAGAAAAGCAATAATTAGCATAACAAATTAAGACAAGGCGAAGATAATGTTCTTTACAGGAAATGTTCACTATGTTCACCATTATTCCTCAACAATAGCTGTAGTCGAGGAATAATGTTTTGAACAGCACTGTAAAGAATGTCCGGAGTTATGGTGAGGCATTGGCGTCGGATGTTGTCTTTCAGCATCCCTAGAGATGTCGGTCGATCACGATACACTTGCGACTTCAGGTAACCCCAAAGCCAATAATCGCACGGACTGATGTTTGGGGACCTGGGAGGCCAAGCAGGACGAAAGTGGCGGCTGAGCACACGATAATCACCAAACGACGCGCGCAAGAGATGTTTCACGTGTCTAGCAATATTTTTTTTTTCAATAAAACCCCATGTCTCTCCAAGCATGTGTGTCAGTTTTTACCTCTCTATCTATATTATTCCGTGGTTTATTAAGTTTTCAAATTTATACTGACATTTTGATCACCCGGTATAATCAGGGAAAATCGAATGCTTGTATGTATCTGTACGCGCTCTAACCTCTCTGATCTTATCTTGGTGGACTTACGCGAAATGTAGGTTGGTTGCAGTAGAATCGTTCTGCAATCCGCTTCAAATTTAAGTCTTCTGAATTTGTTCAAAAGTTCGAAAAGAACGTCACCTTCCCTCCAGTGACTCCCGTCCGAGATCCCGCAGCATATCATTAACACTCGCCCACTGATCGTTCCTACCAGTAAGAAACGTAACTGCCCGCCTCTGAATTGCTTCTGTGTATTCGTTTAAACAGATCTAGTGGGGATAATACTTGAGCAATACTCAAGACTGGGTTGTACAAGCGTGTTAATGCGGTCTTCTTTACAGACGAATCACATCTTCCCAAAATTCTCCCAATAAACCGAAGTCGACTCCGCCTTACCCACGAGTGTTCTCATATGCTCGTTATGTTTCATATCGCTGTGCAGCTTTACGCCTAGATATTTAATTGACGCGACGCTATCATGCAGCACATTACTAACGCTGTATTCGAAGATTAGGCGGCCACGGTGGCCGAGGGGACTGCGGCGCGCCAGTCTCGGTCTGCACGAGCACTACGGTCCGAATCCCCTCTCGGGCATGGATATTTCTGCCGTCCTTAGTAGTAGCTAGTACATAAGTAGTTTGTAAGTTTAGGGACTGATGACCCCGTAGTTAAGTCCCATAAGCTCTACAAACATTTGAACATTTATTAGAACATTAGGGGATTGTTTCTCCTACTCATCTGCATTTTGAGTTAGCTGCCATTCCTCACACCACCAAGAAATTTGGTCCAAGTCGTCCTACATCCCACTGCAGTTATTCCTTGACGACTCTTTCCTGTATACCACAGCATCATCAGCAAACAGCATCTGTTTGCAAACCACTCTGTCTGTCAGAGATCATATATATATATATATATATATATATATATATATATATAGAGAGAGAGAGAGAGAGAGAGAGAGAGATAGAAAATAATAACGGTCCCATCACACTTTTCTGGCATGTTTCGGACGATAAACTAGTCTCTGATGAACACTCGCTATCGAGGACAACGTACTGGGTACTATTACTGAAGTAATCTTCGAAGCTCTCACATAGTTGGATACCTATTCCATATTCTCGTAACTTAGTTAGCAGTCTACAGTACGGTACCGTGTCAAACGCATTTCCAAGATTTAGAAATATACAGTCTGCCTGTTGCCCTTCATCCATAGCTCACAAGAAATCATGAGATAAAACGGCAAGCTGAGTTTCGCACGATCGATACTTCCTAAAGTCGTGCTGATGCATGGACCAGAAGGTTTTCTGTCTCAAGCAAATTTACTATATTAGAACAGAAACTATGTTGAAAAATACTAGAGCAAAAAGAGGGGAAGGAACCTTGGGCTTTAATGTCCCATCGGCAGCGTGATCATTAAAGGCCGACCAGTGCTCGGAGTGTTTTTATCAAGGACGAGGAAAGAAATGTCGGCCGTAGAGATCTAGAGCGATTTACAGAAATCGCAGAAAACGCAAATCTGGATGGCCAGAGGCGGGATCTAACCGCTGTCTTTCTGAATGGGAGTCCAGTGTGCTAATCCCTGAGCCACCTCGCTCGGTTTCGAGGATTTCATCATTAAAGCACTGGTGTCGCGTGAAAAGTTAATACTTGTTTACTACCTTGCAAACACTATCAAAAGTTCTCAGTAATGTTTAGTTTGAATGAATTTGTTCGTGTAAGAATCTTTCGAGAACAAAATCCGTCAAACGTGAAGGAATAAGTGTGTACTGCAAAACCAACAGTTACTCTTAGTGGGAAGCAACTACGCAGACCCCGTGCGTACGACTACACTTGGGTTCAGATAGTGCTATAGCACGTAACACAATGCAACAACAACGTTACTTAACCCAAAGCTACGGCATGGAGAGCAAATTGGGAGGTATGAAGCAAGACAGAGGGAGGTGTGTACAGCTACCACACCATCCCCACAGAAGACACGCATATCGAACATGTCATAACCTAAAACTGAAAATCTGTACTGACGTTTACAAGTTGAATAATGTCTGTTATAGAGCTCCATAATTTCCACTCTGTATTTATAATGGTCTGTTAAATGTACAGAAGATTTCTAAACCTAAACACTTCGATATTCATTTCGAAAATCCCTGTGCTATGGTAATAGGTTGCTACTTTTCGCGTGAACACGACAGTGCTGCCTACCTGACATAGCCGGATTCAGTACTGACTTTTCTTTGCGTGTGATATTCAAGCATTTTGCTGTTTCCTTGTGTCACCGTGAATGAATCACAAAAGCATCAGTCACTGTATGACAGCAATGTGTTTTGACTGCTATAAAGTGGCTGTCACTTCTGAGTAAAATCTCCAAGTAGTTGGGATTTCGCCAGCACGTGACGCTTGTTGTGACGCAGGAACAGGACGCAGAGGCTGCTCGCCTGACAGCGGCCATGTTGTTCTGGTCGGAGGCGTCGCGACGCTACGCGACGCCAGTGTCGCGACCCGACGCACAGATAACGCCCTATCGAGCTCACTTGTTGCGCCGGTCAGAAATGTCGCCACCAAACGCGCTGGCCGTGCTGACAACAACGGCGATCTTTTCTTTGACCCGTGCAGTGAAACAGTGAACTCTCTCTTTTCATGTCGCTCACGATTACAAACAAGGTTGTTGTGTAGATAGGTTTGCACCCATTTGGCAACGCGACAGAGATGACATAGTTCTTAACCTTACCGTGGAATACTTCCATAAACTGACGACAGTTAAGTATCTCGTTCATATGAATATCTTTACGGTCGGAGAAGAGGTTGCTTCAGGTAATCGACTTCCTCATTATTTCCCTCCTCATCACCAGCTACATTTTGATTGTTTAGGTTCGGGTCAGTCTTGAGCCCGTATTAGACACCTATCATATATAAGTCTGCACCAGAGGTCCAAACGTATGTCCGGAATTCAAAAATGTTCAAATGTTTGTAAAGCTTATTGGACTTAACTACGGGGTCATCAGTCCCTAAACTTACAAACTACTTATGAACTACTTACGAACTAGGACGGCACAAATATCCATGCCCGAGGGGGGATTCGAACCCCAGACCGTAGTGACCGTGCAGACCGTGACTGAAGCGCCTCAATCCCCTCGGCCACCGCGGCCGGCTGTCCCGAATTGCCGAGTTTACGTCCGTCCTATTACACGATAGACCCGACGTGTACAAGTCTGTACGACCGACCCAAGGATATATATTCTGAACTGAGGGGTTATTTACGTGTCGTTTTACTCTTTGAAAGGCACACTTCATCTTTCTGTTAAGCTGTTATTTAATGAAATTAATGTTTATAAATGTAACGGACACAACTGCGTGCTTATTAGTCAGTAGCTTACAAACTACTTAAACTAAGGCAAACTAATCTAATGACAACCAAACACGCTTGTCCGAGTACCGCAGCACGGCGCCCCAGTGCGCACTGGTAATCCGCCGCGGTTCTTTTGACAAATCTAGGCTCCTTCTTTACTAAGCAATCATTGTTCTCTTACTTAGGATGCGCGAAATTACGTTATGCACTTACGAACAAAATTGTTCGATTTATTTGGCACCATCAAATGCTGCTTATATTTATATTTTTCTTGCGCAAATAACTTGCAATTTCTTTATTTATCATACAGCCTAATAAACTAAATGGTTCGCTTTATGTGTCACTGTTACATGCAAATTATCATATTTACAGAATAAAACTTTCACTCTGCAGCGGAGTAGTGTGCGCTGATATGAAACTTCCTGGCAGATTAAAATTGTGTGCCGGAACCAGGACTCGAACCTGGGACCTTTGCCTTTCGCGGGCAAGCGCACTACCGACTGTGCTATCCCGACAGTCGGTAGTGCGCTTGCCCGAGAAAGGCAATGGTCCCAGGTTCGAGTCCTGGTTCCGGCACACAATTTTAATCTGCCAGGAAGTATCATATTTACGTCAGTTAATATTTGGTTCCTCATCCCACGCAGAGGATACCTCACCAGGGTGCGGTTTCTCTAGGAAAATTGCAATTTGGCCGAGCTGATGTCCGCGAGTTTAAACATAACTCTGGCGTCCAATTCGTTTTTGTCGGGAGCGCACATGTGCTATGCTGATAATTATTTTTGTGTATGGAACGACGTCTCAGAAATAATGTGACTTAGTCCCAATCACCCGGTTCCAACCAAGGATTTCGGGACGTTTTTAAGCCGTATGCCCACTTATTTCTAATTGCGATTCCGGTTTATTCCAGTATCAGCTCCAGTATTGGTTGAATACAATGGCGATTCTTTATGGGCCGGATCTCAAACAGCACGCTCCACTGTTCGGAGTGGAGAATGAAAAGAATAAGATTTATTTTTACTACTTTTGTTTAGTTTCTGAGGCAATTTTTAGTCTCATATTCCAGCCTTGGAATAAGTTTTTGTTCGAAGCTATGCGCTATACTCTGATAATATTTAAGTTTCTCTTGTACAGCTGGGTTGGAATTTCGTTACAATTATACAAATTAATGAACCAAATATTTCGTTTTATGCCATCCTTCTACAAGCAAATGATTATACGAGGGTTGAAACTTGAAGAGTTCACACAAATGCCTTCAGAAAGGACTTCCTTAAGTTTAAAATAATATACTATGTTAACAAATTTCTCTTTAAAAAAAAAAAACGCTTTTCTTCACATTGCCATTCTGCATTTTATATCCTCTGCACTGCGACCATCATATGTTATTTTACTGCCCAAGTAACAAAATTCATCTACCAGCTTCAGTGTTTCGTTACCTAATCTAATGTCTTCAGCATCGCATGATTTTCTTAGAACTCACTCCATTACCCTTGTTTTGCTCATGTTCATGTTATATGCACTTTTCAACACATTATCCATTCTCTTCAACTTCAGTTCCAGGTCTTTTGCTGTCTCTGACAGAACTGCTGTGTCATCGACAGAACTGCTGTGTCGTCTGCAAAACGCAAGGTTTTTAAATCTTACCCTGAACTTTAATTTCTTCTCCAAATTGCTCCTTGCTTTCCTTTATAGCTTTCTCAATGTACAAATTGAATAGCATTGGAGAAAGGCTACAACCATGTCTTACTCCCTTCCCAACCTCTGCACCCCTTTCATGCCCTACAAATCTGATAACTGCTGTCTGGTTTTTGTACAAGTTGTAAACAACCCTCCGTTCCCTACATTTTACTCCTGCTGATTTCAGAATTTGAAAGAGTGTATTCCAATCAACACTGTCAAATGCTTTTACCAAATCTTCAAAAGCTAGAAATGTTGGTTTGCCTTCCTAAATCTATTTTCTAAGATAAGCCGTAAAATGAGTATTGCCTCCTGTGTTCCTACATTCCTCCTGAATCCAAACTGATCTTTCCTGAGGTCAGCTTCTACCAGCTTTTCCACCTTTATGTAAATAAATCGTGTTAAAGTTTTGCAACCATGACTTATTAAACTGATGGTTCTGAAATTTTCACACATGTCTGCGTATGCTTTCTTTGTTATGTAACCAAAAATAAATAAATACATAAAAATAAAGAATTTTTTCAGATTGTCTGAAGATAATGGATCGATCACAATAATAAAACACCGTGAAATATCAGCACATTGGTATATTTATATAAAATCCATATTTACTTTTCGGAATGTTTTAGACATTTGTATTGCATATGGGACTTAACTACGGGGTCATCAGTCCCTGAACTTACAAACTACTTATGAACTAAGACTAAGGACGGCACAAATATCTATGCCCGAGGGGGGATTCGAACCCCCGACCGTAGTGGCAGTGCAGACCGTGACTGGAGCGACTCAGTCCTCTCGACCACCGCGGCCGGCGCTTGGGTGGTTTGTAAGTGGCGTGATAGCTGAGTTAAAGACGAAGTAGAACATAGATTATAGATCAAGATTTTGTGTTTAAAAAGTGATCTGAAGCTTCCTTCTGATATTGAAGTTTGAAGTGTAGGTTAACAGAGAGTTCGTCTTCGTCTTTTTTTTTTTTTTTTTTTTTTTTTTTTTTTTTTTTTTTTTTTTTTTTTTTTTTTTTTTTTTTTCCTTGCAAGTTAGCGCCGAAGGCACGAATTTTTGGATTTGTGATCGATAGTACATTATAGTGTTGTAATCTGTAATTTACGAGGATAACCACATATTATTTATTATCTACAATACAGCATTATATAAATTCGCTAACACGAGCGTTATTTACATCAGTAGCGCGTAAATTGTCTCCGTGTAGGTTTCAGCGTTATTCAGCCTTTGAACTCCGCGCTTCTTACAGCTAAGGATCATGTGCGACATCCGTCGGCAACATTGTGAAACTTCGGCGTTTCATTGTGCAGCCGGTAGATGGCAAAGGCATAGTGGGAGATTCCCTGCATAGAGAAACAAATGTTGCTTTTCAGTTTAAATATTGATTTATGACTATTGGCAACCACTGGTACAAAACATGGTCATTTAATCCTGCATCTGTGCGTCAACAAGAGTATATCTAGGTGACCAGTTAAGCTGTACATACCTTCTGGATATGTAAACTTCCCTTGGTGTAGATAGTTGAAGTCAATTGTGATTTGCCACATTTTAAAAAAGGAAGATGGAATAAGATTAGAGTGGAACATCTGCTGGACAATGACGTCGTGTTTAGAATATAAGCTTAACACTACAAATGTTTGTAGAGCTTAAGGGACTTAACTACGGGGTCATTAGTCCCTAAACTTACAAATTACTTATGAACGAGACGGCACAAACAACCATGCCCGAGGGGGGATTAGAACTCCCGACCACAGCGGCCGTGACTGGCACGCCGCAGACCGCTCGGCCACCGTGGTCGGCGTTTTGACTTACCGAAGCCTCTTAACACATTTACAAAAGGCTCGACAATTCTTCCAAAGTCGTAGGTGCTCTACATATCCAAAATTGGAAATGTAATGTGGATACCGGCATGTGCTATCATTGAATCATTATTGTATCTAAGCCGCGGCGGAGTGACCGAGCGCATTCCGGCGCTAGTCTCCGATGCGAGAGGCCGTTCCCCGTCGGAGGTTCGAAGCCTCCCTCGGGTATGGATGTCTGTGTTATCTTTAGTATAAGTTAGTTTGTACGTAGTTTGTAAGTTTAGGCACTGATGACCCCCGCATTTATGTCGCATAAGCTTAACACACAAGATTGTCTAAAATTTGTGAGGGTGAAGGTAACATTCAGTTACAACTATCCTTTTACCAATGAAATAGTCCTTTCTTGTCCTATAGATATGCGCCTTAATCATAGCAGAATAACCTGTCTCTTTGAAACCATTGTTTCCCCACTATGTTACTTGACTTTTTGACGTTCAAAATTCAAAACGTTCAAATGTTTGTAGAGTCTATGGGACGTAACTACGGGGTCATCAGTCCCTAAACTTACAAACTACTTATGAACTACTTACGAACTAGGATGGCACAAATATCCATGCCCGAGGGGGGGATTCGAACCCCCGACCGTAGTGGCCGTGCAGACCGTGACTGGAGCGCCTCAGTCTCCTCGGCCACCGCGGCCGGCCGTTCAAAATTACACACACACACATATATAACTTGAACTTGTGTATTACATCTGTGCCAATCTTATTATCTCTTGACATCAATAACATTTAATTAATTAATTACAGAATTTTACCGTTGTAATCTATAGAATAGCAGTTATTCTACTTAATTAATGTACGGTTTAGGAGTGTTCTGAATACTGAAAATGACATTTGACAGAGATCGATACATGTTAAAACTGTAGATAAACTATATTTTTGGCATTTTTAAATAAGTAAATACGATCATTATAAAAAATCTAAGGAAATGAAATTTTGTACAGTTGACTGTCCTGTCGCTATTTACGAAAGGAAGTCCCAAAATGTTTCCTTTGAAGTGACCTTTTGATCATCATGGTGCAGTATGATGGAACAACTTGCTTATTATGAAAGTTTTGAAAATTGATAAAACTTTTAAAACTAAGAAAACTTTATTTTATTCGGTGGTTACTTCAGTTTAAAAGTTATAACAAATAACACTAAAAGTAAAGGCAGAATAAAACATTAAAAATATAATTAAATATCGTCAAAAACTGTTATTAATGGCTTTTCGTGGAGCAGTCACTAACTTTCTAGAGGAAAACAGTTTGAGCAATTCTGATCTACAACTCGAATTATGTAAAAGGCACTCGGTCGATTGCGCAGAACTCTTCTTTATCGACTGTACGCTTGAGCACAGCTGGCATCTGGCGTCGGATTTGAGAAGTTTCTCTACGCTCATCTGATGCATTTGCGCGGGATGTAACGAGTTAATTATTTTGGCCACCGAAACATTTTTAAACAGTCAAACTCAATGTACTCGAAGTCCAATTGTAATAACGTTATGAATTCCACATATATCTAAAGACTGACTTGCATTTTAATCGATGTATTACACAATAATTTAAAATTAGATCACCTGATCGGTTTCAAGCATATCTACTTCTGTGATAATCAAAATTATGGTCCCTACATCTGCTTCTCATGATGAAAAGGACAGAACTCATATAACTTGGCCATATTTATCTGAGTTAAAAATAGTTAATTCTTATTCATTTCGATTTGGAAGTAACGAGTAGTCCTATGATGTTTTAAAATTACTCTTATTATTGGGAAAGTATATGTATAAAGACACCGATAATGCGACAATGTTATTCTTGTTGAATATAATGTTTGCCTTGAGTACACAACACTGTTGTCTCATATGATTCAATCTGTTTCAGCATCTCTGTGTGAACAACAGTGTAGTTTCTTAATTTAAAGCTGTGAAAAATGAGTTGAAGGCATTTTAGAAAAAAATATATAACTGAAAATTAGTCCTACAGTCATTTCAGTAGATTTTTTTTATTACTAGCAGCAGTTCCCGGCTACGCTTCGGCACTTGATTTAAGTTTTTGTTGTAAATGGAATAAAACGATGTTGCTGTTATGATCTTCAGTACGGAGATTGGTTTGCTGCAGCTCTCCACCTTACTCTATCCTTAGCAAGCCTTTTCATGTTCTCATAACGGCAACCCACATCTGATTACTATATTCGTCGCTTTGTAATAAACATAAAATTGACGATATATTTTAACTATTTAATGAAAAACTTCTCTATATAAACAATTACATTTTATTATCCGGATTGTGTGTGTGTTAGAGAGAGAGAGAGAGAGAGAGAGAGAGAGAGAGAGAGAGAGAGAGAGAGAGAGAGAGAGAGAGAGAGACAGAGAGAGAGAGAGAGAACGCGAGAGAGAGAGAGAACGAGAGAAAATATGATATATAATCGAATATATTCTTAAGAGCAAGGCACACGCAGTTGGCCGTGAGAGAAGCAAGAATCTCTAATTCTCCAGTATTTTAAAGTTTATCCTTACCCTTTAGTAAAAGTGAAACTATAGGGTAATTTTATTGGAAATTGTTATGTTTTAATTTGGATTGGCAGTTCAGTAGAGATGAGTAGAATATTAAGGATAAGTTGTGTGTATAATTTTTTCTTTCCAGTCGTAACTCATTAAATTATGTCACAGAAATGTCAAATTTCATATTCTTGGTTAGTTAAGGTATTTGTATGCGTGAGCAGAGAGATGATTTTTTAAGCATGCATTGATATCGTCTGCTGGCGTTGAAACAAAATTTCATTTCCGAGGTACGCTTTGTGCGCCCTCAAGGTAAAAACAAAAATGATCAAGACGGTATTAAGACCTATCGCCCAATGTAAGTCCCTTGATCGTAACTTAATATGTTTTGGAGATTTTGCGGAAAGCACATTGTACACTTACTTTTATAATATATAATGATGATTACCTTGTACATTATAAGATCGGGACGGCTTTCTATCTGTCATCTGTGACCAAACGGTGTTATGTGAAATTTTGTTGACAGAAGCACCATACTTATATTTAAAACGTAATTTTGTTGTGAAGAGATACTCCGTGCGTAATGCGTATACTATTAATTGTTTACGTTTGTGTAGGCGAATATTAAACTATTACTTTCGCGTTCTCATGAACCAAACACAATATATATATATATATATATATATATATATATATATATATATATATATATATTGGAGAGAGTGAGAAATTCAGTTATATAGGGTGTCCCGTCCACCCCTTCTCAAACCAAGAAGTCGTATCAAGTTTACAATGCAATACCTCCTCGTAGTAACTGTAAGGCGTCGATTGGTGCCATTTAAAACTTCCGCTTCCAATCGGTAGTCGGTTATTTGTACCGGAAGTTTTTTTTAATAGGGTACCTTTTCTTACTGATTTAGGCTCTATGCCAAACTGAGAATGATTTGTTTTTTTTTCTTTTATTTATTTATTTATGTTTTCTAAATTGTCATTCTCCACTCTAAAATGTCTTCTGTAGTGTGAGGGCGCCTGGAAGGTGGCATGCTTAGATTATTTGATGTGGTTAGATACTAAAGTCAAGTAAGTTACACACATCGAAGAATGTAATATCTGATAGTACCTAAGCTTACAAACTACTTATGAACTTATACTAAACACTGCACTAACATCCATGCCCGAGGGGGTGGGGGGTGGATTCGAACTCCTGACGGAGAACGGCGTCGCGCATCTTAGCATGCCGCGGGTATCCAAACTCTCCCTAACGATTTCGTTATCAGATGGTTTTCACAATCCATGTTACTGAAAAGCTATCGCAAGACACGCCCTCCAACTAACACTTTCTAGGACGAAGAAAATTTTTATTTCCCGTAATTCTCGTAAATATTCGCCAATTTTAAATATATAAAATTTCTTCGGATTCTACTCATTTACCTGTGTAATGTTCAACACTATAAGACGAGTACTGCAATTATAACTTTACGTTTGACTTGAGGCTGACGGGGGGCACACAACGCCAAATTTTTCTTCCATTAATCGTAAACAGCTACATTAACTCCTTCTAACGACCTTCACGTGTAATTCAAACCTTAACCAAACCCTTTCCTAGACATGTCCAACAAAACGATGAAAGGGAAAAGCAATCAGAACAATATAGTTGTTAATGCGGTCACTCATAAGGAATCTGCTATTTTATTTTAGAAGGAATAGAATTTCAACTTATAGCACACCTTTAAACATTTGATTCATTTACAAATAAATATGCTTAGTATTTGCCTAGAAGCATATAATCGTGCTAAAGTTTAGAAGTGGAACCTATTGGACCAAACTGCAATGATCATCGGTCCCTAAACTTACAAATTACTTAAACTAACTTACAATAAGGACAACACACGCCGATGCCCGAGGGAGGATATTGTTTGGCATCGAAAATCAATTTAAAAGTTAGGAAATATTTTCTGCAGGATTTGTAACGGTGTGAAATATGGAGAATAAAGAGTTTAGACAAAAAGATAAGAATAGCTTTCGAAATATGGTGTTACAGACGAATGCTGAAGATCATGTGGTGTAGATTGCGTAACTGACGAGGATATACTGAACAGAATTGGGGAAAAGCGAGAGATCCGGATTCGAGTCCCAGTCGGGCGCAAATTTTCATCTGTCCCAAAATCTGACGGAAAACCAGTACTAAGCCAAGAGGTGAAAGCTGAACAGTGGAAGGAATATACAGAGGGCCTATACAAAGGAAATAAACTTGAAGGCAGTATTCTAGAAATGGAAGATGAGATACGCGGTACGATACTGCGAGAAGAATTTGGCAGAGCGCTGAAGGATTTTAGTCGAAACAAAGCCCCTGGAGTAGATGATATTCCGTCTGAACTACTGATGTCGTTAGGAGAGCCAGTCATGAAAAAATTGTTCCACCTGGTATGCAAGATGTATCAGACAGGGGAAATACCCTCCGACTTCAAGAAGAAAATAGCAGTTACAATTCCAAAGAAAGGAAGTGCAGACAAATGTGAAAATTACATAACTATTAGTTTAATAAGTTATGGGTGCAAAATACTAACACGAATTATTTACAGACAAATGGAAAAACTTATGGCTAACCGAGCTTGGGGAACATCAGTTTGGATTTAGGAGAAATGTAGGATCGCGGGAGGCAATACTCACATTACGACTTATCTTTGAAGATAGGCTAAGGAAGGGTAAACCTACGTTTTTAGCGTTTGTCGATTTGGAGGAAGCTTTTGACAATGTCGACTGGAATACACTCTTCCAAATTCTGAAGGTAGCAGGGGTAAAATATAGGGAGCGAAGAGTTATATACAACCTATACAAAAACCAGACAGCAGTTATTAGAGTGGAAGGGCAAGAAAGGGACGCAGAGGTTGGGAAGGGAGTAACACAGGGATGTAGCCTTTTCCCAATGTTGTTCAATCTGTACATTGAGTAAGCAGTGAAGGAATGCAAGGAGAAATTTGGAGAGGGAATTAAAGTTCAGGGAGAAGAAATAAAAAATTTACGGTTTGCCGATGACATAGTAATTTTGTAAGAGATTGCAAAGGATATGAAAGAGCAACTGAATGGAATGGACAGTGTCTTGAAATGAAGATATAAAATGAACATTAACAAGTGTAAAATAAGGGTTATGTTCAAATGTTTGTTAAGTTTAAGGGACTTAACTACGGGGTCATGAGTCCCTAAACTTACAAACTACTTATGAACTACTACAACTAAGGACGGCACAAATATCCATGCCCGAGGGGGGATTCGAGCCCCCGACCGTAGTGGCCGTGCAGACCGTGACTGAAGCGCCTCAGTCCTACGGGTAATGGAATGTCAGAAAAACAGGTGATGGTGAAGGAATTAGATTAGGTAATGAGACAATAAAGGTAGTTGATTTTGTTATTTGGGTAGCAAAATAACTTCTGATGACCGAAGTAAAGAAGATATAAAATTCAGAAAGGATATTCGAAGAAAAGCGTTTCTGAAGAAGCGAAACTTGTTAACTTCCAATATTAATTTAAATGTTAGGAAGTCCTTTCTTAAAGCATTTGTTTGGAGTGTAGCATTGTATGGAAGTGAAACGTGGACGATAGGGAGTTCAGACAAAAAAATGATAGAAGCTTTTGAAATGTGGTGCTACTGACGAATGATGAAGGTTAGATGGGTAGATCACGTGACTTATGAGGAGGTGCTTAACTGAATTGGGGAGAATAGGAGTTTCTGGCATATCTTGACTAAGAGAAGGAATAGACTGGAATTGTCAAGTTAGCATTAGAAGGAAGTGTGTGAGGTAAAAATCGTAGAGGGAGACCGAGGGACGAATACAGCAAGCAGATTCAAAAGGATGTAGATTGCCGAACGTATTCTCAGGTGCAGAGAGTTGCACAGGATAGGGTAGCGTGGAGAGCTGCATCAAACCAGTCTGCGGGATAACACCAATAATGCAAAATAAGAGACCATCTTAGAAATTGCAGTTAGTCGACAGATTTCGCGAAATGGGAGTAAATAATCGGCCAATAAATTTCGTTTACAAGATAAATGCATCAAATGTAGAGGCGGCTCATTCAAATAAATACCAGGGAAGTACAATTACGAATGTCTTAAACGGAAAAACATGTATAAAATATTGTGAAGATGAGTACGAAAGACTGTTCAATTAGCAGAACACTTAGAAAATGGAACTATGCCTGCACTGTCCTTGACCTGTCCACCTTTGGAGAATTACTGCGCGGTGTTTGATCCTTATCAGGTGCGATTGACGGCAGGGGAAAACTGCAAAGAAGGGCGGCTCGTTTTGTGTTATTGCCATGTGCTGGAGAGAGTGTTACGAAAATGTTACAAACGTGGGGGAGGGACTCATTACAATGACGCTTTTAGTTGCGGCGAGATCTACTTACGAAATTTTGATGACCATCTATCTTCTCCGAAAGCGAAAATATATTGACTCTCACCTGCGTACAAACACTCGTTCATCACATTAAAATAAATCAAAGATCGAAGAAAGAGATTTAGGTGTTATTCCTTTCCGCACGATCTTTGAGAAGTCGACCGATGAACGTCTTCCATGCAGTCAAATGTGAATTGCAGACTGCATATATATACGTAAAAGAAGAGCAATGTGAATGCTCTTACTTCCAAGAAAGCATCTGTTCTTGATTCATTTTCCCATGCGACACCTTTGTGGTATCGAGTGTACGTAGTTAAAGGTGAGGTTGTTACAGGGACTCAAGGCTCTGCTGAGATGTACAGGCAGCGTGAGTAATGAGGAACTAGATGGGAGATCATTACTCAGTGCGTCTCGCGGTGTGATGTCGGTAGAACAGATCGTCCGGCTCTGTAATTTGAGCGATTAATCTCCCGCTATGGTTGGTCATGTGCCCCACCTACTTCATTCTGGTCCTCCACAACGCGGCAGTCTGTCTGTAGGCTTGAGTAGTCATCCGCTGGGAAATGTTATCCTTTCGTCGAAACGAAGCAGAATCCGATTTGATATTGTTTGCAGCAACAGAAGTTCACAATTAAAATGCATTATTACGGTTCAGATTAATGGATGGTGCTAACTTGCTTAGAGGAATATGACGCGAGGTTCTTTATGTGCATACAGATGGCGTATAAAGCGATATAAAAGTGGTTGGAAATGGAATAATTCCAGTTTCATTATTTTCATGACTCGTCTGACTCATGTTTCGTTTAGAGCCGTGCTGAACACCTTCAGGGTGCACCTACTGGTGCTGAGTCTTCCAGACAGATGAGTTGGACGTCGGATAGCGGTATTAATACAGGTGGAACCGGGAGTACTGCTGGTTCATAGTGTCCAAGGACACAATATTTGGGCCGCGGCGGAGTGGCCAAGCGCATTGAGGTGCTACGTTCCGATGCGTGAGGCCGTTTCCCGTCGGGGGTTCGAATCCCCCCTCGGGCATCGATGTTTGTGTCTTCTTTAGTGTAAGGTACTTCATAAGTAGTTTGTAAGTTTAGGGACTGATAATCCCGCAGTTAAATCCCTCAAGCTTCACAAACATTTTGGAACAATATTTCCGGCGATCATAGCTGTCGCCATCATCAGAACACCTGAGGATGGCGACATGTATGCTTGCCGAAATTGCCCGTTGGGCAATATGAAACGGCAGTAGACCCGTGGACTGTTCGATTAAGAAATACGCCGAACAAACTGAAGAATCAAGGTATAAAGTGGCCAGCACACATAATCTTTGTCAAAGGTAAGACTTAAATACCGATTGACAAGAATCTATATCTATAAACGTGAATGTTTGTTCGGTGTACGTTTATCATGTCTGAACCACAAGACATAAAGAGCTAAAAATTTGTACAGTCAGTAATTACCCGGGGAAGGCTTTAGACACGGTTTTGTGGCGATCGGATAGCAATTTATCTATATATATTAATGTGAATGTCTGTTCGGTGTACGCTAATCACGTCCGAACGACAAGACGCAGAGACTTAAATATTTGTACAGTTACTAATTTCTACCTGAGGAAGGTTTTAGGCACGCTTTTATAGCGATCTGATAGATATATAGTAATTTGAAGAATATAACGCGAAATGCGGAACAATAATTCCTCTTTGAAAATTATATTTAATCTTTGAAAATGGTTTTATTGGTTGCATTGTTGCTTGAGGGTTGATAATGATAAAAAGGTGGAGTATATTGGGATGGAAAGTTATCGGTGTATATAAAATTATACGTGCGTGTGTGCGTTAATATTTCGCTCTGCAGCGAAAAGTACAGAACGCAAACGAATGGTCTGTGTGTAATTGTTGGCCGAAGTCTCCCGTTGTACACCATTGCAGTTCCATGCCGATAACTATAAGGGGGTGGAAGATATGGTAGTTGAAAGTCGTCAAATTATAAAAAAATTCGGACTGAAGGCCAGCGATGACGTTTGCGACTCTATAGCAAGGAGGTTACATACAGCGAAACGTGATGCCACAGACCATATCTTTGGCCTATGCGTGCTACAATGTCTTCAGCTCTTTCTCTGTAAACATAAGCATACGAATAAGGAAATATAAGAATAAATAAATAAAGCAGTAAAACAGAAATTTCTTTTAATACGTCTCTTTAAAAAATCGATTTACGTTTAGCGTATTAGATCAAGTGATTGATCGGTGATATTATTATAATCATTATTGTTGAATTTCGTGAGTGGATTCTGCGAAACGAGTGGATTTTTACGTGTGATTTGATCTACACTACTTACTTTTCTGATAAACGGTAAGTGCATAAACTTCTGCAATCTGATAGGAATATTTTTAAGTTGACTTACAGAATCGCAATGCTTCTCCCACAGAGCCTTCACATCTGACGGAGCACAGGTTGTTAAAATTATTGGGAATAGAAAACCCATTTGATTGGACATCGATATAATAGATGCTTCAGAAAGTGCTGTGTCCAAATGTTGATTAAAATGTTTGTTTCTAAAGAAGATATTGTATTTCATTTAATCCTTAAAAACCAGTCGCATAACACACTACTGAAAGATAGCTTATCTATCATAATCGACCAACACGCGAGCGGAGCCGTGGGTTTAAGCTAGACAAGAATAAAAACATATCTACCTATTCTTTTAGCCACAGTCCATATATCGCCAAGTCTCATGGCTTCTTCTTCTCCTTCCTTTCTGAAAAAAATATCCCCATGCTTATACACGGTGGTCCTAAAATATACGTGAAAAATGAAACGGCTGGTAGCGGGGACCGAAATCAGCAGAATTCGTATAGGAACGTGTGGTCGGTAACGACGCCTTGGCCGGTAGAGAACGTTGAGTGGGTTGTTCACAAGCGCTTCGCTAGCTGGATTCACCATTTCCGCACAGGACGTCTTACCTAAACTTTTGGAAGATGTTCCAGTAGCTGTTGGCAGACGAGTGTGGTTCCAGCACGATGGAGTCTCACTGCACCTGTCTAAACCTCAGGAATCAGCTGGAAGTTGTCTCGGTATGACGGGGCGGACCAGTTCCCTGGCCACCCCGTTCACCTTATTTAACCTACTGGTATTTCTTTCTTTGGTGTCATATTGGATGCCTAGTGTATGAGAGTCCCGTCACGCGTGTCTGTTGCTATTGGGCATGTGGTCTACATGCATGACATCTTTTGTGATGTACACCCACCTATGCACCGTCACTGTGGATCTTGTATCGCTGTTGGTGGGCGCTATTTCGAGCACCTCATATAAACTATTATAAATAATTTGTTGTCTTTAGTTCCTTTTTCGGTTTCCTTTATTTCATACCTCTGTACACACTCTGTTAACTACGAGATCATCAGTCCCTACCGTGACTGGCGCGCCACAGACCGCTTGGCCAACGCGGCCGGCCACATCAGATACATCAGTTTATTACACAACTAAATCCAAGAAGGATTCTACATCTACATATCATTTTCCATTTGCATTGAATTTATGGAATTATGCCATTCATATAACAAAGAGTTGTTTTGAAGCTTTTCTGCCTTGAAAAGAAACGACGGAGGTGTATCCACAAACCGTAACCATCGAATTTGTTTCCTATTTGCTTTTTTCAGATATGACTGTTTCGAATTTTCCCATGTCAAAATTAGCAACTGCAGGACCTAATAGGTTACCCATTGGGATCCCACTGACTTGTTTATAAAACTCATCGTCCCATTGCAGATGATTCTAAATCAGGCAGACCGAAGAAGAGCAATGAAATACCCTGGGATATAAATGATAACTTCGTTAACTGGAATCACAGTGAACAACGACACAGTATCTTCAGGAACCATAGTCCATCAAGTTTCTTGAGGTGACGATAGTCCTTCATGGAAGAGGCAATTTTGCCAGTATATGGTTGTAGACGAGCAGATATCTTGTTATTTCAAATGGTGCGAAATTCATAGCACTAACAATCGGTCTCACAGGAAAATGGATTCACAACTATGACCGATACTTTTAGGCTGGAGGTGTTAGTGCATTGCAGAGTGGTTGGATCATCATTTTTATTCCTTCGATCTGCCAGTTACGCTAATCTGATACGTTGCTTTAACTATTAATAATTTCCACATTTTTAGCCAGACTATAAATCTAGCCTTAAAACAATATCACTACGGTCGGGGGTTCGAATCCCCCTCGGGCATGGATATTTGTGCCGTCCTTAGTTGTAGGTAGTTCATAAGTAGTTTGTCAGTTTAGGGACTGATGACCCCGTAGTTAAGTCCCTTAAGCTTAACAAACATTTGAACATTTGAACATTTAAAACAATATTTTCGTTCTTCATGTACTTGCATGCCGTGCCTGGGCAGAATTTTCTTACTTTTGTTTTCCGCTCCTGTTTAGTGTAATTTACAGAAATTCGTCTTTTAGCATTCTCATTAAGGACCTTACTGTGGTGCGCCCAAATGCCGATAACCTTCATGATCATCATTTAGGTATTATCACACGACTGGAAAAACAATTAATTCATCTTATGGTGTAAACTGGGTTCGACGGTTCTTTCACAATTTAACCATGCCGGCAAACTCCCTTCTTCGCTCTCACATGTTTAAGTTCAACAGGCAGTTCTTAAGTAGATGAAATATTCTGGAGGAACGTACTCATATATGAAAAATATCCTTATTTATGATTTATACTTTATAAATTTTACATACCGAAAAAATATAAATTATGACATGGCATCGAGGATGTTTTCTTGCGGATCCACAGCCTCTTTACATTTAAGAAATGAAAACATTTTTGCAATATTACTGTCTTTCGAATTTTTATTTTGCGCCTAGTTGATTTCGATGAAACACAACTGATACTCAAAACGAGTACGGTTATATATCATATATATCATACACAATATAGATAGCCGGAATATGAGGCCGAGTGTAGAACGATCTTCCTACCGTCTACTTACATTTCGCGTAAAGATCACAAAGCTAAGATAAAATAGGGCTCGTACAGAGGCATATAGACATTTTTTTTCCCCCCGTTCTATTTGGGAATGGAATAGGAAAGAAAATGCCTAGTAGTGGTACAGTGTATCCTCTGCCACGCACCTTACGGTGGATTGCGGAGTATATGTATAGATGTGAAATATACACATGGTAACATATTTTATTCATTATTGGTTACAATTGTAATTTGTGTGTGATATAGTACTATTTTTTGTTGTCTCAACTCTTCAGTTGAGGTTTACATGACGTTTAATTATAGTGAGGCACCGTGGGGCTTCCATAATAGTGAAAAAGTAATTCTCGTTGCGCTCTAATACGGTGTGTGATCACCTCGAACGGCCAGTATTGTTGGACGGACTGTGTAGCATGGACAGTACGAGGTTATCAATCAGGTCTGGAAGGATTCTTCCATGAGTGCAATATCCAGCTCTTCAACTGTTGCGGAACGTGCTGATCTGGCTGCAATGCATCTGGCAAGTGCATTCCAGACATGCTCAATCGGGTTTCAGTTCGGTGAACAAGCCGGCCATACAATTCGTTCAATTCTCAAGTCTCTAAGCTTCAAACAACTCGTCAACCAGTGCAGCTCTGTGGGGACGAGCGTTAACGTCCAACAGAAGGAACCATTCTCCTATGGCACCAGCGTACGGCACAATAAAAAGTCGAAGGTTCTCGTCTCTATATATCTTAGCAGTGAAAGCGCAATTCTGAACGACATAGAGGCCCGTACGTCAATATTACTGCTGCATGCATCAGTCGTCCACCACAGTGATATGGTGAAGCACGTTAGCAGGATTATTCCGAGGGAGGGAATGACGATTGTCCAGCCGAAGACAAAATCTTGACTCATCTGTGAACAGAACGCGGCGCCATTCGTTACAATCCTGGTGTTTCTCTGCCCAGTTTCTGCGGGTACGCGGTGTCGTGGGTTTAATAGGAGGCCACATTCCCGTAGGCTCTTTAGGAGAGTTTGTGCTGATACTGTGCGTCTTGTTGCTGCCTGAAGTGTGGGCTGGAGCTGAGTTGCAGTCAACTTCCTGTCTCGACGGGCAGTTCACCGGAGATAACGATCATGATGTTGATGAGGCCCTGGAGGAGGAATTCCAATAGCGGCAGCCACCTCTCTCTGTGTCTGTCCCACTCCCAACCTTCCTAGGCTCTCCTCGCTATAGCGTCGGGTAAGTCACATTGTTGTTGCATTACACTACCTGCTCATTACACTTTCTCAACCCTATAGTTTTTTTTCTAGTACAGTGCATCAACTTTGTTTTATTACCAGCATCTTGGCTGCCGTAATTTTGTTGTCTCCACTCCGTAGAATTGACAGAAAGATGTCGAAACATTTTAGTTTATTCTGCCAATTTCAGAACCTAGAGATCTTTGCTGATGCTCTAATTGTTTTGGCCAGCGTAGAATTGTGGCCATCCAAAATGAAACCAGAGCCAACGCAGGCAAACGTATTTGTACAAAGATCAGATGACAGAAAACAAAGCCACATTTGAAGTAAGGTAGATGATGAAATCAGTATTGAGTGTTTCGGCCATTCCTGGCTGTAACCACTGCTAGGCTCTTCTGTAGTAAATCAAAGAAGCTATGGATGTGTATTTGGGGTATCGCAGTCCATATTGCATTCACATAGTGGCAGCTTGACCCGGTGTAGCAGCGAGCTACCTGTTCCCCAATTGATTCTGCCGAAGCTGAAAGGTATTAAGTCTATTATCACAACTTTTCAGAACAAGCAAAATACTTTATAGATGTTTCATAACCCAATAAATATAGATTATTATTGCTATCTATGTATATATAACTGAATATTTGTCTGTATGTCCTTTATCTGTTCATAAACCATTCATTCGATTGCAATGAAACTTCGGTGAACTGTTCATCGTACGCCCACAAAGGTTCCTCAACAAAAAAATTAAAATAAAGAGCACTACACATAGCTCAGGAGATATGACGTCATAAATAATGAGTCAATTATTGGAGACTGGAAGTAGTTAGGCACCTGCAACAAAGTTGGCATGTAATTTCGGACGTTTATGAAGCATTTTCTAACCGACCCCTCCCCCTCCACCAAAAAATGATGAAACGAAAAGAAGTCTACCGCTCACAACAGTTTCGCTATAGATGCACTAAAACTGTCGCATCAGGCATGAACTTGTATCAAATAAGGTTATCATTATTAGCATTATAGATTTGCATGTTACTATTTATTTTTGTCTGCAAATTTACTTTAATTCTCTTGCATCCAAAATTTAGCAATCTGTTTTCTTAATCTCTATCTATATAAAAGCGAAAGGACACTCACGCACTCACTGACTTAACACGAAATCTTGAAAACTATGAAGCTGAAATTTCGCAGGAATATAGTTTATAGGTAGAAAACGTCAGCGAAAAAGTATTTTGTGATAGGTGCATGGCGGAGCATACTTCTCCTACAGACACACGAAATCTACAGTTTCATTCCGATTTTCACGAATTTCACACGTTTGACCTTCAAAACAAAAGGAACGTCACCGTCTACCTTAAGTTCCATACGGTGCATGGGGGAGGGTACTCTGCAACATAAAAATGGATCCCTAAATTAAATACCTTGGTCGCGCCATAACTTGAGAACCGATTTCACAGATCATTTTTTTTTTCTAACAAGTGTTGTATGAAATAAAACTGGAATTTTTGAGAACAACAAAGTGCGTTTTTCAATATGACTTTGCGCTTCTATGGCACAGAAATCTATAGTTTTGTTCCGATATTGATGAACTTTTGCACACTTAAAAACAAGAGGAATGTCACTGTCTGTAGAAAATTTCGTTCGGTGCGTGGTGGAGTCTACATAACTTACGGAATTTTACAAAACGCAAAGTTTTGCTCCAGTCTTTATGAATGTTTGCACCCATTACATTTAAACCAAGAGGAAGATCACTGGGTAGATAAATGTTTGTGTGGTACAAGACAGAGGGTACCATGTAGAAAAATTTGCCGAGAGAGGCAAAGGTGGAAACGAACAGAGAGAGGAGAGAGAAAGAGGTGGATGCAGGGAGAGGGGGAAGGGGATGTGGACTACGACAGTGTAGGATAAATAAACACCAGGGAAACGCCGGGTTTTCAGTTAGTTAACAACGTATCAGAATGTAAAGTTTGTTAGTGAAAATACAAGCTGAAGTTTTTATGTGCATTTAGTTTTGGTTTTTGAAAGTGGAATTAATGCATTTCAACCCCGCGATTACTAGTAAATTCGGGAGCAATATAGAATAATAAATTTTACAAGCTGCATTGATATCATGTCTTTATTAACTGTACATTAATGGACAACAGCGTTGTTATTTACAAAATGTATTATTATTATTATTAGTATGACTGAATGTAATTTAAATACATGAAGAACCGTGTGGCAGTAGTCGAGTGGTCTGGAGCGCCACATTGTGGATCGCGCGGCCTCCCGCGTCGGAGGTTCGAATCTTCCCTAGGGCATGGATGTGTGTGTTGTCCTTAGGTTACTTTAACTTAGTTTAATTATCAATTTAATACAAATAAACAATCCCTGAGACGGGTGTACGTCTCGAATATGTCAAAGACAACAATGATAAATCGGGAGCATAGAATTAAAACTTGTAATGCGGCCGGGAATCGAACCCGGACCTCCATGCTTATTAGGCAGACGTCCAACCGTTAAACCACCACATCAATAAAGATTAAGGCGCCTCGGAATAGTATAAGTACGATTACCCTCCACGTCACAAACTTTAATTCAGCTTTTGTGTTCCAAAGATAATTGCCACTACTGCCAAGGCTCTCCATGCAGCGGAATAGCACCTCGGCAACGGACATATTGGAACAATCCTGTTATTGAATGGAGGTCCGGGATCGATTCCCGGCCGCATCACAAATTTTAATTCTATGCTTCAGATTTATCATTTGTTTAATTAGTTTGTAAGACTAGGGACTGATGACCAACGTCGTTTGGTCCCATAGGATTAAAACAAAATCATGAAGAAACAAACAAACACTCAACTACTCAACTTGTTAGCGATGAACAGATGCATAGGAAGTATTTGTTGCTGGCCATTTTAAGAATGAAATCGTAAAATTTCGTCGAGTCCGGAGGCACATATTTTACTAATTAAAATATTACAGTCTAGACAGAAAGTTGATCTTTTTATTGGCAACCGGTTTCGGTCCTACAGGAGTATCATCAGGCCTTTGGCACCTTCTTGACGGACGGTGCCGGTGACCGGAGAAGGCGTCAACAGCTGCCAATAAAAAGATAAACTTGCTATCTAGACTGTAATATTTTATTATTTACCATTTTAAGATCGCTGTTTTCCTAAATTGCCTTCAAAAATTACATATGTTACAATTTTTGCTGTGTCCCGCATCTCTTTGAAGTTCATGGGAAACTTTTCTTTGTACGCCTTTCCAGACGGCAAGGTAAGACAAGGTAGTGACCTTTTCTTGCCCAGATGAAAAAATCTGTGTTAACGGAGTGTTAATGTGAACAATGTTCAGCCTCTCAAATCGTGTTGTTCCTGTGCTTGAAGTGCTTGATATTTTTCGAGAAAACGCTTGCTTCTTGTCTCTCAGTTTCTCTAGATGTAACAGTCTTCTTGAAATCACACGGCCGTCATTTTTTGAAACTGACAATTTCAACATACTCTGCTACATAGACTTCCATGGCACGGAGCTGTAAATAAATAATTCCGTGAATTAATACGTTTTTGTTTCGAATGCATTACATGCAGCACAGTTTAATGTGTAAACGGAAGGATGACTTAATTTTTTTTGAGTGCTGTTTATTGCATCTTGTTCAAGAAATGCTCGATATTCAACAAAACAAAATATGCACATTTGGAAATAATGTCTTTCAACCTCGATCGATTCATTTGTCGACCAGACATTTTCAACAGGCGAGAGATCTGGTCAATAGGCCAAGGGAGGAAAGCAATACGATGTCCGACGAATAAGTCCTGAACATTAAATGTCACTTGTGCTCGCGCATTATTCTGTTGCATTGTCGGCAAGATACAAAGGTATGTTAGGACAAAAGCCACTAACACGTCATAGATGTAAAGGCAGGTCCACATGCAACGATCTGTCTGCGAAATATCTGTGGAAATGTCTGTGCACACCAATCGTTCGTGCGGACGGGTATTTTGATTGCTGCAAATTCTCCCGCTCGCCATCTGTCGGTTTAGAAGAACACTTCAGCAGTACAGACTACAGTCCCACTGAGTGGCAAGCTAATATGCTCTTTTCCAAAGTATATATGTGTCTTGATCAGTGACAGAGGAAATTGTGTTATGGTAGCTTTTTTTTAAAAAAAAAAAAAAAAAAAAAAAAAAAAAAAAACCACACGCCAGATATGGAAAATCCGGACGTAATAATCTAGGCAGTGGCTATCAGAATACCGAAGACTTGGTCTGTAAATTTCGTATCCTCGTACATCAGAGCGAAGAGTTTTTGAAGGTTTCTAAAATTCTTTATGATGCAAAGTTCCGAACAAATTTTATTTATTTATTATTTTAATTACAGATTATATGTTAGCAGCTGAATCAACGAATCTCTCTTTGAGAGAATTCTAGGCCAACGCAGCTGTTTGCTTTGTGTCTGTCACTACATTCTTCACTTTTTTATTACTATAAACATGTACGCTTCAATCAATCAATAAATTCGGCAGTGAATTCCCCAGATCATTGACGTATATCAGCCATTCTCGTTCATTTGCACACACACACACACACACACACACACACACACACACGACGAAAAAGGCTACACTGACACAAATCTGCAGCGATCTCCTGTCCACACGTTATAACTTCTCTGCGCAGCTGTCGTTTGAACCCACAGATTTTAGAAATTTTTCTCAAACCTCCAACTACAACTTCCAGGTTTGCGCACATCTCATATTTGCGCAAATCTGCTGTCCACACGCAAGGATTTGCGAGATGTGCGCAGAAATTTGTGTAGAAAGATCGTTGCGGATGGAGCTGCCTGAATGCTGACTGGTTTGTGTACCGGCAATTCGTAGTAGGGGATATGGCGAGGGAGGGAGTAGTGGAGGGGGGAGGATCAGAATCCAATATGACCACAATGCATGATTCCGTGTGCAGAGAAGTCTCGAATTCTAAACCGAACATCGTGCTGTTGCAGGCAGAATTAGTACTGGAACGACATTGTTTTTACCGACTGATCTCCATTCTGCCAGCAGCACCACGATGCTAGGATTAGTCTTGAGACACCCTGGTGACAGGCCGTTGCTTCGTAATACTGGCCTTGCAGTCTTGGTTTGGAGTGGTATTGAATTCCATTCACCTCCGGTCCAGGTAGAGGCCAGTAAAATTAGCTCCAAAAAGCAGGTTGCCTTCCAAAATTATTGGAAATTGGGAGACTGTTTTAATCACTCAAGTAAGCCTCTGGTATGAATAATCTGAGTTTGCCCCGATTTCTGAGTGGAGCTTCAGCTGTGATGCCAAGAAAACCACCGAAATTTCTGACTTTTTCTAGGTCCTTTTTTTTTCAAATTAGTCGAAACCTAAGCGTTTAATCGAAAACGCAAAGGTTACAAAAACTGTAGAGCATTAAATTCCGCATCGATTGAGTATCAAAACGTAGCTATTTGATTAAATGTTATTAGAGAAATTCTACGTAAAATGTTGACAATATTTCACACGTACCGAAAAACACTAACGTTGTCGGTATAAGACGTGCAGCATTTGGAATTGGCTTGTTTGACACAAAATTTTACAGGATATAAATTGTAGAGCATATAATTATATTTTTAAATGTCAATGAAACCACCCAAAAAACCTTGCTGGTAAGTAAATGGTACCGTTATTCACTTACATGTGAATCACATGTTAACGCTCAACGTCGTATTTCAATATTTCTGTTCAATGATTACTTACAGAATAGCGTTCCACAAAAAGTCCAATGAAGGACGTCAGCACTATTTTGAGTACGAGCTAGCTCCATATCCTCTAGCTTTGTTTGACAACGTAAGTAATCGGACAACACAAAAGTCTGTGATTTACACGTTATTGGATCCATCTAAACATCCAATTTCCATCGGAAACGCAGAGTTCGTTGTAGATGGAGGATTTCTGTTGCATAGAGTGGCATGGGGAGCGAATTAAGTTTTTTCTTCCATAACTGCGAAGTATGTAGTTACTTCAAGTGTGGGTATAGCAGGAAGATAAAGATCGTGTTTGATTGCTGCTCTGCTATTAAAAGTAACAGAAACACGAAATCAGCTGAGCGGCTACGCAGTGCCACTAAAAGATCTACACCAACTGCTACGTTCAATGAATCAACGTCAGTAGCCATGGGGAAAGAAATGTTCAAATGTTTGTAGAGCTTAAGGGACTTAACTGCGGGTTATCAGTCCCTAAACATACAAACTACTTATGAACTACCTTATACTAAAGACAGCACAAAAAACCATGCCCAAAGGGGGATTCGAACCCCCAATGGGAAACGACCTCGCGCATCGTAGCATAGCGCCTCAATGCGCTCGGCTGCTCCGCCGCGACATGGGATAAGACTTATTATTTCTGGCCAACGACCAAAATAATTTCTTTGCTAACTGAACAACTTGTAAGTGAGCACTTCAATGTCAAGCAAGCAGCTGAGGACACCGATACTCTAATAGTAACTGCAGCTGTTGAATTTGCGAAGCACTCTGTCTGTGTTGTTGTCGTTGGCGAAGACACCGACCTCCTAGTGATACTAACATCTTCAGCCTTCATGTTTCTAATTAAAACAGGCAGAGGCAGACAAGACGACGTAATTTACAGTCCCCTAAATTTCATAGTTTTCCCTAACAGTAAAGGACAACATTCTGTTTTTACAAGCTTTCAGCGGTTGCGATACGACTTCGTCGTTTTTCGGCACAGGAAAAGTGAAACTCTGAAGGAACTGGAAACGAACACCAAAAGGCAACAGAGCTATTCGTCAATTCCAGTGCTACTGTTGACGAGATTGATGAAACTGGACAGAAGTTTATTTGGTCCTGTACTGCGGGGATGAAACAAAGCCATTAAATGTGCTTCGCTACTTAAATTTTGAAAAATCTGTATCAAAGATTTCATTCAAACTCGTCTTTTTGATTCCTACAGAAGCATCTGTTCTACAGCATTCCCTAACACCGTATTTTCAGGTGCAAGCTTGCAAAAACAACCTTATAAATCCTCTGGGGTTGGAAGGCTTCAAAAGTGGGTCTCTTGCCAATTCGCACTACTAAGGAGACACCACCTGCGGAACAGTTGACAACCACTCACTGCACATGCGGTACAGGGTGCCATGGAAGCTGTTCCTGCAGGAAAAACGGCTGGAAACTATGCAGAGGCCAATCCTGCACCAATGGTATCTGACATCCCTGTTACTGACATTCAATACAGTGACACAGAAGATGACATTTCAGAATAAGGAATTAGAGATTCCACAGAGGACATTAATACGGAAGAAATGGAAGAGTTACAGTTAATGTCTTTTGGACCCTCCTCTTCCGGACGAGTAAAGGTGTGACAGTCTAAAATTAAGAAAAAAAAATCGAGTTATACACAGTGAAATATCAATCTATTACTCTGTACTTCGTGCTTTATATAATCACATGTATCTCACTTTAGTGTTAATTGAATGAAGTTCCTTTGTTCATAATTAAAAAACTATAAACATTATGCATATTTACTAATACCCTTTTTTTCCTTTGTGTAGTATTATCCCTGCTAATTTCATATTTTCCAAAACTAATTTATTGATATCAAGTGAATTTCGTTTTGTTTATCCGTAAAATGAAATAAATAAAAGTGTGAATATTAGAAAAATCCACTGAATGGGAAGCAGAAAGCTTACGTTTGTCATTCACAGTAGATGTAATTGAATAACGGCGAGTTTTACTGATCAGCAAGGTGTTTCGTAAATTTCATTGACATTTGAAAAACAAAATTTGATGCTGTATACCTTTTCTCTTTCAAAATTTGCGTCAAAGAAACCAATTCCGAAATGCTACACGTCTTATACCGACGATGTTAGTGTTTTTCGGTAAGTGTGAAAATTGTCAATCTTTGACACAGAATTTCTCTACTAAAATTTCATTCAATAGCTACGATTTGGTACTCAATCGATGCAGAATTTAATGCTCTACAGTTTTTGTAACATTAGCTTTTTCGATTAAACGCTTCGTTTTCGAGGAATTTGAAAGAAGAAAAAACTAGCAAGAGTCAGAAATTTCGGTGGTTTTCTTTTCATCACAGCTGAAGCTCCATTCTGAAATCGGGACAAACTCAGGTTTTTCATACCAGATGCTTATGTGACTGATAAAAGAGTTTCCAGATTTCCACTAATTTTTGGAAGGCAGATTCCTAATTTTACTGACCTAGTACGCATAGCCATTGCGTTAATCAGCCAACGCTGTGTCTCTGAAATGTTGGAGACTGTGGTCCTTACACACCTGAGCCTACCGACAGCCACATTCCAACAGGATAACGCGCGACCACACGTGGCAAGTGATGTTCAAGACTCACTCGTCGACCATTGGATTGCTTTGCTGCCTTTGCCTCCCATTTCCCTCAGTCTGTCGCCTATAGAAAACGGCGATTGCGCTACAACTGGACCGGGATACGCCACCCGCTGCTATACACCAACGACACATCCAAAGCCTCTTTGATTTAATGCAGAGGCGACTAAGAGCAGTCGTATCCATCTAAGTTGCAAAAATCGATAGCGATTTCATAGTCTTCCTCTCTTCACATTGGTATGTGTTTTTAGTGATCTTTGAATCATGTATTATCTTCCAGACAACTTTGGTTGAAATACGAAGCCGGGTTGATAAGAAAAGTAAAAATAGAATAAATATTATTTTAAAGGCGCAAACTGACTTTATTTCTCGACATAGTCTCCTTGCAAAGTTACACACTTGGTCCAGCGGTTTCCAATTTTGTTTCAACCAATCGACGAAGTAGGCTTTATTAAACTCTGCAAAATAAACTGTCACAGCGGCGGAAACTTCACCATTCGATGAATTTTTTTTTCAACCAAGCCGTTTTGAAGTTTGGTAATAACAAGAAGTCACTCGGAGCCATGTCTGGTAAATAGGGTGAGTGAGGAACAAATTCTAATCCCAAGTCGTGCACTTTTTCACTGCGACGGCTGCTGTGCGGGTTGGAGCACTGTCCTGATGAAACAGCACTTTGTTCCTTGCCAATCTTGGACGGTTTTCAATTACTTCCTGTTTCAAACGATCCAGCATAGCAGCGTAATAGGGGCCAATTATGGTTCTGCCTTTTTCCAAATAATCTATCAGGATTATACCCTGGGAATCCCAAAAGACAGTGGCCATCATCTTTCCAGCTGACAAAATTATCTTCGCCTTCTTCGGTGCACTCTCCCCACTCTTCGCCCATTGCTTGGACTGTTGTTTCGTCTCTGGAGTGTGAAGGTGGATCAAGGTATCATCCACAGTTACGAATCTGCGCAAAAAGTCCTGTGAATGGCGCCTGAACAATGTGAGGTTCTGACCAGAAATGTTCGTTTCCGTTTTTGGTCCAAAGTGAGCAGGCACGCCACCCATCGCGCATAGAGCTTCTTCGTGGCCGGTTTTTCATGGAAGATGTAATGCATTCATTCATTTGAGATGCCTCCAATGTTAGCTACCTCATGAACTTTTAATCTTCGATCTTCCATTACCATATCATGCACCTTATCGATGGTTTTACTGTGTGGTGACTTCAACAGGCCGACCACCTTTAAACTCATTGATCCAAATGTTGGTGCAGAACCCACAAGGGCCTCATCCAACTTGGATTTGACCTGTGCAGCTGTCCAATCCTTCAAATGAAAATGTCTATTCATAGCACGAGATTAGTTTTTCTCCATCCTAAGGAACTAAATACGCAGTTAACACTTCCGCTGTCAGCCAACAATCAACTAATAACAGCTGCCGTTTGAAACTTACTGTAATATCCGTCGAAATATCAGGCTTACCAACAGTAATAAGGGTTCCAAAATTTTCCCGCTCTTTCATACAAATTTACCAGACTTATCAAACCACCGTCCTATCTCCACTGTTTCTTAGCGTTGTATTTTTGTTGGACAGCAGTATAGAATTATAGCTGCTCGTGCGAAAAGAAAATGTTCAAATGTTTGTAACCTATTGGACCGAACAGCTATGGTCATCAGTCCCTAGACTTACAAACTACTGAAACTAACTTACACTAAGGACAACACACTCACACACACACACACACACACACACACACACACACACACACACATGTGTGCGAGGATTCGAACGTCCGGCGAGATCGGCCGCCAACTGCCTAGCACGACGCCTTTTTTTGTTTTATTCTTTTTTTGTTTCTATTTTCTTCCTTTTTTATTTGAAAAAAGGATGGAAACTGAAAAAAATTACTTGCAATCACTACTTTTACCCTAGATAAAAAAAATAAATGACGAACCACATCACTTCAGGCATTTGCTCGTATCTTATCCTAGGCCTAGTGCAGCTAATCCATTTCTATTAAGGGGTCAGAAAGGGTAAAACAAAAAGCTTTCAGGGGAGCTATGAAAATTAAGTGTAATTATATATATATATATATATATATATATATCTGTTCAGAAGCAAAATTAAGGATCGTCTAATTCATTGTAGGAACACCCAAACTCCGGGATTTGTTACGAAAAATACTGTAAAGAGAATGTGAGAAATTTTTTAGTATTGTGGATTGCGGACATCTGTGGAATGTCGTTCAACCAGAAATTTCCTCTCTATCAGCAACTAAATAGTTAACTGCGCGACTACAATTCCATTTCACAGCGTTTGTCTTGGTTTGTGGGTAATGTCCTGAGTTTGGAAAGAGCTACATCACAGGTGGCACGCATTGTTGTATCTGCGAGGTGAATTCTGTCAAATCGTGACTGGTACACGTATTTCCCATTGACAGCAAGGTATCATGTTGACTGAGCATCAGTGGCAAGATAAGAAGCACCCAACGATCGCCAGACGTCACTCCAGTTGACGCTGGGGTGCTTCTCCTCAATCACATTTAGTGGAGTGTTCTTCTGAGGAAGCCGATAGATCGCCTTGGTAGACATCAAGCGTGTTCGTAGTATGGCAGTATAGCTCAGTTCTAGGAAAAAGCGATGGAAGTAAAAGCATGGCGACGGGACATCTGAAAGCATGGTAGGAGCAGAAAGTGTGTGTGTGTGTGAGAGAGAGAGAGAGAGAGAGAGAGAACGATGCGAGAGCCTACAGCAGCAGGCTGGTGAGGCGTGGGGCATCACGGCGCCACAGTACCACTTGAGAGCTGATGAAAAGGGCTGTCACTATGTCAGTCATACGGCACAGGCCAACGCCTTACAACATGCAGCCGTACTGCGCGGCCAGCAGAAACTAGTTTGTGAAGCGGAGGATTTATGCCATCAGGTTTGCATAGAAGATTAAATGTATGAAGACATAAGATGCATGAAATGAATAATGTCGTCCAATGGTGAAGAATCGTGTGAATGAGTTCTGTTCCAGTGTCCGGAAACAGTGACATGACATTAAAATAGGGAACATTTTCGTAAATTTGGACTAATACACACCACTGAGGTGGTACAATTCATCACTCATTGGTACAAATTATAATTCCCGACGCATACCCAATGCAAAGTTTTGTAAAATTGTGTGTGACGTTTAACTTTTCTTATAATTATTTACTCTAATAGGGTACAGGATGACGAATACAAAATTTCTAGTTGGTGTGAAGAATGACAGCTAGTTCTCAATGTAGAGAAATGTGAGGTGATGCACATGCCCCTCAGGGGCTCAGCATTAATTTGCTGAGTACGGGCTTGGCAAACCCGGGTCCTGAGCTGTGGGCTGTGTCGCGCCAACAGTCCGCTACACCGTAAGCTCTGTGCGTGCTTCAACGACCATCGTTCGGTGCGACGGTGGAACGTTGTACGTTTCAGAGCCCGGGGATCTTGGCTTAATCGCCCGGGTCGCGAGGACGGTACAAACCTCTCTAAAAAAAACCTCAATCTCAAGGTGTGCTACGTGCCGAGGAGATGCATGGTTGTTGAGGTTGAACAGCCGCTAGCGAGCAACCTCTGAGGAACCTGCCGCACCTCAGTTGTACAAGGCTTACCCAGGCAAGTGGGGCTCTGCCTGGGTGGACCTTTAGATCCCTAGCTGCTCGTGGGACCAAGATTAAGCGAGCAATAAACTCTGCCAATGGCGTCTCTAAGCGAGGAAGAACAAATTTCAATGCCACGAAGTATGACCCCCGATCGTTTCCTTCCCTTGGTACATCACGGGAAGAACATCGGGCTAAAGACAGGGACGAGTTATACTCTCCAAAGTATCTAGTATGTAGCAGAACAGATGGGGAAAGCTTTATGACGACAAAACCTCTTTTCTTTGTCGAAAATTTAGTCGCGAAGTCCCGCGAAGTCGCGGGAATGTCGAAGATGAGGAGTGGTTCAGTGCTGATAAAAGCTGCATCATCCGCTCAGTCAAAAGCATTGCTTGCTTGCGACAAGCTGGGTGATGTCCCTGTCAGCATAACACCCCACAAATCGCTGAACATGGTCAAGGGTCTGATTTACCACAGAGACCTCCTCCTACAGTCTGATGACGAGTTACGCGCCAACTTAGAACGACGGGGCGTCCACTTTGTCCGGCGCGTGTATAGGGGTTCGAAGGATTGTAAGGTTGCCACCGGTGCTTTCATCTTGGCCTTTGAGGGCGATACGTTGCCCGATAAGGTCAAGGTCATGATTTACCGGTGTGATGTAAAGCCTTACATTCCTCCTCCAATGCGATGCTTTAAATGTTGGAAATTTGGGCATATGTCATCTCGCTGCACCTCTAGCCCCACATGTAGGGAATGCGGGCGTCCAGCCCATCCGGACGCTCCGTGTACTCCCCCGCCAATATGTGTCAACTGTGGGCAGCATCATCCACCCTGTTCATCAGACTGTACCATTTTCCGGAAAGAACGTAAAATAATGGAAATTAAGACTCTGGACAGACTGACATACACCGAGGCGAGGAAAAAGTATGAACGAATCCACCCCGTACCACAGACTGCTTCATATGCGACAGTTACGTCGTCGTCAGCTACCCTGGCGTCGATGGCACCAACGGTGCAACCATTTTCTGTGGGCCCTAAGGGCCATCAACCTCAGTCTGCCTCCTCGAAGGTTGGGGGGCCTCCATCCATTGCCCCACCAGTACCATTGGTGGGGGCAACCTCACCCCCACCATCGGGGACAGAAGTCCCCATTCCCGTGCCAGAGAAGCAGCAGCCTTCCCTGGCCCCTCTCGCTAGGGAGAAGTCCGTTGGGACGCTCCCTTCTTCGTTTTTGAAAACTAGACCGGAGGATCCAAGCCGTCCATTGGGAGATGCAGACACCACTGGTCGCAGGGCTTCCCGATCCTCATCAGCTCCTGAAAATTCAGAGAAGCCCTCCCAGCGGTCTAAACCGAAAGAACAGCGGGAGGAGAAACAAAAGAAAAAGAGATCTAAGAAAAAATCTCTTCCGACGGCACTCCCGCCGTCGGTTTCTCAAACTTCCGATTCTGACGATGGGTTGGAGATGCTAGCATCCGCTGAGGACCTAGCACTCACAGACCTTCCAGAATCAATGGACATAGATGCCACACTCACTAAGGCGGCGGCAACAGGTGATACTAAGGGGTAAACGAAATGTCCGCGACGTTCATGGCATCCCAGTACGCCAACAGCAATATCCTCCAGTGGAATTGCGGTGGTTATTTCCACCGTCTCGCTGAACTGCACCATTTATTGAGCCAATTCCCTGTGTTGTGTGTAGCACTCCAGGAAACTTGGTTTCCTGTTCAGCGGATCCCCGCCCTTCGTGGTTACCGGGGCTATTATAAAAATCGTGCAGTCTATGACAGAATTTCCGGAGGTGTTTGCATCTTTGTTCGCGCCAATGTTCCCAGTGCACCGGTACCACTAAACACTGCACTCGAGGCAGTGGCTGTGAGGATTCGGGCAGGACAGGAGATTACTATCTGCTCTTTGTACCTCCCTCCAGACAAGGCAGTGTCTTATGCGGAACTCGCCGCCTTGGTTGCTCAACTCCCATCGCCGTACCTGCTGCTGGGGGACTTTAATGCCCACAACCCCTTGTGGGGTGGAAATGATATTACGGCCCGTGGTAGAGACGTGGAGTACCTCCTGGCGCAGCTAAATATTGGTCTGCTTAACAACGGAGCTGCCACTCACTTCAGCTTGGCCCATGGCACTTACTCAGCCATAGATCTGTCGCTCTGCAGTCCCAGCCTACTTCCACATTTAACTTGGAGGGCCCACGATGACCTTTGTGGAAGCGACCACTTCCCTATCATACTGTCGCTCCCACAGTCATCACGTGCAAGCTACCTGCCCCGATGGTTACTCCATCGGGCAAACTGGCCGGCCTACACCTCGGCTGTTACAGCAACTTCTCCAGTCCCAGAAGATGTTGAATTGGCTGTCGATCAAGTTACTAGGGCCATTGTTTTCGCTGCTGAAGCCACAGTCCCGAAATACTCTGGTTTTCCCCGTAGTAAATCGGTGCCCTGGTGGACACCAGAAATTGCTGGGGCTATCAGGGAGCGTCGTCGAGCGCTCCAACGCCACCGCCGCCATCCTTCATTGGAGCACTTGATTGCTTTTAAACGGCTCCGTGCCCAAGCTCGTCGGCTTATAAAGCAAAGCAAGCGAGATTGCTGGGAGAGGTATGTAGCCACTATTGGCTCCCGGGCCTCCCCAACGGAGGTGTGGAAGCAGGTTAGGCGCCTTTTCGGGCATCGTCCACTGACAGGAATCCCCAGTCTCTACATTCGGGGTACCCTGTCCACAGACCCAGCTGCTATTGCGCAGTACATGGCAGAACATTATGCTAGCAACTCAGCATCTACATCTTACAGTGCGGACTTCCGCGCCACAAAGAGCGTGTTGAACAGCGGCAGTTTTCATTTCACACGCGCCGCCAGGAAAAATACAATTTGCCATTCAGCGAGTGGAAGTTTGAGAGTGCCCTAGCGGCATGTCCTGACACTTCCCCAGGACCAGACAGCGTCCACGTCCAGTTTGTCCAACACCTGCCTGCGGCTTTTCAATGACGACTTCTCACCCTATACAACAATCTGTGGGTGAAGGGTGCTTTCCCATCCCAATGGCGGGATAGCATCATTATTCCGGTGATGAAACCTGGTACTGATCCGCAGGTGGCTGAGAGCTATCGCCCAACAAGTCTCACCAACGTTCTGTGCAAGATCTTCGAACGTATGGTGAGCCGGTGGCTCATGTGGCTTCTTGAAGACCGGGGACTCCTCGTCCCCCAACCAGGGGGCTTCCGCCATGGCCGCTCTGCAATAGATAATTTAGTGTCGCTGGAGTCGGCCATCCGCACTGCTTTCACCAGGCGTGAGCACATAGTAGCGGTCTTCTTCGATCTTCGCAAGGCGTACGACACCACCTGGTGCCACCATATACTGGCTACGCTGTATGACTGGGGCTTACGTGGTCCCCTACCAATGTTCATACAGAATTTTCTATCACTCCGTACTTTCCGATTTAGGGTCGGTACCTCCCTCAGTAATCGTCATAACCAAGAGAACGGGGTCCCCCAGGGCTCCGTTCTCAGTGTACCTTTATTTTTAGTTGCCATAAACGGGGGTCATCGGTCTGTTCGTCCTTGTTTGCCGATGACTTCTGTCTATACTACAGTTCTGCTAACATTGGTGTCATTGAAAGACGACTGCAAGGAGCCATTCAAAAGGCACAATCATGGGCCTCAGCGCACCGCTTCACATTCTCAGCATCCAAAACCCAAGTGTTGCACTTTTCTCGTCGTCGGGTCGTTCATCCTGACCCGGAACTCTACCTTGCTGACGAACAGCTTCATGTCGCAGAAACGCATCGGTTTCTTGGCATGCTGTTCGACAACCGACTGACTTGGGGACCACACCTCCGTCAGTTGAAGCGAAAATGCTGGCGGCATCTAAATATATTGCGCTGTCTCGGCCACACTGCCTGGGGAGCTGGCCGTCAAACTCTGCTGCATCTCTTTAAGGCCCTAATATTATCACGCTTGGATTATGGGTCCCAGGTGTATGACTCTGCGGCGCCTTCAGCATTGCGGACCTTGGATCCCATTCTTCACAGTGGTGTTCGTCTTGCAACAGGGGCTTTCCGCACCAGCCCTGTGCCAAGTCTCGTCGCTGAAGCTGGCATCCCTCCCTTGAGGTTTCGCCGGCAACAGTTATTAGCTTCCTACGCCGTCCACGTTCATGCTTCGCCTCATCATCCTAATCGCAGGCTTTTGTTTCCAACTACCTCCCTTCCCTCTCCAGACCGTCGACCCCGATGAGGACTGCCAATCGCGGTTCGGGTACATACTCTCCTTTCCTCACTAGAGTCCTTCCCCCTACCTCCCGCATTCTCCTGCCAATCTCATATACCTCCTTGGTCCATCCCTCGCCTACAACTTCACCTGCAATTGTCCTGCGATCCAAAGACGACGGTTTCACCACATATACTTCATCAACAGTTTCTGGAGATCCTTGGTACGTTCCGCGATGCAGAAGTCATCTATACTGATGGCTCCCAGGTCGAAGGCAGAGTGGGTTACGCCTATGTTCATGGCGACCACATTGAACAACGCTCCCTTCTTCCTGGCTGCACCGTCTTTACTGCTGAACTGATCGCTGTACTTCGTGCTCTCGACCACCTTCGCACATGCCCGCGGAAGTCATATGTCATTTGCAGTGACTCCCTGAGTGGCCTACAAGCTCTCGACCAATGTTTCCCCAAACATCATCTGGTGCAACACATCCATGAGTCTGTGTTCAGTCTCGGCGTGTCTGGCCGTTCGGTGGCTTTCGTCTGGACCCCGGGCCACATAAGCATTCCAGGGAATGAACGAGCTGATCGGCTGGCCAAGCAGGCCATCGCCTTGGAGCGTCTGGATATTGGTACCCCAGAAAGGGACATCCGTTTGGGTCTGCGCCACAAGATATCTATGGCTTGGAACTCAGAATGGTTGACATTAAGCATGCCCAACAAGCTCCGTGCGATCAAGTCTTCGACAGCAGCTTGGAAAACGGCTCTTAGGCCATCTCGAAGGGACTCAGTCATCCTCTGTCGCCTGCGTATAGGCCATACATGGCTCATGCACGGCCATCTCTTACGCCGAGAGGACCCGCCAAACTGCCATTGTGGCGCTCTGCTGACTGTGGTCCACATCTTGGTGGACTGTCCTCTTTTAGCTGCATTGCGGCAATCTTTTAACCTGCCTACTGCGCTTTCTTCGATTTTAGGTGACGACGCCTCTATGGCTGACTGTGTTTTAGGTTTTATTCGTGCAGCTGGATTTTATCATAAGCTTTAATGGTAGATTCATATGCCTGATCTTCAGGCATACACCGCTTATAGTTTTAATCTGTTGTCCATTTTATCTTGTCAGTCCTATTTCCGACTGGCAGTTGTAGTCTGTGCAGAATTGCTGGCTCATCCATTATTATCTTAGTGATCAGCCAGCCAACATCTGCTGTGGTTTTAAGTATATCTGATTATTTGTTCCACTTCTATTGTGGTTTCTTTCTCTTTTTATGTCGTACTTGTGACCAACACTGTCTTCAGTATGTCTTGTGTACTGGTTCCAGGGTGCTTAATTTAAAGATACACGAAACCCTGTGATATCTTAGCTGGGAACAGGGGACTGATGACCCGGTAGTTTAGTCCCCTTTAAACACCCAACCAACCAACCAACAACCAACCAATGATGCACATGAGTAGGAAAAACAATCCAATAATGTTCCAATACAGCATTAGTACTGAGCGTCTTGATGCAGCCACGTCGTTCAAATATCTAGGCGTAACAATGCAGAGCGATATGAAATGGGACGAACATGTAAGGACAGTTGAGGGTAGGACAACTGACTTCGTTTTACTGGGACAATTTTGCGAAGAAGTGCTTCGCCCGTAAAGAAGACCGCGTATAAAACGCTTGTGCGGCCACGTCTTGGGAATTGCTCAAGTGTTTAGGACACGCAGCAGATCAGTTTAAAGGAAGCAGTTCGGAGGCGAACAGCTAGCTTCGTTACCATTGCGCGAGTGTCACAGAAATGGTCCGGGATCTGAAATGGGAACCGCTGGAGGAAAGACGACGTTCTTTTCAAGAAATTCTGTTGAGAAAACTTAGAGAGCCGGACTTTGAAGCTATTTTGCATAAAGATCACACAGACAATATAAGAGAAATTAGGGCTCGTACAGAGGCATATAGACATTCATTTTCACCCCGTTCTATTTGCGAGTGGAATAGGAAAGGAAATGCCTAATAGTGGTGTCTTCCATGCACCTTATGGTGGATTGCGAAATATGTATGTATATCTAGATGTAGAAATCGTTTTACTTAAGTCGGATTTCAAGAGAATTATAACGAAGTTAAGGAAGTGTTGTTTAATTTTTAACTTCATGTTTAGGCCATAATAAACCTTCAAGTGGTACAATTTAGACAACTTGCTCTCAAGAGAGTGCGTTATGGTAAACTGGTTTTTCGACAGCAGATAAGCGACGAACAAGAGTAATTCAAAGCTTAATTTCTGCAAACTGTTCTCTACAGACACTATTAACAGTGGGACGACATATATACTTTTACTTCTACAAAGGACATCTGTTCGTTCTTTCCCTGTAGTTTGCCTTACGTGAACTTGCATGCTTGTGTGATGGTGCAAGGGGACGTCGTTTGTTTCAATTGTATAAGAACTACATGACGACCTCCAATGGCTGCGTCATAATTTAAAGCGAGCAACAAGATTTTATGAAATAAATTGTCATTCAAGGCTGTTAAATCAGCACAACGAGGAAATGCATCTTCATATGAGTGACCTTTAGAAAGAGGAACAGACAAGGCCCCACGCGAGGAGACGACATTGTGTTATATGAGAAGAAAAATGCAGCATTGCTGCGCGGAACGAGAATTAAGTGGCATCTCAGGAATTCTGAGATGCCGAGAGGAGATGGCTACAGAGATGTTACTTTCGAGACAGAACATGACTTGGCAGAGTTTTCATAGGCTTTAGCGCACCACGACACAATATGTGGAACTGGAAGAGGCATCTGCAGCGCTCCATCAAAAACATGTCCCATGTTCAGCAAGAGGAGCCAAACCCTCCTACTGTTGCCATACATTTTGTAACGAAGGTTTTTTACCCTAAACTTATGAATAGTTTCGGAGGAGCGTAGTGGCCATGTCTGACATACATAAGATATTTAAAGAAATTTGCAAGTATTCTTCACTAATTTTTATAACTAAATACATTAAAAAACTTTTTCAATATCTATAGAGGCTGGACAAAATAATATGAACACCATGAAGTAAACCACATCATGCTACAAGTTGGCACTACTGCGTACTTGTTAACACTGAGATGCGATCGCAATGCGCAATTGACATGTGATGCCTTTGATGTTACCTTGTAGCATATTATACCTTTTGTAATGTAACCTCGAAGCGTTAAGATAATAAAACGTATCCTTTTGAACCACGATGGTATTTTCTTCATGTCAAGGAATCATATACTTTTTGTCGCCGAATTTTGTGTGTCTGTCTTATCACATCCCTCTGCAATGGATAACTTCACTCTCTCGAAACTGATTCAGCGCAGTAGCAGTTAAACATTATTTCAATTTAGATATAATTCGAAAGGTAGTCTTATCTGGCATTTTGTACTGTGACAATGCGGAGTTCAACGTCAAAGTTACGTTGAATAAAATTTGGTGAAATATAACTACATATTCAAAAAAACGTACGGATATGCAGTCAGGTATGAAGCTCGGCGTCGCCCGATATTTCGGCAGGAGCACACCCTGCCATTCTCAAGGCAAGACTGCAAGGAATCAGTTTACATTGCTTTTAAGTTATTGATAGCCTCTTCCTTTTCGGTTGAGGTGGTTTTTAGTGTGCACAGCACGGCACGCTCATCCGTTTTTATTGTAGTGATCAGCCAGCTATTGGATTCTGCTGTGAAATTTTAGTCTCCTGCACCAGTAGTTTTGTCCCTCATGTGCTCTCCTCTGTGTTTCAGTGAACCTTTTATTTTCGTTCTACACCCATCAAGGATTTCTCCCATCCGTGTCCTCTATGTGTTTTCTTTTCGTCAAATGTCACATCATTGCTTGGAACAGTGGACTGATGACCTTGTAGTTTAGTCCCCTATAAACGACAACAACAATCAGTGTACAACGAGGTATAAAAACCTTCGTTCTCAATGACAACAGAAAGACATCACACACCGAGCAAGCAAGCACACATCTCCATCACACCAAGACCTACAGTAATATCGATAATAAACATCAGTTTCCAGTGGTTAAAGAGGCATTTTCCGTTTCGTTATATTCCATCTGGTGACATGTGTCCAAGTAGTGTTCGCCAACAGCAGACTTGTTAGGTTGTTGCAAACGTGCCTGACGTTTATGATCGATACATCGGTCCTCGACAGTCCTAATTGTTTGACCAATGACATGTCACAGCTGTGTTGGATACGGTAGATTCCGACCCTGTGCAAACACAAATCGTTCTTGAGGGACCCTAACAGTTCCTTAATTTTAGAAGGTGCTCAAATCACACATTTCACGTCATATTTACGTAAAAGACGGCCAATCTTGTTATAAATTCTGCCAGTGTACGGCAGAAAAACCTTTGCCTTCTGTGCCACCGCTGTGCTGTTATCACTAGCCCGTTGTACATTAGGTTGATAGTGAAACGCTCTTTTAATCTGCTCTTCGCTATAACCATTCTGGAGAAAAGGTCATCCAGATGGGACAACTCGGTAGACAAACTTTCCGCGTCTGAGATGACGTGCCTCCTGTGCACTAAGGAACGAAGAAACCCTTCCCGGTGTGTTTCGATACATCATCATCTGATCTATGGCACAAATAATAGAATTAAATTACATTTCAGATGTTTACTGTTCATGACCACAATATTCATAATGAGCACAAACACATTATATGCAAATATACTTACAAACTATTTAAAAAACTATGCTGATTGAAATACATATTATTGGAGATGACTAAAATATAAACCACCATCGTGGACGTCTAGTGAAGATTTTCAACTAGATTCTCATAACAAACTGTGGTGATAGGAGGGAAACACCGTAGCAGGTAAAGTAGATTAAATTTAAATATTACTTTAATGAATTTACAATAACATAAACTTGCGTCCTCTGCACTGCCTGTTGACATAGAAGCTATTAAAAACATGGCTACAAGTTTTGTTGAGGCCAAAAAATATTGTGTCTAAAAAGAGAATAATAATTGGGGGGCGGGGGACAAAATTAATACCATCTCACCCGCTGAAAAGTGATCTTTATTATCGATATCTCTGTTGGTTTTTCTCTTTGGTTGTGTGATGGCGCTGTGTGCTTCCTTGCTTGATGTGTGTTGTCTTCCTGTTGTCACTGAGAATAGAGGTTTTAAACATCGTTTCACATTGCTTCATCGTTGCAGTATTGCTTCAGAATGTGTGTGCTCCTGCCGAAATATCGGCCGATGCCGAGCTTCATACCTGTAACATTTTTTGAATTCACCTTATGCCGGGAGAAATTAAGGAATCATCTAACTATATAGCTGTAAATGTATTCTCTCAAAAATACGTGACAGCAATTTCAAAACGTCTACGATGAGACTTCAAATTATTGACCTACAGTTGATTAACGTTCTCCACTTGCAAATGACAAATACATAAACTCCGTTCCTCTTCCACGTTATTTCTATCATTTCTATCATTGTTCCACATATTACATCGGTATCGAATCACACTACTCTGCCGCTGTCTGCTACGTACTTTTGCCATTAACCGTATTAGCAATGCATCTGCACCTGTTAGTTGTAAATTAAAGAAAGAATATCTTTTCACTGTAGCTAAATTCCACATTCGAAAATAACAGCATAGCCTGCATAAATGTGAATTACCGTAAATAAAGTGACTGTGGCTTTGCATCTAATTCTATGACATCATTATTATGTATTAAATGCATAATTCAGAAGCACGCCTTGACGACATAATGTCTAATTACAGAATTAGATTGGACTGCTTACCTAAGAATTACGTAAAACAAATATAAGAGTTATTTATTGAGAAAGTTGAGTAACAAAACATGCGATTCCAGTTGAAACACGAAGGAAACATAAACCATTGATACCCAAAATAAATTTTAACGCATATTACACCAAAGAGCACCTTCTAAATTATTTTCGTATATCGTTGGTAAACAAAACCATTGGAGGCATAGACCAAAGATAACATAGACTGCGCGTGTCCCTATCTCTGCTGTGTTGTGGCTTGAAACCAACATCTAGTAATGTCCCGAGTCACGTGACTGATTTTTCGTCTTTATGGGCGTTAGTTATTGTCCTTTACAGGTGAAATCAAGCGTTGGTTTTAGCACGAAAACTACTTCCCGTAACCTATTACACATCTAGTAGTAAAGGCAATGTAATTTCATCTTAATATTAATTCAGTGATTGTCGTGTGTACATGTGTCCAGGTGAAAAGTACCGTATTGTCAGTTATTTTTACAAGCAACAGAATTACGTATCCGCGGTGTTCGTGTTGCGCTATAAATCTTTTACTTTTTGCACCCTATGAATGTGATTAATCGTTGCGATGATTATTCAAGCTGCTCTTGGGCGAGTTTGTGTGTCAGCAAGTAAGTCATTTCTGTTGAAAATTCGTTTTCAATAACGTTATGATAAATATTCATAAAGACTATTCATTATACCTATAAAACCACTTCTTGCCGATTAAAATCAATGATGTTTCCTCACTACCCTATAATTTTATGTAAACAACCAATATTTTGCTTGTTTTATGTTTAGACGTCACCGATTGTGGGAAAAGTCTTAAAATATAAACGATTTATTCAGTTAAATCGGATGTTATGTATGCAATCAGATTTCAGCTCTTATAAAAGCACAACAAAACTTTCCTCATGTTTTGTTTAGGAATCGTAAGAAAACATGCTGCTTGTCAAACGGATATTTCGTGTTGTACTCATGTGTCAGTCTCAAACTAAAAGACTCACAGTACAAGGAAAAGAGGTCTTTCGTTTAAATCTGCAGTTGTATTGGTTGCAGAAATAACTGTCAATACGTTATAATCTAAGCAGATGTAAAAATTGTAGCCATCGATTTAATATTTACAATTGCGAAGAACTAACGCCAACTGTATTAATAAATGTGTAATATGAATACGAAAAGTTGCTTTATTGTTAAAATCTACGCTTAATTTCCACTACGAAAGATAAGAACTGCAACTCTCAGCTCCATTTCACAATACTCATAATGATGAAAACGGTTTCCTGCCCCGAGTCGCGTGACTTAGATGTTGGTTTCAGTATCATGACGTCACGCACAGTCTATTACATCTTTGGACTTTGATTGGAGGCATGCAATATCGTTGCCTATCATAATCAGAGACAAAATTTAATACTCACTTTGACCTGTTTAATATATCGTTGGTATCAGTATAAACAAGCTTCTGTAACCATAGAATTTCGTTGACATACACCAGCAAATGACAGCTACAGCAATTTATTGTAGCTAGCTACAACAATGTATTATAACTCTACCATATTGGTGGCATGATAACGATCTTATATGGAAAACCACATCACAGGAAGTATCTATAATCAAAATTTATGTAAATATCGTACCATGTGACTTTTATATTATCTCACGACTTTTGTATTACACGACTGCAGTTAACCTGATGGTGGCTTTGTAGCCGAAATGGCCATTGTTAATTAAAAATAATCAATGAAAATTATATTATGTGTTTAAGTGACATATTTAACGCTGCAGGACCGAAATACTACAAATCTTATTTAAAAATTCAAAGATGGCATCAGCAAAATGGTCACCGACGTTTAGATCAAGATGGTCCTCGGTGTCCACTCATGAAGGTTTACTAATAACCTCATTGTCTAGATCTACATCTACATAAATACACTGCAAGTCATATTGGAGTGAAGCAGAAGTTTCATCGAACCACTTTCGTAATTTTTTCTACAAATCTATTCTCTAATAGCGCGCGGGAGAAAGGAACACCTAAATCGTCTCCTTTTCGACGTGATTCCTCTTATATTAATATGACTACCATGTCTGCCTATGCAGGTGGTGAAAACAAATAATGTTCGCATTCGAAAGGGAAAGTTGGTGAAAGAAATTTCGTAAGTAAATCTTGCCGCAACGAATAACGCCTTTCTTTTAACGATATTCACCCCAACTCCATCATTTCCGTGACACTGTCACCTATATCACGATAATTTCTTCTCTGAATTTTGTCTAAATTTTTCCGCCAGTCCCATTTGGTGAGGATCCCACAATGCACAACAATATTAAACACACACACACACACACACACACACACACACACACACACACACACACACAGACACAAGTGTAGTGTAGGCGTTTTCTTTAGTAGCACTGTTGCATCTTCCCAGTGTTCTGTCAATGAAACGTAGCCTGTGGTACGCCTTTCGTACAATATTTGTGTTCTTTCCGCTATAAATTATTCGTGATTTTTTTCCTAGGTGTTGTTAAATTTATGGCCTGTTGATTTGATTGATTTGTGTTATAAATGAAATTTAACGGATTTCTTTCAGTGCTCATATAGATGACTTCACACTCATAAACGGTCAATTGCCTATTTATACACCTTGTACACATTTTATTTAAATCATTTTGCATTTGCTTTTGATATTCTGGCGACTTTTACAACCGATAAATGGCAGCATCATCCGCAAACAGTCTAAAACAGCTACTCACATTCTCTCCTAAATCTTTTATAAATTTAAGGAACATAAGAGTCCTATAACACTTCCCTGGGGAAGACGAGACTTCGGTTCTACTCGATGACTTTCTATCAGTTGCAATGTACTGTGGCCTTCATGAAAGGAAATCACTAATCCAAACGCAAGCTGTGGCGATATTCCATGAGCACGGAAATCTAGAAATATGGAATCTATTTCAGATCCCTTGTTGATAGCACTCAGAAGAACTTAAGATATTAGACTTTCTTTAAACTTTCCTCTTAGTGTTGCTGGTAAGATCTTTCTTCGTGTTTTTCACTTCTTGAAGTTATGTTGAAACTGTTTGAGCATTTAGAAGCAGACAACGTTTTCAATTTCGTATTAGTAGGAGAACTGGTCAACACAATACTGTCCATACGATTCAGTTTGTGAAACGCTGGTGGAAATTTTGGTACAGCTTTTAGGTCTCTGTGCGAGACTGCAGGGTGGAAGCAAGCATATGGCGGATAGAATTCAGAAAATTCATTCTTGAAATACAAAATATGTTTGGGAAAAGTGTGAGATGTATTGGTTTCCAAACTGAATTAGGTCCTCCCAATATATCTTTGGGACTCTATTAGGATCTAGTTGATAGACGATATTAGGAACACAGTTCGACCAAAAGAAACATACAAATGACAGTGCTACACAGCTCCTTGTACCGCTTCTAATAATACGACTGAAATCATTAGTTAGCATACTTTCTAGTTGTATACAGTGAATTACAGTACGCAAAGAGTTACCTGCTAGTTCTATCTATTCCTTGCAGGTAGTAAAAAGTTTGACCCTACCTCCAACACTTCAGACGCCACAACAGTTTCCGCTCACTCTTAGGAAGCCTGTAACTAGTGCTGGCTGAGGCAAACTCGCCATTCACCCTTACTACAGAAACTCATAGACGGCATGCATAGCAGCTAGGCAGCACGGGCAGGCGATATTAGGTGCAGGGTATTTGGGAACGCTACTACTTTATTAGCCTAAACATTCAACTTAGCAGCTGCTTCCCTAGAGTCATCGTAGCTGCGATTGCGACTAATGAAACTACTCAAGCTGCTGGTATAACCCGGACCTCACGTCCTCGCGACGGAGCACGATTTTAAGATTTCGAAGAAGCAGCACGTCACTGTAGTCTAAAAATAAGAAATGCTTGTCTCGTCAGACTACAATGGGATCCATTATACAGTTAGTTGAGATGGGGCAGTGTTTAGTCAGTCCCGCTTTCAAGCAAACGTCAGAAAGAGCTAGATGAGAACATTCTGCTTAACCATCGCAGCGTGAATTACTCACTGGTTTTCTAACAGCTCTGCCATCATTAAATGGGGCAGTGGAACAGTTCATTCAAATCTCTTGTTTTATTACAAACAAAAATTTGTCAGTATGGAACCGTTTTACCGAGTGAGATGGTGCTGTAGTAACGTCCTGGAATCGCATTTCTACATTTATATCTACATGGGATCCTCTGCAAATCACATTTAAGTGCCTGGTAGAGGCAGAGGCATTCAATAGGACGGTAGTTAAAATACGCCTCCGGTCGTCTAGATTTATGTTTTCCATAATTTCGCTACATCGCTCCAGGCAAATGCCGGTATGCTGATGTCTTCCACCATCCTTACCCAGACAATACCGGACTGAGCTCCGTCTCTAATGACCATGCTGTCGACGAGGCGTTAAACACCTTCTTCCTTGCTTTTGCATCCGTTTTACGGATTGCAACAAATATACTAAATCATGAGAATGTTTGCACGTTTTCGAAATCTGAAAAACCACTACCGTTTCAAACTAGTTTCGGCAGGCCGATATTATTAACTCTAGCACACTAACAGGAAATCTCGATTTTGTGAGTCAAGCAATGATATTTCGTCATCCTGGAATCCTGCAAAAACAGGTAGTCAAATAAAAAAGTAACAAATATATAATACAAATCATTCTAGGATTACAAAAATGTATTTCATAATTACTACAAGATCACTTATATTGTGTGTATGCTCCACCATATTTGTCCACTTGACAAGTATGTGTTTTTGATATATCTGTGGCTTTTTATATTGGCTATCTGTCTCTGTAGGATGACGCAATACCACTATGTGTCTTGTAAAATTATTTTAATATGATCACAATCTGATGATTGCAGCATAAATCAACGGACACTGTTAATAAACACGGGTTTTCAAGTGATATCGGACAGAGATAAGGTCAGTGTTTGAACCTGATTTGTAAGGTCAGCGCGCGCGCTACCCTTCCTCAGCGGGACACGAGTCCTTATTTCGACACGCAGAAATAGTCTCCGGCCAATGAGAACTCTCTAGCTGTCAGCCAATGAGATGCTGCGTGTTTCTTAACAGGAGATTCGGGCGCTACACGCCCTCACGTAGTAAAAAAATAATTCTTGTTGATAAAACTCTTCTGGGTATTGGACTGCGTCGTCAATATATCAAATGTTTCACCGACGCTTCGGCCACTATTCCAAGCGGCCTTCTTCTTGGTGTTACGCCAGAAGAAGGCAGCTTGCAATAGTGACTTCAGAGACAACAAAGGATCTGGAAGAGCAAATGAAGTGAATTGACAGAGTTTTGAAAAGAGAATAAGTTGAGCCTTAATAAGAGCAAAACAATGGTAATGGAATGTAATCTTCGAAAATGTTGCGATGGTGAAGGAATTCGATTAGGAAACAAAGCAATAAATGTTGTTGATGAGACTTCTGGTAGTCGAAGTGAAGAAGATAAAAAAATGCAGAATAGATATGGAGAGAAAAGAATATCTGAAGAGAAATTTGTAGACATCCTATATTAATCTAAATATTAAGATGACTTTTCTGGAAGTAATTGTCTAAGAGTGTAGCATTATACGGGAGTGAAACGTGCGCGATAAATGGTTCAGACGAAAATATGAATGAAGCTTTTGAAATTTGGTGCTAAAGACGGATGATGATGATTATATGAGTAGATCGCGTAACTGATGTGGAGGTACTGGAGAGAATTGTGAATAAAATAAATTTCTGACATATCTTGACTAAAAGGGCTCGATTGGTGCGACACACTGAGACAATGAGACCTCGTCAATTTAGATTTGGAGGAAAGTGTGTGAAGTAAAAATCTCAAAGGAAGTCCGAGAGAGGAATGCAATAAGTAGGTTTCAAGTGGATGACGGTTGCTATTCTTATTCAGAGAAGAAAGGACTTTCATAGGATAGCGTTGCATTAAAAACAGTCTTTGGGCTCAACATCGACAACGACATGGTTCTATTAGTATAATGACGATTACGTTTGTGTAACTCGTTTTACGATCTGAATATATTTCATTAGAAAGTCGATACTTGGTATCAAAATAATACATATTTGCTTTTTTAACTTTATGCATTCCATTTTTAGTTCAAATGTTTGTAAATCTGTGGGACGTAACTACTCTGGGCATCAGTCCCTTGGTTTACAAACTATTTACCCTAACTTATGCTAAAGACAACAAATACACCTATGGCCGAGGAAGGACTTGAGCCTCCGACAGCGAGCAGCGGCGCTCTCCGCCAATAGACGCCTTGGAACGCTCGTCCCCTTCACCGCGGTTCCATTTTTAGTATATTAAACTCTGAGAGTTACAGACTCCAATTGTTGACAATGTAAACAGGAATGATTTGTTCATTCTGCTGTCTAAAGTCATCGACAAACCGCAAAGTTTATATTTCTTCTACTTGGAGATCAATTCTTTCTCCAAATTTCGCCTTGGTTTTCTTCACAGCTTGCTCAATAACTTTGCGATAGTGTTACAACCCTTTCTTACTCCCTTCCCGTGCACTGTCACCTTCATGCCCTTCGACTCTTATCATTGCAATGTGTGGTTTTTACAGGTTGAATATAGCTTTTCGTTCCTTCTATTTTATCCCTGCTATCTTCAGATGTGAATGAGTGTATTCCAGTACACATTGTGAAAAGCATTCTAAAAATCTACAAAAGCTAAAAGCGTACTTTTGCCTTTCCTTAATCCATCTTCTAAGATAAGTGCATGTTACCTGGTGTGTTCTTCCATTTCTCCTAATTACAAACTGATGTTCTCTGAGGACGGATTCTACCAGTTTTTCTATTCGTCTGGAAATAACAAGTGTTAGTATTTTGAAACGATTTTTTAAACTCATAGTTTTTTTTAATTTCACACTTGTCTGTACTTGCTCATTTTTAGTTGCATTATTACATTTTTATTGAAGCTGAGGGCTTTTAAACTGTGTCATACATCTTTCAGACATGGTAGAACTGTTTCTTCATGACTGGCTCTCCCAAGGATATCAGCAGTTCAGAAGTACTATCATCTAATCCAGGTACTTGTTTCGACTCAGATCTTTCAGTACTCTGTCAATTTCTCCCGGAAGTATAGCATCTTCTGTCTCATTTTCATCTACTTCTATTTCCACAACTCTGCCTTCAAATGCAATTCTCTTGTATAACCCCTCTATATTTCAGGTTTGAATTCTTTGCTTAGTACTGGTTTTCCATCTGATCTCTTGATATTCATGCAGCGTCTCTTTTACTTTTTTGTAGGCGGTATCTATCTTTCCCCGAGTTATGCATTCTTGTACGGACTTTCATTAGTCCTTCATCGACTCCCACTTGACTAATCTACAGTTCCGGTCAATCTCATTCTTTGCCGCCTGAAATCGTCCTTGCCTGCTTCATTAACTACATTTTTATATTTTCTCCTTTCATTAATTAAGTTAGTATTTCCTGTGTTAACCAAGGATTTCAACTAGGCCTTATGCTTCGACCTTTATTTTTATTTATTTATTTAAGGATGGTAGGACGTCAAACAGTGGAGCAGGAGTGACGCCACATAACATACTTAATTACAAATAAATTTATAAAACTTTGTAAGCATGGCCAGGAAAGATTCAGAATTCATATTCATAATAGTAAAATTCAGAAAGTTACCAAAATAGTTTTTATTTGTGATTTCATTATTTTTTCACTTACTATGGACTGCATTTGTTGCTATAGATACACTTTTCTTCATAAGTAAGAGATTCTTAGATGAATTTTGCACAGCATACAAACCATACTTACAGCTGTATAAAACTCTAGAATTTATTTAATTTATGTAAAAATAGATGAGCTTCTACAAATTAAACTTCATGTTTTAAAAAAAAACTCAAATTTTATAAGTAACTACCTAAACTTTACCCACAGTGTCAATACAGTTGGAAAATTCTAGAGTTTCATACACCTGTAGCTATGGTTTGTATGCTGTGCAAAATTCATCGAAGAGTGTCTCTTACTTCTGAAGAAAAGTGTATCTATAGCAACGGATGCAGCCAGTATTAAGTGAAAAAATGATGAAATTTCACAAGTAAAAATTGTTTTTCTGAACTTCCAGTGCTGTAAGTCAATCCTGAAGCCAGCCTGGTCATGCTGACAAAGTTTTAGGAATTTATTTGTAAAAGGTAAAAGTTAAAATGTCGTGTGGTGCCTCTCGTTCTCAGTATCTGGCCTTTGACGACCAATCCCGTTAAAAAAAAAAAAAAAAAATAAAAAAATTAAAAAAAAAAAAAAAATAAAAAAAATAAAAAAAATTTGCATTTCCAGGGGACCAACTGCTAAGGACATCGGTCCCTAAACTTAACACCAAATATCTAGATGGCGTTGCATCTGGTCTCTTGTATCCTATGCGTTCCATTTCGTGAAGGTGAACGACATTATAAGGTACGTCAAACTTTTATTAGAGGTATGTCAGACGTAAAAACAGTTAAAATATTTAAAACACATTCTCCATGCAAAAGCAAAGGAAAAGGCATAATTAATCTAAAAGAACACAAAATGCCCAGGATTGGCGATCCTACACAGAAGCTTGAAATTTAGCGAGGATTTCAATGCGAGCTGCCCACAACACTTATCACAACGAAATTCTTTCTCGAAATTTGACTGAAAACCCAAAGAGATTTTAGTCATATGTTAAATATACTGGGAGCAAAACACAAACAATACCCTCACTACGTGATAGTTATGGCGATACTGCCGATGACAGTGCTACTAAAGCAGAGTTACTAAACACAGCTTTTAGAAACTCATTCACCAAAGAAGACGAAACCAATATGCCAGCTTTCGAATTACGAACAGAGACCGTAATGAGTAACGTAGAAGTAGATATCATCGGAGTAGTGCAGCAACTAAAATCACTTAACAAGAACACGTCTTCTGGTCCGGATTGTATACCCATTAGATTTTTATCCGATTATGCTGAAGCGATAGCTCCTAACTTAACAGCCATATACAACCGCTCTCTCATAGAAGGAACTGTACCAAAAGATTGGAAAGTTGCACAGGTCACACCTATATTCCAGAAAGGCAGTGGGAGTAACCCACTAAACTACAGGCCTATTTCATTGACGTCAGTTTTCAGCAGGGTTTTGGAACATATCCTGTAGTCAAATATCAAGAATTATCTCGAACAGAACGATCTATTGACCCAAGGTCAACACCGATTTACTAAATATCGTTCATGCGAAACACAACTAGCTCTTTATTCACACGAAGTGATGGGTGCTATCGACAAGGGTTCCCAAATCGATTCCGAATTTCTTGATTTCCAGAAGGCCTTTGACACCGTACCTCACAAACGGCTTTTAATCAAATTGCGTGGTTATGGTATATCGCCCCAAATTTGCGATTGGATAGGGGATTTGCTGTCAGAGAGAACACAGTTCGTAGTAATCGATGGTAAGGCATCGACTAAAACAAAGGTGATATCGGGCATTCCACAGGGTAGTGTTATTGGTCCTCTGCTGTTTCTTATTTAGGGGGAAATCTAAGTAGCTCTCTTAGGTTGTTTGCAGATTACACGGTCATTTACCGTCTAGTAAAACCACCTGAAGATCATAACCAACTGCAGAACGATCTGAATAAGATATCACTATGATGTAAAAATTGGCAGTTGACTCTAAATAATGAGAAGTGTGAAGTCGTCCACATGAGTACGAAAATAAGTTCGTTAAACTTTGTATACAAGATAAATCACTCAAAAGTGAATGCCGTAAACTCCACAAAATACCTAGGAATTACTATTACTTCAGACTTAAATTGGAAGGAACACGTAGATAATGTCGTAGGAAAGGCGAACCAGAGACTGCGTTTTATTGGGAGAACCCTTAAAAGATGCAACAGAACTACTAAAGAAACTGCATACACTACGCTTGTCCGTCCTTTTATGGAGTATTGCTGCCCAGTGTGGGATCCTTATCATGTGGGTTTGACGGAGGACATCGAAAGAGTCCAAAGAAGGGCAGCTCGTTTCGTACTGTCACGATACAGGGGAGACAGCGTTACGAAAATGATACAGGATGTGGGATGGGAATCATTACAACAACGGCGGTTATCGCTGCGGCGGGGGCTACTTACGTAACTCCAATCGCCAGCATTCTCCTCCGAAGCGCAAATATATATCGTTGACTCCAACTTACGTAGGTAGAAATGACCATCAGAATAAAATATGAGAAACCAGAGCTCGAACGGAGAGATTCAGGTGTTCTTTCTTCCCGCACGCTATTCGAGAATGGAATGGGAGATAAATAGTATTATGGTGGTTCGATGAACCCTCTGCCAGGCAATTAAATGTGATTTGCAGAGTATCCCATGTAGATGTAGATGTCCATTACGCGTCATGCTGACAGTTGGAGCGCCTTCTTTCAACTCAAGAACTTAATTAAATTATTTTATTTGATCTTGGCATTTTAATACTTTACTTAAACTCAAGCATGTCCGACCAAGGACTCGAAACTACACCGGGATCACAATCCGTGCGCTGCCAGTTCCGCGCAAGCCTTATTACTCCTTGAATATCGTGGACGTTTTCCGTGTACTGAAAAACATAGTGTTATGGGTTCTGAGTCTGTATAAACATATAGACTGGTCGAGAGGGGGGACAACACACAGTTGCCTGTAACAAATAGCGCGATATGAGTCTATTGTTCCAGAGCCGGAGCGATCGTGGTGTGGGCTGCTTGAATGGATGCGCTGTCTCAAGTGGCGGGCGAGGTCGGCTCGTGGCGTGTGCGCTGCATTCTGCACTAACAACGCACACACACACACACACGCACACACACATACACACACAACTAACGCGCCGCTACTGCTCCCACGCGTCGCCGACCTCAGCAGTGTGTACACGTGTGGGTGCGGGTGTGTTTTCCCAGCTGTTGTTAAGACGGGCAGGTCGACCGCAGCGGCTGCTTTCACGAGATCTTCCGGCGGCCCTGGTGCTTCGCCCAATTGATGGTCAAACAAAGTGTCACTCTTCATCGTTTACGGAGTACTCGGCCGTGGCTTAGATTCTCAGAAATACCCTCAATAGTCCACTTGGCAACCGGCATCTCGGTGGCATTGCGCTTTGCCGTTCTGCGTACCTTGCACTAAATCTCGGAGAAAAAATAAACCGCGAATGCGTTACAAGACTGCATAGCCGGCACGTGCTGCATCCGTTATGCTTCCAGGAAACCTCAAGGAACGAGGAATATCGTGCACCCGAGTCTTTATCTTTCGATTCCGAAACCACTGCCTTACTATGACGTAAAGGCTAGGACTGGCCACGTAGGAACTTCTTCATGACAAGGACATTAGAATTAATCTACTACAGAAATTAACACTCCGGCGGCCGCGCCAATTATTATAACTTCAGCAACAGCGCGGTGCAGATTTGCTACCACTGTGTATTCCGAGTTACGAACCTAGTATACAGCTACTAAGTGATGGTAATGATAAAAATAGGTTCAAAACTGTTCAAATGTTTGTATAGTCTATGGGACTTAACTACGGGGTCATCAGTCCCTAAACTTACAAACTACTTATGATCTATCTAAGACTAAGGACGGCACAAATATCCATGCCCGAGGGGGGATTCAAACCCCCGACCGTAGTGGCCGTGCAGACCATGACTGATGCGCCTCAGTCCCCGCGGCCACCGCGGCCGGCCAAAAATAGGTCAATGTACACGTAGAAATATCACATTTGTTAATATACGAATTAGTATGTCAAATACCTTTTGTGTATAAATATAACAAACGTAACATTATTCCGAAATTGCACAATAATCATGTATATTACACCCAGCAGTACTATAATTTCCTCTTTCGTTACATCCCTGTAGTTCATGTCTCTTGAAAGATTTTCTGTGCTATGTGGAACTTACTACACATTATTACCTCATCAATCATGTTATCATCTATCATGAATGAGAGAGCTTGCGTCTCTGACCTCATGCCCCTTGCGTTCCCTTTCGAACCAGGGAAGATTTTTATGATATTCTTTTTCAGTGTTTTGGAGTGCTGCTTGTATGGTGTTTTACTCCACAAAGCGGTAACGTCTTCAATATCAGATTCATTGCGTCTGAAATCTTGTTCGGAATCGGAACTAAGATTTACATTTGAATAATAGTATTCTGTTCATGATCTGATGAGGAATCTATACAACAATCACTAAGATCGTCATTACTTGTAGAAAGAAGTATATTTCCTCATCTATTAGACCCATACCATGTGTACGAGACCTGAAGATTAAATTATGTAGAAGAATCACAGTCATTTTCGCATTGTGTGTGGCTTAGAAAAGGGTTAAAAATGAGACTGACGGAAACTGCAGCATGGCTAATCAGGAGAAACAAGAGGAGAATTTAGCGAGAGTTAAACTTCTATTTACGAAATGAATTAAAATTTTTGAGCAACTAATATACAAAGCAAAGTGTCCGTATGTTTGTACGTGTTGCATACAGATCTACAGTTTTCTTCCAATCTTTATGAACTTTTCTACACGTAAGCTTCAATCCATGAGGACGGTCGCCGTAAGTGCAAGAATCACATACGATATATAGTTCGCAGGATATGACGTCATAAACAATGAGATGCGCGAAAAACTGCTGCATTTTGCGACAATACTGCTCATTTTCTCCTAAACCATTGGATCGATTTCAACCAAATTTGGTACACACATTCCTTACCGTGAGGTAACAATTGCTGTATGGTTAAGTATCACATACGGCATATGGTTCAATAGAAATCGCAAAAAATGCCATATAATGCGGCGAGACTTTCGAAATACACTGTATGAGAATGACAGTACTTAGTGACTTGCAACAAACTTTAAACATAATTTCAAACCTTTATTAAGCTTTTCTCGCTGGCAACGATTGCAAAATGCTGATAGGAAAAAGGTTTCTCGCTTACTACTTTTCCTCTATTTATGGAGTAATAGTACGGCATTCGGTATGAATTTTCAATTTATAATTTCTACACTACAAATTGTAGCCGCACGTAGTTCATGAGCTATGAGGACATAAACAGTAACGCTCATGGAAAACCACCCCATCACGCACCAAGTTTTAATTTATTACTTCTTTACAACGAATTGTATTCCCAAGGGGTTTTACAGACATATGGCCCTTATACAAACGAATATATACCTGAGAAATGGCAGGAATAAATAAATAAATACCCGGGCTACGCAGGGTTTCAGCTAGTTCTAACATGTAGGGTAAAATTTATACAATAAATATTTACTAGAAACTGCCACAAATCCATTTGCAATGAAAAACAGACATAAGACAAAACAATTCAAGTCTGCTTACGTGACAGGCAGCGTGGTGCAAATCTGCTACGAGTGATGCACTCCCTAACAAAATACTTTTTGGGTGGACACTTCCGTGCACTAGAAACTCAGAACCTTCACTGACATCATTGCGAAGGCTTAATTGAGGAATAGCTAAAGCGGGAATACGGAATCTTCATTATTGCATCATCAGTGAGCGTTTAAAGAAAAGTTGTAGCAGATCTACACCAGCGCCGTCGCCCGAGGATTAATAGACTCCCTCATTTGAGTGCTGTAAAGGATGCAGAACTCCTTAGCAGCCTTCGTTCGAACAAATTTGACACGCGAATTTTTTGTTGTACTAGTGTCTTGCACTATTTGGTAATGTTTCGTCTGCCGTTTAATATCACGTCTTCCTGTGTTGTTTGAAAAGGTGATAACACCTGGAGACTGGAATTTCATGCACCTTTTTTGCATTCGAGTGAAAGAAACGGTATGTTCTACTTGCGACCAGTCCATTTGCGTTCTTAGACGAAGCACACGAACACGGAGTTACACATGGCTTTGTGTTCAACGTCCACTTTTTTCTCTCTGCTAGATAAGACAATATGTAGCATCAGGAAGCCACAAAAGGTGTAAACGTACTCTAACCGACGGTATATTGCTCAGATCAAAACATAGCCAGGTGGTTCCGTGACTATCACGCTAACTCGTTTTCGGGAGGACGGCGGTTCAAACCCATTTGCGGGCATCGAGATTTGGATTATCAACTATACTGTTATTTATGAAACAACCTATGAAATCAAAGATTTTTGAGTGCTTTGATGTATTATTTTAATTTTCTTTATATTGATGTACGTAATAGAAGTATCAACGATATAAACGGAAATTTAGAATAAATATTTCTCCATATGCGCTCTTTGGAGATCACTGTGAATATCTCTGACTGTCAATTATTAATGTTAGCACAGAAGTTAATTATCTGTGGAAGAGAGACGTGCATGTAATGTTATATACAGACCAGCAACGGTCAAGTTAATAAGACGTGTGGTTCGATTTATCTGTATGCACGAGTGTGTGATTTATTTGAGTGAGGTCATTCGCCACAAGATTAATTACAAGCGAATATTCAACCTTAGGCTGGAAGGATCCATTCTATAGTGATGTCTCTAAATCATTCCCGGCAATTGACATGATGGTACCTTTTAAGGACACGGCGGATTTCCTTCTCTACCCTTAACAAAAACGATCAGATCTTGTGCTCTCTGATAACCAAGTTGTCGATGGGACGTTAAACCCCAATATTCTTTCTTTTTCTTCTAAGTTGTGCGCACAAGACAAATGGCGTACGTATGTGAGTTTATTTCTGTGGGTTTATATGTGTTAACGGATATAAATATTATCCTGATACACAGTCGCCTTCCCGAAATTCAAACGTTTTCCCACGTTAATTATATTAAATTAATCAGAGTCTGGCTTTAAAATGACGAGAAATCCCTATGCATTCGGGAAGAGCATTGTTTATCCGTCTAAATTACTCTTATCTGGGCTTCTTTAAGACATGTGATGTTAGGGCGATAGTTTATTTCCATATGACGACTAACATGTTTCCCCAAAATAACAATCTTTCCAAAATAGAAGAAATACACATAACCCATATTATTAAACTGTTAAAACTATAAATAGCGCACAGTCCCACCTAGAAGCTGTCTATCTGATACCTTCCAGGAGCAACAATCTGTACGATAATTAGACAATAAAGCCACCATGTCTGTCGTTGAACGCACTTATCTCCAAAAGTTCAGAAGAAATATTTACGGGGTAAGGTAACGTAAGAGATGTTTTAGGCCCTATGCAGGTATTATTTAAAGAGAATCTAGTAATGATAAAAGAAGATGTCGTGATTTAAAATTTTCGTCTGTAGCCATCTTGTCTGTTTGCTTGAAAATACAACTCTCGAAAACTACCATTCGACTTTCTATGGAATAAAATGTTCAAATGTTTGTATAGTCTATGGGACTTAACTACGGGGTCATCAGTCCCTAAACTTACAAACTACTTATGAACTACTTACGAACTAGGACGGCACAAATATCCATGCCCGAGGGGGGCTTCGAACCCCCGACCGTAGTGGCCGTGCAGACCGTGACTGGAGCGCCTCAGTCTCCTCGGCTTCTATGAAATATTCACAGTTAACTTCAGCATAGCTTGGGACAACATATAGGGCTTAATTCATCAAGATCTGACCAGAGAAATAAAAAATGTCAATTTAGTTTTTTATTTACAGTTGCCATTTGTGTGTTTTTATGTTTGAATACGTCAGTCTGCAGAGTTAGTAGATAAACATCTGCAGTTTAGACAGGTTAACTATACAAAGCTCGTGACACATACCTTGTTTCATCATAAACGGATTAAGTGAATTTGCCATCAGTAATTCAATATGGCCCAATTTAAACCGTGACGATAGCTTCCACTCTCGCAGGCATACGTTCAGTCAGGTGCTGGGAGTTTTCTTGGGGAAGGGCAGCTCATTATTCACGGAGTGCTGCACTGAGGAGAGTAATCGATGTTGGTCGGCACGAAATCGGCAGAATTCAAGTCAGGATTCTGTGCAGGACAGTCTATTACAGCGGTGTTATTGTCGTGTAACCACTCCACCACAGGTCGTGCATTATGAACAGGTGATCGATCGTGCTGAAAGATGCAATCATGATCCCCGACTTACTCTTCAACAGTGGGAAGCAAGAAAAGGTTTAAAACATCAATATAGGCCTGTACTGTGATAGTGCCACGAAAAACAACAAGGGGTGCGAGTCCCCTAATGAAAAACCTACTACACCATAACACCACCGAATTTTACTGTTTGTATTACACACGCTGGCAGATGACGTTCACCGGACATACGCCATACCCACACCCTTTCGTCGGATGGTCATATTGTGTACCGTGAACCGTCTCTCCACACTATGTTTTTCCACTGTTCAATCATCCAATGTTTATGCTTCTTACGCCAAGCGAGGTGTCGTTTGTCGTTGACCTGCGTTATGTGTGGCTTACTGGCAACCGCTTACCTCCTGCCGGCCGAGGTGGCCGAGGGGACTGAGGCGCTCCAGTCACGGTCTGCACGGCCACTAAGGTCGGGGGTTCGAATGCCCCCTCGGGCATGGATATTTGTGCCGTCCTTAGTATTAGCTAGTTCATAAGTAGTTTATAAGTTTAGGGACTGATGACCGCGTAGTTAAGTCCCATAGACTCTACAAACATTTGAAACATTTGCTTACCTCCTGCCTGTCATAGTCCTTGGAGTGGATCGTGATGCAGTTTGGAATTCCTGTGTTATGGTCGGGATAGATGCCTGCCTATTACACTGTACTAGACTTGCGCATAATAATTCGCCATCGGGAGCGCTGACTTTAGTTCGCGGCAGAGCCGCGAACTAGTTCGTTCTGTTAGTTCCTCCGCTTCCAGTGACGGCTGAGCAGCGTGGTCTGCGTATGCAGGTGAAGGGAGAAGTTCCCCCACCTAGCTGCTTCATGCGCTTGCTGCAAACCAAAATAAACAGTTTGTAGATAATTTCTCGCGTTTAAGTTTAGAGTTATCTCTATATCTTGGCATTATGGAATTTATTAGTGCAGAATACTTCAAAACATGTAATCTAGTAGGCATACGCTCACCTCGTAATGGCTCCCATCAGCAGAAGGCAAACACGTAATTTTTAACTCTTCTGCGCGCCCTCTCGCTATTGCCAGTCGGTCTTAGGAAAAGAATCCAACGAACTAAGAAGCGAGATACGTTTGGCATAATAGTTCGTGACCAGTAACGCATGTTTTAGTTCGCGATCGATCGCCCATATTTCGCGACCGGTAGCTCTCCTTCTAGTTCGCAGCTCGGCCGCGAAGTACGTCGCTCTTTTTAGTTCGTTCGCTCTTTTTGGCTTTTGCTACCGCTACTAAAAAAGCTCTATCTTTTTTTGTAACAGCTTTTTTATAATGATCAGTGTTGCCCAAGCGAGTGCCATTACCCGTATTTTTCGCAATTAGACATCAAAATTTAATCAAATGAACGAGTTATTTACAGGAATGGGTGATAAATGCTATTCAAAAAAATGTTCAAATGATTGTATAGCTTATGGGACTTAACTACGGCGTCATGAGTCCCTAAACTTACAAACTACTTATGAACTACTTACAACTAAGGACGGCACAAATATCCATGCCCGAGGGGGGATTCGAACCCCCGACCGTAGTGGCCGTGCAGACCGTGACTGGAGCGCCTCAGTCCCCTTTTTTTTTTTTTTTTTTTTTTTTTTTTTTTTTTTTTTTCTTCTATGGTTGGTTCTATTCATTGCGGACGCTGATCGGGTATGTTCGTTTTTGTTCGATGAGTTCTTGGCTCAGCTTTTTTATTACAGAGGGCGATCCCCTCGGCCACCGCGGCCGGCTGCTATTCAACTACTATGCATACAGAGTACTCGTAGTAAATATTATTTAGACACTTCTTAATACCTCAGAAAATAAAATTTGTGGCAGTGAACTATGAAACTACAGCTGAGCTGCATCTGAGCTCGAAATGACGGTAACTGGCAGAAGGGAATCACGCGATGATGCGCGCTCTCGAGTCATCTCGCTGTTCCCCGTCAGTCTTCGGAAAAAGAGCGGACGAACTAAGAGGTGAGGGATCTGAGAACTACTTCGCGTAGTTCGCCTGTGGGAGCGCTCTTCCGAACTAGTTCGTTCGCGAACTACACAAGACTACACTGTACGAACCTCTTCAAATGTCGAGGATGTCTGTCAGACAACAGAGAAGGTTGGCCTATACGCTTTCATGCTCTACGTGTCCTTTCACGTTTCCACGTCAGTACCACAGCGTAAATAGTGGAAATAGGGGTGTTTAGGAGTGTGGAATTTTCGCGTACAGACTTCTGACACAAGTGACACCCAATCACCTGACCACGTTGAATCCGTGAGTTCCGCTGAGCGCGCCGGCCGCGGTGACCGAGGGGACTGAGGCGCTCCAGTGACGGTCTGCACGGCCACTACGGTCGGGGGTCCCAATCCCCCTTCGGGCATGGATATTTGTGCCGTCCTTAGGATTAGCTAGTTCATAAGTAGTTTGTAAGTTTAGGGACTGATGACCCCGTAGTTAAGTCCCATAAGCTATACAAACATTTGAACATTTGATCCGCTAAGCGCACCATTCTGCTGTCTCACGATGTGTAACGACTACAAGAGGCCGCTGATATGGAATACCTGGTAGTACGTGGCAGCACAATGCACCTCTTCTGAAAAAACGTATATGTTGAGGTGTGCGGATACTTATGATGTATACTGTATATAAATACGGGGCTGCAACTAATTAGTGGAACTACTGCTGGGAAGACGCTTTGGAATGGAATCTACTATTGTCGCTGATAGCACGCGTTGTTGACATACCTCCGAACAAATGGACTCACCCGCCTCACGGTCACCGGCGTGCGCACAATCGAGGGAAACATAGTCACTTGTGAGCGAGAGGTCTAACGTAACGGTGCCACTGTGTACGACTATGATGGTGTTATCCCAATGTCAAATGTTCAAATGTTTATTAAGCTTAAGGGACAACTGCGAGATCATCAGTTCGTAAACTTACAAACTACTTATGTACTACCTTATACTAACGACGACACAAACATCTATGCCCGTAGCGGCCGTGCAGACTGTGACTGGCGCGCCGCAGACCACTCGGCCTCTGCGGTCGGCTGTCCTAACATCAATGCACAGTGTTACTGTCCGTTTTTGGAGCATCACCAGCGACCAACTTTGCGAAAGAAGCGACAACACTTTCTACCCAACCCTCCCATCATTTTGCACTACAATGCGCGGGCACATACAGTGCAAGCTTTGGCTGATCTGTTCGGTCGATGGGACTAGGAAGTACTGTACCATCAACCATACTTCCAAAATTACTCGTGACTTTGATTTGATTTCAGAGATGAAGGAAGCACTTCGTGGCATTTGTTTCAGAACTGTTCCGGTGATTCTTAACGGTATACTACGCCTTCCACATCGCTGGCAACGGTTTCTGAACAACGCTGATGACTACTTTGAAGAACAGTGACAGTTGATAATATTTAACACTTTTGTATCGGTTGTAAATAAATAGTTACCACTACTTAAGTTCCAACCCTCGTATGTAAGTAATATATGAAGAGCAAACTAGAAAAACAATCTTGAGAATTTTCGATCAGTCCAAATTCTTACACGATAATCAAAATTTAGTCCGACTTAGGCTGTATATTTTTTACTTGTATAGTATGAAATATACATTGAACTCTGGCGGCTCTTTTTCATTTTTTCTTCCCCAGTGATTCTCTTACTTGCAGCTAGGACTCGCGATTTAGCGTGCCTCGTGCGTGTTATCGCTGGAGGAGAGTCACGATAACGTTTCGGGGCTGTATTTCATGGGGTCTGTCGCGGTGGTGGAGCACGTTGTCAGAGGCATTTCCTTAGTATTTAGCTCGCAGCAGCTATGTGGCCGTTGCCTCCTTTGCTTCCTGAACCGATATGCTATGAGTGTACTGTCAGTGACTTCTCGAAGGCTTCCAGCACCCCCAGAGCCTATGGAACACCGTCCTCTGCAACCATGCTGTGCGCTTATGAATGCTGCCAGTTTTATTGGTTTCTAATCGTGTAATTACGGGAACAGTGTGTGCAAATGTCTGGTATCGCTAGCGCTGTGACTCTCACTTTGCGGTACTTTGCGTTACTCTAGAATTAGATGATAGGATTTCATGTCAACCACATGCTATACTATATCTGAATTTTAATTACCAGTACTTAATGTTAGTGCGTGTTTTATATGTATTTGTCGTTTTTAGTGCCTCTTACAACTTACCACATTGCCACTCATTAATGTCGCATTTTATAGCAACTGAAATTTTGTCGCTGCCTCGTTGGTTTTTTTTTTTTGCCTATTTGGCCTATTTGGCTGAAGCCTACAACATTTTCAATTTAGTGTAGTTAAACTTACTCATAATCTCTGCGCTAAATTGCCTTATTAAGTGTCTGGCTTTAATGGCTTGGAGAAAATTTTATATGGTTCCGTTAAAATTGCCTACAAGCTGCTTGGTAAATTGCCTTACGTGTTTAGCTTTTAATGCCTTGGAAATATTATTTTAAGTGCATCTGTGCTGTTAAAAACTGTTAAAAACTGTTAAAAACTGCGCGGTTGCTCTCTGGCGGAGACCACACGAATCACTGACTCAGTCAACTTTCTGTCTGTACAGATAAACGTTTAGGTAGCAACGACCATGTCTGACATAAGTTAGTGACAATAGAACATCATTTAATGCTGCTGCCCATCACAGTAAAATGTTCAAATGTTTGTATAGTCTATGGGACTTAACTACGGGGTCATCAGTCCCTAAACTTACAAACTACTTATGAACTACTTACGAACTAGGACGGCACAAATATCCATGCCCGAGGGGGGATTCTAACCCCCGACCGTAGTGGCCGTGCAGACCGTGACTGGAGCGCCTTAGTCTCCTCGGCCACCGCGGTCGGCCATCACAGTACCCTAGTGCAGTTCAAGGTAAACAACTGCCTCCTCTTCCCCTGTCTTCTCCCATTACAACAGTGGCTTCCAACGTTTTTCAGACTAGCTAGCACTATGATTTACTTTTTATGATCATGGAACACAAGTTTAATGAAAGATAGACCGTGTCAATTAGGAAATAAACCTTAATTGAAACTTTTAATATATTCGTTGAACTGGAAATTAAATATGCATTAACAGCATTATTATAATATAAACTTTAAACAGGAAATTAAATTAAAATTGCAATAATATGATTTCAGAGATTTGTGTATTTATTTTCTTCACTTCCCACAATTTCGGTAATCCTAGAGCTAATACTGCCGCTCAAAGTTAGGCGTAACATTCTTTACTTTCAGTCAGTTCCTATATTTTTTTAAAGCATGAAACCCTTGTTCACATAAATCGTGCAAAAAATCGTAAGACAGCGGAAGGTGATTTCCGGAATATTGTTTTGTGATTTGGCGTTTTTATAACAAAACTGCCAAATAGGATGGATTCAACTGAATTCGTACAGTTTCTATCATTTTAGGATTCAAAAAGGGTTCACAATACTTGGAGCCAAACGAATGTATCATTTATGTCTGTCATCACCAGAAACGTTGTCAAGTTATCGTCGACACAAAATGCACAAATGTTCAAATGTTTGTATAGCTTATGGGACTTAACTACGGGGTCATCAGTCCCTAAACTTACAAACTACTTATGAACTACTTACGAACTAGGACGGCACAAATATCCATGCCCGAGGGGGGATTCAAACCCCCGACCGTAGTGGCCATGCAGACCGAGACTGGCGCCCCGCAGTCCCCTCGGCCACCGCGGCCGGCCAAAATGCACAGCTGAGCGCTCTAAGGTGCCTTGCTTTGGAGCGCGCGGTTGATACCCGTCGGAGGATCGAGTCACCATCGGGCAAGGGTGTATATGTGTTGTCCTTTGGCTAGTTTAAGTAGTTTGTAAGCCTAGGGACATAACCTAAATAGTTAAGTCCCATATATTTACAAATATTTGAACACAACATGCATCCGAAACCTGCGTTATGAAAGGAAGAGAGAAAAGTAAATTACAAGCTAGTGAGATGTAGTTCTTGAGGAACAGGATTGGAGTGACAAAGATAGGTTAAGAAATGAAAGGATCAGAGATGTAATGAAGGTGGAAACGTTAAAGAGGAGATAGAGAAATCAAGCCTGAAATGGTATAGGATCGTTAAGCGAATGGAGGAGAAGAGAAAATCAAAGCGGATACACGAGATGAAACTCAAGCGACTAAGAGGAGGACCGAGAGACAGATGTCTGAAAGGAGTGGAGGAATGTGTTAGGGAGAAAGAAGACTGGACCAACGTGAAGACGGAGATATGGTGGGAAGACGATGGAGAGGCTTAGTTCGAGGCAGAATCGGCCAGAGGCTGAAAACTGTCCAAGATGATGATGATGATGAACACAAAATGCGTCTGATCACGTGACAAGGGATTAATAATTTAGTTTGCACAAAAGTTTACAATTTTTATATCTTTCGCGGATCATATTTCAGCTCTTGCAGATTACTTGCAATCCGAGGACCACAGGTTGGGAACCACAGATTTATCTTCTTCTTCTTATGCTGCTGCTGCTGCTTATCCATTAATGGATGTTGGCGACCATACGATGCATCTTTGTTCTGTGAACCGCATTATATAAGAGTTTAAGTATAGTTTTCATGTCTCATTCAATCAATACAGTACATGTCATAAAATGTAATAACTTGCATACACTAAAGAGCCGAAGAAACTGGTAAACGCATGCGTTTGCAAATACACTCGGAGGATGGCGCTATGGTGGGCAACGCCTATGTAAGTTCCAACGTTTTTTAAAGGTGAGAGTTAACAGCCGTTATATATTTCATAAACTGCATCTTGAACCATCAGCTCTTTATTAAATCCTTAAAAATCTACTAGTTAAGAACTTGAACCATCATCATAGATAAAAAGGTATTAAACAGATTAGTCAAATGCATTAGATAAAATAAATCTTGTTCGTAACAGCAGGAGTCAATTTGAACAAAATTGTCTTACTGGATTATCCTATAAGTCAAACAAATATAAAAGACGAGAATGGACAGTCCATCCTAATCTTTTATGTTTGTTTGGCTGATAAGATAATGTAATATGACAACTTTGTTGCAACTGACTCCTGCTGTTATCAGTCAGGTTTATTTATTTTAACTAATGCATTTGACTGATCTGTTGTATTACCTTTTTATCTATAACTAGTATTGCCTGTGATCGAAAATCGACCAATTGTGTTTACAATGGTCACTGGGGGTAAAATTGTACGTATCATGTCGGGGGCCTCGCGTGATTATCTTGGCAACATCAACATCACGATAGAAAATCTTTGCCCATTTGTTCGAACCACATACAATAACTCGATTAGTGTATCGTACAGACCATGAAGTAAACAAATAATGCTGTTCCTGCTTGATGGTTGACAGGTTCTTGTATGTACCCTCGTCTGCTCAGTAAAAATAATAGCCCTCGTAAAGCGAAGATTCCATAAGAAAACATCAGCGTTGTCAAGCGATTGGCTACACTGAAGACTCACAGGATTCTCACTATTCAGCATCTGTTGCCCACATTATCATAGGAGGCCGCTTGGATATTTGGTAAAATTTAATCGGCACTGGGAGGTATGAAACGGTATCTTTTACGTGTTAAGGAAAATGCCTGACACAATAACAACAAATAAAAACGGAAGTGTATACTTCTCATGTCATTGTCGAATGATATAACTTTCATTAGCCTAATATTTGAAATGGAAATACAATTTCGGTGTTCGTATATTTATACAACGCCAATAAATAATGTTATTTCGATACTGCGACATTCAGAATTCCAGAGCTGACAACATGTCGACTTCGTAGTTCCACCCGTGCACCGCTACAGGCCTCTCCCGGCGCATCACGCCAATAAATAATGTTATTTCGATACTGCGACATTCAGAATTCCAGAGCTGACAACATGTCGACTTCGTAGTTCCACCCGTGCACCGCTACAGGCCTCTCCCGGCGCATCACGCCAATAAATAATGTTATTTCGATACTGCGACATTCAGAATTCCAGAGCTGACAACATGTCGACTTCGTAGTTCCACCCGTGCACCGCTACAGGCCTCTCCCGGCGCATCATTATGTATATCGTCATTCTCTACTTCGTAGTTCCACCCGAGCACCGCTAGATGCCTCTCCCGGCGCATCATTCTTTATATCGGCATTCATATGAAAACATCCATTTCCATTAATCACACTTAATCACTGCGAAAAAAGCATTTGAACGGCACAAGAAGCAATCCATGTTTCGATATTCACTTAGTTTAATACGTTATTTTAATACTGCACATACGCTACGTTACAGCGTCTTTGGTCGAGGCGAATAGCAAATCAGTAAGCTCATTGTTGGAGAATGTAGAACTTGATACAAGCTGTAGATAGGAAGATTTCTACTTCCTTTTACCTCTTTTAATGGCTAAATGCACACATAATATTTATATTCGTGAAATCTACGACAAACAATCTTTCTAATTATGTAACTTTCATTGGACTTTGTGTACGAATAAATTAGTAATCTGTACCACAATTTTAGTGTTAGCGCATTTTATAACGATGATGGTACAAGACCGAAACTAGTCAATTTTTAAGGATTTAATAAAGAGCTGATGGTTTAAGGTGCATTTTATAAGCCTATATGTCTGGCGCAAGCACTAGATCGGTTTCCGCCATTCGACGGCAGGTATCACGATTTCAAATCAAATGTTTCTAAAGTAATGGGACTTACGTGCAGTGGTCATACGTCGCTAAACTTACAAATTACTTTAAATTAACCTAAGAACAACACGGATACAGACACACACACACACACACACACACACACACACACACACACACACACTCAAGCCCGAGGGAGGACTCGAACTTCCAATGGCGTACGGCCGCGCGCACTACCCCGGTAGCGATGTGGTGGAGATTCTGCCGTACGACCACGAGTGCACAGTGTGAATATCGAGAATCTAGTAGAACATCAAATTTCCGATGTTTATGCGGTCAGAAAAAGATCCTACATGAACGGTACCAAAGGCGACTGAAGACTTTCGTTCAACGTGAAGGAAGAGCAACCTCTTCCGAAACTTGCTGCCTATGTCAAAGATAGATCATCAACAACTGTCGACGTCATTCAAGGAAACATGGTCGATAAGAGCTTTCGGAGGCGAGATTTCACTCATATACCTTTGCTGTCACAAGGCTTTACGCCTCGTCTGGACCCGTCAATACTGACATTGGATTGTTGATGAAAGCTGTTGCCTGGTCTTGTAAGAGTACACCTGTCGCTGTATCTTAGTTTCATTTAACGTAATGTATATATTGTCTTAAATTTGTTTATTTCATGTATTTTTCATTTCATGTATGCTAGATATATTTCTTATGTAACGTCATTTTCTATATTGAATCATTTAGTGTAAACATGTACTATATGTGTAAACCCACATGACTGCACGGACATTCTTATGCTGTAAGTTAGCAATGCGCCAGAGAAAATGTTGAACCTGTTGTAAAGACTGTCTTTGGTACAGAAGTAGTAGCTGTGAGTGTCGCGCTGCTGAAGCAGTCGCGGAGCGGACTCGCTATAGTAAACACATAAATGTTTTGTTGATGGTGCAGAGGCACGGTAGGCGCAGTGTGGCGCGAGTTTTATGCAATTGCAATAAGCCTGAGAGGCGTACTGTTTAATGTATTGAACGAAGTGCGAAATAAGTTTATTTATACTCGAAAGTGATCAAAGTAATGTTTTTTCATGTGTGCAAGAAAAGTAATAGTTTGGTATCAAGTCTATTGTCACCGAGTGTGATCGTTGTTGTAGTAAGAGTACCTATTGTAATCATATCTGTCTTGTTTGGACTTCACGACGAAGACGACGAAAACAGATGAGTACTTTTGTAACATTTTATTTTGTATGCATGTAAATGTAGTGTCAACCCAATCAGAACTTTGGTTCAATTATACATGACTCATTTTGAAACCAGTCTTAATTTTGTAAGTAGTTGTAGTCACCCCATTATTAGATTATGTTGTTTATGCAAGCCTGTACATTGACTAACAAGTTCAATCATTTTCAAAGTAATTACGATCAGTTTTAAAGAAATTGCTAGACGAGTTAAAGAATTGCTAAACGTGTTGCAACCACAGAGACTAGTAATTAAAGTGCAACAGAGTTTGCAAGTAAAGTAAAGTTGCTTTCATTTATGTAGAAAGTAACCAGGCTAACAGTAGCCAAAGTATTATAGTAATTTTACCAGACTTGACTGAAGTAATTTTTTATGAAATACGTTAAATGCCAAACTCTGCTCAGCCAGTTACACGCGTACGCTACCCAGGCCCTGGAACCAATTAAAAAAAAAAAAAAAAAATAGTTTACGTAAAGTTTTATAAGGTACTTGAATGCTTTAAACAATAATATCAAAATTATTGAGAACTTTGACTGTAGTATTTGTGAAGCTCATTGCACCACGGAGTTTCACTGTATTGAGCTATTATCATCGGAATCAGAGTCTATCTGCTATTACAATTTTGATTATAACACGAACACGCCATCACCACTACATGAATTCTGACACATTTATTAGTGAAGTTGTGCTGTTCGTGAATCGTAAGAGGTGCTAGTTGGAGGCTGTAGTCAATGCTAAGTCAGATAGGGCCAAGCTTAATTAATTACCACAGTGATTGTTTCAAGTTAATTAATATCTTTTTTTATTCAAAATTTTTAACTTTCACTGCGAAAGTGTTGTTGCGACCCATTAGTTGTGATTTGCTGCAACATTCAATAACGAAATTATTATTACTAGAGTATACTATTACGCATTCTAAATTTTGAGATTATTTGACGACCTCCAACAGGCACTTTTCTTACAGTCTGACGAGTCTCGTTTCCTATTGTATCGAGCGGAGGGATGTATACGGCTATTGAAGTAACCTCATGAATAAATGGACTCTGCATGTCATCAGAGGACTGTTCAAGCTTGTGGAGGCTCTGTACTAGTTTGGGGCGTGTCCAGATGGAGTGATGTGGGACCGCCTGACACGTCTAGATCCACATGTGTCGCGTCATTCCGACGGACCTGGGCAATTCCAGAATTGCTACAGTGTGGATCCAGAATCATTCTTCCGAGTTGAAATATCAACACTGGCTACCAAACTGTTTAGAAGAGATCTCGACACCCTCGTTCTCTTGCGAATTTAAATTCTTGAAAAAAAAAATTCAAGAATTCAACTTAACACAGTTGCTGTGCCATACCGCGTAAAATGGAATGGGAAGAGTTCTACTTACGAATTTCAAAACTGTTTGTAAATCCATGGGAGGTAACTAATGAGGTTATCAGTTCCTACTAACTTAAACTAATCTAAGGAAAAGACACACACCCATGTCAGAGGTAGGACTCGAACCTCCGAGGGGGAGGAACCGCGTGCTCCGAGTAAGTCCGCTGGGCTATTCAACCACGGCAACGACTTTACGGTGTCAGTTCCCTCCAGAACTTTTTCAGACATTAGTCGAGTCCATCCCACGATGTATTGCGGCACTTCTGCATGGTCACAGGTACGATATTAGGCAGGTGTCTCTGTTGCTTTGGTGGTTTACAATTTTTCTTGCGCTTGAGGTAAGTAATACGGCACATACAGAATGTGAGACATACCTCCCCATTCTTTCTTATGGTTGTTCTACGCAAGGAAACTCAATGACACCGAATACATAAATGTTTACACGAGGATGCACCTTTGTTTTCTTCGCCACATATGCAGAAAAGTCATTACTATGATTCGGAAATCCGGAAAGACGAGCATACAAGACTGTGAACGATACGGACGTTACTTGCGTAACGTACGACTGGAGGCATGCTAAGGATAGCCAAGTGGTTAATGTGACCAGAGGCCTAAATCGGGAATCTCGGGGTCGAATACCGGTCCTGCACAAATTTTAACTGTCACCAGGTGCAACGAAGATAATCATTTCCCTCCTATTACTGCTCGCCTACGAAAGCAGGCAGGTCCAGTACAATGTGTGATAAAAAGCATCCGGACACCCCCAGAAACACACGTTTTCCATATTAGGTGCATTGTGCTGCCATCTACTGCCAGTTACACCATATCAGCGACCTCAGTAGCCATTAGACATTGAGAGAGAGAGAGAGAGAGAGAGAGAGAGAGAGAGAGAGAGAGAGAGAGTAGAATTTGGCGTTCCTCGGGACTCACGGACTTTGATCACGGTCGGGTGATTGGGTGTCACTTGTGTCAGAATACTGTACGCGACATTTCCACACTCCTAAACATCACTAGGTCCACTCTTTGTATTTCGATAGTGAACTGTAAACGTGAAGTGACACGTACTTCACGAAAGGTTCTGCCCGACATCGTCTGTTGACTGACAGACAGCACCGGCAGTTGAAGAAGATCGCCACGTTGGCCACACTCGTTCAGATACACGCCGACGGCTTACAGGTGCGCCAACGCTATGCGGAATCGCCGTGTTACCGACGGAGGGCGCCACGAACTTGTATGTCCTTTGCAGCCAGGTGTTTGTGATCACATAATCATTAGCGTGACTGAGACGCGCCACACGGCTGTCTCCGTGGGCGGGCCACCGCCGCGGCCGCCGCAGCGGATCCGCCGCGGTCCTCTGACGTGAGACACTCGGTCGGTTGCGCAAGGCTGGCGCCATTGTGGTGGTCGCGCCCGCGAGCGGCCCAGAGCCGACGTAAACACTGGGGACCGGCCGCGGCCTCCCGAAATAACGATGCGCCAGCCGCGGGACCTCCACGCCCGGGAATGTGGGTCGCGAGCAAACAGCCCGCCGTACACACCTGTCCTGCCGTCTAAACCAGCCGCCGCGGCTCACCGAGGCTGGCCGGCTGCAGCGGATATTTGCACCTTGCAGCTGCACAGGAGTTAAACGCGAGGCGAACGTGCTCAGTTACTGCCTGTTTACAGAGTGAGGCAGCTAAGGTAAGGTGGCAAATCACAATGCGGGACGTTTCGAAAATGCGGATGAGGACTATGAACACATGCGTCAGTGGCAAACTGTCCGCCTCCGTAGTCCAATGGACAGCGTGGTTGGTTGCCACGCAGGGGGAACGGGTCCGATTCCCGGTCGGGTAGGAGATTTTCTCCACTCGGGGACTTGGTGTTGTGTCGTCCTCATCATCATTCCATCATCATTGACACGCAAGTCGCCGAAGTGGCGTCAGATAAAGAGACTTGCACCAGGCAGGCTGAACACGACCCCAGTTGGGGTCTAACGGTCATAAATGCCACACGATCATCATCATCAGTGGCTTACTAAGTCTGTTCGAGGTCCGAGTGGCAAAACAAAATGACCCCCCCCCCCCCGTCCACCTGGAAATACATGTATTACTAGAAAAAAAATCGCACTGACGTGTTTTACGGCCCACTTTAGATTTGTAGTTTTATAAGTTTTTACAATCATTTTGGTCCAAAATAATAATCTAAATAATAAAAAATCAATTAATAAGAGTGTCTGAAACCCTTTTGGAAAACAAAAAAATTAGGTAGTGGCGCGGGGCGCGGACCGCGGAGGGGTCGCTCCGCGGGCCGAGGGTATTTAAATGGCCCGCTACCGGGCTAGAACCCAGTTCCCTTCGAACAGCCGTAGCGTGCGGATCTCCGTGCCGGCGCGTTTCCAGGAGCTCAGTCCGTCAGTTCACCTGATGATGGCGACATGTTGTTATGGTCTTCAGTCCGGAGACTGGTTTGATGCAGCTCTCCACCCTACTCTATCCTGAGCAAGCCTTTTCATCTCCTCATAAGAACGGCAACCCACATCCACTTGAATCAGCTTACTATACGCGTCTCTTGGTCGCCCTCTGCGATTTTTACCCCACACACTTCCCTCCAATGCTAAATTTACGATTCCTCGATGTCTAAGAATGTGTCCTACCAATCGATCCCTTCTTTTAGTCAGGGTATACCAAAAATTCCTTTTCTCGCCAATTTTGTTCAGTACCTCTTCATTAGTTATGTGATCTACCCACTTAATCTTCAGCATTCTTCTGTAGCACCACATTTCAAAAGCCTCTATTCTCTTCCTGTCCGCACTGCTTATCGTCCATGTTTCACTCCCATACAAGGCAACACTCCACACAAATGCCTTCAGAAAAGACTTCCTTACCCTTAAATTAATATTCGATGTTAGAAAATTTCTCTTTTTCAAAAATGCTTTTCTTCCCATTGCCACTCTGCATTTTATATCCTCTGTACTGCGACCATCGCATGTTATTTTACTACCCAAGTAACAAAACTCATCTACCACCTTCATTGTTTCGTTACCTAATCTAATTCCTTCAGCATCGCCTGATTTTCTAAGACCGCATTCCATTATTTTTGTTTTGCTCTTGTTAATATTCATTTTATACGCTTTCTTCAACACACTGTCCATTCCATTCAACTGCTCTTCCAGGTCCTTTGCTGTCTCTGACAGAATTACAATGTCATCAGAAAAACGCAATGTTTTTATTTCTTCCCCCTGTAGTTTAATCCCTATTCCAAATTTTTCCTTGCTTTCCTTCACCACCTGCTCGATGTAAAGATTGAATAACATCGGAGAAAGGCTACAACCCTGCCTTACTCCCTTCCCAACTGATGCTTCCCTTTCATTCCCTTCGAGTCTAATAACTGCGGTCTGGCTTTTGTACAAGTTATAAATAACTCTCCTTTCCCTATATTTTACCCCTGCTGACTTCAGAATTTGAAAGAGTGTATTCCAGTCAACATTGTCAAATGCTTTCTCCAAATCTACAAAAGCTAAAAATGTAGGTTTGCCTTTCCTTAATCTATCTTCTATGATAAGACGTAAGGTAAGTATTGCCTCCCGGGTTCCTACGTTCCTCCTGAATCCAAACTGATCTTCCCCGAGGTCAGCTTCTACCAGCTTTTCCATTCTCCTGTAGATAATTCGTGTTAAAATTTTGCAACCATGACTTATCAAACTGATGGTTCTGTAATTTTCACACCTGTCTGCGCCTGATTTCTTTGGAATGGTGATTATTACATTTTTCTTAAAGTCTGAGGGTATTTCGCCTGTCTCATTCATCCTACACACCAGTTCAAATAGTTTGTCATGGCTGGCTCTCCCAGAGACTTTAGTAGCTCTGAGGGTATGTCATCTACTCCTGGGGCTTTGTTCCGACCTATGTCTTTCAGGGCTCTGTCAAATTCATCTCTCAGTATAGTATCTCCTATTTCATCTTGATCTACTTCCTCTTCCCTTCCTACAACATCGTCTCTAAGTTCATTTCCTTTGTAGAGCTGCTCTATGTACTCTTTCCACCTTTCACCTTTCCCTTCTTTGCTGAGAACTGGTTTCCCATCTGAGTTCTTGATATTCGTAGAATTACTTTTCTTGTCCCTAAATGTGTCTTTTATTTTTCTGTAGGCGGTATCTATTTTCCCCCTTCTTATACATTCTTCTACAGATTTGCATTTGGCTTCTAGCCACTTCTGCTTAGCCATTTTGCATTTCCTGTCAATCTCATTTCTTAGTCGTCTGTACTCCATTTTGTCTGTTACATTTACTGCATTTTTATATTTTCTCCTTTCATCAATTAAATTTAGTATTTACTGTGTTATCCAAGGATTTTTTTTAGGTCTTGCCTTTCTACCTATTTTGTCCTCTGCTGCCTTCACTATTTCATCTCTCAATGCTACCCATTCCTCTTCTACTGTTTTATTTCCCCCTGTTTCTGTCAATTGTTACCTAAAGCTCCCTCTGAAATTCTTAAGAACCTCAGGTTCCTTCAATTTATCCAGGTCCCATCTCCTTATTTTCCTACCTTTCTGCAGTTTTTTCAGTTTCAGCCTACAGTTCATGACTAACAAGTTATGGTCAGAGTCTATATCTGCCCCTGGGTATGTCTTGCAGTTTATAACCTGGTTCCGGAATCTGTGTTTTACCATTATAAAATCTATTTGATACCTTCCGGTGTCTCCTGGTCTCTTCCACGTATACAACCTTCTTTTGTGATTCTTAAACCACGTGTTTGTTATAATTAAATCATGTTCCGTGCAAAATTCTACCAGGCGACTTCCTCTTTCATTCCTTCTGCCCAGTCCATATTCACCTACTATTTTTCCTTCTCTTCCTTTTCCTACTACCGAATTCCAGTCTCCCATCACAATTAAGTTTTCCTCTCCATTAACTGTCTGAATAATTTCCTTTAGCTCCTCATATATTTCTTCGATCTCCTCATCATCGGCAGAGCTAGTTGGCATATAAACCTGTACTACTGTTGTCGGTGTTGGCTTCGTATCTATCTTGACAATGATAATGCGATCACTGTGCTGCTTATAGTAGTTTACCCGCATTCCTATTTTCTTATTCATTATCAATCCTACTCCTGTGATACCCCCAACTGCTTTTGTATTTATAATCCTGTACTCACCTGACCAGAAATCCTGTTCATCCTGCCACCGAACTTCACTAATCCCCACTATATCCAACTTCAACCTATCCATTTCCCTTTTTAAATTTTCTAATTTTCCTACCCGATTAAGGGATCTAACATTCCACGCTCCGATCCGTAGAATGCCAGTATTGTCTTTCCTGATGATAACATCCTCCTGAGTAGTCCCCGCCCGGAGATCCGAATGGGGGACTATTTTACCTCCGGATCGCCGAAATATTGTGCCCGTTGGACACTATAGACCGGCAGTACACTCGTGGCTATTTTGACTAATCAACAATGTTGAGTCTCCGCGTGGACTAACTTATAAGCAAATCAATCGCCGGTTGAACTGCATCACCTGGAATGCTTTGTCTGGAACCTATTGTTTTTCAGATCTCTGCCAACTACAGAGAAGTAAGAGTGGTATCCCGGCGCTAACAGAAAGTCGTGTTTCATCCAGTTGTATTATTCATTTATTTGTGTCTTTCTGTATACTAGACAACGAAAGGTACTGATCATAATCACACTCATAACTCTGAAGTTCATATTCTGAATCGTAAAGCTTACGAAACGTGGGAATAATCTGCAGCCGCGGTGGAGTAGCCGAGCGGTCTAAAGCGTCTCACTGTGGAGCGCGCGGTTGCTCGCCGTGGAGGTTCGAGTCCTCCCTGGGGCATTTGTTCAAAAATGTTCAAATGTTTGTTAAGCTTATGGGACTTAACTACGGGGTCATCAGTCCCTAAACTTACAAACTACTTATGAACTACTTACGAGCTATGACGGCACAAATATCCATGCCCGAGGGGGGATTCGAACCCCCGACCGTAGTGGCCGTGCTGACCGTGACTGGAGCGCCTCAGTCACCTCGGCCACCGCGGCCGGCGGGACATTTGTGTGTGTGTGTGTGTTTGTCCTTAGGTTAGTTTACCTAGGTTTAAGTAGTTTGTACGCTAAGGACTGATGACCACGCAGTTTGGTCCGATAGATTTACAAACATTTGAACATTTTTTGAATAATCTGCAGTTTGTATAATATAAAACTTACCAGAATGCACGATATGCGGGACAATTTAGGAGGCATTTTGCGGGACACGCTTATTAAGTCTTTCAATGCAGGACGGTTCGCCAGAAACCGGGACGGTTTGTCGCCTTAAGCTAAGGCCATCTCAGATGCAGTGCGTTCTGGAACACATTGCAAATGTTGTATCTAGCACACAGTATGTACAGTACACTGTATTATTAGTTATAGAGATACGGCAGCTGTAAACAAGAACAACTGCCAGCATGCGCACTTTAGAAATTGGTATCCTAAGAGTAGCTACATACCTAGCTATCATATACTATTATTCGTTCAGCGAAAGAACCGTACCCAGAGATTGTAAAGTTGCCAAGTCGCTCCAGTAATCTACCAAGGCAATACAATTGATCGGCAGAATTCTAAATCCATATCATTAACGTGGATGTGCAGCAGGATATTGGTACATATAAGTATTCAAACATTACGATCTACCGTGAAGAGAACGACCTTTTGACTCATAGCCATCCCTTGGGCAGGGATGTTTGTAGTGTCTTTAGTATAAGTCAGTTCTTAAGCAGTTTGAGGTTTAGGGACTGATCACCCAGCAGATAAGCCCCATAAGCTTAACAAACATTTGGTCATTCGAGCTAATAAAGAATATAAAAAAAGACACAGGGATTAGTGAACACAGTGTTGTTGTATCGGATTTCCGAAATCTACCAAAAGTAAATCGAAAAATATATCTATTCAAAGAATCAGATTATGCTTTCCGGAGTGAGAATCCAGCCCTTCGAAACTAACAATGTTAGTGTAGAACAGATGTGGCTTACGTTCAAAGAAAACCTTGAAGCCCGTTTTTTTTTTTTTTTTTTTTTTTTTTTTTTTTTTTTTTTTTTTTTTTTTTTTTTACAGAGACTCGAAATATAGATCTAACTTCAGTGCGAGAAACTCATAATAGTTACAGAATCCTAAGAAATTGTGGCCGTATGTAAAGTATACTGGTGGTAAAGCACAATCAATACTTTCACTAAGCGATATAATTACTGGCCTATATAATTGACGTCGGTTTGCAGCAGGGTTTAGAACATATACTTTCCTCAAATATTATGAACTACCTCGAAGACAACGACCTATTGACTCACATTAAAACGAATTCTTATAAAAAAAAAACAGCTAGCTCTTTAGTCACGTGATGAGTCTATAGGCAAGGGATGTCAAATAGATTCCGTATTGCTACATTTCCAGAAGGCTTTCGACACTATACCTCACAAGTGTCTTCTCATCAAACTGCGTGCTTATGGAATATCACCAAAATTGTGCGACCGGATTCATGACTTCCTGTGAGAATGGACACAGTACGTTGTAATTGATGGAAAGTCATCGAGCAGAACAGAATCATTAAAAGAAGGGCGCTGTTCATTGCGACGAGATCTATTTGGGAAATTTCTTTCACAAACTCCTACTTCCGAATGCGAACATATTTTGTTAGCAGCCACCTACATAGGACTGATCATCGAAATAGAGTAAGAGAAATGACGCCGAAAACGGAAAGATTTAGGTGTTCCTTAATTTCCTCTCTTCGTTTGACCCATTCTGTGGAGATATTTTAGCAATTTGACAGGTTCCTCTAACTGCTGCTTCGCACACTCGTTGGACATGATCGCTGAAACGATTAATTATGTAAATTTTAATAATAATGTCGGCTTAAGTGGAGATCGCCGTTCAGGCGAAACGTCAGAGTGCTTTCGTAGTGCGCCTAGCTTGGCAAAGCACCACATACAGCAAGTTCATCCATACACCTACTGAACGGCATGATCCAATTAAAAATAGTAATCGTTTGACTAACTGACCACTTGTAATGTTCATGTATATGCTTGTTCTCAAACACTTTGAGCGTAACCAGTGAGACAATTCATTACGTAAAATGTAACAGTAATCCAACTGAAAGAAACGTCGGCGGTGCTTTCACAATGCACCTAGGTTGGCTGTGCAACACCTTATCCATTTAAGTTCAACCATCTACCTACTGAACCCAGTGCTTTAAATTAAAAATACTAATGGCGTAATACATTGCCGTGGTAGAGTGGCAAAGCGCTTTGGTGCGAAGCGAGTGGTAGCTAGCCGTCAGACGATCGAGTCCTCCCTCGGACGTGGGTGTTTGTGTTATGCTTAGCATAAGTTAGTTCAAGTAATTTGTAAGCCTAGGCAGTTACAACCGCAGCAGTTAAGTCTTTTAGATTTATATAAATTTGAACACTTTTTTGCCTTAAACATTGATCATTTGCAATGTAAATTGCTGCGTGATAAAAATTTAATGCATCATATTTTTCGTCTGAAAATGGCTGTCTCATTTGGCACAATGACTTTCTACGACTTCTTTCCAATATCTCTCCTATGTTTCTAATTTACTTTCAGTTGAAACACGTTTGGAGCCTTACATTTGTCTGATACGCAACCAGTATATCTAATTTTTTTCCCATTTAGTAAGGTTGAATCATTGGAAACGTTCGCAACGGTAAAATTCCATGTCAGTGGAAACCGACTGTAACCAGCATACTCCATCATAGTTTTTCATTCACTGCATCAAACATCTAACACTTTCTAGAGTTCAGTCGCTGTAAGTTGATCTCTGACAGTGGCAGGTTCATCCACCTGCTGTCACCACCCTTGTTATGGAATTTTGTAGATGTGAATGTTAAGATTCCAGACCAGTGGCGCAGCTACGGGGGAGAGAAGGATAATAGTGCTCAAGCCTGCCCCCCCTCCCGGCAACTCCCAAAGATTATTTTTTTATTTTCTTAATTTTTTACTTTTCAAAACAGGTCGGCGAAGGAAATTTGAAATAGTACACTTGTAATAAACTACACCATAACTATAATTTTCCAAACACAAGTCATCTCTCTCGATTACAGGTAATCGATTGTCATATCTTTGGTTCAAAGTTGGCGCCAAATCTTATCTAATTTCAAACCTTCTTCTTTCCTGTTAAAATTATTGTGGTGTTTCTGTATTTCTATAGCTTCTCTGTACATGCGTGTGTTATCATGCGACGTCCTGGCTAGCATGCCCGTTTCATTTAATTTTATTTCATGGTCACCACGTGTAAAAACATGCTCTTGCCACAGCTGACTTGTCTGTGCGACCCAGATGACAATTCCTTTTATGTTCCAATATGCGAGTATTAACACTCATTTTTGTTGTTCCTATATACACCATACCACAGCTATAGGGAATTTTATACACCCCAGACGTTGCTAGGGGATGCCCTGCGTCTTTCACCGATTGTAAGCATTCGCTAATTTTCTTGGTAGGTCTAAAGAGGGTCTGCACTTGAAACCTGGCATAAACTTTCCAAATACGGTCCGTAATTTTGTGGATGAAAGGAAGAAAAACTATTCCGGCCGACAGTTGTTGTGGCTTGTTTTCGGACCCTTTTCTTCTTTGATGGAGAGCTCGATCTACCGGTGTATCCATTTTTCTTGAACGCTGTTCGCAAATGGTTTAATTCATCTCTCAGATAAATAGGCTCACAGATATTATTACCTCGATCCACCCATATTTTAATGACACCTCTCTTCTGCCTAGGATGATGGTTACTGTCGTTAAATTTTTACTCGTAGATTCTCATGTTAATTCAACTGTAAGGTCCTTTCTCTTTGACTAGTAACATAGAAGCTGCTTATCTTACGAGCTGATCTTATACATTTCATTTCCACCACATTGCTCTTCCGCTTTCAGATTAATGAGAGTGTACTCTTTTTTTTCTTGTGCAATTGTTTCGTTAAATTATAAATAGTGTAAAAAAGCTATAGATTAATAAATTCAGTAGGCTTTATTTTTAAAAAATTAGCCCGCCCCCGACCAATTCCTGGCTGTGCCACTGCTCCATATTACAGTTTTACCGTGATACAGTTTGCACATCGCTTTAGAAAGCTTGCAACAACAATACAAGTTGGCAGGGATCAGCTTACGCCGACCCAACTGTAGCAACAAACATTACCAGAAAACAGTCTGCTACAGCCGTATTTTAGAAACAAAATCGCCGACACCTCAAGGGGTCACGGTAGCGTGACCAGAATTGTCGTGTATAAACGTGGTGTTCAGCAGAAATGAGCAGCAGCGCGAGGCGCCGGCTGCCCCTCGTCCGCCGGCGTGTAAACACGGCGCCCTCGTCCCCACGGTCAGTGTGGTCCAGCGAGCTGCAAGGCCGCGATCGCACTCCTCAGTCTGCCGTCCTTGTTTACACGGAGGGCGCTGCTGTTTACGGGACCTGCAAACACGGCCCACGCGTGTGGTAGCCGCGCGACGCGCCGACCGGGAGGCAGAAACCCGATACACGTGCTTCCCACTGGCTCTGACCATCGGCCACTTCACGCACGCAAAGTAGTAAATCGACAGCTGCCGTCGATTTAGACCGCAGAAGGAGACAACACGACAGTCGGAATTTAGTAATACTTTTATATTTATGGTACGCGCGGTTCAGAACTCACACGTCAACATCTGATGCTAACGTTTTACACACTGCTGGTCATGTATGCAACACCGAAAAAATGTTCAAATGCTTGTAAATCTATCGGACCAAACTGCTTGGTCATCAGTCCGTAGCTTACAAATTACTTAAACCTAGGTAAAGTAACCTAAGGACGAACACACACACCCATGCCCCAGGGAGGACTCGAACCTCCACGGCGAGCAACCGCACGCTCCGCAGCGAGACGCTTTAGACCGCTCGGCTACTGCACCGCGGTTGCAACACCGACAATGGTCGGATTAGATTAGATTAATACTTGTTCCATAGATCATATATACGACATTTCGTAATGATGTGGAACGTGTCAGTTTAGTAATTGTTGTCTACACTTGACAGTCAATATTTTAAGAATTTTTTATTACATCTTTTGTTGTTTTTTTATTTATTTTTATTACGTTTTTTATTTTTTTTAAGTTTTATCTAAAAATTCATCTACATTGTAAAGGGAGTTGCCATTTAATTTCTTTTCAAATACTAGTTGGCTATCTGTCAGACTTTTGATGCTACTTGGTAAGTGACCAAAGACTTTTGTGGAAGCTTAATTCACTCCTTTCTGAGGCAAAGTTAGATTTAACATTGATAGTGAATATCATTGTTTCTCCTAGTGTTGTAGCTATGCAACTGCTATTACTCTTGAATTGGGTAGGACTGCTACCAAGAGCATCCTGCAGACATTTATTTAGGGATCTTCACTGTAGCTTCATATATATATATTGTGAAGCTACAGTGAAGGTCCCCAGATATATATATATATATATATATATATATATATATATATATATATATATATATATATATATTGTGAAGGTACACAATGTCTGCAGGATGCTCTTGGGTGGGCTCCAGCAATTATTCTGATTACACGCTTTTGTGCAATGAATACTTTTTTGCTCAATGTTTAATTGCCCTAGAATATGATCCCATATGAAGCAGTGAATCAAAAAAGGCATAGTAAGCTAATTTACTCAGATGTATATCACAAAATTTTGCAACGACTCTGATAGCATAGGTAGCTGAACCCAAACGTTTCACGAGATTATTATTTATATCGTATATTCAGCAGTCAGACACAGACCCTGATGAAGGCCGCCTGCAACAGTGGCCGAAACGACGGTGTAATTTATAAAATGACGACGCGGTTTCATACCCAGAAGTATTTTATTGATAGTGACAACAGCCGCGGAAGCCAACGTTTGCGTTTCACGAAATCTTTAATATGTTTCTTCCAATTCAGTCCCTCATCAATGCAAACACCAAAAAATTTTGAATATTCTACCTTAGCTACAGAGTAATGTTTAAAGTCTAAATTTATTAATCGTGTCATGCCATTTACTGTATGAAACTGTATATATTGGGTTTTATCAAAGTTTAATTAGAGTCCATTTGTAGAGAACCACTTAATAACTTTCTGGAAGATATCATTTACAATTTCATCAGTTAATTCCTGTTTTTCAGATGTGATAGCTATATTTGTATCAACAGCAAAAAGTACTAGCTTAGTATCTTTGTGAATGTAGAATGGCAAGTCATTAATATATATTAAGAACAGCAAAGGACCTAAGACCGAACCTTGTGGGACCCCATTTTTGATAGTTCCCCAGTTAAAGGAATTAATTGTTTCACCTAATGTGAACTGCTTATTTTAACTTTCTGCACTCTTCCAGCTAACATCAAACGTTCAAATGTTTGTAAATCTATGGCACTTAACTACCCTGACCATCAGGCTTAGAAACTACTAACTTATGCTGAGGACAATAAATACACTCATTCTGGACGGCGGACTCGAACCTCCGACGGCGAGCAGCGACGAACACGGCAGCTAGGCGTCTTCGGACTCTCGGGCACTCCACCGCGGCGTGATCAGAGACATCGCGGACAATTTTGTTTGGAATTTGTTTGCTGGACATAATGTAGCCCACTGTGGCGTGAATAAGATGATAAAATTAATATTTACCGTTTCCATATCGCTGGATATTTGCATTGCTACACGCCTCGTCATTGAACCAAGAGTCTCTGGATGTGTTGTTGACGTATAGGAGTCCTTGCTGCTCACTCATATGGCTACCATATCCTGGGAGAGTCGTTTGACAATCATCCACCAAACGTTCAAACAACTTCCGTTAATGCAGCTAGATACAAAAAATCGATGTTCGCCTATATTTCGGAAGGTTAATACACTGCCATTCTAAAGGGAATACTACAGCGAGGAAGCAATATGCAAAAGCTCGTTTGTAATTGACAACAGGAGAAACAAGATACATCTAGTAAGCAATTAGACCGCGACCTCAAACTATCAAAGTTAAAAGGCATCAGGAATATCGATAGAGAACATCAGTTTTCAAACTGGTGAGGTGGCATTAATTTTGTCGGACTATTTTTTGATAAGTCAGAGAGCAGGATTCCATGCAGAATTCAATCTAAAACCTGCATCCCTATTCATAATGTTATCCGCTAGTTTATTTCAACCACTTCCTTGATAATACAATACCAATAGCTGAAATTGCACGCTAAATATTTAATTTTGTTTGTGGCTTGTGTGTAGTCAGTATTTGGTAACAGCAGATTTGTTATAAACGTGTGTTACGTTTATGCTCAATACACGATTCTTCAGTACTCCTAATTGTTTCCCAATATATGACATGCCACACCAGCCTTGCGTAATTCAAGCTCACCCTTTTCGGGAGCTAACAGCGCATTAATTTTAGATGATGATCGAAACACGCATTTCACATAATATTTACCCAAAATACGGCCAGTCTTGTTGTAAATGCTATCAATCCATGGCAGAAAGGCCATTTCCTTTGATGCCACATCTGTGCTAACATTAGCCACATTCGGTCGGTAACACCCTTTTAAACTGCCCTTCACTATAACGATTCTGTGGAAAAGTGACCTCAAGTTATGTAGCTCTGTTGAAAGACTTTCCAGGTCTGAAACCACGTGAGCCCTGGGCACTAAGGTAGGAAAAGCCCCATCACGCTGAGCTGGGTGGTGAAAACTATCAGCTTGCTATACGAATCGGTGAGGGTTTGCTTCCTATAAACGTACAATCTACCTGACCAAGACTTAAAGAAAGGAATGCAACCATTATTTTCCACCTCTATGGCGAAATGCCTGTTGAAGTGGATTTAATTTATGTGCTCCAAAAAATAATTTAAGTTCTCACTACCATGATGCCAAATAACAAAAACTACGCAGGTTTCTATGCCGCTGACTCCAATACATTTCTTCAATGTCCTCCATGAATAAATTAGCAATGATTGATGACAATGGAGATCCCATCGCAACTCCGTCCGTTGATAGAACTGGTCGTTGAATAACGTGTCTAAATAAATTCGTTAATTCAGTAACAAACCTAACCTCAATTAGCTGTAACGAATCACAGAGGAACAGGAAGCGAGAGCTACAAGTAGATATGTAACAGATGTAGGGACATAGGTAGTTTAAAATATGTTTGCTCTTCTTATGTAGTCTGCATGTGTCTCTACGGCGAACGTAGTTTCGAACACTCCTATACATAGATCTGTTACATATCTACGTGTAGCTGTCGCTCATAAAATATGAATATCTGATTATGGAAAAAAAAATCCAAATAGGTTTCAATGTTGAAAATAAATAAGTAAAGGCGTCAGGAATTATTCGTATGAATATGGCAATATTAACAATATCCGTTAGAAGAATGAAAACTACTTATAGTCGCAGCGCACCAAAAGGAAAATATGTTCATATTTTCTCGTCGGATTAAAGAAGTAAAAGATGATAACTAACAATAAAATAACCCTTACAGCAGAAACGGCCTTCTTCAGTACAACACATGGATACCCGACATACATTTGTCCTTCGAATGAGTTTTCCAATTAAAACATCATGCACTGCAGTTGTTTCGGACGTCATGTATATGCTAACTTCTATAGTGTTCTGTCTAATACAGTCGAAGTCTGTTATAAGTCACCTATGAATTGCATATAATCTTACGTGCTCAGTGATCTTCCACTTTATTTGAAAATAAAGTGTGCAAAAATCAATAACAAATTGGATAAACATGTAGATTTGTATCAAAGTCTGTTGGAAAGTATTCTCCACTATATATTGTATGAAGAATTTCGTTCACAGTAGTTTTCCTGTTCTTTTAATGGTAAAATTTGCAAAAAGTCTTCAAAATCAGAGAAAACTGGAAGTAGTTGTGATATCTATAAATAAAGTTTCCTACGCCGAGTACCATACGAAGTTTAATAAAGACAGTGATTTTCGTCTAGTTTTTTAGGTCATGTGTATCAGATTTCATCAAATTGGAACACAACTGTACATCATGTCGCAGCCGGTACCGTAAGTAAAGTACGCTCCGCCGTGAATAATATGAAACGTCAGGTATGCAGTGACGTGCCTCTTGTTTTGAAGGTCAGATGAACAAGATTTCATCAAGATCGGAATAAACATTTATATTTTTATGCGTTACAAACAAACCATTTATGTGAGAGGGCGCTTTATCACGCATCGCATTGTTCATGACGTCATATCTCCTGAAATATATGCCGTAAGTGGTTCTTACCACTACAGGAATTGTTACCCCACAATAAATAACCTGTACAAGAAATTTTGTTGGAATTGGTCCAGTGGTTTGCGAGATGTGCATCACTGTCGCATGATGCAGCAATTTCTCGCGCATTTGATTCTTTACGACGTCATATGATCCTTACTCCCACAGTGACGATACCCTTGGTTTGAACGTCAAGTGTGCAGAATTGGAACAACTGTAGATTTTTTATGTATATGAATGAACTGATCTTTTTGTTTGAAAAAGTGATACATTATTTAGGATAAATTTCATTAAGGAATAAATATACTGAGAGGCAATAGTTAGTATATCCACTTGTTTGAAGAGGCTTCTACAGGATATCCGTGAATTTACTCCCGAAATAACTTTGGGGAGTGTGGTGGATGGTACAGTACTTCCCAGTCACATCGACCGAACAGAGCAGCCACAGCTTGCGCTGTATGCGCCCGCGAATTGTCGTGCTAAATCATGGTTGGGTAGCGCAAAAAAATGTTGTCACTTCTTTCACAAAGCTTAAGTCCTTGTGACTGATTTGAATCCGAAGATGAAGGAACCACTTCGTGGCATTCGCTTCAGAACCGTTCCAGTGATTCGACACGCAGTAGATCGCTCCTTTCGCATTATCAACAAAACAGGCTCTGCTAACGGTATATTACGACTTCCACGTCGCTGCCAACGGGTTCTACACACGATGGTGACTACTTTGAAGGACAGTAACCGGTGCTAACATGTAACGCTATTGTATCGGTTGTGAATAAATAGTTGTTACTATTTAAGTTCCAACCCTCGAAGTTTATAATATATGTATTGTAGTGATATCCTGTAGTCAATGTTTGTATGTGCAAACAGTTTTTTAAAAATTGAAATGATGGTTTGACGTTGGAAGCAATATCGTTCTACCAACCACTGCATTAACTCGGTAACGCCATGTAATGACAAACCACTGCATTAACACTGTATAGCCATCCAATAACCAGGCTTGTAACTATTACCCAGAGCATCTGGTTGTCGCCAACGAAATATTCATTATTTTGAAAATTTTTCGGAGAATACTCCACATTTTAGTGACGTTTATATAAAATGTAATACGAAAAAATCCAATTTTAAACTGGAGCATTCTCCATAAGCGACCACGAATTTTAATTAATTTATGTAAATGTTATGATGTAATATTATCCAAATGAGAACTTTACTAAATTTTCTATGCAGTCTTACATTATTCTTTGCACACTTGTAAAGGCATCTGAAAATCGCAGCTAAACTGCTGAAACTAGTGACGCAGTAACAAAAAATTACGAATAATTGATCTGTGGAATCATTTTTCAGAAACACGGAAAATAACTTCTGACATTATTTTATCCATTTTTTTTTTAAATTTGAGAACATCGCAGCTGTTTTCGTAATAATACTGTTGTAAATAAATACTGCACCAGCCACAAGAATTTTGTAAATCAGTTTATTTCACCGTTACTAGCTTCAGGCCTGAGCCCATCATCAGACTGTAGTGTTGATTTCAGATCGACAGTGGTGTCCTAAAATAACAAGTTATGTGAATCTATAGGTTACAAAATTGTTTTTCTGCCCTAAATATAGCAAAATTTTCTCGCTTATATTGTTTACACACGAATTAAGATTACATCGATGCGGGAGTGTCACTAGTGCAATAAGGTATCATTACATTATCTCTCGTACCATTTTGATGTATATGTGTTTGTTTGAGCCCAAGTACTGTCCTTGTAAGTTATGAAGCTGAATAAATGTTTAGGTTGCAAATGTATTGGAAATCTTTAGATTGACGTAGGTATCATCCAAGGTCTAGGTTCATTGTAACCCAATATCTAGGTTCATGTGTAAGGTGTTCCTTGCCCCTTCCGACAGTACAGGATGTACGCAGAAGCAGACGTGGAACAGTGTGGCGACAAGTCTAGTGACAGACGCCCGGCACGAGAGCGAGAGAAGAGCAGGCAGCAGTGGGAAGCGTTAGTGAGGCGCGGTACCCCGGTCTCCGGCGCACGCGCCGCCTGCACGATCCCGCGGTCGCGCACGAGTTACGGCCGCCTCGTGGCTGCCGACAGCTCTGGCCGAGCGCGTAATATATGCGCTCCGCTTGATGGGTTAATGGTTAGCGTGCACTCTTCCTCATTTGTAGCAATCAGCGCGCCGCGCGCATTCCGCGCCGAGTCACGCGCGAAACGGCCGCGCCGTCTGGCTGGAGGCTCCAGATGCACGCGCAGGCTGGACAACGCACTCTGTATAGTGTCACATAAAGTAGCTGCCACTGACGTTTAAGGCTCCGCCGAGCTGCCAAGTTGTCGCGACGAGTAGCGTCTGCTGTCAGCCGACTCAGCTCTACATCTCTGTCTGTACAAAAGCGAAAGAACACTCATTCACTCACACACACACACACACACAGGACAGCACACAATACAGAAGAACACAACACACGGACGATTACTTGTGTGTCTCGTTTCCGTCGTAGGTGTCGGTGGCCGAGTAGAAACAGACCGACACAGGAATAAAGGATGCACGCTTGTGCAGGTAGGAGGTGACCAGCCAGTGGGACAGCAGAAACTAGAAACACTAGAGTAAATTAGAACGAGATATATATTTCTTACTTAGTAATTACTTAACTTTTACATAGCTCAGTACTGCAGAATGCTGATACATAGTTGAGCTAGAGGCCTGCCTTGTGCCTGTCCGATAGCCAAGTCTTTACTGGTGCCTATCTGATTCCGAAGTGTTAACTGGTTCCTATCTCAGTTCCAAGTGAACGATGTCGTTCGGTGGTGGCCACGAGCGGAGTTGTAGCAGAGGGCGCTCGTGGCTGACGTCGTAAGAACGCCGCGCCGTGCGTGCATGGCGGCGCGCGGAGAAAGTAGGTGGCGCGCACTTTAGACTTGTGCGACACCACAATTACCACATACCAGACACAACAGCACAACACACAAAAGGAAACAAATGGCACATACTCACCTACAACAACAAAATAGTCCACAGGATAGGCAACATACTAAAGAAACTGGGACTCCAAAATAGGATACAGGGCAGACAACACAGTACTGAAGAATCACTCGTGAAGGTATGGTCAACCGGGAGAATTTAGAAAGTTGGTTGTATTGTGTTGCTGTCCACTAGCTAGTAAAACATCTTGAAATATACGACAGCAAACATAATGATACAAAAGGAAACTAAATGGTAAAGCAGTCAACAATCCGAAGATTGGTTTGAACACCACAATGCTTTACTAGGCATGGTCCTGTTTGGAGGTGGTATGCCGTTGCCTTCCTCCAACCTTCGAACTGACTTACCCAGCCAGTTATAGGGGGACCTACAATTTAACGTGGGTTCCGAACCACGGTGCTACTCGGTATTTTTCACATGAGCAATACTTCCAGAGGTGAAAGAAGTGGAAAGTGTCAGATAAAAATCCTGGGACCTGGCGGGGATCGAACCCACGACCTTTGGATTGATAGTCTGGCACGCTACCACTGTGCAACCGAGGCGCACAACTAAATGGTAATTAATATTAATTTCCAGTCATTTGGCACTCAACATCCAAAATCAAATGTTTGTAAATCGATCGGACCAAACTGCGTGGTCATCAGTCCGTAGCTTACAAACTACTTAAAACTAGGTAAACTAACCTAAGGACAACACACACACCCATGCCCCAGGGAGGACTCGAACCTCCACGGCAAGCAACCGCGTGCTCCGCAGCGAGACGCTTTAGACCGCTCGGCTACGCCACCGCGGCCACTGAACATTAAAGATGCTTTGTGAAGTAAGTCTTGGACAACATGGTAGACAGAATATTTGTTTCTGTGTCATATATGAAACAAATTAAGAGAAAATAGTATTTATATAGCTACTTTTCTAAAATGTGTCCATAGACCACACTTTTAGTTTCATTTTCCGGCTGCAGAATATATAAACTATCAGGCGTCTTATTCTGAAACAGGCCACATACAACTGCCCGTAGGAGACAGAATCTTTTCTCAGATCTACTCCAGCAACTTTCAACGTTTGACCTTGAGCTTTACTGTTGGTCATTGCGTAGCATAATTTCACAGAAAATTGGAGGCGGTCAAATAGAACTAGAAAATCCGAAGGTATTAATACAACACCAACAGACAAATTCAACAGATCAGGCACATACGAGGCGCGTCCAGAAAGTAGGTTCTGTTTGGTAATAAAATGAAATTGTACACTGATCAGAAGAAATTTTTATTGAAAAAAAAAAAAAAAAAAAAGGAACAACATAAGTTTGTGTTGAGAATAATATTTCTTCACGTTTTAGACTGTTTCATAGTATCTACTTTCATAACTCCTGTCGTACGTTGATGACCGTAAAAGTGGTTTTTCAATATCTCTTGTAGTTCCAGAGATAACTGGGGTGAAACAGTTGAGTGGGACACCCTGTATATTTATTGTCACAACCAGGTTTCAGCCTTAGGCCATTCTCAAGTGCTGTGCGTTATCATTTAAAAACATTTTTAGAATTAATATAAAGTAATATGAACTACAAATATAAGACACATTAGAGTGGGATAAGTTAGTTACTTAATAAAAGTTGTCATACAAGTTTTCTTATGTCGTGGTCATGATAATAAAAGCAATAAAAACATCTGGCATTGAGTCCATGTCAGACGCATAAAATGGGTAACATATTTGTCCCCGCATCTTACTTTAAAATAATAACACAGGTATGTGTTTCCCATAAGATCACGAAGGCAACTGGTTGATGAGAAAAGAGGATATATCGGAGACTATCACAAAGACAGTTGCGAAGATATGATACTATTTTCATATTTGGAGTTGTATATCCGGGAATATATTGCTGGATAGATGGATTATCTTTGGGGGATGACTACAGTGTTGTTGTTTACAGTGAATAAATTAATTATTATGTTTAGCTTACCTACAAGCTACAAAGTTGTAAGTCATGCTATCATAATAGAATCATAGAGATATGAAATATACGAGGCGCGTCCAGAAAGTAAATTCCGTTTGGTAATAAAATGAAATTTTACACAGATAAAGAAGAAATTTTAATTGCACAAAAATCTACAACTGTTAAACTATTTTTCCAGATAACTGCCGAAATTTTGTAGGCACTTGTCATAGCGTGCCACAACTTTTTGTATGCATCCTTCACAGAAGGTTGCCGCCTGTGTATTCAACCATGTGGTAACAGCTCTTTATCATCACTGAAGTGTTGACCACCAAGGACAGATTTTAGGTGTAAGAAGAGATGAAAGTCGCTAGGAGAGAGGACCGAGCTGTATGGAGGATGATCAAACAGGTACCATTGAAATTTCCGTAAGAATTGTTTGGTCACATTGGGTGTGTGAGGTCAGGCATTATCGTGAAAAAAATCTTTTCACAGTAATTCTCTTCTTACACCTAAAATCTTTCCTTGGTGGACAAAACTTCAACGAGCCGAAAGAACATGTTACCACATGGTTGAATAGACAGGCGGCAACATTCTATGAAAAAGGCACACAAAACCTTGTCCCATGCTATGACAATTGCCTACAAAATTTCGGAAGCTATGTAGAAAAGTAGTTTAACAGTTGTAGATTTTTGTACAATCAATATTTTTTCTGTATCTGTACCCGTTCGTTTTATATAATCAAATAGAAATTACTTTCTGGACGCGCCTCGTATGAACTGAGATGCAATACATGTCAATCAGTATACATTGGACAAACTTGCAGGAATTTCAATACCAGATATTCAGAACATCTCGGAGCACTAAAAAGCCACAGTTCCCATAGCACATTTGCAGACCATCTAATAGCTCACAACCATTACCCAACCAAAATAGAAACGGACTTAAAGATAATAAAATCAAGCCATAAACTACACCACAAACTAACAATTAAGAAAACTATCACATACAAAAAGCAATTGCAGAAGGAAAGTCAGTCATGAACGAGTACACCACACTATACAAAAAGACATTATTTAACCCATTAAATGGGCTGTACAGAAAAGATGACACAGACAGCTAACACTCTCTCTCTCTCTCTCTCTCTCTCTCTCTCTCTCTCTCTCACACACACACACACACATGACACAGAGACAAAACAAACACTATTCAAATGCACCGCTATTCAACTGGAGAACAACTGAAAGTCAACCAAAATATACGCATATCAACACAGTATGCACAGGCGTTTTCTAAAGTGAGAAGTGATTGTGACGAAAAAGTCCGCAGATTATGTTTATTACATGTGCACGTGTGCTATTTACAAAAACGTGGAAGAGAAAATACACGCCAAAAGAAACCTTACGCTTTAACACTATAAGTAGCGTTTTTTAAAATCCTCACAAGGTTCAAAGAGATAATTTTGGTTACAGATGACAACGCTACCACTACATAAATATGTAGAAAGGGTCCCACATGACCACAGAACGTGAAGTAAGGTAAAAACTAAAATAAGACTGACGACTTTTTAGGCCCACAATAGTAAAATCAATCTTTTTGTTTTCACAGCAGTAAATAATTGGAAAACCCACTGATGATGGCACAGAGGTGCTGAAACTAGTTTGGATATGTAATAAATCAGTGTTTTGCATATCAGGCGGACCACATACCCAGAAAAAAACTACTCACCCACTCACGGACCAAACACGAAATATGGAAAACTGCTTCACGTATGAAGCTGAAATTTGGCAGGAATATACTGGGTGATCAAAAAGTCAGTATAAATTTGGAAACTTAACAAATCACGGGATACTGTAGATAGAGAAGTAAAAATTGACACACATGCTTGAAATGACATGAGGTTTTATTAAAAAAAAAAGAAAAAAAGAAAAAAAAAGAGTGAGAGACAGAAAACAGAGTTAAAAAAGATGACGGAGTAAAAACAGTGTCGTTTTAGATAATAGGTCTCACCTTCGATTGATCTGGTGTTGCACCAGTGATGCAATACAGTTGCTTAAACAAGACTGGCATTCAAAAAAAATCTTCCGATCGGAACTGATAATGACTCACCATAACCCCGGACATGCTTTACAGTGCTGTTCTCATTATTCCTCGACTACAGCTATTGTTGAGGAATAATGGTGAAAATATTGAGCATTTCCTGAAAAGAACATCAGCTTTGCTTTGTCTTAATTAGTTATGCTAATTATTGCTTTTCGATCAGATGAAGCGCCATCTGTCGGACATTTTTTGAACTTATTTTTTTCTTTGTTCTTTGTTCTGTCGTTCAAGCATGTGTGTCAATTTTTACTTCTCTATCTACATTTTTCCGTGATTTATTAAGTTTTCAAATTTATACTGACTTTTTGATAACCCGGTAGGTTATAGCCAGAAGACGTCAGCTAAGTAAGGACTTTGCGATAGGACCGATACTTCAGGAGATGTGACGTCATAAACAATGAAAACTTCCCCATCTTGCTGCACAGGATAGTGTGGCTTTATCAGTACACTTTTTGAGAAGGAGAGCACTTAGCATCTTGCAAGAAACTTTAAACATAATTTCAAAACTTTAGCAAACTTTTTCTCGCTGACAACCCTAGCAAAATGATGAAACGAAAAAAAGTTTTTCTTTTACTACTTTTTCGGTGTTCATGCAGTAAAATTACGGCATTTGCCGTGACGTTACAATTTATTACTCGTACAGTATTAATTGTATTCGCGAGAAATGTTACAGCCAGTATACATACATACTAGTGAAGTAAGTCCGCAATTTTATCGTAGTACGACACACGGTTCATGAGAAATACAGTCATAAACAATTAGGTTCAGGAAAAACTACCTCATCACGCATGATGTTTTGAATTATTACGTCTTTCCTACTATGTTAGCGTCGTATTTTGCAGACATTTTACATATACAGTACACCACTGGATGTATATTCGAAATAACATCGTATTACGACATACAGTTCAGGAGCTCTGGAGTCAAATATAATGAAATGCAAGAAAATTCGCCCTAATAAGCATGAGATTGTAGTTTACTACGTCTTTACTACAACTCCATTTACAACAAATTTTCGCAGGCAGTTTACTAATATTCCAGTCTACGAACTTTGTAAATATCGTTTCTGTAGAACTCAGAATTCAGGAGATATTACATTATATACGTGACATTCATAAATAGGTACTGCATTATGTTTGACATTTTTACAGTCTTTACTACTCTATTTATTCGGCAAACCATTCACCGTCGTGACAGACCACCATTCTTTGTGTTGGCTGACTAGCTTGAAGGATCCATCAGGTCGACTAGCAAGATGGGCACTAAGACTCCAAGAGTACGATGTCACAGTGGTATTCAAGAACGGGCGCAAACACAAGGATGCCGACTTCCTTTCGAGGAATCCATTAGTGGAACACAACAGCATTAATGATATTTCAGCTCTCACTGAATTAGATGACGTTACAGCTGAACAGAGGGAAGATCCAACACTATTAAAAATGATAGAGGCCTTGGAGAAAGGAGAACCGACCAACGGAGAGTTCCAACTTATAAACGGAACATTGTATAAGAGCAATTACGAGCCACTGGGCCCCAAATGGCTACTTGTTGTTCCAGCTCATATCCAGCCAGCTATTCTCAAATATTTCCATGATGCTCCAATAACCGGTCATCTGGGATTCGTGAAGACCCTAGACAGAATCAGACGCAGGTATTACTGGAAAGGTCTCTACCGATCTGTCAAGCACTATGTGAGTCACTGTAAAGAGTGCCAGCGACGGAAGCATGTGCCGCAATTACCTCCAGGACATCTCGTACCGATTCTGCCGGCAGCAGCTCCAATCCACCGAGTTGGGATCGATCTTTTAGAGAGGTTCCCGAAGTCGACAACCGGTAACCGTTGGATAATAGTCTGCACTGACTACCTCACACGCTACGCTGTCACCAAACCTGTGCCGACTGCAGAAGCTCCAGAGATCGCAAAATTCCTTGTAGAAGACCTTATTTTGATGCTTGGAGCACCAAGTGTCATGATATCTGATCGTGGAAAAGAATTCCAATCAAAACTAGTATCAGAGGTAATGTCACGGTGCAACATTGTCCACAGAATGACAACTGCATACCATCCTCATACAAATGGTCTTACGGACCGTTTTAACAAAACGTTAGCCGACATGCTGTCGATGTACGTCGATGTTGAGCAGAAGGATTGGGATACAATTCTGCCAGTCGTGACATTTGCTTACAATACCGCAAGACAAGACACCACAGGCTTCACTCCGTTTTTCCTGCTCCATGGCCGTGAAGCTGAGACGACAATGGATACGCTGTTCCCGTTCCAACCGGACGACACTCAGGATGATTATGTTAAACAGCTCGTCACCAGGGTCGAAGAAGCAAGACAGCTGGCTCGCATACGGACACTGGACGCCCAGGAGAAGGACCGTCAGCGGTATAACGACAAGCACCGACCTGTTGTGTACAGCCCAGGAGATCTGGTATGGATTGTTACCCCTGTACGGAAGGTTGGACTGTCAGCAAAGTTCAGTCACGGTCAGCACGGCCACTACGGTCGGGGGTTCGAATCCCCCCTCGGGCATGGACATTTGTGCCGTCTTTAGTCTTAGCTAGTTCATAAGTAGTTTGTAAGCTTAGGGACTGATGACCCCGTAGTTAAGTCCCATAAGTTGTACAAACATTTGATTTGTCAGCAAAGTTATTGAAGCAATACTTTGGTCCGTATCGTGTCATACACCGCCTGTCAGACATCACATACGAAGTTGAGGATTATGAGCCGTCGTCGAAACGTCAAAATCGAAGAGACATTGTTTACGTCCTGCGCATGAAGCCTTACTACGATCCTGAAGAGCAGGTAGACGACAATGGCTTCTTTTTCAAGGACTTTAAGGACGGTAATGTTCCTGATGAAGCCACGGCAGGAACGTCTGTCGTCGATAATCGCGGAGAAGCGAAAGACACTCTTGAACTGTCATACATAGGACCCATGACACGGTCAAAATCCAGGACATTGCAGCTGGCTCCACAGGGATCATAACAGCGGGTCGCTGTTTCTCCGGGAGAGGGAGCAATGCCGCGAGAGACCACGAACACCAGCTGCCGGCGTGGCGCAGGGGATAGCGTCACGGACTGTGGTGCATAACGTCGCCGGTTCAATCCCGCCCACCGGCAAAAATTTATTTCTTTGTAATTAACAATTCCAGAAGGTTCTACATCTTTTTTATGTTCACTTGTAAATTCTACTTGTTTCTTATGTTAACTGATCTTCTAATTTCTGGTAAATTCTGTCTGTGTATAAATAGCAGAGCACTCTGCCTGAGAGGCAGTCAGTGCTGCGTGTATGTTGAGTTCGTAATCAACGTGCTTTCAGTATAAGTGCTGTGTTTAGTTGCCTTCGAAGTCAAGCCTGTTTCCATTTCAACGCGACAATATGTTGTTGTTGTGGTCTTCAGTCCGGAGACTGGTTTGATGCAGCTCTCCAACCGTATCTATCCTGAGCAACCCTCCTCATCTCCTCATAAGGACGGCAACCTACATCCATTCGAATTTACTTACTATATTCATCTCTTGGTCTCCCTCTGCGATTTTTACTCCACAGTCTTCCCTCCAACGCTTAATTCACAATTCCTGGATGTCTAACAATGTGTCCTACCAATCGATCCCTTCTTTTAGTCACGGTATGCCAGTAATTCCTTTTCTCCACAATTCTGTTCAGTACCTCCTCATTAGTTACGCGATCCACCCACCAAATCTTCAGCATTCTTCCGCTGCACTACATTTCCAAAGCCTCTATCCTCTTCCTGTCCGGCCTGTTTATCGTCCATGTCTCACTCCCATACAAGGCAACACTCCACACAAATGCCTTCAGAAAGGACTTCCTTATGCTTAAATTAATATTCGATGTTAACAAATTTCTCTTTTTCGAAAACGCTTTTCTTCCATTTCCATACTGCATTTTACATCCTCTGTACTGCGACAGTTGCATATTGTTTTACTGCCCATGTAAGAAAAGTCATCTGCCACTTTTATTGTTTCGTTACCTAATTTAATTCCTTCAGCATCGACTTATTTTCTATGCTTATTTTCTATGACATCATTCCATTACTCTTATTTTGCTCTTGTTAATTTTCATCTGATATGCTCCCTTCAGCACACTGTCCATTCCGTTCAATTGCTCCTCTAGGTCCTTTGGTATCTCTGACAGATTTGCAATGTCATCGGCAATATTTTCATATATAGGAGGGAGAGGATTAGGTGGAGGAGGAGACGGACAGAGGGAGGGAAGAGGAGGAGAATGAGAGGGGAGTTAGTGACAGGTGAAAAGAGATGGATAGGGAGGAGGAAATGGACGGAGAAAGGGACAGGAGGTGCCGGGGGGAGGAGCTGGGGGACAGAGAAAAGGGAAAAAATGGGATGGACTAATGGGACACTGCAGACTTAATATATATTTGTTCAAGTGTTTGTAAAGCTTATATGACTTAACTGTGGTGCCATCAGTCCCTAACTTTACAAACTGTTTATGAACTAACTTATACTTATGATAGCACAAACATAAATGCCTGAGGGGGGATTCGAACCTCCGACGGGGAACGGCCTCGCTCATCGGAAAATAGCGCCTCAATGCGCTCGGTCGCTCCGCCGCTGCCATATTTGTTCATATTCGTCAACAGAAAGAGAGAGATGGACAGAGACAGAAGGGAAAAGAAGGTGGACGGAGAGAGGGGTGGAGAAGAGGCAAAGAGAGAAGGACTAAAGACAGTAATAAATAAATACCCGAGCGACGCCGGGTTTTCAACTAGTAAATATATAAATACAAAATAAAAGCGGATTTTTCTGTTGTAGGTGATGTTGTTGCCACTTTGAGACGCCGTTTTGTGTACATTCAAATGTAATAAGACTTGTCACATTCTGCATAGAAACAGTGTTGTCAAGCGACGACGCTCTCTTGGGATACAATCCAGTATCCGACAATACCTCTGTACCTCTCCACGTGAATCCTTTTTGTCTTTTTCCTGTATACGGAGACACCATAGCTGTGGAGATCTCAAACAAGACAGAGATCACAGAGATAACAGTTCTGCTAAAGCATAATTTCGATAATCCTTCACCAAGGAAGAAGAATCAAATACTTCTAAATTCGAATCGAGAACAGCTGTCGACATGCGCAATTTAGAAGTAGATATACCTCGGGTATTCTAGGATCTTAGAGCACTTAACAAATGTATGAATTAGCTCCCTTTCAGAGTTTGCTGATACAATAGCATATACGTGGCTATTATATACAACGGCTCTCTCAGTGAAGGATTTGTACCCGAAGACTGGAAAGCTGCATATTTCATTCCAATATTCAAGAAGGGCAACAAAAGTAATCCGCAAAATTATAAGCTTATAATTGACGTCGGTTTGCAGCATGATTCCAGAACGTATACTACCCTCAAACATTACGCATTACTTGGAAGAGAACGACTTTCCGCTACGTTTGTGGCTCGGTAGCACAGTGATAGAGTGCCAGACCCTGAAGGTTCGATTCACGCCAGGTCCTACGATTTTTATTTGACACTTTCCACTTCTTTTATCTCTGTCAATGTTGCAAATGTGAAAAATATCGAGAAGTACCATGGTTAGGAATCCACGATAAACTGTAGGCCCCCCTATAACTGGCTAGGTAAGTCATTTCATAAATCGGAAGGCAACGGCATACCACTTCCAAACAGGCCTCCATGCCTACTAAATCACTGTGATGTTCAAACAATCTTCGATTGTTGACTGATTTAGTGAACACGATTCAAAAAGTATCATTCTTGTGAAATTCAACTACATCTTTACTCATATAAAGTGATGACTAAAATCGAATCCATATGTTTCGATTTCCCAAGGCTTTTGACACTACCTCAGAAGCCAATGTTCAAATGTTCGCAAATCTATGGGACTTACCTGCTTGGTTATTAGCACCTAGCTTACGAACTACTTAAACTAACCTAAGGACAACATAGACACCCATGCCCCAGGGAGAACTCGAACCTCCCGACTTCATAAGCGTCTTCTAATCAAATTACTGTCGTTTACAGGTTAGTAGAGACACCAGGAGATCGAATGCAAATGCAAAATGGTTTAGATAAGGTATCTGCATGGTGCAAAAATTGGCAATTGACCCTTAATAATGATAAGTCATGCAGAAATCCGTTAAATTTCATTTACACGATAAACCAGTCAAATCTACAGATCGTAAATTTAAATAAATATTTAGAAATAACAATTAGGAGCAACGTAAAGGGAAGATAACACACAGAAAATATTGTACGGAAGGGGAACCAAAACCTACATTTCATTGGCAGAACACACAGTAGATGCAACTGTTATAATAAATATCTGCCTACACTAGATTTGTTCGTCCAATTTTGGAGTATTGCTGCCCATTGTGGGATTCCCCCAAAGTGGGAATGACGGACGATTTATAAAGAGTACAGAGCAAGGCAGCTCGTTTTAAATTATCATGATACCGGGGAGTGTGTCACGGAAATGATGGAGGAAGTGGGGTGGAAATTGTTGAAAGAAAGGCGAGATCTATTTGCGAAATTTCTTTCACCAACAACCTCTTCCGAATGCGAACATATTTTTCTAGCACTCACCTACATAGGGAGAAATCAGATCGAAAACGATAAGATCTATGTGTTTCTTTTTCTAGCGTGCTATTAGAGAACTGTAGAGAAGTATCACAGAAGCGGTTCGATAAACCCTCTGCCATGCAGTTCAATGTGACATGCGGAGTATTTACGTAGACTAATATTGCCTGTGGTCGAAATTCGACCAGTTGTGTTTGCAAAGTCATGAAAATAAGCCGCGGCGGAGTGGCCAAGTATACTGAGGTGCTATGCTGCAATGTGCGAGGCCGTTACCGGTCGGGGGTTCGAATCCCCCCTCGGGCATGGACGTTTGGTTGTCTTTAGTATAAGGTAGTTCATAAGTAGTTAGTACGTTTAGGGACTGATGACCCCGCAGTTAAGTCCCTTAAGCTTAACAAACATGAAAAAAAGAAATGCAATTATTGAGCATGTGAATGCTACGACTACAGGTGAAAGAAAGGACAAAGAGGTACCATGAGAGAATGAAAGACACAATTGAGGGCATTAATTGCTTTAGAATTACAAAACCAATGTAAAAACAATATTTTTGTCATTACCTAAATGTCTTTGTTCTCTATGTTCACAAATATAAAATTTCAAACCATCAAAGGATGGACCTGTACTTGCTGCAACATATATCTGACCATGTGTGAAAACTGGTTTTCTTAATAGAATCCCAACTTATTCAATTGTTTCTCCTTGAGAGCTATTAATAATAATTGCAAATGCAGAAATAATTGGGAATTGTGTTCTTTGGAACTAGAATGGAAAAAAATAGTTCCTGAATAAGTTATATGTAGAGGGGGAATCAAAATTCGCCTATTTTCTGTATTTCCAGTTAAAACTTGCCATTCAATAGGATTATTATATACGCATTCTGGTTCCTTCCTTTGTATTCAAATTTCTGATAAGAAGAACAATACAATTCACTTTTAATTGTAACTTCGGCGGTGGTAAAGCGCGTAACTATGTTCTTATGGAAAATCAATGGCGACACTTGAAATGTATTATTTAAAAGAATTGCTCTAACACATTAACTGAAATTATTGTAATGAATCTGAATATATTAGTACTGCGTTAATAAACTGAATTGTTTCATTATATTTGAAAACTATATTTAAAAGATAAAAATTGAACATTACGAAGAATAAAAAATGGGCCAGTGAAATCGAACCCAGAGCCTTACGATACGATTGGGATGCCAAACGCCAACTGACCCTTTTTCCCTTTTTTTTTTTTTTTTTTTAGCTAGAGCGGGTTATAATATAGTGGCAAAACTTATGGAGAATTTGGAGTATTATCCTAAACTTTCTTTTCCTTTTCACCACTCTTAACGGCTACGTGCACAAATAATTTTTATATTCGAAACATCTGTGGCAAACCACCTTTCGAATTATGTACGTTTGATTGTCATTCTTGTATGATTACTACTAAAATTCTCTACACTCAGTTTCGTGTATCTTATTTATATAATGAGTAGCTGAAAACCTGGCATTGCCCCGGTATTTATTTATTTCTACCTGCCTTGAGTTTGTATTTTTCGTGTTGGGTCCTTTTATTTCTATGTTTTTCCAGGATGCTATTAATATTTCGTGTTCTTTCATTTATGTTGTACTGCAGAATACATTAAACCTGCGAAAATGAATGAGTTGTAGAGGCTCTCATATGTTGAAGCCGCGTGCAACGATGCAGCCAATGAGGTTGGCTGAGTAGCAAACGTTTGCCTTGAAAACCATCATCGCCATCATGAGGACATCTGCAGCATTTGCACACATGTTTCGCTTGAATCTACAGCGAAATTCGCCCTGTAGTTTCGTTTTAAAAGAGCTCAGTGGTTATGACGTCGTATCTGTTGATCAATGTGTTGCTCATTGATACAATATTGTAGCTCCATTCAGTGGTATTTTTGGATATTGTTTGCGGAATGTGTTGATGATATCCCAGATAACCGCGAGACATTCTTTTTCAGTTGTAGAGTAGTTTATCTCGGACTTTGAGAGTACTCTTGACGCATAGGCTATCACTTTTTCAGCACCTTCCTGAACTTGTACAAGCACAGCACCAATCCCATAACCACTGGCGTCTGTGTGAAGTTCCGTTTCTGCATTCTCGTCATACAAGGCTAGCACTGGTGCGGAAGTTAGAGCCTCCTTAAGTGCCCGGAAAGCTCTTTCTTTTGTCTCATTCCAGTAAAATTTGGCGTCTCCCTGCAGAAGTTCTTGTAATGGACGTGCCTTGTTACAAAATCCTTTTATGAAACGCCGGTAGTATGAGCACAGACCGAGAAAACGTCTCACATCACGAATGTGCTGAGGAGTTGGAAATTCTGTGACTGCCCTTACTTTATCTGGATCAGGACGGACACCATCTCCGTTGACTAGGTGCCCCAGGATTTTTATCTCTTTGGCGACGAAGAGGCACTTCTTTGGATTGAGGCGGACACCTGCAGCCTGAACACACTTCAACACAGTTGACAAGCGACTCAGATGTTCTTCAAATGTTTTCGAGAAAACGACAATGTCATCTAAATAGCAAAGACACGTCGTCCACTTAAGGTGTCGAAGCAAGTTGTCCATCATGCGTTCGAATGTGGCTGGAGCATTACATAATCCAAATGGCATTACTTTAAATTCATAGAGGCCTTCAGGTGTAATAAAAGCCGTCTTCTCCCTGTCGGCTTCGTCAACCTCGAATTGCCAGTAACCTGTCTGCATGTCCATAGTTGAGAAGTATGTAGCTCCTTTCAAGCAGTCTAAGGTGTCATCAATACGCGGCAGTGGGTAGACATCTTTCTTTGTGATTCTGTTCATCCGCCGATAGTCGACACAGAATCGCCACGTGCCATCCTTCTTCTTTACGAGGACCACCGGAGACGACCAAGGACTCTCTGAAGGTTGAATAATGTCATCTCGCAACATCTTCTCTACTTCCTCCCGAATTATCCATCTTTCAGCTGGCGACACTCTATACGGACGCTGGCTAATTGGCGGATGATTCCCAGTATTGATACGGTGCTTTATCGTGGGCCGTTTCGTCTGACTTTTCACCGGCTGAGGTGTGAATGCACCCGAAAATTGGCGTAGTATACCTAACACCAGCTGGCGTTGTTCCTTGGTCAGTCCAGGCCCTATTGGCAGTTCCACGTTTGTTTCCTCCAGGTGTTGTCTGTACTATTAGCAGGGCATGGGTCTTCATTGATGACGTTGAGCTCACCGTCCTGGATTGGTTCAGCTGTCCCGATACACATTCCCTTGGGGATAAGTTGTGACTGCTCGTGACAATTTGTGATCCAAATCTCTCCTTGACCACCGGTAACGCTTATGATAGCCGCTGGTATGTAAATTTCTTTTGTGAGCCTGATAAACGTTTTACTATCAACAAGAAGTTTAAAGGTTAACCAGTCATCTGTGTTTGTGACTACAACTATTCTCATTGTCAACGGCGGTATCGTCACATTGTCAACGACGAATAACTTCCCAGAAAATTCTGTATTACGTGTATCTGGCGGAAAAACTTCTTCAATTTGCAGCTCAGATCTTCCACAGTCAATGATAGCTTGGGATACCTGAAGGAAGTCCCATCCGAGGATGACATTGTGACTACATTTTGATAACACGACAAATTCAAAAGGCTGCGACCTGTTGTTTATGTTTATTCTTGCGACTCAAGTTCCTGCTGGATGAACGTACTTTCCAGTCGCGACCTTCAGCACAGTTGCCCCCGTATCACAGAACATTGTCTTCTTTAGTGTTCGGCGGTAATTATCCGACAATACAGAAAAAGAGGATCCTGAATCAACAAGTGCCCGGACAGGTTGGCCGTCGATTATGACGTCGATGAGGTTTCCCGACATCTTAGCGACTGTCGTCCATGGAGGATTTTGATCTGCGGCGGCCTCCGTAGATTTTGATCTGCGGTGACCTCCGTAGATGGTCGCCTCGCTTAGTTTTCCTGGGCGCGGCGGCTAGGGGAGCGGCTGGTACCTCTGTACGGCGAAGGTGAACGGCTGCGGCGCGTCGGGGAGCGACCTCGTCTAGGGTACGGCGATGGGCTTCTTCCCATAGGTTGACTGAACTCATCAGCAGATGACTGCCTTGGATAGAACTGCTCCGACGGCTGACGTCTTGCGGCAAAATAATCATCGAATACTCGCCTCCTCTCTCTGCAGCAACGTACGACATGTCCAGGGCGTCCGCAGTGGAAACACAGTGGTGTGTTGTCTTCTGTCCTCCAGACATCTGTCCTTCAGCGGGGCGTCATAGTCACCGGGGGTGTTGGCTGTGGTCGCATCGGCCGGTTCATGGGCTGCCGTTTGGCGGCTGCAGCGTAAGTCATAGCAGGACGACGCCATTCTTCACGTCGGGTGCGATTGACGGGGCAGACAGGAGCTAATGTTTGAAATACCTCGTCGTCAGCGGCGTCGGCTCCCTCGTGATTTACAGGGCTCACATCCATGGCCATAATCTGATGCTCGCTCGGTCTAATAGTCCCGGCTGCCATGCACTGTTGTAATTCTTCTCTCACGATTTGTCGTATGAGAGAAGCCAAGTCATGCTGGTCTTCCACAACGACCATAGGGACTACATTTGGGAGTCTGTCATACTTCTTGCGTCCAACCCTCCTTCGTAGCATCTCTTCGATATGCTGGCACCACTTGATGAACTCTTCTGTCGTAGCGACGTCTTTTATCAGAAGAGCTTGGTACATATCTTCTGCAATTCCCTTCATCAGGTGCGTGATTTTGTCCGCCTCAGTCATGTTCGGATTGACTACGTTACACAGGGCCAAAACACTCTGTATGTACGATTGTGTCGGCTCACCATGTCGTTGGGCCCGGTTCTTCAGTTGTTCTTCCGCCGAGCGGATTTCTCGCTGGCGGTCTCCGAACGTGTTCTTAAGTTCCTCCTGGAACGTCTCCCAGTCATTCAACTTGTCTTCGTTGTTTTCGAACCATTGATGGGCTGTTCCGTCCATGTAGAAATAAACGTTGGCCAAGCACATCGTATGATCCCACCTGTTGTACTTGGCGACTCGGTCGAACCCTTTTAGCCATTTGTTGGGGTCCTGTCCAGCATCTCCAGAGAACACTGACGGGTGTCTGATGTGCAGCTGGCTTATTGCTGGTTTCGTCTCCATCTTTCTTCTGATAATACGGACTTTTGGAAGGATGTACTCGGTGTATCCCTTGTATTCCGGTTGCAGTCCGTGTAAGCGACGGCTTTTACGTTGCCTAATCGGAGCCACGGTGATGCAGCTGACGCACAGTGTACCCGGCGCATCCACCAAACAATGTCGCGTTGAAATGGAAACAGGCTTGACTTCGAAGGCAACAAAACACAGCACTTATACTGAAAGCACGTTTATTACGAACTCAACATACACGCAGCACTGACTGCCTCTCAGGCAGAGTGCTCTGCTATTTATACACAGACAGAATTTACCAGAAATTAGAAGATCAGTTAACATAAGAAACAAGTAGAATTTACAAGTGAACATAAGAAAGATGTAGAACCTTCTGGAATTGTTAATTACAAGGAAATAAATTTTTGCCGGTGGGCGGGATTGAACCGGCGACCTGCTGCACCGCAGTCCGTGACCCTATCCCCTGCGTCAATATTGTCGCGTTCAAATGGAAGAAGGCTTGACTTCGAAGGGAGGGTTATCAACTGAACACAGCACTTACACTGAAAGAAGCTTTGTTGCGAACTGAAACATACACGCAGCATGACTGCCTCTCGGGCAGAGTGCTCTGCTATTTATACACAGAATGTACCAGAAATTAGAAGAATAGTTAGCATAAGAAACAAGTAGAAATTACAAGTGAACATAGGAAACATGTAGAATATTCTGGAAACGGTAATTACAAAGAAATAAATTTATGCCGGTGGACGGGTTTGAAACGGCGACCTTCAGCACCGCAGTCGGTAACGCTATCCATTGCGTCACGCCGACAGTCGGTTAACTTGGGGTCTTCCGGCAATATATGCGCCTGGTGACTATTCAAACAGTGTTAAAGTCGCAAGGCACCCACCGCCATGCTCAATTCACTGTCTTGCAGATTATAAAAATCTCCTTCACGGAAACACATACTTAGGCGCTGACTTTCTTAGTGACCAGTCAAAACATTTCGAAGGTTTGCTGTACCGCACCCTTCGCTATGCACATACGGAGGCTTACGTATTAATTCGGGGTATAAGCCATTTTTCCACATTTCACTCAATTTTCAGTCTAGCCGTTTCAACGTGAAGAGTAACAAGTGTAGTAACCCAGCGTATGGTGGCTTACGAAAGGTAGCCCAGGTATTAATGCAGTGTGTAAGCTATAACTTTTGTGTCCCAACTTCGTCGCCGCTTTTGTGTCCCAGCCTCGTCGTAGGTGTCGGTGGCCGAGTGGAATGAGCCCGACACAGGAACAAAAATAGCACGCTGGTGCAGGTACGGAGGGGAGCAGCCAGAAACTATAAACACTAGAGTAAATTAGAAAGAGATATCTATTGCACAGAATGTAACAATACTTAACTTTTACATAGTACTGCAGAATGTTGATAAATAGTTGTTAGAGGCCTGCCTAGTGCCTGTACAATAGCAAAGTCTTCACTGGTGCCTATCTGATTACGAAGGTCCTAACTCGTTGCTATCTCAGTCCGAAGTGACCGGTGTCACTCAGTGGTGGCCACGAGCGGCGTTGTCGCAGAGGGCGCTCGTGGCTGTCGACGTGAGAACGCCGCGCCGTGCGTGCATGGCGGCGCGCGGCGAAAGTAGGTGGCGCGCACTTTGTACTTGTGCGACAACACAATAACCAGTCCAAATTTCATTCAAATATGTCCATCCCTTTCACCATCTAGGACTAGCAAACATACTAATACAGTGTAAGGTACACTTCACCATACACCGTACGGTGGTTTACAAAAGGTACCTCATGTATTAATCAGGGTATAAACTAACTCTGTTCCAAATTTGATTCATATCCGTGAAGGGATAGGACACGAATTAAATAATATTGCAAAGCATCCTCCGCAATGCACCATACGAAGTTAATTTTAGTATGACTACACCCTTCGCGCGCGGGCAAGCAATGAGTTGATAAAGTTTTATCGCAACCGGATGTACGGTATGGCCGTACATAGAATACGAACAAAAAGACGACAAACAAACATCACTTTTTATATATCAGATTTATGTATTTTTTCAAATTTGCATTAAAACGATACATTGGTAACAACAAATTCCCTCTGCTGGTGGTTTTCACCTCAATAATTCGGTACGCTTGGTATGCGTCAAAGCTGACAGCCAAAAAACCGTCATTTAAAAATCTGAATGAAGTATACTTTCCACTAAGCTGCCAGAATTTTCAGAAATTTGGAATCTGACGAAGTCTATACCTAAAGTATCCTCCGTCATGCACCATCCAAAATTTTATGTGACAGTGACCTTCATCTTGTTTTGTAGGTCAAGTGTCCTAAATGTCATGAAGATTTTACGATAAATAAAGTTTCCTTATTCGCATCTCGCATGATGCCACAGGTTTTCAACCATATAATTTTTATGACGTCGTATCTTCTGAACTACATTTCTTACCCCTACGTCAATTTTCACCTCGTGGAAGGAATATGCAGCACTTTTCTGCGCATTTCATTGTTTATTACGCCTTATCTCGTGAACCGTTTGTCGTACAGTCATTTAATGGTGCCTATGACCATCGCGAAAGTGCAAGCAATATGTTGACACAGTTTCATCACAATCGGTTTAACAGTACGGCCGCACATAAAATACGAAACACAAACATTCATTTTTATATATTCAAGGTTTCAGATTGGCGGTTTGCTACTGGTGGCCGATCTCACACCTTTCAGGGGTAACATTAATTTTATTTTCAGTATTTCACATTCTTTTTATTTAATCCATAAGTTTAAAATTGTGCCATAATGTAGGCATTAAGAGGTAAAATCTATTTTATGTTGAACATGAATCAAGAACATGTTTCTTCTTTCTTCATCCGCCACATTCTTCGCAATTGCAGATATAGAATTTGTAACAGCTACATTACCGTCTTCTGCAACTGTAACAATTAGGCTAATTGAGACCAGACACGTTTCACTTTATTTCAAATTATCTTCAATGCTCAACTGTAAATGAAATTATTTATTTATTATTTTTTGTGGTTTTTACTTAATTCGATCATAAACAGTTCTCATGCTATGGGTATTTTATTTTGAATAAAAAATATTGAGATTACACGCATATTTCCGTTGCCCTCTTCAGGTATTTTAGGTAGCTCTCACATTACCTATTATGCTTTCACTCTATTTTCAGTGAAACTTGTTTACGGAAATTGCCAAAAACTCTCCATTTCTGTAGCCTGGCGGCATGCGTTTGCTTCTTTTTTCTATTTACAATCAGTATATATGTTAACGTGGTTTTAAGTTCTTTGGCTCACATTGTGAGATGCGTTCCATTTTGTTTCTGTCAAAATAGGCGACTGCTAGCAATCTATGCGTGGTTTTCTGACTGTATTGGGTTTGTCTTTCTAAATACGATTTCTTTTCATTTAGCGAAGGTTTGTTAGTCTCTCTCTCTTTCTCTTTCTCTCTCTCTCTCCGTGTGGTGTGTGTGTGTGTGTGTGTGTGTGTGTGTGTGTGTGTGTGTGTGTCTGAGATGGTGTTGCTTTTCTTATTTGAATATTATGTGGTGGGTTTTGGGGTGGGGGAGATTTGTCTTTGTCTACAATGTGTTCTGTTAGTTTAAAAAACTTTTGGTTGCTGGTGAATTAGACTAATTTTAGTTACAAGAGATGGTAATCTAACATGTACAAAATGAATCATAAAGATATTTGTCTTGACGCTGATGGAGCTCCAATATTTCAAATTTGATAAACACTTATCCAGGTTGATAGCACAATCTAAAACATGGGGTAACGTTTCGTACAATTGTACCACGTCATGGGTCTGCTGATCTCCTCATAAGAACGGCAACATATGTCTATTTCAATCTGCTTACTGTATTCATCTCTTTGTCTCCTTCTGCGATTTTTGCACAACACGCTTTCCTCCAATGCTAAATTCACGATTCCTTGATGGCTAAGAATTTGGCCTACCAATCGATCCCTTCTTTTAGTCAAGGTATGGCAGAAACTCCTTTTCTACCCAATTCTGTTCAGTACCTCCTCATTAGTTATGCTATCCACCCACCAAACTTCAGCATTCTTCTATAGCACCACATTTCGAAAGCTTCTACCATCTTCCTGTCCACACTGTATATTGTCCAAATTTCACTTCCATACAAGGCACACTCCACACAAATGCCTTCAGAAAGGACTTCCTTACGCGTAAATTAATATTCGATATTAACAAATTTCTCTTTTTCAAAAAAGCTTTTCCTCACATTCCATTCTGCATTTTATATCCTCTATACTGCGACCATCATGTGTTATTTTACTGCCAAAATAACAAAACGCATCTACCACCTTTATTTTATTCTAATTCCTTCAGCATCGCCTAATTTTCTTAGACTGCACTCCATTGCCCTTGTTTTGCTCTTGTTAATGTTCATCTTATATGCGCCTTTCAACACACTGCCCAATCCGTTCAACTGCTCTTCCAGGTCCTTTGCTGGCTCTGAAACAATTACAATGTCATAAGCAAAACGCTATGTTTTTATTTCTTCGCCCTGAACTTTCATTTCTTCTCCAAATTTCGCCTTGCTTACCTTTATAATTAGCTCAATGTACAAACTGAATAACATTTTAGAAAGGCTACAACCCTGTCGTTCTCCCTTCCCAACCACTGCATCCCTTTCATGCCCTTCAACTCTAACAAACGCGGTCTGGTTTTTGTTCAAGTTGTAAATAACCTTCCGTTCCCTATATTTTACTCAGAATTTGAAAGAGTGTATTCCAATGAACATTGTCAAAACCTTTCTTCAAATCTACAAAAGCTAGAAATTTAGGTTTGCCTTTCCTTAATCTGTTTTCTAGGATAATCCTTAAAGTGGGGATTGCCTCCCTTATTCCTACATTTCTTCTGAATCCACACTGATTAATTCGTGTTAAAATTTTGCAACCATGACTTATGGGACTGATGGTTCTGTAATTTTCACACCCGTCTGTGCCTGCTTTCTTTGGAATGGGGATTATTAGATTTTTCTTAACGTCTGAGGGTATAGGCTAAATAGTTTTGTCATGGCTAGTTCTGCCAGAGATTTCAGTAGCTCTGAGGGAATGTCATCAAATCCAGGGGCCTTGTTTCGACTTAGGTCTTTCAGTGTTCAGCTAATTCATCTCTCAGTATATCCTATTTCATCTTCATCTACTTCTTCTTTCCATCCTACAATACTGTCTAGAAATTCATTTCCTTTATAGAGCCCCTCTATATATTCTTTCCACTTTTCAGCTTTCCCTTCTTTGCTGGTTTTCCGTCTGAGTTATTGATAGTCATAGAGCTGTCTTTCTCGTCTCCAAATGTCTCTTTTATTTTCCTGTAGGCTGTATCTATTTTTCCCTTATTAAACATTTTTCTACAGACTTGCATTTGGCTTCTACCCACTCCTGTTTAACGATTTTGCACTTCATGTAAATTTCATTTATAGTCAACAAGTAGAAAATTGGAATTTAAATACACTGAAGATAGATGGCCACGGACGAATATTAAAATTCATTTTGTTGAAACAAGAAAAATTAAATAATGTAAAGTACAAAAACACACAAACTTGATCCGTTTAAACAAGTAACCTGCCCTCACAATATTTTCCATAGCTATTACAGTAATTTAGCAAACGGCAAACTTGAGTCATCCAAGCAGACTGTAAATTAATCAGAATTCTATAAAATTAAATAGTAGGGAAAAGTATTAGTTACATATAACGGCAAATTTTGGAAAATAGACGCAAAACACTATGGAGAAATACAAGACAGAATGAAAAAAATTATCATTACAAATGATAGCTACAACGATATTAATACGTGTTATTGTTATTCGCTAAAAATGTTATAAGGAGGAGCATAAGCCTTTTCAGTAGTTGCAGGGGCAACAGTCTGGCCCTGTGACATCAGCTGCGAACGGCTGAAAGCAAGGGGAAACTACAATCGTCACTTTCCCCGACGACGTGCAGCTCTACTATATGAACTTATGACGATGGCAGCCTCTTGGGTAAAATATTCTGGAGGTAAATTAGTCTTCCGTTCTGATCTCTGAGAACTACTTAGGAATATGTCATCGGGAAAGACAACACTGGCATTCTACGGAAAGGAACGTGGAATGTTAGACCCCTTTACCGAGTAGGAAAGATACAAAATTTAAAAATGAAATAGATAGGTTGGTTTAGGTATAGTGGGGATTAGTGAATTTGGGTGGAAATGTGAACAGATTTTCTGGTCCGATGAGTACAGGTTATAAATATAAAATTTTAATTGAAATACGCCTTCTTTAAGGCGTTATGCCAAGCTCGCTGTTAAATTTATTTTTATTGACCAGTTTCAGTTATTTATGTCATCGTCGTCAGAATGGTTTAGGTCTTCACTTGGGAGAACATGTCAAATGAAAAGTATGTTGTCGATGTATAAAATGAATAACAATGGATGGTCAACATGTTAAAAATACGTCACCAAACTGGATCGTAGTAATAGATTAAAAGATAAAATGTGGCTGTTTCTGACCTAAGTATGACAGATCAGAAGGTAGTCACATGCAGGCTAAGAAAATGAGGCGATACTGAAGGAATTATATTAGGTAACGAAACAATAAATGTGGTTGATGAGTTTTGTTACTTTGGAAGTAAAATAACAGGCGATGATCGTAGTGCGGAGGAATTAAAATGCAGATTGGAAATGGGAAGAAAAGCGTGTTTGAAAAAGAGAAATTGGTTCACACGAATATTAATTGGAGAGTAAGGAAGACTTTTATGAACGCATTTGTGTGGAGTGTTGTCTTGTACGTGACTAAATATGGACGATAAACATATCAGACAGGAAGGGGATATAGGCTTCACTAATGTGTTACTACAGGAGAACGCTGATGATTAGATGGGTAATCGCGTAACTAATGAGGAGATACTGATCAGAATTGGGGAGAAAAGGAATTTCTGGAATACCTGGACCAAAAGAAGGGATCTATTAGTAAGACACATCATTAGACATCAGGGAATCGTGCATTTAGCTTTGGAAGAAGAGTGTGTGCGGTAAAAATTGCAGAGGGAGACCAAGAGACGAATACAGTAAACAGATTCAAAAGGATGAGGGTCGTCGTTGTTATGAGATGAATAGGCTTGCTCGGGTAGTGTTGGGTGGAGAACTGTATCAGATCATTCTCTGGATTGAAGACCACAACAATGTTATAAGTAGAAGCACTATACCAGGTGAGTCTCCTAACTTTAGCAATGGGAATATCTCGTAAACCACAACAAATATAATTCCGCAGGCCGAAAGTGAGGAGAGAGGCTGGTGTAACTGGATAATACAAACCATTAAAAATGCACGGAAGTATGTTTTTAACACAAACATATGTTTTTTTAATGGAAACCGATTCTACATCTACATCTACATGGGATACTCTGCAAATCACATTTAAGTGCCGAACCACCATTATACTATTTATATCCCATTCCATTCTCGAATAGCGCGCGGGAAGAAACAACACCTGAATCTCTCCGTTTGAGCTCTGATTTCTCGTATTTTATTCTGATGAACATTTCTGCCTATGTAAGTGGGAGTCAACAATATATTTTCGCATTCGGAGGAGAATGTTGGCGATCGGAGTTTCGTAAGCAGCCCACGCCGCAGCGATAAGCGCCGTTGTTGTAATGATTCCCATCCCAGATCCTGTATATTTCCGTAACGCTGTCTCCCCTGTATCGTGATAATACGAAACGAGCTGCCCTTCTTTGGACTCTTTCGATGTCCTCCGTTAAACCCACCTGATAAGGATCTCACACTGGGCAGCAATACTCCAAACATGGACGGACAAGCGTAGCGTATGCTGTTTCTTTTGTAGTTCTGTTGCATCTTTTAAGGGTTCTGCCAATAAAACGCAGTCTTTCTTTGGACTTTCCCATGACATTATCTACGTGTTCTTTCCAGTTTAAGTCTGAAGTAATAGTAATTCGCAGGTATTTTGTGGAGTTTAGGGCCTTCACTTTTGATTGCTTTATCTTGTAAACAAAGTTTAACGGATTTCTTTTCGTACTCATGTGGACGACTTCAGACTTCTCATTATTTAGAGTCACTTGCCAATTTTTACACCGTAGTGATATCTCATTCAGATCGTTCTAGATTGGTTTTGATCTTCAGATGATTTTACTAGACGGTAAATGAGGGCGTCATCTGAAAAAAACCAATGAGAGCTACTTAGATTTTCCCCTAAATCGTTTATGTAAATAAGGAACAGCAGAATACCCTGTGTGACGCCCGATATCACCTCTGTTTTAGTCGATGCCTTACCATAGATTACTACGAACTGTGTCCTCTCTGACAGGAAATCCCCTATCCAGTCACAAATTTGGGGTGATATACCATAACCACGCAATTTGTTTAAAAGCCGTTTGTGAGGTACGGTTTCAAAAGCCTTCTGGAAATCAAGATTATTTTTAGCAGAACTGAAAATAGGAAAACATACTTATGTAATCTTATGTAGTGCCGTTTGTTACAATGTAAAATGTTAATTACATCCAGAGTTATTGTAACATAAAGTTTACGCTTACAAGATTCATTATCAGCGATCATCATCTGTAGGGGTGTGTTTCCGAGGACTACAGTGTTTACCAGTTTGGCTGTAATGCAATGTTAAAGTTTGTCCTAGTTGCCTCAGTGTCTGCATGCAGCGCTTTCTGTTACAGTTATTATGAATTAGTCATTGTACTCAGAACAAGTGTTGTAAGTTGTGTTACCAGGCGTCTGTGATCGTGTACTGTATAGTACAAGTAAGAATAGAATTACGCAAAAAAAGTGGAAAGCAAAATTATTTTAAGCAGGTCGGAAATACAACAGTGTGTATAGTGTTGTAAGAACTGTTAAAATGATTTATTCCAACTCTGAAAAGGCAGAAATGATACTCATCTAAAGCGAGTGTAGAAAAAATGCAGCTGAGGCCTGCAGGTTGTATGCAGAACAGTAGTCAGACAGAAACCATCCGACGCGCCGCACATTGCAAAACATGTACAAACAATTGTGTGCATCAGGTATGGTCGGAGCACGCAAACAGGTGCGTAACATGCCCATCACAGGAGAAGCATGTGCAGTTGGTGTGTTAGTTACTGTTGCTGTGGACCCACACGCGAGTTCACGTGACATTTCTAAAGGCAGTGCAATGCGTCAAAGTAGTGTAATGCGCATACTTCAGCGTCACAAATTTCACCGTATCATGTGCCGCTGCAATAGTCATTGCACGAAGAAGACTTTATTAATCGAGTGAATTTTTGCGAGTGGGCATTAAGAGAGAATGCGTTACAGTTTTACCTGCTTACCAATGAAGCAGGTTTTACAAGCCACGGAACAGTGAAATTACGAAACATGCATTACTGATCCATGAACAATTCTCGCTGGCTTCGACCGGTAGAGCAACGCGACCGTGTACTGCAAATGTATGGTGTGGAGTACTTTGGCGACCCACTCATTGGTCCTCACTTGATTGAAGGCAGCCGAGGGGACTGCGGCGCACCAGTCACGGTCTGCACGGCCACTACGGTCGGGGGGTTCGAATCCCCCCTCGGGCATGGATATTTCTGCCGTCCTTAGTGTTAGCTAGTTCATAAGTAATTTGTAAGTTTAGGGACTGATGAGCCCGTAGTCAAGTCTCATAAGCTATTCAAACATTTGAAGATTTTTTTTTTTTTTTTTGAAGGCACCCAAACAGTTGTAAAATACGTGGAGTTTCTACAAAATGATCTGCCAACTTCGCTGGAAAATGCCCCTCTGGAATCGCGTAGGCGTATGTGGAATCAACATGATGGTGCTTCTGTACATTCTGCAATGAGCACTAGGCTCGTCCTTAACACAATGTTCGATGGGCGGTTAATAGGACTTAGCGGACGCATAAATTGGCCAGCGATTTCCCCTGATCTTACACCTTTAGACACCTTTCTGTGAGGTACGTTCAAGGAAAACGTGTACAGTGAGGTACGAAACATCGTATTGAGGCAGCCTGTGGCAACTTTAAACCAGATGAGCTGTTTGGTGTTACAATAACTTAGGTTAGAATAACTTTGGATGCAATTAACATTTTACAATGTAACAAACAGCATTACTTTTATATGTTTTCCTATTTTCAGTGTGCTAAAAATAATAACAGTTTTCCATTTAAAAAAATATATGTTTGTGTTAAAAAACATACTTGCGTGCAATTTTTAATGGTTTGTATTAACCAAGTACACCAGCCCCTCTCTTCACTTTCGGTCTGCGGAGTTAGGTATTAAATATTTGTTGTGTCTTACGAGTGGTAAAGTTAAATGACTCACCGGGTATGATATACAAGAGGACCTGTGTGAATACTTCAAACCGTTAGTGGAATGACAAAAAAGTAGGGAAAAATGGAAGTAAAGTTGAATGTTCACGCGAAACTTTCTTCATAATCAATCAATGCAAGAGATTAAAAGCGCAAATGAAAAGCTTGAACCGCTGAGTGTTGTTAGGTCAAAATTAACTGCCTACCTAAATTAGAGCCGAAGATATCTTAAAAAAAAAACGATTAAAATATTCAATACAAGGACAGAAAGATACCACGTTTGAATAAAAATAAAGGATGGAGATATTTAAGTTAATTCTGGTACTTGATGACAAATATGCAAATGAATACCTTTCGTTTAAAGCAAAAATGAATGAAATCGGTCGGATAGAACGACCTGACTGACTTTAGTTTATCGGGAGAACATCCCCATAAGAAACATACAGAAGGAAATCGCGATTGAGTATAGAAAAAGGCGAGAGTTATGTAAATTCTGATACTTGATGACAAATTTGTTGATGAATACCTTTCGTTTAAAAAAGGAATGAAGGAAATCGGCCGGATAGTTTGGTCTGCCATACTCACTTTAATTTTCGTAGATTATTTTAATATATGAGAAGATATTGATATGCAAAACAAGTTTTACTTCTTATTCGACAGAAAATAAAACGAACCGACTGACGAGGGTGCAATCGGTTCGAAACGTGGATGAAAGTAAAATAGGAAAATTATAAATCCTATTTTCATAATTACATGCTCCATTTGCTGGTTCAAAAAATGATGTAACAGCAGTGCAGCTCGAGAATGTAACTGCAGCTTTCTCCCCTGCAGTCAACAACTTGACTCCGTCAGTGGGTCGTGGATTGCCCCAGAAAAGAGAACGTAACGAGACGTGATACTCAAAGGTCCAGTACGGACGCCAGCGCTCAACGAGGCCGTCAATTTGCGAAGTTACGTCCCGTATTGCTTAACTTCCTTTTTGCTCTTATTAGTCAGCCAATTGGCAATACTGGAGACAGAATAAGCTAGAAGCAACCGGAGGAGAGACTCCACTTAACAGTTTAAAGACCAGCCAGCTAGACCTTCAATGGACAGGCTCAAACTCAGTCGTGACAGGTCAGCAAATCTTAGCATACGAACCTTCGTCTAGTGAGCATTGATTCATTCTTCAAAATTGTATCTACAGAGCACCGGCGTTCCTAAAAGATAAGCCTAGTAGGAGCTCTTATTTAGGATCTGTACAACAAATTTCGCTAATTTGAAACATATATGTGACAACTCAGAACAAATGAATTTTAAGTAGATTTTTAAGGATTTTAAAATGCCGTAAACGCTTAAGGTGAATAATTTGCAGTACTACATTTAGAACGAACGTCTGTTGACTTGATAATACAATTACTTACCTTTTTCACAAATCCCTCTGTGAGATTCACATCTGCATCTACAGCTACATGGTTACTCTGCAAATCACACTGAAGTGCATGGCAGAGGGTTTATAGAACCACTTTTATGATTCCAGAATGAAACTTCCACTCTGCAGCGGAGCGTGCGCTGATACGAAACTTCCTGGCAGATTAAAATTATGTGCCGGAACCGGGACTCGAACCTGGGACCTTCGCAAGCGCTCTACCGACTGAGCTATCCCGACACAACTCACGATGCCGCCAGTACCTCGCCTCCTACTTTCCAAACTTCACAGAGGCTCTCCTGCGAAACATGCAAGACTAGCACTCCTGGAAGAAAGGATATGGCGGAGACATGGCTTAGCCACAGCCTAAGGGATGTTTCCAGAATGAAACTTTCACTCTGCAGCGGAGTGCGCGCTGAAATGAAACTTCCTGGAAACATCCCTTTGGCTGTGGCTAAGTCATGTCTCCACCATATCCTTTCTTCCAGGAGTGCGTATTGCATGTTTCGCAGTAGAGCTTCTGTGATGTTACGGGCTAGGTACTAGCGCAAGAAGAGTTGTGAGGCGGGATCGTAAGTCTTATCGGGATAGCTAAGTCTGTATAGCGCTTGCCCGCGAAAGGCAAAGGTCTCAGGTTCGAATCCCGGATCAGGCGCACAATTTTAATCTGCCAGGAAGTTTCACTTTTATGATATTTCTCTATAGTTCCGCTGTCTAATAGCTCGCGGCAAAAAGGAACACCTAAATCTTTCTGTTTTCGATCTGATTTCTCTTATTGTATTATGATGGTCAAGCCTTCCTATGTAAGGTCTAACGTATGTTCGCACTCTGAAGAGAAAGTTAGTGAAAGAAATTTCTCAAATTGGTCTCGCCGCAACGAATAACGCCTTTCTTTTAATGATTTCCACCCCTCCTCTTGCATCTTTTCGTCAAACTCTCTCCCCTATATCGCGATAATACAAAATATCGCGATAATACAAAACAAACTGCCCTTCTCTGAATTTTCTCTAAATCCTCCGTCAGTCCCACCTGGTGTGGATCCCACAATGCGCAGCATAGTTTTTTCTTAAACTTGTAGGACTTGAATGCGGGGTCATCAGACTCTAAACTAACAAACTACGCCGGCCGCGGTGGCAGAGAGGACTGAGACGCTCCAGTCACGGTCTGCACGGTCACTACGGTCGGGGGTTCGAATCCCCCCTCGGGCATGGATATTTGTGCCGTCCTTAGGATTAGCTAGTTCATAAGTAGTTTTTAAGTTTACGGACTGATTACGTCCTAGTTAAATCCCATAAGCTATACAAACATACAACAGACTACTTATAAACTAACTTATACAGCACTAACGCGGCGGCAGAATAGCCGTGCGTACTGGGGCGCAGTGCTGCGGTTCGAGCGGCCATTCTCCCCCCTCCCGAGCATGGATGTGGGTGTTCTCCTTATGTTAGTTTACCTTAGTTTCAGTAGTTTGTAAGCTACGAACCAATAGACACGCAGTTCAGTCCGATAGATTTACAAACATTTGAACATTTTGAACAGCACTAACATCCATGTCCGAGAGCGGTTTGCCGGCCGCGGTGGCCGAGGAGACTAAGGCGCTCCAGTCACGGTCTGCACGGCCACTACGGTCGGGGGTTCGAATCCCCCCTCGGGCATGGATATTTGTGCTGTCCTAGTTCGTAAGTAGTTCATAAGTAGTTTGTAAGTTTAGGGACTAATGACCCCGTAGTTAAGTCCCATAGACTATACAAACATTTGAACATTTGAGAGCGGTTTCGAAACTCCGACGGGGAACGGCCTCGTGTATCGGAGCATAGCGCCTCAAACCGCTCGACCACTCCGCAGCGGCAATACTCCAAAATAGGACGCACAAGTGTAGTGTAGGCAGTTTCTTTAGTAAACTGTTGCATCTTCTAAGTGTTCTGCCGATGAAACGTAGTCTTTGGTTGGCCTTCTCTACAATATTTTCTATTTGTTCTTTCCAATTTAAGTTGTTCGTAATTGTTGCTCTTAGGTATTTAGTTGAATTTACGGCCTCTAGGTTTGACTGATTTGTCGTTTAACCGAAGTTTAATGGAAATCATTTAGTGGTCATATGGACGACCTCACACTTAATATTATTATGGGTCAATTTTAAATTTTTCCACCATGTAGATATCTTAGCTAAATCATTTTGCTGTTGCTTTTGATCTCCTGATGACTTCCTAACAGAGCTACCCAGATTGTCTTCCAAATCGTTTATAAAAATAAGGAACAGTAGGGGCTCTATAACACTTCCCTGGGGAACGCTAGATATCATTTTACAATGAAGCAAAGTTATTGTTAAATTAAATTAGTTTGTTTCAATTTATGGGACGCATTTAATTATAAAAATTAAAACGCACCGGAATGGACGCGTTGTCTAAGTGGTCTTGTCACGGATTGTGCGGCCGCTTAGGTCAGAGGGTTTGATTGATTTATCTTGTAAAGAAAGTTTAACGGATTTCTTTTCGTACTCATATGGACGACTTCACACTTCTCATTATTTAGAGTCAACTGCCAATGCAAATGTGTTACTTTCATGTAAAGCGTATTGCCATATCTCCAAAAGCGTGGATTTGGTGCATTTATGATATTGTGTATTTTTCCATCAACTTCCCCCCGTGATGTCGTCTGGTGACCTACATGAACGGATAACGCGACCCACAGATGAGGACATACTGGCGTAGGTTATTTTCCACCTCAACCAACTACGCACGATAAATGGGCCATATTGCAGAAACTGCAGACGAGCTGTTGCTTTCCACGCATACCTCCACCCCCTCCCCAGATGAACAGCTCAGTGCGGTCGCCGCACATCATCAGAGCGGTGTTTTATGGCGCGGTGTGTCAGGCAGGTGTTAGGATCGCGGCCTGGCCCGTTGCCGGTGCGGCCGCCTCGCGGACAGCCCAGTGTGGGAGATAAATGGGCGCGCGCTCCAGGGCGACACAGGACCGCAGGCGAGCATCTGGGCCCTCGACTGTCGCCGAGCGATGAAGCGTGGCCGGCCCACTTATACAGCGGGACAGAAATAGCGCTGGCAGGAGCGCCGTGACCCGCGGTCACCGCTACTTCCACTCTCTTACCAAAGGGGCCTGCGAGCTCCCGTTCACACCAGAATAGATCAGAAACGACTGTATTAGGACACAGCGGAATTAATGAAATTACTTCGAATTCCATCAGTAACATCATCATTTGGTTGTCTGTCGTACGGCAGGTTTAGACTGCATAGCCCTCCATGCTTCTGTCTTTTGCAATTTTCTTCCTTCTTTTGTACCTTCATAGTGACTTGCTGACGTCATCCAGCATCTGGTACCTTCTTCTGCCCCTCCGTCTCTTTCCAGGAATTCAACCTTCAATTGCCTCTACCAGAAGGCACTCTCGTCTGAAACTGTGGCAGAGCCAGTTTAGTTTCCTCTTAAATGAAATTTTCACTCTGCAGCGGAGTGTGCGCTAATATGAAACTTCCTGGCAGATTACAAATGTGTGACGGAACCGGGACTCGAAACTGGGACATTTGCCTTTCGCGGGCAAGCGCTCTACCGACTGAGCCATCCCGACATAACTCATGATGCCGCCTCATAACTTTACTTCCGCCAGTACCTCGCCTCCTACTTTCCAAACTTCACAGAAGCTCTCCTGCGAACCTTGCAAGACTAGCACTCCTGGAAGAAAGGATGTGGTGGAGACATGGCTTAGCCACAGCCTAAGGGATGTTTCCAGAATGAAACTTTGCAGCGGACTGAAGTTGATATGAAACTTCCTGGCAGATTAAAATGTGGCTAAGTCATGTCTCCACCATATCCTTTCTTCCAGGAGTGCTAGTCTTGCAAGGTTCGCAGGAGAGCTTCTGTGAAGTTTGGAAAGCCCGCGAAAGGCAAAGGTCCCATGTTCGAGTCCCGGTTCCGGCACACAATTTTAATCTGCCAGGAAGTTTTAGTTTCCTCTTGTTTACTGTTATCAAAATCGTCAGTTCCTCTCCCACTCTACTCAGTACTTCTTCATTTCTGATCGATCCATCTGATCTTCTCCATCTTACGCCATATCCACATTTCGCCGGCTTCAATTTTCTTTTCATCTTGCTTTCTCAGTGTCCACGTTTCCGCTCCATACAATGCCACGCTCCATGTTAGACACTGCTGTCTTCATAGATCTCGAAAAGGCATTTGATAGAGTGCAGTGGGATAAGCTGTTAGACATCTTGAAAAGGAAGTGAGTAAAGTGGAAGGAGAGAAAATTAATTGCAAATCTGTACCGGAATCAGAAGGCACAAGCACAGCCGGCAGTGGTGGCCGAGGGGACTGAGGCGCTTCAGTCACGATCTGCGCGGCCACTACGGTCGGGGTTTCGAATCCCCCCTCGGGCATGGATATTTGTGCCGTCATTAGTATAAGGTAGTAGATAAGTAGTTTGTAAGTTTAGGGACTGATGACCCCGTAGTTAAGTCCCATAAGCTTAACAAACATCTGAACATTTTGAACATTTGAGCACGAGTACAAATAGGTAGCGGGACCTATCAAGACAGCAAGGTTCGGTGTCAGATAAGGCTGTTGTCTCTCTCCAATTTTATTCAACATTTATCAAGTATTGGAAAGCTGTTAGGATGGGACAAGAGGAATAAGGATAGGCGGGCGGAAAACTGAAAGTATAAGGTTTGCTGACGACATGGTCATCCTTTCAAAAAATAAAGATACACTGACTCAAATGCTAAATGACCTGAGTGAAGCCTGTACAGCATATGGCATGAAAATTACTAAAAAGAAAACCAAAAGCATGGTCATAGGTTTAAAGAAAAGAAAAGTTAAAATTAAGTTGGAGTCATAGAACAGGTGACAGCATTCAAGTATTTGGGAAGTTGGATTAAGGAAGATATGAATTGCCAACAAGACATTAATGTGAGAATGGCTCTGGCGAAAGAAGCGTTTCAGAAGCAAAGAAGACTCCTAATAAATGGTTTAAACAAAGAACTAAGGAAGAGACTGGTTAAGTGTCTAATATGGTGTGTGGCCATCAGTAGGGAAAATTGAATATTTGCAGCGTACAGGTTTTGGATCGTGGGTGACCTGGTTATTAGTTTGTTGCATTGTTCACTGTTGTGAGGTAGGCAGGCTGTAGGTTCGAAAGGTGAGCCGTGGCTAGCAAGCATGTGGACAACGTCTGCAATAAAAAGAAGTCATTGGTTCATGTATACTATTACTACACATGAAAGTAATAATTAACTTGGATGTGTGGCGACTTGTATTAAGACTGCTGGCTCGCATGGATGGCACTCTTCTGCTGACTCGTTGAACTTCCTGGTGTCGCGGCGGAATGGCCGTGCGCATTGGGGCGCCGTGCGACGACGCGCGCGGCCATTCGCCGTCGGGGGTTCGATTCCCCTCTCGGACATGGGTGTCTGTCCGTAGGTTAAACTTAGTTTAAGTAGTTTTTAAGCTAGGGACAAATAATACAATTCCTTTAGACAACCTTGTCTCGTTATACCAGAGGTATTTAACATAAGGAGTGGCAATGTATTAATATTTTTGCTGTGGCCGGGATTCGAACCCGGGACCTCCTACTTACTAGGTAGGCGCTTTAGACCACTCAGCTAACACAGTGTTGCAGCCAAAACGACTACACGGACTTCACGGGGAACATGAGGCAGAATTAAAATATGTGGTGTGGAGGGAGATGTGCTTTAAGACAGTCCGTGTAGTCGCTTTGGGTGCAAAGCTGTGTTAGCTGAGTGGTCTAAAGTGCCTACCTAGTAAGTAGGAGGTCCTGGGTTCGAATCCCCGCCAAAGCACAAATGTTAATTCATTACCTCTCCTTATGTTTAATAACCAAGTCCCATATATTTACAAAAATTTTTGAACTTCCTGGTGCTGACTGGAACTGCTGTACTCCTCCGTACTGACTCGTGGCTGTGGTACGCCATCATGATTAGGCGAGCCACCTTCTTCCTATTGGCCGCGCGCGAAGCAGGCAAAGAGGTACCGAGACTGCAGACGCCCCCGGCAGCCGAAGCACTGTGGAACGACTTATTGCCTCTTTCTGAAGTTACGCGGCGACTTGTGTAGGCAACCGGCGTTGTGGCGAATAGCGACGGCACAATAGTCCACTACGCCAATTGGACTCAAAGGTCACCTTTACTGAACGCACTACAGTAGCAGACCAGTATTTTCAAGTTATACACACACTCAGTGGGGGCTAGTGGCTAAATTACCTGGGGTTCACTTCTTTTCCGAGGTTAAAGCTGATCTCCTTCGAAAATAAACTCCCAGAATAGATGAATATTCACATGAAAACTAATGCACTGTAAATAACTGAATAAACTATTAACCCAGCGTAGAAAATAACAATGAAGAGACAAGGCAGCTTACGATCACGAGAGAATGTGACCAGCATCCGCCCCTAACCGTATCCATGTGCAAAGAATGCTCTCCCTCACCCCTTCGTAACAGCTAAATACACTGCTCAAAATGATTGGCAGATCAAGTGAGATATAATACACGATATAGATATGGTAACGTATTTTATTCAGATATTGGTTACAATTGTAACTTGGGTGTGATTTAGTACGATCATAGAGTGAAGGATAGGCAGGCAGGAAATGAAGATAAACGATTGGAATTTTATCATTGGATACTCGAAAATGGAGAAGTAATACCATTTATCTCTTCACTAATGCACCCTATTTCACAACAATAATACTCGTAATTCACATGGGTCCGAAGAAAACTTACTTGCCATTAGTGGCATCCCTTAACAGTTGAATTTCGAAAAATACCCCAACATGTATCTTTTAAATTCCAACCTAGTATGCAAATATCTTTTTTTTTTTTTTTTTTTTTTTTTTTTTTTTTTTTTTTTTTTTTTGTAATTCTGGGTTTAAAGTTGGCTTAGTAGTAACGTATTTTCAAAAGATGTTTCATCCTCCATTTCACTCCCTAAACGATTAATTTCCTGAAAATACCAAAACATGTATCTTTTTAATTCTGACCAAGAAAACATATACCAATTTATGTGGCTGTAGCATCAAAATTGCCTTAATAACAACAGATTTTCGAAAAACACCCCCTCTCCAATTTAACCCCCTTGATGGTTGAATTCCCTAAAATACGGAAACACGTATTTTTTAAATTCTAACCAACAATACAAATATCATTTTTTGCAGATCTAGTTTCAAAATTGTCTTAATAACAACATATTTTCAAAAAGAATTTTTCATCCCCTATTTTACCCTCATACTGTTGAATTTCCAAAAATACTGAAACTTTTTTTAAAATCCTGACCAATATTCCATATCCGAAGTTTCGTAGTTGTAGCTTAAAATTTGAGTTTTTAAATTCAATTTTTTTGCGTTCCCTTTTTACCCTCTTATTGGTTGAAATTTACAAGATGCCGAAACACGTGTTTTTTAAATTCGAAGCCTGAATTAAAATCCGAAATTTTGTACTTCTAGCTTCAAAATTTTCTAAATAGCAACGTATTTTCAAACGACGTTTCACCCCTTGCGGACGGAATATAGAAAATAGCTTCTTAAATGACGCCTACAGAGTAAGATCAAACTCCCTACTAATTTCAAGTTTCTATCTTGGGCTGGGTGATAATGAGTCAGTCAGTAAGTCAGTCAGTCAGGGACATTGCCTTTTATATATAGTGATATCGATATGTATTGTATCATTACCGGTAAAACTCAACATTATTGAAACAAAAGTTACGATTGTTTGTAAAATCCGTTGATGTGCAAATATTACAAGAACTGACTCAAGATTGTGTACAATACAATATTACTGAATACATTAAATTGTTCTTGTTGTGGTCTTTAGTCTGCAGACTGGTTTTATGCAACTCTAAACACGACCCTGCCCTGAGCAAACCTCTTCATCTCAGAATTAGCACGGCAACTTACATCCTTTTGAATTTGCTTATTTTAATCTTCCCCCGGTCTCCGGTCTCCGGTAGATGTAGATCCACGATTTTTTCCAAATAAACTTCCTTCTATTGCTAAGTTGACGAGTCCTTGATATATCAGAATGTGGCCCACCAATCTATCCCTTCTCTTAATCCGGATATGCCAGAAACTCATTTTCTTCCCAATTCTGCCCAGCGCCTCCTCATTAGTTACGCGATGTACCCATCCAATATTCATCATTCGTCTGTAGCCTCACATTTCAAAAGCTTCTATCATCTTTTTGTCTGAACTCCTTATCGTCCACGTTTCACTCCCATACAAAGCTACACTCCAGGCGAATGCTTTCAGAAAGAACTTCCTAACATTTAAATTAATATTGGTTGTCGATAAATTTCGCTTTTTCAGAGACGCTTTTCTTCCTATAGCCATTCTTAATTTTATATCTTCTTTACTTCGACCATCAGAAGTTATTTTTCTACCCACAAAACTCATCATTACCTCTCATTGCTCTTTCGGCATCGCCTAATTTTCTGACACTACATTCCATTACCCTTATTTTCCTCTTGTTAATGTTCATTTTATACCCTCCTTTGAAAATACTGTCAGAACCGTTCAATTGCTCTTCAAGATCCTTTGCTGTCTGCGAAAGAATTACTATGTCATCAGCAAACGGTAAAGTTTTTATTTCTTCTCCCTGAACTTTAATTCCCTCTCTTAATTTCTCCTTGTATTCCTTCACAGTTGTTTCAGTGTACAGATTGAACAACATTGGGGAAAGACTACAACCCTGTCATTCTCCCTTCACAAGCACTGCGTCCCTTTCATGCCCTTCGACTGTAATAACTTCTTCTGGCTTTTGTACATCTTTGCTCCCTATATTTTAATCATGTTACCTTCAGAATTGTCAAACTTTCTCCAGATATACAAGTGCTAAAACGCTTTCTTTTCCTTAACCTATCTTCTAAGATAACTCGTAATACTTTGCCTCCCGTGTTCCTACATTTGTCTTGAATTCAAGCTAATCTTCCCCAGGGTCGGATTGCACGAGAGGGGTGTTTTTTTTATTTTTTATTTTAATTCTAATGTTTTTAGGTTAGGTAGTGCTATTAGAGGTAGGAACGCGCCGAGAAACAAGGGAAAGCCTATATCGCCAGGCGTCGTTCACTTGCGGCCCAGGTACGGCAAAACATAGCATCAGAGAGGATTGTTTGTTTGCAAATATTTTATTAACGAGTACATATGAGAAGGATGAAGACGGAAATGAATGACTGTTGCTACACTAGGGCACTGAAATTACTAAATGGCGACAAGCGAAAATATGAGCGGGGCTGGGATTCGAACACGTGTCTCCCGCTTCTGTCCAGCGGTCGTCTTAACCTTGTCCCTGTTGCTCGCCTCCCGTCCGTCTCAAATTACTACAAATCGCAAACTTGTACTCGCCATGTCGGATTCCCGTTCAAGATCGAACGTTATTACTACATCTGCGGTGAAGTATATTAACCTTACTCCATCATCGCATATATATATATATATATATATATATATATATATATATATATATATATATATATATATTGCTATCTGTTCTGTCGGCCGCGCGACTTGTAGGAATTTGAGACGGATGGGAGGCGAGTGTTGGTAGGCAAGTGGATAAGCCGACCGTTAGCCCGAAGCAGAAAACACGGGTTCGAATCCCAGCCCGGCTTCATTTTCACTTGTAGCCATTGCCTTAGTGCAGCTAAGATCATCGCTTTCCTTCCTCATTCTTCTTCCTTCCTTTCGTTAATAAAATATTTCGCAATGCAATGTGGCTGTGAATCAAGTTTGGTGTTGGTGTCCATTCTTTCGGACATGTTCGAAAGAGCAGACTTCACACAAATATGTAAGGATCCGTTGGTGTTGGTCGTGTGTGACGACTGTTCAGCACAGAAAAAATAAGACACACTGGTATCAGTACTCGTCAGTATCACATTTATTAAAATACTTTTAGTGGTTGATATGTTTTTTGGTTGATATGTTTTACGTAATACGATTCAACATAATGAATACAAAGCTGACACAAGACGTCAACATATTCAAACCGCCAAACCGTTTTCTGTGACATTTAAATACTGCACAATTTACATGTTCTATAACATATAGCTTCTTCAGTGAACGGCTTAGTTGCGCTGTAACAAACACTTTTCACATTTAATAATATCTTTATTTTCTTCTCGATAAAGGACAGTATATACCGTCATACTAAGCACGGTTTATATTTAAACCGGTAAATTGGAAACTTCTTTTATCCTTATGATCCTGGTCATAGCTTATAAGAACAAATTTGATAAATTATTATACTTTCGATGACATGTATTGAAGGACATCAACCAGACCGAAGTAATAATGCCATAAAGTACGAAAGACCAGTTTTCTTTCACTAAACTTAACCAGAGTGGATAGTCACTTTTGCAAACATTGTCAAATTATGGTCCTAATAACCACTAAGCTTACCTGTTCGCCAATATATAATGATGCCAGATTATAAGTAAAACAAATTACTCTGCGAATAATGTTATATAAAACAGATCTTACCGTGTGTAATGTAAGATGGAATATGCCTACAGTGTGCACAGTTGACAGACAGGTAAACAATGTGCTATGTGCGTCCCTTTCTTTAATAATCGTTTTGAATGGCATGTGTTATGTAGACGTAGAATAAGAAATGAGGTAGAAATTTCATGAAATAACTTTATACTCCCAAATAAATCAGAAATATGGAGAGTGCTAACCATAATTATATTGATTGTTAACATACGTTGTTTACATAAAGATTTGAAGTAAAATATCTTTTAAAATGATTCCGCTAAAGCAACTACAGTCTAGGGTCATGATATTCTTTCCCTTACTTCATGCTTTCCAGAGGTATTACAACTAAAGAAATTGTAAAAGTGTAACAATGCTTGTACCAACACTTGACGAATCAAAGCTGAATATATTTCCTCAGTGCAACATGACACACTTTTGTAATAGCGGAATGAGCGAAATTCAGTCAATGGTTTTAAAAATGACAGAATTCCGCAAGATCTAACTGTTTAAAGAAAAAAGAATACTATTTTTTCCAAAAGTTTCAACATTATATGGCAACTTTTTTCCCCTCTATGTGTTATTAAAAAAAGTCTATCAAATCTTCTCTTTTTTAAAATTTTTTGTTGAGTTACAAAAAAATAAATTAGTAACTGGTATTTTTAGAAACAAAAATGAACACTAATGCAGACAACTGAACCATCTAAGACATATTTAGACAAAAATGCATCTTTGTAAACATTTAGCTTGATAAGGCGAATGCGTTTAGATTATCTTCTCTCTCTCTCTCTCTCTCTCTCTCTCTCTCTCTCTCTCTCTCTCTCTTGACCACTCTCAGATCTCCTTCTACAAGGAAGTATGTTTTCTTCTGGAATATACAGCTCGAGGCTTTTAATTTCGCCCACTTTTTCAACTTTAAGCGGACACTTCTTCAAGTACGCAGTTTCCGAAGTTTTGATACCTTATTCGTCGATTTGTTGTGGTTTCCGGACTTAAACGTGCACTACTGGTCTCGTTATTCTTTAGAAGTATTCTCCTCTGAGGATTCAGTACAAAAAAAATTTTTATGAAAATTTATTTCGCCAGTTTCTCATGAGGTATATTAGCAAATTTGCAACTTGAATTAGCTTCCACCAGCATTTTTATCTGTGTGTACGTTTAGAAAATCAGTTCGTTTGAGGATTCTAGTTATAGCTTCAAAGTTTCGATCGGAGGGGAGGAATAACTTACCCCTTGCTGGATAGTATTGGGTGAATAATCGAAATACTGCATGGTAAAAGCATAACAAATACTTTATTCCTAATTTAATCTTATTTCTTTTCACAGTTTTAACTATTAAGTTAATTACCATCATATTTTGTACACAAAAAATTATAAAATATTAAAACTAAATTGGGATGAATTTAAAAGCTAATACAATTGCTATAGCACTTCTCTCTACATGAGAATGTGTATATTAATGACACTGTTGGTTATTTGGCAACAAACATCATATCGATATTATATACTAAGATAATAATTGAAGCTTATTTTACTTGCATTAATTAATACAAAATAAAAAGCTAATGACATTGCTTGCACTAACTTTGTAAAGGATTTTTTCACCAACACTTATAGAAAGCTACTGATTTCCTTGTAATTTTTCATGTATGCATAGATATTTCTCTGTGCCTTATCTAAAGTTCTTACTAGCAAACTGATTGAGACACAGCAATCGTCGTGGACTGTCGACTGTAACATGTTCGCACTACGAAAGTTCCTCATCTAAACTGCAGGAAGGATGCATCTGCCGATTGTGACGGTCATTATCTCATTTGTCTCCCGTAGTCGGCAATCTGAGTGACAGATCCATCCTGTTTGCGCGTCAGCGGGCAATCGCTGACTCTAGACATGCAGCCGGGCTACTTGTTCTGTGTGTGACTTGGCGTACCCTCTGCATAACTTATCTCACAATACGGCCAATCACTCCAAGGCCATCAAAGCGGCGAGTGGGTAAAGGCGATTTCCTGCAACTCTTTCTGCAGGATTGCGTACACACAGTACTCAGGTAGATCTGTCAGCTTACAAACTATATTGAAAGAAAGTGATTCCACTGAATATAAACGAAGAGGGATACGCGAAATACTTGGCGAATTAAAAGCGAGAGGAAGAGTTGCAAATATGAGAAGAAGAAGAAGAAAACTAAAATTTTCGGAGTAATATTCTATAACTAGCTTAAACCTGCGGCTCCGCTCGCGTGTTGGTTGATTATGATAGCTTATCTATCTTTCAGTAGTGTGCTATGAGACTGGGTTTGAAGGACGAAATGAAATATAACACCTTCTTTAGAAACAAACATTTTTAATCAACATTATCAGGAAAGTAAGTAGTGTAGATCAAATCACACGTAAAAATGCACTCGTTTCAAAGAATCCAATCACGAAATTCAACAATAATGATTGTAATAATGTCACAGACCGATCACTTGATGTAATGTGCGAAACGTCAAATCGATTTTTTAAGAGGTGTATTAAAAGAAGTTTCTTTTTTACTGCTTTATTTATTTATTCTTATATTTCATTATTCGTACGCTTATCCTTACAGAGAAAGAGCTCAAGACATTGTAGCACGCATAGACCAAAGGTATGGTCTGGGGCATCACGTTTCGCTGTATATAACCTCCTTGCTATAGAATCGCAAACGTCATCGCTGGCCTTCAGTCCGAATTTTTTTATTATTTGACGACTTTCAACCACCATATCTTCCACCCCCTTATAGCTATCGGCATAGAACTGCTATGGTGTACAACGCGACACTTCGGACAACAATTACACACAGATCATTCGTTTGGGTTCTGTAGTTTTCGCTGCAGAGCGAAATATTAACACACACACACACACTCACGTAGAATTTTATATACATCGATAACTTTGTATCCCAATATACTCCACCCTTTTATAATTATCAATCCTCAAGTAACAATGCAATCAATAAAACCATTTTCAAAGAGTAATTATTGTTCCTTATTTCGCGTTATATTCTTCATATTACTAAATATCTATCAGTACGCTATAAAATAGTGCCTACAACCTTCCTCAAGTATAAATTAGTAACTGTACAAATATTTAAGTGTCTGCGTGTTGTCGTTCGGACGTGATAAGCGTACACCGAACAGATATTCACATTAATACAGACACACACACACACACACACACACACACACACACACACACACACACACACATATATATATATATATATATATATATATATATATATATATATATATATATAGCTATCCGATCGCCATAAAACCGTACCTAAAGCCTTCCCCGGGTAGACATTAGTAACTGTACAAATTTTTAGCTCTTTATGTCTTGTGGTTCAGACGTGATAAATGTACACCGAACAGACATTCACATTTATAGATATAGATGTCACATGCTCATTTTCAGGGATAGTAGAAGTCAATTGGAGAGATAACAGTACATTACGTATCTCAGTGCCAATTGTTTCACTTCCTGTACTCGTAGTTTAGAAAAATTTGTTAGAATGAAGATAAAATCTTCAAGGCTTTGAAACTGTCACATTTCGTATCGTCTCTCCACACAACAGACGTCTGCTGGAATCTCCTTTAGGACCTTATAGTGTTCGGCGTATAGTAAACAAGGTAGATGGATCGCTTTTCTACCTATAAAACACGTAGATACTTCATTTATGAATGACAAATACAAACAACAAATTTCCCGTATATAAAACATGGCTGAAACTAGCCAAGTACTTACAAAACAATTTCCCTTTCAGTTCACTCGTTCAACTCACTAATTCATGACTTTCAGTTTAAAGCTATAAAATACCATGTTTAGTTTGTAGTACCTATACGCTAAGAAGTATAATAATTTTTTTTCTTAAAATTAGTAAACTTTCCGTAGCTGATACGCTACGTTAATATTACCAAATATATCAAATGCCACAGTTGTTTTGCCCTTCCTTCTAGAAAGTGACTAATAATGCAATTACTATTACGTGTCAAGGGAGTAATACTAAAGTAAATCAACTAACGTGTAGCAGCAGCTCCACACAGCTTGCTGGTTAACTGCGTCTGTATCGTGCTGCCATCTATAGACGTTCCGTACCAGTACTACCAACTACTGAATTAATTACACAAGTAGCTACAAAAAGAATTGTTGGAAAAATAATCATCAGTATGAGGTAATCGACCAAATAAAGTACGTTGCTAATTAGCTACACCAAGCAGTAAAAGGTTAATTAAACTGTATACTTTGAAGATGTTGTCAAAAGATAGAAAAACACATCTCCAATGAGGAATAGAAGACTGATTTTAGTTGACCAGCAATTCTTAGAATAAAAAATAACGTACTATAAACTTCAATGTTAGCCATGCAATGTGCAACACACTGAAGGAAGCATCCAAATCGCATTAAATTTGCAGAAATTGTTTGCAGCAACGATACATGCACGTGACTAGCATTTCACCACAGACGCCTGTGGCACCACTTGCAAGTGGCTTATAAAATGGAAAGAAAGGGCCGTGTGGACGTACTGGAAGTTTTGTTTTGTAGGGTTGTTTTAAGTAAGTGGCTGCAGAATGTATCGCAGAAGATAGCGGACTTGTTTAGAAGAGTATTGTGAGGTTAACCTAGTAAGGAAAATCGCATATATAGATTGAAGATTACTCTTCCGACAAATGTAATCGTGTCGGACGTAAAAAAGCAACAGTGGTGCGTATCCGTAATCGTGGGCTGCAGGAGGGAGCGAAGGATCAGTTGCACCGATGGTAGCCAGCTCGTCGCTAATTGATGACGGGCGTACTGTAAGCATGGCAGTAGTGAATCGCCTGCAACATCGCGAACCACAACAAAATGTTTCTTGCAGATATGTATGCAAACAAACTTTACATTGTTAAGAAATTAATGTAATGATTGATGTGTGTCTTTGATTTAAAATGATGCACTGAAGGCTTTCACGACCGGCTGAAATAATTGCTGTTGAATCTTCCGGGTTATGTGGTCGTGGTCGAAGAAACATATCTGCTCCTGACGTTTTGTCCAGAGCTGCGCTGGACATCCTCAGAGGTGCTTCCAAGACTCACCGCTATCAGTAGCACCTCTGAGGATGTCCAGCGCAGCTCTGGACGAAACGTCAGGAGCAGATTTGATTTAAAAGTTTTCCATAGACGGATCTATGTTAGAAACACATTAAATTGTTTTCGAGTGATAAAAGACGATTCCTGTATTTAAATTTTTGTACAATCATACTCGAAAAACACTTTTTAAACAGGTAAGATGTCTCGAAAGAGATTAATAACGCTTATGTGGCTAAATTGCCATATTAATTTCGACGAGAAGATCTTCACATGAAATTATCTATCACTTCGAAAATTGAGATTTTTTTCTGTGTAGTACTAAGATACATGATCTTTTGGCTCACGCAGTCCAAACTGCGGTGAATGATAGTGTCTCGGTTGTCATTATCATTCCATGTGAGTGTAAAGATATCAAATTTTTTTCTCTGAACGTGAATAGGTATCAATCTTCTTAATGAATGCTGTCATTAATAAAAATTTTAACAACGTCCTTTTAACTTCACTTTCAGAACGTTTAATGCAGGAGTGGGCAATGTGCTAACGCGAGCGCGGGTGCCCACGAGCGCTCACACTGACAACAAGACTACATGGGTATCGGATTTTAGAGTTTTTTATACTTATGGTACGGGAAGTTCACAACTCAAATAAGTCAGGGAAACCATTCGACGCTATACCCAAAAATTAATGAAAAAATCGTTTTTGAAGTTTTGCAAGTACACGTTAGTACCATTGATTAGGTCAGTTTCAACATCTGTCAGTGTAGCTCAGATGGCAGTGTTACCATAGGTCGGTGGTTCGAATCTTGGTGTGGCAGATTTTTTTTTTCCTTTCGTTGTGTTCGAATACTTTCAAAATTTTAACATGTAATGATAATTTTAACAAAAAATGCACGTGTTTTTGTATATTCGTAATTTTCTGTATTTTGTAAAAGGTTGTTAATAATGATTGAAACAATCGAAACGTTATATTTTTACAGTATTGCTTCACTAGCAGTTGACCACGGTAGTCTTTGATTATTCAGTTTCTGACGCTTTCCAAGCAGCTAACCAACTCAACAATCGTTTTGGTGACGAGAGGGTGTTCAGGTCGTGCAGATACACATAAAAAAGTAGCACAATACGTGGAATTATAGACCCCAAAAATATTATACGTAACTGCATTAGAAAACAAAACAAAAATGTCACAGTGGGATTCGAACCATGGACTCTATGGTTGTGAGGTCAGAGGACTGCAGCTTTTTTTTTTCTCTTTTTTACCTTATGGGTAGTTCTGTTATTTTAGGTCGCTGATCGTATTTGTTCGTTGTTGTTAGATGTGTTCTTCACTCAGCTTATTTTGTTACAGAGGGTGTTGAGCTATGTTACAGAGGACGTTGAGCCCTCCGACCGGATACCTGAACTACACAGACAGATCAAAATGTTCAAATGTTTGTAAAGCTTATGGGACTTAACTGCGCGGTATTAGTCCCTAAACTTGAAACACGTCCACAGAATGAGGGGTCGTGTTCCATTTTGATTTATTCGTTAACCTAAAGTGTTTCTGCACCATTGATGTTATCTGTCTGTGTATTAATTGTTTTATTATTTTTATCAATGATCAATGCCCCATGTTTATGTATGTTTGTCCCATATTTGTGTATGTTTCCACCCATGTGATTGAAATTGTATGTTCATTAGAATGTGGAAAGTTTCTTTTAATATTGTTTAATTGCTGCGCAATGACTTACAGTCGCCGACTGCCACTTTAGGCCTCGTTTTGCTGTAGTTAAGAACGCATAGCTTCATTTGTCATATGCTGTGGCTGGCTAGAGACAAGCTTACTTAGCAATATGGCGATGTGGCCGTGTTGCTTGTGTGGTACCAACCTAATCTTGGATGAAAGAGGTGACAGGAAACCTCTCTGGGAGCGGTTATAGAGGTAATTGTCTTGGTCAGGAAGCAAGGATTGGTAAATACTAGTCTCTGAACTTACTCTGCATCGCTTTTAGTGTGCTCTACATCTGATGTACGGTGGGGGAAGATTTTCCCCATGGCCTTAGAGCTTTTCTTGCTGCAGCCTTGGAAGTAAGCAATTCGTCGGATCATGCTAAGGGGAAGGCATGCTGTTTATGTTTGCTTTCTTTGTGATCAGGCAGTCTTGGTTTTTCAGTGATAGTTCTTTTGAGTAATTCTTTCACTATGTGAGGCGAAGACTTTCTTAATTTACAAAACTCAAGTAAATTCAGTGTAAATTCATTATTTGCATTTTCATTCCAGTGATGATTGTGCATCTGAACTTGCTCAAGTTACAATACATGTGTGTGTGGCCTTCAGAATTTGTGTAAACCTAGTATGTTTGAATTTCCTACATGTTTTTTAACTAATGTTTTCGCCTTGTTTGTCTATCTGTGAGTACGCTTTCCTGTCTTGTATGACCAATTGCAACACGTGCTTTCGTAACGTTCGTTACTTCTGCTTTCAGCCATGTTTTTATTAATACTAGCTTTCTTCTATATGAATTCTCGCGTGTGCTTTACTCCATTAATTTAAATTAATTTCTGTTTGTAAACACTATGAAATTTGGCATGGCCAGGCACCACATGGTACTTAAGATTAGTGAGCCACTGCCTCCCCAAACATGAGTTCGTTTAGTGCACAGTACATTTAAAAATTTGTAATTAAGACACCTGCTATCTCATCAAGATGCTGCCTACGCTGTGTCTGTGAATGAATGAATGTGCTTTCAGCTACTCATAGTGTATTTGCAAATTTCCTCCCACATTACCTCCATATTAAAAAAAGGGCAGAAACAATTTCATCATGGGCAGTAATTTTATGATTTAATTCACATTTGTACAATGTGTGTGCTTAATGTGGTCTCTCCCATTTATTTGCTTGTTCACTTTTCTGAATAGATCATGATTTTAAAGTTTCAAACCTCTGTTTTATGTTTTTCATGCTCCGTGTCTCATGTTTAATTATCTACTCATTTATTTTTTAACATTGATTTTGTTTGTTAAGACGTTGACTGCTCCCTTAAGGAGTGAGCAGTTAGATAAATTTCCATTGTGCATGTACTGTGGCCATTCATAAAGTAATTTAGAGCAGCACTGAACGTTTTAACTTACATTTACCAATCTCAACTGTCCAAGATCTTGCTTATTTTACTAATAGACTACTTTCAAACTTACAAACTACTTACGAACTACCTTATACTAAAGACGGCACCATCATCCATGCCCAAGGGGGAATTCAAACATCTGATGGGGAACGACCTCGCACATTTTAGCATAGCGCGTCAATGTGCTCGGCCATGGCCACAGAGAGATGCCGGAACTTTTTTAATTTATTGGTACTTATGTGTGCTTGCAAAAATTGAGGTTCGACTCATTCCTGGGGCACGGGTGTGTGTGTTTGTCCTTAGGTTAGTTTACCTTAGTTTAAGTAGTTTGTAAGCTATGGACTGATGACCACGCAGTGTATGTGACACATGTTTACAACAGCCAAACAAATCTGCTGTCTTGACACAGGTCACCCTATGGAATACAACAAAACGAAAATTCTGGCATGCACTTCCAACTACTGGGACTGTGTTATCAAGGAAGTGATAGAAATAAAACTAGGTGACAACTTTGTGGATAGGCATGGAGGGTTCTACTTAAATTCCACTTGAGATCCTGCTCTCTCAACTAATCCGACCTCATCCGCCGAGAACTGATGTTTATTCTCGATATTCTGATCAATTTCATCTTTGGTCGTGTCAGTGGTGTGTCCTTGATTGCTCGGTGTGTGTTGTCTTTCCTGTTGACTCATTGAAAACCGAGGTTTCAAAGATCGTTGCACATTGCTTCCTCACTGCAGTTTCGACTTGAAAATGGCAGGATGGTCTCCTGCTGAAATATCGGTCGTTGTCGATTTTGATACCTGGCAGCATACCCGTACGTTTTTCGAATTTCCTTTATTCACACCAGTGCCATATACAAAGAAATAGTCCAACATGGCTGAAACTTGGTTTGGGTTCTTTTCAAAGATGCTACTAACATGATCTCGATACGCGCTGGTGGTGCCATCTCTCGGACTTTGCACGGACGTTCCAAACGCCCCTCGTATGTCCCACTTGTCATGAAAGGGTTGAGAATCACTGCTGTAGCAGATTACGACATACCTAACACGGCCGGAAGTTAACGTCAGTGGGCAGTGAGGCAGTGAGCGAGGAACGCAGAGGACAGCCCCACTAGCGGCGGGTGTCGGCCGGTCCCCGCCTCGCCGAGTCCCTGACGGCTGGCCACGCTAGGAATTCGCTTAATTGCGCTCCCCTTGGCAGTGACGGGCAGAAGAGAGCAGCCGCCGCAATCTGCGAGGACATCAGCAGGACCTTGCGTGCCGAATGCCTCTGTCTGTGCTCTGCCTCTGCTCTGGCATGCCGCGCCGTCCTACGCGGAGCACATCCTGACCAGCCGGCAAGGGCGCGCTTTCAGCCTGCTGCCCTGCGGATGCGCCTGTGTGCTTACTCTACAGGAACTGTCTCGGAGTTGCGAGGGTGGTAGGAGGAGGTCAACGCCAAATCTGCTATCGGCTCCAATGTTCACGTGCCAATTTTGATAATAATGATTAGAACCCAAGATTCCCTTTTCTAACCCATTAATGCATAGTGTATCTGATCAGCTACATACCTTATTTTTCCCATTATCTCTCAAACTGATCAACATTTTACCACAAATTCATTTGTTGCTGCTTGTATACATAGCGTTACTTATGCTAGTAGCTCGTCGTATATGCTAGTAGCTCGTCCTAGAATTTATAAATTACATAGTGCTACTGTATCAGTTCGACAGTTAGCTGCATTGAGTTACTCCTAACATGTACATATCTACATCTACACCTACATACATACTCCACAATTCACCGTAAGGTGCGTCGCGGAGGGTACACTGTACCACTATTAGGCATTTCCTTTCCTATTCCACTCCCAAGTAGAACGAGGAAAAAAAGAATGCCTATATGCCTCCGCACGAGCCCTAATTTCTCTTATCTTGTCTTTGTGATCTTTACGCGAAATGTAAGTAGGCCGCAGCAAGATCGTACTACACTCAGCTTCAAATTCCGGCCCTCTAAATTTACTTAACAGAAATTCACGAAAAAATGTCGTCTTTCTTCCAGCGATCCCCAATTGAGTTGCCGGAGCATTTCCGTGACACTCGCACATTGGTCGAACCTACCGGTAACAAATCTAGCTGCTCGTCTCTATGTCTACCTTTAAACCGATCTGCTGCGGGTTCCAAACACTTGAGCAATACTCAAGACGTGGTCGTACAAGCGTTTTATACGCGGTCTCCTTTACAGGTGAAGTACATCTTCCCAAAATTCTCCCAATAAACCTAAGTCGGCTGTCCGCCTTGCAACTGTCCTCACATGCTCGTTCCATTTCATATCGCTCTGCAATGTTACGCCTAGATATTTGAACAACGCGACAGCATCAAGAAGCTCACTACTAATGCTGTATTCGAACATTATTGGATTGTTTTTTCTACTCATGCGCATCACCTTACATTTTTCTACATTGAGAGCTAGCTGCCATTCTTCGCACCAACTAGAAATTTTGTCTAAGTCATCCTGTATGCTATTACAGTCAGTTACAGACGACACCCTCCCATACACCACAGCATCATCAGCAAACAGCCGCAAATTACAACTTACTCTGTCCATCAGATCATTTATATAGATAGAAAATAATAGCGGTCCTATCACACTCCCCTGGGGCACGCCTGATGATACACTCGTCTCTGATGAACACTCGCCGTCGAGAACAACGTACTGCGTTCTATTACTTAGGAAGTCTTCCAGCCAGTCACAAATCTGTGAGCCTATTCCATAAGCTCGTATCTTCGTTAGCAGTCTGCAGTGTGGCACCGCGTCGAACGCCTTTTTGAAGTTGAGAAAAACACAATCCGCCTGTTGCCCTTCATCCATGACTCGCAAGATATCATGTGAGAAAAGGGCAAGCTGAGTTTCACATGAACGATATTTCCTAAACCCGTGCTGATTCATGGAAAGAAGCTTTTCCGTTTCAAGGAAATTACTATATTCGAACTGTATGTATATGTTTAGTAGAGGCTGGCGGCCTCCTTTAGTGCTGTGGTCATTTTTTTCAACTCCTCTTCAGAGCTAGAGAGTAGACAGATGTCATTTGCATAGACCGAGTATGCCAGTCTGTTTTCCTCAATTTCAGTCCCATCGTTCTTTGGAAGGTTTCGCGAACAATCTTCTCGAGAGCAAAATTGAACAGAATAGGGGACAGCCCATCTCCTTGCCTGAGTCCTGTCACAATTTCAAATCCCTCAGTTACACGATTTCCCATTTTCACTTTAGCTTGTGTGTCGCTCAGAAAGATCCTTATCAGATTGATGAGTTTCTCTGCCATCCCAAATTCCCTTAAACATCTGAACAGGCTCTTGCGATGTATGCAATCATAAGCTTTCTTGAAATCTACAAATGAAATATGTAGCTCTTTACCCAGTTTTTCTGTGAGATGCCTGAGAGTGAGGATGTGATCTATTGTTGACTGCCCTGGGCGGAAACCTCCCTGGTATTCCGCAATCACTGATACTGCCACTGGCTGAATTCTGTGCATGAGGTAATTGGACAGGATCTTATAGCAGACGTTAAGCAGGGCGATTCCGCGATAGTTGTCACATTTCTGCTTGTCACTCTTCTTATGAATTGGACAAATCAGAGCAGATTTCCATTCTGCAGGTAGTTTTTCTTTGGTCCATATAGTTTGTATCAGTCGGTGTATTCTCTCTGCAAGATTCCTTTCTCCTGCCTGGATCATTTCAGCCTGAATTCGATCTTCACCTGGACTCTTATTCTTCTTAAGGAGTTTGATTCTGGTTTTGATCTCATCCAGTGTAGGTGGGGGTACTCTGCATCGGCTGTAATTGGGGACTGGAAATCAAACTACAGTTCAAGCAATTTGCTCCTGGCTTCCTTTTTTCGCATTCCTTTCCAAATCAGATCTTCTTGCAAACTGTGTTTCCCTTAATTGTTTCCTTTGCTGTATCTGTGATTGGGTTCTGGATGTTTTCCCATATTAGTTCCAGATCTTCATTCCCATCCATTTCACTTAGTGGTTCAAAGCGATTGTTGAGTTGCACACTTGAGATTTGGTATGAATTTTTTCATCTTTTAGTTTTTCCACATGATATCGTTCAACTCTTTTTAACTTAGTCCCAGTTCTTCCATTATACTGTACGTATAAAAGGCCTCTTACCAGAAAATGGTCACTCCCACCTTCAGCACCCTAATACCAAGCTCCAAGAACTACTCATCAAAAACCAAGACAGAGTATCTCGTTATGGCCCATGGGCAGACTGCTGGACATCTACAGTCACTACAGGTGGGAGACATGACCTATAAGAGAGTGAGTGAATCTAAATACCTGGGGGCACTTTTTACAGACAACTCTTCTTCTGAAGCGGAGATCAGCGCTAGAATTCAAGCTGGAAACCGATCCTACCATACCCTAATGCTACTGCTTCGCTCCAAAGTCTATCCAGATAATTCAAAATCCGATTGTACAAAATCCTGATCCAGCCTGTTGTTCTATATGGATGTGAAACATGGAGTATTCGGAAGCAGGACTTCCGCAAGCTCCTTGTTTTTGAGAGAAAAGTAGTTCGTATGCTCTACGGTCCGGTTTTGGATGCAGACCCAACCAAGAGCTTCAGGAATTATACCAACAGCCCAGCATAGCAGAAACCATAAAAGCCAAGCGTATGCAATGGACCGGTCATGTGGCCCGGATGGAAGATGGCAGGTGGCCTCAGAAGCTCCTGGGTTTCGTTCCTGCAGGACGGAGACCCCGAGGAAGACCAAGGAAACGTTGGAGGATAGTCTCCATGATGACATGAAACAAGCAGCAATAGATGTAGACCGGTGGCGGATAACAGCAATGGACAGGAAGCATTGGAGAGGAAAACGTCTAGCAGCGTGCGGTCCACGGGGCCTGATAACGTAGAAGACGAAGAAAAAGAAGTAACCTTTTTCACTGCTCATAAAAAAAAAGTACTGCGTGATCAAAAGGTCAGTATAACTTTGAAAACTCAATAAATCACGGAATAATGTAGATAGAGAGGTAAAAATTGACACACATACTTGAAATGACATGGGGTTTTATGCAGGATGGCGCTCCACCCCATATTGCTAGACGGGTGAAAGATCACTTGCGCGCGTCGTTTGGTGATGATCGTGTGCTCAGCCGCCACTTTCGTCCTGCTTGGCCTCCCAGGTCTCCAGACCACAGTCCGTGCGATTATTGGCTTTGGGGTTACCTGAAGTCGCAAGTGTATCGTGATCGACCGACATCTCTAGGGATGCTGACAGACAACATCCGACGCCAATGCCTCACCATAACTCCGGACATGCTTTACAGTGCTGTTCATGTAAAGAGCATCATGTTTGTTATGTATTAATTTCTTATGCTAATTATTGCTTTTCTGATCAGATAAAGCGCCATCTGTCGGACATTTTTAGAATTATTTTTGGCTAATAAAACCCCATGTCATTCCAAGCATGTGGACATACCGATACAAAATTAGAATTTTCGATTCCTTAGCTGTTTCTTTGGGTTTTCCCTATTTTATTTTGCTAAACCGTCTCCGTATTAAAGCACATTGTTCAAATTAGTAACGATATTTCTGTCTTAGCCAGACCAATGGACGTCAATATCAGTCTTTAGACGGCTTATATTTGTTAAATGACAGGTTTAGGTCTTGCTGCCAGTCTTCAGATCAATTTTTTACAGTTACAGAGTAATTTCTCCATTACTGCACTCGACGACAGTGAACCTCGCGTTCAGAATGGGACAAATTGCTCTTTAACTGTAAAAAAATTGTCTGAAAATGTGTAGCTGACCCGAAACCAGTCATTTAAGAAATATAAGAGATCTGAAGACTGACATTGAAGTATTAATTTGGTATGTGTTATACGGATTTGTTAGACACCATCTTTGAAATATTCGTGCATGGTGACGAATTACAATGTTCGAAATAATTTAAATCGAATATTTATTAGCAATAGGGAATTTATCCCAGCTGCACTGTATTTGGGTGTAGATGTACTGCCATACGGTAACATTCATTTCGTTATTTTATCATGTGACATGCAATTGTAGCAATTTCTGATAAAGGTACTCGTAGAAGTTGCCGAAACCTAGATTAAAACATTTTATCACAGCGACCGAGGGCTATCTGGCAAACAATTGGATTCCACTTGTGTTTAAAAACAGTGACTGTTTACATTTGACATTTTATGGTGGAAAAAACAAACTTTGACTACTGAAAGTAGACTACTCTATTCGTTTTACTTTCACATTTACACATTTACATTCGATGTTGAGTCAAAGATTTCTACAGAGCCACTTTCTAAAATACCGTGTGATCAAAAGGTCGGTATAAATTTGAAAATATAATACATCACTGAATAATGTAGATAGAGACGTAAAAATTGAAACACATGATTGGAATGACATTGGGTTTTATTAGAAAAAAAAAGTAAAAAAAAGTCCGACAGATGGCGCTTTATTTGATAAGAAAAGCAATGATTTGCATAACAAATTAATACAAAGAAAAGATGATGTTCTTTACAGGAAATGCTCAATATGTTCACCATCATTCCTCAACAATAGCTGTAGTCCAGGAATAATGTTGTGAACAGCACTGTAAAGCATGTCCGGTGAGGCATTGGCGTCGGATGTTGTCTTTCAGCATCCCTAGAGATGTCGGTCGATCACGATACACTTGCGACTTCAGGTAACCCCAAAGCCAATAATCGTACGGACTGTGGTGTGGAGACCTGGGATGCCAAGCATGATGAAAGTGGCAGCTGAGCACACGATCATCACCAAACGACGCGCGCAAGAGATCTATCACGCGTCTAGCAATATGGGGTGGAGCGCCATCCTGCATAAAACCCCACGTGTATCAATTTTTACCTCTCTATCTACATTATTCCGTGATTTATTGAGTTTTCAAATTTATACTGACTTTTTGATCACCCGGCACAATGAGAATAAAACGTTACAAATTAACACTAGTCCTCTTCGACAAATGTCTTGAATGTTATTGCAGTGTCGTCAGGAATATGCACTATGGTCTAGTCTTACCCTAAACACATGAGGACACGTTGACAGGCCTAATTTGTCTAGGGAATTTGTGTGCTTGTTTTGTCCTGATTCCGTTGAGAGTGTACAGCTTCAAAAACAGATTACACTCCAAGCAGTTGGGAGGCAAGAGAATCATGGATGGTGTCCTCCACTGTTTAAATACCTTTAAAAAGGTAATTAATTCTTCATTACCTTCTTATTGTCCTACGAGAACATTTGTTTGGCGAACATAAGTAGCTGTTAACGTTAAAATTCTTCTGAGTGATTTGCCTCGTCGTGATAGTAAAATCTTCCCAACGTTTCGGCTCCGTTGCAGGAGCCTTCCTCAGGGAATACTGGCTAGTTTCCTCCTAGTGCTGGTCTTATAAAGCGTGTACTGTCCTCACACTTTGGTTGTGATTGGTGTTTGCATTGATGTTTCTGATAGGTGGAAATAGGAAAGGAAGATGCGCTTATTGGTGTTTGCATCGGTGATTCCAGTTGTTGTTGTTGTTATGGTCTTCAGTCCGGAGACTGGTTTGATGCAGCTCTCCACCCTACTCTATCCTGAGCAAGCCTTTTTATCTCCTCATAAGAACGGCAACCCACATCCACTTGAATCTGCTTACTATACGCGTCTCTTGGTCTCCCTCTGCGATTTTTCCCCCACACATTAGATTAGGTAACGAAACAATAAAGGAGGTAGATGAGTTTGGTTACTTGGGCAGTAAAATAACAAATGATGGTCGCAGTACAGAGGATATAAAATGCAGAATAGCAATGGGTAGAAAAGCATTCTTGAAAAAGAGAAATTTGTTAACATCGAATATTAATTTAAGACTAAGAAAGTCCTTTCTGAAGGCATTTGTGTGGAGTGTTGCCTTGTATGGGAGTGAAACATGGACGATAAACAGTGCGGACAGGAAGAGGATAGAGGCTTTTGAAATGTGGTGATACAGAAGAATGCTGAAGATTAGGTGGGTGGATCGCGTAACTAATGAGGAGGTACTGAACAGAATTGGGGAGAAAAGGAATTTCTGGCATATCTTGAGTAAAAGAAGGGATCGATTGGTAGGACACATTGTTAGACATCAAGGAATCGTGCATTTAGCATTGGAGGGAAGTGTGTGGGGCAAAAACCGCATAGGAAGACCAAGAGATGGATATAGTAAGCAGATTCAGACAGATGTAGGTTGCCGTTCTTATGTAGGGATGAAGAGGCTTGCTCAGGATAGGGTATTGTGGAGAGCTGCATCAAACCAGTCTCCGGACTGAAGACCACAACAACAACATGAGAAATTGTGTTATTTTTTTTATGTTTGTAGATGCTAATCTGATGATGGTAGAGCCGAAACGCGTAATTTTTGAGGGCACGCTATAGATGAAGTGTGACCTATAATAAAGAATTTGCGACCTAACCAGCTTCACAGCAGTACTACCTAATCATTGTCAAGGTAAACACTGATACTCAATGCGGGACATTTCGAGGATGTGAAGGTGGACTAAGATCACGTGAGTCATTTTGCCAGTTATATAACACGCCCACCTACGCGGTGTCCTTGTAAGTAGCGCTGTGACCAGCTCACCAGACGGCCTGTATTTCCGCATGACGGGTGTCCTCGTGTCGCGATGAGTCGTCGAGATGGTCGCGTGGAGGAATGACGACCCTGCACCGCTGCCAAGAGCGGGTGTGCCACCCACATCAGCGGGACAGCGACGCATCCAAAGTGTCTGCCGCCCCCATCCGCCAGCTGACGACACAGCGCCAAGCCACCGCCTATCTGAAGCGCGACGCATCTGGCTTGCATCGCTGTGGCACCTCGCAATTTGCACGCGCTTGTCTCCACTTCGTAGCGCGGTGTCTGCGGCGTAGGTATTTCAGAGTGCCACATTTTATCCGGGAGCAATTTATAATCTTGAAACACTGTAGATCTGAGGTAAATGTGGCCTCTATTTTGAATTACAAATAAAACAGGTTCCATGTAGTCACCAAGTTGCTATAACCACGAAGCGTTTCCAACACTTTATGTCCACACCTAAAGCAGGATTTATTTTATTTACGTCGCTGTGTTGTGGCTGATCAGTATTATGCCCACAGTACACACGCTGTTATGTTTGAATTGTTGATATAGCAGAGGAACGAGAGTGGCCAAAGATACCGCTGAAGCTCTAGCATAAAATAAGTAAAATATAAATACGCGAACAATAAAGCTGAAGATTCCAGATTTATAATTACGAGCAGAGGCCGTTAAACTTGGTTTACAAGATAAATCAATCAAAAGTGAAGGCCGTAAACTCCACAAAATGCCTAGGAAACTGGGAAGAACACGTAGATAATGTCGTGGGAAAGGCAACCAGAAACTGCCTTTTATTGGCAGAACCCTTAAAAGAAGCAACAGGACTACAAAACAAACGCTTGTCCGTCCATTTTTGGAGTATTGCTGCCAAGTGTGGGATCCCTATCACGTGGGTTTGAGGGAGGACATCGAAAGAGTCCAAAGAAGGGCAGCTCGTTTCGTATTGTCACGATACAGGGGAGATACCATTACGGAAATTATACAGGATCTAGGATGGGAATCATTATAACGGCGCTTATCGCTGCGGCGTGGGCTACTTACGAAACTCCAATCGGCAACATTCTCCTCCGAATGCGAAAGTATATTGTTGACTCCCACTTACATAGGTAGAAATGACCATCATAATAAAATACGAGAAATCAGAGCTCGAATGGAGAGATTCAGGTGTTCTTTCTTCCCGAGCGGTATCCGAGAATGGAATGGAAGATAGTACAATGGTGGTTCGATGAACCCTCTGCCAGGCACTTAAATGTGTTTTGCAGAGTATCCCATGTAGATGTAGATGTAGAAGAACCATTTTAATAGTAATTACTAGCTGAAAACAGGGCGGGGCACGTCTATTCATTTAACCTATAAACTTGTATATTTCCACCCTCCTCTCTCTCTCTCTCTCTCTCTCTCTCTCTCTCTCTCTCTCTCTGTTCAGCTCTCAGATCTCCACCTTCCCATTTTCTTCCACTTACCCTCCACCAAAACCAAATGTTCAAATGTTTGTTAAGCTTATAGGATTTAACTGCGGGGTCATCAGTCCCTAAACTTACAAATTATTTATGAACTACCTTATACTATAGACGACACAAACATCCATGCCCGAGGGGGAGGGGGTGTATTCGAACTCCTTACCTATGCTCCTCCCTCTGGCCTCCTTAGTACATTTCCTCCCCTTCACTATCTAGAGAATCTCATATATGAAATATTTCGTGGTAATCAGGGAAAGAGATTCATAGTTTTTTGCAAGGTACCATCAGACGTGCACCATACAAAATGTTATGTAGGCAATGAGATCCTCTGTTTTGAAAGTCAAGAGTGAAAAATTGTATGAATATCGGGGAAAAACTATAGATATGTATGCAATAGAATCACAGAACAACATTGAAAAATTCACTTTCACTTTTTCTCAAATTTTCCCATTTTCCGGTCGATTTCCCAAAAATCTAATACATAAAAATTAATGTTTTTATTTATTTATTTTTTTCGTATTTTACGCACGGCCATACCGTACATCCGATTGCGATAAAGTTTGTCAACTCATTGTTTGCACTCGCGCGAAGCTTCTAGCCACAGTAAAATTAACCTATGGTGCATGGCGGAGGGTGGTTTATAATTAGTTAATTCGTTTCTTACGCCTTCACGCTGAAATGGGTGGACGGATAAGAATGAAATTTGGAATGAACATAGTTTAAACTCCGAATTATTACATGGGCTACCGTCTTTAGAATAAGGTAGTTCATAAGTAGTTTGTAAGTTTAGGGATTGATGACCTCGCAGTTAAGTCCCATAAGCTTGACAAACAGTTGAACATTTTGACCTGGGTGGCCGAAGAAGGGTTTGGCAGGCACGAAGACAACCGCGTGCGTCGAAGCGCAAACCCAAAACGACTTGCCATGAAGGGCAACAGGCTACGGCGTAGGGTGTCACCGATCCCCGCTGTACTGCCAGGGTGCAGCGGAGCACAAGCAGAGGGACCTTGATTTGAAATGGTACTCCATTACCAACTTGTCGAGGCGTACGTCTGGCGACGTTGGCTGCACTGCACGCGAGCGGACATCATTACTGAGACAGAACGTGCCTAAAACCACCGAAAACGTTGTGGTAGGTGAACTGTCAGTGTAGTCGGCATAAGGGATGCCATAGACTCAGCCCCCTTTTTCTGTGAGTTCCGATGAATGGTCGTTTTGGTGGTCACTGAAGCACTATTCCTACGTACTATCGCTCACCAGTATATCAATACGTGAACACGAAAACGGAAGTACTGATTTTTAATATTAATTATACCAGGAGGCAATGAAACGTGTATAATTTTAAGGGTGTCTCGCTACTGATGCACACGAAACTAAGATCGTCTGTGAAACTGGTGTTAAACACTGGTGAAAGGAAGTAAGTTTTTCATATGTACAACTTTGATATTCGATTTCATATCAAGCATTAATATCTTATAATATATCATAATAAATGAACACCGACAATTGTACGGCTGTCGTACCATATTTTTTTCTGACGAACCGATCAGGTGCTATGATAAAAATCCCACACGAAACTAGCAACGTTTCGTGATATAGCATTCGAGAGAGAATTATAATTTACGTCATTTATTTTCAGTGACTCGATCATACCGGAGAAAGTCACAACTGGTACTTCGATGAAGTTTTCAGATTTTAGTAACTAATTCTCCGAATAACGTTTCTGGTGTTATTTCGTTTACTTTTCTGTAAGCGTAACTTTGTGATCATTTCCCCAGCACAACAAACTTTCCTTTTTCTAATTTCTTGCATTTGATTGGGTACGACGAAGTAAAGATGGAATGAAAAAGGAAGTCTAATGAAAGAGGGAATGAAAAAGGAGATGGTAGGGCAATAGGTGGACAGCCAGAGGAGTGAAGGGGAGATGCCAAGTGGAGAAGCGCAAAGACGGGGATGGATAAAGGGATTGGGAGGAGATAGAGGAAGGGGGAAGGAGATGGTAAAGAGCGGATGGAGGTGGAGAGTAGACAGAAGAAACGTAAAGAACAATTGGATTTCATGAAAAACTCACACACAAGTTCACTGTGTAATGTACGAGGCAGGAAGATGCGACTCCGTTTGACAAAATGAAGCTGGAATAGACTCCTCCGAGCGAACTGTGGTATTACAGACACGTCCACGGGGCACGTTCTGCCATGCAGACGTGACATTCACATAGATACGGAACACTACCACGGCTGCATTTCACAATGCACTCACGAAGGACTCATAAAATGCCACACCAGACAACAGTAAATAAATACAGTAGTCTACAAGTGATGAAAACTAAGAGCCTCTCAACCACTGGGCGTAGTTCAAAATCCGTAAACAACTGGAACAGAGATTGTAGAAGATCATAATTGCAATTGTATCCAGTCATCATTTAATGTCTGTAATTATTAATTTTCCTGCGAGTTACCTCACAACACAATGTAGCCTGGTTATCGGGCAGTTTACGAATGCTATAGTGTTGATTTGATATGAGTGTCGCTTAAAATATGTACTTGTACGTGTCGAAGAAAGAAACTTTTTGACCTTCAACATAAACCCCATTGACGCAGTACATTATTCGAACCACTTGATGGTTTTCTATTGGGAGATCCCTCAGGATCTTCTGTTGATCATGCTTTTGAATAATGTACAAGTAAATACGTCGATCATGTAGAAAAAATTGAAGGCATCGCATAACAATCTACACGGGTTTACTTTCAGTGACCACAGCCAAAGAAACCTGTCATCGTCATCGTCAGTGTTCTGCCAAAACGCAGGTTTTCACATGGTAGTTCTCCACGCTATCCGGTTTCTGCCGTCCTGTTCTCCACATATTTTCATTTCCGTTTGTCATCTGCCATCTTGTATCGCCTTCTTCCTCTCAGTCTTTTCCCACAAACCAGTCCTTCCAAAACATCTGTTAGTAAGTACTCCCTTCTCAACGAATGTCTCAACTGGTTCTTTTTCCTTTCTCTTATAACCTTCAGCAGACATCTTCTCTCACCAACCATTTCCAACACTCTTTCATTATTCACTTTTTCTGTCCAGCTTATTCTCTCCATTCTCCTCCACATCCACATCTCAAATGCTTCTAACATTTTTTCATCCTCTCGTCTCAGCGTCCATGTTTCTGCACCATATAGTGCCACACCCCAAACGAAACATTTGCCAAGCCTTTTCCTTAGACCCTTATCTAAGTTGCCACATAAGTCACCTCTTTCTATTGAATGCCTCCTTCGTTATGGCAATTCTTCACCTCCTGGTGGCAGTCTTCGCTTATTGTGCTTCCAAGATATTTAAATGCATTGTGTTATTTTAATATAGGCCACGCTGAGTCTTGTACTGATGATCATACTCTTTGTGAGTCTTGAGTTTCTCCCGGCGTATTTGATAATCAAAATATCCACGGGTGTACTGCCGGTCTATAGTGTCCAACGGGCACAATATTTCGGTGATCATACATGTCGCCATCATCAGATTAACTGACAGACTGAGCTCCTGGAAACGCGCCGGCACGGAGATCCGCACGCTACGGCGGCTCTGAAATCCCTCCATCCATCTTGCCATATAGCCTTCTATTCAACACTCTCAGCAACACTTTAGCTGCATGAGAAATTAGACTGATGGTCCTATGCTCTTCACATTTTTAGTGTTTCTCTTTTTCTCTATTGGTACTATAACTGTTAAGTCCTCAGGCCATTCCCCTTTGTCATAAATCTCATTACAGAGGTAGACTAGTTCTTTTCTAGCCTTGTTGTCCAAACTCTTAAGCAAGTCTGCTGGTATATCATCAATTCCACTCCTTCCTATTTTTCATCTTATTCAGAGCCTTTTCAGTTCCCTTCGAGCCGCCGTAGCGTGCGGATTTTTACCTTATGCGGGAAGTATTTCTTCAAAAATATCAAGAGCTCGTCTCGGATCTGTGAAAGATAATTTGGGATAGAGGAAGCCTGGAGTGTATAAAATCCCCTGCCACTGTGGAAAGGTATACATTGGACAGACAATTCGTACGATTCACGACCGTTGTGTAGAACATCAAAGGCACACACGTCTGTTCCAACCAGAAAAGTCTGCAGTGGCTGAACATTGTCTTAATGAAGGGCATAACTTGTCATTTAAAGACACGCAAATTATTGCTCCACCCTTACGTTATTGGGATTGTGTACCTAAGGAATCCATCGAAATAAGATTATTTAAAGACACGCAAATTATTGCTCCAGCCTTACGTTATTAGGATTGTGTACCTAAGGAATCCATCGAAATAAGATTATCAGATAATCTTATTAATAGGAAAAAAGGATTTCCATTGAGTAAAACGTGGAATCCCGTTTTATCTCATATTAAACAACAACGATCTAGTTTTCGACCAGCTTCTTCTTAATTTTCGATTACTCGCTTGGCTAGCTTTTACCGCTGATGGCGATGCAATACTCTTCACTTCCCAGAGGGCGTTCTTCCACTTCTTACACATGGGCAATGGCCTTTTCCCGCGGTATAAAGGAGCCGCCGTAACAGATGTGTCCTCAGTTCCGGCTTGATTGTGCACCAGTCATACCTGAAGATGGCGGCCAGGTGGACCTCCGAAATATCGTATCAGCAGATCGACATAATCCGGCCGCAAACCCGTGAATAACAACAACAGATTTTTTTATTGGTGTGGCGTTTAATGATAAAGTGATTGTTGTGCAATACTACAGAGGTGAACAAGATACTAAGTTTCTCCAATCAGTCAGTTAGCGAGATAAATTCTAGCAGTTTCATTATAAGAAAGTGATTTGTGTTTTTTCAGATTTCTCTTGCAGTCAAATTTATAGTGTAGTCAGTGAGATTTATGCAGACTACACATTGTTCTTGCTTTGTTCAAAATATCCGTTGCGCTTTCAATCAGTTTAGAATTAGAGTATTAATGAATAATAAATTTATTCAACTAATCTTCAATCTGCTTGATTGAAGAGATAATTATCGTGAGTGTTAACTACCAGATGATGATAATTATTAGTGCTGCATTTAACATCAGATCAGTTTTGAATGAGTAGTTTTGAAGCAGACCTCCTTTAGCTGGCTCACAATTGCCAAATCCCTGCAGCGACCCTTATTTTTCCTATCAATACAACAGCCTTACCCTAATCCACCAACCAACATACATGTTTTAACCTTGTTGTTGTTACGGTCTTCAGTCCGGAGACTGGTTTGATGCAGCTCTCCACCCTACTCTATCCTGAGCAAGCCTTTTCATCTCCTCATCTCCTCCCAATAATTCTCTCTGGTCCATTTTAAATGTGTTTATTCCCGTCAACAGTTGCAATATAATTGTTTAATAACATGTTTCGATCACTTGGATCATCTTCAGATCTTATAGTTGCGTCCGCAACTCGTCTGGCTGAATACTAATTGGTTGAATTTCTTAGTAAAGGGAGTTAGCGCTCTTTGTCTTGAGACCAATCTGCACAGAAGTTTGTGCCAACGTTTTTACAATGTCTGGGAAGAGTGACGGCTGTAGACTGGGTATTCTGCAGAGTTGCCGTGACCTGCGGAGGGCGGCGAACCGCAGCTAATGCGGCGTGGGCCACACGCCCGCCGCCATCAGACATGCGCACCGCCTGAATAAAACAGCGAGCGGGAAGGCCCGTCTGCACTGACAACCACCGCGCTGCTAGGCGCCAAGCGGGACCGAGTCTCACAAACATGTCGGACAGTTACTTTTATCTGTGACAACTACTGTGAGAAATGCAGCTGTATAACGATTTTCTTCGAAGACAATCAACTTCTGCCCCACATTATGACATATTCGTCTACATTTACCGACCAGCCGTTGCACAGTGGGCGAGAATCTTTAAAACGAAGCTAAAAGGACAAGGAATAAAATTTCTAGATGGGAATATTGAACTACAAAGTCGGATCAGAAATGTTGGAACTACTGAATGCCGTTTGTGCTGACCGTCAAGTGTTAACTTCATCCATTAAACGAGGGCTGGAACGTAAACAGTGGCAACACTGCTGTGGAGACACTATGCAGTGGAATCTACTATTGTCGCTGATAGCACACGGTGTTGACATTCCCGCCTTACTTCCGAGCAAATGGGCTCGCCCGTCTCACATCGAGGGAAACAGTCACTTGCGAGCGAGCGGTTGATGTAAGTCTCGATCAGCGGTACGGCCTAATGTACTTAGGTGACGTGCTGCGACAGTGTTGGCAACAGTCGCTGTGGATGCTGGGAGACTGGTGGCACACAATGTATACAAGATACATCACGTTTCAATTCTTTTCGAAATGACTTACAGGATTCGAAAGTAAAAAAATCGCACTGACGTGTCTTACGGCCCCCTTTAGATTTTATAAGTTTTTGCAACATTTTGGACCAAAATAATAATCTAAATAATAAATAATTAAATGCAAACGTAGGCTCCGCGGCTGTTGTCACTATCAACGTCGGTGGAATTTATAAAATGACGACGCGGTTTCATACCCAGAAGAATGTTATTGATAATAAATAATTAATTAATAAGTGTCTGAAACCCTTGTAGGAAAAAAAAATTAGGTACAGGTGGGTTCCTAACCACTAAGACATTACCCACTACGCTACATCTAACAGCTACGAATTGCGTTCTTTAATCTCATAATATTGATGGCCGTTGAACTGATGCTAATATGGCATTTGTAGACACTAGATTATCGTTTATCGTACGAAGAACGACGTCTTTTTATTAATTCTTCAGTGCGCCATTCCTTTGAAATGACAACGTGTAAGTTTCAATAAGAAAGTCATCAAATACGCAACGCAAGATGCCGTATGCCAGAGACATTCTGCAGGAATGTCACGTGACATTTGCGAACGGCTGGGTTTCGTTAATTTAATGGAGGGTGTCAAAACTCTGTTACTTTTGCAAATATCTCTCAAACGATACGAGATATGAAAAAAAATATCATAAGAGAACAAAGTTGTAGACAGTTTTCTCCCCCACAAATTCGTTAATACAATTTTCGCGTCAGATGAAAGCTTTATTTGCAATTAAAATTACATTACACACGGCTTAGGCTGTGGCTAAGCCATGTCTCCACCATATCCTTTCTTCCAGGAGTGCTAGCCTTGCGTGTTTGCAAGAGAGCTTCTGTGAAGTTTGCAAAGTACGAGGCGAGGTACTGGCGGAAGTAAGGTTGTGAGGCGGCATCGTCGGGATAGCACAGTCGGTAGTGCGCTGGACCGCGAAAGGCAAAGGTCCCAGGTTCGAGTCCCGGTTCCGGCACACAATTTTAATCTGCCAGGAAGTTTCATATGAGCGCACACTCCGTGCAGAGTGAAGTTTCATTCTGGAAACATCCCCTAGGCTGTGGCTAAGCCATGTCTCCACCATATCCTTTCTTCCAGGAGTGCTGTGTTTGCAAGAGAGCTTCTGTGAAGTTTGGAAATTAGGAGGCGAGGTACTGGAGGAAGTAAAGTTGTGAGGCGGCATCGTGAGTCGTGTCGGGATAGCACAGTGGGTAGTGCGCTTGCCCGCGAAAGGCAAAGGTCGTAGGTTCGAGTCCCGGTTCCGGCACACAATTTTAATCTGCCAGGAAGTTTCATATCAGCGCACACTCCGCTTCAGAGTGAAAGTTTCATTATGGAAGAAAACAACCAACCGTTGTTTTTTAACATCTAATAACACAGGGTTCCAGGATTTACAGAGAAAGTAGCTTTTGTCTCTGTTGATCAGAATCTCTATGGATTCTTTTAAGACACAGTCCCAGTAACGAGATGCTGAAGCAACCATGTGAGTTTCGTTATATAACATTCTATGTCCCTCATCGAAACAATGCTCAGCTACAGCCGACTTCTCGAGCTGGTGCAAACGTGTGTGGCGTTGATGTTCAATACATCTGTCCTGAATGGTACGGATAGTCTGACCAATATACGTTTTCCCACATTGACAGACCCAAATCATCCTTCACAGATCCGAGAAGTGCTCACGTCTTTACTGGCGGACGAAAAACACTCTTAATGTCAAACTTTTTTTTTAAATTCTTCCTTTGATGAAATACTCCCGGAAAAAGGTAGGAAAGCAACTGATTTGTGGATCTCATTTATTGGTTCAGGTGAAGGAACAAACTGTAAAGCACAGTGGATCTGCTTATCTGTGTAGCCACTCTGTTGAAATACAACTTTGAGATGATCTAGTTTTTGCGTCAAAATTTCTGCATCAGAAATGGCGTAAGCTCTTCTAGCTAATGTCCGAAGAACGCCAGTACGTTGGGCCGGAGGATGACAACTCGAGGCATGCAGATAGCGGTCCGTGTGCGTAGGTTTTCGATAAACACTATGTCCCAGTTTCCCATCATCTCTTCTGTAAACCAGAACATCAAGAAACGGAAGCTTCCCCTCCTTCTCAACTACCATTGTGGACCTGATGTTTGGATGCATGCTGTTAAAATCGTCCAAAAGGCGGTTGAGAGCTTCTTCCCCATGAGGCCACACCATAAAAGTATCATCGACGTATCTCCAAAAACAAGTTGGCTTGAGAGCCAACTTGTCCTTCGAAGTCCTCCATAAAAATATTGGCTACTATGGGGGATAATGGACTCCCCATAGCAACGCTGTCAGTTTGTTCATAAAATTTGTCATTAAATAAAAAGTACGTCGATGTAAGTACATGGCGACAAAGCTCAGCTGTTTCCTTGTCCACCTTTTCACCAATCAATTGCAGAGATTCTTCCAGAGGAACCCGGGTAAACAACGACACTACATCAAAACTCACGAGCAAATCAGGACTGAGGCGTAATGATTTTAAACGTTGTATAAAATCCATAGAGTCAGAATGTGATGTTCACATTTTCCCACGTGTGGGCTAAGAACAGATGCTAAATATTTCGCCAAGTTATAAGTAGGAGCGCCCAAATTACTTACAATCGGACGAAGAGGGACCTCTTGCCTGTGTATCTTGGGTAAACCATATAACCTGGAAGGAACAGCCGCACCAGGATTAAGTTTCTTTTGAACGTCATCAGATAAAGAGCTCTTCTTCAAAAGTGAAAGCGTCATACGTTTTATCCTTTCAGTTGTATCCTTTTGCAGTCTGCGATAAGCTGAATCGTCAAGTAAACAGTCCATTTTTCGTAGATAATCATCCCGGGAAAGAAGAACTGTGGCATTGCCTTTATCTGCTGGTAAAATAATTAGATCCTGATCTTCTCTAAGAGACCGAATTGCTGCCCTTTCAAGAGGAGAGATGTTACTCCGTGGAGGTGGCACCCGACGCAACGTTTGAGCAACCTCTTGCCTAACTTCCTCCGCCTGATCCCCAGGTAGTTTGGACACTGCTTGTTCGACGGAACAAATAAACTCAGTAAGTGGAACATTCTTGTGTGTGGGGGCAAAGTTCAAGCCTTTCTCCAATACCAACAGCATAGCGTCGTCCAATTTTTTATCGGTGAAATTAACAAGAGTTCTTCGATTGGTGTTATGCGATACTTTTATGGAGTGGCCTCATGGGGAAGAAGCTCTCAACCGCCTTTTGGACCATTTTAATTGCATGCATCCCAACATCAGGTTCACAATGTAAGTTGAGAAGGAGGGGAAGCTTCCGTTCCTTGATGTTTTGGTTTACAGAAGAGATAATGGGAAACTGGGACATAGTGTTTATCGAAAACACTAACAGAGGGCATAGCGCACGCGCTATGGGCCTTCCTCGATGTATAAAGGTGCCGCCGATTGCACTGGGAACTCAATTCCGGCGAGATTGTCTATCAGCATGCTCACCTGAGGATGGCTGGCAGTTGCGCCGCTGAAATATTGTGTCAAGTTGACTTTAGTATCCGGCTGCAAACCCGAGAAGATTACAAAGTTATTACGCTGGGAAAACCTTTGTGGTCACAAAGAGGAAGGTGCTCTAAAACTACAATTTATAGGCAACTTACGGAATATGCTGAACTTAAACTTCTTTATTCAGATAGAAAACAAGCAAAATGGGGAACCAATTTTGTTAATACAAGAAAATGCATCTCTTACATGGATTAATGTGGACGGTGCCCAGCCTAAATTAAACATGATTAAACGCTACTGGGGGAAAGGATTCACAAACAACACTCATTCTCTCACAAACACGCAATGCCACAGCGAAACTCAACAAAAACAGCGTGCTGAGACGAGGCGAAAGCAGGCGCCGCTATCGTAGGCGAAATTCAGCAAGTCGGAGGCAGCACAAAACACAATATACAAAAACTCCTTGAAGCTCTCTGGTCTGTCGTGCCTGTTTTGAGATGGTGCGTGTGTATAGCCAAGATACATCTGAATTGGACTGCGAGCAAACACGCTAACGGCGACGCACGGCTATGTTACAAGAACGCACTCCACTGAAGGTGAGGTGGTTGAAAATCGGATTCATTATACAAAATCACGGTGGATTCTTGAGTTGCAGTCTGTTAGAAATCGATCTAGGTACTAGTTTTATATGAGAAGTGGCGTGAATTCAGTCGACTAGCTGCAAACCCCGGAAGTCGGAACTCGAACCCACGTGGTCCCAAAAACCGATAAAATTTAATAAATTCCGAAAAATTACCTACAGCATGCAACCCATAGAAATGCTTAGAATTATATAAGGAAGTGAATGAAATACAGCTACACGCGATAGGGGGCGATTACAGAGAGGAATGATGTCCAGTCTCCAAAACTCGTCTTTCAATCCGAGCGGTCTAACGTAACTGTGTCACTATGTTTTCGAAACAGGAGCAACGGAACTGGATCAAGATTGAATGTGCCAGACGTCGTACAGCACGACAGTGCTTCACCTGCGACCAGCTTTGCGAAAGAAGCGACAACACTTTCTGCGCGACCCACCCATTATTTTGCACGACAATGCGTGGCCGCATACAGCGCAAAACGTATCTGCTTTGTTCGGTCGTGGGACTGAGAAGTACTGCACCATCCACCGTACTCTCCGGACTTAAGTTCTTGTGACTTTGATTTGATTCCGAATTGGAAGGCACCCTTTCCGTGGCATTAGCTTCAATACTGTTCCAGAGATTCAACTGTTAGTGTACCGCTTCATTCGCACCATCAACAGAACAAGCCCTGCTAACGGTACATTGCGCCAAAGGATAAAAATGCTACCCTCGGTCGCAAAATTAAAAATTATTTCAAAAGTTCAAATGTTTGTACAGCTTATGGGACTTAACTACGGGGTCATCACACCCTAAACTTACAAACTACTTATGAACTAGCTAATGCTAAGGACGGCACAAATATCCATAGCCGAGGGGGGATTCGAACCCCCGAGCGTAGTGTCCGTGCAAAACGTGACTGTCGCGCCGAAGACCGCTCGGTCACCGCTGTCGGGAAAAATTAATTAACTTGGTTTCGACTATTCCTATGATTGTCTCCATCAGAAATTATAAAATAAAACAACAAACATAATGAAATATAAAACTCTGCTGTAAAGCCTACGACACAAAATATTTAAAAAAGATTTTTTTGGAAAAAGCTAGCCACTATGGGCTGCACGCCTGCACGGAGGCATCAGACTGGCGTGTGCTAACTGGAGTTGTCAACAGGTAGACGTTACCTCAGTAGTGCCATCTAGTAGCCGCAATCACAACTACACTACTGTACAGAGGATTGAGAAAACAATTACTACAAAAAGAGACATGACTGAGCGTCATTTTGGCAATACAATATCAGCAGAGAGAATTACCGAGTAACAAAGTTGTAATAAGCGAAACAGTTAAAAATTAGCTTTTGGAATACAATTTTTTTGGATCAAGTTGAAAGAAATATTTCGGACACTGCACGAAGTACAACATCAAAGACCGAGTAACTGCTTATTACCATCAACAAACCTATTACGGAGTTGTAACTGTTGTTTTAGAATAAGCCCGTCATTACGAGAAAAATATTTAAATTTTTGCAGTTCCTCGAGCACGTCTAATCTGTGGCCTTCCTTTTCGGTATGCTAAATGGCTTTAGGTGCGTGACCTGTAATGAGAAGATGGTCAGCAAAAGATCAATTCTGGGGGTTAGTGACATTCTTTCTCAAAAGATGTTCCTTAAACTTGATTTTAAAAGCACGTCCCGTTTGACCTATGTACTAGGAAGAGCAAGTATCACAAATAATTTTGTAAACGCTGGAATTATCTAAGGGAGGACAGGTTGATTTTAAATTGTGAATGAAATTTTTCTTCGCATTGTTGTTAGTCGAGAGGGCAACGTTGCAGTTATACTTATTACAAAGAAGTCGTTGAATCTGATAGGAAATGGGCCCCAGAAAAGGAATGGAGAAATATTTTTTTCTTATGATCAGATTCAATGGGAGTGCCAAATGTTGTAACTGTTTTAGCAGTGTTCGTTTTAAGGATGTTGTCAACTATGGCAGGACGTATTCGTTATTAACTGATATGGTTTTTATGAAATTTACTTCTTCCTCAAATTTTTCTTTCGAAAGGGTTGAAAATGGCTCTGTGGATGGCAGAATGAAAGAAAGCATTTTGGTGACATTGAGGGTGCATAGAAGAGACGGGTACAATTTGATCAGTATATGTTTCTTTTCGGTAGATATTGAAAGAGATTTTATTTTCTTGATAAAATAAAATGAAATTAATTTTGCGACCGAGGGCTGTATTATTATCCTTTCACGTTGTAACGGCCGCTGATAATAGCAGCTATGTTCAAAGAAATTTTCTTTTGTACATTGCGCCTTTCACATCGCTGGCAAAGGGTTCTACACAACGCTGGTGACTTCTTCGAAGGACAGTAACAGTTGAAAACATGTAACGCATTTGTATCGGTTTGTGAATAAATAGTTGCCACTACTTCAGTTACAATCATCGTATTTCGGATCATTTCGTCGAATCACAGTGAGTGGCTATTTTTCGCATCCCCCTAGGTGAATACCGGGCTGGTCCCAAGTCCCGCCTCAGTTTACACGGTCCGCAAACATTTCGTAACACCTTACACTTTCGCACATATAACACTATACCCATATATTTGGGGTATATATTTGCTCCCGGGGGGCATGGGGTGGCAACAGGAAGGGCATCCGGCTACCCCGAAAATAATAACACACGGAAAATCCGTATTTAACACTGAGCCGACCCTGCATCCGCGGCAACATGGCCAAAGAAAGAGAAAGACTGTTAGCAGTGAGTGGAGCCGTCAGGACTACGGAATACTCTAGAATTAAAAGATAAATATTTGCGTTCTGTGCTAGTGAGTGAACATATTCAATATAGAATGTCTTGCCGGGGGTATAAACTACAGTCAATGTAGTCATATCATTATCAAAACATTAAATTTACATTTTTCTGTTTCAATGAACTTAATACCGGAAAACTGAAGATAAATTGTATTCTCTGCTTCAAAAATAGACATACGTCACGAATTCCACGACATTCCACTTCCTTTTAGCATTGAGTCCCCAGGTATAGACTACGAGAAATGTTAAAAAGGAAAGGTATGAAACGTTTTAACAACCAAACAGGTTGAAACTATGATATAACGTTTCGGGATAACATAGTGCGACATCTACCGACGCATCACATGCTTCGCCACCTTTCACTAAAAAATTCAAGGCTGTGCCCTCAGCAGGAAAGGTGATGCTCACCGTCTTTCTCGACGTCCGAGGTCCGATATTGTTCACGTGAGATGTTGTAGACTGGTGTGGTGTCTGTTCTTCTGGACGTGTCCGAAAGAAAAAACACCATGCCAATTTGTAGTAAGTATTTATACTCGAAGAATACGTTTGGTTCATTTGCTTCGTCGCAGATGCGGTCATACGTTCGACCTCGCACGGGAATCCGAAATGGCGAGTGTAAGAGGGCATGGACGGTAGGAGCGCTACAGCCGTAGTTGCGTCTTGGGGAGGTTTAAGACGAACGGGAGGCGAGCGCGGATAGCGAAACTATGTTTAAGTCGTATAATTTCAGTGCCCCAATGCAGCTAATGTCAATCATTTCCTTCATAATCCTTAACAAATAATTTACAAATATTGTGATGCATTGAAGAATTATCAGAGTGCCCCTTTATCATCCTACTACTGCAAATCCTAAACATGAAAAGTATCGTAACATGACTTTTCCTAGTATTGTTTTGTTCGTTTCATGTCGTGGAAATTGGATGTCCCATTTACTTTAAGACCCATTGGACGAGGTCGCTTTGTGTTTCATTCTTCTTCAAAAGTAATTCAATTCAAATGTTTGTAAATCTATGGGAATCAAGTGCTTGGTTATTAGTCCCTAGCTTACAAACTACTTAAACTGAGATAAACTAACCTAAGGACAACAGAAACACCCATGCCCGGAGAAGACTCGAACCCCCGACGGTTAACGGTCGCGCGAACCGAAGCACGACACCTCAGTGCGCACGGATATTTCGCCGCGGCCGTTCTTCTTCTTACTTGCGAACCATTACAAAGGAGGTGTATACTCTTGTGTCCAGTTCTGATATATCTTTGTTAAAGTACACTATCCGTTACGGCATTTATGTGTAATTAAAAGTTCCGCTACGGAAAATATGTTTCGTGTACACTGTAGTCTTTTATTCACAGACTATATGACATGAACTGCGAATGCACAAAGCTGAAGGTGCGTACCCAGCTGGGATTCGAACCCAGTCTCCTGCTTTCTAGGCAGTTGCGCTGACCGCTAAAGCACTTGGGAGACAGTGATCACCGCACCGGCAAGGACTACCTAAGTACGCCTTCCGTCAGATACCAATTCCCAGCTTCACCCCACCCACAGTACTCAAACTCGTAGTTATGAAACTAATTCCCGTAAGAGTAAGGGCCAAAAACTTGCCCACCCCTCCCCACTAACGAAAGGATCATTGCCCATCACCGGCATATTGTATATACATGTGGCGTCTGTTCCGAAAGAACAGACGTCACTTCTGATCCTGCAGTTGTTATTGCTTCATATTCACAGAATTTATGACATCAACTGCGATTGGGTAAAGCTGAAAATGTGTACCCAGCCGGGATTCGAACCCGGGTCTCCTGCTTTCTAGGCAGTTGCACTGACCCCTACACCACTTAGGTAGTCCTTGCAGGTGCGGTGATCACTGTGTCCCCAATGGTGTAGGGGTCAGCGCAACTGCCTAGAAAGCAGGAGACCCGGGTTCGAATCCCGGCTGGGTAACATTTTCAGCTTCGCCCAATGGCAGTTGATGTCATATAGTCTGTTAATATGAAACAATAACAACTGCAGGATCAGAAGTGACGTCTGTTCTTTTGGAACAGACGCCAAATGTATGTATATCCTGTAGTTTTAGTTTTTAGAATTTTCCGTTTCGTTCCTTTTGACATGGTGTGTGATCGGACGAGTTTAATGGGTGGCAGGAAAACCCCCCTCCCCAAGCAAAAAGAAAAGAAGTTATGTATGACTGACTGCCTTTGGAAGAGATAGGCCTGTGAGTTAAGATTTTATTTTATTTTTATTTTTTCGATAATGTGGTTGTTTCTTTCAGTATTCGGAATTTTTTCTAAACCCCCCTGTATTAAAGCGAACAAAAGAAAACAAAGTGATTTATTCTAAGCCGCGGCGGATTAGCCATGCGTACTCTGACGCCATGCGCGCGGCCGTCTGGGGTTCGAGTCCCCCCCTCCCTCCCCCTCGGGCTTGAGTTTTTGTGTTGCCCACAGGTTAGTTTACCTTAGTTTAAGTCGTTTGTAAGCTACGGACTAATAACCACGAAGTTGAGTCCGATACTTTTACAAACATTGGAATTAATATAATCGGCATTGCTATTTCTGCAATTTCTTATAAGCAACTAAGGAAAAAAGTAACTAAACCAGTTTTATCGTGCTGCACGAGCGAGGCGACGCGTTGGTAGTACACAGGAGGACGGTGGTTCAAATCCACCTCCGGCCATCCACATTTAATTCATCATTGCTGGTGAAAACGGGACGGGGGCTGGTCAAGAATATGAAGGAAGTGAGTTACCAACAGCCGTATGTATAATAAAATATTATTGTATCACAACCAGTTTCGGCATTCCACTATGCCATATTCAGGTCCCTACATCGGAGCATAATATCCATTAAGTAGGGATATCAAAACTAGTTTCGTAGAATTCTGTTGACAGGTGTTGTTGGTTCCCGCTAAGAGACAGAAGCCCACGAAACGAGTTTTGATATCCCTACTTAATGGATATTATGCTCCGATGTAGGGACCTGAAGATGGCATAGTGGAATACCGAAACTGGTTGTGCTACAATAAATACTTTATTATACATACGGCTGTTGGTATCTCACTTCCTTCATGTAGGGTGTTTCACTAAGTGTGTTTGCCTGTGTAACTTATAAAATAATAGGTGACGGGAAATTTTAATGCGGTAGGTTAACACAAGAAATGTTACACTTTCTGCGGAGCTATGAAAATAGTTTATTGTATCATTTTCCAAAGAGTTACAGCACAAAGAGATAATTATTTAAATGGAGCAATAGTTTTTTCTATCGTGCATTGGAATCGTTGAAACCAGTTGCGTCCAAATAAATTTAAACTACATTTCTATCTCTGTTAGTTTGGGAGCTACAACCCTTCAAAGTTTCAGGGGCAGATACCACACGCTGTACATAATACATGGCTGAGTGGTGTGGTTAGGGCTCCATGGTCCTCATTCATGGCCCGCGAGGTCGCCCGATTTAACACCAGTAGATTTCTTTCTGTGGGGATATGTAAAGGATCGTGTTTATGTCACTGAGCCCACATCCCCAGATGATCTAAAACGGCGCATCGAGGACGCATGTCGCTCCGTCACATCGGCGATGTTACATCTCGTCCGCAGATCCTTTCGACGGCGCATTGCATTATGCATTGAGTAACATGGACATACATTTGAACATCTCGTGTAAATCAACTCCCCCCCGCCATAACGTCCATCACCCACCATACAGCCATGTATTATGTACAGCGTGTGGTATCTGCCCCTGAAACTTTGAAGGGTTGTAGCTCCCACACTAACAGTGATAGGAATGTAGTTTCAATTGATTTGGTCGCAGCTGGTTTCAACGATTCCAATGCACGATAGAAAAAACTATTGTTCCATTTAAAAAAATTATATCTTTGTGTTGTAATTCTTTGGAAAATGATACAATAAACTATGTTCATAGCTCCGCAGAAAGTGTAAGATTTCTTGTGTTGACCTACCGCACTAAAATTTCCCGTTACCTAATATTTTATAAGTTACAGAGGCAAACACAGTGAAACAGCCTGTATATCCACATTTTCCCTAATTCAAACCAGCCACCTACCAGGAAGTTTCCTTTGGCAGGGCACGGCCGTGCTCCTTTCTCATCTTTATCCAAACCATTCGAGCGTGTTCTCCGTCTCTGATGACCACGATTTCAACGGAACGTTAAGAACGTATCTCCCTCCTTTCTTTCTGTCTCATGTTGCGTGTTGACAGCAGTGAGTCACCCCCACCTCTTCGGTGTCCCCCCTTGCCGGAGCCGCCCAGCATCCTTGGCGCGCATTAGCGGTCCGCCGCCAATGAAAACAGCCGGCCGCAGACTCGGGGCTTCGCCTGCTGACCAGCCAGAAGGCTGGCGCCGTGGGCGGGCTGGCCGCGGTGACGTCACAGTGACGCAACGCGCAGGCGCGGCGCCCGCGTGGGTCAATTGGCGGTCTGCTGGCGGGGCGGCGGCGCTACGTTGACGGCTGCCGTCACACTGCTGCTCAAAGGGCCAGCGATTCGCAAGGGCTCTCCCGCCGTTAACCCTTGCAATACCAAGTCTTTAATGTTCTTCTACATCTACATCTACATAGATACTCTGCAAATCACATTAATGTGCCTGGCAGAGGGTTCATTAACCACTTTCATAACTTTTCTCTACCGTTCCATTCTCTAAAGGCTAGTCTACACGACGACACTAGGTTACGACACTCGTTTCAGGAAATGAATTGCGCGCAACTGGTTTCGTGTGTGTCTGTAGACACGGTGCCCATACCTTTGTGTCCCAGCCTTGTCGCCGCTTTTGTGTCTCGTTTCCGTCGTAGCTGTTGGTGGCCAAGTAGAATGAGACCGACACAGGAATGAAGGATGAACGCTTGTGCAGGCACGAAGGTGAGCAACCAGTGGGACAGCAGAAACTAGAAACACTAGAGTAAATTAAAACGAGATCTATATTTCTTAGTAATACTTAACTTTTACATAGCTCAGCACTGAGGAATGCTGATACATAGTTGGGCTAGAGGCCTGCCTAGTGCCAGTCCGATAGCCAAGTCTTCACTGGTGCCTATCTGATTCCGAAGTGTTGACTGGTTCCTATCTCAGTCCCAAGTGCACGATGTCGTTCAGTGGTGGCCACGAGTGGAGTTGTAGCAGAGGGCGCTCGTGGCTGTCCTAAGAACGCCGCGCCGTGCGTGCATGGCGGCGCGCGGCGAAAGTAGGTGGCGCCCACTTTAGACTTGTGCGACACCACATATACTATACACTTCAATTTCGTTCTTTTGTGTGTGCCGTAGTCACCGTAGAATGAATGTTTTGGTATCTGTAAGAGTTGTGGCGGTGCTATAGCTACTCTGTGTGAAGTCACGACTAAACATAAAAAGAATAAAAAAAACGTGTTTGGGTTTGTGACTGGATTAAAAAAAGACGTCAGCTGGGTTGCTTAGCGACCTTGCTGAAAGAAATTGTAATTGTAATTGAAGAACCTAGGAGCTATTTCAATCAACTTAGAATGTCACCAGAGCAGTTTACGTTTCTTTTAAACATAGTTAGTAATGCAATAAAGAAACAAGATACTGTTATGCGTGAAGCATTGGTACCAGAACTGAAATTACAAATTGCATTAGGTTTCTTGACAAGTAGATATTCGTCTCTGCAGTACCTGTACCGTGTTTCGAAATCCACAATTGCCATATTTGGTTTGTATAAGTATTTGGAATTGAATGTATTTTAGTCTGCAATTCACTAATCGTCAACCCATCAATATTTAATTCATGAATAATTGCTTCAAGAGCACTAACATGCCGCTGCTTAAAATCGCACAAACACTTATTCATCGCAATTATGTTCAAAAACCGAATTATTTCGTCCGTTCCCCCATTTATGTTGTGTTTTGTTCTGTACTGGTTATAACCTAACCTAAAAACACGCGCAATCAGTTTCGCCAAAGTTGGAAGGTGCCGAAACTGTTTAGTTTCGCCAGTGAGTTGCGCGAACGCCTGCCGCGCATGCGCAATGGCCAGTAGCGCAGTTTCATGAAATGTAGTGTCGTCGTGTGAACTAGCCTTAATAGCGCGCGGGGAGAAAGAACACCTAAATCGTTCCGTTTTCGATCTGATTTCTCTTATTTTATTGGGCTCCAGCAAGGGGACTAACCGAAGAGGTGGGGATGACTCACTGCTGTCAACTTTTAGCCAACAGCGAAGATGAACTTGCTGAGCTACTAACTAGAATAAAAGATATTAGTCTAGCATATGGACTAGACATCAACGTCAATAAGTCCAAACTCATGTTAATTGATCGAGAACAACATATCCAGCTCACAGGTCAATTAAAGGAACTGGAAGTTGTGCAGTCCTTCACCTATCTTAGGTCAACCATCTGCAGCACAGGTAGTTGTGGAGATAAGGCTAGGACGAGTGGCTATGGAGGAGCTCACGAAGATCTGGCAGAGCAGAGCAATAACAGATAGCACAAAGATCCGGGTAGTTGAAACACTCGTGTTTTCTGTCTTCTTTTACGGCTGTGAATCATGGACACTCAAGGCCAGAGACAAACAACGCATTGATACATTTGAGCTTTGGTACTGGGGTAGGATGGTACGCATAAAATAGACCGAAAGAAGAACAAATGTGTCCATTATTGAACAACTGAATCTCTCCAGACACCTTTCTTCTCGAGTCGACGAAAAACTTCTCCAGTTCTTTGGCCATATTGAGAGAAGAGACGGAAAAACCGAGAAAAAATAATCTTACAAGGAAAGATCGAGGGCACAAGATCAAGAGGAAGAGCAGCGAGCAGATGGATAGACCAAATCAAGAAGATCTCCGGTCTACCTCTTCAGCAGGCACTGAGAGAAGCTGACAACCGTCCGAGATGGAGACGCTTGGTTCATGGGGTCACGACGCTCAGCAATGAGCACAACGACTTATGATGATTGGGATGGTCATGTATTCCTATGTAGGTAGGGGCTATCAAAATACTTTCAGATTCGGAAGTAAAAGTCGGTGATTGAAACTTCGCAAACAGATCACGCTGCAATGATAACGTCTTTCTTTTAATGATTTCCAACCCAATTCGTGCAACATTTCCGTGACGCTTTCCCCCCCGTAACGTGATAAAACAAAACGAGCTGCCCTTCTCTGAACCTTCTCAATGTCTTCCGTCAGCCCCACCTGGTGAGGCTCCCACAATGCAGGAGAGGACGCTCAAGTGTGATGTAGGCAGTCTCTTTGGTGGAACTGGTGCATCTTCGAAGCGTTCTGCCCATGAAACGTAATCTTTGATTCGCCTTTCCCACAGTATTTCTGTGTGTTCTCTCCAGTCTAGGTTTTTCGTAATTGTAACGCCTAGGTATTTGGTAGAATTTACAACCTGATGGTTTCACTGTTTTAACGCGTAATTGAAGTTCAGCGGATTTCTTTTAGTGGTCATGTGTATTAATTCACACTCGTCATTATTTAGTGTTAATTGCCAATTTTCGCACCATGTAGAAATTTAAAAATCGCTTTGCAGTTGCAGTTTGATCCTCTGTTGACTTCACTAACCGATAAGCGACATCATCATCCGCGAACAGTCTAAGGGAGCTATTGAGATTGTCTCCTAAATCGTTTATAAACACAAGATAGAATAGGGGACCTATAACGCTTCCCGGGGGAACGCCAGATATCACTCCTATTTTACTCGATGACTTACCGTCAATTACAACGAACTGTGTCCTTTCTGATAGGAAATCGTGAATCCAATCGCACAATTGGGGAGATATTCCATAAGCACCCAATTTCATTAGAAGCTACTTCCAGATTCTATGACTGTTTTACATTTTTCGTTTAAGCTTGGTAATAGATGCGTCTTACTCCACAGATAACAGCATTACGTGACCTTAGAACATACGGACATTATATTTCTCTGGGGTGACAGCAACAATGATCTCAATAATGATTCATTTCCCTTTGTTTCTTTTCTATTTCCTGCTCAGAGGCACTTAGTTCAGTGTTAAACTACGATTGAAAATACATCGACAGTCACTTACTGACAGCGAAATATCACAGATTCTGAAATAGAATTTGATGAAAATAACAATGTGATGTGTAAACCTGAAGTGGAATGTGTTGTGCGTGAGGATATAGACAGTGATAGAGTATCTACAGACCGAATTAAGTGCAAGATATGAAATGAAGTATTGAAAACAGCTTTACATGAAATATTCAGTTTCCGGATCCTGATTATGCATTAATTGATCTTCCAAAAGTATGTTATTGATTAAAAAATATTCCTTAAATTTTTTGTGGCGGACACGAAATACCCCTCCCCCACGTTGGTAATACACGTTGCAGGCTTGGTACTGTCAGGGTTAACGCGTTCAATACCTGTAGGCCTACCACACTTCAGCAACGTGAAGACCATCTTCTGTTTCATTATACGTTGGTGAGTCAGACAGTGTATTCTGCGGCATTGGTCCCCTACCTAGCTTGCATTTATCGCGAATCTTTAATTCATCGCAAAGTTCCTAGTGATTGGAAAAAGCGCAGGTGACTCCCGTTTATAAGAAAGGAAAGAGAACTAACCAACACAATTACAGGCCAATATCGTTGACATCAGTTTCATGTAGAATTTTGGAGCATATTCTCAGTTCGAATATAGTAAATTTCCTTGAAACGGAAAATCTTCTTTCTATGAATCAGCACGGATTTAAGAAACATCGTTCATGTGAAACACAGCTTGCCCTGTTCTCACATGACATCTTGCGAGCCACGGATGAAAGGCAACAGGCGGATTGTGTTTTTCTCGACTTCAAAAAGGCGTTAGATGCTGTCGCGTCGTTCAAATATCTAGGCGTAACACTGCACAGCGATATGAAATGGAAGGAGCATGTGAGGACAGTTGTGAGTAAGGCGGACAGCCGGCTTCGGTTTATTGGGAGAATTTTGGGAAGCTGTACTTCACCTGTAAAGGAGACCGCGTATAAAACGCTTGTACGACCACGTCTTGAGTCTTGCTCAGGTGTTTGGGGCCCACAGCACATCAGTTTAAAGGAAGACATAGAAGCAGTTCAGAGGCGAGCAGGTAGGTTTTTTACTGGTAGGTTCGACCAATGCGCGAGTATCACGGAAATGCTCCGGAACCTCAATTGGCGATCTCTGGAGGAAAGACGACGTTGTTTTTGTGAAATTCTACTGAGGAAATTTAGAGGGCCGGAATTTGAAGCTGAGTGTAGTGCGATCTTGCTGCCGCCTACTTACATTTAGCGGAGTGACCACAAAGACAAGATAAGGGAAATTTGGGCTCGCACGGAGGCATATAGGCATTCTTTTTTTCTTCGTTCTGTTTCGGAGTGGAATAGAAAGGAAATGCCTAGTAGTGGTACAGTGTGTCCACCGCCACGCACATTACGGTGGATTGCGGAGTATGTATGTAGATGTAAAGAAGATATAAAATATAGACTGGCTATTGGAAGAAATCCGTTTCTGAAGAAGCGAAATATGTTGACATCCGATGTCCTTTCTGAAAGCATTTGTCTGGAGTGTAGCATTGTATGGGAGTGAAACGTGGACAATAAGGAGTTCAGACAAAAAGAAGCTTTCTAACTGTGGTGTTACGGACGAATAATGAAGATTACATTACGTAACTAATGAGGAGCTGCTCAACAGAATTGGGGAGAAAAGGAGTTTCTGTCATATGCTAAGAGTCGGGATAGGTTGGTGGGACACATTCTGAGACATCAATGAATCGTCAACTTAGAAATAGAGGAAAGTGTGTGGGGTAAAAATCGTAGAGGTAGACCGTGGGACGAATGTAGTAAGCAGGTTCAGCCGTACGTATTTCCAGATGAAGAGACTTGCACAGGACAGGGCAGCGTGGAGAGATGTATCAAACCAGTCTGCGGCCTGAAGACCACAACAACAATATAGTGAAGGCTTTCACGACCGGATGTCATAGTTGCTGGTAGAACCTCTGGGTTATAAGGCCGTGGTCCATAAAACGTTTCAGTTTTTCCTAACGTTTCGTCCAGAGCTGCGCCGGACATCTTCGGAGGTCTTCTTCCGTCGAGTCAGTCGGCAAGACTCAACGGAAATAAGAAGACCTCCGAAGATGTCCGGCGCAGCTCTGGACGAAACGTTAAGAAAAACTGAAAAGTTTTATGGGCCACGGCCTTATAACCCAGAGGTTCTTCCAGGAACAACAACAATGTAACTGCAGCTACTAGTTGTTCCACGGTGTTTCCAGCAGTTTGATTCACACCTGGGATAGCGGCAGACGCGACTGGGTCGACGCGTGGTCACTGTGGAGCCGCTGGCAGCGGTGGGTGGCGACCGCACGCTCCACTGCCCCTGTGCTGACCCTGGCTGCCTGGCGCCGGCGGCGTTTCGTTAGTTAGCGGTGACAAGGCGTGGCGCGCCGACAGACCGCCGCCGTTGCGTCACCGGGGCGCCGCAGGTACAGTTAAAATACCGCGCGGAAGCCAAGCACGCGTCACCGCCCGGGATACGGCTCTCTCGCGACCGAATCGCTCTCACAGCCGCGGGCGATTTCGCCACCCGGAGTCACTACTCTGTTTAGAACAGGACTGACACAATACTGGAAAGAACTGGGTGTGATTTTAATAGCGCAGGCCTCTCCAACTCGAGCACTTAGTGCTTACGCGCCCCGGTACCGCGCCCCACCACTTTTGCTTCGTTTTGTCTCAGCACGTGTGTTACTGAGAGCGCTCGCTCTCGCGTCTTCTTGGATGCGCTGAAAAATTCCTTTCTGAACCTTATCAAATAGGACACTGTTAATCTATATTGCGAAAGTTTAGCACGAGCACAAAAGTTTCGGATTGATGTCTAACATTTTTTAATGCTTAATAGGAAGATTTTTAAGCCTGATGGGTAACCACAATGCTTAATAAAACACTGTACCGTAAATATGAAACCGCTGTTACTACGACAATAAACATTCCGTAACACACGAGGGAAATGTTCAAATGTTTGTAAAGTCTATGGGACTTAACTACGGGGTCATCAGTCCCTAAACTTACAAACTACTTATGAACTAACTAAGACTAAGGACGGCACAAATATCCATACACGCGAGGGGATTGAAGGAACAGACAGAAGGGAACTGATTACAAAATTAAAAGTACTTCTGTCACGATATGAATTAAACCAAAAATATACCTTCTGCGGAGCATTTCTAAAAAATTTTGTCAATTACTGGCAAAATTTTTTTTTAGAAATGCTCCGCAAGTTCGTGGCTGTTTTTGAAACATCGACTACTGTTTGTAGACAATACAATGTAAGCAATCAACGACGCGTCCAAACTGCTCTGGAGCCCGCACTAGCGTTCCTAGTTCAAATTTCGCTCGCTAGAGGCCGCCCCTCAACTATCGGCTTGGACGCTTAATGTAATTTTCCTTCTGCTTCTGTACAGTACCTTTTTATATATGTAACATTCTATCTTGTACCATGTAATAGTTGTAAACTTATTGCTACACATTATATGCAGGTTGGTCACACTTGAAAATGGCCTAACATAAAGGCCGGAACTGGTAGCGTGGGCTTAAATAAAGCACTAATAAATGCAACTGGACCTGGACATACATTAAATTGGACCACAGTTGCGGCAACAGCAAGTATCCAGTCATGGAGAAACTAATAACAGTGTTCGAAACAACAATGTGTAAAGGGGTATTTTGTCATTTAGGGATCTTTAAAATAAAGCAGTTATAATTTACATGTTTTCGCGTTAGGTAGAACCTCCACTTATGTGTAGCGCAAGGATGCCTATATTCCCCGAAACTAGGGGTAAAGGCGAATTACGCTTGTTTACTCCGGCAGCGGGCTGCTGGAGGCGAGAACTAGGTATGCATAAGCGTCTCTGCTCGCTCTAACTGTAAGGTGCACGTAGTTTTCTGATAGTCTGTAGATGTCAACGCAGTCGTTTAGTATGCTACGAGCAAACTTCATTCGACTTTCAATGCGCTCGTTGGCGCATGCCTTCTCGGAGTGCCCGAACGTGTATCCTCATGCTTTAAAATCATTTGCAGTTACAGAAGACTATGTGCCATGGTTTTACGGAGGTACTTAATACTACTCCTGACCCAATACTCATGCTTTAAAAGCAGCTGAAGTTATATGTGACTACAATGCATTGTTTCCTAATAATCGCCTTTCAAGTGGTTATATTCTGCCTAGCTGATAGTCCATCACTAGTCATTCACATCCATGCAAACATTTTGCTAGCACCACCGTAGTATAGTGTTGCAGTTTTGTTAGTCAATATATGAATTTCTTATTGTAAATATTGTTTTCCAAACCACATATTCTTTCCATTTTGGTAACTCTTACAACTATTGGAAATTTTTGTAACCCATTTATTGTATCTAAAAGATATTTAAATTTAACTACACGCACTCTTTTGTCTATATGCGATCAATAAATTTCGGTGCACTTTTTTGTCATTTTTTTTTTCAGCTGAAATATCGAGTCCTGTTTTTTTTTCAGGAGTTCTACTTGAATAACTACTTCTGTCGCTCTTCCGAAAAGAATTACAAAACCGTCTGGAAAAGCTGTGCAGTTTACCTTGGTTCCAATTGTTTTCCTTCCCAGAATTATTGGTTCAATTCTGTGCCACTTTTAGCTCTTAATTTCAGATCATCAAAACTTTTTCTAGAACGCAGTTAAACAGTTATGTTGGTAAACCATTCAATGGTTAAACGGATGCGATATTTCATCCATAAATTTTTACTTTAGGTACTGTATTTGTTAGAGTTTCGCGAAATATGTTTGCTAATTTTGACTTAACCCTAAATTCTCTGAAGGTTTTGTCTATTATTATTTCTCTGTCTACCGATTCAAATGGTGTCTTGAAATCAATATATTCCATGTTTAATTTACACTCCTGGCCATTAAAATTGCTACAACACGCGAAATGTAAACGACAGGAAGAAGATGCTGTGATGTGCAAAATATTACCTTTCCAACATTCACACAATGTTGGCGCCGGTGGCGACACCTACAACGAGCTGACATGAGGAAGTTTCGAACCGATTTCTCATACACAAACAGCAGTTGACCGGCGTGAAACAGTGTTGTGATGCCTCGTGTAAGGAGGAGAAATGCGTACCATCACGTTTCCGACTTTGATAAAGGTCGGATTGTAGCCTATCACGATTGTGATTCATTGTATCGCGTCATTGCTATTCGCGTTGGTCGCGATCCAATGACTGTTAGCAGAATATGGAATCGTTGGGTTCAGAAGGGCAATACAGCACCCCGTGCTGGATCCCAACGGCCTCGCATCACTAGCAGTCGAGATGACAGGCATCTTAACCGCATGCCTGTAACAGCCACGTTTCGATCGCTGAGTCAACAGATGGGCACATTTGCAAGACGACAAACATCTGCACGAATAGTTCGACGACGTTTGCAGCAGAATGGACTATCAGCTCGGAGACCATGGCTGCGGTTACCCTTGACACTGCATCACAGAAGGAACGCCTGCGATGGTTACGCAACGACGAACCTGGATGCACGAATGGCAGAACGTCATTTTTTCGGATGAATCCAGGTTCTGTTTACAGCATCGTGATGGTCGCATCCGTGTTTGGCGACATCGCGGTGAACGCACATTGGAAGCGTGCTTTCGGTATTCGTCATCGCCATACTGGCGTATTACCCGGCGTGATGGTTTGGGGTGCCACCGGTTAACCGTCTCGGTCACCTCTTGTTAGCATCGACGTCACTTTGAAAAGTGGCCGTTACATTTCAGATGTGTTACGACCCGTAGCTCTACCCTCCATTCGATCCCTGCGAAACCCTACATTTCAGCAGGATAATGCACGACCGCAAATTGCAGGTTCTGAACGGGCATTTCTGCATACGTAAAATGTTCCACTGCTGCCGTGGCCAGCAGATTCTCCAGATCTCTCGCCAATTGAAAACGTCTGGTCAATGGTTGCCGAGCAACTGGCTCGTCACAATGTGCCAGTCACTACTCCTGATGAACTGTGGTATCGTGTTGAAGCTGCATCGTCATCTGTACCTGTACACGTCATCCACGCTCTGTTTGACTTAATGCCCAGGCGCATCAAGGCCGTTATTACGTCTTGAGGTTGTTGTTTTGGGTACTGATTTCTCATTATCGATGCACCCAAATTGCGTGAAAATGTAATCACTTGTCAGTTCTAGTGTAATATATTGGTCCAATGACTACCCGTTTGTCATCTGCGTTTCTTCTTGATGTAGCAATTTTAATGGCCAGTTGTGTAATTTAATTTTGGTCTAGGGCATTAGATGCTACCATGCATGAAGATTCCTAAACGGCACGAATAAAGTGATTTCCATCACATGGTGGGAGCCTGCAGACACACCCAGCGGCTGTGTACGCTGTAGCAGCAGAGCGGACTGCGTTCCAGACGGGGCGGTCTTTGCAATCCTCGCCTACATAAAGCACGGCCTGTACGGCACCTCCCGAGCATCCATAGTTGAACTATAGTCGTTCATGTGTAGACAAAGATGCGGAAAAAAAACCTTTTCCAGTTTCGTACTTCAGTTGAAGTATGCTTGCATAGCCTACGTGCTTTCAGCTCGAAGAAACCTTATTCTCTGCAAATAATGGCTGTTGCTTGCTTCGGTAGAATTTGTCCCATCCCAGCTCCATCAGTGATGACAACTTGAAATAAATAGAATAATATCCACTGAATAACAAAAATCAAGTTTAATTTTGGCAATGCCTGCTAAATTCGCAGCACGATGTCCAGAATACTCGCTGACAGGCCATCGGAGAATGGGTGACGCAGATGCGCAGACGAAGCCTAAATTCGACCACCGTCGTTCTGTGGAACTATAGCCAAGCCAGAGCATTGCGCATTCGAGTAAGTACGAGCGAATATAATCGTCAGCATGTAAACCTCTTGCGATAAAGTGAGAAAATACAATAGGAAGTCTATATCAACAGTCATTGTTACCCGCAGCCACGGTTTGGCAAAACAGGAAACACTGACGCAGAAGAAAAATACCACTGATATCTGTACATGTTGATATGTATTTTATTACACTTATTATATCTCGTATACATATCAAAGGGAAATTTCGTGTCAGCCTTAGAGCCATGCCATGTTACCATAATGCGATATATTGCATAACCAGTTATCTTGCAGCGGCAACATCTCCCTGGCATACTCTAACAGCTACCGCCAAGCAGTAAGCGCTGTTAGCTGCTGTCCTGGGCGGTATTTCCATAGGACGACTCCAGCTACACACTGCGTACACAAAACTGCAGATACATGTTGAAGCACGAGAGAAAATGCGACTGTCGACATAGTTAGGTTCGGAGTCACAGACCCATTCTCGAACAATCATTCAGAAATACAACACAGCCAAGGTGTCGATCTGGAATCGGCATCCTCATTGACACATTAACAAATAAACAACATGTAATATTGCTGTACTCTTCCATATGAATTAATGGAGAATATCATAGTAAAACGATGTTTTCAGATGACTGAATGTGGGGTTATTTAGGCGAGATCACTGTAGCGTTATACTGGCTTAGGTCAAGAACATCAGTGTCACAAGAGCAGCATTGACAAAGAACACCTTTAACCTCAAACTCTCGGAAGGAAAGCATTGCGTTATACGATATTTTAACAGAGAGAAATGAGGTTATAAAATATCAATATTATTGGAGGGAAATTATGCATAATTCATCAATATCATTGTATCATTTCAAACGACAGTGCCAATAGCTATTCTTAAACTAATAATAGCGCAAAAGAAGCATGTACTACATATCTGGTTAGTAGTAAAGATGTCTTGAAAGTTAACGCATGATGCTACGGTTATTCATGAATCTTCTGTTTATGGCCTTATCTCTCGTGAACTGTGCATCGTAGTATTGTATAATTTCGAAGTCACATTCAATTGTTTACGTTTATAATGTCTGTAAAATATATCACCAATATTTTTAGTTTAGTAATTAATCTCATGCAGAATTCCATGACATTACACCATGAACAGCCGAAAAGTAGTAAACAATAGACTTCTTTCCTTTTTTAATTTGTTGGGGTTGTCAGCAATTAAGAGTTTCGTAATGCTTTGTAATTATGTGTATAGTTTATTGCAAGTCTCGAATTATTGGTGAATCAACTATCGTTAAGCACATGTCGCATGATGGGATGGTTTTTTGTGACTCCCGTGTACGACGTCAAGTCTATGTGGCGTAGGTCCTTCTTTCCCCACTCCGATTGTTGCCTGGCAGTAAGGAATATGTGTACCAAGTTTGGTAGAAATCGGTGGAGTACACACACACACACACACACACACACACACACACACAAACCAAAATGGCAGAAACACGAGCTGTAAATTCTTTTTTCATCTACTATCGGTTATTGTAAACGTTATCCATATGAAAGTATAATTTTTTTAAGAGTTTCGCTGTCCAATCGTTAAATTCTGAATGACCTAAACGATCAATTTGTTGTTCGTGCGTCCTTATGTCTATATGCCAGAGTCTTAAGATTCCTTTCTTCATGTATAAATGTAAGTCCTATAATGAAGCCCGTGGTCTTTTGACGATGTTAAATATTTCGGCTTCTAAGATTGTTTAGGGTACTTCCTGCCGCGGTGGAACGGCCGAGCGCTGTAAGGCTGTTGCTACAGATCGCGCGGATGTTCCTCGACGCAGATTCCAGTACTCCCTCAGACATGGGTTTCTTTGTTATCCTTAGGTTACTTTAAATTGGTTTAAGTAGTTTGTAAGCCATGAAATTGGGCAAAAGGAGAGATTTTACACTGTAGGTAATGGAAAATAAGTTGGAATTTTGTTAATCTGAAATTATCACTCTCAAAATACTATTGCTGTCGGAAATGTAGTCTGTGAAGTCTCCACAACTACTAGTTTTCTGTATCAGGTATAATGATTCACGAGGAACATCATTACTTAAAGTTTTATAATATTTATTGATAACTGGAGAGTTAAGTGAATCACTTACTATTGTGAAAATATTTCCTTGCCTCACAAAGTTGAATATCAGAAATGAACTTCATTCAGTGTCTAGATCTCATATGAGACTGATACTTTTGTGGAAAGGAATGATCATATATATATATATATATATATATATATATATATATATATATATATATATATGTTGTACGATATATCTTCTGTTCATAATGTCCCTTTTTTTTCAGCAAATAAATCGCTGTGTTATTTATTCAAATATTTTACTGAAAGTAATATTAATAAAATTGAATATCATAAAAAACCTTTATTTTGTTAATGTTTCGGTGTAATTCTATTTGCTCATTACACTGTAGGATCATACACCCTAATGGAAAGTTTATACAGTTTATCATTAGAAATTAAATTTACCTAAGGTGTTAACCCTTTCATTCCCAGTGTTGTTCCCCGACAACAACATATTAAGAGCTGATTTATACCGTATTTCGTTTATCAGTCGTTAGAGTCGCGTTCTTGTTGAACAACATGCTTCTAGTACGACATTTTGCCGTTTGGTACGGCGTGTAGCCAATTATGAGGCATTAATCTATCCATTTTGTAGGTTTTGTTACATTGCCATTTGAACGTGGTTGTTAGTGTGAGCGCCAGTGTGGCTCATGTTGTTTTATTTCAGCACTGAATTTTGTCTCTGGTGCTGTGGCAAAGATTATACTAGCATCATTGCTCTAACAGTGTTAACTATCAACAAATATCGTCCCAAGTAATAAAATACCTAGATACAAACGTCTGTGTTGTGGAAGAAAAACATGACTTAAAAAAACAATAGTTCAATCAAAAATTTAAAAAAAAACATATTTTGATGTTTAATGCACTGTATTAATACAGAAACCACTAAATTTAAATTTTCCAAAGCTGAATTCGTAATGTGGGAATGGAAGGGTTAAGTTTATCTTTGGGAATTATTATTTCGAGGAAATAGCGGAATTTTAAATTTACATTTGTCTCTGTATTTATTTTTTATTTGACATTAAGTATTTTGTGTGGTTTTAAAATATTATTTAGTAAAATTGATTTTTAAGCAATACTTCGGTATTTTTTCATTTATTTATATTTTTATTTGTATTAAAATGTGATTTAATTCGTACTCTACATGTTCAACTCACCCTTGCTAAAATAATATAACAACTTTTTTGCTTATATTAGTTGTCCTATTTTGTCACTGTAAAAGTCTTCCTATTCAACTTTTGCGTAGTGTGGTACAGCAACCGCGTTAAGTCAAATTCTTGAATAAAATAATGTCTTGATTGCAAAAATTTTTATTTAAATGGCGCACTTAGCCAGTTTAGGGCATCTTCAAATATGTCTGATGTCCTTGTACCATACAGTAGATCTTCAACTCATTTATAAAACATGCGTCGGTATTGGTACTGGTACTGCTTGGGGCAGCGTTCAAATGTGTATTGCGAATCTACTATATGGTACTGGGACATCAGACAAGATAACAAGATATCTGAAGATGCCCTGGCCGGCCGAAATGCATCATTTTAATAAAAATATTTGCAAGCAAGGCATTCTTTTATTCAAGACTTCATCACTGTTTGATGGGAGGGGGGAGGGTATAGCAACAATTTGCAATCTTTCCCCAGGCGATGGATGGCCTAAATCCATCCCTGACCTTCACGATTAATGTTAGTGCTATCAGTTTTATAGAATACTAGCTGTAAACCCGTCGTTGCCCGGGTGTTTATTTATCCCACACTCTCTTAGTCCACATCTCCTTCCGCCCTCTCTCTGAATCCATCTCTTTCTCTCCCATCTCTCTGTTCGTTTCACCTTTCCCTCTCTCGTCAAAGTTTTCTGCAAGGTACTCTCTGTCTTGTACCATCAAACATTTATGTATCCAGTGATCTTTCTTTTGGTTCAAAGGTCATATGTGCAAAAATTCATAAAGATTGGAGCAAAACTATGCATTTTGTAAAATTTTGTAAGTTAAGTACCCTCCAGCATGCACCGAACGAAATTATATTCAGACAGTGACATTCCTCTTGTTTTTGAGGTAGAGCGTGCAAAATTTCATCAATATCGAAACAAAACTATAGATTTGTGCAGAGCCCGTTGAACGATGTGGAAGGCTTAGTATACCGTTAGCAGAGCCTGTTCTCATGATGGTTTTTAATGCTATATATATTTATTCTTGTATTTCCTTATTCGTAAGCTTATCCTTACAGAGAAAGAGCTGAAGGCATTGTAGCACGTATAGACCAAAGATATGGTCTGTGGGCCGGCCGCGTTGGCCGAGGAGACTGAGGCGCTTCAGTCACGGTCTGCACGGCCACTACGGTCGGGGGTTCGAATCCCCCCTTGGGCATGGATATTTGTGACGTCCTAGTTCGTAAGTAGTTGATAAGTAGTTTGTAAGTTTAGGGACTGATGTCCCCGTAGTTAAGTCCCATAAGCTTTACAAACATTTGAACATTTGAATTATGGTCTGTGGCATCACGTTTCGCTGTATGTAACCTCATTGCTATAGAGACGCAAACGTCATCGCTGACCTTCAGTTCGAATTTTTATAATTTGACGACTTTCAACCGCCATATCTTCCACCTCCTTATAGCTATCGGCATAGAACTGCTATGGTGTACAACGGGAGACTTCGGGCAACAATTACACTCAGAACATTCGTTTGCTTTCCGCAGTTTTCGCTGTAGAGCGAAATATTCACACACACACACGTAGAATGTTATATACACCGATAGCTTTCCATCCCAATATACTCCACCCTTTTATCATTATCAACCATCAAGCAACAATACAACCAATAAAACCATTTTCAAAGAGTAAATATAATTTTCAAAGAGTAATTCGAGTTATAAATCTTCAAATTACTAAATATCTATCAGATCGCTATATAAAACCGTGCCTAAAACCTTTCTCAGGTATAAATTAGTAACTGTACAAATATTTAAGTCTCTGCGTCTTGTCGTTCGGACCTGATAAGCGTACACCGAACAGACATTCACATTAATATATATATATATATATATATATATATATATATATATATATATATATATATATATATATATAGCTATCCAATCGCCATAAAACCATGCCTAAAACTTTTCCCGGGTAGACATTAGTAACTATACAAATTTTTAGCTCTTTATGTCTTGTGGTTCAGACGTGATAAATGTACACCAAACAGACATTCACAATTATAGATATTGATAGTCTAGCTGCAAGTATCCGGCTGTGCCCCGTTTTAAAATAAGGCTTTCTGTAGATGCGTACAAACCGTTTATTTGCATGTTGGGATGGAACGAAACCTATTTAAGAAACTTCTCCATATAATTTTGTGTACGTGTACCAAATTTCACGTTATTTTTGGTTGTCTGGATCTTGAGTTATAAGGGAACAGACAACAAATGCGTCTTATTTGTATAGAGATTATAATCGAAATCTGTAAGTTAAGTACTCTCCCACAGGCATCGAACGAAATTTTATGTAGACAGTAACCTTCATCATGTTTTCAAAGTCAAGTGTACAAAATTTTAACAAGATCGGAGCGATATTCATAAGTACTCTCGACCATGCACTGAACGAAATTGTATGTAAACAGTGCCTTCCCTCTTGTTTTGAAGATCAATTGTGGAAAATTTCATCAAGATCAGTGCGAAGATATAGATTTACACGGACACATTGAAAACGCACTTTCACTTTTTATCAAATTTTCCGGTTGGTTTCTCAAAAAATGGTACGAAACCTGTTTAAGAACATTCCCCATGCAATGTTTTGTATGTGTACCAAATTTAACGTTATTTGGTTGTCTGGATCTTGAGGACAGACGGATAACAAATGTTTCTTATAAGTATAGAGATGTCTCTTTTGCGCCATTATCAACAATTTAGGCAGAGGGTTTCTGGTTCTGTTGACTGTGCATTTAACAATTCTCAACACCCACGTCGTTAAACTGTGTACAATTTCTTTCCTTTGGTATTATACGAGGTATGTCCACAAAGTAATTTCCGTTAGGTTATATAAACCAAACGTGACCAAATACAGAAAAAATATGTATTGTATAAAAATCTGCAACTGTTCAACTACTTTTCTACATAACGTCCGAAATTTTGTAGGCACTTGCCATAGCGTGGGACAAGTTTTTGTGTGCCTTCTTTATAGAACGTTGCCGCCCGTGTATTCAACCATGTGTCAAACATGTTCTTTCAGCTCTCATCATCGTTGAAGTGTTGACCACCAAGGACAGATTTTAGGTGTAAGAAGAGGTGAAAGGAGTCTTCTTCTTCCCTTCACGTTGCCGCCCGACCTCACAATGCGAATGTGACCAAAAAACTCTTACGGGAATTTCACTGCGACGTGTTTGATGATCCTCCGTACAGTCTCGCTCCTAACGACTTTCTTCTTACACCCAAAACCTGTCCATGGTGGTCAACAGTTCAGCGGTGATGACGAGCTGAAAGAACATGTTACCACATGGTTGAATACACAGGCGGCAACCTTCTACGAAGAAGGCATACAAAGACTTCTGCCACGCTATGACAAATGCCTACAAAAATTCGGAAGCTAAGTAGAAAATTAGTTTAATAGTTATATATTTTTGTACAATACATATTTTTTCTGTATCTGTACACGTTTGTTTTACGAGGTGCGTCGAGAAAGTAAGTTCCGTTTGGTAACAAAATGAAATTGTACAAAGATACAGAAGACATTTTTATTGCACAGAATTCTACAACTCTTAAACTACTTTTCCACATAACTGCCGAAATTTTGCAGGAATTTGTCATAGCGTGGCACCAGGTTTTGTATACATTCTTCATAGAAATCTGCCGCCTGTGTCTTCAACCAGTTGGAAACAGTTTCTTTCAACTCGCCGTCATTGTTGAAGTGATGAGCACCAATTGTAAACCTACGGTTTTCCTGGATCTTGTCGTCAATCGCATGAACCAGTTCCTCTGTAACCAAAGGTGGACGCCCACTTCGTTCTTCATCGTGCACATCACTACGCCCGCCATTGAACTGTCGGGTCCACCTTCCCACCATCGAATCACTCATCGCATTTGATCCGTACACATCGCAAATTTGCCGATAAATTTCACTTGGTTTCACTTTCATCGCATTCAGAAACCGAATCATCAACCTGATTTCACAGGCGGCGGGACTTTCAATCAACGCCGACATTTCAAACAACCACAACAAAGCGTACGTAACTGACAGCGATCTCCAAATGGCGCACGTTCTTCTCCTTGATACTCATCGTCTACAGCGCATATGCGGAACTGCAATCGCAGCGCTGCAGCGGAGATAAATTGAAACGAAACTTACTTACTGGACGCGCCTCGTATATAACCAAACGGAACTTACTTTGTGGACATGCCTCGTATCTTGTTATTTTATTTATATTAAAATTCCATTTGTGGTAGAATGCTTCAGTTTTCATTGAAACGATAAAGCGGACTGTTCGGTAAAGACGGAGTGCTGTCGTGTGGTTCCGAGTTTCAAAGGTGACCCTGCAAGAAGTGCTGGACTTTGCGCAAACGCTGTGCAAGTTGTGTCCTGCCGACGCGGCGTGACGGGCGGCTTATTTTTAAAGTAAGGCCTCTGGCCGCCACCCCGCACTGTGTGTGGTCGGGAGAGCAAAACCAGGGGAGCCATAGGGTCTGACTGCACGCGGCAGGCGCGCGAGGAACGCGGCTGGCAGCCGCGACACTTTTACACGGCCACACACCTGGCCCTGCCCGCATTCCGGTCGCATCCCCAGCACCTGCTGCCCGCTACATTATATTACCGCTGCAGTCTCACTCACTGCCAAACCTGCCGGGGGCCTCATTCTCAAATAAAAACTTATCGCGCTACCAGCCAGATATAAGCCTGCGATGATTTATCGCGCTTCAGCCACGCATAGGAAATCGAACGTCCCAGGTGAGGTATGGTATTTTAAAACGAGGCTTCTGGGACACCTATCAAGTAATCTCTATCCCAGAGTGTAATCCGAAAAAAAAAACCACTGCCAATACACTGACTTAAATCTCTTGGGCAACACAGTGGCTAAAGGAAATCCTGTGAAAACCTCATCTCCGAATAAGAACGGCAACCCACAACCATTTGAATCTGCTTCCTTTATTCGTCTCTTGACTACCATCTTTCATTACTGCCCCCCTCCCCCTTTTCTACACTCCTGGCTGTGGTGTCGCACCAGTCCAAAGTGCGCGCCACCTACTTTCGCCGCGCGCCGCCATTCACGCACGGCGCGGCGTTCTTACGACGTCGGCCACGAGCGCCCTCTGCTACAACTCCGCTCGTGGTCACCACTGAACGACATCGTTCACTTGGGACTGAGATAGGAACCAGTTAACACTTCGGAATCAGATAGGCACCAATGAAGACTTCGCTATCGGATAGGCATTAGCTCAACTATGTATCAGTATTCTGCAGTATTGAGCTATGTAAAAGTTAAGTATTGTATAAAATCTGTGCAATATATATGTCGTTCTAATTCACTTTAGTGTTTCTAGTTTCTGCTGTCCCACTGGCTGCTCACCTTCGTACCTGCGCAAGCGTGCAGCCTTTATTCCTGTGTCGGTCTCTTTCTGCTCGGCCACCGACACCTACGACGGAAACGAGACACAAAAGCGGCGACGAGGCTGGGACACAAAACTGGCCATAAAATTTCTACACCTCGAAGATGACTTGCTACAGACGCAAAATTTAACCGACAGGAAGAGGATTCTCTGATATGCAAATGATTAGCTTCTCAGAGCAATGCACATAAGGTTGGCCCCGGTGGCAACAGCTACAACGTGCTGACACGAGGAAAGTTTCCAACAGATTTCTCATACACAATCAGCACTTGACCGGCGTTGCCTGGTGAAAAGTTGTTGTCATGCCTCGTATAAGGAGGAGAAATGCGTACCATCACGTTTCAGACTTTGATAAAGGTCGCACTGTAGCCTATCGCGATTGCGGTTTATCGTACCGCGACATTGTTGCTCACGTTGGTCGCGATACAATGACTGTTAGCAGAATATGGAGTCGGTGGCTTCAGGAGGGCAATACGAAACGCCGTGCTGGATCCCAAAGGCCTCGTATCACTAGCAGTCGACATGAGACTCATCTTATCTGCATCCCTAAGTCAACAGATGAAGACGTTCGCAAGACTATAACCATCTGCACGAACCGTTCCACGACGTTTACAGCAGCATGGACTATCAGGTCGAAGCTCGACGCTGCTTCAGACACCTGCGATGGTGTACACAACGAGAACCTGGGTGAACGAATGATAAAACGTCATTTTTTCGGATGAATCCAGGTTCTGTTTACATCATGATGGTCGCATTCGTGTTCGGCGACATCGCGGTGAACGCACATTGGAAGCGTGTATTCATCATCGCCATACTGGCGAATCACCCTGTGTGATGGTATGAGGTGCCACTGGTTACACGTCTCGGTCACCTCTTGTTCGAATCGATGGCACTTTGAACAGTGGCCGTTATATTTCAGATGTGTTACGACCCGTGGCTCTACCCTTCAATCGATCCCTGCGAGAACCTATATTTCAGCAGCACCTGCTGCTGCTACACTATATTACCGCTGCATTCTCGCTCACTGCCAAACATGCCTGGGCCTCATTCTCAAATAATAACCTCGAGCTCCATATGCCACATACGAGCCTGCGATGATCTATCGCAATTCAGCCACGGCATAGGGACTCGAACATCCCAGTTTATGAAGTTTGTGAGATATGGTATTTTAATACAAGGCTTCTAGGACACCTATCAAGTAATTTCTATCCCCCTGTGTAATCCGGAAAAAAATCGCAATGTCGTGTTTTACGGCCCACTTTAGATTTGTAGTTTTATAAGTTTTTGCAAGCATTTTAGACCAAAATAATAATCTAAATAATAAAAAATTAATTAATAAGAGTGTCTGAAATCCTTTTAGGAAAAAAATAAATTAGGTAACGGCGGGCTCTGAACCACTCACATTCAGCGTCACAGTCTAACGCATTGCCCACTACGCTACGACTCTCACATTGGCTTTATTCTTTTTAATTTGATAATATTAATGGCCGTTGTTACCTGATGCTAATATGTCATTTGTAGACATTAGATTATCATTTGTCGTACGAAGAAGGACGTGTTTTTGTTAATTCTTCAGTGCGCCATTGCTTTGAAATGACAAAGTGTAAGTTACAATAAGAAATCATCAAATACGCAACGTAAGATGGCGTGTGCCTCAGAGAGTTCTGGGCGAGGAATGTCACGTGACGTCTGCGGACGGCTGGTTTTCGTTATTTAAATGGAGGGTGTGAAAACTCCGTTATTTTTGCAAATATATCTCAAACGATACGAGATATGAAAAAAAAAACCATAAGGGAACAAAGTTGTAGAGAATTTTCTCCTCTACAAATTCGGTTATTCAATTTTCGTGTCAGATGAATGATTAAGCCGTTATTTTCATTTAAATGTCGAGCCGTCAAAAGACGATCGCAAAGGCCCACTTTTAGTGTTACTACCGTAACCTAAAGTGGGCCAAAACACTGTCAATGCACTGACTTAAATTTCTTGTGCAATGGAGTGGGTAACGAAAATCCCGTGAAAACCTCATCTCCAAATAACCCACATCCATTTGAATTTGCTTCCTTTATTCGTCTCTTGACTTCCTCCTCCCCCTGCCCCTGGTCTTCACTCCTGGCCATTAAAATTACTACACCACGAAGATGATGTGCTACAGACGCGAAGTTTAACAGAGAGGAAGAATATGCTGTTATTTGAAAATTATTACCTTCTCAGAGCATTCAGACAAGGTTGTCACCGGTGGCGACACCTACAACGTGCAGACTTGAGGAAAGTTTCCAACCGATTTCTCATATACGAACAGCAGTTCACCGGCGTTGTCTGGTGAAGCGTTGCTTTGATGCCTCATGTAAGGAGAAGAAATGCGTACCATCACATTTCCGACGTTGATAAAGGTCGGATTGTAGCCTATCGCGATTGCGGTTTGTCGTATCGCGACATTGCTGCTCGCGGTAGTCGCGATCCAATGACTGTTAGCGGAATATGGACTCGGTGGGTTCAGGAGGGGAATAGAGAACGCCGTGCTGGATCCCAACGGCCTCGTATCACTAGCAGTCAAGACGACATGCTTCTTATCCGCATGTCTGTAATGGATCGTGCAGCCACATCTCGATCCCTAAGTCAACAGATGGGGACGTTTGCAAGACAACAACCCTCTGCACAAACACTTCGTCGACGTTTGCAGCAGCATGGACTATCAGCTCGGAGACCATGGCTGCGGTTACCCTTGACGCTGCATCACAGACAGGAGCGCCTGATATGGTGTACGCAACGACGAACCTGGGTGCACAAATGGCAAAACGTCATTTTTTCGGATGAATCCAGGTTCTGTTTACATCATGATGATCGCATCCGTGTTCGGCGACATCGCGGTGAACGCACTTTGGAAGCGTGTATTCATCATCGCCAAACTGGCGAATCACCCGTCGTGATGATATGAGGTACCATTGGTTACACGTCTCGGTCACCTCTTGTTCCCATCGACGGCACTTTGAACAGTGACCGTTACATTTCAGATGTGTTACGACCCGTGGCTCTACCCTTCAATCGATCCCTGCAAGACCGTACATTTCAGCAAGATAACGCACGACCGCATATTGCTGGTTCTGTACGGGCCTTTCTGGACACGGAAAATGTTTGACTGGTGCCCTGGCCAGCACATTCTCCAGATCCTTCGACAATTGAAAACGTCTGGTTGTTCTGGGTACTGATTTCTCAGGATCTATGCACCCAAATTGCGTGAAAATGTAATCACATGTCAGTTCTAGTATAATGTATTTGTCCAATGAATACCAACCCGTTTATCATCTGCATTTCTTCTTCTTGGTGTAGCAATTTCAATGACCAGTAGTGTATACACACAAACACACTTCGTTCCAATACTTAACTTTCGATTACTTGATGTCCATAATGTGTCCTACCAATCGATTCATTATATCAGTGTTTTTCAACCTTTTCGAATATGCGGCCCTCTTCGAAATAAAAGTATTCTGGCGACTCCCTTCCAAGTAAAAATATTCTAAGAACCCTCCCCCCCCCCTCACCTCCTCACGAACCGTAACAAAACTATGCGCTCTCAAAACAAACAAATGTAATCTTCTTTCTTTTACTTCAGCTTTCTATTAAATTGTTGGCCACAGTTTTTTCGTGTTTTTTCGTAGTTATACTGAATTTCTGACGGAAAAACATATTTTATTTAACGACTGTTTCACAACTCAGGCAAGAATCGGAAGCGAATTACTTTATAGACAACTTGGAAAGTAGTAGATCTTTTATTCAAATTTTTCAGAGTTACTTATTGCATCAAGTTCTTATTCCTGCCGATTGGTTCGTGAAAACAATTTCACACTTTGCGCTTATTCATCAACACACTGTGTTATAAAACCATGTATGATCAAATCATAATGAATGTTACAAAAGGAAATCCATAATTTTAACATAAAATATATCTCACTTAGGCATACGTTTTTCTATTACTAAATCCCTATTTTTTTAATGCAAGTAGTTTCTGCTGTGATGGCGACACACCCCCCCTCCCTCGCCCTCTGGGGGGGAGGGGGGGGTCGCGACCTACAGGTTGAAAAAGACTGCATTATATCATTCAAGATATACCCAGAAATTTCTTTTCTGCCAAATTTTCAGCATATCCTCATTAGTCACACGATATACGCAGCTAATCTTCAGCATTCCTCTTTTCGTCTGAACTATTTATTTACCTCTTCAAAGTTTCACTCCATACAAATACCTCGAGGGAAGAGTTCCTAACACTTAATTTAATATTCAACGCTGACGAATTTCTCTTCTTCAGAAAATATTTTCTTACAGTAGCTATTCCGCTGATAGTATCCTCTCGACTTCGACCTTCATAAGTTATATTACTGCCCACATAACATAACTGATCTTCTTCTAAATCGAATTTCTTTAGCGCCGCCTGATTTAAATCAACTAGTTATCATTGCCCCTTTTTTGTACCAGTTAACGTTCATAATATATCCTTCTTTCCAGAAAAAGTCCATTCCTCTCAGTTGTTGTTCCAGGTCTAATGCTGTGTTCCACATAATTATGATGCCATCGAGAAATCGCTAGCTCTGAAGTTTAATTCCAATTTCACATGCCCCCGCGCGAACATTTACTCGACCTGTCTGAACATTGTTCACAAACCATGTTTTTCTTTTACTGTTCAGTAAGGTTCCGACACAGGAAGGAAATTTTACCTTCAGAGATATTTATTCCATTTATTTATTCCCTCCCGTTAATTTTGATAAACGAAGTAATATGTAAATATGATTCTTCAGTTTCTCCCGGCGTATTTGATGATCAAAATATCCACGGGTGTACTGCCGGTCTATAGTGTCCAACGGGCACAATATTTCGGCGATCATACATGTCGCCGTCATCAGGTGAACTGACGGACTGAGCTCCTGGAAACGCGCCGGCACGGAGATCCGCACGCTACGGCTGCTCGAAGGGAACTGGGTTCTATCCCGGTAGCGGGCCATTTAAATACCCGCGGCCCGCGGAGCGACCCCTCCGCGGTCCGCGCCCAGCGCCGCGACCGCGCAGTGGAACGGATTGCGCCGGCGTCTGAGAAGACGTCGGTGTGAGGGCTCTGTCCGCCGTGGTCGTCACTTCGTTACGTTTGCTAGATTTACTCTTAATTAACCCAATCGCTGGTTCCCAAGCTTTGCTAAGATTATAGCCAGAGTCACGGTTTATGAGGTCGTCACTTGTGCGAATTTCAATGGCCTCTCTAACGACGCAGTCCCAGTATCTCGACGTCTGTACCAGAATCCTAGTGTGTTCATACTCCATGGCGTGATTCTCCGACAAACAATGTTCAGCGACCGCCGACTTGCTCGGATACATCAATCGTGTGTGCCTCTGGTGTTCAACGCATCGATCCTCGACGGTACGCATTGTCTGTCCACTAGATTTGATTGGTCAGAAATTTGACGAGAAGACCACAGAACTTTTTAGGCATGTCTTGACCTCCACGTATTTTCTTTTCAATGGCGAATACTACGAACAAACGAAGGGAGTCGCCATGGGTAGCCCACTCTCCCCTGTGGTCGCTAATTTATACATGGAGAATTTCGAGGAGGAAGCGCTTGCATCATCTTTCTGGAAACCTACTTGCTTTTTCCGTTATGTGGACGACACTTTCGTCATCTGGCCACATGGTATGGATAAACTCCTTGACTTCCTTACACATCTGAACTCCATACACCCCAACATCAAATTCACTATGGAGACTGAAACGGAGGGTAAATTGCCGTTCCTTGACGTCTTGGTCAAGAGAAGAGCTGACGGCACCCTGGGTCATAGTGTATATCGGAAGACAACGCACACTGATCTGTATTTACACGCAGACAGCTGTCACCACCCTTCACAGAGGAATGGGGTACTTAAAACTCTAGTACATAGGGCGCGCACTATCTCCGACGCAGAGAGTCTACCCCAGGAATTGGAACACCTGAGAACTGTATTTCGAAAAAATGGGTACTCAGAGTGGCAGATTCAGCGGGCTCTCCGCCCAACCACTACAACACAACCTGTGGAAACGGATGAAAACGCAAGGGAGGATGTAGGCACTGCGTTCGTTCCATATACCGGCGCACTCTCAGGGAAGATCGCCCGCATTTTGAGAAAACACCAGGTTGGAACTGTTTTTTGTCCGCCGAATAAAATTCATGCACTGGTGGGGAGCGCAAAAGATGATCTCGGTTTGAGGAAGGCGGGCGTGTACCAGTTCCGTGTCAGTGTGGAAAGTCATATATTGGACAGACAATGCGTACCGTCGAGGATCGATGCGTTGAACACCAGAGGCACACACGATTGATGTATCCGAGCAAGTCGGCGGTCGCTGAACATTGTTTGTCGGAGAATCACGCCATGGAGTATGAACACACTAGGATTCTGGTACAGACGTCGAGATACTGGGACTGCGTCGTTAGAGAGGCCATTGAAATTCGCACAAGTGACGACCTCATAAACCGTGACTCTGGCTATAATCTTAGCAAAGCTTGGGAACCAGCGATTGGGTTAATTAAGAGTAAATCTAGCAAACGTAACGAAGTGACGACCACGGCGGACAGAGCCCTCACACCGACGTCTTCTCAGACGCCGGCGCAATCCGTTCCACTGCGCGGCCGCGGCGCGGGGCGCGGACCGCGGAGGGGTCGCTCCGCGGGCCGCGGGTATTTAAATGGCCCGCTACCGGGCTAGAACCAGTTCCCTTCGAGCAGCCGTAGCGTGCGGATCTCCGTGCCGGCGCGTTTCCAGGAGCTCAGTCCGTCAGTTCACCTGATGATGGCGACATGTATGATCGCCGAAATATTGTGCCCGTTGGACACTATAGACCGGCAGTACACCCGTGGATATTTTGATCATCAAATACGCCGGGAGAAACTGAAGAATCACATCATACACCTTTACGGGGAGGAGATGTATCGCAGCATGAAGAAATTTGAAAAGTTGCGCCACCGTAGATGTCGTTTGCTAAGTACTCTTGCTTTTCTAAAGAGATGTCGTTCCGAGAATGTTGTTCCAAATTTTGCTAAGGTTACGCATCACATCGATTCTGCAGCAGCCAAGAGAATTAAAAAACGGGCCGGCCTCGCATTGCTTCGTGAGAGAGTGCATTTCACCAGCCGTAGTCTTGAGTTCGTCTCTCTGGAACTATTCCATCTGCATTTGCAACTGGCTAGTCACTTCACGTCTTTTTCCTGGGACTGGATTGATGGTGTTACTTCGGTTGCAGCCGATTCCGCCCATAAGAAGGCAACGGGACGTCAAACAGCTAAGTTCTCACGCCTCCTTGACAAGCCGTCAAGCGTGCAAGACCGTCATCAATCTGAGTGGCATGGAGTTGAGTGATGACGCGGTCTCAGTTTTAGAGAAAGGACTCAACTTTGCTCCTACCCCCAAGTTCACACCTGTCGCAGAAATTATTAGTGCTGTTGAACAGGTTGCAGCTCGACTTCCGCCTGATTCAGCTGAGGAAATACGTCGTGAAACTTGTCGTGCATTGACGAAATCCAAGCCCACGAAGTCAAACATCACTAGTAAAGAGAGGGCGGCCATTCGTGACCTGAGGGAGCGCCCTGATATTGTTGTCTTACCGGCTGACAAAGGCAATGCTACGGTTGTTGTCTCCCATAAGGACTACACTGAAAAGATGCAGAGCCTGCTAAATGACGATTCCTACCGGAAGATCAGCGTTGACCCCACAAAGAAGGTGGAGAACAAGACGAGGGCGCTTCTCAAGGATGCGGATTTACCGGAGGGTGTCGCCAAGAAACTTTTACCTCAAGGTCCGGTACCGCCAAGACTTTATGGACTCCCTAAGGTTCACAAAGATGGGGTGCCGTTACGTCCCATTGTCAGTAACATCAGGGCACCCACATATTTGTTGGCCAAATACTTGACGGGGATATTAAGTCCTTATGTGGGTAAATGCCCTCATCACATCCGTAATTCCGTGGATTTTGTGAAACGCCTTAACAACTTCAGGCTGGATGAGTCACATATCATGGTAAGTTTTGACGTCGTTTCGTTGTTTACGAGGGTGCCCCTTCGAGAGTCACTAGATTTGATTGGTCAGAAATTTGACGAGAAGACCACAGAACTTTTTAGGCATGTCTTGACCTCCACGTATTTTCTTTTCAATGGCGAATACTACGAACAAACGAAGGGAGTCGCCATGGGTAGCCCACTCTCCCCTGTGGTCGCTAATTTATACATGGAGAATTTCGAGGAGGAAGCGCTTGCATCATCTTTCTGGAAACCTACTTGCTTTTTCCGTTATGTGGACGACACTTTCGTCATCTGGCCACATGGTATGGATAAACTCCTTGACTTCCTTACACATCTGAACTCCATACACCCCAACATCAAATTCACTATGGAGACTGAAACGGAGGGTAAATTGCCGTTCCTTGACGTCTTGGTCAAGAGAAGAGCTGACGGCACCCTGGGTCATAGTGTATATCGGAAGACAACGCACACTGATCTGTATTTACACGCAGACAGCTGTCACCACCCTTCACAGAGGAATGGGGTACTTAAAACTCTAGTACATAGGGCGCGCACTATCTCCGACGCAGAGAGTCTACCCCAGGAATTGGAACACCTGAGAACTGTATTTCGAAAAAATGGGTACTCAGAGTGGCAGATTCAGCGGGCTCTCCGCCCAACCACTACAACACAACCTGTGGAAACGGATGAAAACGCAAGGGAGGATGTAGGCACTGCGTTCGTTCCATATACCGGCGCACTCTCAGGGAAGATCGCCCGCATTTTGAGAAAACACCAGGTTGGAACTGTTTTTTGTCCGCCGAATAAAATTCATGCACTGGTGGGGAGCGCAAAAGATGATCTCGGTTTGAGGAAGGCGGGCGTGTACCAGTTCCGTGTCAGTGTGGAAAGTCATATATTGGACAGACAATGCGTACCGTCGAGGATCGATGCGTTGAACACCAGAGGCACACACGATTGATGTATCCGAGCAAGTCGGCGGTCGCTGAACATTGTTTGTCGGAGAATCACGCCATGGAGTATGAACACACTAGGATTCTGGTACAGACGTCGAGATACTGGGACTGCGTCGTTAGAGAGGCCATTGAAATTCGCACAAGTGACGACCTCATAAACCGTGACTCTGGCTATAATCTTAGCAAAGCTTGGGAACCAGCGATTGGGTTAATTAAGAGTAAATCTAGCAAACGTAACGAAGTGACGACCACGGCGGACAGAGCCCTCACACCGACGTCTTCTCAGACGCCGGCGCAATCCGTTCCACTGCGCGGCCGCGGCGCTGGGCGCGGACCGCGGAGGGGTCGCTCCGCGGGCCGCGGGTATTTAAATGGCCCGCTACCGGGCTAGAACCAGTTCCCTTCGAGCAGCCGTAGCGTGCGGATCTCCGTGCCGGCGCGTTTCCAGGAGCTCAGTCCGTCAGTTCACCTGATGATGGCGACATGTATGATCGCCGAAATATTGTGCCCGTTGGACACTATAGACCGGCAGTACACCCGTGGATATTTTGATCAATATGTAAATAGTCCAAAAACGATACAACGAGGTCCATTATCACCTTCTGAACAAGGTAATGTTACTGAAAAATAGGTCAAGTTTTCGCCTAAAACTTTCACTTGGAACTTGTTGGCTGATGAATTTCAACCCGTTCAAATTTATAATGGAGTCGAACCCATCGTTGACTACAAGTGGCTGTGTACGTCTACGTAGAGTCCGGGACTTCGTGTCCCCAAACAATGAAGAAATTGTACATAAAAATTTTGAATGCGGACATCCACGGCTGAAACTTGAAACTGTTCATAATAAATAAGTCCGCTGTAGCTGTTTTTCACTTTGATAAAGATATGACTGGTTTATGGCTGATAAAGCGCCAGCCGGCCGCGGTGGTCGAGGGGACAGAGCCGCTCTAGTCACGGTCTGCACGGCCACTACGGTCGGGGGTTCGAATCCCCCCTCGGGCATGGATATTTGTGCCGTCCTAGTTCGTAAGTAGTTCATAAGTAGTTGGTAAGTTTAGGGACTGATGACCCCGTAGTTAAGTCCCATAAGCTTAACAAACATTTGAACATAAAGCGCCATTTTAACGGGGAACAGTTGTTCGCGATTGGTTTGAAGAACAAATTGTAGGGAATATTTTTGCCTCCCAAATCGCCCGACGTGAATCACACCGAACATCTGTGGAGCTATCAAGAGGTCAATTCGCTCACAAAATCCTGCAGCAACAAGACTTTCTACTGACCGCTATAGAGCAGAATATTCCTGCTCAGGACTTCCAACGACTGGCTGAGTTAGACCACGTCCATATGCAACAATTGGGCTTACAAAAGGTCCGACACGATATCGGGAGGTAACCCTTAACTTCTGACACCTCAGAGTACGGCTTCTGACTGCCAACACGTCACGGACACACGAGGTTGTACTTTTTATTAGAGAATCAGTGACTACGAAGAAGGTTCGTTGTGAAACTTCCTGGCAGATTAAAATTGCGTGCCGGAACCGGGACTCGAACCTGGGTCTCTTGCCTTTCGCGGGCAAGCGCTCTACAGACTGATATTCCGACACACGATGCAGAGTGAATGATTCGTTCTGGAAGGTTCGTTGTGTTAAACTGAATAGAGCCAAAAGCCGTACATTTTTACTAATAATTTATTTATCCATAAGTTTCGGCTTTAAACTTAACCATCTTCAGGCCCCTGAAGCAACGTTCCATGTCGTTTTCCAGTACAACTGGCGTCGTGGATTCACAAAATTCCTTCACTTGCTACCATCGACGTTGTTGAATTATGTGAATCCGCGACACCAGTTCTAGGACATGGGAAATGACATGGAACTTTATCTGTTATAGGGGCATGATGTTGGCTTCAAGCCGAAAGTAGCATCAAACAGAATTATTTATCAAAATATATGGCTTGTGGTTGCATTAATATTGTTTGAATAGCCGTAGTCGACAAACCACATCTTCCAATAACGGAGGAGGCTGGTCGGCCTATCGTGGTCGGTGCCCACACTGCGGGCAGCCCGGATGCCAGAGGAATCTCGGCTCGTTTGGGCTGTGTCGCCAGTGGGCGTCAGGAGGTCGCATCCCGCACAGCGTCTCGTCTCCAAACCAACTGCCGGCGCCCACACTGCAGCCTAACTGTTAGCCAGGAACGCCGCTACCAGACGGGGTACGCCCTCGAGGCATAAATCACGCCAGAAGCGTGCCGAGGACACGGGCACGATGAGACCCAGCGGGCGACCTAGCTCACTGGGTCACGGCTCATGAAGGTTCTGCCTCCACCACCCATATTTCCTGTAATACATGGGGTGGACGAATTAAGGACAATGTCGTCACCACTGTGATCGTGTGAAATCCGAGATGCGACCAAGGTGTACAATTGACGAACAAAGTCTTGTACAGTTAAAGGAGAAGCAATGAAATAAAGTTTTTGATGCGGCCAGGAATCGAACCCTGACCTCCATGCTTACTAGGCATACGTCTTACCGTTAGACCACGACATCATTAACAGATAAAGCGCCTCGGAATATTCTAAGTACGACTTCCCTCCACGTCACAAATTTTAATTCAGCTTCTGTCTTGGACATATTCGAGACGAAAAATCGTCTCAGGGTTACTTGAATTATAATTAAATATACATCATCTTAGCAGGAATGTTCCACCATGTTCATTGCCTAGGTGCTATTCAGCTGCATGGAGAGCCTTGGCAGTAGTGGCAATTATCTTTGGAACACAGAAGCTGAATTGAAGTTTGAGCCGTGGAGGGAAGTCCGAGGCGCGTTATCTGTTAGTGATGTTGTGGTCTAACGGAGCCGGGCGCCGCGGCCCAGCGCGCCTGGTCAGGGGGCTAAACGCCCTCTGTAATAAAAGAGCTGAGCCAAAGATTCAACGAACAATCAAGAACGAACCGAAACAACGACCGCAGAGCATAGATCTACTGGAGGGAAAAAAAAAAACAAAAAAAAAAACGGTATGATGTCTGCCTAGTAAGCATTGAGGTCCGAGTTCGATTCCAGGCCGCTTCGCAAATTTTAATTCATTGCTTCACCTTTATCTGTAATGTATTGGACATATTCGAGACGAAAAGCCGCTCAGGGTTACTTAAATTATAAAGTCTTCTACGTTATTTTGATAAATATTATAAAAGGGCGTTCAAAAAGTTTTGTACAGCCGTCTTCAATTTTTTATTTTTTTGCAGCAGGAGAATGTCTTCCTTGTGTACTAGGAACATATAATTTGGTGTTTAAAAGTATTTACTCTTATTTACAGGAAATACATAACGGACAGTGAAGTAGATTTCAGGTTGCGACAACGGTCGGTGATGGAGTTCAAGAACGGCGATTACTCTGCCACAGGGATTCACAGGAAGTTGATCCCTGTTTATGGGAAAGACGCAGTGGATCGCGGCAGTGTCCAGAGATGGTTGAAGACAATCCACGATGCGTTAGACCATCGACGGCAGTGAGTGATGAGAATAAGGGGATCATTGATCAAATGATCCGAAATGACAGATATGTGACGACGAGACAGCTTGCTGAAATGACTCGATAGTCAATGGGTAGTTTGGTATCAGTGGTACAGTCATTAGGGGTTAAGGTGCAGTTTATGCGGCAGCGGCTTGCCGTCGCGTTCACTTGGTTAGGGACGGCAGAGCAACCAATCAGGAGTCGAATTATGCCAGCCAGAAAGATTGCGTGTTTCATGACGAGTAAATTTGGCGTCAATTTCGAAGTTTATTCGAGGATATCGGTCCGGCGTTTGTGTGATTGTAACTGATTTTCCATGTATAAGAGATTTTTAGATAATTGTAGTATTACGGACTTAAGTGACCTATTATTTATACACCACAGCAGTCAATAATAGAGCAGGTATAGCATGTTTTATTTATTTTATGACCAGTACGAAACAGTGATCATTTTAAGTGGAAGTTAGGTATAGGTTAAACAAGAAGTTTTTTCTTAGTATGTGAGGGCGCGTAGCACCCGAATCTCCGGTTCAGAAACACTCAATCGATTTACAGTTGTACGCTCGATATATACATATCATTTCAGTTCGAGCTACCTCGATTGCAAGCGTTCTTGGAAATTATCGCGATTACTTTTACTGACCGGACAAGAGTACATACCGGAACCTGTCAACCATAGAGCAGGTATAGCATGTTTTATTTATTTTATGTTCGAAACAGTGATCAAGTGACATCCATACTGATAGCAACTGTAATTTGTTGATCGTCAAAAACTTTTTTATACACCGCTTCGATTTGTTTACATAGTACAATTGTAACGGTCTTTCTTATTGTCCGCGGCATCGCGACTCCTGATTGGCTGCTCCGCCGTTCCTAACCTAGCGAGCGCGACGGCTAGCCGCTGCCGCATAAACTGCACTTTTAGCGTCACTGGGGCACAGAAAAATCTGTGCAGGTTGGGTGCCTAGATGATTATTGACAGGAGAAATGAAAACGATGACGAAAAATGTGTGCGAGACCTTTACTGAAGAGTGGAAACAGTGTTTTGATGGCGTCATTACCCAGGATGAAACATGGTTGTTTTTGTCCAAATCTGAGAGTAAAACCCAATCCATTGAGTGGCGTAATCCGGGTTCTCTTCAGAAGAAGAAACCAAGACCTTCACGAACAGCATGCCGAAAGGCGATGGCCTCCTTCTTTTGGGATCACCGTGGTGTCATTTTCATTGACGTTTGATTCCATTTTCAGGATGGTGCTCAGCGACCACAAAATGATGAACACACCAGATGTATTGAGCAGCATTGGCCGTTAATGTTTTATTTATAAATAACAGATAGATTTCAATCACATAATGATCATCTTCAGTATATCCTTCAAACAAACATTGTGAATTCACTGAATGTAACTGCAACTCTGTCGAAATAAGTTTCGGCAAACATAAAATCGCATTGCCATAGGTTCAGATGGCACTGAAATTTTTATCTTTGCGGAAACTTATTTCGACAGAGTTGTAGTTATATTCAGTGAATACGCAATGGTTGTTTGAAGGATACACTGAAGATGATCACTTTGTGATTGAAATTGATCTGTTGTTTATAAATAAAACATTAACAGCCAATGCTACTCAATACATCTGGTGTATTTTCATTGACCTTTTGGAACCTGGCTTCACCATCAAAAGGGACCGTTACTGTTTGTCATTGGACAAGCTGCGGCATGCCATCAATGTATTTCTTTAGATTTCAAAATTGTATCACGGAATGTAGGCCCAACTGCATTTTGAAATAAACTTAGACTGTCGTTTTACATTCCTTCCTAAACAAATTTTCATAAATCCTGAAAAGCAAGCATGACACGAAATTTGATGGTCCCTCAAATAATGTGGATTACTACTGCAGTGGCGACGTAGTATGCTAATGATGGAAAAAGTGTTCCTTTACAACGATAAGTAATTTTACAGACTGGATAAGGGTACACGCCAAAAGTATGAAACACAGAGCAGAAACAGCACTAATTTTTTATTTACTGGGAAACACAACACATTCCTCTCCTTTTATGTGGCAGAGTTTTCAGATAGCATTTAACGGTCGTTGCCAATATCAGTACACTAAACTGACACTGTCTTAGAATTGACCTATATATGTCAATTATGTTTCCTGATACAAACTCTTCGTCTTTAATAATATTTATTATTATTATTTCATGCAGATATCGGTCGTATTGCTAATTCTAGTTAATGATTTCAAGAGTTTTTCCTTTTCATTTTGTAATATTTTCGTAATTCTGGTACTATAAGGTACTCCAATATTTTTATATTTTGTAATTTAAGTTTTTCCGCATACAAAGTCCCCACTTTCTCGCGGTAATCCTGTTGGATTTCATGAATATTGTTGAACAGTACCCATATTCAGTCTTTTTAACATCCCGACTTTTTGATAAGCAACTATCTACATATCTTTTGAAAGTATACTTTGGTTTTATAAGTAGTATTACATAATTTTATTTCAGAAATATTTCATTTTCATCTTACTCTCTTTTACTTTCCTTAATTCAATTTCATTTCATTGAAAATTATTTAAGCATTTGCACATTTCGTGAAGGGAAATTGTTTCACATGCCACATTCGATTGTTAGTGTTACATTCGCCAAAGATGTGAAATACATCATACACGTGCTGTCTGTGGATCAAGTATGACGTCATTTTCAGCAGTCCATGCTGCACCCAGTTCATCTGATGTAGCTTCGGATGGTGTATACCTGGCTAGTCTGGATGAAATCCTCGACCAGACGTTTCCGATGAGGTGGGAGATCGGGGTAAAAATGGAGGCCAATTCAACAATGCAATTCCATGGGTGTGATGCAGTGTCCCAATTTTACCCTTCAGTTGGCCGTCGGCAAGCTCCGAAGATAAGGAAGGACAATCGGTTTCAACACTTCATATGCGCCCTGCAACGTCACGATCGATGGAGCCCATGCCCATGTATTGCTGGCTGGTTAGTGTACCGGCATTGCGTGCTATAGTGCTGCGGAAGTGGAATCCAGCGCATCCGAAAGTTTAATCATACAACACCTTTGGTGTGACTGTCCTGACTTTCAATGTTAACGACGACACACGCGCCCATACCCAAGAGAGGACTCCAACCTCCGACGGGAGAGCAGCCGAGCACTCCGCTGCAAGGTGCCTTTGAGCGTATGACCACACCCGCGCGGCGGTTCTGGCTTTTGGAGCCATTATTCTACACTTTGTTTGAGCAGTGTATGAGGAGAGTTCTGACGTCGGCAGTGGGATGAGTAAGACGACAGTGGTAGGAGAGTGCGCTTTTATCATTAGAAATGTGATTTGATTGGCTGTCCTCATGACAAATAAAAACGTATATCCTGAACTTATTTATAGAGAGTGAATCGGCTAACATTGGCACCGCAAATATTGCGGAAACGGAAAATGCGATTTATGAGCGTTTTTCACAGAATGGATTGGTAGTCAGGGGCTCGTATTTTTAGCCAGCAAAGAGATTGTAATATTACTTAAAAAGTGTATTTTTTAGGCAAACATACAGTTTTTTAAAATGCAATAATGGTTGTTTCTATCATGCACTGGAATTTGTGCCACGAACTGTGTACGAATGACATTTTTATCACGTTTAGTTTGGCAGCTACAACCGGTCAAAGTTTCTAGGGTCGAGGCTGCGATAGCGTAGCTCACTGGCCGAGTGGCTAGTTCCTGGGGCACGGCCCACTGTCTCATGACCACCAGCCAGTCAGCTACGCTGTCGTAGCCTCGACCCTAGAAACTTTGAACGGTTGTAGCTGCCAAACTAAACGTGATAAAAATGTCATTCGTACACAGTTCGTGGCACAAATTCCAGTGCATGATAGAAACAACCATTATTCCATTTGAAAAATTGTATGTTTGCACAAAAATACACTTTTTGGGTACTTTTACAATCTGTTTTTTGGCTAATAATACGAGTACTTGACTACCAATCCTTTCTATGAAACCCGCACATCAATTTCATTTTCCGTTTCCGCAATATTTGCGGTGCAAGTGTTAGGTGATTAACCCTGTATGTTATAAAAGATATTTAATTGTTAGGTAAAGCTGTTATAGAAAAAGGCTGTCAATAAAGTCCTACCTTGCGACTCTTTCAGATTTTTTTAAATAAATAAAGCAATAATGAAATTAATGTGAACCTTCTATCCCGCCAGAAGCGCGCATATAAGCTTCTTTCTTCTAGGCGCTGCCATCACTTCAGTCTTGACAGTCACAACTTATGGTCCGTTCCGTGTTATGGACTAAGTTAAATGTTTTTGGCCATTCAGTTAACATCCGAGTAGCGTTCCACAAATGTTTCATACGGCGTTAACAATATGCATTATTTTTACGATCTCGTATGTAGAACTTTTTGTAATACTTCTTTGACTGAGGTGATTGCAAACTGAAGTGAAATACACTCCTGGAAAATGAAAAAAGAACACCATGAATTCGTCGATGCATCAGAGGGAAATTTTATTGACACATCCTTGAGGTCGTGTACAACACACGATCACGCAGGCAGAGCCGTACGCACGTGAGTACAGTCACCAAAGCGTCCGCAGTGTTGGCGTTAGTACAGTGTATACCGTCCTTTTGCAGCAATGCAAGCTGTAATTTTTTCATAAAGACGATCATAGAGGTTCCGAATGTGGTTATGTGGTCTGCCATGCAAATTCCACCTGATGCCTCAGTTGGGCCAGATTTCGTGCCGCTCATGCAGACCGCCCAGCATGACGTTTCATGCGGTTCCAAACACGCTCAACGGGGGAGAGATCTGGGGATCGTGTTGAACAGGGTAGTTGACATACACCTTAAGAATACGGTGGGTGGTACAGGATACAGGTGGATCTGCACTGACCTGTTGGAAAAGCATATGGCCTTGTTGGTGCATGAGTGGTAGCAAGATGGGTTAAATGATGGTTTCAGTGTCCTGTGCACTGCTCAATGTTCTCTACACGATCACTAGAGGAGAATGGCGAGTGTTGAATATCGCTCCACTAACAATGATGCACGATCATGTGTGCCGTTAGAGTGTCCTCCGCTCACGCCCCAACATCGTTGAGCCCGCCTCCAATAGTGTCATGGTAGGCGCTTATGAAGGGACAAATGGAGACGTGTCGTCTTCATTGGGCCAATAATGGTCGTACAGGGGAGAGCGAAAATGTGGAGTGTACGCGACAGAGGCAAACGGGCCGACACCTGGCATCATGGTGTGGGGAGCCATTTCCTAGACTGGCCGTTATCCTCTAGTGTTCGTTGTGTGAAAATTGAACAGTACATGGTATATTGAAATCATCATTCAACCCGTCTTTGCCACCGTTCATGCACCAACAAGGCGATGTGCTTTTCCAACAGGACAATGAACGTCCACACGTATTCCGTACAACCGAATGTGCTCATCTAGCTGTACGTCAACTACCCTGCCCACCATTATCCCCAGATCTGTCCCCCACTGAGCATGTTTGGGGCGGGATGAAACATCATCTTGGCGCGGTCTACGAAATCTGGTCCGACTGAGGCATCAGATGGAAATTGCTTGGCAGGCCATACCGTAAGACTTCATTCGGCACCTATACGATCGTCTTCATGAGAAAGTTGCACCCTGCATTGCTGCAAAAGGAGGGTATACACGATACTAGCGTCGACATTATGCTCGCTCTGGAGACTGTACTGACGTGCGTATGGTTCTGACTGCGTGATCGTGTGTTGTATACATCCTCAAGAATGTGTCAATAAAATTTTTTCTCTGTTGGGTTGACGAATTCATTGTGTTCTTTTTCCATTTTCCAGGAGTGTATCTGAAACGTTCCGTAATTAGACTGAATGACACCTTTGTTGTTGTGTGTTGCATTTATTAAAGTAGGTGACATCCCATTAAAATCAGAGTGAAATTTTCATTTAATTGACTGTACATTCTTATTTCATTACAAAAATCACTATATTTTTTGTTAATGGGCCTTTTTCTGTCTCTCACCTCATTAAGTACTACACTACACATTTCTATGCTTACAATTTGAAAAACTGCAAATAAAATGTAGGAATTGTGTGCGTAAAGCCACATTTTGCAAGGGGTAGGTTGAAAGCACGTGGCACGACGCGGTCGGAAGACCGGTCTTTTTACCCTCGTAGCGTCAACTATCACCAATTTATGTACCTGTTTGTAAAGGTTATGGGACTTAATTGCGGGCTCAGCAGTCCCTAAACTTACAAACTACTTTTGAACTAACTTATACTAAAGGCAGCACAAACATCAATGCCCGATGGGGGGATTCGAACCTCCGACGGGGAACAGCCACGCATATCGGAGCGTAGCGTCTCAATGTGCTTGGCCACTCCGCCGCGGAATAGTGAAATTAATTCACAAACATTTTAGATTAAAAAAACAAATAATTATTTTTGTAGTGTGCTTTACGATTGGTTTTGGTGAAAGATAGGGAAAATTTAAAATACGTATTTTATTAGTAGTTTACTTAACAAAATACCTTCTTACTAGGCATACATCACTTTCATCATTTACTGATCATAAATTTTTAAAAATCGTAGAGTGTGACAATTCTGTTTCTGATAATGCTCTGAGAAACGTTGTTTGGTGATGATGTAAGAAAACTGAAAATGCTTTGTTTTGAGTTTTACGTGCAGTCCAGTGTTCTACTCCACACGCTATTTTCTAGTTTAGTCAATTTTGGGAAATGGGCTCCGGTGCTGAACGTAATTATGACGGCAATTAACTTCGCCTTTTAGCTCTTGTCTTTATCCAGTTCTTTACTTGCAGATACTGCATATAATAGGTACTTATTTTCATTTAATGGGTTTCAAACACTTCACTGCTACATGACATCGAATGATCGCAGTGACGTTTTACCTGCCAGTTGGCTGCGTCGTAATGAGTTTTCAAATAGACCACAGGTATTACGACGGAACATGCAATCTTTGACAGGACGACAGAATGCTCTGTGCACATCAAGGCCATGAAGTCTCCAGAGATAATAACTTTGTACTCTCAGCAGCTAGGGTGTGCGGCGAAATGACGTCTGTTAGATGAATTGCTAGTAAATGTGAATGACAGTGATTGACCATGCGCGACTTCGTCGCCACGTCGTCCGTGCACAAAAAAATATTAAATTTTGTTCAAAACTGTATAAAGAAGGAAGAAGGTTCTTGTACGAAATAGGAATTTGAATTTCAACTGAACTGTCAAGATAAATCAAATTGTGTTTGTCTATTCCTTGTAATTTCTTCTAAATATTTCGCTGAAAGATCTGTGTTCTTTTATAAACCAGTTGTAAAATAAGATAGGCCTATCGATTAACAAACACTAAGACACAGTTTTTACATTATATAAACTGATGACGAGTCCCTAAAACTGTTTAAAGTCTTCAATAAATCCTGTAATAACCTTCAAAAATAAAATTCAGCACAATATTTATAATTTCGGTTGTCTTGATGGCTGAAATGACTCTCTTCAACCCAGTGACACTTGAAGTGAAATTTTCAGTTTTATTTCCCTTCACACAAATCAGTATAATAAAATATATACAGTCTTAGAACACTCTTTTAGTGACTCAAGATAGTAATTGAAATTATTCGTGATATACATGACTAGCAAACTTTTGTAATCATTCCTTTTTTTTCCTTATTTATTCAATTTGATGGTTTGCAAAGGCGTCCAGTAACAAGATCTTCTCTTGCTCCTTAGCTATCGACCCGCCACGTTTGATGGCCAGCTGTATCATCTATGCCACTAACAAAGAAGATGTTCTCGCCGGTTGCACCGTTGTCACTGCGCATGAAACATAAGAAAACTAAACATATTGTTTTAAGAATAATGTAATAAGAATCATTAACATTAAAAATCATTAACAACAACATACATAAACATGAATTTACCTGAAAGACTGAGCTGCTGTAAGGCAGTAGCAGGGATAATATCCCGTCCCACTACAGGACGCAATATACCGCGCTTGAAAACGGAGTCTAAGGGAGCAAACCGGACAGCCTTATCACAACACAAAATTATAGACTTCGTTATAAAGCCCGTTAAAATCAAATATGGTTTTGAAACTACGTACATTTCACTCGTTTTCACTCCCAAACAACTACTACGATGGATTAGCAATGCCACTTGTGGGATACTTTCAGAAACAAGAAGCTACTGTCGGTCTTGAATGTAATCTTGCATCAGAGCTAGGAGAAAGGAAGAACACATTTCAAAGTGAATCTCGGCATGTCACGGCCGCAGGCCAGATCCGTCTACATTTCCCCGGACACTGAGAACAAGAATGTCTCAAGGCTATTCCTTCAAACATTTCGCGGAAGCTAGTGTTCATTTACAAAGGCTCGAGTACAATACTCTATTGAGAAACCTCCATTCTGAACTACTGAAATCAGTGTACACTTTAGAAGCCGTGGCAAGGTTAAACAGATAAAATTTTAGCTTCTCATTCACAGATGAAAGAGACACGCACAAAGGACGGAGAAAGAAGCCAAAGATAATTCACGGCCCGTAAACACCTCCACGATGTGGAAATAAACGTCTCTGAGCGATATTAGACAGTCGGCCTTTGTTCGTTGATGACATTCCAGAGAGGAGGAGCAATAACGAAAGGCTTAAAGATAGAAACTGAATGAGTTTCGGCCCTGAAACTAGGATCGACAAGGTCACTGCAACGCACACACACACACACACCATAACGCTCAGTTGATAGTAGATCAGAATACGTTTTTACGACTGTTCTAAAAGAAAACCAACAAAACACTTTTGATACGCATGTGGTGCCTAACTGAACAGCAGATTAGAGGAAATTAATATAGTTCTGAACACGTGCTCGAGTAGGTGGTCGTGATAATCTATATCTATAAATACGAATGTCTGTTCGTGTACGTTTATCACGTCTGAACCACAAGACATAAAGAGCTAAAAATTTGTACCGTTACTAATGTCTACCCGGGGAAGGCTTTAGGCACCGTTTTATGGCGATCGGATAGCTATTTATTTATATAGGTATACTAATGTGAATGTCTGTTCGGTGTACGCTTATCACGTCCGAACGACAACACGCAGAGACTTAAATATTTGTACAGTTACTAATTTATACCTGAGGAAGGTTGTAGGCACGGTTTTATATCGATCTGACAGATATTTAGTAATTTGAAGAATATAACGCGAAATGCGGAACACTAATTACTCTTTGAAAAATATATTTACTCTTTGAAAATTGTTTTATTGGTTGCATTGTTGCTTGAGGGTTGATAATGATAAAAGCGTGGAGTATATTGGGATGGAAAGTTATCGTTGTATATAAAATTGTACGTGTGTGTGTTAATATTTCTCTCTGTAGCAAAACCTGCGGAACGCAAACGAATGGTCTGTGTGTAATTGTTGACCGAAGTGTCCCGTTGTACACCACAGCAGTTCCATGCCGATAGCTATAAGGGGGTGGAATGTATGGTGGTTGAAAATTATCAAATTATAAAAAAATTCGGACTGAAGGCCAGCGATGATATTTGCGACTCTATAGCAAGGAGGTTACATACAGCGGAACGTGATGCCACAGACAATATCTTTGGTCTATGCGTGCTACAATGTCTTCAGTTCTTTCTATGTAAGGATAAGCATACGAATAAGGAAATATAAGAATAAATAAATAAAGTAGTATAAAAGAAATTTCTTTCAATATATCTCTTTAAAAAATCGATTTGACGTTTCGCGCATTACATCAAGTGATCGATCTGTGATATTATCAGAATCATTATCATTGAATTTCGTGATTAGATTCTTCGAAACGAGTGCATTTTTAGGTGTGATCTGATCTATACTTACTTTCCTGATAAACGGTAAGTGTATAGACTTCTGCAATCTGATGGGAATAGTTTTCATTTGTTTCTAAACAAGGTATTGTATTTCATTTCATCGTTCAAAACCAGTGTCATTTCACACTACTGAAAAATAGCTTATCTATCATAATCAACCAACACGCGAGCGGAGCCGCTGGTTTAAGCTTGTAAATAAATAATTAAAAAAAAATCAACTATCATCACATATTCGGGGTTATCAGAGGTATTGAGCGTCTATCGTATAGTGTCATTAAACAAAGGATGGTCACCGGTCTCCACGGAAGGATTACAGTTACAATCCAGATACGACATCCAGACTGCCATGCGCAACAGTTAAATATATGTCAGTTGCCACCAACAAACTAATTTAAGACAGGTGAACAGGTGAGGCATAGCAGCTTTGACATAATTGTAAAACGACATATTGACCATAGCTGTTTATTTTTTCTCAATGCCACCGGTTTCGGTCAGTTCACCATTTTTACAATTTACTTATGTTACTATTTTGAATTTTTGTGTTACGACATGTTAAGCTATTAGCTAATCTCTGCTAATGCTTGATAATGTTTAACTGACCGAAACCGGTAGCAGTGAGAAAAAAATAAACAGCTATGATCAATATGTCGTTTTGCAATAATTTAAGACACTATAAAACTTCATTGAACGATTGTGAACCACGCGAAGAAAAACGACCAGGATGGCATCGGCTTTCTTTAGAGTGATTTACACGCAATGCAGTATTAGTGTCGAAATCTCACCGGATCATTGATTTTCCAGGCTCCGTTTTAACTTAACATTTAACTCTCAACAGTGTGAGGAGTCACCAGAAAGTACAAGTTGTTCGGATTCCACGTTAAGGTCCCCTTTCCCCGGTTGGATGCCTGGGGTAAGTAAAGGACGTGAAAGTTTTCTAAGTGGTGTCCAGTTGAAAGAGCCACACGAAATTATTACGAGGTATGTCCACAAAGTAAATTCCGTTTGGTTTTATAAAACGAACATGTACAGATACAGAAAAAAATATTTTTTGTACAAAGATCTACAACTTTTAAGTTACCTTTCTGCATAGATTGCTAAATTTTTTACGCACTTATCATAGGGTGGCACAAGTTTTTGTACGCCTTCTTCATAGAAGGTTGCTGCCTGTGTATTCAACCGTGTGGTAACATGTTCTTGCAGCTCGTCATCATCATTGAAGTGTTGACCAGCAAGGACGGATTTTAGATGTAAGAAGAGATGAAAGTCGCTAGGAGGGAGGTCCGGGCTGTACGGAGGATGATGAAACAAAACAAAACAAATTGCGTGGCGCAATTTCTTAATAGTCCCGCAGTAACCATGTGCATTGATTGTTTGGCGTCGTGGTAACAAATCAATCAGAAAAATGCCTTTTCTGTCCCAAAAAAAGAGTGCACATGACTTTTCGAGGTGTCAATATTTGCTTAGGCTTAATCTTCGTTGGGAATGAAGTGCGCCTCCATTCATTGATTGCCATTATGTTTCAGAGGTGTCGTACGATTCCCATCTTTCATTCCCCATGACTATCCGAGACAGAAAACCATCGCCTTCTTCATTGTAGCGTGTCAAAACTGTGCTGCCCAACCGTTGTTCTTTGTGTTGTTCGGTAAGAATTTTGGGTAAGCAAAGTGAGCAAAGTTTTCGAAATTTCAGTTTTTCAGTAATAATTTCATGAATTAGTGATCCTAAGATTAGCGGTACTTCCATAGGAGGGCACTAAGTGTAAACTTACGGTTGTGCTTAATCTTCTCTCCAATTGCGTGAACCAGAGACTGGTGTCCAGTTCGTTCTTCGTCGTGTACTTTATCACGTCCTTCATTGAACAGTCTGACCGATCATCTGACCATTGTATCACTCATAGCATTTTCTCCGTGAACCTCGCAAGTTTGCCGATGAATATCCTTTGCTTTAACTTTTTTTGCATATACATAAGATATCACAGATCTGATTTCACACGCGGCAGCATTTTCAATTATAGCTGACATTATGAAGATGCACTAAAAAGCACACGTTGGCATTAGCGATCTGAAAATAGTGTACATGTCTTCTCCTTGAGTTAAAGTAACTACCGCACGTGCTCTGAACTGCAATCGAAGCGTTGCCGCGAATACAAATACAGGGTGTACGAAAAATCTTTCCCTGATAACATAAATTGATAACTCAGACTAGAAGTAAGATACAAATATGAAACTGGTGTCTAATTGTTTACAAACTATCAAAGCTTTTTCACACATCAGTACACTTCCACATGAGAACCCTTAGTAGCACGTAGCACATCTAGCCGATATTCAATTTCCGTCCACACATTAGCCAACATCACTGGAGGAATCGATTCAACGACTGTGGTTATCCGTTGCCGCAGAGTTTCAAGATCTGGTACACGTGTTCGGTAGACCTCGTCCTTGACATAACCGCATAAAAATAAGTCTAATGGGGCTATGTGAGGAGAGCGTGGAGACCAAACCGTTGGCCCATCATGACCAATCCATCGTCCAGGAAAGGACATATCGAGATAGGTAGGGACGTCCAAACCCCAATGAGGCGGTGCACCGTCTTGATGAAACAAGACATCGGGGTGATACTGAAGCAGCTGAGGAACAGCATACAGCTGCAGCACGAACAGATACACTGCAGATGTGATACTAGCCTCGGCGAAGGAGAATGGCCTGATATTCGATAGTGCAATAGCGCGCACCAAACATTCACCATTGGACTGCCCTGGTGCACTCCATGACCTCGCCATGGGGTTGTGAATCCCAAATGCGCACATTATGGCGATTCGCTACTCCAGAGACAAAAAAGGTCGTTTCGTCGGAAAAGGCAATTCGTCTTAGATAACCATCATCGTTCTCAATACGTGATAGCATTTCGACCGCAAAGTCATATCGATGTGTACTGTCATTGGCCAACAAGGCCTGAACGATTTGCACTTTGTATGCACAAAACAATAAACGTTTGTGTAAAATATCATGGAGAAGGCGTTTTGGCATCTGTAATTCACTTGAGGCCCTGCGCACCGATTTCTTCGGACTTAGCAGAAAAGACTGCCTCACAGCTTCCACCCTGTCTGCTGAGGTTTTTGGGCGACCAGACCTCGGAATGTCAGCAACCGATCCTGTGTTTTTGAACGTCTCTTACCAGGCTTTAATGGTCTTGACATCAGGTGGGTTCCTTCCAAACGTTGTCTGGAAGTGTCTCTGCACGTTGGTCGATAATCGTGTCTCATGGTACCACAGTATACACTGTGCCTCCTCCTGGTTGGTTAACATGGCTTCTTGGGCACTGCACCTCATCCACTACTTACGTACTGCGAACCTAAAACAGAAAAAAAACTTTGTAAACAATTCGAACACAAGTTACATATTTGTATCTTACTTCTAGCCTGAGTTATCAATTAATGTAATCAGGGAAAGACTTTTCGGACACCCTGTAGAAACGGAACTTACTTCGTGGACGACCGTAGTACATTAGCATTAGCGTAATCAGATAACACTCCCATAACAAACAGAAAAATAAAAACAAAATTTTGAAATTCTGAAGGTTCTGTTTCTTTTGCAATCTGAGTGTTAAGCATTTTCGTTTTATGGTCAGCTCTTCTTTACCTACTCAGATCTTCCGACTATCCAATTATCATTTCATATGAAATATGTCAATATCTCGGCTGGCTCAGGGCCTCGAATTAAATTCAACGGGACTGGATCAGAATTCGATCGCGGATTTCCCGTTCTCGGTAAGCGGTCGCTTGAGCCGTTAGCCCTGGACACGAGTCTCGTCCTCCCCAAATTCTCAACTTAACTCACGCTACTATTATAATGCCCCCTGTACACTACTGTTGTAGTGCGAGACCATTATTCCACTTAGATAGATATGTTTCGTTCCTCCTTAGTATAACTAATATTATTTACAGCCTTACACAGCCATATCTCCGTTTCACCATATCCTTATGGATGCCATACTGAAAGTGTGATTTAATCTAGCAATTTGTTTAGGCACAATAGGCAACTAGTTTCTTTCTTGATTTAGATACGCTTTTCTTTTATTTTTTCTACTATTAACTAGTTTTCTACCTTCCACACGTTCAATAATAACCCATCCTATGGGATATCCCAGCAAATAATGCCCTACGAATTTTATATGTTATAGCTAGACTATGTGAGCCTAAACTCTATGCTGATTTTCAAGGAAAGTTTCTATTTATTTAGTTTTATTTGTTGCAAATTTTAATCGGCGTTTAGAGTGACCTATATCAAAGTATGTACCCATGAAGCTACCTCAAACCATATAACTTAAGGCACTTTGTGTCACGAAGATGAAGGTGAAGCGTGTAGGGTGTCCATTTCATTTTTATTTAAAAGGTGGACATTTAAAAAAATAGGGAAAAACCTGAGACAATTAAGGAAAAAAAAGGGACACAATTTGTTCTGACAAAATTTAATAGACACTGAAGTTCACCGTTTCATAGTAGACGCAAATGATCTCAAATTAATGTTTACAAATGTTCAAATGTTTGTAGAGCTTAAGGGACTTAACTACGGGGTCATCAGTCCATAAACTTACAAACTACTTATGAACTACCTTATTCTAAAGACGGCACAAACATCCATGCCCGATGGAGGATTCGAACCATCGACAGGGAACGGGCTCGCGCATCGTAGCATAGCGCATCAATGCGCTCGGCCGCTCCACCGCGGCCAAATGAATGTTTACATTTAATCTGCTGCACTGTTAGCGTAATTTTCACTTTTGTGTATTTTATCAAGAAGTGCATTTTCTTTTGACATCATGAAAGGAAGCACATGATAAACCATTAAAGTGTGTTTTGATAATAAGTAAGGCCTTCACTCTTTCAACATTCAGTCTGTTTTCCCCCCCTTCATCTGACCACACAGAGTTCACCATGAAAATCACGCGCTTCACGGCATCTACATCTACATCTACATGGGATACTCTGAAAATCACATTTAATTGCCTGGCAAAGGGTTCATCGAACCACAATTATACTATTTATCTCCCATTCCATTCTCGAATAGCGCGCGGAAAGAAAGAACATCTGAATCTCTCTGTTCGAGCTCTGATTTCTCGTATTTTATTCTGATGATCATTTCTACCTATGTAAGTGGGAGTCAACAAAATATTTTTGCATTCGGAGGAGAATGTTGGCGATCGGAGTTTCGCAAGTAGCCCACGCCGCAGCGATAAGCGCCGTTGTTGTAATGATTCCCATCCCAGATCCTGTATCATTTCCGTAACGCTGTCTCCCCTGTATCGCGACAATACGAAACGAGCTGCCCTTTTTTGGACTCTTTCGATGTCCTCCGTCAAACCCACCTGATAAGGATCGCACACTGGGCTGCAATACTCCAAAAATGGACGGACAAGCGTAGTGTATGCAGTTTATTTAGTAGTTCTGTTGCATCTTTTAAGGGTTCTGCCAATAAAACGCAGTCTCTGGTTCGCCTTTCCCACGATATTATCTACGTGTTCTTTCCAGTTTAGGTCTGAAATAATAGTAATTCCTAGGTATTTTGTGGAGTTTACGGCTTTCACATTTGATTGATTTATCTTGTAAACAAAGTTTAACGGATTTCTTTTCGTACTCATGTGGACGACTTCACACTTCTCATTATTTGAGAGTCAATTGCCAATTTTTACACCATACTGATATCTTATTCAGATCGTTCTGCAGTTGGTTTTGATCTTCAGATGATTTTACTAGACGGTAAATGACGGCGTCATCTGCAAACAACCTAAGAGAGCTACTTAGATTTTCCCCTAAATCGTTTATGTAAATAAGGAATAGCAGAGGACCAATAACACTACCCTGTGGAACGCCCGATATCACCTCTGTTTTAGTCGATGCCTTACCATCGATTACTACTAACTGTGTCCTCTCTGACGAGAAATCCCCTATCCAATCGCAAATTTGGGGCGATATACGATAAATACGCAATTTGATTAAATGCCTTTTGTGAGGTACGGTGTCAAAAGCTTTCTGGAAATCGAGAAATACGGATTCTATTTGCGAACCTTTGTCGATAGCACCCATCACTTCGTGTGAATAAAGAGCTAGTTGCGTTTCGCATGAACGATATTTTCTAAATCCGTGTTGACCTTGGGTCAATAGATCGTTCTGTTCAAGATAATTCATAATATTTGAATACAGGATATGTTCCAAAACCCTGCTGCAAATTAACGTTAATGAAATAGGCCTGTAGTTTAGTGGGTTACTCCTACCACCTTTCTTGAATATAGGTGTGACCTGTGCAAGTTTCCAATATTTTAGTACAGATCCTTCTTTGAAAGAGCGGTTGTATATGGCTGTTAAGTAAGGAGCTATCGCTTCAGCATAATCAGATAGAAATCTAATGGGTATACAGTCCGGACCAGAAGACTTGTTCTTATTAAGTGATTTTAGTTGCTGCACTACTCCGATGATATCTACTTCTACCTTACTCACTACGGCATCTGTTCGTAATTCGAAATGTGGAATGTTGGTTTCGTCTTCTTTGGCGAATGAGTTTCTAAAAGCTAAGTTTAGTAACTTTGCTTTAGTAGCGCTGTCATCGGCAGGATCGCCATTACTATCACGTAGTGAAGGTATTGTTTGTGATTTGCCCCGAGTATATTTTGACACAGGAACTACCAGACAAAACTTCACCAAATTTATCATGTTTTTCAAACTGATGTTATAACTATTGAAAAGGTAAAAATTTTACACCACATTGCACTAACACTTTCATTGTCTACTATTTTACTTTTCATGAAGTTCTGCACAGGTTAAAATTCATCTAACAGTTCATCTTCATCAACAGAAAAATGTGGTACAATACTTTTAACGAAATCACAGAAAGTTTGAACATCCTTCCTTTCAAAGACCACCCACGTAAATGTTTTAAAAGGTTTAATAAATGATAACACCATTCATTAATATAGTCAGTGAAGAGTCGTAGAAGGTGTCAGCATAATTATGAAATTTTCTACAGTAATTTCACCTCCTTCTTCCAGCTTTTACAATTGCTCTCGTTCAAAGGATGTGAGAAATTTTCAGACTTTGTACAATGTAATTTATCTAATAATTTGCTTAATGCTTGATTCACTTCCACTACATTGATTTCTTGTTCTCAATACATTTAATTGTTACGGATTTAGGCTTTAACCGGCTAACAAGAGAGTGTAGAAGAACAATAGACAGAGGATTTTCAAAGACTTATTTAAGGATAACAGAACATTTATCAAGGGAAATAAAATAGGCCTTAAAAGCAGGAAATATCTCTATAATTCCTTCCAATGCTGGTAGCAGAGATAGCCTTCTTGTCTTGCTGTGAACGAGTACAGTTTTGTATTCAGTTTCAGTGAACTCGCAGAATTATTTGAGAGACTCCACCCTTACTGTATACATGTGGAAATACTGGTAGATTTTGTTTGCAATTAATTGGCAATCAATTGGTAAATTTGTAAGGAATAATGCACCACATGTGCTGGGCACCCAACACATATAATATTATTCACTGTCTCCTGTTGCAGTTTATAAAACAAACTGTTCTTACCTTTCCTCTGTTTACCACCAAAATTGGTGCTGTCTGTAGACATTTGCAATGACCTCTTCTTCAAGTTCATTCTTTTTTAAAGCCTCCAGCACACAATTCTGATGTTTCTCCAGTTAAATTAACCAATTAAAGCACTTTCACCATGATGCCATTCTCAGAGTGAAAGTACCTGAGAAGGAGAGGAACCAACTTCCAATCCAGATTGTTAGATGAATCAATCATTACAGAAATGGATTTAGCACTTCCCAGTTCAATTAAGACCTTCTCAACTGCATAAGGTGCAATAACGTTTGACATGATTGTATTACATTTTTATATCGACATATGAATTTCGGATTGTAAAGTTTTTTAATAATTGATGTAGTACAATTAATTGACTTAAAGCTGTGGTTATGCGTTTCACTGTGATACGCAAACGTATCTTCCTGTACTGTCAGCTGCCGATCCATTTCCGTTATAGTTTTTAAGTTTGCGAAATAATCACGCTTTTGTTTGCACGTTCGTTGGAACACTCATGCGATGGCTTTTCTTCTTAATGTGATTTACAATGTCAGGCCTTCCATAATGTGCAATAGCAAGTTTTGATTTGCACAATGTACACTCTACCGTTCCTACGCTACCAGTCATAAAAGTCACTGTTTATATTGCTGTTAAAATTACACTTTTGTTTTGGCATTATGAAACAATGACTGCAAAGAGTAACAACTTCCACGTATCCACTACGTCTTCAGACTGCTTACCACAACTATTCGAAAGTGAAACGTAACATAAATCGATATTGTTCATACGAAGTAAGTCGATACTCGAAGCAGTGACTGATGGGAGCGACCTTAAATGTGAAATTTAAACACTTTGAGAAATTCCTTTACGATTGTTTACATCCGCTACCGCGCTGAGTGTCAGCTGAGGTTGCACTGACAGTAGTGTTGAAACAAGTCCACTGAATATGTGGTCGTGTTCCATTTTGATTCTTATTCTTATTATTATTATTATTGAACGTGCTCCATATTTATATGAGTTTCCACCCATGTGATTGAACTTGTGTGCTCATGTGAATGTGGAAGGTTGCTCTTAATATTGACTGACTGCCGCGCAATGGCTTACAATCCCCGCCTCGCGTTTCAGGGCCTCGTTTACTTCAGTTAACAACGCATGGTTTCGTTTGTCGTCTGCACTGGCGTCTGATGTCTGGCCAGAGACAAACTTACTTGGCAAGATGGCGAGGTGCCCGTGTTCTTAGTGTCGTACCAACCTAATCTTGGATGAAAGACGTAACAGGAGACCTCTCTGGGAGCGCCAGTTGTAGAGGGAATTGTCTTCGCCAGGTAGCGAGGGTTGGTGAACAGTAGCCTCCGAACGCAGTCTGCGTCGTTTTCAGTGCGCTCTATATCCGATGTGTGGCGTGGGAAGGTTTTTCCCATGGCCTGAGAGCCACTCTCTTTACTCTTGCTGCAGCCGTGGCAGTAAATACTTCGTCGAATCATGCCGAGGGGAAGGCATGCTGTTAGAACCTTGCTTTCTTTGTTATCAGGCAGTCTTGGTTATTCAGTGATAGTTTTCTTGGGTAATTCTGTCACTTTGTGATGCGAAGTTTTTCTTAATTTACAGAACTGGAGTAACACAGTATGAATTTAGTATTGGCATTTTCATTCCAGTGATAATTTTCTGTTCGGATTTTCTCAAGTTAGAATACACGTGTGTGACCTACAGCCTTTGTGTAAACTTAGTATGTTTCAATTTCCTTGTTGTTATTAACTAACATTTACACACCACGTCTGTACCCACGAGTATGCTAAATATTTTCTCAGATTTTCTAGTTTGATTACGTCTTTCCTCTGTTGTATAACTGATTGCACCACATGCTGTTGTAATGGTCATTACTTCGGCCTTCAGCCATACTTTCATTAATACTAGCCTTCTTCTACATGAATTCCTTCGTGTGCTTTACTTGCTTATTCTAAATTCAGTTTGTAAATTCTATGAAATTCGGCGTGGTAGCACGCCACGTGGTACTTAAGAATAGTGATCTGCTGCCTCCCCGAACATAAGTTCGTTTAGTGTATAGTGTTCTTACTCTTGTGATCAAAACACCCACCATCTCATCAAAACGCTGCTGACGCTTCGTTTCGTCGCTGCTCTCAAATGTTGCCATATTGTAATGTTCAGCAAGCATTATTCGTGTGTCTGTGAATGAATGTGCTTTCACCTACCCATTGTGTATTTGGAAATTTCCTCTCACGCTACCTCCATATTCACAAAGGGCAGAAGCCATTTTTATTATGGGCAGTAATTTTATGTTTTAATTCACTTTTGTACAAAGTGAGTGCTTAATTGGTCTCCCCACATTTATTTGCTTGTTCATTTTACTGAACAGGTCATGATTTTAAAGTATCAAACCTCTGCTTTATGATTTCACGCTCCCCATCCCATGTTTAATAATCTATTCATTTATTTGTTACCATTAATTTTGTGTTTGTTAAAACGTTGGCTGCTCCCTTAAGGAGTGAGTAGTTAGATAAATTTCCGTTGCGCATGTATTGCGGCCACTCATAAAGTAATTTAGAGCAGCAGTGAGCGTTTAAACATATGCAGATCTCAACTGCCCGAGAACTTGCTTAGAAAACATAACAAGCTACTTTCAGTATCAACAGTGCTTTGCTTGTTGTATTGTCCTCCTTGAATTCTTTCTAGGTAACTAGTAAATAGAGTGCTAAATGTCGTCATACCTTACATTAATTATGGAACGTAACAAAAAATAAACCAAGTTCCATAACAGTTTGTACAGGCAGCGCTTTTTAGCGTATATATTTGCGCAATTAAATGAACATTAAACATATGATAGCATAAAATACTTTAATCAGCTGGACCTAGTATAAAAAAAAGAGAGAGAGAGACAAAGTGATATTTGAGCGTCCCCACAAAACTATCGGAACAGTGGGAAATTGTGGAAAAAAACGCGATGAATGGACACTCTATACAGTGTCACCTTGTCTTTCCCAGTTGCGTATAGTTGTTGACCGGAAAAACGACAGCCGTTAAGTTTAAAAATGTTCAAATGATTGTTAAGCTTATGGGACTTAACTACGGGGTCATCAGTCCCTAAACTTACAAACTACTTATGAACTACTTACGAACTAGGACGGCACAAATATCCATGCCCGAGGGGGGATTCGAACCCCCGACCGTAGTGGCCGTGCAGACCGTGACTGAAGCGCCTCAGTCCCCACGGCCACCGCGGCCGGCAGCCGTTATGTCACAGTGTGGGATGAAACCTGTAAAATGTTTCCTCGTGTTCTTTTCGCGAACTACAAGTAGACGGAAGCTATATATTGGATGAATCATCCATAAACGTATGCTCTCGGAACTTTGATAGTCGACCATACCGTAACAAAGAACGCCTCTCTTGTAGCGTCTGCAACTGAACTTGGCTGATCATCTATGTGAAGCTAAATAAACGAGTAACGAAGCTTGCTACACTTCTTCGATGCTTGTCTAACTCTTCGAGTGTTCCCACGAAGTAACATTCAGGTATTGGTGGGACAAGCGCATTGTAAGCCAGTCCCTTGTTCTAAATTTCCTTTGTGGTCTTTTAATGAATCTCAGTCTTGCATCAGACAAAATAACGATCCAAAAATCAACTTCAGATCAATCCGTGTGGATGCTTCCTGTGATATTTCCACAATTACGATTCACGTAATAAAGGCTCTCTATGTATTTTGAATACGTTTCAATTTTTTTAAATACAGAATGTCACTTGTAACTCGGCGCACCACGTGTCGACACGCCACAGACTCTCCTACAATTCCCTACAATTTTCCTACGTTGCGTCTTTTAGATACTACACTACAACTTCATCCGCGAAAAGCCTCATGGGACGGCCCTCTTTATCTGATAAGTCCAGTTTTATTCTCTTGAGGTACTCCAGAAATGAGAAGAACTAACCAGTGAGAGTAACATGCTTTATATTCACAAGAAACTTCAATCTAGTCATAAAACACGTCTGATATACCGTAGTATTTTTTTCAATAGGCGACAATGCGGAATCGTTTCGAACGTCTTCCTAAATTCAAAGAATACGGAACAACCTATGAATCTGAATCTGCTGGTTTCTGAGTCTCGTGAATGAATAAAGCAAGTTGGATTTCAAGTGTTCATTGATTTTAGTATCCACGTTGATACCCACAGAGGAGATTTACATTCTCCAGAAATGTCATAATATTGGAACATAAACCATGATGCAAAAGAGATATAGGCCTACAGTTTTGCGCAATCTGATCGTTCCTGCAAACGGGCATCAATTGCAACTATGAGGTTGTGTGAAAGATAACAGGTGAGATCTGGCAGGAATAACAGTAACCAGCCGCTGAAACATCAGACATTAGTGTATCTTGACTTAAACTGATACCTATTTTAATATTACCCTATAGCAAGAGCCCCATAAATAACACATTTTAAACTCATCTGAAATATTAAATAAGATAAAATGTAATTAGGATAAATATTCAATTCATTTTTTCCTCCTTGGAATCGATAGGCTAAGTAAAAGAAATGTCCAAATGTCTGTAAATCTATCGGACCAAACTGCGTCGTCATCAGTCCGTAGCTTACAAACTACTTAAACCTAGGTAAACTAATGTAAGGACAAACACACACACCCATGCCCCAGGGAGGACTCGAACCTCCACAGCGAGCAACCGCGCGCTCCGCAGCGAGACGCTTTAGATCGCTCGGCTACTCCACCGCGGCTAATATCAGTGTAACTAATTAAAATCTCTGACTATTACTATAAAAGTAATAATCCCATTGTACTCGCTCTCTGTTCTGATTGTTCTGTTGTCTGAATTGTACTGATAAGATCTGCCTATTATCAAACCGCTAAAGTATGCTGAAACGAACATTATTAACTATTGATTATTGTTCTTAACTGATCGTACAAAATCTTCACATATAAAATGGATACTCTGGTATGCAGTATATGCTTTCTGTTCAAATTAATAAATCCCCTTATTTAAAGTTAACTTCAGTCAGTTGTTCAGTTATTTAATTATTTTTCCAGTACCGCCATGTGGTGATCATGCTGTTTTCAGGTATAACTAACTATTACGACTTTGGATGGTTCGGTAATTAAACATGTTAAACTTACGTATCTCGTGTAGCTTGCCATAGTGTCTTTGACTGTAATTAACCATTTTGCAATATTTATTGGCTTGGAATCTGCAATTACTTATATGTAATAAACAGTTCGAAGTCTGATTAGCCATTAATCAATTATTAATTTTCATTCATTAAATTACCTTCATTCAAAATTATGCTACACGGGGACTGAATCTTAATATTCGGAACCTCCATCCAATGTCGGCGGATAGTTACGCGGATTACAACCAATCTCAGTACTGCTTATCAACGAGATCAACTACACCGCTGTTTAAGGTAGCTATTCGTCGAATTCTGTTGGTTGCTTGCTCTGCAAGATATTTTAAACTATTAAATGTTTGGCCATTTAACTTCATTTAATTTTTTTATATTAACAGTTCGTCTAAATTGAAGACTTAGTCACTGATTATTAGTTTAAAATAGTTCAACAACTTCTGTACAGCCAATTTTTCAAACCTAAATAGTCAGTCAAGCAATTACACTACCGAATTTGGCGAATACCCTGACAGGACCTAGCTCATTATTACGGTAAATTTTTTTACGTGAAATAATGATCTATAATTATGAAATATTAATATTATTCATTCATCATTATTATTATACTAATATGTACTCTAATTATTTCATGTAAAACCACCACCGACTCTGACGAGCATATTGTTGATATAATACTAAGACTTGCTACTCTGGAACGTAAAATTTTACAGTCTGGTCCGAATGTAATATTTCAACACGGGCATCGCTGAAGGAAACAACGAAAATCAAGGTAAGAACACGCAGGCGCCGCTTATCCTATATTTTCTCTTTCTTTGAAATTTACCGTGTTTTTCAAAATTTTAAATATTTTTTCATTATTAATCACCGGCAACAATAGGTTTTCATTCATTGCACAAGATGGCTGACGTGCCAGGCATATAGTTCGATCTTCTTTTTCTTACAATAGCAGTGCTTGCAGTGTGCCGTTCCGTGTCAATATCTTTGAATTGTGATAAATATTTTTCTCATTACGTGTCGTGTTACTAGTTGCATTTCTGTTACGAATTCAGTGATATGGTCAAAATAAGACGTACTGTAGCTAACATGGAGAACACACAGAATGTAGATGCAGTAGAAGAATTGAATCAGGGAGCGGTAAGCAGTGCGCCGGAATCCTGTGTTGAAAATATTTCGCCTGCTGCTGACGTAATTGGTACGTCGGTAGCAGACGAAAATACATCTTCTGTAGATGTGCGTACTGTTTCCGATCCTACTGATTCGTGGTTTACACGTTTTGAAGCTATTTTTTTAAAATTTAACTTTGCAAATGACTGAAATGAGTCAACAGATAGATAGTAGATTTGAAAACCACTATAAACAAAATAAACAAGAATTAACAAACTTGCACCAGTTACAAAAACAGGAAATACATAGTCAATTAGGTAATTTGTAACAGGCACAAAAGCAAGAACTAGATAGTCAATTACCTAACCTGCAACAAGCGCAAAAACAGGAAATTAATAGTCAATTAGTTAACCTGCAACAAGCTCAACAACATGAAATAGATAGTCTCAGAGAAACAAAAATAAAGCAATTTAAGGCTCAGTAACAAAGTATGTTACGATTAGAAGTTCAGCAACGTGAGCTCGCTGAGCAAGTAATGACAAGTGAGAAAATTGAAAATCGTTTTAAACAATTAGAAAGCGCTCAGCAGAGTTTACCACCTTAGTTTCGGACGAAGTTAATAAACAGTTACATACACAGATGTCTAACATGGAAAAGCAATTACATAATAAGTGTGCAATTGTGGAAGAAAAAGTAGGCAATAATCTCTTAGCTACTGTGGAGGAAAAGGTATCTACAGTAGCTGAGCAATAAGAAAATGTTACTCAAAACACACGTAACTTGCCTTCTGCTATAGAAACCTTGACACAAGCGTTAAAAATTGGACATGAAACCTTAAAGACAAGTTACTAACATAACTACTCAAGCCAATGCTATTGTGATAGAAAATGAACAAGGTGTTCAAGCTTTTCTTGAACAAACTGAAGTGCAACTTAATGATAAGTTAACACATGATTTAGAACAAATAATGAAAAGTGTAGCTACCAAAGTGTATGAAGATTATAGTGTAACAGTAAGTCATTGCAAAATAAATTGTCTAGTGTCAAGGCATCTTTGCAGAAGGACAAGATACCACGTAATAATCAACAAAACGTATCTGCTAACGAATCAGCACACGATTCACTTAATTTTACAAGAAATGCTGCTGCGTCTACTTCACAGTTATTGTCTTGAGAGAAGAGACAGTAAGCTACTGACCACTGCTGCCAGTGAAGGTATCGTGTTGGCGTTTCACATCCTCCTCCCTTCTTTAAATACGTAAAGGGATTAAAATAAAACTTGCGATTAAACTTTGTTGTTATATTACAATTAACATCTGTTTTTAAATACACGCAAATAACAAATTACAAGACTTACCCTCGGCTTAACATATTCTTATTTGTGAAATCTTTTTCCACAAAATGGTCTCTACATACTACGTAGCTTTCATTCAAATGCTCGGGACTGTTCTTTTTCAAAATTTTATCTATGTCAGCTCTTCGACTAAGAATAACCCACTGGCTGCATCTATAAAGAAATTATAATAAAAAGAAGGTAAATCAGAGCGTAAAAGCAAATGATCTGAGTAGGCCTAATAGTTGCCTGCTTAATCTACCATAATTACATCTCTTTATTTTTTGGAAATCTGAAGAATCATTTGCTGTTTATAGTTATAACAGCCGTTTATAGAACATATACTTCCTCTTCCAACTATTTCCTAGTACTATCAACTAAGACGACGACCAAGAAAAGTCTTCCGTGTGTAACTATGTAAAGTGGCTGTTCATGCCTTGTGTTAGTTGACAACTCGAGCCGCTAGGAGGTGTTCGGATGCGCTGTCGCCTGTTTCCGCTATTATCTTTATGTTGTAATACCTGCTCGCTACACTATCTGAACCCAACTGATTGTGTAGTTCGTTTGGTAGAGTAGACACGTCAACAATAAGTTCGTCTGTAGCAACTTTTTATTATTACCAGTGTCTAGGATGCATTCATGTTTGTCCACACTCCGTAAAACCGACAGAAAGACATCGAACATTCTAGTTCATTAGTACTTCAGATCATAGACATATCAACAGATCCCTTAGTAATTTGGTTCACCTATATGTATTTATCTCTCTATGCGTGAAAGTTAATCTCTTGAAATACTGCTGAGATTTTCAAACGGTGGAAAGTTACACACACACACACACACACACACACACAAAATGTCGGAACTATTTTCAGTATGTATGTTAACGCATTTCTGAGAAACAACGATACACATTTATATGCATTTTTTGCTAATAGACTGATCTGTATGTGCATATAATTTTCTACCGCTATGCCAGAGAAGTCGTATGGCTCGAGATACTTTGCGCTACCATAGCGAAACTGGCATGGATAGCTAGTCAAATTAACTAATCTAATATCTACAGTTCTATCACACTGTGACTAGGATTATATATACGTATGACGTCATTCATATTTGAACGTTGCTACTTCGTCTTTTTCTCGGTTTACCAAGGAAGACGATGTAAATATTTTTGAATTCGAACCAAGCACAGCTGTGCATTAATAACATAGAATCAGATATCCCAGGTGTAGCACAATAACTCACATCACTTAACAGAGGCAAGTCTTCTGCCAAAGATTGTATACCAACTTGCTTTCTTTTAGAGTATGACGATGTGAAACTTCAATACTTAACAATCATTTGCAAGACCTCACGCTCCGAAAAATCCGTGACTATAGACTGGTAAGTTGCATAAGTCATAACAATACTCAAGAAATGAAACAAGAGTAATTCACTGGATTATAGACCTACATCACTGAACATTGAACATTATGAATCACCTAGAAGATCAAGATGTATTGATACATAGCCAAAATGGGTTCAGAAATAATGTTCCTGTTGCGACACAACTAACTTTTTATTCTTATGAGGTGATGAGAGTATCGACAAGGATCTTAAATTTATTCCAATATTTGTAGATTTCCAACAGGCATTTGACAGCAAATGTCAGACGCGATTTTTAACCAAATCGTTTAGGCGGTTAGACGGAAAAATGTCAAGTAAAACGGAAGATATCAGGCGATCGTCAAGGAAGTATCGTAAGTCTTCTACTGTTCCTAATCTTTGTAAATGATCTAAGAGATCACACGATCGATAGCAATCGCAGAATCTAAACATTATACCTTCAAGTTGCTAAGACTAGCAACGACCTTAGATTATCAGTTACGGATGTTTCAGAACCCGTGACTGTTAATTTCAATATGATTTAAGAAAACTGCGGCAGTCACTATTTACTTTTTCTTGAAATGATGTTTATTCCATGAACCGGTTTTCAAACTTTTTCAGCTTCAGATGGATCATGTTACAATATCATTTTAAGCGTCATGTTGGATCCTAACTCTGTGGTGGGAAGACGGAAATATATTTTAATAACTTGAATTGCATGTTGTTTAGGTTCTGTTTTGTATTTGTAAGATAACGTGAAATTTGTTGATTTACTTACTGCGACTGTTTGGCCGGATTTTTATGGTTAATTTCCATTTCTCGCGTCTCCTTTTGTTTATGTCACAATAACACATCACCTTTTTCTATTGGGTTCTACACTGCACTATAAACAACACTTCACTGGCGTCCAAAATGTGCTTTTCTAGCTTCTGTTATTTACAAACGTCTTAATTCGAAGACATAACACTCTTTGTACAGGTTAGTTTGTTTTGAGCATGATACAGTCGATCATTTAGCAAATAATTCTGTCAATATTAAACTGCAAAAGTAAGTAATAGATACTGTCTGCATTGTTTGCATAGTTTTTTTTACTTAAGATGTATGTATTACAATCAGTTAAAAGTGCAAGAATAAAATTCGTCTTTATTTATATTTATTCATACACTAATGGTGTTCTAGAATATTAATATAGACTAGGTTCTGTTTATTGTGTTTAAAGACAGTACGAATCTGGTTGCTTTATTATTGTAGAATGAAAGGGGTAGGTATTTAGATGTGGGTAAAGTATTTATGTATTTGTTTTTTAGTAGTGTTTTACTCTATCAAAAGCATATTAAACAGTTGCCATGAGTGGAGGGGGGTGTGTGGAGGGGGTGATGAGGGGGAGAGTGGGAAGGGAGGGGGAGGGAGAGGCTTTTTGTGAATTAGTTTCTTTACATTAGCATGTTCTCAAAATTTTGGAGGAACGTTTTGTTTTTTAGTTCAATCCGATCATTAAGCAGGTTGTTGGATGCTGTATTTCTATTGATGAGGATTTCAGTTTCTTCAAGTAGGTCAAGTTTCATACCATTATTGGCAAAATGGAGGTTCTTTTGAATGTTATCTGCAGAATGACCTTGTTGGGCAAGGTGTGCGGCAAAGGTGGATTAGTTTAAGTTATTAAGGCGGAGTGCGTCCATGTGTTCTTTAAATCTGCATATATGATTCTAGTGAATCTGTGACTATTGTTTATTAGCAAATTTATTTTGGCGTAGTCTCAAATTACGAAAGACAAAACCTTGATTCGTTTCAAATTGTGACCCTTGAAGTTTTAAAAGTATTTTCTTAATTTTAGTTTACAAGACTAATGTTTTTTTAACTATTAAAACTAATGTCTATATTTGGTTTATTTACTTATTTCTCAATTTATTTTTCTGGTGTTTACGTTTTTTGTTCAAACTGAAAAACTGTATAAAATAAAACCAATAAATATTTACAGGTAGTTTTACAGAACTGCGACGCAGATTAGAAAGCTATAACCCAGGAGACGTTTTATTTATTTATTATGTGCAGGAGAGGCAACACTTACTCAACTGAAAACGCCTTTAATTGCAACAAGCGTGAGCACTGTTTCACAAACAACCAGTTAACACGGTCGCTTTGTTTTCCTGCGGAACTGCTGTTGCCTCACAGGTGCCCAGGTATTCCATTCGTTTCTGTAGCTTAGAGAAATGTCGACGTGGCATTAGTGCCCCCATTTTTATGTGGCAGCACTTAACAGTGCAGATGTAATTGTGTCTGGGCACAACAGAGAGACGCCGGCAAGAAATTAAGCGCCGGATAATTATTTTCGCCCGCAGTATAATAAATTCGACACCCGCATCTGGCACCGGCGGTTCCATTGTGCGCAGTAAATTAATAAGTCCGGAGTGGGACCAACAGACGCAGCGGGAGGGACCATTGTTCTCCGCGGCAGGGTCCGTCCATTCACGTCGACCGCCATAGCACTCGGTCAAACTCCCATTTGCCATTGGTCTCGGTCGCCAGCTGGTGACGTAATTTGGCGTCACGCACGCCAGGGTCCTTAGGCGTGACGTAAGTCTTTGTGTGTTTATTTATCTGTTGGCATTTGGGAAATAAATGATGCAGATATCCAAAATCGGCTTCTCTGACAACCTTGCCCAGAGTATCGTAATTCAAAGGCGCCTGTTAGTAAAATACTCCTTGTGGCCTTTGACGACAGAATACCTACGGAAATTAATGTTTAGTGATTCAAGGGAAAGGTAATCATGCAAATCACATTCTTGGTACAGAATTTCAAAGGTTAAAGGGCTGTATCTTCAATGTAAGAAAAATGGTACTGATAAAGTGACTTTGAGATTATGGTCTCACCTCTGTAGCACCTCCCTCCCTAGCACTAGAAAAAAGAGCATTAGTGCACATGAACATTTATTTGATATATAAGGAACTAATAGTTCGAGGGGGCGATCGATAATCGATTAATAATGATTTTGCTGCCAAGATCGCATTTTTCATTTATTAAGTTACCGGTTTCGGCGTGCTCGACGCCATCTTCAGATCTGTCGTAAATGTTGTGAAGTTATGTAAATTACGACAGGTCTGAAGATGGCGTCGAGCACGCCGAAACCGGTAACTTAATAAATGAAAAATGAGATCTTGGCTGCAAAATCATTATTTATTTAATAATTCTGAGTATACTATAGTTACAACTACTCTATAATTCACAGTAATTTTTTGACAGAGTTTTCATTGAATAATTTTGTGACTTTCTCCAATAGCTGGAAGGAAAATCCAACAGCTCAAGCTTACCATTGAAGTTCGGATTCGACATAATTTATAATCATCCCCCCCCCCCCTGAATTGGGAAGACATTATAATACAACTAAAGCTATGGTACACTAGAAGTGTTATCTAAAACGAGGCTCTTGAACAAGTGTCCAGAGTTATTTATACAGGATGTTACAAAAATGTACGGCCAAACTTTCAGGAAACATTCCTCACATACAAAGAAAGAAAATATGTTATGTGGACATGTGTTCGGAAACGCATAATTTCCATGTTAGAGCTTATTTTATTATTTCACTTCAAATCACATTGATCATGGAATGGAAATACACATTAACAGAACGTGCCAGCGTGACTTCAAACATTTTGTTACAGGAAATGTTCAGAATGTTCTCCGTTAGCGAGGATACTTGCATCCACCCTCCGTCGCATGGAATCCCTGATGCGCTGATGCAGCCCTGGAGAATGGCATATTGTATCACAGCCATCCATAATACGAGCACGAAGAGTCTCTACATTTGGTACCGGGGTTGCGTAGACAAGAGCTTTCAAATGCCTCTATAAATGAAAGTCAAGAGGGTTGAGGTCAGGAGAACGTGGTGGCCATGGAATTGGTTCGCCTCTACCAATCCATTGGTCACCGAATCTGTTGTTGATAAGCGTACGAACACGTCGACTGAAATGTGTAGGAGATCCATCGTGCATGAACCACATGTTGCGTCGTACTTGTAAAGTCAGATGTTCTAACAGCACAGGTAGAGTATCCCGTATGAAATCATGATAACGTGCTCCAGTGAGCGTAGGTGGAAGAACATGAGGCCCAATCAAGACATCACCAACAATTGCTGCCCAAACGTTCACAGAAAATCTGTGTTGATGACGTGTTTGCACAATTGCGTGCGGATTCTCGTCAGCCCACACACGTTGATTGTGAAAATTTACAATTTGATCACGTTGGAATGAAGCCTCTTCCGTACTAAAATGAGCTCTAACTTGGAAATTAAGCGTTTCCGGACACATGTCCATGTAACATATTTTCTTTCTTTGTCTGTGAGGAATGTTTCCTGAAAGTTTGGCCGTACCTTTTTGTAGTACCCTGAATAGGCACGCAAGCCTGAACTAGAAAAGAAAAAACCAACTAATTTCAACAAATATGTCGAACTATAAACAGACTTTTATATTTTTAAAGTTATAAAAGACAGTAAATAGAAACTCCAAAAATGTCAGTGTCTTTGCTCCTTTATGGCAGGGAATACTGGATTGAAAGAAAAACACATAAAAAGAACATACATTCAGCATACATGAGATTTTTAAGAACCGGAAAAACGACAGCCGTTAAGTAGAAAGATGCTTAACGAGGGACCGAATAAAAAAATGTCCTCCAAGCAAAACTGGAAAATTATAACTTACAGACACGAGAACAGAGAGAAAAATCGAGACAACACCATGAAATGATGGATGCCAACTATAAAGAGGTGGAGCTGATCATGGAAGTCGGTATAGGCAGATTGCCTAATCCTTGAAGTAAGGAGGATGAATATCATTTGTCCCTATGTAAGTAGGGATCCAGGGGGACCTCAAAATCTCGAGTTACTTTTTTGATAATAATATATGTATTTCCAAGTATTTTACTGCCGCCTCGGACCTCCGACAGCCTTAGTGCGCCGCTGTGAGAACGTTAGGTGAATAGCAATTTCATCCATAGAATGTGCATTTATGGCAGCGTACAAACTTCCCGAGTTGCATTCGTAGACTGTTCGTCATAGCGTGCAGGAAAATAACTTTTCTCTTGTAGTTTTATTTACATAGGAGGTATTTACAGTATAAATAGCCGTGTATTTCATTACAAATATCCAAACGGACTGGTGTAAATAAGGTAATTAATAAAAAAGTTTACTTGGTTTTTAAAATAGTAGCAACCAATTAAAGTAGTTATGGCCCACTTTAGGTTACGGTAGTAACACTAAAAGTTGGCCTTTGCGATCGCCTTTTGACAGCTCGAAATTTAAATAAAAATAACGTCTCCACCGTTCATCTGACACGAAAATTGAACAACCGAATTTGCAGAGGAGAAAATTCTCTACAAGTCTGGTATTTTAAGTCTTTTTTTTTTTCTTTTTTTTTTTTCGAAACCCGCACCGTTAGAGAGATATTTGCTAAAATAACGGCGATTTGACACCATCGCTTGATTTTACGTAAACCAGGCGTTCGGAGATATCACGTGACAGTTTTCGCCCAGACCTCTGTCTGGCATACGCCATCTTGCTTTATGTATTTGATGATTTTCTTATTAAAAATTAGGCGTTGTCATTTCAAAGCAATGGCGCACCGAAGAATTAACAAAAACACGTCGTTCTTAGTACAATAAATAATCAATAATCTAGTGTCAAAAATGCCATATTAGCAATTAACAGTTGCCATCAATAGTACGATAATTAACGTCCAGTTTCGTAGTTGTCCGCCGTAGTGAGTTAGGTTGTGATGCACATGGTCCGTAGTGCGAAAGCACCCTTTGTTTTCGCCTTGGCCCCTAATATAGTTTCGGGCAACATTATTAATTAAATAGAGCTATTTTAACAACGTTTAGAGTTGTGCATATATAAGAGTGTTTCCTCTAAAATGTGCGTTTGTTCTATTTCGTGAACATGCCGTGGAATACATAACAACGAATTGAACAGTGGTCTTCTGAAGCATAGATACATAAACTAGAGAATACTGTAATAATGAATATTCAAAACAACGAGCTGCTATTGATAGTTTTATATACAGATGATGTCATAGATTTCTGTGGCATCTGTCGTTCCTTAATGAAATGGAAGGAACATAGCAACATTTTACCCTGCTCCTTGTTTATCCGATCAATTATTCACTAGTTATGGAATATGTTGGAAGTCATTAATTAGCATCAGTGCATCTACTAAAATGTTTGTCTTTGGTATGGTTGCTATGGGCACTTATAACGTAGAGTGTATAACCTTTTCTGTATTTCAAATATGACTTTGTTCATATAAGTTTGTTCTGCGCTAAAATAAAGACTAAAAATATCTGTTTCAAGCCGTGACTACGTTTCTTTTATAGCTAAAATAACAAACGAAATAAGTGTGGTAACACTCAATTCCACACAACTCTAGTACTTAATCTATACACAAAGTTACTACTACCATTATGTCATTTACAACAGTCATTATAACAGTATCTCTCCAATATATATATATATATATGAAAAAGAAGTCTGTGTTGGCAATTCGTTGATATGTATTTCATTGTATTTTCACAAAACAGAACAAACAGAGAAAGCGCTGTTACCTTCGAACAACTCACACTATTGCAAACCAGAGTTTGATGGAAAAAAAATGAAACAATGCCAGTGACGGTTTTCAAATTTTTTATTTATTTACATTTTATTGTTCTTCAGGTAGGTCGATGCCTATTGGTCGTTTGTTCATGTTTGTTCAGCGTTGTTCGTTCAGAATTGTGCACAGTTCTTTTATTACAGATTGGGTTGAGCCATCTTTCTCTTTTTTCAATGGCTCTTCCTTTGTGGACGTTGTTTATATGGTTTAATTTTGATAGTTTCGTCGTTGACTCAGTTTTTTTTCCTTACAGAGCACTCTGACCGAGAACGCTGATCTACCACGCCTGCAACCCTCTGACCGAGCGCTCTGAGCCACCACGCCCGGAAAGTTTCGAACCACCGTCTAAGATGTTCGTGCATCGCAAACTAATTCACCGCCCATTACGCTACTCCGAACAGCTGCGAGAGTTTAATTCTCGTACCATCGATGACAGCTGCTATCTGCTAACATGGCATTTTTAGACATTTGATTGTAATTCATTGTCCTAAGAGTGACGTGGTTTTAACCATTTTCAGTGCGCCATTGCTTTGAAAAGAGAACTCTTGAGATACAATAACAAAATTGTCAAATACACAAAGCAATATGACGTACGCAAAAGAGAGTTTCGGGCAAGGTTACGGGCGATAGGGACTGATGACCCCACAGTTAAGTCCCTTAAGCTTAACAAACATTTGAATTACGGACGAAGGATGTCACATGACTGATTTCCGAACGCCAAATGTATGCTACGTGCCTTCCATGCAAGTGCAGTAAAGAAAATAAAGTTACAATATAATTACCTAAGCAAGACAGGAGATAATATTTTAAATGAAAAAGATACTGAAAATGCGGGAGATATAGTTAATAATTTAAAGAGGTAAAAGTTCAAAAAAGAGTCCGAGTCAAAGAAAAAAAGGTTTGAATCCTCCCTCAGGCATGGATGTTTGTGTTGTCTTTAATATAAGGTACTTTATAAATAGTTTGTAAGTTTAGGGACTGATAACCCCGCAGTTAAGTCCCATAAGCTTAACAAACATTTGAATATTTGACAAAAAAAATCTATTAATTTTGGATGTTTGCTAAAATGTAGTCAGAAAGAATATTACGTGTTGCATATATAGATATTATCACAGTAGTAGAGTTGTATTCGTAGCGTCCATAACTTTTTGTTATTTATATTCTAATTATTTTTGCTTGAAATTTTTGCAGAAAATCATAAAACTACAGGCAGATCTAAAGTGGGCCGCAAAATACGACAGTGCGTTTTTTTCCGCTTCGGACAATTAGTGCCCGTCTTCGTATTCAGTACGAACATGGTTGAAGGACACTGAACACCAAGTGCAGCATCCTACAACCACGTTGATACTGAACATGTAAGGGTTCCAATATATGACTGAAGACGGGCACTAATTGTCCGAAGCCGGAAAAAAAGAAAAAAAGAAACCAAGTTTAACTGTAGCTACTTCCTGCTGTTTTAAAAACAAAGCGAATAACAACTGCTGCGATGGCCAAAGTACTAAAAACGTTTACAAATTTTGAGGACCCGTCGAGAGGAGTGAGTACATAAACTTTTGAACAGGAACTCATGTCCAGAAACGTCATCCACTCTATCGACATTTCTTCATCTTAGATACCTATTAACAAAGTTCTTCTACTGCAATCGCTTTGCTTTCCATATTTTGGAAGGAGGATGATAATACAATTTTGCATCAAAATGCGTTTCAAAATGCACGTTAAGAGCTATCAGCGATTGGTCAGGAGAACGAATCTGTTACACAGTAACGAAGTTTTATGTAGCTCTTTATTTACACGAAGTGATGGGTGCTATCGACAAGGGTTCGCAAAATTATTCCGTATTTCTTCATTTCCAGAAGGCTTTTGACACCGTACCTACAAACGGCTTTTAATCAAATTGCGTGGTTATGGTATATTGCCCCAAATTTGCGATTGGATAGGTGTCAGAGAGGACACAGTTCGTAGTAATCGATAGTAAGGTATCCGCTAAAACAGAGGTTATATCGGGTGTTCCACAGGGTAGTGTTATTTGTCTCCTGCTGTTTCTTATTTACATAAACGATTTGGGGGAAAATCTATGTAGCTCTCTTAGGTTATTTGCAGACGACGCCGTCATTTACCATCTAGTAAAATCATCTGAATATCATAACCAACTGCATAAGTATCTGAATAAGATATCAGTATAGTGTAAAAATTGGCAGTTGACTCTAAATAATGAGACGTGTGAAGTCGTTCACATGAGTACGAAAAGAAATCCGTTAAACTTTGTTTACAAAATAAATCAATCAAAACTGAAGGCCGTAAAGTCCACAAAATACCTAGGAATTACTATTACTTCAGACTTAAATTGGTAAGAACACATAGATAATAGAAAGGTTTTGCGAAATTGTTCGTACGACACACATGTTTCTGCGACTGACCTCATGTATTCGGCCACATTTTCCTGCATGTGTCCGCAAACAAATTGCGCTATGATAGATTTTGGGTGCAGCGCGTTATTTGCGTCTTTATACACATGGAAATTTTGTACCGAAAGAAAATGCTTCCAGTCGAACGCGTCGGCGCAGTTTTCTCTGGCCAAAGTTAACCCAATGTTTGTCCCTCTTTGCCTGTCATACGCGGAATCACTCTGTGTATTGCTATTCGTCACCTCTGAGTCCCGTAAACACGTTTCAGTCCTACGGATACGGTAGCAGTTATCTTCTGCTACAGGTTCCGCAAACTGAGTAGTACTTGCCCGATCTCTCGTTGCATTTGAACTTTCCCGTTCTAATGCTACACTCTGCGTGTCACCGCTGTCAAGATTACTGTTCGCAGATTGCGGTAACGTGTGTCGAGTCTAAATATTGTTTTGTTCAGAACACGCACGCGTTTCGGAACGAGTGACTCGCGACGTACCTGCACTAATTTGCAGTAACTTCTGCTGTGTTTCTTGCACGTCTCGAGTCAACTCATTGTGCCCTAGCGTAATCCGTGTTTGTTCCACTTTAATTTCACTTAATGCGGCTTGCTTTTGTTTGAGCTTTTCTACTTCTTTGCTATTTTTATTGAATTTCTCGTCCATTTCAAGGACAATACGTTTCTTAGCGATTCGACTACATTTTTAATTCCTGACACTTCTTTATGAATCTTTTTACTCTCGCGGTTTGCAACTCTTGCAAGTGTTCTTGCTCCGATCGCCTCTAACCTAGCAATTCTCGCATCTTTCTTTTCGTCTTCCGCCATGTCTTGCACGACGATTTTACATTATCTAAGTCCACTTTCACACCAGAGATCTCGGCTCTTTTCGATGCTAAACCCTCACCTAGTATTTGTTTGATCCCCTCTATTGGCTTACTAGTTTTCTTACTTTCCTGTGCAATCACTATCTCTACTTGTTTGCGATTATTTCTGCTTTCTTGTAATAGCTGTTGCATCATTTGCATGATATCAGACGGTGGCGCAGTTTTGTGTGTTCCAGCTGATTCTTCCGATCGTACTTCTACTCTATGCGAGTGTGTGAGTGACGATGTCGCAACGTCATCTTCACGATCGAAAGTAATCGATGGTTAGTCTTCGACTAAAACAGAGGTGATATCGGGCGTTCCACAGGGTAGTGTTATTGGTCCTCTGCTGTTCCTTATTTACATAAACGTTTTAGAGGAAAATCTAAGTAGCTCTCTTAGGTTTTTTGCAGATGATGCCGTCATTTACCGTCTAGTAAAATCATCTGAAGATCATACCCAACTGCAGAACGATCTGAATAAGATATCACTATGGTGTAAAAATTGCCAATTGACTCTAAATAATGAGAAGTGTGAAGTCGTCCACATGAGTACGAAAAGATATCCGTTAAACTTTGTTTACAAGATAAATCAATCAAAAGTGAAGGCCGTAAACTCCACAAAATACCTAGGAATTACTATTACTTCAGACTTAAATCGGAAAGAACACGTAGATAATATCGTGGGAAAAGCGAACCAGACTACGTTTTATTGGCAGAACCCTTAAAAGATGCAACAGAACTACAAAAGAAACTGCATACATTACGTTTGTCCGTCCATTTTTGGAGTATTGTTGTCCAGTGTGGGATCCTTATCAGATGGGTTTGACGGATGACATCGAAAGAGTCCGAACAAGGGTATCTCGTTTCGTATTGTCACGATACAGGGGAGACAGCGTTACGGAAATCATACAGGATCTGGGATGGGGATCATTACAACAAAGGCGCTTATCGCGTCGGCATGGGCTACTTACGAAACTCAAATCGCCAACATTCTACTCCGAATGCGAAAAATATATTGTTGACTCCCGTTTACATAGGTAGAAGAGATCATCAGAATAAAATACGAGAAATCAGAGCTCGAACGGAGAGATTCAGGTTTTCTTTCTTCCCGCGCGCTATTCGAGAATGGAATGGGTGATAAATAGTATAATGGTGGTTCGATGAACTTTCTGCCAAGCACTTAAATGTGATTTGCAGGGTATCCCATGTAGATGTAGATGTATAAAACTTCTTTACTGTGTAACAGATTTGTTCTCCTGATCAATTGCTCATAGGTATTAACGTATATTTTACAGTTCATGTACACGTCACCATTTTATTGTTTCGATTTACACTAACAGCTGTGCATATAATTTAGTCTTCAGCGGGGGGAGGAAGGTGAGGTGGAGAATCCACATCTACATCCATACTCCGCAACTCATCTCATATGTGTGGAGGAGGGTACTTTACCACTGCCACTGCCGTCTATGGTTCGCCGGAAAAACGATTGCCGGTAGCCTCCGTCTGGCCCATAATCTCTTAAATCCCTGTGGTCGTTTCGCGCGATATACAGAGGAGGCAATATATCGGTTGACTCTTCAGGAAACGTATGCTCTCGGAACTGTGACAGAAGCCCCTATGGCGATGCAGAAGTTCTCTGTTGCAGCGTTTGCAACTGGGGTTCCCTACTTATCTCCATAATACTTTCGCGCTTTCTAAATAAACGTGCTGCTCCTCGTTGGAACTGCTCTTTGTGTTCTTAGGTTCGTTCCTGCAGCTACCAGACGGCTACTTTCAAATGTTCAAATGTTTGTTAAGCTTATGGGACTTAACTACGGGGTCATCAGTCCCTAACCTTACAAACTACTTATGAACTACTTACGAACTAGGACTGCACAAATATCCATGCCCGAGGGGGGATTCGAACCCCCGACCGTAGTGGCCGTGCTGACCGTGACTGGAGCGCCTCAGTCACCTCGGCCACCGCGGCCGGCGGCTACTTTCAAGCGCTAAGAAACATGTGTTACTGCGCATGCGCAGATACTATGACGTAAAACCCCTTGTTTGATACTTGCACTGCTGGAACGCTTTTTGTACTGTTTCTGGTTGCAGGCGAAGGTGAGTTTAAAGGAATAATTAAAATACTTTCCTTCCTAATAACAAAGAAGTGTAAACGAGAAATATCTGATCTCAAGTGGGATTGCAGTGACTTCGAAATAATCGAAAAACACGCTACAAATACACACATATCACGTGATAGCTACCCCCCACTCTAACTCAGACCTTTCTGCGCATGCGCAAATTGGCAGCTTGACCGCACCACATATATTTTTACGGCTAGCATCAGTCTGCTTGCGACAACTGCTGGAACACCAAACAGCCAGAAGTGGGAGAAGGCGCTGCTGGAACACAATTTCAGCGTTGCGCATGCGCGTCAAGCAGTCTGGCAGCTGCTCGAACGAACTTCTATTAACCCTACCTGATACGGATCCCACACTGACAAGCAATAACAAAGCGCTGGTCGAACGAGCGTTTTGTAATCTACTTCCTTTGTTGAAGGATTGCATTTATTGAGGTTTCTTCCAATGAATCTCCGTCTGGAATCTGCCTTACCCATAGCTGATCTTATGTGGTCCTTTGATTTCAAATCGCTCCTTATTTCTACCTGCAGTTATTTTATGTAACTGCTTCCAGTGTTTGCAATGATATTGTGTAGTTCCATAACGATCTTTCTGTTTATATAAACGCAGGAATTGTCCATGTTGAGGCCATTGCTTGCACGATTAGTCAATACGCTGCAGATCATCCTTCAGTTTGCTACGCTTTTCTAGTGTAGCGACAACTGGATAAACTACATCAGTGTTTTTCAACCTGTGGGTCGCGAGTCCCTCGGAGGTCACAAAGTCTTGCTCGACGGGTTGCCGTCACAGGAGGAGGTACTTGCACCGGCTCATCTGTAGACGGGGATACCACCAGCTTTGACCCGTGACGCCCTCGCAGTGCGGTAGTTTTAAGGTGCGTGCGTGTTTGTAGAAGGCGTGAGTGATTATGTGGTGGTTGAGTTAAAGACGATAGTTTGTTTACAAACAAAAAAGATTAATGTTTGAAATAAATCGCAATTTGCGATCAGTTATGGCGTAACTGTACTAGGTTTAGATGGAATACCAAATTGCGGCGAATGAAAATTTGGGCTCTGCCGGGATGCGAACCCGCGATCTCCTGCTTACTAGGCAGACGCGTTGACCACTTTCCCACCGAGGAAACAGTGACCAACTCGACTGCAGAGGACTCTTCCATGAAAAGTCTCCCGCCACACCCAAATCTCCATTCGCCACGTTGTCTCTTTCCTGTCTCTTTCTTTGTGTTTAAAAAGTGGTCTGTAACTTCTCTCTGATGGTTAGGTGTAGGTTAACCGAGAGATTTTATCTCGTATGTGAGTGCCGAAGGCGCGAATTTTTCGACTAAGACCTGTGATCGATGGTACATTCCGTTATCTATAATAACTACAGATTATTTGCATCGACAATACAGAAGTATTAATATATTCCGTATACTGGTTTTCCGACATCTTGATGACATCATGGGTCACCAGCAGATGGCTGGTAACCCTGTGTACAGTTATGCCCTTGCACCATAAAGTAACCAAAGGTTCGGTAATACAAAAAAATTTGCTCAAGTGAAATATATTTAATGTTATAATTACGGAGTTCCTTGATAATAATCGTTACAAACTGAATAGATAATAGATTGCTTTATAATATGCTACAGTGTGTTAATCATGGATAAGCGCAAAACCTAAGAACTGCTTCCAGGAACCAATCGATAGGTAAAAGAACTTGCTACAATAAATAATTCTAAAAATGATCCACATCTGTACAAATATACACTGGGACCTTTCTTAATGAGTATTATTCGCTTCTTTGGCGAAACAGTCGTTAAGCAATATACATTTCTCTGTAGGAAATAATTTAGAAGTAGATAAAGTGTTCCATTCAAAAAATATACACAAAAAACTTATAACAAATTAAGAGCAAAGTGAAGCAAAATGAAGAAGACTAGATTTGTTCCCTTTTGAGAGAACGTAGTTTTTGGGTTCCGTGAGGAGGAGATCTCAGAATATTTTTATTTGGAAGTGCGTCGCCGGAGTAGTTTTATTTTGAAGGGAGTTCTCATATTCGAAACGGTTGAAAAGCACTAAATTACAGCATCATCTGCATATATACTAGGTATGTCCACATAGTTCCGTTTGGTTTTATAAAACAGACGTGTACAGATACAGAAAAAATATTTCTCGTCAAAATATACAATTGTTAAACTACTTTTCTACATAGCTTCCGACATTTTGTAGACATTTGTCATGGAGTGGCACAAGATTTTGTATGCCTTCTTCATAGAAGGTTGCCGCCTGTGTATTCAACCGTGCGGGAACATGTTTTTTCAACTCGTCATCATCGTTGAAGTGTTGACTACCAAAGACGGATTTTAGATGTAAGAAGAGATGAAAGTCGCTAGTAGCGAGATACGAGTTGTACGGAGGATGATCAAACACGTCCGAGTGAAATTCCCGTAAGATTTCACATACATTGAACAATATGACGCATCTTCTAACCATCCAAACACTCATAGCATTTTGTCGATAAACCTGTCAGATTTGACGATGAATTTCGTTTGTTTTACCTTCCTTTGCATTTCGAAATCGAATCACATATCTGATTTCACACGCGAGAGTATTTTCAATTACGGCTGAAATTATGAAGAACCACTACAAAGCATACTTCGGCAACAGCAATCTGAAAATTGCGTACGAGTCTTCTCCTTGAGTCAGTAACTGCCGCGCATGATCGGAAGTGCGATCGTAGCGCTGCTGCGGATAGATAATAAATGAGACTTTTTGGGGATGATGCTGTAGTTTTTCTCAACGGAGAGAAGACTGTAGAATGTAAAGTGATTTCAGAAGTGTCACAGGAGAGTGTCATGGAGCTGGGAAAATCAACAGCTCCATAACACTCCCTTGTGGCACGCTTGAAATCACTTTAAATTCTGCAGTCTTCTCTCCACTGAAACTGACATGCTACGTACTGTTAAATACGAACGCACCAATCCCTCACAGCTGTTTGAAATGGGTGAGGTGAAGAACGGTATCGAACGCATTTCGGAAGTCAAGAAAGACGCCATCAATCTGTAAACCTGTATCTCCTGCGCTTTGTATCTCGCGGATGAATAGTTCGACATATTTTTCACATTATAATTACTTTCGGAAACCACGTTAATTCCTACAAAGGAGATTTCCGGTTTCCAGAAAAGACATAATATTAGACATAAAATGTGATCCAAAATTCTGCAACTGACGGCTTTCAGAGATATAGACCTATCGTTTTCCACATCTGATCGACGACCCTTTCTGTAAACATAAATGACCTACGCTTCTTTCCAATACATAGAAACGTTTACCTTTTCTAAAGACCTTCTAGACCTCCTAGGGAGTGTGGAGGCTATTTCCTATGCATACTCACAGAAAATTGAATTGGTATCTCATCACGTGCAACGGCCTTTTCTCTAGTAATCGTTTTATATCCCTCTTCAATATGTGCCATTTTGTCGTTAAAGCAATGACGTACGGGAGCAACTACAGTGCAAATTGCTCTGTGAAACAGCATTGGAAAAAGACATTTAGTATTTCGGCCTTTTGTGTGCTATCCTTTGTTTCATCGCGACAGACAGTCTGAATATCTGGTTGTGATCGGTTTACTGATTTGACGTAAGACCGAAATTTCTTAGAATTTTCAACCTAGTTGGTCACAAAACATTGCTCTTAAAGACGTTGGACGCCTCTCATGTAGTAGACATGTTAAATTTTTGATCGTTTAATTTTTGTTTATCTGGAAGACTTTAGCTATTATATTTGCAGTGATGTTCCCTTTGTTTTCGTAACATTTTCTTTAATTCAATTATTGAAACACGGTGGATTTTTCCGTCTTTCAAAATTTTACTCAGCACATACATATCTAACGTGTATTACACAGTTGAATTTCGTCCGCAGTTGCTCAACATTACCAGTGTTAGAGAGGAAACTATAATTTTCAGCAGTGAAGTATACAAAAACCTGTCCCTTCTCGCTTTTGGTAAACGGGAAGATCTTCCTACTTTTCTTGATATTTATATTTACAACTGAATTCATTGATCACTGATTCCCTGTTCTACGCTGAGTCGAAAAGGTGGAGTCTGTTTGTCATCATCAGGTCTAAAACATTATCTCCACGAGTCGACAGTCGAGGTAATTTTAGATACAGAATTTAGAACAATACTACTCGATTTTCTGTCCCTGACACCTGTCTTAAACACGTTAGTCTCTTAGTTTATACCCGATAAGGTAAAATTTGCACAAAAAATTATATCATGACTAGGAAATCTACGGAGAATATTTTCCAACTTTTCCTTCAGATACATTAAAGGTGAAGCAATGAATTAAAATGTGTGATGCAGTTGGCAATCGAACCCAGATCTCCATGCCACAAGATTTAATTCATTGCTTCACCGTTATCTTTAATGTCTTTGACATGTTCGAGACGAGAAACAGTCTTGGGGTTTGTGAATTTCTATTTAAACTGATTTCCCTCAGATGTCCGCCACTATTACTGCTGAGCCAGATCATCAATAAAAACATCCATTAATCATGATCAAGCAACTATTAACCCTAACTTTCACCCAAATAACTTCACATTCAGTATCTGCAAATTGATAGATCCGCGAGCGAGGCTAGCTGTCTTCACAAAATCCGCCAGGCTTCTGATGAAGTTGAAGATGATGTCTGATCCCAGGCGGTGCCGACATTAGCAACAATCTACAGCCGGATGCATCCAGCATCTTCGCCTGCAGAACCTACTCTACATCTCGGATGAGACCCCTCGTCAAGCAAATCGACTGCACACTGCCGATCTTTTCCTATCTCACCGTTATTTGCACAAGGGCCTTTGTCACCCACCTAACAATGGAGCTCCGAATGACAAGAAAACCCCACCCTCTGCGTCTATCCTGACCTTTCAGAAGGAACGGTCATTGCTGAAACAGGAGAGACATCCATTGCTGGCTCAGAGATATTCTTCGCAGGGTGCAATACCTCAAACGTATTGCTGCAACGTGTAAGGACAGCCTTACGGTTTCGCTTTTAACTCAGTTTCAGAACTCCGGCATTATTCGCCAATCACCATTAGGCATTTGTCGACTGGAAGGGACGTCTAAATCTGTATACACAGAGACATTAGCACTCTGAGGCGACGTATCAGCCACCAGAGGTACCCCAACAATCGCCTTCATGCCAGGGTGGTACAGTGCCCAGGGTAACAGTCGAAAACCATTCAGCTGTTTACGTACAACGGTCAATTCAGTTGTCCTGGGGAGGGTGGTTCCGGTTCACTTCATATCATTATCGAAAATTTCTTCATTTAGTCACGCCGATTCACTGTTAAAGACTGGAACTTGCTTGCATTGTAAATGTGTCAACTTGTTTCGACTCCCTGCTCCCCATTCCCCCTGTACCCAATTATGTACACCCCTACACACTACATTCTTTCAAAATGTGGGAAGCAATGAGCTTGCATTATTGGAGATGAAGTGGCTTATAGAGTAGTTCAGCAACATTTCAGTACATGGCTCCCTTTTGAAAATATTATGTACTTACACTCCTTTAAAAGTCATCGAAGTTTGAAAACTTTTTCAGGAGAAAACGTTGCAGATTCTGTAGATCCTGTGGACACAAATTAGTATTCGCTATGGGAGTTAGTATTGTGAATGGCTAGATCTTACATACAGGATTTTGCAATAAACTAGAATCCCTGCAAGAAATCCCAGAGTTCGTAAGACGTACGCCCATGAGAACACTTTATCTCACGTGGTTTCAACACTCAGGAGCCAACAAACTTTCTAGTCGACGAAAGGAACCATATCGATGTACGGTTTGGATATCTCTACATTGGTCCACTGTCAGCTCAGTCACAGTGTCTTGTCTGTGTAGGGTGTTGAGGGACGGGTGGAGGGGGCGTGCCACCACACGGCATTGTCTTGCAGATGTATGGTAGTGTGAGGTTAGTAAAACAAATAGTACAATTTTGGAAACAATCTACAGTACTGAGAAAAGGATGACAAATCAAGTGCTGGCGATTGCCTCCTCTAATGCATGTTCCAAAATTGCGAAGCTTGCTACTAGCATTGTTACCAACGCAGTTTCCACATACACCAACACAACATTTGAAAAATGCGAGCTAGAATGTCCCTACACAAACGAAAATCTTTATAATTCACCTCTATAAATATCAGCTGCTTTGCTTTATTCTCACTAAAACTCAACAACTTTATCAATAAGTTAAAAAAAATCAGCATCCTGTTGCACTTCTGTTTTTGAAACCGCCAATTACGGAACACTTGACCAGCGAGCAGTAGATTAACAAACGGAAAATGTGGAAGGGCTGCCCAAGGATTGTACTGAACATCTTTCACTGAGAGCCAAAATTTATTTAAATAGATGTAACAAATTAAATTGAATCCTAAAAGCTTACAGTAAACGAAAGGGTCCAAAGGTTCTTCAACCCGAAAAATAGCTTTTACAACACAACAGACAAATGTAACCAGAAAAAAAATTCACACTGTTTTACAAACTAAATAAGTTTTCATTAACTCATTTACGCTTTTAAGAAAAACGATAAATTTGAACAACTAATTTACGTAAGTCGTATCTTAAAGGGGTACAATCAGTTGACTTAATTACGTAATTAAATGATTTGGTTCAGTACTTTACAAAATTTTACGTGGCAAGCCACTGAAATGTGAAAGTGCACAGAGCCTCTGGTATCTCGAAACTCGCTACAAGAACTACACCACAGGAATCACCTGAAATGCTGAAGCAAGAAACAAATTCTGGCGCCCTTTTAAGACAGCAAAATTTCACAATCCGGATCCACTTTAGTAAGAAGTTTACATGATTTAAACTTATAGAATCACGTAACTTAAGATGGGAGCCCAGGCAGAAGTCCATCTGGCGTACTTTCAGCCTTCAGCCACAGGAGCACACGACAGCAGCCAATCCGGTAAACAGAACTGTCCCCGCACACAGCGCGCCTGCTCGAACGAAACAGTCGAAAGTCCCACTAATCACGCCAGCAACGGCCCCACCACAATAGCCACAACCAAAACAGAATCTGGCTTTATAACACACAGAGACAACTATAACTATGGAAGGCATTAAAAATACAAACACAAAACACCTAAATTTGGACGCCAGAAAGTACACGAAATTTAAGTGGCTCAAAGGCATTAGTTATAGGAGTGTGAAACCATTTCTCACAACAAAACAAAAGCCAGAACAATGACTTGGAGGGGGACAAAATTTTCACCAGTTAGGTAGCTCAGCAACACTCAACTAGTAACATTCAGAATAACACATAGGGTGGGTAAGCCGGAGCACTTCCTTTAGCAGTTAGCAATATAATACCAGTCAGTCGTTGTCCCAGGAAACGCACCACCATGCGCACGAACAACTTCGAAATATCGTTCCAGAATCCGGAAACCACACTTTCTGGTAAGGCAGACAGTCCCTCCCCGCCGAAGTCAGCCGTCCGCTTGTAGACAAACTGGAGACGTAGCGGTAATTTTCACCACATCAGCGATCCCCGTGCCATGCTGGCGCAGACGGACACAATCACACACATGACCACCTCGTGTGTACCTCCTGCCGCACTCGTCCTTGCCGTCCTCGCCCTGGTCAACATACTATTACGTGGTTACTCCTCTTTCCAGGGCAGAGCCCCCTGGGAACGATCTCGCGCGCCAAAGATACAGGCGAGCACGAGCCGATAGAACGATATACAAGGGGCGGTAGTGATCGCAGCGACTCAGTTTTATTTACCGGTTACAGACACCTAGAGCCCTTCTTCAGACATATTTTGGTATTCTGAAACAGTGGTTCTTGTGGGACCCCATATATAGTTTTTCCCCATCTAATGATTAGTTATGGCTTAATCCACTAGACCCTATCACTGAGAATATTTGTTTCCTTGTTACTCTTAATATTTAGTTAGCAAAGGTCCCATAGCCTTTGATGAAATACACATTTTGAGAGTTGCAGCATTCTTTTTCAATCACCCTGTATACTTCTACAGTCTACCAGTCACCTTGTTGGTAATGAAAGGTCCTTGTTCTTTGAGAGTGGACCTAATATGGATCCTTGTGGGACACGAAATTTAATATCTTCCTTACCTGATGATTAATTCGCTAGTCCCTTTCAGAGTTGTGGTACTTTATTTTTCAAAATATCTCCTTTCATCTACATTCCTCACCTCATTTGCTAATGAAACGTCCTCGTCCTTTGAGCGTGGAGCAGTTCTTTTCTGCCCCGTGTCACTTCCTCCGGCCGCTTATCAGTGCTGGGAGTCTGGACGTAAATATTTGGCGGCAGACGCAACGCCGGACGCGGAGGACGTTAACGGCTGTTGTAATGGGGTCTGCGATTAGTAAGCAGTTGGCCGGGGTCCCTGGAGCACGCAACACCGGACGCCGGCTGGCAGCGACCGGCCTAGCCGTGGGCGCCCAGTACAGGCCCCAGAGATAACAGCACGGCGCCAGCCTCCGACATTCCCAGAAAGCGCTGGAATGCCGCCCGCTTCCTCCCGCTCACTCACACCTCTTCCCTCCCCGGAAGACTGCGACACTCTGCCGTTCGCGTCTCAGAGTCGCTGCTATTTCCGTCCGCTTCCCCGGAGCGGCTAACCGTTATCAAAAGTTTGACCGCCATCTCGTAACTTTGCCGCAAAGTGTTGGCGACTCAGCAGTATTTCTCCGAATCTCCCGTGAGTGCGAGAGGATGTGTCGTAAATGCTCCAGGCAACAGGAAACACAGACGTAATGCAGGAGCAGAGTACACTTGACTGGAGATGAAACGATCTGTTGGGATCCTTGATGTTATACAGTGGTATCCAAAATTAAAGCAACCGCCATTCCCCATCTGTCGAATTTATTATGTAACCACATAAACTTTCAACAGATGTATATACAATCGTCTTCCGCACGAAGATGGCAATTTGGTCAGCTTACAGCAGTGCCAACGATGAAAACAAGGACACCTATAAAACGGATACTGTTTGATTCCTAGTCCTTACAGACACCCTCTCCCAAAAGTAACTTCAACCGACTTACCATTCCAGACAATATAACCCAACTCCTTTCCTTTAGTCTCCCTATCCCAATCAAACAACCGCAACTGTAACTCCTACTCTCCACTTGTCTCACCCAAAATCGGCACACACAACCACTCCCACTTCCGACAGCCCAACTATATGCCCAATCCAAACACATTATCTGTCCTCCGCGTCCCTGTTTTCATCTACTTTTACCTTCTTCTCTAAAAACATACTCAATGAACCCCGTTCATTTTCCACCCAAGCCCCCTCACGTTACTGAACAGTCTCCCTCCCCCTTTCCCTCAGTCCTTCCTCACAGTGAAGATTCTAAAGCTCCTATTGCGGGCAGTTTGCACTGAGTTAGTAAAAAAAAAAAAAAAAAAAAAAAAGGAAAGCTTGCCTCCAACCGTGCCACGCCGTGCCGTGGCATGTGGGAGGAGGAAGTTTTTCTTCTCACGTGTCTCGACTGTACGTGAGGGTTCGGTATCGCTGACGAGGGTACGCCACCCTTAGCAAGCCCGCAATACCGACCCACCAATCCGAAGCCGGATAACGATCACGTGGGGCCCTGTAGCACTGTTTAAGCAACAAAGTAAAATAAAATTCACAAATCGAAATGTATATTTGTGCAAAATATGACAACTTTGTGGAAAATTCTACTAGTAACATATTTTATAATTTATGCTATCCATGAGGGTTTTAAAATTAAATATGTTTATACTCAATAGGCGTTAACACTGATCTACTAAACGAATTTTTATAATTAAATTTTTCGAGTATAGTATAGATCAACACCTCTCGTGTTTTATATACACTACACAAAACTTGATTCCTGGCTCACGATATTTTAAGATATTACAACAGATTAGAATAAGTTTTTTTTTTTTTTTTTTTTTTTTTTTTTTTTCACATTGGAAGTATTGCAAGGTGGGCCTTCAGTTTAATCATCTCAAGTTTCCCAGAAAGAGAATTTAGGATTTTTTTATTATTATTATTTTGTTCGTGCAACTAAACCAGCGCTCTCAGTTCTATATAGTTAAATCCATGATATGGAATTGTTCGCTCACCTCATTAACAAACTGTTCAAATGTTTGTAAATCTATCGGACTCAACTGCTTTCTCATTAGTCCGTAGCTTACAAACTACTTAAAATAAGGTAAACTAACCTAAGGGCAACATAAACACCCATGCCCGAGGGTTGACTCGAACCCCCGACGGCGAATGTGTGCCCGTTTTCAGTTCCACTGGGACTACACGTTTGTTCCCTTTTTTCCATTAAAGGAAATGTATTTATCGCTTCTTCCAATGTACAATAATAGACAGCCGCATTTGAGAAAAATTAGCGAACTGACGAGAACACATCAGTAATGAGATCCAGATTATGTGATGGAAAATGCGGCATATTGTTACGGCCTGCTCAAACGTTGAAAGTTGTGTTTTTAACCTCTATTGTTTGTGTTTCTGTATCAGAATGACGGCATTTTTGCGAATGCTATTTTAAAGCTCGATCTCGATTTTGAGTAGCATTATGCGACAAAAGCGACTGTAACGTAGACCCTGCCTTGTAGCGCCGGCCGCGGTGGCCGAGGTGACTGAGGCGCTCCAGTCACGGTCAGCACGGCCACTACGGTCTGGGGTTCGAATCCCCCCTCGGGCATGGATATTTGTGCCGTCCTAGTTCGTAAGTAGTTCATAAGTAGTTTGTAAGTTTAGGGACTGATGACCCCGTAGTTGAGTCCCATAAGCTTAACAAACATTTCTGCCTTGTAGCCGCAGGACCGAACCGGAGTACCACGTAGCGGTCGCTCTTTTGATTCCTGGTTCCCGATATTTTAACATGATGTCCTGACCGCTCCGTCGTTTCTACGACATTTTCCCCAACTTCATTCTGTCTGGCGCCATACACATCTAAACCGGTATCACCCTAACCCCCTCGAACTCTTATCTTCCAAAATGTAAATCTGAAGAGGAATGAACTTCTCATTTGGTTCAACCGAAACTTCTGTCTTCTGATTTCATTAGCCGATTCTGACAACATCCACTCCCATCCCGGCACATACTGTTCCTCTTTTAATGTTACATTTATACACGGTGTCCCACTTAAATTTTTCACGCCATATATCTCTGGAACTGCAATAGATACTGCAATACGACTTTTACTGGCAGAAAGTAAATACTAGGGTTGCAACTCAAATAGTGCAAAATAACTGTGGAGACACTATGAAATGGAATCTACTGTTGTCGCTGATAGCACACGTTGCTGACATACCTCCGAGCAAATGGACTCGCCCGTACCACGCCATCGGCGTGCGCTCAATCGGGGGAAACACAGTCACTTGTGAGCGAGTGGTCTAACGAACGGCGTCATTATGTTTTCGAAACAGGAACAACGGCGTTGGATCAAGACCATCAATGTACGTTTTTGGAGCATCACTTACGAACAGCTTTGCGAAAGAAGCAGCAACACTGTCTGCGCAACCCACCCATAGTTTTGCACGACAATACGTGGGCACATACAGCGCAAGCTGTGGCTGCTCTGTTCGGTCGATGGGACTGGGAAGTACTGTACCAGCCACCATACTCCCCCGACTCAAGTCCTTGTAACCTGAGCGCGATTTCAGACAACAGGGACCGTTAAAAGAAGGTAAGGCCAGCTTCATCCCTGGGTAACATCAGCAAGGAATCACCGTTATCGCCGGTTAACAGCCCGTCCAGACCGGAGGCTGAATGCAACTCAGATGCAATGCACCATCCAGGCAACAACAGTCGCGCAATATCAACACAATATATCACAAACATCACCAGTCACCTACGGGAATATTATCTATAGGCACAGAGGCTCATAGTGTAGGTCCCATTAAAACTACAACACCGTTTAGCCTGCAGTAACTGGACAGTGGAACATGAGGACTGGAGTCGTAACCAGTTGTGCCGGGTTCTGTTCACAGATGAGTGGAGATTTTGTGGTAAGCCGGACAATCGTCGTTCCCTCATGTGGAGAGAACGTCGAACTCGTAACAATCCCGCTTATGTGCAAGAAACATCACCGTATGATGGTGGACGGAAGTCTTTCGTCTTTCAGAATGGCGCTTTGACTGTTGAGAGGTTTAGGGACGATATCCTTCGAACTTTTGTTGTGCCCTACGCTGGTGTCATAGGACATGGGTTCCTTATGGTGGACCGTAACGGTCGTCCCCACAGAGCTGCTTGAAGCTGAGGGAATTGTGCGAATGAAGTGGCTAGCATGTTCACCAGATATAAACCCGCATGAGCAACTGTTGGTTGCACTTGGTAGACGCATTGTAGCCAGACCAGCACCTCCCACAATGGTTGCATAGCTGGATATTACACGCATGGAATAATGGCCATACATGTCTCAAGAGCTGTGTTTTTGTTGTTGTTGTTGTGGTCTTCAGTCCGGAGACTGGTTTGATGCAGCTCTCCACAATACCCTATCCTGAGCAAGCCTCTTCAACTCCACATAAGAACGGCAACCTACATCTGTCTGAATCTGCTTACTGTATCCATCTCTTGATCTTCCTCTGCGGTTTTTACCACACACACTTCCCTCCAATGCCAAATTCACGATTCCTTGATGTCTACGAATATGTCCTATCAATCTATCCCTTCTTTTAGTCAAGGTATGCCAGAAATTCCTCCCCCCCCCCTGCGGGTTCGGGGGTAAGAATAGGCCCGCGGTATTCCAGCTTGTCGTAAGAGGCGACTAAAAGGAGTCTTCATACTTTTCGGCTTTCCATCTGTGGTCCCCTATGTGGGTTTGACCCTCCATTTTTCAAAATTTTTCAGAAGAGCGAACCATTTGGGGAAGGACACCTTACATGGTGCATCATGTAATTCTCGTGCCATGCCATCTTAAGCACCCATCATGGAATGGACTTGCGACTGCGGATTCTATTCTGCCACTGGGCAGGTCATTTCTTTTTCCCGTGCAAGTCGCATCCATTGTGCACTGATATCTCAGCACTCTAATTTATGATGGTTCACGTAGCGCCAGAAAGCCAACATGGTAGCCAGTCCGTTGTGGTGGGGTCGTCATGTACCCTCTTGGCTGTAGCCCCCTGACAACACAGGGATCGCTCTACCGGTGCCAGAGCTGCATACTCCTCATGCAAGCCAAGGAGTCGATGCTTGTCTCTGTGGGGCATCAGGACTCCCGGCAATGGTCATCCCGCCAGGTGACGTTGCTGTGGCTGGGTGGCGCCCATGAGGAGAGCCCCTGATCGGAGTGGGTGGCATCGGGGCGGATCACCCGCCATGAAAAGACACAAATCGGGTGACGTTGGCGGACGTACAACCGCCGTCTCTAAGAAGGGAAAGTTTAATGCATCTACGTACGACCCCCAAACGTTCCCCTCCCTGACCACGCCTTGGGAGGGACGTCGGGCCACAAAACAGGGTGAAGATTATGTTCCTCGATATCTCGTGTGCAGCAGGACTGATGGGGACTCATTCTCAGCGACCAAGCCTCAGTTCTTTGTGGACCATCTGGAGGACAGGTTTGGGGAAGTGGACTCCATTTCGAAAATGCGCAACGGGTCTGTTCTCATCCACACAGCATCCCCGGCCCAGTCACGGGCGTTACTCGCTTGTGACAAGCTGGGTGACGTTGCGGTGACCATCACTCCCCACAAGTCGCTGAATATGGTTCAGGGAGTAATTTTCCACCGGGATTTGTTGCTCCAGACAGACGATGAGCTACGGGCAAACCTTGAACGACGGGGCGTTCATTTTATCCGGCGTATCCATAGGGGCCCAAAGGATAATAGGATCGCAACTGGTGCCTCCATCTTGGCCTTTGAGGGTGATACATTGCCCGAAAAGGTCAAGGTGATGGTTTACCGTGTTGATGTGCGGCCTTATATTCCTCCCCCTGTGACGTGCTTCCAATGCTGGAAGTTCGGCCACATGTCTTCCCGTTGCATGTCCAGTGCTACATGTAGGGACTGCGGGCGTCCAGCACATCCAGGCGCCCCATGTACGCCACCTCCCATCTGCGTAAACTGTGGTCAGAACCATCCTCCCTGCTCGTCGCAATGTACCGCACTTCAACGGGAGCGGAAAATTACGGAGTATAAAACCCTGGACCGTATATCCTATAATGAGGCCAGGAAAAAGTTTGATCGTCTGCACCCTGTAACAATGAAAAACACGTTCGCAGCAGTGACGTCGTCGCCACTCTCCTTGGCGGCGACAGTATTTTCTACTTCTTCTGTTCCTGTGGGCCCCCAGGGCCGCCAACCTAAGCCTGTCCCCACGGAGGTTGGGGGCCATCCTTCCAAAGCTCCCAAGGCGAAAGCCTCGGGATCAGCTACCACCTCTCCGCCGGAGAAAGAACAACCTTCTCCGGCTTCCCTGACACGGAAGGGGTCCCTTGGGACGCTCCCTTCTGCCAGTGTCAATAGTGACACTAACCAGCAGCAGGCGCGCTCGCAGACTGCTGGTCGTAGGGCTTCACGCTCCTCCTCAGTCCCTGTGGCTGAGTCCAAGGAGCACCTCCCACCAGCGAAGCCCCCGAGGGAACGGAGAGGTAAACAGAAACCAAAGACGGGCATCACAAGAGACACCACGGTGGCTTCAGTGCCACCACCCCCCTCCACCTGCACCTCTGCTTCTGAGGATGAGGTGGAGATTCTTGCGTCACCCGAGGACCTCGCTCTCGGGGACGCCATTGAGAAAACGGACAATCCCGATGACATGCCTACACCGGTGGGTGCCAGTGATGCTGAGTTGTAGCCCACCGACTCGGATTCATGTCTTCCCAGCACTCGAACAATGTCATTCTCCAGTGGAACTGCGGCGGTTTCTTCCCCCACCTGGCTGAGCTACGGCAGCTTTTGAGCACGACACCTGCTTTCTGCATTGCTCTTCAGGAAACTTGGTTTCCAACAATGCGGACCCCTGCCCTTCGTGGCTACAGGGGATTTTACTGCAACCGTAGCATATATAACAGGGTATCAGGTGGAGTGTGTGTGTATGTCCTCACCTGTGTGTATAGTGAATCTGTGCCACTTCAAACGCCATTAGAAGCAGTGGCTGTCAGGGTGAGGACCACACAGGAGTTTACCGTCTGCAGTATCTACTTTCCGCCAGATGGTGACGTATCTGTGAACGTCTTGGCTGCACTCGTTGCTCAATTACCCCCACCTTTCTTACTGTTGGGCGACTTCAATGCCCACAGTCCCTTGTGGGGTGGTTCTACGATCTCTGGTCATGGCAGGGTTGTCGAGGATTTCCTAACTCAACTCGACCTCTGCCTCTTGAATACAGGTGCCCCCACGCATTTTAGTGTGGCACATGGCACTTTTTCGGCCATTGATCTGTCGATCTGCAGCCACAGCCTTCCACCATCTGTTCACTGGAGAGCCCATGACGACTTGTGTGGCAGTGACCATTTCCCTGTCTTTTTGTCACTCCCACAACGCGAGTCCCCAGCGCGCCCACCTAGGTGGGTTCTGCACAGAGCTAACTGGGAAGACTATGCTTCTGCTGCCATCGTTGGCCCTCCCCCACTCGAGGAAATCGATGTGGTGGTCGAGAGTGCCACACATTCCATCATTTCTGCTGCGAAAGCGACCATTCCGCGTACATCAGCGTGCCCACGGCGTAAGAGTGCCGTGGTGGTCGCCGGAGGTCGCTGAGGCCATTAAAGACCGCAGGCGGGCCTTACAGCGATACAAACGGCACCCCTCTCAGGAGCACCTAATCAATTTTAAACGACTTCGCGCTCGTGCTCGCCAGCTTATAAGAAGACGGAAACAGGAGTGCTGGGAGAGGTACGTTTCCACTATTGGGACAGGCACCTCAGCCTCGCAGGTCTGGAGTAAGATCAGACGGCTACAGGGATTACAGACACCAGTGGGAATCCCTGGGATCTCCTCAAATGGAGTCCTATGTACGGACCCGGCCACACTTGCAGAGATGTTCGCCGAGCATTATGCTCGTGCCTTTGCCTCTGCAAATTATCCACCGGCCTTCCGTGCAGTAAAGGAGAGGGTAGAACGCCAGTCTCTCTCCTTTCGTACCAGCCGCTCTGAATCTTACAACACTCCCTTTTCTGAGTGGGAGCTCCTCAGTGCTCTTGAACAATGTCCTGACACGGCGCCAGGGCCTGATAGCATCCATAGCCAGATGCTGAAACATCTCTCAGCAGATAGTCGGAGGGCCCTACTTGCGGTCTATAACCGCATTTGGTGTGATGGTGTTTTCCCGTCACAGTGGCGGGAGAGTATCATCATCCCCGTACTTAAACTCGACAAACATCCTCTGAACGTGGATAGCTATCGGCCCATTAACCTGACTAACGTTCCCTGCAAACTGTTGGAGCGGATGGTTAGTCGGCGGTTGTGTTGGATTCTTGAGACTCGTGGATTATTGGCTCCATACCAGGGCGGTTTTCGCCAGGGTCGATCTACCACCGATAATCTGGTGTGCCTCGAGTCTGCAGTCCGCACAGCCTCTTCCCGGCGCCAACACCTCGTTGCCGTCTTCTTCGATATGCACAAAGCATATGATACAACCTGGCGACGCCACATCCTCAACACTTTATATGACTGGAGCCTCCGGGGCTCCCTACCGATTTTTATTCAGAATTTTTTAGCCGTCCGTATCTTTCGTGTTCAAATTGGTGCTTCTCTGAGCTCCTCTCATGTCCAGGAAAATGGGGTTCCTCAGGGTTCCGTTTTAAGCGTCCCATTATTTTTAATCGCCATCAACGGTTTAGCTGCAGCGGTTGGATCGTCGGTGTCCCCCTCTCTTTATGCTGACGACTTTTGTCTCTCTTTTAGTTCCTCCAGCACCCAAGTTGCCGAGCGCAGGTTGCAAGGTGCTATTCGGAAGGCGCAGAACTGGGCGCTTACCCATGGCTTTCAGTTTTCTGCCTCCAAGACCAGAGTGATGCACTTCTGTCGGCGTCGGACCGTCCACCCACACCCTGAACTTTATCTGAATGACGAACCACTTACGGTAGTGGAAACTCACCGTTTTTTAGGACTGGTCTTTGACGCCCGGCTGACATGGCTCCCCCACATTCGTCAGCTGAAAAGGAAGTGCTGGCGCCATCTCAACCTTCTTCGCCACCTGGGTCATACGACCTGGGGTGCTGATCGCTCGACAATGTTGCGGCTTTACACGGCGCTGGTGCAGTCCCGTCTCGATTTTGGGTGCATTGCCTATGGGTCTGCGGCACCTTCGGCACTGCATCTCCTGGACCCCATTCACAACTGTGGGGTCCGCATTGCGACGGGCGCTTTCCGCACCAGCCCGGTGAACAGTTTACTAGTGGAGGCTGGGATCCCACCTTTGGGGATTCGCCGCCAACACCTGCTCGCAGCTTATGCAGCGAACGTGTATTGCTCCCCAGGCCACCCAAACCGTCGTTTTCTTTTTTCTAATGTGGTCGTCCCTCACCATCAGCGACGCCCCAGGTCAGGTCATACGATAGCCTATAGAGTTCGGTCCCTCCTCCTGGAACTTGAGTCTTTGCCCCTTCCATGTCCATATCGGGTCCAGGTGCATACACCTCCATGGTGTTTGACAAGGCCGTCTATTCGGCTGGACTTGGCCCATGGGCCAAAAGACTCAGTACCACTGGAGGCGCTCCACCGTCAGTTCTCGGCTGTCATAGCAGAGTTCCGTGGTTATGACCTGATCTACACCGATGGCTCAATGGTGGATGACCGTGTTGGATTTGCCTATACACACGGTGACCATGTGGAACAGCACTCTCTGCCAAATGGCTGCAGTGTTTACACTGCAGAGCTGGTGGCCATCCACAGAGCTCTTGTGCATATCCAGTCTTGCTCAGGCGAGTCTTTTGTTGTTTGCAGCGACTCCCTGAGCAGCCTCCGAGCTCTGGAGCAGTGTTACCCGCGGTCTACCCTGGTGTTGGCCGTTCAGGAGACACTTTATGCCATTACACGGTCCGGGCGATCGGTGATGTTCATCTGGTCTCCGGGTCATGTTGGTATCCCGGGCAATGAACGTGTTGACAGGCTTGCCAAGCAGGCTGTAGGTATGTCCTGTCTAGAGATCGGCCTCCCGGCTTCTGATCTCCGTTCATTGTTGCGCCAGAAAGTACGTCAGCTTTGGGATACTGAGTGGCGTAGCCTGCACGCGCCCAACAAGCTCCGGGTGGTCAAGGAAACGACGGTTGCATGGCGCTCCTCTATGCGCGGTTCACGACGGGACTCAGTGGTTTTATGTCGCCTCCGCATTGGGCATACGTGGCTCACCCATGGACATCTCCTTCGGGGTGAGGACGCAGCCCAATGTCGGTGTGGCTCCAATTTGACAGTCGTCCACATATTGTTGGACTGCCCCCTTTTAGTCGCCTTGCGGAGACATTTTAACCTCCCTGCTGTTTTATCGGAAGTTTTAGGTGACGATGCCAAAATGGCAGATACCGTTTTACGTTTTATTCGAGCAGGGGGATTTTATCGTTCTCTCTGACTGGAGATTTCTTTGTGAACCCGAGTGGTTGACTTTTCCTTTTTTATTCTTATGGTCGGTCAACCACGGCTATCGGTTTCTTTGTTGTAAGTTGTCTTTGTGTACCCATCTTTTGTTTAGTCTTGTGATTCTTTATGTTTTATGGACTAGTGGGACTCCTCTCCCACTTCGCTATTTTAAACTCTAGGCGTATTATCTTTTACGTGTTTGGATTTGCTTTTGACGCCTAGAGATGGAATGGGGGACTGATAACCATTGCAGTTTTGTCCCCCTTAAACAACCAACAACAACAACAACAACCAGAAATTCCTTTCCTCCCCAATCCTGTTCAATACCTCCTCATTAGTTACAAGATCCACCCACCTTATCTTCGGCATTCTTCTGTAGCACCACATTTCAAAAGCCTATGCCCTCTTCCTGTCCGCACTGTTTATCGTCCATGTTTCAGTCCCAAACAAGACAACACTCCACACAAATGCCTTCAGAAAAGACTTCCTTAGGCTTAAACCAATATTCGAAGTTAACAAATTTCTCTTTTTCAAGAACGCTTTTCTACCCATTGCCATTCTTCAGTTTATATCCTCTGCACTGCGACCAACACATGTTATTTTACTGCCCAAGTAAAAACTCATCTACCTCCTTTATTGTTTCGTTACCTAATCTAATTGCTTCAGCATCACCTGATTTTCTTACACTGCACTCCATTACCCTAGTTTTACTCTTGTTAATGTTCATCTTATATGCACCTTTCAGACTCTGTCCATTCCGTTCAACTGCTCTTCCAGGTCCTTTGCTGTCTCTGACAGAATTTCTATGTCGTCGGCAAAACGCAATGTTTTTAATTCTTCACCCTGAATTTTAATTCCTTCTCCAAAATTCTCCTTACTTTCCTTTCTAGCTTGCTCAATATACAAATTGAATAACATTGGAGAAAGGGTACAACCCTGTATTAGTACCTTCCCAACCACTGCAGCCCTTTCATGCCCTTCAACTCGAACAACTGCTGTCTGGTTTTTGTACAAGTTGTAAATAAACTTACGTTCCCTATATTTTACTCCTGATTGCTTCAGAACTTTGAAAGAGTTTATTCCAATCAACATTGTCAAAAGCTTTCTCCAAATTGCAAAAGCTAGAAATGCAGGTATGCCTTAATCTATCTTCTAGGATAACAGCCCGTCGAGTGAGTATTGCCTCCCGTGGTCCTACATTTCTCCTGAACCCAAACTGATCCTCTCCGAGGTCGGCTTCTACCAGCTTTTCCATCCTTCTGTATATAATTCGTGTTAATATTTTGCAACCATTACTTATTAAACTGATGGTTCTGTAGTTTTCACACCTGTCTGCACCTGCTTTATTTGGAATGGGGATTATAACATTTTTCTTGAAGTCTGAGGGTACTTCGCCCGTCTCATGCATCTTATACACCAGGTGAAACAGTTTTGTCATGGCTGGTTCTCCAAGAGACTTCAGTAGCTCTGAGGGAATGTCATATACTCCAGGGGCCTTGTTTCGACTTAGATCTTTCAGTGCTCTGTCAAATTCATCTCTCAGTATATTGTCTCCTATTTCATACTCAACTACTTCTACTTTCCTTCCTACAACATTGTCTCTAAGTTCATTTCCTTCGTAGAGCTTCTCTATATACTCTTTCCACAGTTCAGCTTTCCCTTCTTTGCGGAGAACTGATTTTCCATCTGAGTTCTTTATATTCATAGAGCCGTTTTTCTTATCTCCAAATATCTCTTTTATTTTCCTGTAAGCTGTATCTATTTTTCCCCTATTTATACATTCTTCTACATTCTTGCATTTGTATTCTAGCCACCCCTGCTTAGCAATTTTGCACTTCCTGTCAATCTTATTTCTTAGTCTTCTGTACTCCATTCAGCCTGTTTCATTTACTGCATTTTTATGTTTTCTCCTTTCATCGATTAAATTTAGTATGTCTTGCGATATCCAAGGATTTTTTGTAGGTCTTGCCTACCTACCAATTTTGTCCTCTGCTGCCTTCACTATTTCATCTCTCAATGGTACCCATTCCTTCTCTACTGTTTTATTTCCCCCCGTTTCTGTCAATTGTTATCTAAAGCATCCTCTGAAATTCTCAAGAACTTCAGGTTCCTTCAGTTTATCAAGGTCCCATCTCCTTATTTTCCTACCTTCCTGCAGTTTTTTTCAGTTTCAGCCTACAATTCATGACCAATAAGTTATGGTCAGAGTTTATATCTGCCCCGGGGTATGTCTTACAGTAGAAACCTGGTTCCGAAATCTATGTCTTACCATTATAAAATCTATCTGGTATCTCCCAGTGTCTCCCGGTCTCTTCCACGTATACAACCTTCTTTCGTGATTCTTAAACCAGGCGTTTGTTATAACTAAATTATGTTCCGCGCAAAATTGTACCAGGCGGCTTCCTCTTTCATTCCTTTTGCCCAGACCATATTCACCTACTATCTTCCCTTCCCTTCCTTGTCCTACTACCGAATTCCAGAATCCGTAGAATGACAACATCCTCCTGAGTAGTCCCCGCCCGGAGATGCGAATGGGGGACTATTTTACCTCCGGAATATTTTACCCGAGAGGCTGCCATCATCATATTTTCATACAGTAGAGCTGCATGTCCTCGGGAAAAGTAACGGCTGTACTTTCCCCTTGCTTTCAGCCGTTCGCAGTAACTGTGTGGCAAAGGCACATTAGCTGATGTTGAAAGGCCAGCTCATTGAATCATCCAGTCTGTAGCCCCTGTAACTACTGAAAAGGCTGCTGCCCCTCTTCAGGAACCACACGTTTGTCTCCACAGATACCCCTCCGCTGTGGTTGCACCTACGGTACGGCTATCTGTATCGTTGAGGCACGCAAGCCACCCCACCTCGGCAATGTCAGTGGTTCACGGGAATGGCTCAAGAGCTGATAACCTCATAATGTCCATGTCATGCAGATGTGCAATTCATCTGGCCGTCCCAGATGATCACACACCATAATAAATGGCAACGAGAATGACGTTTTCACTGTCATGGTAGCCCCATGGTGCCGCTCTCTAAGTAAGCAAAATATGATACTGCTTCACACACAAATTGCAATTGTAACAAATACCTGAATAAAACTCTTTACGATACAGGGTGAGAAGTATTTAAACCGACAAACTCTGGGAGGTTCTAGGGGATAGCAAAATAAATATTTGTCCCTAATGTTATTTTTTTCCTATGAGGATTATTTAAAGGCTGGCACTATTACAAGACCATTGCCCGAATTATTGTTGGAAGACGTCCCGCTTCCTACAAGACAACGCATGTGGTTCCAACGTGACGGTGTGCCGGCACATTTCATTCTTCGTGTGCGTCGATTCATGGACCGATGGTTACCAGAAACGAGGATTGGCAGAGGTGGTCCCGTGCAATGGCCTGCTCGATCCCCAGATGTGTCAAGACTGGACTTTTTGTTTTGTTTTGGGAGAGATGTGCAACCCTGTTTACGCAACTCCTGTTGCATCAGAAGAGGATCTGGTTGCCCGGATAGTAGCAACATCAGGAACAATTCAAGACAGTCCTGGGGTTTTTACCCGTGTCAGACAGAATATGACCCGAAAAAAATATGAACCTTTGTTTATGTATCAATGGATGCATTTTTGAAAATCTACCGTAACTGTAATTGGATTGTGTTAATGTATTGTCTCCTGGTAATAAAAAATGGAAAAGTGTTCGTTGGTCTAATTAATTTGCTGCCACAGAAATCTCTACCGGTTTAAGGGAAAAATATTTGTTTTGATGTCCCCTACAACTTCCCAGAGTGTGTCGGTTTAAATTCTTTTCACCCTGTATGTCTATTGTGTATGATATTTCACGTGATCCCCTAATTCTACTGAACAGTGTATTTAATGCGAGGGTGCGAAAATAATGATACCTCTCAACCTTAGCGGTTTAATCTCATAGGTTTAAAACATTTTAACTTGATCACAATACTACGAGATTTTTTTTTTTTTTTTTTTTATTCCGTGGGGTGTCAGGCATTTATTATACGACATCTAACTGCTAAATCTATCTTGAGAGTTAAAACATAATTTAAAAGTGTAATATGATACACCCTCCGGGGGCCACACACAACAGTTCCTGAATTTTTTTATCGTGTCTTTTGAACGATCTTGCTGGGTGCCCATGACGAGTTGTAGGCTTGACCCTTGTACGGCTCAGTTTACTCGTTATTTCAAATCTAGGCATGTTCCATCCACACAGGATCTAATTAAAGACGTTTAGTGCAATTGGCCTAATCCTTTTTAATTCATTCAGCACTTGGGATTGCTACAAAATACTTTATCCAAATCTAATATATAAAAATGAATGTTTGTGAGTTCGTATTTTAATCGCGGCCGTACCTTTCAACCGATTGTGGTGAAACTTTGTCAACATATTGCTGGCACTTTCGCGATGGTCATAGGCACCATTAAATTACTGTACGATAAATAGTTCACGGTAATAAACAATTAAATGCGCGGAATAGTGCTGATTCATGCGACGTCTGTTTCTAAAGCACTTTACCGATTTTTACCAAATTTGGAGCATATTCCTTCCATGAGGTAACAATTGACGTACGGGTAAAAACTGCTTACGACTTCAGGAGCTATGACGTTATAAACAATTATATGGGTGAAAACGTGCGACATTCGAGTATGGACACTTCATTCATCCTAAAATCTACATGACATTTTGGGCATTTAACGTTCAAAACAAGAGGAAGGTCACCGTCACAAAAAATTTTAGATGGTGCATAACAGAATATACTTTACATATGGACTTCATCAGATTCTACAGTTGTTGATTGAATAATTCAATTTATCAGTGCAGTATTAATATATTCAACTTACCTACGATCGTTTCAATTAATTAACGTGACTAAACAGTTAACTTTTAGGTTTCGACAAAGTTTCGAATGAAATAAAATTTCTGAAAATTCTAGCAGCTCTCTCTGGAAGTTACGTTACATTTTTCTGGGTGATAATCATCAAAGAAACATTTAAAACATAAATATTGTTAACACCATGTTAATTTTATGTAAGCAATTTAAAGTAAGATTTTTTAAAAATATGCTTCAGTAGAAAGTGTACTTCATTAAGATTTTTAAATTACGGTTTTTTGGTGTCAGCTTTGTTGCATACCAAGCGTACCGAATCATTGGGGTGAAAACCACCAGCAGAAGGAATTTGTTGTTACCAACGGAAGGTTTTAATGCGAATTTGAAAATAAATCTAATATATAAAAATGTTTGTTTGTTCATCTTTTTGTTTGTATTTTACGTGGCCATACCGTACATCCGATTGCGATAACACTTGGTCAACTCATTGTTTACTCTCGCGCAAAGGTTATCGGCATACTAAAATTAAATTCGTTGGTGCATGGCGGAGGGCGCTGTAAATTAGTAAATTCATTTCTTACGCCTTCACGCTGAAATGTCTTGACGCGTATGAATGGAATTTGCAGCAGAGATAGCTTATATACTGGTTAACACCTGGGCGGCCTTTCGTAACCCACCGTATGGAACAGAAGGGGAAAAATTTGTGGAAGGGGGAAGAAGAAATGGACACAGGAGGAGACGGGGGGAAGGAGCAGGTTAACAGAGAGAAGTGAAAGGAGGAAATGGACTAATGGAACGTTGGAAACCTCTTTTATATTTGTTCGTTTGTTCGAATTTTATGCGCTGTCATCATGTTCGTATGATAGCGATAAGACTTCGTCAACTTACTTCTTGCTTTTACTCGAAGGTTATGGGCATTGTACAGTTAACTTAAAGTAGGTTGCGCGTGTGTCGTACAGGCAAATGTATTTGAAGAGACATGAAAGTTATAACTTTTTACAGATGGAAGAGGTCATAAACTGAGTAGGTGGAGGAGGAGTTCGAAGAAGAGACGAAGTTATTGGCAGAAAAACTGGAAGGTCGAGATGGTCAAGACCACAGGGGTAGGAGGGGATGAACTGAGAGAGGTGAAATAAGAAGAAACAGAAAAGGCAAGAGGAGGGGGCGGAAGAAGAGAAAATGGGTAAAGAGAGGCGAGAAGTGGATGGAGAGAGAAAAGGGAAGGAGAAATGGACTAACTTAAGACTGGAATAAATAAATTCCCGGGCGACGCCGTTTTTCGGCTAGTAAAGAATAAATATTAGGACTAGGACGGATTTACTCAGAAGAAAAAATATTTTAAAGGGTTCGAGAACCTTTAAAAATAAAATTCCAAGGCAAGTGCCACCTGTTGGCTAGATTTACTTCTTTGAACATCTTTCAAACGAGATGTGAGTTAATGCCATGATTCAGTATAAATTTTAATACTGACACAGTATATTGTTTTTCAAAACTTTTTTACGTTTTAAAAATTTCTTAGAGCTCAATCTTGCATTGCAAAGGTCTCCTGCTTTATATCCTTTTCGTCTTAATTACAAATGTCTGACGATGGGAAAACAGAAATGTTCATCTATCTATACATATTATAAAACTCGATGCGTGTACGTATTTATGTTCCAATATATTCGTAAACTACTGCACCAATTTAAAAAAAAAAAAAAAAAAAAAAAAAAAAAAAAAAAAAAAAAAAAAAAAAAACTGTTACCAATATTCGTTATTATCAGAAAAGGGAGAAGATCCACTTCTGATACGTAGTTCTGCAGATATGACGACATAAACAATGATGACATCTCGCAAATATGGTCCGCATCTCCGAAACTCATGTTCCGATTTCAGCCAAATGTATGTAGTAAAAATACTTTTAACCGTCATGGGTAAAAACTGCCTACAACACTTAGTTCAGGAGATATGACGTCATAAATAGTGATAAACGCCGTATCAGGCGATGCTTGAGTAAGGAGAATTTATTCATCCACTATTTGAGAATTGGAGTACTTATGGACTTGTAACAAACAGTAGACACGTTTGCGACAGGCGCGCGCGCGCGCGTGTGTGTGTTGTCCTTAGCATAAGTTAGTTTAAGTAATTTGTAATTCTAGGGACTAATAACCACAACAGTTAAGACTCTTGGATTTAGAAACATTTTAACATTTTTGTACACACGATTTTAAATCCTTACGAAACTTTTCCTCACTGACAACACCAACCAAATGATAAAAGAAGTTTATCGCTCAGTACTGTACTTTTCTTCTGTTCAGTAAAACTAGGGTAGTCGGTATGATGTTACAATTTACAACTTCTACAGTAGTCATTATATTCTGGAGATATTTTACAGATATTATACATACATACACTCAATACACCTTCGAAATTATATCACAGCACTTAAGAAACTTTTACGTCGTAAGTATTGAGCGTCAGGAAATCCAAAGTGAATATAGAAAGTAACGTAAAAGATCATGGGGAGAAAGGGAAGTAGGAGCTGGACGAACGTATGCATTGTTGTAATGGTATCTGGCATAAGCAGAGGAACGCAGATCGCTAGTTTCAAATTGCTTTATTTAGACCAGTTTTGGCAATTCCAAGTTGCTATGATCAAGTCTCTTAAATGGTATACAGCAATACTTCGTCACATTTACGTTCTGTTCTTAAATATGGGTATGTCGGAAAAAAAAACAAAAAAACAAAACAAAAAAAACAACAAAAAAACCTTTTTGCGTCTATTACAAAATATGTTGCACCCATATCGCAAGCCCATTGCTCAGACCGTTTATTTGTTAAGAGACTTGAAGATGGTAACTTAGAATTGCCGAAACCGGCTTAAATAAAGCAATTTGAAACTAGAGATCTGTGCTTCTCTGCTTATGCAGATTCCAAGATATTAAATCTCAACCCCAGATTGCTGATGTGATGTGAAGCATATCTGATGTGTCGTTCTTGAGTGCATGCGTGATTGAATGAATGAAATTTCTGTAGGACCAACGAATATTAGTTTACAGAACTTCTACTGCAGATCGGGTTCACGCAAAGGCCTTCTTCTACAGAAGAAAAATACGCACATCGGAAATTTTACATCTAAAGAAAAGTGACAGGTGTATCAGCTGCAATTGTGAAATTTTTGAGGAGAAATATGTTAATAATGTTTTGAACTTTGGGAGCTAACATCGGTATTTACGATGTTTTCGTGGTGACATTTAGCTGTTTCGAAATACGCGGCGGCTACGTCTAGCTACTGGAGAAATGAAATACAGCAGCTAGGCAGGTGTTTTGCCACAGAATGGCATCTCGTTACGCGGCGAGCTGCGAGTCGGCGTCGGTCGTGATTCGCGAGGCGCCGGCGGTCCAGTTGTACAGAAGGGCCACTGGCCACTTGCTGGAGCAGGTAGGCCACGGAACGGGTTCCCGCCTCGCTTATCTCCGCGTGATGAATGCGTGCAGGCGGCGGGGGCGGCGAGATGCCATCTGGCGGGGGGACAGCCAAGCAGCGAAGCACGGCGCATCTGATGGGCCGCCCCTCTAACTGTTCACCCGGCAGACACGCTCAGCCAACACGCTGCCAGACTGTTGCTCACTCAAGCGTAAGTCTTCGACGATCGTGGCTAGTATAAGTATACACTCAAGGACCAAACAAACTCGGAAGAGTGTTCAGGGAGCCACAATGTGGCAGTTATGGACGTGTAGGGTATCGCACTGTTCTGCTGGAAATGCTCCAAGATCCCGGAACGCGCATTAGGCTTGAATGGACGCAGGTGAGTGGCTAAGCGGTCTGCGGCGTGTCATTCACGCTCTGGACGGCCGCTGCGGTCGGGGGTTCGAATCCTCTCTCGGGCATGGATGGTTGTGCCGTCTTTAGTATCAGCTAGTTTGTAAGTTTAGGGACTGATGATCCCATAGTTAAGTCCCATAAGGTCTACAAACATTTGATTTGAACGCGGGTGATCAGCCAGGGTGCATACATACGTGGGGCATTTGAAAATTCCGTGCAAAAATAAAAAATAAAACTACTATCGTGTTTGGGGAAAACCATTTTTATTTTTCGACATAGTCTCCGTTTAGGCAGGCATATACTTCGTCCAACGCTGTTCTAAATTGTTGATCGCTTCCGAATAATAAGAATTGTCCAAGCCTGCAAAATGGCTATCAGTGTCTGCAATAACCTCCTCGACTGAATGAAATATTCGACCCGCCAGTCATTTCTTCAAATTGGGGAACAAATAGTAGTCTGATGGAACAAAATCAAATGTTCAAATGTTTGTTAAGCTTAAGGGACGTAACTGCGGGGTCATAAGTCCCTAAATTTACAAACTACTTATGAACTATCTTATACTAAAAACGACACAAACATCCATTCCCGAGGGGGGATACGAACCCCGGACCATAGCAGCCGGCTTCCGAGGGAACCAAGTCTGGAGAATGGGGGGGGGGGATGTGAAACCTGTTGGAATCCTATTTCCAATAATTTTGCGACCACAACTTGTAAGGTGTGTGGTGGTGCATTGTCGTGATGGAAAAAGACTTTTTTGTGGGCCAATCGCCGACTTTTTATTTGCAAGTTGGTTTTCTAACGGTCCAATAACGATGAATAATATACACCCGTAATAGTTTTACTCTGTTCCAGATAGTCGATGAGGATTATCCTTTGCGAAGAATCCCAAAAGACCATCGCCATAACCTTTCCGGCCGAAGGACGGGTGTTTGCCTTTTTTGGTGCAGATTCTCCCTTGGAAACCTATCCTTTAGTTTCTTCTTTGGTCTTAGGACCAAATAGTTAAATTCCTATGGATTCTTCCGGAACAGCTGCAAACCTTGCTTGCAACACTTTACACGATTTCGTTTTTGGTCAATCGTGAGCAATCGTGGCAAACATCTTGCGGATAGCTTTCTCATGTCCAAATGTTTATGTAAAATATTATGTACCCGTTTATTCGAGATGCCCACAGCACTAGCAGTCTCACGTACCTTAACCCTTCTGTCATCCATCACCAATCATGGATTTTATCGGTGATTTCTGGATTCGTAACCTCCACAGGGTGTCCTGAACGTTCAGCGTCACTTCTGCCCTTATGGCCACTCTGAAAAAACTTAAAAAAATAATTTAAAAATATCAGGTTCGCACGGCTTCTCACGTCGGAGGTTCGAATCCTCCCTCGGGCATGGATGTGCGTGTTGTCCTTAGGTTAATTTAACTTAGTTTAAGTAGTTTGTAAGACTAGTGACTGATGACCAACGTAGTTTGGTACCATAGGATTACAGACTTACTTTTTTTTATAATCAGTTCTGATAGAAGGTTCAGAGTCACCACAATGTTTATCAAGCTTCCTTAGGCGTTTTGCCTTTCATAAATTAATATTTAATCACCACACGAAATTCTTCTTCGTGCATTCTTTGACGCTCACTCGACTTCCTTGATTCACACGAATGCCAAACACAAAGAAATTGACCAATATGGCTGAAACATCGTGTGCGTTCTTTCCAAAGGTACTAGTAACTAAACATGACCTCGATACGCGCCGGTGGTGCCATCTCTCGGACTTTCCACCGTCTTTTCAAACGCAGCTCGTATGTGTCACCTGTCACAGTCGTATCCAGCCGTATCAGGAGTTCCGTATCACTCCAACTGCGCACGCCTCAAACTATGACGTGTACTCCGCCCTACGGACATGCAGGATCAATGGATTAATGAGATTTTCTCACACCCGAGCAGGACCATCCTCTCGATACAATTAGAAATGAGACTTCCCAGACAGGGCAACATGTTTCATTAAAAGTCAGTGTTGACGTGCCCAGGCGAGACGTATAGCTTGGTGTTGTGCAGTCAGCAGGGGTACAGGAGCAGCACTTCAGCTTCGAAAGCCCATATCGACGATGTTTCGTTGAATGGCTCGCACACTGACGTTTGTGGCCCAGCAGTGACTCCTAAGCAATCTGCGGAAGGGTTGCACTCCTGTCACGTTGAAAGATTGTCTCCGGTCGTCGTTGGTCCCGTTCTTGTAGCATCTTTTTTCCACCCGCAGCGATGTCGGAAGTTTGATATTTTGCAGGACTGCTGATATTCACGTCTTATATAACGGCTTATGTCAGTAAATATGTACATTTTATTACAAAAGCCACTACGGAACGAAACACTTACGGTGTCACACCACGGAGAGAGCATTGTAAGGTTTGTTTACCATTTATATTGTCTTCGTAGCACAAAATGACCCCGTGTCCCATTATCCCCGTCTTGTAATTTCGCCTGATAATTTTGTGTAAATGCTGTTTCGCAGATAATCTGAGGATGCCCTGCTAAAGGCAGACGAGCTCATGAGTCTCTAAGGTAACCTTGCTACTCCCATGCGTGCAACATGCCCCACCATTTCAGTCTGTTCACTCTAACTGCTTCATCTATGGTGTTCATTCCCAGCTTTTCTTTGATTTCCTCATTATGGACACCCTCCTGCCATTGTTCCCATCTATTGGTACCTGCATGGTCATGTACATGTCGCCTTTATTTGTAAAGCATCTTCACTGGCCTGTAATGTGTACTTTATTAAGTTTCTCCTGTTGTGAAATTCGCGGGAATTTAAAATCGTGAAATATTCCCAGATAATATTGCCGGTAATATTCCTAAAATTCATAATTTCCCAGGAATTTATGATTAATTAGCCAGATAGCTCAATGAAACTTAATCAGTAGTTTTAGGGCAATAATTATATAGTTAAATCAACTGAAATATATTTTGAAAATAAATTTCTTGGGAATTCGTAATTTTAAACACGAAATCACTCGAATTAATAGGTCAATGTGATAAATGTTTTATTAAAACAAACACGAACAGTGTTATATGTTGGAAAAAATATTATGATTGAACAAAAAGTGTAGCAAATTAACTAATTTGTAAGGGAAACAGACTTTTGAAACAGTTGTGCCCTACATCTACATCTACATACATACTCCGCAATTCACCGTAAGGTGCGTGGCGGAGGGTACACTGTACCACTACTAGGCATTTCCTTTTCTATTCCACTCCCAAACTGAACGAGGACAAAAAGAATGACTATATACCTCCGTACGAGCCCTAATTTCTCTTATCTTGTCTTTGTGATCTTTACGCGAAATGTAAGTAGACGGCAGCAAGATGGTACTACACTCAGTTTCAAATTCCAGACGTCTAAATTTCCTCAACAGAAACACAGGAAAAAAACGTCGTCTTTCCTCCAGCGATCCCCATTTCAGTTCCCGGAGCATTTTCGTAACACCCGCGCGGTGTGCGAACCTATCGGTAACAAATCTAGCTGCTCGTCTCTGAACCGCCTCTATGTCTTCCCTTAAACTGATCTGCTGCGGGTCCCAAACACTTGAGCAATATTCTAGGCGTGGTCGCACAAGCGTTTTATACGCGGTCTCCTTTACAGGTGAAGTACATCTTCCCAAAATTCTCCCAATAAACCGAAATCGGCTGTCCGCCTTCCTCACAACTGTCCTTACATGTTCGTTCCATATCATATCACTCTGCAATGTTAACGCCTAGATATTTGAACGACGCGACAGCATCAAGAAGCTCACTACTAATTGTGTATTTGAACATTATAGGATTGTTTTTCCTACTCATGCGCATTACCTTACATTTTTCTACAATGAGAGCTAGTTGCCATTCTTCGCACCAACTAGAAATATTGTTCAAAAATTGATCAAATGTTTTTACAGTCTATGGGACTTAACTACAGGGTCATCAGTCCCTAAACTTACAAACTGCTTATGAACTAATTACGAATTAGGACGGCACAAATATCCATGCCCGAGGGGGGATTCGAACCCTCGACCGTAGTGGCCGTGCAGACCGTGACTGGCGCGCCTTAGTCCACTCGGCCACCGCGGCCGGCTAGAAAATATTGTCTAAGTCATCCTGTATGCTATTACAGCGATTGACGAAGGCGATGTCGATGAACGCGATGGACTGGAAATAATTCCCATATTTAATATTTTTTCGATTAAATGCTTAGAAGTAAAATATTTATCAAATTAACTGATTTGTAAGGTAAACAGACTTTTGAAACAGTCGTGCCCTACATGAGGACTCTATTGTTTATGGATCGTGGGGTTTACAGTGAGTTTCTGATCTACGAAAACCTGTCTTTTGCAAGGTCGGAAAACTTTTCAACAATCCTTCGGGCGTCCCGTACCGCGACCTTTGCCACCGAAAACTGACGTTGCGAGGCCGGCTTTGATAGTGACGCGACTGTAAACCTGTCAGGCCGCGTGGCCCGGGGCGTTTACAAAACAGTGGGTAGCACTCGCAGTGCAGATGTGTGTCACGGGGGCGGCCGCCGGCGCCCCTGCGACCAGTGGGTCAGGCGCGGCGGTATTTCAGTTGTCGGCGTATAAACCCGTCCGAGCCGAGCCCCGGCAAATGAATTCTGCAGACCGCCGCGGAGGAAAAACGACGAGTGTGGCGCACAATCCCTAGAGAGGCGCGCGCGAGACGGAAATAGCGAGGCGGAGGCAGAGCCGCGCTAGCGGGCAGGCTAGTGGAGCAGGTCTGCGTCTGAGCGTCGAGGGCCCTCTGCCGAGGATTAGTGCTGCCGGCGAAGATCCCGTGGCAGAAATATAACTCCCGCAGTACATACTCTCTGGACAGGCCAGAACAAATTCGGCGCCCTAGGAAAAATTATTTTAATGGCGCCCCATTTAATAAAGTTGCAATAAACCATGAATGTAAAATACGCTTTGCACCTGTTTTTTATTCAATATCATTATCATAATAGATAAATATCTATCCGATCGCCATAAAACGGTGCCTAAAGCCTTCCCCAGATAGATATTAGAAACTGTACAAATTTTTAGCTCTTTATGTCTTGTGGTTCAGACATGATAAACGTACACCGAACAGACATTCACATTTATAGATATAGATTAATGTGAATGTCTGTTCGGTGTACGCGTATCACGTCCGAACGACAAGACTCAGATACTTAAATATTTGTTCAGTTTTAGGCTCGGTTTTATAGCGATCTGATAGATATTTTCTAATTTGAAGAATATAATGTGAAATGCGGAACAATAATTACTCTTTGAAAATGGTTTTATTGGTTGCATTGTTGCTTGAGGGTTGATAATGATAAAAGGGTGGAGTATATTGGGATGGAAAGTTATCGGTGTATATAAAATTCTACGTGTGTGTGTGTTAATATTTCGCTCTGCAGCGAAAGGTTTGTGTGTAATTGTTGTCCGAAGTCTCCCGTTGTACACCTTAGCAGTTCCATGCTGATAGCTACAAGGGGGTGGAAGATATGGTGCTTGAAAATCGTCAAATTATAAAAAAATTCGTACTGAAGATCAGCGATGACGTTTGCGACTCTATAGCAAGGAAGTTACATACAGCGAAACGTGATGCCACATGCCATATCTTTGGTCTATGCGTGCTACAATGTTTGTTTCTAAAGAAGGTATTGTATTTCGTTTCATCCTTCAAAACCAGTCTCATAGCACACTACTGAAAGATAGCTTATCTATCATAACCCATTATATCCCATCGTATGATTTATCATACGCATGCTATTTATTCTTAGGCATTGTAGTTTCCAGAAGCTCATGATCAACAATTGAAACCTTTTTTAAACCTTTTATTGTTAGTTTAGAAGTACATTGTTGGAAACATCAATAACAGTGAAGAACAGGATCGTTTATTTCGTGGCAGGAGGCTTTTATTCTAGTGCTATTGATTCTGCTTCTTTTCGACTTGGATAAGCGGTAAGTAATAATACAATTGTGATGTATATTATTATAATTTTCCACATATTACTATGGAATACTAATCTGAATACTCCAAATCAATATATAAGCACAAATTTAAAAAGCTTATTTTGTTAGCATTGTTGTGGTATTGGCTTATATTTTGACGTATGAAATATCATACGGTAATTTTCTATCAATTAGTACGATTTATTTCAGATATAATTTGGAAAAGGAGAGAGACTTAGAAGAGGTTCTAAATATACTATACCCCACAGAAGATCATGATGAAACTGTCATTGATGAATTTGATGAATGTCAGGAACTTGAATTTGTGCTTGTTCCACCACATGATGGTGAGGGCAGTGATAAAGATAACGCAGCCAGTGTTTCAGAAGCTACAACCCTCCACTGTTGCTGATTTAGGAAAAAAATTTTTTGGAACAGACAGCAGAGGTAAGAGTAGTAAAAAATGACGGCCTTGTTGAAGATGCTATATCTTTATTCACTTAGCAGCAAAATCCTTGCTGTTCCAAATCACAATCACGATCCCTAATTAGGAAAAAATGACACTGGATAGAAGAAAAATTAGACTCTTCACAAAAATTTGAGTTATCTCGTGATCCTACACCTGATATAATAGAACATCTTCGCACATCAAATTCGTACAGTTTTTGATGATGATTTCGTTGAGATTCTGACGAGAAAGACAGTGAAATATGCTTCTCAAAAGGGACACAACATACAAATAAGTCATGATGACATTTACAGATTTTGCTTTTATCTGGGTACTGTAAGGTCATGCATAGACGTATGTACTGGCAGACCCGACCTGACACAAACAATGCCCTTGTTTCTAATTCTATCTCCAGAAATTCTTTTGACAAAATTCACAGATTCTTCCATGCCAATGATAATGACAGCATTGAAAAAGAAGATAAAGTTTATAAAGTTCGTCCATTAATTTCACATCTAAATAAGAAATTTCAAGAAAGAGCCTCTAGGGTTAAATTTCTCCTTGGATTAGGCCATGGAGCATTATTATGGCCACCACTTTATAAAACAGTTTATAAGGGGAAAGCCAATTCGCTATGGTTTCAAATGGTGGTGTTTAGCTACATCTACGGGATATCTCATCAAATTTGAGCCATATGTTGGGGCAAGTCAAAGAGATCCCCAAAAGACACTGGGGCAGTCTGTTGTTGAAAAGCTTTGTGTGGGCTACATCCCTCCGAACAGCACACTGTACATTGATGATTACTTTAACTCTTTGCCCCTACTTGAATCTCTTTCTTCACATGGAATCAAATGAATAAGAATCTTGAGAAATGACCGCTTGAAGAAGGCACCTATGCCAGATATAAAGAAGACGTGATACAGAAAATTCTATCACACTGGTAATATGGAATGATAATAGTCAAGTGACTTTGGGGACAAATGTAAGGGATGTAGGTGTGTTAAGTGACAGTACATGCTTGAGGTGGAACAGAGAATCAAGAAAGAAGGTTTCCATATCACAGCCTTCTCTTGTGCAGGAATATAATCACTACATGGGAGGTGTAGACCTTTTTGACAATCTACGAAGTTTATACCGCATTCGAATAAGATCAAAGAAATGGTACTGGCCGTTGATTAGGTTCTGCCTGAATGGGGCTGTTGTGAATATGTGGATCTTATACAGGCAACTAAATAACAGTATGAATCTATTGGAATTTACCAGACGTATAGTACTTTCAATACTGACCTCGCCCAACATTGAAAAGCCAAGAGGTGTGAGACCACGATTTCTATCTTAGGTGCAAAAAGACATCAGATTTGATAATACTGGACATATGATTGACGAGCAGAGCACACAAAGAAGATGTGGGCAGTGTGGTAAATGCACAAAATCCCATTGTGTAAAATGTAATGTAGAACTCCATCCGAAGCGGTGTTTCATTTTGTATCACCAGCGCTAAGAAGACCATCATTTTTGTCATGTATTCCTATTATAGCAATGTATTTTTATTCATGTAATACATTAAAGTTGCTTGTTTGTTCAACAATTTGTTTTTACCATGTATCTATAACATATGAATAAATAATGTATATTTAAAATATAAATAATAATAATAAAAAGTTTTAAAAATCTGAGCATTACTTTTTCTTTATTTATGCAGTTTTTGAATGACAATCATGAAAAATTCAACATTTTAAGTGTGATAAAAATCTTGAAAGAATTGTATCCCTTTGTAACGTTTCTGCTATGTTGCTAACTCCTAAAAATCAGTTGCCAACATTGAAACACGAAATATCTGATACCTAAAGTAAAACTTCATTACCGGACATATGATATTTCACATTTTCGCCTTATGTTTGAAATTCTATTAACACTATTAGTAAAATGCTTTTAAGAAATAGTACATTCATTTAAATATAACTTTGGCTGACCTTTTTACGTAATTTTCAGTTTTTAATACTTTCGTAAATAATAGCTGCAAACACTAAAAATGCATTACACTCCGTTTCGGAAATTGCTGAACCTATATAGATTGTAATTTGTATAAAAACAACAATGCTACATGTTATAAACTATTGCACAACATGATTTCATATATACCTATTGTTTAAATAAATTAGGGCAGACCATGATTTATATATCACTAGATCCTAAATTAAATACTGATAATTTTTCATGCACTAAAATTAATAATCCGTTTGGTACTAAGAAACTATCTTCGAAATTAACAAAACTATGACAACCATATAGAAATCCGTATTAATAAATAATTTGACCGCAAACTGAAACTCACTAAAATTCCATGTGTCAATAATATTATGCCTACACACTATTGGCAAAACAAATATGTGTGCATTTTGAAAACACACATAATGTAAATAATTTGAGCACAGTAAACACTAGTCAAAAGGATGACGTTAAATTTGTGTTACACATTAAATACAAATGTCATGAAACAAGTACATACATTGACATAAATAATCAAAGGTTAAACGTAATGTTTTAATTTCTGCATTTTGGCATATTTAATGTAAAAGAATACTGTTTAATTGTGAATTACAAAACTTTGTCATCATTTTTATTATGCAGTCATGTAGAAAGATGTTTGAGAGAAACCATTGTTTGTTTAGTCAGTCGTGGATAGAGTTTGTGAGTGGCCAGAAACCTGTAAGCAGCTTTGTTGGCTTGCTGCTGCATTTCTTGATTGTGCAATGTTTAAGTGTAAATAAAATCGTTTCCATATCAACTAAAATGGTTTTAATTTAAGAGAAGATCCTGTAGAATCAATTTCTTTAGTGAATGCCGAAGATAACTCACAACGCAATGGACTTCAGCCAGCATATAAGATAAGTTCAACTTCACCTACAGTGGAATGACTTTGTTTTAGACTGTGAACTAACAAAACTTTCCGTAATTCAGGAAAACGTTAGGGCTCAGTTTGAGTCATTCCGAAAAGAGGTGATGGACGTTAGATGTGGTGCCGTGTGACCAGGATTTTAAAAGCGTATTCACTAATGTAAAATGTTAGAAGTGGTGACGTGATCAAAGGATTTTAATGAGTATTCGCTAATATAAAATTTGTTTCAGGATACAAGGAAAATAATGTATATGATGGATGTGCAGTAAAACCATCATAAAAGTGCAGAATTCGACTACAATACTATCCACACCTACGATGTCAAAATTTAGTGGAGGAAGATGGCAGTAATTTGAACTACTAGATTCCTGTATCGCCGCATCTTTGTGACCAGCTAAGTACTTTTTTTAGTAACTTTTGTAGTGACTGTTTGTGTGATAGGGGTTTTATGTGGACTGAAAACTTATTTTAAAATGGATACAGTAAGAAAGGAGGGAGATGATAGTACTAAAGTTTCGGACTTTGACAGTGGGGTAGAAGGTTATGGTATCGCGAGTTCTACACCGATTACAAGAAAGCAGCAGGTCCCATTTTCTAGTGATTTACAAGAGACTGGACAACAGATTAGTAATATGGCAGCAAACACGGAAATAGAAAGAAAATCGATCTTGGAATTTATATTACAAATGAAAACCGATCTTTCATTACAAATGAAAACCATGAACTCCAAACTTTCATTACAAATGGAAACCATGAACTCCAAACTTTCATTACAAATGGAAACTATGAAAACCATGATATCTGACATAAAATCTCAAACAAACTCCATTAAATTTGAAATTTGTAAAACAAATGACACAATGACCGAATTAAAACAATGTATTTCAGACACAAAACTCAATAGTGTAGAAGAAACTGTTTTGGTAGCTGCTACTTCAGAAGTTTCTCAGACGAGTGACAATGTTGAAGAAATAGATGACAGTTCAAGTTATGTAAATTCTCAGAGCCAGGATACTAAAACAGAGTTAACTGGAAAGATTCGCGATGTTGAAGAATGTAATAGCAAACTTGATAATTCTGATTTGAAAGTAGAAACTGAATGTAACGTTGTTGTAGATAACACTGAGCTAGAAGTTGAAAGTGAATGTACAGTCACAGAATTACCACAGTGTGTAGACGAAATTCAAGAAGAGTCACATGCTGAAACTTTGAATATTCCTAGATGTAATAGTGTAAGTTGTTTACCAGTAGTGAAGTTACCTGGTAGGCCTAAAAAGAAATTTCGTCCTATTTATTTTATGCCACAGGACAATGATTGTTTTTCATCAGATTTGAATGACACTTCAGAAATTATGTTGCTTAAGCAAAGTCTAAGGTGTAAAGTATGTTCTTGGGCAAACCAGACCCAACTGTTTGCATTTAATTTTGGACCTAGTAGTAATGTACCATTACCTTTTCTACCTGATGACAGACGAAATGAGATGCATCAGACTATGTATTGATGTAATACCTTAGGGGCATAATTACTCCTTAGTTATGAAACTGCTGACACCAGTTCAGGTCCCCAGTCATGTGCTGTGTACTTCTATTGAATCATATTCACAGTACAGAAAAAATTGTAGTCTTTAAGCTTTCCTTCAGTGTAAATATATATGATTATTTGACAAAATGTTTTAATTACCACTGACAAATGAAAACAGCTGAGACATACCTTTTGATATATGCATTTTTACTATATGCTTATTGAAACTTAAAATATGTGTAGCCTAAACTTTATTACCAGTTGGAATTTTTGAGAAAATATGAACAAACAAAATGTGTAGGTGGATGTTAACCATCAATTCAGAAGAACTTTATACCAAATAGTAATACTGTACTTAATCTGAGACACCAATTTCATCTTAGTTGGGGGTTTTCAATAAGGATTTTTATTTTTTCTTATGTCAATGTATAGGCCAATGGACTTAAGAGCTAAGAAGTAAATATAATTAAATACAGTTTGAACCGAATAGTGAATTCATGTTTACAGTTAATACAGTTGCAAATAATAACAAACATTGAGGAGTTATGAATTAAAATACTATGTGAATTTAAGTAGAGAAAAAGAAAATAGGTAGATGATGCGGGTTTATTTAATGTGTTTGACAGAAATTTTGGAGTCTTATATTATGATGTTTGTGAACCACTAGCTAATGTAGAAGTCTTTGTGTAGTCATCAAAAGATAAGACAGGTTAGAAAAAAGGGGAAGTGCTGTTCATGAGAAATTTAAGTTAGGTTAAGAATTTTCAGTGAAAGTACTGAACAAATAGATATTAAGTTACTGAAATGGAAGTGAAAAATGCTTCATATATCGAAAAGAAAGAATTAATATGGCATAAAGAAAATGAATATGAAAATAATGAATACTTAAATGAAAAGTGTTGATGTAGTATTTAAGATTAGTGTATTCTCTGAACAGATGCTTTACTTGAAGTCTAAGATGTTAAAATTGTTTGATACTACTGAGGAATCTCAAAATGATAGTGTTAAGTGTACTGAAAATGTTAGCTCCAAACCCTGATATAAATGTTAAGTCATCTACTGAAATGTTAAAGAATTAAGTGAAAGCAAATATAAAAGTATACCTTCTGTCAATGTCAACTTAAGTTGTGATTCTAGTAACATGAATAATTTGAGGAAGTTAAAAAAAAATCTAATAACTGAACCTGAATACCAAGTAATGTTTTACTATGTTAGTAGTCCATTTGTTAAGATCTGAGTTGAAGTTTATCTACATACATACATTGAGCCTCTTGAAGTTAACTGAAACCCTTAGCTGTATGCTCATAGTTTTGTTTATCCACGATCCATAAAGTTGATCGGTCTCAGATAGATTAATGTGTTTAAATCCTACCTACAGAAAAGTTAATTAATGTCTTGTGAAGTTTACCTTACTCTCACCCTGAAACCTATAGAAAGGTATTTGTTGATAGTATTGATAACATTTATAAACATGGCACACAATAATTAATTTATTAACTTCATATGCATAGTCAAAGGTATGTTGAAGTGTTCATTATTTGTTTATGGCTTGAAATGTCTTTGTATATACGAGAAAATGCTTACCTCAGTTATGTACTGTGATTTTTCTATTAATCACGTCCACAGTGCATTACAATTCAAAGTCTTTAATTCTTTTCACTCTTGTTAGTCATTCATTAGTATCTTTTTTGTGTTCTTGGTTGAATTTTGTGTTGTACTTTGATGTGTCAAGAGGGACCTGCTAACAATTAGTACAAAAGTGACTATAAGCATGGGAGGACACACAGACCACACAAGTGTTGACCAATGTAAAATTCAATTTCTATCCTTGAGCTTACAGCTTAATAGGAAAATATTTAATACTGGTTTAAGATGACCATATTATAGTATATTGTACATATGACTCAGTTTTGGCTGATGCAAAGTTTAATTTTCATTTTTATTCTTAAAGTTTACAATGAAGCTATTGATGTTTTACAAGTTACATACTTGGAATGTTTATCATGTGTACTTGCACATATTCATGATGTAAGGTCGTACTCTTTTGGACAGAAATATGAAGGTTAATGAACAATTACAGACTACCTATTACTCATTATTATTAACATTAAACTTGTATAAATTTGTATTTTTCATGTGGAACACATAAGTTTAGTTCATGACACACTTGTTGACTTTCTCATGCATGCAAGCTTTGTGTATCAATTTGTAGTTGATTACAGGGTGTTTTGTTTTGATATGGGACTGTATCTGAAAATGAACAGGCAGACCATATGTAAATTTTGACTTTTTTTAGTATATAATTATGAGATTTTACACATGTTAACATATACATGTACAGACTTTCAGAACACTTAAGATAGTTACTCATTTTCATTCACTTCTACTGTATGATTGTCATTTTCAAACACTACTGGACAACATTGAATGTTGATTTTGAGTTATTGGGGGGTAGTAACTGTTCACCATTCAACAAACATAGGGTACTCTGGACTGTGTTGTGTTTGATTGGGGCAGTTTGTTCAAAGAAGAACAAAAACTATGTACTGTTATTTACTTCTGCGGAAATAGTCAAGTTGCCAGTTGCATCTTGTTACTCTTGGTAAGGTAGTTACCATTAATACAAACATTCCGTTTAGAAGATAATCAATGGAAACTTAAATGGTGTATCATAATATCTTACGAACACTAAATTGTTAAACAAAATATAAGTAAACGCAACCAGAGTCTTTTTCTGCTTTTGTAGCCGTTTGCGAGTCAGTTACCTGCCCTGGTCGTGGACGTAATTTAATGGCAGCGTATTTTTCCGCCCTCTCTTGATTACTGCCTTGAGAGTGGGTGTATTTTGGCAGTTAAAAAAAAAACTTTTTCATTTTTCTTTAAATTTTTCCAAGATGGGAAAAATTTGACATTTTGGTGGATCAGTTGAGAACTGACACTTATTACTTTAATTTCCATGCTTGATTTGAGCTATGAGATTAACCATTGCCACTGCTAACTACTCGCAGGGGGGTTAGTTTTTGAATTTTTATTAATGCATGTTTTTTCAATAAGAAAATATTATGTAATACTATGATCTAATTTGTTTATACTCGTTACAACTGCTCATTCTAATCTCTAACTGTATGAGAAATATTCAATACCTACAATACTTGAAAAAATTTCAAAACCAAGATTACATTTTCTGTCTATATAACCATTTTAACTATACCAGAATTTTTAATGATAATTGTTTGTTGTGCTCACTGAGAGCTTTTCTATCCATTGTTTTACTATTTATGTCATTCATTTCACTTAGTAAATTGACTATAAATTGTGAAGTTATTACAATGTACAACACCCTTTCTAGAGGAATTAGGAGCTTAGTTCTCACATAATGGCATTTACATACATGTACACATAGAAAAAAATTATTAGGAGTAAAATACTTTTTTATATGAATTAATACCATACATAACTGTTGACAATATGAATATCAATGCTCTTGAAAAAACAAAAAAAGTTGTAAAAGCTTGCTATTTCATTATTCGAACTAAAGTAAATGAGAAAGATTTCTCGTTAATTTTCAGTAACATTTAAGGGTTAATTTGAACCCATAATTTGATTCTGTTTTAAAATACCGTATTGAGAAAACTGATTACTCTTTCCAATAGCCTGATAACAGTATGCTTATTTATGTATGTAGTTAGGGAAAAATAGTATGTGGTTCTGAGAAAGATACAACCATGTTGTAGGAACCGTCTTGAATGCCTGTAACTACAGTCAGCTGAAGCTGCGAGCCACCACATCACCAACAGCAGTTTGCAGATACACCACTGTCGGTGCATCAAGCAACATCAACAACCACCAGTATTCACAAGACTACAATCAACATACAATTTTTTATTTTAGCCTAAACTAATACAGACTCACTATGAACACTTAAATCACAACATATTGAAACGATAGTACACAGTGAACCCTACATTACATTTCAGGTACACTATGTAGGGGGTGTGTAACGTTTCTGCTATGTTGCTAACTCCTAAAAATCAGTTGCCAACATTGAAACACGAAATATCTGATACCTAAAGTAAAACTTCATTACCGGACATATGATATTTCACATTTTCGCCTTATGTTTGAAATTCTATTAACACTATTAGTAAAATGCTTTTAAGAAATAGTACATTCATTTAAATATAACTTTGGCTGACCTTTTTACGTAATTTTCAGTTTTTAATACTTTCGTAAATAATAGCTGCAAACACTAAAAATGCATTACACTCCGTTTCGGAAATTGCTGAACCTATATAGATTGTAATTTGTATAAAAACAACAATGCTACATGTTATAAACTATTGCACAACATGATTTCATATATACCTATTGTTTAAATAAATTAGGGCAGACCATGATTTATATATCACTAGATCCTAAATTAAATACTGATAATTTTTCATGCACTAAAATTAATAATCCGTTTGGTACTAAGAAACTATCTTCGAAATTAACAAAACTATGACAACCATATAGAAATCCGTATTAATAAATAATTTGACCGCAAACTGAAACTCACTAAAATTCCATGTGTCAATAATATTATGCCTACACACTATTGGCAAAACAAATATGTGTGCATTTTGAAAACACACATAATGTAAATAATTTGAGCACAGTAAACACTAGTCAAAAGGATGACGTTAAATTTGTGTTACACATTAAATACAAATGTCATGAAACAAGTACATACATTGACATAAATAATCAAAGGTTAAACGTAATGTTTTAATTTCTGCATTTTGGCATATTTAATGTAAAAGAATACTGTTTAATTGTGAATTACAAAACTTTGTCATCATTTTTATTATGCAGTCATGTAGAAAGATGTTTGAGAGAAACCATTGTTTGTTTAGTCAGTCGTGGATAGAGTTTGTGAGTGGCCAGAAACCTGTAAGCAGCTTTGTTGGCTTGCTGCTGCATTTCTTGATTGTGCAATGTTTAAGTGTAAATAAAATCGTTTCCATATCAACTAAAATGGTTTTAATTTAAGAGAAGATCCTGTAGAATCAATTTCTTTAGTGAATGCCGAAGATAACTCACAACGCAATGGACTTCAGCCAGCATATAAGATAAGTTCAACTTCACCTACAGTGGAATGACTTTGTTTTAGACTGTGAACTAACAAAACTTTCCGTAATTCAGGAAAACGTTAGGGCTCAGTTTGAGTCATTCCGAAAAGAGGTGATGGACGTTAGACCTTACGGCTCACCGTATGATATATCATACGTTAAAAAAGTATAAATTTCAGGCCACAATAACAAATTAACATTCTGAATATAATTATTAACCTATATAGATGGTGGATATGAAGTTTTATCAAATTATAAAAAAAAGTTATTTCGGGATATAATGGGATAATCAACGAACACGCGAGCGGAGCCACGGGTTTTAGCTAGTATAAAAATGAGTTACATCATACAAGTCGCCAGAACCGACACGTGGATCGGATTCGAGGTTAAACTGTAGGTTCCCTTTCTCCTGTTGGATAGCTGGGGGAGGCTAGGGACACGCAACAAGTGGCGTCCAATCCAAAGACGTGCACCAGGCCACTGAGCCACACGAAATTTTTATTATACACTTTTATACAATAATTTTACTGTTTACATTTTGTCTTTTAAAAAGGTTTTGGTTGATAGTTTACAATAATTGATACGATTATATGATTCATTATACAAATAGTCACACAAATTTAATTTTTCTAGCCTTGGCTTCTGTAAAATGTGAGACGATGCCGTTTAAATCAATTATGTCTGCTGTTTTTCGTTGAATTGGCAAAGTTGTCAAGTCTTTGTTGGGTCATTGTGGATCGCAGACACAGGAAAAGTAAGCAACACTCTTAGTGCAGTAACTAAATTAGTTACAATGTCTATAAGCCCAGTTTTACAAACGTAACTCAGAAAGTTCTGTGGTCCTGAGCTCCTGGGTACTCTTCTGCCAATGCCTTGTAATTCATTACATAGATCAGTAGCGTTAATACTATCTGTAGAATCTTAATGAGTTAGAGACTCTTCCAAATTAACACATTATTCTTCAAGAACAGCTTTGGGAATTTCATTTTGTACATCATGTGTATCGTACAGACAGCCAAATACACTATTTACTTTGTTAATCTGATGAAATCTCTCTTCAACTGAATTTAGTGCAGTATCGCCAGCTTTGATCTTAGGATGATTAGTTGCAAACTGCTACTCATCTATTCATTAACCGCTTACTAGCAAAATTCTGAAGAGTCAAAGAGAATGCATGTAACAATGACTTGCGTCTTGTGTCTTGCCTGTTGCTTTGTCTGTGTATAGTAACGGGAATTCATCACTTTTAGAACCCGCAGGCCAACAGCAAAATGTACCACAAGGCGAGCGCACGAGGGTTCATTGCGCACCACAAATTTGTTGCCCCCCAAATTCGAGCGCCCTAGGCAACTGCCTAGTTTGCCTCTATGGACGGGCCGGACCTGCATACTCTTCCTCTGCTAAAATAGAGCACCTGAATTTTCCTCCAGAGTTGAATAATAAGTTCTCGGATTTCCGTCCGCGTCAGCTGGTTAAAACTTAGGACCTTCCGGCCAAACACTTGGACTGCGTCAAGTGGTTTGACCGCCTAGTGGCTGCTAGTAGAGGCTTACATAAACGAGCTTAAATTTCATAGAGTGGCGATAGGTCCGCCATGTTTGAGGCAAATTGAACTGGCGTCCGCCCTGTTATTTGGGGTATCGACTGACAGATAGTATGCCTCACCCGCTCGAGAATTTTACCTACTAACAGTTCCACGTTTTAAATAAATACTAATAATTTAATACGGATGTGCATCAAGTTCCATCAGACTTTTTCAAAGCTGCGAATTGACGAGCCTGGTAGTATATTTCCTAAAAGTGCGGTAATGAAACCTGTCAGTATTACAGTTCCAGTTCGAAGTGTAGCAGTTAGCTGAGGTATGCAGTAACAAAGAAAGTGCCGCTGCGAAAATAATTGTGTTGATACAAGTAGTTGGTCTAAACGAGCTGCGAATCATACAGTGAACATTAATTATTATTATGAATAATCATGTCCATGGATTTGTATCTGTTGTTACTGTGTTGTAACCAAGGAGGTTAGAATAAACGGAGATGGCATTATCTATGCCGAGCGCAGACGTCAGTTGAAGCCTGTCCGCCATCTTGTTCGGTTTTGGATTGCTATTTCTGCGTTAAAACTAATGTTAATGCATTTAACTGACAGTCACTGCAAAGTATGTACTTTCAAACAATATACTTTCTTGAATAACTAGTAATAAATATTCGTCGTAATATATTTGAAAACTTAATATTTAATGGCTAATTTTCACTCTTTTAACACGTTGTGCACCACGGCAAAACCGTTATTCCTGTTTTAAGTGACATAAAACATTAGCTCTACAATACGAAAACTACTCCAAAACTTAGCAATATGTCGAAGACAGGTTTCACTTTTTCAGCGTAAGGGCGTCTCCCTGTATTCTAACCTCCTTGGTTGTAACAACTGCTTTCATTAAGTCTAGTATACATTTATCTTGTGTTTACTAAATCTATTAAGTCCACAAACTTGTAAAATTGCTGTTAAAGGGTTTGCTTGTGAACTTTGATGGACGAAATGTGAGTGCGAAGACAAAAGTGAAAACAAAATACTGCTGTTAATAACACGCCTAGGTTGTCTGGCACAAAACCATTCCACATAGAAATAAGGTGACGTCAATAACTTTCCTCGTTGCCGTGCTGAAGCAAATAACGTTTGGTACGTGAAATTTCAGTACAAAGACGAAAGTGACAACAGAATATTGCATCAAAAAATGTGCCTGGGTTAACTGCCTCAAAAGAATTCCAAGCCGAAAAACAGTATCATTAATAAATTTTGTTGTTGCCACGCTGAAAAAAGTACATATTTTTTGCAAATAACACAGAAATATACAAGTGAAAAAAATTCTGGCTGTCACTATTGCTTCCATACTTTGCACTGATTGCATGTCAAAGATGCTCGATCGAGATTGTCAACAACAAATGAAAATACATTTAAAAAAGGTGTAGACACTCAAAACTGTGGTTTCGTCAACCACAGGAGCGACAGAAGAAGAAAGATCTAAAAAGCAAACCAACACTAGGTAGAAGACTGAGCATTTTTTATGGTGTGCACTTCAAGGGAATTGCAGGATAGGTCATTTGAAGCTTCACTCCTAAGGCAGCTAAGTGCCATAGGCAGGAATTTTTTTTGAGTATAGACAGACTGAGCTCAAACAAAGCAAAGCATTTGGTGTTCTTGCACGGAGTTTTTGTCGTTTTATCACTTCGATTTGTCTATTTAAATGCTGAACACACTTTAGGCACATTTCATCAGCAAAAATTGTATAGGCAATACACACTAAATTATATATAAACTAGATACAACACTTGAGGTTCAAACCCCCCCCCCCCCAGAACGTTTATTTTTTTTTTTTTTTGTGTCACCTGTATTAAAATTTGAAAATTGACAATAAGTTGTGTAATGAATATGAGAGTTAGACTGAAAACTTTGCTAACAAAGAGAGGTACCAGGATGTCTGTAAGTTGTAATCGATGGTTAGTGAGCTTTGGCTTTTTACTTGTTGTCGGGACACTTTGTCTCGAGTGTCTTATTGGTGGCCTTCGTGAGGCCTAGCCAAGCGCCGCGCACAACTTTCACGAGTGTAAATCTTGCCAATTAAAAAAAAAAAAAAAAAAAAAAAAAAAAAATTGGCAGGTAACCACCACCTCACCTTCAGTAACACTGAACAAGTATTGTAGAATTCCAGCCAGAAATACGCTCCACAGACTGTTTAAAGTACCGCGCGAGGCTTGCCTATAGTGTAACGAAGGTCACCGTGTCTTATGTTTACTACTGCTACCAACTTCAGTGATCTACAAACTTTATTACTATAGTAGGGCAGCAAACTTGTACGTGACACAAACAAATATCTATTTTTAACGATTGTTATTAAACGAGAGCAAATGTATGACATCACAACTTTATTATTTCCATATATCATTTATACCACAGATCCGGATCATCTGCACGCACGTATGCCTAAAGTGGCAGCATTGTATAGCAGACATATTAAATTAACCCTCTTTTGACAGATATTAATCGTCTGAAAGGAATTGTTAGTTTCGACGTTTTGGATCTAATTTTCGAGTTTGTATTTTATTGAAATAAGTGCCTCTATAGGCTGTCAGTGATTTTTAATCCTCGTATTAACGTAATCTGTAGATATTTAACTTCGATTTCGTGTCTCTAACCTGTTTCGCAAAATCTTAAGCTTTAAATTGACGTTCTTAGCCATATTTTGCAACTGGGGCATTGACGCCATGGTGGGGAATTTAGGCAAAATGAAGTGTAATACAGGTGCTTTTGTGTCCCAGCCTCGTCGCCGCTTTTGTGTCTCGCTTCCGTCGTAGGTGCTGGTGGCCGAGTAGAAAGACCGACACAAGAATAAAGGATGCACGCTTGTGCAGGTAGGAGGTGACCAGCCAGTGGGACAGCAGAAACTAGAAACACTAGAGTAAATTAGAACGAGATAAATATTTCTTAGAGAGTAATACTTAACTTTTACATAGCTCAGTACTGCAGAATGATGATACATGGTTGAGCTAGAGGCCTGCCTAGTGGCTATCCGATAGCCAAGTCTTCACTGGTGCCTATCTGATTCCGAAGTGTTAACTGATTCCTATCTCAGTCCCAAGTGAACGATGTCGTTCAGTGATGGCCACGAGCGGAGTTGTAGCAGAGGGCGCTCGTGGCTGACGTCGTAAGAACGCCGCGCCGTGCGTGCATGGCGGCGCGTGGCGAAAGTAGGTGGCGCGCACTTTAGACTTGTGCGACACCACACCCCTCCCCCCCAAATCGCCGCGTCGACGTGGCGTAGGGCTGAGGGCCACGGCGACAGCACTGGGAGGAGGGACTGGGCGGGGGCGTTACTGGTGGGACGGGCGTCGTAGCTGAGGCTGGGATCGAGACGCCGTCCGCGCTCCGGTGTACACCTTGCGATCCCCCGGGAAACCCACCAAAACCAGGGGAAGAGGGCACGCCTCCGCCCAGAAGGAGCAGGTCATCTTCTGAGGTGCGTGTCCCAGGCGGCAGGGGCACGCACGGTCCCGTAGTCCCTCTCGTTGACGCTGGCAGCTGAGGCGGCGACGGAGGTGGAGGGGCCGACTGCGTAGGAGGCGCGTCGACATCCATTGGGACGATCTCGTAGTCCGGGGACGCTGGGCCCGGCGGCGAGCGATGTGGCTGTGCTCCCTGGCGGTGAACTGGGCCTGGAATCAAGAAACCCGAGACAGGATCGCGCGGCCTGTGCATGAGCAACTGGTTTGCGTTGCGCCGCAGCTCCATCCCTATGGAAGAACGTACATCATACATAATGCGACCGAGCACGCGCTGAATGGTGCCCGGCAACCATCTTGCACGTCCAGCAAACACCCTGTACAGCACCGGCGTGGAAACCTGAAAACGCGAAGCGCCATACGAACCGACTCGGTGCGTGGGAGGGTGCAGTAGGTGAAGGAGAGTGCGGTGACGGCGGCCGTGTAGCATCTCGGCAGGAGACGGGCCGTCACGTGGCATGCACCGATACGTAGACAGGAAAATTTGAAGAGCTTGCTGCCTGCTGACCTTTCTTTTCCATGTGAGACTTGAATGTTCGACCGAAACGTTCTGCTTCACTATTGGACTGAGGGTGAAAAGGTGCGGTGGTGATATGTTGATTACCATTCACACGACAAAACTGTTGAAATTCCGCAATAACAAACTGAGGTCCATTGTCACTGACGATAGTTTACGGCAAACCTTCGATGTAAAACTCTGATGTTAAGGCACTGATTGTACTAGACGCTGTCGTTGAGGAAAGGAAACTTGCTGAAAGCGTCTACAATAATTAACCAGCGCGTATTCCAGAAAGGTCCGGCAAAGTCAATGTGTAAACGTTGCCATGGTCCCTTGGGGCGTGGCCAGTCTGAGAAACTTTGCGGAGGAGCCGCCTGATGCTCCACACAAACTGTACACTGTGACGTCATGCTCTCTATCTGGGCGCCCATACCAACACAAGTACAATGACGTCTGGCCAATTGCTTTGTCCTAACGATACCTCAATGTCCTTGATGGAGGAGATGTAACACTTCTCGTTGCAAGGGACGAGGAACAAACACTCTTGCTTGGTCGTTGTCGGTATGTAACAACAGAACACCCTGACTGAAAGACAATGCATGATGTTGTGCAAAATAACGTCGAACCAGACGCCGATCAATGTCTTTGGCTATGTCAGGCCACCCAGAGCGAACAAAACGTGCTACAACACTTAGGTCAGCACGCGCAGCTGTTTCCTGTGCAACCCGACGAGAGTTCAAAGGGAAGTCTGCGACAGCGGAAGCATCTCTGGAATCTATCTGACAACATGCTATTTCTGAAGAATCAAACGACACATCCTGGCCAACTGGAAGTCTGGAAAGTATGTCCGCATTGGCATGTTGAGTGGTAGGTCTGTACAAAATCTCATGTTGATAATTTGACAATATCAAGGACCATCTGTGAAGCATTTGTGCCGTTCCTGCTGGAATCGGTTTTGTGGGTGAGAACAACGACGTGAGAGACTTGTGGTCTGTCAACAAATAGAATTTTCTACCATAGAGATAATAATGAAACTTTGTGACGCCGTAAATGATCGCTAAGGCCTACTTTTCAATCTGACTACAATTCTGTTGGCTTGGCGTCAGTAGCTTGGAAGCAAAGGAAAAATGTCGATCGTGAGATCCAATACGATGTGACAATATTGCACCCAGACCGTACGACGAGGCATCCACTGCTAGCACTACAGGCTTCTGTGGGTCAAAGGGAATCAAACATGCATCACTGAGTAGTGCAGACTTTAATTTGTCAAAGGCAACCTGACAATCTTTAGACCATACAAAAGGAACATTCTTCCTATGTAAGTGATGCAGTGGAGCTGCAATCTGAGAGGCATTGGGAATAAACCTAATTAATAGTTAAGCTTTCCAATTACTGCTTGCAATTCGTGCACATTCTTAGGAGGAGGCAAGTCTTTGATTGCCCTAAGATGTGACTGTGAGGGATGAATTCCTTGGGCATTAATCACATCGCCTAGGTACTCTATTTCAGTTTGAAAAAACGAACACTTTGCTTTATTACAACGTAGACCTGCTGCAGTCAACACTTTGAAAAGGCACTCCAGGTTCGAACACCACGGTACAGAAACTGTCAGCTGTTCCAAAAAGCGCTGAAAAATAGCGGGGGCGGGAGAACTGCCAAAGGGTAGGCGTTGAAATTGAAAAAGGCCCATGTGAGTATTAATGACGAAAAACTTTTTTGACTCGTCATCAAGTGGAATCTGTAAGTATGCCTCTGCTAAATCAATACTGGAAAAGAAGCGAGGCTGTCCTAATTTGTCCATTAGTTCGTCAGGTCTGGGCAGAGGGTATGTGTCTACAATTGTTTGACTGTTCACTGTTGATTTGAAGTCCGCACAGAGACGAAGTTTTCATGATGGCTTGGGTATAATTACTATAGGCGAGGCCCACTGACTCGCAGAAACAGGAGAAATCACACCACTATCCTGCCAACGTTTATGTTCTGCAGCAACATTATCACGAATTGCAATAGGCACTGGTCTAGCTTAACGAAATTTTGGTACTGCAGATTCTTTTAAAGTTACATGTGCCACAACAAAAGCACTGTCCAAGTCCACAGCGTGTATGAAATTCACTGCATGCACTGCTCTCGCACTTTGCGAAGCACTGTTTCTAACGTTACTGTTCTTTGAATGTACACTCTGCATACACAGTGACTGAACATGTCCCAATTTGCCACATTGCGTTGCGGCTAGGGCAATGCGCACGCTTGTGGCGAGATACACACAGAGGGCAAGACTTACGAACATTTCTCTGAAATGAACGTTGGCGCCCGTTATTCAAATTACTTTGTCTAACACAATGGGGCGACCTTTGTGTCGCATTTTTACGCTGGCTTATGTTCACTGTCTGGTCAGCACGGCCAGTAGAAAAATAAGAATCACTAAGGCTAGACTGAGAACTACGGCTAGGAAAGCGTCCATTACGGCGCACTGAATTAACCCTGTGGCTTTGCATTTCTACATCTGCTAAGTCAAAGGTATAATGCGCTTCAATAAGCTGCAGTACACTGTCTAATGAGGGGTCAGACTGTTTTAGAATTGCTTCCCCATTTCTGGGGTCCTAAATGTTCTGCGTAATCGCATCTCTTAACATCACGTGACTATAAGAAAGTCCAAAAGAGCAAGTAAATTTACATTTGCGAGTTAAGCCCTTCAATTCAGTGATCCATTCTTGGTGTGACTGCTGCGGTAATTTATTAAGTCTGAAAAATCGCTACCATGCCGCAGCTATGAGAACTTTTCTCTCATAATAAGCATTCAAGGCATCTACTATTGCATCAAATTCTAGATCACGAGGAGATGCGTGGGGGAAAAGTTTCTGCAGTAATACGAATGTTTTAGTTCCCACCTCAGAGAGGAACAAATGTTTAACGGTCTGACCCGTAATTTGATGAGCCGCGCCGAGTTCTTGGAACTGTGCAAAGTAGTCGCTCCATTCTTCCTCACGCTCGTTGTACTGGCGGAACGTAGGGAGCGGCACAGCGGCAGGTGTGGGCTGCTGAAGCGACGGCTGGTTTTGTTGTTGGTGAGCCTGTGCAATCAACTGCGACACAGCTTGGAGTAGTTGCGTGATTTGCGCCGTCTGTAACTAAATAATTTCCATTAAGTTTGGGTTCGGGGCAGTGGCCATGCTGACCAATTAGGCACCGCGCATACAAGTAAATCATAACAAACTAGAAATGCAAGGTGAATGAGGACGCACTGCAACAAAAAATGTCCACAAAACACGTAACAATATTGTCCCCCAAAAATCTTATAATAAGGGTGGGTGGACGGGAGCAATTTCTGTGTGCTCCGACTGCTGCTGTCTGGTAGCTGCAAGCGGGCTGGTCCAAGGTGCGTCTATCACTTCTCGTCGCCACTCTTGTGTCCCAGCCTCGTTGCCGCTTTTGTGTCTCGTTTCCGTCGTAGGTGTTGGTGGCCGAGTAGAAAGACTGACACAGGAATAAAGGATGCACGCTTGTGCAGGTAGGTGACCAGCCAGTGGGACAGCAGAAACTAGAAACACTAGAGTAAATTAGAACGAGATATATATTTCTGAGAGACTTAGTAATACTTAACTTTTACATAGCTTAGTACTGCAGAATGCTGATACATAGTTGAGCTGGAGGCCTGCCTAGTGGCTATCCAATAGCCAAGTCTTCACTGGTGCCTATCTGATTCCGAAGTGTTAACTGGTTCCTATCTCAGTCCCAAGTGAACGATGTCGTTCAGTGGTGGCCAAGAGCGGAGTTGTAGCAGAGGACGCTCGTGGCTGACGTCGTAAGAATGCCGTGCCGTGCGTGCATGGGGGCTCGCGGCGAAAGTAGGTGGCGCACACTTTAGACTTGTGCGACACCACAGGTACATCCTCTGGGGTATATATACAGTAGAGCTGCATATTCCATAGATAAAATAGTCCCCCCTTCGGATCTCCGGGCGGGGACTACCCAAAGGATGTGATCATAAGGAAAGACAACACTAGCATCTATGGATCGGAGCGAGGAATGTTAGATCTCTTAATCGGGTAGGGAAGCTAGAAAATTTAAAAAGGAAATGGGTAGGTTGAAGATAGATATAGTGGGGAATAGTGAAGTTCGGTTGCTGGATGAACAGGATTTCTGGTCAGGTGAGTACAGGATTATAAATACAAAATCTGTTGGGGGTATTACAGAAGTAGGTCTGATAATGAATAAGAAAATAGGAATGCGGGTATGAGCAGTGCAGTGATCGCAATATCATAGTCAAGATAAACACGAAGCCAACACTGACCACAGTAGTACAGGTTTACATACCAACTAGCTCTGCCGATTATGAGGAGATCGAAGAAATGTATGAGAAGGTAAAGGAAATTATTCAGACAATTAAGGGAGAGGAAAACTTAATTGTTATGGAAGACTGAAATTCGGTAGTAGGAAAAGGAAGCCAAGGGGAGATAGTAGGTGAATATGTACTGGGCAAAAGAAATGAAAGAGAAAGTCGCCTGGTAGAATTTTGCGTGGAACATAATTTAATCGTAACAAACACTTGGTTTAAGAATCATGAAAGAACTTTGTATACATGGAAGAGACAAGGAGACACCGGAAGGTATCAGATAGATTTTATAATGTTAAGACATTGATTTTGGAACCGGGTTTTAAACTGTAAGACATACGCAGGGGCAGATATTGACTCTGACCATAACATATTGGTCCTGAACTGTAGGCTGAAACTGAAAAAATTGTAGAAAGGTAGGAAAATAAGGAATGGGACTTGAATAAATTAAGGGAACTTGAAGTTCTTAAGAATGTCACAGGGAGCTTTAGCCAACAATTGACAGAAACGGGGAGAAGTAAAACAGTAGAAGAGGAATGGGTAGCATTGAGAGATGGAATAATGAAGACAACAGAGGACAAAATGTGTAGAAAAATTCAGTAGACAGGGAAAATGGAGTACAGACGACTAGGAAATGAGATTGACAGGAAGTGCAAAATAGCTAAGCTAAGCTAGAAGGCAAATGCAAGTCAGTAGAAGAATGTATAAGGAAAATAAAAGAGACATTTGGAAACATGAAAAGCAGTTGTATGAATATAAAAACTCAGATGGAAAACCAGTTCTCAGCAAAGAAAGGAAAGCTGAAAGGTGGAAATGAACTTACAGACAATATTGTAATAAGGAATGAGGAAATAGAAGAAGATGAAACAGGAGATACTATACTGAGAGATGAATGTGACAGAGCCCTGAAATACCTAAGTCGAAACAAGGCCCCTGGAGTAGATTACATTCCATCCAAACTACTAAAGTCTCTGGGAGAACTAGGCACGATAAAACTATTTCACCTGGTGCGTAAGATATATGAGACAGGCGACATACCCTCGCACTTTAAGAAAAATGTAATAATCCCCATTATAAAGAAAACAGGTGTAGAAATGTGTGAAAATTACACAACCATTAGTTTAATATGTCATTGTTGCAAAATTTTAACAGGAATTATTTACCGAAGGATGGGGAAGCTGACCTCAGGGAAGATCAGTTTGGATTCAGGAGAAATGTAGGAACACGAGAGACAATACTCACTTTACGGCTTATCTTAGAAGGTAGATTAAGGAAAGGGAAACCTACATTTCTAGCTTTTGTAGATTCGGAGAAGGCTTTTGACAATGTTGATTGGAATACACTCTTTGAAATTCTGAAATCAGCAGGAGTAAAATATACAGAACGGAAGGTTATTTACAACTTGTACAAAAACCAGACAACAGTTATCAGAGATGAAGGGCATGAAAGGGATGCAAGGGTTGGGAAGGGTGTAAGACAGGGTTGTAGCCTTTCTCCAATGCTATTCAATTTGTACATTGAGCAAGCTATAAAGGAAAGCATGGTGAAATTTGGAGAAGGAATTAAAAGTTCAGGGTGAAGAATTAAAAACATTGCGTTTTGCTAATGACATTGTAATTATCTCAGGGGCAGCAAAAGACCTGAAAGAGCAGTTGAACGGAATGGACAGTGTATTAAAAGGTGAGTATAAAATGACCATTAACAAGAGCAAATCATGTGATGCTGAAGGAATTAGATTAGGTAAAGAAACAATAAAGGTGGTAGATGAGTTTTGTTACTTGGGCAGTAAAATAACATGCGATGGTCGCAGTACAGAAGATATAAAATGCAGAATGGCAATGGGAAGAAAAGTGTTTTTGAAAAATAGAAATTTGTTAACATCGAATATATTAATTTAAGCATAAGGAAGTCGTTTCTGACGGCATTTTTGTGGAGTGTGGCCTTGTATGGGAGCGAAACATGGACGATAAGTAGAGTGGACAGGAAGAGGATAGAGGCTTTTGAAATGTGGTGCTACAGAAGAATACTGAAGATTAGGTGGGTGGATCGCGTAACTAATGAGGAGGTACTGAACAGAATTGAGGAGAAAAGGAATTTGTGGCATACCTTGACTAAAAGAAGGGATCGATTGGTAGGACACATTCTTAGACATCAAGAAATCGTAAATTTAGCAATGGAGGGAAGTGTGTGGGGTGAAAATCGCAGAGGGAGACCGAGAGATGAATACAGTAAGCAAATGGATGTGGGTTGCACGTCTTATGAGGAGATGAAGAGGCTTGCTCAGGATAGAGTAGGGTGGAGAGCTGCATTAAACTTGTCTCCAAGACCACAACAACAACAAAAAACTGGTTTCCCTTAAGGTGGCGCCATTCCCCTGCGCCCCCTTCCCCCCTCCAGCTATGTGTTATTTGAATGAAGGCTTTCGATTTTTAACGATTGTTGACAACTTATGACTTGAGCCAGATGCGGTAGTGCGGAAGGTATTTCTAATTTACTAACGTCTTCGACAACATCAATTATTTCGGGAGGTGAATGCCCATCATTTTCAAGGTAGAAGACTGCTCTACATGTCTAAAAATCGTAAGGGTTTTTTTTTTTTTTTTTTTTTTTTTTTTTTTTTTTTTTTTTTTTTTTGAGGTGGTGGGGGTTGGCGGCAGCGTCACAGCTTTGGCCCATATCAAGTGTGTGAGGGCACCTGAATACAGCTCTGGCTCTGAACTCCCCCCCCCCCCTCCAAGATTTATCTCTCCCCTGCTCCTTTGACAAGTTTTGCACATGGGTTAGTTAATAATTATTAACAATACTACCAGTTGTAAACGTGGACCTGCCGCGACAGCGACTCCTCTGCTGCTATGGGGCCCAATGACAACACAAATTGTTAAGATACCTCCTCCACAGTTATAGACAATTATGTGGCTCCATCTCCGCCCAATCTGACGATGCGCTAACAGCGCGAAACGCGTTATTGGAGAATAAAATATTGCAACAGAGACTGAGCATTTTTTAATTATTCAACACTGTTGCTGCACCAGCCGACAACACCACCATCATGGAATGGAATGAAAAAATATATCGTGCCAGTTTGACACAGGGATCCGGCCACACACCAGAGAACTTTTTCATCTATAATTTTGCCGGGAGAAGCTAAACAATCATATTTCCATTCTTCTCTAAATAAATGTTAGTACTTTGCAGCAATGGCTTATGAAACCGATAGTTCTGTAGAATCACAACTATCTCCATCTGATTTATAGTAGTAAGAATGTTTTAGTGAACGAACAGCGAAAATATAGTAATTTTTCCCTTTCAATACGTTTTTGCTTGGTGTCTTGAAGATTAAATTTCGAAGTTACTTAGAATTCGCTTAGTGTTCTTATTCGTAAATATTATATCAATACAGTCTAGATACTTTGCACCCACTGAGTTACATCGTCTCAAGTGTACACATTTTCTATTATATAATATGTGTTAAACTTTTAGCGTAAGACTGAACGCAATGACTAGATTAAGATAGCATTTTAAATACTCTAACTCTGTTACCAATTACATGAATTTCGAATTCCTTTATTACCCCTGGTGGCAGATAGGAAACATGCACGTGAAATCGGCTGATTTCAGTCGTTATGAGACCCATAAACAGGAGTCATGGCACTGGAAGATGTAACAGGGTTCAAATACACAGTATTTGCTTAAGAAGTTACGTATATACCTATGAAAAATATTTCGAATTATGTAACTAGTGGGTAAAGTTATGACACTGGCGCAGCAAAATAAGGAAGGCTAGAGCAAGATGGTTCAAATTATTGGAGTCATATCATCAAAGTATCTGCTTTTAGGAAAAATCTACGTTAATACTAATCGCGATCACTAGACGTGGTCTGGAAAGCCGTACATTCTGAATGTATATTCTAAATGTGAGACCACTGTTGTAAATATTACGCCTACCTCCTTGGCAATGAAATTATGTGACAGGTAGATTCTTATCTCTCACGTATACGTCGGCTTGCTTACTTGCTTGCTTTACTAATATTTGTGTCTTGGGTATTCATCTGAATTATTGTTTCGGAATTACTCAGAATATTCTTAAATAGGAAAGAGCAACCATTATGCGTGGGATAGTAGACCTGTGTATATTTTCTCCCAAATGAAAGTCGTACATCACACTTATTACCACCATTACTTATTGTCTAAGTTTCCCCAACTCGATGCAATGTCGTTCTCTTACATTTGCATTAATTTGCGGGGACATAGCTATAAAACATCGTATTTGCGCGTACGGTATGTAGAGCACGTCACCGTGTTCTGCTCATCGTGAACGCCAGCCATAGCTGAAGAGATTCCATTCTAGCACAGGTTGCAACACATACAATTTCAGTGTATAGCTCCCCTCTCCAACCCATCCATAACGGCTGATTGCAATTTTTCTCATCTAACGACTCGTCTGAAGCTATTAACTGTAATTAAGGTGACGAAAAGCTGCCATTTTAAACGAGCACTTTTGTTTGCCAGTCGATGATTGGTCTCATATCCAGGAGTATAGTAGCTTAATTACCGGTCTATTATCGACAACCTGCGTAAATTACCAATGCCTCATAGCCGGAAGCTTTATGTAAAGAGAATGCCACTACAGCTGAGAAATTACGTTTCGTAAATGCAAAATATGATTTGCGTATAAGAAACATGAAACATGTTATAACATTTTAATAGATTTTAAGTAATTACTGTTCATTCTACCACATCCAAACGAGATACTCAGCTTTTCAACATTACGTTGTATGGGGTTTCTGCTCGCTGCAGCATTATTCTCCTGGGACGTCGTGGTAAAAATAAATACTCTATATGTACAATTTTTCACTTCTTCTTTAATTTAAATCAAACTTCTTCTCCACGAAAACATTACAGTAACATACACAAATTACCACAACAACACAGACTGACATAGATTCCAAAGTACTCGACAAAAGACAAAACTCGAACTCCCCCACGCAAGGCGGTGAGGCAAATATATAACATCGACAGTAATGACGTTACATCTACATCTACATGGGATACTCTGCAAATCACATTTAAGTGCCTGGCAGAGGGTTCATCGAACCACAATTATACTATTTTTCTCCCATTCCATTCTCGAATAGCGCGCGGGAAGAAAGAACACCTGAATCTCTCTGTTCGAGCTCCGATTTCTCTTATTTTATTCTGATGATCATTTCTACCTATGTAAGTGGGAGTCAACAATATATTTTCGCATTCGGAGGAGAATGTTGGCGATTCGAGTTTCGCAAGTAGCCCACGCCGCAGCGATAAGCGCCGTTGTTGTAATGATTCCCATCCCAGATCCTGTATCATTTCCGTAACGCTGTCTCCCCTGTATCGTGACAATACGAAACGAGCTGCCCTTCTTTGTACTCTTTCGATGTCCTCCGTCAAACCCACCTGATAAGGATCCCACACTGGGCTGCAATACTCCAAAAATGGACGGACAAGCGCAGTGAATGCAGTTTCCTTAGTAGTTGTGTTACATCTTTTAAGGGTTCTGCCAATAAAACGCAGTCTCTGGTTCGCCTTTCCCACGATATTATCTACGTGTTCTTTCCAGTTTAGGTCTGAAGTAATAGTAATTCCTAGGTATTTTGTGGAGTTTACGGCCTTCACATTTGATTGATTTATATTGTAAACAAAGTTTAACGGATTTCTTTTCGTACTCATGTGGAAGACTTCACACTTCTCATTATTTAGAGTCAATTGCCAATTTTTACACCATACTGATATCTTATTCAGATCGTTCTGCAGTTGGTTTTGATCTTCAGATGATTTTACTGAATGGTAAATGACGGCGTCATCTGCAAACAACCTAAGAGAGCTACTTAGATTTTCCCCTAAATCGTTTATGTAAATAAGGAATAGCAGAGGACCAATAACACTACCCTGTGGAACGCCCGATATCACCTCTGTTTTAGTCGATGCCTTACCATCGATTACTACGAACTGTGTCCTCTCTGATAAGAATCCCCTATCCAATCGCAAATTTGGGGCGATATACCATAACCACGCAATTTGATTAAAAGCCGTTTGTGAGGTACGGAGTCAAAAGCTTTCTGGAAATCAAGAAATACGGAATCGATTTGCGAACCTTTGTCGATAGCACCCATCACTTCGTGTGAGTAAAGAGCTAGTTGTGTTTCGCATGAACGATATTTTCTAAATCCGTGTTGACCTTGGGTCAATAGATCGTTCTGTTCGAGATAATGCATAATATTTGAATACAGGATATGTTCCAAAACCCTGCTGCAAATTGACGTCAATTAAATAGGCCTGTAGTTTAGTGGGTTGCTCCTACTGTCTTTCTTGAATATAGGTGTGACCTGTGCAACTTTCCAATCTTTTGGTACAGATCCTTCTATGAGAGAGCGGTTGTATATGACTGTTAAGTAAGGAGCTATCGCTTCAGCATAATCAGATAGAAATCTTATGGGTATACAATCCGGACCAGAAGACTTGTTCTTGTTAAGTGATTTTAGTTGCTGCACTACTCCGATGATATCTACTTCTATGTTACTCATTACGGCATCTGTTCGTAATTCGAAATCTGGAATATTGGTTTCGTCTTCTTTGGTGAATGAGTTTCTAAAAGCTATGTTTAGTAACTCTGCTTTAGTAGCGCTGTCATCGGCAGGATCGCCATTACTATCACGTAGTGAAGGTATTGTTTGTGATTTGCCCCGAGTATGTTTAACATATGACCAAAATCTCTTTGGGTTTTCAGTCAAATTACGAGAAAGAGTTTCGTTGTGATAAATATTGTAGGCATCTCGCATTGAAATCCTCGCTAAATTTCGAGCTTCTGAGTACGATCGCAAATCCTGGGGATTTCGTGTTCGTTTAAATTTAGTATGCCTTTTCCTTTGCTTTTGCAACAGTGTCCTGACCTGTTTTGTGTACCAAGGGGGATCGTCTCCTTCTTTTATTAATTTATTAGGTATAAAACTTTCAATTGCTGTCGATACCACTTCTTTGAATTTGAGCCACATCTGGTCTACACCTACGTTTAGTGTTAGAAACGAGTGGAAGCTGTCTTTCAAGAAGCAATGTATTTTGTTTCTATCTGCTTTCCTGAACAAATATACTTTGCGTTTATTTTTGGTAACTTTGGGACTTTCGATATTCAATTTCGCTACGACAGCTCTGTGTTCACTAATACCTGTATCCGTTTTGATGCTCGTTATGAGCTCAGGATTATTTGTTGCTAAGAGATCAAGTGTGTTTTCACATCCATTTACAATTCTAGTTGGCTCATGAACTAATTGTTCGAAGTAATTCTCCGAGAATGCGTTGAGTACAATTTCGGACGATGTTTTATGCCTACCTCCTGATTTGAAAATATAATTTCGCCAACAGATCGAGGGTAAATTAAAATCACCACCTACTATTATCGTGTGAGTCGGGTACGTTTTTGTAATTAGACTCAGGTTTTCTTTGAACCTTTCTGCTATTGTATCGTCAGAGTCGGGAGGCCGTTAAAAGGAACCGATTATTAACTTCTTACATTACATTATGCATTGTTCATAACAATTGAATATACTAATTTACAATGAACAAACACACAAATAAAACATTTCATGTACACAAAAATAATCACAATATAAAATGAAAACTATACATACAATAATTTTAAATGACACAAATCTGTTTAAGTCGTAATCTCCGATCTTTCTATTGACAAAAAAGTGCAATGTTAACTGTAAATTAATTTGTTAATGAGTACATCATACATGTTCCTAACATATATTGAGCTATCAAATATCTTGTCCATTCTCGAAATATACTCCAAATCTTACGTCAGTCAATATATACAAAAAATAACAATATTCAAATCTCGACCATTCATTAATTAACACAACTAGCTGCTCAAAACAACTTGTTTATGAGCCTAACATATATACAATGATATTTATTTTAATGTCTTTATGTGGATACAAAAGTTTTTACCATTCGTCTGTCTATTTATTGAAATAACAAAAGTATTGTTTAAGAACTGTCTGGAAACGTCTTATACAAATCTCTTAATTAATGAAATCTATCACTTCTTTTGATCGCAGTATCACCGAGACACTGTCCTACACTGATTCCTAGGCTGGCTATTTCGTTTGTAACTTCACACGCAAAATGTATCACTATTGAACCACACGATTCCGGATCCGACGCAGACGGTATCGTCCAATAACATTGAGATGAGGGGGCCGGCAGTATCGTCACAATGCCAATAATGATATAGAGGTGTGGCTGTTCCCATCAAAGCTCATGCGACCAAAAAGCCAAGTTATTTTAATATTTAATTTTTCCTTTACTGTTTTTGCAAAGCCTGATAACAAGAGTAAGCTGACCTTCCGTTTACGGTCATGTGATCTGGTCGCGTATGTTGTTTGTATTATTTTCTACAGAACAGTAAAATAAATTTCAACCTCTGTTATACGTAGATAAATAGGATAATCTACAGGTGGAAAGGTTGGAGTTGTAAATTTTGTATTTCCAACAGACAGAAAACAATTTGTCAACTGACAACATGTTCTCAACCAAACCGAATGACGTCTCTAGGATAACTAAACTAAATAAAATATTGGGAAATGTGAGTCGGAGGAATAATTCACAAAGTAGTCAGAATCTACAATAGCTAGTAAGGGAACTATTATCATTCCGCCCTATTCTAGGACCAGTGGAGATACCTTTATTTATTTTCAGTATTTCTACGTGGTTCTCTTCCTCTTTTTGTGGATGTGATGTGAAACTTCGAGTCGCACCTTGTAACTGTGACCTTCATTAAGCAGGTGGTCTGCGAAATCAGAGTAAAGTTTCCAACTTCTATGGTGTTAATTTTATGGTGGATATTGCCCTGCCAGACTATATAGAATTTGAAACTTCCTGGCAGATTAAAATTGTGTGCCGGAACCGGGACTCGAACCTGGGACCTTTGCCTTTCACGGACAAGCGCTCTACCGACTGAGCTATCCCGACACAACTCACGATGCCGCCTCACAACTTTACTTCCGCCAGTACCTCGCCTCCTATATAGGCCTAGTATTTGCTGCAAATAAAGGTGAATTTCCGAAGCTAATGTCCTGTCTTTACCATTTATCAAAATGTATCCGCTACTACTATGCATGTAGGTTGATGTTTAAATGTTCCTTGATATACGTTCTCTATCCACATTGAAAATGACTTTTCCCCATGTATGTGCTACATTTCTTGATGTTTAGATGCTATGGATCAATAATATAAGAGGAGACGAAGCATGGTGGTTTGTTTCTTGTGTTGTGTGTAGTCCACCAAGGCAGTAGTGTGTCATTATTTTATACTGTTTGTCATGACACGACAACCCCACCATTAAATCAGATTTTCTTTATGCTTCAGAATGGCTTACACTAAAGATGAAGAAAAGGGAATGTAAACTATCGAGTAAAACCTTGGGACCAAAAAACCAACATGGGAAATGGAACTTAAAAATGGAATGATAAACAGAATGAAATTACCATGAAAAAAGGGTGATTGACATCGAAGATGGAATTTCACTTATCAAGAGTTTGAAGTCTCCTAAAGAATAATTTCTTAAGGACAATTTACCGCCGGCCGCGGTGGCCGAGGAGACTGAGGCGCTCCAATCACTGCACGGCCACTACGGTCGGGAGTTCGAATCCCCCCTCGGGCATCGATATTTGTGTCGTCCTTTGTGTTAGCTAGTTGATAAGTAGTTTGTAAGCTTAGGGACTGATGACCCCGTAGTTAAGTCCCATAAGTTCTACAAACATTTGAACATTTTGACAATTTAACACTCCCACAATAGATCACTTAGGAAACGACCACTTCTGGTCCACCCCCCAGCCCGGCCACCCCCGCCAATGCCTATCGCAGCCGCCACTACCCCTATTAACTTGTTTTTTCCTCATTTGCATATCAAATTAATTGCGACAACCTATGACTATATTAACAATTTCCGAAAGAAAATTTCGTTTTCTCGGAAATCGTCAGTGAGAAACAGCAAAAGCCATGCTGTTTGTAATTATTAAGAACAATTGTTTAAACAATTGCCAGTAAAGTCAAACATTTTGGTGGGAATTTTATAAGAATTGTATTCAAGTGATTTTTGTAGTAGATCGATTGGACGAAGAATGTATGATGAGGGGTACCAGTAGGAATATTCAATCAGGAGTCCTGGGTTTGAAATCTAGACAGAACCATTCTTCATTTAAAATTTGTTTGGCTGGAAGAAAAATTGTAATTTTCACCTCTAATTGTCAATACATTAATACATACATTCATTTCACCAAGTATTAGAGGAAACAGGATAGTAGCACATTCATGCTTAGTATAGAATAGTGTTTGCTTACATATGAAAGCTCTTGGAGTCCTGTCTTAGTGAATTTTTGTTGAACAGCCTGCTGATTTGTACGTTTGCTTATGCGATGCGGGCCATTAGGATATGAGAAACAAATTTCACTACCAATAGACAGAAGACAGTGTTTAACTGCAGTAAACTTCTCTTGGCCATGAATGCTCTCTTTGCCCGCTTTTTCCGTCGGCCTTGTTTCGTCCGTCATGGGTTATTTTCTTCCAAGGTGAGATAATTGCTTAATTTCATCCATTTAATCATTAGTAATTTTGTTGATACGGAGTGAGGTGGTGCAGTGGTTCTATATGTATTTAGGGATGCTGAATCCGAATTTGAATTTTTATAAATTGTAGGACGTCATATTCGTAACATGAAACGTAAATGAGATGAAATGGTTCGCACATTGTTTCAGTTTTAGCTTATATATAGAAAACTATGCGTCTTCCGAAGACAGCCTGGTGCAAATTAAAAAAAATAATTAAAACAAAATAGGCTAGTACTGTTTTTTCCTAATGACATGACCAAAGCAGACTCCAGAGTGACCTATGTCTATTCTGGGAAAACGTGAAAAATGCCCAATCCCAGACCCTAGAACTCGAAAATGTGTACCACGTAAAAGTACATGGGACGTCCATAACATTCAATATTTCTTCAGTGTGAGAAGAGGGAGAGATTAAAATTTCTGAGAGATGCTCTAAATGTTCAAATGTTTGTATAGTCTATGGGACTAAACTTACAAACTACGTATGAACTAACTAAGAGTAAGGACGGCACAAATATCCATGCCCGAGGGGGATTCGGACCCCCGACCGTAGTGGCCATGCAGACCGTGACTGGAGCGCCTCAGTCCGCTCGGCCACCGCGGCCGGCATGAGAGATGCCTTCTGCGCTTTACAGCCATATAGCATCTCCTGCTCGTACGTCAAAGCGCTATACTTGCGATGTATTACTATTAAAAGAGATTGTTCGATGAGGTTATTATGCCAAAATGGACGAAATCACCGTTTTACAAAGATTTTATGCCTCACCACATTCCACACGTTTGGGCAGCGGTGAAGTATATATTTGATACCGGCTATTATTTGTAGAGACACACAGGATCGAGTGGGTACAACTTTTAAATATTTGCAACTCATGATCCACAGAGTGCAAAGTAAGTAAAACCAGCGCGCAATTTACATAACGGAACGGACAGAAGACTAGCACTTCCAAGTAGCGTTTGAGGAAGTTGGCCACAATGCATATGCTATACGGCTCATCCGTGCAATTCTCTTAAACTATGCTTTACATCATTACAGAATGGTGTTCTGAGTTTATATCTGCTCCCTGGTACGCTTCACAATCTAGTACCATCGGAATCTCTGACTGATCGTGATGCATAATCCAAATTAAATCTTCCAGTGCCTCAAAGTCTTTCTTGAGTATTCATTACGTTCTTGTGACGTCTGATCAGAGTCTTTGCTGCTACATAAGAAATTTATTACATATCTCGATATTAGTCTTTTTCCTCTCTCAGTCCTAATGGCAAGCCTATGAACTTCCACGAACCTTTCTTCCGTTCCTTCGCCTGCAACTGCTTTCCTGTTACCCCCCCCCCCCCTTCCCTGATTATTAGATATCCCTTTACATGTCTATTTACTGTTCTGTATCCTCATATTCTTTCTATGAATGTCCAATCTCTGGTTAAGACGTTTGCATGTGGAACTGAACTATTGTTGTAGGTGTTGTTTTACTGTTGAATCTAATGAGAACAGCCTATCACTGCACTGTGCGTACTAGCTCAGTCTCCACTCTACTTCTCTATTGATACTAACCCTCGTGATACTGACTCCTTTATTTTTGAAATTTGGAGTAGAAATTCGCCGTAGGGTTTATATTTTGCAAAATTACGTTAAATTGCACTCCAATATTAACAAGTTAAGAATTATGCGACTACACTGCTTAGGTCAAAATAATTCGCCACGCGTGGTGGAATTCGGTGCTGACACAGTGGCTCTGTTAAAGCTCGTTATCAACAAAGTTAGATTATTAATAAATGGCTTTACCACTAAACCTACAATAATAATGGTCTCAAGGATACTGCAACATACAGACAACAGTGTTGCTGACCAAGAGTAGGTAATTTCCGCTACGAGGTACTCAAGATCCGCTACTTTCCTCTCCAATATCGAATATATTTATTACTAGCTTATATGCCCGTACTTTGCGACGGTTGTTTAAGAAGGGCCTGTGCGTCTCATGCCTGTTTAAGGTTCCGGACCTCAGTCAGTAAAGTTATAATCGCTGAAGGAGTAGCGTCCGCTGATCGTCTGTGTAGCCTACAACTTTCCACTAAAATTAGTACTTCCAATGAATTGTCTCGACTGTGTTACCAGCATCGGCCACTCTTTAGCTAATACGAGACACGTCCAGAAAGTAAATTGCGTTTCAATTTATCTCCGCTGCAGCTCTGCGATTCCAGTTCCGCACATGCGCTGTAGACGATGTGTATCAAGGAGAAGAACGTGCGCCATTTGGAGATCGCTGTCAGTTACGTACGCTTTGTTGTGCTTCTTTGAAATGTCGTCGTTGATTGAAAATCCCGCCGCCTGTGAAATTAGGTCGGTGATTAGGTTTCTGTGTCTTTTAAATTCGAACCCTGAATTAAAATCCAAAATTTTGTAGTTCTAGCTTCAGAATTGCCTAAATAGCTACGTATTTTCAAAAAACGTTTCATCCCCTATTTCACCCCCTTATGGACGGAATATCGAAAAATCGCTTCTTCAATGACACCTAAAGAGTAAGATCAACACCCTGTACAAATTTCAAGTTTCTATCTTCAGTGGTTTGGGCTGGGCGATGATGAGTCAGTCAGTCAGTCAGTCAGTCAATCGGGACACTTCCTTTTATATATAGAGAGAAGAAGAAGAAGATTATCTTGATATCTAAGACATTTTAATCAAGAATTCCAGTTTCTATAAAGATAAAAAATTGCTTATCAACGACAGAACACCCAACTATCTTGCAAATCGATAAATTGTTGTTTATATTCGGTTAATGTTTGCCATCAGTCACGTGGTTTTATGTTGCTACCACGCCACGTGCACTGTTGTTTGCCCGATCTATTAATATCTATGGTCGAAGGTCGCAACTGTATATATTAGACGGTGGTATAACTCTGGTCTGTACTTGTACATTCACGTGTTTTTGCATTGCCTTCATGATGTACTTAGTCAAACGAATTTTAACAAGTCTTTACGTCAGGAATAATTGCTTACTTGCTTTTTGTTTTTAATATTATGTCAATATTCGATGAAATAGGCTTGTTTGGGAACGGTTTCCAAACATATTTTCTATTCGTTTTCTAGTAACATTTCGCAGCAGCAATGTTGCAATTAATCAAGAAACTATATATGAACATTTATGGCTGGCATGGCCTGACAGCGGAAATTTAACATCCAGGTTGTACAGAGTTTACTGGTGACCGAGTAGCGCACCCACGATGTCTGGGATTCTAACTTCCTTGCCGTGAGCACATCGTCTATATATTATCTCTGGTCTCAGAGTAGCACACTTATAATTAATGCACAATCACATCACGAAATTTCTGTAAATACACATTTTCTATTTTCAAATTTTCATGATCATTCATATCTCTTGACAATGCACTCAGGCATGGAAAGCTGAAATATAATAAGTAGTAAGTATTTCCTTAAAAAAGTAGAAATATCATTGGAAACAGCGGTTGACTCTATTACCGCTAGAGTCGCTCCAAGTGTGAGACTTAAACTTCCATAGCAACTGTATATATAAGTTAGACTGCGATATTAGTATGTAAGTATATTAAACACAGCGAGGATTGTATCAGTTTTATAGCCACTGCATTTTATCATATTTCGCAGAACGTAGCAGCCAAGAAAACGATATTCATAAATATGTTAAATATGAAAAGTAAAAGAGTGTATAGCTTTCTCAAACGGTAATAATCCGATCGCTGCCAAACGTCACAGGAACACCCGAAGCGCTATCTATTAGTTTTCTGGTGCACTGAGAAACTAATAGCGCCTCTGTTGGTTCTTTGCTGCATTATGCCTTTCCTACCAAGCATGAAATACACCTAAAACATCAGATTACGATACCTTTCATTTTCCTGATCTGATTTTGATTAAATGAAGCCTATATTTTGCCCCAGCACATTCTCGATTTACCTGTGATACCCCATGAATGTTCGCTAAGTACTTTTGGATAATTACCATACTACTCTGTGCTTGTAAGCATAGTGTGCATATAAAACTTCAAAGTACGGTATCTCTTCTTCCTCTGATTCGATTTTGACGAATAGAAGCCTACGTTATGCTCCAAGCAATCTTAAAATTACGTGTGAAGTCCCACGAGTGTCCTGTACTACCAAAGACATACATTAGTAGACTGGCATACATACATCTGTGACTGAATCTTGATGCCACCATCTTGCCTCAACTCACGTCAAAAAGTTTACATACGGTAGTACTATGATCTTGTGACACGATATAACGTTCTAAGCCTTACTAGTTGGTTTGAACATGATTTGCATTGGAGTTAACACTTCCACAACAGCTGAATTTAACAGATAAGCCTACATTGTCAAATTGAGTTATGAGAAAAACGTGTTACGAACGCTTAAATTTTACTTACTGTCCTGGCGGCCTAGCGTGATTATGTTGATAGTCGTGTGACGTTGGCATTAGCCATTCGCTTGACGATGCAAATGTTTTTTTTTTTTTTTTTTTTTTTCATGAAATCTTCATTTTACGAGGACAATTACTATTACTGAGTGAACCAGGACACAGAAAAATCCCTCAACCGTAGAGCACGAACAGCATAAATTTACTTTCTTTACCATCTGTACGAAACCATAATCAACTCATACTGTATGGATTACTAAGAACATCAACATCTAGGTTAGTGCTTTCTACCGTTTTGTTGATGTTGCCAACATAATCATACGAGGCCACCGAGATGGTAAGTAAAATTTTACCGTTACGTACAGGCAAAGCAGACTAGTTATCTGAAAAACACTGAGAAGAATAAAGATATCTGTTATCCACGACAAATAGGACATTTATAACGGTCATACTATTGACAGAAAAGCCCTCAGTTGATCGAGGCTGGTAACAGATGAACAAAAACAGCAAATTAATGGGATTCATTACTGTATATATCAACGTAGACTTCATTTCGTAAGAATACTCAAAAGAATAAAGATATGTGATATCCACGACAAATGGCTCTTTTATAATGACATAAACTTATAGAAAAGCCGAAGTAGAATGAAACTGGTAACAGATTAATAAAAACGGCAAATAAGGAACTCATTTCTGTTTATAGGACAATTCACACTGTCCGTCACGTCACGTCACGTTTCGTCAGAACATTCCACAATGTATTTCTAACGGCTGCATTCACACTGTCCGTCAACGAACCCTCACGTCATGTCACGTTAAGCTTTCTCGAAACTTTTTTGACAGAACGGTCGTCTGCTAACATCGGAAGTTAACCTATTTTCGTCATGTAAGTTTCATGTTGTAGTAGAAGATTACACAGCTTACACGCAAATGTCTCTTACTAATCTTTATTTTATTATATATCCTTGTTTTAGCGGCAAGTTTCAAATGTTTCATGACGTCTTAAATATTTTATTTTAGATTGAGTGTGCTCCTAAAAGCGAGTTCGTATATTTCAAATCGAAAAATGGTTAATGTTTTGCAACACCTAAACAGAAAAGACTGAAGCAAATTGTTTGAGTAAGATTTAATTTGGTGGCGAAATTTTCATTAAATAACTTTTAAAATGAAAATTTCAGTGCTAATGAAGGACGAAAATTCAGTTGTTTGCGGCGGTATATACAACGTCAGCGAGAAAACCGTAATGGATAAAGTGAACAGGCTCTATTTATGCTCTTATAAATATCGTTTGATTTGTTCCTATGTTTATATTTTCCTTTGAAAATAATGTCGAAGTTTTGAAATGTTGTTTCACTTCCCAGTACGTTCACCATAAATATACGTTGTAATGTTTTCTTTGGCCGTCAGTAAAATTTAACGTTGTTGTTTCCGCAATTCCAGTATTAAACTATGACTTTCTTCGTAACATATCGCCACTCATGACATCACTTTGACCATCGGGTATTAGGGTAAACATACTGGCGTGACGGACAGTGTAAATTTAACTTGACGTGGCAATACGTGACGTTGACGTGACAGACAGAGTAAACTGGCCATATATGTTTCCTTTTCTGTACGAAAAATTACAGTTGTATACAACACATTAATGTAAGACAGCGTAGCTACGTAGATTCATCCATTTTTTACGAATGTTTTCTGTAAGCACACATACGACTGCACACACGTCTGTAGTACAGAAATATGGCGGCGAGACTTCAGTGACACCAATGTTACTCTATACGGCATTGCCAGTCTAGTAATAGATGTCTGTGTGAAGTACTTTTGGACATTACCCTCTTCAATTACACACATTTGATTGCTGTCAGAGAAATGTTTAAATTGTGATATCTTTACTGTATCTGATCCGAACTTACATTGAAAAAAAAAAAAAAAAAAAAAAAAAAAAAAAAAAAAAAAAAAAAATTTGTACATCTGTGGATTGGCCATTTTGCGATCAGCGACACGTACCATACAATAGTGATGAACTAGGATACTTCAGATATTTCACAAAATTGCGTTTTAATGAATCAGGTACTTAGCTGATTATACGGGATTTGAACTTTAGTAGTTACGGGGAATTCATTCCTAAGCGAGTTTTGTCAGCTTAATGTGCGAAACATGCCTGTGGTTTTTTTTTTAAATCCCTTCATTAACAATTTCCCAGAGAATACGGTACCAATACCAAATGCTTGACATTTTTAAAGCGAGGGGCGATCTAAATTATCCTCTGAAAACGTAATTATTTACCAATATCGCTTACTGAATATTTTGTTTTATTTTAGATGACCGGTTTCGACAATCTTAGATGTCATCTACAGATCTGCAGCTCTTTAATGTTACAAAACAGTACATCATGTGATGTAGTGCTTGATGTCTTAGTTATGAGTGTGGTGTCGCGCAAGTCTAAAGTGCGCGCCACCTACTTTCGCCGCGCGCCGCCATGCACGCACGGCGCGTTGTTCTTACGACGTCAGCCACGAGCGCCCTCTGCTGCAACTCCGCTCGTGGCCACCACTGAACGACATCGTTCACTTGGGACTGAGATAGGAACCAGTTAACACTTCGGTATCAGATAGGCACCAGTGAAGACTTGGCTATCGGATAGGCACTAGCTCAACTATGTACCAGCATTCTGCAGTACCGAGCTATGTAAAAATTAAGTATTACTAAGTCTCTAAGAAATATATATCTCGTACTAATTTACTCTAGTGTTTCTAGTTTCTGCTGTTCCACTGGCTGCTCACCTTCGTACCTGCACAAGCGTGCATCCTTTATTCCTGTGTCGGTTAAATTCTACTCGGTCTCCGACACCTACGACGGAAACGAGACACAAAAGCGGCGACGAGGCTGGGACACAAAAATGAAAGTCACACACATATTTTATATGTACTATGTAGATATAAACAATATGTGTCCAGTCTGAACAAGCGGTTTTTCATTTTTTTATATATTTATTTATTTATTGTAAGTGACGACCTATGGCATATAATTTTAAATTTCACGCATCTTATTTATGTGTACTTTTAGAATATTCATGTCATTTTTTTTAACTGAGACATCAACCACGATTATATTCTTAAACGTAACAATTGTTTTTTTTTTCTATTTTTTTCTCATTTCGCCCAAGCTTCACTGTAATATTCCTTGTCAATTATAGGTGTTGAAGACAGTTTTTGTTCTCAATGTTAAGTTACGTACTATGATCAAATCACACATATCCGATTAACATGACTCTTTGTATTGAAATTATTTACTAATACATTATCATCGTCTTGTGTGTCAATTGGTGTTTTACTTCATAGTTCCTGTTATTATTGTCTATTGCGGTATCATGCGGCTGTGATATCGTAACAATTACCATCTGAGATATTAGATGACAAATACTACATGCAAATTACATACTAAAACTATAATCGTATTTAATAACTTAAGTTTTAATATTAACATTACATCGGAGATTGTATATATTTTTGCTCGATAGATGCCAAAACAGTACATCGGTAGTAGTTTAATAAGAAAAAGTCGGAATATTGCAGGGAAATATCCGAATGTTATAACTGTGACGTGATATTGAGTAAGAAGAGAATGAAATTTGTGAGGTTCCTACACTAATCTTGTGTAATATCTCTGAGGCATTCGTTCATCAAAAATCAGTAGATGACAACTATTAATTACCGTACTTTTTACGACCAGTTCTCACTATTACACAACTATCATTACTGTATTTCACAGTTAAAACTTTTATATTGTAGCTTTGTACCATTTAGATTTTTCTATAAAATCTTGAGTTTATTATTAGTCTTCTTTTTTCTACATTTTTGTACATTTTATTGTTCATTTGTTTGATAAAATTCAGCAGAAAAACTGATATCGTAACGGCATCGGCTTTTGTTAATATCTTGAAACGTAGAACCAGTCGATACCTTGTCTTCATTTTCTGCTCTCTATAGAAAACACTCAACGATCTCCAATGAATGACGCAAGCAACAAACTGAGATCATTGATTTAGAATTCTGGAAACATTGTCTCTCCATCCCCATTCTTTTTATGTTTAATCACAATCCACAATACTGCTGGACATGTGGTGACAATGTTAACGTACGTATTTAGCATGTTTCACCATTCTATGCCCATTTGTTTTAAATTGTCGTAGCCAAATAAATTCGGAAGCCTTGAAGAATCGATTTCGTTCTTTATATTTTACACACTGTAATCAAATGAAATCTCTTGTAAGATTGTTCAACAACTTAGGTGCAAACGTCAAAGTATAGAATATTTAAATCTATAGAGCCCCGGGGACTTAGGTTTCGGCTGTTAACTGCTTAGAGAGGAATTTTAGCACCGAAATAAATATCATACACTTAAAATTACTTGGATTTTTATACTGTTCTTTTTGCAACGTTGCCTTAGAAAGGTATTTTATGAAACAATCCCAAGCTGATCTCTGTTTACCATATGTATTGCGGTAAATAACAAGGATTTGTGGTGATTCACTCTGAATTTTCAAACTCCAATCGTTGAATAAGTGTAGTAAGATATCCAGAAATAGAAAGGACAGTTTGGTAGTTGGACTGTTCAATACCTTCAATATGGTATTACAGACAATAAGTCGTCCAAATGCCACTTCAAAGTCTGATATCGAGCCATAAGCAGAGCAACAACCATTTTTAAGGAATGCCAGAAGAACAGTTTAAAACTGATGTATTATCTTGTGAGGCATCATGTTTACGAAATATTTCAATTCCCACACTCCGCTACATACTAAGTTCATAACTGAAAATAAGTGTAATGTTTTCTTGCGAGTTCTTCGGATCCTCTTGCTAGCTTGAGGCACGCATGCGAACCACCATGTGCAAAATGAATGATATATTCATTTTATTCCATTCCATAATGGCAGGTACATCAACAGTGGACAAATCTTTTAAGTAGTAGGCAGTATCTTTTGCAGATTGTAATAGTCCAATAATGCGTTTCGAAAAATGTTCAAATGTTTGTTAAGCTTATGGGACTTAACTACGGGGTCATCAGTCCCTAAACTCACAAACTACTTATCAACTAGCTAATACTACGGACGGCACAAATATCCATGCCCGAGGGGGGATTCGAACCCCCGACCGTAGTGGCCGTGCAGACCGTAACTGGAGCGCCTCAGTCCCCTCGGCCACCGCGGCCGGCAATGCTTTTCGCACAGTTAGCGCATCATCAGTTTGATTCATAGCTGAAGCTATAGGAATGTGGGATCTTGAATGACAAGCAAAACAGCGGTGGAAAGAAGTTTTATCAGTCAATAAATGTTATCGTAAAGGATGCTACAGCAGGTAGGACTGCCCAGCGTTGCGCGACCGTTAACACGGAATTACGTTATTTGGTAGCGACTCATTATATGTAAACTACTTTTACGATTAAGTTCTGCACAGTAATGTACGATTATATCTATGCGACATCCGTGAAACTGAATGAATAGAATCCTTGCGTTCTTCCTCAAATATATGTTTTTGTTTATCCACCTTTGTAGATGAGCGGTGAGCACATCTGAGTAGAATGCGGACTTTGTGGGATCAGTTCCCGGAACTGCAGGTACTTTTCCTTTGTGCAACGGCTGCAGTTGGTTTTTTCAGCCTCATGAGACCAGTTTGGCAACTACCGGTATTTGAAGACACATGAAGCAGGTATCTGCTGTAAGATCCACATGATTCCTCCATATCACATGCCATCCGCCATAGGAATAACGTCACTGTCAATTGATAGTCTGTGTCTCTTGGCTTTACTACTTCTTATAATCTTTTCTTTATTCCAAGCAGAAGCAAACAAAAATATCAAAAGTTTTTAACCCAGGCTTGCAAGCGAATGATGTAAATATCTGAGATCTAAATGTAGTTGCGTCTCCACGTAACTCAGAAGCATCTTTGTCACGGCGAATGTATTATAATAATCTCTAATGAAAATGTGTTCTCTTTCCTCTTTTACAAGGAAAAGAATCACGGCGGGATCATTACAGTATCTGAACCAATGAGGTTAGAATACAGGGAGACGCCCTTAGGCTGAAAAAGTGAAGCCTGCCTCCGCCATATTGCTAAGTTTTGTAGAAGTGTTCGTATTGTAGAGCCAATGTTATTTGTCACTTAAAACAGAAATAAACCCTTCGACGGTTTTGCCTTGATGTACAACGTGTTAAACGAGTGAACATTAGCCGTTAAAAATTGTTTTCAAATATAATATGTTGAGTATTTATTACTATTTATTGTTTGCAAGTACATACTTCGCAGTGACTGTCAGTCCAGTGCATTAACAGTAAGAGGGTCGACTTAAAGCATAGTTTTAACGGAGAACAGGCTTCAACTGACGTTTGTGCTCTGAATAGATAATGCCACCTCCCTTTATTCACTGCTGTGAAGTTACCAACTGATAATTACAATGACACTAGCGCTCCTAGTGGTGGTCGAGGCCCATCAGAGTAATATTTCTTTATAATAACTTTTCCACGTAATTAACCTAATAGTCTCTGAAATTATTTTGCGTTTGAAGCGTTAGTAAAATCGAGAGACATAAATAATCCTGAAATAAATGTAAAAACAGCCGAATTTCCCTAATTTAGTAATATAAACAACAACCTATTCCTTAGGATACATGTATATTTGCAGTTTATTCCGCTGAAAGTAATGGAATATAAGCATACGAAAAATTCCATCGACGTGTAACAATTCAGTATGGAGTCTAATGATTCAACATTTTTACATTTCACACGTCTTTCGTTCAAACTCATGAACTGTTATGTGTAATTTACTTTTGTTTAGAAAATGAAAGTCTTGATGATTTTTGCCGTTTGTGGTTCAGATGTAGCAACAAGTGTGTAGTGTTTTCTTCTTGCAGCTACAGTTGTGTTGGCTAATTTGGTGCATTAAATAATGGAAGTATTGCATTCCATATAATTTTCTTGCGTTCAGCACTGACAGATTTGACTGGAATTGTAGTGAAGAAATTTTAACGTTTTTAAGTAGAAAACCGTCGTTTTTCTGCGAAAGGTCAAGTCATCTGTTATTTCTTAGCCACAGAAACGGAAATTCTTCATTAAAAAGTCATAGATTTCAAGAGAATCTTGTTTTCAATGTACCGTTTCACACCTTCCAATGGTTCTCAAGAAAACGAACAAAGAGCTACTTTGTAGATATTACCGATTTTTATGCCACTACATACCTCTCCTATTGGAAAAAGTACGTTAAAATCATTTTAAACGAAACTATTCACACTCAGCCGATATCTTCTTCAGAAATGTACCTTGTCGACCGCTTGGGGTGCTGCTGTCGCGGTGCATAACAAAAATGTTTGAGCTTGTCGTAACTGTATATTTTAGACTTTGGTATCTGTATCTAACCCAAGGAGGTTAGAATCTTTGGAGATGCCCTAACACTGAAAAAGTGAAGCCAGCAAAATGAACATTCCGGTATTTATTTGTGCCCAAAACATAAGTTCATAAGTAGTTTGTAAGCTTAGGGACTGATGACCCCGTAGTTAAGCCCCATAAGTTCTTCAAACATTTGAACATTTTGCTGCACAAACACTATCTGTAAATCTATTTCTAGTAAAATGAAACTGTGAATAAGTGTCAACTAGTCACATATAAAACGATAATATTAGTATTACCCTTAGTACTAAATGTGTAACAAGCGTACAAAAGTCGTTTTATTGTTAAAATCAACACTTGACTTCAGCTGAAAACTAGAAAAACTGTTACTCATAATGACGAAAACTCAAGTCACGTGACTCGGGGCAATGTTAGATGTTGGTTTAAAACCACAACACGGCAGAGATAAGGACACGCGCAGTCTATGCTATCTTTAGTCTATGTGTATACCCACTCTGCTTCTTGTCCGGACTATTAATATCTATGGTCGAAGAGTACAATTTAGCGCAATGCCGTGTACAGTGTCAGAGAAGTCTGGCCGCTATTTTGCTATACTATAAACGTGTAAGTATGTGTTATTACAGAAAATAGTCGTAAAAATACGGATGAACTTACATAACTGCGCTGTCTATAGAGTTTTGACATACGGGAAATTCATGTGTTGAATAGAGCTTTTTTTTTCCTTTGAGTTCGAGTAAGCTTTGACCCATACAGTAATGAGTTGCATTGATTTGCTGTTATTTCCAACTTCGGATTTTCATTCAGTAGTATGGTCATTATAAAAGTGTTATTTATCGTGGTGAACTCGTATCCTTATTCTTCTGAGAGTTCTTACGAAATCTACAGTCTGCTTTGACCCATACACAAACTTATTTTTTTTTTACTTACCTGTGCCAGTTTTGTTCCACTTCAGCTTTTCTTTGAATAGTATGACCGATATAATGTGCTATTTGTCGTAGTTAACACATGTCTTTATTCTTATAGTGTTTTTCCGATAACTACAATCTGCTCTAACTGTACCGGTATGGGTAAAATCTGACTTGTACAAAATCCTGTACCGAGACAGATTTGCAAGTGTGGACAGGTATAGAGACAACATATCACAATATTCTTGCAGGTACCTTTCATCGATTTGTTGAGATTAGTTGCTGTACTATCGGGCAAACGACGATCCAGCACTATATTAGGAGGAATCAACTCAATGTAAATGCAGTTACGCTTACACAGAAGCTCAGACGCACTCCTGTACACCCCATTCGAACTATTTATATTATCTGTCTTGCTGGATTCTATAATGATCATACATGAGAAAGTAGCAGTCAAGATATCCTCGGGGGAGGGGGGAATAATATCATACTTTACACATTAAAAATAGATCAAGGACGCCGTAGCCTGTCCGCAGTTCGGAACTTAATGAATGACTCTCTATGAAAAGCGGACATGAGGAATTATTAGGTTCCGCCCTGCTCTGATGCTGTAGGCAATCGTTCGTAGTTCGTGAAAGTTAAATAGATTAACGATACATAAACAGGTATTTCCTAAGACTTTATCTGGTCTCGTTACTGTCTCGTCGTCAATCACTGTGTAGTAACGTACTGTCCCCCTGCGGGAGAGCATTCATCTCTTGCGTCATCTTTCATAAATAATTACCTCTAAACTCGCTACGCCGACGCATACTTATTAAATGACGAAACAGATATCCACTAAATTGAGACAAATTACGGACTCTTCGAGTTAACGGTGACGGCCCTCCGCAATTACGTCACGGGTTTGAAATAGTACACCGATACTCACGATCTTAGCGTCGGTGTTTGTTTGTGTGTGTGTGTATGTGTGTGTGTGTGTGTGTGTGTGTGTGCGTGTGTGCAAGAAGGCAAAAGAAAGAGGGAAGAGATATGTAAAGTTTAGCGTGGTTTATTGAATATTCCAGCGGCGTGGTAATCCTCAGAAACTCTTCAGCTGCTATGAACTCATCCAAGAAACGCGAACGCAGAACCAGCCTCTTGAAGAATCCTCAAGAAAACAGAAACGTTGCGCAGCAGTCGGACAGGAATCGGCACAAGTAGTGTAGTTTCGTCAATTGACAAAATTAACAGGCGGAACTGCTCGATACAACGCGTGTAACTGGGCCAATGTTGTTTGCCGTTCGGCGAGACCATTCTGAGAACAGAATTATAGGCTTTCTGCCATCGCCATTGTTTACACTGCGTTCACGGTAAAAAGTTGACACAAGTGTGTGGACTGATGAGAATGGTAAGCGTTGTTATGTAGTGATGGATGATCGACGAAAGGCGTATTGTTAAGTGGTCGCACGATTGGTATTCGTGAGTCTTACAACACTTTGCTTTTCAAATTTTCCCATATGCAACGGCTTTTCGTTTGTTGATCGCTGCAATAAAAAAGTCGCTGTTACACTGTCGTTTTCCCCTTTTGTTTTGTTTTGTTTCGAATCATTAAGTAGTTTGATGCAGCCCACAACCTTCCTTTTGTGGTTCATATATTGGATCTCTCTCAGATTGTAAAAATACCTAGAAAGTGTATTTTTATGCAAACAATGTTTCATCTACATCTACATCTACATGGGATACTCTGCAAATCACATTTAAGTGCCTGGCAGAGGGTTCATCGAACCACAATTATACTATTTATCTCCCATTCCCAGAACACCTGAATCTCTCTGTTCGAGCTCTGATTTCTCTTATTTTATTCTGATGATCATTTCTACCTATGTAAGTGGGAGTCAACAATATATTTTCGCATTCGGAGGAGAATGTTGGCGATTCGAGTTTCGCAAGTAACCCACGCCTCAGAGATAAGCGCCGTTGTTGTAATGATTCCCATCCCAGATCCTGTATCATTTCCGTAACGCTGTCTCCCCTGTATCGTGACAATACGAAACGAGCTGCCCTTCCTTGGACACTTTCGATGTCCTCCGTCAAACCCACCTGATAAGGATCCCACACTGGGCTGCAATACTCAAAAAATGGACGGACAAGCGCAGTGTATGCAGTTTCTTTAGTAGTTCTGTTGCATCTTTTAAGGATTCTGCCAATAAAACGCAGTCTCTGGTTCGCCTTTCCCACGATATTTTCTACGTGTTCTTTCCAGTTTAAGTCTGAAGTAATAGTGCTTCCTAGGTATTTTGTGGAGTTTACGGCGTTCACATTTGATTGATTTATGTTGTAAACAAAGTTTAACGGATTTCTTTTCGTACTCATGTGGACGACTTCACACTTCTCATTATTTAGAGTCAATTGCCAATTTTTACACCATACTGATATCTTATTCAGATCGTTCTGCAGTTGGTTTTGATCTTCAGATGCTTTTACTAGACGGTAAATGACGGCGTCATCTGCAAACAACCTAAGAGAGCTACTTAGATTTTCCCCTAAATCGTTTATGTAAATAAGGAATAGCAGAGGACCAATAACACTACCTTGTGGAACGCCCGATATCACCTCTGTTTTAGTTGATGCCTTACCATCGATTACTACGAACTGTGTCCTCTCTGACAAGAAATCCCCTATCCAATTGGAAATTTGGGGCGATATACCATAACCACGCAATTTGATTAAAAGCCGTTTGTGAGGTACGGTGTCAAAAGCTTTCTGGAAATCAAGAAATACGGAATCGATTTGCGAACCTTTGTCGATAGCACCCATCACTTCGTGTGAATATAGAGCTAGTTGTGTTTCGCATGAACGATATTTTCTAAATCCGTCTTGACCTTGGGTCAATAGATCGTTCTGTTCGAGATAATTCATAATATTTGAATACAGGATATGTTCCAAAACCCTGCTGCAAATTGACGTCAATTAAATAGGCCTGTAGTTTAGTGGGTTACTCCTACTGCCTTTCTTGAATATAGGTGTGACCTGTGCAACTTTCCTATCTTTTGGTACAGATCCTTCTATGAGAGAGCGGTTGTATATGACTGTTATTAAGTAAGGAGCTATCGCTTCAGCATAATCAGATAGAAATCTAATGGGTATACAATCCGGACCAGAAGACTTGTTCTTACTAAGTGATTTTAGTTGCTGCACTACTCCGATGATATCTACTTCTATGTTACTCATTACGGCATCTGTTCGTAATTCGAAATCTGGAATATTGGTTTCGTCTTCTTTAGTGAATGAGTTTCTAAAAGCTAAGTTTAGTAACTCTGCTTTAGTAGCGCTGTCATCGGCAGGATCGCCATTACTATCACGTAGTGAAGGTATTGTTTGTGATTTGCCCCGAGTATGTTTAACATATGACCAAAATCTCTTTGGGTTTTCAGTCAAATTACGAGAAAGAGTTTCGTTGTGATAAATGTTGTAGGCATCTCGCATTGAAATCCTCGCTAAATTTCGAGCTTCTGAGTACAATCGCAAATCCTGGGGATTTCGTGTTCGTTTAAATTTAGTATGCCTTTTCCTTTGCTTTTGCAACAGTGTCCTAACCTGTTTTGTGTACCAAGGGGGATCGCCTCCTTCTTTTATTAATTTATTAGGTATAAAACTTTCAATTGCTGTCGATACCACTTCTTTGAATTTGAGCCACATCTGGTCTACACCTACGTTTAGTGTTAGAAACGAGTGGAAGCTGTCTTTCAAGAAGCAATGTATTTTGTTTCTATCTACTTTTCTGAACAAATATACTTTGCGTTTATTTTTGGTAACTTTGGGACTTTCGATATTCAATTTCGCTACTACAGCTCTGTGTTCACTAATACCTGTATCCGTTTTGATGCTCATTATGAGCTCAGGATTATTTGTTGCTAAGAGATCAAGTGTGTTTTCACATCCATTTACAATTCTAGTTGGCTCATGAACTAATTGTTCGAAGTAATTCTCAGAGAATGCGTTGAGTACAATTTCGGACGATGTTTTATGCCTACCTCCTGATTTGAAAATATAATTTCGCCAACAGATCGAGGGTAAATTAAAATCACCACCTACTATTATCGTGTGAGTCGGGTACGTTTTTGTAATTAGACTCAGGTTTTCTTTGAACCTTTCTGCTATTGTATCGTCAGAGTCGGGAGGCCGGTAAAAGGAACAGATTATTAACTTCTTACGATTTTCGGGTACAACCTCTACCCATAATAGCTCGCACGAACTATGAACTTCAACTTCGCTACATGAAATACTACTTTTGACGGCGACAAACACGCCCCCACCTATTTTGTTTAATCTATCCTTTCTGAATACCGTTAGATCTTTTGAAAATACTTCTTCTGAACTTATTTCCGGCTTGAGCCAACTTTCGCTGCCTATAATGATGTGTGTTTCGGTGCTTTCTATTAACGCTTGCAGTTCTGGAACTTTCCCGACACAGCTACGACAATTTACAACTGTTATACCGATAGTTTCCGGATCTACATTTCTCCTGTGATCCACCTGAACCCTTTGAGATTGCCCATTTTCTATTTCCTCGAAGCTCTTTATCCTAAAAAACCGCCCAGTCCACGCCACACAGCCCCCGCTACCCGTGTAGTCGCTTCCTGCGTGTAGTGGACTCCTGATCTATTCAGCGGAACCCGGAAACCCACCACCCGATGGCGCAAGTCAAGGAATCTGCAGCCTACACCGTCGCAGAACCGTCTGAGCCTCTGATTCAGACCCTCCACTCGGCTCTGTATCAGAGGTCAACAGTCGGTCCTGTCAACTATGCTGCAGATGGTGAGCTCTGCTTTCATCTTGCAAACAAGACTGACAGTCTTTACCACTTCAGTTAGCCGCTCGAAACCTGAGAGGATCTCTTCAGATCCGAAACGACACACATCATTGGTACCGACGTGAGCTACCACCTGCAGTTGGCTGCACCCCGTACCCTTCATGGCATCCGGGAGGACCCGTTCCACATCTGGAATGACTCCACCCGGTATGCACACGGAGTGCACGTTGGCCTTCTTCCCCTCCTTGGCAGCCATCTCTCTAAGGGGCTCCATCACCCGCCTAACGTTGGAGCTCCCAACTACAAGTAAACCCACCCTCTGTGAAAGCCCGGATCTTGCAGGCTTGGTGGTGACAGGGTGAGAGACACCATCCGACTCAGGAACGTCGTCCTGAGCAGACATCGCCTCAAACCTGTTCGCAAGACGAACCGGGGAGGCCTCACGATCGGTCCCCCGGAATGTCTTGCGCCTCCTGCCACGCACTGGAGCAACCTCCCACGCAACCACGGGTGGGATGTCTGCCTCACTGCTAGCAGTTTCAGGGCATGTCGCTGCCGCAGGCCGATCGGTGGAGACGACGGGAGTCCGTTCGGTCCCCACCGCCGGCCAACAACAACGACGCCCATCGATCGCAGCTTCCAACTGTGCAACCGAGGTTAACACAGCTTGAAGCTGGGAGCGAAGTGTCACCAGCTCAGACTGCATCCGCACACAGCAGTCACAGTCCCTATTCATGATTACAGTGCCAACAAAAACAAAAACTACAGTCGCGATGGGTTCAAGGAAAACTAAACTGTTCGTTAGAACGCTGATGTGAATCCAATACGCACGACAGCTCAGTATAACTTTACAAATTGAAACGAGAAAGTGTAGACGAAAATCAAAATACTATAGGTCGCTTCTAATCAGAAAACAAAGACAGACGACTGTCGCGACGCGATTCACACGGCGGAATAATACACTAACCAGATATTTAACGCGAATATGAATCAAACAAAAACGCGAGCACACAATAAATTTAATGCACTCAAGGGAAAACGCACTGAAAAGTAAAAAATATGTAGCTTCTAGAGAGAAGCCGGTTACACTTACAACTGATAAATTACTGCTACGCTACTGGAGAGGTGTGCTCTGGACGACGTCCGCTGGGCGACTGACTGGAGTAAACAAACGGTAACTGTTTCAAAACAAAGACAGACGACTGTCGCGACGCGATTCACACGGCGGAATAATACACTAACCAGATATTTAACGCGAATATGAATCAAATAAAAACGCGAGCACACAATAAATTTAATGCACTCAAGGGAAAACGCACTGAAAAGTAAAAAATATGTAGCTTCTAGAGAGAAGTCGGTTACACTTACAACTGATAAATTACTGCTACGCTACTGGAGAGGTGTGCTCTGGACGACGTCCGCTGGGCGACATTGTTTCAAATGGAACAATGGTTGTTTCTATCATGCACTGAAATTTTTGACACCAGCTGTGTACAAAGAATTTTGAATGACATTTTTATCACGTTTAGTTTGGTAGCTCCCACAAGGCCAGCCTCTCGTCCACGTCGTGGGAGACGGGCGACGGCGTGAAGTAAGGGATTGTCTGTAAGGGTGAAGTACAGTGGAGTCTATGTGATTTCCGTGACCGCTACGGCAGCTGTGAAGGCCTTACAGGAACCCTGAAAAACGGCGACTAACGGGGCTCTGGTAAAGCCATGTTAAGCGTAGCTGGCCAGCGGTGGATTAAAGCGTGCTTTCAAGACTAAATGTTTGGACTCGCAGTTGCCATCTGGTGGTGGTTGGTAGCTGGGCGGAGATGCCGCTTAGTCTGGTCTGCCCCCTGAGAGAAATGTTGGAACCCCAAGGGCAGCTTGACCACCACCGCGGGCCCGCCGGCAGGTATACTGCCTTTGTTCCGATGCCGCCCCAGCCCTCATTCTGGGTGCGTGACACTCGGCACGTCAGACTGTATCGAGGCTCCGTCGCTAACGGACGCATGTCGGACGTCTCAGAGGGCTACCGCTAGTAGGCTCCTCATATTGTAACATAGTAATCGCGGCTGGCGAAACATTTGTGTAACTGTTACTAATAAATGCTTGAATATTACAATTCAGGTTACGTCTTGATCATTATTGAGAATGTGGAAACGATGGGGAGATTCTAGTCTCTCACATTTACACGCTTTCGCTTAATGTACATGTAACCAGAGGCTCGTACATTTGGTCCTCCGGGCCGGATACAGTGACCACGAAAACGTAGACCGCAAGATTTAGTGTTCACGCGGAAGCGCATTCGCAACGAGTTACTTTCCGGAAATGATCTTTGTAAATCACGTGTGTACTGCACATGTTCGCGGCTTGTAAGCGCCACTGTGTGTCTCAAGGTCTGTACGGGGCAACTACGGTGTCTGAGTGCAGTACTTGTGACCGGCTATTGCATCACGCGCGATCGCGTTAAAGCGAGCACACGGTACCGCCATCGTCTCCGAGCATCCCGCAGTTTGGCGCCAACGGAAGCTGTCGCTCGCATCACGACTGCCGACGGCATCACGCACCAGCATCATCTCCGACCAACCCGCAGTTTGGCGCCAACGGAAGCTGTCGCTCGCATCACGACTGCCGACGGCATCACGCACCAGCATCATCTCCGACCAACCCGCAGTTTGGCGCCAACGGAAGCTGCGCCTCGCACCACGTCTGCCGACGTCATCACGGGACTCCGCGGCCGCCAACTCTGCACTGCCTCAGCGCCGCTACAGTCTTGGTGAGTGTTACCGCTTGGCATCCTATTTCTAATCTGCTCTTCCCTGCAATGGAGCCAGCAGCAAGAGCTCGGTTAGTCAAGCAGAGAGGGCTTGCAAAGGCAGCTCTTTCACGCTTGAGTAATTCAATGCAAGATGCAGAGACACTTAGCATTGAAATCTTAGAATATAGATTAGGCAAATTGGCGCAAATTCAAGCGGATTTTGAGTCCCCACAGTCCCAACTCGAAATGGACGATGAATTAACGGATCACAGCAATGATAGGGCAGATTTCGAGGACTCTTGTGAAATCATTGAATGTACCATAAGGGGTTTATTGAAGAGGCACGCTCAGAAGCCAGAGCCTGCCAACTCTAATCATTCGAGCAATGTTAGCAATTTGAAATTACCTGCCATCAATTTGCCAACCTTTGAAGGGGATTATCTGAAATGGTCATCCTACAGAGATGCTTTCTCGAGTCTCGTCATGAATAATGATTCAATTGACGATGTTCAGAAATTTCATTATTTAAATTCGACATTGCAACGTGAAGCAAGGGACATTCTAAAACATTTACCAGTAACCTCAGAAAACTTCCCAGTAGCTTGGAGACTCATTACACAAAGATACAATAATCCAAAGATAGTCGCGGCCAGACATGCTAAGGCTTTATTAAATTCTCCTAGCGTCAGCCACGGTACGTCAACCAATTATCGGCAGTTGATTAACCATGTATGTAGCCATCTGAAGGCCCTAGAAGCTCTTAAGCCTGATGTGCCACTTCATGAAATTCTCCTTTCAGAACAAATATTGACTAGCATGCGTCCCACAGATCGTCAGGAGTGGGAGGAAAAAATGTCTGGGTCGACGTTCACCACATTGAACCAACTCATACAGTTCTTAGAGACAAAATGTCTAGCCTTTGAACTGATTAAATTTAGGGATAATACTCCCAAAGAGACGCAGAGTAATCCAAGCAGTGCTAATCAAGTAAAAAATGTGAGGAGAGCTCATCTGGCCAGTACTGATGTTGAAGTAGTTTGTGAGTATTGTAAAAAGCATCACGCACTCACTGATTGCAAAGGATTTATTGCCTTAAATGTCAGTGAGAGGCGCGATTATGTAGCCACGTATAAGCTTTGTTTCTTGTGCTGCCGCAGTGGTCATTATGCGCGTAGTTGCAAGCTTTCCTGTTGCAAATTCTGTAAGGGCAGGCACAATGTACTGCTCCATCAAGCAGCTGATTGTAAGCATAGTCGAAATGGTGAAGCTACGAATCAGTATATAGCTCATCAAGCTGTAAGTGCTAATACAAACACCCACCACAATGCTTTGTTGGCGACGGCTGTTGTCAACATCAAGGACAGCCAAGGTGGGCAGCACTCTTGCAGAGTTTTGCTTGACAGTGCAAGTCAGCTGTCATTCATATCCAGGCGCTTGGCAGATAAACTGAAATTGAAGCGTATCAAGCAGTCATTTCCAGTAAATGGTGTGAATAATGCCAGCGTCGGTGTCACAAACATGTAACATCGAATTGTCTTCTAGGTTTAGTGATTTCAGGTGAAAACAAACTGTGCCATTGTGGATAATGTTACCAGTAACCTACCAGCGAGCTATATAAATACAAGTTCCTGGAATATTCCATGTCAACTCCCACTCGCTGATCCAGAATTCAACAAACCTAGCCCCATAGATTTGATTCTTGGAGCAGAAGTCTTCTTCGATGTGTTGTGCAATGAAAGACTAGTGCAGCCGAATCACCCTTCACTAGTCGAAACAAGATTTGGCTGGATTTTGTCTGGCAGGATACCGGTTGCTTCACATAACACGCCTGCTTTCACAGTGACATCATGCTTCGTCAGGGGTGATAGTCTAGATGCCAAATTGCAAAGATTTTGGAAAGTAGAAGTGAAAACGAAGGCATTAAGCAAACAGGACAAGCTGTGTGAGGCTCACTTTCAGCGCCACACAACTCGTACCAAAGTAGGTAGGTTTGTAGTTCGATTGCCAATGAAACCGAACTGCAAATCATTGGGTGAGTCACGACAACAGGCCTCTCGTAGATTGGACCATCTTGAGGAGAGATTTAAGGGGCGTTCATGCACGAATATCCTGAACTAGGGCACATGGTGATCTGTGACTCTACAGAGGTGGTTGGTGAGCTTCTCGACCTCAGGAGGGATTAGTTGGGAGTTCATTCCGCCTTGTGCCCCTCACTTTGGTGGACTGTGGGAGGCAGGAGTCAAGTCCATGAAGTCACACATCAAACGTGTTGTTGGCAATGCAATATTAACATTTGAGGAATTAACCACCGTATTGAGCGTGCTTGAACTCAAGGCCATTGTGTTCTCTCTCTGACGATCTTGATTCTCCTGCTGCACTCACTCCTGGTCTATTCCTAATTGGACAACCCCTTTGTACTTACCCTGAACCTTCTGTCCTGGAAATCCCTGCCAACCGGTTGCACAGGTGGCAACTCACCCAACAAATGTACCAATCATTCTGGAGGAGGTGGTCAACGGAGTACATACACAACCTGCAGCAGCGCACCAAATGGACATCAGAGGCAGCCTGGCAACCCCAGATCGGCGATCACGTGCTGATCAAGGAAGACAACTTAGAACCCCTGGTGTGGAAGCTGGGTATCATCGTCGAGCTGTTTCCTGGTCCTGACAAGTGTGTTCGTGTGGTGTTAGTGAAGGCTGCTAACGGCCAGTTCAAAAGGCCCATAGCTAAGTTGTGTCCCCTTCCAAAGCAGTGATTTCTTCATTGTGTCAATTTGTATATATGTGTATTTTTTTATTGTGTTAGATGTATACTTTGTGTGTCTTGCTTGAAGTTGGTCCAGGCCTGTTTATGGCCACTTCTCTCATTGTTGCTATTGTGCTATTTGTTGTTTGTTTTGCAATATCTTGTTTGTTTTGCCATTTATTGTTCGTTTTGTCAGTTCTTGTTTGTATTGCCAGTTCTTGTTTGTTTTTTGTTTGTTTTGCCAGTCCTTGTTTGTTTTGACATTTCTTGTTTGTTTTGCTCATTTGAATTTTGTGTGTCAATGATTGTGACTTTGAAAATGAGTATACTCATTTTGAGTGGGAGGATGTTTGGACTCGCAGTTGCCATCTGGTGGTGGTTGGTAGCTGGGCGGAGATGCCGCTTAGTCAGGTCTGCCCCCTGGGAGAAATGTTGAAACCCAAAGGGCAGCTTGACCACCACCGCGGGCCCACCGGCAGGTATACTGCCTTTGTTCCGATGCCGCCCCAGCCCTCATGCTGGGTGCGTGACACTCGGCACGTCAGACTGTATCGAGGCTCCGTCGCTAACGGACGCATGTCGGACGTCTCAGAGGGCTACCGCTAGTAGGCTCCTCATATTGTAACATAGTAATCGCGGCTGGCGAAACATTTGTGTAACTGTTACTAATAAATGCTTGAATATTACAATTCAGTTTACGTCTTGATCATTACTGAGAAGGTGGAAACGATGGGGAGATTCTAGTCTCTCACATTTACACGCTTTCGCTTAATGTACGTGTAACCAGAGGCTCGTACACTAAAACAAGGCTCGGATGTATAAAATAAGTAACTGAACATGACAGTTCTCCAGGGACCTCACGAAAGTATGACGGCCAAAAATCTGAAGCATATTGGAGATCCCTGAAGACACAAAAACCAACAAAGAAACTAAAACTCAGACCTGGAACTCTAAACATCCTCACGCTTACTGGTAAATGTGAAGAGCTTGTTGACCTAATGGATAGGCGCAAGGTAAAGATATTAGGCCTAAGTGAGACCAAGTGGAAAGGGTCTGGCAAGAAAACCCTCAGAAACGGATATGTACTACACTGGTGTGGTAGTCAAACAGAGACCACAAATGGAGTCGCCCTGCTCTTGCATAAAGATGTAGCCATACATACAGACATCAGGTATGTGACTGATCGAATCATTCAGATGAAACTACATGTGGCAACACCTACACAACCATCTTCCAAGTCTATGCCCCACAAACAGGTTACACAGCTGACAAGAAAGAACAGTTCCTGGAAAACCTAGAGGACCTAATAGTGGAAAATAATGTCATCATCATGGGTGATCTAAATGCCCAAGTGGGTAAGGAGAGGCAAGGGTGCGAAAACGTTATCGGACCCTGAGGGAGAAACCCTGAGGGAGAACACCTGCTAGATTTGTGTGTACGAAATAAGCTAATCATCAAGAACACTTGGTATCAGAAAAGGGAGAGTCACAAAATAACCAGTTACAGCTGGGATAGACAACATAAAAATGTCATAGACTAAATTATAACAGACCAAAAAGCTAGTCAGACTGTAACATATGTTAAATGTATTCCAAGTGAATGTATGGACAGCAATCACCGACTGTGAACTGCGGATCTGAAGAACGTACGAGTCCCATTAGTTAAGTACAAGAAAATTCCAAAGATTAAGACTTGGCTGTTGAGAGACCCTGAAAAGAAACAAGAGTACCAGAAAACGATAAGGATAGAATACCCAAAACTGAAAAACTTGGGGTAGAAGAGGAATGAAGATCTTCAAAGCCACCCTTGTTTCAGAAGCTGTCCACATCTGTGGAAAAACAAGTGCAGCACAAAGACAGAAGGAAACACCCTGGTGGAATGACAGAGTAAAGATAGCAATTAAAGAAAGAAATGTGTTAAAGAAGAAATTAGACCAGGAAAAAGAAAACAGAGTAGATGTAGGAAATGACACTGAAATTGAACGTCTGTCTCAGGAATATCGAAACAAGAAGTTGACTGTTAAAAGGCTTATCCAAAATGAGAAGGATAAATGTTGGGATGACTTCACCTCCAAATTACAAGAAGACTGACAAGAAAATAAAAAAAATATTATATAAGGTAGTCAGGGGTAAAACATATGAGCGTGCTAACATCGTTGCGCTGCAGACTGAGGAAGGAAAGCTGTTGAGAACAGAATCCGAAATTAGGAGTGAAACGAAGAACCATTTCAACTTATTGTTGAATGGGAATGTTGACATCAGTGATTGTCCAGCTGAAGAAAGACAAGAGGTTTCTACAACCATTAACTTGGCTGGAAGTTGAGTCTGCTCTGAAAAATATGCGAAACGGAAAGTCTCCAGGGTTTGATGAGTTAAGCTCAGATATGATGAAGGCAGCCGGAACACCTGGCCTACACTGGATCTACAGAGTCCTGTCAGTCATCTGGACAAACAACAAAATTCCAGATGACTTGGCAAAAGGAATTAATATTCCGATGTTTAAAAAAGGAGACCGAAAGAAGTGTGGAAACTATAGAGGTATCGCCCAACTTTTACATACTCTAAAGCTGTTGGAAAAATGTATAGAAACCAGACTTAGGAAGATAGTTAAACCCTTATTAGAAGAAGAACAGCATGGTTTCAGGAAAGGGCGAAGTACTATGGATCTCATTTTTGCGGTAAGGATTTTGGCAGAGAAATACTGGGAACATGGAAAAAACTTGGTGTTCTCAGACCTTGAGACGGCGTATGATAGTGTCCCTCGTAATAAAATAAGGAAATGCCTGGAAAATCTAAAAGTGTTCAATTGCCTGATTGAGAGAGTAAAGTGCCATAAACAGTGAGGGAACAAGTTCAAACATCTACCTGGAGGGAACAAAAATTAAATCAGTTTCCCACTTCAATTAAGAAGTATTTTCTCCAAGGTCAAAACCATCCGGCAAGAACACAAAAAGCATCAAATTTCTACATGCAAGTTCGAAATCTACTCTGGGACCAAAGAGTACCCCGGGCAGCAAAGTTTGTATAACACTTACTTTACTCCAGTCCTTATATATGGCATGGAAACTTGTACATTGTTAAAAAAGGATTACAGCAGAATCCAAGCAACAAAATGAGGTTTATCAGGACTATGAATCAAAGAACCAGGAGAGACAAGATCAGAAATGAGGTACACAGAGAAACAGCTGGGATCAGGGTCCCTATAGCGAACATCTTGGGGAAACGAAGACCGCAGTGGTATGTTCATGTAATGAGAATGGTAGCACAAGAACAGCTAAAAACTACTTCACAATGGAAGTGGGAGGAAGAAGTCCAAGAGGAAGGCCAAGGAGACAATGGATAAAGGCAATAAAATAAGACTTAGAGAAGAATGGATGTCCAAGACCAAATGTTATATCTAGATCGGATGAGATCGAGAGCGCTTGTTAGCCACACCCGGGAAATTGGAGATGGAAAATGATGATGATGATGGTGATGATGACGATGAGTTTGGCAGCTACAACCATTCAAAGTTTTGGGGGCGTAGGCTATGGCAGTGTAGCTGACTGGCTGGTGGTCATATTACAGTGGGCCGTGCCCCAGGGGCTAGCCACTCGTCCAGTTAGCTACACTACCACAGCCTCCGCCGCCAGAAACTTTGTACGGTTCTAGCTGCCAAACTAAACGTGATAAAAATGTAATTCAAAATTTTTTGTACACAGCTGGTGCCAAAAATCCCAGTGCACGATAGAAAGAACCATTGTTCCATTTAAAAACTGTATGTTTGCATAAAGATACTCTTTCTAAGTAATATTACAATCTGTTTGTTGCAGTAATCAAATGAAGTTATACGAAGATCGTCTACATAGTAAGTTCCGTTTCTATTTCTATCCGCGGCAGTGCTACCATCGCAGTTCCGATCATGCGCGCCAATTACTCTGACTCAAGGAGAAGATATGTACGCCGTTTTCAAATCGCTGCTGCCTACGTGTGCTTTGTAGTTCTTTTTATGTCAGCCGCAATTGAAAAAGCTGCCGCGTTTGAAATTAGATCTGTGATTCGTTTTCTAAATGCAAAGAAAGTTTGTTGTTGTGGTCTTCAGTCCAGAGACTGGTTTGATGCAGCTCTCCACCCTACTCTATCCTGAGCAAGCCTTTTCATCTCCTCATAAGAACGACAACCCACATCCACTTGAATCTGCTTACTATACGCGTCTCTTGGTCTCCCTCTGTGATTTTTACCCCACACACTTCCCTCCAACGCTAAATTCACAATTCCTTGATGTCTAAGAATGTGTCCTACCAATCTATCCCTTCTTTCAGTCAAGGTATGCCAGAAATTTCTTTTCTCCCCAATTCGGTTCAGTACCTCCTCATTAGTTACACGATCCACCCAACTAATCTTCAGCATTCTTCTGTAGCACCACATTTCAAAAGCCTCTATCCTTTTTCTGTCCACACTGCTTATCGTCCCTGTTTCACTCCCATACAAGGCAACACTCCATACAAATGCCTTCAGAAAGGACTTCCTTAGGCTTAAATCAATATTCGATGTTAACAAATTTCTCTTTTTCAAAAACGCCTTTCTACCCATTGCCATTCTGCATTTTATATCCTCTGTACTGCGACCATCATTTGTTATTTTACTGCCCAAGTAACAAAACTCATCTACCTCCTTTATTGTTTCGTTACCTAATCTAATTCCTTCAGCATCACCTGATTTTCTTAGACTGCACTGCATTACCCTAGTTTTACTCTTGTTAATGTTCATCTTATATGCACCTTTCAGCACACTGTCCATTCCGTTCAATTGCTCTTCCAAGTCCTTTGCTGTATCTGACAGAATTACTATGTCGTCGGCAAAACGCAATGTTTTTAATTCTTCACACTGAACTTTAATTCCTTCTCCAAATTTCTCCTTGCTTTCCTTTATAGCTTGCTCAATGTACAAATTGAACAACATTGGGGAAAGGCTACAACCCTGTCTTACTCCCTTTCCAACCCCTGCATCCCTTTCATGCCCTTCAACTCTGACAACCGCTGTCTGTTTTTTGTACAAGTTGTAAATAACCTTACGCTCCCTATATTTTACTCCAGCTTGCTTCAGAACTTTAAAGAGTTTATTCCAATCAACGTTGTCAAAAGCCTTCTCCAATTCTACAAAAGCTAGAAATGTTGGTTTGCCTTTTCTTAATCTATCTTCTAGGATAAGCCGTAAAGTGAGTATTGCCTCCCATGTTCCTACATTTCTCCTGAACACAAACTGATCTTCCCCGAGGTCGGCTTCTACCAATTTTTCCACCCTTCTGTAAATAATTCGTGTTAATATTTTGCAACCATGACTTATTAAACTGATGGTTCTGTAGTTTTCACACCTGTCTGCACCCGCTTTCTTTGGAATGGGGATTATAACATTTTTCTTAAAGTCTGAGGGTACTTCACCTGTCTCATACATCTTACACACAATGTGAAACAATTTTGTCATGGCTGGTTCTCCCAGAGACTTCAGTAGCTCTGAGGGAATATCATCTACTCCAGGGGCCTTGTTTCGACTTAGATCTTTCAGTGCTCTGTCAAATTCATCTCTCAGTATAGTATCTCCTATTTCATCATCATCTACATCCTCTTCCCTTCCTACAATAGTGTCTCGAAGTTCATTTCCTTTGTAGAGCCCCTCTATATACTCAGATTTCCCTTCTTTGCTGAGAACCGGCTTCCCATCTGAGTTCTTGATATTCGTAGAGTTGCTTTTCTTGTCCCCAAATGTCTCTTTTATTTTCCTGTAGGCGGTATCTACTTTTCCCCTTCTTATACATTCTTCTACAGATTTGCATTTGGCTTCTAGCCACTCCTGCTTAGCCATTTTGCATTTCCTGTCAATCTCATTTCTTAGTCGTCTGTACTCCATTTTGCCTGTTTCATTTACTGCATTTTTATATTTTCTCCTTTCATCGATTAAATTTAGTATCTCCTGTGATATCCAAGGATTTTTTGTAGGTCTTGCCTTCCTACCTATTTTGTCCTCTGCTGCCTTCACTATTTCATCTCTCAATTTTACCCATTCCTCCTCAACTGTTTTATTTTCCCCTGTTTCTGTGAATTGTTGCCTAAAGCTCCCTCTGAAATTCTTAAGAACTTCAGGTTCCTTCAATTTATCCAGGTCCCATCTCCTTATTTTCCTACCTTTCTGTAGTTTATTCAGTTTCAGCCTACAGTTCATAACCAACAAGTTATGGTCAGAGTCTATGTCTGCCCCTGGGTATGTCCTACACTTCAAAACTTGGTTCCGAAATCTATGTCTTACCATTATAAAATCTATCTGGTATCTCCCGGTGTCTCCTGGTCTCTTCTACGTATACAACCTTCTTTTGTGATTCTTAAACCAGGTGTTTGTTATAACTAAATTATGTTCCGTGCAAAATTCTACCAGGCGGCTTCCTCTTTCATTCCTTTTGCCCAGACCATATTCACCCACTATCTTCCCTTCCCTTCCTTGTCCTACTACCGAATTCCAGTCTCCCATAACAATTACGTTTTCCTCTCCCTTAATTGTCTGAATAATTTCCTTTAGCTCCTCATATATTTCTTCGATCTCCTCATCATCCTCAGAGCTAGTTGGCATATAAACCTGTACTACTGTTGTCGGTGTTGGCTTCGTATCTATCTTGACAACGATAATGCTATCGCTGTGCTGTCATAGTAGTTTACCCGCATTCCTATTTTCTTATTCATTATCAATCCTACTCCTGTGATACCCCCAAATGATTTTGTATTTATAATCCAGTACTCACCTGACCAGAAATCCTGTTCATCCAGCCACCGAACTTCACTAATCCCCACTATATCTAACTTCAACCTATCCATTTCCCTTTTTAAATTATCTAATTTTCCTACTCGATTAAGGGATCTAACATTCCACGCTCCGACCCGTAGAATGCCAGTATTGTCTTTCCTGATGATCACATCCTCCTGAGTAGTCCCCGCCCGGAGATCCGAATGGGGGACTATTTTACCTCCGGAATATTTTACCCGAGAGGATGCCATCATCATATGTTCATACAGTAGAGCTGCATGTCCTCGGGAAAAATAACGGCTGTAGTTTCCCCTTGCTGTCAGCCGTTCGCAGTAGCTGTGTGGCAAAGCCACATTAGCTGATGTTACACGGCCAGCTCAGTCAATCATCCAGACTGTTGCCCCTATAACTACTGAAAAGGCTGCTGCCCCTCTTCAGGAACCACACGTTTGTCTGGCCTCTCCACAGATACCCCTCCGCTGTGGTTGCACCTACGGTACGGCTATCTGTATCGTTGAGGCACGCAAGCCACCCCACCTCGGCAATGTCTGTGGTTCATGGGAGTGGGCAAAGAAAGTTAAACCAAAGTAAATTCACCGACAAACCTGTGAGGTTTACGGACAAAGTGCTATGAGTGATTCAATGGTTAGAAGATGCATCAAACTGTTGAATAAAGGACGTGATCAACTGCCCAATGAAGAACGGAGAGAACGCCCGTCTGTGGTTACTGATCAACTGAGTCACGCAATTGAAGAGATTAAGCACAACCGTTAAATTTACACTCAGTGCCCTTACTATGGAAGTTCCGCAAATCTCACGATCTCTTATTCAATAAATTGTTACTGAAAAACTGAAATTTTGAAAACCTTGCTGTCATTGGGTACCCAAAATTCTTACTGAACAACACAAAAAACAACGGATGGGCATTGCACTACACACGCTACAATGAAGAAGGCGATGATTTTCTTTCTCGCATAGTCACCGAGGATGGAACTTGGGTATCATACGACACCCCTGAAACAAATCTGGAATCAGTGGAATGGAGACACACTTCATCCCAAACGAAGGTTCAGCCTAAGCAAATCTTGACACCTAGAAAATTCATTTCCACCGTTTTTTGGGTCAGAAAAGGCATTTCGCTGATTGATTTTTTACCAGGAGGTCAAACAATCAATGCACATAGTTACTGCGAGACCAATAAGAAATTTTGCCGCGCAATACAGTACTAGCGCCGAGGATTACTGTCAAAAGATGTCTTTTTTCATGATATCACACGGCGAATGTGACCAAACAACTCTTACGGGAATTTCAGAGTGACGTGTTTTATCATCTTTCACACAAGAACCAGACCTCGCTCCTAGCGACTTTAATCTCATCTTACACCTAAAATCCGTTCTTAGTCATCATGTTACGACATGGTTGAATACAAAGGCGGCAACCTTCTATGAAGAAGGCATACAAAAACTTGTGCCGCGCTATGACTAGTGCCTACATAATTTCGGAAGCTATGTAGAAAAGCTGTTTAATAGTAGTAGATGTATGTACAATAATTTTTTTCTGTATCTGTAGACGTTTGTTTCATATAACCAAACATAACGTACCTTGTGGGCATACCTTGTATAATTGGATGTTTAGTTCATTTTCAAAGAAATGTCTCAGTTTTGAAACAGTCACTAATTGTCAAGGCCAACTTAATTATGAGAGATTGATTTGAATTTTATTTTTTTAGCTTTCGAGCGCTCGGAAGTTCTTTTTTATGCTTTCAATCAGAAGTAGTTACAGATACACGAAACACACATTTAGATCTGAAAATACCTTGGCCGGACTATTTTGTAGTACAATTTTGCTGTGTAGATGTACCAGACACTTATTTTTTATTGTATCAGTAAACCAGTCATTCAGTGTTCATTCATACACTCAGTCAGGTGCAACAAGCAACTAAAAGAGATGATCGTTCAACAACTTTCATGTTATATGCTGGTATAACAGTGTAATCGAAAAATTTCATTTCTTGTTGTAGTAACATTTAGCAACGGCCGTGCTGTAATTTTACAAGAAGAGAAATATTAACATCTTTGGCTGCACGCTCAGAGAGCTGAAGTTTAATATCCAGTTAGAATAAAGATCAATGGTTTCAGACCACGTCAACGATCGCGACAATACTGGGCCGCAATTTGTGATAAAATCAGTTTTGCCCTTTCTAGTTAAAATTTTATGTCAAGAATATTAAATATAGGTGCTTTAAAGTGTTTTCGGGCAGGATTAGAGTCATTAACGTAAGGAGTCATTTGTATTCTGAAATTACGATCTCTAGATCAGATTCATGTCGCGGTATCTGGCTTGAGGTCTATCTTGGGTTTCTTACATTATTAGTGTTTCATTAATGTAATCACCGTGAAATGAGGGCAATAATGAATAATGAAACTATGCTTGTCCTGCTTTCCACAGTGGAGGTCTTACCACATATCCTAAATTTTATTTCTAACCTTAAGTCGAGGATCTTGTGCCGATGCATCTTCCTTGCGTGATCGACACCCAGCACAGTGCTGGTAGATTACTTTTGTGTACATTATTTCATTGTAAACAAACATAACCAACATATAAGAACAATAATTAATATCAACTGAGTACCTCAAAAGGGAAAATAGTGGAAATAGTGGAGGGACACGGAGAGGTGAATACAAAAAGCGGGTAAGGGAGAGTCGGACACATTGAACCAGGGGGCATAATGAACCAGGTGACATATTTCAGTAAAAGACAGTGACAAATTATTTTTTCTCTGTGCATATGTTAGCAGTACTGCTCTGTCGACTTCCATTTATTTTCTACAAGATCTAGCTCCTACCGTTCGTTTTCTGCGGCGGGGTGGCCAAGCGCACTGAGGCGCTATAATGTGATGCGCGAGGCCGTTCCCCGTCTGGGATTCAAATCCCCCCTCGGGTATGGATGTTTGTGAAGTCTTCATTATAAGCAAGTTTATAAGTAGTTTGTAGGTTTAGGGACTGATGACCCCGCAGTTAAGTCCCTTAAGCTTCACAAACATTTGAACATTTAAATTGTTATTTTTTCTACAGTGAAGTAATATTTGGAGAATTGGATATATTAAAATTTGGTGAGTGCATGACGTTCACACAAACTAAGACATTATAACAAACATGAATGTTGTGTTTAATTTTGTATATCTTCAAATATTAACGAAGTTCATATATAATTTAATTTTTTTTTTTTTAAATCTTTACTGCTGTGGCACATCGAAACAAGCTCTCCAGGGCGAAACAAGCTCTCCAGGGGCACGATGACTCTTAGTTTATTATGCCCCAACTGAAACACCATAGAAAAAATTGTTATAAGCCACAAAAATATCCCACTAGAGAGGCAAATCGAAATCTTCATGCGCAGGAAGCTGATGAAGAAAATAGTGAGGTTCATTATGAAGAGAGCAACGACTACATGGATGAGTGTGGTTAATCTGTATACAACTTTGAGAAATTAGATAAATTATCAGAAACAGATGATTTCATTTTGACCAAATTTGAACTAAAATAGAAAGTGTCAGTTTACTATGTGGTGAAAATTTTGATACCAAAGAATGACTCAAAAAAAAAAAAAAAAAAAAAAAATGTTTGTAAAGCTTATGGAACTTAACTACGGGGTCATCAGTCACTAAACTTACAAACTACTTATGAACTGAAACTTCCTGGCAGATTAAAATTGTGTGCCGGAACCGGGACTCGAACCTGGGACATTTGCCTTTCGCGGGCAAGCGCACTACTGACTGTGCTATCCCGACACGACACACGATGCCGCCTCACAACTTCACTTCTGCCAGTACCTCGTCTCCTACTTTCCAAACTTCACAGAAGCTCTCCTGCAAACACGCAAGACTAGCACTCCTGGAAGAAAGGATATGGTGGAGACATGACTTCGCCACAGCCTAAGGGATGTTTCCAGAATGAAACTTCACTCTGCAGCGGAGTGTGCGCTGATATGAAACTTCCTGGAAGATTAAAATTGTGTGCCGGAACCGGGACTCGAACCTGGGACATTTGCCTTTCGCGGGCAAGCGCACTACCGACTGTGCTATCCCGACACGACTCACGATGCCGCCTCACAACTTCACTTCTGCCAGTACCTCGTCTCCTACTTTCCAAACTTCACAGAAGCTCTCCTGCAAACACGCAAGACTAGCACTCCTGGAAGAAAGGATATGGTGGACATGGCTTATCCACAGCCTAAGGGATGTTTCCAGAAGGAAACTTCACTCTGCAGCGGAGTGTGCGCTGATATGAAACTTCCTGGCAGATTAAAATTGTGTGCCGGAACCGGGACTCGAACCTGGGACATTTGCCTTTCGCAGGCAAGCGCACTACCGACTGTGCTATCCCGACACGACTCACGATGCCGCCTCAGGTTCGAGTCCCGGTTCCGGCATACAATTTTAATCTGCCAGGAAGTTTCATATCAGCACACACTCCGCTGCAGAGTGAAGTTTCATTCTGGATACTTATGAACTACTTACGAACTAGGACGGCACAAATATCCATGCCCGAGAGGGGATTCGAACCCCCGACCGTAGTGGCCGTGCAGACCGTGACTGAAGCGCCTCAGTCTCCTCGGCCACCGCGGCCGGCAAGAATGACTCCGGAGACTCTCATGTACCATTTTCGAGGAATGATAAAGGATGAAGCATTTGTTGCAGCTAGCAACATACTTTACGTGCTTCCAAAATATTTCAAATTTGGAATTAGTTTCCTGTCCATTGACGTTCGGAAATTTCAAAAATGTTCAAATGTTTGTATAGGTTATGGGACTTAACTATGGGGTCATCAGTCCCTAAACTTACAAACTACTTATGAACTACTTACGAACTAGGACGGCACAAATATCCATACCCGAGGGGGGATTCGCACCCCCGACCGTAGTGGCCGTGCAGATCGTGACTGGAGCGCCTCAATCTCCTCGGCCACCGCGACCGGCTGTTGTTCCTTAAAAAGGTAAAGCAGTCAACAATCCGAAGATTGGTTTGAACACCACAGTGCTTTACTAGGCATGGTCCTGTTTGGAGGTGGTATGCCATTGCCTTCCTCCGACCTTCGAACTGACTTACCCAGCCAGTTATAGGGGGACCTACAGTTTAACGTGGGTTCCGAACCACGGTGCTACTCGGTATTTTTCACATGCGCAATACTGCCAGAGGTGAAAGAAGTGGAAAGTGACAGATAAAAATCCTAGGACCTGGCGGGGATCGAACCCGCGACCTTTGGATTTGTAGTCTGGCACTCTACCACTGTGCAACCGAGGAGCACCCTTATTTACATAAAACATTTAGGGAAAAATCTAAGTAGCTCTCTTAGGTTGTTTGCAGATGACGCCGTCATTTACCGTCTAGTAAAATCATCTGAAAATCAAAACCAACTGCAGAATGATCCAAATATCACTATGCTGTAAAAATTGGCAATTGACTATAAATAATGAGAAGTTCAAAATGTTCAAATGTTTGTTAAGCTTAAGGGACTTGACTGCGGGCTCATCAGTCCCTAAACTTCCAAACTACTTATGAACTACCTTGCACTAATGACGACACAAACATCCATGCCCGAGGTGGATTCGAACCCCCGATCGTAGCGGCCGTGCAGACAGTGACTGGCGCACCGCAGACGGCTCGCCCACTGCGGCCGGCTAATGAGAAGTGTGAAGTCATCCACATGAGTACGAAAATAAATCCGTTAAACTTTGTTTACAAGATAATTCAATCAAAAGTGAACTCCGTAAAGTCCACTAAATACCTAGGAATTACTATTACTTCAGACTTAAACTGGAAAGAACACGCACATTATGTCGTGGGAAAGGCGAACCAGAGACTGCGTTTTTGCAACAGAAGCACTGAAGAAACTGCATACACTATGATTGCCCGTTCTTTTTTTTTTTTTTTTTTTTTTTTTTTTGTGCCTAGTGGGATTCTAATCAGCTGTGCTTGACGGAGGACATCTATCGGACCAAACTGCGTGGTCATCAGTCCGTAGCTTACTGACCACTTAAACCTAGGTAAACTAACCTAAGGACAACACAAACATCCATGCCCCAGGGAGGACTCGAACCTCCACGGCTAGCGACCGCGCGCTCCACAGCGAGGTGCTTTAGGCCGCTCGGCTACTCCACCGCGGCGGAGCAGCTCGTTTCGCATTGTCACGGTACAGGGGAGACAGCGTTACTAAAATGATACAAGATCTTGGATAGGAATCATTACAACAACGGCGCTTAATGCTGCGACGTGAGCTACTTACGAAACTCCAATCGCCAACATTCTCCTCCGAATGAGAAAGTATTGTTAATCCCATTTACATAGGTAGAAATGATCATCAAAATAAAATACGAGAGATCAGAGCTCTAACGGAGAGATTCAGGTGTTCTTTCTTCCCGTGCGCTATTCTATAATGGAATGAGAGATAAATAGTGTAAAGGTATCAACAAATAATACAATTCCTTGAGACAACATTGTCTCATTATACCAAAGGTATTAAACATAAGTAGAGGCATTGAATTAAAAATTTTGCTGTGACCGGGATTCGAACCCGGGACCTCCTAATTACTATATCAAATGTTCGAATGTTTGTAAATCTTATCGGACCAAGCTGCGTGGTTATCAGTCCGCATCTTACAAACTACTGAAACCTAGTTAATCTAACCTAAGTACAACACACACACACACACACATGCCCCAGGGAGGACTCGAAACTCCACGGCGAGCAGCCGCGCGTTCCGCAGCGAGACGCTTCAGACCGCTCGGCTACTCCACCGCGGCTCCTAATTATTACGAAGGTGCCTTAGACCACGTTTTTCCCCTGTGGTAGAGCTTTGGTACGCGGTCGTTCGTTCAGTTTGTTCGTGGTTGTTCGTTGAATGCTTGGCTCAGCTTTTTTTTATTGCAGAGGGAGTTCATCCCCACGGACCGGGCTCGCTGAGCCACGGCACCCGGCATCAGCTAACACAACTTTGTAGCCAAAGCAACTACACAGACTGTCTTAAAGCACTTCTCCCTCCACACGAAATACTTTATTTCTACCTCATGTTCCCTTTGAAATGCGAATCAAATCTCCAGGGCTTTCCTACATTGGAGTAGCACCCTATCAAAGAACGCGAATAGGAACTATTAGACCTTGTTCCTCAGGCCGATGTGATATAAATATCAACAAATAATACAATTCCTTGAGACGACATTGTCTCGTTTTACCAAATGTATTAAACATAAGGAGAGGCAGTATTAAAGTATGTGGTGTGGAGGGAGACGTGCTTTAAGACAGTCCGTGTAGTTACTTTGCTTACAATGCTGTGTTAGAGGAGTGGTCTATTTCACGTACCAAGTAAGTACGGGTTCGAATCCCGGCCACAGAACAAATTTTAATTCAATGCCTCTTTCTATGTTTAATACCTTTAGTATAAAGGTGCTTCGATGAACCATCTGCTAGGCACTTAAATCTGATTTGCAGAGTATCTCATGTAGATGTAGATAATTTTTGTCGTTCATTGTGCCCCAGTATTCCTTACAAAAGGAAGTCGGTTCAAGTAGTTATTCGGAGATGAAGAATCTCGCAAAGGACAGGGTTGCGTGGAGAACCGCATCAAACCAGCAACAACGTATTCATGCGGGATCGTTAACGTACCAAAATAAACATTAGGTGGAGCTGAGCAAGCGTACGCGCTGGCCTTGAGCTCGCGAGGAAGAGGCGCTGGCGCTGGCGCTGTGACGTAGTAAACCAGTTTTACGGCGTCGACGACCGCGCCGGGCGTGGCCGCCCTGCTGTGTTGTCGACCCCTGGCCGTGTTGGCGAGGTCAGGCATGCGCCGGCCACTGCGATCTGCGCCCACCACACGCCTGCCCATAGGCCTGTCATAACTAGGGGTGACCAACTTCAAAGAGCTTCAAAGAGCTTCAATTTCGTGGAGTGGTGATAGGTCCGCTATATTTGAGGCAAATTGAACTGGCGTCCGCCACGTTATTTGAGGTATCGGCTGACAGCTAGTATGACACATCCACTCGAGAATTTTATGTTCACACTATACGACCCGGTGTTACCTCTTAATATAAACCACATTTATTTAAATCATATGTATGTTAGACCCAGGAGCTTTATAAAGGCATCATCAGACAGTCTATGTATCGGCTCAATAGTGGACGGAAGGAGTGGGCAAATTACGCACACATGTCCAGGATAATGTTCATGTCACTTTCGTGGAAGTTCAGGGAAGGTTTAAACGGTGATAAAATATGGAAAAATTGCAAGGAAAATTTAAATTTAAAACATGTCAAATCGTTGCGATAATAAATATACTTTGAAAGAGTAAAGTTCGCTTTACACGATCTGAACCCGTATATGAAATATCAAAGATAAAAATGAATTCCTGTTCGTTAGTCTCGCTAAAACTCGAGAACGGCTGAACCGATTTGGCTATATCCATTGAATCTATTGTGATGAAATCTGTATTTTATAAAGTGTATAATTCAAGATATTTTTTTGGTATGAAGTGTATAAAGTGAAATATGGAACATACTCTGGAAAAGCTATTTACCCTTCGACTTCTTTATTATTTTTCAGAAGTTGTAATTAATTTTTAAAATTGCTTTGTCCCTGTCGTAAAAAGTGGATAGAACGGCAGAACAACAGAACTGTGTATGTACTCTTTCTTTGAAGGTCAAATGTGCAAAATTTTATCGCAATCGTATGAATGATATTGATATCCCAAAGAAAAGAGCTCTTTCAGTTTTCCACAAATTTTTCTATTTTCTGGCCAAGTATTCCATACTTCAACTTCACTCAAACCTTCCTCTCGCTTTTAACGGCGAATGTGCAAAATTGTATCGCAATCACATGAATGGTATTGATATTTCATTGAAAAATGTTTCTACTTTTTCTGAATTTTCCAATTTTCCAGAGAAACTTTTCCAAATTTTTATTTCATAAGAACAATACTCTTGCTTTGAATGTCAAATATACAACATTGTATTTTTTTTTTTTTTGGTGTGCTGATGGAAGCGCAGTGTTGTAAAATGCTATCAAAAAGCGGAACCCACATGGACATACAAAATGTGAAAATGCTAACTATACAAATGTAGTTTGCACTAAATGTTTATATACCATCTGATGATGAGCTGCTAGGCAGCTTGAAACCAGTCATGCTTTAATAAATCTTCATTGAGAAGAAAAAAGGCGACTGGTTGCAGTAATTTCTGAAACCTATTTCAAGATAATGTCGCAGGTTCCAACACATATGGATAAAAGTTTTCATAAAGGGTTGGGTTGGGTTGTTTGTTTGGGATAGGGGCACTAAACTACTGAGGTTATCAGTCCACCGGTGGGGAGGGGAAGGAATGACGATAGGAAAGGAGGGGAGGGGAAAGCAAATGAAGTCTGGGAAGTGCTCGCCACGCACGTACTCAAGAAAGAACCGTGAGCCCCCTAGGGGCTTGCTTTCTTAAAGTCTAGTATACATTTATCTTGTGCGTACAAAGATGAAAGTGGCAACAAAATACTGCAGTTAAAAATGTGCCCAAGTCATATGCCACAAAATCATACCACGACGAAATAAGTAATGTTTGGTACATGAAAACTAAGTACAAAGAAGAAAGTGACAACAGAATATTTCAATAAAAATTCGCCTGGATTAGCTGCCATAAAAGCATTCCACACCGAAATAACGTATTATTAATAACATTCGTTGTTGCCACGTTGAAATAAGTAGATATTTGTTGCAACGAAATTTTCTGGCTGTCACTACTGCTTCCGCATTTTGCACTGGCTACATGTGAACCATGCTCGATCAAGTATTGTCAACAGCAAATGAAAATATTTTTAAAGGAAGTGCAGACATTCAAAAGTGTGGTTTCGTCAACCACAGGCGCAGCAGAAGAAGAAATATCTCAAAAAGACACCAACATTAGGTAGAAAACTGAACATTTCTTATGGTATGTATTTCAAGTGAATTGCCGGATAGGTCATCTGAAGCTTCATTTTTGGGGCAGTTAATCGTCATTAGTCAGGAATTTTGTTTGAGTATAGGCAGACTGAGATCAAACAATGCAAAATATTTTGTGTTTTTGCACGAAGTAGTTGTAATATCACTTCGATCAGTGCATTTAAATGCTGATCACACTATTTCAGCAGCAAAAATTGTACAGACAAATCACATTCAATACAATATAAACTAAATAAAACACTTCAACATACGAAAGCTAGCGCCGGCCGCGGTGGCCGAGGAGACTGAGGCGCTCCAGTCACGGTCTGCACGGCCACTACGGTCGGGGGTTCGAATCCCCCCTCGGGCATGGATATTTGTGCTGTCTTTAGTATAAGGTAGTTCATAAGTAGTTTGTAAGTTTAGGGACTGATGACCCCGTAGTTAAGTCCCATAAGCTGTACAAACATTTGAACATTTGAACGAAAGCTAGCCTTCTCTCAAGTGTACTGACAACCAAAAATATGGCGGGCGAGTTTACCAAGTTGCCGCTAAGAGCGCTGTAACTCGTGTGTTAACCACTCTATGAAATTTAAGCTCGTTGATCAACTTAAAGAAAGAGATCGATTTTGATGATATTTCTCGATCAAAGCCTTATTCATCCATAGTGCTGGAAAATATCGAAACCGTAAACCTCGATTCGTCAATATCCATCTACCGAAAACCGAATACAAACAGGTAATAACGTTAATATTCGCATTGTATCTCTAAACCTACATATAAAATGCCATTTGACATATTTTAACAATTGATTTGTACTCACGTCTTAGCTGGGTAATTAGTAAGGACCCACCGAATATTCTCTTTCGGCTACGGCCAGTTTCGGCCAAACTATTGGTTTCGGCCAGTTTCCGTTTCGGCCAGAAATCAACCGAACATTCGGCTTGGTCGAAATGAACTTTATTGACCTTACTGATGAAGTCCGGTCGCGTTCTGTATGGATTCAGTCAACGATAACGCTTTACCTCAATTGACGGCGCGCTGTTTAACTACTAGGAGTCTCCTCTCGCTTGTAAAAATTGTGGGTATTTCGTTCTTAAAAGCACAATATAAAGCATCGTAACAAGGACGTAGCCAAAGTGGGGGTCCAGACCCCCCTATCACCTATCATGCTAAGGACAACACACACACACACACACACACACACACACACACACATGATCGATGGTGGCTCCAACCTCCGAAGGGAGTAAATGAAATAAGACACGACCTAGCTACCGTGTAGTGAAAATGAATGATATTGTTATCAGTCATACGCCGAAAAAGGGATATGCATTATCGACAGTCATCAAAGTGACCTATAGGTTTTAATTATCGATACATCGATAACAGCATAGGCTATTGCCCAGTCCTCCTTTAGCCGTTGTCCATTGTTGGCCTTACTCCATTACTGCTATGTTAAGCACTGCAGTGGAATGCTGCCGCTGTCGTTTATTTCTTTTGTGCTGTTAAGTTTCCAATTAGGAATAAGTTCATAACATGAAAAAAGAGAAAAACCGACTTTCATTTGTCCACTAGCGTTATGGTAAGTTAAAATACGTACTACTATAATAGCTTATTTATCTATTTACAGCAGTGGAGTCGTTATTTGGAGTGGCAATATTTCATATCATATATCATAAGGCACTTCACTCAGTATGTGTAATACTTTTTAAAGTTAGGTTTAAGAGTAATATTTTATCTAGAGGATGGATACGTTGCAATGGCAACAAGAGTAAAAGAATCAATAATCTAGGAAATAGAATTATAGACTTACGCTTCCTAAATCAATATGCAAGGTATTCACACTGAACAAAAATTAATGCAGATTTTGCGAAACACCAAGCTACAGCCGTGGCTGACAGACTTGTAAAACTTTCTTTTCATTCTACGGCTAACCTTTTTATCACACAGTACTCCGCTCAGTTTCCTCCAGTTCTCCATGCATTATTTATCCAATGCTGTATTCCTGTCTCCTGTCCTTCATCCCTTTGAATGTAAGAACCTAAGTATTTAAATTTCTTGATCAGTGTCAGTTGTTCTCCTTGCAGATTAATATATAAATCTTTGGACTCTTTTGTACACATATACTCTGTTTTTTCCATGCTAATTCTCATTTCCCTTTCCTTTAGAGCTTTACTCCACTGTTCAAGCTTGTCTTGAAGTGCCTCCTGGGTAGGGTCACAGATTACATCATCGGCAAATATCATGCTCCAAGGTGCCTCTTTTTTCACATCTTCGACTGTTACATCCATGGCAAATTCAAAGAGATATGAGCTGAGAGTAGACCCTTGATGTACTCCTACTCTCGTTGGAAATACCTTTGTTACACCTGCACTGGTCCTGAGTTGTGTCACTGCACATTCATATATGTCTTCATTTTTCTGGAACGTATTTACTCCTCAGACATCTCCTTATCTCCTGTCTCGACACTCTGTCATATGCCTTCTCAAGATCGATAAAGGAAATATGCAGTCGGCTTATACTTCTGTGACTCTCCATCAGTTGGTTTAGTGCAAATGTTGCGTCGGTTGTTCCTCTTCCCGGCATAGACCCAAACTGTTCTTCACATACTTCAGTTTCTAGGTGCAACCTCTTCTCAATTAGCCTTTCCCATATCTTCATTTAGTGAGACATCAGGTTTATCCCTCTATAATTGCCATAGTTTTGGATATTCCCTTTCTCCGTATACATGGGAACCAGTATACTGCTTCTCCATGCATGCGCCATTCTTTCTCCTCTTCAGATCTTCTGCTTTAGATCCCAGAGAATATCAGTTCCCTATTCTACCAGACTTTTCCGTGCTTCTATTAGGATTTGGTCTGCCTCAGGGCATTTTTCGTTTTCTTCTTCGCATGTTCGACTTCTTTCCTATTTATTCTTTGGGTCATTCCTTCATATATAAACGTCCCTTCAGTACAGATGCATATTGTGCTCCAAGTCTTACGAGAATAGATGAAATGTCAAAAGTAAAGAGAACGATATCAAGGGTCATTATGTCTTCAGTGTGTAGATAGGACTTTGAATCTAAAGGGAGGAGTGCTAGGGTAATCCTTGCATGTGTATTCATGATCAGGAGGATAATTGTCGCTTTGCAGCGAGAAAAAGTTCTAGAAATATACCATAAGTTGTGGCTAGCGAGACCACGGTCACAGCATAATCAAATGCAGCTTCATTGGAAGTCCTTGTCTATTAGGCGAATTTCCTGTAACTGAAAAATATAAGAAGCTGTACCTGCAAACTGAACACGACAAGACACACAACATCAAACTTCGCAGCAATACTTCAAGAACTGTGAATACAATCTGCCCTTTCTGATGTAAAACGCTATTGAGAAAAGTTCCTGTTTCTGCTTATTACAATAAAACAAAACAAAATAAAACAAAAAAAATATTGACAAAACCTTCCCCTCATTCTGTGATGAGGTGTCTATTCCCAAAATATTAGTTTTATTTTAATTTTCAAGCTACATTTCCACCAACATTTGATGCATATTTTGTTTCCTGTTAGCCTCTTTGACTTGAGTTCGCAATACGTAGCAATCTGTGACTACTAAAGATTAAGTTTATATCTGGTTTAGTTCAGATAATCAGTCGTACCACTCCCATGAACCACAGACATTGCCAAGGTGGGGTGGCTTGCGTGCCTCAACGATACAGATAGCCGTACCGTAGGTGCAACCACAGCGGAGGGGTATCTGTGGAGAGGCCAGACAAACGTGTGGTTCCTGAAGAGGGGCAGCAGCCTTTTCAGTAGTTACAGGGGCAACAGTCTAGATGATTGACTGAGCTGGCCTTGTAACATCAGCTAATGTGGCTTTGCCACACAGTTACTGCGAATGGCTGAAAGCAAGGGGAAACTACAGCTGTTATTTTTCCCGAGGACATGCAGCTCTACTGTATGAACATATGATGATGGCATCCTCTCGGGTAAAATATTCCGGAGGTAAAATAGTCCCCCATTCGGATCTCCGGGCGGGGACTACTCAGCAGGATGTGATCATCAGGAAAGACAATACTGGCATTCTACGGGTCGGAGCGTGGAATGTTAGATCCCTTAATCGAGTAGGAAAATTAGAAAATTTAAAAAGGGAAATGGATAGGTTGAAGTTAGATATAGTGGGGATTAGTGAAGTTCGGTGGCAGAATGAACAGAATTTCAGGTCAGGTGAGTACAGGATTATAAATACAAAATCAATTGGGGGTATCACAGGAGTAGGATTGATAATGAATAAGAAAATAGGAATGCGGGTAAACTACTATGACCAGCACAGTGATCGCATTATCATTGTCAAGATAGATACAAAGCCAACACCGACAACAGTAGTACAGGTTTATATGCCAACTAGCTCTGCCGATGATGAGGAAATCGAAGAAATATATGAGGAGCTAAAGGATATTATTCAGACAATTAAGGGAGAGGAAAACTTAATTGTGATGGGAGACTGGAATTCGGTAGTAGGACAAGGAAGGGAAGGGAAGATAGTAGGTGAATATGGTCTGGGCAAAAGGAATGAAAGAGGAAGCCGCCTGGTAGAATTTTGCACAGAACATAATTAAGTTATTGTTTGGACTCGCAGTTGCCATCTGGTGGTGGTGGTAGCTGGGCAGAGATGCCGCCTAGTCAGGTCTGCCCCCTGGGAGAAATGCTGGAACCCCAAGGGCAGCTTGACCACCACCGCGGGCCCGCCGGCAGGTATACTGCCTTTGTTACGATGCCGCCCCGGCCCTCAAGCTGGGTGCGCGACACTCGGCACGGGAGACTGTGTCGAGGCTCCGTCGCTAACGGACGCATGTCGGACGTCTCAGAGGGCTACCGCTTGTAGGCTCCTCATGTTGTAACACTGTAACCGCGGCTGGCGAAACATTTGTGTAACTGTTACTAATAAATGCTTTAAATATCATAATTCAGGTTTACGTCTTGATTATTATTGAGAAGGTGGAAACGATGGGGAGATCCTAGTCTCACATTTACACATCTTCAATTAATGTACGTGCAACCAGAGGCTCGTACATTTGGTCCTCCGGGCCGGATACAGTGACACGGAAACGTAGACCGCAAGATTTAGTGTTCACGCGGAAGCGCATTCGCAACGAGTTACTTTCCGGAAATGAACTTTGTAAATCACGTGTGTACTGCACATGTTCGCTGCTTATAAGCGCCACTGTGTGTCTCAAGGTCTGTACGGGACAACGCAAATAACAGCCTTGACTACGGTGTGTGAGTGCAGTACTTGTGACCGGCTAGTGCATCACGTGCGATCGCGTTAAAGCGAGCACACGGTACCGCCATCGTCTCCGAGCATCCCGCAGTTTGGCGCCAACGGAAGCTGTCGCTCGCATCACGACTGCCGACGGCATCACGCACCAGCATCATCTCCGACCAACCCGCAGTTTGGCGCCAACGGAAGCTGCGCCTCGCACCACGTCTGCCGACGTCATCACGGGACTCCGCGGCCGCCACCTCTGCACTGCTTCAGCGCCGCTACAGTCTTGGTGAGTGTTACCGCTTGGCATCCTATTTCTAATCTGCTCTTCCCTGCAATGGAGCCAGCAGCAAGAGCTCGGTTAGTCAAGCAGAGAGGGCTTGCAAAGGCAGCTCTTTCGCGCTTGAGTAATTCAATGCAAGATGCAGAGACACTTAGCATTGAAATCTTAGAATATAGATTAAACAAATTGGCGCAAATTCAAGCGGATTTTGAGTCCCCACAGTCCCAACTCGAAATGGACGATGAATTAACGGATCACAGCAATGATAGGGCAGATTTCGAGGACTCTTGTGAAATCATTGAATGTACCATAAGGGGTTTATTGAAGAGGCACGCTCAGAAGCCAGAGCCTGCCAACTCTAATCATTCGAGCAATGTTAGCAATTTGAAATTACCTGCCATCAATTTGCCAACCTTTGAAGGGGATTATCTGAAATGGTCATCCTACAGAGATGCTTTCTCGAGTCTCGTCATGAATAATGATTCAATTGACGATGTTCAGAAATTTCATTATTTAAATTCGACATTGCAAGGTGAAGCAAGGGACATTCTAAAACATTTACCAGTAACCTCAGAAAACTTCTCAGTAGCTTGGAGACTCATTACACAAAGATACAATAATCCTAAGATAGTCGCGGCCAGACATGCTAAGGCTTTATTAAATTCTCCTACCGTTAGCCATGGTACGTCAACCGATTATCGGCAGCTGGTTAACCATGTATGTAGCCATCTGAAAGCCCTAGAAGCTCTTAAGCCTGATGTTCCACTTCATGAAATTCTCCTTTCAGAACAACTATTGACTAGCATGCGTCCCACAGATCGTCAGGAGTGGGAGGAAAAAATGTCTGGGTCGACGTTCACCACAATAAACCAACTCATACAGTTCTTAGAAACAAAATGTCTAGCCTTTGAACTGATTAAATTTAGGGATAATACTCCCAAAGAGACGCAGAGTAGTAATGTGAGGAGAGCTCATCCGGCCAGTGCTGATGTTGAAGTAGTTTGTAAGTACTGTAAAAGGCATCACGCACTCACTGATTGCAAAGGATTTATTGCCTTAAATGTCAGTGAGAGGTGCGATTATGTAACTACTAATAAGCTTTGTTTCTTGTGCTGCCGCAGTGGTCATTATGCGCGTAGTTGCTAGCTTTCCTGTTGCAAATTGTGTAAGGGCAGGCATAATGTACTGCTCCATCAAGCAGCCGATTCTAAGCACAGTCAAAATGGTGAAGCTACGACTCAGTATGTAGCTCATCAAGCTGTAAGTGCTAATACAAACACCCAGCACAATGCTTTGTTGGCGACGGCTGTTGTCAACATCAAGGACAGCCAAGGTGGGCAGCACTCTTGCAGAGTTTTGCTTGACAGTGCAAGTCAGCTGTCATTCATATCCAGGCGCTTGGCAGATAAACTGAAATTGAAGCGTATCAAGCAGTCATTTCCAGTAAATGGTGTGAATAATGCCTTCACAGCGTCGGTCTCACAAACATGTAACATCGAATTGTCTTCTAGGTTTAGTGATTTTCAGGTGAAAACAAACTGTGCCATTGTGGATAATGTTACCAGTAACCTACCAGCGAGCTATATAAATACAAGTTCCTGGAATATTCCATGTCATCTCCCACTCGTTGATCCAGAATTCAACAAACCTAGCCCCATAGATTTGATGCTTGGAGCAGAAGTCTTCTTCAATGTGTTGTGCAATGAAAGACTAGTGCAGCCGAATCATCCTTCACTAGTCGAAACAAGATTTGGCTGGATTTTGTCTGGCAGGATACCGGCTGCTCCACATAACACGCCTGCTTTCACAGTGACATCATGCTTCGTCAGGGGTGATAGTCTAGATGCCAAATTGCAAAGATTTTGGAAAGTAGAAGTGAAAACGAAGGCATTAAGCAAACAGGACAAGCTGTGTGAGGGTCACTTTCAGCGCCACACAACTCGTACCAAAGAAGGTAGATTTGTAGTTCGATTGCCAATGAAACCAGACTGCAAATCATTGGGTGAGTCACGACAACAGGCCTCTCGTAGATTGGACCATCTTGAGGGGAGATTTAAGGGGCGTTCATGCACGAATATCCTGAACTAGGGCACATGGAGATCTGTGACTCTACAGAGGTGGACTGTGGGAGGCAGGAGTCAAGTCCATGAAGTCACACTTCAAACGTGTTGTTGGCAATGCAATACTAACATTTGAAGAGTTAACCACCGTATTGAGTCAGATAGAAGCGTGCTTGAACTCAAGGCCATTGTGTTCTCTCTCTGACGATCTTGATTCTCCTGCTGCGCTCACTCATGGTCACTTCCTAATTGGACAACCCCTTTGTACTTACCCTGAACCTTCTGTCCTGGAAATCCCTGCCAATCGGTTGCACAGGTGGCAACTCACCCAGCAAATGTACCACTCATTCTGGAGGAGGTGGTCGACGGAGTACATACACAACCTGCAGCAGCGCACCAAATGGACATCGGAGGCAGCCTGGCAACCCCAGATCGGCGATCACGTGCTGATCAAGGAAGACAACTTACCACCCCTGGTGTGGAAGCTGGGTGTCATCGTCGAGCTGTTTCCTGGTCCTGACAAGTGTGTTCGTGTGGTGTTAGTGAAGGCTGCTAACGGCCAGTTCAAAAGGCCCATAGCTAAGTTGTGTCCCCTCCCCAAGCAGTGATTTCTTCATTGTGTCAATTTGTATATATGTGTATTTTTTTATTGTGTTACATGTATACTTTGTGTGTCTTGCTTCAAGTTGGTCCAGGCCTGTTTATGGCCACTTCTCTCATTGTTTCTATTGTGCTATTTGTTGTTTGTTTTGCAATATCTTGTTTGTTTAGCAATATCTTGTTTGTTTTGCCATTTCTTGTTTGTTTTGCCAGTTCTTGTTTGTTTTGACATTTCTTGTTTGTCTTGCTCATTTGAATTTTGTGTGTCAATGATTGTGACTTTGAAAATGAGTAACCTCATTTTGAGTGGGAGGATGTTTGGACTCGCAGTTGCCATCTGGTGGTGGTGGTAGCTGGGCAGAGATGCCGCCTAGTCAGGTCTGCCCCCTGGGAGAAATGCTGGAACCCCAAGGGCAGCTTGACCACCACCGCGGGCCCGCCGGCAGGTATACTGCCTTTGTTACGATGCCGCCCCGGCCCTCATGCTGGGTGCGCGACACTCGGCACGGGAGACTGTGTCGAGGCTCCGTCGCTAACGGACGCATGTCGGACGTCTCAGAGGGCTACCGCTTGTAGGCTCCTCATGTTGTAACACTGTAACCGCGGCTGGCGAAACATTTGTGTAACTGTTACTAATAAATGCTTTAAATATCATAATTCAGGTTTACGTCTTGATTATTATTGAGAAGGTGGAAACGATGGGGAGATCCTAGTCTCACATTTACACATCTTCAATTAATGTACGTGCAACCAGAGGCTCGTACAGTTATAACAAACACCTGGTTTAAGAATCACAAAAGAAGGTTGTCTACGTGGAAGAGACCAGGAGACACCGGGAGATACCAGATAGATTTTATAATGGTAAGAAATATACCTACAAAGACCTAGAAAAACCTACAAAAAATCCTTGGATATCACAGGAGATACTAAATTTAATCGATGAAAGGAGAAAATATAAAAATGCAGTAAATGAAACAAGCAAAATGGAGTACAGACGACTAAGAAATGAGATTGACAGGAAGTGCAAAATGGCTAAGCAGGAGTGGCTAGAAGGCAAATGCAAGGATATAGAAGAATGTATAAATAGGGGAAAAATAGATACAGTCTAGAGGGAAAAAAAAGAAATATTTGGAGATAAGAAAAACAGCTCTATGAATATTAAGGACACTGATGGGAAACCAGTTCTCAGCAAATAAGGGAAAGCTGAAAGGTGGAAAGAGTATATAGAGGGGCTCTACAAAGGAAATGAACTTCGAGACAATATTGTAGGAAGGGAGGAGGATGTAGATGAAGATGAAATAGGAGATACTGTACTGAGAGAAGAATTTGACAGAGCCCTGAAAGACTTAAGTCGAAACAAGGCCCCTGGAGTAGATGATATTCCCTCAGAGCTACTGAAGTCTCTGGGAGAACCAGCCATGACAAACCTGTTCCACCTGGTGTGTAAGATGTATGAGACAGGCGAAGTACCCTCAGACTTTAAGAAAAATGTTATAATCCCCATTCCAAAGAAAGCAGGTGCAGACAGGTGTGAAAACTACAGAACCATCAGTTTAATAAGTCATGGTTGCAAAATATTAACACGAATTATATACAGAAGGATGGAAAAGTTGGTAGAAGCCGACCTCAGGGAAGACCAGTTTGGGTTCAGGAGAAATGTAGGAACACGGGAGGCAATACTCACTTTACGGCTTATCATAGAGGATAGATTAAGAAAAGGCTAACCCTCATTTCTAGCTTTTGTAGATTTGGAGAAGGCTTTTGACAATGTTGATTGGAATAAACTGTTTCAAGTTCTGAAGCAAGCAGGAGTAAAATATAGGGAGCGTAAGGTTATTTACAACTTGTACAAAAACCAGACAGCGGTTGTTAGAGTTGAAGGGCATGAAAGGGATGCAGTGGTTGGAAAGGGAGTAAGACAGGGTTGTAGTCTTTCTCCATTGTTATTCAATTTGTACATTGAGCAAGCTGTAAGGAAAGCAAGGAGAAATTTGGAGAAGGAATTAAAGTTCAGGGTGAAGAATTAAAAACATTGTGTTTTGCCGACGACACAGTAATTCTGTCAGATTCAGCAAAGGACCTGGAAGAACAATTGAACGGAATGGACAGTGTGCTGAAAGGTGCATATAAGATGAACATTAACAAGATCAAAACTAGGGTAATGGAGTGCAGTGTAAGAAAATCAGGTGATGCTGAAGGAATTAGATTGGGAAACGAAGCAATAAAGGAGGTAGATGAGTTTTGTTACTTGGGCAGTAAAATAACAAATGATGGTCGCAGTACAGAGGATATAAAATGCAGAATGGCAGTGTGTAGAAAAGTGTTCTTGAAAAAGAGAAATTTGTTAACATCGAATATTGATTTAAGCCTATGGAAGCCCTTTCTGAAGGCATTTGTATGGAGTGTTGCCTTGTATGGGAGTGAAACATGGACGATAAACAGTGCAGACAGGAAGAGGATTGAGGCTTTTGAAATTTGGTGCTACAGAAGAATGCTGAAGATTAGCTGGGTGGATCGCGTAACTAATGAGGAGGTACTGAACAGAATTGGGGAGAAAAGAATTTTCTGACATACCTTGACTAAAAGAAGGGATAGATTGGTAGGGCACATTCTTAGACATAAAAAAATTGTGAATTTAGCGTTGGAGGGAAGTGTGTGGGGTAAAAATCGCAGAGGAAGACCAAGAGATGGATACAGTAAGCAGGTTCTGACCGATGTAGGTTGCCGTTCTTATGTGGAGATGAAGAGACTTGCTCAGGATAGGGTATTGTGGAGAGCTGCATCAAACCAGTCTTCGGACTGAAAACCATAACAACAACAACAACACAATCAGTCGTATTCTAACTGCTGCCATGGTCGCAATCTAATGATGTGATGCATGTGTAAAGTACAATAAAATATTCGTTAAAAAAACCTTTGTGTTTATATTGAACTGTTACTCATAAAAATGTCTTTTATGAATGTTCACGCTGCATACTGCTGTTGCTGAAATGTAAAGAAAACTAATTTTACATTGTATTGTGATTGTGTTAAATTGATTGATTATTGATATACAGTCATTAGCGTCATTTATCTAGATCCATTCATCTTCATCCTTGATTTCTGAATCAGTATCAGAGTTATCGGAAATTTTAATTTGGAATATGATTTCTGCAAAAGACAATTTACATGAAAGAATAAATTCTACCTTTATTGTTATATTGGCATCAGCTTTTTGTTAGTTTATTCTTGCAGCTGAAATTCTCAAGGTATTGCTTGTTCATTACTATATGCAACTTATCCGTTTATTACTTTGAGTGCTCCAGATGACAAAATCAGGGCCTTGAATCAAATTAATTTTATTATCTTCGTTGGCCGAGCATAATTACACGACTTAGATCACAATAAATAACCCAGTTTTTAATACTAGTATCATTATTAATTAAATCAGTTTCATTTAGTTTATATGAACACAGTACTGGCAAGTCTTTGTCTTGTACGATAAAAAGTGTTCTCAGGTAGTATTTTTATTTTTATTAATTTTTTTCAATACAAGTTCATATTTTGATACTACTCAATCAGATTTCATACAGTTCTATCAGTGACTCAGAATAATTTTGATAATTTTTGGATATTACAGTCTGATTCAAATATTACTAATTTATCTCTACCAAATATGGAATGTTTTCCCACCAGTCTGTAAGCTGTTTTCTTGTCGAGGTAAGTGTGTGTAATTTTTGTCACAATCTGTTCATTAAGTTCAGGTTCAGTTAGTTGGTTTATATTCAGAAAAGATTCTCAGCCCCATTTTTTATAATTCACAGTCGCTGTTAGATGATACAAATTTCACACTTACACATCATAACTAGCCTGTTACCTTTTTTGTACTATACACAATGTATCTGACTCACATTCATACACTCATTCATCAGTTTTTTAATGTATATTTTATTTAAAGGGATTTCAGTTGCTCTGTATTAGCTTGTCAGTCAGTTTTGTCAAACACAGAAAGTCTTGCAGGCAATAAATCTCTTCCACTCACACATTTTCACACATCAATTCAGTTTTGCTACCATTACACACACACTTTATTTAATTGTATTTATTTTATTAGCACCTTTCAGTGTGTACTCTTCCACCAAAACTTTATGTCCCATTTCTGCTCTCGAAGAGGTTACAGTGGGAGTACGTCAACCTTCAAGAAGACGGCTGCGTTAGTGAGTGCACTCACAACGTATAGCAGACTCGCCGTTCCACTTTGTGATACATGTGATGCGCCGCGGACAGATAGGTGCCTACACGCTGGTACGTTGCAGTCTGTTATTCGTCCGACGGCATTACAGGGTATTTGTTTGATCAGGCTGTTGTAGCGGTGGCCCACATGTGTCACGCGAGAGGAACGACTCAAAGGCGAGGGAGGTTAACAGATTATGTTTGCGGCGGCTGCCCGTCCCACTGACGGGATGCTAGCAAAACACGGCGGCTGCGACACGTCGCGCCATCATTCAGCCCAGCGACGCCGCCGTAAACTTGGCTGCCTCTCCGCAGATATTCACCTAAATCGCCGTTTCAGAGAAGTCAGTCACATTATCTTAACGGCGAACTCATGAATTGAAATGCGCTTAAATTCGAAGGCAAGAATGACTCCTTATACTAACACGAAAATTGAAGTACCGCTTCTTAATTTATATTATTTAATTATTCAATGCTCAGACATTTGATACATAGTCATTAGTCTTCTAACTTCCCAATACAATTGACCATCTGACATCCCGTCACAATACTGCAGTCTTTCACAGGTTCTTAGATGCTCCCAATTCATAATGGTGTTTACTCTTTCACACACTGAAATGGTCCACTACTCAGGAACACACATTTTCAATAATTTACCATCAAGTATAAGAAATTTAGCTACAAATAAAGATCAGTTTAAGAGGAACCTAAAAGACTTTCTAGTGGCCAACTCCTTCTACTCTATTAGTGAATTTCTAAATTGCACCAAATGATACATGTACTCATACTATATTAATATTACTGTACTATCATCTAAAAAAAACACTTAAAATGTATGTATCTGTATTTATATTATTAGTATTATCTATTATTCAACTTGTAAATTTTGTTCCTTGACATGTTCCACATCCACGAAGATCTCCTCAACATGGATCTACGGAACGAAAAACTAATCTAAATATAAAATCTAACATAACACACTTCTGTAAGGGGAAGATTCCATTCTTGTGCAGGTGTTTCGAAAGGCAGTTGTGGCCAGTAATTCTTCCAGATGCTGCCACCGGTACCCTTCGTGGGTGTTTAGAAAGTGCCTTCTTCTCCTCTAACAGTAGAACGCATGTTTTTCCTTGCCCTTGTGTTGTCAAGAGGTCATAAAACGTCTTCTTGAAACTATTGATAATAAGTCTTTCAATGGAGATGTATGATAGTTTCGGGCAGATTGTTCTAGAGATCTTGGTTCCTTCTTTGACTAAAAAGTCTACCATTTCATTCCCATGGAGACTTGTATGTGATGATATCCACTGAAAAACTACTTAAGTTCCAGTTTCGGTGATTGAGGAAATAGAGGATTTTATTTCATTTATGAAAAAGCACTCAGGGGTGTTTGGAAGAATGTTATTGCCTGTATTGCAGAAGTTGAATCACAAAATATAACAACCTTTTTGTGACCTTTGTAGACGGACAGAAATTGTTTTAGTGGCAGGTTTATTGCCTCCAACTCTCCATCAAAATGTCAGTAATACTGTCCTATAGATTTGAAAAACAAAATATTTCACTGTACACTCCAGCACTAGCCTCGATCAAGGATCCATCTGTATATATAGGTAGCCATTCTGTTTGCGCTGTTTGCGTATAGTTAGTACGTATCATTTCTACAGCCAAATTTAAAAAAAAATTTTAATCATTTCTGTTTTAACAACCTTTTCATTCAGTTGAAGTCTGAATATAACTGAGCATAGTTTAAGAGGACTGACTGGTAGACCGAAGTCTTCGTTACTGATTGGTGGTCAGTGGTCTTTTCTTACTGCATCAATGCATTGCATATAGCCTTTATGTGTTTTCAGCCGGCTAGCATGACGTTGGTAGTTGTTCCAGTACGTGTCGTTGGGTAATCTAGTCAACTTTTGGAGTAGTGCTAGTCTCATAATTTCTAATTTCAGAGGTGGAATGCCAGTCGCTGCTTGAAGAGCCAAAATTGGTGTTGTTTCTACAGCTCCTTCAATCAGGATTAGAGCTTGATTTTGAAGAACGTCCAATTTAGATAAATTCACTAGGAGTAACACTTCATATCCATACAAAATACTGGGTTTTATGTAAATTTTATAAGTAGAGTTTAGAACTTCCAGGGAGCTGCCCCACTTTTTTCCAGATAATATCTTAAGGATGTCCAGGTTTTTCTTGTCCTTTTCAGCAGTATTATGGTTTACATACGTCATTTTTCGGTCCAGGGAGATGCCAAGGTACTTTGGATCGTCACATTGAATTAATTGTTTATTCTCGTACTGTAAATTGATAGTAGGGATTGAATGAGCCAGCAAGAAAACTTGAAAGAATGTTTTTTCGATGTTAACTGTCATTAAATTTTCTATTGAGCAGTTTGCTAGTATAGTCAGGGCTTAATTCATTTTCGCTGGAAGTTGGCCAATTTTTCTCTTTGGAAGTGAGATCCACATGACTAAATTGTCAGCATAAAGAGCTGTTTTATTGCCCTCAACTTAATATTAATTGCACCAGGAGGCCAATGAGAGTTATATAATTCGACAGTTAATTTTCCGTTGACGGGCACAAAGTAAAAATCATATGTGTACCCACCCGTTAAGCGCGACAAATGGATATCCATGCTTCCATATCGATACGGCCGAAAATAAAAGATAGACGCCCTCTTAGTGCTTTCCAATACACTCAAGATTTATTGTTCAAATATTACATACGGAGTACAGGAAATGACTACATTTACAGTACAGTAACTCAAGCGCTACTGAGGTACCATTTCGCGATCAGCGCTGGAGTTTCCTTTGACATCAACGCAGGTTCTGAATCTGGCACCTATTCGATCATACTGGTAGCGAATACCACGCCTGTTCGACTATTTACTTAGTTCTGAAAAACAAGGTAGGAAGTTAGGGTTCAACGTACATCCACACCCACATACATACTCTGATATCCACCTAAAGGTGCGTGGCGGAGGGTACTCAGTACCATTACTTATTACCTCTTTTCCTGTTCCAATCCCCAATAGAGAATCCGTATGAGCCCTAATCTCCCTGTTCTTATCTTTGTGGTCTTTACGCGAAATGTAGTCTGGTGGCAGTAGAATCGTTCTGAATTCCGCCTCAAATTCCGGCCCTCTAAATTTCTTCAACAGTGTTTCTCGAAAAGAATGCCGCCCTTCCTTCAGCGACTCTCATCTGAGTTTCAGAAGCATTTTACTAACACTCGCGCATTTATAGAATGTATATTACAAACCTAGCCGCCAGCCTACGAAATGCTTCTATATCTGATCGAAAGGAACTACCTATTAACCAACAGTCAACACGGATTCAAAAAGTATTGCTCTTGCGAAACACAGCTTGCCCTTTATTCACATGAGGTGACAAGTGCCATCCTCAAAGGATCTCAAATCGATTCCATATTTCTGGATTTTCGGAAAGCTTTTGACATTGTACCTCACAAGCAGCTTCTAATGAAATTGCGGGCTTATGGAATATCGTCCCAATTGTGCGATTGGGTTCACGATTTACTATCAGAAAGGACACAGTTCGTAGTATTTGACGGTAAGTTATCGAGTAAAACAGAAGCGATATCTGGCGTTCCCCAGGGAAGCGTTATAGGTTTGCTACTCTTCCTTGTGTTTATAAACGATTTAGGAGACAATCTGAATAGCACCCTTAGGCTGTTCGCAGATGATGCTGTCGTTTATCGGTTAGTGAAGTCAACAGAGGATCAAAAGCAACTACAAAGCGATCTAGACAAAATTTCTACATGGTGCGAAAATTGCGATCCAAAGGTTACGTTTCATTGACAGAACGCTTTGAAGATGCAACAGCTCCACCAAAGAGACTGCCTACATCACACTTGTGCGTCCTCTCCTGGAGTACTGTTTCCCAGTGTAGGACCCTCACCAGATGGGACTGACGGAAGATATTGAGAAGGTTCAGAGAAGGGTAGGTTTTCTTTTATCACGTTACAGGGGGGGGGGGGGGCGTCACGGAAATGTTGCACGATTTGATGTGGAAATCATTTAAAAAGAAAAAAAAAAAAGACATTCGTTGCGGCGAGTTCTATTTACGAAATTTCAATCACCAACTTTTACTTCTAAATGAGAAAATACTTTCCTAGCACCCACCTACATGCATAGCACGCAAGATATCAAGAAAAGAGAAAGCTGGGTCTTAGAAAGGGACGGGTCTGACAACATTCTGCACATACCGAGCGCTGGTCAGCGCTCCCTAGACAAAGGTGAACGAGAGTTGCAAATTATCGCTCCCCAGACCTTAAGAACTGGGCTGAAGCAATTGTGTTGTCGACGAATGAACTCTACGAAACAGCGCTTGACAGTTCTACACCATATGCACAAACAATCATCACTTACGAATAGGCTGAATCTGCTTTCATCACTTCCAAGTGGTTCTCTAACGACTGCAGTGTAGCCGTGCAGGTCGGTGCTGAGGCGTAAGTGGAAGACCGACGTTTGTTCGTCCCTAGTCTCACTTCCACTAACCTGTTGGCAACAGGTTGAGACTTTTAAGTAGTGTGTGTTTATTTTTTTGTATGAATGCAAAAGATAGTATGTTTGTGTGTGTGTTTGTGGGAACAAGCTTGTCACTGTTTGTGTTAAGTGACCGTGCCCGCTAAAATTCACAAATACATTTCTGTTGTGGTTTTGGTTACAATATACCTTGACTAAGCAATGAGACGTAGTACCTTCCTTTGCCCTGTTACAATAAATTGCAACTGACATGGAATGCAATAATCTTACGTGTATGTGGTTTTGTTTGATGCGCAACGGATAGCACTTTAAATTGTACACTAGTTAATAAGTTAACAGTAATTAAATTCGTAATTGGTCTACACATTTATCTCGTGTGTAAGCAACAATATGAGCAAATGAAAAGTGCAGATCTGTTAGCGTGCACCATATACCAGTAGCCAGACTATACATGCACAATTCCATTGCGAGAGCCAACAAAACAGCGTGCTACTAGTGTGATAATTTTGTCACTTGAATAAACAGGGTGTCAAACAACAATTACCATGCCAATACCTTGGCATCATACAGATCACTTACATTCAAATCTCACTTAACAGAAACAGCAGCTAAGATACGAACAAGAAACATCATTCAAAAGTTTGCCAATTCTAGCTGGGGAGCTGATGCGCATACTCTGAAGATGTCTTCTTTATCACTGGTGTATTCTGTCGCAGAGTACTGCAGTCCTGTCTGGCTTAACAGCAGCCACACATCCAAAGTGGACATCGAGCTAAATAATACCATGAGGATCACATCACCCCACTGCCCTGGCTCTCCGTTCTCTGCAATATCGCTCCACCACATCTCAGACGGCAAGCTGCTTTAGTTAATGAGTGGGAAAAATTTCTGGCAATCTCCCTATCCACCAAGACACTTCTCCGAACAATCGTCTCCTGAGATCCAGAAGACCACCATAGAGAACAGCTCAAAACCTTCTATCCATCCCTTTCGATGCCATGACAACCTGGAATTCCTAGCCAGGAATCATAGGGAAATATCCCCTGGCAGAAATGTACCTGGTACAGACTTGCCAAGAAGAATATGGGTCACACTCAACAGACTCCGCACTGGCCATGGCAGAAGTGAAGAGATGCTCTTCAGATGGGGCATGCGAGGTATTCCTCAGTGCGACTGTGGACATCCTGAACAAACCACCCAGCACATCATTCTGGAATGCCCAAAAACGTGCATTGACAGAAACTATTGGAGAACTATATGGAGCCTCCCCTAAAGACGTCGAATGGATGGAATAACTGGACATACAACTTTAATATAATTTTGTAGTTTGTTTTTGTTTGCTTACTAAATTATTAATTTGATTTCAAATGTTATTGTATATATCTATATGTATGTATGTAAACCGTTTCTACTTGAAAACCACATACGCTAAATAAATAACCATACTGGTTCAACGTAATAAAAAAAATGTCCTACAAATCTGGTAATGATTTCGAGTATCATTGAATGCAAGTATTTCTTATCTCTTTACGTGATCTATTTCTCTTCTGATCAGAAAAATCACTTTAGCTGTTACTAACACTAACTAAGACTGAGAAAATCTCTAATTGTGAACTTTACTGTATTTATGATGAAACTACTTCCTGCTCTCATTAATAGGCCAATTGATCATGCAAAATGCCTACACTAAACTGTTCTAATTAACTCATAAATATACTAACGCAATAATTATGCAACACTATCACAAAAAACAATGTTCAGAACGGATTGCATTTCATATTGGTGAAAGGAACGAGGAACTGGTAAAATGACTCAGGGTTAAATGACAAATGCAAGCTGCACTAAACGGTATTCATTAGCAAAAGAAGACAAACATCAACTACAATAGTTCAAATACAGGCTACCATACATAACAATAGAAAAATTCAAGTTTTACCTTATTTGAGACAGATTAATTTCCATACAAATATTACAATCTGCAGAATTGACTTAAACCTTCCGAATTATTGCTCTTCGAGTCCAACACACAGACAAATTCGACAGTTCCACGACTACTACTCATCGACTCAACTTTAACATACTCACACAACTACTGCTCTCCACGGCAGTCACACATCGACTTTCTCTCTCTACGAAGGTCACACAACGACACTTTAAACGCAACAACTGCGAGTGCAGGACACACTCCAAAGATAAAACAAAGTCTTTGGTTTACAGCAAAGATGTGAAATTAAGTACAGTATGTTACATCGATACAAAATATTACATAAATTTGTTTTCTACAGAATTGTAGCTTAGGTTTTTATAACAAACATGCTCAAGGCTGTATGAGAGGCAAAAATTAAGTGAAAATTATATAGCGTACTCCTTTCAACTTCTAACCCCACAATCTCTGTTATCTATGATCTACGACCTTCCACTTCTACATTTACAATGCGACTTTCTTTGTGGGCATCTGTGCTGCGTGGGCGTACGGAACCTCGTCTACGTGTGTGAGAATGTTCACGTGACCATTGCAGCCGGCATCGTCGCACATCTGACAGAGTGCGCCATCTTCTGTGGCAGTTCTCCGAAAGGACCATCCCACCACTCGAATGTCAACAATTCAACCCCCCTGAAAAAACGCTTAGTTGGCTGTAGGAAGCACGAATGCGTCTCCGTAACATGGTGCTTGTTTGATTCTCGCGTTGATATTAGATTGAGCCTTAAGGTTGTAGACATACCCTATTAATTGGAACACACAGATGACGCTCTGGAAGATATGCCACTACGCTGTTAGTGGACGACGCTGAAACAATTATCAGAACTATTTAATAAAATGCAGCTTTAACTACCAACTGTTTATTTATTACTTAGACTAGTTTCGTTCCTGAACCATCACTGTAGACAAAAAGGTATTAAAACAAGATGGTCAAAAGCATTATATAAATCTGGCTGGAAACAGCAGGAGTCAATTACATTAGAAATACAAAGGTCATACTGGATTATCCTATCAGTCAGTCAATCAGTTGATGTATGATGATGGTCCAGGACCGAAACTAGTCGATTTTAAGGATTTAATAAACAGCTGATGGTTAATGATCCATTTTATTAAATACATGACACTCACCCTAACATAGAATTGGAATCATCAGAACATCTGCTATCCACTACGTTGCATCTACCGCTATCTGATCAAAATCGACTTCTTTCCGGGTGTCCCACTGTAATAAGTGAACATCGAAAATTCAAGTTATATCAACTTCAGACTTGCGTACCTATCAGGTAAATCATCTAATGTTTATGCGTATGATGAAAAAGGGCAAACAAAAAGTTTAGTAAATCCACTAATTATCCTTACAATAAATGATTAAGAAAACTTTTTTAACATTCCTTGAATATAGTATAGACACAGCATCGCAAAACAAAGTATTAATTTGAGTGTAGTATGTTCTCGGTGCCTCTAGGTCTACAATTCTATCTTTTACTTTCCCATACATTTCGTACCAGACTGAACCACAACAAAGCGCTGCCGATTTGGCTAGTTATAAAAACACTGCCGTCTGTTGCAAGAGTTTTATTTTACTAATTTTGCAATCTATTTCTAATAGATCATCCTTCGAGAATTTAGTGCATACCGATCCAACAACATCGTGATGGTCAGCAATCTATTACAAGCGTTTGCTTTGTGCCACATGGATGATGGCATACCTGGAGGGAAGAAGATATCATTTCCGAGGAATAATACTGGGGGAATTTAGAGGGCTGGCATTGAAAGTGGCTAACTTATCAAAAAGATAAGAGAATACGGAGGCATATAGCCATTCGTTTTTCCCTGACTTGTGTTGCGAATGGAAGAGAAAATAGAATGACTCATAATGGTACGAGGTATTCTCGGCCATACACCGTTGATTGGTTTGCGGAGTATGTATGTATATGTGCTTGTAGATGTAGTTGTAGCCTACACCTAACTCTGGAGGGAGACTTTCAAAATTGCTACTGTAGTCGACATGATCGACTTGTGAGAGTCAGCAACTGCACTAATATCTGAAGTAATATATTGTCTGATCATCAGCAAGCAGTTTCAATTTTTTTTTTTTTTTTTTTTTTTTTTTTTTTTTTTGCTTTACATGTTTCCATCCTTCAGAATCATTTTCAGAATCCTGTGGTTGCAACATCTCTCGTCTATGTTATGACAATTATGGTAATTGTCATAACACAGATTCTGAAGAGAATCAAGTTAAAGTAAAAAGGAAAAAAAAATTGCAACTGATGGCTGCTGATCAGACAATAAATTATTTCAAAATTTTCTTTGTGTAATTTTATTACTGTTATGTTGCAGGAGCTGTTGGTTTCAACTGCCTCTCTACACAATAATCAATTTACTTACCCCAAGTAACTTTGAACAATGATATGAAACTTCCTGGCAGATTAAAATTGTGTGCCGGAACCGGGACTCGAACCTGGGACCTTTGCCTTTCGCGGGCAAGCGCACTACCGACTGTACTATCCCGACACGACTCACGATGCCGCCGCACAACTTTACTTCCGCCAGTACCTTGCCTCCTACTTTCCAAACTTCACAGAAGATCACCTGCAAACACGCAAGACTAGCACTCCTGGAAGAAAGGATATGGTGGAGACTTGGCTTAGCCACAGCCTAAGGGATGTTTCCAGAATGAAACTTCACTCTGCAGCGGAGTGTGCGCTGATATGAAACTTCCTAGTAGATTAAAATTGTGTGCCGGAACCGGGACTCGAACCTGGGACCTTTGCCTTTCGCGGGGAAGCGCACTACCGACTGTGCTATCCCGACACGACTCAAGATGCCGCATTACAACTTTACTTTTAACCATAACTATTTTACCATAACTATTACTTCTCAGATGCAGTTCTGAAATATTAGATTGTAATATTTCAATCGAACTGCAATCAGTTCTAAGTCTTCCACATATGCGAGAATGCATATTTTATGTTCACTTATTTTAATCTCACCCTGGCATTCTGTCGTTTTCAACAAAAGAGCCGGCCGCGGTGGCCGAGCGCTCTGCGGCGCGCCAGTCACGGTCTGCACGGCCTGTACGGTCGGGGGTTCGAGTCCCCCCTCGGACATGGATATTTGTGCCGTCCTTAGGATTAGTTCGTTCGTAAGCAGTTTGTAAGTTTAGGGACTGATGACCCCGTAGTTAAGTCCCTTAAGCTACACAAACATTTGAACATTTTCAACAAATGAGCCATAAATAATATGAAAACAGTGGTGACAGGATGCAGCCTTGTCTTACTCCTGAGATTGCCCTGAACTGTGAACTCAATATCTTCTGTTTCCATGCTTGAAAATTGGTGTAATTATTTATTTCGTGCCGTCAGACGGAATCTATCCCGACTCCAATGCCATTCCAGTTGTCCAGTATAACCATTTGAGACATGACATTCCACTGTATTTAATGAGGTCTGGCGAAATATCATCTACCCCAGCTTTATTGAACTGCAGTAGATTGCCCATTCTCTCCACTTCCTCAAATGCGATCTTGTTCCCATCATCTTTCCTTTCCCATCGCACATCGAAACCTGAAATATTATTGAACGTTTTACGTTCATTGAGGAACTCTTCAAAATATTCCCTCTAGATGCCCAAAGTATCCACTCGATTCATTAGCAGTTTTGCTGACCGGTCTAAATTACTTGTCAATTCATTCTTCTCACCCTTTAAAAGACTGCTAATTTCACCTCAGAAAGGGTTTCCAGGGCTTAAACCAAAGTTTCCAATCTATTTACAAAGCCTTCCCATGATTTCTTCTTGGATGCTGCATATCTGTTTAGCTTTGTTTCTTTTTCCAATATACCGGGTGATGAATAAGTATAAATTTGAAAACTTAATAAATCACGGAATAATGTAGATAGAGAGGTAAAAATTGACACACATGCTTGAAATGACGTGGGGTTTTATTAGAACAAAGTTCAAATATGTCCGACATGGCGCTTCATCTGATCAGAAAAGCAATAATTAGCATAACAAATGAAGACAAAGCAAAGATGATGTTCTTTATAGGAAATGCTGGATATGTTCACCATAAATTCCTCAACAATAGCCGTAGTCGAGGAATAATGTTGTGAACAGCACTGTAAAGCGTGTCCGGGAGTTATGATGAGGCATTGGCGTCGGATGTTGTCTTTCAGCATCCCTAGAAATGTCGATCGATCACGAAAGACTTGCGACTTCAGATAACCCCAAAGCCAATAATCGCACGCACTGCGGTCTGCGGACTTGGGAGGCCAAGCATGACGAACGTGGCGGTTGAGCACACGATCATCACCAAACGACGCGCGCAAGAGATCTTTCACGCGTATAGCAATATGGGTTAGAGCGCTATCCTGCATAAAAATCGTACGTTCCAGCAGGTGTTTATCAGCCAGGCTGGGGATGATGTGATTCTGTAACATATCGGCGTACCTCTCACCCGTCACTGCAGCAGTTACAAAACCAGAATCAGGCAGTTCCTGGAAGGAAAAAAAATCCCGATAACGATAGATGTGGTAAATCCAACCCATACCGTGACTTTATCGTCGTGCAGTGGGGTTTCCACGACAGTTCTAGGATTTTGGTAGCCCAAATGCTGCAGTTGTGGGCGTTGACAGACCATTGGAGCGTGAAATGAGCTTCGTCATATTTTGAAACGCCCACACCGCAAATGCCCTCCGTTTCATTAAATCGCCAGGTACCAGTTCATGATGCCGATGGATCTTGTAAGGATAGCATCGGAGGGTACGCCTAAGTGGAAACTAAACAGCAGTGTATGGAATGCCGGTGCAATGTGCGACTGCACGAGTGCTGACTCCACCGTGCATAGACGAACCCGCTACAGTCTCCATTTCTTCCTGAACTGTCTCAGCAGCATTACGTCTTGTGTTCTGTCGGCCACAACGGGGTCTATCGCCTAAACAACCCGTGGCTTCTAACATCGAAATTATTTTCGCCACAGCAGCATTTGTCAACGGATCTTTACCCGTTCGAATCCCCTTCTTATGGCGATAGGATCGTAACGCTGAACTAGCACATTTCCCATTCAGATAATACAGCTTCACTAAAAGCGCCTTATCAGGTAACGTCAACATGCTGCGACTGCTGGTGCATCTGATTCTCTCTGTCTCGTTACAGCTCCTTTTATACACGATTTTCATGCGCAATCACTGACGTATTTTTTTTTATTTTATTTTATTTTTTTTTTTTTTTATTGAAACCCCTTGTCATTCTAAGCATGTGTGTCAATTTTTACCTCTCTATCTACATTATTCCGTTATTTATTAAGTTTTCACATTTATACTGAGTTTTTGATCACCCGGTAATTACAAAGCCTTCTCATGATTTCTGCTTGGATGCTGCATATCTGTTTAGCTTTGTATCTTTTTCCAATATAAGTGTCTCTGTCTGCCTTCCTTTCCATTTTACGGCCTGCCTTGACTGTGTCATTCCACTCAGCTGCCTGCTCTGTCCCTTTACCTTGTCCATTCTCTTTACAGTGACTGTAAAAACTTCATTAAACTAACTGTACCTTTCCAGAATAAACAGCAGTGGAGTGTGCACTGATATGAAACTTTCTGGCAGATTAAAATTGTGTGCCGGAACCGGGTCTAGAACCTGGGACCCTTGTGAGATCATTGTTATGTATTTGTGCCTGATTTGCTTGTCCTGAAATTTCTCATCTCTTATCTTCCTGCGTATGGACCTGACATCCTGCACTTTTAGCCTCACAAAACCAGTTTTGCTACGGATTAAATAATCATCAGACATAATAGAATTTTATTAATGCACGCACGTGCCTGATCACCTTCCTGAATTACTGGTTTGTTATTATACAGCCAATGACAGATCTGGTTCCCCTGCCTCTCCGAGTATACCGGTGAATGTTCATATGCTTAAAAAAGGAGTTTGTGATAACTAAACCCGTACTGCCACAGAAATCGAAGAGCTGATTTCCGTTCCTGTTGGCCTCCATATCCTCTCCAAACTTACCTATAACCTTTTCATACTCTTCTGTTCGATTTCCTTTCCTGTCATTGATATTACCCACGGACGAAGCACTGTCCTTGTCGTTTCTCTAACAACTACATTAGTGCGTCATAGAATCTGTCCATCTAACTTGATCCATCCCTTCACAGGGCGAATAAATTAAAAAAATATATAATAATTTTCTTGCTGGAAACTGACAATTTTATCCACATCAGTCGTTAATTTACATACCTTACTGTCATTACGCGGGATTTAATTGCTTTCGTGATGTAAAGCACTGCACCCCACTGTGTTCTCTCTGATTTGACTCCTCACGCGTAAACTTGTATTCGCCTATTTCGTCTTTTCTGTCTCTCTTTGTGCAAGTGTCACTAACAGCTAAAACGTCAAATTCCATCTTACTTGCAGCTTTTTCCAGCTCTAACATCTTACCCTAGCAGCACCCGTTAACTTCAATAGCTCCCTATCTCATTCCAGATCTTTTGCCAAGTTTATCAGAGTAGTCCCTGGTCTGTCAAATGGAGGTGGGGCTCCATCACCTCCAAGGGTACGAGGCATATAGCTCACATTGTTGCCAGCATCAGATTGAAGAACCTGCGATGCAGGTTGCTAGTCTTACCTTCCCAGGCTCCCATTGGACTTTACCCCTTACGGTTGAGGGAATAACCAATGAATTCAGTAGTCTTTGCTGGCTGAGTACTAAGTTGGACACGACTCAGAATATGCCCAAGATACCCAACCTTATACCAAAGTATCTGATATCCCAAATGTCAGGACCACTTATTTGAACTAGGGCACGACTACAGAAACCCACACCACGAACCGAACGTGAATCTACCGGAAGAATAAATATGGATTTCCGTGAGATACTGAAATACTGTGAAATAATGAGTTGAAATTCTTTAGGTTGTGCCATAATTAATATTACTGTACGCAATTTAGTTGAAAAATAACAAAAATGCTACATAATACCGTTTACAGAAATGTAGAGATGGACATGAATATACGGATGTTTATTGAAAAGCTGTTCTTAAGTTTTCTAATGAAATTAGAATGATCAAAAATGGCAAGGAATCTAGTAGGATTGTTAAAAATGGAAAGGAATAAATAGCAACCGCGATACAGCCAATGCAAAATATTTGCAGGTAAAGCGTGAGGAAGACCAAAAACATTTGGTTACCTGACGGACTGATTCATCATATAAAAGTCAGACTATGAAACTCCCCTGAATACATACTCAAAATATACTGTGGCATATTAAATATTTGAAAAAAAAAGAAAAAATAGGAAAACTGCCGACCGAGGTGACCGAGGGGACTAAGGCGCTCCAGTCACGGTCTGCCCGGCCACTACGGCCAGGGGTTCGAATCCCCCCTCGGGCATGGATATTTGTGCTGTCCTTAGTATTACTTAGTTCATAAGTAGTTTGTAAGTTTAGGGACTGATGACCTCGTAGTTAAGTCCCATAAGCTATACAAACATTTGAACATTTGAATAGGAAAACTGACCAGTCCGTAAGTACACTGATTCCTCCCAGTATAACTAACTGATGAACATCTGTGTTTGCAGAAAACGTAAATTAATTGCTGATTGCAAAGGTCTTCGCAACAAGCCACAATTTCATTTTTCCGCTGAAATAGGTTGTATAACATTCGGACTAAGGCGCTTTGGTGCATACGTTAGTTGTTTTTCCCGACACAGTGAACAGATAATTAACACGTCATTGCGAAACGATAGCTGAAACCCGGCCATTCGTATAGAACGTCGACGGAAAGAGACGGATATTGCTACAGATTAAGGCGCTGAATGTATTACTTGGGAGCTGATACGACTGAAAACATGCAGCAGATAAGCCAGGCATGTTGCCAAACGCCCATAATTGGTTACTGCGAGCGAAACGAGGCGACGTTGTCTGTTAATCAGTTGAATTTACGTGCTCCTAAAGACTTAATCAGTTTAATTTTTTTTCTTGTTTTCCTTTCATTTAACTCCTGCTGTGCCGATTCATATTTTCAGTATGCAAATGTTTCCACGACTCCTCTATCAGTTTCTCCCTCAGGACAGTCACGTCCAAAAATAAGTGTGCTCTAATACACTGCAGTGGATGAATGAATACATCAAACATATTTCATTGAATCACGCAGTCAGTGACACCGTTTTATCACGATTATTCACAAAAAATTTGATGACTTGTAGAGCTACATGAAACAAGTTGAGATAACTAATCAGGCGGAAAATGAGAATATCAGACGTAGCAGCAATGATACTTATAACGGTGATTTCATTCGTCCTGGAAATGCAGACTTGGTAACTCTGCAGCGGAGTGTGCGCTGTAATGAAAGTTCCTGGCAGATTAAAATTGTATGTCTGAACCGGGATTCGAACCAGGAAACTTTGCCTTTCGCGGGCAAGCGCTCTATCAAGCTATCCCAGCGGGCTTCACGTTCTGTCCTCAGAACTTTACTTCTGCCAGTTTGGAAAGTAGGAAGCACGATACTAGCAGAAGTAAAGTTGTGAGCACAGCCCGTGAAGCGTGCCGGGATAGCTTGGTAGAGTGCTTGCCAGTGAAAGTCAAAGGTCCCAGGTTTGAATACTTGTTCCGGCACACAATTTTGATCCGCCGGGAAGTTTCGTTTAAACATAATGGTGAAACATCCCATTTGGTCAATGTAGGAATAACATTTTCGTAAAAACTAGTATTACCTGTGGTCGAAATTGCAAAGTCATGAAAATGTAAAAACATTTTAATGTAATTGCAATTTATCGAGCACTGCAAATTTACAGTTTTTATATGAATGCTATGAGAACAGGTGAAAGAAAGGCCAAAGAGGAAACGTGAGAGAATGAAGGACACAAATGAGGGAATTAATTGCTTTATGCCGCGCGGGAGTAGCCGAGCGGTCTGGAGCGCCACGTTACGGATCGCGCGGCCTCCCGCGTCTGGGGTTCTAATCCTCCCTCGGGCATGGATGTGTGTGTTGTCCTTAGGTTAGTTTAACTTAGCTTAAGTAGTTCGTAAGTCTAGGGACTTATGACCAAAAGTAGTTTGGCCCCATAGAATTACAGACTTCTGAACATCATCTAATTGTTTTATTTAACAATTTTGCATTACAAAACTTCAGTAAAAACAACATTTTACGTGAAAATCCTTTCATCATGCGGTAAATGTCTTTGTTCTCTATGTTCACAAATATAAAATTTCAAACCATCAAAGGATCGAACTCTACTCACTGCAACATATAGCTGACCATATGTGAAAACTGGTTTTCTTAATAGAATCCCAGATTTTCAAATGTTTGTCTTGAGACATTTTAAAATACAGCGTTCATAAACTGTATTGTTTAATTATATTTAAAAACTATATTGAAAAGTTAACAATTGAACATTACAAAGAATAAAAAACATAGCAGCAGCGGGAATGGAACCCGAGACCTTAAGATTGGAACTCCAAGCGCTAATTTTACCTGTACCAACATGCCACTTAGAACGGGTTATAATATAGTGACAAAATGTCTGAAGAATTTGCAGTATAATCCTAAAATTTCTTTTTCTTTTTTTCCACTCTTAACGGCTACTGACTTTCGCAACATCTATGACAAATCACCTTTCAAATTATGTTCGTTTCATTGGCCTTCTTGTATGATTAATATTAAAAATCTGTAACCTCAGTTTCGCGTTAGGGTATTTATATAATAATTGTGTAGCACATAAATTATTCGATAATAAAGGTTACTGACTTTCGATGGAGCGGTGTTGAGACTCAAAAAAGATACAATCTTTCCCACAAGCCCCACGCCACGAAAGTAACGCAGTTATCGTAATTGTCCTCTTACCTCGACATTTGGATTCTCGCTTCGTTTCGAATGATATTACCACAACCACAGGGTATAAATGAACCATCCTTTGTGTAGAAACACACACGCACGTACGTTGTTGTTGTCCGGAAATTGGTCTGGTGCAGCTTTCCATTCGGCTCTATCTTGAGCAAGCCGCTTCATCTCAAACACGACGGAATGTTGAAATGTTTGTGAAACTGTGGAACTACACTGCAGTGATCATCAGTCACTAGACTTATAAACTACATATTCAAACTAATGCTAAGGACAATACATACATCTAAGCCCGACGGAGGACTCGAAACTCCGACGGGGAGCAACCGCGCATACCGTTGAAAGGAGCCTCACAGCGCAAGGCCAATCCCGCGCGGTCAAGAATAGAAACCAACATCTATTTGAACCTGCTTACTGTATTCGTCTCATGGTCTCCTCCTCCGATTTTTACCCCACATACTTCCTTTCAGCACAACAAGACTCCTTGATGTCTCAGAATGTATCCTAGCAAAATCTTTTAGTCAAGGTTCGCCAGAAATTCTACATCTTTCCAATTCTGTTCAGTAGCTCCTCAGTATTCACGCGATTTATCTACCTAATTCTAAGCTTTCGTCTGTACCAGCACTTTTCAAAAGCTTCTATCCTCTTCCTTTCTGAACAGTTAATCGCCCTTGTTTCATTACCGTAGAAGGCAGCACTCAACACAAACGCCTTCAGAAAAAACATCCTAACACCGAGGGCTGCATTTTTATATTTGACGTTGTAACGGTCGCTGACAATAGCAGCTATGCTTAAAATTTTTCCAGACAGTATAGTAGACGGCCTAGTAAGTGGTAGACACATATTCGATTCCCAATCTGGCATAAATTATCGACTTTGCCCATTGATGTAATTCTATGCCCTCTTTTTCTTCAGTTACATTAAACTTATGAGAGGAACAACTTTTTATTAAAATATGTATTGGTTTCATTACCTTACCGGTAAAAAAAAAAAATGAAAGCTAAAGTCAGTAGGCCAGGCCGTTCTAACAGACCGATTTCCGATATCGCAAACGCGATATATTTCTGCTCTTGAGGTATGGGTTAAAAGGTAAAACAGTCAACAATCCTAAGATTGGTTTGAAAACCACAGTGCTTTACTAGTCATGGTCCTGTTTGGAGGTGGTATGCCGTTGCCTTCCTCCGACCTTCAAACTGACTTACCCAGCCAGTTATATCCCTTTCAAACCCAAGGTTATAGCTGATGTGGCATTAATATAGAGAGGTACGTTTAAGAAACAAAATACATACAGCAATTCATTACAAAAAAAAATGTTTCAAAAATTCCGCACCCACACAGTTGTCTGCTTTGGCACTTCACAGATATGATAGCTTCATATGTCAAAACAAGGACATCAAAAGTTTCTCAACAAGTCTTTCTTGCTGCCATTATAAGTGTACTGGACGTTTGCTGACTGCTGGTGCCACACATTGTAGAAATATGGAAGTAAAACACGTTGCACACGTTACAACATTCCATCAACGATTGTGTGATGCAGAAATAAAGCGATCAAAACCAGGAACGCACAATTGTGCGTGCAGGGCCTTAAAGGGATAGGGAGACCTACAGTTTAACGTGGGTTCCGAACCGCGGTGCTACTCGATATTTTTCATACCAGCAACACTACCAGAGGTGAAAGAAGAGGAAAGTGACAGTTAAAATTCTAGGTCCTGGCGGGGATCCAACACGCGACCTTTGGATTCATAGCCTTCCGCTATACCACTGTGCTATGGAGCCGCACTTTAACGGATTTGTTTTTGTTTTACTGTATTTTCGGTTCTTATTACGGTACGCAGTTGTTTTTTCCCTAAGAACGCTCAGCGGATCAAGCTCTCCTTCATTTCCGCTTATAATACTTGCATTTGGTCTGAAGAAAGGTATGAGTGCACATTCATCTTACTTTTTTTAAATTATTGTATGGTGACGAATTACAGTGAAGTTTTATCATTATTTTATCGCAATAGCTAATTTCTCTTAGCTTCTCTGTATAAGGCATGAACTACCTACCAAAGACTGGCATACGAAAATTTGTGTCGGGCCGGGACTCGAACCCAGGTTTCTCGGTTGTCGCTAGCGATCGTCTTACCATTAGGCTACCCGAACACGAGCCCAGGACCGACCCAATCTTCCGTATGCCACACTGACTGCACATATGCATCGACTAAATTCCTCCCTTGATACTCGCAGCTTATACTGTACTCTCGCACCATGGAGAATGAAAACAACGAGGCATTACCCTACGCTGTTATCGTCATTGCTTAGGCACCTGGTACGACATCTATACCATTTACAGTGAAACTAAGAGAAATTTGCTATTGCGATAAAATATTGAGGAAATTACATTTTTCCCCAATAGTTTTTGTCATTCCACAATAGGTGCGAACTTTTTGCACGAGTCATCTAGTTATTATCATTAAAACCCCAAAGCACTGTCGAAAGTTTAAAATAGTTGTTGCGGTATATTGGAGTAGAGGGGAAGGGTGATTGGGGGGTAGGGGGGAGGTAGGAAGCACAGTTAAGAACTATGAACCACTCATAACAGAAACCTCGACCACACCTGCAATCCTGTATTCAGATATTATGAATTATCTCAAACTGAATGATCTATTGACTCAATGTCAACAGGGATTTAGAAAATATCTTTCTTGTGAAACACAACCACCTCTTTACTCACAGGAAGTGATAAGTGCTATCGACAACGGTTCTCAAATTGATTCCGCATTGCTAGATTTCCAGCAGGCTTTTGACACCGTACCTCACAAACGGCTTTTAATCAAACTGCGTGGTTATGGAATATCACCACATACTTGTCATTGGATAGGGGATTTCCTGTCCGAGACGAAAAAGTTTGTAGAAATCGATGGTAAGGCATCAACTAAAACAGAGGTGATATCCGGCATCCCACAAGGTAGTCTTATTGGTCCACTGCTGTTCCATATCTACATAAACGATTTGGGAGAAAATCTGAGCAGCTCTCTCAGGTTGTTTGCAGATGACGCCGTCATGTATCGTCTAGTAAAGTCATATGAAGATCAAAACCAACTGCAGGACGATGTAAATAAGATATCAGAATGCTGCAAAAATTGGCAACTGACTCTAAACAATGAGAAGTGTGAAGTCATCCACATGAGTAATAAACGAAATCCGTTAAACTTTGTTTGCAAGATTAATCAATCGAATGTGAAGGCCAAAGACTCCACTAAATACCTAGGAATTACTATTACATCAGACTTAAACTGGAAACGATACGTAGATAATGACGAAGGAAAGGCGAACCAGAGACTGCGTTTTATTGGCAGAACGCCTAAAAGATGCAACAGAACTACTGAAAGGACTGCATACACTACGCTTCTCCGCCCTCATTTGGAGTATTGTTGCCCAGTGTGGGATCCTTACCAGGTGGGTCTCAAGGAGGACATCGAAAGAGTCCAAAGAAGGGCAGCTCGTTTCGTATTGTCACGATACAGGGGAGACAGCTTTACGGAAATAATAAAGGTTCTGGGATGGGAATCATTACAACAACGGCGCCTATCGCTGCGGCATCGGCTACTTAAGAATCGCCAATCGCCAACATTCTCCTCCGAATGCGAAAATATATTGTCGTCTCTCATCTACATAGATAGAAATGATCATCAGAATGAAATACGAAAAATCGGAGCTCGAACGGAGAGATGCAGATGTTCTTTCTTCCCGCGCGCTATTAGAGAATGGAAAGGGAGATAAATAGTATAATGTGGTACAATGAACCCTCTGCTAGGCAGATAACCCATGTAGATGTTGCTCCCAGACCTGCAGTCGATTACAGTGCTTCTGACGGTAGCTGGAAGTAAGGGCCAGCATGCTCGACCCCGCGGTTAGTGGGTGGCAGCCTCTCGCCGTTAAGTGCAGTGACCCGTTTCCGAGTCAGCAGCAGGAGGCGGCCGCACGTGTAACCCAATCTGGCTGCGCCGCGGCCGTGCATCCTAAAACCGGCCGGCAGTGGCTGCGTCACGCCGTGACGTCACGCCGGCGCCGGGGATGACGTCAGCGATTGTTGCCGCCAACACTGGACAGCGGCGCCGTGGCTGCCCCGCGCCTCGCCCCATCATCATTGTTCCTGCCAACGAACAGCTGAGAACCCAGGGCCGGCCCGTCCGTATAGGCAAACTAAGCGTTTCCCTAGGGCGCTCGAATTTGGGAGGCAAATTTGTGGTGCGCGACGAACCCTCGTGAGCTCGCCTTGCGGTATATTTTGCTGTTGCCCTGCGGTTCCAAGGGTGATGATTTGTTACACGCATTCTCTTTGACTCTTCAGACTTTTGCTAGTAAGTATTTAAGGAACAGACGAGTAGCAGTTTGCAACTAATCATTCCGAGATCAAAGCTGGCGATACTGCAATCAATTCAGTTGACGAGAGATTTCATCAGATTAACATCCTCAATAGTGTATTTGGCTGTCTGTACAACGTACATGATGTACAAAATAAAATTCGCAAAGCTGTTCTTGAAGAATGTGTTAATTAGGAAAAGTCTCTCACTAAGAATCTAAAGCTAGTATTAATGCTACTGATCTATGCAATGAATCACAAACCACTGGTAGAAGAGTACTCTGGAACTCAGGAGCACAGGACGTTCTGAGTTACATTTGTAAAAATGGGCTTATAGACATTGTAACTAATTTAGTTACGGCACTAAGAGTGTTACTTACTTTTCCTGTTTCTGTAGCCAGTGATGAGCGCAGTTTCTCGAAATTAAAACTATGAAACATATCTGCGATCCACAATGACCCAAGACTTGTGGGGTTGGCAACTTTGCACAATTCAACGAAAAACAACAGGCGTAATTGATTTAAAGGACATCGTCTCAGATTTGACAGAAGCCAAGGCACGAAAAATGAAATTTGTATGACTCTTTGTATAATGAAGCTTATAATTGTATCAATTATTGGAAATTATCAACCAAAACAGTTTTAAAAGACAAAATGTAAAAACGATGAAAAATTAAAACAATTTCGTGTGACTTAGTGGCCTGGTACACGTCTTTGGATTGGACGCCACTTCAGCGAGTTGCGTGTCCCTAGCCTACCCCAGTTATCCAACAGGGGAAAGGAAACCTATAGTTTAAAGTCGAATTCGAAGCACGTGTCGGTTCTGGCGACTTGTATGATGTATCTTATTTTAATGGGGAAATATGTTTATGTAATGTATATGTTGTGATAATGTATTTGAATAAAAAAAAGGTGCAATGCGTATTTTACATTGATGTTTTATTGCAATTTTATTAAATGGGGCGCCATTAAAATAATTTGCCTAGGGCACCGAATTTGTTCGAACCTGTCCTGTGATAACCTCTTGTTTCTGGTGCAAGTTTTTGCTGCACTACCGTACAGAGTGGAACTGCTTCAATGAATATGTTCGAAAAAGCCTAGTGCAGAATCGATACTCGGTTTGTACTTGAGCTACGGTCACGGTGTGAAAAGATTTGGTTATCTTGGAGCAGCGCCCTATCTATACCTATGTATATAGTATATAAGCAGTTTGGTGCAGTCAGGTAAAATATGTGAACTGATTAATTTCTTTCACAAGAGATACCAATTAAGCTGAAATTAATACTGAACTGGTGGTTTCATGTTCCATTCGGATTTTATTCGGTTTTAAGTGCAAGAAACTGTTCGAATCGTGTCACTTCCACTCTTCAAAATTAAACGAATAGGCTCAAACTCTGCACGAAGGTAGATATATATCTAAAGTCAGTAGTAGTGCTTAATTAATGTTATCATACTTTCGGAAGCTGAAACTGAATTGATTTATTTTAGCGTTAACCTTATAAGTAATGCAATTTCTAAATCTAGAAAACCTTACTTACATATTTACACATAATTCTAACATAAAGTCACGTAGGAGGCAGGTGACATGGTGATAATGTACGAAATCTGCAAAAGCTGCATAGGTCGCTGTATTGTTAAAAGTCATTACTTGGCTACAAAATTACTTTATTTCACGTGTTTCGACGTGAGTCATTATCAGAATCTGTCAAACGAATAATCATAATAAGTATACAGAGAATTGAAATATTACAAAAGTAATGTATAAAACGTTTGTGATTATAAAATTCTGCACACATAATATGTCGCTGGAAGTAACTATTGTACATTAGTTACATGTTGTTAACGTAACATTATTACATGCTGTTCAGGTAACATTAGTTACTTGTACCTTTTTTGTCTTTACTTGGTACGGCGCCACTAGACAGAACGGGTATGTATGGCACGTCATCCGGCGATTAATATATATACCTGTGTATTGAACCATTACTTTACTTACTGAGTCTGCTCTCTCATGTTACCTGAACAACCTGTAACTAATGTGCACTGCTTACTTCCAACGACAGAGTATGTGTGACGAATATTATAATCACTGACATTTTATATATTGATTTTGTAATATTTGTGTTACTTTGTATAGTCATACAGATTTTTCATTTGACAGATTCTGTTGATGGCCCAGGCGGAAACGCATGAAGTCATTTTGTAGCCGACTAATGGCTTTTATCAATACAGCTACCTATAATTCACTTGTGTGTTTATTATTTGTAAACAAATTACTGTAGAGGAGTTCCTCCAGCTCTCTTTGCAGTCTTTCCCAAGAAAGAGGGGCAAATACATTCAAAACAATGGCTATAGTTTTCGCCTGACCTCAAGGCAATCTTTGTTCAGTCTGTCATTAGTTATTAGTCGTTCCCCGTCGAGGGTTCGAATCCTCCCTCGGGCGTGAATGTTTGTGCTGTCTTTAGTATAAGTTAGTTTATAACTAGTTTGTAAGTTTAGGGACTGATGACCCCGCAGTTTAGCCCCATACGCTTAACAAATATTTGAACATTTTTTGTTATTAGTTTTTCATTGCAGTCGTTTAAGGCAAATATGATTTTCTCCAATCACTTATTAAGTACAGACTCCATTTGCAGTGTAGCGCAAATCTGGTGTGTTGGTGAATCTGGCCGGAAAAATGAAGTTACACATCAGGGTGAACCATCAGCAGTACCTGTCATCTATGTAATGATAAAAATTAGGTGTGTCTTTTCCGTACACGACATTGGAATCGAATGTTTCCATTATCAACGAAAATCCCCTGCGGCGGAACGACCTCTTCGTGCGGCGGAACGTGTGCTAAAACCTTATCTTCAAAAGCACTCGTCTTGTATGATTAGGGTTGAATGTGGCCGTGTCAGACTTCGTAATCCTTGAGGTGTCCACTCGCCCATAAAAATTTATATAAAATTAAAAAAAATATGTTCATGTAAAATTTTATACGTTGCAATATTTCAAAATCAGATTCTTGCGCCGAGGGAAGAAGTCTTTAACTGTCACTCTTGTTGAAATATTTCTAAGTTCTCTCATAGATAAGACGTTCAAAAGAAATTCTTCAGTTTGTGGTCGTTGCTATAGCCACAGAGAAAAAATAATATTTTGTGGCGGACCCGAGTGTTAAGCTATATAAATTATATCTCTGAACTTCATTCAATTTTTATTACTTCAAATGTTTTTAATTAGTTTTCTGTTCTTGTTCCTTGTCTGCAATGTTTTGAGTGATAATTAAAAGTTATAAACACATCCTTTCTCTCATTTTATGAACCTTGTACACAAACAATAACCATATTGGTGACCCCGACGTGATTAATACGGAGCGGAACGCATTTTTAATTTGTGAAGTGCAAAAATGACCGACAACGGCAACGACGCAAATTCACGGCCTACATCAGCATGGGACGAAGCGGGTATTGCTCGTGTTTCAGTGAAGATTCCGCCCATCTGGAAGAAAAACATAAAGGTATGGTTTCTTCAAATTGAAGCTCAGTTTACCACGTTGGGTATCACTAACGAAACCACGAAATTTAATCATGTTGTGGCATCATCAGACGCGGATGTTGTGGAATTAATTTCCGACTTTTTAACTCGACCATTATCTACCACTCCATTCACAGAGCTTAAAACAAGATTAATTCAGGAATTTGAAGAGTCAGAAAATAGAAAAGTAACAAAATTATTAACAGAACTGGAATTAGGTGATAAGAAGCCAACTCAGCTGTTACGTGAGATGCGAACTTTAGCTGGTATACAAGTCAAGGACGATTTTTTGAAAACTATATTTATGCAGCGGCTTTCTGTTACCGCACGTTCCATACTAGCTACAAGTAGAGATGATCTTGATACCATTGCCACAATGGCTGACAATATTGTTGAATTTTCACACCCAGGATCAAATATTTGTGCTGAAACATTGCAGACATCATCCAGTATTTCAACCAGTAAAATAAATGATGCAAATAACGACAGTATCTCAAGACTAGAGAAACAAATCGCCGAATTAACGCTGACTGTCAATGAATTGAAAACACAGTCACGTTCAAGAAGCAGCTCACGTTCATCTCGTTCCTCACGAAGTAGATCACGAGACAGGTCACGCTCATTCCAGCGTTTTAATCCTAATGGCGCGCTATGTTGGTATCACTTTAAATATCGCCACGCAAAGAAATGTCAGAGCCCATGCTCGTATCAACCACCTCCCGCTCAAAATTCCAACAAGCAGTCAAACTCAAACGCTCCACATTAGCGGCGGCAAGTGATCGGAGCAATTTTTCACGCCGCCTATTTCTCACAGACAGAAGTAGCGGAAGACGTTACCTAGTCGACACCGGAGCTGACATTTCTGTGATTCCGCCTTCGGATAGTGACCGCCGAAGAAAAACAGATCGTAAACTTTATGCGGCAAACGTCACTTGTATTAATATTTACGGAGAGCGTTTATTAGTACTCAATTTGGGTTTACGGCGCAATTTCACGTGGAATTTCGTAATTGGAGATGTGCAATCGCCGATTATCGGAGCCGACTTCATTCATCATTACAATCTTTTAGTAGATCTCAAGAACAGGCGTCTAATCGACCCATTAACGTCAGCAGCAACAACTGGCACACTGATTAAAGTCTCGGGCATAGAAACAGTTCATGTAATGCCTCCAGATCAAAAATATGCTGACATTCTCAAGAAATTTCCCAGCTTGCTTCAAGAAAACATCCACTTTGACATTCCAGATACCACTGTTTTTCATACGATTGTCACAGAAGGACATCCTGTAGCAGCAAAGGCACGACGACTACCACCACATAAACTCAAAGCAGCTAAAGCAGAGTTCCAACAAATGATTAATATGAAAATCTGCCAGCCGTCAAAGAGCGCCTGGTCAAGTCCCCTCCATTTAGTTCCCAAGAAAGACGGATCCTGGAGACCTTGCGGAGATTACCGTGCTCTCAACAACATCACCAAACCTGACAGATATCCTATTCCTAACCTTCAAGATTTTAACAGTCAACTGCATGGAAAACAAATATTTTCAAAGATAGATCTGGTCAGAGCTTACCATCACATCCCTGTACATCCAGACGATGTACCTAAGACAACAGTGATAACTCCATTTGGTTTGTTTGAATTTTTACGACTTCCATTTGGACTCCGAAACGCGGCTCAAACTTTTCAAAGATATATCGACAATATACTGAGAGATCTCGATTTTGTGTACTGTTATATAGATGACATTCTAGTAGCATCACAAGATGAAGAAGAGCACAAGAAGCATCTTCAATTGCTTTTCGAACGCCTCAGTAAGTTCAACATCAGAATCAATCTGAATAAATGCATTTTCAGTTCAATAGAAGTACCTATATGGTAGCTGCAGAAGGAATCAGACCACTACCAGAGCGAGTACAAACAATTATTGACTATCCGCTACCTACAACAATAAAAGAACTACGCCGATTTCTTGGCCTCATTAATTTTTACCGAAGAGCACTACCAAATTCAGCCGGTAAACAAGCAGATCTTTTGAACCTACTCCATGGGACGAAGAAAAATGATCAGAGGAAAATTAATTGGACAGAAAATCTTCGACAAGCCTTTAATGACCTGAAAAATAGCTTGGTTGATTTAGCACTTCTGGCTCATCCATCTTCAAGTTTACCTTTAATTTTAATGGTTGACGCCTCAGATTATGCTATTGGTGCATCTTTACAACAAATTAATGACAATAATCTGCAACCAGTAGCATTCTTCTCCAAGAAACTATCAAAGGCAGAAAGGAATTACTCAACCTATGACAGAGAACTCCTCGCTGCCTACTCAGCCGTAAAGCACTTTCAGTACATGCTTGAAGGACGAGATTTTCCGATTTACACCGACCACAAGCCACTCACCTTCATGTTCAAGCAACGTCGAGACAAAGCTTCTCCACGTCAGATCCGACACATTAGTTTCATTGGACAGTTCACCACAGACATACGTTACACTACGGGGAAGGAGAACATCGCAGCTGACGCCTGTTCACGAATTGCTTCAATTACTATACCTCCAACTATTACCTTGGAACAAATTGCAGAAAGCCAACAATGTGACGAAGAGCTTCCACACATTAAGAATACGACATCCCTCGCACTTCAAACAATAATATTGCCAAATGGTAGAGAACTTGTTTGTGACATGTCTGAAGATATGATTCGTCCATACGTACCCCAACAACTATGACAGGCAATTTTCAACTCACTGCACAGTCTAGCTCATCCTGGTGTCCAAGCAAGCATTAATTTAGTGAGGAAACACTTCATTTGGCCATCACTAAAAAAGGATGTTAAGACCTGGACTTCAACATGTATTCCTTGCCAAAGAAGTAAAGTCTGGCGACACACCAATAGTGCAGTGGAACATTATCCACCAACGACAGCAAGATTCAGTCACATTAACATAGATATTGTTGGACCCCTACCTCCATCACAGGGATATCGCTATTTAGTAACAATCATTGATCGTTTCTCTCGATGGCCAGAAGCAGTTCCATTAGCTGACATCACAGCAGAAACAGTTTCATTTGCCATCATCTCAACATGGATATCTCGTTTTGGTGTGCCTCAAATCATAACTACTGATCGCGGAAGGCAGTTTGAGAGTCAACTTTTCAAATGTCTCACAAGCACACTGGGCATTGCCCACATTAAAACTACAGCATATCATCCTGCAGCAAATGGAAAAATTGAACGCTGGCACCGTCAGTTAAAATCTGCTTTAAAAGCACAAATGTCTGATGATTGGGTTTCGAAGCTTCCTCTGGTCTTATTAGGACTTCGCTCCTACATAATTCCGCAAGTCAATACCTCACCAGTGGAAATGACTTATGGTTCAGCAATTAGGTTACCAGGAGCATTTCTCAATGAACAGAAATTAGTAACTGACATCCCAACCTTTGTATTCAAATTGAAGGAACAGATGAGAAGCCTAAGACCAGTTCCAACAGAACATCACGCCCACAAAAAGATCTTTATTCACCCTCAACTGACGACAAGCAAGTTTGTTTTTGTGCGACATGATGCTATCCGAACACCGCTTCAGCCAACATATGACGGGCCATATCCAGTCTTGTCTCGCAGTGACAAGCACTTTGAGGTAGAGATGCCAACAGGAAAACAAACTATTAGCATTGACAGATTGAAACCTGCCTGTCTTCTGACAGACTATTCATCGAATAACATGGACGACACATCAAGAAAAACCACTCCGGACATTCCGTCACCTTCCATCCCAAAGACTATCAACCTTCAGAAGACAACAGACAGCAATCAACCCAGTGCACCTTCACCACGGGTCACCAGATCAGGTCGACAGGTCAGCTTCCCTCGAAAATACTTGGACGCTGTCACTGCGGAGGGAGTGTGTGGCGGACCCGAGTGTTAAGCTATATAAATTATATCTCTGAACTTCATTCAATTTTTATTACTTCAAATGTTTTTAATTAGTTTTCTGTTCTTGTTTCTTGTCTGCAATGTTTTGAGTGATAATTAAAAGTTATAAACACATCCTTTCTCTCATTTTATGAACCTTGTACACAAACAATAACCATAATTTCTTCAATGATTATCGATCAATGTGTATGATCAATTAATCAAAGTTCCAAAAGAAACATTTATCGAAGTCTTCTTGACGTAACTTTTCCACCAATAAAAATTCATAAAAAATTCTTCCTTCACATTGAAGAATAAATTTAATATTCTCCTCGTTTCATTAATATATTATTTATCGTAAAATAATTCTTCATAAATGATGTACTCTGACACTTTCGTCAAGTTTAAACACGATAACATTTATTGCTTTCTATGATATTACATACGTAGTCATTGACAGACAAAAGGGAACTGACTTTTAAAATTTGTTATTGTAACATTAAATGTCGACAATAATGTCAACTCTCGCGACGACAACCGCAGAGATGAACATCTTCTTGCCTCGTGGCCGTCGACCCGCGACTTGGTGTGGCCGGATATTTACTCCTTGGAATCGGCGTCGAAGATGTTGCCCTCGTAGGTTGACTCGCCTCACAGCACATGAAACAAACAAAAAATATACAAAAAACATCTTTAAGAATCATAACATTAAACATTTACATAAAAATCATTTAAGAACACAAATATAAGTAAGTTATCCTGCACAAACTGAGCTGACATGAGATATGTAGCGGAGACAATAATCCGTCCCATTACACCCCTCATGACCAAAAGGTGGGGGGGGGGGGGGGGGGAGAATATGCATCAGGAAATAAATTAGTGCTTCAGAATTAATTATAATTATTGATCAAATAAATTCCCATCCCCAAAATATTACTCATTTGTAGCAAAAGAGAACAGCATTATTTAAATTGGCAACTAATTATGAAAATCATGCATAAGCAGTTCAGAATACGACATCCCCAAGCACAGGGCCGGCGCAAGCGTAACTGCTGTGAGTTTTATGATATTTACGTTTCACATCATTTGATAACAAAAAATATGTTTTACGGCTATATAAAAGACTATATATGAAGGCCTGATATATACAGTTGGAAATGGTTTTACAGTAAAACTCTACATTTCTTGACCGATTTATTACAAATTTTTAAACCAAACACTGGTGAAAATTCGGAAATACATGGTCTGTATATTTCTGAAATAAAAACTTTTTTCGGAAATTCGCATTATAAATTTTGAGGACTCTTACAGGAGAGTGAGCATATATTTTGATAAGGACTGCATGTCCGTAAAGTTCATCCAGTGACACTATGACCACTTCTCTATTTTTGTCATTATGAAACTCTCCCAATGCAATCTCTTTCCTTTCCATATTTTGGAAGAAGTTAAAATTGACCAAAAAACAATAAAAGTCACCAAGTACGTTGAGAGTTATGAGCACTTGACCAGTAGAAGAAACGTGTAAATATGAACACGTTGCTCAAAGCCGGAATGTATGCATTTTAGAGCCCATGTTTACTAGACATTATGTTCTTGTTTGGGTCCATATTACTTGCTTCTAAAATATGGAAAGGAAAGAGCTTAATATAGATTTGTTTCAGTGTCAAAAACTCGGTAAACAGTCATAGTGTCAATGGATGACATTCTGGGAAATGTGCTCCTTACCACATTATTATGTATTCATTCCCCTGTCTAGAGGTGCTCAAAGTTTGTATCGAGAATTTAAAAAACGCTGTAAACAAGGAAAGAGTAGTTATCAGAAATGTGGAAAATTTCTCGATCGATTGAGTTTCGGCATGATATTGCACTCAACATTCAGTCAGAAATTGACAAAGAGAGTGGTAGTAGTCAATGAACAGGTGAGGGGAGAAGGAGATGAACGAAGAGAGGGAGGGGGCTGAGAAGGTGGGCTCAAACATTGCTGTCGCTTGAGCTCGTTGCTACAAGCTGTATTCCAGATTGCTTGGACGTGAAATAAAATTCGATCATTGCAACTATTGTTGTGTTAAAATAATCCTTTTTTCTTTTTTTCCTTGTGTTGTTGGTTCAGGTTAATCGATTTGCAAGGTTGGTAAATTTTGCCTATTTTATCGCATTTTTTTCTCGGTACCATCCCAGTTTCACTTTCACTTCCCCCAGTGAAAGAACGTTTGTACATCTCTTTACTTTTAACTAGTGGGATTAACTTTCTATGTGTTTTCAATTTCAGCACATCCTTACAGTGTTATTTATGTCTGTTCAACTGTTTTTCTCGTAGGTTCTGAGCAATGCAATTTTTTTTCTTTTTTTTTGCGTAGTGTGTGTGTGATTTAAAAATTTAAATACCAGGATGCCTGAGATGTTTGCCAGATATATAAATGAGAGGTTGTTGGGGTTGGAGTAGCGGAAAGGCTGGGATATAAGTAGAGTTTGGAATTTTTGGCTTGGGATGGAAGTAGTGGGTGTAAAAGTATGGTAGTGGTCATATAATCAGATTATTGTAGTTGTAGGTGGTCAATAACCTTAAAAAGTGTACGATTGCTATGCTACTTCGGTCATTTACGAAACGTTTCTTTTGTGTTGTGGTTTTCTGGGTGTGGTAATTTTCTTGTAGGGCGAGAAGGTGTTTCTTTTTACTGTTTAGTCTTATCATTTTATCATTTTAGTGCTAATTTTACGTTGATTTTGGTGTAAGTGTTCTGAAAAGTTGAATGTTTTGTTCTACACTTCCGGTTTCTCAAATATTCCGATCTTAAATGTTCTCTCAGTCTGATGTATGCATCTTCCATCACATGTATTGTACTTCTACGTCAGCTAATATATTCTCGATTGCATGTATGGGCCCGTTACTTCTATTGTTTTTGGAAACTATGAGCTATTTCGATGTTGTTGTGCTTTTTTTTTTTTTTTTTTTTTTTTTTTTTTTTTTTTTTTTTTTTTTTTTTTTTAGAATTAGAATGTTCGATATTCTCTATGCATATTCGTGGTTGTATCTTATATGTTTTTACAATAATTATGTATGTTTGCAGAGGACGTAAGGAACTAATAGTTACTGTAGACACTCTTACTGCCCCCCTCCCCAACTACTTAGTCACTACGTTTACATGCAACACATCTTCCGGAAGACGAAAACGATTTTCGTAAACCGTTTTTCGCTGGCGTGTTTACATGGCACAGCCTGAATCGGATTTCCTAATCCACTTAAGATGGCGGCTGAAAAACAGCTGATTCAGTCCCCGATTTAGTCAGCATAATCGCTATTTTTCTTTACTTAAATACACAGATTCATGCTCACTCTAATATTAATACTTTTATTTCACATTAGAAAATGTCACCCTGTCCATATATGCCGAAAGTTCTTACCGAAAAAACACAATCTGACAAGCCAAGAACACTTAAAAAACGATTGTGTTTACATGGGCACGAAAATCGATTGTGGAACTGGAAAACCGCTTTAGAGAAGTGGATTTCCAGAATTGATTTTGGAGTGTTTACATGGCCAACCAAAAGCGGTATTGGTAAATCGGTTTACGAAATCCGGTTTTGGGAGCCCATGTAAACGGGGTGAGTGTTGCCTAAAAATGGGTTATTTCGCTGGACTGCTGGCCTGACATCCGTCCCCTCCTCCCATCATTCCAGTGAAGCTACTGCCTAACATGTCCTGACGTTGTCAACAGCGTCCACACCGTTTAAGCAGAGGAAACCGCTGGCCACATCCTCAGCTCTCCTCAGCCGGACAGCTGGCACGCAGCTTCCTTCTGATAACGATATCTCGTCCCTCTTTCTCCTTACCGCACTTTCCTCAGAGGATGCGACAGACCAGCATTCCAGAGGATGTCTTTATCGGTCATCATTTCTCCCTACTGTTGTGTAAACGCAGCCGTCCTCATATGGAAGTGTCTTACCTACCTTCAAGTACTACACTGAATGCACACTGCACAACTTTCCTGCGTTTTGCAAAATGAGTTTAATGAACGTTGTGTGGTAGTGGAAAAAATTTGAACCGTTAACAATAGGTTTTTTTATGATACCTTTTTTAGACACATACGTGTTTCTCTGGTTTAGATACCTAGTTTCCTTACTGATAGTTAAAACATTGAAGCTAGTTGTAAGACATAATCCATTTATTTTTACGTAACACACACAATAGATTTCTATGAAACACGGAATCAAAAATTTAAGATATAAAATCCTAATTCATTTGGTTTTCTTTTCTAATTTCTCCGCACAGAATACACATAAAAATAACACAACATTCCTATAACCACAACTTACAAAAACGAAAAAGGATTCATGCAATCAGAGTTCGTTCCACAGCGTCAAGTACTTCAGACGACATTGTACTAAGATTAAGCAACAATCTGTAGTACCACAGTTGTCGGTTGTGGTCGAAAATCCGGAGACATGTGATGCAGCTCTCCACCCTACTCTATCCTTTGAAAGCCTCTTCAAATCCGTGTTAGAACAACTCACATCCATTTGAATCTGCTCACTCTGTTCGTGTCTCGGTCTCCCTCTGCGATTGTTACCCCACACACTTGCTAAATTTACGGATCAATGATGGATCAAAATATATCCTACCAGTTGATCCCTTCTCTTCGTCAAGATACGCCACAGACTTCTTTCTCCCCAATTCTATTCAGCACCTTCCCTTTCGTTTACATAAAAAAGGTAAAGCAGTCAACAATCCGAAGATTGGTTTGAACACCGCAGTGCTTTACTAGGCATGGTCCTGTTTGGAAGTGGTATGCCGTTGCCTTCCTCCGACCTTCGAACTGACTTACCCAGCCAGTTATAGGGGGACCTGCAGTTTAACGTGGGTTCCGAACCACGGAGCTACTCGATATTTTTCACATGAGCAATACTGCCAGCGGTGAAAGAAGTGGAAAATGACAGACAAAAATCCTAGGACCTGGCACATCAAAATAAAACATCTTTAACCTAAATGCCCACGTTACCAACCTACTGGCTGTATCTTTCAACCCAAACAACCATCGTAATGAAATATCCCTGCGAGATACCATAAAACTGACAGAAGAAGAGTTGTGATGCTAGACTGTGAAGCATACGGGGAGAGCTCAGACGGTAGAGCGCTTGCCTGCGAATGGCTAAGGTCCCATGTCCGAATCACGGTTCTAGTACACAATTTTAATCTGCCAGGAAGAATCATACCAGCGCACATTCCGCTGCAGATTGAAAGTTTCATTCTGGATCAATCTTAAAGCTTAATCATCGGCCAGACCTCGGAATTTCTTACCATACAAGTAACGATTGAAGTATTTGTACCAAAATATAAGCTTAACATCTCTTTCTTGAACAGATTGTTTTCATCATTTACCTACACCCATAAGCAAAAGGATGCTATACACCATCAATTACTTGACCTAACACACAGTCTAAACCATAATTGGATGCGACACATTTCCTTACTGAAATCTGGATATACTAAAACAGAAACATTCGGTCAAATCTTTCTTCAATTTTTCAAATGCATATTGACACTCTTCTGAGCACATCTTCTGAGCACACCCTTCTGAGAACCATTTCTTAAAAATTGTGTTAATGGTCTCGTGATGTCAGCAATGCCCCTGACAAAACGCTATAGATGTCGAAATTCCGAGGAACGATTGAACTCCTTGACTCAACTTAGTACAAGGAATTCACTCACAGCTGTTACTAACATATAATATGTTTACACTTCACCTTTACATATTATGTGACCTTTACATATTATTTTTCTAATACAAAATTACATTTCTCCGTCTTTAATGTTGAATTAGCATATCTTAATCTCAAAAATACTTCCCTCCGTCGTTATGAAAACTATTATATCATCGAGGTAAGCCATACATTGCCGAGGTTTGAAACACCTCAGTACTCCGTCTAACAACTTTGGAAGGTAGCAGATGGATTTTTAAACCCAAATGGCGTCCTCCTATGTTGATAATGACTCCACGCTGAAGAAAATTCTGGTTTCGGCCCATCTTCCGGAGCAACCTTCAGTTGGTGGTAACCACATTCAAATTCATGGTCGAGATATATCTGCTCTTTTAGTGAAGGTATGGCAGAAATTTCTTTTCTCTCTAATTCAGTCCAAAATCTCCTTATTATTAATGGGATTAATACATCTAATCCTCAGTATTTGTCTGTAGCATCATATTACAAAAGCTTCTATCGCTTTGTTGTCCGAACTATTTATCATCCATGTTTTACTCTCGTGCAGTGTTACGCTCCACACAAACACCTTTAGAAAGACTTCTTAATACTCTTATATTCGATGTTAACAAATTTATCGTTTTCAGAAACGCTTTTCTTCCATTGCCATTTCGCGTTTCACATCATCTGCACTGACATAATCGCAAGTTACTTTACTGGCCAAGTAAATAAACTCATCTACCACATCTGTCTCATTACCTAACTTAATTCCTTCATCACCACCTGATTTTGTCCGACAACATTCCATTTTCCTTGTTTTGCTGTTGCTTATCCTACACGCTGCTTCCAAGACACTATGCATTCTGTTCAAACTGCTCTTCCTGATCCTTTGCTGTCCCTAACAGAATTACAACTTAATCGCCAAACCGCAAAATGGTTATTTCTTCACAAATGATGAAATGATTGTATTTCTTCTCTCTGAACTTTAATAGCTTCTCCAAGTTTCTTCTTATTTTCCTTCATAGCCTGCTCAGTTTACAGAATGAATAACTGGAGAAAGGCCACAAACCTGTCTTGGGTCCGGTGCACACTTGACACAGCACAGGTAGAGCAGAGGTGGAAGAGAGGCGCAGGGTCTCTGCTGCTCAGCACACAGTGCAAGTAGCGCAGGCAGAGCGAAGCACTGGCAGATCGTAGCAGGTCAGTGTGTAGCGCTCACACGACACAGCACGTGCTGCATGACCACTACAAAACTTTCAGTGCAGTGTATGCGCACTTGTGTAGTCTATGGCACTTCCTTATCAGCTATCCAGAGAATGCTTCTGACCAAATATATTCACATTTGATAGAGGAAGTAAGAGAATCAAGTAGCCTGTGAAACGCCGTATCTACTAAAGGAAATTCAGCCATACGTTTTATACCCGTAATTAAAATCAGATTTATCGTTCTCTCATTTCTTTTATAATTAAGAAAAGTAAGAATCACTGTAAATTCAATAACTTATACACCTGACATAATTAAATATGAGTGTGGTCAAATTTGTAGGATTAGAAACAATTTTCCTCCCAGTGACACCTGGTAGGCTTATCACATGTCTTTGGTTGGAAGATAAATCGATCTGAAACGTTTTTGCAAATGTTAAAATGTTTGTAGAGCTTATGGGACTTAACTACGGGTCATCAGTCCCTCTGCTGCTCAGCACGCAGTGCAAGTAGCACAGGCAGAGCGAAGCACTGGCAGATCGTAGCAGGTCAGTGTGTAGCGCTCACACGACACAGCACGTGCTGCATGGCCACTACAAAACTTTCAGTGCAGTGTATGCGCACTTGTGTAGTCTATGGCACTTCCTTATCAGCTATCCAGAGAATGCTTCTGACCAAATATATTCACATTTGATAGAGGAAGTAAGAGAATCAAGTAGCCTGTGAAACGCCGTATCTACTAAAGGAAATTCAGCCATACGTTTTATACCCGTAATTAAAATCAGATTTATCGTTCTCTCATTTCTTTTATAATTAAGAAAAGTAAGAATCACTGTAAATTCAATAACTTATACACCTGACATAATTAAATATGAGTGTGGTCAAATTTGTAGGATTAGAAACAATTTTCCTCCCAGTGACACCTGGTAGGCTTATCACATGTCTTTGGTTGGAAGATAAATCGATCTGAAACGTTTTTGCAAATGTTAAAATGTTTGTAGAGCTTATGGGACTTAACTACGGGTCATCAGTCCCTAAGCTTACAAACTACTTACGAACTAGCTATGACTAAGGACGCACAAATATCCATGCCCGAGGGGGGATTCTCCTCGGCCACCGCGGTCGACTGTATGCAAATCCTAGTTTCCTTGTTTAACTGCATTGCCCTATATTCGTAGCTTCTCACGGTCCTGAGTACTTCTTTTTCCTCCTTCTTCTTCTTCTCCTTTGGTAGTAGTTGTTCTTGTAGATCCAGTATTCTATTACATTGCGATCCTGTATTATCTCTGTCATCATTTCTAATGATAATTACCATCAGCAACCATCGAATTCGTTAATAACTAGTAAAGCTAAAATAGTATTTTTGCAACTGTTGAAATTCACAAAGTTGAACTGCTATCATAAACAAATTGTTCCATCTGGTATGCAAGATCTACGAGACAGGGGAAATACCCTCAAACTTCAAGAGGAATATAGTGATTCCAATACCTAAGAAAGCAAGTGCAGACAATTGTGAAAATTACAGAACTATCAGTTTAGTAACTCATGGTTGCAAAATATTAACACGAATCATTAACAGACGAATGGAAAAACTGGTGGAATCCGACCTTGGAGAAGACCAACTTGGATTTAGGAGAAATGTAGGAATACGCGAGACAATACTCCCATCAAGACTTATCTTACATCATAGATTAAGGAAAGGTAAACATACGTTTTTATCAATTGTGGATCTGCAGAAAGCTTTTGGCAATTTTGACTGGAATATACTTTTTCAGATTCTGAAGGTAGCAGGGGTAAATATAGGGATCAAAGAGCTATATTCATCTTGTACCAAAACCAGACAGCAATTATTAGAGTCTATGGGCATGAAAGGGTCGCAGTGGTTTGGAAGGGAGTAAGACAAGGTTGTAGCCTTTCCCCAATATTGTTCAATCTGTACATTGAGCAAGCTCTGAAGGAATGCAAGGAGAAATTTCAAGAGGGAATTTAAGACCAGGGAGAAGGAATTAAAACCTTGCGGCTTGCTGATGACATAGTAATTCTGTCAGATACAGGAAAGGACCTGGAAGAGCAATTAAACGAAATGGACAGTATCTTGAAACGAAGATATAAGATGAACATTAACAAGAGTAAAACGAGGGAATGTAGTGTCAGAAAATCAGGCAGTGCTGATGGATTTAGATTAGGTAATGAGACAATAAAAGTAGTAGATGAGTTTTGTTATTTGGGTAGCAAGATAACTTCTGATGACCGAAGTAAAGAAGATATTAAATGCAGAATTACTATGGGAAGAAAAGCGTTTATGAAGAAACGAAATTTGTTGACATCCAATATTAGTTTAAATGTCATTATGTCCTTTTCGAAAGTATTTGTCTTCAGTGTAGCATTGTATGGGAGTGAAACATAGACGATAAGAAGTTCCGACAAAAAGATGATAGAAGCTTTCAAAATGTGGTGCTACAGACGAATGATGAAAATTAGATGGTTAGATCACCTAACCAATATAGAGGTGCTCAATAGAATTGGGGAGAGAAGGAGTTTCTGGCAAATCCTAAGCGAAGGGATAGGTCGGTAGGACACATTCTGAGACATCAGGGAATCGTCAACTTAGCATTAGAAGGATGTATGTGGGATAAAAATCGTAGAGAAAGACCAGGGAACAAATACAGTAAGCAGATTCAAAAGGATGTAGGTTGCCGTACGTATTCTCACATGAAGAGGCTTGCATATGATAGGGTAACTTGGAGAGCTGCATCAAACTTGCCTATGGAATCCAGCTTGAGGAGTGCTGACAAGAAACATTACTACACTGATTCATCTTTCATCATCTATGGCAGTGGGTGGCGAACTCCACGTAGGGATGGACGTGTGTTTCAAGAAATAAAAGAAGTCTAAGAAAATCGTTGCTCAACCTTCCAGTCTTAGCAGAGTCGATCACTCAAGTAAGACGAATTTTAACATACATAGTTGTTTTATACCTGTCACGAAATTTACTGAAACCACGCTCTATAGACCGAAAAAATATACAGTCAGCATCTTAAGCTGATGACTACCGGTGTCTTTTCATTTCAGCATGTTGTTCACTTCCAGCCTCGGTATGTGTTAGCACACGAAGAAGAAAAACACGGGGCAACATCGCGGCCGGCATAGCAGGAGGCAACATCCGAGCGCGACGCGTCAAACGTATCCCACGTATTTTCTCAAGAATGGAAAGAGATACATCTCTCCTTCTACCGTTAAAAACAATTTCGATATGTTACCTAGATTTCGTACGAAGTGATGTGTTGTATAAAACGCGCAAAATGCAAACTGGCTAGCGACCACATTTTTCTCTGCAAAGTCTTCAAAATATGCGCGGCGTTGTACTTTTTATTATAAAAATAACGGAGGGCAATAACTAAAAGAAAACCAGTCAAATATAATGCATTGGCCTTTGACTATAACATACGGAGAAAAAAATGTTCTACTGAATAGTTACTGCAAAATCGATAGAGGACATTGTTAGTGCAAAACACGCACAAATCCGAAAATAGTGGTTTTTAATATCATTTTTATTTTTGACGCAAGAATAATAGTGTTACTGAGAAACTAAGTACAGAGGCGAATGAAGTATTTCTTTGTCTACATAAAACAATTTTTTTAGAGGAACTTTAAATTTCACTTCGCAGCAGAGGTACAACAGAGGAGCAAGAAACTGTGTGCCTTGTACAACAGGACGGAGGACTGCCTCAGCAAACGCTTGCCTTTCGTCTCAGTTGCGTTAAAGGCCTCTACACACGCTCCGATTCATCATACAACCAACAAGTTGTCCAACGTACCAACCAATTGGTAGCAGCCTACACATGTTCCGACCAACTGCACGCAGCGCCATCCTGTTCTGGTGTCTGTTTGTCGAACTGGTTTTGTTTTCCGCGTGTTCGCTGTGCAGACGACCTCAAGCATGGAAGTTGGTCGGGAAGCGCTACATACGGTACAATTTGTGTGGTGAAGTGGTGGGGGAATTGGAGATTGGGTGGTCAGGCACAACCAACCGGCCGACAAGGAAAGTTCGTCGGGTAGCGCCTAAAACCGTGCAATTTATCGGGTGACCAACGAATTGGTCCAATAAATCGCATCGTGTGTAGGGCTCTTAAGTGCACTAGAAAGCGATCACTGCAAACGGCTGGCCACCTATCCTCTGCCTGGGCTGCGTCAAGTGTGTCCCCGGCCTAACTCCTTCCCCAACCATTGCCTCCCTTTCATGGCCATCGACTCCTATGGTATGCTGCTGTATGGTTTCTGTACAAATTATATGTAACGTTTTGCTCCCTATGATTAACCGCGACTGGCTTTATAATTTGAAAGAGTGTATTTTAGGTTTGCCTATTCTTAATCTATCTTTTATGATAAGAAGAAGGGTCAGTAATTTGTCACGTGTTTCTTCAGTTCTGATCGTCCCCAAGGTCGCCTTCTACCTGTTTGTTTGTTTGTTTGTTTGTATAGTCTATGGGACTTAACTTCGGGGTCATCAGTCCCTAAACTTACAAACTACTTATAAACTACTTACGAACTAGGACGGCACAAATATCCATGCCCGAGGGGGGATTCGAACCCCCGACCGTAGTGGCCGTGTAGACCGTGACTGGAGCGCCGTAGTCTCCTCGGCCACCGCGGCCGGCCGCCTTCTACCAGTTATGCCACTCTCATGCAGATAATTCACGTTAGACTTTTGCAACCATTTCTTACTGAACTGATGGTTCTGACTGTTAATTCTTCTTTCCTAGTCAAGTTCTCGGTCAACTTTACGCCTTTGACACACTACATACAGTTTTCACTTCAAACCATCTGTATCTAAATATATACTCCGAAATCCACCGTAAGATGCGTGGTGGAGGGTACACAGTACCACTACTAGGCGTTTCCTTTTCTATTCCACTCCCAAATAGAACGAGGAAAAACAATAATACCTATATGTCTCGGTACGAGCCCTAATTTCTCTTATCTTGTCTTTGTGATCATTACGCGAAATGTATGTAGGTGGCAGGAAGATCGTTCTACACTCAGCTTCAAATTCAGGCCATCTAAATTTTCTCAACAAAAGTTCTCGAAAAGAACGTCGTCTTTCCTCCAGCTATCTCCATTTGAGTTTCCACGCCATTCCCGTGACACTCGCGCATTCTTCGAATCTGCCTGTAACAAATCTAGATGCTCGCCTCTGAACTACTTCTACGTCATTCTTTAAACTGACATGCTGTGGGTCCCAAACACTTGAGCAATACTCAAGACGTGGTCGTACAAGCGTTTTATACGCAGTCTGCTTTACAGATGAAATAAATCTTCCCAAAATTCTCCCAATAAACCGAAGTCGGCTCTCCGCCTTACACCTGTTCTTACATATTTGTTCCATTTTATATCGCCCTGCAATGTTCCGTTTAGATATTTGAATGATGCGACTGCAACAAGAAGCTCACTACTAATGCTGTATTCGAACTTTATGGGATTGTTTTTCCTACTCATGCGCATCGCCTTACGTTTTTCTACGTTGAGAGCTAGCTGCCATTCTTTGCACAAACTAGAAATTATGGCTAAGTCATCCTGTATGCTATTACAGTCAATTAAAGACGACACCCTTCCGTACACCACAGCATCATCAGCAAACAGCCGCAAATTACAAGTTACTCTGCCCATCAGACAATTTATATAAATAGAAAATAATAGCGGTCCTATCACACTCACCTGGGGCACGCCTGACGATACCCTCGTCGCTGATGAACACTCGCCGTCGAGAACAACGTACTGCTTTCTATTACTTAGGAAGTCTTCCAGCCAGTCACAAATCTGTGAACCTATTCCATAAGCTCGTATTATCGGAAGAAATCTGCAGTGTAGCACCGCGTCAAACGCATTTTTATTAAAATCGAGAAAAACACAATCTGCCTGTTGCCCTTCATTCATGGCTCTCAAGATGTCATGTGACAAAAAGGGCAAGCTGAATTTCACATGAACGATGCTTCCTAAACCCGTGATGATTCATAGAAAGAAGCTTTTCCGTCTCAAGGAAATTTACTATATTCAAACTGAGAATATGTTCCAAAATTCTACAGGAAAATGATGTCAACGATATTGGCCTGTTATTATGTGGGTCAGTTCTCTTTCCTTTCTTATACACGGGTGTCACCTGCGCTGTTTTCCAATCATTATGAACTTTGCGCTGAATTAATGATGCGCTATAAATGCAGGCTAAGTTAGCGGCCAATGACGCAGAACACTCTTCGTAAAACCGAACGCATATCCCATCCGGACCAGGAGACTTTTTTGTATTCACTCTCTCAATCGATTTTACATAGGACTAGATCTCGGAATGATCTTTTGCTGAGGTGTGGGTGTGATAATTATTGTATGCTTCGCGCATCGCTCTTTTTATAGACGCACGAATCTCTACTAACTTTTGCCTGTCGTCATTTGCGTGTTCTTTTTTGAAACGAGAGTGCAACAGCCTTTATTATACCACGGTGGATGTTTTCCATCCTTAATCGACTTTACAGGCACATATTTCTCTAACCCTTTATTTACAATGCACTTAAATTTACTCCACAATTCCTCTACATCCATTGTACCGGAACTAAACGATGTCCATTCATTTTCTAAGTGCGATCACAACAATAGCTCTTCCTAACGAAACATGCCCCTAGCCTTCTTCATTGTTTTATGAACTTCGGTCACCATTGATGCTCTGACGATATCCTGATCACTAACTCCTGTCTCTCCTGGTTTCTAGCGCTTTCGTCAGCCTGGGTGTGCTAGAAAATATGACTCACATTGAATAATTTGGAAGCAATTTACGTATGATGCCATGAGACGCTTAGTCAACCCATCCAGGGACGAGGTATTTCTCAAGGTATGTATTCTGTGGCACACACACACACACAAAAAAAAAAAAAAATAAAAATAAAAAAAAAATAAAAAAAAATTGCCGTGTGAAGGATTGATCGGTCTACAAGGTTTGCCTTTAGTGTTTTATGATAATGACGATCAGTATTATTAATTTAGATATAGCATCTTGTAACACCGCAAAATGCTCATATTTTCCGAAACAGCCTGGATTAACTGCAATAGTTAAACCAGAATAAAATCTCATCAAAAATACTTAGTTACTCTGTAGTAAAAAAGCACTTTTATTGCCAACACAAGCAATATGAAATGTTTGTTACCTACCTAGTACTCCCATACGTAATCTGACTACTATTTCTTCCTTCCACTCTAGTTCTCAGTCAGCATTCTAAAATTACGCTGTTCGTTGCGCGCCATTGCGTTCTAATGCATCTCTTGCTGTTAATTCAAACTGTAAGTAGACTACTAGCTGCAAGTTTTAAACAAACTGATACAGATGCATTCTCTGTATTAATGATGTTCGTACAGTAGGTACTAAAAATTGCCCTAGGATGAAACCAGTCACTTATTAAAAGAAAATTCTAACTAAAAACTGTTAAAATGTCGTCCTCTCCAAACAATACAAAACAACTCACGTTGTAAGACTACTTCATTTGCTGTTCATTGTTACAAATAACCGCAATATGCAAATAACAGTATGTATGAAATTTGTTCTCAGCTAATAAAATAAGTTTTTGTTCTTTCTTTTATTTATTTATTCAAATTTTGCGCTGAGACATATTCTATTGGGTCTCCTGCTCTGACGCTCATGAGCTTTCAGAATCTATTCTTTTTATATGGTTCACAAATTTGTATGAGACGTAGAGAACACATAAAGTTGTTATGGTGTTCAGTCCGGATGCAGCTCTCCACCCTACTCTATCCTGAGCAAGCCCTTTCATCTCCTCATAAGAACGGCAACCCACATCCACCTGAATCTGCTTAGTATACACGTCTCTCGGTCTCCCTCTGCGATTTTTACCCCACACACTTCCCTCCAATGCTAAATTTACGATTCCTCGATGTCTAAGAATGTGTCCTACCAAGCGGTCCCTTCTTTTAGTCAGGATATGCCAAAAATTCCTTTCCTCACCAATTCTGTTCAGTACCTCTTCATTAGTTATGCGATCTACCCACCTAATCTTCAGCATTCTTCTGTAACACCACATTTCAAAAGCCTCTATTCTCTTCCTGTCCATGTTTCACTCCCGTACAAGGCAACACTCCACACAAATGCCTTCAGAAAAGACTTCCTTACATTTAAATTAATATTCGATGTTAGCAAATTTCTCTTTTTCAAAAATGCTTTTCTTCCCATTGCCATTCTGCATTTTATATCCTCTGTACTGCGACCGTCATTTGTTATTTTACTACCCAAGTAACAAAACTCATCTACCACCTTCATTGTTTCGTTGCCTAATCTAATTCCTTCAGCATCGCCTGATTTTCTAAGACCGCATTCCATTATTTTTGTTTTGCTCTTGTTAATGTTCATTTTATACGCTCTCTTCAACACACTGTCCATTCCCTTCAACTGCTCTTCCAGGTCCTTTGCTGTCTCTGACAGAATTACAATGTCATAAGCAAAACGCAATGATTTTATTTCTTCCCCCTGTACTTTAACCCCTATTCCAAATTTTTCCTTGCTTTCCTTCACCGCCTGCTCGATGTACAAATTGAATAACATCGGAGAAAGACTACAACCCTGTCTTACTCCCTTCCCAACTGATGCCCTTCGAGTCTAATAACTGGGTCTGGCTTTTGTACAAGTTGCAAATAACTCTCGTTTCCCTGTACAACTCTTCGCTCCCTATATTTTACCCCTGCTGACTTTAGAATTTGAAAGAGTGTATTCCAGTCAACATTGTCAAACGCTTTCTCCAAATCTACAAAAGCTAAAAATGTAGGTTTACCTTTCCTTAATCTATCTTCTAAGATAAGACGTAAAGTGAATATTGCCTCCCGGGTTCCTATGTTCCTCCTGAATCCAAACTGATCTTCCCTGAGGTCAGCTTCTACCAGCTTTTCCATTCTCCTGTAGATGATTCGTGTTAAAATTTTGCAACCATGACTTATCAAACTGATTGTTCTGTAATTTTCACACCTGTCTGCGCCTGATTTCTTTGGAATGGGGATTATCACATTTTTCTTAAAGTCTGAGGGTATTTCGCCTGTCTCATACATCCTACACACCAGTTCAAATAGTTTTGTCATGGCTGGCTCTCCCAGAGACTTTAGTAGCTCTGGGGGTATGTCATCTACTCCTTGAACCTACAACATCGTCTCTAAGTTCATTTCCTTTGTAGAGCTACTCTATGTACTCTTTCCACCTTTCAGCTTTTCCTTCTTTGCTGAGAACTGGTTTCCCATCGGTGTCCTTGATATTCATAGAGCTGTTTTTCTGATCTCCAAATGTTTCTTTTATTTTCCTGTAGGTGGTATCTACTTTTCCCCTTCTATACATTCTTCTACAGATTTGCATTTGGCTTCTAGCCACTCCTGCTTAGCCATTTTGCACTTCCTGTCAGTCTCATTTCTTAGTCGTCTGTACTCCATTTTGTCTGTTTCATTTACTGCATATTTATATTTTCTCCTTTCATCAATTAAATTTAGTATTTCCTGTGATATCCAAGGATTTTTTGTAGGTCTTGTCTTTCTTTTTTGTCCTCTGCTGGCTTCACTATTTCATCTATCAATGCTACCCATTCCTCTTCTACTGCTTTATTTCCCCCTGTTTCTGTCAATTGTTGCCTAAATCTCCCTCTGAAATTCTCCAGAAGTTCACGTTCCTTCAATTTACAATTTATCTAAGTCCCATCTCCTTATTTTCCTACCTTTCTGTAGTTTTTTTTCAGTTTCAGCCTACAGTTCATAACTAACAAGTTATGGTCAGACTCTATATCTGCCCCCGGGCATGTCTTACACTTTATAACTTGGTTCCGGAATCTACGTTTTACCATTATAAAATCTATCTGATACCTTCCGGTGTCTCCTGGTCTCTTCCACGTATACAACCTTCTTTTGTGATTCTTAAACAACGTGTTTGTTACGATTAAATCATGTTCCGTGCAAAATTCTTCCTCTTTCATTCCTTCTGCCCAGTCCATATTCAACTACTATTTTTCCTTCTCTTCCTTTTCCTACTACCGATTTCCAGTCTCCCATCACAATTAAGTTTTCCTCTCCCTTAACTGTCTGAATAATTTCCTTCAACTCCTCATACACATCTTCAATCACATAAAGTATGTTACGATAAAATGAGGGTTATCCATACAGACACTTCTTTCCATTGTAACAGTAGTATAATTCCTGGAACAAACAAATTACGTAAGAAAGTTCTATGATATCAGGAAAATTTTTATAGACAGTAAAGGACGCAATGATACAAAATAATTACGCAAAGGAACACTAATACTTTCCCCATAGACTAGTGGATGCAGAATACAAGTACAAGGATGTATATTTAAACCTTCAACATTATTAATATCTCACAAATAATTCATTAGAAGAACTGGAAATTAATTAAAAAAATTTGCTTAATGAGGATGAAATTACAGAATCGCGGACCTTTGAGAAACTTGCTATTAGTTGGACGGAAACATTATTAATCATATTTACACACTTAGTGTTCGAAATTAACGTATAACCAGTATATGTCAGAATAATGTGCCTAACAACATCTCTGAAATGCCGTTCTCGTCGTAACAACGGGGAAATATTGACTGTGAAGTCGTTGATGTTACGACACACACAGTGACACTCTTCGATAAACACCAATAAGACCAGTTCATCTCAGCAAAGCGAAATGCCTCATACTCAAACATGAGCCACAAATTTGAATGAATTGACTCAGTCGACCCGCAGGTGATGCAAGATCAGCCAGTTAATATGGATGACATGGTTTGATCTTTCGTAGCAGCATGTACTAAGAAGTGTTCTGCTTTAGAAGCTTGCGACCTCGATGCGCACGTGAACTGCAGATAGACGATAACCTAGGATGTTTCTTTCACGCCTCATTACACAAAATTCTTAACATATTACAGCTGAAGGAAGCACAGAAACAGTGGCACTTGCAAATGTTAGTATAAGGATACTAGGGTTTTGAACGCAGGCAACCCGCTGGGGAAAATAAAACAGCTATTTACTGTAGCAAACAGATGTGATAAAAAAACATTATCTAGTGGAATCTTTCAGAAGCAAGTTTCATTGTACAGAGATTTGATACCTTAACAATACGGTAATCAGCTATTTAAGATGGCCACACACACCCAATCATGGTATTTAAGTATTGTCTGTCAGTGTGAGGAAATTTCTGGATTCCTCGTGGGTGAGCAAATACGTATTTTTCAGAATAATGATTTGTATTACTCGCAAAACGTATTCGAGTGTGTCTCTGTCGGCATGCAGCTTCCGTTAATTATCCCTATTTCTAATGTTAATTGTCCTTTTTGTGGTTGCAGATTTACAATTAAATATTTTATTCAGACGTCATTTAAAAGCAGAATAGTGTATTATGCTATGCATGATGACAGTGCTATTTTTTTTAACTCTAATGTTGGTCTTTTCTCCACTTGATAATGGTCTAAGATCAAAACCGGAAGGGATAATTTGGACCTGCAATCAGTTGGCTTTCAGATATCTGCACGTAAATAGTGAATTAGTAAAGACTGACTTGTAATTCAACATGAGCTCAATCCCAAATGGCCAGCTTTGTAACTCGTTTTACGTAACTCTTTCCATACTTCGTGCCTCCAGTAAAACATTGTCGTGTCATACATTGTTGTATTAACATGGTTATCATTTATAGATCTAACAGAATGAAAAATGCTCAAATAAAAACACAACAAATGGTGAATAACTCATGGCTTGAGTCACAGATGGAAAAGAGTAGTTCAGCTTCTCGACTTTTCTGAAAGCTTGATAGACACTTCAGTCGAAATACTTTGACAAATTCGCGCATGTCTAAAGTAACACGAAGTATTATATTTTCTCGTGTGACATTATAAATGACCCAATGTCACCCAACATCGCATTACTCATTCATGTCGTACGCTGTGACTTTACATGCCACAGAACTTCAGGATGTGTGCATCATCTGACGGAATTTTTGCTGTTACAGATTCATTGCGCCGGAGAATTAGAGATAATTCGTAAAAAAGCCGGAATATGTATGCCAGATAAGTGGAAATCTGATTCTTCACCTTTACATCTTTGACGGTGGCCAGATAGGAGTATTTTTCATTCTTATTTCCGATTTTTTTTTTCCATTCTTATTTCCGATTTCTTTTTTATTTCACTTTAGTTATTTATTTTCCTTTTCTCGAGAAGGTGCGTGGAGTATTCTTTCGTAAGTGAGGAACCACTAAATTATTTATATTTTTCTTTATTCAGCACCTAAATGAAGAAATACACAATGCAAATACAACCAAGGAAAGTAAGTCATGAAATGTTGATGACACGTAACACACATATGCTCTGTAATAAGGTGTGCTTGACGTGTAAAATTATTGTGCTTTACACGAACTTTCGTGGAATTATCTTTTCTTTCTGCCGCACAAGTGGCGGTGGCCTTGTTTTAATCTTCTCTGAGGGTCATGTTATGTCAATGATGGGATCTTCTCTTCAGAAATTTCGAAACATCTGTCGGCAGTTATAAGATTCTCGATCTTCTTTTCTAGTGTTTGTTCATCAATAACCGCTGAATTCTTTGATCCGTGTAATAAATGATGTCGTGAAAACATTCTTATACAAGCTGCCATAAAGCGAAAATGGCACAAACTTTGAAAAGTGTCAGAAAGAAACCAGTATAGTGCAAGAGAAACAACGCAATTCCGAGGGCTCTGAGTCGTGGCGGAAAGGGGAGAGGGGAGCGGAAGGGTAAACAGAGGCTGATTAACGAATAAATAGAGCTGCAAAGCCGCAAGTCTCTGCACTGTGTTGTAGCAATACCAAATTCCCCAATGGGGTACTGAATACCCCAACGCGCTCGCTTGAAGGTTAACGAAATAAAACCAGTCATTTACGATTATTTTACTTTACTTATTTAAAAGTTTACTGCACTTAATAAACGAACAGCGAAAGATAATACACTGAAAAAATCGCACTGACGTGTTTTACGGCCCTCTTTAGATTTGTAGTTTTATAAGTTTCTGCAAACATTTTGGACCAAAATAATAATCTAAATAATAAAAAATTAATTACTAATAGTGACTGAAAGCCTTTTAGGAAAAAAATTAGGTAGTAGCGTGTTCTGAACCACTGACCTTCAGCAGAAGAATACAACGCATTACCCACTACGCTACGGCTACCAGTTATAAGTTGCTTTCTTTAATCTCAAAGTATTGATGACCGCTGTTAACTGATGCTAATATGGCATTTGTAGACACCAGATTATCATTTATCGTACGAAGAACGACGTGTTTTTGCTAATTCTTCAGTGCGCCGTTAGTTTGAAATAACAACGTGTAAATTACAATAAGAAAAGCATCAAATACGCAACCCAAGATGGCGTGTGGCAGAAAGAGTTCTGGCCGTGCAATGTCACGTGACATCTGCGAACGGCTGGTTTTCGTTAATTCAAGGGAGGGTGTCAAAACTCCGTTATTTTTCCAAATATCTCTCAAACGATACGAGATATGAAAAAAACATAAGGGAACAGAGTTGTTGAGAATTTTCTCCTCTACAAATTCGTTTATTCAAATTTCGCGTCAGATGAAGGGTTTATTTGCAATTAAAATTACATTAAAAACGACTTTTTTGCTATTACTAACGTATTTCTTGTCCGAAATAATTAAAAAAGCGAGGTTATGGTCTCTGGCGGCCTACAATTATGTGTGTAAAATTTGGTGCTGATCGATTGAACGGTTCGTCTTAAAAACAGGGAACACGTTGCGGACAAACAGACAGACATCCCAAAATCGCCGTTATTTTTGCAAATATCACTGAAACGATACTTTATATGGAAAAAAAAAAAAAAAAAAAAAAAAAAAAAAAAAAAAAAAAAAAAACACAACAGAGCAAAGTTTTGGAGAATTTTCTCCTCTACAAATTCGATTCTTCAATTTTCGTACCAGATTCATTTAAATTTCAAGCTGTCAAAAGACGATCGCAAAGGCCCACTTTTAGAGTTACTACCGTAACCTAAAGTGGCCAAAAAAGCATACATTTTTAATTGCGGCATAATCTGAACATCCAACGAGTCTAGTATGTCTGTATCTTAATCCACTATATCTCAACAAAACCGAAAAGTGTGAAATACTGCGCACGAGTACTAAAGAGAATCAGCTAAACGTCGTTTAAATCAATCAAATCTTTGAAGCTGTACATTCAGGTAAATTCCTTGGAGCTGATATTACGACAGAGTTAAATTTCGAAAGAACACATAATTTAGGGAAGGCAAACCAAAGACTTCGTTTTTATTGGCTGTGCACTTACAAGATATAACCGAATTACTAAATAGATGACATAGAATAAGAAAATCCGTACTTTGTAGGAGAACTGCTGCGTAGTATGTATCCTTAGGGGATCAAAAGAGTACAAAGAAGGACAGTTCCTTTAGTATTATCACGATACGTGAGAGATTGTTATGGAAATGCATAAGTGTAGGAGCGGAAATCAATGCAACAATGTCGTGTCTGCTTGTAGCGAAATCTACTAACAAAATTTAGATTAGCATTTTTATCTTGTTCTTTTTTCAGAAAGCGAAAAAATATTGTAAGCTCTCAACTATATAGGGGGAAAACGATCATCAAAACAAAATATGAGGGAGCAGAACTCGAAAGGAGATATTTAGTGTTTTCTTCCCGCGTTGTATTCAAGAATGGAATTAATGAATAGTGCTTCGATGAACCCTCTGCCGCGCACTTCAGCGTGTTGTTGTCGTGGTCTTCAGTCCACAGACTGGTTTGCTACAGCTCTCCACGCTACTCTATCCTGTGCAAGTCTCTTCATCTGAGAATACGTTCGGCAACCTACATCCTTTTGAATCTGCTTACTATATTCATCCCTCGGTCTCCCTCTACGATTTTTACCCCACATGCTTCCTTCTAATGCTAAGTTCACAATTCCTTGATGTCTCAGAATGTGTCCAACCAATCTATCCCTTCTCTTAGTCAATATATGCCAGAAACTCCTTATCTCCCCGATTCGCTTAAACACCTCCTCATTAGTTACGTTATCTACCCATCTAATTTTCACCATTCATCTGTAGCACCACATTTCTAAAACTCCTATCCTCTTTTTATCTTAACTCCTTATCGTCCAAGTTTTGCTCCCATACAATGCCACACACCAGACAAATGCTTTCAGAAAGGACATCCTAACATTTAATATTGGACGTCAACAAGTTTTGCTTCTTTAGAAACGCTTTTCTTCCCATAGCCATTCTGCATTTTAAATCTTCTTTACTTCGGCCATCAGAAGTTATCTTGCTACTCAAATAACAAAATTCAACTACAACTTTTATTGTCTCATTACCTAATCTAATTCCTTCAGCATCACCTGATTTTCTAACATTAAATTTCCATTACCTTCGTTTTACTCTTGCTAATGTTCATCTTATATATTCCTTTCAAGACACTTTCGATCCCATTAAATTGCTCTTCGATGTCTTTTGCGGTCTCTGAGATAATTACTATGTCATCGGGCCGGCCGCGGTGGCCGAGAGGACTGAGGCGCTCCAGTCACGGTCTGCACGGCCACTACGGTCGGGGGTTCGAATCCCCCCTCCGACATGGATATTTGTGCCATCCTTAGTATTATCTAGAGCATAAGTAGTAGTTTGTATGTTTAGGGACTGATGAGCCCGTAGTTAAGTCCCATAAGCTATACAAACATTTGAACATTTTTTTATGTCATCGGCAAACCGCAACGTTTTTATTTATTTTCCCTGCACTTTAATGCTCCCTCCAAATTACTCCTTCCATTCCTTCACTGCTTGCTCAATGTACAGATTGAACAACATTGGGGAAAGGCTACAACGCTGTCTTACTCCCTCCCCAACCTCTGCGTCCCGTTCTTGCCCTTCGACTCTAATGACCGCTGTCTCGTTTTTGTATAGTTTGAATATAACTCTTCGCTCCCTATACTTTACCCCTGATACCTTCAGAATTTGGGAAAGTGTATTCCAGTCGACATTGTCAAAAGCTTTCTCCAAACCGACAAACGCTAAAAACGTAGGTCTCCCTTTCCTTAGCCAATCTTCTAAGATACGTAATATGAGTATTGCCTCTCGTGTTCCTACATTTTTCTTAAATCCAAACTGATCTTCCTCGAGGTTGGATTCTATAAGTTTTTCCATTCGTCTGTAAACAATTCGTGTTAGTATTTAGCACCCATGACTTATTAAACTTCAGTGTGATTTGCAAATTAATGCTGAAGACGTAGATAAGAATCTAAAGTGTGCGTGTCTACCTACAAAGCCCACATGAAATTTCTAGTTGATACACCCTGCCGAATTTATCAAGCAATAGTAAATTCAACACCCTCATCTATAATTGTTTTAGTTACAGTTTGTATAGACTAAACAGTTGTCTTTTGAAACCGTAAAAATTAGTCTAATTAAGACTGCACGCGGTTCGTTTTATTTTAAAGCTTCTTCAGTGGTTAAGCTTTCTATGTTGCCCTCTTCGTACTTTTCTGTTGTACTAACGTTAGCAGATTTACTGGAAATTACCCTATGCAAACTGTATAGCCTCAACTGCGAAGAAAGAGACTAATAAAACAAAGAAGTAAAATGCATATGAGGTCAGTCAATTATTTTTAATTTATTCACACAACCAGTCTTGACGGTGTTCCCTCGCCATCTTCAGGCTCCTGAGCAGACGAAACAAATGGCCAATGAACTTACGTCTGTCATCAAACTTGGTGTATTACGCTTCTCATACATTACCATCTACTTCGACAACAGGAAGAGAGTAATATGTGTTAACGGCAGAAGATGTAATTTGTTCAAGTAATAACATTGATAAGAAATTAGGAGTAATAGATGTAAAATATAATGTCCTTATTCTGATCTACGGACACGAGTACTGAGTGCGACGCTGTTTCGATGATAAACATAGCTTCACTGACCGTTTGTTACGTCCGCTGAGGGACCGGAAGATAGCGAGAATACCGTACATTGCCGAAACTGGTTTTGTGAATAAAGTAAATTAAAAACTGTCGGATGAAGGGGAATGATTTTTTATTTGACAACAAACGGTGATATCCCCGCATTCATCATACAAAGTTACTGGCTCACAGTAGCCCGATTTTAAATGTTAAAATGTTTGTATAGTTTATGGGACATAACTACGGAGTCATCAGTCCCCTGCCGGCCGCGGTGGCCGAGGTGACTGAGGCGCTCCAGTCACGGTCAGCACGGCCACTACGGTCGGGGGTTCGAATCCCCCCTCGGGCATGGATATTTGTGCTGTCCTTAGTATTAGCTAATTTGTAAGTAGTTTGTAAGTTTAGGGACTGATGACCCCGTAGTTAAGTCCCATAAGCTATAAAAGAAGAAAAAATTGCTTACACGTCTCGGTCACGTCTTGTTAGCATCGACGGCACTTTGAACAGTGGCCGTTACATTTCAGATGTGTCACGACTCGTGGCTCTACCCTTCATACGATCGCTGCGAAACCCTACATTTCAGCAGGATAATCCACGACCACATGTTGCAGGTCCTGTTCAGTCCATTCTGAATACAGAAAATGTTTGACTGCTGTCCTGGCCAGCACATTATTCATATCTCTCACCAAATGTGGTTAATGGTGGACGAGTAACTGGCTCGTCACAATACGCCAGTCTCTACTCCTGATGAACTGTCGTATCGTGTTGAAGCTGCATGGGCATCTGTACCTGTACACGCCATCCAAGCTCTGTTTGACTTGATGCCCAGGCGTATCAAGGCCGTTATTACGGCCAGAGGTGGTTGTTCTGGGTACTGATTTCTCAGGCTCTATGCATACAAATTGCGTAAAATGTAATCAAATGTCAGTTCTAGTATAATATATTTGTCCAATGAATACCCGTTTATCATCTGCCTTTCTTCTTATTATCGCCAGTAGTGTTTATATTAAGAACAGCAAAGGACCGAAGACCGAACTTGTGGGGCCCCATTTTTGATAGCTCCCCAGTTACAGGAAGTAACTGTTTCTTCCATATGATGTCAACAGCTTATTTCAACTGTCTGCACTCTTGCAGTTAAGTGCACTGTCCAACTCATACTACAATACTTAAGCATATCTAAAAGAATTCGATGATTTACACGATGAAAAGCCTTTGAGAGATCACAAAAATCCCAACGGGTGATATGCGGTTATGCAAGGCATTAAATATTTCATCGATGAAGGTATATATAGCATTTTCAGTTCAAAATCGTCTTTGAAAACCGAACTGGCAGTTTGTTAGAACTTTACTTTTACTAACATGTAAAGCAACTCGTGAATACATAACTTTTTCAAAAATCTTGGATAAAGTTGTCAGTTATTAGTTTCTCCATCACTTGATGATTGCCGTTGCCGCAACTGTGGTTCAAATTTTAATGAAACTCCAGCTCCAGTTGCATTTATTGGTGCTTTATTTAAGCCCACACTACCGGTTTCGGCCTCTATGTTAGGCCATTTTCAAGTGTGACAGACCTTCATTCCAGGGGTGGTACAACCTTTTTCACAATTATATGAAATGCAAAATATATATACTTGCTGGCACTGTAGCCTCTGCTCTACATCGGAGCCATAGACACAACACAACTGCTCTCTAAGCGAGCTGAACCTCAATTTAGGTGGTGTGGTTGAGCTCGCTTAGAGAGCAGTTGTGTTGTGTATATGGCTCCGATGTAGACCAGAGGCTGCATTGCCAGCAAGTATATATATTTTGCAATACATATAATTGTGAAAAAGGTTGTACCACCCCTGGAATGAAGGTCTGTCACACTTGAAAATGGCCTAACATAGAGGCCGAAACAGGTAGTGTGGGCTTAAATAAAGCACCAATAAATGCAACTGGAGCTGGAGTTTCATTAAAAGTTGTCAGTACTGAGTTTGGGCTTTAGTTGTACACATCAGGTGTAAGCCCTTTCTTGTGCAATGGTTTAACGATAGCATATTTCAGACTATGTCTCCTTCTCCCCCGCTCTCACCTATTCTCTTCATTCCGCTCTCTTTGCGTCTCGTCTTGCCTGTCTCCGTTCAATTCCACCTCCTGCTCATTCTCTACTTTCCCTTTTCTTTCCTTTTTCCTTGTGCGCCTTTTCCCGCTTGGTTGACTATGGAATTGGCATGATTAATTTTAAGCGGTGGCTGAACGCTTCTCCAGTGACATCTCCTTCTTTCCCTGTGTATGAAAAATACACATCTCTCGCTTAGTGAAGAATGGAAAATGGTAAACTTTATAGCAAGGTACCTTACGCCAGGTATCATACGAAATTTTGTGTAAACAGTGACCCCCGTCTCAATTTGAAGGTCAGATGTGCAAAATTTCAGCAATATTGGAACATGCAATTACAGACACATCAACATTCAAAATGACAGCCTATATAGAATCTCCTAACATCCCTCTCTCCCTCTCTCTCTCTCTCTCTCTCTCTCTCTCTCTCTCTCTCTCTCTCTCTCTCTCTCTCTCCCGTCCTCCCGTCTCCTCTCATCCCCCCCCCCACACACACATTTTTATTCCCCTTCATTTGCTGTCTTATTAGCACGTCACGTCTCCTTCTATTCTACCCCCTCCCACCAGACCGTTATAATGTCAGTTCTGTTTTCATTTCGTTTATATTAAACATTGTTTTATTTTTCAATAATTAAACTCTTGCCGATATTTCATCACATACTTTTCGATTTTATATATTACATGATACATTTATTGCTTTTAATTTAAATTTTTGTGTGTTTTATCTAATGTAGTTCTTACTACCAGCGCAATCACTTACCCCATTTTGAAATTTTGCTCATCCATCAACCTGCCAGATGAACGTTTGTTTATGCAGTGGAGCATGCCTGTGATCTCCCACCCGTCTCGCACTATACGCGTACTTCATTAACTCGCGGAAAGTTAGTCTGACAGAACTTTACATTTTACATGGTTTAAACTCCCCAGCCCCTTTTGTAACCGTCAATCCCAGTTACGTTCCTGTTTCTTGGTCTCACTTGCCATTTCAGATCATTTTAATTCAACGAAGGACGCAGTCACTTGTCTAACCGCCATGATTTTAGAGGGTTTTACTCATGACTAATGCGGTTTCCGCAGTTTCAAGGCAAGTGACTCGTTTACTCTTTTAAATTATTTGTTAATAAATGGCGCTAGATAGGTACTCGATGTTATCGATATAGCTCTTTGTAGACTAAAAATGTATCTTTAAAGAAACCTGATGCTGCGCCAAAACCACGAAAAGTGTAATTAAGTAATAAACAGTTCGGTACAGAGACGTATTCTACTTGGTACTACATCTACATAGATACTCTTCAAGTTATACTGCAGTGCATAGCGGAGGGTACATCATACCACTTTTATGATATTTCTCTGTAGTTCCATTCTCTAGTAACTCGCGGGGAAAAAGGAACACCTAAATCTTTCTTATTCTATCTGATTTCACTTATTTTATAATGATGATCATGTCTCCCTACGTAAGTGGGTCTAACAATATATGTGCGCATTCTGAAGAGAAAGTTGGTGAAATAAATTTCGCAAATAAATCTCGCCGCTAGAAATAAAGCCTTTCTTTTAATGATTTCCATCCCAACTCGTGCATCATTTCCATGACACTCTCCCCCCTATATCGCGATAATACAAAATGAGCTGCCCTTCTCTGAACTTTCGCTAAATCGTCAGTCAGTCCCACCTGGTGTGGATCCCACAATGGGCAGCAATACTCCAAAATAGGACGCACAAGTGTAGATAGTTTATTTAGTAAAACTGTTGCATCTTCTTAGTGTTCTGCCTTCCCTAGAATATATTCAGTGTGTTATTTCCATTTAAGTTTTTCGTAGTTGTTATTTCTATGTATTTAGTATTACAAAGAAGATGGTGAATACGCTGATCACTGATTCTGTAATTAAATAGTTGTTGCCACGCGACAGTTGTCGAGCGCTTCTAGGTGCCATGGCAGGGACTGCTTAGTTTAAGTAGTTTCTAAGCAAATCAAATGTTCAAATGTGGGTAAATCTATCGGACTCAACTGCATGGTTACCAGCCCTTAGCTTACAAACTGCTTAAACTAAGGTAAACTAAGCTAAGGACAACACAAATGCCCATGCCCGACGGGGGACTAGAATAAGGCGGTCAACTTTTTCGAATCCCAATGCGGGATGCTTCAAGGATGTATATGGGTATATGAACACGCGACTCATTGTCAGGACTCTCTCTAATGCAGGAAAAAGTGCAAACCATTGTGTTTTACTAAATCCCAGGATTCTATTGTATTGCATTTCTGTGTTCGTAAAAATTTTGAGACCTTCTACACGCACTTTGTAAAAGTACGAATAAATCTTCGTAAGAATATATTCCACGTACACTGATAACAAATCCGCTAATGTTTGTGTAGAACTGTGTGCAATATGCGCTGCCCACCCCACGCCAACTCTTTTTCTCCCTCATGAAGTTTGACGAAAGCTTTGCATTGTCATTCACGTTGAACTCCGCCAAAATTTCTATTGGCACTATGTGCACGAATTACCATAACTTTCTCTTCATTGATTTTCCAGTATGTCCGTTGAAGAATGATATACAATAACTGCAGTTTCACCAGGGAAATTCAGGATATCTAATATTTTTACATTAATTCCAGTTTTGGATGAAAGCACCGCACTAATATTGGATATATTTTGAGGTCTTTGTGATTTGAAATTTCTGTACAGATACTAATAAATGGGAAGTCTTTTGTTCTGAGTTTCTGAAGATTAGCTAAAGAAAAAGAAGCTTTCACAGTCTTTATTACTGCTTCGCACTTAGTTTTCCTGCAACGAAACTACTTTTGAAACATTTTTTTAATCAATTCCATCGATATAAAAGTCTGATAGTGACTTACATTGTGGAAAGCCCACAAACCTTCGGTTCTTACAAGTTCTTCTTAGTCAGAGAAGTTTTTCTGAGAGAAATAAATTGACAGTAATGATGTATCTGTGGCTGTCTGAGCGCTTTTATTTTTGCCAGATGTTAAATGACATCTTTACTGCCGTGAGCAACTGAGGACACCTCTTTACACGTTTTGCACCGCACTTCTGAAGGTGGTGTACACTTCTGTAAAAAAAGGTAACCCCTTTTGCGAGTCCTTTGTCAGTTGACAATTTTTTTTTTTTTTCATTTTTGTAATACTCGGCGGCATTATTAAGTAAAACAAACACATTTGTTCACGAAACCCGGCGAAACACGTAAACACAAATAACAATGTCGGGTCTCCCCGCGGACTAACTTGCAACCTAAAAAACCGTCCGTTGTACTTCGGCATCTCTCGGAACTTTTCGTTTGGACCCTATTGTTATTGATATCGTTATCAATCTCAGAGAATTAAGTGTGGTCACTCGGCGCTAACAGCTGTAGGTTTTCACCTATTCGTATTAAATATTTCTCTCTTTTCTAGACAACAACAATCAAAACATTCAAATGTCTGTAAATCTATCGGACCAAACTGCATGGTCATCAGTCCGTAGCTTGCAAACTACTTAAACCTAGGTAAACTAACCTAAGGACAAACACACACACCTCTGCCCCAGGGAAGACTCGAACCTCCACGGCGATTAACCGCGCGCTCCGCAACGACGCGCTTTAGACCGCTCGGCTACTCCACCGCTGCTAGACAACAACAATACTGCACATAATCACTGTCATAAACCTAATATGAAACATTACCGGAGTGCGAGACTTGTGGGACAAATTAGGCATTTTGCGGGACACTTTTATGAAGTTTTCAAATGCGGTAATGTATGTCAGAATCCGGGACGGTACCGCAGTATCCGGGACGGTTGGCCGCCTTTGACTAGAAACTCCGACGGCGAACGGCCGCGCGCACCGCTTCATGGCACCCCAGTGCACACGGCTAACCCGCCGCGGCTAGTTTGTGAACCTAGGGACTGGTGACCACAGTTGTTTTGTCCCATAGATTTACAAAAGTTTGCATTTTTGAGAGAGTTGTTGCAGCAGCTCAAGGGTATGGTATGGCATTTTTGAACCAGGAATTAATGAGACGTCGCAAGGTCCTCGAAAGTCAGCACCGTAGCCCGACAAGCAATTTTAATATGTGTAGGGTTTCGCAACAGCACACATTGTGCTGAGACAGTAACATTTATCGCGCCTGCATTCTCTCAACTGGGTGTGTTCGCCTCCCTCGACTGGTCCGCGGACGACATTTGACCCCGCGTCTAATAGCAGGCGGGACCGCTGGAGCTGATCATGCGGATGGCCGCCCAGAAACCAGATGTCCCCGTTGGTCGCAGTTCTTCCGGCAAGCCGAGCCGCGACACGAGCCATTTCACAACCCGCCCTGCAGACGCGACGCAGGCCGTTCAACCTCAGCGTGCCTCTGGGAACGGCTGCGGGTCAACCACGGGTCTCGGGCCACCAACGTCGTGCGCGCACAACGCGTATACTGTGTGACAGGCTGACACTTACGGGAAACAGTCTGCAGGTAAACACTAGCGTGACAGGTCCTTAAAACCCGTTTCGCATGAGAGACGCACTTGCAACTCCGTGTCTTCCTGTTACAGTCACCGTGTGGTATATACAGGGTGTCTCACTAACTGTGTTTGCCTCTGTAACTTATAAAATAATAGGTGACAGGAAATTTTAATGCGGTAGGTCAACACAAGAAATGTTACACTTTCTGCGGAGCTATGAACATGGTTTATTGTATCATTTTCCAAAGAGTTACAGCACAAAGATATAATTTTTTAAATGGAGCAAAAGATTTTTCTATCGTGCATTGGATTCGTTGAAACCAGCTGCGTCCAAATCAATTTAAACTACATTCCTATCACCGTTAGTTTGGGAGCTACAGCCCTTCAAAGTTCCGGGGGCGGAGGCTACGACAGCGTAGCTGACTGGCTGGTGGTCCTGAGACAGTGGGCCGTGCCCCAGGGGCTAGCCACTCGGCCAGTCAGCTACGCTGTCGTAGCTTCCGGCCCCTAAACTTTGAAGGGCTGTAGCTCCCAAACTAACAGTGATAGGAATGTAGTTTAAATTGATTTGGATGCAGCTGGTTTCAACGAATCCAATGCACGGTAGAAAAAACTATTGTTCCATTTAAAAAAATTATATCTTTATGTTGTAACTCTTTGGAAAATGATACAATAAAGTATGTCCATAGCTCCGCAGAAAGTGTAACATTTCTTGTGTTGACCTACCGCATTAAAATTTCCCATCACCTATTATTTTATAAGTTACAGAGGCAAACACACTTAGTGAAACACCCTGTACATACAGGATGTCCAGAAAAGGGCTTCTCGATTTCAAAATTAAATATCTCGAAAACAGAGATCGATAGAACTGTATGTTTATTGTGAAAGCTGTAAGAAGTTGCTACGTGAAGTGTTGTGTGCTGTGCTCCAGTGAAGTGTATGTTTTTTAACTGCGTCCACCGCAATCAGACATGTGTCGCACCGTGTACTCGCCGTCCTGAGTTGTTGTCGTCCTACACGTTTTTTTGTTTTTTTTTTTGTTTTTTTGTTTTTTTTTTTTTTTTTTAGGTCACCGTGGCTCATCATTTTTAACTAACTAAATGTGGTTTTAATCGTCTGTCTATTGTAATGTACTCCATACTGTCGCCTTATGTACGTCACTGTATCTCCGTTGTTTTATCTCCTATTACGTATTTTAATTCTCAACTCATATATGTCTTTTATTACTCTCGGCTGAAGAGCGGCCTGTAGTGCTGCTGCCAGCCTGTCAGTGTACTGGCATAAAAAACAATAAAGAAAAAAAAAGGTAAGAAGTTTATACAGCAGTTTGAAATAATAGTTAAAAGGCTGCTAACAGATGGCGCTGTACGCTGTACAGCTCATATCAGCATACATAAGTGAAATAATCGTATGAAAACACTCTTTGCAAACAATCACATCACAATGTTTTCAAAATGTTCACCGTTGGCATTACAGAGGTGGCGCAAACGAAGATTGAAATTCGCCATCACATTTCGTAGTGTCTCAACCGAAATGGATTCACATGTCACAGAGATCGCCGATTCAAGCTCGTCCAGCGTGGCGAGATGATTCGGGTAGACCATATCTTTCACTGTGCCCCACAAAAAAAAAAAGTCACAGGGAGTTAAATCCGGCGAATGTGGAGGCCATTCCATGCCTGCACCAGTAAATTTGGGATATTCCAAAGCAATGGCTCTATTACCGAAATATTCCTCTAAAAAGCGAAACACTTGTTCGGTCCGATGTGGTCGGGCTCCATCTTGCATAAACCATTCTGTACCTGGTCGATCCTCTGACGGTTGCTGTGTGGCGACAAATTGTTCCAAAATTGCAATGTAACGTGCACCAGTGACCGTTTTTCGAATGGAAAAAAGAACCAATAATGCCTGTGCTGCATACTGCAGCCCACACAGTAACTTCAGGAGAATACAGGGGTTTCGCTTCACACCAATATAGCATTTCGGAACCCCAAAATCGCCAGTTCTGCTTATTCACGTATCCATTCAGGTGGCAGTGTGCTTCATCTGTAAACCAGATCCAGCCAACATCATAACCTCCACTATCAATCATTGTGAGCATCTGATTAGCAAAGGCAACCCTTTGTTGCACAGCTCGTACGAGTATGGCCTGGTGCGTTTGAATTTTGAATGGAAACATGTGTAGGCTCTTTCTCAGTATTTTCTGCGTGCTGAAACGCTTCAAACCAGTCTCAGATGCAATTCTATGGACGGATGACATTGGATTTCGCTGAATAATTCCAGAAACTGTGGCGATATTTTCAGGCGTAACTGCGGTTTGCTTGCGGCCAACAAGCCCCACTAGATCATCAGTTACGCTGCCTGTTCGTTGAAATTTTGCGAAGAGCGTACGAATGGTTTTCACATCGGGTCCTTTTGAAACATTAAATCGTGCTTGAAAACTTCGGCTTGTTGCCGTAGGACTCTCTTCTAACCTGTGGCACTCTAGCACCAGAAAAACGCGTTGTTCAATGGAGTACATGGTTTTAATCTCTTCCTTCGGTACGCTAACCTCCTTTCACGTTTCAATATTGGAACTGATCGCTCTGGGTTTCGGATCACTATGTATACTAGGCGTTACGTATGGCGATTACAGCGCCATCTGTTAGCAGCATTTCTAACTATTGTTTCAAACTGCTGTATAAACTTCTTACAGCTTTCACAATAAACATACCGTTTTCTGCATTCGTCTATCGATCTTTGGTTTCGAGATATTTAATTTTGAAATCAGGCAGTCCTTTTCTGGATACACTGTATTTCACCAACAACACCTATAGAGAAGCCAGCGCCGCTCCCGTTTCACGTCACGCAGAGTAGGCGACGATCGCGTAGCTGATTGGCTGGATGCTAGGGTCCAACCCACTATAGTCGATTAAAATTGTTACTTCACACTTCACGCGTTGGAACAGATTTCCATCAGAGCGCTCTACGTCACATGCGACGCTTTCACCGTTGCGGAACCACCACAACTGGTTAATTCACAATTCCTTGTCCGGCTTTCATTCTTGATGTGTTTTGATCCATATTCTAAAGTTGTCCCTTTTATTGCGTATTCCATCACACGTGATAATCACATGAACTATAAACGCTGTAGCGTCCCCTGGTGAAACGATATTAATAGTAAATATTGAATTCTAATCAAAAACGAAAGTGCAGTGATGTCAAAGATAAAGTGTTACAAAGGACGTCAATCAGTGATCTCTATAGAAACTGGATGTGTAACTCTGGTGTCTGAGCATAGAACCACAGTCTAACATATGTTAGACTGTGATAGAACTGCAGCGTGCCTGCACACTAATATGTTTTGCACACGATTTCGCATTGTCTTCCATGTTTAAATTTGGCAAACGAGTGTCCACCACTTATTATGTGACAAAGAATTGCTTGCTTACCACTTGATTTAGAATTTAATTAAACATTCGATGTTGTAGGCTGATATGGGAGCGGAATCGAAACATATTTTCTTCTTTTTTACTTGAAATACTTCTTAGCAGACATGTTTGAATTTGGCAACAAACTAAATATGTATATCTCTGGCTGGCACGCTAAGACAGCTAAAGTTCAACATCCAGGTATATAGAGTTCAATGACGTCAATGAACTGGTTTTTTTTTTACAACAAAGAAATTTTAATATCGTCGTGAATGTTATCTCAGCTCTGTTCGAGTAGTGTTGAAACAATTATACAATGTGTAATCCGTCTTGTCTTGTTACTGTACGTGTCAGGTCGTGATTTGAAAGTAAAATATTATTATAATTTTGCAAGAGTCACTGTTAGATTGTTTTTTTCTCAACAATAGTGATCAAGGTCTATTAATTGATTGTAAACTGTCAGATTGACCTTCAATACAAATGTTAAACAGTATATCGTGTTCTTCATAGTAACAGCACCCATTTAAATATTTTTAACATTTTCAGGATTTTAGCTCCAGTTGCAGCATTTTCAACATCGGTCGCTGAACTGTGTCACCGACTGCCATTTTGTAGTTAATTCTAGTAAATAGTTATTAAATGATTCAGAGACGGGTGTTGAAATAAAATAGGACTTTTAAGAATTATTTTTCAGCCAGGATGACACTCCTGGACGGTGGTGGAATAAATTGCAATTATTCCGATGTTAATGAAAGTTACATAAGTATGACTACCGACCAAACTGAAGGAATTCATAGATGTGTTTTTCCGTATTGTGCAGTGGACAGGTCTTGAGTTAACAACAATTATATTACTGATAGGCAATTCTCACTGTTAAAATGATTACAGACTGAATCTAGCCAGTGAAACTTTTCATTTCATTATTTTTAAGTATACTGTTTCATCAACTTTTTACGTAATACTTGCGTAAACATAAAGCCTTAAATATTTTATTAAAATCATATATTTGTCTAATGAACTCTGTTATCAATAAAAAGGATATCACCATCAGTAGCCGATCGGTCTGGAGCGCCACGTTGCGGATCGCGAGGCCTCCCGCGGAGGAGGTTCAAATCCTCCCTCGGGCATGGCTGTTTGTGTTGTCTTTAGTATAAGTTAGTTCATAAGTATTTTGTAAGTTTTGGGACTGATGACCTCGCAGTTAAGTTCCATAAGCTTTACAAACATTTCACAATCAGTATTTAATAGTTCAGCAAATTTCAGTTCAAGTAACAGTACAGCACAGTTGGTATTTTTAGCCGGCCGTGGTGGCCTGTCTGCGGCGCGCCAGTCACAGACTGCACGGCCGCTACAGTCGGGGGTTCGAAACCCCTCTCGGGCATGGATGTTTGTGTCGTCTTTAGTATAACGTAGTTCATAAGTAGTTTGTAAGTTTAGTGACTGATGACCGCGCAGTTTAGTCCCTTAAGCTTAAAAATCATTTGAACATTTAGTATATTTATTTAAGTTTAGTTACTAGGACGCCACAATGCGCAACAATGATAACGAAATATATATGTTTCAGATACAGGTCTTAGCAAACACTACCGTATCTGGGTTTTATCACACAACGTGTTCTATAGTGACATGTATACGGTTACTATAATCAAAAAGGCAGGCCTACCTTACATAAGCTTCGTACGATTTACATGCGGCTGAAATTCTCGAAAGCTGCAGGTCCTTGAGAGTAGGTACTCACAAGCCTGAAAAGGGTGCAGCACACTGTTACGGTGTAGCACAAGGGTTAAGAGAGAAGACTCTTGTGCTGGAGGTCTTGGGTACGAATCTCATCGACTGGGTGCACTCGTTCTGCTGAATCTGCATATTCCACTGATATCATTCTGCAGCAAACCACTTGTCTTTTTTTTCCGAAGACAAAAACTAATACCGTCATGTATTTGATAGGTCATTTTGTGCACTACAATGTTTCTATGTTGGATGGCGATGAAATGTTTTTATTTATTTATTTATTTATTGCAGCTTACTGGCCTGCTCACAACTGCCACACTTTTGAGAACAGATGGGTAACATGCTGAATCTCATATTTAACAGCGAAGATATTACACCGGCAGTAGTTGCTGCCACTTGGTATCATTTGCGGAAGCATCTCACAAGGAAAGTACTTAGGCTCGAACAAACAGAAATACACCAAAATCGTATGATAGATGATGTAAAGGTCGCTTATTGCACTAGTGATACTCCCGCATCTGCAAAACTTTGCAGTCGCCCATTAGAGGGCCTCTGCATGTGTCACGCCGCATTGCACTTTGACCTGCCGGTACGCCAGTAGTGACGGTGCAGTGTGGCTCTGAAGTTGTGTTTTGTGACTTTATTTGTGTAGTGAAGCGTCGGATGGGTTGGAATCGGTAATCAATCTTGCTAATATAGTGTGACTGGTTGAGACGAAGTTACGAAGAAACCTTCTTCGTGATGATGGTGTAGAATATGAATCATTCGCATGTTACCTGTTATCTATTATAGTGTTTCTAATCTATGCTCATATTTCTGCACTATAATATATACTTTATCTCTCTCACGATTTTGATATATTTGTGTTTGTTCGAGCCCGAGTACTTTCCTTGTCAGTGATAAGTGAGAGGGTAGGTATCGTGGCAAGGCCTCCGGTTCCGTTGACTTGCCCTCCTTGTCTTCACCAGCCTACAAGTGATTGTGACCAATGTATCCAGATAATTCCGGTGTCAGCAATATAATGATGATTTGCCTTAACTGTGTAAGAAGTATGTCGTTAATTTATTATGACAGCCGCGGTTAGTGGCCGAGCGTTCTGCAGCGCCTTCCTGCGGAGCGCGCGGTTGCTAGCCGTCGGAAGTTCGAGTCCTCCCTCGGGCATGTGTGTGTGTGTGTGTGTGTGTGTGTGTGTGTGTGTGTTGTCCTTAGTGTAAGTTAGTTTAAACGGAGCACCTCCAGCAGCATAGACCAATAAGAGAACGCCTAGCCGTCACACATAGGCATAAATACTGGACACGTTTCACCTGGAATCAACCTCAGGAAGCACCTGATGAAAAACGCAAGTAACGTGGCGGATTACTGCCAGGAAACCCGATTCTCCAAGATGACAACACTCTGCCGGGAAAGCCTTAACATCTACATTAGTTTAAGTAGTTTGTATGTCTGTGGACTGATAGCCATAGCAGTTTGGTCCAATAGATTTACAAACATTTGAACATTTTTATTATGACAGAAGTGAAAGTTGTTTTAGAGTATCACATTTTCTTAACTTCCCAAATTTTGATTTCACTTCAATTCTGATAGATTTAGTTTTCTTTTTAAACAAATACTTTCTTTCAGCACAATTTTCGTTAATTATTCTGTTCGTTCAAATGATTCTTGAGTTTATATAGTTACATGTTTTACTACTATAAATCAGAGCACAACATTCTGTAATCATCATAAATTATCCTACTATGTTTATTTGTGTTGACGAACGTGCTATCTTGACACAATTCTTTCTTTGTACTTTGTTATGTAATCAGCACAGTTCTAATTTTGTAATATAGTTTTAATACATACAATAGATACAACAAAAATGGTTAAAAAAGTTGTATAATTTTTTTATTTCTAAAACTAATTAAAATTATTTACGTTATTTTTCGCAATTAATTGGTTTAACTGAATTGAATCATTTGTAATACTTAAACTTTGTCACGTCATTTTGATAATGGCATTATCAGTTTCATTTGCTCGAACGTTTCATCTCAACAGTCTTTTTAATCGATTGGAATTTGCCTGTGTCGTTTGTAACCTGTAACTGAGTGGCACGCATCACTGCATACCTGTCCGTGACGCTGCAATATTTTGTAGCACCAGCCATTACCGGAATACTTTCAGGTAACCAATGGCGACGAAAAATTCTAATTTAATTTTAGCGCTGTAACTGAATGGTATCTGCCTTTTTTAGTTTTCTCACAGAAGTTAGATTTAATCGCCGCATATTATTGATGACCATTTCCTCGTATTCATTGCACATCGCGAGGTTGTAACTGAGGTGAGTTAAATTCAGCGCTACGAAATGCTTCCTCTGCTACATTAAATCAGGTGTCGCATACACAATATAACGCGTAGCGGTCGCTACTAACATTGCTACGCTTTACACATTAACAGCAGTTTTGAAGTGACCCTCCTTGTTTGAATAGCCTGTAACCGAGCAGCAGCCTACAGCCAAAGTGGCAACACTATAACGCAACGAGATAAACTTCAACAAGCAAGTAATATCAATCGCAGTAGAAGCCCTTCCGGCTAGTCATTTAGCTACCCGATTGTGGCCTACTCCGCGTGACGTTAAAAAAGAGCGCCACAGCCTTTTCTTTCAGTGATGTTGATTGAACTCTAACGTCGCGAATGTACTGGATTTCACAAGCAAACACACAAAAAACAAAGAGAAATTGCAAGGAAAAGGTTAGTAGTAACAGAAAATGAAAACATGATTTCTCAACAAACTGGTACTGTACTTCCAGAAAAAATTTTCACTCTGCAGCGGAGTGTGTGTTGTCCTGAAATCTTAGGGTGGTTAAAAATTGTGTGCCGGATCGAATATCATACCTGTGACCATTGCTATTGAGGACAAGAGAGCTGCAGATTGACCTTTGCAAGTATAACCACTACTTCCTCCTCAGAGCTTTTCATCAGTCCGTTCAAATCAAGTCTTTGTAAATCTATGGGACCAAGTTACTGTGGTCGTCACTTCCTTATAAAATGTTCAAGTCACCTTGAAGTGCGTGGCAGAGGGTTAATCTAACCGCTTTTATGACATTTCTCTACAGTTCAATTCTCTGATAGATCGTAGGAGAAAGGAACACCGAAATCTTACCGTTTTGTATCTGATTTCTCTTATTTTATTTTGATAATCATGTCTTTCTATGTAGGTGTGTACTTGAAACTTTGTACATGGTAAATTAATAATGAAAAGCCATATCTTCACCAACAATATAACAGAATGTTTAGTAATTTGTTTCATATTTCAGATTTTATGATTATTTTATTCTGTGATGGTAATTTGTGGAATTTTTAAATTATTTATGTGGTGAAAAACCTAAGAAATTTTAAATGATTAGGGTTATATATAACAAAAATTTAAACCGAGTTTCATGCCATGGGCAAAAACACCAGTACTAATATTTTTACCGTGGCACCGATGAAATAAGTTTGTAAGGTGGTACAAGAAATATTGATGCCCTAGACGGTGGCGATAGATCCAGTAGTGCATCGTGTTCTACAAAAAGGTAGCACTAGACAGTGGTCCTAGATGCCACAAACTGAATGTTATCTTGGTACGCCACTTTAGGTTGGCAGTAAACACCAAAGATATACACGTACCTTGTTATATTATCTTTTGTTCCCGCACTCGGCTGTAGATACGAAGTGGGACAGAAATTTTGTCATACAGGATGTATGCTATTACAAAGACGACACCTTCCTATACACCACAGCATAATTAGCAAACAGCCGCAAATTACAACTTACTCTGTCCATCAGATCATTTATATAGATAGAAAATAATAGCGGTCCTATCACACTCCCCTGGGGCACGCCTAACGATACACTCGTCTCTGAAGAACAATCGCCGCCGAGAACAACGTACTGCGATCTATTACTTAGGAAGTCTTCCAGCCAGTCACAAATCTGTGAACCTATTCCATAAGCTCGTACCTTCGTTAGCAGTCTGCAGTGTGGCCTTTTGGAAGTCGAGAAAAACACAATCTGCCTGTTGCCCTTCATCCATGGCTCGCAAGGCTCGCAAGATGTCATGTGAGAAAAGGACACACCTACCGTCCGTTGAGTGAGGCACTGAGGTGTCGACGACTCCAGTGAGACACTTTCAACATACAGTTACGGACCTCATTACGTACCAGGACCATACAGATCTCTTAACCTGGTATACCGTTAGGATGAATTCCTCAATGCGCACTTTTAATTGATTCGAATACCGATTCGGGTCTACATAGTCTTTGAACGGAATATCTTTGATGGTCCCTTACACAGAACGTTTGTGTTCGTGCGCGCTGTTTAGCCTTGCATCTGCCTTTGTCACTGGTGGCGGCCGCTCCCTCGCGATTTGCTTCTTCTTTCTGGGATTTATTTGTAAAGGAAGCTGTAGAAACACAACTGGCGGCCAACCTGCTAAGCCGAGACGAATGATTTCATCTTGACAATGCTTGGAAACCGCTTATTTATCGCCTTCGTTCGGCGTCACTCCGACAGATGTTCCCACTTTTGATGATTAATTATTCATTTATAAGCACTGTGGATTCCTAGCAACTCCGTTGCGTTTACACTCTGTGCTTATATCTTTATCTTTGCCGTATGTTTCATCTATGACTACCACAGCAGTTACGACTGTCATGCATGAGAATTCTAATTGAAAAAAAATGTGTTCCAAAGTTTGTATGGGACTTAACTATTCTGGTCATTACTCCCTAGGCTACAAACTACTTAAACTAACTTATGCTAAGACAACAAGTGTTCAAGTGTTTGGTAAGCTTATGGGACTTAACTACGGGGTTATCAGTCCCTAAACTTACATACTACTTATCAACTAGCTTATCCTAAGGACGGCACAAATATCCATGCCCAGGGGGGATTCGAACCCCCGACCGTAGTGCCCGTGCAGACCGTGACTGAAGCGCCTCAGTCCCCTCGGCCACCGCGGCCGGCACTAAGACAACAAATACGCCCATGCCCGAGGGAGGACTCGAACCTCCGACGGCGAAGAGCAGCGCTCATACTTAATGAAAACGTACCTATCCCCTCCCCCCCCCCCCTCCAATGTCGCAGTTCAAAGTGGGAACACCCGCCCTGATCTCTTCTCATGCGATTACACACCTACCGTCCGTTAAAAGAGGCACTGAGGTGTCGACGACTCCCGTGAGACACTTTAAAGATGCAGTTACGGTCCTCATCACGTGCCAGGACCATACAGATGTCTTCAACCTGGTATACCGTCAGGATGATTTCCTCAATGCCCATTTTTAACTGATTCGCATACAGATTCTGATCTACATAGTCTTTGAACGGAATCTCTTTGATATTCCCTTGAGCCCGTTTTAAACGATCAACGAACTTGTAATAGATTGCTAACAAGTTGCGTTAATGGCGGCCGTCAGTCGTTTGAACGGCTGCACTAGTATGATCGCGCTAGTATCGAAGCGCAATAATTATAGCGATAAGGAAATAGGACGAGTTCTAAATTCGGTACTAGTGGGTTCACTTCGCATGCGCGAGCTAGCAGCTGTCTGCTGCAGTCGCCGCTCCAATTATTCTGTCATTTTCCTTCGTATTTATGTATATTTTGCGTTATGTCGAAGTTTATGATCAGAATGTATTACAAAATGTATTTCTAATGACGGCATTCACACTGTCCGTCACCAGACCGTCACCTAACGTCAACGTCACGTTAAACTTCCTCAAGAAGATTGTTTTGATTGAACGGTCGTATGCTGACATCGGAAGTTAACCTACTTTCTTCACGCGATTTTCATACTGTAGTCGACAATTACACGGTTTGCATGCAAACTTGTCTTATTAATCTTTAGTTTATTATTATATTTTGGTTTAGCGGTAAATTGCAAATGTTTCATGACGACTTAAATATTTATCTCAATTATTGTCCACCGAAAAGCGAGGTCGTACATCTGAAACCGAAAAATGGTTTATGATTTGCAATATCGTAACAGAAAAGACTGAAATCAATTGTTTATTTGAATAAGATTGTAATTTGATGATGCAATTATCATTAAATAGCATTTTAAATGAAAAAGTCAGTCCTAATGAAAGACAAAAATTCAGTTGTGCATGACGTTATTAACAATGTCATTGGGCAAATCGTAGTAGATAAAGTAAAGAAGGTCTATTTACGCTCTTATAAATATTGCTTGATGTGTTCATAAGTTTATTTTTTTCGCTTGAAAATAGATGTGAATGTTTTGAAATGTTTCACTTCCCAGAACTTCACCACACTAAGTTGACCAAAAACATCGATTGCAAGGTTTTCTTTGGCCGTCAATAACATTTAGCATTGTTTCCTCAATCCCAGTATTAAACTATGACTTCCTACATAACAAATCGGCTTTTATAACCTCACTTTCAACATCGGGTATTACTGTTCGATTACGTTTATTGTCTAAACACGCTGCCACAAGATCTTGCTTGAGTTTGTAGTTCAGGGCTAGTACGCTAGGAGCGTTTCAGTAGACTATTATCTATCTTGTTCACCTTCGTTCATCGTTTAAAAAGGGCTTTACACAGAACGTTTGTGTGTGTGCCTGCGCTGTTTAGCCCTGCATCTGCCTTTGTCACTGGTGGTGGCAGCTCCCTCGCGATCCCCGCCTCCACACCTGAGCTCACCTGAATCGCCCCCGCGCCTTCAGAGGATTACGCCACCACGCCTTGGCACCCTTCTTTGTCAGAGGGCGCCATTGTGCCCGCGCTATTCACACCCAGGACAGAACCCCCGAATCCCTGCACGTGGCTCTCCAGTTGGCTGTCAACACCGGTCGCACCGACTGGAGTGACTCGTTTCTCCTGCCATCTCACTTTATTCAGCTCCAAGCTGGACGCACTTGGAGATTTCCTGCAGATAGGCGAAGCCTGTTTGTCTTCCTCCGTCCGCAGCAGATTGCAGGTGGAGAATACGAGTAGCTAGCTCGCGAAAATGACAGGCATATGCAGTGGAGGACTAAGGCTGTCGGAGGCCCGGTGCGGCGGCAAAACAAAATCAGCCCCCCCCCCCCAATCCACTTGGAAATACATGCATTACTATAAGAAAAAAGTAACTTTTGATATTTGGAGGCCCCTCCCAGGACGAAGGAGGCTAAGAAAATAGCTTCCGAGATTTGGAGGCCCCAGAACATAACCAGAGGCCAAAGGCCGCTCATATATAAAATAAATACAACGTGATTTCCAGCTATTTGGAGGCTACCTAAGACGAGAGGCCCGGGGCGGTCCTCCCCTTAAAGCCTCCCCCCCCCTTCCACCGTTAGTCCGCTACTGGGCATATGGGATTTTGGGTCTGCCTTCAAGGGTTAACACTGTATGTGTTTCTGGCCTACGTGTCCGCAAGGAAACAGCTTGTGTTACTGCTCTCAACTCTACTGCTATAAGCATGCTGCTGCTACCTAAGAGACAAAAAACTAACTACTGAATTCGTGAAGGTGCTATGCGAATTCACTTACTACAATATAAACAATTTTTATGGGTATATGGATAACTTGAAGTAGATATGAAATGCATTTAAGTTGAAATCCTCTATATTGAACAAGACTCTAAACAATGTCGTACAAAAACTGTTAAGATAGTTACAAGGGAATGCTTTACACCAAACTTCAAGACTCTAAACAATGTTGTACAAAAACTGTAAGGTAGTTACAAGGGAATGATTTACACCAAACTTTAGTTCCTTCACTTTCTGCACTCTCAAAAAGAGCATACAGAATTCCTGTAGTACAAACATGGATCATATCTACGCAATGCGGACAATAATAGCAGCATAATGCTTCTTACCTCTAATCTTCATACTGTCAAGGTACATATCAGATTAAATTATTTTCTTAACATCTTTATACACAAAAAATTCATTAAGAAATGTGCCAAGCTCATGCTGCGATATACAACTTTATTCTTAGACTGCCTGCAACAACCACCACTGCACTGCTACTGCTCAAACGCGGGAACGCTCACCGACCGAAGATGCTCCCCGCGGAGCAAAGATATGAATCGCAGACTTCGACCTTACATAGCTACCTTTCAACCTTGATGTAAACAGTCACAATCTAAATTCGCTAGAATCATGAAGAAACATAAAGTGGATGTGATCTTCCGTCCACCGCTAAGACTTCAGCTCTGTTGTAATCCGTCAAGGATGACCTGTTGTTGCGTAAGGCGGGGGTATATGAAATCCCTTGTGAGTGTGGCAAACATTACATAGGTCAAACTACGCGCACTATATAGGAACGTAATGTCGAACAAGACTTCTTCAGTACAACAAGTCTGCAGGAGCCGAACATTGCATTTATACTGGCCATGCCATAGATTACAACAACCTAACGATTTTTAACCACAGATTCTACTTTCTGTGATTCATTTGTAAAGGAAGTTGTACAAATACAACTGGCGGACAACCTTTTAAGCCCTGACGAAGGATTTCATCTTGACAATGCTTCGATGCCGCTTATTTCACGCCTTCGTTCGGCGTCACTCCGACAGATGTTATCACTTTTAATGATTAATTATTCATTTATAAGCACTGTAGATTCCTAGAAGCTCCGTAGTGTTTGCACTCTGCGCTTATATCTTTAACTTTGCCGTATGTTTCCTCTATGACTACCACAGCAGTTACGACTGTGATGCATGAGAATTCTAATTTTTTAAAAAAGTTCAAAAGTTAGTAAATCTATGGGACTTAACTGCTCTGGTCTTTAGTCCCTAGGCTACAAACTACTTAAACTTACGTTAAGGACAACAAATACGCCAATGTCCGAGGAGGACTCGAACCTCCCACGGCGAGGAGCAGCGCTAGTCGCCTTGGATAGGTCGGCCAGCATACTAATTCTCATTAGCTTTGTATCACATGATTTGCCACATAAATAGGCACGCGCAACCGCTGAGAACTCAGTCATCGACTCGCCTTGAAGATGGCTGTGAGGTTTGTAGCCGAAATATCGGATGAAGAATTGTAGTTGTCCCGGGTGGTCTCCCGAAAGATGATGGAATAAAGTCATGCCGCGGTGGAGTAGCCAAGCGGTCTAAGGCGCCTCACTGCGGAGCGCGCGGTTGCTCGCCGTCGGAGGTTCGAGTCCTCCGTGGGGAAAGGGTGTGCGTGTGTGTGTGTGTTTGTCCTTAGGTTAGTTTACCTTAGATTAAGTAGTTTTTAAGCTACGGCCTAATGAACACGCAATTTGGTCCGATAGAGTTACAAACATGTGAACATTTTTTGGATAAAGTCTTAATTTAATCACACGAATGAGCCAAAATATTCCTTCTTTGTAGCGTGCTGGACCGCGTTTACAAATGCATACAACAAGTATTCTGCCTGTTATTGAGTTGATAAGTACGGAGGTACAGAGGGTGGAAAAAATAATATGAACAACAAGCAATATCTACTATCTAGCAAGTTGGCATTACTGCGTATGTGCAATCTCTGAAATTGGGCTGCGCTGCTAAATCAGCGTATGAAGTCTTGAACGTTACCTTCCAGTATATTATAGTTTACGTTCTCCGACGTTCAACAAAACTGAATGGTGAAAAGCGTGACCTCTCAGACTTCAAAAGAAGTCAAGTCGATGCGATGGTGCGTAGTGATTGGGAGCATCTGTGACGAACACGGCTATTAACGTTCAACGATTCACTAGCTATGTCTTTTACGGTAATGACAGCTTGCACAAAACAAGGTAAAATATCCTTGGAAAAGAGGAATAGTGAGCGTAAAGCGACATTAAGTGATAACAGTAGACGACCATTAAGAACGGGTGTAGCCAGACGACATAAAACTACCACTTCAAAACTGAACACTCATTTGAGTAATACTCTTTCGTTAAAAACAGTGTAGCTGGAGCTTCACATTAATGGAACGGATGTACGTGCTTAACCCTTAATAATGGAAGCAAGCCAACGTAAAGCTTCCAAGGAAGTGGTGCCACGAGCATAAAACCTGCACTCTTGACGAGAATGTCGTATGGTCCGATGAATCATCGTTTATACAATCAACCGGGTTTATGTAACGGAAACCTTGAACCTTATGGTAAATAATGCCTCCTCACTATAGTCAAGCATGAGGGTCGAGTCCTCCCTCGCGTATGGGTGTATTTGTCGTCCTTAGTTTAAGTAGTTTGTAAGTCTAAAAGACTGATAAGTCGTTGAGGTCCATAGTATTAAAACATTAGATTTATTACTTTTATTTTTTTTTTGGGGGGGGGGGGGAGGATGTTCCGTCATTATTTAGGCATCTATATCACAGTATTCAAATGTTTATATTATTACCACCACTGGGTATACTATTCTCGACAGCAAATAAAGGGCTCATCACTGTTGCTAATGAAATCCTACAACCAACTATCAGATAAACTCAAAATTAAGCCTGGAGTTATGAAAACCAGTAATCGTTCCATTTCTCATTCTAGTATGCAACCTCTCACAATAAAGTTCGGTGAATAACATTATCGTAGACGAACTGTGCAGGTACCTTAGTGTGCTTAAAAATATACACCATTCATAACCAAGCACCGCTGAGCTCTGACATACATGTCCTGAAAACTTTGCACGAAGTCTTCTTCTTTTATGGTGTTCAAAATCCTCGTCACGTTTCGTTGGATGTCAGGAATACAGTCAAAACTCTTTCCTTTGAAAGTGATTTTGAGTCGAGGGAATAGGAAAACACATGGAGGATTGAGATCCGGCGGTGGATCAAGTTGCACCACCTTTTTTTTTTTTTTTTTTTTTTTTTTTTTTTTTTTTTTTTTTTCTGGAAATTTTTGACAATATTGGCTGTGTATGGGCGAGCGTTATCGTAAAACTTGAACAACCACCATTCTTAGCGGATTTCAATCCTCCAATAATAATGCGCCCACATGTAGAGTGCTAACGTTTTAGGCGTTGTTTGTAGAGAATAAAAATTTCATCAAAATTATACTCTGTACAGCAAAGGTGCCAAGGCGGAACATAATTAAACAGTCATGCCAGGTTCAAACGTGAGAGTGAGAAAGAAAGGTGTAAGTTCGTTGAAGAAACTGGCGAATGTCTTTATGCACCAATTGATAACATTCTGGTAGAAACTTCAAGCGATGCTGAAGGAATTAGATTACGTAATGAGACATTAAAATTAATAGATGAGTTTTGTTATTTGGATAGCAAGATAACTTCTGATGGCCGAATTAAAGAAGATATAAAATGCAGAATGGCTATGAGATGAAAAGCGTTTCTGAAGAAGCGAAATTTGTTGACATCGAATATTAGTTTAAATGCATTTGTCTGGAGTGTAGCGTTGTATGGGAGTGAAACGTTGACGATAAAAAGTTCAGACCAAAAGATGACAGAAGGTTTCGAAATATGGTGCGACAGACGAATGATGAAGGTTAGATTGATAGATCACATAAATAACGAGGTGCTGCTCAACAAAAATGGGAAGGAAAGGAGTTTCTAGCATATCCTGGCTAAGAGAAGGAGACATACTCAACTTAGCATTAGAAGGAAGTGTATGGGGTAAAAATTGGAGACCGAGGGATGTAGGTTGCCGAACGTATTCTCAGATGAAGAGACTTGCACAGGACAGGGTAGCGTGAAGAGCTGCATCAAACTAGTCTGCGGACTGAAGACCACAACAACCACAAGAGAAACTATAAAGTCACTTTACGAATCTGTTCCTTGGAGAATTGTAGTTGCCCAATTCGTAGCGGCCCAATTCGTTTCTAATAAATAAATATTGTTTCTATGTTAGTGTTGAGAATAATTTTCCCCTTTTTTATGTATCACCAGATTTGTACATAAGTGGCTGTTCAATACTGTTTTCCATCCACTGGTTTCATATTAGGTGATTTCGATGGGCGGGATGCGTTGCTCAAACCAATGGAGCAGGATTCTGCCCTTTTACATGTGCAATTACGCTGGTTGAAATTACAACTAAGAAGGAGTGCAGTGGACTGAAAATTAGTCCCATACACCGGGTAGGTCACACGTCCCATGAAACCCCATTGGCGTAAAAACGCCCATCACGCTTACGTTCGTGACAGGGCACCTACTACCAACTGCTATTCGCTTGGAGGACGAACTGACTATCCAGACGCGACGAAGTCCTGGTGTAAGAAGAAACGAGATTCCACAACCCAATGCAGTCGCAACTGACGTTGTCGTGTCGACATGTAAAGTATTTCTAGTCTGCTTGCGGAGCCCCATGTTAAAAAATATGCACTGGACGATGCACTTCGAAGCATGTCTTAAAGACCAAACACCACAAATACAATTGTAGTTATACCCCTAGGGACAGATGATGCAAAAAATAACGAGAATAAAAGTATAACGTCGAGCAAGAGGGACACTTGACGCGGCAAATAGAGAGTTTGGGCAGGAACAGAAGCGAGTCCAGACTGCCGAAGCAGCCGTTGGTGGTAAGCGGAGAATCCGTGTTCAAGGCTCAGTATGTCACAAATTTTCAGATGTTTATTCCAACACCCTGGAGCAGCCAAGGTAAGAAATTATACGGTTTTTAAGTCGATTTAAACTCTCCACTGTTTCGGACCTGTCGGAAATCAGACACCATACACATATAATCATGTAATACCTTCCACGGTACCAAAAGATCTATATCAAGCAAAAAGTGCAGACGATGAAATCATTACAGCGACGTGCGGGAATGTTCTAGGCACCATGTCATGGACCGATGACCAGAGCAGTCTGATCCTAAAGGTTTACAAACATTTGAACATTTAAATCATTACAGCGACGTAGTGCTGTTTTAAATGTGTTTGAAAAGGTGACAAGGCCGCGTGCAGAATCGTGACTTGGGTGTCTTGTTGCTCAGTTCCTGTTGGAGCTACGATCATAGAGTGAACGTGGTTTAGCTTGGACTAGCGCCCATTTGTTTCCCCATGGGAACATCTGTCTTGTTGCGGGTATGTTACAACATAGAAGCACTTCGAACGAAGAACTGGAGCTGGCTCCGAGGCCAGTTATGTGAATCCAACAATTCCTGTTGCAAAAGATGACAATTGGGCTGATATTAATACTCAGTCGCCGCGGTGCAGAAGCCGAGAGGACTCAAGCGCCTCGCTGCGGAGCGCGCGGTTGCTCGCCCTCGGAGGTTTGAGTCCTCCCTAGGGCGCGTGTGTTTGTGTGTGTGTGTGTGTGTGTGTGTGTGTGTGTGTGTGTGTGTGTGTGTGTGTGTTGTCCTTAGGTTAGTTTACCTTAGTTTAAGTAGTTTGTAAGCTACGGACTGATGACCAGGCAGTTTGGTTCGATAGATTTACAAACATTTGAACATTTGAATTTTCAGTCAATTGCAACAACTTTATGTACACATTTCGGATTTTATGTGAAAAAAACCTGTTTCTGTTGCAGGATTCTACACTTTAAACTTGTGCAGGTCGGTTCAAACTTAACACGAAGGTAGATAGACGCCTAAAGTCGTACGGAACGTCCCGTCGACAACGTGTACATTAGAGACGGAGCAAAAGCTAGGATGATTTTTCATCAACAATGAGGAAAGGAATTTGCCACGATCTTTGAAAGAAACTATCCGGTATTTATACAAAAATTAATTCGCAATTTGCGAGAATTTCCGACTTTAGCTGTTATTCTTTAGTTGGTCTATGCTTTTGCAACACATGAAAATTTGTGCAGGGTTCGAGTCCCGGTCCGGCACAAATTTTCATGTGTTGCAAAAGCATAGACCAACTAAAGAATAACAGCTAAAGTCGGAAATTCTCGCAAATTGCGAATTAATATTTGTATAATTAACATTTATAGTTGTGGACCATCGGCAATTCTGTTCCTTTAGAACAGAAGTATCATTGTATCCGGTATTTGCCTCGACGGGTTTAAGGAAAACATATAAGGAGTCCATATATTATTGTTTACAGTCAAGCTAAATTTGGTACATCGGTATAAAACGACGAACCGGAGAAGGCACCCAGACGAACTGTGCCAATCGGCTAATTCCTATCGTAGAAGTTTCCCATACTTGCACAACTTTTATCTGCACCACTCCGGTTATATTTTACGTGAATAAAACCTGTTTCGGTTGGGGATTTGCGAACAGTCTCATTTTTATAATCTATACATTAAACGGATACGAATCGCTCTAAACTTTGTGCCAAGCCAAGATGTATTATTTTATCGAATAATCACCATCCGTTGTCCGGATAACAAGGTCTACGAGTTTGGTTTGATAAGTCGGTTACATTTGTATGAAAGAAAGGGAAATTTTCGGAACCTGCACTGGTGTTGGTAAGCCTGATATTTCCACGGATATTACAGCAAGTTTCGAACGGTAGTTGTTATTGTTTGATTGTTGGCAGCCTGCAGAAGTAGTAACTGTGCAGTTAGTTCCTAAGGATGGAAAAAACGAATTCCTTGCAGTCATTTCACGTTTTCATTTAAAGGGTTGGACAGCTGAACAGATCGATTCAGAGTCTGAAAGACGGCTAAGTTCGCTAGACAGGATTTTTTTCTAAACGAGAACCCCTTTCGTTCGGAGGCATGAAGAATAGCATATCATTTCTTGTTTTTAAATGTTAGTATCCGTAATACTGTGTTAATTTTTCTGGGGTTTTATTATGCTAATACTTTATCATTCTGTCTATGAATGTGGCAATATGAACGGTTTCTCCGTGATGCCACTTTCCCTGTGAGAATGTGTACTTGCTTTATTCTGTATGTGCATTTATGAGAATCTTCTGGCATGGGAGTCTAAGTGTATGTATGAGAATTTTCGGCGTTGGCTGTTGGCTGCTTGCTACAAGTGTTTCTCTACCTTCATATCGATAGGTACTCGTTACCATCCTCTGCTTTTGATGCTACCAAAGTGGTTCCTCCACCCTTTGGTTACAAGTTGGGTTGGCAATGCCCAGTTAGCGAGTCTCGGTTGGACGCGTGAGTTTAAGCTCTACCCACCACCTCGTTTTTCCTGGGGTTTTACCGATTTCCAATGGATTTCCAGTGGTGGTTGGGACTGGCTAGCCGACTTGGACACTGTGGCTGCGCTTCGAGCTGATAAGACGTTCTGATTTTCTTTCCTCCCTTGAGATGGTAGAGATTCGTTGTCTGGTGCCCAAGTTAGCCTCAGAACTTAGGTTTATTTTTCGGAATACGTTTCTCCAATCATGTACGGAAGTAGATTGAATTTCATTTCGGTGATTTTGCATAGGTATCTGTGGTGAATATGTAACTGATTCGGTTTGATAAAGGCTGAGAATCGGTAACCTTTGTGAGACTAGCTGACGGTGTATGAACTCGGTTTAATTTCTTTCTAGCTTGGTGGGATGCAACTAACGTTCGGGAATATCTTTATTCTGTGTAGCGCATTTGAAATATTCTTTCCCATTTTCTCCTTCCGTGAGTGATATTTACTCCGTGTGGGGTGTTCTTAGAACAAAGCCTTCAGCTACCCCTGTGCCTGTTTCTATGCCCTTCAGGCAAGAAATTATGCATGTAACTTTCTGATTTCCATTAGTACCTCGCGCTTTCCTCTCCGCCTATTTCAAATTGTTGTTTTGTTTCCAAACTTGTACTTTGCATTCAGATTCCCCAAAAAATTCTCTTCTAGCCTTGTGCAACCCCCTTTATTAGCATGCTTATGAAATACTACGTATTTCTAGGGGCTGCATGCCGTATTTCTTAGTTGATTTACTCCGACTTTGAATTTATTCCATTTTTCTTATTTTTGGACTCCGTGTAAAACCTTCCCAATCGCCTCTAACTGTATTTCTTTACCTTCCTTATGATATCCTACTCATTTGCAAGGGTGCATGCCGTAGCTATTTTTCTTTATTTTTCACTTGTTTTCGGAACCGCGTGGCCCCGAACTCCGGCTTCAGGGGTTTATAGCTAGTCACTTTTGATCTCGCCACTGCTCACATACCAGTGCCTTACTACTGTGTATTCTTGCTTCGTAATCTATGATTCCGTTGATTTTTGTTGAAATGAACACGATCTTTAAGCACTTCGCCTTCAGTGCGGTGCAAATATGTAATGCAGCAGAACCGTGCCGTGTATCTCGGTAAGTTTGAATGTTCACGGTTTGATTTTAATGGAAATTAATCTCGCTAGAATCGCGTACCATCTCAAGTAACGGAAAACAGACCAGAGCCACCTATGAGGTTTATTTCCCTTGTGTTGAGTGGTACATCCTGGTTCGCTGAATTTCAGCTACGATAGCGGCGCCTGCTTCTGCTTCGTATCAGCACGCTAATTTGGGTGAGTTTCGCTTTGCTTGGCGTGTGTGAGTGGATGCATGCTTGTTGATTGTGTATCAGGCAAGTAACTACGCGGGTATCCTTCTGATTTCCACTAATATTTCGCGATATTCTCTCCCCGTCTATTTTAATGTTGCTGTTTCTTCTCCGACTTGTAGTACAAACTCTGTGTCAGTAATTCTCTGCCGGCCGCGGTGGCCGAGGGGACTGAGGCGCTCCAGTCACGGTCTGCACGGCCACTACGGTCGGGGGTTCGAATCCCCCCTTGGGCATGGATATTTGTGCCGTCCTTAGCATTAGCTAGTTCGTAAGTAGTTTGTAAGTTTAGGGACTGATGACCCCGTAGTTAAGTCCCATAAGCTATACAAACATTTTGAACATTTAGTAATTTTCTCTGAGCCTTGTATAACCGCCTTCAATAGCTTCCTTATGTAATTCTAAACATTTCTATGGGTTGCATGCTGTAATTCTTATTTTTTATTTTTCCGACCTTGTAATTATTTCGTTTTTGTGGTTTTTGTGAGACAGGTTCTCATCCGTCACTGTAATGGCCCCCTGTCGCGTGTAGCTATATTTCATTCGCTTCCTTACATAATTCTAAGCATTTCTGTGGGTTCCATGCTGTAGTTAATTTTCTTTATTTTCGGTAACTGAATTTATTCCATTTTATCGGTTTTCGGAACCATGTGGGTCCGAGTTCCGACTTCCGGGGTTTGCAGCTGGTCGCCTGAATTCACGCCACTTCTCATATAAAACAAGTACCTAGATCGATTTCTAACAGTTTGCAATTTAACAATCCACCGTGATTTTGTACAATGAATCCGATTTTCAACCACTTCACCTTCAGTGGAGTGCGCTCATGTAACGTAGCCATGTGTCGCCGTTAGCATGTTTGCTCGCGGTTCAATTCAGATGTAATTTAACTTGGATATACACACGCACCATCTCAAAACAGGGACGACAAACAAAAGCCACCTTCAAAATGTTTTTGTTTATTGTGTTTTGTGCTACCTCCGACTTGCTGAATTTTGTCTACGATAGCGGCGCCTGCTTTCGCCTCGTCTGAGCACGCTGATTTTGGTGAGTTTCGCTGTGGCATTGCGTGTGTGTGAGCGAATGAGTGTTGTTTGTGAATCCTTCCCCCCAGTAACGTTAATCATGTACAACTTATGCTGGGCACCGTCCGTATTAATCCATGTAAGAGATGCATTTTATTGTATTAACAATATTGGTTCCCCATTTCGCTTGTTTTCTATCTGAATAAACAAGTTTAAGTTGCCTATAAATTGTAGTTTTAGAGTACCTTCCCTCTTTTATTTAATATTGTTCTTCACAAGTACTGAGAACTAGCTCAGATACAATTTTTTTTGTCTAAATTGCGTTGTGCCATAAATGTTTTCTTAGTCACCCTACTAAGATAACTTTAATTGTGGTGGCTTGCTTATTCATATCTGTGTGTAATAACGTGTGAGCTGCTATGTATATTGACCACTGTAGTATTAACTTCCTGTTATTGAAGTAATTTGAAACGAGTCAGTTCTCATTTTGGGCCAGGGAACGAGGCTTTATAGCAGGGAGTAACAAGTAGTTCCCACGGACCTCATTTACTAATTTTAGTGATAAAACAAGGATCTTATTACGTACAGTGGTCGACTTTTAATTGTAAATCCTTTCCCCGACGATGTTCATTTCAGATTAATTTGACATTCAATGGAATGCATTTTTATTGTGTAACAAAATTGGTTCCACCATTTGCTCATGTTTGGACGGAATAAATAAGTTATTATCAGCGAAATTTTATCCTGTTTTTCAATATTTCTAAAAGAATACCGTCTCCTTTTATTTAATGTTGTTTTTCACCAGTGCTGAGAACAAATTCAGATGCGCATTATCATATTTTTAATTCCGTTGAGCCATAAATGTTCTCACAGCCATCTTCATGAAATTGTTTGATTCGGGGTGGCTTGTATTGATTGTGTGTAATTCTCGTGATCCACGATGTGTGTCGGGTGCAGTCTCATTGTCTTCCTTCTGCTAAAGTAAATTTTTGAATCAATTCTAAATTCTGGGCCAGGGAACAAGATTCTTTTGCAGGCAGTAGTTAGTAGTTCACGCGAATCCTTTAGCTGGTTTTTTACGGCCAGAATCACATGTTTAAAGTAAACTTTTTAACTGGCTAATTTCAGCTCGAATTAATTTTACAATTAACGGTGGTCTTACAAGTTTGATGAGGTCCATGTGGGTTCTGCACCAACATCGAAGACCATTTACTTTTGGATCAATTACTTCAAACTTGGTGGGAGAAGCACTGAAGATGGAGCACGCTCCCGTCTGTCCGTTGAAGCCACCACACAGGAAACCATCGATAAGGTGCATGATATGGTAATGGAAAATCCAAGATTAAAAGTTCGCGAGATAGCTGACATTGTAGGTACCTCAACTGTACGAGTGCATTACATTCGCCATCAAAAACTGGTCATGAAGAAGCTCCGTGTGCGATGATGGCCACGTCTGCTCACTTTGGAACAAAAACTGAATATTTGTGCTGAGTATCTCGAACTGTTCAGGCGCAATCCATTGGACTTTTTGCGCAGCTGTGGATGAAACTTGGATCCACCATTACACTCCAGTGACCAAAAGACAGTCGAAAACAATGGGCGAAGAGTGGGGAGAGTGCACCGGAGAATGTGAAAACAGTTTTGTCGGCTGGAAAGGCGGTGGCCACTGTCTTTTGGGATTCCCAGGATATAATCCTGATAGATTATTTCGATAAAGGCAGATCCATAACTGGGCCCTATTATGCTACTATACTGGATCATTTGAAACAGGAAATAATTGAGAAACGTCCAAGATTGGGATGGATGAAAGAGCTGTTTCATGAGGATAGTGCTCCAGCCCACACAGTAGCTATCGCAGTGGCAAATGTGCACGACTTGAGAATCGAATTGGTTCCTCACCCACGCTATTTACCAGACTTGGCTCCGAGTGTTCTTATTCCCAAACTTGAAAACTTGGCTTGATGGGAAGAATTTTCATCGAATGAGGAAGTGTCCGCCGCTGTGAAAGACTATGTTGCATATTTCGACAAAGCCTTCTTTGACGATGGGTTGAAAAAAATTAGAAACTCGTTGCATCAAGTGTATAGCCATGCAAGGAGACTTTGTCGAGAAATAAAGTGAGTTCTCTCCTTTAAAACGATTGTTATTCTATTTTTACCAGACTTATCAAACCGCCCTCGAAGTCAAGCAAAATTTATCATGAGCCAAGGCTCGTCGTACGTCCAGACAATGGCGGACTTACACTGAAGAGCCAAAGAAACTAGTATAGGCATGCTTATGTAATCACAGATACATGTAAACACACTGAGGATAGCTCTGCGGTCGGCATCGCCTTATATATGCAACAACAGGTGTCGGGGGCAGGCGTTAGATATCTTACTGCTGCTACAATGGCTGGTTCACACTAGTTAATTTGAACGTGGTGTTACAGTCGGAGCACTACAGATGGGATGCAGAATCTCCAAGGTATCGACGAGGTGGGGATTTTTTCCGTACGACCGTTTCAGGACTGCACCGTGAACATCGGGAATCCGGTAAAACATCAGTTCTCCGACATCGCTGCTGCCAGAAAAAGATCCTGCAAGAACCGGACCAACGAAGATTGAAAGGAATCGTTCAGTGTGACAGACGTGCAACGCTTCCACTGATTTCTGCGGATTTCAATAAGGTGTGTCAATAAGTGTCAGCATGCGAACCATTCAACGAAACATCGTCGATATGGACTTTCGGAGCAGAAGGCCACTCGTGTACCCTTCCTGACTGCATGACGAAAAGCTTTATATCTCGCCTGGGCTCGTCAACGTCGACATTGGACTGTTCATGACTGGAGACATGTTTCCTGGTCTGACGAGTCTCGATTCCAATTCTATCGAGCACATGGACGTGTAAGGATATCGTAGCCGCCTCATGAGTCCATGGAACCTGCATGTAAGCAAAGGACTGTTCAAGCTAGTGGAGGCTGTGTGCCATGTGCAGTTGGGGTGATATGGGACTTCTGATAAGTCTAAATACGACTCTGACAAGTTCTTCGTACGTACGCATCCTGGTTGAGCACTTGTATCCTTTCATGTCCACTGTGCATTCTGACGGACTTTGTCAATTCCAGCAAGACAATGCAACACACCACATGTACATAATTGCTGCAGAGTGGCTCCAGAACCACTATTGGCTCCATTAGCCACCAAACTCCCGGGACATGGACATCATTGACATATCTGGGATGCCTTGAAACGTGCTGTTGAGAAGAGATCAGTCTGCGTATTCTTCTTAATTAACACTCTCTCCCCTATTACACGATAGTACAAAACTACCCGCCCTTCTCTGTACTTTCTCTAAATCGTCTGTCAATCTCACTTGGTTGGGACCCCACAATGCACAACAGTACTCCATAATAGGACGCACAAGTGTGATGTAGGTAGTTTCTTTAATACAGCTGCTGCGTCTTCTAAATGTTCTGCCAACTGTGGCGTTATATGACGGTAGAAGATAGTCAAATCAGAAGCTGAGCGGAATGAATGAATTTAACAAAAAATTATTTAAAAGACATAAATGTATATAAATATTTTTATTTATGTAGAATCTACAAAACTGTTAATAATATCGATATGAGTCCACAGATGTAATTATAGCATAATGTAAGTAGGTAGAATACAAAATAGCTAACTGATTCTTCATATGTTTTTATTATTCTTTATATGTATATATATAACAAATTATACTTGATGTAGAGTCTCACATCTGATGTTATAAAGGACAGACGTAACAATTCATATATGTGCGAAATTTATACCACAAAATTTCAATAGAGAAGTGTTTATAAAATTTAGTGTATGAGTTTATTTAGTAGAGTAGTGGAACCAATGCACAGCCTTAAATCGGCCCTGAATCCCTGTGATCTCATCCATATACAATGTCAAAATGTTGGTAACAGAAAAATTTTAGCCGGACTTTGAACTTGTAATAAAATAATAGACTTTTATAAACAGTTACATTGATATATTTAATTTAGCTCTCAATTTCAATATCTGAAAATATAAATAATTATAATAATATGCTATGTAATGTAATATCAAACAAAAATATTTCATTTGTAGTAGTATACAAGGAAACGTAGTGTTTGGTTCGCTTCCAACTTCAGACATTATTACACTTCTGCGTGCTCGAGTGAGTGCTACAAGATGTTAAACAGATTTATCGGTGTCTTTCTCTCTTCACTGTCTATTTTATCAATTAGCTATTGCTTGGTTGTTTATTACACTGATTCAGTAACCATTTAAAAAAGTACATTATAATTAACCTACAGACGAAGTTTATTAAATTTTTCACTGAGAAATTTGAAGATATGAATCACGAGCATTATCGACTGCGAAGACTCAGCAACTATTATAGAATAAAAGTTGGGAAGCAAGATAAAAATGCTCATATGCGAGAAAAGGCTAATAATTGCTGGCCATATTCAAAGTTGTAAAAGAGGAAAACTAGTTTTTGACAACTTCGAAAACATTTAAATAAAAAAAATGTTTCCTCCCGGTTTTTACGATTTAGCCATAACTCCTCCTTGCAGTAAGCACTATAGGAGGCGCATCTGTATCAGCAAGTGTCCCTGTGTGGAGATGAATGCAACCTAGGGTAAGGTGGTACAATTTCGATCATTTCGGAGAAATGTTATTGTAACTGGAAATATATTGAGAAAAGATGTAATTTTAATTATAGCACTTGTTCTTGGATGTTTAACTAATATGTAACACAAATATTAGACAATTACAAATGTCGGTATAGATACACAAAAAAGTTACAGAATTGAGAAAAATCGATCGAAAATGTACCACACTAGATACAATTGTGATCACTTCCTAGTAGAATTTTGACTAAGGGCATCTTCCACATAAAAAGCACTTTTTCCGCCAGGCACCAACGCATACTTCGTTGTACCAAACATTGCATTTTGGGTACAGAATCTAGTCACCCTTAAATAGAGAATTTATAAGAGCTCGTTAGACTAAGTAGCTTCACTTACCTCTTAACGTGAAAAAATTTATCTCTCCTGAGCACAAAGTGGGGTATTCTTGGAAAAGACAGGAGGAGCTGTAGAAACCTGCTACGCTACAACGCCACACAACGAGACACTACGAGACTGACAAATGGCGCGAAAATTTATGTTGATCAGAATTGCACCTATATCGAATTTGTACCACCTTACCCTATAATAAAGTATCGTACTGCACGACATGAGAAATACTATATATCAAGTTGTACGACACGTAATTATGAATCTTACAACTTCAGATTTGCACGAATATTCAAGATGTTTCTGAAGATGCCAGAGAAGTGAAGAAGCTAGTTGTCCTATTTTACATCTTTCACCAACATATATTCGCCTTTTACTGCGCCGTTTGGTTTACAAAACAAATAATGAAGCTTCTTAGGTGTATGTACTCTGAGGAAGCTGCCGGGTCAAACCGCTTTATTGACTGCTAAGCAAGATATAGACCTGTTTCCAAAATGAAGCTTTCACTCTGGAGCGGAGTGTGCGCTGATATGAAACTTACTGGTAGATTAAAATTGTGTACCGGAACCGGGACTCAAACCTGGGACCTTTGCCTTTCGCGGGCAAGCTCTCTACCGACTGAGCTATCCCGAGAGGACTCACGATGCCGCCTCACAACTTTACTTCCGCCAGTACCTCGCCTCCTACTTTCCAATCTTCATAGAAGCTCTCCTGCGAAACATGCAAGACTAGCACTCCTGGAAGAAAGGATATGGTGGAGACATGGCTTAGGCATAACCTAAGGGATGTTTCCAGAATGAAACTTTCACTCTGCAGCGGAGTGTGCGCTGATATGAAACTTCCTGGCAGATTGAAACTGTGTGCCGGAACCGGGACTTGAACCTGGGACCTTTGCCTTTTGCGGACAGGTGCTCTACCGACTGAGATATCCTGACACGACTCACGATGCCGCTTCACAACTTTACTTCCGCCAGTACCTCGCCTCCTACTTTCCAATCTTCACAGAAGCTCTCCTGCGAAACATGCAAGACTAGCACTCCTGGAAGAAAGGATATGGCGGAGACATGGCTTAGCCACAGCCTAAGGGATGTTTCCAGAATGAAACTTTCACTCTGCAGCGGAGTGTGCGCTGATATGAAACTTCCTGACAGATTAAAATTGTGTGCCGGAACCGGGACTCGAACCTGGGACCTTTGCCTTTCGCGGACAAGCGCTCTACCGACTTTTTTTTTTTTTTTTTTTTTTTTTTTTTGCTCTATGGGTAGTTCTGTTCATTGCGGACGCTGATCATATTTGTTCGTTCATGTTGGGAATGTTCTTGGCTCAGCTTTTTTTATTACAGAGGGCGTTGAGCCCCCAGACCGGGCGCGCTGAGCCACGGCGCCCGGCACCGACTGAGCTATCCCGACATGACTCACGATGCCGCCTCACAACTTTACTTCCGCCAATACTTCGCCTCCTACTTTCTGCTTTTATAGACCTGTTTTATTTCCCTTCTGTATCGGTGCACGTTGGTCGAACTTCAAGAAATTGGCGGGGAAGTTTTGGAGTTCGCCTAGTGCTCAGTCACTGCTGGGAGAACATGACATAAACCAGCCACACAGGGTGAGCTTGAGTCTCGGGCCGTCAGCCTGGCTTTAAGCGGATCGTTAAGTAGGGCGGGATTAACAGTCCGCAGACGTCGGCTGGTGCGTGGCCGGCATCAGTGATGTTGGCAGCCGTGCTAATCCCAGTGTTAACTCCAGCACAACGCCTGTTCCCGCTGTTACAGGGCGAGCATCTCAATCGTCGCAGCGGTAAATCCGTAGTAGACTTCTAAAGAGCTACTTGTTGCTCCAGCTTCTCGTTAATCCACAATGTAGCTTACAAACCGCTGTCTGCTGCTTGAGGAGTGTTTCTCGAAACCTAATTTGTACGACTACACTGTCCAATAGCTCTCGACACTTGTGCAGAAGCATAGTTAAGACTTAAACTGGAAATAACACGTAGATAATGTCGTGGTAAAGGCGAACCAGAGACTACGTTTCTTTGGCAGAACCCTTAAAAGATGCAACAGAACTACTAAAGAAACTGCATACACTACGCTCGTCCGTCCATTTTTGGAGTATTGTTGTCAGTGTGAGGTCCTTATCAGGTGGATTTGACGGAGGACATTGAAATAGTCCAAAGAAGGGCAGCTCGTTTCGTATTGTCACGATACAGAGGAGACAGCGTTAGGGAAATGATACAGGATTTGGGATGGGAATCATTACAACAACGGCGCTTCTCGCTGCGGCGTGGGCTAGTTACGAAACACCAATCGCCAACATTCTCCTGCGAATGCGAAAATATATTGTTGACTCCCACTTACATAGGTAGAAAATATCATCAGAATAAAATACGAGAAATCAGAGCTCGAACGGAGAGATTCAGGTGTTCTTTCTTCCCGCGCGCTATTCGAGAATGAAATGGGAGATAAATAGTATAACAGTGGTTCGCTGTACCCTCTGCCAGGCACTTAAATGTGATTTGCAGAGTATCCCATGTAGATGTAGATGTAAAAGTAGATGTACCCGATAAACCCAACACACTTTCAGCATTGAATCATTTATAAAATCCTGTTATATAGTCTTGCATTGTGCTAAGCTTTACAACCCTATTTCCATCAAAACTTACATCCACCAGAGTCATATCTGCACTTCTGTTATGTAGAAAATGTAAGATATAAAACTGATGTTGAAATTAGAGAACCCCTAGCTCTGGATTTTACGCCAAAGGCTTTCTCAAGGACAGAGGAGCGAACAGAGATTCCAGAAAATTGTTTGGCCTTTGGGTGGGAACTTTCCAATAAAAGACTGGATAGTCAGCAATATCGACTTGAGAATTCAGCAATAGAAAATACTTCAACTGAGACACAAAACGCGTATCAACTGGCTATGTATCCATTAATTCAACGAATGTCATTATAATCACTACTTTAGAAAAAGATGGTCTATTATTCAATCTGACCTCCAAAAGCGACTGACACGGAGAACGTGACCTTGATAACAAGACTGAATAAGGATGGGAATTAAGAAAGTTAGAAGTCTGAATGTGGCATGGTAGCTACAAAAATAATCTCAAAAGCGAAATGCGACTTCAGGTTAGCTGTAGTAGGAGTCAGGGAAGTGAAAAGTAAATACGATTTCCGGACACGCAATCATAGAATAACATGAACAGCGACAGAAAATGGTGCGAGTTGGAATCCTCATTTATACGAAGATAGGGCATAAAGTGCTTTATTCACACCAACCTCCACAGAAACCAAAACCAAGATCAATAGTTCAGATTGTGTGTTGTTTTAAAGTGAGGCTCTGAGAACTTGAACGTTTTGCCTGTTAATGTATATCGACCATCTCTGCACTTTTTTCTCTGCATAACCGATTTTCAAACTCAAAGAAATGAATAAGGCCCTGGATCTATACTTAGAATCCCCACATACACAATTAATTCGGATGTAATCCCATAATTTTGTATTCCGAAACATGGCACAGGGTGTCTGTCTACTTAAATTATAGAGTGAACTCAAGGAAGCGAATAAGTTTGCTACAATTGACTTCAATCAAAAGTCATGAACTTAATATGATCAAGTCTAATTCCAGTAAGTATACATAATATTGTGGCTGATATAGAAGAGTAGCTGAAAACCCGGCGTTGCCTGGGTATATTAGTTAGTCGCTTATGTTAGTTCATCTCCCTTTTACTCCGGTGTCCATCGCCTTCTCTGTCTATTCCACCTGCGTCACTAGTGAATTTCTGCCTGGAGTTTGGTTTCACGTAGCTCAATTCTTGTGACGTAATTTCTTCTAAACAATGAGACACACAATAACGTAATTTTCCACGGGCGTAGAATGGAATCTTAGGAAACTACAAGAGAATTCTTTTGCAAGTAGAAGTAGTACTGAAGTCCTTGCAAATTAAAAGCTTTTGCGTGAGTGGGCTGTTTATCATGCATCTCATCCTTTATTACATCATATCTCCTGAGCGATGCATCGTAGCGGATCTCAGCAACACAAAACTTCTTACTCCATGGTGATAAACATGTGCAGTAAATTTGGTTGAAATCACCCAAGTGGTTTAGGAGAAGATGTGCAATATTGTTGCAAGCTCAGCAGTTTTTCGCGCATCTCATTGTTCATGACGTCATACCTCCTGAACTAAGTTTTATACGTCATTCTTACACCCACGGCGACCTTGTTCTTGGTTTGAAGATCATTTGTGCAAAATTTCATGTACATTGGAACATAACTGTAGCTTTATATGCAATGAAAACCGGCAGACATTCTACTTTGATATTACCTCTGTTTGTGATCAAAGTGTTGGCTGATCTGGAAATCGTTATGCAGTGAATACATCACCCGCACACAATCAGTGCTGCAGTGTCGAGATAAAAACACTAGGTTCAGTTGTTGAATTGTTTAAATACTATGAGAAAAGTTTCCACTCTATTCCACTACACAATTTGCGGGCACTCAATGCGGAGTTCGCTCCAAATACAGCCTAGTCAATCGGAACGTTGTTGAAACTTTTAATCGCAAATCAGGTTCGTTTTTTAGTATTTAGGGAAACTCCCATCAGAGGGGTAGCAGTATTCTTTCCGTAACATTTATTCTTGCCTGACGCCCGCGTACCTAAAGAACATATCCTGGCGTCATGAATGACTAGCCAACAAGCGTGTCTCTCTCCAGCGTTTGACCAGCGGTGCCACGTCTTGGCAGCGAACATCCTGGTTATTAACGGAAACCAGCTGGCTTCTCTCACTTCAACTAGTTGTCAGACTTGGCAGTTGTTCGTCCACCTCTTAGCCTTCCGCCAACGCAAGATTACACTGATCTGCAAATTGTACAATATCCCTTGTCTGTTTAGGGTTACCATACGTCCTCTTTTTCCCGGACACGTCCTCTGTTTGAGGCAAGAAAATGAGTCCGGCCAAAATTTATAAAATTCTACAAAAGTCCTCTTTTTTTGGGTTTCCGAGAAAGAAGATTTATTTTTGTGTCATTGGCGACAAAGGGTTCGTTCGCACTGCAGTTCGAAACTGCTCTCAACTAGCACGCGCACATACAGAGCTAAATTGTCGCTCACAATTTCGCTCTCCGCATGGGTCCGACAGTTGCAAACGATTCGCAACTTCTCTGCGAAGGAAACCTGTTGTCTATCCTGCATTCAACCAGTGTACTCTGTCTTCTGCATTAAATTCTTTGGTGTTTAGGTTAAAGCTGCACTGTGTGTTCGAGATCGTAGGTAGCCTTTTGCTTCAAAATAAATTACGAACTTAAATACAAATACAAAACGCCGAAAAGAAAGTCAGTGTTAAGCGATGTGCTTTGTCAAAGAGATGTCAGATATGTATTGTTCTGCTGTTGAATATCTACAAAAGTGGATGGCTAAGTATCAACAGTTCAGACTATTCATGTGGATGAACCTCTCAGGAATTCCTATCTGGGGGGATGTTGAAATTATCGAAGAAAACAGAACACACCAGCAGCTGAAGTGTGGTGTGCATATTTCAATCAGACATCTAGAGTTGTTAGTTATTCTGAACTGCTGAAAATTGTAGAATTCTTTTTTTTTTTCTATACCTACTCATAATGCCAACACAGAACGTGTCTTTTCTCTTATGAACACACAGTGGACAAAAAACAGGAATAGGCTTAAAATAGCCGGCCGCGGTGGCCGAGGGGTCTGAGGTGCTTCAGTCACGGTCTGCACGGCCACTACGTTCGGGGGTTCGAATCCCCCTTTAGGCATGGATATTTGTGCCGTCCTTAGTGTTAAGTATTTTATAAGCAGTTTGTAAGTTTAGGGACTGATGACCCCGTAGTTAAGTCCCATAAGCTATACAAACATTTGAACATTATTTTTTAGGTTTAAAATAGAAAATATAAAATCTATTGTATGTGTACAGTATAATTTCAAACATTAGAAATGCCTAAGCTTTTATCAGTACTTGTTGAAGAACAAAAAGCTCTTAAGAGAGATTTCGTCGTCCTCAAAATATAGTTGGTTCAAAAGTGAAAAAGACAAGAATGAGCCGCGAGGCAGTACACGAGCTGTCTCGAGCGCCACATTACGGATCGCGAGGCCTCCCGCGTCGGAGGTTCCAATCCTCCTGTCCTTAGGTTAGTTTTCCTTAGTGTAAGTAGTTTGTAAGCTATGGACAAATAACCGAGCAGTTGAGTCCCATAGATTTACAAACATTTGAACATTTTTGACAAGCATGAGACATTTGAGAGTAATGATGATGAATAAACTGTCAAGGTTCATAGTATTTTGTTTTACAATAACCACACAATGTTACTGTTTTAGTTTGTAGTAGTTTTACGTGGTTCATTAATAAAGTTGTAAATTACATTACCTATATGTTAACAATATGAACTCTTCTCTTTTTTGATGATGAACATGGGGTAATCCTATGTCTGTTGGTCTCCTGTGGCGACACATGCCTATTCGTCACTCCACTTCCTGCTTTCCAATTTCTAAAACAATATCACGCCGGCCGCGATTTTCTGTGGGTTATAAATACCTTCATGACTTCGTCTGCCCTCAGAAACTTTCGAAAAAATGTTCAAATGTTTGTAAATCTATGAGACTTAACTTCTTTGGTTATTAGTCCCTAGGGTTACAAGCTACTTAAACTAACCTAAGGACAATACACTAACACATTCCCAAGCGAGACACGAACATTCGACGGGAGCAACCACGTGCTCCGCAGCAAGGGGGTGACCTTCGGTCACTCCACATTAAATTTTAGCAAACAATTCCTGTCACAGACTGCTACAGGCCAAACGAACGAGTTTCATTCAAAAACTAAAATAAAAATGCAACCGATGTCAAATGGTATTTCATAGTGCTGTACGATTGATCATTTTCTCTTGCGTCCCCGTTATTATTGGTGAACGAAAAAATCAGACGACGGACTGATACATTTCGCGTAAAATTAAGAAGCAGAAAATATGGAGACAGAGCAAGTATAGAACGATATTTAACGTGTAATTGTGTTTGGAGATCTAATAATCATGTGAAGTCCGAACGTTGCAGTAGTGGAAAGTATACAGTTACGGGACAAGTTGAAAAGAAAAAGGAGATCGAGAAATACATTTCTGTAATAACGTTGTTAGTAATATGGAACATATACTTCCAGTGGAATTATTCTTGAAACAGGCAAGGAGAAACCTGGAGATTTCAGCTTTATTACATCATGGCCAGAGACTTATAAATCAGATATTAGATTAACGGACGAACCCAAGAGTAGATATAAATTCAGGTCCTACTTTAGGATTGCCTCTATTTCCTAAAACCAAATCCTCAAATTTGTTTCACATCGTTCTCTATAGTATTCTTTACCTAAGGATAGCTATGTCGCTAATTAATCTTATCATTCATACAGTTTCACCTTGAAATTTGATACTACTCTGGAACGTTTCTTTTATTTCCGTTATTGCTTCTTCGATGCATATATTGAACACTATCGGGGGGGGGGGGGGCATGCTGCATCCCATTCTTGTTACCAGTTTCGTTCTTGGTCTTATTATTCCCTCTTGCGAAATTTATGTATTACTGTCTTCCTTATAGCTTACTCCATTTTTTTTCAGAATTTCGATCATATTGCAGCAATTGACGTCGAACGCGTTTTCAAAGACGACATAAACTATGAATGTGGCTTGGTTTTGCTTCAGTACCGTCTTTACCGGCTTCGCTACCTGAGCTCAGAGAAAGAATTTGCAGTGTCGCTGGGCAAACTACACTTGCAGTGCTTTAACGTGTTTGGGGAGAACATTTACTACAGGATAACCAATGGAAGTCACATATAATATATTTTGTGGTAAAAATCCGTGATTAGTTTCCCCATAAAACAACACAAAAAACAGATCTGTAGGTGCTTCGTATAAATTTTGACGAATTTTCGATGTTGTGAAGTCCGTTTTGAATCACCCTGTATTTTAACTTACGTCTAGTGTGTATTCTGGCAAAATATAACCTTCATAATGTCAACAATAGTTCTACATCTACATGGGATACTCTGCAAATCACATTTAAGTGCCTGGCAGAGAGTACATTGAACCACCGTTATACTATTTTATCTCCCATTCCATTCTCGAAAAGCGCGCGGGAAGAAAGAACGCCTGAATCTCTCCGTTCGAGCTCTGATTTCTCGTATTTTATTCTGATGATCATTTCTACCTGTGTAAGTGGCAGTCAACAATATATTTTCGCATTCGGAGGAGAATGTTCTCGATTTTCAGTTTCGTAAGTAGCCCACGCCGCAGCGATAAGCGCTGTTGTGATGAATCCCATCGCAGATCATTTCCGTAACGCTGTCTCCCCTGCATCGTGACAATACGAAACGAGCTGCCCTTCTTTGCAATCTTTCGATGTCCTCCTTCAAACCATCCTGATAAGGATCCCACACCGGGCAGCAATACTCCAAAAAAGGACGGACAAGCGTAGTGTGTGCAGCTTCTTTTGTAGTTCTGTTGCGACTTTTAAGGGTTCTGCCAATAAAACGCAGTCTCTGGTTCGCCTTTTCCACGACATTATCTACACGGCTGCTTTTAAAAAGTTATTCAGGTATTCTACATACAGAGAGAGGCTCTAGTTGCAGTTCCTTCTTCCATGCCCACACCACCTGGTAATCTCCAGACAGCAGGACGCGGATACCCCCACTTGCGACCGCCTGAGCACTGCTGATTGGCTGTCTGTGGAGCAGAACGCTCAGGGTCGCACGCCTGTTTGGACGGGCCATGCCGTCACAAGTCCGGGAAGTTATCTTTTATGCAACGAGCTCTCGAGACCACCAGAGCATGCGTACGTGTAGGAATTTTAAGTACTTGGCAAGAAAAGGGCCGCTCTCACACCATCGGATTAGATTGCAGCCAACTGCTGGCCTCACTGAGGACGAAACAGCTTAATCTGTGAAGGCAGCAGAATTGTAACAGTTATACTGCTGTTCTATTATAGAACTTTAAGCCTGTTCAAATGTATTATTGTTTTTATTGAATATGCTACGCCGTTTTAAATAAGGAAGACATAATTATTGTATTGTCACTTTTCTTTCTTCTTTTTTTTTTCAGCGTTAATTGTAGCCACTAGTGCTTATCCCTGTTGCATGGTAATGTTTCTAGGGCATCACTCTTTTGATTGTTTTGCTAAAAAGTGTGAAAAATTTTAAAGCTTTCTTCTGACTATATGGCCTTCTTTGTTTTGGTCTATTATTGTACGCTGCTGTGAGTGCTAACAGAACTCTGGAGAATCGTCCTTGTTCACCTGATGTCAGAATACTCTTCTCAATGAATATCCCACAATGTATGTGCCAATATTCGTTACAGTCGCAGATATTGATATAAATGCAGCTACATCCGCAGCTTGCTAACCTTCGAGGGAAAAAAATTGTATACGCTCAAGTGGAAGTGGTTATTTGGAATACCAATTAACGAAGCTTTAATTATGTAGGAATTAATACTGGTTCCGAAAGCAAGGATCATTTGAAACCTATGTTACCGAATCGTTCACGAGTCCCAGGAAACAGTAGACGCAAGTTCAGACTGTGTTTCTTGACTTTCAGAAGAAGTGAGATATGATAATATGGTTCCGCATTGTTGTCCAGTAAACAAAATACGAGCATATAGAATGGGTTTCTAGCTACCAGAACGCTGTACATCATTCTCAACGGAGGGAATCTTGAGATAGGAATAAGTGTTATACAAGGTGAATCTAAATTCGCGCTCTCGGGCTTGGCGATTCCTCACATGTTAGCAATAAAAAAATCTCTCACGAAAATTCGTCTTGCGTGTATTTCCGCCAGTAAATGGACGTCGTAGATTGAGATGGGTGCGTGTCCCATACGTCAGTGTGTTTCAAAATTACGCTACTACACCAACAAACGTCTAGGGGATGTGGGAGATGTCTTGAGGAACAAAGTGACCATAGAAACCTATGCCCGGAAACGTCATCCAATGACGCTACAGAGCGTCAAAGTTACTGGAGGGGATGTCTAGCGGCAGGAGCTGGTGCCTGTAACTGGGACTCACCGTAGCGTCGTTGAATGGCGTTTCCGGGCATGAGTTTCTATGCTCATTTTGTTCCTCAAGACGCCTCCCACATCCCTTACAAGTTTGTTGGTGTAATTATGAAACACCCTGACGTATGGAACACACAGCCATCTCAGTCTTTGATGTCCATTTACTGGCGTAAATATGCGCCGGAAGAAATTTTTGTGGGAGACATTTTTCATTGTTGGCAGGTGAGGAATTGCGCTGCGAATTTAGATTCACTCGGTTGGACAATTACTTCTCACAAATGTAGAAAAATGAAAGATGATGGAAATGAGTAGGAGAAACAATCACGTAATGTTTGAATACAGCATTAGTAGTGTGCTGCTTGACAGAGTGATGTCAATTATCTAGGCATAACAATGTGCGTGATATGAAATGGAATAAGCATATAAGGAGAGTCGTGAGGAAGGCGGATGGTCGACTTCAGTCTACTGAGAGAATTTTTGTAGGGTGCGATTCGTATGTAAAGGAGGGCGCATACTAAACACTTGCGCCACCCCGTCTTCCGTATTGCTTAAGAGTTTGGGATATCCGCCAGATCGGCCTAAAGAAGGAGAGAGACGCAGTTCAGAGGCGGGCAGCCATGTTTGCAACTGGTAGACTATCAATGAACGAGTTCCACTGAAATGCTTCAGAAACTCAAACTGGAGTCGCTGGAGGCAAGCTTTGCTCTTTTTGAGAAACACTGTTGAAGAAATTTAGAGGGTTGGATATTGAAGAGAAAGAACACAAAGGTCAGAGAGACTAGAGGTCGTACGGATAAGCAGTCGTCTTTTCCTCACTCCATATGGAACAGGAAAGCTAGTAACTATTAGTGGTACTGAGTGCGCCTACATCTACATAGATACACTGTAAGTCACATTGAAGTGCACGGTCTGGTACCCGCAGCCACGTACATTTGGGTGGATTGTGGAGTATATATGTAGATGTGGAATTATCATAGGCACCTAGCCACTACACTACTACACCAACAAACTTCTAGCGGATGTGGGAGGTGTCTTTAAGAACTAATTGAGCACAGAAACCCATGCTCGGAACGTCATCCAATGACGCTACAGAGCGCCGAAGTTCCCGGAGGGCATGTCTAGCGGCAAGAGCCAAAGAAACACTAGCGAGATGGACAGGAAAGAGAAGCACAGGAAGACAAAAGAAGAAGACCAAGTCAGACAGACCATGCAAGTGTGTACGACTCGACTGTTGCTATCAGGTGATCATTTGTAAGTTGGAATCGCAAGCCGTGGTGTTCTGGCGATGAAAATAGAGAGTGGCTGCACGCAACTGCTGGTCGTTTGCCCGCACGATGTACACCTGGCGATGTCTGTCTCTTATAGTTTATTCGTTCAACACACACTGGTTCCATCTCAGGCATTGGGGAGGGGGGGCGTGATATAAGCTACTACTCTCGATCACCTTCAGTATTTATAGTTTGTAGAGGGAACACTTACAGTGATCAGTACGTGCAGAATTTTGTAAGACCCGTTTTTATTTATTTCTTTATTTATTTATTTATTTGCCATTTTCACAACTGGGAGGTGATGTGTTGCTCCAACCGAAAATGCTTACCCACAGAATGGGGATGAAATTCAACGTGCTCTGAAAGACGTGCAGCAACTTCCCCGATCAGTCCGATCTCCAGACATGTCTCCAATGGAGTGTGGGATATGAGTGGGAGATAACTGAACCGTATGGCTCGTCAACCCACACTACGTGGACTAGTCGATCAGGCGTACAATAACGTATCCGAATACAGTATTCGCCATCTGTATGATGAATTTCAACTCAACTGTAAAAATAAATCAAACTGTGATTGCCTTTACCTTAAATTTTTCTCAAAATGTTTCGTAGATAATTCAATCGGTTGTTTCATTAAACACAGATATCGTTTATGAATCAGTTTGAAATAAGATGTCGATTCACAAACTCGAACACGCAGTCTCCACATTATATAAACTGATGATGAGTTCCTAAAACCGTATAAAGTCTTGAATAAATCCTATAATAATCTTCAAAAATAAAATTCAGTACAATATTTAACATTTCGGGTGTCTTAATGGCTGAAATTACTCTTCAATACACTGACACTTGAAGTAAAATTTCCAGTTTTATTTCTCTTCACACAAAATCAGTATAATAAAATATACACAGTCTTAGAACATTCTTGCAGTGACTCAAGAGAGTAACTGAAACTATTTGTGATATATATAACTAGCAAAACGTTTGTAATAATGCTAATCATTCTTCTTATTTATTCGATTATGACGGTTGGCAACGGCGACCCTTAGCAAGATCTTCTCTTGCTACGTAGCTGTCGACCCGCGACGTTTGATGGCCAGCTATATCATCCATGTCACCAACAGAGAAGATATTATTCTCCTGCGTTGCACCGTTATCACTGTACATGAAACATAAGAAAACAACACATATTGTTTTTAGAATCATGTAATAAGAATCATTACAATTAAAAAATGATTAACAACATGAATAAACATGATTTTAACAGCAAAAATGAGCTGATGTAAGGCAGTAGCAAGCATAATATTTCGTCCCACTACAAACATCAGTGGCGGCGCGTTCTATGTGCTCACTGGTTCAGTGAACACCCGGAAAAAACTACGTTAAAAAAGTAAATAAATAAATAAAATGTGTTTTAAACTGTCATTCTTCGTTTCGTTCTGCTATCAGATTACTTTATATGCTCATTCAAAGTACTTTTATCGTATGAGAAACGTTTTACGACGCGGAGACTACGTAATACCAGTCGTAGCGCGGCCACCTAATATAAGCGCCAGTGGCCGCAGCGTTGCAATGCGCATGCGCGGCTGAGGTTCAAATTCTCTTTTGAACCCTTTGGAGGCACCATATTGGAGCTCCCGTAGCAGGTAGGGGAGAGTAGAGACGCTGCTTTTAACATTGGCGTTGGAACTGGTAGAGACACCAGCTCCTGGCTTCTCGAGCTCTGGCGGTTACGCACGAATGGTCCTGAAGCAGACAATGGAGCTACTGCGCATATCGCCTTGCATTGGCAAATCCTCCATTAACCTCTAGAGACCTGAAGCCAGATTTAAACAGTAAATTTAAATGTGTTTATTGGCACCACTGATGGTAAAATATTCATGAATAGTATTTTCTAAATTTTTATCGATACATTGGGTTGCTGATAGCAACCCAATGTATTCGTATATCATACATAGTCTACAACTATATATAAAAATTTAGACGATGTGACACGCGGTGAAGAAATAAATGTTACTTTATTTCTGCTTATTTCAATGACATATACACCTCCCATGCTAGAAAATGCACAAAGTTGTTGCAAATTGTCTCATTACGTGTTCTTGTTGGAATAAAAATTTTAGAAAAATATAAAAATTAAAGTATTACAAAAAATAGTTTTACAAGTTTTTAAAATGTTGTGAAGTATGAAAAATTGATTTTTTTTCTTTTTTTGCAAATCTTTAAAAATGTTATGAAGAATGAAACTTTTTGAAACAATTTCTTTATGAAGTGAAACACAAAAAGACCTTACATTCAGTACATCGCACATTCGTTAACTTTGAACAGCCCATTCCTCTCCATCGTGATGTACTCTTTTTTTCTGGCATGTGCATCAAACTTTTGTATCTTTTGGCCATTGGTGGTATTGGCTGAACTGGACTTATCTTCATTGTTCCCTTCCCTTTCTTCATTTTCTTCTTCGTAAGTATCGGGATTGTTCGTGTTTCTTTCAGCGGTGCTGAACATCAAGTTTTCAGCAATATCCATCTTGAAGGAGAAGTACGACAATATTTGTTTCCTTTGCCATTTCTCTTTAAGTGCAGCATTCTTATATTCAATATATGATGCAGAATTTGGAAAATAAAAAAAATGGTGTAGTACCCTTATTGTCCACTACTTTGTTCTATCTCTCATGACATATTTGCTGATGACTCTGTCCGTATATTAGTAACACCGCCCATGTGAGTGTTATACATCTTTACAGCAAAAGGACGAGGAATCTCTATGTACTGGCTTTACTGTTTGCTCCCCTTTTACAAGTTTCCATAGGATTTGCCCCACAGTATGTAGAAGCCAAATGAATGGTACGATTATCATGCCATTTTATAATTGAAGTGACGAATCACTAACATAAAATGCAGACATCCGTCATTTGCTGACAGACATGTGAAAAGTAGTCAATGAGACCGATGTATCATATATGATACATTTACTAAAATACGATTTTTCAGAAGGAAAATCGTGTTCCACGTCATTTTCTTTGATACATTTGTAATCAGGAATCTATTAGCAATATTTTAGTACTGATTTAAAAGAAATACTTGACGAATTGACAATACTAACCTTTCTTTCTTGATGCCATGCTTACTCGTCGAAAACACACTTGCCACCGACTCCCTCTGACACCTAGTGGTCCCTATGAGTAGGCTGTCTCGTTGTTCTGTGGAGTGTAGCGAATACGAAAAACGGCACCCAGTGTCAGGGAAACTCATTTGAACAGATGTATCATATATGATACATGAGGTCGCTAAAGGTTAAGGCAATATCGGCCTTCACATTTATTTTTGACGCATGGAAGATTCATCAAAAACAAGTCATATTTGGTGAAATATATTATAACTTATAGACGCATCAACTGTAAAAGCCATCAAAAGATTCCATCATGAATAATAATGAAGTCACTACTATCCACCTAACGAGGATAGCCGTGTGGTTGGCGCCATCGCATTGCGGTGTCGAAGGTAGTGGCTTTCAGACCGGCTGCAAGCAATTTTTCTAAGCCCCATCTTGTTTTTAACAGATAAGGGAATAACAATGACTTTTGTATTGTTAGTTGCCCCATATCTTTGGACTTTTTTTACGAACATAGCTCGATTTTGAAGGTAAACGACATTTATAGTCTTCGTTGAAACAAATATTTAACTGTTTCAAATGATGTGGGGAAGTGCGGATGTGTAAGATTAGGAGTGGGTGCTGCTTACAGTATCATGTGTTCCGAAAGTAGCTTCTCTCTTCATCGTAACAGATGCTTTTTGTTACAGTCAGTTAACTGTTTAATAAGTGAATTACTGTGTTTTAGTGTTCGTGTGCATATTAATATGTTCTTTATCAAAGGAAAATGAACAACGTTCAGTATCTTTCAAAAACAAATTTCTCAACTTTAAGCCTGGAAGGAAAGTGTGAAATAAAGAAGCTTTTTAGGTCGACGCCTCAGCTGGAGTTGAAACAAACCGAAGTAAGACATTCTGCTGATCTTTTAACGAAAATATATCTAAAAGGAGGGGAGAGGGGGTACAAACCGGGGAGCCAGTAGCAGAGGTGCGCCAAATTGTTTCTTTGAGCGACGTCGAGCTGTGGGGGGAGGGGGGGCCTACTATGGTGATCTGGCTCTGAAAAAGTGAACCCCAGTCAAATGAAGCACCAACCGTCACTGTCAACGCCACCTAGATATAAGGCCTGTGCGCTGCCTGCCAAGAGTAGTCGTAACACAAGCAAACAAACTCGTCTTACGTAGCGTTGTACTTAAAAAAATGTTCAAATGTTTGTAAATCTTACGGGACTTAACTACGGGCTCATCAGTTCCTAAACTTACAAACTACTTATGAACTACTTACGAACTAGGACGGCACAAATATCCATGCCCGAGGGGGGATTCGAACCCCCGACCGTAGTGGCAGTGCAGACCGTGACTGGAGCGCCTTAGTCCACTCGGCCACCGTGGCCGGCCGAAAAACATTCTGAAACACACTGTGCAACGTGTACATACTCTCAAACTCAGCTCAACGATACATAAGACCAATAGTTGGCTTGTGTTATGACTACCCTTGGCAGGCAGCGCACAGGCGTTGTATCTAGGCGGCATGGATCGACCCTGGTACTTGAGTACAGCCTGACCCCCTGATCTACAAATGTGATCACTTGAATCGTACGCACTGTTCGAAGAATAAATCTTGAAAGAATTGGAAAACCACTAGAATGTGTACTACATTTTATTTCCGGTAGTGTATTTCCGGAAAGAGGTGAAGTAACGGTGGATGGGTCGGTAGCACAGCAGGCTGTGCGGCGATACAATCGCGACCGCAGGGCGGGCAGGTTCCCGCTTTGACGTCGGGCTGACCGTGCAGCAGCAACTGGGTGTCGACGCGTTTACCACGCTGGCAGCAGATTGGGATCGCATCGCGTGCCCCACACGACGCCAGCAGCGCGGCCACGCCCACACTGCCTATCTGCCGTCTCATCGCCCTCCGCGCTATAGCGGCGGCGGTGGCGGCGCCACGCCGATTTGTAACAGTCGCGAGTCCGCCTATCGACGTGCTGGCGGTCAGCAGCACGCATAATAGAGAACATATGGCTTCATTTCGCAATTCTCCGCGCTCTCTGCTCGAGAGGCGCGCAGCGTTACTAACGCCTATGCAAAGTAAAGCGGTTAGCTTTTTCACGCTTATCAAATACTAGGAGGTCTCTCTCTCTGCTAAGCTACATATATCTCATTATTCCTGTAAGTCCCAAGCATTCAGCGCCATACTCTTAACGATCGAAACATCAAAACAAGTTTTCAAGGTACAACTACCATGAGTTTCTTCATTAATTGACTTTAACGTATCGGCGATTTCCATACTAAAACATCGTCTTCAATCACGAATTTTATTTTGAAAGAATAGTTAAGTCCCGACTTTTTCATGGAATGTAATTATTCGATTCTTATATGAGTGCAGCTCCCTTTCTCCCTCACTGTCCATCTGCTTCTGCCCCTCTGTCGATTTATTCCTGCGGCTCAATCCTTTATGACGTCATATCCCATGAATGTTCGCCTCGGTTGCACAGTGGTAGAGTGCCTGAATATGGAACCCAAAGGTTGCGAGTTCGATCCCCGCCAGGTCCTAGGATTTTTATATGTCACTTTCCACATCTTTCACTTCTGGCAATATTGCTCATGTGACAGAGTAGCACCATGGTTAGGAACCCACGCGAAACTGTAGGTCCCCCTAAGTCAGTTCGAAGGTCGGAGGAAGACAACGGCATACCACTTCCAAACATGACCATGCCGTTACTTGATTAAAGGTGTCTTTTTCGTAAGGAATAATACTACAGATTCGCCATCTAATACTCATTTAGTATAATTTTTTTCAGACGTGTATTTTGTTAAGTTTATTGTTAAAAAATATATTGTGAAAGTATACGCAGTGGCGCCATTACCCTATGTTCCGGGGTAATGACGCCATACATTTGAAAATCAAGGAGAAACCTACACAATGAGTGAGTAGTAGTAAATGTTACGACTGTTGTAATGTATACTTATCACTCTTCTGTATTAGATTAGATTAGATTATTTATTTGTTCCGTAGATCCATATTGAGGGGATCCTCGTGGATGTGGAACATGTCAAGAAACAAAATTTACAAGTTGAATAACAGATAATACTAATAATATAAATACAAATACATACACTTATAATATAAATACAGATACATAATTTTTTAAGGTTTTTTTTTTTTTTTTTTTTTTTTTGTTTTTTTGCTGATAATATAATAATACTAATATAGTATGAGTGCATGCATCATTAGGTACAATTTAGAAATTCACTAATGGAGTAGAAGGAGTTGGCCACTAGAAAGTCTTTTAGGTTCCTCTTAAACTGATCTTTATTTGTAGCTAAATTTTTTATACTTGATGGTAAATTATTGAAAATGTGTGTTCCTGAGTAGTGGACCCCTTTTTGAACTAAAGTAAGTGCTTTTAAATCCTTGTGTAGATCATTTTTATTTCTAGTATTGTATGTATGAACTGAGCTGTTTGTCGGGAAAAGGGATATATTATTTATGACAAATTTCATTAAGGAATAAATATACTGAGAGGCAGTAGTTAATATACCCAGTTCTTTGAAGAGGCTTCTACAAGACGTCCGTGAATTTACTCCACAAATAATACGTATTACACGTTTTTGGACTCTGAAGACTTTTGACTGACTTGAAGAGTTACCCCAAAATATTATACCATATGACATTAAGGAATGAAAGTAAGCAAAGTATGCAAGCTTTGTTATTTTTATGTCTCCTATGTCTGATAACACTCGTATTGAAAATACAGATTTGTTGAGTCGTTTCTGCAGTTCTGTGGTGTGCTCCTCCCAACTAAATTTATTATCAAGCTGTAATCCCAGGAATTTAATACTGTCAACCTCTTCTATCTGCTCTTCTTCATACTTAATGCATATGCTGTCAGGAAATCTCTTACATGTTCTGAACTGCATGTAGTGCGTCTTTTCAAAGTTTAATGACAATGAGTTGGCTTTAAACCATTTATTAATGTTCACGAAAATATCATTAGCAGACTTTTCTATCAATATACTTGACGTACTCTTTATTGCAATACTTGTATCATCTGCAAACAAAACGAACTCTGCTTCTGGTAGTGTAACTGATGAGAGATCATTAATGTACACAAGAAAAAGCAATGGCCCTAAGATGGATCCTTATGGGACACCACACATAATATCTTCCCAATCCGATGATGACTGTTGGCCTAATTCACTAGTCACTTGCACTGACACCCTTTGTTTCTTATTAGTGAGGTACGACTTGAACCATTTTGCAGCATTTCCCGTGACCCCATAGAATTCTAATTTACTTAAAAGGATGTTATGGTTCACACAATCAAATGCCTTTGACAAATCACAGAAAATACCTGCTGCTTGCAATTTATTATCTAATGAATTAAGTACATTATCACTGAAAGTGTAAATAGCCTTCTCAATATCGGAACCTTTCAGAAATCCAAACTGTGTTCTAGACAATATGCCATTTGCGGTTAAGTGGTTGAGAAGCTGCTTGTACATTAGCTTTTCTATAATTTTTGAGAATGCTGGCAAAAGTGAAATGGGTCTGTAGTTTGATGGTATTTCTGTATCCCCCTTCTTGAAGAGAGGTTTAATATCTGCATATTTTAGCCAATCAGGAAATGTTCCCGTTATAACAGACTGGTTACACAAATAACTTAAGATTGTGCTTAGTTCACAAGAACACACTTTAATTAACTTTGTTGATATTTCATCGTAACCACTGGAATTCTTTGTTTTTAAAGATTTTATTATGGAAGATATTTCTTGTGGTGAAGTGACTGACATATTCATGTGTGTGAAGTTATTTGTAAATGTTAGTTTCAAATATTCAAGCGCATTATTTACTGACCCAGACAATCCCATACTATCAGTAACGGATATAAAGTACTTGTTAAATAGATTTGCCACACTATGCCCATCAGTTACTAATGTCTCAGCTACTCTTAATCGTACCTGCTCTTGTTCCTTTCTGGTTCTACCAGTCTCTTCTTTCACTATATCCCATATTGTTTTTATTTGGTTTCCTGTTTCCTGATGTTGCTATCTTCTTTTCATAGTGCATTTGTTTAGATACCTGAATAACTTTTTTTAATATTTTACAGTATTCCTTATATTTAGTTAAATCATCATCATTGCAACTACTCTTGGCTGACATTTAGAAGGCTTCAAGTATTTACCGATGTTAAATTGGAATAAAATACATTTAATAATTTAGGCTTGATTAAGACACCGGAAAAGTTAGAAATACAGTTTTTGGAACTTCAAAACTACTACATTCTCTACAGTCTGCAAGCGCCCATTTCATAAAATGTATGCATCTGTATTACATTTCATTTTGCCTAAATTCTCCACCATGGCGTCATTGCTCCAGTTGAAAAATATGACTAAGAACGTCAATTTAAAGACAAAGATTTTGCGAAACAATTAGGTTAGAGAGACGAAATCGAAGCTAAATATCTACAGATTACAGTAATACGAATATTAAAAAGCACTGACAGCCTACACAGGTATATATTTCAATAAAATACAGGCTGGAAAATTGGATCGAAAACGTCGAAACCAAAAATTTATTTCACACGATTAATACCTGTCAACAATCACGAAAGGCAAGCACGGAAATTAGTTCCGCGGTAGGTAACGAAGATAGAACACGGGCGGGCGTACTCGTACTGCCGACAGTTCGTCATAAAACTGGGGTGGTGCGATTACCCAGGGTGACGCCGTTACTCTGGTCTCCCCTACACAGTGTCAAGAATGTGCCAAGAATTACAAACTTTAGGACATATCTCTCACCACGAACAAAGGAAGTTAATTGGCTGGGAGCAGCGTTGTTTTCTTACATTTGTCAGTGCTAAGAGACAACACTGCACGTTGTGGTGTCGCACAAGTACAAAGTGCGCGCCACCTACTTTCGCCGCGCGCCGCCATGCATGCACGGCGCGGCGTTCTTCCGACGACAGCCACGAGCGCCCTCTGGTACAACGCCACTCGTAGCCACCACTGAAGGACATCGGCCACTTCGCACTTCGGACTGAGATAGCAACGAGTTCACTTCGGACTGAGATAGCAACGAGTTAGGACCTTCGTAATCCGATAGGCACGAGTGAAGACTTTGCTATTGTACAGGCACTAGGCAGGCCTCTAACAACTATGTATCAACATTCTGCGGTACTATGTAAAAGTTAAGTATTGTTACATTCTGTGCAATATATCTCTTTCTAATTTACTCGAGTGTTTATAGTTTCTGGCTGCTCCCCTCCGTACCTGCACCAGCGTGTCGGTCTCATTCCACTCGGCCACCGACACCGACGACGAGGCTGGGACACAAAAGCGGCGACGAAGTTGGGACACAAAACACGTAATAACCGCAAAATCAACATGGGACGTAATGGGAACGTATCCATTAGGACTGCAGTGCCATTTTGAGTTACGTATTTCCACAAGGCCGGCGGTCTGCGCAGGTCGCCGCGCAAGTAGAAGACGAGCGCTAACTCACTCCGCAGTTGTTAGGCCGCCGATGTCACGCACAGTGTCCACACCTCTCTGCCTGCTTCGCCAGCTAATCAGAAGATAGGGGCTCGCTAAGATTTGCCGGTGCACCATAGCCACGATAGGCAGTATAGCAGTCAGTACCGGAGTCTGTACGAAGCAGATCTTGGAGTGCTACAGTTCTAGGAGACCCATCTACTTTAGCACAAGTCAGAACACTACCATTGACTGACGTAGATCAGCACAGAACTGTTTTGTAGCTAGGAAGAAATTACACCACAAGCAGAACACTGAAAGTTGAGTATTCTTTCCAAAGGTAATAAAATATATGTGAACCAATCACTTCTTTTAGTTGCAGACACCTGTCCACATCTTTTGCTAGCCACGGCCCACCTCCTACTGCCACACCCTGGAGATATCAAATAATGGGCTATGGCAGAAGACTACCGACTCAAGTGCCTTTGCTAACAGCAGTGCCTTGTGACAATATCAGTTGGATGAAATAAATCGCAATTTGCGATGTTATGGCTTCACTGTATGAGGTTTAGATGGAATACCAAACTGTGGCGAATGAGAAAGGAGACAGGAAAGAGACAGCGTGGCGAATGGAGATTTGTGTGTGTCGGGAGACGTGCAGGGAGGAGTCCTCTGCAGTCGGTGCGTCCTCGGTGGTGGAGTGGTCAACGCATCTGCCTAGTAAGCAGGAGATCCCGGGTTCGAATCCCGGCCGGGTACAAATTTTCATTCGCCACAGTTTGCTATTCCATCTAAACCTCATACAGTGAAGCCATAACATCGCAAATTGTGATTTATTTCATTCATTTGAACGCTGTAGTTCGTCAAAAATATATATAATTGTAATATCAGTTGGACCCTAGACGATTAGAGAACCATATCTTGATCCCATGAGTCCTGATAACTGTTGGTAAGAGGTGAAGGTAGGTTTCGAGGCTGGTGCAGATCTCACGAAACCATAATCCCAAGTTACCAACTAGACACGGTGCAAGCTTGCAAGCCAGTGGAGGCTTCACAATAGAGCTGTTTTTACATGTATGTTCGAAATGTTCAAATGTCTGTAAACCTGTTGGACCAAGATGGAATGGTCATCAGACTACAAACTAACCTACCCTAAGGACAGCAAAGACCCCTTGCCCGAGGGAGGACTCGAAAATCCGGTAGGTGCAGCCGACCAGTCAGTAGCTTGACGCCTTACGTCGATGGACTGGGTCCTCTGATCGAACTGAACCAATCATTGACGGAAATGGTTATGCTCGGCAACTCGAAGATAATTGGCTGTCATTCATGCTTGGCATGTACCCAAACAGCGATCACATTTTTATGGGACGTTATGCGTAGGGCGCCGAGCCACGTTGTTTGCGATTGATTTGTATAATTTTCCAGACCAATCTAGGGAATGATATAATAAGCCAGATCGCCCGACATTGAACATAAATGGGACTTAATCGAGAGGTCTGTTCGTTCACAAAATTGCACCAGCAATACTCTCGCAATTATGGTCGACTATAGATGCAGGTTTACTCAACATTACTGCAGAGGTTTTTCGACGACTTTTTATAATACATCGAGCTGTTGCAGTTCGCCTGACAAAACAGGGTCAGACACGATATTCCTAAGTAATGACATTCGTCTTTTCAACTTAATCAACCCGAATTGGTTATTAAGAATTTTGCCATTTGTTTTAACACGTTACCGGGGGGGGGGGAGCGTCACTGAAATGTTGCACGAATTGGGGTGGAAATCATTAAAAGAAAGACGTCATTCATTGCGGCGCGATGTGTTTGCGAAGTTTCAATCACCGACTTTTACTTCTGAATGTGAAAATATTTTCCTAGCACCCACCTACTTAGGGAGACATGACCATCCCAATAAAATAAGAGAAATCAGATCGAAAACGGAACGATTCAGGTGTCCTTTTTCCCGCGCGCTATTAGAGAATGGAACGGTAGAGAAAAGTTATGAAAGTGGTTAATGAACCCTCTACCAGGCACCTAAATGTGATTTGCAGGGTATCTATGTAGATGTAGCTTAAGAACAAGATGTTTCAAACTTTGAAGCTTTTCCCACAAATCTAATTTCCTCCCTTTTACCTCCTTCCAAAGGCCTCGGAAAATGATAGGCAATAAGCAAGTGCTCAGACTTATGTACATTGGCACCTGTTTTTCCACTAACAGATGTTCTTTATACCTCACTTTAATCGTCCTACCTTACCAGTACCTTGTCAATCGAACAATTACATGAATACTAAATAATTAAAATAATACTAGTAAATATAATGATATTTTCATTTTAACTAATCGCATCGGAAATAAATAAGTAAGTAATTAAAATTCCTACAATATTCAATATTTTTTCGTCTATAAGTTAATTAATGAAAACTTTAGGTTATAGTTACGAAGTTTAGTCACTATTGGGTTTGTTTTGTATAGTGTTTTTAGGTTCCGGCTCACTTCTTTGAAACACTATGTAAAAGAGTTATTAGTAATATGTTCATATTTTAAAAAATCATTTTTTTTTTCTTTCTACTGACATTGTAGTGTTGATGGTGCAGCAGACGTAGAAAATCTCAGGCGTAAGTCCAGATTTAAGGCCAATTAATACTCGGGTAGTTCCTCTTCATTAGAAATAAGTCAGCACAATTCCGTTTAAAACTTCAAGTATTCTCGAACGGCTACGAAAAGACATACTGATACTGGCGAAGAAAATAATAATAATAGTAACGATAATAATAACTTGCTTTTTCTGTTCATTAACATCTGAAAGTAATTCTTGCACTGTTGACTTCACAAATGAAACCTCTTTGAAGAAAATACATTAACATTTGCTTTTTTTTATCACGCCTTAATTAATATATGAATATACAGAAAGTAAAAATGTACACTCGTTACATCAATTGTGGAGAGAAATATCAGACATTAATTCTTCTACCGCTCTTAATGTATACTGTTTTCCTCCTACCCTTATGATAACGCTACACAATACATCCACAACATCCCAGATGGGATCTCCCGTCGTTGGATTAAAATCGGCGTCGTTTTTCCAGGTGTAATAGTATATATATGTACGAGGTATGTCCACAAAGTAAGTTCCGTTTGGTTATATAAGACAAACTTGTACAGATGCAGAAAAAATATTTATTGTACAAAAATATACAACTATTAAACTACTTTTCTACATAGCTTTCGAAATTTTTTAGGGCCGGCCGCGGTGGCCGAGGAGACAGGCGCTCGTCACGGTCTGCACGGCCACTACGGTCGGGGGTTCGAATCCCCCCTCCGGCATGGATATTTGTGCCGTCCTAGTTCGTAAGTAGTTCATAAGTAGTTTGTAAGTTTAGGGACTGATGACCCCGTAGTTAAGTCCCATAGACTCTACAAACATTTTGAAATTTTTTAGGCATTTGTCGTAGACCAGAAGAAGTCTTTGTATGCCGTCTTCGTAGAAGATTGCCGCCTGGGTATTCAATCATGTGGTAACATGGTCATTCAGCTCGTCATCATCGTTGAAGTGTTGAGCACCATGGACAGGTTTTAGGTGAAAGAAGAAGTCGCTAGGAGCGAGACTGTACAGAGGATGATCCAAGTCGTCCCAGTGAAATTCCCGTAAGAGTTGTTTGGTCATATTCGCCTTGTGAGGTCGGACGGCAACGTGAAGGGAAGAAGACTCCTTTCATCTCTTCTTACACCTAAAATCAACACTTCAACGAAGATGAGCTGAAAGAACATGATTGCCACATGGTTGAATACACAGGCGGCAACCTTCTATGAAAAAGGCACACAAAAACCTGTCCCACGCTATGACAAGTGCCTACAAAATTTCGAAGTTATGTAGAAAAGTAGTTGAACAGTTGTATATTTTTATACAATAAATATTTTTTTTCTGTATCTGTTTTCGTTTGGTTTATATAATCAAACGGAACTTACTTTGTGGACATACCTGGTATATACGGCAGTTGCTGAGCAGGGCATGTGGTTCATATTCAACTGCACCTGGTAGTAGCAGCTGCTTATTCAAGTGCACAAGCTAATTTGTTGAATGCATCCTAATCGAAATCTCGATGCACGGAGAGTAGTGTGCCGCTTGGAATAATTCGTGGTGAGGCAAGTGCAGCGGGCAGTGGTCGGGGAGACGCAAGCAGAGTTCCCGCGGCGCGCGCCAGCAGAATGTCACGGTAACGGTGCTCGAGCGCGGCCGCCAGAGTCCTCCTCGTCTCATTTCTCCCTGAGGTGCGCCCGCAAACATCCGCAATGACGCGCTGCCAGGCACGCGAGGTCGCCACGCCGGCCAACATGGTCCAGCCTCCCGATGGTGTCCAAATTTATGCGGATATCTCCACTATTTGGAGCAGGATTTGCAACTTTGTTTATTTGTTTGGCCGTCACAGTTGCAGATTATTTATTTTTGGCCCACTTTAGGTTACGGTAGTAACACTAAAAGTGGGCCTTTGCGATCGTCTCGAAATTTAAATGAAAATAACTGCTTAACTATTCATCTGCCACAAAAATTGAATAACCGAATTTGTAGAGGAGAAAATTCTCTACAACTTTGCTCTCTTATATTTTTTCCATATCTCGTATCGTTTCTTGAGATATCTGAAAAAATAACGGCGATTTTGGGTTGTCTGTCTGTCTGTCCGTAACGTGTTCTCTGTTTTTAAGATGAACCGTTCATACCGGTCAGCACCAAATTTTACATACATAATTATAGGCTGCCAGAGACCAGAACCTCCCTTTTTCAATTGTTTCGGTCAAAAAATACGGTAGTAATGCAAAAAAGCCATTTGTAATATAACTGTAATTGCAAACGAACCGTTCATCTGACACGAAAATTGAATAACATAATTGGTAGAGAGGAAAATACAACTTCGCTCAATTATGTTTTTCTCATATCTTGCATCGTTGCAGAGATATTTGCAAAAATAACGGCGATTTGACGACGTCTGTCTGGCTGTAACGTGTTCCCACTTTTTAGATCGAACTGTTCAACCGATCGGCACCAAATTTTACAGACATAATTGTTGGCTACCAGAGACAGAACCTCGCGTTTTGAAATATTTCGGACAAGTTAGTTATACCAAAAAAAGCCGTTTGTAATGTAATTTTAATTGCAAATAAACAGTTCATCTGACGCGAAAATTGAATAAACGAATTTGTAGAGGAGAAAATTCTTTACAGCTTTGTTCCCTTGTGTTTTTTTCATATTTCGTATTGTCTGACACATATTTGCAAAAATAACGGAGTTTTGACACCCTCCATTGAATTAACGAAAACCAGCCGTTCGCAGATGTCACGTGACATTCCTCGCCCGAACTCTCTCTGGCATACGCCATCTTGCGTTGCGTCTTTGATGATTTTCTTATTGTAATTTAGACGTTCTCATTTCAGATCAATGGTGCCTTGAAGAATTAACAAAAACACGTCGTTCTTCGTACAATAAAAATGATAATCTAGTGTCTACAAATGTCATATTACTATCAGTTAACAACGGACATCAATAGTATGAGATTAAAGAACTCAGTTTTTAACTGTCAGCCGTAGCGTAGTGGGCAATGCGTTGGACTGTAACGCTGAAGATCACTGGTTTGGAACACGCCTGTACCCACATTTTTTTTTCATAAAAGGGTTTCAGACACTCTAATTAATTTATTTTTTATTTTTTAGATCATTATTTTGGTCCAAAATGTTTGCAAAAACTTATAAACAACATCATAAACAATATACTCGTAGTTGCAAGAAACTGCCGCATAATGAGACGAGACTTTATTCACATACTATAAGAAAATAACAGTACTTATCGACTTGCAACAAACTAAAAATCTAAAGTGGGCCGCAAAACACGTCATTGCGATTTTTCTTCTTCTTCTCTAATTGCTAGTTGCCGATTTGGTGTTGCATATCCATCAGCATAGCAAGGCCCTAACAGCAAGTGTCGCATATATGCTTAGCCAGTCACAAATAAAATATGTTGTTCACATTCAACCGTCGTAAATTGAAACGCTGTTGCATCATAGTGATAAGCATTCAAATACGAGTTCAAAGGTTTCCCTATGGGACTTTTCTTCTAATCTCTCTAGAAGTTCTTCGCAGTACTTAAGTAAGAAAGATTCATTTATTCGTATAGTCTTCCATTATTTTTGGGTTCCTATGTTTATAAACTTTATGGTCAGCACTCTGTAAACTTTGCAGACACTCGTCTTATGAACAAGTAAGTGCCTTGTATGGTCCCACGGAAACCAAACAAAATGAAATAAAATAAATTCCAAGTCAATGGCTATAGACCAAATGTAACTATTTTAATTGATTTTTTTACTTTTATTTTTTACAATGTAGCATTTTAAATATCCCATACTTAGCATGTCCTTAACACTTCTCATACTCATTTATGTATTACAGTCTACTTTTTTTAAACCGTAATAGGCTACTTACCACGATTTGTCACAGCTAAGGATGTCTTCATTAGAATTTTAAAATTGCATGTAAACTAAATGTCGCTCTAGTGTGATATTTTTCTTACATCTAATTTTTAAAATCTGATGAAGACACCCTTAGCTGGTTTCTGAGTCGTGGTAAATGTTACTGTTTTTATCAACATACGGAACGCTGTGGTCCATAAACTTAATACTTCTGTATGGTTGTCCCTTTCACAGACACGTTTAAAACCATAAAACTGTTTGCTTCACCGTTCTTCTTTTCTTTCAACGAAATTTAGGCTAAAATTATAGTTGCATCTCTGCACCTGTTGCCATTAAATTTTTCTAGGTAACTACTTTATCGGTAGTATTTTTTTCAATGTGCTATACTTTCTGGGTGCGTCTCGTACAATAGTGCAAGCAGCAGCTCTGGGTAGAAACAGCATTTATGTTCGAGCATACATTTCTCGCCGTGCTTCTATGTTGTTGTTCAACGTCTTTAAACTCGACGCCGATGGTGAAGACATGTTTGTACTCGTACATAACATACTGCTTGCGTTGTTTCATTTCACCATAGTATTATTTCGAGGGTTCTGGCTAACTTCTCCTCCACCTCATAGAAGGGCGAGAAGTTAGCTAGAAACCTCGATATATTAGGTAATCACCTGAAACCAAAACCGGCTAAGACGCAAGTCTGCAGTTTCGATCTGAGGAACAAAGAAACCAAAAGAAAACTGCATGTGAACAGGAAAAGACAAGAGCTAGAACACTACTAGGCTACAAAACACCTAGCGGTGAAGCTAAATAGAACCCTGTCATTCAAACTGCACTGTTTGGACAGTAAGAAAAAGGCCAGCGCTAGGAATAACATCATTCGTCAACTGACCAGCACAAACTGGGATGCTAACCCACAAGTGCTTCGAACAACAGCCACTGCACTGAGTCTGTCAGCAAGCAACTAAATATGCCGCGCCTGTTTGGAAGTAATGAGCCCTAAGTAAAACATATCGATGCAGCTGTAAATGAGTCTGCCCGCATCATATCAAGTTGCCTGAGGCCCACGCCGATAGAGAAGATCTTCCCTCTCATGGGAATGCCCCCCCTCTCCCTCCCCCTACCAAGCTTACGGCGGCAGGTTTTCGCTGAGGTAGGCAGCAAGAAACAAATGACAGATAATCGCCACCGTCTACACGGCCACCAACAGCAGCCTAGGCGGTCTCGCTTCCTCTGGACGTCAGAACCAATCGACTTATCCGCCGAAGACAGGAGACTCCAGAGATGGAAGGAGACAACTTCTACTCCTAACTTGGAATTGCAAGAAGAACTTACGGCCGGAAGTAATAAATCCTTAACAACCTGTGAAGGCTCTCAACAGTCTGAGGAATGAGGTCTCATATTGCAAGTAAACCTTGCCTGATGGGGCTAACGTGATGGCGACCCTCTATGTGCCTGTGGGAATGTCCAAACGGACGACCATCTACGTTCTTGGATGTGCAGTTAGCCAATAGCAAGGCCATTAGCGCGGCTGAGTATTGAGCAAACACATTTAAAATTTTATTACAGCTTACTCGCACTAGATTTTAATGGTTGGCGTTCTGGACACGGAAGATAAATTTCATCATAGCTCACTTACCACTTAAGTCAATACGAATGTAATCCATAGTGGAAGCTCAGTGTGATATCAAAGTGTGAAACAAACAGGCACCATACTACGGAGACGTACTTCTTACAGCGAAATGAGTGAAATCGAAAGGGCTCAAATTGTGGCCTTCCAAGTGGCAGGATGTCCTTTCGGAAAATTGCAACACAAGTTGAAATGCTGTTGAAATGCTGAGAAATTTGTGCAAAGATGTGGGTTTGCATCGTCACGTGAACTGTAGACGAGGTCCTGGAAACCCATGCAGTACAGGCGACCGCCAAGATATTCGTACTGTAAGGGTGGCGGTGACAGATTAGATAGGTACCACAGCACAGATAATACGATTTGTCGCCCCAGAAATATGAACACGAAATACTGACAATCCGTTAGCAGCTGTGGGACTAAAGGCACACAGACCTCTAGCCCACGCAAACGATGGTGGTTTGCGCGTACAATGGCGGGCGCTGTCTGGTAGAGTGCATTTGTCCAAACCACACTGGCCGCAGTCAGGACTAGGGTGCGATAAGCTACAACTCTGATTTGATTTGATTTGATTTTTCCAGGGAAGCCAAAACAGTCTTGGTCCAACCCGCCACTGCCCGCACCGAAACTAAGTTTATTGGGCGGTATCGCTCCCTGTATATCTAGTAAAGCCAACCAATGCCCTTGAACAGTGCAAGGAGTCCCTTTACCAGTTCTTTATTAGACACAATTTCTTCGGGTCTGGTTGTCCCAAATATTCTGTGCCTTTTATTCTCCAATGCAATGCATTCGAAGATTAGATGTGATGCAGTTTCATCACCGTCATCACAGATCCTACATTTAGGGTCCTCTTCTGTTATTCACATTGTATGGAGGTGTTTTTTGAAATTCCCATGGCCTGACAGCAATCCAACCATGAGTCTAATCTCTCTCCCGTTCAGACTCAGGATTGCAGAGCTTCTTTTAAAACATGGCTTTGGCATCATTACCTTGCCATGTTTTTGTTGATGGACTTTGGTCCAATATTCTACGTGCTGTCTTCTGAGCCAGTTACGTAGCTCCAATTTGATCATTGCTTTGGTGATTGTCAGGTCAGATTCCGGTCCAATAAATGGAGTCTCTGCCCCCATCCTGGCTAATCTGTCGGCATGTTCGTTGCCACTGATCCCCGAGTGGCCAGGGACCCACAATAGGTTTACTCTATTGCTTTCCGCTATCTCCACCAGAACCCTGTGGCTTTCTGCAACAATTTTAGACCTTGTTGCAGGAGCTGCCAGTGATCTCAGGGCTGCGTGGCTGTCTGAATAGATATAGATGCTACGATCTTTGTAGCACTTACGCAAATTCTCGCCCACACACGCCCTGATGGCAGTGATTTCGGCCCGGAATACTGAGGCCAGTTTCCCTAGAGAGATGACGCCCTCCAGCCTTGGCTGCACCCCATATACCCCGGTCCCAACACCTTGGTCTGATTTCGACCCGTCAGTGAACCAGACAATATCCCCCGTAGTGTGTCGAACTATTTTCTCCCACTGCTCCCTACTTCCAATTGTTATATTGAAAGGCTTGTTGAAGCAGTATGGCGTTATAATATAGTCGGCTGGCATTTTCCCAACTTTTCCTATATTTACCTCACTCACTATTTTAGTGTGTAATTCTGGATATCCCAAAGAGTTCCAGTTGTTGCCAGATTTGAGTCTGTATGCACTTGCCGCTGCCTCCATCTTGACCCAAAAGTGTAATGGGGGCATATCCAGCATGGTTTCCATCCCAGCATTTGGTGTGCTGCTAATTCCGCCTGTTATGGCTAAGCAGGCTAATCTCTGCAGCTCCAGCTCTCCTTCACCTTTGGTGTTTACGGAGGGAAAACTGATGAGCACTCTTACGTGCAGACCCGTTCTTTTGCCTGTCTTGCATCAGGCAGGTGATGTTCCTACAAGATAACGCTCGCCCAACACTGCGCATGAAACTCAAAGTGCTCTGAAAGACTTGCAGTTACTCCCTGGTCAGAACCACCTCCGGACTTATGCGATTGTAGACTTTCTCGGCGTATTCCATTAATGAAGTCTTCTCGGGTAATCAGCCGAGTGATGGCGTCGTCTAGTCACCAGAAGATGATGAGCACGAAGCGACAAGACGACTCCATCACTCGGCTGATTACCTGAGAAGACTTCATTAATCTCCGGACGCGTGGGTCGACAACTGATGTGTACAACTCGTCACCCCACAAGTTTTGGGCAGCTCTGGCAGACAAGTAATAATATATCCCACGACAGTTTTCGCGACTCGAATGAACGCCAAAATCAGCCGCCCCTAGAGGCTATAGCACGTACTGATAAGGGTGGTTCAGCATGGATCGACACATAGGTACCGTTTGAGATATTAATTTGTAAATTTATTCATTTAATTTATTTACTGGAAAACACTAAGAGAGTGTACACTTTCTAATTTTTATTTACAACAGTGGCAACTAGTTATACACGAGCGATACAAAAAGTTACATGTTTGCACCTGTTACTGTCCTTCAAAGTACTCAACAGCGTTGTGTAGAACCCGTTGCCATCGACGTGGAAGGCTTAGTATAGCGTTGGCAGAGCGTATTCTGTTGATGGTCTGGAGCTGTATACTGCCCGTCGAATCTTTGGAACAGTTCTGAAGCGAATGCCACGAAATGGTTCCTTCATCATCGTTCCAAGTGCGTCTGAGCAGCGTCGCAACGAATCCATTTCTACATTTCATATGCAACCCATCGTGATGCATTTTTTCTCCTACCCAGGCGTTCCATCAGGATACGAAGCACAGACGTATGCGCTAATACTGTTTCGTGGGCTAGCTCAGAATCATCTGACTTCGATCGTTGTCCACTAACGCGGTAACAATATATACTTCTTCTTCAGAGACGTTAGGACGACCTGCCCGATGCATGTCTGTCACAGTTTGCCGACCTTCGTTGAAGGCTTTTACCCAACGTGCCACTGTTCTGTACGGCAATGCACATTCTCCTCTTCTGCTTGATGACACTGTCGTGCTGTACGATCTCTGGTACATTCAATCTTGAGCCAACTCCGTTCTTCCTGCTTAGAAAAGATAGTGACACCGTTACGTTAGACCGTTCGTTCACAAGTAACTGTGTTTCACTCGATTGTGCGCAAAAACGTCTGGTAGATAATTAGGAAACGCCAGTGGCAGAGGCTGCAAGAGAGATATTCTGCTTCACGGTACGGGATTTTGTCAAGTTCCGAGAACGTGCATTTCATTGGCAGTCAACCAATATCCTAGGTAGATCTCGCGGAACGAGCAGGACAAGATTAGGTTTCTTTAACACGAGTGGATCCCTTCCACGCTCGCACTACCATGTGACTAACTCAATAGGTCACCTGTGCTCGTTCATACGGTCAATCTGGTGATAGAAAGTTGTCGAAAACTTTTTGAAATAAGGGCGGTTTTAAGGGCAGAGGGGAAAAAGTGCCAACACAAGTGACAAAGGAAAAAAAACTCTGCGACAGTCGGGGATGGGTAGTAAGAGTAGTAGCGGATTACTTGCTATGTGCCACAAATCATGCAAGAATTTGGGTTATGTTAGTTATTGGGTATCGTGCAAACTCGGTGCCATTTTCCTTGCGTGTTTGTCATAAGTTTTTCAATCCGGTTTGATGAGTCTTGCCCCTGCAGCTGGCACTGGGATGTCTCCTTGGCCACCATCAGGGGCTAATGGCTGCAACAAACAAGACTGACGAGTGATTGGTCGATTTTGGTATCAACCGTTGTGTTCAAATGTTTGTTAAGTCGTGGTACCTAGCTACAGCGGTCATCGGACCATAAACTAACAAACTACTTTAACTTATCCTAATAACAAAACAAACACCCATGTCCGAGGGAGGACTGTAACCTCCGACGTGGAACGGCCGCGCGCACCGCAGCAGGGCGCCTAGTAGTTTGTTGATGACCATAGCAGTTTGGTCCAACGGGTTTCCAAACATTTGAACATCTTACCCTCTCTGGACAGCAAAATTGCAGTGTCTGAATATAACTGTACCGTTATGAAAAATTTTCGATAAATAATGAGCAGAAAATTTACGGCTCCAACAACGCTGAAATAATTTGCTAATGTTTTGATACAAGAATAAAAAACATTCCTCCAGAATAATACTTTCGCTTTTCAGCGGACTGTGCGCTGGTATGATACTTCCTGGCAGATGAAATCAGTGTCGTTAGAGCACTTTCCCGTCATAGGCAAAGGTCCCAGGATCGAATTCCGGTTCCGATATATGGTTTTTATCTGCCAGGAAGTTTCAGAAAACATACAATTAGAAATCCTGAAAACTCTTTAGGAATCTGTTCCTCTAAGAGATACAATTATCAACTACATTGATGAGCCTACTCCTTACCAATAAACGAATATATACCGTGTCTCTGTCACGTGTTCGTGTTATTTTGTCCACTCCCTGTAATTAGCTCAAACCCGTCCTTAGGTGATCTATTTTCAACTACAAGCAAATCTGTACACAATAATGTTATGAAACTGCATGCTTTGCTTTGTAAGAGACCAAGTCTGTAAATCCTATTCTGCTTTTTTTCGTCGACGTCTGTTATTCCATTCATTTTACTTTCAGTCTTGATAAAAAAACGAATAAGGCCAAACATATCGTAGGGAAGGGGAGGGGGAAAGGGGGGGGAATATCCCTAGTTATCCGTACTAGAGTCACGGACTTAAGCAGAATGATCTGTTTTCAACGACAAGCAAATCTATACACAAAAATGTAATGGAACAGGTTGCTCTGCTTTGCAAGAGACCAGTTCTGTGAATTCTCTTCTGCTTCTTTTCGTCGACGTCTTTACACCTGTTATTCTATTCATTTTACTTTCATTCTTGATCAACAACGAATAAGGCCAAACATATCATAGGTAATAGGGGAGGGGGGAGAAATATCCCTAGTTATCCGTACTAGAGTCACGGACTTAAGCAGAAGGATCTATTTTCAACGTCAAGCAAATCTATACACAAAAATGTTATGGAACTGTCTGCTCTGCTTTGCAAGAGACCAGTTCTCTGAATCCTCTTCTGCTTCTTTTCGTCGACGTCTTTACACCTGTTATTCCATTCATTTTACTTTCATTGTGGATCAAGAACGAATAAGGCCAAACATATCATAGGGAAGGGGGGAGGGGGGAGAAATATCCCTAGTTATCCGTACTAGAGTCACGGACTTGAGCAGGAGAAAGTAGAGCACGGACAATCGGCGATAAATCTACGGGCTTAACCATTGAGCGCGTGACCGGTAAGGCAGCCGTCTGCTTCGCGAGGTGAGGCTGCTGCTAGCTGCTAGCTGCTAGGCGCCTGTGCTGGTGTCGCCACACCTAAGCGCTGAGTGGCGCCAGGCTACTCGCGCCTTTTGTCTGCGCACGGCTAATCACATGTCTTGTTCGGGCGTTACCAGACTTGAGACGGTCGTAAATGTCTCACCGATCGTTGCCTAAATCACGTACTTCCCAACGTCCTCTCATAGATTTAACGAGCTTGCTGAATGTTGCGATTGGTTCGTTAAACTGAAAACTGACAAGAGGTTAATTTCCTTACTCGAAGCAATCATGCAATTTTTCTCTTATGTTGAAGAAAGAAACAAAGCCAAATGGATAATTGCAGACTCCAAGCAGAAATCATGGGAAAACTTTGGAAATGAGCTAGAAACTCTGGGCAAAGCCGCGGGAAAACCATTTTGGAGCGTAATTAGCAATCTTCGAAAGGTAGGGAAGAGGGAATTAACAAGTGTTTTGGACAGGTCAGGAAAGCTGCTAGTCAATCCTGTGGATGCCTTGAGCAGATGGAGGGAATATTTTGAAGAATTGCTCAATGAAGGTGAAACGTTCAATGATGTTCAGTTTTACAGGTAGAATGGGAGAGGAACGACGATGGAAACAGCATCTCATTTGAACAAGTGCAGAAAATGGTCAGTACATTACAGTGCAATAGGGCGGCTGGGGTGGATGAAATTAAGCCGGAACTCGTCAAATACAGTGGAATATCAAGTCTCAAATGATTACACAGGATAATTGAAAAGGCGTGGGAATTGGGACAGGTTCCGTCTGGACGAAAGCGGTAATCACGCTAATTTTCAAACATGGAAACAGAAAAGATTGTAACAACTATCGAGGTATCTCTTTAATTAGCGTTGTAGGCAAAATATTCTCAGGTTGAAAGGAGAGTTCGAGTATTAATTGAGGACAAGTTAGATGAAAATCAATGTGGGTTTAGGCCTCTTAGAGGCTGTCAGGACCAGATCTTTAGCTTTCGGCAGGGAATTGTATTTATGTTTCATAGATCTAGAAAAAGCTTATGACCGTGTTCCTAGGTGGAAGCTACTGTCAGTTCTACAAGATTATGGCACAGGAGGCAAACGTCTGCAGGCAATTAAAGGTCTTTACGTAGACTGTCAGGCAGCAGTTAGAGTAGATGTCAAATTAAGCTCATGGTTCAGGGTAGTTTCAGGCGTAAGACAAGGCCGTAACCTGTCACCACTGTTGTTCATACTATTCATGGATCATATGTTGAAAACAGTAGACTGGCAGGGTGGGATTAAAATAGGTCAAAACAAAATAAGCAGTCTCGCATATGCGGATGACTTAGTTGTAATGGCAGATTCGATTGAAAGGTTGCAAACTAATATTTCAGAACTCCGTCAGAGGTGCAAGGATTATAATATGAAAACGAAAGTAATGTCTGTGGGAAAGAGATTTAAACAGATTGTGCCAAATAGGAGGAACAAAGAACAGGTAGACAGTTTCAAGTACTTGGGATGTATTTTCTCACAGGTTGGCAACATAGTGAATGAACTGGAAACGAGGTGCAGCAAAGCTAATGCAGTGAGTGCTCAGCTTACATCTACTCTTCTGCCAAAAGGAAGTCAGTACCAAGACTAAGTTAGCAGTGCACCGCTCTATCTTTCGACCAGTTTTGTTGTATGGGAGTGAAATTTGGGTGGATACAGGTTACCTTATTCATAAGGTAGAGGTTACGGATATGAAAGTAGCAAGAATGATTGCAGGTACTAACAGATGGGAACAATTGCGGGAGGGTGTCCATAATGAGGAAATCAAAGAAAAACTTGAACACCATAGATGAAGCAGTTAGAGTGAACAGACTGAGATGGTGGGGTCATGTTACACCCATGGGAGAAGCAATACGTCTCCGTAGCACAGTCGTAGCGTGCCAGCCTACAAATCCGAAGGACGTAGGTTCGATCCCCGCCAGGCCCTAGGATTTTTATCTGTCACTTTCCACTTATATCACCTCTGGCAGTGTTGCTGATGTGAAAAATAGCGAGTAGAACCGTGGTTCGGAACCCACGTTAAACTGTAGGTCCCGCTATAACTGGCTTGGTAAGTCAGTTGGAAGGTCGGAGGAAGGCAACGGCATATCACCTCCAAAACAGGACCATGCCTAGTAAAGCGCTGTGTGTTCAAACCAATCTTTGGATTGTTGCCTGCTTTACCTTACGTACACACAAACATGTGGACACTGCATTCTATGTCAAGATAGCTGGTAAATGTAAATTTTCGTTTCAAATCATGTAATATTTACATTTATATTAAACACAATAAGCACTATATATTTATGAAGAGAAAATAACAATATTTGCCCTAAAAATAACCGGTTTGTGAGAAACAAGCCATGGTACTACAAACTGCACAACCAAGCAGTCAGTACTATCTGTTGGAGTTTTCTGCACTATTTCGTGCATCGGTTAAGAGTATGCTACATGGGAGCGGGGGAGAACAGGCGCGCCACTCTCAGTGTTTCTAAAATGCTCTAACGGGAATATTCCTGTTCAATCCGCATGTCTTCACAGCATAAGACTTCGCATTACAGAAATCAGAGAGAGCCGAATGTCCGAAAACTGAAGATGATAAAAGAGCTCAACAGGACAACAATGAGAAATGTTGGTGCTGTGGATGTGCAATCATCATCGAAACACCAGGAACGAGAAGAAAATGAAAAAAATCTGATATACAGGCAGATTTAGGCTTAGAACTATTCGAAATACATCTATTTCTAAAATATGATAGATCCAGAATAAAGGAAAACATGGCAAAGAAACTCGAGATATTGTCTGCATCTTCATACAAAAACGTGTTGTTGCAGAAACTGTCTAAGTCAGGCGAAACCAAGAGGAGACAAAGTACAAGTACAGAGAAAATCAGAATCTCTAAGTCTAATCTGGATTTATCCATCCCATCAACTTCAGAAACAACCAGATCCAAATCCAAGAATGAGTCTCATGTGTTGAGCTGCTCAGGGTGTGGTTAAGCCTACAAGGAACCTGTTGTAGAAGACAACATTAAGTGTGATAACTGCTCGAAACGGCGACGTGAAGAATGCACGGGTAACGAAGAACATGGCAATTTTTTGTGTGTTAATGCTTATTCTTTGACGACATCTATCTTATTCTGTCCCGACATTGCAGATAAGAGTTTGTTAATATTTAAGCTTTGTGGTACATAGTTGACAGCTTTAACTGATATATGTTGTTAATAAAAAACCAGCAATAATTTGGTATAACAAAAGTGTCTTTAACCTTCTCATCTACTAGATATAAGTACTTAAATACTAGGTTCGTACTCTTTACCGACTTTCTCCTACACGTTGTATCCTCCACGGCCGGCATTGGAGGCGCTGATTCTGGCATCCATTCGATCATACAGATGGCGAACATTGTCACACGCCTATTAGACGTGTTCACATACTTGTGCAAGACTTCTGACTTCACAAGTCGCAAGTGTTAGTTGCCGTCGCTTCAAATCCCACACGTGCTCGATTGGAGACAAGCGCGGAGATCATGCTGGCCACGTAAGTTGCTGCACGTTTTTCAGAGCACGTTACCACGCACACTGTGTGGGAGAGCATTATCCTGTTGGAACAACACATTACTGTTGCGAGAGTGCCAGAAGAAAGTGCCTGCACCCAGCGACTCCTGGTTGGTTCCTCCTCCCCAAAGATGAACGAAAGTTGTAACTTATCGCACCCAAGACCATAGGGTTTGGGATGTGACCAGTGTGTCTTTTGCGAGTGCTCTCAACGAGACAGCGCTAGCCTGGTCTACGTAGTAGGTGTAAACGACCTCTACTTGCGTCCAGTCAGCATCTTTTTCCATTTCTGAAGCCTCAGCCCGACGTTCCAAATCATCCTCTGCCGATACCAGGCTAAACGCGCACGTCGATGTTGTAGCGTGAGTTGAAGACGGGTGTGGGTGCCCATAATCCTACTTCTAGTAACTTCTGGCAACAGATCGTGCTGACACGTCTGCACGCAAAAACCCTCTTATCCATGAGAAGTTAGCCGTTCGACCTGACCCAGCTGCCCTTACAACACGACGCCCTGTGCGGAGTCTGTGCTTCGAGGTCATCCAGTAGCTTGTCTAAGAGTGTATATACACGTGACCATTGAACCAGCATCGTACCACAACTTACACAGCACGTCCACTCCATAGGCGGTAGTATGACCTATTCCAAACTCGCTGAGTTCGCTGTAGGAACTACAAAAGCACCTCCATGGCATGGCGCATTTTTGCTTCACACGTTTGTAGCACACTCAGCCTCATGGCTGTAGTTGTTACCTATTACAGAGTACCTACAGATGGCGTTCTTGCAACTGTTTCACTACGATCCTGTGTGAAGTTCAAATCATATATGAACCTAGAGGGAAACTTTCCTGAAAGCATTTAAACAGTAAGTTCTCCACGTCTGCCTGCATCTGAACAACAGGTCCGTCAAATCTCAGAACTAATGAGAGAAAGTCATCCAAAACTGTTGAAAGTAGCCTGTTATTAAAATAACCAAAATCTCGGGCAGTTGAGATTTGTGAATGTAAGTTAAAACGCTGACTGCTGCTCTAAGTTACTTTATGAGTGGCCACAGTACATGCGCAATGGAAATTTATTTAACTGCTCACTCCTTAAGTGAGCAGCCAACGTTTTAAGAAACACAAAATCAATCTTAAGAAAATAAATGAATAGATAATTAAATATGTGACAGGGAGCATGATATCATAAAGCAGAGGTTTGATACTTTAAAATCATAATCTATTCAGTAAAATTACACGCAAATAGATATAGGAAGACCAAATTAAGCACACACCTAGTACAAAAGTGAATTAAAACATATAATTACTGCCCATATTAAAAAAGGTTAGGTTAGCTGAAATCATGTTAATTCATTCACAGACACACACATAAAGGTTGGCAGTACGTTACAATCCTGTAACACATGAAAGCAGCAGTGAAATGAAGCGTCGGCGGCGTCTTGACGAGATGGCAGGCGTCTTGATCACAAAATCTTAAATTACACTGTGCACTAACAAACTCATGTGTGGGAAGGCAGTGGCATACTATTCTTAAGTACCATGTGGTGTGCGACCATGGTGAATTACATAGAATTTACAAAGGAAATTAATTCAGAATAAGCAAATAGAGCACACACGAGAATTTGTGTAGAAGAAAGTTAGTATTAATAAAACCATGGCCGAAGGCCGAAGTAACGACCATTCCAAAATTGGTGGAATTGGTCATACAAGACAGGAAAGATGGAATCAATTAGAAAATCTGAGAAATATTTAGCATACTTGCGGATACAGAAATGTTGCGAAAATGTTAGTTAAAAACATGAAGGAAATTCAAACGTACTATGTTTACACAAAGGCTGAAGGTCACACACATGTATACTAACTTGAGCAAAACCGAACACAAAATCATCACTGGAATGAAAATGCAAATAATAAAGCTACACTGAATTTACTCAAGTTCTGTAAATTAAGAAACAATTCGCCTCTCATAGCGAAAGAATTACCCAAAAGAACTATCACTAAAAAACCAAGACTGCCTGATCACAAATAAATCAAAGTTCTAATAACAGCATGCCTTCCCATCAGCCTGATTCGGCGGAGTACTTACTTCCTCAGTCATCGGAACCAGAGTGAAGAGTGTAGACTAAAGTCCTAAGGCCTCAGAAAAACCTCCCCCCCCCCCGCCATACACCGGAAATAGAGTGCACTAAAAGAGACGCAGAGTGCGTTCAGAGACTAGTGTTTACCAACCATTGCTACCTGGCCAAGACAATTTCCTGTTCAACCGTTCCCAGAGAGGTCTCCTGTCACCTCTTTCTTCCAAGATTAGATTGGTATGACACTATCAACACGGCCACCTCGCCATCTTGCCAAGTAAGCTTGTCTCTGACCACCCAGCAGATGCAAGCACAGACGACAAATGAAGCCATGCGTTCTTAACTATAGCGAAACGAGTCCTAAACCGAGAGGCGGCGACTGTAAGCCATTGCGCAGCAGTCAGTCAATATTAAGAGCACACATTCACACGAACACACTAGTTCAGTCGCACGGGTGGAAACATTTATAAATATGGGGCAAACATATATAAAAATGGGGCATTGATAATTAATAAAAAGAACAAAATAATTAACACACAGATAGAAACAATTTAGGTTAATGAATAAATCAAAATGGAACATGACCACACATTCAGTGGACCTGTTTCATGGCCCTCCGCTTAGGGGCGATAAATAGCCTGGAACCAATCCGGTCATTCTGGATTTGATTCAGATTAAAATTAGTCACACGAAGATAATGACAAAAGAAAAATTTTAAAAATCTACCTACTGTGGGCATTGTGGGCACATCATGGACATTTCAAAACAAATGATAAATTAAGACACTTTATATTCACTGACTGTTCCGTCGGTTCTAGATTCTATACTGCACAAAAAACAGAAACAACATCTCTTCCCTTCTTTGCCCTGTTATTAACACCCCAACATCTCTAGATCATAGTAAATGGTGCACAGTACCCTATTTAGCAAAAGGTTTCTGTGAATGTAGCCAAGAAACTCAAATCTGGAAATTTCAAAACATCATTTTATACACACAATACCTTTGGTCACTTTCTACCCAATGGTAAAGACAACCCTTCAGCCTTGGAAAAGAGTGCAGTATACAAAATTACTTGCAACTGTGGGAAATTCTACGTCGGACGGTCAGGCAGAACAATTTGTACTGGACTAAGGGAACACCACAGAAGTCGGAAACTTAGGCAAAGAAATTCTACATTTGCAGACCACCTGCTAAAAGAAGGCCACAGTTATAATGTAACACATGAAGTCCTACATCGTGTACAAAAAGGAAGGAAAATGAACTTCTTTCAAATAATAGAAATTAACAGACATTTTTCTAGAAGGGTTTAAAACTGCTCCACGTCGTCTTTTCGACTCACTGCTGAGAGAGCTTTGTGCAGACGTCGAGGCAGCTTACCCAAACAGATTCTAATGAATTCAGACACCGGATAGAGGTCGGTTAAATAATAGTTCTTATTTAACATGTCCTGTAAAAACTCGGCTGGACTGGCAAAGTTCGACTGGCCGAAGGGCGGCATCATTGGTATGTTGTGGCGCACGCGGTACTGCTGGTTCTCGGACCAGTACGAAGCTAAAAAGTATTGACGGAAGATCTCATAGCTTTCGCCGAACCTCATTCGCGGATGCGCCATCCAGATATCCTCGCATGAACTCGATCTTATGCCCTTCGGGCCAGTTTGGAGGAAGCGAGAAGTCAAATTGGTCTACCCACACATGCTGATGTATTCCACCGGGCATGTTCTACATCTACATCTACATAGATACTCTGAGAATCACATTTAAGTGCCTGGCAGAGGGTTCATTAACCACTTTCATAACTTTTCTCTACCGTTCCATTCTCTAATAGCGCGCTGGAAGAAAGAACACCTAAATCGTTCCGTTTTCGATCTGATTTCTCTTATTTTATTGGGATGGTCATGTCTCCCTAAGTAGGTGGGTGCTAGCAAAATATTTTCACATTCAGAACTAAAAGTCGGTGATTGAAACTTCGCAAACAGATCACGCCGCAATGAATAACGTCTTTCTTTTAATGATTTCCACCCCAATTCGTGCAACATTTCCGTGACACTTTCCCCTCCGTAACGTGATAAAACAAAACGAGCTGCCCTTCTCTGAATCTTCTCAATATCTTCCGTCAGTCCCACCTGGTGAGGGTCCCACAAGGGGCAACAGTACTCCAGGAGAGGACGCACAAGTGTGATGTAGGCAGTCTCTTTGGTGGAGCTGGTGCATCTTCTAAGCGTTCTGCCAATGAAACGTAACCTTTGGTTCGCGTTCCCCACAATATTTTCTGTGTTCTCTCCAGTCAAAGTTGTTCGTAATTGTAACTCCTAGGTATTTGGTACAATTTACGACCTTAAGGTTTGACTGATTTATCGCGTAATTGAAGTTCAGCGGATTTCTTTTAGTGGTCATGTGTATTACTTCACACTTTTCTTTATTTAGTGTCAATTGCCAATTTTTGTCTAAATTGCTTTGCAGTTGCTTTTGATCCTCTGTTGTCTTCACTAACCGATAAACGACAGCATCATCCGCGAACAGTCTAAGGGAGCTATTCAGATTATCTCCTAAATCGTTTATAAACACGAGGAAGAGTAGGGGACCTATAACGCTTCCCTGTGGAACGCCAGATATAACTTCTGTTTTACTCGATGACTTACCGTCAATTACAACGAACTGTGTCCTTTCTGATAGGAAATCGTGAATCCGGAATACTTCAAATTTGTGTACCGTTAGAAGCCCGGTGTTGGGTCCAGATTACAACGCGTCGTCCTGTTTTGAGCACGGCTCGAGCTTGCCCGGTGAGGCTCACCCTCGTCCTCAAAAGCAGAATCGGAATCGAGGTTTGCGGTCCCGGCGCGGCTGCTGCAAGTGCCACGGGCCGCGCGGCTGCTATTGCACGCAGGCACCTCCTGCTGCCGAGCCACGCGCATACGAGGTTTGTCAGCGTGGTCGCAATCCTCGCTTAAAGGCTGCATGGGGTTTAATTCTACTCGTGCAATCCTATTCCCCTTCTTCTATAAAACTATCCCTAACAAATAACCATAAACTTTGTGCACACCCACACTCACACACACACACACACACACACACACACATAACACTCTCCACCTGCTACCTGCTATTTACTTATAAACTTAATATATTCCCCCTCCCCCATATACTACATTACATATGCCAGTTGTAACTTTTAGTAACTATTCCCTCCTATCCCCCTCCCCCCGCCTCATATTAAAGATAGGTGATTTTATGCCCCCACATTGTTAAACTGCACTATGCAATACTCACTACCATTATGATAGTGATATTATTTTAAAAAACCCAGCCACCACTTACTCTTATTGTACCTTAAAGCACCATGACCTGCTCTACACGATTATCCTCTTTGGTATATTTCTAGCAATTTAACTGTTTTACTATCTTCAGTTGCCTGACTAGATGTACCAATAGTAACACTAGGTTAATATTACTGTAACCATTCACATTTCTTTGCACATTAGTTCACGCATCTTAAAACTTATAACCCACATCCTTAACTTATTCATTGTATGATAATCACTTCATCAATCTATCCCCATTAAATTTTGAAGCCATAGACAAAATGACAAATTCTTTATATTGACAGATGCCCTGACAGTGACATTCTAAGCATCCTACTACTGTGTCAGCTGGTAGTTCTGAAATATTCCGCCTATGGCGCCACTTATTATTGTACTTCTAGACTACTGAATTTTAATCTGCTAAGCGACTGATTTATCAGTCACCTGCTCCTCTCTTTATGCTTTTCTTCAACTACTTTGAGTATTGCTATTTTCCCATAGCCTTCTTTTCCTTTTTTATCGTTACTCCTTTACTATAAGCCTCATCCATAGATACTTTGTTACCAGCTGACTGTTATTCATTCCATAATCTTTGCACTTAGCGTTGATTCCACAAGTAGCATGTTTATTTATTAAGCAACAGAAAAAAAATGTAAGTGTTAATTTTTATCCCGTTATATGAACTTATCTTTATTACATTATATTTGGTTCGAAACTGCTGCATATTTCTGTAATCGACTTTTATACGTTCTATAGCCTTATTGTATACAAATGCACTTGTTTGTCTGTATAGAGACCAGAAGAAGGGCACTCAAGCGCCCGAAACCGGTCGTTGAAGTTCAAAATAAATAACGACAAGCAACTGGTTGCTGCATTTGATTTATTTATCATGCAATCCTCTGTACGATATCTTCTAGCGTGCTCTGCACACTAGTAACTGCAGTGGTCACAACATCAACACCGCCAGAAAACGCACCGAAAGTTGTTTAAACCGTTTTTACGTGTTTTTCGACATGTTCACGCACTGTTTTCACCTGTTTCCGCACTGTTTTCACACGTCGTCGACACGCAAATCTACGGTTTTGACGCGTTCGTCAAGACCTCCGACCCGCTTCTCCACGCCTTCAACGTGAGATTTTACGGATTCTATCTCCGCGTTGCTTCTGCTTACTCCCTCCACCAGACGCTCAAGGACGCTAGTCATGTCTTGCAATACCCGCACCTCTTGATTCGCGACCTGTTCTTTCATTTCGTCAAGTCGCTCATCAATCTTTCGCGAATGTTCTATCATTTATTCGGTGACCTGTTTCGATTGCTCTTTCATTTGTTCGGCGACCTGTCTCGACTGTTCTTTTATTTCACGAAACTGGTCGTTAGTGAGTTGGCCTATTTTAGCTAAAAGTTATACTTCCTGCTAATCCGGAATCACGTGTTGCATGAGAAAGGCTTTGAAGTTGCAGCTGTCATTGTGCACCTAACAGGCCCACGAGGCGAAATCTCCTCGAAGAAAAAAGCACCGAGAGTAAAATAGCTTGTGAAACCGCAACATAAACTGACTGCAGTGGATGTTCCTGCAGAATGTGTGGGGGAGTAGAACCCCAAATGCGACAATTATGTGCATTCAAGGCACCGTTCAGAGTAAAATATGCAGTAAAATACCGCAATAACGTCAGCACAGAAAAATTAGTGGAAATCTGCCACTTAGCGAAAAGAAATTTCATAAGATGATATCCGGTAAGATGGCATCAGGACATAACAGCGAAGTTGGTATTTCGTTTCTCTTTCTTTCTATCTCGTTGGAAACGGAGACATTTGTAACGCAGAAACGACCGTCGTAAAATGCCCGAGTGTGTTGGCAGTCTGGTTCCACGCTGCGCTGTTTAGTTGGAGCGCGCAGTTTGTCCAGCCGAAACGCGAGCCACTGAACAGCTGGGTGGCCTGGACAGGGCCCGCCTTCTGGTCCAGGCAGCCGCCCGACACTCCACGGCCTGCCTCCAGACGTTTACGACCGTCGGCAGACTGGATATAAAGCCACGCTGCTCGTTGTCAGCACTTAAACCCTCATCCGCGTCGCGCAGTAGCCGCCTTTGCTGCCATCTTCGCTCTCTGCACCAAATTTTCTCAGCGTTCACTGAGCCCATGCGCTCCAAAAGCTGTAAATAAAAGGGATATCCATATGAAAACCTAAAACAATGTTCGCTTTAAGTTTTTCTAAGTCGCTGATCACTAGACCGCGGACTTTAGGTTATAGCCTGTTCTATTCCTGAGTTCCTAGTTGTAAATAAACTTGTACTGCCGGCCGCGGTGGCCGAGGGACTGAGGCGCTCCAGTCACGGTCTGCACGGCCACTACGGTCGGGGGTTCAAATCCCCAATCGGGCATGGATATTTATGCCGTCCTTAGTATTAGTTAGTTGGTAAGTTTAGGGACTGATAACCCCGTAGTTAAGTCCCATAAGCTTAACAAACATTTGAACATTTTTTTGAAACTTGTACTTTTCAAAATGAAAAGCCAAGATCGCACGTTAACAATTTATTAAATGACGACCGGTTTCGGTGCTCTGTCACCATCATCTGGTCACATATGTGTTATAAGCTGGTCACCTTGTTAAAAAAATTGGGTATAAAATAACAAGTGCAACATTGCATTTAGTCATTATATAAAAGTTAACTTGTGTATTTTTTATACAATGACTAAGTGCAATCATCTGGTCACATACAGGGTGTTTCACTAAGTGTGTTTGCCCCTGTAACTTATAAAATAATAGGTGACGCGAAATTTTAATGCGGTAGGTCAACACAAGAAATGTTACACTTTCTGTGGAGCTATGAACATAGTTTATTGTAACATTTTCCAAAGAGTTACAGCACAAAGATATAATTTTTTTAATGGAACAAAAGTTTTTTTTTTCTATCGTGCATTGGATTCGTTGAAACCAGCTGCGTCCAAATCAATTTAAACTACATTGCTATCACTGTTAGTTTGGAAGCTACATCCCTTCAAAGTTCCGAGGGCGGAGGCTGCGATAGCATAGCTGACTGGCCGAGTGGCTGTCCCCTGGGGCACGGCCCACTGTCTCATGACCACCAGCCAGTCAGCTACGCTGTCGTAGTCTCCGCCCCCTAAACTTTGAAGGGTTGTAGCTCCCAAACTAATAGTGATAGGAATGTAGTTTAAATTGATTTCGACGCAGGTGGTTTCAACGAATCCAATGCACGATAGAAAAAAACTATTGTTCCATTTAAGAAATTATATCTTTGTAGTGTAACTCTTTGGAAAATGATACAATAAACTATGTTCATAACTCCACAGAAAGTGTAACATTTCTTGTGTTGACCTACCGCATTAAAATTTCCTGTCACGTATTATTTTATAAGTTACAGGGACAAACACACTTAGTGAAACACCCTGTATGTGTTGTAAACTGGTCATCTTGTTAAAAAAATGGGTATAATATAACAAGTGCAACATTGCACTTAGTCATTATATAAAAAATACACAAGTTAACTTTTATATAATGACTAAGTGCAATGTTGCACTTGTTATTTTATACCCAATTTTTATAACAAGATGACCAGCTTATAACACATATTTGACCAGATGATGGTGACACAGTGCACCGAAACCGGTCGTCATTTAATAAATTATTAATGTTCGATCTTGGCTTTTCATTTTGAAAACTATAAAGCGATCAGATCGCCTCCAAACCCGAGTATGTCAGGTAATCTTAAACTTGTACTTACCCGTTTCACGATTAATTAAAACCGAAACTACTAATTTTATAGCACCTAAAACTACCTATTTCGACGTTAACGCCTATTTTTTACTATTTCAGACTAAAATCCTAAAAGTCCCCATTTTTTTTTATATTTTAAAAGGACTTGCTTCGAAAAATCGAAAGTGGACTCAAGTTACACGGATGCACTGCAAAGAATCCGATAAGGTGCTGCGGAGTCTTGCTTGTGGATTTCTGTAGATGAAAATACGGGACACTAGAAAAGTGATTGTCGGCAGGGTAGATGCAGATCGCCATCCTGAGCTTATTTTGTCAAAGCAAAGATCCAAGTCTAAATAAGCCGGTCACAGTGGCCGAGTGGTCTGCGGCACGCCGGTCGCAGTCTGCACGGCTGCTACTGTCGGGGGTTCTACATACATACTTCACAATCCACCGTAAGGTACGTGGTGGAAGGTACACTGTACCACTACTACGCATTTCCCTTCCTATCCCACTCCCAAATAGAATGTGGAAAAAAAGAATGCCTATATGCCTCTGTACGAGCCCTAATTTCTCTTATCTTGTCTATGTGATCACTACGCGAAATGTAAGTAGGCGGCAGCAAGATCGTACTACACTCGGCTTCAAATTCTGGTCCTCTAAATTTACTCAACAGAAATTCACGAAATGAACGTCGTCTTTCCTCCAGCGATTCCCAATTGAGTTCCCAGCGCATTTCCGTGACACTCGCACATTGGTCGAACCTACCAGTAACAAACCTAGCTGCTCGTCTCTGAACTCCTTCCATCTCCTCCTTTAAACCGATGTGCTGCGGCTCCCAAACACTTGAGAAATATTCAAGACGTGGTCGTACAAGCGTTTTATACTTTACAGATGAAGTACATCTTCCCAAAATTCTCTCAATAAACCAAAGTCGGCTGTCCGTCTTACAACTGTCCATTTCATATGTTACGCCTAGATATTTGAACGACGCGACTGCATCAAGAAGCTCACTAGTAATGCTGTATTGGAACATTATAGGATTGTTTTTCCTACTCATGCGCATCACCTTAAATTTTTCTTCATTGAGAGCTAGCTGCCATTCTTCACAACTAGAAATTTGGTCTATGTCATCCTGTATGCTATTATGGTCAGTTAAAGACGACAACCTCCCACACAAACAGCCGCAAATTACAAGTTACTCTGTCCGTCAGATCATTTATATAGATAGAAATAATAGCGTTCCTATCACACTCCCCTGGAGCAAGCCTGACAATACACTCGTCTCTGATGAACACTCGCCGTCGAGAACAACGTACTGTGTTCTGTTACTTACGAAGTACTTATGTGTGTCAGTTCTCTTTCCTTTCTTATAAACGGGAATCACATGCACTTTTTTCCAATCACTAGGAACTTTGCGCTGAATTAAAGATTCGCGATAAATGCAAGCTAAGTAAGGGGCCAATGCCGCACAATACTCCTCGTAAAACCGAACTCGATTTTCATAGGACCAGAATTTTTTCGGGTTCTCGGAAAGGTCTTATGCTAAGGTATGGCTGTGGTAAATATTGTACGCTTTTTACAGACGCACGAATCTCTCCTAACTTTTGCCTGTCATCATTTGCGTGTTGTTTTTTGAACCGAGAGTATAACAGTCTTTGCTTTCTCAGTAGCTTTCTAACATTATTATTATACCATGGTGGATCTTTTCTATCCTTAATCGACTTTACAGGCACTTATTTCTCTAACCATTTATGTACAATGTACTTAAGTTTAGTCCACAATTCCTCTACATCCATAGTACCGGAACTAAACGATGCCCATTCATTTTTAAGTGCGATCCTGACAATAAAGGAACCATCCCATCATTTGCATTCAGTAGTTTCAGGAAATCCTCAGATATGATAAATCTGGATGGCCAAGAAGAACTTTGCACCACTATGCTCCCGAATACACATCCACACTTCAATTGGTGCAATTTCTTAATGGGAAGCTATAAACAGTCAGAAGAGGAACTTGAACGAAACCAGTAACTTCACTTCCCATCCCGGCGACCTCGCATAATTAATTTTGCAACATCAGTGATACGGTAGAAAATCTTTGTCAAGTTGTTAATAATAACAATCTGAACCACATAAAATGCACTTAAAGGCAGTCAACATCACAATTCGATTCCTCCTCGGGCATGGATGTTTGTGTCGTCTTTAGTATAAGGTAGTTCATAACTAGTTTGTAAGTTTAGGGACTGATGACCCCGCAGTTAAGTCCCTTAAGCTTAACAAATATTCTTAAGTTTCAGACTAACCCAACGCGTTGTCACTCGAAAATGCACTTGTAAGCGTTATCTAATTCACTCTGTCTATGTTCACACCGGATATTACGTCGGTAAACACTGCACGAAATCCTTAGTATTCTCCACTCTGGGTTGAGCTTGGTATACTAAAATGGCGTGGGAAAATAAAGTGCTTCTGGCTTTAAAAGATGCAACACAATTAGTTGAAGATCCCTCAGTTCAGCGTGACTTCGGTTACATTACAGCCAACTAAACATCTATGGTGAATTACAAAGCTCAGGTAGACCTATCACGAGAATATTGCTTTACTGGAGGGAGCGAAAAAGATAATTATTGAGGCGGCAGCAAAAGTGGGAGAAAAAGTACGGGAAAGAACTTAACAGGTTTGCCAGACAACAAAGACATGGAGGGCCTCCGAGAAAAAACCAGTTCCACTGAATGCTGCAATCCTGTCCAAAATTTAGCGAAATTGTAGTACGCCCCGTCACAGCCGTGAGTGTAGAACGTTCTTTCTCGGCATATCGTAGTTTCCTCTGGAACACGTACAAGATTTCAGTCATTTACTGTGAAGCCAATAATGGTCTGCAATTTTAAAACCACTGGATTATGCAGCCTTTATTAAACTGTGTAGGCCTATTACATTTATTTCAACATATGGCTTCTGTCCTGCATCGTATTTTTATTTTCGAAAAATAAAAATATTTCGTGTCATTTTGATCATTACTCGTGATCGATAAGTGAAGATAAATTTGCTCCTAAGTCAACACTGCGTATTTTATTTTATGTTTGTTTATTCTAATAAATTCTTTTCAGGATATATTTTAGATTTTCTTTTGTCTAAATGAGGTTATGAAAGTGCCTATTTTAGGTGCCTAAAATGCTCCTTTTACGAACTAAAAATCCGCAGTTTACTGATTACAATCTGATATTGGAGTTGCGAAATACAGAATGACAAATCCCAAATGGTGTCAGCTGCCGTAGACTACAAGAGCATTGTATCTTGAAAAGAGTCGCTGAATTGTGATAACTACAACTAGAATGGTTGAATACTACCATTTGTATCAGATAAATTATAGGAATCGCAACCACACAACTAATGGCTAAATTTCAGTCTTACTGTCATATGGTGTCATTTTTGTGTCCCAGCCTCGTCGCCGCTTTTGTGTCTCGTTTCCGTCGTAGGTGTCGGTGGCCGAGTGGAATGAGACCGACACAGGAATAAAGATAGCACGCTGGTGCAGGTACGGAGGGGAGCACCCAGAAACTAGAAACACTAGAGTAAATTAGAATGAGATTTATATTGCACAGAATTTATACAATACTTAACTTTGACATAGTTCAGTACGGCAGAATGCTGATACATAGTTGATATAGAGGCCTGCCTAGTGCCTGTCCGATAGCCAAGTCTTACGAAGTGTTGACTGGTTCCTCTCTCAGTTCCAAGTGCACGATGTCGTTCAGTGGTGGCCACGAGCGGCGTTGTCGCAGAGGGCGCTCGTGGCTGTCGTTGTAAGAACGCCGCGCCGTGCGTGCATGGCGGCGCGCGGCGAAAGTAGGTGGCGCGCACTTTGTACTTGTGCGACACCACACCCCTCCCCCCCAAACCGCCGCGCCGTCGTGGCGTAGGGCTGAGGGCCACGACGACGGCACTGGGAGGAGGGCCTGGGCGGGGGCGTTACTGGTGGGACGGGCGTCGTAGCTGAGGCTGGGATCGAGACGCCGGCCGCGCCCCGGCATCCGCCTTGCGATCCTCCAGAAAACCCGCCGAAACCTGGGAAGGGCGCACACCCCCGCCCAGAGGGAGCAGGTCATCTTCTTCTGAGGTGCGTGGCCCAAGCTGGGGGGGGGGGGGGCGGGCGCACGGTCCCGGAGCCCCTCTCGGTGACGCTGTCATCTGCGGCGGCGACGACTGCGTCGGAGGTGCGTCGACGTCCATAGGGATCTCGTAGTCCGGGGACGAACGATGTGGCTGTGCTCCCTGGCGGTGAACTGGGTCTGGAATCAAGAAACCGGAGACAGGATCGCGCGGCCTGTGCAAGCGCAATTGGTTTGCGTGGCGCCGCAGCTCCGACCCTGTGGAAGAACGTACAACATACATATTGCGACCGAGCACGCGCTGAATGGTGCCCGGCAACCATGTCTTCTTGTTGCCAGCAAACACCCTGTACAGCACCGGCGTGGAAACCTGAAAACGCGTAGAGCCATACGAACCGACTCGGTGCGTGGGATGCTGCAGCAGGTAAAGGAGAGTGCGGTGACGGCGGCCGTGTAGCAGCTCGGCAGGAGACGGGCCGTCACGTGGCATGCACCGATACGTAGACAGGAAAATTTGAAGAGCTTGCTGCCTGGAGTGCTGACCTTTCATCTTTTCCATGTGAGACTTGAATGTGCGAACGAAACGTTCTGCTTCACCATTGGACTGAGGGTGAAAAGGTGCGGTTGTGATATGCTGAATGCCATTCACACGACAGAACTGTTGAAATTCCGCACTAACAAACTGAGGTCCATTGTCACTGACGATAGTTTCAGGCAAACCTTCGATGCAAAACACTGATGTTAAGGCACTGATTGTACTAGACGCCGTCGTTGAGTTCATGGCAATCACGAAAGGAAACTTGCTGAAAGCGTCTACAACGATTAACCAGCTCGTATTCCAGAATGGTCCGGCAAAGTCAATGTGTAAACGTTGCCATAATCCCTTGGGGCGTGGCCAGTCTGAGAAACGTTGCGGAGGAGCCGCCTGATGCTCCGCACGAACTGTACACTGTGACGTCATGCTCTCGATCTGGGCATCCATACCAACCCAGGTACAATGACGTCTGGCCAATTGTTTTGTCCTAACAATACCCCAATGTCCTTGATGCAGGAGGCGTAACACTTCTCGTTGCAGGGAACGAGGAACAATCACTCTTGTTTGGTCGTTGTCCGTATGTAACAACAGAACACCCTGATTTAAAGACAATGCATGACGTTGTGCAAAATAACGTCGAACCAGAGGCCGATCAATGTCTTTGGCTCTGGCAGGCCAACCAAAGCGAACAAAACGTGCTACCACACTTAGGCCTGCATCCGCAGCTGTTTCCTGTGCAACCCGACGAGAGTTCAAAGGGAAATCTGCGACAGTGGAAGCATCTCTGGAGTCTATCTGACAACATGCCATTTCCGAAGAATCAAACGACACATCCTGGCCAACCGGAAGCCGGGAAAGTGTGTCCGCGTTGGCGTGTTTAGTGGTAGGTCGGTACAAAATCTCATACTGGTAATTAGACAGTATTAAGGACCATCTCTGAAGCTTTTGTGCCGTTCGTGGCGGAATTGGCTTTGTGGGTGAGAACACAGACGTGAGAGGCTTGTGGTCTGTCAACGAATAGAATTTTCTGCCATAGAGATAATGATGAAACTTTGTGACGCCGTAAATGATTGCTAAGGACTCCTTTTCTATCTGTTGGGTCGGCGTCAGTAGCTTGGATGCAAAGGCAATAGGTCGATCGCGAGATCCAATACGATGCGACAAAACTGCACCTAGACCGTACGACGAGGCATCAACTGCTAGCACTACAGGCTTCTGTGGGTCAAAGGGAATCAAACATGCATCACTGAGTAGTCCAGACTTTAATTTGTCAAAGGCAACCTGACAATCTTTAGACCATACAAAAGGAACATTCTTATTATGTAAGTGATGCAGTGGAGCTGCAATCTGAGAGGCATTGGGAATAAACCTGAAATAATAGTTAAGCTTTCCAATTACTGCTTGCAATTCGTGCACATTCTTAGGAGGAGGCAAGTCTTTGATTGCTCGAAGATGTGACTGTAAGGGATGAATTCCTTGGGCATTAATCACATGGCCTAGGTACTCTATTTCAGTTTGAAAAAAACGAACACTTTGCTTTATTGCAACGTAGACCTGCTGCAGTCAAAACTTTGAAAAGGCACTCCAGGTTTGCTAAATGTTCTTCAACTGTACGTCCGGAGACCACAATATCATCTAAATAGTTCGAGCAACACGGTACAGAAACTGTCAGCTTTTCCAAAAAGCGCTGGAAAATAGCGGGGGCGGAAGAATTGCCAAAGGGTAGGCGTTGAAATTGAAAAAGGCCCATGTGAGTATTAATGACGAAAAATTTTTTTGACTCGTCATCAAGCGGAATTTGTAAGTACGCCTCTGCTAAATCAATCTTGGAAAAGAAGCGAGACTGTCCTAATTTGTCCATCAGTTCGTCAGGTCTGGGCAGGGGATATGTGTCTACAATTGTTTGACTGTTTACCGTTGATTTGAAGTCCGCACAGAGACGAAGTTTTCCTGACGGCTTGGGTATAATTACTATTGCGAGGCCCACTGACTCGCAGAAACAGGAGAAATCACCCCACTATCTTGCCAACGTTTAAGTTCTTCGGCAACTGTATCACGCATTGCGATAGGCACTGGTCTAGGTTTACGAAATTTTTGAACTGCAGATTCTTTTAAAGTTACATGTGCCACGAAGTCTTTTGCACAACCTAGTTCGGGCGAAAACAAATCACACAATGCATTAATTTGGTCCTGAGGCAATACTAACGAAATTTGAAGCACATCTCTTTGAATTGATAAACCAAATAAGTCAAAAGCATGTAGTCCAAAAATGTTCTGTGTAGATTTGGCTTGAAGAACTACAAAAGCAACTGTTTTTGTTACACCTTGAAAAGAGGCAGGCAGGCTACACGTTCCTAGCACGGGAATATTTTGACCTGTATATGCTGTTAGCACTTGTTGAGACGGCGACAATTTTGGCGAACCCAGAAGTTCATAAGTGTCTTTATTCATTAATGTAACAGAGGAATCAGTATCGAGCTGAAATTGCACAGTCTTATTTTCTATGCAAAGATTCACAAAAAGCTTTTGCTTGTGGCGCTCGACAGGTGCGCGAATGTGGGCAACGTCTGATTGAACTTGTTTACTACGCTTGCGCTTGCGCTGGCTGCGTACGGAAGTAAGCCGCGCAGCATCGGCACATAGATTAATATCACTGTCACTAGATGGCACTACCGCCGGATCGGAGTCCGCGCAAGCTTGCGAAGCTACTACAGATTCACTAACTACTGCACTAAACTTTTGAGTAGCTACATCAAATTTACTGTCACTAGCTACACCGTACTGGGCACTATTACAAGGAAAAGTTGAAGAAGGCGCTAGGTTCACTACAGGAATGCACTGTTCATAGTCATTTTGCTTGTCCCGAACCCTTTTCCGTTGTACAGTTTTACGCGCTCGTCGGCGCTTGCTACGTGGCGCACTACATAGTTTTACAATAGGTGCAGAAGAATGTTCTTGCATTTTAGAATCAATAGAAGCACTGTCTAAGTTTACAGCATGTATAACATTTACAGAAGGAAATGTTCTCGCACTCTGCGAAGCAATGTTCTGAAAGGCACCGTTCTTGCAATTTTTATTTTGCATACACACTGTTTGTACGTGTCCTGATTTGCCACATTGATAACAGGTCGCGTTGCGATTAGGGCATTGTGCACGCTTATGGCGAGATACACACTGAGGGCAAGACTTACGAACATTTTTGTGAAATGAGCGTTGGCGCCCGTTATTCAAATTATTGTTTCTAACACGACGGGACGACCTTTGTGTCGCACTTTTACACTGGCTACTTTTCACTGCCTGTTCAGCACGGCCGGTATCAAAATAAGAATCACTAGTGCTATACTGAGAACTACGGCTAGGAAAGCGTCCGTTGCGGCGCACTGAATTAACACTGTGGCTTTGCATTTCTACGTCTGCTAAGTCAAAAGTATCATGCGCTTCTATAAGCTGCAGTACACTGTCTAATGAGGGGTCAGACTGTTTCAGAATTGCTCAACTAATTCTGGGGTTCTGAATGTTCTGCGTAATCGCATCCCCAACATCACGTCACTATACTAAAGTCCACAAGAGCAAGTAAATTTACATTTGCGGGTTAAGCCCTTCAATTCCGTAATCCACTCTTGGTGTGACTGCTGCGGTAATTTTTTAAGTCTGAAAAATCGGCACCGCACAGCGGCTACGAGAACTTTTCTCTCGTAATGAGCATTCAGTGCATCTACAATTTGTTCAAAGTCTACATCACGAGGAGATGCGTTGGGGAATAGTTTCTGCAGTAATACGAAGGTCTGGGGGCCCACAATCGATAAGAAAAGGTTCTTCACTGGTGCCTATCTGATTACGAAGTGTTGACTGGTTCCTCTCTCAGTTCCAAGTGCACGATGTCGTTCAGTGGTGGCCACGAGCGGCGTTGTCGCAGAGGGCGCTCGTGGCTGTCGTTGTAAGAACGCCGCGCCGTGCGTGCATGGCGGCGCGCGGCGAAAGTAGGTGGCGCGCACTTTGTACTTATGCGACACCACAGTCATGGTTAAGGTAATGAAAAAATTTCTTAATTTTATTAGCATTTAGGGCTACTGGGTGCTAGTTATTGAGGTCCTTTTCGTACGATTACGGCCACAATGAGTTTGACCGTTGGATGGCGCCACTAGCGAATGCTTTACGTTACCCTACTTGCCTGCCTCCGACAGTTCAGTTGCTACAGTCCCGTTCTGGGGACGGGCTGATGGAGTGTACGGGCGGTTTCGTAAGTTGCTGTCCTACACGCGGCTTAAATATGTGGTTCGTAATAGTTACGTGCACGGAATATACACTTTTCTGTTCCTAATAGTGCTGGTTTTCTATCTTTTCGAGTATCCTTTGTTATATGCAGACCCTGTGTTCTCAGTGGCTATGTCGCAGCCAAGTTGATGACAGTGCCTCCCGTGTTGTTGCATGTACAAGGGACCCACTATCTTAATTTGTTGCCACACGTAACAGTTTATGGACTCAAGTACGTATATTCACTTCGTTGTAAACCATTTTATTAAAGATGTAGGGTAACCGTTTTATAACATGACAAACGTCACTATTTTGACTGTAATTTAAAGATGCACCTGATGATGGGGGATTGTTTGGTTGGGATAGGGGGACTAAACTACTGAGGTTATCAGTCCCCCGGTGGGGAGGGTAAGGAGTGAAGATAGGAAAAGGAGGGGAGGGGAAAAGGAAATGCAGTCCGGGAAGTAAAGAAAGAAAGAAGACTGCATTAGCTCGGGGCCCCGTGCTCGCCTCGCACGTACTCACGAAAGAACCGTGAGCCCCCTGGGGGGCTGATGGTGATACATAGGTCTCTGAACTATGGTAATGCGGACCTTTAACAGATAAATTTTTGAACTTTAACAACTGTGGCGAATTGCATTATTTCAGATAAAAATGTATTTATATACATGTGGCGTCTATTCTGAAAGAACAGACGTAACTTCTGATCCAGCAGTTGTTATTGTTTTCATATTCACATAACATATGACTTTAACTAAAAATGGGCGAAGCTGAAAATGTGTACCCAGTGGGGTGGGGTGGGCAAGTTTGGAGCCCTTATTCTTACGGGAATTAGTAAGAGTTTGAGTACTGTGGGCAGAGTAAGGCTGGAAATTTGTGTCTGACGAGAGGCGTGCTTAGGTAGTCCTTGCAGGTGCGATGATCACTGTGTCCCCAGTGGTGTAGGGATCAGCGCAAAACTGCCTAGAAAGGAGGAGACCCCGGTTCGAATCCCGGTTGGGTACACATTTTAAGCTTTGCCCATTCGCTGTTGAACTTATATATTATGTGAATATAAGAAAAATGTATTTGTTAATATACAACATGCCTGACAATGCAGAGACATGTGGATCTACAGACACGTTGCAGTTCTGTGGCCTGCAGAGTTCTACGTCCTGTTTCATATAGATCACTGTACTTTTATTTACTTGTGCCTCGGTTATTCTTTTGTTTCCTGTCTGTATCAAAGCGTTGAAAATTTAACCCATTAGGATAACCATTAAAGTCTTCGAGCTTGTTTGTGTGTTTTACTTCTTCCGTGATACTGAATGTAGATTGTTTGAGTAAAGTATCTGGAATTTTTATTACGATTTCTTCCTTCTTTTTTCGGCCTCGAAGGTGCTTGTAAGATGTAGAATCATTGCTCTCATATTACTTGGTGTGTTCCTTCGACATCAATCTGAAATTTGTGAATGTTTGTTGAATTTAGTGCAGTCATTTCTCGAGACTCTGTCAATTTGTGGACTTCAGAATATCCCGATCTTGGCCTTTCGTTTTCAGAATATTATTGCTATGAAATTCTACTCTACTGGCCATTAAAACTGCTACTCCAAGAAGAAATGCAGATGATTCGACAAATATAATCTACTAGAACTGATATGTGATTACATTTTCACACTATTTGGGGGCCTGCCGCGGTGGCCGAGCAGTCTGCGGCGTGCCAGTCACGGTCTGCACGGCCGCTGCGGTCGGGGGTTCGAATCCCCCCCTCCGGCATGTATGTTTGTGCCGTCTTTAATATAAGCTAGTTCATAAGTAGTTTGTAAGTTTAGGGACTGATCACACGGTAGTTAAGTCCCATAAGCTCTACAAACATTTGAACACAATTTGGGTGCACAGATCCTGAGAAATCAGTACCCAGAACAACCACCTATGGCCGTAATAACGGACTTGATACGCCTGGACATTGAATCAAACACACCTTGGATGACGTGTACAGGTACAGATGCCCATGCACCTTCAACAAGCTACTACAGTTCATCAAGAGTAGTGACTGACATATTCTGACGAGCCAGTTGCTCGGCCACCATTGACCAGACGTTTTCAGTTGGTGAGCGATCTGGAGAATGTGCTGGCCAGGGCAGCAGTCCAACATTTACCGTATACAGAAAGGCCCATACAGGACCTGCAACATGCAGCCAAGCATTATCCTGCTGAAATGTACGGTTCCGTATGGATCGAATGAAGGGTAGAGCCACGGGTCTTTACACATCTGAAATGTAATGATCACTGTTCAAAGTGCCCTCGATGTGAACAAGAGATGACCGAGACCTGTAACCATTTGCACCCCATACCATCATGCCGATTTATACGCCAGAATGGCGATGACGAATACACGTTTCCAATGTGCGTTCACCACGAGGTCGCCAAACACAGATGCGACCATCATGATGCTGTAAACAGAACGTGGATTCATCAGAAAAAATAACGTTTTGCCATTCGTGCACCCAAGTTAGTCGTCGCGTACACCATCGCAGGTGCTCCTGTCTGTGATGTAGCCTCAAGGGTAACCGCAGCCATGGTCTCCGAGCTGATAGTCCATGCTGCTGCAAACGTTGTCGAACTGTTCGTGCAGATGGTTGTTATCCTGCTAACGTCCCCACTGTTGACTAAGGGATCGAGACGTGGCTGCACGATCCGTTACAGCCATGTGGATAAGTTGCCTGTCATCTCGACTGCTAGTGATACGAGACTCTTGGGATCCAGTACGGCGTTCCGTATTGCCCTCCTAAACCCACCGTTTCCGCATTCTGTTAACAGTCATTGTATCGCGAACACCGCGAGCAGCAATGTCGCGATACGATATAGCGCAATCGCGATAGGCTACAACCCGACCTTTATCAAAGTCAGAAACGTGATGGTACGTATTTCTCCTCCTTACACGTAGCATCACAACAAAGTTTCACCAGGCAACGCCGGTCAACTGCTGTTTGTGTATGAGAAATCGGTTGAAAACTTTTCTCATGTCAGCACGTTGTAGGTGTCGCAACCGGTGCCAACCTCGTGTGCATGCTCTGGAAAGCTAGTCATTTGCATATCACAGCATCTTCTTCCTGGCGGTTAAATTTCGCGTCTGTAGCACGTCATCTTCGTGGTGTAGTAATTTTAATGGCCAGGAGTGTAGTTTCACTTTCATCTTCTAAACACGCCTATGAGCAACTGACATTGCGTCCCTCAATGATACAAATAGCCGTACCATAGATGCAACCACATTGGAGAGGTATCTGTGGAGAGGCCAGAAGAGGGGCAGCAGCCTTTTCAGTAGTTACGGGGGTAACAATCTGGATGACTGGCTGAGCTGGCCTTATTACATTAGCTGACAAGGCTTTGCCATACAGTTACTGCGAACGGCTGAAAGCAAGTGGAAACTACAGCTGTTACTTTTCCCGAGGGCATGCAGCTCTACTGTATGAATATATGATGATGGCATCCTCTCGGGTAAAATATTCCGCAGGTAAAATAGTCCCCTATTCGGATCTCCGGGCGGGGACTACTCAGGAGGATGTGATCATTAGGAAAGACAACTCTGTCATTCAACGGATCGGAGCGTGGAATGTTAGATACTTTAATCGAGTAGGGACGTTAGAAAATTTAAAAAGTCAAATGGACAGGTTGAAGTTAGATATAGAGGGAATTAGTGAAGTTCGGTGGAAAGAGGAACAGGATTTCTGGTCAGGTGAGTACAGGATTATAAGTGCAAAATCAGTAGGTCTGATAATGAATAAAAAATAGGAATGCGGGTAAACTATTATGAGTAACACAGTGATCGCATTGTCGTATTGAAGAGAGATACGAGGCTAACACCGACCACAATAGTACAGGTTTATATGCCAACTAGCTCTGACGATGATGAGGAGATCGAAGAAATGAATGAAGAAGTAAAGGAAATTATTCAGACAATTAAGGAAGCGGGAAACTTAATTGTTATGGGAGACTGGAATTTGGTAGTCGGCAAAGAAAGGAGAAATAGTAGGTGAATATGGACTGAGCAAAAGGAATGAAAGAGGTATCCGCTTGGTAGAATTTTGCACGGAACATACTTTAATCATAACAGAAACCTGGTTTCAGAATCACGAAAGAAGGAGACACCGGAAGGTACCAGATAGATTTTGTAATGGTAAGACATAGATTTCAGAACCAGGTTTTAAACTGTAAGACATACCCATGGGGAGATAAAGCCTCTGACCATATCTTACTGGTCATGAACTGTAGGTTGAAATACACCTAATAGAGCAACACACATCACATGACGAAGGAAGATAGGAAGGAACATCCTGCTTTATCGTCCTTAAACACGGAGCAGACACTCAGAATGTTAAAACGTCAGCGATAGGGAAGGAAATCGTCTATAGCTTTTGAAAGGAACCACGCAGGCATTTGCATCGAGTGTTTTAGGGAAATCAAGGAAAATCTGAAACAGGATGGCAGGAAGCATGTTTCAACCGCCGTCATCCCAAATACGAATCCGGTGTGCTGACCCTGCTCCACTTGAAGATGACCCCCTTCGCCTGTCTTCTAAACATTCCGTATAAATTTAAATAACAACTCGGCTCAATACTTATCAGTAGGAGCCCTTAGACTATGAATATTTATTGCGCAAAACTCAAAATTGCAAAATAATGCTGTCCGTACGATGGCGGTAGTGGCGGTTGATGAAGACTGTACAGAGTATACTGATGAAGACTTCCAATCCTTCAAGATATTGACGTTCGCCAAACATATTGTCCAATACAGGGTAGCGCAAAAGTGACTGGACACTGGCTCTGATGTATGCAAAAGACTGAAATTATGAGTCATTACAAATACAGACAACTTTAAAAATGTGTTTTGTTCAAACTATTTTTCATCTTCTTTAATAGATCGTTTCCTATCAGTTATGACTATTCTTGGGTGGCCAGATCTGGTGCACACATAACAGCTCCATGCTTTTTTAAATATATCTCTTATGTCGTACAATGTCCAGTTGATGGTTGTGATCTAAAGTGTCTTTCCCATTCACTAACAACTGCAGTAGCACCACTTTTCTCAAATTTTTATTGCGTAAAAATCATTTCTTCCTTCGTTAACATCGATTCAATTCGGAAAACACACCAGACAGATCACGCTCTCAGCAGTTCATCATCTGATAGGTTTTCTTTCGGTTGTCACTGCATTGCTAACACCAACTTAATGTTAAAACTTTGTGCTGTACTACATCTTCTTCTTACGTGTGTACCCTTTTACCCAATAGTTCTGTAAGTTTGACGCCACCTTGAACATTGTAATGTGTAAGTGTTGTATCTTCTATATCTGTGTTAAAAAGATGTATGTATGTCTGCATGTAATGTACATGTGTATGTTCTAAATCGCGTCTGTCTTAAAGCACGTCTCCCTCCACACGACATACTTTAATTCTGCCTCATGTTCCCTGTGAAATGCTTATCAAATTGCCAGGGCTCTCCTATATTAGAATAGCACCCCGCCGATGAACGCGAATCTGAACAATCCCGCCTTATTCCTCAGGCCGAGATGATATAAATATCAACAAATAATACAATTCCTTGAGCCAACATTGTCTCGTTATACCAAAGGTATTGAAAATAAGGAGAGGCATTGAATTAAAATTTATGCTGGGCCACATTGTGTACTACTTACTCAGCACAGAAGAAAATATGAAAGAGGCAATCGTGATGTATCTCCACATAAAGCACCACAAGATTGAGAACACAATGAAATATAAGAAAGATTTTGCTTACTTTTTGAGCAAGACCATTATGTAGAACGGGATAATACAATACGAAAAAAAGGGGTTCAGTATGGATGTATACATACCCACTGAATAGATGAATTGATGAATAGACTCAAAATCAAGTGATATTCAAAATCACAGTTGCTTAAGGTAACTGCGGAGTTTATCCATTGAAAAGTTCACTATGAACTTTTAGACTATTATTGTTCAAACTCAGTCTACTTTTCAGTACTTCTGTGTAAATAAAGTTTTCTTTAGTGCAAAAAAGTGGTCTAAAGCACCTATCTAGTAAGTAGGAGGCACCAGGTTCGAATCCCGGCCGCAGCATAAATTTTAATTCAATGCCTCTCCTTAGGTATAATATCTTTGGTATAATGAGACAATGTTGTCTCAAGGAATTGTATTATTTGTTGACAAATGGAACTGTTTTCAACCAAATGTAGTATATATACAACTTTTTCCAAAATAAAATGGTCAAACTCTGGGAGTTTTCTCCATTACCATTCCTTACAGAGATACTCAATAAAATGAATTATGAAACGGTAACTTCAAGTACAGTTCGTTTGAATCAATGTTTCTTTTGATTGATATTAAATGTAAGTAACCAAACACATCTAAGGATAACAAAAAGTAACTAAATGAGAACCGGATGCAAATGCTTACCACCACGATTGATCGCACAGGCTTTCACGGCTTTCCTGGACAACGACCTTCCGGATTATCTTGTCGAGTTGTCCTTACAGGAAAATCGAACATATGGATCCAGTTAGAGCAATGTCCAAATCACTGTGGTCGAATTACTCTTAAATGGTTGAAGGAAAGTCATGTAGGTCGCAGGATTGGTAAAGGTGGACCGGTACTAAAGTGTCCATACTCACCTGACCTTACACCCCTGTACCTGTCTACGTGGGGTTCATCACAGTGGGAGGACCATGAACATCTGCCTTAATGGAATAGTCTGTATAATGATTTACATCATTACATAGCAATACTACTACGTTGTAAATAATATGATTTGTATTATTTGCATTGTTTATAAATATTACTCGCTACATTTATGTTATTAACTATTTTGTAGATCATCATCATCATCATTAGAGACTGATTATGCCTTTCAGCGTTCAGTCTGGAGCATAGTACCTCTAATAAAATTCCTCCATGATCCCCTATTCAATGGTAACATTGATGCCTCGTCTGATGTTATGCCTTTTACTTCAAAATCATTCTGCACCGAATCTAAGTACGTTCTTCTTGGTCTACCTCGACTCCTCTTACCCTCCACTGACGAGCTCATGAGTCTCTTAAGTAACCTTGCTACTCCCATGCGTGTAACATGACCCCACCATCTCAGTCGGTTCGCTCTAACTGCTTCATCTATGGTGTTCATTCCCAGCTTTTCTTTGATTTCCTCATTATGGACACTCTCTTGCCATTGTTCCCATCTATTGGTACCTGCAATCATTCTTGCTACTTTCATATCTGTAACCCCTACCTTATGAATAAGGTAACCTGTATCCACCAACTTTCACTCCCAAAGAACAAAGATGGTCGAAAGATAGAGCGGTGCACTGCTAACTTAGTCTTGGTACTTACTTCCTTCTTGCAGAAGAGAGTAGATCTTAGCTGAGCACTCACTGCATTAGCTTTGCTGCACCTCGATTCCTGTTCTTTCGCTATGTTGTCATCCTGTGAGAAAATACATCCCAGGTACTTCAAACTGTCTACCTGTTCTAACTTTGTTCCTCCTATTTGGGACTCAACCTGTTTGAATCTCTTTCCCACAGACATTACTTTCGTTTTGGAGATATATCATAATCCTTGCACCTCTGATCGAGCTCTGAAATATTAGTTTGCAAACTTTCAATCGAATCGGCCATTACAACTAAGTCTACTGTTTTCAACATATGATCCATGAATAGTATGAACAACAGTGGTGACAGGTTACAGCCTTGTCTTGCCCCTGAAACTACCCTGAACCATGAGCTTAATTTACCATCTACTCTAACTGCTGCCTGACAGTCTACGAAAAGCCTTTTAATTGCCTGCAGAAGTTTGCCTCCTATACCATAGTCTTGAAGAACTGAAAATAGCTTCCTCCTAGGAACACGGTCATAAGCCTTTTCCAGATCTATGAAACATAGATACAATTCTCTCTTCCATTCATAGCACTTTTCCATTACCTGCCGTAAGCTAAAGATCTGGTCCTGATAACCTCTAAGAGGCCTAAACCCACACTGATTTTCATCTAACTTGTCCTCAATTAATACTCGCACTCTCCTTTCAACAATACCTGAGAATATTTTGCCTACAACGCTAATTAAAGAGATACCTCGATAGTTGTTGCAATCTTTTCTGTTTCCATGTTTGAAAATTGGCATGATTACCGCTTTCGTCAAGTCTGACGGGACCTGTCCCGATTCCCACGCCTTTTCAATTATCCTGTGTAACCATTTGAGACCTGATATTCCACTGTATTTGATGAGTTCCGGCTTAATTTCATCCACCCCAGCCGCTTTATTGCACTGTAATCTACTGACCATTTTCTCCACTTCCTCGAATGAGATCCTGTTTCCATCGTCGTTCCTATCCCATTCTACCTGAAAATCTGATACATCATTGAACGTTTCACCTTCATTGAGCAACTCTTCAAAATATTCCCTCCATCTGCCCAAGGCATCCACAGGATTGACTAGCAGCTTTCCTGACATGTCCAAAACACTTGTTAATTCCTTCTTCCCTCCCTTTCGAAGATTGCTAATTATGCTCGAAAATGGTTTTCCCGCGGCTTTGTAGATAATTACTTTAATCTATTGTCAATAAAGGGAAACGATATTCATTTGAGTTCACAATTTCAAATTTCAATTTCCTGATTGTCTTAGTAAGAAATGATAACTGAGAAACGTTTGGCTCATTTTTAATCCCCAGTTACGTTCACAAAGGTGGTCACTTAATTTTGGGACAGTGTGTATTCTTTATCACCATGAAATATTCGCTGGGGCAAAATATACCTATGACACAACAGAAGAGATGACGTGATGCCATAAACAATAAGTCACAAAAAGCTGCCCTATCATACGACACATGAATAAAGAGCCTTCATTCATCCAATTTTTTTTATTTTTATTTTTTTTATTTATTTATTATTTTTTTTTTTTTTAATAGAATGAAATCGTTTAGCGACTTGCAACAAACTTTATACATAATTTCAAATCTTAACGAAACTTTTTCTTTCCGACAACACTAGCAAAATGATGAAAGGAAAAAACGTCTTTGCTTATTACTTTACCGCTGTTCATGGAATACAGCTGTGGTATTCTACATGACGCTACACTTTATTACTTCTGCACTACTAATTGTATTCGCGAGAAATTTTTCAGACGTACAGACACATACCGCTGAATATACCTTCGAAATTATATCATCGTATGTTCAAAAATATTCAAATGTTTGTTAAGCTTAAGGGACTTAACTGCGGGGTCATCAGTCCCGAAACTTAGAAAGTACTTATGAACCACCTTACACTAAAGACGTCACAAACATCTATACCCGAGGGGGGATTCGAATCCCCGACCGTAGTGGCCGTGCAGACTGTGACTGGCGCGCCGCAGACCGCTCGGCCACTGCGGACGGCATCATCGTATGAAGCATTATGTGAGATATAAGGTCATAAAGGTTCATGAAAAACCGCCCCATTACGCATAAACTTTCGATTAATTTCTTTACTGATAACTGAATTCGCAACATATTTCTCATACACTTCCTATCCCAATGGAATAGTGCGGGTACAGTCTGAGGTGGCCAGCCAGTGGGACAGCAGAAACTAGAAGCACTAAGCTACATTAGTACAAAATATGTATTTCGTTCAAATGTTTGTATAGCTTATGGGACTTAACTACGGGGTCATTAGTCCCTAAACTTACAAACTACTTATGAACTAATTAATCCTAAGGACGGCACAAATATCCATGCCCGAGGGGGCATTCGAACCCCCCACCGTAGTGGTCGTGCAGACCGTGACTGGAGCGCCTCAGTCCTCTCGGTATGCATTTCGTAGAAATTGTACAATGCTTATCTGTGTTAACTGAAGACTAGTGGAATGCAGATACATAGTTTAACTGGGTAGAGGTCTGCCTACTGATGAGTCCTAGTGCCTGTCCTATGGCCAACTGACCAATCAATTTCAGTGGTGGCCACGAGCGGAGTTGTAGCAGAGGGCGCTCGTGGCTGACATCGTAAGAACGCCGCGCCGTGCGTGCATGGCGGCGCGCGGCGAAAGTACGGGGCGCGCACTTCAGTCTTGTGCGACACCACACCTGGAGAATTATATTATTGTAGGACATATACAACCTCTCAAAAGTTCGGTGAATAGTCTTGCAAGATTAATGCAAACACCAATCAAGGACTTCCCTTTCCACCAATAGGAAGAAATAAAGGAAACACCAATCAAAGAGAGCAGAAACCACCGATCATAACTGGCAACATTCAATATTTAAGACACCAGCTTTCTCTCATCCAGCAGTAAACGTAACACCCAGAAGATGGACGCTTGCAATAGTGGCCGAAACGTCGGTGAAATATTTGATATATTGACGATGCGGTCCAATACCCAGAAGAGTTTCATCAACAATGACAACGGCCGCGGAAGCCTTCGTTTACACAACAAACAGCACAGTTCCTCATGTACCAACTCAACCCAGACGGCATCAACACTGACACCTAAGAACAAGCAACACAGATTTGAGATGACAATATCGTACAACACAGCCATGGTCACGTGCCCTTTTCACAGGAAGAAGTTGCAATCTCAGAACTAAAGCACAGTACTTATGCAGAATTTCAACTACAAATAATACCATAAATCGCCATATTCCTCACAACATCAATGAACGACGTTCTGCGGGTCGGTATAAAGCTTACAGGGTAGGAGACCTCTAGGGCATCATGAACTCCACGGACCAGGATACTCCAAATTCCAACTTCTACAAATCACTCTTTCCTATTAAGACTCTAGCTAAAGTCGAAGAAAAGACTGTGTAAAGGCCTACAGGCACATAGTGCTTAGAACATCATTTTGATTATAGATCCGTAAAATGTATCGCCGATTCAATAAATCGCGGATACAAATTACAAATGTTATATGGGAACAGCTTAATAGATAGTGTAGTTGCCCATGTCGATAACAACAGTCGTAGTAGTAACCGCAAACAACAGAACCCTACTATAGAAAAGAGCCCATGGTACACTAACAATAATTACGATATGGTGAAAAAAATAATAATCTCTATATAGCGGAAAATAAGATAACATACACTCTACTGAAATGGTTCTGAAGGGGAATCCAACAGCAAAAGTTTCTGCGACACGATAATAAAAATAATTACCTTGACTTACCCGTAGATGAGAAATAGAACTTCCACGATCACATTAAAACCGTGACGTACTAGAAAAGATGCTAAAACTAGCAGGGATGAACTCTGACAAATACAGAATCCTCCTGTACGAACATACCACTGTGTATGGTTCACAATCAGCTGATGAGTACACAGACTGAATTTAACTGTAAACAAGACAGCAGTCAGAAGGGGGCAAAGAAGTATTTTGTTGAGATTCAAAAAATGTTCAAATGTTTGTATAGCTTATGGGACTTAACTACGGGGTCATCAGTCCCTAAACATACAAACTACTTATGAACTAGCTAACACTAAGGACGGCACAAATATCCATGCCCGAGGGGGGATTCGAACCCCCGACCGTAGTAACCGTGCAGACCGTGACTGGAGCGCTTGTTGAGATTATCTGGAAGCTGTAACACAGCACTTGTGAAAGCACAGTGAATATTAATTGCTGTTTGCCAGTCAACATGTTACTGGCTGAAATTGGTGATTTAAGGAGATAACGCTATAACCGACGCATCAATAGTTTCAAAGCATCAAATAAAGAGATGACGAATGGGTACTTGACAGGATGAGTGAGACGGAAGCGATAAAAGTGGCAGGTTGTATAACTTTCCTCACACTATCAGGGAGACGCTGAAGATGAAACATATTCACCACAGCCGAGGTATGGTTCACTTCTTAAATGGATATTGCCCCTATCCAACGCATGTAAACCGCGTGAACATACTACAGGCACCTATATGTACTAGCGGGGGAGGGGCGGGGGTATGGGCTTCCCATAACACACCGTCTTTTTTTTCGAACTACAAATATTAAACACACACACACACACACACACACACTTACACACACACACTACACATAAAGAGTAGTAACAATCAGGGTCTGATGGCCATGGTAGTTTGGTCCCATCCAATCACTATAGTTACCGTACTGACCTTCAAAATAGTCACCTCCCACAACCATGCATCGCTGAGCTCTGCGATACATATTTTGGAAGCTTTCCACGAAGTCGTCCTTTGGAATTGTGTTCAAAAGCCTCGTCACGTTTCCTTGGATGTCAGAAATATCGTCAATTTTTTTTCCTTTCAAAGCGAGTTTGAGACGAGGGAAGAGGAAGCAGTCTGTAGGACTGAAATCCGTCGAGTATGATGGCTGGTTAAGTTGCTCGACAACACTCCCTGATATACAATCAGTATCGTCAAACAGTTCGTGGTAGAAAAATGGCTGGTGCAACTTTAACGTCCACCATACTAGATAACTGTAATTGATAGTTCATCTACGTTAATGTTACAGGAATATTCACCGAACTTTGTCAGAAGTTGTAATTTAGGAGATACGGAGTCGTAAGGACTGGACTGAATAAAAGTGAAACCGAAGTGCTCAGAGGTAGGATAGAAGCCAGTAGATAGACAGAGACGAAAGAGGACAAGCATAAGAAGGGAATGAATATACCTGCTGCAAACGCCGGGAACTGAAACTAGTTGTGCAATAAACGGCAGCTCCTGCCAAGACAGAGATAAATTCCACTCACCCTGAACTAATTATTTCTAAGAACAGTGGTAAATAAATGACAAAAGATCAGAAAGGTGTCACGGGGATGTATATTAAAGCACAACACGACACTTTGAGAAATGAAATTGCGGGTTGTTTGCAAAATGTGTGAGATACCGGTTGTCGCAGTATGGACACAAGATCATTATTATTACGTGACCATTCTTAATAAGTATCTACGTAATTTTTATTCAGTTTGCTACACGAGAGAAAAACACAGAAAATACTACGTGCTAACGATAAATTACACAGTTCACTTGTTTAATTTGTAACTATTTGTTATGGCTCACTAACGTGTATTCATGTGCACGAGCGGTCTATTCCCCAGTAATGTAAGCTGGAAGGTTTCCAGACCTATTTCACCTTTTTTGCATTATTTCTGCTTGTCCCGGAAGGCAAGCAACTTAACGGCCATATATCAATGTTTCACATCATAGAGGACCGACATGTTTCCTACGAAGGTGGAGTGCCGCGGTCTAAAGCGTCTCGCTGCGGAGTGTGCGGTTGCTCGCCGTGGAGGTTCGAGTCCTCCCTGGGGCATGGGTGTGTGTGTTTGTCCTTAGGTTAGTTTACCTGGGTTAAAGTAGTTTGTAAGCTACGGACTGATGACCACGCAGTTTGGTCCGATAGATTTACAAACATTTGAACAGTTTTGAAGGTGGAGTGCAATAAATCTTGCGCCTTTCTTTGCCTTATTGTTTCGTAAAGTATGTTGACGATACTATTGCTCCATTTTATTCATTTAATGTTAATTCTTAACCCGCTAACTTGTTTTCTACACCAATTACTACATATTTACAATTGGCATTTAATATCTTTCTGTTTTAGTATCTCAAATGTTCAAATCTTTGTAAAGCTATGGAACTTCTGTGGTTATTAGTCCCTACGTTTACAAACCACTTACAGTAACTTAAACTAACCCAAGAACAATACACACACAATGCCCGAGAGAGGACTCGAACCTCCGACGGCGAGCAATCGCGTGCTCCGCAGCATGGAGCCTTGAAGCCACTCCACTACGATCTTTTATGTTCTTATGTTGTAATTTTATCGCCGCGGCAGAATAGCCGTGCGGACTAAGGAACCTTATGGCGATGCGCGCGTCATCTCGCCGTCGGGGGTTCGAGTCTTCCCTATGGCATGGCTGTTTGTGTTGTCCTTAGAATAAGTTACTATAAGTTAGTGTAAGTAGTTTGTAAGCCTAGGGACTGATGACCAACGTAGTTAAGTCTCTTAGATTTACAAACATTTGAACATTTATAATTTTATCTGCAACATTTTAAAATACAAAACTTTTAAAGAAACCGATAACTAGAGGTTTGAACGTAAGCCGCCAAGGAATGGATTGCACGGCCGCCTCCTGTGGACGTTAGAGTCCTACCTCGAGCATGGGTATGTGTGTGTGTGTGTGTGTGTGTGTGTGTGTGTGTTGTCCTAACTCTAAATTAGTTTAAGTAGTTTGTAAGTCTAGGCACCGATGAACCTAGCAGTTTTGTGCCTCAGATTCACAAACATTTGAACATTTTTAAACGTAAGTAAAGTTTGTTTATTTTAATAAGATTAGCGCCATCACCTAATATGACTGGCTGTAAATACTCTGTTTCTTCGACCAGTTGACCAACAATCATAATAAGATTATAGTTGACAGCAGGAAAGAGTCATGTCCCTTCACCAATTTTGCCTAGTGGTGAAAGCCGCAGCATTTATCATCGTCCCACTGATCGTCAGCCACAGTACCGTATATATATATATATATATATATATATATATATATATATATATATATATATATATTCAAAAAATTATAAAAACTAGTCGGCCGGCCGCGGTGGCCGAAGTGACTGAGGCGCTCCAGTCACGGTCAGCACGGCCACTACGGTCGGGGGTTCGAATCCCCCCTCGGGCATGGATATTTGTGCCGTCCTAGTTCGTAAGTAGTTCATAAGTAGTTTGTAAGTTTAGGGACTGATGACCCCGTAGTTAAGTCCCATAAGCTTAACAAACATTTGAACATAAAAAAACTAGTCAGTACATCAGGCCGTTATCCGACCGTTTTAGGTTAAGAACACTCGGTGTATCAAGCTTTTTCTTTTGAGTTTTCAAACACATTGACTAATTCTGAAGAAAATAATGAGTGCCCACTCGACTTTTCCAGTTTCCTACAGAAATCTTATAAAGCTTTTCGACGAGCTATATGCCTGCCCATTTGCTGACTTTTAGAAAACATGCTACTGTACTGCTCCTCTGGAATTTGAGTGCAACAAAGGAATTACTGAATGAGACGAAGCTAAAATTAGAAAAATGTACAAGAATATCGTAGAGTAGTTGTAACTTGTGTGAATATTGGGGAACTTTTGTGTCCCAACTTCGTCGCCGCTTTTGTGTCCCAGCCTCGTCGTCGGTGTCGGTGGCCGAGTGTAATGAGACCGACACAGGAATATAGACAGCACGCTGGTGCAGGTACGGAGGGGAGCAGCCAGAAACTATAAACACTAGAGTAAATTAGAAAGAGATATATATTGCACAGAATGTAACAATACTTAACTTTTACATAGTACTGCAGAATGTTGATACATAGTTGTTAGAGGCCTGCCTAGTTAGCGCCTGTACGATAGCAAAGTCTTCAATCGTGCCTATCTGATTACGAAGGTCCTAACTGGTTGCTATCTCCGTCCGAAGTGCTATGTCTTTCCGTGGTGGCCACGAGCGGGGTTCCAGCAGAGGGCGCTCGTGGCTGTCGTCGGAAGAACGCCGCGCCGTGCATGCATGGCGGCGCGCGGCGAAAGTAGGTGGCGCGCACTTTGTACTTGTGCGACACCACACCCCTTCCCCCCCAAACCTGGCGACGAGGATGGGATACAAAAGCGGCGGCGAAGTTGGGACACAAAAGGAACGAGTACTGCTACGTTGCATAGATTTGACGCCATATAAAATTACAATACCGTCTGTCTCTTACAAACGACTGCAGTTTTCCGTTAGATTAGCGTGTTGTTTTATGATCAATGAAACTCAGGAGCAAACACTTAATCGAGTGAAAATCTATTTGCCTGATCCTGCTTTTGGCACGGACAATTGTGTATTGCCTAATCCTAGGACAAACAATCAAAAAAGTAAAAGTGGAAATAAAACCTAAGGTTCGACGCACTGCTAAGATTGTACGGATGGAAGTGTGAAATTAATATGAGAAACCTTACTACATTTTATACTTACATATTCCGACTGGTAGAAATGTGAGACAACGGGTCCTGTTACCTCGCATAGATTTATAGCAATTTAAATCGTTCGTCGACGCAGAGGAAAAATTGATTTGGAAGGAACTACACTGAAGGTACCGCCACTATCATCTTCATATTATCAACAATTAAAGCTTAATGAAACAGAGCAGCACGGGTGATTTATTGATTTTCAGGAATTTTTATGAAAATCATTTAAAAACACACGTTCGTATAGAATTTATATAGTTTAATATCATTCATAAAATATTTTGAATTGATAAATATTTACATTTACTTATTTACAGCCGGCCGCGGTGGCCGAGAGGACTGAGGCGCTCCAGTCACGGTCTGCACGGCCACTACGGTCGGGGGTTCGAATCCCCCCTCGGGCATGGATATTTGTGCCGTCCTAGTTCGTAAGTAGTTCATAAGTAGTTTGTAAGTTTAGAGACTGATGACCCCGTATTTAAGTCCCATAAGCTAGACAAACATTTTGAAACTTATTTCCACATTACGTCACTGACCATAAACGGTGTGAATTATTTGCACGGGTCATCTAGTAATATTCTGAGCTACGTCTACTGAGTAGATGTGTATGTACATGTATGTAACGTTATCTGAATGGTTGATTTGTGTGTTTCAATTCATGTTGTCCATTCTCTTCAGTATCTTTCTCCTGCATATCTTCTTCGTTTATTGATGGTTCCTACTCGGATGAATCTGTCATTTTGCATTTAGGTACGCCGTCTTATTCTTAAAAAGTCAGTATGTAGTACACTGGAAATTTGGTCTGTTATTTCGTATATTCACTGATTAATGTTAGGCTGATGGTTTGTGATTGGATGGGACCAAACTACCATGGCCATCAGACCCTGATTGTTACTACTCTTTATGTGTAGTGTGTGTGTGTGTGTGTGTGTGTGTGTGTGTGTGTTTAATATTTGTAGTTCGAAAAAAAGACGGTGTGTTATGGGAAGCCCATACCCCCGCCCCTCCCCCGCTAGTACATATAGGTGCCTGTAGTATGTTCACGCGGTTTACATGCGTTGGATAGGGGCAATATCCATTTAAGAAGTGAACCATACCTTGGCTGTGGTGAATATGTTTCATCTTCAGCGTCTCCCTGATAGTGTGAGGAAAGTTATACAACCTGCCACTTTTATCGCTTCCGTCTCACTCATCCTGTCAAGTACCCATTCGTCATCTCTTTAACATGTTGACTGGCAAACAGCAATTAATATTCACTGTGCTTTCACAAGTGCAGTGTTACAGCTTCCCGATAATCTCAACAAGCGCTCCAGTCACGGTCTGCACGGTTACTACGGTCGGGGGTTCGAATCCCCCCTCGGGCATGGATATTTGTGCCGTCCTTAGCGTTAGCTAGTTCATAAGTAGTTTGTAAGTTTAGGGACTGATGACCCCGTAGTTAAGTCCCATAAGCTATACAAACATTTGAACATTTTTTGAATCTCAACAAAATACTTCTTTGCCCCCTTCTGACTGCTGTCTTGTTTACAGTTAAATTCAGTCTGTGTACTCATCAGCTGATTGTGAACCATACACAGTGGTATGTTCGTACAGGAGGATTCTGTATTTGTCAGAGTTCATCCCTGCTAGTTTTAGCATCTTTTCTAGTACGTCACGGTTTTAATGTGATCGTGGAAGTTCTATTTCTCATCTACGGGTAAGTCAAGGTAATTATTTTTATTATCGTGTCGCAGAAACTTTTGCTGTTGGATTCCCCTTCAGAACCATTTCAGTAGAGTGTATGTTGTCTTATTTTCCGCTATATGGAGATTATTATTTTTTTCACCATATCGTAATTATTGTTAGTGTACCATGGGCTCTTTTCTATAGTAGGGTTCTGTTGTTTGCGGTTACTACTACGACTGTTGTTATCGACATGGGCAACTACACTATCTATTAAGCTGTTCCCATATAACATCTGTAATTTGTATCCGCGATTTATTGAATCGGCGATACATTTTACGGATCTATAATCAAAATGATGTTCTAAGCACTATGTGCCTGTAGGCCTTTACACAGTCTTTTCTTCGACTTTAGCTAGAGTCTTAATAGGAAAGAGTGATTTGTAGAAGTTGGAATTTGGAGTATCCTGGTCCGTGGAGTTCATGATGCCCTAGAGGTCTCCTACCCTGTAAGCTTTATACCGACCCGCAGAACGTCATTCATTGATGTTGTGAGGAATATGGCGATTTATGGTATTATTTGTAGTTGAAATTCTGCATAAGTACTGTGCTTTAGTTCTGAGATTGCAACTTCTTCCTGTGAAAAGGGCACGTGACCATGGCTGTGTTGTACGATATTGTCATCTCAAATCTGTGTTGCTTGTTCTTAGGTGTCAGTGTTGATGCCGTCTGGGTTGAGTTGGTACATGAGGAACTGTGCTGTTTGTTGTGTAAACGAAGGCTTCCGCGGCCGTTGTCATTGTTGATGAAACTCTTCTGGGTATTGGACCGCATCGTCAATATATCAAATATTTCACCGACGTTTCGGCCACTATTGCAAGCGTCCATCTTCTGGGTGTTACGTTTACTGCTGGATGAGAGAAAGCTGGTGTCTTAAATATTGAATGTTGCCAGTTATGATCGGTGGTTTCTGCTCTCTTTGATTGGTGTTTCCTTTATTTCTTCCTATTGGTGGAAAGGGAAGTCCTTGATTGTTGTTTGCATTAATGTTTTCCATTCTTTGAAACTGGCGAATGAGGAGCGGTGGTAGCAATGACGTAGCACTGATGCCTAGCGCCGGCTAGAGCGTGGTGTTTGCTCTGTGTACGCGCGGCCGCTGTTGTCTCTGGGCTATATGGGCTCCTATGGACTGCACTGCGCGCGGTGTCGTCGCGAAGCGCTGCTACTGCTGGCAGCCAAGACGCCGGAAGTCTATACCCGTCTTCTCTGTTCATATCTCCGGGTCGCTTAGCTATTTCTATTGCTTCCCAGATTTTTCCTCTTCAAAGTGTTTTGTCAGTACAGTGACTTCCTGAAAACCTATCTGTTTGCCGCACTCTTCCTGGTGTTCAGCTACTGCCGACTTCGTATGTACCTCTCGTGCTCGCTATCCTTGTGTTAATCGGTCGCCCAGTTTCGCGACGACACGCGCGCAGTGCAGTCCATAGAGGCCCGCCCGGAGACAACAGCGGCCGCGCGTACACAGAGGAAACAGCACGCTATAGCCAGCTCTAGGCATCAGTGCTACGTCATTGCTACCAACGCTCCTCATTCGCCAGTTTCAACCAATGGAAAACAATAATGCAAACACCAATCAAGGACTTCCCTTTCCACCAATAGGACGAAATAAAGGAAACACCAATGAAAGAAAGCAGAACCCACCAATTATAACTGACAACATTCAATATTTAAGATACCAGCTTTCCCTCGTCCAGCAGTAAACGTAACACACAGAAGATGGCAGCTTGCAATAGTGGGCGAAACGTATTTGATATATTGACGATGCGGTCCAATACCCAGAAGAGTCTTATCAACAATGTACTGTTTGTCTCTTTCCCTTAATCATCAGACCGTCATCTAATTCAGCATCACCAAAACTAGTGGGCTTTTCATCTGGGTGATTTGGTACGATTCTCCCCGTATGTTGTTTTTCACTTGTGTTGCTATACAGTTGTTCCACTGTTTTGTTGTGTTCAGTAGTGTTTGCTTGTACAGGTTCTTCACTTGTCTATATGCGTACAGACGTATGCGTCTCTGTCCATCATGTCTCTTTGGCATTGCTTCTTTTCTTGCCTTGTTTCTTGCTCCAGTCTAGTTAATTCATGTGTCTCTGTTGTTAGAGTGCTTGCTATATTCGTGGCTGTGGGTATTTCTATATTCGCTACGTGTTGTATTATTTCTAGGTGTTAACATGGGCCGGCCGCGGTGGCCGAGGTGACTGAGGCGCTCGTCACGGTCAGCACGGCCACCACGGTCGGGGGTTCGAATCCCCCCTCGGGCATGGATATTTGTGCCGTCCTAGTTTGTAAGTAGTTCATAAGTAGTTTGTAAGTTTAGGGACTGATGACCCCGTAGTTAAGTCCCATAAGCTTAACAAACATTTGAACATTTGTTAACATGGACGTATCAAACAATTTGTGTACAATCAAATGAAGTTCACCCATGTGCCCTGAAGAAACGTTGTATATGTGCATCAAAGGGCCCGGATCAACATATGCACACCTTTATTAAGTGCTCCAGAAGTACGTCAAAACTTTAGGTAACTTTCCAGACCGCATGTTGAGTCTATCTGTCTGTTTCGACGTCGGGAACAGTATTACTCCTCGGAACAATACCGGGAAAATAGTGTACCTGTAAAGACGACGTGAATGACGTTGATTTTGATCCGATGACGGCAGTTGCAACCTAGGGGATAGTAGGTGTATTGATAATGGTCTCAGCATCATCCGCCAACAGATAGCGTTATGACATAAGTGCAGAGCGTCATCTGTGTGTACCCTTTTGTAGGAAATTTTTACAGCCATAAGAAGGAAGGAAGCTTAGGGCTTCAAGTTCCATCGACAGCTTGGTCATTAGACACGGAGCTAATGCTCGGAGTTTTGGTTCAGGATGGGGAAGGAAATCGACCGTACCCTTTGAAGGGAACCATCCCGGCATTTGCCTGGAGTAATTTAGGAACACAACGGAAAACCTAAATTTGGATGGCCGGAGGTGGATTTGAACCACCATCCTCCCGAATGCGAGTCCAGTACAGCCATAAGGCTCCGTCTGATATCAACATGTGAAAAAGAATAGCTGTAATGTCACGGAGACACTGTCGTACTTCCTACAGCCAATTGAACGAGACTGTTCAAAATGTTCAAATGTCTGTAAATCTATCGGACCAAACTGCGTGGTCATCAGTCCGTAGCTTACAAACTACTTAAACCTAGGTAAACTAACCAACGGACAAACACACACACACACACCCATGCCCCAGGGAGGACTCGAACCTCCACGGCGAGCAACCGCGCGCTCCGCAGTGACTTGCTTTAGACCGCTCGGCTACTCCACCGCGGCGAGCGAGTCTGAAAGCGGTCAAATTGTGACCTTCATCGTGGTGGGATGTTCATTTCGAAGAACTGCAAGACATGTTGGACGTGCTCCATCTTCTGCAACGATGCCGCTTTTAATGGTCACGTGAACTTTGTGAGACACGTAGACGAGGTTCTGGACATCCGCATCTACCGAACACATGCCGTAATTGTTGTGTTACATAAGCACTAGTGGCAGGTCGTACAGCTTCTAGCGAACTGGTTACTGCTAGTGGGTCTCTGGGCGTGCACAGCTTCAGCCAGTGTTCCATCCACGCCACAGCATTGATGTGCACGGCTGGAATGGCGTCTGAGAATCACTTGGGAATTGTAATGGCGGACTGTGATGTTCATCGGTGAAACTAGATTCTGCCTATACACAAGTGACGGTCGATTGCGCGTACGACGTGGACGTGGAGAGCACTGTCTCGTAGAGTGCATTCGTCCAAGAACACTGGCTTCATCCGATGCTTTATGGTCTGCGAAGCGATAAGCTTCAACTCTGGTTCACCTTTAGTGTTTGTGAAGGGAACGCTGACCTGCGCTCGATACAAGCAGAATCTTGTAAAACACGTTCTTTTGCCATTTTTGCAACTGGAAAGTTGTGTGTGATAAATAAAATGCCATCTAAGTACACTATTTCTTATAAGCAATATACATACTTGCCGTGGCTTATACTTCTATGGAGGTCATGTTCGCTTTTAATAACACCAATCTGTAATGCGTATAGGTTTGTAACTAGCTTTATTTAGACTATATAGTTCTTTAAGTAGCGACATATGTGCCGGGTGGCGCAGTATAGCGTGTGTTTCCTCACGGTCATGGATAGCAATGTATAAATTTTGCCTCCATTATTGTAACATTGTTTTCATATAGTGAAATAAATCACACTTTGCGATCTCTTATGGCATCACTGTACTAGGTTTAGATGGAATACCGAAGGGCGGCGAATGATAATTTGTGCCCGGCCGGGATTCGAATCCGTGTGGGTAGTAGGAAAGAGCGTGGTGAATGGAGGTATGGGTGAGGCGGGAGACGTGCAGGAAAGAGTCCTCTGCGTTCGGGCTGGTCACTGTGTCCTCGGTAGCGGAGTGGTCAACGTGTCTGCCTAGTAAGCCGGAGATCCCTGGTTCGAATCCCGGCCGGGCACAAATTTTCATTCGCCGCCCTTTGGTATTCCATCTAAACCTGGAACAGTGATGCCATAAGTTATCGCAAAGTGCGATTTATTTCATTAAATGAACGCTGTAACGTCGTCAGCAACAGATAATTATTTTCATGTAGTAGTTTGGATAAAAGTTTGCGTTAGCTGTAGTTGTGATACTTAAACATGTAATCGCATTTATAACGTAAGAAACGTTTTTAATGGAAGGTGTGTATATGTGATATGATAATCTTCAAAAAAAAAAAAAAAAAAAAAAAAAAAAAAAAAAAAAAAAAAAAAAAAAAAAAAAAATTCCTCACTGTTTCTTCTTGTTACTCATTAATTTTAGACGTCTATTTTTAACACCAACCTATACGATCTGTAATTTTATGTTTGGACTGACTGTAATAGATAAACAAATTCGGCCAACAAAATATTCTTAGAAAACACGCCAGATGGCATGTGCTGCGTTCTCTCTCACAACAGTATTCTATGAAAATTGTTCACCTCTTAACGCTCCTCTTAATTCAATTTTAAAAGAAAAGAATATTGCACCTCATATACTGTAAATCTTAAATTTTATTAGCTACCAGAGGCAAATTTTCATGTTTTAAGATATGTTTTAATAGATCCCGATGGCGCTAAAAACTGTTAATTTCACTTATATTTTTAGGAAATACTGATTAATTGATGGTCTTTTTTATTTTTAAACTGAACTTTGTATGGTCGCTTTCTTATACATATAATATATATTTTTAATATTACACTGTAATGAACTTTTCAAATAAAGACGAACCCTAGCACTAACTACCTGCAGGTTAAGCTGCGTACATGCATGAAACTAGCTACTTCATTTTAAACTTGTGACAGGCACCAAGAAGACCTTTTATTTATTCTATGGATATGACCATTAAGTGTTTTATGCAGAGTACATGAGTCATCATGACTTAAAAATGTGGTATGTAACTTTTTATAGAATTGTAACACTTTTGGCGTATATATGTTTTATGTTGTTTTTATGCTGTTTAAATGTCTGCATGAAAAAACTTGATTTTACAGCACTGACGATGTATCATCATGGGAATGAAATCGATATGTGAATTTTTGTAAAATAAATATTTCATTTCGCTCGCCAAACTGCAAATTCTTATCTTATTGCGATGGGCTCCAATATGAAATATGAAATCAAATTACGTGTTGTTCCAACAGGATAATGCTCACTCACACAATGCACGCGAAACTCAACATACTCTGCAACGCGTGCACCAGCTATCCTGACTTGGAGTCCGATCGGACGACAGCTGATACTTGCCACTCTTGAAACCACAACTCCTGCAGAGCAACGTAAACAGTTCGATCAGGCGTGGAGTAATGTATCTCAAGACAGAATTCGGTCTGCGTAGTATCCAATGGATACCAGAACCACTGCATGCATTGTCTGTATTGGAGGTTTCACCAGAAACTAATATGGGTGCTTCAGCATTGATTCAGGCCTAGTAACTTAGTGCCGCTTTAGCTATTGATCTGTAAATGTAACTCGTAGAAACACCAGACAGAAATTATTAGAGTCGAAGGGCATGAAAGGGTCCCAGTGATTCGGAAGGGAGTAAGACAGGGTTGTAGCCTTTCCCCATTTTTGTTCAATTTGGAGATTGAATTAAAGTCCAGGGCGAGGGAATAAAAACCTTGCGGTTTGCTGACGACATAGTAATTCTGCCAGAGACAACAAACGACCTGGAAGAGCAATTAAAGGAATGGACAGTGTCTTGAAAGAAAGATATAAAATGAACATTAACAAGAGTAAAACGAGGGTAATTGAATGCACTGTCAGAAAATCAGGCGATGGTCAAGGAGTTAAATTAGGTAATGAGACAATAAAAGTAGTGAAATAAATTGCAATTTGCGATCAGTTATGGCTTCACTGTACTAGGTTTAAGTAGTAGATGAGTTTTGTTACTTGGTGAGCAAGATAACTTCTGATGGCCGAAGTAAAGAAGATATAAAATGTAGAATGGCTATGGGAAGAAAAGCGTTTCTGAAGAAGCGTAATTTGTTGATATTCAATATTAGTTTAAATGTTAGGAAGTCCTTTCTGAAAACAATTTTTCTGGAGTGTAGCACTGTATGGAAGTGAAATATGGACGATAAAGAGTTCAGACTAAAACCTTTCTAAATGTGGTGCTACAGACGAATGACGTAGATTAGATGGGTAGATCACGCAACTAATGAGGAGGTACTCAACAAAATTGGGGAGAAATGGAATTTCTGAAATATCCTGACTAAGAGGAGGGCTAGGTTGGTGGGACACATTCATTGATATCAAGGAAACGTCAACTTAGCAGTATAAGGAAGTGTGTGGAGTAAAAATCGTAGAGGGAAACCGAGAGACGAATACAGTAAGCAGATCCAAAGGATGTAGGTCGACGTTCGTATTCTCAGGTGAAGAGGCTTGCACAGGGTAGCGAGGAGAGCAGCATCAGACTAGTCTGCTGTCTGAAGACCACAACAACAACAACTGTAAATGTATTCACTTCCATGTACCCCATATACAGGGTGTCCATAACAGGACGCCCTGATTTCAAAATTAAATATCTCGAAAACAAAGATCGATAGAGGAATGCTTAAACGGTATGTTTATTGTGAAAGCTGTAAGTAGTTTATACAGCAGTTTGAAATAATAGTTACAAAAGCTGCTAACAGATGGCGCTGTAATCGCCATACGTAATGCCTAATATAAATAGCGATCCGAAGTCTAGAGCGATCAGTTCCACTATTGAAACGTGAAAGGAGGTTAGCGTACCGAAGGAAATTAAAACCATGTACTCCATTGAACAACGCGTTTTTCTGGTGCTAGAGTACTACAAGTTAGAAGTCCTACGGCAACAAGGCGAAGTTTTCAAGCACTATTTAATGTTCCATTGAAAAACCATTCATACGCTCTTCGCAAAATTTCAACGAACAGGCAGCGTTACTGATGATCTAGTGGGGCATGTTGGCCGCAAGCAAAACGGAGTTACGCTTGAAAATATCGCTACAGTTTCTGGAATTATTCAGGGAAATCCAATGTCATCCGTCCGTAGAATTGCATCTGAGACTGGTTTGCAGCGTTCCAGCATGCAGAAAATACTGAGAAAGAGCCTACACATGTTTCCAATCAAAATTCAAACGCACCAGGTCATACCCGTACGAGCTGTGCAACAAAGGGTTGCCTTTGCTAATGAGATGCTGACAATGATTGATAGTGAAGGATTTGATGTTGGCTGCATCTGGTTTACACATGAAGAACACTTCCACCTGAATGGATACGTGAATAAGCAGAACTGGCGATTTTAGGGTTCCGAAAAGCCATATTGGTTGGAAGCGAAATCCCTGTATTCTCCTAAAGTTACTGTGTAGGCTGCAGTATGCAGAAGAGGCATTATTGGTCCTTTTTTCATTCGAGAAACGGTCACTGGTGCACGTTACGTTGCAATTTTGGAACGATTTGTCGCCACACAGCAGGCGTTAGAGGATCGACCAGGTACTGAATGGTTTATGCAAGATGGAGCCCGACCACATCGGACTGAACAAGAGTTTCGCTTTCTTGAGGAATACTTCGGGAATCGAGTCATTGCTTTGGAACATCCCAAATTTACTGGTGCAGGCATGGATTGGCCTCCATATTTTCCGGATTTGACTCCCTGTTTTTTTTTTTTGGGGGGGGGGGAGGGGGGGTACAGTGAAAGACATGGTCTACCCGAAGCATCCCGCCACGCTGGACGAGGTTGAATCGGAGATCTCTGTGGCATGTGAATCCATTTCGGTTGAGACACTACGATATGTGATGGCGAATTTCATTCTTCGTTTGCGCCGCCTCTGTAGTGCCAATGCTGAACATTTGAAAACATTGTGATGTGATTGTTTGCAAAGAGTGGTTTCATACGATTATTTCACTTATGTATGCTGATATGAGCTGTACAGCGTACAGCGCCATCTGTTAGCAGCTATTATTTCAAACTGATGTATAAACAGTGCTTTCACAATAAACATACCGTTTACTTCATTCCTCTATCGATCTTTGTTTTCGAGATATTTAATTTTGAAATCTGGGTGTCCGTTTCTGGACACCCTGTACACTGTTTCAAGTGTAAATCTTGAGTGAACTGGATACTGTAAGAGGGTGTACGAATTTTTATTTCCGTCAGTGCGTGCCTATGTTTTCAAGTTCTCAAATCAAGGTTTTCGTAGTTACAATATGAGTTCTTTGTCGTTGATGGGATGTCAGCTGCCGTATGAGGTGTGAGGGGGAATATAGGAGCCCGTTAGGGTCATGCACTTGCGATCCGCCATGAGAGCATCTGGCTACTGGCTACTGGCTACTGGCTACGTGGCCAGAGCTCGCGCTGCCGCCGGCCAGTGCGTGGGAGTGAGCGGCCGGTGTTGCGGTCAGTGGCGCCTAATATGGCCGCCCCGGGCTCCCCCGCTAACGGCCAGGCAGCCAGGCAGCCGACACCGCACAATTACCTGCCGCTGCCGCTGGCCGCTGCCAACAACCAGTTCCCTACCGCGATGCTCTTCCGGCACTCCGTATCAAAAGAGACGACGGATCCATACAAAAGGATTGCGAAACATTGGCTGAAAGGCCGTTGAAGCGCCACGAATACACTGCAGTAAGGAGAGCCAGTCTCCATTGACTACTGCTATTGCCACTTTCTTTTACCGTCTGTGCGATAAGGATGACTTTGCAACTGCTTCCAGGTTGTTAAAATGTTTGTAAAGGTATGGGATCTAACTGGAGTGGTCATAAGTCCTTAAACTTAAAAGACACTTAAACTAACTTACGCTAAGGACAACTCAAACACACACACACACACACATATACAAACATACGCACGCACACACACACGCCCGAGGGAGGACTTGAAGCTCCGACGGGGAACTGCCGCGCAATTCGCAGCAACGCAACTTAGAGCGGATGGCTATTTGCGCGCGGCAACCATATCGTAAACCTAATATGATCTACTGGAAATAACCTTTGATCTTAGTATCAACAAATAATACAATTCCTTGAGACAACATTGTCTCGTTATACCTAGTAAGTAGGAGGTCGCTGGCCGCAGTGGCCGAGGGGACTGAGGCGCTCCAGTCACGGTCTGCACGGCCACTACGGTCGGGGGTTCGAATCCCCCCTCGGGCATGGATATTTGTGCCGTCCTTAGTATAAGGTAGTAGATAAGCAGTTTGTAAGTTTAGAGACTGATGACCCCGTAGTAAAGTCCCATAAGCTTAACAAACACTTGAACATTTGAAGTAGGAGGTCCCGAGTTCGAATCCCGACCACAGCATAAATTTTAATTCAATGCCTCTTCTTATGTTTAATTTGATCTTAGCTTTTTAAATTACTGAACAGTGGAATGTATAATTCCAGAATACTCTGAATATTCTTGATGATCAAAAAGTCAGTATAAATTTGAAAACTTAATAAATCACTGAATAATGTAGATAGAGAGATAAAAATTGACACACATGCTTGGAATGACATAGGGTTTTATAAGAACAAAAAAAAATCTCTTGCGCGCATCACATGGTGGTGATTGTGTACTCAGCCGCCACTTTCGTCATTCTTGGTCTCCCAGGTCCCAAGACCCAAGTTCGTGCGATTATTAGCTTTGGGGTTACCTGAAGTCGCAAGTGTATCGTGATCGACCGACATCTCTAGGGATGATGAAACACAACATCCGACGCCAATGCCTCGCCATGCTTTACAATGCTGTTCACATTATTCCTCGACTACACTTACTGTTGAGGAATGATAGTGAACATATTGAGCATTTCCTGTAAAGATTATCATCTTTGCTTTGTCTTCATTTGTTATGCTAATTATTGCTTTTCTGATCAGATGAAGCGCCATCTGTCGGACATTTTTCAACTTTTTTTTTTTTTTTTTTTTTTTTTTTTTTTTTTTTTTTTTTTTTTTTTTTTTTTCTATGGGACTTAACTACGGGGTCATCAGTCCCTAAACTTACAAACTACTTATGAACTACTTACAAACTAGGACGGCACAAATATCCATGCCCGAGGGGGGATTCGAACCCCCGACCGTAGTGACCGTGCAGACCGTGACTGGAGCGCCTCAGTCTCCTCGGCCACCGCGGCCGGCTTTATTGTTCTAATAAAACCCCATGTCATTCCAACATGTTTGTCAAATTTTACCTCTCTATCTACATTATTCTATGATTTATTAAATTTTCAAATTTGAACTGACTTTTCGATCACCCACTTTATAAATATTGAGGTGTTTGTGCCTATATTTCATTCTGCAGTCAAAACTACAAATCACGAAGTAGGGTTTGTATGTGGTAGTAGATATCAGTGTCCCATTGTCCACTATGGTGGTAGAGGGTTGACAACGCTAAGGGGATGGAAGTTAAAATCTTTGGCTTAAAAATTGATTGCAAAACTTAGAACAGCACTGCACTTTAATTTCTAGTCTCTGTGTTGTAACACGTTTAGCAACTCTTTAACTCTAGCAATTTCTTTAAAACTGATCGTAATTACTTTGAAAATGATTAAACTTGTTACTCAATGTACAGGCTTGCATAATCAACATAATCAATAATGGTGATAATGGGGTGACTACAACTACTTACCAAATTAAGACTGGTTTCAAAATAAGTCATATATAATTGAACCAAAACTCTGATTGGGTTGACATTACATTTACATGCATACAAAATAAAATGTTACCAAAGTACTCATCTGTTTTCGTCGTCTTCGTCGTGAAGTCCATACAAGACAGATATGATTACTTGTAACTAGATTCCATTTTTGTGCTAGCCCACCACAGAATTATAATGAAATAAAAGGTTTTCGCTTGGTAGGCGATGTGAGATGTTTCTTTTATTTAACTTCAAAACATATCGATTTCGTCCCTATGATGGGACATCATCAGTGCTGTTAAAAACAAGGTACCTTGATCAGACATTGAAATTAAAATAAGATTACATACACCAAGAATGTTATAAAATAGAATTACATACCAGAATTGCAAGTCATTATGACCTATGTGCTCTGCTTAAAAACATTTTTATCGGTCATGTCATAAAAAACATTTAACAGGTCTTGCCGGTACAAGTCACAACAATAAAATCAGGTAGCCGCTTACGTACACCTACGCAGCTTAGCTTGTACATAGATGGTGCCTGGCGCTCTCTTTGTTTAAAAATCATTCTGAAAAACTAGATGGCGTGAACTGCTGTGTATTTCTCTCTCTCTCTCTCTCTCTCTCTCTCTCTCTCTTTCTCTCTCTCTCTCTCTTCTCAGGCCTATTGCAATTGCAATTGCATTAAACTCGCGCCACAATGCGCCTACCGTGCCTCTGCACCATCAACAAAACATTTATGTGTTTACTATAGCGAGTACGCTCCGCGACTGCTTCAGCAGCGCGACACTCACAGCTACTACTTCTGTACCAAAGACAGTCTTTACAACAGGTTCAACATTTTCTCTGGCGCATTGCCAACTTACAGCATAAGAATGTCCGTGCATTCATGCGGGTTTACACATACAGTATATGTTTAAACCAAATGATTCCTTATAGAAAATGACGTTACATAAGAAATATAACTAGCATACAAGAAATGAAAAATACATGAAATAAACAAATTTAAGACAATATATACATTACGTTAAATCAAACTGTAAGATACAGCGACAGGTGTACTCTTACAATAGGGGATGAATGGTTTTTTGAAAATACGTTACTATTCAGGCAATTTTAAAGCAAGAAATACAACACTTCCGAATTAGATATTTAATTGGAATTATAAAAACATATGTTTCGATATTTTTGGAAATTCAACCATTCAGCGGTTGAAATAAAGGAAAATCTTTTAAGGTGCTGCTAAGACTATTTTGATGTTAGAAATGCGAAAATTTGGATTTTGAACCATGGTTGGATTTTAAAAATGTATTTCGGGATGTTTTGAATTCTGCCACCAAGGTTGCAATAGGGGGTGGCAAGTTGTATCAAAATACTTGATTAGGAAAGCATTTTTAAAGCTACATCTATGAAAATTTATATTTAAAAGTAGAAAAAATCAATCAGACCATCCAGGCTACGCGTACGAAGCCGCGAGACTTAAACTAGTCTAATATATAAACGTTGTTTGTCTTTTTGTTCGTATTTTATGCACGGCCATGCCGTACCTCCGAACTTAGTCAATTCATTGTGGCATGAAGTTTATAGGCATACAAAAATTAACTATAGGGCGGAGTTAGCTTTACATTTAGTTATTTCGTTTCTTACACCTTCACGCTCAATTGGCATTTGGAACAGAGGTAGCTTATACCCTGATTAATACATGTGCTACTTTCACGAATCCACAGTACAGTGCATGGTGTAGGGGATCTTGCAGTGAGTTAACAGTTGTTCCTCTTCACGCTGAATCGTCTGAACGAAATTGAATGAAATATGGAATGAACATAGCTTATAACCCGAATTTATAAATGGGCTACCTTTCGCAAGCTCCCGTAGGTGCATGACGGGTACGTTTCAAAAACATCCTAATTGTTTTACTGGTCACCATTAAATTCAGCACATAAACGTATATTTTCGTGAAGGAGAATTTTATAATCTGCAAGCCACTGAAGCCACTGAAATCATGGCGGAGGGTAACTTGTAATTTTGACACCGTTTGACCATTTAACATGAAACTTGGCGCATATATGTATGTTTTCATATATTGAAGGGAGAGGAATAGGTGAAGGGTGAGACGGACAGAAAGTGGAGGGAGGAGATGAAGAGGGTAAAGGAGGAGATGGACAGAGAGAGGGGAAAGGAGGAAAATCAGAGAGGGTAGAGGATGAGAGAGAGAGAGAGAGAGAGAGAGAGAGAGAGAGAGAGAGAGAGAGAGAGAGAGAGAGAGTGAGTGAGAGGAGGGATGGTGACAGACAGGTGAAAGGTGATAAACAGAGGGAGAGGGGAGGAGGAAATGGACAGAAAATGGGACACTTGCAAATTTCAAATGTTATTTGCACGATTATTTCGTCTGCGGTAGCAATGCATCGGGTGGCATCTAATAAATGATAAAATCTAAGAGGGAGCAGTATCATCGTCTCGCCTCAGTGTTCCGGGTTCCCACCAAATCAGTAAAAACTGTTTACTAGACACATTCAAGTAAAAATTGCTATTTATTTTCTCAAATAAGTCATCCACATATAATATTCACAAAAGGCAAATGGTGACCATCTTGCAGTGCGTGAAGGCCGCGCGGTTTGGGGCATCACGTCGTGGATTGCGCTGCCGCTCCCGCTGGAAGTTCGACTCCTCCGTCGAGCATGGGTTCCTGTCTTGTCCTTATTATAGTTTAAAGTAGTTCTTAAATCTAGGGACTGATTACCTTTGCAGTTATGGTCCCTTACGATGGCAAACATTTTAACCATTCCTTCTTATTAACCTCTTTGGTCTTTAATCATAATTCAACCGCTTTCTACAACCACTCACCAATCTCATTCACCTGAGTGCACACAAGTGACTGAGCCTCACGTATTCTGCCCAATTGTTTGTACAACATTACCCAAGCTGAGGGTACAATCTTTGACTTTTGGTACTAAATATTACGAACAAATTCTTAAGTAATACAAGAACATTTGACATAAACATACTTAAACACTGAAGTGTTTGTGTTTTTAAGTTAATATTGCAGATGAAAATTTTGCTGCAGTGCTTTAAATGATATTCATAAAAGTGGCTATTCTTAATATCTTCCTATGTGTTTACATTATAAATTAAGTACCATTTATAGACCTATGAAGTGCTGTACATAAAATTTGAAGTGCTTTCATAAATAAGACTTCTGGAGAATCTTGGCCTCTTTTAATATCAAGATTGTACCTTAAGACAGTTATATAAAAAGAGACAATCAATGAAATCATAATAAATGACCTATATTTATTTTTTTTTTTTAATCGTGAGGTTGTTTTTCACCTCTTAACAAGCAGTTAGAAGTATGGAGAATTCGTTTGTTACAATCGATTAGTGTTAGTATTTCGAATATCGTGACATATAAATTCTCAGAATCGTGTATGGAACACTTCGTTATTTATGTCACAACGTCCGCAGAAAATATTTCTAAGAGAACGAGCTTCAAAAATAAGCAGGTTTTAATGAAATCTTTTCGTTGAGTCTGAAGCAAAATTAGAAAAGAAGTATCTCAAATAATCGGTAATTTTCCTTTTAATATACCGTACGACAAAAAGGAAAGGAATGGAAGGAAAATGAATAAGTCAATAACGGGATCTTTACGCCTGACTGTTATGTAAACAGTTATTCGGATTGGCGTTCACTGAAAGAGAGTGAGAAAATCTGTTCAATGGTACAATCAAAATTGTCTACATACCGAAATGGTTGGAGGGCCCTGACCACATAGCTCCAAATGTTCTCAGTTGAGGAGGGAACTGGCGATGTTGCTGCCTCTGGGCGGCCAGAGCGAAGCAAGGTATGGACAGTTCCTGTATCCCTGTACCTCCTCCAAGTCCGAACACTGTTTTGGTTCACTCGGAGACGTTCGAACACTCATTTGACACACAGTAACAAAGCGGATACGACCAAATATCGGAATTGAACTTCTAGGCACGGCAGAACTACAGTCAAGTAGTGTACTTCGTTCCTGGTGTTACGAGTGGATCTGATCGACCATATAAATGTTCAGAATCTACTACCACGCATTGTGCGATTGCATTCGCGATTTCCTGTTAGAAGGGACACAGTACGTTGTAATTGACGGAAAGTCATCCAGTAAAAGTGACATCTGGCGTTCTCCAAGGAAGTGTTATAGGGCCCCTACTGTTCCTTATTTTTTCAAAAATGTTCAAATGTTTGTTAAGCTTAAGGGACTTAACTACGGGGTCATCAGTCCCTAAACTTACAAACTACTTATGAACTACCTACAACTAAGGACGGCACAAATGTCCATGCCCGAGGGGGGATTCGAACCCCCGACCGTAGTGGCCGTGCAGACCGTGACTGAAGCGCCTCAGTCCCCTCGGCCACCGCGGCCGGCCCTTATTTTTTAGAAGACAATATGATTAGCTCTCTTAGACTGTTCGCAGGTGGTGTTATCACTTATCGGTTAGTAAAGTCACCATAAGATCAAATGCAACAGAAAATGATTTAGATATCTTCATGGTGCAAAAATTATTAATTGAACTCAATAATGAAGAGCCTGGACTCATTCATGTGACAACTTCATTTACACAAAGAAACAGTCAAAACTACAGGCCGTAAATTCAATTAAAAACCTAGGAGTAATAATTACAAATTACTTAAATTGGAAAGGACATACAGAAAATATTGTAGGGAAAGTAACCAAAGACTACGTTTCATTGGCAGAACACTTAGAAGATGCGACAGTTCTGCTAAACAAACTGCCTACACCACACTTGTGCGTCCTATTTTGGAGTATTGTTGCGTATTGATATCCTCACCAACTGGGACTGACAGTCGATTTAGATCAGGTTCAGAGAACGACAGCTCGATTTATTTTATCGCGATTTAGGGAGAGAGAGTGTCACAGAAATGATGCACGAGTTAGGGTGGAAATCATTAAAACAAAGGTGTTACTCATTGCGACGAGATCTATCTGTGAAATTTCTTTCACCAACTATTTCTTCCGAACGCGAACATATTTTGTTAGCACCAACCTACATAGGGAGACATGAGCATCAAAATAAAATAAGAGAAATCAGATCGAAATCGCAAAGAAACGTCATAAAAGTGGTTGGATGAACCCTCTGCCATGCACTTCAGTGTGACTTGCATAATATTTATGTAGAAGTAGATTGGCAGTGTTCTGTTGTGGTTGTTTACGTCTTTGTGCTGGTTGAGTAATATGTATCACAATGTAAGGAACTGTGTTCTTGATGCAATGTACCCATTTAACTTTTGTTTCCAGGAGTCCTTGGAATGATGATACAAAAATGTTTATTATGTTTGTATAAAAAAACAATACATGTAACTATTAGTTGTTTTACTCCAGCAAGACAAGTCTTATGAAGTTCACTTCAGTGACAGAATTAATAGAGTACTCTGTGGCATTGGCCCCTTACTTAGCTTGCATTTATCGCGAATCTTTCAAATGTTCAAATGTTTGTATAGTTTATGGGACTTAACTACGGGGTCATCAGTCCCTAAACTTACAAACTACTTATGAACTACTTACGAACTAGGACGGCACAAATATCCATGCCCGAGGGGGGATTCGAACCCCCGACCGTAGTGGCCGTGCAGACCGCAACTGGAGCGCCTCAGTCCCCTCGGCCACCGCGGCCGGCCGCGAATCTTTAATTCAGCGCAAAATTCCTAGTGATTGGAAAAGAGCGCAGGTGACTCCCGTTTATAAGAAAGGAATGAGAACTGACCCACATAATTACAGGCCAGTAACGTTGACATCAGTTTCCTGTAGAATTTTGGGACTTTTCTCAGCTCGAGTATAGTAAATTTCCTTGAGACGGATACGCTTCAGCACGGGTTTAGTAAACATCGTTCGTGTGAAACTCAGCTTGCCCTTTTCTCACATGACATCTTACGAGCCATGGATGAAGGCCAACAGGCAGATAGTGTTTTTCTCGACTTCAAAAAGGCGTTTGACGCGGTGCTACACTAGAGACTGCTAACAAGGACGCAAGCATATGGAATAGGTTCACAGAATTGTGACTGGTTGGCCAGACTTGATGCAATAGCAATCGCGTCACTCATATGTCTAGGCGTAACATTCCAGAGTGATATGAAATGGGAACGAACATGTAAGGACAGTTGTGAGTTAGGCGGAAGCCGACATCGGTTTATTGGGAGCATTTTGGAAAGATGTACTTCATGGTTAAAGGAAACCGCGTATAAAACTCGTCTTGAATATTGCTCAAGTGTTTGGGACTTGCAGCAGTTCAGTTTAAAGGAAGACATGAAAGCAGTCCAGAGGCGAGCAGCTAGGTTCGTTACTGGTAGGTTCGACCAATGCTCGAGTATCACGGAAATGCTCCGGGAACTCGAGTGAGGATCGCTGTAGGAAATACGACGTACTTTTCGAGAAGTTCTATTGAGGAAATTTAAAGGGCCGGAATCTGAAGCTGAGTGTAAAACGATCTTCCTGCGGCCTACTTACATTTCGCGTAATGATCACAAAGAAAAGATAGGAGAAATTAGGGCTCGTACGGAGGCATATACGAATTCTTTTTTTCGTCGTTCTATTTTGGAGTGGAATAGGAAAGGAAATGGCTAGTAGTGGCACAGTGTACCCTCCACCACGAACTTTATGGTGAATTTCGGAGTATATATGTAGATGTAAAAGTACTGTTATTTTGACGCTATGATTAAAACAATGGATTTTCTTGCATATGATATATGAATTTAGTCATTTTAATTCCTATATTAAAAAAAGTTGAATAAATTACTTTGCTTCTTTCGACAGATTTTACTTACATTTGTCTTCATGGCAAGGATACACCAATTTATTAACATATTTTGTAAATAATGAAATGCCAAGAGCGCGGTATTTCGTCTTTATTTACGCGAGACGATCGGTTTCGATGTACACAGACATCATCTTCTGGTTTCTGCACTAAATAGTAACATTATTACATAAATGCGTATTGTAGCCAGTTATTTATGTAATAATGTTACTATTTAGTGCAGAGACCAGAAGATGTATGTACATCGAAACCGGTCGTCTCGCATAAAGACGAAATACCGCGATCTTGGCATTTCATTATTTACAAAATACATTTATAAGATCGCTCCCTGCCATGAGCAAATTGTATAATTTGTAAGGGTACAAACACCGAGCCGGCCGCAGTGGCCGAGGGGACTAAGGCGCTCCAGTCACGGTCTACACGGCCACTACGGTCAGGGGTTCGAATCCCCCCTCGTGCATGGATATTTGTGCCGTCCTAGTTCGTAAGTATTTCATAAGTAGTTTGTAAGTTTAGGGACTGATGACCCCGTAGTTAAGTCCCATAGGCTATACAAACATTGGAACATTGGAACAAACACCGAAAGAGCGTCATGCGTCATGCGAAAGTGTGTCATTAATTTATGGCTAGTGAGAAATGGAATCGTTAACGCGATTCGGTTCCTTGTTAGTGTTTTTCTAACGTCTTGCTTTGGAATGTCGGTGCAAAGGAAAGACCCGCACGTGTGATACTGGCTCAGGACTCTGCAAGTGCATCAAAGTGTTAACTGGCAGCGGTCTGTGGCTCCCGCCCATTTACCTCTCCACTGCGAGACAGATGGGCCGACCGGCTGCCAAAATTCAGCAGTAGTTTAATATGAGAGCATGCCAGAAAGAAACATTCTGTCAGCGCGGTTACATCTTCAAAGTACGCACGGAGAAGCTAGATACCGAGGAAACGTTCAAGTGCAACTGACTGGCGTACTCTCTAAAGCTGAGGAACCTAAATGAAACGAATGTTGCACTCGGGGGCTATTAGGAGGGGACAATATCAACAGATTATAGAAAAACTTACTGTTAAAAAAATCTTTTTTTAAAAGTCACAACCTACAATAAGAGCAATTCTGTTAATGTGTGAACAGTACATGAAGCAAACATTCAGTTAATGGAAACAATATTTCGTGAATTCTTTGTAGAAATTGCAGTACTAAAATATCCACTTACAGCTGGTCAGAAGCTAACACAAATTCCGTAGCGTGTCAGGACAAAGAGTATGGCCGAAAGTAATCATGTCGAGTTTGTGCCGAATTTAAAATAAAGCATCGCTTCTGTATTCAACCATAATTTTGATTATTAGCTGTATTTCAATTTGTTTTTATATTATTTCCCTACAACGGTCGTAGGAGCGTTCCACAAAATACCTGGGAATTACTATTAATTCAGACTTAAACTGGAAAGAACACATAGATAATGTCGTGGGAAAGGCGAACCAGAAACTGCGATTCATTGGCAGAACCCTAGAAAGAACTATTAAAGAGACTGCATACACTACGCTTGTCCGTCCTTTTTTTGTACTGTTGCTGCCCAATGTGAGATCCTTATCAGGTGGGTTTGACGGAGGACATCGAAAGAGTCGAGCAGCTCGTTTCGTATTGTCGCGATACAGGGGAGACAGCGTTACGGAAGTCATACAGGATCTGGGATGGGAACCATTATAACATCGGCGCTTATCGCTGCGGCGTGGGCTACTTACGAACCTCCAAACGCCAACATTCTCCTCCGAATGCAAAAATATATTGTTGACTCCCAATTACATAGGTAGAAACGATCATCAGAATGAAATACGAGAAATCAGAGCTCGAACGGAGAGACTCATTTTATTACGACCAGTTTCATTGGGCTATGTCACCATCATCTGGTCATATAAAATTATACAATGTGGTCATCTTACGTTATTTAAAACATGGAAGATAAATAATACATACAACATATCACTTAATCAAAATATAAAGTACGTAAGTTAAATCATCAACAATTTAAAAGAGACCAGATGATGGTGGCATAGCCCATTGAAAATGGTCGTCATAAAATAATTATTTTGCGATCTTGGCTTCTTACCTTTGAAGATATTTGATCTATCAGATCGCCTCCACAATCTGCGATGTCAGATAATGTCAACAAACTAATAAGGCTATATGGCGAATTTTCCCTACCACCCGTCTCGATGAAACTAAGTTGTTTTAATCGAAGTGTAGTAAGATGAATCCTTGTTCTCCTCTTACATCTTTCTTAAGTCATTCCAATGATTTCATGATTTATGTATATAATGCTACGGTTTCTCAAGGACTGTTCACTTCCTCCTAAACTGTGAGAGGACCGCATCAAAATTGCTCGCCCACTCATCAAGGTTGCCTCAGAGCATTATTGGACTACCACATTGCCCGCATTACCCGGGTTCACCCGTATTTTAACATCCGTTTCATTAACACTTTTGGCTCCATTTTCAAGCGCGTGTTTTTCCAACATATTTTTCTCAGTTATCTCGATATGTATTATAAATAGTTCATATTTACTGAATGAAATATTTCCGAACTGTTTCATACAATAATCGATACTATTGTCAACTTCTGGTCATTTCCGTGATCGTGCTTCTGCGGAAAGAAGAGCAGGGGAATAACTGCGCATTGTAGGCATCGAGAGCAGCCAAGAGTAGAATGTTTACTTGGTTCTCGGTCAGTAATGGCAACTCAGAAGTGCACTCACCTCGTCCTGAATAGTACCTATTTATAAATAACACGTTGGAGTAACAAGGCCTCGTCAAAGCGGTCTCTAGGTACGTTCATTTTTTATCATTCCTGTTACATTTCTGACTGCGTGAAAATAGCCGGTACTGATAGATCGTTTAGATTGGCAGCAATCGAAATCAAAGTGAAAACCAAATCAAGTCATTTTTATACATCTAGGTGAAAACTTGGCGTCGGCAGGGTACTTGTTTATTCCACTTTAAGGTAGTCCATCTCTTCCCTTTTCTCTACTGTCCCCTGTGTATTCTCTATCTCCTCATGTCCCCTCTCTCTGTTCATCTTCTCTTACATTTCTCTCTCTCGCCAACCTCCACCATCCCCTTACTCTGTGCCGCGTCGGAGTGGCCAAGCGCATTGAGGGGCTACGCTCCGATGCTCGAGGCCGCTCCCCGTCGGGGGTTCGAATCCCCCCTAGGGCATGGATGTGCCAGCCGCGGTGGCCGAGGGGACTAAGGCGCTCCAGTCACGGTCTGCACGGCCACTACGGTCGGGGGTTCGAATCCCCCCTCGGGCATGGATATTTGTGCCGTCCTAGTTCGTAAGTAGTTCATAAGTAGTTCTTAAGTTTAGGGACTGATGACCCCGTAGTTAAGTCCGTAAGCTTCACAAACATTTGAACATTTGAACATCCCCTTACTCTGCAATCATCTCCTCTCTCTCTCTCTCTCTCTCTCTCTCTCTCTCTCTCTCTCTCTCTCTCTCTCTCTATCGAACGACTCCTCCATCTCCCCAATCCATCACATCATCCATCTATGACACATTGTATAACTATGTTAATTTTATTGTGATGAGTATCGAGGTGTCTAATTTTATCGTAAGGCATCCTCCGTCATTTTTTAAGGTTGTGTGCAAAATTTCCTCCAGGCTGGAATAAAACCGTCGATTTTGTCGAGGTTCGTAGGTAAAGTACCTTCTGCCAAGTACCATACAAAATTTTATGTGGACGGTGACTTTCCTCTTGTTTCGAAGATCAATTGTGCACAATTTCATCGAAATCGGATTAACGCTACGGCAGCGCATAAAACACGAAGAAACAAGGCTGCGGCTGTTTCCCACACGTCTCAGCGCTTATGACGTCATATCTCCTTAGCTATAAGTCGTACAATGAACTAATTTTATAGATACATTCATTGGGATAAGTGGATATTGTTTGCAAAATATGTTGCCAATACATGTCCTATCAAAGAAGTGATAAAATTCAATGTCATTCATAATGCGGCAGTGTTTCACACATCTCAGTGTTCATGCCGTCATATCTCATAACTATGTGTCGTACAGCGATATAATAATGCCCATAAACGTCGCTAAAGTGAAAACAATATATTGACAATGCGTTATCGCAGTCGGGTGGTACAGCAGTGTACAAAATACGAACAAACATACATATAAAAAAATCATTTTTATGTAGTAGACACATTGAGATATTGGTTGGAAGAAGAGACACATTATTTGCAACAACAGCAACAACAGCTCTTAATTTTAACCTCAAATAAGGATATTAAACGCATCGACACCTTACAAACTCCCTCACGGATACTGAAGTTACGCCAAAATAAGACGCCATATTACACAATACGCCCAATTGGCGTACAGCAGTGGTTCAAATGTTTGTTAAGCTTATGGGACTTAACTACGGGGTCATCAGTCCCTAAACTTACAAACTACTTATGAACTACTTACAAACTAGGACGGCACAAATATCCATGCCCGAGGGGGGATTCGAATCCCCGACCGTAGTGGCCGTGCTGACCGTGACTGGAGCGCCTCAATCACCTCGGCCACCGCGGCTGGCGTACAGCAGTGGAACATCGGTTTCCTCTAGACTGTAGAGGCATAGAAGGACAGTCGGGCTTGGCTAGTATTTGGATGATTTTGATGGATGACCGTATGGTACCGGATCTGCCGAGCGCTTTAGCAAGCGGGATACACTCAGCACTTGTAGGGCCAATTGAAGAGCTATGTGATTAACAAATAGCGTCTGCAGTCAAGAAAATATGGGTTGCTGACCACATCCCACTCCGTACCGCATTATTGCCGTCATCGGACTGAGATTTACAAGCGGTCGGTCAGTACTTGTTCGCCCTCTCGAAATTTTCTTGTTTTTATTTTTTTTTTATTTTTTTTTTTAATATTTTTTTTACTACACTATATAGTGAAAGCAGCCAAAGTATGCTGATTTTTGTATTTAAATGTTTATCAAAGATTGAAGTTAATGCGATGTAGTTAATAAACTGAAAATTATTACGTTTAAACCTTCAACGCACAACTTTTTAGTTGAAGCTATAAAAATAGCACGATTAATAGCTACCACAATTAATGTATAGTGCGTATATACCTTAAAATTATTATGCACTACTAGCAACAAAAGTTCATAGCTGGTCAGCTATATAGTGCTTCCATGATGTACCCGATGTAGGAAATGTCACTAACTCATAATGCAACAGTAGTATATGATTACTTTTAGATGGCAAAGGAGAAATACTAATGTAAACAAAGGTACATGTTTGTAGTAACTCAATGCAGCCATCTGTCGAAATGATTCAGTAGCACTCTGTAACTTGTAATTTCTAGAACGAGCTACTTGCACCTTAAACACTATGTATACAAGCAGCTACAAATGAATTTGTGGTAAAATTTTGATCAGTTGGAGAGATAATGGGACAAATAAGGCATGTAGCTGATCAGCTACACTATGCATTAAAGAGTTTAATTTCTCTTAAATGTGAGAGGTCTGGCGTATCCCTTAAAACTATGATCAAATTTTGGTCGCCCTAAAGCATGATGAAGGGCAGACACCATTCACGAAGTGTGCAGCCGCAAGAATTCTCCTTCTAATATTTCGGCGGTATATAACGTTCAGTCATATTCCGAGTGAGCCGAAAGACTGATGCTCCAGTTTTTTTTCTTTCCTTTTTTTTATTGAACTTTTAATGCCCTAAGGCAGGCTGGCAGCAGCCGATGATGCTGCTCTACAGCCGAGCGAACGGTAAACAATGGACAAAACAGAATATAAAATGAAAGGTGATAAAAAGGCGCTTTTACAATTTCAAGATGAAAAATTTGGGAGAAAGTCAAAAGACAATATGACAGCGGACAGAACATACATGGATGTTAAAACAAGACATTGCCACGGTGGCTAAAAAACACTCACTGCAGACGACGACGCTCCAGTGCCGCTTCGGCCCTTTATACTCGCGTACAGCGCGAATGCGCATGCGGCCACAGATACATATGCGCCAGAGACGTTGATCGGCGGCAAAGACGTGCATAATGCGAGAGTTCAATCTATGACTCCGCAGTCGATCGGTGTTGGCATGTCGATGTATCACTACGAGCTGCACTGTGACGACATGTTTGTGAGTTTATTACAGAAAGTGCCGGATTCAATGATTTATCTAGATTGAAACCAGTACCCCTATTAATTAAATTCGTCGTCAAGCTGATTTCAATTGTCTCCTTCACTACTGAATCCCAAAAAGATGATGTCGTTGCCAAAATTCCAAGGTTGTCATACAACATACTGTGACCAGTGTCAATGCAGTGCTCTGCCACTGCCGACAGTCTTTGCGCCGCAAAAACCTGAAGATTCACACCATTCACGTCCTGCACGGCCACTACGGTCGGGGGTTCGAATCCCCCCTTGGGCATGGATATTTGTTCCGTCCTTAGAATTAGCTAGTTGATAAGTAGTTTGTAAGTTAAGTCCCATAAGCTCTACAAACATTTGAACATTTGAACACCATTCACGAGCCTGACCTCACGAATTGACAGCATCTGTAGTTGTACTAAAGATCTGTCATTAACAACGGCCATTCTGTAATGTGAATTACAACAAGAGAAATTAATCACTTCTAGTTCATAGATTTATAAAACATCCTCCTGGCTGGTTGCCGTTTCAAGTTGTAGGTAATAATTTTAATCTCGTACACGAACATAGAAGTTGCTACCACGAATTACTGCAGTCTCAGTGAACCTCCTCTTAGATTCGCTGGGAGCTAATTTCCGTTATGACGCATGTTGTCTCCGAAACATTCACTCTGAATCCATTACTTCCAGTTGATAATGCGCAGTAGCTCCTCCGAGAACAAGTGTGCGTTACTAATGCGCGCCACTTATGTCATCTTCAATGTAAGAACATAAAAAACTAAATTCTTTCGCGGGGGTTGAGATCAACACTCGTTGACAAGCGACACAGCAGCCGCGCGTCTTCCGCGAAACGTAGGCACTCGCCGCGTTCCGAATAAGTGCCAATGTTCGGCTCTTCGGCCTGCGCAAAAACTTTCCATACGCTTAATGAGCGGATGACGCTCATTCGGCGAGCTGCCGCACGCGATGAGCTCGTGACGTCACAGTGGAATCCGATGCGTGCCATGACGTCACGCGGTGACTCCTCCTCTCGTCCGATACCTCAGCCCGGTAGGCCGGCACTAACTCCGACCCTCGCGGTGCATCACAAACTCGTATTTGGGGATGAGTCATCCGGTACAGGCCGCAGAGCTCACCTCCATAATTCTTCGATTAGCCAGCTTTCCATTAACATACTGTGAGAAGAACGTGCTTCTCCTCGGAGACTTATGACGCTATGAACCGTGAAATTGGCCACTAGGTGCCTGGGAGAGGGTGGGGGAGGGGGGAGAAAAGGAATGACTTACTAATGTATAAGGACAGCAGTTTTTGGGTATCATACGCTAGGTGTAGGTAGAAAGTAAGTTTTCCAATTTTTTTTTAACAAAGAAAACATAACTACGCGTAAAACTTTATTGGTAACAGGAACGGCACTAAAACTTCCTGCCAGATTAAAAGCTATGTAAGATACCTGCTATGGGAAGGTATACATTTCATATTCAAATGTACAGCGAATTTGAGACCAGTGTCAAGCTAGTCAGGCATGGATCATTTATCTTTGGTTTCAGGCTTATTTTTTTATGGAAGTACTACCGATATTGGAGACGGTGATAGTATTGTTGCCGGGAAGTAGGGTTGTGATTATTGAGAGTGTAGACTTTGCCAGGCGCGCGGATCAGATTGCAGAAGCGTGGGGACCGTGGTTGTGTGCAGTTGTCGTTCCGGCGGGATAGCCGAGGAGATGAGATTTTGATACTTGAATGCTGAGCCAAGCTGTTTGTTTTAAGATATGGAGACGAAAAGGAATAAACGACGTTGGAGTTTGAAGTTTTTATAAGGTAGAGTTTTTCATGAAATACTTGGCATGTTTCTATGGCACAACTTCGCTGAACTGATGGTAACAGTAACGGTCGGGAAAGATCTTGCTGTTAGCTAGTGGTCTCACGATTCATGCTAGGGACCCCTTTCTCTGTTAGGAAAAGTATTTATTGTAATAGTTTAGTTTTTAAATTGCTTTTTTTATGAAATATGAATTTCATGAGTAGTGTTCTTGTAATATGGTATTGTTGTAACATCGTTTGTGTAAATCGAGTTAAATTTATTATCAGTGAATATATGTTTATCTTTGTTTAAAAACAATTTTGTAGGCAGATTAAATGTCTGAGTTTATTTTTCTCTGAAAGATTTTAAAATCGTAAACATGACATTGTTAGTAGCTTTCATGAAGTTACAACAGTTAGAAATAAATCAGATATTTCATTTTTAATAATTAGTTCGAGTTTCTTAAACAGATTAACAGTTTATCCCTCCTCACATTTTTATTAAAAGTGCCATAGATATTTTCTGTAGTTAGTTTTTCCAGTAGTTAGTACAGCAAGAAGCAGTTTGGAGTTGCGCAGATTTATACAGTAAGTGAAGGTGAGAAAGAATCAGTTTTTGTCAAGCTTACATTTCAGTATGATTTACAGATTTCAGGGTAGGACAATTCATACAGTGTTCAGGTTAACAAGTGTTTGCACTGAGTCAGATTGCATTGATAAATACTGTGTTCGTTACATTTCGTTAAAAATTGTTAGTTCAGCCAGAAACAAGTTTGTAAGGCCAGAATTATTAACACAGTGATTTTTATTATCAGTAATTTTCAAATAGTTAACTTTGTTACGACATTTTCATACAGAAACAATTAGCAGTTTGTATCTCATTATAATAAACATTACGCAGTTAGAAAGGTTTTGCAATCCCTTTACATTCACATAGAATACAGTTAAAAATACGCAGTCAGATTAACATAACGTTTTACAAAGGCATTCGGCTAGAACAAGTTCAAACACACAGCAGACGGAAATTTTGTAAGAGAGAAGGAGAAGCGAGAAACTTTCAGTTATATACCGGTTCGGAAATCGAAGGCAAGTGCTCTATCAACAGAGCTACCCTGGTACCCCAAGCGAAGTACTGGCGGAGGACTGGCCATGAGGCGTGCCAGGATAGCTTAGATGGTACTGACACGGTTGGCTCAGTGCGTTCGATCAACAGCAATAAAAAAAAGTCCTCGATAAATTTAGAATAAAGTGATCCAATGTCCGCTTTGAGCCAATCGAACAGTAAGAATAGAAAGAAATTAAAAATGTTGCTACAATACTTGTCTGCAGCTTAGAATCCCAGCCGGCCGCGGTGGGCGAGGGGACTGAGGCGCTCCAGTTACGGTCTGCACGGCCACTACGGTCGGGGGTTCGAATCCCCCCTCGGGCATGGATATTTGTACCGTCCTTAGCATTAGCTAGTTAATAAGTAATTTGTAAGTTTAGGGACTGATGGCCCCGTAGTTAAGTTCCATAAGCTATACAAACATTTGAACATTTTTTGAATCCCAGTCCGGTACACAGTTTTGTCGTGCGCGGATCACCGCATGGTATAAGTCGTGTGTGTTTGTTGTCGTTACGTTAGAGTAAGTTAGTTGCAGTAGTTCTAAGCAATTTGGTCCCTTAAAATAAAAATAAAAATAAAAATAAAAATAAATGAGAGAGAGAGAGAGAGAGAGAGAGAGGAGATTTAAACATACTAAATTTACATAAATGCTGAAGGCCACACACATGTATTCTAACTTGAGAAAAACCGGACACAAAATTATCACCGGAATGAGAATGCAAATACTAAATCTAAACTGCATTACTCGAGTTCTGTAAAAGAAAAAACACTTCGCCTCGCATAGCGAAAGAATTTCTCAAGAAAACTATCACTGATAAACCAAGACTGCCTGTTCACAAAGAAATGAAAGTTTTAACAGCATGCCATCCACTCTGGGTGCAGAGCGCGCTAAAAGTGACAAGAGCGCGTTCAGAGCGTAGTGCCTACCAACCCTCCCTACCTGGACAAGATAATACCCTCTTCTAGAGCCCCACCTCTTTCGACCATGATTATGTTGGTACTACACCTTGGCAAGTAAGCTGGTCTCTGGCCACCCAGTAGACGCCAATGCAGACGATGTACGAAGCCATGCGCTCTTAACGAAAGTAAACGAAACCTAAAGCGCGAGGCGACGACTGTAAGCCATTGCGTGGCACTCAGTCAATATTAAAAGCAACCTTCCACATTCACATGAACACACAAGTTTAATCACACGGGTATGGGGCATTGATCATTAATAAAAAGAATAAAATAATTGTCATACAAATAGACGATATTGCCGCGAGAGACCTCGACTATCGACTGCCGGCGTGGCGCAGGGGATAGCGTCACGGACTGCGGAACAGGTCACCGGTTCAATCCCGCCCACCGGCAAAAAATTTACTTCTTTGTAATTTACAATTCCAGAAGGTTCTACATCTTTCTTATGTTCACTTGTAAGTTCTACTTGTTTCTTATGTTAACTGTTCTTCTAATTTCTGGTAAATTCTGTCTGTGTATAAATAGCAGAGCACTCTGCCTGAGAGGCAGTCAGTGCTGCGTGTATATTGAGTTCGTAATAAACGTGCTTTCAGTATAAGTGCTGTGTTTAGTTGCCTTCGAAGTCAAGCCTACTTCCATTGCAACGTGACATTGTTTGGTGGAGGCGCCGGGTACACTGTGCAACAGCTGCATCACCGTGGCTCCGATTAGGCAACGTAAAAGCCGTCGCTTACACGGACTGGAACCGGAATACAAGGGATACACCGAGTACATCCTTCCAAAAGTCCGTATTATCAGAAGAACGATGGAGACGAAACCAGTAATAATCCAGCTGCACATCAGACACCCGTCGGTGTTCTCTGGAGATGCTGGACAGTACCCCAACAAATGGCGAAAAGGGTTCGACCGAGTCGCCAAGTACAACGGGTGGGATCATACGATGTGCTTGGCCAACGTTTATTTCTACCTGGATGGAACAGCCCAGCAATGGTTCGAAAACAACGAAGACAAGTTGTCATTCTGGCTTCAGCTGTCGCCGCGAACGCTACCGCTCCGCCTCGCCAGTGTTTACGCCAGTGCTGTATTGAGTCGAGGTTCTAGTTCTCTGTTCTGAGTGTTGTTTCTGTGCCGTTTTACGCCGTCTACATTTTTCTTTTGTGCGTGTTTTCCTTGTGTTCGGCGATTCGTCGTCGATCTACGGAATTTCGGATGTAACCGGAATCCCACAGCACCTAAACATGTCTGCATCCAAGAGGAAGAACACCCTGGCCTTTTACTTCGACAAAGAGACCCGGCGAATCCAACCGTCACGAGTTGAACTGGACGACTGGCTTACCGAGGTAATCGGCATCAGCATTGATTCTGTTCATACCATGCAGTTAGACCAAGACGAATATTGTGTATTTGTGAAGTTTTATGACCCGGTAACTGTCGATAAAATCCTGTCCACGGTTGGTAGAAGTGCAGAATTTCTACATAGGAACGGCGCCAAAAGTAGAGTCGCTATAAAAAGGGCGGATACAACTTATAGGACTGTTCGCGTGCTCAATCTGCCGATTGAAATTGATAACGAGAAAATCAGGGAGGTCCTTTGTAAATACGGGGAAGTGAAAGAAATCATTAATGAGAGGTGGGGTCCGCAGTACAAACTGCAATGTTTTAGTGGTGTGAGATCCGTAGACATGGAAGTTAAGACTAACATTCCATCTCATATAACAGTTGACGGTTGCAAAGCACACGTCATATATACTGGACAAACGCCAACCTGCCACGTATGTAACGAGTCGGGTCACTTTAGGTCAGACTGTCCCCGTCGCGTAACTGTGTTGAAAACCAATTTAACACTGCGACGAAAATTAAAGTTGAATGAAGTTTTATCGAGTGACAAGTCTGCACAATCGGAAATTGAAAAGGTTAATACCAACGGTCCCGAGAACCTTGCTGAAGAAATCAATGAGTTTCCGGCTCTGAAAGTTCAACAGAGTTCTGATCCTGTCCTTCATGACAATGAAATGCAGAATAAAAAAAAGGCCGCACGAACAAAGTGAGGATCACTCGGACGAAGAAATTTCATGCAAGTCCCCTGCAATTTGTAAACCAAGAGCCTCTGGTGAGGAACAATTAATAGATGACGACGGAATGCAGATTGATCCCGTAATATCGGAAGAAAAACTCGAATCTCCGGTAGACTCGGAGGCAGAAGAGGTAGAGCAGGAAAGGGTAGCTGCGACGAGTGCCGCCGCGAGTGACGTGCAACTTCCGCCTCAGTGCGGGCAGCCCGAGGTAAACACCGGCTGTAAGCAGGAAGTAAACAGCAGTACACAGCAGCCTCTAAGCAAAGCCTTACCACAGGTAGCAGCAAGAGGCATGCATGACGTAGGGCCAACCGTGCCAACAGTTACGCCTGCTAGTGTGCTTCTTACGACCACCCAGTCTGGTGGCTGCATTACCACCACCTCGACAACAAAAGAACCTGTAGTAAGTGCTAGTCACGTTGCAATTACAACGCAGACTAGTTCATGCCCTCCTACCACATTAACTGCAAAACAACCCGTGACGTACGCTACAGTAGCCGCAACTCCCACACAAACCAGCGGCTACGTTACAACCACCGCGGGCACTCAGGAAGGAAGACGTCGCAAACTCAAACCTCAGCCTAATCTCACTGTTCCTCGAAATGTAGGGAAAACGAAACCAGGGGGACCGGAGAAGACGCAAAAAAATATCAGTTATGAAATAGTGCAAGAATATCATGATGATGACCATACCAAAGATTTCAGTTAGGTTACCCCTCGACTTAGTATGGATAGCAGGAATTTTGTCAATTGTTCAACGAATTTGTTGTAAGTCTGATCATTATTTGATTTATTACTGAGAACCGTTACTTCTCTGCTCACTGCAACTGATTTTTTATTTTAATTTTTATTTTAAATTAAGGTTAAGAAATGCAAGCATACACTATAGCCACTATCAACATAAATAAAATAACTTCAGATTTAAAAATAGCAGCACTAAAGGAATATTTATATCAGTCTGGAACAGACATTGCGTTATTGCAAGAGGTATGGACAACTAACCTCAAGGTTTCAGGCTATGTAGAAATTTTAAATGTGTGTCCTGTAACGCATGTAGGAACAGCCTTTTTAATACGCGAAGGGATACCTGTGACGACCATCGAAAGACTGGAATCCGGGAGGGCATTATCTGTATAGATTTTCAATATCACTTTTATTAATGTATATGCTCCGTCAGGGAATACCAACAGATCCGACAGAGACACATTTTTTACAGAAGACATTGTGTATTTATTGCGGAAAAATCCAAGCAATTTGGTATTGGGCGGAGATTTCAACTGTGTTATTAACCGCAAAGACCAGATACCTAATTTTAATGGCTCTGTTGAACTGAAACATTTAATAAACGACTTAAAGCTTAAAGATGCTTGGGAAATTTTTAACCCAACGGCCGTTGAGTTCACTTTAGTGACCAGCACTTCACGAAGTAGAATAGGCAGGCTTTATGTATCTGAGAATCTGAAACAATTTGTCCTGAAAGTAGAGACCATACCTGCTTATTTTAGTGATCATAGTACAGTCGTCTCTTGTCTTAACCTCAGTCCTCAACCAACAAGACGTTTCAAAAATCAGTGGAGCCTCAATATCTCCCTTTTAAATGAGGATGATCTCGAGGAGTAAATGTTAGCAGCGTGGGATTTGTGTCTTCGGTCAATCGAGAGATATCCGTCAGTGTTAGACTGGTGGACCAAAAGGGCGAAGCTGAAGATGAGGACAGTCCTAATGCAATTCAGTGCACGGAGGAACAGAGAGCTGAAGGACACCATGGAGCATTATTATACCGTTTTGAGGGAACTGTACGAACGGGCAGGTGTGTCACCTCCTCGCATTGAAGACATCAGGAAAGTCAAAGCGAAGCTCCTGAATCTGAAAAGAAGTCAATTAGAAGGTCTGAAAATAAAATCTAAGGGAAAATCTGTATCTGAAGACGAAACCACTTCGCTTTATCACCTTCTGCGACACGCCAGAAATAGAAGAACAAGTTTCATCGAGGAGATACAGACGGAAGATGGAACGAAACTCTCTGTTCAAAAAGACATCGTCAATGAGATCTATAGATATTACCAAGATTTTTATTCAGATAACCGAACTGATGAAAATTCTCCCGGAGATTTTCTAAACATCGTTGAGTCGCACATATCAGAGGAAGACAATGACGAACTGTTGTCCCCTGTCACCAAAGAAGACATGTATGACATAATATGAAACTCTCCGCCCAAGAAATCTCCCGGCCCTGACGGTCTGCCAGTAGAATTTTACAAGCGGTTTTGGTTTCTCATAGGTGACAAAATTACGCAAATGGCAAATGAATTTTTTGCTGGTAAAATGGTACCACCAGAATTCAAAGTGTGCAAAATTGTTTTGATTCCCGAAAAATACAGGGAGAAAGAACCTGCAAAATTTCCGTCCTATTTCTTTACTGAATTCCGACTATAAAATTATATGCATGATGATCAACGACAAACTTCTAAGCATTTCCACGAAAATCATTAGTCCTTACCAGTCAGGAGTTACCAATCGGACCATATTTCGCAATATTTCAGAATACAGGGACGTAATAGCTCTAACGGCCGTTACCAACATCAAGTGTGCCCTGCTCTTTCTCGATTTCCACAAAGCCTTTTACTTAGTAAACCAGTATCTCTTCGGAACAATGAAGAAAATGGGCTTCCTTCCCAGATATATCGATATGATTAAAAATACCGCCACAGGAATAAAGGCAAACATAACTGTTAACGGCCAAAACACCAGGCAACTAAATATTAGCAGAGGGTTTCCACAAGGCAGCCCGCTGTCGATGTCCTTCTTTATTATATCCTTAGAGCCCTTTCTGCAACTCGTCCATGCCAATCTAACAGGCATTTTGTTATCTGGGCATAAGGCAGCTATCCGAGCGTATGCGGACGATGTGGCCGTCATATTAAGAGGTAACGATGATGTAATGAACCTAGGCCGGATTTTAAAAAACTACTGTCTTGTGTCCGGCGCTTCCATCAATGCTTCAAAAAGCAAATTCCTAAATTTACGGGGCATTCCTCAATTCCGAATACCATGGGCGGAAGAAGTAGAGAAGATTAAAACGCTTGGCCTACTCCTAACTAAATGTCCATTAAAAATGTCTGCGGTGAACTTGAAAAACACTTTGGGGAAAATACAAGGATCCATCATCGGGAATAGAGATCGACGTATGAACCAGATCCAAAGAGTAAAATTCATAAACTCCTGCATTTTTTCGAAAGCTTATTATACGGCTCAAGTGTTCCCAGCCCCCGTAATAGTTACAAAAAAGATAATGTCTATTGCAACAAACTTCCTATGGAGAGGGGAAACCTTCAGGGTAGACGTTCTAACAGCAGTGTTAGACCCTAAAAATGGAGGTCTCGGTCTTGTGGACATGAAGAACAAGGCTTCTGCATTATATATAAAAAGAACTGTTCACATACTCAGGACACACCCAGATAGCATTACAGCTAAGATATTTCAGTGTGTTAAACCCGTTAGCCTGCAGTCTCCGGTGGATGTACAAGCAATAAACCCCCGTCTCCGACACATAAGGACCTTTTATATCGAAGCGAGTTACCACACTGATATTGTCAACAGCTCGAGGGATGTGACGACAAGAGATATTATACGCAAAAAGAAGGAAAATGAGGGAAGAAACAAAATAGCAACTAAGTTCCCAAATATTAACTGGACAGCTGTTTGGAAAAACGTAAACCTGAAATGTTTGTCATCTGATGTCGTCTCTGCATGGTATAAGGTAGTGCACAACATCTGCAGAACAAATGAAAGATTACATGCAGTGGGTATAAGTGATACCAATCTTTGCCCCAAATGCCAACTGGTGGACACAATAACACACAGATTCACTTGTGCGGGTCATTTTGAAAACTGGAAATGGATCAGAAAGAGCATCGCTTTCCTGTCGAGGTCTTCGCCCGATTACATTTACCCGGAGACAATTTACAGGCCACAAAAAATTCACTATCCGGCTGCAAAAAACAACGCCATACATTGGTTGATGGGCAAGTTCGTCAGTTATGTCATAAACAATTTAGGTACGGATAACACTACAAGCCTACTTCCATTGCAACGTGACAATATTAATGGCGGAAAAACACTTAAGAGTAATGAACAACTCAAAATGGAACACGACCACACAATCAGTGTACTTGTGTCACAATGTGTGAAACGTTTTTGAATCCAGTCACCAAAAGAATTGAGACATCTGTTACAACATGTAATAAACTTTTGTATCACTGTGACGTAGACGTCTGCTTCATGTGAACGGAACCAGCGCGTGCAAGTCGTCTTCAGCTCTTCGTCGTTATATTCCCAGCCGGAATTTGATAGTCATGTCATGTGCAATATTCCGTCTGATACTCACATTTTACAGTAGATCTTCCAATAGGTTTTATACCTCTTTATTTTAGTGGGTGTATACAATAACATAAAAAAGCTAAGGTAAAGCAGTCAACAATCCGAAGATTGGTTTGAACACCACAGTGCTTTACTAGGCATGGTCCTGGTTGGAAGTGGTAAGCTGTTGCCTTCCTCCGACCTTCGAACTTACTTACCCAGCCAGTTATACTGGGACCTACAGTTTAACGTGGGTTCCGAACCACGGTGCTACTCGGTATTTTTCACAAGAGCAATACTGCCAGAGGTTAAATAAGCGGAAAGTGACAGGTAAAAATCGTAGGACCTGGTGGATATCGAACCCGCGACCTTTGGATTCATAGTCTGGCACTCTACCAATGTAAATAAAACATGCTCGCTCTCAGTCAATTTGATCTACTTCCTCTACAAGTCAGCTTCTGCTAGTTGCACTGCCTGTTTTCAAGTCTTGTCATAAAAGTTCTACAGATACTGGTACCAAATAGGATCAATGATTAATTAAAAATGCTCTTAGAAGTAATGACCCCCTCCCCCCCATCACCATCTATCCTTGTTAGTTGGGTTAAACAGTAACTTTGACAGTGATACCATGCCTCTAATACTTACTTCTACTAACTTCCTACTCTCTGATGAGTTTTGCTTAATGAACTTAAAATAGTGCTACCAAACTTCTCAAGTGCGAAACGAAAACGGATACCACGTAACTTGAGTACTTTACAGCAAGCTCAAATAAAATATTTGAAAGGTAATAAGTATCAGGACTTTCAGACCAGTTGGACACCACCAGTTCACTTTCTAAAACATAATGCGAACAACAAGGAATGTGTATCTATTTCACAATGTGTCAGTAAAATATTTGCACAAGCTATTCCAACAGCACAAGACGTTCAGAAATAACAATGCGAAATGATAGCAATTCGTTTAAAATCAAATGTTTGTATAGTCTATGGGACTTAACTACGGGGTCATCAGTCCCTAAACTTACAAACTACTTACGAACTAGGACGGCACAAATATCCATGCCCGAGGGGGGATTCGAACCTCCGACCGTAATGGCCGTGCAGACCGTGACTGGAGCGCCTTAGTCCCCTCGGCCACCACGGCCGGCGCAATTCGTCTGAATCGTTAATATATACAAATAATTTGGTACAGCTAATTGACATTTATTCAGTGGAGTCTACCTTTTGTTATAATCTACTAGGAGATCGCGTAATAATATTGCTATTTAATTGATAATCACACCGATAAATGAAGCACTGTTGAGTCAAAATACGAACCAATCCGACAAAAAATGTTCAAATGTTTGTAAATCTATCGGACCAAATTGCGTGGTCATCAGTCCTTAGCTTACAAACTACTTAAAATAACCTAAGGACAACACAAACATCCATGCCCCAGGGAGGACTCGAACTTCCGCAGTTTTTTGCAGTACCCCTATTATTTCTTTAAGTGAAGTTAATTCATATCTCATTTAAATAGCAAGAATGAATTTGTCTGTTATCAATGAGCAGGGCAGTCACTCAACAAACCGAGGCTTAATAACTGCTTTGTTATACTTTCAGAAGAAAAAAATCTTGGTAAGTTAATTTTGACTTCGAGCAACGATATTCATATATTCAGTTATTGGGCGGTATCTGGATCCTATGTAGGCGACAATGACATAGTCTAAAAAGTGTTCTAACATTTGTTACTTGTATTGAGTTCATTCCGATCACAGGATAATACCTCACATTGTCTGAAAACGTAAACGAAAATAAAACGATCTTACAATATTTCCATCGTAGCCATCGACATTGCCGCTGTTGTTCCATATAGCAGGTAAGCGTTAATTAGCTGTGACCAATTGCGGGGCAGGATCTCGATGTTACTGGAGCCTCGTACAACTGCCCACACTCGCCACGCTCTTCGTGCCACGCATTTAGCACCTACGCTTCACACAGACGAGATTTACCTCGGTACACGCAACTCGCGCGTACATTCACTTTCTACTTATGACGTCACACTCACGCTCAGAAACGGCGCTACATTCCTAATCACACACTTTGTTAAACGATAGCACATTTTCCTTACAATTCCATAAACTTCTCTAACAATATTAACCGAGTATAATTCTGTTATAAATGTCAAGTTGTTTCTAAAGTTATGGAACCTACACTTAGCCGGCCGCGGTGGCCGAGGGAACTGAGGCGCTCCAGTCACTGTCTGCACGGCCACTACGGTCGGGAGTTCGAATCCCCCATCGGGCATGGATATTTGTGCCGTCCTAGTTCGTAAGTAGTTCATAAGTAGTTTGTAAGTTTAGGGACTGATGACCCCGTAGTTAAGTCCCATAAGCTTAACAAACATTTGAACATTTGAACCTAAATTTATAAAATATATAAACAAGGCTATTCCGCCACAGCAAAATTCTGTCATAACAGAAAACTAATTTACAAGGATTACTAAAAATATGGACGATTTTCTATTTGCAAAAATATTTTTAAATTTACGAAAAAGTAAAATAAATAAATAAAGTAGTGAGTGTTATTTTCAGTATATACAATTGGAAAAATGTATTTAAATGTAGAATATTTGTTATTACGAATCAGATTATTAACACCATGATAATATTGGATTTGGCGGCCATGTGTGTAGTCTTTTCGACACTTTCGAAAGACATTATTGGATGTCATGAGAGAGTTTGTTTGGCAACAGAAATCACGGCCGCGGTGGAGTAGCCGAGCGGTCTAAAGCGTCTCGCTGCGGAGCTCGGGGTCATCAGTCCCTAAACTTACAAACTACTTATGAACTATCTAACACTAAGGACGGCACAAGTATCCATGCCCGAGGGGGGATTCGAACCCCCGACCGTAGTGGCCGTGCAGACTGTGATTGGCGCGCCGCAGACCGCTCGGCCACCGCGGCCGGCCTGTTGTCTCCTGTTACTGGTTAAATAAGTTTTCTTTTCGGCCAACTTCAATAACATCATACTTTCTTAGTCGACAATAGTCAACATTATCTTTTGTTTGCTTTGCTTTGGCTTCTTTGACGTCCTCTATAAAAGAACAGTATCTAGGCCTATCTATGGTGATTATTCCGCTATTATTTGCTTTTTCTTGCAGCAACGTACGCAAAGTGTCCTGGAATCTGCTTTTCGTATTAAATGTCGTTTCCGCGTCTGCATTAAAATCACTTTGATCGTGAATATTGTCACCGTGTGGTGTAGCCGTGGGTCTGCCTGCGGAAGAATGGTACAAAAAAATTGAAATCGAATGTCATTACATGGGTGCAGCCGAGGTCTAACAAACAAATAATTAGTATCGGTATGTTCGATTACTGATTTAGGGCAAAGTGGGGGCAATATTAATAATAACAGCAGATATACGAAGAAGCTGGTCACGTAATTAACCGACGTTTCTTGCCTCATCTGAGAGATGCACTAATACCAGAAAGAAAAATGCCACAAAGCGTAACGGTACTGGCATTTAATCCAATTTGTCACAAGGGAAAACAAGGCGTAGGCCGAAAAGCAGCAGCCACCACCACGTGCACGGCACAGTCAGCACTGAGCGCGAGACACATGCTGCCTATCACACATTGTTGTCACATGACAGCACCCAGTGCTCTTTAGACGCTGATTCCTCGACATATGTGCAGTCACATCACGTTCTGGCCAGGAACCTCCGGCCAAGTCGGAAACTGGCAGGCCAAAGTCGGATATACGTCATTTCTTTCAAGTAATCGGACTTTGGCCAATCCACTCGGCCAAAGTGCGAAATGGCCGGCTATTTCGCGATCTGTCCGCTCTTCGGGCTTTGGCTGTAACATATGCAACCCTCAGCACTGTCCAGCTATAGTCAAGCCGCCGAAAGAATGACTCTGACAGCTAGCGGCTATGTTGTCAATGCTGCTATGCAGCTGTTTGTTGTTAAGCCGTGTCGGTCGCCGGCATACGAATACCACGTCCGAATATTTTGGAACCGTTGCTATGTACTACTAAAGCGTGAACGAACGATAACAACCACGAAGTGATGAAAAACACTTTTTTTGCAGTTAAAAAGAAAGGTTTAGAAATATATGTCGAGTTAAGGTAAAGCTTCATATCTTCCAGTATTCCTGTAAATATAATGTATAATTTAGTCTTCAGCCAAAGATCGCTAGTTGAAGAATTTTGTTTATATATTTCATCTTCTATAACCATTCCCACAAACTCGGTGTTATTACTCTGACACTGTATTGTGGCCGAGAGGTAAACAAATACGGACTACCACTTTACAAGTAGTAAAATCGCTTCTTCCAGTGAAATTATTTGTCTTCTTACATAAAAAGAAGTTTTTTTTGCCTCATTCGTTTACAGTCGATGTTGACTGTCATAGTATAGCGTCCGAGTAATATCATCAGATCAGTTTCGACAGCCAGTCTATTGGTCACAGAAGTGACTTTCTTACGGTTAGAGGACGAAGCCATCTCACACACGTCTGAAATTAACGACACGTAAGACGGCACGAACAAAACCAGTAACGATGAACACACGACAGATGCTTTGCAGCGACTGAAGCATGCCACCCCACGCGACCTTGAGTGACAGGGTGGCAACGCGGCACCGTTACCCTGGCAACGTTTACGAATTCCAGAGTTCAGGTTGGTGGTTGAGTGTCCCCCCCCACCCTCTGCGGCCCACATGCGAGAACTGTCAGGGTCGTTCTTTCGGCGGCCCGACTACAGTGGCTCCGTTCGCGATGTGCGGTAGCCAGTTTGGCGAGTTGTCGCCGGCTCGGGTTGGTCATGCAGTGCTGGCCTTGAGCCTGGCGCTTCCAGGAACGGCCCATTCTGGCAGCCAGCGCGGCGGGTCAACATTCCGCCTGCTCACCGCGCCTGGCGCCCAACCCGGCCGCTGACGCAAGCGACAGAACGGGGCGGAACGGGACGGCGAGCGCCGCCAGCTCACAGCCTGCCGTGTGACGGATGGCTGTCCCCCGCAGCGCCGGATACCAGCGACGTGATCCGAGGCGCTGCCAGCAGGCACTCGTCACACGCCCCACCAGGCGCTGCCACATTCATTTTCAAGTGGTGATCTACAGCCACGATATACGAGGCGCGTCCAGAAAGTAAGTTCCGTTTGGTAATAAAATGAAATTGTACACAGACACAGGAGTAATTTTTATTGGACAAAATTCTACAACTCTTAAACTACTTTTCCACATAACTGCCGAAATTTTTCAGGCATTTGTCATAGCGTGGCACCAGGTTTTGTATACCTTCTTCATAGAAATCTGCCGCCTGTGTCTTCAACCAGTTGGAAGCAGTTTCTTTCAGCATGACGTCATTGGTGAAGTGATGACCGCCAAGGAAAGGCTTGAAATGTAATAACAGATGAAAGTCGCTAGGAGCGAGGTCAGGGCGGTACGGAGGATGGTCAAACAAAGGTGGACGCCCACTTCGTTCTTCAACGTGCACATCACTACGCCCGCCATTGAACTGTCGGACCCATCTTCTCACCATCGAATCACTCATCGCATTTCGTCCGTATACATCGCAAATTTGCCGATAAATTTCACTTGGTTTCACTTTCCTCGCATTCAGAAACCGAATCACGGACCTGATTTCACACGCGGCGGGATTTTCAATCAACGCCGTCATTTCAAACAAGCACAACAAAGCGTACGTAACTGACAGCGGTCTCCAAATGGCTCACGTTCTTCTCCTTGATACACATCGTCTACAGCGCATGAGCGGAACTGTAATTGCAGCGCTGCAGCGGAGATAAATTGAAACGGAACTTACTTTCTGGACGCGCCTCGTATTCAGAAAACATCATCCTTGTGCCAACAGTTGTACAATATTTGGTAAAGTTTTACCGTATATAAATGTCACTTCTGGGCACTGTAGGAAACAAAATCGTCCTGAAAACGGTTCGTTTGTGAAAGTTATTTAATGCATCTGGAGTGGTATTTTTCGTAATAGTGGAGTACAATTACGAAACTAGTGAAATACGGTGCGAGAGCCTAGCGAAGTGAAAAAGTGAAGTCACGCTTTGCGATGTTCTTTCGTCAACCAATGAAGCCGAATCTACAGAGTCTGTTTAACCAATCGGAAAGCAGAGTTCGCGTGTGTTTAAATGCTACGTAATTCTTCATGTTTGTTTATTTAAAAAATTTAAAAAAATAATAAATAAAAAAAAAACCTCACGGGATGCAGACAGATCTATCTTTTACTGCAGTCACCAGTCACAGGATTGCCCAGATTAATGTGCGGGCATAGCATGTGAAGACATAAGTTTGTTTCGTACTGTACAATATGCATATTTCAACTTGAACGATAATCATTCGTATTTGCATGTTGCCGCGGCGGGAAAGTGTAGTATTGAATGACTACTATTGGATGATTAATGCTATTACACTGTACTGTGGTTGCCCGACCACATCACGTGGCCTGTGCTCAGTTAGCGTAACAAAGGAACATCGCGTTGCGTAACCTTCAGTTCAAGGTAATGTAACGCATTTGACGGATTTCGTATTTAATCTTACCTTCTACGAAAATTTGGTGCGAAAATGAAACATCGCATTAAAGAGCTTTCCAAAACACGCATTTTAAGACAAGGTTTGTTCAGGTAAAGAACCTAGAAGTGATATTTATTTACAGTAAAATTTAATCCAATATTTTTAATTATTTGGCCTCTGCCGGTTATGGCCATTGTCTGCCATCAACAAAAGGTTGTGAAGGCAACACAGAAAAAATGCATTACTATATACTCTCGAATTTCATTCTGATCTATGACATATAATTACGATCACTGGTAACAGTTATCACATTGAGCACACACCAACGCCGTTAACTATATATGAATTACATATTATGAACAGTAACATAATTGCCACTACTTTTCAACTGCAGATGTACATTGGCCATATTCCAATGACCAATCACAATTTTAATTTTAACCTTTAAATACAAGCGCTGTTTTTGGTACGTACAATCACGTGTGGTGTCTGGCAGTACCCCAACAAAGTTTGGGTATCTTTATAAGTAATTATTAAAAATATTTTCAATGTTTGCTTTATAGCTATCGTCTGCCTTGAGCAAACACAATTGTTTTTAATTTCTCCCATACATATTTCGCTGGCGTTGCAGCACCATCAGTGGGATGTTTATTTCATACTGTCTGTCAAATTAACAATGAAATGATTGTTACTTTTGTACATTAGGTGTAAAAACTACAGATAATAGTGAAACTAATATAAATCGTTTCTTATTTTTTAGGTATACTAGGCCTACCTTAATACCACATGTAGTTGTGTTTGTAGTTCTTTAACTCACAGAACGTCACTGTGAATTTTTGACAGTTTGTCATCTGCAAACCAAAACATGTGTAGTTAATGGGGTGAATGGTTAGCTTTCACCCCATTAACTACACACGTTTTGGTTTGCAGATGACAAACTGTCAAAAATACACAGTGACGTTTTGTGATTCTGTAAGTTTAACACCTGCTTTTTTAGGAACTGGAATTATTATGTAAACGAAAGCTTCCAAGGCCGTTGTCATTGACAACAGATTTTTTCTGGACATTGGACAGAATCATAAATTTTACCGACGTTTCGGCCACATCTTCTGGGCCTCGTGTTATTATATTTCTCTTGAAATCTGAAGATATTTCGCCTGTCTTATACATCGTGGACACCAGTTAAAATAGTTTCGACATATCCGGCTTTTCCAGAGACTTCAGCAGCTCTGAGGGAACATCGACTCCAGGCTTCTTGTTCCGACTTAGATGTTTCAGTCCTCTGTCAAATTCCTCTCTCACATTAGTATCTCCTATTTCATCTTCACATAATTCTTCTTACTAAGAATTGTTTGGAAGTTCATTTCCTTTCTAAAACCTTTCTACATGTTATCCACCTTTCATTATTTGAAAAGAACTTGTTTTTTCATCTGAGTTGTTCATAAAACTGCTTTTGTTGTCTCCAAATGTCTTTTTCCTAGTTATATATTATTCGACAGACTTGCATTTACCCCTAACGCCTGTTGATCATCTTGTGATGTAGCTCCTGCATTTTCAGTGCTGGCTGTATTAGACGTGTAGTTAAATCCGCCTTATGCAAGACACGTAACAAGATGCATACGGCGGATGTAAAAATGTAAATCTATCGGAACAAACTGTGTGGTCATCAATGCGTAGCTTACAAAACTACTTAAACCAAGGTAAACTAACCTACGGACAAACACACACACACCCATGCCCCAGGGAGGACTCGAACCTCCACGGCGAGCAACCGCGCGCTCCGCAGCGAGACGCTTTAGACCGCTCTGCTAGTCCACCGCGGCGGAGAAGAGTTAGTCCACAAACTAATGCAGACAGTGCATACCTTTTTGGGATCAACTTTTCTATTTCGCACAAGTACTCCGGCTGTGAAAGGAACCAGCGTGTGACAGTTGTCTTGAGCTGATCGTCGAAGTGAAACCGCTGGCAGCGACGTGCCATGCTGATCCATGCGGCTCTGCTCATAACAACTTTTTTGCAGAAGTTCAATTGAAAGCTGTCTGAACATGCAGTCCTGATCTTGCCTCCAGAGATTTTTATATTTTCTTGCACCTCAACAAATTCATGTTCTCTGGCCAGCGTTTTGATAATGCCGAAGATCTGAAGACCCCGCACACTGGTTTCATTCTCAGGCGGTAGACTTCTACGACACAGGAACACAAGACTTGATCCCACGACGTGAGAAAAGTCTCATTTCTTTTGGGGACTGTGTCAAATAATAGCTATAACAGTCACCAATAAAGTTTTTTTTAATGCAAATATGTTTGTCGTTTTTAAACCTACTGGATCAGACAGCTATGGCAACCAGTGCTAGACTTACAAAGTAAGTAAACTTACACTAAGGACAACATACGTGTCCATGCCCGAAGGAGTACTCGAACCTCCGGCGGGAACGTCCGCCCAGTCCGTCGCATGACGCCCTACATCACAAGGCCTGTCCGTGCGGCATGTTTTCTTTGTTAAACAATTGGAAAACTTGTTATCTGGATGCACCTCCTACGTGAAGGTAGATCCATGTTGTGCAGTATAAACTGCCGAAACTAGTAATCAGAATACAAAACAGGCCGTCCGCACACGGGTCGATTCGCACTCTTTACGGCTGCGACTCCACCTCGACGCGATTCCGTCCCCACGCGACTGCCCACCTAAGTAAATGGGAGGCCGTCAACGGGGCGAATTGCACGCGTCTCGTAATCGTCTAGAAGTCGTCGCGAGCGACGCTCGTCTTTTGCGACCTGCAGTGCACGGGAAGGTTCGAACGTGAGACGAGCGGATCGTACGTCAGGGAGGTAATTTTCCGTGATTTTTTCTCTATTTCCAGTGCATAAAGCTCATGAAATCTACTTCAATCACTGTAATTAACTTTTAATATACAAATAAGTACAACTATATAAATATTCAACCAGAGTTGCTGATGTTTATTTACTTTTGTATTGGCGACTACTTTCGGGCATATCCCATTTTCTCAAGCCACGTTATTTATATTCTGTAGAAAGCCAAAATTTTGTATCAGTCTCTTGCAGTCTTCTAGCTCCAACGAACAACCGATGATGAAAATTCCGCTCTATGTACAGGGTGTCTACAAAAGGACTCCCTATTTTCAAAATTAAATATCTCGAAAACAAAGATCGATAGAGGAATGCAGTAAACGGTATGTTTATTGTGAAAGCTGTAAGAAGTTTATACAGCAGCTTGAAATAATAGTGACAAAAGCTGCTAAAAATGGCGCTGTAATAGCCATACGTAATGCCTAGTATAAATAGTGATACGAAGCCCAGAGCGATCAGTTCCACTATTGAAAAGTGAAAGGAGGTTAGCGTACCGAAGGCAGAGATTAAACGCAATTTTCTGGTGCTAGAGTAACACAGGTTAGAAGAGAGTCCTACGACAACAAGGCGAAGTTTTCAAGCACGATTTAATGTTCCAAAAGGACCCGATGCGAAAACCATTCGTACGCTCTTCGCAAAATTTCAACGAACAGGCAGCGTAACTGATGATCTGGTGGAACATGTTGGCCGCAAGCAAACCGCAGTGACGCCTGAAAATATCGCCACAGTTTCTGGAAATATTCAGCGAAATCCAATGTCATCCGTCTGTAGAATTGCATCTGAGACTGGTTTGAAGCGTTCCAGCACGCAGAAAATACTGAGAAAGAGCCTACACATGTTTTCATTCAAAATTCAAACGCACCAGACAGCTGTGCAACAAAGTGTTGCCTTTGCTAATCAGATGCTCACAATGATTGATAGTGAAGGATTTGATGTTGGCTGCATCTGGTTTACAGATACACTTCCACCTGAATGTATACGTGAATAAGCAGAACTGGCGATTTTGGGGTTCCGAAAAACCATATTGGTGTCAAGCGAAACCCCTGTCCTCTCCTAAAGTTACTGTGTGGGTTGCAGTATGCAGCAGAGGCATTATTGGCCCTTTTTCCATTCGAGAAACGGTCACTGGTGCACGTTACGTTGCAATTTTGAGAGTATCGACTAGGTCCTGAATGGTTTATGCAAGATGGAGCCCGACCACATCGGACCGAACAAGTGTTTCGCTTTCTTGAGGAATACTGCGGGAATCGAGCCATTGCTTTGGAATATCCCAAATTTACTGGCGCAGGCATGGATTGGTCTCCATATTCGCCGGATATGACTCCCTGTGACTTTTTTTGTAGGGCACAGTGAAAGATATGGTCTACCCGAAGCATCCCGCCACGCTCTACGAGCTTGAATCGGCGATCTCTGTGGCATGTGAATCCATTTCGATTGAGACACTACGAAATGTGATGGCGAATTTCATTCTTCGTTTGCGCCACCTCTGTAGTGCCAATGGTGAATATTTTTGAAAACATTGTGATGTGATTGTTTGAAAAGAGTGTTTTCATACGATTATTTCACTTATGTATGCTGATATGAGCTGTACAGCGTACAGCGCCATCTGTTAGGAGCTATTGCAACTATTATTTCAAACACCTGTATAAACATCTTACAGCTTTCACAATAAACATATCGTTTACTGCATTCCTCTATCGATCTTAGTTTTCGAGATATTTAATTTTGAAATCAGGGAGCCCTTTTCTAGACACCCTGTATGAATGTACCCATAACACTGTGTATTATTTTCCTTGGGCCGGTACCAGTAAAACATAACAGCGTCCCCCTCATCACTAGAACTGTCCGTTTTACAGGTAATTATTGGAGGAAATAAGCAACACAGTTTTGTAGCTCCTTGTTGGAAGTCGCAAGCTGAATGAAGGAAAATCGCGCCCGCGAAGAGTACCAATAAATCAGTGTGCGGACTGCGGTCGCCGGCATCGCGAGGTTCGCTCAAGACGCGCGCGACGGACGAGACGAGAGTCACGCCCACGACGACTGAGAAACGACCCCTGTGCGGACAGACTTAGCCATCTTGGCTGTTGTGTCCTGTAATAGCCGAGCTATGTGAGCCACTTCGTTCGTGAATGAATGAAATTTTTTTTCCGCTAGCTGGCGACCTCGCCTACACAGATGGCCGAGAGCTCGGTGAACCGCAGGATGGACCGCGCGCGCGCCTAAAAATAGCGCAACAGCTGTGGCCGCGGTGCCCGCCGGCCACAGAGAGCCAGTGTGCCGGTGGCGAGAGCGTTTGCACGCCGTCGGGCCGACACAGGGCCGCTCTGTGATGTTACGTAAAGAGCGGCCCGCAGGAATGCCAGGCGCGCCGCGCGATGCGCTCAGCACGCGAACCGGCGCGTGGCGCTGTGGTGGGTGTGTGCGGTGACTCAGAGGGGCAGTCATGTCGCTGCCACGTGACCTCGTAAGTGACCTCTGTAGCCAAGGAAAATCACTAGCCCTGCCGATCACGTTACGAGGTGCATGACTCAGATGATTCTGCTTTCAGTATCGAGGGCCCGCATCAATGAATGCAGGGTGTTACACTCCATAGCCCAACACAACCAGCTTCTCCTTCAACGAAATCTGATAGTTATCCACCCTACCCTTCTGTCTAACCCAATATCAGGTCACCTATGTGGTCGGGGAACGTAAGTAGCCGTGCCGATCACATTACGAGGTACATGACTGAGACGATTCTGGTTTCAGTATCGAGGGTCCGCATCAACGAATGCAGGGTGTTACACTCCATATCCCAACACAACCAGCTTCTCCTTCAACGAAATCTGATATTTATCCATTCTACCACTGTAATTCCTCCCTTTCTGTCTCACCCCATATTAGAACTCGCAGGTGACCTCTGTGGTCGAGGATCATCAGTAGCCGTGCCGATCACGTTACGAGGTGCATGACTCAGACGGTTCTGCTTTCAGTATGAAGGGCCCGCATCACTGAATGCAGGGTGTTACACTCCATATCCCAACACAACCAGCTTCTCCTTCAACGAAATCTGATATTTATCCATTCTACCACTGTAATTCCTCCCTTTCTGTCTCACCCCATATTAGAACTCGCAGGTGACCTCTGTGGTCGAGGAACATCAGTAGCCGTGCCGATCACGTTACGAGGTGCATGACTCAGACGGTTCTGCTTTCAGTATGAAGGGCCCGCATCACTGAATGCAGGGTGTTACACTCCATATCCCAACACAACCAGCTTCTCCTTCAACGAAATCTGATATTTATCCATTCTACCACTGTAATTCCTCCCTTTCTGTCTCACCCAATATTAGAACTCGCAGGTGACCTCTGTGGTCGAGGAAAATCAGTAGCCGTGCCGATCACGTTGCAAGGTGCATGACTCAGACGGTTCTGCTTTCAGTATGAAGGGCCCGCATCACTGAATGCAGGGTGTCACACTCCATATCCCAACACAACCAGCTTCTCCTTCAACGAAATCTGATATTTATCCATCCTACCACTGTAATTCCTCCCTTTCTGTCTCACCCAATATTAGAACTCGCAGGTGACCTCTGTGGTCGAGGAAAATCAGTAGCCGTGCCGATCACGTTGCAAGGTGCATGACTCAGACGGTTCTGCTTTCAGTATGAAGGGCCCGCATCACTGAATGCAGGGTGTCACACTCCATATCCCAACACAACCAGCTTCTCCTTCAACGAAATCTGATATTTATCCATCCTACCACTGTAATTCCTCCCTTTCTGTCTCACCCAATATTAGAACTCGCAGGTGACCTCTGTGGTCGAGGAAAATCAGTAGCCGTGCCGATCACGTTGCAAGGTGCATGACTCAGACGGTTCTGCTTTCAGTATGAAGGGCCCGCATCACTGAATGCAGGGTGTCACACTCCATATCCCAACACAACCAGCTTCTCCTTCAACGAAATCTGATATTTATCCATCCTACCACTGTAATTCCTCCCTTTCTGTCTCACCCAATATTAGATCTCGCAGGTGACCTCTGTGGTCGAGGAAAATCAGTAGCCGTGCCGATCACGTTGCAAGGTGCATGACTCAGACGATTCTGCTTTCAGTATCGAAGGCCCATATCAATGAATGCAGGATGTTACACTCCATATCCCAACGCAACCAGCTTCTCCTTCAACGACATCTGATATTTATCCATCCTACCAACTGCAATTCTTCCCCTTCTGCCTCACCCACTATCAGAACTCACAGGCGACCTCTTGTGGTCGTGGAACATCACTAGCCATACCGAAGAGGTGTATGACTCAGACAATTCTGGTTTCAGTATCGAGGGCCTGCATCAATGAATGCAAGGTGTTACACTCCATATCTTATTCCAACACAACCAGCTTCTCCTTCAACGAAATCTGATATTTATCCACTGTAATTCCTTCCCTTCTGCCTCTCCCAATATCAGAACTCGCAGGTGACCTCTGTGGTCGTGGAACATCACTAGCCGTGCCGATCACGTTACGAGGTGCATGACTCAGACGATTCTGCTTTCAGTATCGAGGGCCCGCATCAATGAATGCAGGGTATTACGCTCCATATCCCAACTCAACCAGCTTCTCCTTCAACGAAATCTGATATTTATCCATCCTACGAACTGTAATTCCTCCACTTGTGTCTCACCCAATATCAGAACTCGCAGGTGACCTCTGTGGTCGAGGAAAATCAGTAGCCGTGCCGCTCACGTTATGAGGTGCATGACTCAGACGATTCTGCTTTCAGTATCGAGGGCCCACATCAATGAATGCAAGGTGTTACACTCCATATGCCAACACAACCAGCTTCTCCTTCAACGAAATCTGATATTTATCCATCATACCACTGTAATTCCTCCCTTTCTGTCTCATCCAATATTAGAACTCGCAGGTGACCTCTGTGGTCGAGGAAAATCAGTAGCCGTGCCGATCACGTTGCAAGGTGCATGACTCGGACGGTTCTGCTTTCAGTATGAAGGGCCCGCATCACTGAATGCAGGGTGTTACACTCCATATCCCAACACAACCAGCTTCTCCTTCAACGAAATCAGATATTTATCCATCCTACCACTGTAATTCCTCCCTTTCTGTCTCACCCAATATTAGAACTCGCAGGTGACCTCTGTGGTCGAGGAAAATCAGTAGCCGTGCCGATCACGTTGCAAGGTGCATGACTCAGACGATTCTGCTTTCAGTATCGAAGGCCCATATCAATGAATGCAGGATGTTACACTCCATATCCCAACGCAACCAGCTTCTCCTTCAACGACATCTGATATTTATCCATCCTACCAACTGCAATTCTTCCCCTTCTGCCTCACCCACTATCAGAACTCACAGGCGACCTCTTGTGGTCGTGGAACATCACTAGCCATACCGAAGAGGTGTATGACTCAGACAATTCTGGTTTCAGTATCGAGGGCCTGCATCAATGAATGCAAGGTGTTACACTCCATATCTTATTCCAACACAACCAGCTTCTCCTTCAACGAAATCTGATATTTATCCACTGTAATTCCTTCCCTTCTGCCTCTCCCAATATCAGAACTCGCAGGTGACCTCTGTGGTCGTGGAACATCACTAGCCGTGCCTATCACGTTACGAGGTGCATGACTCAGACGATTCTGCTTTCAGTATCGAGGGCCCGCATCAATGAATGCAGGGTATTACGCTCCATATCCCAACTCAACCAGCTTCTCCTTCAACGAAATCTGATATTTATCCATCCTACGAACTGTAATTCCTCCACTTGTGTCTCACCCAATATCAGAACTCGCAGGTGACCTCTGTGGTCGAGGAAAATCAGTAGCCGTGCCGCTCACGTTATGAGGTGCATGACTCAGACGATTCTGCTTTCAGTATCGAGGGCCCACATCAATGAATGCAAGGTGTTACACTCCATATGCCAACACAACCAGCTTCTCCTTCAACGAAATCTGATATTTATCCATCATACCACTGTAATTCCTCCCTTTCTGTCTCATCCAATATTAGAACTCGCAGGTGACCTCTGTGGTCGAGGAAAATCAGTAGCCGTGCCGATCACGTTGCAAGGTGCATGACTCAGACGGTTCTGCTTTCAGTATGAAGGGCCCGCATCACTGAATGCAGGGTGTTACACTCCATATCCCAACACAACCAGCTTCTCCTTCAACGAAATCAGATATTTATCCATCCTACCACTGTAATTCCTCCCTTTCTGTCTCACCCAATATTAGAACTCGCAGGTGACCTCTGTGGTCGAGGAAAATCAGTAGCCGTGCCGATCACGTTGCAAGGTGCATGACTCAGACGGTTCTGCTTTCAGTATGAAGGGCCCGCATCACTGAATGCAGGGTGTTACACTCCATATCCCAACACAACCAGCTTCTCCTTCAACGAAATCTGATATTTATCCATCCTACCACTGTAATTCCTCCCTTTCTGTCTCACCCAATATTAGAACTCGCAGGTGACCTCTGTGGTCGAGGAAAACCAGTAGCCGTGCCGATCACGTTGCAAGGTGCATGACTCAGACGGTTCTGCTTTCAGTATGAAGGGCCCGCATCACTGAATGCAGGGTGTTACACTCCATATCCCAACACAACCAGCTTCTCCTTCAACGAAATCTGATATTTATCCATCCTACCACTGTAATTCCTACCTTTCTGTCTCACCCAATATTAGAACTCGCAGGTGACCTCTGTGGTCGAGGAACATCAGTAGCCGTGCCGATCACGTTACGAGGTGCATGACTCAGACGGTTCTGCTTTCAGTATGAAGGGCCCGCATCACTGAATGCAGGGTGTTACACTCCATATCCCAACACAACCAGCTTCTCCTTCAACGAAATCTGATATTTATCCATTCTACCACTGTAATTCCTCCCTTTCTGTCTCACCCAATATTAGAACTCGCAGGTGACCTCTGTGGTCGAGGAAAATCAGTAGCCGTGCCGATCACGTTGCAAGGTGCATGACTCAGACGGTTCTGCTTTCAGTATGAAGGGCCCGCATCACTGAATGCAGGGTGTTACACTCCATATCCCAACACAACCAGCTTCTCCTTCAACGAAATCTGATATTTATCCATTCTACCACTGTAATTCCTCCCTTTCTGTCTCACCCCATATTAGAACTCGCAGGTGACCTCTGTGGTCGAGGATCATCAGTAGCCGTGCCGATCACGTTACGAGGTGCATGACTCAGACGGTTCTGCTTTCAGTATGAAGGGCCCGCATCACTGAATGCAGGGTGTTACACTCCATATCCCAACACAACCAGCTTCTCCTTCAACGAAATCTGATATTTATCCATTCTACCACTGTAATTCCTCCCTTTCTGTCTCACCCCATATTAGAACTCGCAGGTGACCTCTGTGGTCGAGGAACATCAGTAGCCGTGCCGATCACGTTACGAGGTGCATGACTCAGACGGTTCTGCTTTCAGTATGAAGGGCCCGCATCACTGAATGCAGGGTGTTACACTCCATATCCCAACACAACCAGCTTCTCCTTCAACGAAATCTGATATTTATCCATTCTACCACTGTAATTCCTCCCTTTCTGTCTCACCCAATATTAGAACTCGCAGGTGACCTCTGTGGTCGAGGAAAATCAGTAGCCGTGCCGATCACGTTGCAAGGTGCATGACTCAGACGGTTCTGCTTTCAGTATGAAGGGCCCGCATCACTGAATGCAGGGTGTCACACTCCATATCCCAACACAACCAGCTTCTCCTTCAACGAAATCTGATATTTATCCATCCTACCACTGTAATTCCTCCCTTTCTGTCTCACCCAATATTAGAACTCGCAGGTGACCTCTGTGGTCGAGGAAAATCAGTAGCCGTGCCGATCACGTTGCAAGGTGCATGACTCAGACGGTTCTGCTTTCAGTATGAAGGGCCCGCATCACTGAATGCAGGGTGTCACACTCCATATCCCAACACAACCAGCTTCTCCTTCAACGAAATCTGATATTTATCCATCCTACCACTGTAATTCCTCCCTTTCTGTCTCACCCAATATTAGAACTCGCAGGTGACCTCTGTGGTCGAGGAAAATCAGTAGCCGTGCCGATCACGTTGCAAGGTGCATGACTCAGACGGTTCTGCTTTCAGTATGAAGGGCCCGCATCACTGAATGCAGGGTGTCACACTCCATATCCCAACACAACCAGCTTCTCCTTCAACGAAATCTGATATTTATCCATCCTACCACTGTAATTCCTCCCTTTCTGTCTCACCCAATATTAGATCTCGCAGGTGACCTCTGTGGTCGAGGAAAATCAGTAGCCGTGCCGATCACGTTGCAAGGTGCATGACTCAGACGATTCTGCTTTCAGTATCGAAGGCCCATATCAATGAATGCAGGATGTTACACTCCATATCCCAACGCAACCAGCTTCTCCTTCAACGACATCTGATATTTATCCATCCTACCAACTGCAATTCTTCCCCTTCTGCCTCACCCACTATCAGAACTCACAGGCGACCTCTTGTGGTCGTGGAACATCACTAGCCATACCGAAGAGGTGTATGACTCAGACAATTCTGGTTTCAGTATCGAGGGCCTGCATCAATGAATGCAAGGTGTTACACTCCATATCTTATTCCAACACAACCAGCTTCTCCTTCAACGAAATCTGATATTTATCCACTGTAATTCCTTCCCTTCTGCCTCTCCCAATATCAGAACTCGCAGGTGACCTCTGTGGTCGTGGAACATCACTAGCCGTGCCGATCACGTTACGAGGTGCATGACTCAGACGATTCTGCTTTCAGTATCGAGGGCCCGCATCAATGAATGCAGGGTATTACGCTCCATATCCCAACTCAACCAGCTTCTCCTTCAACGAAATCTGATATTTATCCATCCTACGAACTGTAATTCCTCCACTTGTGTCTCACCCAATATCAGAACTCGCAGGTGACCTCTGTGGTCGAGGAAAATCAGTAGCCGTGCCGCTCACGTTATGAGGTGCATGACTCAGACGATTCTGCTTTCAGTATCGAGGGCCCACATCAATGAATGCAAGGTGTTACACTCCATATGCCAACACAACCAGCTTCTCCTTCAACGAAATCTGATATTTATCCATCATACCACTGTAATTCCTCCCTTTCTGTCTCATCCAATATTAGAACTCGCAGGTGACCTCTGTGGTCGAGGAAAATCAGTAGCCGTGCCGATCACGTTGCAAGGTGCATGACTCGGACGGTTCTGCTTTCAGTATGAAGGGCCCGCATCACTGAATGCAGGGTGTTACACTCCATATCCCAACACAACCAGCTTCTCCTTCAACGAAATCAGATATTTATCCATCCTACCACTGTAATTCCTCCCTTTCTGTCTCACCCAATATTAGAACTCGCAGGTGACCTCTGTGGTCGAGGAAAATCAGTAGCCGTGCCGATCACGTTGCAAGGTGCATGACTCAGACGATTCTGCTTTCAGTATCGAAGGCCCATATCAATGAATGCAGGATGTTACACTCCATATCCCAACGCAACCAGCTTCTCCTTCAACGACATCTGATATTTATCCATCCTACCAACTGCAATTCTTCCCCTTCTGCCTCACCCACTATCAGAACTCACAGGCGACCTCTTGTGGTCGTGGAACATCACTAGCCATACCGAAGAGGTGTATGACTCAGACAATTCTGGTTTCAGTATCGAGGGCCTGCATCAATGAATGCAAGGTGTTACACTCCATATCTTATTCCAACACAACCAGCTTCTCCTTCAACGAAATCTGATATTTATCCACTGTAATTCCTTCCCTTCTGCCTCTCCCAATATCAGAACTCGCAGGTGACCTCTGTGGTCGTGGAACATCACTAGCCGTGCCTATCACGTTACGAGGTGCATGACTCAGACGATTCTGCTTTCAGTATCGAGGGCCCGCATCAATGAATGCAGGGTATTACGCTCCATATCCCAACTCAACCAGCTTCTCCTTCAACGAAATCTGATATTTATCCATCCTACGAACTGTAATTCCTCCACTTGTGTCTCACCCAATATCAGAACTCGCAGGTGACCTCTGTGGTCGAGGAAAATCAGTAGCCGTGCCGCTCACGTTATGAGGTGCATGACTCAGACGATTCTGCTTTCAGTATCGAGGGCCCACATCAATGAATGCAAGGTGTTACACTCCATATGCCAACACAACCAGCTTCTCCTTCAACGAAATCTGATATTTATCCATCATACCACTGTAATTCCTCCCTTTCTGTCTCATCCAATATTAGAACTCGCAGGTGACCTCTGTGGTCGAGGAAAATCAGTAGCCGTGCCGATCACGTTGCAAGGTGCATGACTCAGACGGTTCTGCTTTCAGTATGAAGGGCCCGCATCACTGAATGCAGGGTGTTACACTCCATATCCCAACACAACCAGCTTCTCCTTCAACGAAATCAGATATTTATCCATCCTACCACTGTAATTCCTCCCTTTCTGTCTCACCCAATATTAGAACTCGCAGGTGACCTCTGTGGTCGAGGAAAATCAGTAGCCGTGCCGATCACGTTGCAAGGTGCATGACTCAGACGGTTCTGCTTTCAGTATGAAGGGCCCGCATCACTGAATGCAGGGTGTTACACTCCATATCCCAACACAACCAGCTTCTCCTTCAACGAAATCTGATATTTATCCATCCTACCACTGTAATTCCTCCCTTTCTGTCTCACCCAATATTAGAACTCGCAGGTGACCTCTGTGGTCGAGGAAAACCAGTAGCCGTGCCGATCACGTTGCAAGGTGCATGACTCAGACGGTTCTGCTTTCAGTATGAAGGGCCCGCATCACTGAATGCAGGGTGTTACACTCCATATCCCAACACAACCAGCTTCTCCTTCAACGAAATCTGATATTTATCCATCCTACCACTGTAATTCCTACCTTTCTGTCTCACCCAATATTAGAACTCGCAGGTGACCTCTGTGGTCGAGGAAAATCAGTAGCCGTGCCGCTCACGTTATGAGGTGCATGACTCAGACGATTCTGCTTTCAGTATTGAGGGCCCACATCAATGAATGCAAGGTGTTACACTCCATATGCCAACACAACCAGCTTCTCCTTCAACGAAATCTGATATTTATCCATCATACCACTGTAATTCCTCCCTTTCTGTCTCATCCAATATTAGAACTCGCAGGTGACCTCTGTGGTCGAGGAAAATCAGTAGCCGTGCCGATCACGTTGCAAGGTGCATGACTCAGACGGTTCTGCTTTCAGTATGAAGGGCCCGCATCACTGAATGCAGGGTGTTACACTCCATATCCCAACACAACCAGCTTCTCCTTCAACGAAATCTGATATTTATCCATCCTACCACTGTAATTCCTCCCTTTCTGTCTCACCCAATATTAGAACTCGCAGGTGACCTCTGTGGTCGAGGAAAATCAGTAGCCGTGCCGATCACGTTGCAAGGTGCATGACTCAGACGGTTCTGCTTTCAGTATGAAGGGCCCGCATCACTGAATGCAGGGTGTTACACTCCATATCCCAACACAACCAGCTTCTCCTTCAACGAAATCTGATATTTATCCATCCTACCACTGTAATTCCTCCCTTTCTGTCTCACCCAATATTAGAACTCGCAGGTGACCTCTGTGGTCGAGGAAAACCAGTAGCCGTGCCGATCACGTTGCAAGGTGCATGACTCAGACGGTTCTGCTTTCAGTATGAAGGGCCCGCATCACTGAATGCAGGGTGTTACACTCCATATCCCAACACAACCAGCTTCTCCTTCAACGAAATCTGATATTTATCCATCCTACCACTGTAATTCCTCCATTTCTGTCTCACCCAATATTAGAACTCGCAGGTGACCTCTGTGGTCGAGGAAAATCAGTAGCCGTGCCGATCACGTTGCAAAGTGCATGACTCAGACGGTTCTGCTTTCAGTATGAAGGGCCCGCATCACTGAATGCAGGGTGTTACACTCCATATCCCAACACAACCAGCTTCTCCTTCAACGAAATCTGATATTTATCCATCCTACCACTGTAATTCCTACCTTTCTGTCTCACCCAATATTAGAACTCGCAGGTGACCTCTGTGGTCGAGGAAAATCAGTAGCCGTGCCGATCACGTTGCAAGGTGCATGACTCGGACGGTTCTGCTTTCAGTATGAAGGGCCCGCATCACTGAATGCAGGGTGTTACACTCCATATCCCAACACAACCAGCTTCTCCTTCAACGAAATCTGATATTTATCCATTCTACCACTGTAATTCCTCCCTTTCTGTCTCACCCAATATTAGAACTCGCAGGTGACCTCTGTGGTCGAGGAAAATCAGTAGCCGTGCCGATCACGTTGCAAGGTGCATGACTCAGACGGTTCTGCTATCAGTATGAAGGGCCCGCATCACTGAATGCAGGGTGTTACACTCCATATCCCAACACAACCAGCTTCTCCTTCAACGAAATCTGATATTTATCCATCCTACCACTGTAATTCCTCCCTTTCTGTCTCACCCAATATTAGAACTCGCAGGTGACCTCTGTGGTCGAGGAAAATCAGTAGCCGTGCCGATCACGTTGCAAGGTGCATGACTCAGACGGTTCTGCTTTCAGTATGAAGGGCCCGCATCACTGAATGCAGGGTGTTACACTCCATATCCCAACACAACCAGCTTCTCCTTCAACGAAATCTGATATTTATCCATCCTACCACTGTAATTCCTACCTTTCTGTCTCACCCAATATTAGAACTCGCAGGTGACCTCTGTGGTCGAGGAAAATCAGTAGCCGTGCCGATCACGTTGCAAGGTGCATGACTCGGACGGTTCTGCTTTCAGTATGAAGGGCCCGCATCACTGAATGCAGGGTGTTACACTCCATATCCCAACACAACCAGCTTCTCCTTCAACGAAATCTGATATTTATCCATTCTACCACTGTAATTCCTCCCTTTCTGTCTCACCCAATATTAGAACTCGCAGGTGACCTCTGTGGTCGAGGAAAATCAGTAGCCGTGCCGATCACGTTGCAAGGTGCATGACTCAGACGGTTCTGCTTTCAGTATGAAGGGCCCGCATCACTGAATGCAGGGTGTTACACTCCATATCCCAACACAACCAGCTTCTCCTTCAACGAAATCTGATATTTATCCATCCTACCACTGTAATTCCTCCCTTTCTGTCTCACCCAATATTAGAACTCGCAGGTGACCTCTGTGGTCGAGGAAAACCAGTAGCCGTGCCGATCACGTTGCAAGGTGCATGACTCAGACGGTTCTGCTTTCAGTATGAGGGGCCCGCATCACTGAATGCAGGGTGTTACACTCCATATCCCAACACAACCAGCTTCTCCTTCAACGAAATCTGATATTTATCCATCCTACCACTGTAATTCCTCCCTTTCTGTCTCACCCAATATTAGAACTCGCAGGTGACCTCTGTGGTCGAGGAAAATCAGTAGCCGTGCCGATCACGTTGCAAAGTGCATGACTCAGACGGTTCTGCTTTCAGTATGAAGGGCCCGCATCACTGAATGCAGGGTGTTACACTCCATATCCCAACACAACCAGCTTCTCCTTCAACGAAATCTGATATTTATCCATCCTACCACTGTAATTCCTACCTTTCTGTCTCACCCAATATTAGAACTCGCAGGTGACCTCTGTGGTCGAGGAAAATCAGTAGCCGTGCCGATCACGTTGCAAGGTGCATGACTCGGACGGTTCTGCTTTCAGTATGAAGGGCCCGCATCACTGAATGCAGGGTGTTACACTCCATATCCCAACACAACCAGCTTCTCCTTCAACGAAATCTGATATTTATCCATTCTACCACTGTAATTCCTCCCTTTCTGTCTCACCCAATATTAGAACTCGCAGGTGACCTCTGTGGTCGAGGAAAATCAGTAGCCGTGCCGATCACGTTGCAAGGTGCATGACTCAGACGGTTCTGCTATCAGTATGAAGGGCCCGCATCACTGAATGCAGGGTGTTACACTCCATATCCCAACACAACCAGCTTCTCCTTCAACGAAATCTGATATTTATCCATCCTACCACTGTAATTCCTCCCTTTCTGTCTCACCCAATATTAGAACTCGCAGGTGACCTCTGTGGTCGAGGAAAATCAGTAGCCGTGCCGATCACGTTGCAAGGTGCATGACTCAGACGGTTCTGCTTTCAGTATGAAGGGCCCGCATCACTGAATGCAGGGTGTTACACTCCATATCCCAACACAACCAGCTTCTCCTTCAACGAAATCTGATATTTATCCATCCTACCACTGTAATTCCTACCTTTCTGTCTCACCCAATATTAGAACTCGCAGGTGACCTCTGTGGTCGAGGAAAATCAGTAGCCGTGCCGATCACGTTGCAAGGTGCATGACTCGGACGGTTCTGCTTTCAGTATGAAGGGCCCGCATCACTGAATGCAGGGTGTTACACTCCATATCCCAACACAACCAGCTTCTCCTTCAACGAAATCTGATATTTATCCATTCTACCACTGTAATTCCTCCCTTTCTGTCTCACCCAATATTAGAACTCGCAGGTGACCTCTGTGGTCGAGGAAAATCAGTAGCCGTGCCGATCACGTTGCAAGGTGCATGACTCAGACGGTTCTGCTTTCAGTATGAAGGGCCCGCATCACTGAATGCAGGGTGTTACACTCCATATCCCAACACAACCAGCTTCTCCTTCAACGAAATCTGATATTTATCCATCCTACCACTGTAATTCCTCCCTTTCTGTCTCACCCAATATTAGAACTCGCAGGTGACCTCTGTGGTCGAGGAAAATCAGTAGCCGTGCCGATCACGTTGCAAAGTGCATGACTCAGACGGTTCTGCTTTCAGTATGAAGGGCCCGCATCACTGAATGCAGGGTGTTACACTCCATATCCCAACACAACCAGCTTCTCCTTCAACGAAATCTGATATTTATCCATCCTACCACTGTAATTCCTACCTTTCTGTCTCACCCAATATTAGAACTCGCAGGTGACCTCTGTGGTCGAGGAAAATCAGTAGCCGTGCCGATCACGTTGCAAGGTGCATGACTCGGACGGTTCTGCTTTCAGTATGAAGGGCCCGCATCACTGAATGCAGGGTGTTACACTCCATATCCCAACACAACCAGCTTCTCCTTCAACGAAATCTGATATTTATCCATTCTACCACTGTAATTCCTCCCTTTCTGTCTCACCCAATATTAGAACTCGCAGGTGACCTCTGTGGTCGAGGAAAATCAGTAGCCGTGCCGATCACGTTGCAAGGTGCATGACTCAGACGGTTCTGCTTTCAGTATGAAGGGCCCGCATCACTGAATGCAGGGTGTTACACTCCATATCCCAACACAACCAGCTTCTCCTTCAACGAAATCTGATATTTATCCATCCTACCACTGTAATTCCTCCCTTTCTGTCTCACCCAATATTAGAACTCGCAGGTGACCTCTGTGGTCGAGGAAAACCAGTAGCCGTGCCGATCACGTTGCAAGGTGCATGACTCAGACGGTTCTGCTTTCAGTATGAAGGGCCCGCATCACTGAATGCAGGGTGTTACACTCCATATCCCAACACAACCAGCTTCTCCTTCAACGAAATCTGATATTTATCCATCCTACCACTGTAATTCCTCCCTTTCTGTCTCACCCAATATTAGAACTCGCAGGTGACCTCTGTGGTCGAGGAAAACCAGTAGCCGTGCCGATCACGTTGCAAGGTGCATGACTCAGACGGTTCTGCTTTCAGTATGAAGGGCCCGCATCACTGAATGCAGGGTGTTACACTCCATATCCCAACACAACCAGCTTCTCCTTCAACGAAATCTGATATTTATCCATCCTACCACTGTAATTCCTCCCTTTCTGTCTCACCCAATATTAGAACTCGCAGGTGACCTCTGTGGTCGAGGAAAACCAGTAGCCGTGCCGATCACGTTGCAAGGTGCATGACTCAGACGGTTCTGCTTTCAGTATGAAGGGCCCGCATCACTGAATGCAGGGTGTTACACTCCATATCCCAACACAACCAGCTTCTCCTTCAACGAAATCTGATATTTATCCATCCTACCACTGTAATTCCTACCTTTCTGTCTCACCCAATATTAGAACTCGCAGGTGACCTCGCTGGTCGAGGAAAATCAGTAGCCGTGCCGATCACGTTGCAAGGTGCATGACTCGGACGGTTCTGCTTTCAGTATGAAGGGCCCGCATCACTGAATGCAGGGTGTTACACTCCATATCCCAACACAACCAGCTTCTCCTTCAACGAAATCTGATATTTATCCATTCTACCACTGTAATTCCTCCCTTTCTGTCTCACCCAATATTAGAACTCGCAGGTGACCTCTGTGGTCGAGGAAAATCAGTAGCCGTGCCGATCACGTTGCAAGGTGCATGACTCAGACGGTTCTGCTTTCAGTATGAAGGGCCCGCATCACTGAATGCAGGGTGTTACACTCCATATCCCAACACAACCAGCTTCTCCTTCAACGAAATCTGATATTTATCCATCCTACCACTGTAATTCCTCCCTTTCTGTCTCACCCAATATTAGAACTCGCAGGTGACCTCTGTGGTCGAGGAAAATCAGTAGCCGTGCCGATCACGTTGCAAGGTGCATGACTCAGACGGTTCTGCTTTCAGTATGAAGGGCCCGCATCACTGAATGCAGGGTGTTACACTCCATATCCCAACACAACCAGCTTCTCCTTCAACGAAATCTGATATTTATCCATCCTACCACTGTAATTCCTCCCTTTCTGTCTCACCCAATATTAGAACTCGCAGGTGACCTCTGTGGTCGAGGAAAACCAGTAGCCGTGCCGATCACGTTGCAAGGTGCATGACTCAGACGGTTCTGCTTTCAGTATGAAGGGCCCGCATCACTGAATGCAGGGTGTTACACTCCATATCCCAACACAACCAGCTTCTCCTTCAACGAAATCTGATATTTATCCATCCTACCACTGTAATTCCTCCCTTTCTGTCTCACCCAATATTAGAACTCGCAGGTGACCTCTGTGGTCGAGGAAAATCAGTAGCCGTGCCGATCACGTTGCAAAGTGCATGACTCAGACGGTTCTGCTTTCAGTATGAAGGGCCCGCATCACTGAATGCAGGGTGTTACACTCCATATCCCAACACAACCAGCTTCTCCTTCAACGAAATCTGATATTTATCCATCCTACCACTGTAATTCCTACCTTTCTGTCTCACCCAATATTAGAACTCGCAGGTGACCTCTGTGGTCGAGGAAAATCAGTAGCCGTGCCGATCACGTTGCAAGGTGCATGACTCGGACGGTTCTGCTTTCAGTATGAAGGGCCCGCATCACTGAATGCAGGGTGTTACACTCCATATCCCAACACAACCAGCTTCTCCTTCAACGAAATCTGATATTTATCCATTCTACCACTGTAATTCCTCCCTTTCTGTCTCACCCAATATTAGAACTCGCAGGTGACCTCTGTGGTCGAGGAAAATCAGTAGCCGTGCCGATCACGTTGCAAGGTGCATGACTCAGACGGTTCTGCTTTCAGTATGAAGGGCCCGCATCACTGAATGCAGGGTGTTACACTCCATATCCCAACACAACCAGCTTCTCCTTCAACGAAATCTGATATTTATCCATCCTACCACTGTAATTCCTCCCTTTCTGTCTCACCCAATATTAGAACTCGCAGGTGACCTCTGTGGTCGAGGAAAATCAGTAGCCGTGCCGATCACGTTGCAAGGTGCATGACTCAGACGGTTCTGCTTTCAGTATGAAGGGCCCGCATCACTGAATGCAGGGTGTTACACTCCATATCCCAACACAACCAGCTTCTCCTTCAACGAAATCTGATATTTATCCATCCTACCACTGTAATTCCTCCCTTTCTGTCTCACCCAATATTAGAACTCGCAGGTGACCTCTGTGGTCGAGGAAAATCAGTAGCCGTGCCGATCACGTTGCAAGGTGCATGACTCAGACGGTTCTGCTTTCAGTATGAAGGGCCCGCATCACTGAATGCAGGGTGTTACACTCCATATCCCAACACAACCAGCTTCTCCTTCAACGAAATCTGATATTTATCCATCCTACCACTGTAATTCCTCCCTTTCTGTCTCACCCAATATTAGAACTCGCAGGTGACCTCTGTGGTCGAGGAAAATCAGTAGCCGTGCCGATCACGTTGCAAGGTGCATGACTCAGACGGTTCTGCTTTCAGTATGAAGGGCCCGCATCACTGAATGCAGGGTGTTACACTCCATATCCCAACACAACCAGCTTCTCCTTCAACGAAATCTGATATTTATCCATCCTACCACTGTAATTCCTCCCTTTCTGTCTCACCCAATATTAGAACTCGCAGGTGACCTCTGTGGTCGAGGAAAATCAGTAGCCGTGCCGATCACGTTGCAAGGTGCATGACTCAGACGGTTCTGCTTTCAGTATGAAGGGCCCGCATCACTGAATGCAGGGTGTTACACTCCATATCCCAACACAACCAGCTTCTCCTTCAACGAAATCTGATATTTATCCATCCTACCACTGTAATTCCTCCCTTTCTGTCTCACCCAATATTAGAACTCGCAGGTGACCTCTGTGGTCGAGGAAAATCAGTAGCCGTGCCGATCACGTTGCAAGGTGCATGACTCAGACGGTTCTGCTTTCAGTATGAAGGGCCCGCATCACTGAATGCAGGGTGTTACACTCCATATCCCAACACAACCAGCTTCTCCTTCAACGAAATCTGATATTTATCCATCCTACCACTGTAATTCCTCCCTTTCTGTCTCACCCAATATTAGAACTCGCAGGTGACCTCTGTGGTCGAGGAAAATCAGTAGCCGTGCCGATCACGTTTCAAGGTGCATGACTCAGACGGTTCTGCTTTCAGTATGAAGGGCCCGCATCACTGAATGCAGGGTGTTACACTCCATATCCCAACACAACCAGCTTCTCCTTCAACGAAATCTGATATTTATCCATCCTACCACTGTAATTCCTCCCTTTCTGTCTCACCCAATATTAGAACTCGCAGGTGACCTCTGTGGTCGAGGAAAATCAGTAGCCGTGCCGATCACGTTGCAAGGTGCATGACTCAGACGGTTCTGCTTTCAGTATGAAGGGCCCGCATCACTGAATGCAGGGTGTTACACTCCATATCCCAACACAACCAGCTTCTCCTTCAACGAAATCTGATATTTATCCATCCTACCACTGTAATTCCTCCCTTTCTGTCTCACCCAATATTAGAACTCGCAGGTGACCTCTGTGGTCGAGGAAAATCAGTAGCCGTGCCGATCACGTTGCAAGGTGCATGACTCAGACGGTTCTGCTTTCAGTATGAAGGGCCCGCATCACTGAATGCAGGGTGTTACACTCCATATCCCAACACAACCAGCTTCTCCTTCAACGAAATCTGATATTTATCCATTCTACCACTGTAATTCCTCCCTTTCTGTCTCACCCAATATTAGAACTCGCAGGTGACCTCTGTGGTCGAGGAAAATCAGTAGCCGTGCCGATCACGTTGCAAGGTGCATGACTCAGACGGTTCTGCTTTCAGTATGAAGGGCCCCCATCACTGAATGCAGGGTGTTACACTCCATATCCCAACACAACCAGCTTCTCCTTCAACGAAATCTGATATTTATCCATTCTACCACTGTAATTCCTCCCTTTCTGTCTCACCCAATATTAGAACTCGCAGGTGACCTCTGTGGTCGAGGAAAATCAGTAGCCGTGCCGATCACGTTGCAAGGTGCATGACTCAGACCGTTCTGCTTTCAGTATGAAGGGCCCGCATCACTGAATGCAGGGTGTTACACTCCATATCCCAACACAACCAGCTTCTCCTTCAACGAAATCTGATATTTATCCATCCTACCACTGTAATTCCTCCCTTTCTGTCTCACCCAATATTAGAACTCGCAGGTGACCTCTGTGGTCGAGGAAAATCAGTAGCCGTGCCGATCACGTTGCAAGGTGCATGACTCAGACGATTCTGCTTTCAGTATGAAGGGCCCGCATCACTGAATGCAGGGTGTTACACTCCATATCCCAACACAACCAGCTTCTCCTTCAACGAAATCTGATATTTTTCCATCCTACCACTGTAATTCCTCCCTTTCTGTCTCACCCAATATTAGAACTCGCAGGTGACCTCTGTGGTCGAGGAAAATCAGTAGCCGTGCCGCTCACGTTATGAGGTGCATGACTCAGACGATTCTGCTTTCAGTATCGAGGGCCCACATCAATGAATGCAAGGTGTTACACTCCATATGCCAACACAACCAGCTTCTCCTTCAACGAAATCTGATATTTATCCATCATACCACTGTAATTCCTCCCTTTCTGTCTCATCCAATATTAGAACTCGCAGGTGACCTCTGTGGTCGAGGAAAATCAGTAGCCGTGCCGATCACGTTGCAAGGTGCATGACTCAGACGGTTCTGCTTTCAGTATGAAGGGCCCGCATCACTGAATGCAGGGTGTTACACTCCATATCCCAACACAACCAGCTTCTCCTTCAACGAAATCTGATATTTATCCATCCTACCACTGTAATTCCTCCCTTTCTGTCTCACCCAATATTAGAACTCGCAGGTGACCTCTGTGGTCGAGGAAAACCAGTAGCCGTGCCGATCACGTTGCAAGGTGCATGACTCAGACGGTTCTGCTTTCAGTATGAAGGGCCCGCATCACTGAATGCAGGGTGTTACACTCCATATCCCAACACAACCAGCTTCTCCTTCAACGAAATCTGATATTTATCCATCCTACCACTGTAATTCCTACCTTTCTGTCTCACCCAATATTAGAACTCGCAGGTGACCTCTGTGGTCGAGGAAAATCAGTAGCCGTGCCGATCACGTTGCAAGGTGCATGACTCAGACGGTTCTGCTTTCAGTATGAAGGGCCCGCATCACTGAATGCAGGGTGTTACACTCCATATCCCAACACAACCAGCTTCTCCTTCAACGAAATCTGATATTTATCCATCCTACCACTGTAATTCCTCCCTTTCTGTCTCACCCAATATTAGAACTCGCAGGTGACCTCTGTGGTCGAGGAAAATCAGTAGCCGTGCCGATCACGTTGCAAGGTGCATGACTCAGACGGTTCTGCTTTCAGTATGAAGGGCCCGCATCACTGAATGCAGGGTGTTACACTCCATATCCCAACACAACCAGCTTCTCCTTCAACGAAATCTGATATTTATCCATCCTACCACTGTAATTCCTCCCTTTCTGTCTCACCCAATATTAGAACTCGCAGGTGACCTCTGTGGTCGAGGAAAACCAGTAGCCGTGCCGATCACGTTGCAAGGTGCATGACTCAGACGGTTCTGCTTTCAGTATGAAGGGCCCGCATCACTGAATGCAGGGTGTTACACTCCATATCCCAACACAACCAGCTTCTCCTTCAATGAAATCTGATATTTATCCATCCTACCACTGTAATTCCTACCTTTCTGTCTCACCCAATATTAGAACTCGCAGGTGACCTCTGTGGTCGAGGAAAATCAGTAGCCGTGCCGATCACGTTGCAAGGTGCATGACTCAGACGGTTCTGCTTTCAGTATGAAGGGCCCGCATCACTGAATGCAGGGTGTTACACTCCATATCCCAACACAACCAGCTTCTCCTTCAACGAAATCTGATATTTATCCATCCTACCACTGTAATTCCTCCCTTTCTGTCTCACCCAATATTAGAACTCGCAGGTGACCTCTGTGGTCGAGGAAAACCAGTAGCCGTGCCGATCACGTTGCAAGGTGCATGACTCAGACGGTTCTGCTTTCAGTATGAAGGGCCCGCATCACTGAATGCAGGGTGTTACACTCCATATCCCAACACAACCAGCTTCTCCTTCAACGAAATCTGATATTTATCCATCCTACCACTGTAATTCCTCCCTTTCTGTCTCACCCAATATTAGAACTCGCAGGTGACCTCTGTGGTCGAGGAAAATCAGTAGCCGTGCCGATCATGTTGCAAGGTGCATGACTCAGACGGTTCTGCTTTCAGTATGAAGGGCCCGCATCACTGAATGCAGGGTGTTACACTCCATATCCCAACACAACCAGCTTCTCCTTCAACGAAATCTGATATTTATCCATCCTACCACTGTAATTCCTACCTTTCTGTCTCACCCAATATTAGAACTCGCAGGTGACCTCTGTGGTCGAGGAAAATCAGTAGCCGTGCCGATCACGTTGCAAGGTGCATGACTCAGACGGTTCTGCTTTCAGTATGAAGGGCCCGCATCACTGAATGCAGGGTGTTACACTCCATATCCCAACACAACCAGCTTCTCCTTCAACGAAATCTGATATTTATCCATCCTACCACTGTAATTCCTCCCTTTCTGTCTCACCCAATATTAGAACTCGCAGGTGACCTCTGTGGTCGAGGAAAATCAGTAGCCGTGCCGATCACGTTGCAAGGTGCATGACTCAGACGGTTCTGCTTTCAGTATGAAGGGCCCGCATCACTGAATGCAGGGTGTTACACTCCATATCCCAACACAACCAGCTTCTCCTTCAACGAAATCTGATATTTATCCATCCTACCACTGTAATTCCTCCCTTTCTGTCTCACCCAATATTAGAACTCGCAGGTGACCTCTGTGGTCGAGGAAAATCAGTAGCCGTGCCGATCACGTTGCAAGGTGCATGACTCAGACGGTTCTGCTTTCAGTATGAAGGGCCCGCATCACTGAATGCAGGGTGTTACACTCCATATCCCAACACAACCAGCTTCTCCTTCAACGAAATCTGATATTTATCCATCCTACCACTGTAATTCCTCCCTTTCTGTCTCACCCAATATTAGAACTCGCAGGTGACCTCTGTGGTCGAGGAAAATCAGTAGCCGTGCCGATCACGTTGCAAAGTGCATGACTCAGACGGTTCTGCTTTCAGTATGAAGGGCCCGCATCACTGAATGCAGGGTGTTACACTCCATATCCCAACACAACCAGCTTCTCCTTCAACGAAATCTGATATTTATCCATCCTACCACTGTAATTCCTACCTTTCTGTCTCACCCAATATTAGAACTCGCAGGTGACCTCTGTGGTCGAGGAAAATCAGTAGCCGTGCCGATCACGTTGCAAGGTGCATGACTCAGACGGTTCTGCTTTCAGTATGAAGGGCCCGCATCACTGAATGCAGGGTGTTACACTCCATATCCCAACACAACCAGCTTCTCCTTCAACGAAATCTGATATTTATCCATTCTACCACTGTAATTCCTCCCTTTCTGTCTCACCCAATATTAGAACTCGCAGGTGACCTCTGTGGTCGAGGAAAATCAGTAGCCGTGCCGATCACGTTGCAAGGTGCATGACTCAGACGGTTCTGCTTTCAGTATGAAGGGCCCGCATCACTGAATGCAGGGTGTTACACTCCATATCCCAACACAACCAGCTTCTCCTTCAACGAAATCTGATATTTATCCATCCTACCACTGTAATTCCTCCCTTTCTGTCTCACCCAATATTAGAACTCGCAGGTGACCTCTGTGGTCGAGGAAAATCAGTAGCCGTGCCGATCACGTTGCAAGGTGCATGACTCAGATGGTTCTGCTTTCAGTATGAAGGGCCCGCATCACTGAATGCAGGGTGTTACACTCCATATCCCAACACAACCAGCTTCTCTTTCAACGAAATCTGATATTTATCCATCCTACCACTGTAATTCCTCCCTTTCTGTCTCACCCAATATTAGAACTCGCAGGTGACCTCTGTGGTCGAGGAAAATCAGTAGCCGTGCCGATCACGTTGCAAGGTGCATGACTCAGACGGTTCTGCTTTCAGTATGAAGGGCCCGCATCACTGAATGCAGGGTGTTACACTCCATATCCCAACACAACCAGCTTCTCCTTCAACGAAATCTGATATTTATCCATCCTACCACTGTAATTCCTACCTTTCTGTCTCACCCAATATTAGAACTCGCAGGTGACCTCTGTGGTCGAGGAAAATCAGTAGCCGTGCCGATCACGTTGCAAGGTGCATGACTCAGACGGTTCTGCTTTCAGTATGAAGGGCCCGCATCACTGAATGCAGGGTGTTACACTCCATATCCCAACACAACCAGCTTCTCCTTCAACGAAATCTGATATTTATCCATCCTACCACTGTAATTCCTCCCTTTCTGTCTCACCCAATATTAGAACTCGCAGGTGACCTCTGTGGTCGAGGAAAATCAGTAGCCGTGCCGATCACGTTGCAAGGTGCATGACTCAGACGGTTCTGCTTTCAGTATGAAGGGCCCGCATCACTGAATGCAGGGTGTTACACTCCATATCCCAACACAACCAGCTTCTCCTTCAACGAAATCTGATATTTATCCATCCTACCACTGTAATTCCTCCCTTTCTGTCTCACCCAATATTAGAACTCGCAGGTGACCTCTGTGGTCGAGGAAAATCAGTAGCCGTGCCGATCACGTTGCAAGGTGCATGACTCAGACGGTTCTGCTTTCAGTATGAAGGGCCCGCATCACTGAATGCAGGGTGTTACACTCCATATCCCAACACAACCAGCTTCTCCTTCAACGAAATCTGATATTTATCCATCCTACCACTGTAATTCCTCCCTTTCTGTCTCACCCAATATTAGAACTCGCAGGTGACCTCTGTGGTCGAGGAAAATCAGTAGCCGTGCCGATCACGTTGCAAGGTGCATGACTCAGACGGTTCTGCTTTCAGTATGAAGGGCCCGCATCACTGAATGCAGGGTGTTACACTCCATATCCCAACACAACCAGCTTCTCCTTCAACGAAATCTGATATTTATCCATCCTACCACTGTAATTCCTCCCTTTCTGTCTCACCCAATATTAGAACTCGCAGGTGACCTCTGTGGTCGAGGAAAATCAGTAGCCGTGCCGATCACGTTGCAAAGTGCATGACTCAGACGGTTCTGCTTTCAGTATGAAGGGCCCGCATCACTGAATGCAGGGTGTTACACTCCATATCCCAACACAACCAGCTTCTCCTTCAACGAAATCTGATATTTATCCATCCTACCACTGTAATTCCTACCTTTCTGTCTCACCCAATATTAGAACTCGCAGGTGACCTCTGTGGTCGAGGAAAATCAGTAGCCGTGCCGATCACGTTGCAAGGTGCATGACTCAGACGGTTCTGCTTTCAGTATGAAGGGCCCGCATCACTGAATGCAGGGTGTTACACTCCATATCCCAACACAACCAGCTTCTCCTTCAACGAAATCTGATATTTATCCATTCTACCACTGTAATTCCTCCCTTTCTGTCTCACCCAATATTAGAACTCGCAGGTGACCTCTGTGGTCGAGGAAAATCAGTAGCCGTGCCGATCACGTTGCAAGGTGCATGACTCAGACGGTTCTGCTTTCAGTATGAAGGGCCCGCATCACTGAATGCAGGGTGTTACACTCCATATCCCAACACAACCAGCTTCTCCTTCAACGAAATCTGATATTTATCCATCCTACCACTGTAATTCCTCCCTTTCTGTCTCACCCAATATTAGAACTCGCAGGTGACCTCTGTGGTCGAGGAAAATCAGTAGCCGTGCCGATCACGTTGCAAGGTGCATGACTCAGACGGTTCTGCTTTCAGTATGAAGGGCCCGCATCACTGAATGCAGGGTGTTACACTCCATATCCCAACACAACCAGCTTCTCCTTCAACGAAATCTGATATTTATCCATCCTACCACTGTAATTCCTCCCTTTCTGTCTCACCCAATATTAGAACTCGCAGGTGACCTCTGTGGTCGAGGAAAATCAGTAGCCGTGCCGATCACGTTGCAAGGTGCATGACTCAGACGGTTCTGCTTTCAGTATGAAGGGCCCGCATCACTGAATGCAGGGTGTTACACTCCATATCCCAACACAACCAGCTTCTCCTTCAACGAAATCTGATATTTATCCATCCTACCACTGTAATTCCTCCCTTTCTGTCTCACCCAATATTAGAACTCGCAGGTGACCTCTGTGGTCGAGGAAAATCAGTAGCCGTGCCGATCACGTTGCAAAGTGCATGACTCAGACGGTTCTGCTTTCAGTATGAAGGGCCCGCATCACTGAATGCAGGGTGTTACACTCCATATCCCAACACAACCAGCTTCTCCTTCAACGAAATCTGATATTTATCCATCCTACCACTGTAATTCCTACCTTTCTGTCTCACCCAATATTAGAACTCGCAGGTGACCTCTGTGGTCGAGGAAAATCAGTAGCCGTGCCGATCACGTTGCAAGGTGCATGACTCAGACGGTTCTGCTTTCAGTATGAAGGGCCCGCATCACTGAATGCAGGGTGTTACACTCCATATCCCAACACAACCAGCTTCTCCTTCAACGAAATCTGATATTTATCCATCCTACCACTGTAATTCCTCCCTTTCTGTCTCACCCAATATTAGAACTGGCAGGTGACCTCTGTGGTCGAGGAAAATCAGTAGCCGTGCCGATCACGTTGCAAAGTGCATGACTCAGACGGTTCTGCTTTCAGTATGAAGGGCCCGCATCACTGAATTCAGGGTGTTACACTCCATATCCCAACACAACCAGCTTCTCCTTCAACGAAATCTGATATTTATCCATCCTACCACTGTAATTCCTACCTTTCTGTCTCACCCAATATTAGAACTCGCAGGTGACCTCTGTGGTCGAGGAAAATCAGTAGCCGTGCCGATCACGTTGCAAGGTGCATGACTCAGACGGTTCTGCTTTCAGTATGAAGGGCCCGCATCACTGAATGCAGGGTGTTACACTCCATATCCCAACACAACCAGCTTCTCCTTCAACGAAATCTGATATTTATCCATCCTACCACTGTAATTCCTACCTTTCTGTCTCACCCAATATTAGAACTCGCAGGTGACCTCTGTGGTCGAGGAAAATCAGTAGCCGTGCCGATCACGTTGCAAGGTGCATGACTCAGACGGTTCTGCTTTCAGTATGAAGGGCCCGCATCACTGAATGCAGGGTGTTACACTCCATATCCCAACACAACCAGCTTCTCCTTCAACGAAATCTGATATTTATCCATCCTACCACTGTAATTCCTCCCTTTCTGTCTCACCCAATATTAGAACTCGCAGGTGACCTCTGTGGTCGAGGAAAATCAGTAGCCGTGCCGATCACGTTGCAAAGTGCATGACTCAGACGGTTCTGCTTTCAGTATGAAGGGCCCGCATCACTGAATGCAGGGTGTTACACTCCATATCCCAACACAACCAGCTTCTCCTTCAACGAAATCTGATATTTATCCATCCTACCACTGTAATTCCTACCTTTCTGTCTCACCCAATATTAGAACTCGCAGGTGACCTCTGTGGTCGAGGAAAATCAGTAGCCGTGCCGATCACGTTGCAAGGTGCATGACTCAGACGGTTCTGCTTTCAGTATGAAGGGCCCGCATCACTGAATGCAGGGTGTTACACTCCATATCCCAACACAACCAGCTTCTCCTTCAACGAAATCTGATATTTATCCATCCTACCACTGTAATTCCTCCCTTTCTGTCTCACCCAATATTAGAACTCGCAGGTGACCTCTGTGGTCGAGGAAAATCAGTAGCCGTGCCGATCACGTTGCAAAGTGCATGACTCAGACGGTTCTGCTTTCAGTATGAAGGGCCCGCATCACTGAATGCAGGGTGTTACACTCCATATCCCAACACAACCAGCTTCTCCTTCAACGAAATCTGATATTTATCCATCTTACCACTGTAATTCCTACCTTTCTGTCTCACCCAATATTAGAACTCGCAGGTGACCTCTGTGGTCGAGGAAAATCAGTAGCCGTGCCGATCACGTTGCAAGGTGCATGACTCAGACGGTTCTGCTTTCAGTATGAAGGGCCCGCATCACTGAATGCAGGGTGTTACACTCCATATCCCAACACAACCAGCTTCTCCTTCAACGAAATCTGATATTTATCCATCCTACCACTGTAATTCCTCCCTTTCTGTCTCACCCAATATTAGAACTCGCAGGTGACCTCTGTGGTCGAGGAAAATCAGTAGCCGTGCCGATCACGTTGCAAGGTGCATGACTCAGACGGTTCTGCTTTCAGTATGAAGGGCCCGCATCACTGAATGCAGGGTGTTACACTCCATATCCCAACACAACCAGCTTCTCCTTCAACGAAATCTGATATTTATCCATCCTACCACTGTAATTCCTCCCTTTCTGTCTCACCCAATATTAGAACTCGCAGGTGACCTCTGTGGTCGAGGAAAACCAGTAGCCGTGCCGATCACGTTGCAAGGTGCATGACTCAGACGGTTCTGCTTTCACTATGAAGGGCCCGCATCACTGAATGCAGGGTGTTACACTCCATATCCCAACACAACCAGCTTCTCCTTCAACGAAATCTGATATTTATCCATCCTACCACTGTAATTCCTCCCTTTCTGTCTCACCCAATATTAGAACTCGCAGGTGACCTCTGTGGTCGAGGAAAATCAGTAGCCGTGCCGATCACGTTGCAAGGTGCATGACTCAGACGGTTCTGCTTTCAGTATGAAGGGCCCGCATCACTGAATGCAGGGTGTTACACTCCATATCCCAACACAACCAGCTTCTCCTTCAACGAAATCTGATATTTATCCATCCTACCACTGTAATTCCTACCTTTCTGTCTCACCCAATATTAGAACTCGCAGGTGACCTCTGTGGTCGAGGAAAATCAGTAGCCGTGCCGATCACGTTGCAAGGTGCATGACTCAGACCGTTCTGCTTTCAGTATGAAGGGCCCGCATCACTGAATGCAGGGTGTTACACTCCATATCCCAACACAACCAGCTTCTCCTTCAACGAAATCTGATATTTATCCATCCTACCACTGTAATTCCTCCCTTTCTGTCTCACCCAATATTAGAACTCGCAGGTGACCTCTGTGGTCGAGGAAAATCAGTAGCCGTGCCGATCACGTTGCAAGGTGCATGACTCAGACCGTTCTGCTTTCAGTATGAAGGGCCCGCATCACTGAATGCAGGGTGTTACACTCCATATCCCAACACAACCAGCTTCTCCTTCAACGAAATCTGATATTTATCCATCCTACCACTGTAATTCCTCCCTTTCTGTCTCACCCAATATTAGAACTCGCAGGTGACCTCTGTGGTCGAGGAAAATCAGTAGCCGTGCCGATCACGTTGCAAGGTGCATGACTCAGACGGTTCTGCTTTCAGTATGAAGGGCCCGCATCACTGAATGCAGGGTGTTACACTCCATATCCCAACACAACCAGCTTCTCCTTCAACGAAATCTGATATTTATCCATCCTACCACTGTAATTCCTCCCTTTCTGTCTCACCCAATATTAGAACTCGCAGGTGACCTCTGTGGTCGAGGAAAATCAGTAGCCGTGCCGATCACGTTGCAAGGTGCATGACTCAGACCGTTCTGCTTTCAGTATGAAGGGCCCGCATCACTGAATGCAGGGTGTTACACTCCATATCCCAACACAACCAGCTTCTCCTTCAACGAAATCTGATATTTATCCATCCTACCACTGTAATTCCTCCCTTTCTGTCTCACCCAATATTAGAACTCGCAGGTGACCTCTGTGGTCGAGGAAAATCAGTAGCCGTGCCGATCACGTTGCAAGGTGCATGACTCAGACCGTTCTGCTTTCAGTATGAAGGGCCCGCATCACTGAATGCAGGGTGTTACACTCCATATCCCAACACAACCAGCTTCTCCTTCAACGAAATCTGATATTTATCCATCCTACCACTGTAATTCCTCCCTTTCTGTCTCACCCAATATTAGAACTCGCAGGTGACCTCTGTGGTCGAGGAAAATCAGTAGCCGTGCCGATCACGTTGCAAGGTGCATGACTCAGACCGTTCTGCTTTCAGTATGAAGGGCCCGCATCACTGAATGCAGGGTGTTACACTCCATATCCCAACACAACCAGCTTCTCCTTCAACGAAATCTGATATTTATCCATCCTACCACTGTAATTCCTCCCTTTCTGTCTCACCCAATATTAGAACTCGCAGGTGACCTCTGTGGTCGAGGAAAATCAGTAGCCGTGCCGATCACGTTGCAAGGTGCATGACTCAGACGGTTCTGCTTTCAGTATGAAGGGCCTACATCACTGAATGCAGGGTGTTACACTCCATATCCCAACACAACCAGCTTCTCCTTCAACGAAATCTGATATTTATCCATCCTACCACTGTAATTCCTCCCTTTCTGTCTCACCCAATATTAGAACTCGCAGGTGACCTCTGTGGTCGAGGAAAATCAGTAGCCGTGCCGATCACGTTGCAAGGTGCATGACTCAGACCGTTCTGCTTTCAGTATGAAGGGCCCGCATCACTGAATGCAGGGTGTTACACTCCATATCCCAACACAACCAGCTTCTCCTTCAACGAAATCTGATATTTATCCATTCTACCACTGTAATTCCTCCCTTTCTGTCTCACCCAATATTAGAACTCGCAGGTGACCTCTGTGGTCGAGGAAAATCAGTAGCCGTGCCGATCACGTTGCAAGGTGCATGACTCAGACGGTTCTGCTTTCAGTATGAAGGGCCCACATCACTGAATGCAGGGTGTTACACTCCATATCCCAACACAACCAGCTTCTCCTTCAACGAAATCTGATATTTATCCATCCTACCACTGTAATTCCTCCCTTTCTGTCTCACCCAATATTAGAACTCGCAGGTGACCTCTGTGGTCGAGGAAAATCAGTAGCCGTGCCGATCACGTTGCAAGGTGCATGACTCAGACCGTTCTGCTTTCAGTATGAAGGGCCCGCATCACTGAATGCAGGGTGTTACACTCCATATCCCAACACAACCAGCTTCTCCTTCAACGAAATCTGATATTTATCCATTCTACCACTGTAATTCCTCCCTTTCTGTCTCACCCAATATTAGAACTCGCAGGTGACCTCTGTGGTCGAGGAAAATCAGTAGCCGTGCCGATCACGTTGCAAGGTGCATGACTCAGACGGTTCTGCTTTCAGTATGAAGGGCCCACATCACTGAATGCAGGGTGTTACACTCCATATCCCAACACAACCAGCTTCTCCTTCAACGAAATCTGATATTTATCCATCCTACCACTGTAATTCCTCCCTTTCTGTCTCACCCAATATTAGAACTCGCAGGTGACCTCTGTGGTCGAGGAAAATCAGTAGCCGTGCCGATCACGTTGCAAGGTGCATGACTCAGACGGTTCTGCTTTCACTATGAAGGGCCCGCATCACTGAATGCAGGGTGTTACACTCCATATCCCAACACAACCAGCTTCTCCTTCAACGAAATCTGATATTTATCCATCCTACCACTGTAATTCCTCCCTTTCTGTCTCACCCAATATTAGAACTCGCAGGTGACCTCTGTGGTCGAGGAAAACCAGTAGCCGTGCCGATCACGTTGCAAGGTGCATGACTCAGACGGTTCTGCTTTCACTATGAAGGGCCCGCATCACTGAATGCAGGGTGTTACACTCGATATCCCAACACAACCAGCTTCTCCTTCAACGAAATCTGATATTTATCCATCCTACCACTGTAATTCCTCCCTTTCTGTCTCACCCAATATTAGAACTCGCAGGTGACCTCTGTGGTCGAGGAAAACCAGTAGCCGTGCCGATCACGTTGCAAGGTGCATGACTCAGACGGTTCTGCTTTCACTATGAAGGGCCCGCATCACTGAATGCAGGGTGTTACACTCCATATCCCAACACAACCAGCTTCTCCTTCAACGAAATCTGATATTTATCCATCCTACCACTGTAATTCCTCCCTTTCTGTCTCACCCAATATTAGAACTCGCAGGTGACCTCTGTGGTCGAGGAAAATCAGTAGCCGTGCCGATCACGTTGCAAGGTGCATGACTCAGACGGTTCTGCTTTCAGTATGAAGGGCCCGCATCACTGAATGCAGGGTGTTACACTCCATATCCCAACACAACCAGCTTCTCCTTCAACGAAATCTGATATTTATCCATCCTACCACTGTAATTCCTACCTTTCTGTCTCACCCAATATTAGAACTCGCAGGTGACCTCTGTGGTCGAGGAAAATCAGTAGCCGTGCCGATCACGTTGCAAGGTGCATGACTCAGACGGTTCTGCTTTCAGTATGAAGGGCCCGCATCACTGAATGCAGGGTGTTACACTCCATATCCCAACACAACCAGCTTCTCCTTCAACGAAATCTGATATTTATCCATCCTACCACTGTAATTCCTCCCTTTCTGTCTCACCCAATATTAGAACTCGCAGGTGACCTCTGTGGTCGAGGAAAATCAGTAGCCGTGCCGATCACGTTGCAAGGTGCATGACTCAGACCGTTCTGCTTTCAGTATGAAGGGCCCGCATCACTGAATGCAGGGTGTTACACTCCATATCCCAACACAACCAGCTTCTCCTTCAACGAAATCTGATATTTATCCATTCTACCACTGTAATTCCTCCCTTTCTGTCTCACCCAATATTAGAACTCGCAGGTGACCTCTGTGGTCGAGGAAAATCAGTAGCCGTGCCGATCACGTTGCAAGGTGCATGACTCAGACGGTTCTGCTTTCAGTATGAAGGGCCCACATCACTGAATGCAGGGTGTTACACTCCATATCCCAACACAACCAGCTTCTCCTTCAACGAAATCTGATATTTATCCATCCTACCACTGTAATTCCTCCCTTTCTGTCTCACCCAATATTAGAACTCGCAGGTGACCTCTGTGGTCGAGGAAAATCAGTAGCCGTGCCGATCACGTTGCAAGGTGCATGACTCAGACGGTTCTGCTTTCACTATGAAGGGCCCGCATCACTGAATGCAGGGTTCTTACACTCCATATCCCAACACAACCAGCTTCTCCTTCAACGAAATCTGATATTTATCCATCCTACCACTGTAATTCCTCCCTTTCTGTCTCACCCAATATTAGAACTCGCAGGTGACCTCTGTGGTCGAGGAAAATCAGTAGCCGTGCCGATCACGTTGCAAGGTGCATGACTCAGACGGTTCTGCTTTCAGTATGAAGGGCCCGCATCACTGAATGCAGGGTGTTACACTCCATATCCCAACACAACCAGCTTCTCCTTCAACGAAATCTGATATTTATCCATCCTACCACTGTAATTCCTCCCTTTCTGTCTCACCCAATATTAGAACTCGCAGGTGACCTCTGTGGTCGAGGAAAATCAGTAGCCGTGCCGATCACGTTGCAAGGTGCATGACTCAGACGGTTCTGCTTTCAGTATGAAGGGCCCGCATCACTGAATGCAGGGTGTTACACTCCATATCCCAACACAACCAGCTTCTCCTTCAACAAAATCTGATATTTATCCATCCTACCACTGTAATTCCTACCTTTCTGTCTCACCCAATATTAGAACTCGCAGGTGACCTCTGTGGTCGAGGAAAATCAGTAGCCGTGCCGATCACGTTGCAAGGTGCATGACTCAGACGGTTCTGCTTTCAGTATGAAGGGCCCGCATCACTGAATGCAGGGTGTTACACTCCATATCCCAACACAACCAGCTTCTCCTTCAACGAAATCTGATATTTATCCATCCTACCACTGTAATTCCTCCCTTTCTGTCTCACCCAATATTAGAACTCGCAGGTGACCTCTGTGGTCGAGGAAAATCAGTAGCCGTGCCGATCACGTTGCAAGGTGCATGACTCAGACCGTTCTGCTTTCAGTATGAAGGGCCCGCATCACTGAATGCAGGGTGTTACACTCCATATCCCAACACAACCAGCTTCTCCTTCAACGAAATCTGATATTTATCCATTCTACCACTGTAATTCCTCCCTTTCTGTCTCACCCAATATTAGAACTCGCAGGTGACCTCTGTGGTCGAGGAAAATCAGTAGCCGTGCCGATCACGTTGCAAGGTGCATGACTCAGACGGTTCTGCTTTCAGTATGAAGGGCCCACATCACTGAATGCAGGGTGTTACACTCCATATCCCAACACAACCAGCTTCTCCTTCAACGAAATCTGATATTTATCCATCCTACCACTGTAATTCCTCCCTTTCTGTCTCACCCAATATTAGAACTCGCAGGTGACCTCTGTGGTCGAGGAAAATCAGTAGCCGTGCCGATCACGTTGCAAGGTGCATGACTCAGACGGTTCTGCTTTCACTATGAAGGGCCCGCATCACTGAATGCAGGGTTCTTACACTCCATATCCCAACACAACCAGCTTCTCCTTCAACGAAATCTGATATTTATCCATCCTACCACTGTAATTCCTCCCTTTCTGTCTCACCCAATATTAGAACTCGCAGGTGACCTCTGTGGTCGAGGAAAATCAGTAGCCGTGCCGATCACGTTGCAAGGTGCATGACTCAGACGGTTCTGCTTTCAGTATGAAGGGCCCGCATCACTGAATGCAGGGTGTTACACTCCATATCCCAACACAACCAGCTTCTCCTTCAACGAAATCTGATATTTATCCATCCTACCACTGTAATTCCTCCCTTTCTGTCTCACCCAATATTAGAACTCGCAGGTGACCTCTGTGGTCGAGGAAAATCAGTAGCCGTGCCGATCACGTTGCAAGGTGCATGACTCAGACGGTTCTGCTTTCAGTATGAAGGGCCCGCATCACTGAATGCAGGGTGTTACACTCCATATCCCAACACAACCAGCTTCTCCTTCAACGAAATCTGATATTTATCCATCCTACCACTGTAATTCCTCCCTTTCTGTCTCACCCAATATTAGAACTCGCAGGTGACCTCTGTGGTCGAGGAAAATCAGTAGCCGTGCCGATCACGTTGCAAGGTGCATGACTCAGACGGTTCTGCTTTCAGTATGAAGGGCCCGCATCACTGAATGCAGGGTGTTACACTCCATATCCCAACACAACCAGCTTCTCCTTCAACGAAATCTGATATTTATCCATCCTACCACTGTAATTCCTCCCTTTCTGTCTCACCCAATATTAGAACTCGCAGGTGACCTCTGTGGTCGAGGAAAATCAGTAGCCGTGCCGATCACGTTGCAAGGTGCATGACTCAGACGGTTCTGCTTTCACTATGAAGGGCCCGCATCACTGAATGCAGGGTGTTACACTCCATATCCCAACACAACCAGCTTCTCCTTCAACGAAATCTGATATTTATCCATCCTACCACTGTAATTCCTCCCTTTCTGTCTCACCCAATATTAGAACTCGCAGGTGACCTCTGTGGTCGAGGAAAATCAGTAGCCGTGCCGATCACGTTGCAAGGTGCATGACTCAGACGGTTCTGCTTTCAGTATGAAGGGCCCGCATCACTGAATGCAAGGTGTTACACTCCATATCCCAACACAACCAGCTTCTCCTTCAACGAAATCTGATATTTATCCATCCTACCACTGTAATTCCTCCCTTTCTGTCTCACCCAATATTAGAACTCGCAGGTGACCTCTGTGGTCGAGGAAAACCAGTAGCCGTGCCGATCACGTTGCAAGGTGCATGACTCAGACGGTTCTGCTTTCAGTATGAAGGGCCCGCATAACTGAATGCAGGGTGTTACACTCCATATCCCAACACAACCAGCTTCTCCTTCAACGAAATCTGATATTTATCCATCCTACCACTGTAATTCCTCCCTTTCTGTCTCACCCAATATTAGAACTCGCAGGTGACCTCTGTGGTCGAGGAAAATCAGTAGCCGTGCCGATCACGTTGCAAGGTGCATGACTCAGACGGTTCTGCTTTCAGTATGAAGGGCCCGCATAACTGAATGCAGGGTGTTACACTCCATATCCCAACACAACCAGCTTCTCCTTCAACGAAATCTGATATTTATCCATCCTACCACTGTAATTCCTCCCTTTCTGTCTCACCCAATATTAGAACTCGCAGGTGACCTCTGTGGTCGAGGAAAACCAGTAGCCGTGCCGATCACGTTGCAAGGTGCATGACTCAGACGGTTCTGCTTTCAGTATGAAGGGCCCGCATAACTGAATGCAGGGTGTTACACTCCATATCCCAACACAACCAGCTTCTCCTTCAACGAAATCTGATATTTATCCATCCTACCACTGTAATTCCTCCCTTTCTGTCTCACCCAATATTAGAACTCGCAGGTGACCTCTGTGGTCGAGGAAAACCAGTAGCCGTGCCGATCACGTTGCAAGGTGCATGACTCAGACGGTTCTGCTTTCAGTATGAAGGGCCCGCATAACTGAATGCAGGGTGTTACACTCCATATCCCAACACAACCAGCTTCTCCTTCAACGAAATCTGATATTTATCCATCCTACCACTGTAATTCCTCCCTTTCTGTCTCACCCAATATTAGAACTCGCAGGTGACCTCTGTGGTCGAGGAAAATCAGTAGCCGTGCCGATCACGTTGCAAGGTGCATGACTCAGACCGTTCTGCTTTCAGTATGAAGGGCCCGCATCACTGAATGCAGGGTGTTACACTCCATATCCCAACACAACCAGCTTCTCCTTCAACGAAATCTGATATTTATCCATCCTACCACTGTAATTCCTCCCTTTCTGTCTCACCCAATATTAGAACTCGCAGGTGACCTCTGTGGTCGAGGAAAATCAGTAGCCGTGCCGATCACGTTGCAAGGTGCATGACTCAGACGGTTCTGCTTTCAGTATGAAGGGCCCGCATAACTGAATGCAGGGTGTTACACTCCATATCCCAACACAACCAGCTTCTCCTTCAACGAAATCTGATATTTATCCATCCTACCACTGTAATTCCTCCCTTTCTGTCTCACCCAATATTAGAACTCGCAGGTGACCTCTGTGGTCGAGGAAAATCAGTAGCCGTGCCGATCACGTTGCAAGGTGCATGACTCAGACGGTTCTGCTTTCAGTATGAAGGGCTCGCATCACTGAATGCAGGGTGTTACACTCCATATCCCAACACAACCAGCTTCTCCTTCAACGAAATCTGATATTTATCCATCCTACCACTGTAATTCCTACCTTTCTGTCTCACCCAATATTAGAACTCGCAGGTGACCTCTGTGGTCGAGGAAAACCAGTAGCCGTGCCGATCACGTTGCAAGGTGCATGACTCAGACGGTTCTGCTTTCAGTATGAAGGGCCCGCATAACTGAATGCAGGGTGTTACACTCCATATCCCAACACAACCAGCTTCTCCTTCAACGAAATCTGATATTTATCCATCCTACCACTGTAATTCCTCCCTTTCTGTCTCACCCAATATTAGAACTCGCAGGTGACCTCTGTGGTCGAGGAAAATCAGTAGCCGTGCCGATCACGTTGCAAGGTGCATGACTCAGACGGTTCTGCTTTCAGTATGAAGGGCTCGCATCACTGAATGCAGGGTGTTACACTCCATATCCCAACACAACCAGCTTCTCCTTCAACGAAATCTGATATTTAACCATCCTACCACTGTAATTCCTACCTTTCTGTCTCACCCAATATTAGAACTCGCAGGTGACCTCTGTGGTCGAGGAAAATCAGTAGCCGTGCCGATCACGTTGCAAGGTGCATGACTCAGACGGTTCTGCTTTCAGTATGAAGGGCCCGCATCACTGAATGCAAGGTGTTACACTCCATATCCCAACACAACCAGCTTCTCCTTCAACGAAATCTGATATTTATCCATCCTACCACTGTAATTCCTTCCTTTCTGTCTCACCCAATATTAGAACTCGCAGGTGACCTCTGTGGTCGAGGAAAACCAGTAGCCGTGCCGATCACGTTGCAAGGTGCATGACTCAGACGGTTCTGCTTTCAGTATGAAGGGCCCGCATAACTGAATGCAGGGTGTTACACTCCATATCCCAACACAACCAGCTTCTCCTTCAACGAAATCTGATATTTATCCATCCTACCACTGTAATTCCTCCCTTTCTGTCTCACCCAATATTAGAACTCGCAGGTGACCTCTGTGGTCGAGGAAAATCAGTAGCCGTGCCGATCACGTTGCAAGGTGCATGACTCAGACGGTTCTGCTTTCAGTATGAAGGGCCCGCATAACTGAATGCAGGGTGTTACACTCCATATCCCAACACAACCAGCTTCTCCTTCAACGAAATCTGATATTTATCCATCCTACCACTGTAATTCCTCCCTTTCTGTCTCACCCAATATTAGAACTCGCAGGTGACCTCTGTGGTCGAGGAAAACCAGTAGCCGTGCCGATCACGTTGCAAGGTGCATGACTCAGACGGTTCTGCTTTCAGTATGAAGGGCCCGCATAACTGAATGCAGGGTGTTACACTCCATATCCCAACACAACCAGCTTCTCCTTCAACGAAATCTGATATTTATCCATCCTACCACTGTAATTCCTCCCTTTCTGTCTCACCCAATATTAGAACTCGCAGGTGACCTCTGTGGTCGAGGAAAACCAGTAGCCGTGCCGATCACGTTGCAAGGTGCATGACTCAGACGGTTCTGCTTTCAGTATGAAGGGCCCGCATAACTGAATGCAGGGTGTTACACTCCATATCCCAACACAACCAGCTTCTCCTTCAACGAAATCTGATATTTATCCATCCTACCACTGTAATTCCTCCCTTTCTGTCTCACCCAATATTAGAACTCGCAGGTGACCTCTGTGGTCGAGGAAAATCAGTAGCCGTGCCGATCACGTTGCAAGGTGCATGACTCAGACGGTTCTGCTTTCAGTATGAAGGGCCCGCATAACTGAATGCAGGGTGTTACACTCCATATCCCAACACAACCAGCTTCTCCTTCAACGAAATCTGATATTTATCCATCCTACCACTGTAATTCCTCCCTTTCTGTCTCACCCAATATTAGAACTCGCAGGTGACCTCTGTGGTCGAGGAAAATCAGTAGCCGTGCCGATCACGTTGCAAGGTGCATGACTCAGACGGTTCTGCTTTCAGTATGAAGGGCTCGCATCACTGAATGCAGGGTGTTACACTCCATATCCCAACACAACCAGCTTCTCCTTCAACGAAATCTGATATTTATCCATCCTACCACTGTAATTCCTACCTTTCTGTCTCACCCAATATTAGAACTCGCAGGTGACCTCTGTGGTCGAGGAAAACCAGTAGCCGTGCCGATCACGTTGCAAGGTGCATGACTCAGACGGTTCTGCTTTCAGTATGAAGGGCCCGCATAACTGAATGCAGGGTGTTACACTCCATATCCCAACACAACCAGCTTCTCCTTCAACGAAATCTGATATTTATCCATCCTACCACTGTAATTCCTCCCTTTCTGTCTCACCCAATATTAGAACTCGCAGGTGACCTCTGTGGTCGAGGAAAATCAGTAGCCGTGCCGATCACGTTGCAAGGTGCATGACTCAGACGGTTCTGCTTTCAGTATGAAGGGCTCGCATCACTGAATGCAGGGTGTTACACTCCATATCCCAACACAACCAGCTTCTCCTTCAACGAAATCTGATATTTAACCATCCTACCACTGTAATTCCTACCTTTCTGTCTCACCCAATATTAGAACTCGCAGGTGACCTCTGTGGTCGAGGAAAATCAGTAGCCGTGCCGATCACGTTGCAAGGTGCATGACTCAGACGGTTCTGCTTTCAGTATGAAGGGCCCGCATCACTGAATGCAGGGTGTTACACTCCATATCCCAACACAACCAGCTTCTCCTTCAACGAAATCTGATATTTATCCATCCTACCACTGTAATTCCTCCCTTTCTGTCTCACCCAATATTAGAACTCGCAGGTGACCTCTGTGGTCGAGGAAAATCAGTAGCCGTGCCGATCACGTTGCAAGGTGCATGACTCAGACGGTTCTGCTTTCAGTATGAAGGGCCCGCATAACTGAATGCAGGGTGTTACACTCCATATCCCAACACAACCAGCTTCTCCTTCAACGAAATCTGATATTTATCCATCCTACCACTGTAATTCCTCCCTTTCTGTCTCACCCAATATTAGAACTCGCAGGTGACCTCTGTGGTCGAGGAAAACCAGTAGCCGTGCCGATCACGTTGCAAGGTGCATGACTCAGACGGTTCTGCTTTCAGTATGAAGGGCCCGCATAACTGAATGCAGGGTGTTACACTCCATATCCCAACACAACCAGCTTCTCCTTCAACGAAATCTGATATTTATCCATCCTACCACTGTAATTCCTCCCTTTCTGTCTCACCCAATATTAGAACTCGCAGGTGACCTCTGTGGTCGAGGAAAACCAGTAGCCGTGCCGATCACGTTGCAAGGTGCATGACTCAGACGGTTCTGCTTTCAGTATGAAGGGCCCGCATAACTGAATGCAGGGTGTTACACTCCATATCCCAACACAACCAGCTTCTCCTTCAACGAAATCTGATATTTATCCATCCTACCACTGTAATTCCTCCCTTTCTGTCTCACCCAATATTAGAACTCGCAGGTGACCTCTGTGGTCGAGGAAAATCAGTAGCCGTGCCGATCACGTTGCAAGGTGCATGACTCAGACGGTTCTGCTTTCAGTATGAAGGGCCCGCATAACTGAATGCAGGGTGTTACACTCCATATCCCAACACAACCAGCTTCTCCTTCAACGAAATCTGATATTTATCCATCCTACCACTGTAATTCCTCCCTTTCTGTCTCACCCAATATTAGAACTCGCAGGTGACCTCTGTGGTCGAGGAAAACCAGTAGCCGTGCCGATCACGTTGCAAGGTGCATGACTCAGACGGTTCTGCTTTCAGTATGAAGGGCCCGCATAACTGAATGCAGGGTGTTACACTCCATATCCCAACACAACCAGCTTCTCCTTCAACGAAATCTGATATTTATCCATCCTACCACTGTAATTCCTCCCTTTCTGTCTCACCCAATATTAGAACTCGCAGGTGACCTCTGTGGTCGAGGAAAATCAGTAGCCGTGCCGATCACGTTGCAAGGTGCATGACTCAGACGGTTCTGCTTTCAGTATGAAGGGCCCGCATCACTGAATGCAGGGTGTTACACTCCATATCCCAACACAACCAGCTTCTCCTTCAACGAAATCTGATATTTATCCATTCTACCACTGTAATTCCTCCCTTTCTGTCTCACCCAATATTAGAACTCGCAGGTGACCTCTGTGGTCGAGGAAAATCAGTAGCCGTGCCGATCACGTTGCAAGGTGCATGACTCAGACGGTTCTGCTTTCAGTATGAAGGGCCCGCATCACTGAATGCAGGGTGTTACACTCCATATCCCAACACAACCAGCTTCTCCTTCAACGAAATCTGATATTTATCCATTCTACCACTGTAATTCCTCCCTTTCTGTCTCACCCAATATTAGAACTCGCAGGTGACCTCTGTGGTCGAGGAAAATCAGTAGCCGTGCCGATCACGTTGCAAGGTGCATGACTCAGATGATTCTGCTTTCAGTATCGAAGGCCCATATCAATGAATGCAGGGTGTTACACTCCATATCCCAACACAACCAGCTTCTCCTTCAACGAAATCTGATATTTATCCATCATACCACTGTAATTCCTCCCTTTCTGTCTCACCCAATATTAGAACTCGCAGGTGACCTCTGTGGTCGAGGAAAATCAGTAGCCGTGCCGATCACGTTGCAAGGTGCATGACTCAGACGATTCTGCTTTCAGTATCGAAGGCCCATATCAATGAATGCAGGGTGTTACACTCCATATCCCAACACAACCAGCTTCTCCTTCAACGAAATCTGATATTTATCCATCATACCACTGTAATTCCTCCCTTTCTGTCTCACCCAATATTAGAACTCGCAGGTGACCTCTGTGGTCGAGGAAAATCAGTAGCCGTGCCGATCACATTGCAAAGTGCATGACTCAGACGATTCTGCTTTCAGTATCGAAGGCCCATATCAATGAATGCAGGGTGTTACACTCCATATCCCAACACAACCAGCTTCTCCTTCAACGAAATCTGATATTTATCCATCATACCACTGTAATTCCTCCCTTTCTGTCTCACCCAATATTAGAACTCGCAGGTGACCTCTGTGGTCGAGGAAAATCAGTAGCCGTGCCGATCACGTTGCAAAGTGCATGACTCAGACGATTCTGCTTTCAGTATCGAAGGCCCATATCAATGAATGCAGGGTGTTACACTCCATATCCCAACACAACCAGCTTCTCCTTCAACGAAATCTGATATTTATCCATCATACCACTGTAATTCCTCCCTTTCTGTCTCACCCAATATTAGAACTCGCAGGTGACCTCTGTGGTCGAGGAAAATCAGTAGCCGTGCCGATCACGTTGCAAGGTGCATGACTCAGACCGTTCTGCTTTCAGTATCGAAGGCCCATATCAATGAATGCAGGGTGTTACACTCCATATCCCAACACAACCAGCTTCTCCTTCAACGAAATCTGATATTTATCCATCCTACCACTGTAATTCCTCCCTTTCTGTCTCACCCAATATTAGAACTCGCAGGTGACCTCTGTGGTCGAGGAAAATCAGTAGCCGTGCCGATCACGTTGCAAGGTGCATGACTCAGACGATTCTGCTTTCAGTATCGAAGGCCCATATCAATGAATGCAGGGTGTTACACTCCATATCCCAACACAACCAGCTTCTCCTTCAACGAAATCTGATATTTATCCATCCTACCACTGTAATTCCTCCCTTTCTGTCTCACCCAATATTAGAACTCGCAGGTGACCTCTGTGGTCGAGGAAAATCAGTAGCCGTGCCGATCACGTTGCAAGGTGCATGACTCAGATGATTCTGCTTTCAGTATCGAAGGCCCATATCAATGAATGCAGGGTGTTACACTCCATATCCCAACACAACCAGCTTCTCCTTCAACGAAATCTGATATTTATCCATCATACCACTGTAATTCCTCCCTTTCTGTCTCACCCAATATTAGAACTCGCAGGTGACCTCTGTGGTCGAGGAAAATCAGTAGCCGTGCCGATCACGTTGCAAGGTGCATGACTCAGACGATTCTGCTTTCAGTATCGAAGGCCCATATCAATGAATGCAGGGTGTTACACTCCATATCCCAACACAACCAGCTTCTCCTTCAACGAAATCTGATATTTATCCATCATACCACTGTAATTCCTCCCTTTCTGTCTCACCCAATATTAGAACTCGCAGGTGACCTCTGTGGTCGAGGAAAATCAGTAGCCGTGCCGATCACGTTGCAAGGTGCATGACTCAGACGATTCTGCTTTCAGTATCGAAGGCCCATATCAATGAATGCAGGGTGTTACACTCCATGTCCCAACACAACCAGCTTCTCCTTCAACGAAATCTGATATTTATCCATCATACCACTGTAATTCCTCCCTTTCTGTCTCACCCAATATTAGAACTCGCAGGTGACCTCTGTGGTCGAGGAAAATCAGTAGCCGTGCCGATCACGTTGCAAGGTGCATGACTCAGACGATTCTGCTTTCAGTATCGAAGGCCCATATCAATGAATGCAGGGTGTTACACTCCATATCCCAACACAACCAGCTTCTCCTTCAACGAAATCTGATATTTATCCATCATACCACTGTAATTCCTCCCTTTCTGTCTCACCCAATATTAGAACTCGCAGGTGACCTCTGTGGTCGAGGAAAATCAGTAGCCGTGCCGATCACGTTGCAAGGTGCATGACTCAGACGATTCTGCTTTCAGTATCGAAGGCCCATATCAATGAATGCAGGGTGTTACACTCCATGTCCCAACACAACCAGCTTCTCCTTCAACGAAATCTGATATTTATCCATCATACCACTGTAATTCCTCCCTTTCTGTCTCACCCAATATTAGAACTCGCAGGTGACCTCTGTGGTCGAGGAAAATCAGTAGCCGTGCCGATCACGTTGCAAGGTGCATGACTCAGACGATTCTGCTTTCAGTATCGAAGGCCCATATCAATGAATGCAGGGTGTTACACTCCATATCCCAACACAACCAGCTTCTCCTTCAACGAAATCTGATATTTATCCATCATTCCACTGTAATTCCTCCCTTTCTGTCTCACCCAATATTAGAACTCGCAGGTGACCTCTGTGGTCGAGGAAAATCAGTAGCCGTGCCGATCACGTTGCAAGGTGCATGACTCAGACGATTCTGCTTTCAGTATCGAAGGCCCATATCAATGAATGCAGGGTGTTACACTCCATATCCCAACACAACCAGCTTCTCCTTCAACGAAATCTGATATTTATCCATCATACCACTGTAATTCCTCCCTTTCTGTCTCACCCAATATTAGAACTCGCAGGTGACCTCTGTGGTCGAGGAAAATCAGTAGCCGTGCCGATCACGTTGCAAGGTGCATGACTCAGACGATTCTGCTTTCAGTATCGAAGGCCCATATCAATGAATGCAGGGTGTTACACTCCATATCCCAACACAACCAGCTTCTCCTTCAACGAAATCTGATATTTATCCATCATACCACTGTAATTCCTCCCTTTCTGTCTCACCCAATATTAGAACTCGCAGGTGACCTCTGTGGTCGAGGAAAATCAGTAGCCGTGCCGATCACGTTGCAAGGTGCATGACTCAGACGATTCTGCTTTCAGTATCGAAGGCCCATATCAATGAATGCAGGGTGTTACACTCCATGTCCCAACACAACCAGCTTCTCCTTCAACGAAATCTGATATTTATCCATCATACCACTGTAATTCCTCCCTTTCTGTCTCACCCAATATTAGAACTCGCAGGTGACCTCTGTGGTCGAGGAAAATCAGTAGCCGTGCCGATCACGTTGCAAGGTGCATGACTCAGACGATTCTGCTTTCAGTATCGAAGGCCCATATCAATGAATGCAGGGTGTTACACTCCATATCCCAACACAACCAGCTTCTCCTTCAACGAAATCTGATATTTATCCATCATACCACTGTAATTCCTCCCTTTCTGTCTCACCCAATATTAGAACTCGCAGGTGACCTCTGTGGTCGAGGAAAATCAGTAGCCGTGCCGATCATGTTGCAAGGTGCATGACTCAGACGATTCTGCTTTCAGTATCGAAGGCCCATATCAATGAATGCAGGGTGTTACACTCCATATCCCAACACAACCAGCTTCTCCTTCAACGAAATCTGATATTTATCCATCCTACCAACTGTAATTCTTCCCTTTCTATCTCACGCAATATCAGAACTCGCAGGTGACCTCTGTGGTCGAGGAACATCAGCAGCCGTGCCGATCATGTTACGTGGTGCATGACTCAGCCGATTCCGCTTTCAGTATCGAAGGCCCACATCAATGTGTTACACTCCATTCCCAACAGAACCATCTTCTTCTGCAACGAAATTTGATATTTATCCATCCTAGCAACTGTAATTCCTTCCCTTCTGTCTCATCTAATATCAGGACTCGGCATCCCTTATCCTACAGTACCTTCCATCTCTACTCATCGCTTCTCATATTTTTCCCGTAGCACAAAAAACATCCAACGCAACATGTCATCATCGTCATCGTCACCTTTAATTTCTTACATGAGCTGAGTTCAGACCGGTGTGAGCCAGGTCGGTTTCTACCCTAAGAATTATTGCATTATATCAGTACGAACGGACCTTATAATACAAATATTTTTTGTTTATTGAGAGACTGGGTTTGTGTGCAATGAGAGGAGGTTGAGGTCTGTAGGAGAGGCTGTTGAGGGAGAGTGTATTGCCTTTCCGCAGGTGGATAGTTTTTTGAGGTGGAGGGTGGCATGCTGTTCTAATTTACGCTTGGCCTGTAGGGGGATGTTCTGAACCGCAAGTGTGGATGTGGGAGAGGAAAGATTGAGAATTGTAAACTGAAAATAAAATCCGTGGTAAGCGCCAAAAATGAAAATGAATTTATTGTGAAAATGTGGGCTACATGCCTAACACTACTCAGTAAAAAAGCGGGCTATCTGTTATTCGATGTGGAAGTAGTTCTAATGTTTCTCACAGGAATGCCCAACGATCTATGTGCCGCCTGTTGTGAAGTAAAATCTGGGATATGTGCCAGTGGCCAGAGGTGCTCGTGAGCTTTGTTATTATTGTTTGGGTTGAGGTTCCATCGTGTAGCAAGCAGTAACTATCCATTTTGTGCTTTTTCTACAATGGAAAAGGTAAATAAGCTGAGAGCAGAAGGGAGTCCTACAAGAACAGCCGGAATGTGACAGTGCCTGAGAAACAACCTACACCTGTTGCAGTAGGTTTAAATACCTCTATAACATCATAGAACTAGGTTGTCGTTAATTAATAGATCAAAGTTGTATTCCTTCGGCTTTTAATGTTGCAGTTGTTTGTATATGCGTTTTTGTTCTGAGTGCAACGTAGCGAAAAACAAGTTATTAGATGCAGTGTTTACACCTCTAATGGCCTTCTTTTATGTAGGTTTCATGCCGATGCCCATATCTATGTAGAAGCATTGCCTTCAAACAAAACTAAACACCTTCAATCAGTTTTATGAACTAGGAGATAACGTCAAGCAAAATTCGTATCTAATGGGAAACATAAGTATTAAACGTAGGCGACATGGGTCGTACACAGATTCGACAGATTGTAGAAGGCAAGCGAGCCATTCCTGATGGGAAAGGTGATCAAAAACTAGTGTTCAAGCAAACATTTATGGAAATCCATGGCATCACAAAGCGTAGGGTTGAAACATTGGTTAAATCGAAAAAGCGTGGTAACGTTACGTACGTTGAATGTAGGAGAAATAAAACAAAGAGAAGAAGTACACAGGTGATGATGCACAGCGTATAGTTGAACGCACAGAAATTTTCACCCAAGAGGAAAGTCATTACACAAGGGCCAAAAGTTCACTTATGTGTTTAAGCCAAGATTTGAATTATCAGAGAATGTATGACACCTTTGTTGACCTTCAACCAGACCACAAAGTCCAATACAGCTTTCCATTTACTCGAATTTCGGACATAGCCCGGTTTTTACAGTAGAGGGTATGGCACATAGCCATATTCTTATTTGTTATCAGGAAAATATTTTTTTCATAAAGATAATAATTGAATGGTCAATTCAACTGCAATTTCTTTAAAGATTAATTGTAGACACAAATTAAGGTGAAAAAAATTGCACATAAAGACAAACTGTTCATTTTAGGAGGTTTTCTGCGATTTACTCAAAACGTTCATTTTGGCACTTAGCACAGATTTTATAGTCAGTCTACAATTTTGGTTAGGGATAGGAGTTGACAGGTGTGCCCTACAAAACCTTTCACCTGACTCCATTAACCTCATGACCCCCACCTTCTACATATTTCCCAAGAGCCACAAACCCAAACATCTCGGCCGCCCGGCATTGTGGCCGGTTACCAAGCCCCGGCAGAACGAATCTCAGCCTACATAGATTAACACCTTCAACCAATTATGTGCAGTCTCCCATCCATCATCAAAGACACCAACCACTTTCTCGATCGCCTGAATTCATTACCTAACCTGTTACCTCCTAGTAACTATTGATGCCACTTCCCTACACACAAATATCCCACATGCCCAGGGCCTCGCTGCGATGGAGTATTTCCTTTCACGCCAACCACCTACAACCCTACCCACAACCTCATTCCTTATTACCCTAGCCAGCTTCATCCTAACCCACAACTTCTTCACTTTTGAGGGCCAGACATACCAACAACTAAAGGGAACAGCCGTGGGAACCAGGATGGCCCCCTCATATGCCAACTTATTTATGGGACTCTTAGAGCAAACTATCTTGGATACCCAAGCATGTCAACCAAAAGTTTGGTTTAGATTTATTGATGATATCTTCATGATCTGGACTTACAGTGAAGAAGAACTCCAGAATTTTCTCTCCAACCTCAACTCCTTTGGGTCCATCAGATTCACCTTGTCCAAATCCCATGCCACTTTCCTCAATGTTGACCTCCATCTATCCAATGGACAACTCCATACATCCATCCACATTAAACTCACCAACAAACAACAGTACCCCCATTATGACAGCTGCCATCCATTCCATATCAAACGGTCTCTTCCCTACAGCTTAGGTCTTCGTGGCAAACGAGTCTGCTGCAGTCTTGAATCCCTGAACCAATGCACCAATAACCTGATGACAGCCTTCACATCCTGCAACTACCCTCCTGATCTGGTACAGAAGCAAATAGCCAGGGCCACTTCCTCTTCCCCCCAAACCCAGAACCTCCCACAGAGAGACCCTAAAAGTGCCCCTCTTGTCATTGGATATTTTCCAGGACTGGACGGGCTCTAAATGGGGCTCTCCAGCAAGGACACGACTTCCTTAAATCCTGTCCCGAAATGAGATTCATCCTTCATGACATCCTTCCTACTCCACCGTAAGTGTGTTTCCGCCGCCCAACTAACCTCCGTAACCTCCTAGACCATTCCTATGAAATCCCAAAACCACCTTCTCTACCCTCCGGCTCCTACCCATGTAACCGCCCCCAGTGTAAAACCTGGCCTGTGCATCCTCCCACCACCACTTATTCCAATGCTGTAACCCAGAGGGTGTACACAATTAAGATCAGAGCCACTTGCGACATGACCCACATGATTTACTAGCTGACATACCTGCACTGTGACGCCTTTTGTGTGAGAATGACCAGCAACAAACTGTCCATTCGTATGAACGGACACAGACAGACAGTGTTTGTTGGTAATGAGGATCACCCTGTGCCTAAGCGTGCCTTGGTGCACGGCCAGCAGATCTTGGCACAGTGTCACACCATTTGGGTTATATGGATACTTCCCACTGACACTAACCTTTCAGACCTCCGGAGATGGGAACTTGTCCTTCAACATATTCTCTCTTCCCATTGCCCACCAGGTCTCAACCTTTGTTAATTTGAAATGCCCGCCCAACATTCTACAACATCTTTGCCTCCAATCTCTGGACAGAACCTCTGCCTCGATTGGCATCTCTGTCCAACCTCTTTGCATTTTGCCTATGTCTATCTTGGTGGTATGTATATGTGTGTGGGTGTGTGTGTTTGCCTATCTATCCTTTTCCCCCCAATGTAAGTCTTTCCTCTCCCAGGATTAGAATGACTTCTTACCCACTCCCTTGAAACACTTATCCTTTCCTATTCTCTCTCATTCCCGGCTCATTCTGAAGAAGCAGTCTTAGGTTGTGAGAGCTAGTTGTGTGTGTGTGTGTGTGTGTGTGTGTGTGTGTGTGTGTTTATTTTCATTTGTGTATCAATGAACCGGTGCCTTTTCGCCTGTTAAGTCCAACTTTCTTTACTTTCTATAAATATTTTTCTGAACAGGATTGTTTCCCTGTATACATGTAGCGAAAAACAGCGTCCCTATTATATTCCCGTAGGGCACTCCTGAAATCTCTTTAACGTCTGAAGACTTCTCCCCGTTGAGAATGACATGCTTCGTTCTTTTAGGTAGGAACGCCTCAATCCAGACACACAGTTGGTCTGATCCATATACTCACATTTTATCAGGCGGCTGTGCCCATCAGTGGTCTGAATTAAACCTACGTGCCATTGTGAAACCACATTTTCAAGAACTCTTCTCTGTAAATGTTTTGCGTCGGTCCATAAACAATCATTTGATTGGGACTGTTGTGCCCTCATCGTCTTACAGGACACGGTTATCTACACTTACTGGTAGGAACAGTGAAGGAAAGTATTCTTTTAGCTACTAGAATGTGTATTTTCTTCCAGCATGGTGGAGTCCTCTACACTCTAGTCGTGAGGTTACACATTATCTGAACCTAACAATCCCCGGAAGTTAGATTTCTAGATATGGACACGTTTTTTGGACACAAAGGTCCCCAGACCAGACCCATTTAGTTTTTTGTCCTTGGAGATGGTTGAAAGGCGCAGTCTACAAATAAAGAATAAACTCATGGGCCGATTTCATCGTTTGGATTATGAATAGTAAGGCTCCCACAAAATAACTCTAAGAAGACTTCAGAAGAGCTAGATGTGATGTTATCACGAGAAGTCAAATTGTATCAAAGATGGTTTGGAATTTTTGATTATTCACCTGAAGTTTCTTTGCGTTACATATTAACAGCTGTATCTCTGTACCCAATAAAAAGTGTCACGTGTTGTAGGCAACTGGTTTTCTTCTTTTGGTCCACAATGCCTTCTCTTCTATTAATACTTACGCAGTATATAATATATTGAAGTCCTCATAGTTATTAGTTTTTCCAGTCAATCTTTATGAGATGTGGTTCCTCCGAATGTCTGTTTCTGTCATATCAGCGAATATTGAAAATCCTCTTTGGACATCCAGCATCAAAAGGTATATCTTTAATGTGCCTACATGTGATTACTTTTCTCTTTACTTTTTTGTAACAAGCTATGAAACAATCTTTGTAGATATTTTAAGCGTGCGTGGAGTGCCTCTTGGTGTCTGAGAGAAAAGGGATTCCTGTAGCGTGTCAAGTGTTGATACCCCTCCCTTGCAACATCGCAGCTAATTCTAGTGACGATGTAAACATTATTTGCCCATCACCGTCCGGACCCTGTTTCACGTAAGCAAACGCAGGCCCACAGAATTGCTAAATATTCCTTTACTCGTCTATCTGCCGCATTCCTGAGCTAATTGTCTGTTAAAAAGATATGTTTAGTTCCTGCCCGCGCGAATGTACCCCTGCTATTCGTCACGCCTCTGTTTACTGACTGCCAGAACGAAAGGAAAGCATCCTGTTCCTAAAAGCTATTGCGTGTTTTCTCTTCCGCTTTCTTCGTAACATCTTTACATCACATACCTACAGGCCATTTCACCAGTGGCAATAAAAATGGAAATATATGGTAACACTTCCTACCTGATTAACCAACCTCTAGGAGAACACCATTGTTTGTCACATTGCAAGATTTCTCGGAACCTATTTCTCTGGAAACATTCACGAGTTCTAAACAACTTTGTCTCTAGCATGATTAACCTGCAATGACACTAGTTTAATTTTTATGAAGCGTAGTCGTTCAGCTTATTTGATCAAATCCAGATAGCATTCCATTTGCTACGATTCTATACTGTTTTACATGGGGACAAGGGTGCAATACTGACACTTTCACAATGGTGCTACCTCAGAGCAGTGCGTAACAATAAAAGAGTTGCATTTACTTTCGTCTTCTAGTACTACTTCTGTCAGACAGAGGCTGCAACTAAATACTTGAAGACGTTATCTCCAATAGAAAATAAAATTAAAATAACAAATATTGCGACTTGAAAGTGGGTTTTTTTAGAATTTTTAAATTCTTTACATGATAAATCAATTAACTGTGAAGGTCGTTAACTCCACAAAATACCTAGGAATTACAATTACTTCTGACTTAAATTGGAAAGAACACGTAGTCGTGGGAAAGGCGAACCAAAGACTGCGTTTTACTGGCAGAACCCTTAAAAGATGCAACAGAACTACTAAAGAAACACCATATACTACACTTGTCCGTCCTTTTATGGAGTATTACTGCCTAGTGTAGGATCCGTATCAGGTGGGTTTGACGGAGGACATCGAAAGAGTCCAAAGAAGGGCAGGTCGTTTCGTATTGTCACGATACAGGGGAGACAGCGTTACGGAAATGATACAGGATCTGGGATGGAATCATTACAACAACGGCGCTTATCGCTGCCGCGTGGGCTACTTACGAAACTACAATCGCCAACATTCTTCTCCGAATGCGAAAATATGTTGTTGACTCCTACTTACATAGGTAGAAATGATCATCAGAATAAAATACGAGAAATCAGAGCCCGAACGGAGAGATTCAGGTGTTCATCCTTTCCGCGCGCTATTCCAGAATGGAATGGGAGATAAAATAGTATAACGGTGGTTCGATGAACCCTCTGCCAGGCACTTAAATGTGATTTGCAGAGTATCCAATGTAAATGTAGATGTAGAGTAGATGGCTTAAAAATTTTTAAAAGGGGAATTAAGTAAATAGAGAGTGGATTACTGAAGTTCCATTGCAGGTTGCAGGATTTGATCATATCAATACACGTTTATAAGATTGAAACATGAGTAATGGAATAAAAACTAAAAATCTAAACTCCGTCCACCAGAGGCCTCCTCTGCCAAACGAGTACCGACCGGCCTCCGTGTCATATTCCGCCAGAAAACGTCACCGGATGAGGTATGGAGGGGGACGTGGTCAGCGCCCCACACTCCCTGCTGTTGTGTCGACTTTATAGGCCCGGAGCCGCTAGTTCTCGATCAAACAGCACCTCAATTGGCCTCATCAGGTCTGACTGAACCCCACATGCCAATAGCACTCGGCAGACCATTATGGTTACCCATCCATGTGCTAGCGAAGCCGGACAGTGCATAACTTCGGTGATCTATGGGAATCGGTGTATCCACTGTGGGACGGACTTTGTAAAGTAAGGGAGTAGTAGGTATAATAGTGGAAAAAAGCTGTTACTTGCAGCTTAGTGAACGTATTATTGTAGATAAAAAAGACAACACCATCCATCCATAATTTCAAGTTTATGTGTCAAGTAACTCCACAGATGAAACTTCCTGGCAGATTAAAATTGTGTGCCGGAACCGGGACTCGAACCTGGGACCTTTGCCTTTCGCGGGCAATGCAAAGGTCCCAAGTTCGAGTCCCGGTTCCGGCACACAATTTTAATATGCCAGGAAGTTTCATATCAGCGCACACTCCGCTGCAGAGCGAACGTTTCATTCTGGAAACTCCACAGATGATGAAAGAATGCACAGTGTCTGACAAAAGAAGAGATGCATCCAGGAGTAGTGGTTGGAAGCGAATGAAACTACACGTAATGAAAGACCACATGAACTGATTATAGTATGGGAAGAAAGAGACAAGGCCATTGGTAGTGAAACACGTACACTGAATGCGTGGTTGTGTTCCTTTTTGAGTTATTCATTACTCTTAAGTGTTTCTCCGCCATTAATATTGTCTATTTGTATGTCAATTATTTTATTCCTTTATTAATGATCAATGCCCCATGTTTATATATGTCTCCACCCGTATGATTGAACTTGTATGTTCGTATGAATGTGGGTGGTTGCTTTTAATATTGACTGACTGCCGCGCAATGGCTTACAGTCGCCGCCTCGCGCTTTAGGCCTCGTTTACTTTAGTTAAGAACGCATGGATTCGTATGTCGTCTGCACTGCCGTCTGCTAGATGGCCAGAGATAAGCTTACTTGGCAGGATGGCGAGGTGGCCTGTTCTTAGTGTAGTACCAATGTAATCATGGACGAAAGAGGTGACAAAAGAGACCTCTCTGGAGCTCTGGTAGAGGGTATTATCTTCTTCAGGTAGCGAGGGTTTGTAGACAGTAGGCTCAGTACGCACTCTGCATCGCTTTGAGCAGTCTTGGTTTACCAGTGATAGTTTTTCTTGAGTAATTCTTTCGCTATGCGATTCGAAGTGTTTCTTAATTTACAGAACTCGAGTAATTCAGTGTAAATTTTCATTCCGGTGATGTTTTTGTGTCCGGTTTTCTCAAGTTAGAATACATCTGTGTGGCCGTCAGCCTTTGTGTAAACTTAGTATGTTTGAATTCCTTGCTGTTTTTAATTAACGTTTTCATGTGGTGTCTGTTTCCGCCAGCATGCCAAATTGTCTCTCAAAATTTATTGGTTCATTCTGTCTTTCCTGTATTGGTATGACCGACTGCACAGCGTGCTTTTGTAACGGTCTTTACTTCGGCCTTCATCCATGCTTTTATTGATACTACCTTTCTTCTATATGAATTCTCACGTGTGCCTTACTTGCTTATTCTAAATTAATTTATTTTTGTAAATCCTATGTAATTCACCATGGTCACACGCCATGTGGTAGTTACTATAGTATGCTGCTGCCTCCCCACACATGAGTTCGTTTGGTGCATAGCTTGGTTTTAACTGTGCCTGAACTCCTTCCATCTCGTCAAAACACCACTGACACTTCGTTTGCCACTGCTATCAAGTGTTCCCACATGAGTAATGTGTCACAAGCATTATGTGCGTGTCTGTGAGTGAATGAATGTGTGCCGGCCACAGTGGCCGAGGGGACTGATGCACTTCAGTCATGGTCTGCACGGCCACTACGGTCGGGGGTTCGAAGCCCCCCTCGGGCATAGATATTTGTGCCGTCCTTAGTATTCATAAGTAGTTTGTAAGTTTACGGACTGATGACCCCGTAGTTAAGTCCCATAAGCTATACAAACATTTGAAACATTTTGAATGAATGTGCTTCCCTTTATCCTCTGTTTAGTTGCAAATTTTCTCCCACTGTTACCTCCATATTCATAAAGGGCAGAAACAATTTTATTATGGGCAGTAACTTTATGATTTGATTCACTTTTGTACAAGGTGTGTGCTTTATTGTGAATATTTGGTGTCCCCACATTTATTTGCTTGTCCGTTTTATGAAATTTATAATAATTTAAAGTATCAAACGTCAGCTTTATAATTTCACCCTCCCTGTCCCATGTTTAATTATCTATTCCTTTTTTTAAACATTAATTTTGTGTTTGTTAAAATGTTGGCTGCTCCCTTAAGGAGTGTGGAGTTAGATAAATTTCCATTGCGCAAATGTGATCACTGGTAAAATAATTTAGTGCAGCAGTGATCGTTTTAACTTGCATTTACATCTCTACTGACCGAGATTTTACATAGAAGATTTAACAAGCTACTTTCAGTATTTTCAGGTGGAACATTGGCTCCAGGACAGTAGGGCGCCACACACCCTCTAGCTTCAGTGCATGCCCTAATGTGGTTCACAGTGGTGACAAACGGCCTTTGGACCCTACTGTGAGGCACGGTTGTTCACAGTTGTTGCAACTGGCTCTCCAGGTCCGTCGGATTGGTACTAAGATGGAGGCCCCTTCCAATGTCATCCCAAATGTCCTGAACAACCACGAGGTCTGGAGACCTTTCAGGCCACGAGAGGACGTCAAAATTCTGTAGGGAGTCTACAGACACGCCTGTTGGTGTGGGAGGAGTGGGTCCATTGTCTTATTGGAACACTGTGCCAGATTGTTGTGCCATCTGCATTCAGACGTGTGGATGCAGAATGTCTGCGACCTGTCGTAGTGCCGTTAATTTCTACCGAAGCACGACTATAGGTGACCTAAACTCATATCCTACAACTCTACATACCACTGTCTCTAGACGGTATTGACAGGATATGCCATCGATATTGAGGAATCCAAAACCGAAGGTCATCAGAAGTATTAGAGAAGTGGTAATCATCATTACCACGCCAATAGTCCTCTGTTAGTGTTGATCCTCCTGAGCTCGGCACCGATCTATAATCTGGCGTTGGTGTTCTGATATCAGTGGCAACAGACGCATGTGGCGGTAGGAGCCTAACCTGACAAATGTGAGTATCGAGGCACTGTGCGGGAACTCACAGGACATTATGGAGTCTCCATTAGATGTTCGTTGACGGCGGTTTCCGTGTTTGTGGGATCCATCATTGCTTGGCGCACCGTATGATGGTCCTTGTTAGGTGTTTCTTGTTCGACCCAAAACTACACGATGTGACGGTTCTCATTGATTCCAACATTGGGCCACTGTGAGAGCTGAACCTCCCGCATAACTGGCAACTGCACGATACAACCACCCCCCTCCCTTCACGCAGTTCAATGATGTGATATCTGTTAAAAACATTTAACTGACTGATAGGTTGTGGCGAAGCTAATGAGGAGGGGGCGGCGGGGGCGGCCCGCCCCGGGTGTCACCTGCTTGGGACTGACACCCGACTGCAAGTAAAACAAAGATACCGTTTTTTTTTCTTTTTTTCTGTACCAAATAGTTGTAGTGAAGAAAGGAAAATGGATAATGTTGCGTGTTGTATAAATGGACAGAACAGCAAAAGAATATGTTGGAATTTTGTAATTTCTTGATCTCTCATTATTCGAGGATGTGCAGCCAAGTACCTTTCTTTTGATAAACAACGAGGAGCTGAAATAAGCTGTGTCAAAATTTACTGGTTTTTATGATGAAGTATCAGAAGCAGAAATCCTCTTCGAAATTGAAAAGACATTTGAAAGCTGCAGATGTTACAGTTTTCAATTGGGTGTGTCTAGACTTCTTAAAATTCATTGTGAAATGGGATTTTGCAGATTCTCTTCCAAACCTTATGCTATCTCTAAAGTTATTTGTGACAGTTTGCGTATCAGTTGCTTCGTGTGAGAGGAGCTCCAGTAAATTGAAATCTATTAGAAACCAATTGCGATCCACAATGATCAACATGAAGCTAAATAATCTTGCCATGTAAACTATCGAACCTGAGGCAACACAAAACATTAATTTTGAAGATGTGATTTCTGAGTTCGTAGCTGTTAAAGCTAGAAAAAATTTTGTGTATCTTCCTCCAGTAATTAGTATTCTGAAGAATATATACTAATGTATTGTGTTGCGTTTCGTAATGGATAATGCATAATAAAAGAATATTAATGTATTAAAAGTTGCAGTTTGATGATTAATTGCATTCTTTTGGATTACTTAAAACGATACTTGTAACGTATCTATTTGTATTTATTTTAACAGTTTTTATTCGTGGACTGACACCTCCGAGAACTGCCCCGGGGGCCACCGACGCCAGCTACGCCACTGAGGTAGTCTAACGTATCTGCGAGACATCGCCGAGTTTAGAGTTGCATGTAAACGTCTCACCGCACTTCCTGCCTGACGTCGCAACAACAGGACGGAGAAAACATGAATCCAATCTGATGGGCGTTCTACACATTATCTAGCCGGGTTGTTATTGTTGTTGTGGCCTTCAGTCCGCAGACTGGTTTGATGCAGCTTTCCGTGCTACCCTGTCCCGTGCAAGTCTCTTCATCTGAGAATACGTTCGGCAACCTACATCCTTTTGATTCTGCTTACTATATTCATCTATATTCGTCCCTCGGTCTCCCTCTACGATTTTTCCCCGAACGCTTCCTTCTAATGCTAAGTTGACAATTCCTTGATGTCTCAGAATGTGTTCAACCAATCTATTCCTTTCTCTTAGTCAGGATATGCCACAAACTCCTTTTCGCGCCGATTCGATTAAGCACCTCCTAATTAGTTACGTGATCTACCCATCTAATTTTCAACATTTGTCTATAGCACTACATTTCAAAATCTTCTATCATCCTTTTATCTGAACTCCTTATCGTCCACGTTTCACTCCCATATAATGCTACACTTGAGACAAATGCTTTCAAAAAGGACTTCCTAACATTTAAATTAATATTGGATGTTAACAAGTTTCGCTTCTTTAGAAACGCTTTTCTCCCCATAGCCATTCCGCATTTTATATCTTCTTTACTTCGGCCATCAGAAGTTATCTTGCTACCCAAATAACAAAATTCATCTACTACTTTTATTGTCTCATTACCTAATCTAATTCCTTAAGCATCGCCTGATTTTCTGACATTGCATTACAATACCTTCGTTTTACTCTTGTTAATGTTCATCTTATATCATCCTTTCAAGACACTGTCCATCCCATTCAATTGCTGTTCCAGATCGTTTGCGGTCTCTGTCAGAATTACGATGTCATCAACAAACCGCAATGTTTTTATTTCTCCTTCCTGCTCTTTAATGCCCTCTCCGAATTTCTCGTTCCATTCCTTCACTGCCTGCTCAATGTACATATTGATCAACTTTGGGGAAAGGCTACAACCCTGTCTTACTCCCTTCCCAACCTCTGCGTCCCTTTCTTGCCCTTAGACTCTAATAACCGCGATCTGATTTCTGTAGAGGCTGAATACAACTCTTCGCTCCCTATATTTAACCCCTGATACCTTCAGAATTTGGAAGAGTGTATTCCAGTCGACATTGTCAAAAGCTTTCTCTAAATCGACAAACGCTAAAAACGTAGGTTTCCCTTTCCTTAGCCTATCTTCTAAGATATGTCGTCATGTGAGTATTGCGTCCCGTGTTCCTAAATCCAAACTGATCTTCCCCGAGGTCGGATTCCACAAGTTTTTCCATTCGTCTGTAAATAGTGTTAGTATTTTGCACCCATGACTTATTAAACTAATAGTTCTGTAATTTTCACACTTGTCTGCACTTGCTTTCTTTGGAATTGGAATTACTAGAAAGCCGGGTATATCTAATAATTTAACCCAGTATCAATGACATCAATGTATATGAAAATTGGATAATACTGTAAATGTCGAGATAAAATAGATTATTGAGATAATTATCACACAGCAGGATTCTTTGACCTCCAGAACATTTTATCCAAGAGGACACCCTCATCATTTAACGAAATATAGAGTTACATTTCCTTCGGAAAAGTGCCAGTGGGTCTTTGACGAATGCACTGTACCAGAACGCGCGATGCACTCTTGTTTACGTCGTTGGTGCAAACGACCACCACTTGCGTGCTTGCAGGGTCTGCCTTTATCGCTGAAGGCGATGGCCCATTCCGTTGACGGCAGCACATCAGCCATACATATCGATGCTGTGGCGTGACTTAAAGACGTACTAGAGGAGTGAGTGCCCGTAGTTTCACTGCTAGAGACCGGTTGGAGACAGTTCTTGTTGACAAGTTCTGGGCTCATAACCCTATTACCTGTGAGATTCCATTTCATGGATCGTTGTACATCACGAGCACAATAGAGAGCCAAAGAGGGAACTGAATGTTTGGTGGATGGTACAAGATTAGAACACTGCCCTTCCCCAGTGTACTTGGGAGTTACCCTTGATAGGACACTATCATTTAAGCGCCACATTCAGAGGAGCAAGGCAAAAGTCCAAACACGAAATAGTTTACTTGGCAAACTAACAACGTCAAAATGGGGAGCTAATGCAAAAGTTTCACTCACGACAGCAATGGCGCTCTGTTACTCTGCTGCTGAGTTTGCAAGTCCTGTGTGGGAACGATCATGTCATGCAAACAAACTGGACCCTGTCCTGAATCAGACCTGTAGGCTTATCACTGGCTGTCTCAAATCTACAAGAGTTGAACACCTATACTCATCATCAGGAATCGCTCCACCAAAGGTCCGACGATCGGTACAGAGCAGCATCGAACGATCAAAACAGCTTAAAGACCAACGTCACCCATTACATGGGTACCAAACTGTACCAAAACGCCTTAAGTCAAGAAGCAGCTTTCTACAATTAACGGAACCACTCGCAGACCCACCAAGAACTACCACAATAAAATTGTGGCGGGAGCAACAAGGACATGCCAACTATGCTGAGGAGGTGCTCCCACCAGGCGCAGAACTTGATTGGCAGAAATGGAAGACTCTGAACAGACTGCGGTCTGGAATGGGTAGGTGCAACAAGAATTTGCACAAGTGGGGAATCGGTGAAAATGTTTTGTGTTCATGCGGAAACATACAGACCACAGACCACCTGGTGGAATGTCCGGAAGTAAAAATGTTTCAAATGTTTGTATAGTCTATGGGACTTAACTTACAAACTACTTATGAACTACTTACGAACTAGGACGGCACAAATATCCATGCCCGAGGGGGGATTCGAACCCCCGACCGTAGTGGCCGTGCAGACCGTGACTGGAGCGCCTCAGTCCCCTCGGCCACCGCGGCCGGCTCCGGAAGTAAATCACCCAAGAGCGTGCACGGCCCAAGACCTGATCACCTGCAGCGGAACGCAATGCCATATATAGACTTCTGGAAGATGCTCATACTACTCTTGTACATAATTTTCATGTATTATATGTTATGGTAAAAATTTGAAGACATTATTATTACACAATTTGTGAATTTATTATATACTGTTTGTAGCTCGCATACGAAATATATATACGAGCACAATATCTGTATATTTAAAAATGAATTGCTGTTCGTTAGTCTCGCTAAAAGTCGAGAACGGCTGAACGGCATTGGCTAATTTTAGTCTTGAAATATTCACGTAAGTCCAGGGAAGGTATAAACGGTGATAAAATATAGAAAAGTTTTCTGGAAAAAGAGGAAAATCGCGAAAAAATGAAAGAGCTTTTTACAGTGAGCTAGCAATACCGTTGGTCAAATTGCAACAAAATTTTGTACATTTCGTGTTGAAAGCAAGAGGAAGGTTTGCATCAAATAAAAATTTGGAAACGTCGCCCGGAAAGTAGGAAAATTTAGGAAAAACCTAAGGAGATTTTTTTTCTATGTATAAAAATAAATTTCCACATGGTTGTAAGAGCATCACTTGAGTACGACTTGACAGGACAAGGTTTGTATGAAATAATTTTTTTTTAGAAAGTCTACCGGAAAATTGGAAAATTTGAGAAAAAATGAAAATGCGTTTTTCAATTTGTTTTTGATTGAATTCAGCACTATAACTGACTATTCGCATGACGGGTAATTCATTTTTTATTTCGTTCATTATGATCTTGGAAAAGTTTTCAATAAAAAAATAGGGACGGTTAAAAAGGAAAGTCGCAAAATTCGAACCAAGTTCCTTTTTCAATGTGTTTCTAAATGTACTCAACACTATAAGTTGAGAACCATTCATTCGACTGCGATAAAATTTTTATCATTTGACATTCAACGAAAGTTGAACGTTCTTATGAACTAAAAATTTGGGAAAGTTACCCGGAAACATTGAAAATTCGCGAGAAACTGAAAGAGCTTTTTTCAATGGAATATCAATATCATTCATCTGATTGCGATAAAATTTTGCATATTTGAAGTTCAAAGCAAGAGTAAATACATATTACCAAACGCGTAGCATTGCCGAATCGACTAGTGATTAATATATATCACATGTAATGAGCAGCATTAGTCGTAATCCTTGCTTTTTTAGTAGGAAATCAATGTCATTCACAGTGGAACGCTCATCAGTGCTGTAGTAATTGTGCGAACTGCCACTACTGCTCTTACAACAAGAGATCCTGGCGGACGTCTGTGATGTGTAGACGTCCAGAACTTTGCCTATGGGTGTAAGGATGTTCACGTGGCCATAACAATCAGCATCGTTGCATAACTGATCCAGCGCATACCACTTGTGTATCAATTCTCTGAAAGGACCATCCCCCCACGATCTGACCCCTTCCAAACTCATTCACTTGACTGTAGAAAGCACGACACTTCCCTTCTTCGGATGTTGATGTCGCACTGAGCCTTATGGTAGTAAACATTCAGAAAGCGCTATGGCAGCATTTCACTACTCTGTCGGACAACGTTGAAACTATTATCAGCACATCTACTATACCCCCGGTGACATCTGCCGTCATCGGATCAAAATTTACGTCGTCTTTCCAAGAGTACTACTTTTCCGGCAGTGTATTAAAAGAAATTAACACGAATTATTTACAGTAGGATGGAAAAGCTGGTAGAAGCTGACCTCGGGGAAGATCAGTTTGGGTTCAGGAGAAATGTAGGAACACGGTAGGCAATACTCACTTTGCGGCTTATTCTAGAAGATAGACTAAGAAAAGGCAAACCTACATATCAAGCTTTTGTAGATTTGGAGAAGGCTTTTGACAGTGTTGATTGGAATAAATTCTTTCAAGTTCTGAAGCAAGCAGGAGTAAAATATAGGGAGCGTAATGTTATTTACAACTTGTACAAAAACCAGACAGCTGTTGTCAGAGTTGTAGGGCATGAAAGGGATGCAGTGGTTGGGAAGGGAGTAAGACAGGGTTGTAGCCTTTCCCCAACGTTATACAATTTCTACATTGAGCAAGCTAAAGGAATGCGATGAGAAATTTGGAGAAGAAATTAAAGTTCACGGTGAAGAATTAAAAACATTGCGTTTTGCCGACGACATAGTAATTCTTTCAGAGACAGCAAAGGACCTGGAAGAGCAGTTGAACGGAATGGACAGTGTGCTGAAAGGTGCATATAAGATGAACATTAACAATAGCAAACTAGGGTAATGAGGTGTAGTCTAAGAAAATCAGGTGATGCTGAAGGAAATACTTGGACAGTAAAATAACAAATGATGGTCGCAGTACAGAGGATATAATATGCTGAATGGCAATGGGAAGAAAAGCGTTCTTGAAAAAGAGAAATTTGTTAACATTGAATATTGATTTAAGCCTAGGAAGTCATTTCTGAAGGCATTTGTGTAGAGTGTTGCTTTGTATGGGAGTGAGCCATGGGCGATAAACAGTGCGGACAGGAATCGGAAATGTGGTGCTACAGAAGAATGCTGAAGATTCGGCGGGTAGATCACGTAACTAATGAGGGGGTACTAGACAGAATTGGGAAGAAAAGAAATTTCTGGCATACCTAGACTAAAAGAAGGGATCGATTTGTAGAACACATTCTTAGACATCAAGGAATTGTGAATTTAGCGTTGGAGGGAAGTGTGTGGAGTAAAAACTGCAGAGGAAGATCAAGAGATGGGTACAGTAAGCAGATTCAGACAGATGTAGGTTGCCGTTATTATGTGGAATTGAAGAGGCTTGCTCAGGATAGGGTATTGTGAAGACCACAACAACAACAACAACAATATTAAGAGAAGTTGTTTTCTGTCTTGGTGACTGTGGTATGAAGCTCGCGCTCTAAAAGGTAGTATACGCAATAAGCTGGTGGTTTTGAGAAACTGAACAGTAAATTCTCAATTTGTAAGAAATGTATATTAGACTGTTCGTTACTCTTCCACGCGGAAACAGCGGGACGGATGTGTATGAAACCTATTGGAGGGATGGCATACACCCAACACTTACACGTAGGCCACCATTCGTACTTACCGTACAGTACGGAGGACTCCTTACAACACTGTTTGAGTGACCAGCGGCGTATTTGTATACTGTGCGGAGAGATGGTTTCTATACTCCCCAAGACAACGTATGGTGTATGGTGAAAGGTTTGACAAATATATGTTATTTCTCGTAGATAGGTGGGGAGGAGAAGATGTACAAACAAAGGATGAGGAGACAAAGATGGGAGGAACAGATTAGACAGAGGGGGATTTACAGATATGTTGGAATACTTGAATAAACACATCATTGTGAATGGCGCATACTATGAAAAGGAATAATCAGGCAGCATGGGTAGAGGGAGAAGAAGTTTGTTGAGGAGAAGAAGGAGGAGGTGGAGGAGAAGGGGGTGGATAGAGGCGAAGAAAGGGATACAGAGAAAACAGGAGATTAGGGGTGGACATAGAAAGTAGGGACGAAGAGATTGACAGAGAAGGGGAAAGATGTGGACTTACCAACTGGAAAAATAAATACCTGTGCAAAGCCAATTTTCCGGTGGCAAATAATATATTTCACATACATTCATTGTATTTATTATAAGAGGTAATCCGTCTTATGCTGACTGCAATTAAGAGATTTATTTTACACAAGACACGTTTCGCTTTTTATTTTAAAAGCATGTTCTGTGGTCTGTAAATGATACAAAGGCTTGTACAAATATATATATATATATATATATATATATATATATATATATATATAGAGAGAGAGAGAGAGAGAGAGAGAGAGAGAGAGAGAGAGATTAAAAACAGTTTTTAAAAACTTTGTGCACGTTAGGCCTATATGTTTTTAACTTAATATTCGGTCTAATCACGGTGTTGATGTCTCTTCTTTACATCTTACTACTGATTCTCCGTCTTGTTGGCTGGAGTTGGTTTATTTCTGGCGTGTGTTTTTCGTCTGTGTACGGCACTTTTAAGGTGTTTTGTGTCGTTTACAAGCGTTTCATCACAGCACATCACAGTTGCGGTGACGAGTGTGTATTCATTGCATTCTGAGTCGAAAGTGATGCTTAATCTAAAAAGAAAATATTACATGCATTACTATAGATGTGCACGCAGAAGGCGAGGTGGCCGTGTTCTTAGTGTGATGCAACCTAATTTTGGGCGGAAGCTGTGACAAGAGACCTGGGAGCCGTTGAAGAGGGTATTATTTTCCTCAGGTAGAGAGGGTTGGTAGCCACTACGCTCTGAACGCACTCTGTATAGGATTATAGTGCGCTCTACATCCCGAGTGTGGCGGGGAAAGGTTTTGGCGTGGCCTTAGAGCTTCACTCTTGCTGCGACCATGGAAGTAAGTACTTCGTCGAATCATGCTGAGGGGAAGGCACGCTGTTAGAACTGTGCTTCCTTTGTGATCAGGCAGTCTTAGTTTATCAGTGATAGTTTTCTTGATTAGTTAGTTCGCTATGCGAGGCGAAGTGTTTCTTAATTTTAGTATCTGCATTTTCATTCCGGTGATGATTTTGTGTCCGGTTTTTCTCAAGTTAGAATACTCGTGTGTGGGCTTCATCCTTTGTGTAAACTTAGTATGTTTAAATATTCTTGTTGTTTTTTTAACTAACGTTTTCGCATCACGTCTGTGTGTGTGAGTATGCTAAATATTTCTCAGATTTTCTAGTTTGATTCCGTCTTTCCTGTCATGTATGAATGTTTTTCTACAGGGTCATCAGTCCCTAAACTTACAAACTACTTATGAACTAGCTAATACTAAGGACGACACAAATATCCATGCCCGAGGGGGGATTCGAACCCCCAGCAGTTTGGGCGTGCAGACCATGACTGGCGCGCCGTAGGCCGCTCGGCCACCGTGGCTGGCGGATGCTTTTATTAATACTAGCTTCCTTCTATATGAATTCTCGTGTGTGCTTTACTTGCTTATTATAAATTAATTCCTTTTGTAAATTCTGTGTAATTCCTCATAGTTCCACACCACCTTATCTGGTGGATTTGACAGAGGACATGGAAATAGTCCAAAGAAGGGCAGCTCGTTTTGTATTGTCACGATACAGGGGAGACAGCATTACGGAAATGATACAGGATCTAGGATGGGAATCATTACAACAACGGTTCTTATCTTGCGGTGTGGGCTACTTACGAAACTCAAATCGACAACATTCTCCTCCGAATGCGATAATATATTGTTAACTCCCACTTACATAGGTAGAAATGATCATTAGAATAAAATACAAGAAATCAGACCTCAAACAGAGAGATTCAGGTGTTCTATCTTCCCGCGCACTATTCGAGTATGGAATGGGAGATAAAATAGTATTACGGTGTTTCGATGAACCCTCTGCCAGGTACTTAAATGTGATTTACAGAGTATCCCTTGTTGACGTAGAAGAATAATATGCCACTGCCTCCCCGAACATGAGTTGGTTTAGTGCATAGTGATTTTTAATTTGTGCTTCAAGACACACATCATCTCGTCAAAACACCGCCAATGCTTCGTTTATTGCTGCAATGAACCATTCCCGCATGGGTAATGTACCGCGAGTATTATGCGCTTGTCAGGCTTTTAATGAATGAATGTGCTTTCATCTATCCATTTTGTGTTTACAGTTTTCCTGCCATGATACCTCCATGTTTATAAAGTGCAGAAACAATTTTACTACAGGCAGTAACTTTATTATTTAATTCACTATCGTACAAGGTGTGTGCTCAATTTGATCTTTCCTTATTTATTTGCTTGTTCTTTTTTTAAATAGATTATGATTTAAAGTGTCAAACTTCTGCTTCATAATTTCATGCTCCCCGTTACATGTTTAAGTATCTCTAGATTTATTTTTAACATCGATTTGTGTTTGTTAAAACGTTGGCTGCTCCCCTGTGGAGTGAGCAGTTAGATAAATTTCCATTGCGCAAATGCTGTGGCCTCTCGCAAAGAAATTTGGAGCAGCACTGAGCGTTTTAACTTGCATTTGCAGATCTCCACTGCCCAAGATCTTGCTTAAATAATTTTACAGGCTACATTCATAGTCCCTAGCTTACAACCTATTTAAACTAACTTACACCACAGATTACAAACACGCATATACCTGAGGGTGGACTCGAATCTCCAGTGGGAATGGCCGCCCAGTCTGTAGCGGCTACGTGCCTCTCTCCTCGCTTCGAAGTCTCAACCGCACACTCACCTTATTTGGATGCTTCTTTCTGGGTGATGCATTTGAGTGGTCATTTGTGTAATTTTCACTCCCGCATGTAATTACAGCCCACACCGGATATTCGTAAATCTATCGGACCAAACTGCTTGTTCACCAGTCCGTAGCTTATAAACTACTTAAGCTAAGGTAACCTAACCTAAGGACAACACATACACACCCATGCCCTAGGGAGGACTCGAACCTCTGGCGGCGAGCATCCGCACGCTCCGCAGCGAGTTGCCTTAGACCGCTCGGCTGCTCCACCACGGCAAGCTGGATTGTACACCACCCTGTGATCTTTAATTATCACCCGCTTAACCTCTTCCACATTGATCCTCTACCAGCTCATTAATTTCTGGAGTGCAACCTGAACATCTGTAATCGGGTAAAACATCAAATCTCCAAATCGCTGCAGCTAGAAACGATCCCACAAGAACCGGACGAACGACGACTGAACAGAATAGTTTAACGTGACAGAAATACAATCCTTCTTCCAATTTCTGCTGATTTCTATGCTGAGCCATCAACAAGTGTCAACGTACGAACCATCAACGAAACATCATCAATACGAGCTTTCACAGCCGAAGGTCGACTTGTCTGTCTTTACTGACTGTGCGACACCAACCTTAGGCCCCGTCTGAGCCAGTCAACACCGACAATGGCCTGTCGATGACTGGAGACCTGTTTCCTGGTGTGACGAGTCTCGTTTCCCGTAGTATCGAGTGGGTATGGAGGCAATCTCATGAAGCACAACATGTGTCAGCAGGGGATTGTTCAATCTGGTGGGGCCTCTGCTACGAACGCATCCTGGCTAATCAGCTTCATCCATTCATGTCCAATCTGCATTCATATGGACCAGAGAAATTCCAGCATGACAATGCGACACCTCAGACGTCCAGAATTACTACAGGGTCGATCCAAGAAAAATCTTCTGAGTTTAAAACGACTCCACTGGCCACCAAATTCCACCAGACATGAACGTTATTGAGCATATTTGAGATACCTTGTAACGCGCTGTACAGAAGACACTTCCACCCGCTCATACTCTTACGGGTTTATGGATAGCCCTATCCGATGCATGGTGTCAGTTCCCCCCAGCACTGCTTCAGCCATTAGACAAATCCATGCCACATCGTTTCGCGGCACTTCTGTGTGATCGCGGGGGCCCATACACGATATCAGGCAGGTGTACCACTTTCATCGGCTCTTCAGTGTTTATTATACAGTGTATCCGCAAAGTCTCTCCGAAGGGGCGAGCTACGCTTGTCTCGCCTTGCGAAGGGCGTAAGGGTGGCAGCACATTCGCGTCGTATAAGCTAGTGGCCGGGTTTCACTACTACTGGCTGCTGTTATGTGTGATATGAGATTAAACAATTAAAACAATAAAAGTAATTAGTAATGTTACACTCCTGGCCATTAAAATTGCTACACCACGAAGATGAATTGCTACAGACGCGAAATTTAACCGACAGGAAGAAGATGCTGAGATATGCAAATGATTAGCATTTCAGAGCATTCACACAAGGTTGGCGCCGGTGGCGACACCTACAACGTGCTGACACGAGGTAAGTTTACAATCGATTTCTCATACACAAAGAGCAGTAAATGCGTACCATCACGTTTCCAACTTCCATAAAGGTCGCATTGTAGCATTGCGGTTGATCGTATCGCGACATTGTTGCTCGCGTTGGTCGCGATCCAATGACTGGCAGCAGAAAATGGAATCTGTGGGTCAGGAGGGCAATACGGAACGCCGTTCTATATCCCAACGACCTCGTATTACTAGCAGTCAAGATGACAGGCATCTTATCCGCGCGGCTGTAACGGATCGTGCAGCCACGTCTCGATCCCTGAGACAACAGATAGGGACATTTGCAAGACAACCATCTGCACAAACAGTTCGACGGCGTTTGCAGCAGCATGGGCCATCAGCTCAGAGACCACGGATGCGGTTACCCTCCAAGCTGCATCACAGACATGAGCGTCTGCAATGGTGTACGCAATGACGAACCTTAGTGCACAAATGGCAAAACGTCATTTTTTTTGAATGAATCCTGGTTCTGTTTACAGCATAATGATAGTCGCATCCATGCTCGGCGACATTGCGATGAACACACATTGGAAGCGTGTATTCGTCATCGCCATACTGGCGTATCACCCGGCCTGATGGTACGGAGTGCCATTCGTTACACGTCTCGGTCAGCTCTTGTTCGCATCGACGGCGCTTTGAACAGTGGCCGTTAGATTTCAAATGTGTTCCGTGGCTCTACCCTTCATTCGATCGCTGCGAAATCCTACATTTCAGCAGGATAATGCACGACCGCATGTTTCAGGTCCTGTACGGACCTTTCTGCATATGGAAAATGCTGCCCTGGCCAGCACATTCTCCAGATCTCTCACTTTTCATAGTAATTCCATTTATTAGTATGTTACTGACCTGCAGGAATCTTCTCTCAGTGATGGGCGTTTCTCCAAAACTTGTTTGACAGCTTCTGCCAGAGTTTCCTCACTATACTTGCGGTAAGAACGAGTTCCAGTCCTCCTCACACATGTCCTGGTCATGCTGGACTGTTAATATACAGGGTGTTACCAAAAGGTACGGCCAAACTTTCAGGAAACATTCCTCACACACAAAGAAAGAGAATATGTTATGTGGACATGTGTCCGGAAACGCTTAATTTCCATGTTAGAGATCATTTTAGTATTTACGGATGAGGCTTCATTCCAACGTGATAAAATTGTAAATTTTCACAATCAACAAGAGTGGGCTGACGAGAATTCGCACGAAGTTGTGCAGATTTTCTGTGAACGTTTGTGCAAGAATTGTTGGTGATCTCTTGATTGGGCCTCATGTTCTTCCACCTACGCTCACTGGAGCACGTTATCATGATTTAATACAGGATACTCTACCTGTGCTGTTAGAACATCTGCCTTTACAAGTACGACGCAACATGTGGTTCCTGCACGATGGATCTCCTACACATTTCAGTCGACGTGTTCGTACGCTTCTCAACAACAGATTCGGTGACCGATGGATTGGTAGAGGCGAACCAATTCCATGGACACCACGTTCTCCTGACCTCAACCCTCTTGACTTTCATTTATAGAGGCATTTGAAAGCTCTTGTCTACGCAACCCCAGTACCAAATGTAGAGACTCTTCGTGCTCGTGTTGTGGACGGCTGTGATACAATACGCCATTCTCCGGGGCTGCATCAGCGCATCAGGGATTCCATGCGACGGAGGGTGAATGCATGTATCATCGCTAACGGAGGAACATTTCCTATAACAAAGTGTTTGAAGTCACGCTGGTACGTTCTGTTGCTGTGTGTTTCCATTCCATGAATAATGTGAGTTGAAGAGAAGTAATAAAATGAGCTCTAACATGAAAATTAAGCGTTTCCGGACACTTGTCCACATAACATTTTCTTTCTTTGTGTTTGAGGAATGTTTCCTGAAAGTCTGGCCGTACCTTTTTGTAACACCCTGTAGTTGGCTGAACTGACAATAAATTGGAAAATTCTTACTTTTATTTATTTATTTATTTTTTTAATTGGGAACGACTTTGCGACAACTGTATCTGTCATATAATCACCCAATCAACCTTCGAAATTTTCGTTACGTCTGTATAACTTCACACCAAAAGAATATATTTAAGTTCTTTAAACATTGCATGATTGCTAACAAGCATGGTTATTAATATAATTACCTGCAGGAACACAAGCAAATGAGTTGAACGTTGTGCAATACAAAGTTTGCAGTTTTTATCCTGGGAAGAAAAAAAAAAACAGGTTTTAACTAAACCACTGTAGCAGCCACGACAGTTCGCGTAGAAGTGTAAGTGATGGTCAAGACATAGGAGCCCTTGTTAGGCATACGACAGAATCGCTCATAGCCCTGTGGCAATGTCACCCCAGCAGTCACAAAGTTACGCCCGCTTACGGTATAGAAAAAAATCGCACTGACGTGTTTAACGGCCCACTTTAGATTTGTAGTTTTATAAGTTTTTGCAGACATTTTGGATCAAAATAATGATCTAAAAAAAGAAAAATCAATTAATAAGACTGTCTGAAACCATTTTAAGAGGAAAAAAATGTAGTGGCGGGTTCTGAACCACTGACGCTCAGCGTCACAGTCCAACGCATTACCCACTACTCTACAGCTAACAAGTAAAATGTACGTTCTTTAATCTCATAATATTTATGGCTGTTGTTAACTGATACTAATGTGGCATTTTTAGACATTAGATTATCACTTATCGTATAAGAACCCCGTGTTTATGTCAATTCTTCAGTGCGCCATTGCTTTGAAATGACAACGTGTAAGTTACAATAAGAAAATCATCAAATACGCAACGCAAGATGGCGGATGCCAAAGAGTTCTGGGCGAGGAATGTCACGTGACATCTGCGAATGGCTGCTTTTCGTTAATTCAATGGAGGGTGTCAAAACTCCGTTATTTTTGTAAATATCTCTCAAACGATACGAGATATGAAAAAAACATAACAGAGCAAAGTTGTAGTAAATTTTCTCCTCTACAAATTCGTTTATTAAATTTTCGCGCCGACCGCGGTGGCCGAGGAGACTGAGGCGCTTCAGTCACGGTCTGCACGACCACAACGGTCGGGGGTTCCAATCCCCCCTCGGGCATGGATATTTGTGCCGTCCTAGTTCGTAAGTAGTTCATAAGTAGTTTGTAAGTTTAGGGACTGATGACCCCGTAGTTAAGTCCCATAGACTCTACAAACATTTGAAGCATTTTTTTCAATTTTCGCGTCAGATGAACGGTTTATTTGCAGTTAAAATTACATTACAAATGGCTTTTTTTTTTTTTTTTTTTTTTTTGTACTACTAACGTATTTCTTCTCCGAAATATTTAAAAAAGCGAGGTTCTGGTCTCTGGTAGACAAAAATTATGTCTGTAAAACTTGGTGCCGATCGGTTGAACGGTTCGACCTAAAAATTGGGAACACGTTATAGCCAGACAGACATAATCAAATCGCCGTTATTTTTGGATATATCTCTGCAACGATACGAGATATGAAAAAAACGTAAGGGAACAAAGTTGTAGAGAACCTTCTCCTCTAAAGATTCGTTTATTCAATTTTTGCGTAAGATGAACGGTTTATTTGCAGTTAAAATTACATTAGGAACGACTTTTTTTGGTATTACTAACGTATTTCTTCACCGAAATTTTTAAAAAAGCTAGGTTCAGGTCTCTGGTTACTAACTATTATGTCTGTAAAATTTGGTACCGATCGGTTGAACGGTTCGACCTAAAAAGTGGGAACACGTTACCGCCAGACAGACATCGTCAAATCGCCGTAATTTTTGCAAATATCTCTGCAACGATGCAAGATATGAAAAAACATAATACGTCGAAGTTGTAGAGAATTTTCCCCTCTACCAATTAGGCTATTCAATTTTCGTGTCAGATGAACGGTTCGTTTGCAATTACAATTATATTACAAATGTCTTTTTTGTATTACTACCGTATTTTTTGTCCGAAAAATTTGTAAAATGGAGGTTATGGTCTTTGTCGGCCTACAATTATGTCTGTAAAATTTGGTGCTGATCGGTTGAACGGTTCGTCTTAAAAAAAGGGAACACGTTACGGGCAGACAGACATACATCCCAAAAATCGCAGTTATTTTTGCAAATATCTCGGAAACGATACGAGATATGAAAAAATCTTAAGTGAGCAAAGTTGTAGAGACTTTTCTGCTCTACAGATTCGTTTATTCAATTTTCATGTCAGATGTACGGTTGGTTTGCAATTACAATTACATTAAAAACGGCTTTTTTTGGTACTCCTACTGTATTGTTTGTCCGAAAAATTTGAAAAAGGGAGGTTCTGGTCTCTGGTAGGCTACAATTATGTGTATAAAATTTGGTGCTGATCGGTTGAACGGTTCGTCTTAAAAACAGGGAATTCGTTACGGACAGACAGACATACATCCCAAAATCTCCATTATTTTTGCAAATATCTCTGAAACGATACGAGATATGAAGAAAACCTAAGAGAGCAAAATTGTAGAGAATTTTCTCCTCTACAAATTCGGTTATTCAATTTCCGTGTTAGATGAATGGTTACGCCGTTATTTTCACTTAAATTTCGAGCTGTCAAAAGACGATCGCAATGGTCGACTTTTAGTGTTACTACCGTAACCTAAAGTGGACCAATAACCTTTAAGCACGTTGAGAAGTTAAGGAAGCGACTGGATGCTGTCGTCTGGACGTGTGGCCACGGGGCGGCAGGGCGTTGGCACCGCGGCCATCGAGTGTCGGGCGCGCGTGTATAATAACAGCGCCACGCGTCATCGCTTGCAGCTGACGCTCAGCTGACGCCGTGCGGTTGCGCTCCGTTTGTTTGCGCGCGGTCTGCGGCCGCACGCCATATTTCTGCAGCCGAGAGTCAACAGGGCAGGGCGCTACTGATCTGACGCTAACAGAAGCTAGCCACCGGCCGCGCAAGTCGGGAATAGCCGCGCACGGGCAGCCTCTCCCCGCTCCACTTCCGTGTGGCGGGCGAGGTTGCTCACGCGTCGGTTTTCGTCAGGCCCCGTGATGCAACGGCCGCTGACTCAAAGCGGCCAGTATCTTGGGAAGCCGCCTCATTCCCTCCCATGCAAACTGGGATGGGTCCAACAACGAGGGCGTCGGAGATATTGTACTTAGCGAGCTGGGCAGCCGGGTTTCTAAGAACGCGGACAGTTGTAGTTCAAATTTATGCATGAGAGTCAGAAACGAGTAGCGTGATCATAGAAAAGTGACAAACCAGTTTCCAGAATGTTATTTTCACTCTGTAGCGGAGTGTGCGCCCATAAGAAACTTACTGCCAGATTCACACTGTGGGCTGTGCCGGGATTCGAACAAAGGACCTTTTCCTTTGGAGGGCAAGCGGTCTATCCATTAGGCTTGCGAATAATAGTTCGCTATCGGGAGCGCTCACGTTAGTTCGCGGCTCCGCCACGAACTAGTTCGCTCTTTTAGTTCGTCCGCTCCCAGCGACGGCTGAGCGGCGTGGTCTGCGCGTGCAGGTGGAGGGGGAAGTTCCCCCACCTAACTGCTTCATCAGTGGCGTAACTATGGGGGGATGAGGGGGATAGAACCCCCCACCCCCACCCCAGAAACCGAAAAAAATGAGGAAAGAAATTGTATAACAGCAATCCGGTAAAGGTAAAGATTGGAAACTTGGGGTGTTTTACCATAAGCTCTCATTGGATGGGAGTCAATGAGTTTCTTCAACGGGAGTGGTAGATGGTAGTCTGTCTGGAAACTGACTAAAATTTTGCTCGTCAAGCAGATCTATTCCCCCCCCCCCCCCCAAAGCCGAGTCCTAGTTACGCCACTGTGCTTCATGAACTTGCTGCTTTAGCCGCTAACGATATCACGCAAACCAAAAGAAACAGTTTGTGGATAATTTCTCGAGATTAAGATTAGAGTTATCTCTATATCTTGGCATTATGGAATTTATTAGTCAGATATTGCAGTGTGCAGAACACTTCAAAACAGAAATTTTGTAGCACTGAACTACGTAATCTAGCAGGCAGACGCTCACCTCGAAATGACTTGTCAGCAGAAGGCAAACGTGATTTTTAATTCTGGTGCGCGCTCTCTCGCTATTCCCCGTCGGTCTTCGGAAAAGAATACAACGAACTATGAAGCGAGATACGTTTGGCAAAATCGCCCGCTCTTTCTAGTTCGCCCGCAACTCCTAGTTCGCCCACTGCTCCTAGTTCGCCCGCTCTTTTTGGCTTTTGCCTCCGCTACCAAAAGACCTCTTTTTTATAACAGCTTTTTTATATAATGAATCAGTGTTGCCAAAGCCTGTGCTATTACACATATTTTTGGGCAATTTGACATCAAATACTTAGGCAAATTATCCAGTTATTTACACGAATGGTTGATACAATGGTATTCAACTTCTTTGCATACAGAGTACTTCTAGCACTTTATTTTTAAAATGGATTTCTTGTGGCAGTGAACTATGAAACTACAGCTGAGCTACATCTCAGCTCAAAATGAAGGTAACTGACAAAAGGGAATCACGCACTTCTGCGCGCTATCGCTTCCTCGTTCGGAAAAGTAGCGAAGGAACTAAGAGGCGAGGTATCTGCGAACTAGTTCACGTAGCTCGCCTCTGGGAGCGCTCTTTCTAACTAGTTCGTTCGTGAACTACACATGACTACTATCCACTGAGCAACTCTAGCACGACTCACTGCCCCTTTCTCACGGTGGTAACACACCGTACTCTCATTCAAATCCACCAGCAGCCATCCAGAGTTAGGTTTTTCGTGATTTCACTAAATCGCTCCATTCAAATGCCGGGGTGGTTCCATTGAAACGGCACGGCCGAATTCCTTTCCTATTCTTACCCAAATACTCCGAGCGTGACCTTTGTCTCTTCATCTACATGGGATACTCTGCAAATCACACTCAAGTGCCTGGAGAGGGTTCATTGAACCACCATTATACTATTTATCTCCCATTCCATTCTCGAATAGCGCGAGGGAAGGATGAACACCTGAATCTCTCCGTTCGAGCTCTGATTTCTCGTATTTTATTCTTATCATCATTTCTACCTATGCAAGTGGGAGTCAACAATATATTTTCGCATTCGGAGGAGAATGTTGGCGATTGGAGTTTCGTAAGTAGCCCACGCCGCAGCGATAAGCACCATTGTTGTAATGATTGCCATCCCAGTTCTTGAAGCATTTCCGTAACGCTGTCTCCCCTGTATCGTGACAATACGAAACGCCGGCCGCGGTGGCCGAGGGGACTGAATCGCGCCAGTCACGGTCTGCACGGCCACTACGGTCGGGGGTTCGAATCCCCCCTCGGGCATGGATATTTGTGCCGTCCTTAGTGTTAGCTAGTTCCGAAGTAGTTTGTAAGTTTAGGGACTGATGACCCCGTAGTTAAGTCCCATAAGCTATATAAACATTTGAACAATACGAAACGAGCTTTCGATGTCTTCCGTCAAACCCACCCTATAAGGATCCCACACTGGGCAGAAATACTCCAAAAATGGACAGACGAGCGTAGTGTATGCAGTTTCTTTAGTAGTTCTGTTGTATCTTTTAAGGGTTCTGCCAATAAAACGCAGTCTCTGGTTCGCCTTTCCCACGACATTATCTACGTATTCTTTCCAGTCCAAGTCTGAAGTAATAGTAATTCCTAGGTATTTTGTGGAGTTTACGGCCTTCACTTTTGACTGATTTATGTCGTAAACAAAGTTTAACGGATTTCTTTTCGTACTCATGTGGACGACTTCACACTTCTCATTATTTAGAGTCAATTGCCAATTTTTACACCATACTGATATCTTCTTCATATCTATCTGCAGTTTGTTTTGATCTTCAGATGATTTTACCAAATGGTGAATGACGGCGTCATCTTAAACAACTTAAGAGAGCTTCTCAGATTTTCCCTAAAGCGTTTATCTAAATAAAGAACAGCATAACCACGCAATTTGATTAAAAGCCATTTGTGAGGTACGGTGTAAGTATAAAGAAATACGGAATCTATTTGCGAACCCTTGACGATAGCACCCATCACTTCGTGTGAATGAAGAGCTATTTGTGTTTCGCATAAACGATATTTTCTAAATCAGTGTTGATCTTGAGTCAATAGATAATTCATAACATTTGAATACAGGATATGTTCCAAAACCCTGCTGCAAATTGAAGTCAATGAAATAGGCCTCTAGTTTAATGGGTTACTCCTACTGCCTTTCTTGAATATAGGTGTGACCTATGCAACTTTCCAATCTTTTGGTACACATCCTTCTATGAGAGAGCGGTTGTATATGGCTATTAAGTAAGGAGCTATCCCTTCAGCATAATCGTATAGAAATCTAATGGGTATACAATCCGGAATGACCACGTTGGCGACGGGAAGAAAAAGTGCAACCTTATTCCGTTTTTCGGCCAGTACCTCGCTTCCTACCTTCCAAACTTCACATAAAGAGTTCTCGTGCTCCTAGCCGGCTGAAAGTGTCTTCAGACCGCAACGTTTCGACGAGTGGCAGCCTCATCATATTCTGGGCTTCGGCTAAGCCTTTGTCTAGAAGATGATGAGTCTATCAGTCATCGAATCGTCGCTGTCTAAAGGAATTGCTAGTCGGCTGGAAGCCCGATATCAGTTTATCAACTGTAACAGCCGGGAAAGCGTACATTCATATTCATAGAAGCTCTCCTGTAGAGAAATAGCTAAGCCACTGTTTGGAACGCAGTAGGCGTGGTAGTAGCCAGGGAGTGTCGATAAAATACCGATGTATCGATATACCGACATTTGTCTTGGAAGTTTAACGAGAAATGAATATTTATTGTACTGTACGATGTACAAAGTTGTTAATTAAAAACACATCAGTGGAGCAAAAGATTTGTGATACTACCTCCTCAAAGGAAAAATTAACTGAGAAATTTTCATTTTACATTTTTTTATTATTTTTTTTTTTTTTTTTTTTTTTTTTATTTTTATTTTTGTAAGAGGAATAAGGAAGCTTTTAATATACAGCAGATATAATAATAAAAATACTTAAATGTACAACTCTCAAACTATCAATATACAGTATGTACAATCTGAGGCTGATATTTTAATTGACCGCTATATAGATTACTTTTCCTTCGATATATCGTTTCTTACGATATTTCAAGCGTCGTTAATGATACTTTTTCAAATATCAACATATCGGATTCGCATGTTTTTAAAAATAAAAACTTGCGGAACTTGTGAGTAGTTGCGGGCCGGCCGCGGTGGCCGAGGAGACTGAGGCGCTCCAGTCACGGTCTGCACGGCCACTATGGTCGGGGGCTCGAATCCCCCCTCGGGCATGGATATTTATGCCGTCTTAGTTCGTAAGTAGATGATAAGTAGTTTGTAAGTATAGGGACTGATGACCCCGTAGTTAAGTCCCATAGACTATACAAACATTTGAACATTTGAGTAGTTGCGGGCCCGTGATCTAAGGCGTCATGCTACGGACTGGGCGGCCGTTCTCGCCGGAGGTTCGACTCCTCCCTCCAGCAAGGTTGTGTGTTGTCCTTAGTGTAAGTTAGTTTATTTACTTTGTAAATAAAGGACTGCTGACCGTAGCAGGTTTACAAACATTTGATCATTTTTGACTGTGAGGACGGGCTGTGAGGCGTGATAGGGCAGGTCAGTCGTTAGAGAGCTTGCCCGCAAAAGGCAAGGGTCCCGGGTTCGAAACCCGGTCTGGCGCACAGTTTTCAAAAATCAATGTTTGTAATCCTTAGGGACGAAACTGCCCAGGTCATCAGTCCCTACACGTACAAACTACTCAAACTAACTAACGCAAAGAGTAACACACACACACACCCAAGGGGAGGCGTAGAAACCTCAACGCGAAGCGGCCGCATTATCCGCTACAAGAGGTATTAGACCGCACGGCCATTCCGCGCGGACTCAGTTGCCATCCGTCAGGAAGTTTCGTGACAGACGTGTTGTTTACCACTAGATTAAATATTATCGCGTTTCCAGCCGCGTCAAGTGGTTAGAAAGCCACGAACTTCCGACAGAGCACTCCTTGCCACTGTCAAGCAAATGACGGATATGGGCGCTGGTGATCCTTACGTACTGCAACCGCCGTCTGTGACATCACTGGTACACATGGCATCGCCATATATAGGCATACGTTCTCCGCGGCTGTAGCAATGGCTGTATTCCACAACACGCTGGCCAGCAGTTAGCCATGTATCGGAACGCTCAGTTATGCCAACGTTTCTAACTTAACCCACATTTTGTCTCTGTATATGTTATACATGGAACTTTGAAATCATTATATAAATACGCTAACACGGAAATTGTGGTACAGATTAATGAAAGTTACATAATTCGAAAGAGTGATTGTCGTAGATTTCACGAATATAAATATTATGTGTACATTTAGCCATTAAAAGTGGTAAAGGGAAGTAGAAATTTTCCTATCTACAGCTTCGATCAAGTTCTACATTCTCATACAATCAGCTCACTTATTGGCTATTCGCCTCGACCAAAGACACTGTAATGCAGCGCATCTGCAGTATTAACGTATTAAAATAAGTGAATATCGAAACATGGTGTGCTCCCAACTCACTTTCTTGTGCCGTTCAAATGCTTCATTTTCGCAGTGATTAAGAGTGGTTAAAGGAAATGGATGTTTTTATATGAATGTCGATATAAAGGATGATGCGCCCGGAGAGGCATCTAGCGGTGCTCGGGTGGAACTACGAAGTCGAGAATGCCGATTTAAATGATGATACGCTGGGAGAGGTATGTAGCGGTGCACGGGTGGAACTACGAAGTCGACATGTCAGCTCTGGAATTCTGAATATCGCAGTATCGAAATAACATTATTTCTTGGCGTTGTATAAATATGCGAACACCGAAATTGTAGTTCCATTTCAAATATTAGGTTAATGAAAATTATATAATTGGAAAATGGCATGAGAAGTATATACTTCCGTTTTTATTTGTTGTTATTGTGTCAGGCATTTAAAAGATACCGTTTCATACCTCCCAGTGCCGGTTAAATTTTACCAAATATCCCAGCAGCATCCTATGATAATGTTGGCAACAGATGCTGAATAGTGAGAATACTGTGAGTCTTCATTTTAGCCAATCACTTGATAAAGCTGTTTTCTCATGGAATCTTCACTTTACGAGGGCAATTATTTTTACTGAGCGGACGAGGGTACATACAAGAACCTGTCAACCATATAGCAGTATTACATTGAAACTTTAATCAGTAAACAATATATCTACGACGCTGGGTCGCTGACCATCGCTTTCTCTGGCAGTTATTTACGCTCTTCATATAATTTTGATGTTCACCTATCTTTTACGAGCTGCCCAGAACGCGGTTGTGCACTTCGTCTTTCAAGTTTTATCGCTCAATGAGGACAAACGCACATCAGGGATTTCTTCACTACCAATTGTGTGTGGGAGATCGTTTTCTTTGTGAAATATGATGAAAATATAATCAGTTCAGTTGAAATCTTTTACTTATTTAAAAATGACCCACCTTTTAATAATTCATGAAGTGTTTCTATTTTTCCAGCAGTAATCTTGATTATGTAACATGATGCTTGGAGCCGTTGTTGGACTTGAATCTATAATGGACTAGAAACTTCTAGATATGATTACCTGTAACTTTCATGAATATGACTTTATAGTAATGCCTGCAAGGAAATCTTCGGAATTAAACGAAATCCGATAGATTTAAACAGTCTTTTTTCACAAAAGTCAACTTAATATTTTTCACGGTCATTCAGTTAGCACAATCCGCCCTAAGTAAACCAAGCATCATTTTACACAAGTATTTCGATGAGAAAGGTAAGAACGGAATCGCCGGCTGTGGTGGCCGCGGGGACTGAGGCGCTCCAGTCACGGTCTGCACGGCCACTACGGTCGGGGGTTCGAATCCCCCCTCGGGCATGGATATTTGTGCCGTCCTAGTTCGTAAGTAGTTCATAAGTCGTTTGTAAGTTTAGGGACTGATGACCCCGTAGTTAAGTACCATAGACTTTCCCAAAAAAAAAAAAAAAAAAAAAAAAAAAAAAGGGAATCTGTTAGTTTCTTTATGTAATATTGTGCTCAGGTGTTGCTTTTATTTTTTATTCCAAATTACCACCGCCGCTAAAGTTTAAAGTCAGATTCTACTTTTTTTTTAATACGTTATCTATAAAGTTACTTAAATGTACGTGCCTGATCTGCCAAAGTACTTCTCCGTAATATTACAACGCGAGTGAAACTTTAAAGGCGGTCCCTAACATTAACAACTACTCCAGCACCCGATGGGATTAAAAAAGCGCAATATTACATAAATAATTGGCGACCGTGACAGTACGCGAACCTGCATCGGCATTTGAAGGTCCACCGTGACGCCAATGCATTGACAGCTGCTTGGAACTCGTCGCTGACATCATAATACCGCTGCAGAAATGCCAGTGCTGCTCCACAGCGTTTACTTTGGTGTTGAATTGTGAAGTTTGTTTCGGTACCCACATGGCATGCAAATTTTGGAACATCGGGTTCTTATATTGATAATTTCACGCAACGAGCATCGTGACCTCTGCGGAACAAGGTGCGAAGCACTGTAGCCGCGGTGGAGTAGCCGAGCGGTCTAAAGCACCTCGCTGCGGAGCGCGCGGTTGTTCGCGTGGAGGTTCGAGTCCTCCCTGGGGCATGGCTGTGTGTGTGTGTTGTCCTTAGGTTAGTTTACCTAGGTTTAAGTAGTTTGTAGGCTACGGACTGATGACCACGCAATTTTGGTCCGATAGATTGACAAACATCTGAACATTTTGAAGCACTGTAATCGTGAAGTGTCGGTTCTACAGTAATGCGATACCGCAAAACGCAACCGGGTGATCATTAATGTGGGACGATCTCCCATTGCGCTCTTCATCATGGACATTTTGACGACCTTCGGAAAAAAAAAGTCTACGCTAGCGACGCACCATCTATTTGTCCATGATGTTCTCCCTGAAGCGATAGCTCCTTACTTAACAGCAATATACAACCGCTCTCTTATATAAGGATCTGTACCAAAAGATTGGAAAGTTGCACAGGTCACACCTATATTCAAGAAAGGCAGTAGGAGTAACCCACTAAACTACAGGCCTATTTCATTGACGTCAATTTGCAACAGGGTTTTGTAACATATCCTGTATTCAAATATTATGAATTGTCTCGAACAATCTATTGACCCAAGGTCAACACGGATTTAGAAAATATCGTTCATGCGAAACACAACTAGCTCTTTATTCACAAGAAGTGATGGGTGCTATCGACAAGGGTTCGCAAATCGATTCCGTACTTCTTGATTTCCAGAAGGCTTTTGACACCGTACCTCACAAACGGCTTTTAATTAAACTGCTTGGTTATGGTATATAGCCCCAAATTTGCGATTGGATAAGGGATTTCCTGTCAGAGAGGACACAGTTTGTAGTAATCAATTGTAAGGCATCGACTAAAGCAGAGGTGACATCAGGCGTTCCACAGGGTAGTGTTATTGGCCCTCTGCTGTTCCTTATTTACATAAACGATTTAGTGGAAAATCTAAGAAGCTCTCTTAGGTTGTTTGCAGATGACGCCGTCATTTACCATCTAGTAAAATCATCTGAAGATCAAAATCAACTACAGAACAATCTGAAGAAGATATCACTATGGTGTAAAAATTGGCAATTGACTCTAAATAATGAGAAGTGTGAAGTCGTCCACATGACTACGAAAAAAAATCTGTTAAACTTTGTTTACAACATAAATCAGTCAAAAGTGAAGGCCGTAAACTGCACAAAATACCTAGGAATTAAGATTACTTCAGACTTGAACTGGGAAGAACACTTAGATAATATCGTGGGAAAGGCGAACCAGAAACCGTTTTATTGGCAGAACCCTTAAAAGATGCAACAGAACTACAAAAGAAACTGCTTGTCCGTCCTTCTTTGGAGTATTGCTGCCCAGTGTGGGATCCTTATCAGGTGGGTTTAACGGAGGACAGCGAGAGTCCAAAGAAGGGCAGCTCGTTTCGTATTGTCACGATACAGGGCAGACAGCGTTACGGAAATGATACACGATCTAGGATGGGAATCATTACAACAACGGCGCTTATCGCTTCGGCGTGGGTTACTTACGAAACTCCAATGGCTAACATTCTCCTCCGAATGCGAAAATATGTTGTTGACTCAGACTTACATAGCTAGAAATGATCATCAGAATAAAATACGAGAAATTAGAGCTCGAACGGAGCGATTCAGGTGTTCTTTCTTCCCCCGCGCTATTCGAAAATGGAATGGGAGATAAATAATATAAAGGTGGTTCGATGAACCCTCTGCCGGGCACTTAAATGTGATTTGCAGAGTATCCCATGTAGATGTAGATGTAGATGTAGACCTGAGAATGAGTTACGACGTTCTCTATCTAACTACGAAACCTTCCACTGAAAGAATGTCGAGAAGAAACGAATTAGTGGCGCCATTGAGGAGCACGGCTGCTGCGGTGCTGGCACCAGGAGAGACTTATCAGACCGGCATTAAAGGAAACAATATCGGGATACTTTCTGGGTGCTTCTCGTAGACAAGATACCTGTTTCATAGGAATAATGGCAATTGATCCTAGACAATAAAAATTAAACTGAATATTAATTAATTGGGCTGTTATCCCTATTAAAAGAGCGATTGAACTTGTCATGATTTCTTCTTCTTCCTCCTTTCTTTCCAATTCTCTTCATACGCTCGCTGTGATCTTTCTTGCGCTCTTCTGACCTTTTGTTTCCTGTTCTTTTTTTCGGTGTGTTCCTGTTTAAATGTCTGTTTATTTATGATGTTTCTGAACTGCTCTCTTTTGTTTATGTTGCCCTGTGTGATTCCCAGTTCTTTACTGTCTTCTTCTGTTCAGTTATCCATTTGGCCTTGTTTTTGCTAGTTTTATTTATCTCAAAGATTTGTGTTGTAAGCCTATGCGTGCTCATCCTGCTGATATGTCTGTAAAATTTAAAGCTTCTCTTTCTACAGATGTTAGTTATTATGTCTGTGTCTTTTTAAATCTCTCTTGTCGGTATCTTTATCCAAATTCCTTCCCAAAAAAATTGGCCGGGTATTTTCCTTAGAATTTTCCTTTCCTAATTTTCAATTTCTCTTATTTTCGTATGGCCATGAATCACAGTAGTTTCTGCGGCGTAGAGTTCTTCGTGTAGAACTAATGTTTTTAATGTCTTATTTTTACGTTGACAGAAAGAGATCTTGTAGTGTTTCCAAGCATGCATATATGCTATTTGTAATTTGGAGATTCTTTCTTGATTGGCCGAACTGTTCCTAGACAATAAAAATGCCGTGCAGAAGGTGACCGAAAGACGTGTTTCAGTGCCAAAACAGAGGCTGCGATACATTTTAAAGCCATTACCAATGAAGTGCATATATACATAACCATACCATACAAAGGATTAATTTCAGACAAAATAGCCAAACGTTTCAAAAATACAGATATCCGCGTCACTTTTGCAACCAACAACAGTTTGAGGCAGAGGCTCATTCATGACATAACAAAACATACCGATAAAATTAATAAATTAAGAGTTTATAAAGTCAATTGCAACCATCGCAACAGATACTTAATTGGTCAAACAGGCGGAAACTTTAAAACACGACTCAAAGAGCATATTGACTGTTTCAGACAAGACAAACACCACAAAACAGCCGTAGCAAAAGTATATACGAAACTTTACAATAGACAATGATTTCAAAATTCTGTATACTCTAGAGAAAAGCTGCAAAATGGACATTTTGGAGGAGATGAAAATCTTTGTCCATTCGAAAAAGCCGGCAGCGGTGGCCGAGGGGACTGAGGCGCTCCAGTCACGGTCTGCACGGCCACTACGGTCGTGGGTTCGAATCCCCCATCGGGCATGGATATTTGTGCCGTCTTTAGTATAAGGTAGTAGATAAGTAGTTTGTAAGTTTAGGGACTGATGATCCCGTAATTAAGTCCCATAAGCTTAACAAACATTTGAACATTCGAAAAACGACAGCAATGAAATTACTGAGTTCAAGAATTCCCATTTCTTCAGCAACTTTACCTCTTTACTGTTAAAATAGTCAATTATTTCCTGTTTCTTTAAGAATTCCATTCCTATACCATCAAAATATATCAAGATTTTCCAATTCCCTAGGAGCTTTTCGATTTCAATGTTAAATAAGAGCATTTAAATATATGTTTCCTCTATCCAGTGAACTTTATATCTCAATGATAAATTTATTCTTTTTAATAATAAATGTCACACACCAGAATGCCGCAAATCCAGTATATTAAGTAACAGTAAGACCAGCAGAAGACAAAGAAGACACTCCAAGCGGTTCTCGATGCTAAACATCGATATATCGATACTAAACCAGTCGAAACCGTCCTTTGTTTTGACTGCCAACTTGTTTAGCTGTGTTGACCGCCAACTTGTTTAGATGTGTTGACGGCAACTTGTTTAGCTGTGTTGACAGTGAAATCGTGTGACTAGATGTTATGCTGTGTGACCATCAAGCCAAGAAGTGCTACTATTATGCCTCTAAGAAGCAGCAGAAAAAAATATCCATGCCCGAGGGGGGATTCAAACCCCCGACAGTAGTGGCCGTGCAGACCGTGACTGGCGCGCCGCAGACAGCTCGGCCACAGCGGCCGACATTTAATGAGAGATGGCTATGTACACCCAATAGGGAAACAGGCATACAATCAGTTATCCAACAACTACTAAAAAAACATAACTTAAATAACACGTAAACATTAACAAGACTTCGACCTTAGAGGCATTAAAAGAATGGGCAATAATTTTCATAAATCTTACATTAAACTGGAACAATGCAATGCCTTTGGACGGTACCACAAACCAAACGTGTATCTATTAACTTCTGGACAAAATTGTGAAGTCACAGGGAAATGAAATAAAGGGAATTAAAAAAGAGCAGATAATCAATTGTCTGGCTTTCGCAGGCGATCTTGCCATCCTAACCGACAATAGAGGAGAAACCAAATTCGCACTGGAGAAGCTAAGCGAAATATCGCAGAAAGGTGGTCTATGAATTCCCTACGCCAAAACTAAGTACATGGAAAACAAGGCAACAAACAACCTACCCATCACAACCCGGTATGTAAAGTTACATACTTTAAATAGCTCGGAGAGATCATCCAACCATCAGGGCTGAATACAATGGCCAATCAAGAAAGAATCTCCAAATTACAAATAGCATATACGCATGCTTGGAAACACTACAAGATCTCTTTCTGTCAACGCAAAAATAAGACATTAAAAACAGTAGTTCTACCCGAAGACCTCTACGCCGCAGAAACTACTGTGATTCATGGCCACACGAAAATAAGAGAAATTGAAAATTAGGAAAATTCTAAGGAAAATACCCGGCCAAGTTTTTTGGGAAGGAATTTGGATAAAGATACCGACAAGAGAGATTTAAAAAGACACAGACATAATAACTAACATCTGTAGAAAGAGAAGCTTTAAATTTTATGGCCATATCAGCAGGATGAGCACGCACAGGCTTACAACACAAATCTTTGAGATAAATAAAACTAGCAAAAACAAGGTAAAATGGATAACTGAACAGAAGAAGACAGTAAAGAACTGGGAATCACACAGGGCAACATAAACAAACGAGAGCAGTTCAGAAACATCATAAATAAACAGACATTTAAACAGGAACACACTGAAAATAGAACAGGAAACAAATGGTCAGAAGAGCGCAAGAAAGATCACAGCGAGCGTATGAAGAGAATTGGGAAGAAAGGAGGAAGAAGAAGAAATCATGACAAGTTCAATCGCTCTTTTAATAGGGATAACAGTCCAGTTAATTCATATGCAGTAGAATTAAAATTTGTCTAAAACACACAAAATGGTATAACAAGTCAATTGAAACGGTTTAGTCACTAGAACAGGTAGCATAAAGATTCGTGATACTAACCAACAATCTCGGGCAAACCACAGCCCTCAAACAAAAATACGATTGTCTAACTTAATCAATCATTCATTCGCAGCTTGCGAATTCTGTCGACTTGAACTTTACTTTTGAAGGTAGTTTATTATTTGGTGACATGAAATTTGTGTCCGACTGGGACTCGAACCCGTGTCTCTAGATTTTCGCATCTCCCCCCCCCCCCCCCCTTCTATGGGTAATTCTGTTTTTTGCGGTCGTTGATTCTTTTGTTCGTAGTTGATCGATGTGTTCTTGGCTCAGCTTTTTTTCTTTTTTTATTACTGAGGGCGCGCTGAGCCACGGCGCCCGGCAAGCACTCGATCATCCATTGGCCAGACCTCAACTTCCATTTGTCACACTTGCCTACATCATCCAGTTCGGGTGGCGAAGTGCTTAGGGCGACCGCTAGTGAAATTCGGGAAACCCGGATTCGAGTCCCGGTCGGACACAAATTTTCATTTGAAACCAAGCAATAGATCTCCATTAGAAAATGTCTGTAAACCTATTACACGAAACTAATATGCTCATCAGTCCCTAAACTTACAAATTACTTAAACTAATTTACGCTAGCGACTGAACAAACACACCTATGTCCGAGGAAGACTCGAACCTCCGGCGGGAGCATACGGCTATTCGGCACAATTCTCAAACTGCAAATGCATAATTTATTTTATTAAAAAGGAAAAATTCCTGATGTTCTGCAAAATTATTTATTTGGTTACAAACCGGCTTTCGACTTCTTAGGCCATCATCAGGTAACAACTGATTGTCGCAAACATTTCTTCACAGATATGCCACTTGCAAAGATATTATTAAATTACAAATTCACATGCTCACAGGAAAGTTTTACATTTCTATGACACTGAATTACATTTATTAATAATCTAGGAGCCAAAGGGTTCATATTCACTAGCATAGTCTCTCTAGGACAAGATATTTCTACGAAACATTTAGTAGCACATGACATTACAAGTACTCCTAACTTTGATTAATACGTTAAAAAAAAAAAAAAAAAAAAAAAAAAAAAAAAAAAAAAAAAAAGCCTATTTGCAAAGCTGTCATTTACTTTGTTGCATTCATGATCTACAGTCATGACTATTTGTTAAATGATTTTACTGCCATTTGGCTGTATTATTTTATTATGTTTCGCCACAATCATTTCAAGTGTACAATTATGTCAATTGATTTGTACATGTAGGAAACCACTTGAAAATGTCTATAATCCGAAATCCTTATTGTGACGAACCATAATAAAATAATACAGTCAAATGGGGGTTAAATCATTTAACAATATTGTCATTGAAACTTTTGGCAGATTAAAATTGTGTGCCGGAACCGGGACTCGAACCTGGGACCTTTGCCTTTCGCGGGCAAGCTCTCTACCATTGAGCTATCCCGACACGACTCACTGTCCGTCCTCACAACTTCACTTCCGCAAGTACCTCACCTTCTACTTTCTACTGCCAGGTAGTTTCATATCAGCGCACACTCCGCTACAGAGTGAAAGTTTCTAAACCTAATAAATCAAACAGTTTAGAACATTTTAATAAAAGGACTATATCAACAAAGTGAACCAGTTCCTCGATAATCCACACTATCAGCAACTACTCGAAGATCGAACTGCTGGTTTCAATGAAGAAGTTAAAGACATTACGAAATCATATAAAAGTATTATATCTGAAAATAACAGCTATATGTTAGAGTATATGAATCCTGTGGCTCCTAGATTATATGTCTTACATAACTTACATAAAGATCTCATTCATGTAAGGTCAGTAATGTCATTCTTTTCTGCTCCTTGTTAGTAACTACCAAAAGAGCTAGATTACATAATTAAAAAGAAAACAAATTATTAGCCAAAGTTTGGAATCAATAATTTAATAGCTCTTGTAGGCAGAATTAAAGGCATACAGGTTCCACCATGTTCTAAACTAGTGTCTTTTCATGTCACTAGTTTGTTTACCAATATTCGTACTGATGAAAGTATAAACAGACTCGCTGACCTTTTGCACAAATCTAAAGTAAACCCTGTACAATTACATGACATAAATACTGCTACTGAATTTTGTGTGAAACAAAATTACTTCCAGTTTTGAAACAAATGTTACAGCCAGACTGATGACCTACCTATGGGTTCTCCACTTACTAATATATTATCCAAGATTTTTATGGATACTTTTGAGCAGGTTTTCTTACAGAAAGAACCACTAAGTGGCAAAATTAGATACTGGTTCAGGTATGTGGATGACGTGTTGTGTTTATGGACTGGTGCCACTAGACAATTGGAAACTTTATTGAAACATTTACATTTCCAACCCAACAAAATTAAATTCAGAATGGAACTAGGAGTATCTTCTATAACTTTCTTGGACCTTACTATTGGTGTCAGCGCAACAAAACACTTATTTAGTATTTACAGAAAATCAGTAGTAAAAGATAGTTACCCCTGCTAGCTCACAGCACCCACACAGTCATAAACAAACAGCCTCCCATTCAATGGTGAATCGCCTCGTATCAGTTCCGTTATCTGATTCTGCATTTCAAACAGAACTACAAACCATCAAATATATAGCATCCAGTAATGGCTATAGCCCTGCCCCGATAGACAGTATACTAAATAAGAATAAAATTAGGAAGGAAAATTACACAATTTTTTTGTTCCAGTCAACAAGAACAAGTCTATAGTCAGTAAAAAAGGTGCGTCATCCCATACTTAGGCGAAATTTCAGACCATCTTGCTAAAAAATTACAATCTCGAAATTACACACCTGCATTTTATTATATAAACAACATTTGAAAATATTTAACCAAAAGAAAAATGAAATTCCACTCTTAGAACAGAGTGATGTTTATAAGATCACATGCAGAGATTGTGCCGGCCGCGGTGGCCGAGGTGACTGAGGCGCTCCAGTCACGGTCAGCACGGCCACTACGGTCGGGGGTTCGAATCCCCCCTAGGGCATGGATATTTGTGCCGTCCTAGTTCGTAAGTAGTTCATAAGTAGTTTGTAAGTTTAGGGACTGATGACCACGTAGTTAAGTCCCATAAGCTTAACAAACATTTGAACTTTTGCGGAGAAGTGAATGAAAAGTTCTCAGGTTTTCGACCGCGTCAAGTGGTTAAAATCACACGAGCTTTCGGCCACGCACTCCATGGCCACTCTCAAGTGGTACGACTGCCTGGCGGCTGCTGGTGGTGCGGCCTTATATACGCCCAGCTGCAGACCGTGACGTCACTGGTGTCCGTGCTATCTCCATACATGGTAATGTTTTGGCACGGTGGCCTGTGTGCCCACTTCAACTTCGCGATCGCCGGGTTCCACGCCGCGTTGAGCTGCATACCACCGTCTTTATTGAGAGTGTTGTCACTGATTTTAATTTCTATTGCTTCCTTAATTACGCGATCCCAGAACCCGTTCGTGCAAGCCACGACCGAGATATCATCAAACTTCATTCGGTAGTCGTTTTCCAACGCATGTCCTCCTAAAGCTAACTTCTCTGGGTAGCGCAGACGATAACACCTCTCATGTTCGCTCCTGCGTTGTTCTAGGGCCTGCACAGTTTGTCCGGCGTAAGACTGACAACACTCACACGGTATCCTACAGACTCCAGGTGTTCTGAGACCTGATGCATTTTTAACTGGCCTTAGTAGCTGACGAATTTTTGCTGTTGGTCTTAAAACCGATTTAATTTTGTGTCTTTTAAGTAGGCGGCTTATCTTGCCTGACACAGAGCCACAGAATGGCAAGAAAGCAAGTTTCTTTTCCTGTTACTCGTCCGTCTTCTTAGTGTGAGTTTGTCTGAAATCACATCATTTATTTCATGGCCACAGTATCCATTGGTCCTGAACACTTTGTTTACGTGGTACAAATCGTTGGTCAGGTTGTCGGCATCTGATATTTTTCTTGCACGAAGCACCAATGTTTGTAATACCGTGCGCTTCTGTGCCGAGCTGTTGGCGTGCAAGTACAGATATGTTTGAGTAGGTTTTCTGTAGACTCTGTGACCAAGGCATCCATTTCATTTCCGACAGACAAGGACATCGAGGAAGGGCAGTGCGTTGTCTTTTTCTACGTCCATGGTGAATTGGATGTTCTTGTTAATACTTTTCAGATGTCTCAAGAACTCTCCAAGCTTCTCTCTCCCGTGAGGCCAAATGACGAACGTGTCGTCGACGTAACGGAAAAAACACATGGGTTTTAATGGTATCGTTTATAGGACCACATCCTCGAAATTCTCCATGAAGAGGTTTGAAATAGCAGTAGCCAACGAACTTCTCATCGCAACACCGTCTGTCTGATCGTAATACTGGCCGTTGTATACAAAATAGGAAGACTTAAGAGTGTGCTTAAACAGCTCGACTACGTCACTGACAAAGAGCTGGGATACAAAGTCCAAGGAGTCGTTGATAGGCACATTGGTAAAAAGTCACACCACATCGAAACTGGCCATAATGTCACTTTCACGGAGACGAAGATGCTTATTCCGGTCGAAAAAATCGGCTGAAATTTTTAAATGGTGCTCACAGCGTCCCACATTTGGAGTGAGAAGATGGCCAAATACTTCGCGAGCTTTCGGTGGATTGATGGTAAACACAATGAGTCTGAAGGGTGTCCCATCTTCGTGGATCTACGTTAAACCATATGCTGTAAGTGGTCTAGGTGAGAAGGTGGGGGAGAAGGTTCTTGACCACAGTGTCTTCCAACGACGAGTTTTTAACAAGCTCAGATGTCTTTCTTATTATTCATGACGTTGGGTCATGTGGGAGCTTCCGGTAAGTATCCTCGTCCAGTAGCGTGCAGATCTTGGTATTGTAATCCTTGTATTCCGTAATGACAGCGGCGTTCCCCTTGCCCTAGGGACAAGGTCTACAATACGAAGATCTGCCCTTTAGCCATTTTGTACTTCATGTAAATCTCATAAATCTCATTTTTTAGTTGTCTCATTTACTGGAGTTCTATATTTTCTGCTTTCGTCAACAGAATTCCGTACTTCCTGTGATATACAAGAATTTTTTCTACCTATTGGAAGTCAGATGCCTTCAATATTTCATGTCTCAACGCTACCCACTCCTACTGTGTTTCTTCAATTTATCCAGATCTCATTTCCTTATTTTCCGACCTTTCTGCAGTTTCTTCACTATCAATCTACCGTTCATAACCAATATGGGCAGAGTCTATATCTGCTAATATATCTTATAGTTTAAAACCTGGTAATGAAATCTTTGTATTACCATTAAGAAATCTATGTTGTACATTCCGGTGTCTCCTTTCTCGTCCACCTATACAACTCCTTTCATGATTCTTAAACGAAGTGTCTATTATGATTTTATTATTACGTTCTATGCAAAATTCTACCAAGCGATTGCCCTTTCATTTTTTTTCCTAGTCCATATTCATCTACTATTTTTCCATCCTTTCCCTGTCCCATTACCGAACGGGGCAGAAACGTATTCTCCTCTACCGCCCGATATTGCGGGGAAGGCGAACCAAAGGTTACGTTTCATTGGCAGAACGCTTCGAAGATGCACCAGCTCCACCAAAGAGACTGCCTACATCACACTTGTGCGTCCTCTCCTGGAGTACTGTTGCCCCTTGTGGGACCCTCACCAGGTGGGACTGACGGAAGATATTGAGAAGGTTCATAGAAGGGCAGCTAGTTTTGTTTTATCACGTTATGCGGGGGAAAGCGTCAAGGAAATGTTGCACGAATTGGGGTGGAAATCATTAAAAGAAAGACGTTATTCATTGCGGCGTAATCTGTTTGCGAAGTTTCAGTCACCGACTTTTACTTCTGAATGTGAAAATATTTTGCTAGCACCCACCTACTTATGGAGGCATGATCATCCCAATAAAATAAGAGAAATCGGATCGAAAACGGAACGATTTAGGTGTTCTTTCTTCCCGCACGGTATTAGAGAATGGAACCGTAGAGAAAAGTTATGAAAGTGGCTAATGAACCTTCTGCCAGGCACTTAAATGTGATTTGCAGAGTATCTATGTAGATGTAGATGACGACCGAAGCTACAAGCTTCAGTCTAGATATGGAAAGTATCATTACTATAAAATATAAAACATTGACATGTATAAAGTAAATTTATTATTGGGTAAAATATTGCTTATTTTCTTTAATAATGTTCTCTTCGTTTTCAAGTTACTTTCACCAAGGGATCTGCATGTATAAGAATAACCAGTTTCGAGTTACATCTGATGTGGGTTGCGAAAATTTTTGCAGAAAGAGTCTGGGTCTCATTACAAAAACATTTGGTATTCACTAGATTATAAAGTGCATTCCTAAGTCGGATAAGGTAACGTCTTAAGGGCAGACGTAGGCCAAAATGCATACTGAAATTTAAAATTTGATTTCTCCTACAAATGTTATGGTTACAAATTTAAAACTTGGCACTATTGTGTAGTATATGACGCACAGTTTTATATTTCATTTTCTGTTTTATCAGGTTCATGAAATTTTTTATAAGGATTTGAATTTTTTATTACTGGTGTACATACAATGTACCGTACCTCAAAAACTATTCAAGCATTAAATATGAAACTTTACAGTATATTTCTGCTTTCAAGGCTATTGAAATGCGTGCAACAGATTTTTGTTTAAGGTCATGTTTACTTTCAAATTAATTTTTCAGTTTCATGTTTACTTAGGCTCCTCTACTTTCCTCATGAGAGAAAGAAGAACTATTCTCAGACACAAGATAAAGTGAAAGTGCTGCACAGGATTGTTCAGTAACTGATTTTTAAGAACTGTACCACATTTCATGAGATTAGCTTTCATAGTTCCAGAGAATAGGTACATTATATTTCAAATAATCACTTTACAGGAAATCTCATTTGAAGTTGTTGTTTTAATTTTTGACAGTATTGCCAAACCTTTACACATTAATGCTGTCGATATCCATAATCTTCATTCTCTTTCTTGTCTTCTTGCAGTATTCTCCCTCCCTGTCTCCTTTGCCTAGGCATCTTTTGCATATTTTCCTCTGCTGCCTATTCTCTGTCAAGCCGCGCTTCATCGATGCTTCGGAGTATCTTCATTGTGAATGCACCTGGATGGATGCCTAACCGCTGCAAACACTTAATCCTACTACATTTCCACTGTTAAACACTAGGCAGGCATCACATACAGCTATCTTAACAACATTTGAGGACACAAACACTGTTTTGGGACAACGCATCTACGTATGGTGATTGTAGCTCTAATTTGTATTTTGTGTTTTCCTATGCACACATTTAAGACAGCAAGTGGCAAACCATGCTTATGGGTGTATGGCTTTCTACTGGCTTTTACCTGAAGATATTTGCATCGTGATATGTCACAGAGGGGGTGTTGAGGAGTCTCATCTGTGGAAAGTTTTTGGAAGAATTTTCCCACTCTGCTTGCTGCATTGCTTTCACGCTGTGTACATTGCTCCTGATGGCTCTTCAAAAATATATTTGTAGTGTGTCAATTTCTTTGTCTGTATACTATTTATCCCCCATTCCATTCTAGAATAGCGCTCTGGAAGAAACACCTGAATCTCTCCGTTCTAGCTCTGATTTCTCGTATTTTATTCTGATAACCATTTCTACCTATGTAAGCGGGAGGCAACAATATATTTTCGCATTCGGAGGAGAATCTTAGCGACTGGAGTTTCATAAGTACCCCACGCCGCAGCGATAAGGGCCGTTATTGTAATGATTCCCATCCCAGATTCTGTATCATTTCCGTAACGCTCTCTCCCCTGTATCATGACAGTACAAAACGAGCTGTCCTTCCTTGGACTCTCGATGTCCTCCGTTAAACCCACCTGATAAAAATCCCTCACGGGGTAGTAATACTCCAAAAAAGGACGGACAAGCGTAGTATATGCAGCTTCTTTAGTAGTTCTGTTGCATCTTTTAAGGGTTCTACCAATGATACGCAGTCTCTGGTTCGCCTTTCCAACGACATTATCTACGTGTTCTTTCCAGTTTAAGTCTGGAGTAATAGTAATTCCTAGGTATTTTGTGGAGTTTATGGCCTTCACTTTTGATTGATTTATCTTGTAAACAAAGTTTATCGGATTTCTTTTCGTACTCAAGTGGACGACTTCACACTTCTCATTATTTAGAGTCAATTGCCAAATTTTACACCATAGTGATATCTTATTCAGATCGTTCTGCAGCTGGTTTTGATTTTCAGATGATTTTACTAGACGATAAATGACGGAGCCATCTGCAAACAACCTAAGAGAGCTATTTATATTTTCTCCCAAATCGTTTATATAAATAAGGAACAGCAGATGACCAATGACACTACCCTGTGGAACGCCCGATATCACCTCTGTTTTAGTAGATGCTTTACCATCGATTACTACAAACTGTGTTCTATCTGACAATAAATTTCCTATCCAGTCGCAAATTTGGAGCGATATACCAAAACCAATCAATTTGATTAAAAGCCGTTTGTAAGATGTGGTGTCATAAGCCTTCTGGAAATCAAGAAATACGGAATCGATTTCCGAACCCTTGTCGATATCACCCATCACTTCGTGTGAGTAAAGAACTAGTTGTGTTTCGCATGAACGATATTTTCTACGTATTGACCTTGGGTCAATAGATCATTCTGTTCGAGATAATTCGTAATATTTGAATACAGGATATGTTCCACAACCCTGCTGCAAAATTGACGTCAATGAAATAGGCCTGTAGTGTTGTGGGTTACTCCTACAGCATTTCTTGAAGGTAGGTGTGACCTGTGCAACTTTGCAATTTTTTGGTACAGATCCTTCTTTGAGAGAGTGGTTGTATATGGCTGGTAAGTAAGGAGCTATCGCTTCAGCATAATCAGATAGAAATCTAATGGGTATAGAGTCTGGACGAGTAGACTTGTTCTTGTTGAGTGATTGTAGTTGCTTCACAACTACGATGATATCTACTTCTACGTTACTCATTACGGCCTCTTTTCGAAATTCGAAATCTGGAATATTGGTTTCGTCTTCTTTAGTGAATGAGTTTCTAAACGTTATGTTTAGTAACTCTGCTTTAGTAGCGCTATCATCAGCAGGATCGCCATTACTATCACGTAGTGAGGGTATTGTTTGTGTTTTGCCCCTAGTATATTTAACATATGACCAAAATCTCTTTGGGTTTTAAGTCAAATTTCTAGAAAGAGTTTTGTTGTGATAAGTATTGTAGGCATCTCGCATTGAAGTCCTCGCTAAATTTCGAGCTTCTGTGTAGGATCGCCAATCCTCGTGATTTGTGTTCGTGCAAATTTAGCTTGCCTTTCCCCTTTCTTCTGAAACAGTGTCCTAACCTATTTTGTGTACCAAGGGGGATCACCTCCTCCCTCTATTAATTTATTTGGTAAAAAACTGTCAACTTCTGTCGATACCGCCTCTTTGAATTTGAGCCACATCTGGTCTACACTCACGTTTAGTGTCGAAAACGAGTGGAAGGTGTCTTTCAAGAAGCAATTTATTTTATTGCTATTTGCTTTCCTGAACAAATATACATTTCGTCTATTTTTTGTAGCTTTGGGACTTTCGATATTGTCTCGCTACGACAGCTCTGTGTTCACTAATACCTGTATCCGTTTTGATTCTCGTTATGAACTCAGGACTATTTGTTGTTAAGAGATCAAGTGTGTTTTGACATCCATTTACAATTCTGGTTGGTTCATGAAATAACTGTTCGAAGTAATTCTCAGAGAATGCGCTGAGTACAATTTCACGCGATGTTTTATGCGTTCCCCCTGATTTGAAAATATAATTTCGTCAACAGATTGAAGGTAAATTAAAATCACCGCCTATTATTGTTGTGTGAGTCGGGTACGTTTTTGTAATTAGACTCAGACTTTCTTTGAACCTTTATGCTATTCTATCGTCAGAGTCGGGAGGCCGGTAAAATGAACCAATTATTAACTTCTTATGATTTTCAGTGCATCCTCTACCCATAATAGCCCACAGGAACTATCAATTTCAACTTCGCTACACGAAATACTACTTTTGACGGCGAAAAACAAGCCTCTACCTATTTTGTTTGATGTATCCTTTCTGAACACATATCTTTTCCAAAAACGTCTGCTGAACTTATTTCCGGCTTCATCCAACTTTCACTGCCTACAATGATGTGTGTTTCGGTGCTTTCTATTAACGCTTGTAGTTCTGGAACTTTCCCGACACAGCTACGACAATTTCAACTGTTATACCGACATTTCCTAGATGTTCATTTTTCCTGTGATCTACCTGCACCCTTTGAGTCAGCCCATTTAGCTTTTCCCCGAGGCCCTCTATCCTAAAAAAAATTTGAGCCCAGTCCATGCCACACAGCCTCCGCTACCCGTGTAACCGCTTCCTGCGTAGAGTGGACTCCTGACCTCTTCAGCGAAACCCGGAAACCCACCACCCGATGTCGCAAGTCAAGGAATCTGCGACCTACACGGTTGCAGAACCGACTGAGCCTCTGATTCAGACCCTCCACTCGGCTCTGTGCCAGAGGTCCACAGTCGGTCCTGTCAACTATGCTGCAGATGGTGAGCTTTGATTTCATCTTGAAAGCAAGACTAGCAGTCTTTACCTCTCAAAACTTGAGAGAATCTCTTCAGATCCGAAGCGACACACATCATTGGTACCGACTTGAGCCACCACCCGCAGTTGACTGCACACCGTACCCTTCATGGCATCCGGAAGGACCCGTTCCACATCTGCAATGACTCGACCCGGTATGCACATGGAGTGAACGTTGGCCTTTTTCCCCTCCTTGGCAGCCATCTCTCTAAAGGGCTCTATCACACGCATAACGTTGGAGCTCCCAACTACAAGCAAACCCACCCTCTGTGAAAGCCCGGATCTCGCAGGCTCATTGGTGACTTAAGGATGAGACACTATCCGACTCAGAAACGTTGTCCTGAACAGATAGCGCCTCAAACCTGTTCGCAAGACCAACCGGGGAGGCCTCACGATCGGTCCCCCGGAGTGTCTTGCGTCTCCTGCCACGCACTGGAGCAACCTCTCACGCAACTACGGGTGGGGCGTCTGCCTCACTGCTAGCAGTATCAGGGCATGTCGCTGCCGCAGGCCGATAGGTGAAGATGAGGGGAGTACGTTCGGTCCCCACTACCGACCAACAACAACGACGCCCCTCGATCGCAGCCTCCAGCTGTGCAACCGATGTTAACATAGCTTCAAGCTGGGAGCGAAGTGTCACCAGCTCAGACTGCATCCGCACATAGCAGTCACAGACCCTATTCATGATACAGTGCCGAGAAAACAAAAACTACTGTCGCGGTGCGCTCAAAGGAAGACTACATTGTTTCTAAAAAGATTTGAATCTAATATGCGCGAGAGCACAGTATAAATTTACAAATTGGAACGAAAACGCGCAGAAAAAAAATAAAAATACTAATCAGAAGCCGGTTTCACTTACAAAATGTGAAGGAGGCGTCTTCTGTGAGTAGGTCGACGGCTAACCAAACACTCATCTTCTAGAATGAAACTTTCACTCTGCAGCGGAGTGTGCGCTGATATGAAACTTCCTGGCAGATTAAAATTGTGTGTCGGAACCGGGACTCGAACCTGGAACCTTTGCCTTTCGCGCAAGCGCTCTACCAACTTAGCTATCCCGACATGACTCACGACGCCTCACAACTTTACTTCCGCTATTTTAATCTGCCAGGAAGTTTCATATAAGCGCATACTCCGCTGCAGAGTGAAAGTTTCATTCTGGGAACATCCCTTAGGCTGTGGCTAAGCCATGTCTCCACCATATCCTTTCTTCCAGGAGTGCTAAAGTTCCGCAGAACTTCTGTGAAGATTGGAAAGTAGGAGGCGAGGTATTGGCGGAAGTAAAGTTGTGAGGCGACGTTGTGAGTCGTGTCAGGATATCTCAGTCGGTAGGGCGCTTGCCCGCGAAAGGCAAAGGTCCCAGGTTCGAGTCCCGGTTCCGGCACATTTTAGTCTGCCAGGAAGTTTCACTCATCTTCTACTTTTTTATCGTTCATTTCATACACGCTGGTATAATCTTCGTCACAGCCTTCTAGATACGTCTGCTATTCGTTTCGATTGCTTGATGGAAAAATTAACACAAAAATATATCTATTGTAAACAAGGAGTGGAACACAACACAGAAAAGGCGACTCTGCCATACGCAGACAGTCGAAACAGTCGTTCTTAAAAGTATTTCTAAACATATTTCGATAACGAAACTGAAAGATGTCATTCTTATAATATCAACCTAATAAATTACGCAAGAAACTAAAATTCGGATATTTTCACTATTTTTCCCTATGTCTGCCCATAATACTGTGGACTAGAGGCTGTTTCAGAAGGGTATAGAGTTCCGCCATGTTTTGGTAGTTCCAAGATTCACATACGGCTGAATCACTGTAGTATCGATGTTTGTACCGGGACGACAACAAGTTGTCAGTGCAGCGTCATGGGCCATTCAGTCTTCGCGTAACGGACAGGTCGCCTAACATAGAGCGCGCCGGAATCCGAAGCAAGAAACTAAAATTCGGATTTTTTCACTATTTTGCCCAACGTCTGCCCATAATACTGTGGACTAGAGGCTGTTTCAGAAGGGTATCGAGTTCCGCCAGGTTTTGGTAGTTCCAACATTCACATACGGCTGAATCACTGTGGTATCGATGTTTGTACCGGGACGACAACAAGTTGTCAGTGCAGCGTCATGGGCCATTCAGCCTTCGCGAAACAGACGGGTCGCCTAAAATAGAGCGCCCCGGAATCCGAAGCAAGAAACTAAAATTCGGATTTTTTCACTATTTTGCCCAACGTCTGTCCATAATACTGTGGACTAGAGGCTGTTTCAGAAGGGTATCGAGTTCCGCCAGGTTTTGGTAGTTCCAACATTCACATACGGCTGAATCACTGTGGTATCGATGTTTGTACCGGGACGACAACAAGTTGTCAGTGCAGCGTCATGGGCCATTCAGCCTTCGCGAAACAGACGGGTCGCCTAAAATAGAGCGCCCCGGAATCCGAAGCAAGAAACTAAAATTCGGATTTTTTCACTATTTTGCCCAACGTCTGCCCATAATACTGTGGACTAGAGGCTGTTTCAGAAGGGTATCGAGTTCCGCCAGGTTTTGGTAGTTCCAACATTCACATACGGCTGAATCACTGTGGTATCGATGTTTGTACCGGGACGACAACAAGTTGTCAGTGCAGCGTCATGGGCCATTCAGCCTTCGCGAAACAGACGGGTCGCCTAAAATAGAGCGCCCCGGAATCCGAAGCAAGAAACTAAAATTCGGATTTTTTCACTATTTTGCCCAACGTCTGCCCATAATACTGTGGACTAGAGGCTGTTTCAGAAGGGTATCGAGTTCCGCCAGGTTTTGGTAGTTCCAACATTCACATACGGCTGAATCACTGTGGTATCGATGTTTGTACCGGGACGACAACAAGTTGTCAGTGCAGCGTCATGGGCCATTCAGCCTTCGCGAAACAGACGGGTCGCCTAAAATAGAGCGCCCCGGAATCCGAAGCAAGAAACTAAAATTCGGATTTTTTCACTATTTTGCCCAACGTCTGCCCATAATACTGTGGACTAGAGGCTGTTTCAGAAGGGTATCGAGTTCCGCCAGGTTTTGGTAGTTCCAACATTCACATACGGCTGAATCACTGTGGTATCGATGTTTGTACCGGGACGACAACAAGTTGTCAGTGCAGCGTCATGGGCCATTCAGCCTTCGCGAAACAGACGGGTCGCCTAAAATAGAGCGCCCCGGAATCCGAAGCAAGAAACTAAAATTCGGATTTTTTCACTATTTTGCCCAACGTCTGCCCATAATACTGTGGACTAGAGGCTGTTTCAGAAGGGTATCGAGTTCCGCCAGGTTTTGGTAGTTCCAACATTCACATACGGCTGAATCACTGTGGTATCGATGTTTGTACCGGGACGACAACAAGTTGTCAGTGCAGCGTCATGGGCCATTCAGCCTTCGCGAAACAGACGGGTCGCCTAAAATAGAGCGCCCCGGAATCCGAAGCAAGAAACTAAAATTCGGATTTTTTCACTATTTTGCCCAACGTCTGCCCATAATACTGTGGACTAGAGGCTGTTTCAGAAGGGTATCGAGTTCCGCCAGGTTTTGGTAGTTCCAACATTCACATACGGCTGAATCACTGTGGTATCGATGTTTGTACCGGGACGACAACAAGTTGTCAGTGCAGCGTCATGGGCCATTCAGCCTTCGCGAAACAGACGGGTCGCCTAAAATAGAGCGCCCCGGAATCCGAAGCAAGAAACTAAAATTCGGATTTTTTCACTATTTTGCCCAACGTCTGCCCATAATACTGTGGACTAGAGGCTGTTTCAGAAGGGTATCGAGTTCCGCCAGGTTTTGGTAGTTCCAACATTCACATACGGCTGAATCACTGTGGTATCGATGTTTGTACCGGGACGACAACAAGTTGTCAGTGCAGCGTCATGGGCCATTCAGCCTTCGCGAAACAGACGGGTCGCCTAAAATAGAGCGCCCCGGAATCCGAAGCAAGAAACTAAAATTCGGATTTTTTCACTATTTTGCCCAACGTCTGCCCATAATACTGTGGACTAGAGGCTGTTTCAGAAGGGTATCGAGTTCCGCCAGGTTTTGGTAGTTCCAACATTCACATACGGCTGAATCACTGTGGTATCGATGTTTGTACCGGGACGACAACAAGTTGTCAGTGCAGCGTCATGGGCCATTCAGCCTTCGCGAAACAGACGGGTCGCCTAAAATAGAGCGCCCCGGAATCCGAAGCAAGAAACTAAAATTCGGATTTTTTCACTATTTTGCCCAACGTCTGCCCATAATACTGTGGACTAGAGGCTGTTTCAGAAGGGTATCGAGTTCCGCCAGGTTTTGGTAGTTCCAACATTCACATACGGCTGAATCACTGTGGTATCGATGTTTGTACCGGGACGACAACAAGTTGTCAGTGCAGCGTCATGGGCCATTCAGCCTTCGCGAAACAGACGGGTCGCCTAAAATAGAGCGCCCCGGAATCCGAAGCAAGAAACTAAAATTCGGATTTTTTCACTATTTTGCCCAACGTCTGCCCATAATACTGTGGACTAGAGGCTGTTTCAGAAGGGTATCGAGTTCCGCCAGGTTTTGGTAGTTCCAACATTCACATACGGCTGAATCACTGTGGTATCGATGTTTGTACCGGGACGACAACAAGTTGTCAGTGCAGCGTCATGGGCCATTCAGCCTTCGCGAAACAGACGGGTCGCCTAAAATAGAGCGCCCCGGAATCCGAAGCAAGAAACTAAAATTCGGATTTTTTCACTATTTTGCCCAACGTCTGCCCATAATACTGTGGACTAGAGGCTGTTTCAGAAGGGTATCGAGTTCCGCCAGGTTTTGGTAGTTCCAACATTCACATACGGCTGAATCACTGTGGTATCGATGTTTGTACCGGGACGACAACAAGTTGTCAGTGCAGCGTCATGGGCCATTCAGCCTTCGCGGAACAGACGGGTCGCCTAAAATAGAGCGCCCCGGAATCCGAAGCAAGAAACTAAAATTCGGATTTTTTCACTATTTTGCCCAACGTCTGCCCATAATACTGTGGACTAGAGGCTGTTTCAGAAGGGTATCGAGTTCCGCCAGGTTTTGGTAGTTCCAACATTCACATACGGCTGAATCACTGTGGTATCGATGTTTGTACCGGGACGACAACAAGTTGTCAGTGCAGCGTCATGGGCCATTCAGCCTTCGCGAAACAGACGGGTCGCCTAAAATAGAGCGCCCCGGAATCCGAAGCAAGAAACTAAAATTCGGATTTTTTCACTATTTTGCCCAACGTCTGCCCATAATACTGTGGACTAGAGGCTGTTTCAGAAGGGTATCGAGTTCCGCCAGGTTTTGGTAGTTCCAACATTCACATACGGCTGAATCACTGTTGTATCGATGTTTGTACCGGGACGACAACAAGTTGTCAGTGCAGCGTCATGGGCCATTCAGCCTTCGCGAAACAGACGGGTCGCCTAAAATAGAGCGCCCCGGAATCCGAAGCAAGAAACTAAAATTCGGATTTTTTCACTATTTTGCCCAACGTCTGTCCATAATACTGTGGACTAGAGGCTGTTTCAGAAGGGTATCGAGTTCCGCCAGGTTTTGGTAGTTCCAACATTCACATACGGCTGAATCACTGTGGTATCGATGTTTGTACCGGGACGACAACAAGTTGTCAGTGCAGCGTCATGGGCCATTCAGCCTTCGCGAAACAGACGGGTCGCCTAAAATAGAGCGCCCCGGAATCCGAAGCAAGAAACTAAAATTCGGATTTTTTCACTATTTTGCCCAACGTCTGCCCATAATACTGTGGACTAGAGGCTGTTTCAGAAGGGTATCGAGTTCCGCCAGGTTTTGGTAGTTCCAACATTCACATACGGCTGAATCACTGTGGTATCGATGTTTGTACCGGGACGACAACAAGTTGTCAGTGCAGCGTCATGGGCCATTCAGCCTTCGCGAAACAGACGGGTCGCCTAAAATAGAGCGCCCCGGAATCCGAAGCAAGAAACTAAAATTCGGATTTTTTCACTATTTTGCCCAACGTCTGCCCATAATACTGTGGACTAGAGGCTGTTTCAGAAGGGTATCGAGTTCCGCCAGGTTTTGGTAGTTCCAACATTCACATACGGCTGAATCACTGTGGTATCGATGTTTGTACCGGGACGACAACAAGTTGTCAGTGCAGCGTCATGGGCCATTCAGCCTTCGCGAAACAGACGGGTCGCCTAAAATAGAGCGCCCCGGAATCCGAAGCAAGAAACTAAAATTCGGATTTTTTCACTATTTTGCCCAACGTCTGCCCATAATACTGTGGACTAGAGGCTGTTTCAGAAGGGTATCGAGTTCCGCCAGGTTTTGGTAGTTCCAACATTCACATACGGCTGAATCACTGTGGTATCGATGTTTGTACCGGGACGACAACAAGTTGTCAGTGCAGCGTCATGGGCCATTCAGCCTTCGCGAAACAGACGGGTCGCCTAAAATAGAGCGCCCCGGAATCCGAAGCAAGAAACTAAAATTCGGATTTTTTCACTATTTTGCCCAACGTCTGCCCATAATACTGTGGACTAGAGGCTGTTTCAGAAGGGTATCGAGTTCCGCCAGGTTTTGGTAGTTCCAACATTCACATACGGCTGAATCACTGTGGTATCGATGTTTGTACCGGGACGACAACAAGTTGTCAGTGCAGCGTCATGGGCCATTCAGCCTTCGCGAAACAGACGGGTCGCCTAAAATAGAGCGCCCCGGAATCCGAAGCAAGAAACTAAAATTCGGATTTTTTCACTATTTTGCCCAACGTCTGTCCATAATACTGTGGACTAGAGGCTGTTTCAGAAGGGTATCGAGTTCCGCCAGGTATTGGTAGTTCCAACATTCACATACGGCTGAATCACTGTGGTATCGATGTTTGTACCGGGACGACAACAAGTTGTCAGTGCAGCGTCATGGGCCATTCAGCCTTCGCGAAACAGACGGGTCGCCTAAAATAGAGCGCCCCGGAATCCGAAGCAAGAAACTAAAATTCGGATTTTTTCACTATTTTGCCCAACGTCTGCCCATAATACTGTGGACTAGAGGCTGTTTCAGAAGGGTATCGAGTTCCGCCAGGTTTTGGTAGTTCCAACATTCACATACGGCTGAATCACTGTGGTATCGATGTTTGTACCGGGACGACAACAAGTTGTCAGTGCAGCGTCATGGGCCATTCAGCCTTCGCGAAACAGACGGGTCGCCTAAAATAGAGCGCCCCGGAATCCGAAGCAAGAAACTAAAATTCGGATTTTTTCACTATTTTGCCCAACGTCTGCCCATAATACTGTGGACTAGAGGCTGTTTCAGAAGGGTATCGAGTTCCGCCAGGTTTTGGTAGTTCCAACATTCACATACGGCTGAATCACTGTGGTATCGATGTTTGTACCGGGACGACAACAAGTTGTCAGTGCAGCGTCATGGGCCATTCAGCCTTCGCGAAACAGACGGGTCGCCTAAAATAGAGCGCCCCGGAATCCGAAGCAAGAAACTAAAATTCGGATTTTTTCACTATTTTGCCCAACGTCTGTCCATAATACTGTGGACTAGAGGCTGTTTCAGAAGGGTATCGAGTTCCGCCAGGTTTTGGTAGTTCCAACATTCACATACGGCTGAATCACTGTGGTATCGATGTTTGTACCGGGACGACAACAAGTTGTCAGTGCAGCGTCATGGGCCATTCAGCCTTCGCGAAACAGACGGGTCGCCTAAAATAGAGCGCCCCGGAATCCGAAGCAAGAAACTAAAATTCGGATTTTTTCACTATTTTGCCCAACGTCTGTCCATAATACTGTGGACTAGAGGCTGTTTCAGAAGGGTATCGAGTTCCGCCAGGTTTTGGTAGTTCCAACATTCACATACGGCTGAATCACTGTGGTATCGATGTTTGTACCGGGACGACAACATGTTGTCAGTGCAGCGTCATGGGCCATTCAGCCTTCGCGAAACAGACGGGTCGCCTAAAATAGAGCGCCCCGGAATCCGAAGCAAGAAACTAAAATTCGGATTTTTTCACTATTTTGCCCAACGTCTGCCCATAATACTGTGGACTAGAGGCTGTTTCAGAAGGGTATCGAGTTCCGCCAGGTTTTGGTAGTTCCAACATTCACATACGGCTGAATCACTGTGGTATCGATGTTTGTACCGGGACGACAACAAGTTGTCAGTGCAGCGTCATGGGCCATTCAGCCTTCGCGAAACAGACGGGTCGCCTAAAATAGAGCGCCCCGGAATCCGAAGCAAGAAACTAAAATTCGGATTTTTTCACTATTTTGCCCAACGTCTGCCCATAATACTGTGGACTAGAGGCTGTTTCAGAAGGGTATCGAGTTCCGCCAGGTTTTGGTAGTTCCAACATTCACATACGGCTGAATCACTGTGGTATCGATGTTTGTACCGGGACGACAACAAGTTGTCAGTGCAGCGTCATGGGCCATTCAGCCTTCGCGAAACAGACGGGTCGCCTAAAATAGAGCGCCCCGGAATCCGAAGCAAGAAACTAAAATTCGGATTTTTTCACTATTTTGCCCAACGTCTGCCCATAATACTGTGGACTAGAGGCTGTTTCAGAAGGGTATCGAGTTCCGCCAGGTTTTGGTAGTTCCAACATTCACATACGGCTGAATCACTGTGGTATCGATGTTTGTACCGGGACGACAACAAGTTGTCAGTGCAGCGTCATGGGCCATTCAGCCTTCGCGAAACAGACGGGTCGCCTAAAATAGAGCGCCCCGGAATCCGAAGCAAGAAACTAAAATTCGGATTTTTTCACTATTTTGCCCAACGTCTGCCCATAATACTGTGGACTAGAGGCTGTTTCAGAAGGGTATCGAGTTCCGCCAGGTTTTGGTAGTTCCAACATTCACATACGGCTGAATCACTGTGGTATCGATGTTTGTACCGGGACGACAACAAGTTGTCAGTGCAGCGTCATGGGCCATTCAGCCTTCGCGAAACAGACGGGTCGCCTAAAATAGAGCGCCCCGGAATCCGAAGCAAGAAACTAAAATTCGGATTTTTTCACTATTTTGCCCAACGTCTGCCCATAATACTGTGGACTAGAGGCTGTTTCAGAAGGGTATCGAGTTCCGCCAGGTTTTGGTAGTTCCAACATTCACATACGGCTGAATCACTGTGGTATCGATGTTTGTACCGGGACGACAACAAGTTGTCAGTGCAGCGTCATGGGCCATTCAGCCTTCGCGAAACAGACGGGTCGCCTAAAATAGAGCGCCCCGGAATCCGAAGCAAGAAACTAAAATTCGGATTTTTTCACTATTTTGCCCAACGTCTGCCCATAATACTGTGGACTAGAGGCTGTTTCAGAAGGGTATCGAGTTCCGCCAGGTTTTGGTAGTTCCAACATTCACATACGGCTGAATCACTGTGGTATCGATGTTTGTACCGGGACGACAACAAGTTGTCAGTGCAGCGTCATGGGCCATTCAGCCTTCGCGAAACAGACGGGTCGCCTAAAATAGAGCGCCCCGGAATCCGAAGCAAGAAACTAAAATTCGGATTTTTTCACTATTTTGCCCAACGTCTGCCCATAATACTGTGGACTAGAGGCTGTTTCAGAAGGGTATCGAGTTCCGCCAGGTTTTGGTAGTTCCAACATTCACATACGGCTGAATCACTGTGGTATCGATGTTTGTACCGGGACGACAACAAGTTGTCAGTGCAGCGTCATGGGCCATTCAGCCTTCGCGAAACAGACGGGTCGCCTAAAATAGAGCGCCCCGGAATCCGAAGCAAGAAACTAAAATTCGGATTTTTTCACTATTTTGCCCAACGTCTGCCCATAATACTGTGGACTAGAGGCTGTTTCAGAAGGGTATCGAGTTCCGCCAGGTTTTGGTAGTTCCAACATTCACATACGGCTGAATCACTGTGGTATCGATGTTTGTACCGGGACGACAACAAGTTGTCAGTGCAGCGTCATGGGCCATTCAGCCTTCGCGGAACAGACGGGTCGCCTAAAATAGAGCGCGCCGGAATCCGAAGCTGAGCGGTGGGCGCGTCACGAGGCTGAGGGCGCGGTTACTCACGCAACCACAGTACAGTTGCGCCACTAGAAGACAGCCAGCGAGAGCTAGAGCCAGCAAACGGCACAGCGTTGCTCTGCTTCCTGGAAGCCACGGCACCGCTTCCTCTGCCGAGGCGTCGCCACTGCCGGCGGCGGCTGCGGCTGCGCGTTTCACAACAGCCCACACTGACACTTCCGCAACATCTCACGCTGCTGCGCTATTACTGCTAATAGCCAGTACGTTTTGCTCCATTGTAGGTTGTCTACTCTAAAAGTGGACCGTTTGGGATGGCTTTTTTAACTGACTTCAGAATAGGAAGTGATTCTCAATTCGAGTGTATTTTTTGATAGGCAGAGAAACGTGATTCTGTGGGAAGTTCAAATGTTTGTATAGTTTATGGGACTTAACTACGGGGTCATCAGTCCCTAAACTTACAAACTACTTATGAACTAGCTAATACTAAGGACGGCACAAATATCCATGCCCGAGGGGGGATACGAACCCCCGACCGTAGTGGCCGTGCAGACCGTGACTGGAGCGCCTCAGTCTCCTCGGCCACCGCGGCCAGCGATTCTGTGGGAAGTGGAGCGAACTGGTTTTATATTGAAAGTCAAATACTTTATTACAAGTAGGTTTCAGAAACTACTGCAACCAGTCGCCTTTTGTTTCTTCTTAATGAAGATTTCTTTAAACCATTACCGGTTTCAAGGTGCCTAGCAGCTCATCATCAGATGGTATACATTTAGTGCAAATTACACTTGTATAGTTATGCGTTTCACATTTAATTTGTCCATATTTGGTCCGCTTTTGGATAGCATTTCACAACACTTCCCTTCCATCAACACACCACAACAATTCCCATCACTTTCAAGTGGTAAAATTAAAAAAAACACTTCACACACATTACGACTTTACACCCACTACAACATCTTTCAGCTTGTAAACAAGCTTTTAAACAAGCTGAAAGTTACATTACGACTTTACAGCCACTACCACATCTTTCAGGTTGTAAACAAGCTTTTAAACAAGCTGAAAGTTACATTAAGACTTTACAGCCACTACCACATCTTTCAGGTTGTAAACAAGCTGAAAGATGTGGTAGTGGCTGTAAATTCGTAATGTGTGTGAAGTGTTTTTTTTTTTTTTTTTTTTTTTTTTTTTTTTTTTTTTTTTTTTTTTTTTTACCACTTGAAAGTCGTGGAAATTGCTGTGGTGTGTAGATGGAAGGGAAGTGTTGTGAAATGCTATCGAAAAGCGGACCAAATATGGACAAATTAAATGTGAAACGCACAACTATACAAATGTAATTTGCACTAAATGTATACCATCTGATGATGAGCTGCTAGGCAGCTTGAAACCGGTAATGGTTTAAATAAATCTTCATTAAGAAGAAACAAAAGGTGACTGGTTGCAGTAATTTCTGAAACCTATTTCAAGAAACAGTCGCAGGTTCCAACACAATGGATAAAACTTTATTACAAAGTTTATTAACCTTCAATAAATAGCACAAAAGGAAAACAATGTTCTTACATTGGCTGAACAATCAACACCGTGCCACACCATTTCATTTTATCGTGCCCTTTAACTGAGCAGAGCTTTAAAAATAAAGACATTACAAGAAAATTGTAAATAGTAATTTTTAAACAACACCTTTGACTGAGCAGAACTTTAAAACAAGACATTACAAGAAAATTGTAAATGGTAATTTTTAAACAACAATATTAACAGATTTTTAATATCTGGAACACGGTACAGTGTACCCAATGCACTTAACGCTTTTACTGTTTATAATCAGGTTATAGAGCTTTCAGTTATTGCCAAAGGGTGCAGTTCTTCGGCCACTTTGGAAAATTAACAGTTCTTTACAGCAATTTACACAGTCAGTTCATCAACGCTTGCCGTTAAACTCTGACAAGTTAACTCAGTTCAACCAAAACTTTACGAGAACATCAAATAAATATTTTAAAATCTCATCCAGAAAATTAACTGCTTCTGTTCTCATGCAATATTTATTTTAACAGTTTACCACAAGATATTCAATCAACACCTTATCATGAGAGCTCTCAGTGATATCCGTTATTACTACTTTGCCAATGCAATGAACTTTCAGCAGCACAAACAATAGCATACATCGAGATGTTACAGTAACAAAAACCTGTTTAAAGTAGCACATACAAACTAAGCTTACTTAAAATTACTTAACATCTACCCACCCCTTCGACCGGTCATGCTTTCATACTACAGGTACCCCTCGTTACAGGACTGACTTCCAGATCAACAAATGTTGTCCAACTAAGACAGCAGGTAACAGTTCGTGCCTTAGCTCCGGCCAACCAAACGACTCACTCCTTACTGGTGCTGCCCGTATTCTCCCCTCTTAGAAAACTTCACAGCAGTTCCAGCAAATGACAATATCACTTGATTGGGGCGAATTCGGGTTTCAAAAGTTGCAAGGCGACATACCGTCATTCTACACAGGATGACTGCCACAACGTTCCGACGTCTTGCTCAGAACTCCCAAACGTTTCTGTCGATGCATCACACATGAACCTTCCTCTGCCCTTCGCAGCTGTCCAAGACGACCACCGCTCGCTAGGCGTTCCGGTCACCAACTTTCCGCATGCGCAGCGCCACTTCCTCGCTCGCCAGATGACTCTTTTCTTTCCTCGCCCGTCTTACACGCCTCTTATCGATTGCACCAAAGAGCTTCGATCAAATGGTCGCAGTCAGTCCATGGCAAAGGAACACTCGAACCATCTAACATGGTTCATTTTTTAATGTTTGATACCTCAGAACCTTCGACTGTGTGAATCGATTTTGATGATTCTTATCTTATCTGAAAGCTGGTGCTTTCCGAGTGGTCCCATTTCAGTTTGGTCCAGTTTTGATAATGGTATCCATAAGAAAACCATATAATTCTTAAATTTTCATTAAGTATGTGCGCGACAAATGGACCAATAACTTAACGTCACGCCAACCGATTTCGGTGATTCACTTTTATTGGAAAGGATGTACTTCAATTGTAATTTGATGAGAGTTTGGTTAGGATCTGATTATGGGATCAATGCAAAGTAACGGAACTCTTTAAGTCTTAGGAGCAAATTAACAATACTCGGCCGAATCTTTTATAGGCTGTCCAGATATTTGGGTCACCTACCGTAACGTCGTTATGGTCAACTAATTCCCTGTTCAAAACTTTTTTCATGTACAGCCGCATTTTTGAAACTCTATTTCTGCGCTCTTCGCAAGTCTCGTTTGAAATAGCTCCGTGTGGGATGTTTGGGGATTGTGAGGTGTAAGTCATGGAGCCTAAACGAATGGGTGATTTTCCCTATAATTACTGGCTGGATTTTATTGGAATTGATGGAAAGGTATTATTTGTCAAAGCAGGAGATGAAATTGTTAAGGTGCAGTTGACTAAAATGATGGTGGGTGTAGGATGTACGGCAAGAAGGCCGATTCTTCAGCTTACTGGAGCAGCTGTACTGGAGAGGGAGGTTTTTTGGGGTCAGCTGTACAAAGGAGGTAAACGGAAGCTTTGACGAGACAGAGCCTTGGGGTGCTCCATCGGTAGAATGGAAAATGCAGGATGGTGTTTGGCGTACCATTACTTAAGAAAGACGATTTGTGAGGAAGGAGATGATGAGGTGAATATAATTGTTTGGAAGTACATACCAATCCAGCTTAGAGAGGTGACAGGAATGCCGTACACTGTCGTAGGCTGTTTCGTCAAGGGAGAGGAATAGTGAGGGGTGGCACTTGTTGAGCTGGTCACATAGATGAGATGGAGGAGATGGTCGTATGTGGAGAACGTGGGACTAAAGCCACTCTGGGTGAGAGGGAGAGGGCGATGTTGCTGGAGGTGGTTGTGAATTCAGCAGACGAGTTTGGCTTCGGGGACCTTGCTGATGGGTCGTCAGGAAGAGGTTTCAGTGGGGGGGGGGGGGCTCTAGGCTACAGCCAGTTACAGGGGGAGGACAGGAGGCCTTGTTGGAAGGATAAAGGACATTATTTGAGGTGTTGTTAGGCGATACAGTAATGACAGAGGGGTATGTTGCGTGGTTCCGTGACTACGAGCAAAATAGGAGTGTTCAGTTTTGTTAGTTTTGTGGAGTGTAAGTATTGGGAGCAAGAGAAGCGGCAGAGGTATCAATGTGCTCGTTGAAGTGTGGGGCCATGGAGTGATCAAAGTTGAGGATGTCTGGAGTGGTGAATGCGAGGTAGAAAGCGAAATGGTTTTGTGGTAGCGGTTGATTATTTTGCATGACAGGGTAGGATGGGTTGGTTTACGTCTTATGATGTGGTGCTGCGATGGCCTTCCGACACCTTAAAATTTAATTGCAAACAGCGCCTTCATTGTTCTGAGACGAAAACTGAATAACTGGATTTGTAGAGAAAAAATTCTCTACAACATTACTCTTATGTTTTTCCCCTATATCGCCCTGTTTCAAATGTATTTACAAAACATAACGGTGATTTGGCGCCATCTATGTGTTTGTCTATGACGTGTTCCCAGTTTCTAGGTCATGCCGTTCAACCGATCGAAACCAAATTTTACATGTGTATTTCTTGGCTACTAGCGAACATAACCTCCCTTTAACGGCGTAACCGGAAACCGCTGGAGAGAGGCACTGTTCCCTATATCGGCTATTATGCGTCGGACAGGAAACAAATTCAAAAAAACTTTTTCAGCATTTAATATCGAGTATTTAAAAAGTGCTTCGATATTTTCAGTATGAAAGTTGGTACACACATTTACAGGTATAGTTCTTCATATGGCTCTAACGACGAATTCTTTTACTGTAAATTATGTAACGGAGGTTTAAAGAATGGTTTGAGGTTATATTTCATCTAGGAATGAATACATCCAAGGAAAATACCTTTTCATAAAAAAAATAATAAGAAATCATAATTAATAATTATGTTTCATGATTATTGGGATTAGTTGCGATATTTCCGAATGCGGTCCCCTCCCCCAACCACAAATAAATGAATTTCTTTGAAAAGATCTTCCGCAAAGGTCAAAAAGTAAAAGATATTATACAAATAGAAATCACACTCGTAATGAAGTTCTGCGCCAGGAGTCCACCATTCATCAGTTCGCGAAATGCTGATACTTCAATAATAAAAGATTTCTCGAATGTTGAAATTTAGGTGACATCGTCAGAAAATTCATTTTCGTAAACTGTCCATATTTAGTCTTAATAATTTTCTACTGCACAAGAATCTAAAACCTAAATACAGTACAACTCTTCCTGAACACGTAGATGCAAAAAAATGTTCAAATGTTTGTAGAGCTTATGGAACTTAACTACAGGGTCATCAATCCCTAAACTTACAAACTACTTATGAACTAGCTTATACTAAAGATACAGATAATCAAAAAAGAGGGTAGGTAGCGAGAAAGAAGTTCATGCTCAGAGCATGTGTAGAGAATTTTTTATTCATACAAAATTGAGTAGTTACTCAAAGAACGTTCATTTGCTCTGAGGATCTTCTCCGGAGCATGTGCACTTTTACATTCATGCCGCCCAAAATGCCTGAGCTTTCCCACATAAAATTGATCAAGAACATGAAGTTCGAGCCATTTTCTCTGGTCATTAATCAATTTCATTTTTTTTTTTTTTCAAATCTGACACCATGCTGCAACGTTTGTGTCACGGACGGTAGTTCATAGCCCCAGTGCCATCGATCTTTACAGCTGAAGCAAGCTGACGTGACGGTACGAACTAAGGCTCCTATAAACCCAAGCTGAACTATCCGCCATTTTTCCCCCAAGCTGTAGGAGTTGCGGCGTTCCGGACGAGCTCATGCGTTACCTCGCGTTTCATTCAACTCGCTCACACTCACAAACTACTCACTGTATCAACGTGAAACTCATCAATGTGTTCGTCAAGAACTACTCTACATTTTCATTTTACTTTTATTTATGGCAATACTTTATAAACAGCAATACTGATAGTTTACGACCATGCACTTTCTGACGACGTTACGGAATTTTCGACATGGGAGGAACTTTTTTTCTGTTAAAGTTAGGGGAACACATTAAGCGAATGAAATGTTCAAAATACATCTAATTTTCATCCTCTCCAAACAGAAACTCTGTGAGAAACGTAGAACATGAGATAATGTCAGTTAAATATGACGCACTGGGATCCGCCCGCCCGTCTAGTAGTAACACGTCTTCCGTATTAGAGCTCCTAATAATTAGCCACATGTTGTTACTGCATAACATCCATACTTTAAGATACTGGTACTGACTTCTTTTAACCCATTAAATTTAATAGTTGCACACTACAAAGGTGCTGTGTGTCTATGTAATATGCAATTTCAGTGTTTCAGTTATATGAAAAGAATATTCTAAATATCTCAATACAGAGTGCATTATTATGTGAGGAAATGAAAACAAGTCATTTCGTTAGCAGGTGAAGAGATCCTTGCTATCTGTCATTTTCAAGTATTCTCACACAAATTCTCATTAAATCTAGTAACTTCCGTTCTGTTACTGATAGGCTTTAAACTGAAGGAAATGTAACTCCTATTAGGTTTTGGAAACTGAGTAGTAGCTCTGAAACACAATGGACAAGAAGCAAAGAAATAAACATTTGTGAGTTACGAAGGAATATCTACCAACCGAATAATAAATCACTAACTTTACTCTTTTTCATTCTACCACTATGTATTTCCTTGAATAACGCGACAATTAATGAAGTTCTGCGTACTAACCATGTGGCAAAATACTCCCCTCTTTGCATGTTATCATTTGTCAAAATATCATTTTGATACCTCTTACCGTGTATGAGATACGCAATGATTCATTCTGGCTTTATCGCCATCGGAAATGAGTGCGCTAAATAAAATAAAGTTTAGCGGTATGAGTGAAAGGTAAAGATCTCCTCCTAAGTCGAAAATAAAATTCAATCCATTAGGAAAGTTTCATCCGCAGCAACATATGGTGCAACAAGCACCAAACGGAATATCATAGCAGCCTCTATTTTTTACTGCAAACGTTTCCTAATGTAGCGCAGTCTCTTATTTCGAAGCCAGTATCTTATTAACTATGACTATTAACGAAATGACGAGCATTTCGTCACAATCCTGACATATAAAGATTTAAGTATCGGAAAAATTAAATATGTCTACCAATTAGTTTTTGAGAAATCGTTTATGAAAGATGGCAGGGCATGCACCTCTACGCTGTTAGTGCAGTGCGATTCCAACCATGTTGAGGAAAACATGGCGGACGATTCAGCCTGGGTATTTAGGAGCTCTATTACGAACAACTTGACGTGATCGTACCCTGACGTGGCGTGACGGCCATTATTAATTATCCTTTTGCTTTCCGCAAAGTTCAAAGGTTATGTTGCGTTTCGTTCATTAGTTTATTCGTAATACTGGCGGTAAATTATGTTTGTTGGTATGTGCGCTAACATAAATATTTTTCTAGCACGTTTATCCGGCTGTTTGATTTTATCTTACTTAATACTTCTATTACTTTCTAAGAGACAGTACATAGAATGCACAAAGTACATACATTATAGTGTTACCAGTAAGCAAAATTGCGTGCTATTTTCCAAAAAAGAGAACAATACACAAAAACTGTAAATTAAGAATCAGTTGCTATCATTGTCCATGTCCGTATTTTTAGAGACACTTTCCAACACACTGGCTTACTATCAAGTCATTTTTAAATACCCTGGAATTTTGCTTGTGTTGCATAAACTTCGGTTGAAACGTGACAACTCGTCCGTCAATTGCTAAAGACAACGAATGTGAATGTAGAATAAACTATGTTGCAAGGAACGGATGTATATCATAGTCTATGTTAACGACAAATTCGAACACACTTTACCAAATGTCCATTTTTTTTTCATCAGGCCTCTACTTCCACTGACAGGTAAAACTTTTGAACTCTCTGGTTTCTTCATTTGCATTTCAGCAGCTTTAAAATACACAGTCAATTCTGTATCAATAACGATAGAAAACTGGAATATACTGAATGGCTTCAGTAAGATAACAGAATCTTCATTATTCACTCAGTACGAAGTGTACCTATGTAATTACATGCCACTTCGCGTAATTTCAACTGCAATCACTCATAACACATCTGTATTAATAACAGAAAAATTCCTGGTTTGTTCAAGTCTGAATCAAGTCAATAAATGATAATCGAAAACAGAATTTATTTATGCAAAAACACAGACTTTATTTCCATAGCTTGCGGTAGAATACACATTTTACTTTTGTAGCTTAAGGCAGAACACGTATTTTACTTCCATAGCGCAAGGCAGAGCACAGACGGACGAAAACAGACTGACTGAGGTACGATAACTGCTTGAATACCGTCTGCTGTGCTGGTATACGTATTTATAACGTTACAGGTCGATCACGTGACCGCTTCATCTTAAACTACTTAAAGTTTTAGAACAACTAACTTGTCATATAACTAATGCCATTCTTTCAGTATTTGATTATTAATAATAACAATAATAAACTTTTTAATAAAAACAGTCAAATACGTAATGAATTCTAAGTTGACTATCGGTTGAAATATGATCGCCAACTGTCATATTTTCAGAAGTTCTTTGAGTTTCACATGTAAACATTAACAGCATGGGCGGGCTCTGGCCCGAAATTCAAATCTTTACACAAGATTTCCTATAATGCCTGGCATGAATCTTACGAATTCGGTAAGTACAAGTGTATCTTATTTGTTTATAGTATTAAATATTTTTTTAAAAATAATAAAAATGGTCGGAAACGTAATTATGGATCGTTACAAAAATTTATTTAGAATTTATAATCCCCTTCAAATCGCTTAATGACTTCATCGATATACAGTTCAATTATCGGTATTCATACTTTACAGGCGGGAACTTAGCACTTAACGGTACACTGTCACAGTACACCTGGACAGATATACGGTTATATATCACTTACGGCCTCAACCGCGTTGTATGTTAATAGCAACAAAATGTTCCATTTACGAGGATAATTAATTTGCTGACCGGACATATGTACGTACAAGAAACTGTCAACCATAGAACAGAAACAGCATATATTTCACGGACAATACGAAAAATTATTCCCTCTCATTCTATGTGAATGAGTTTTCAAAATCCATTAAAAGGTCGTTGCCAACATCAGCACACAGCGCCGCCGAGGCTGTAAGAAAAATTTTACCCAGACTTACCAGTTAACATATAGATTCGACAGTGATTGCCGGTTGCCACGAGTGAGTCACCTTGGAGTAGCATCTCCGGTGATTAGGCGTAGAATTCGCAGAAACTGGAGTAATCACAGTTCGTAAATATCAGAAAAATACGTTGTGAAATCGTGAACTGCTGTTTGCAACTGTGACATATCAGAACTAAATGTCGCCGCTATCGAAATCACTGTTATCGGACAGTCACTGTTTAGGTCATCCCCATTACAGACAACCACCTACACATATTACTAGACTGCAATGCCGTATACAGTATCATTGGTGTCACGGAAGTCTCGCCGCCATATTTATATACTACAAACGTGTGAGCAGTCGTATGTGTATTTACAGAAAACATTCTTAAAAATACGGATTAACCCACGTAACTACGCTGTCTTTAGATATTTGACATAATGGTCGATTCATGTGTTGTATATAGCTGTAATTAATATTTAAGATGTCATGAAATATTTAAAATTTACCACTAAAACTAAGTATAATACTAAAAAATAGATTAGTAAGACACATTTGCATGTAATCCGTGTAATCGTCTACTAAAACATGCAACTCGCGTGACGAAAATAGGTTAACTTCCGATGTTAGCAGACAACCGTTCGGTCAAAACTTTTTTTTCGAGAAAGCTTGGCGTGAGGGTTCGTTGACGGACAGTGTGAATTCCGCCATTAGAAATACATTGTGGAATGTTCTGACGGAACGTGACGTGATGTGACGACAGTGTGAATTGTCCTGTATACAGTAATGAGTTCCTTAATTTGCCATTTTTATTAATTTGTTGCCAATTTCATTCTACTTCGGCTTTTTTGTCAGTAGTATAGTCGTTATAAAAGAGCCATTTGTCGTGGATAACACATATCTTTATTCTTTTGAGTCTTCTTACGAAAACTAGAGTCTACTTTGATGAATAGTAATGAGTGCGTTAAGTTGCGGTTTTTGTTCATATGTTGCCAGTCTCGATCAACTGCGGAATTTTTTTTCAGTAATATGACCGTTTATAAATGTGCTATTTGTCGTGGATAAAAGGTATCTTTATTATTTTCAATGGTTTTCCGATAACTACAATCTGTTTTAACTGTATGTAACGGTAAAATTTTACTTACCATCCCGGTGGCCCCGTATGGTTACGTTGGCAACATCAACAAAACGGTAGAAAGCCCTAACCAAGATGTTGATATTCTTAGTAATTCATACAGTGTGAGTTCATTAGTGTTTCGTACATATGATATATAAATAATGCTGTTCGTGCTCTACGGTTGACAGAATTTTGTACGTGCCGTGGATCACTCGGTAATAGTAATTGCCCTCGTAAAACGAAGATTTCATTACAAAACATTTGCATCGTTAAGCGAGTGGCTAATGCCAACGTTTCAAGACTGCCAACATAATAACGAGAGGCCGCCAGGACAGTAAGTAAAATTTAAGCGTACGTAACACGTTCTTCTCGTAACAAGATTCGACAATGTAGGCCTGTCTGTTAAATTCAACTAGTACGGATCTGTTAGCTCAAATGCAAATCATATTCAAAACAACTAGTAAAGTTGAAAACGTCACATCATGTCAGAAGATCACAGTAATACCGTATCTAAACTTTTTAACGTGAGGTGAGAGAGATGGACGCATCAGGCTTCAGTCGCAGAGGTACGTTTGCCAGTCTAGTAATCAGTGATCTCTATATAACCTGGATGTACACCTCTTGTGTCTAAGCAAGGAACTGTAGCGTGCCTGCACATTCATATGTTTTGCACACGATTTTGCATTGTACGCCATGTTGTAATTAGTCAAACGAATTTACATCAGTTATTACATGAGAAATAATTGCTAGATTACCTCTGCATTTGAAATGACTGTCAATATGCGAAGTAACAGACTCCCGTGAGTACAGAATCTAAACATATTTCCTTTTCGTTTTCTTGTAATACTTAATGGCATCAAGGAACAGAAGGAAGGAACAGAATATGAACATCTTTGGCTCGCACGCTTAGAAATCTGTAGTTCAACATCCAGGAGATCAATGCAAGTAATATATGTATGTGCAGACAACCTACGTCGTCCTGAGATGACGTGACCATAACGGCAGTATGACAACACAAATTTTATTCTGCGCATCCCAATGCTCACTCCAGAGAGATTTCTACTCATTGGTAGCGGAGCATCTATTATACTATCTCTGTATGCAACAGATTTTTTTGTTATCTTTAATATTAATGAAGGCTCTGTTGTTTAAGTAAGTCGCTTGATACTAATTTTATGTAGAGCTACAGCGAATAATTTGGTGTCGAAATCCGGTAGAAAAGGCTCGATGCAGCCGAGACGCGAGCGAATTTCTGCGAGCAACATTTCTACCTTCGTTAATAAGGAGGAGCAGCCACGTGATCACATTAAGGTATGGTGAGCAACATTATGCTGTAAGATCACGCTTGCAGAGAGAGACTGTTACACGATTATTACATAAGTCACTTTGCTCTGTCCTCCGAGTAAAACCACCATCCTTTCATTTAGTGTCATCATAACCCATTCACTGCGGAGATTTCCGTTAAATTGTAGTTTGTGGGAACTAGGATGTTGTTTCAGTGTTGATGTTGGTAGCGCCGCGATGAATGTCTGGAGATGAACGCAACCAATCACGATTGTCGTTCAGGCAACCACTAAGAAACGGGTCAAATTCTACTCTCTGTAAACAAATTGCCGTTGCGAAACTTCAGCAGCAGCGCGGTGCAGATTGGCTACCACTGTGTATTCCAAGTTACAAACCTAATATATAGTTACTAAGTGATCGTAATGACAAAACTGGTTCAATGTACAGGTAGAAATATCACATTTGTTCATATCTGAATTAGTATATCAATTACCTTCAGTGTATAAATAAAAAAGGAACATTATTCCGAAAGTGGACAGTAATAAAGTGTAAGAGACCCAGCAGTACTATTATTTCCTCTTTCGTTACTTCCCTGTAGATCCTGTCTCTTGAATAATTAGTGTCAGCTTTTTTCTGTATTATGTGTAACTTAGTACACATAATTATCTCATCAATCATTATCATCTATCACGAATGAGAGAGCTTGCGTCTCTGACTTCAGGCCCCTTGCGTTCCTTTTGAACCAGGAAAGATTTTTATGATATTCTTTTTCAGTGTTTAGGAGTGCTGCTTGTATGGCATTTTACTCCACAGAGTGGTACCGTCTTCAATATCAGATTCATTACATCTGAAATCTTGTTAGGGATCGGAACTAGGGTTTACATTTGAATAATATTATCCTGTTCATGATCTGATGATGAATCTAGACAAAATCACTAAGATCTTTTTTTTCTTGTCGAAGTCTATTTGCTCATTTGTTAGACCCATAACACGTCTACAAGACCAGAAGATTAAATTATGAAGTACAATAACTCATTTTCGCATTGTGTAAGGCATAAAAAGGGTTTAAAATGAGATTGACGGAAACTGCAGCATGGCTAATCAGAAGAAACTAGAGGACAATTTATCAAGAGTTAAACTTCTATTTACGAAAAAAATAGTTTTTTGAGCATATTAATGTGCAAGGTACAATTTATACAATAAATATTTACTAGAAACTTCCACAAATCCATTTGCAAGGAAAACTAGACGTAACACAAAACAATTCAAATGAACTTACATGACAGGCAGCGCGGTCCAAATCTGCTACCAGTGATGCACTCCACAACAAAAACTGTTTTTTTTTTTTTTTTTTTTTTTTTTTTTTTTTTGGATGGACACAGCCGTGCACTAGAAACTCAGAACCTTCAGTGTCTTCATTTTTAAGGTTTAAATGAGGAATAGATAAAGTGGAAATACGGCATCTCCATTATTGTGACAACAGTGAGCACTTAAATAGAAGTGGTAGCATATTTGCACCAGCGCTGCCGCTCGAGGGTTAACTGACTATGAATAAAAGTTATTACTGAATAAATGCGGTCAATTTTCATTATTTATAACAAACTGTTACACGCATGTAGTGACAGGTCCTCGATGTACTTCTGAGAATCACAATCTGGAAGCACTCTGTAAAGAAGATGCGCTAAATAAGGCCACCTTAAGGTTTGGCAAATTTTCACCGCCAAACTAGTCAGCCGATTAATTTCAAACGTCACATTTCTTAGGAACAGCCTTTGAGCTATTAAGAAAAAAAATCTGATAATTCAAAGCAGTTGAAATATGTTCTAAACTGAAATTTAAAAAACGTAGCAAATGGCCTTATTGGGGTACACGAATTTCCCAATAACGCCACTGCATGTTCCCCAACCAGGTCATATCTAGAAAAGGAGTGGTTTGGGACAGTGAAATGTTGAATATACAGTCAAAAAATTTATTATGTATTACAAGAAAAGCAAAAAGAAAAATTCAGAAAGAAACTAATTATTGTATTTCACGGTTGGGACAAAAATATTTTTCATCAGTCTCTCTCTTGTCGATCCTGGTACAAAGCTCATGAACGTATAGTCCACAGAGTGAGCAGCGAATCACATCTTCTATCAAGTCCTCAGTGCAGATAAAACCATACCAAAAAGAAAATAATCTGATTTAGAGGAGTTGGGGGCTGCTTGAGAGCTTTTCTTCTAAGCTTTGGACGTCGTGTTCTGTAGTCGTAGTGCTGATGTTTGAGGTTTCTCTTGGATATACTTCAGACTACATTGTTTCCTAGGTAATTCAAAGTTTCTCCTCTTTGGGTGCGACTCTTAAGATGCCGGTGAAGGATCTCCCAGTAGATGATGAAAGGTGAGCTGAGAGTTCTGTTTCAGGAGGCGTTTCACATTTGTCTTGTGAGGTCTGTTTGTTCACTTTCACTCCATTAGCTATATCGGTTTCACCAGGTTCCATTGAAGGCATAGCTTGCTTTTCATATGTGTCAGCCAGATCAGTAGCGTTTTCATCGCCATCTACGGAGGCATCATCCTCCATTACCCTTGTCATGAAAGCTTCAACATCCGGCACTTCTTTCTCAGTGATTTCACTGGGAGGAAAAAAATTCTGGGGGACTGACATTCAGGTCCAAGGGATTTCTGTGCTCCGGAACCCAACAGTTAAGTTGCCTGGTGTCAAAGCGTTTGGCCACACTTTTGAGAAAAGTTTACCCGAATGATATTTTCGTTATTTTTTCTGCCAGGATTATTTTCCCAGTATCTAAAGAGTTCGTCATCCCAAAATGACTCAAAAGGTTTGAACACAGGCCTATCCATTGGCTGGAGGGCATGGGTTGTGTTGCTCGGAAGACAGTAAAGATGGTATAAACAGACGTTACTTCCCAATAAGGCCACCCTGCCCCTAATAAGGCCAGCGTGGCCTTATTGGTCTAAACACAGTTTTTTATCCATCCTGTTCATATTTCTGCAATTTCTAACAAGCTAATCTCAAAATATCTCAAAGGTTCCAAATCTACAAAAAAATATGTTTCAAAAGAATCACCCGTTTATAAAGCAGCCACAAAAATTAATCACTCCAGAGCTTAGTAAAATCTTACCTCAGTAGCTTAAGAAAAACCTCTAAAACCAAAGGTACACTTCTGCAACTGAATAATGGAAAGCATTGCGTTTCTTGTTTTTCATTTGTTACTAGAACGCCGTTTCCGGACATGTAGGTGCTGCCATCCGACGGATTTGAATGGAAGTTTCTGAAATAAAATGGAGGGGGGGGGGCGGGCCTTATTGGAGACTGTGGCCTCATTTGGCCCACCTACCTTATACCCAAAGAAATTCTATAGATATCCTTGCATTTTTCTTCCTTGCATTCTACTATACCATTTCAACACTCATTTCCTCAGTCGTTTGGTACAACGGCTGCAAAAATACTGACTTATTTTGTAGCTGAAATTTCATCGTCCATAGCTGAAATTTCATAACAACTATGTCCAGACCAAATTTCAAACTTGGTTTTACGATACCGCAGGCAGTCGCGCGACTTGTAGATTCAGAATAGAAAAAGTAATAAACGTGTGAAGAAAACACAAACATTCTTCTCTTCATTCAGTTCGTACTGTCCTTAGAAATTAGCATTTCTTTAAAATAAGATATATTACATTGAACCCCTCTAGTTAATATTAGTGAATGGGTGTCTCGAAAAGCTCTATATGTTAGTGGGAAATGTTCGGAAAGGTCTGGTCAAGAACTCTCAACTGCTTTTGCAAAACATTACGTCTAACAGAGAAATGAGGTGTTATAAATCTAAAAGTATCTATTTCAATCTTTTACATCATTTTCAGACCTTATAAATTTCATCTCCTGATATTTCAGTAGAAGTTTAAAGTCACAAAAGCTAATGTGCCGCGCGGTCCGAGGCGTATTGTCAGGTACTGTGTGGCCGTCCCCGCCGAAGTTACGGGTCCTCTCACGGGCATGGGTGTGTGTTGTGCTTAGCGTAAGTTAGATGTACTGTGTAAGTTTTCTGAGCAATGGCCTCTGAAGTTAGTAATTAAATTCATCTAGAGAATTTATACTTCGTACCTTGTGAGTAAAAAATTGTACTCAGTGATCGTCAAGATAATTAAAATTAATTGAAATGAAAGGAACATCAATAATTATATCAATAATTGCTCCAGTTGATTACCTCATTCTTATTTGGGGTTCACCACAGTGAGGAAAATTGTGGTTATAACTATCATCGATCGCCGGACGACTGGGAAAAGCAATTAAATCTCAGATGATCAAGTTCTGCGCCGGGAGTCCAGCAACTGGAACTGTCAGCAATCACGATATTCGATATATCCTGCTTCAAAACTAGTTGATGCGCGTAAACTGTCCCATTTCGCTTTATACAATGCCCGGTAAACTTTTAGTATTCCACGACCATAAACAAAGAACAAGGCAATAAGCTGCAGGTTGCGATCGACAAACATCAGTGTGTCAGTATTAAATAAATACATCTGGGTCCAGAGCTTTCATTTTATTAATGTAGCGCATATTTCTCCTCCTGAGAAGTGCGGACTGACGGAGGCCTTTCACTATTCACAATGTGGAGTGTTAGAGAACCTGTGTCCTTAAGACGCCGATCAGTTCATCCGATGGTACTCTCCGACGTGAGTATTTTTCCTGTAGAGGACACAGGCTCGCAAGCTACTTGCTAACTCGTAGCAGGGAATCATACCATCCCTCTCAGTTGTGCTGTACTACGATTCCATTACCAGCATGTAAAAGATAACAGACAATCTACGGAACCATTCATGTACATAACAGTACAAACACAACAACAGTCTCGGAGGAGAACATTTTCACAAAGCAACATCTTTTGCCTATATGTACTGATCTCAGAAAGAGTGCGTTTCTGGATACGTTTGTTCGATTTTTTCTCTTGTTTTAATGGTTACTACCACCTCTCAAAATATTCGACATATAAGACTGCACATCACATCCCACTATACAAAATCCGATTTTCAGTGAATAGGTAACAAACCTTTCATACACAATATTTCACATCATTATTAACCAAACTTAAAAAAATTTAAAGTACTGCCATAATCAACTCATTAAGAGGTAAAATCTTAAGTTCAACACGATAAGGCTAGTATTACAAAATTAGAAAGTGTGTTGATCTTAAACTTGGCGGCACTCAGATAATTAAATTTCGCTCACCCGTTTGTCTAAAATACTTATCAAGCTCCAACAAGCTCCACTCATAATTTCAAACCGTTAGAAAACACTTCTCGCTGATTCCTCCCTTCCCCCTCCTTACCACAATTCAAATTAACGAAAAAACGTTTATCGATTACTACATTCTCACTCTCCAAATATCAAATACTAATTTATTATTTTTTCAACTACTAACTACATTCCAAGGACTCTTTTCACACAGTATCTAATATACTGCTTCAACAGGAAATAGTCTTTGAAATGAAACCCAATCGGAAAATGAATGAGTGTAAGTATCAATATGTGCATTGACATTGTAAACCATGAGATTTCTTCAAACTTTTTGTCAAAGCTTTCCGTGAGATGTGTCAGCAGGTGTCATGATGTCTTACTCTCAGGACTGTACCTGCCATTACGCAGTCTGCAGTGAGCTATATGGTTAGTCTTGTAGGCTACAAAATTTACTTAAATGATTCTAAAATTGCTCATAGGTTGTTGGAATAATCACTTAGTTTTTGTTAGATTATTTATTGTAAAAACACAAATTGTTTCGGGCTTAGCCCATCATCGGGTGACCGATATAATATGTATTAAGCAGTGAGGCGTTTAAAGTTGCCATTTAAAAATACTGTTGTTAAGTATTGCCATACAAGAATAAACAGCAGATGTGATCAAGATACTTTGATCCAGAATGAAACTTTCACTCTGGAGCGGAGTGTGCGCTGATATGAAACTTCCTGGCAGATTAAAATGGTGTGCCGGAACCGGGACTCGAACCTGGGACCTTTGCCTTTCGCGGGCAAGCGCTCTACCACGTTTGAGTCTCGGTTCCGGTACACAATTGCCAGGAAGTTTCAAGATAATTTCATGTTTATTCTTGTATGGCAATACATAACAACAGTATTTTAAATGACAAATTAAATGCCTCAGTGCGTAATATACAGGGTGGTCCATTGATAGTGACCAGGGCAAATATCTCACGAAATAAGCACCAAAAGAAAAAACTACAAAGAACAACACTTTTCTAGCTTGAAGGGGGAAAACAGATCGCGCTATGGTTGGTACGCTAGATAACGCTGCCATAAGGCAAACGGCATTTTTAATAGGTATCCCCATTTTTATTACGCATTCGTTTAGTACGTATATAAATATTAATGTTTTGTTAGAAACACTTTCTTTGCTTTGTGATAGACGGCACTGTAATAGTCACAAACGCTTAAGTACGTGGTATCGCGTAACATTTCGCCAGTGCGGACGATATTTGCTTCTTAATACATGACTCGTGTTAAAATGGACCGTTTACCAATTGCAGAAAAGGTCGATATGGTATTTATGTATGGCTATTGTGATCAAAATGCCCAACGAGCCTGTGCTATGTATGTTGATCGATATCCTGGAAGACATTATCGAAGTGTTCGGACCTTTTGTCGGATAGCTGCGTTATTTAAAGAGACAGCTAGTGTTCAACCACAAGTAAAACGTCAACCATGACGTACAACAAATGAAGCTGCAGTTGCGGCTAATCCGCACATCAGTAGCAGACAAATTGAGCTATTCTTTCAGGATAATAAACGGAATAGCGACCCCAAGAAATAACGTCAGTGCCATATTTTGATTTCCACAACTGACAGACTGTGTCGTAGTTGCACCCCTTCTACTGCTAAATGGCTTGCGCGGTAGACCTGTACCCCATGCGTCGTTCAAATGATTTTTTCATTTGCTTTTTGTAAACGTAAGGACACACACAGATGCCCAGGGAGGATTCCAACCTCCTCCAGCGAGGAATATCGCGCACTCCGCAGCAAGGTGCGTAAGAGCGCTGGGCCATTCCACCGAGGCAACAGCTCCGTGAAAACATTTTTATTTTGTGCACATCTACGGCCAAGCCCCTCTTGAATTGTAAAAGTTTCATTAGCTTCGTCTCGTATAATTAATATTAAAAATCGGTACTTCAGTTTTTACATTGGCGTATTTATGTAATGACTAGCTGAAAACTCGACGTCGCCCGGCTACTTACTTATTCCAGTCCTAAGTTAGTCCATCTCTGTTCACTTTCCTATCTTTGTCCATCTTCTATTCTCTCTGTCCATCCCCTCCTCTTCTCTCTCTCTCTCTCTCTCTCTCTCTCTCTCTCTCTCTCTCTCTCTCTCTCTCTCTCTATCTTTCTCCTCATCCCTCTTTTCTCCTAAAAGCCTACGACATAATGGCACACACGAACCACTTAGAAAGAAATGGACGCAGTGTCTCTATGTGTTGGATTAAAGTTCTGGGGAACGAGACCGCTGACACACATGGCAAGGAAGCGCCCACCGGAGGATCTAACATATTACAGAAAGAATTCGGATTGAATGGGAAAATGAGTGGCTAACTTCCCAGACAGTTAAAGGAAAATACTGTACCCAACTAACACCAGTGCTGCCAATCAGACCTTGAGTGTTAACGGGAGCTTGCAGTCACCATAGTGCAACTGCAGTTCAACCACTCTCGAACTGTGCAACACCTATATCTCATCGGCATAGTGACATCTCCACTTTGTGACTGCAGTGAAGCTTAAGACACAAACGACACTTTTTTTTTTTATGTATCAACAGGTGGGATCTCGCAACAACGTTGATAAGTTATGTTGTGAACAGAAACTAATAGTTACCAACATTGTTGGGCCGCAACGGAGTGGCCGAGAACATTGAGGCGCTATGCTACGATGCGCGAAGCCGCTCCACGTCGTGGGTTCGAATCCCCCCTCGGGCATGGATGTTTGTGTCGTCTTTAGTATAAGGTATATCATAAGTAGTTTGTAAGTTTAGGGACTGTTGACCCCGCAGTGAAGTCCCTTAAGCTTAAACATTTGAATATTTGAACATTATTGGCAAACACAGACTTTGCAGTGTACAAAGAACTTATCCACTCGCATATCTCCAGGTCTAGTTGGAACTTTTTTATAAACATTTACAAATCTCCACAAGAAAAAATCCAGAGGCGTCAAGTCTGGCGAACTAGCCGGCCACAACACATCGTGTCCAATCCAACGATTTTGGGAACCGTCTCAGCAACTCATTTCTAGCCATCAGCGAAAAATGTGCCGGATCCCCATCGTGTTGCTAACAGATTCTGTTTCTTGTTTCTAAAGGTATTGCTTCCAACAACAAATCGAATGTTTCTTGCAGGAATGTGGTGTAGCCGCGCGGGAGTAGGCGAGCGGTCTGGAGCGCCACGTTACGGATCGCGTGGCCTCCCGCGTCGGAGGTTCGAATCCTCCTTCGTGAATGGATGTGTGTATTGTCCTTAGGTTAGTTTAACTTAGTTTAAGTAGTTTGTAAGTCTAGGGACTGACGACCAACGTAGTTTGGTCTCATAACAATTAACAAACTTTTGAAATTTGAATTTGAGTGTGCTGTGCATCTTACAATAAGATTTCCTCCGATGAAATACGGGCCTGTAATTATGTCCTGCAGACTCCCATACCATACATTCACAGCCAACACGGATTTTTCAGTTGCCCAATAATTCATGTTACGTAAATTGACATTTCTATTGTTCATGAATGTTGCCTCGTCATAAATAAAATCAAATTAATAAATGTGTCATTCTTCTGAATCCGACGTTGAGACCATCGGCAGAACTCCATGCGACGCATACAATGCGAAACAGTTAGTTCTTGGTAAGGATGATATTTTAGCGATACAGAACACGAACAACATTACGGTGGCTCATGCCAGATTCCTTTGCAATTTGACGCGATCTAAAACAAGGATCTCGAATCACAGTGGGAAGAGTACCAGTTTCAGCATTCTCTTTAGTATCTTTCCTTTGCTGGATATTTTTCCGATACATTAAAGATCCAGTTGATCTCAGTTTATCATTCACATATTTAAATGAATGACGTGTATGTTAAGTTGTTGAGGACATCTTTCAGGGTATAAGTCTCTAGCTCCCACTGAATTTTGTTGGCATTCTCCGCAAATGAGAAACATATTGACTTGTTCTTCGAAGAAATACATCATCCACATCCGCTTGCTTCGACGATAGTAGTCTTACCGTTGCTGTTAGTGTTGTATTGCGCAACCGTCGAATTGTGTTTTCATGTCAACGGCGCATTATATGTATATGCCTTATTCCGTGAATAGTTACTATTTTCACGATATACGAGAGATATTTCTGAGAATAATACGGAATACCATTCAATGTATGAATGTAGCAGTACATTGATACCAATGGTCATCACTTGGAACAGTTTCTGTAAATAGACCTTCAAAGATCTTACTGGTACTCATTAGATTCTTCTCGATAGCCGCTATCAGAAAATAGGTACCAAACTATAACATCCAGTTTAAAAAAATAAAAAGAAAAAAAATTGATTTTCATGTCTGTGAAAGGACCCCACCTAGAAACAAAAAACTAATGTCATACTCTGGCCCCTGTTGTCCAATTCAATTGATATCCCACAAACCTTTTAGCTCCCATCATAATTTAGAAGTTATTCTTGGTTGCAGTAGTTAGTGACTAACCTTGTGTATTAGATGATAACCGGATTGTGATGTAGAGTAATAAACAGTCGATCGCCAGGTATTGCACCTCTCATTTGCAATGCATGCAAGCCTATCTCTGAGATGTGCATCTCTGAAGTGACAGCGTGAACATACTCTTAAGCGAACATGCTCGTGAAAATGGTCAAAAATTTGAAAAAAAGTGCCTGTTCTAAGCTCCCCCTCCAAAAAACAAAAAAGAAAGTCATGCAAGTTGGTTATTGAGAGTGATTTTGATGTTATTGTGGTGATGATGAGATGATGATGATGATGTAAGTAAAAGTGATGGTCATTCATGTGATGGGTGGCCCGGGCTGGGGGGGGGGAGGACACGGTAGGAGCACCCCTCCCTCCTCCCTACAGACCCACGTTTGTAGGATGGACCTCACCTCCAGCAGTCATCTTGGTTTTGTACGCGTCCACAGAAAACCTTATTTTAAACCCCGGGCAAAGCCGGGTACTTACAGATACTTTTTAAATATTTATGTCATAGTAAAATAAATTATATGTCTTTTTGACAGATCAGCATCGTGGAAGGAAATTGAGCATAAAACACTTATGTTTATGTTGTCTGTACTCTGACTCTTTTTCCAAGCTGTGTAGTCAGTGGTTGCACAGAAAATGGTACCACAGTGAAATAGTGTTCCGTTTTTGTACTACTATAAACATTGTTGTCAGTACCAAAATGTTATAAATATGTCAGTGATTTTTTTGGGAAATGTTTTGTTTGTGTAAGAATTTTGAGCTGTCTCTCATTCATAGAACAGTAGCAATGTGAGAAAGAAGATAATTCTAAAAATGCAGCTCATTCAGGGGAATGTTCCCTCAAGTGGAGAGAACATACGAGTTGCGGTAAGTTGATTCGTTACTACCTTTCCTTGCTCTGTTACTGTCGAAAGGCGTTTGCCCAAATACATAACTACTCAGTTCTTCGATTCCAGTGACAGTTCATACGAATTGTTTTGTGTCCCAGCCTCGTCGCCGCTTTTGTGTCTCGTTCCGTCGTAGGTGTCGGTGGCCGAGTAGAAAAGTACCGACACAGGAATAAAGGATGCACGCTGGTGCAGGTACGAAGGTGAGCAGCCAGTAGGACAGCAGAAACTAGAAACACTAGAGTAAATTAAAACGAGATATATACTTCTTAGAGACTTAGTAATACTTAACTTTTACATAGCTCAGTACTGCAGAATGCTGATACATAGTTGAGCTAGAGGCCTGCCTAGTGCCTATCCGATAGCCAAGTATTCACTGGTGCCTATCTGAGTCCGAAGTGTTAACTCGTTCCTATCTCAGTCCCAAGTGAACGATGTCGTTCAGTGGTGGCCACGAGCAGAGTTGTCGCAGAGGGCGCTCGTGGCTGACGTCGTAAGAACGCCGCGCCGTGCGTGCATGGCGGCGCGCGGCGAAAGTAGGTGGCGCGCACTTTGGTCTTGTGCGACACCACAAATTGTTTGTAAGCCTGTGGGACTACCGAGGTTATCAGTCCCTAGGCACGGTCTGCACAGTCGCTGCGGTCGGGCGTTCGCATCCCCCCTCTGGGGGGTTTGTAAGTTTGTAAGTTTAGGGACTGATGACCTCTTAGTTACGTCCCATAAGCTCTACAAACATTTGATTTTTTTATGTCCCTAGGCTTACAAACAAGCTAACCTAAGGACAACAGAAAAACAAATGGCCGAGGGAGGACTCGGACCTCCAACGGGGATGAACCGCACGTTCCGCACCACAGCGCCTTAGAGCGGTCGACCATAATCGCGGCACGGTCGAAACAGTTAGTAGCAAAATCAGTAAGTTAGTGACACAGAAAATTATTTCACTTTTATCTGACAGGAAATCTGCTGTTCCGCTATTGCACAACTTCATGCGACGAATGTGCCGGGTGATCACAATCAGCTAATGGCTCCCGCACGACTTTGTGCGCTCCGCCCCCGGTCCTTAGCGTCAGTGCAGTGATTTGTGCACGCGCTTCGCTGCCCAGCTCCTGGCCGCGCAGTGTGGGCAGGAAGAAGTGGTGGCCCTCCCGGCGTGTCCTCCCAGAGACCAGCCGGGCGACTATCCTAGCGTCGAGGCGCCCGCGGCGGACACGAGTCCAGGTCGCCGCTGCACGGCCACCCACGGCGGCGACGCCGGCCACGGGACGGCGGTTGTGTTCCTGCCGTCACGCGCGCGCTGGAATGTCCGCACACCAGCCCACCAGAATAGCCGCTACCGCTACTCTCTGCTCGGCCACGTGGAACCCCGTGTCGCGTGCTGACACTACGTCTTTGTATACAGGGGATTCTCCCTTAAACTTTTGTCCCCGCCGGCCGCGGTGTCCGAGGGGACTGAGGCGCTCCAGTCACGGTCTGCACGGCCACTACGGTCGGGGCTTCGAATCCCCATGAACAGCGGAACGTTACTGTTTATGTGCTTATATCTAATGAACTACGTGTAGTACTGTGATACAATTTAGACGGTACATTCAACTATATGTGTGCATACTGTCTGTAAAATTTCCTGCTACTACAATTTGTAGTTTACGAATTATAAATTGTAACGTCATACGGAGAGCCGTAGTTTTACTCCATAAACAGCGGAAACGTAGTAAGCGAGAAACTTTTTTCCTTTCATCATTTTACTAGGGTTGCAAGCGAGAAAAAGTTTAATAAAGGTTTGAAATTATGTATAAAGTTTGTTGCAATTCGCTAAGTACTGTAATTCTCATATAGTGTATTTCGAAAGTCTCGCCGCATTATATGGCATTTTTTGCGATTTCTATTGGTTATGACGTAATATCTTTCAAACCATGTACCGTATGTGATTCTTAACCAAGCAGCAATTGTTACCACACCGTAAGGAATGTGTGTACCAAATTTGGTTGAAATAGATCCAATGGTTTAGCAGAAAATGAGCAGCATTGTCGCAAAATGCAGCAGTTTTTCGCGCATCTCACTGTTTATGATGTCATATCTCTAGAACTATATATCGTATGTGATTCTTACACTTACGGCGACCGTCCTCATGAATTGAAGCTTACGTGTACAATATTTCATAAAGATTGGAAGAAAACTGTACATTTGTCTGCAACACGTACAAACATACGGACACACTGCTTTATATATTAGATTAATTCTTGTTCCGTAGATCATATAAACGATATTTAATAATGATGTGGAACCTGTCAGTCTAGTAATCTTGTTCCATAGATCATATATACGATATTTAATAATGATGTGGAACGTGTCAATATAGTAAATGTTGTCTACACTTGACAATCAATATTTTAAGAATTTTTTAATTACATTTTTATCTTTTTAATTTTTTTTTAAGTTTTATCTAAACATTCATCTACATTGTAGAAGGAGTTGCCATTCAGAAATTCCTTTAATTTCTTTTTAAATACCAGTTGGCTATTAGTCAGACTTTTGATACTACTTGGTAAGTGACCAAAGACTTTTGTGGCAGCATAATTCACCCCTTTCTGAGCCAAAGTTAGATTTAACCTTAAATAGTGAATATCATCTTTTCTCCTAGTGTTGTAGCTATGCACACTGCTATTACTTTTGAATTGGGTCGGATTGTTAATAACAAATTTCATGAGAGAATATATGTATCGTGAAGCTTCAGTGAAGCTCCCTACATCCCTAAATAAACGTCTGCAGGATGCTCTTGGGTGGGCTCCAGCAATTCTGATTACACGCTTTTGTGCAATGAATACTATTTTACTCAATGTTGAATTGCCCCAGAATATGATCCCATATGAAACCAATGAATGAAAATAGGCGTAGTAAGCTAATGTTTTGAGATGTATATCACCAAATTTTGCAATGACTCTGATAGCATAAATAGCTGAACTCAAACGTATCAGGAGGTCTTCAATATGTTTTTTTTCCAATTCAGTCCCTTGTCAATGCAAACACCTAAAAATTTTGAATATTTTACCTTAGCTACAGATTTATGTTCAAAGTCTAAATTTATTAATGGTGTCATGCCATTTACTGTATGAAACTGTACATACAGGTTTTTATCAAAGTTTAATGAGAGTCCATTTGTAGAGAACTACTTAACTTTCTGAAAGATATAATTTACAATTTCATCAGTTAATTCCTGTTTGTCAGGTGTGATAGCAGTACTTGTATCATCCGCTAAAAGTACAAGCGTAGCATCTTTGTAAATGTAGAATGGCAAGTCATTAATATATATTAAGAACAGCAAGGGACCCAAGACCGAACCTTGTGGGATCCCATTTTTGATAACTCTCCAGTTAGATGAATTAATTGTTTCATCTATATCATGTGAACTGCTTATTTCAACTTTCTCCACTCTTCCGGTTAAGTATGATTTAAACCATTTGTGCACTGTCCCACTCATACCACAATACTTAAGCTTATCTAGAAGAATCCCATGACTTACAGAATCAAAAGCCTTTGAGAGATCACAAAAAATCCCAACTGGTGATATCCGGTTATTGTAAGTAGTTGCGCTTACCCCAACACCCCTGGGGACACAGCAATCACCACACCCACAATGGAACACACCTCCAGTCAGATACAAATTTCCAATTTTGCCCTGCCCACTATTACTCAGACTCGTAATTTTACAAAGTGATTCCCTTCAGAGTAAGGGCCTAGAACTGGCCCTACATCGAAGAAAGGATCATTGCCCATCATCGGCTTGGTTCATGGTATGGGTTCCTGTGGTCATGTCCCAGTTCATAAACCACGGGCAACGTATGCTTGACCAAGTAAATGGTCCTGATAATTGGGATACCAGTTACTACGGAATAAGGTTGGGCATCTCGGACATATTCTGAGTGGTGGCCATCTTTATGCTCAAGACTGCAAAATCTACCGGTTAGTCCCTCAACCGTTAGGGGTAAAACCCACTGGGGCCCTGAGCAAGTAAGGCTAGCAGCTTGTTCCCAAGGTACTTCAATATAATATTGGAAACAATCAGAGCCAAATGCCTCGGGTCTTTGGAGGTGACGCAGTCCCACCTTTAATCGAAAAACCAGGGACTCCTGAGATACGACATGGCAAACTATGTGGAATGAGATGAGGAGCTATTAATCTCAATGAGGATTACACTGGGATGAAGGTAGAGCTGGCAAAGGCTTCAAGTAAGATGGGGTTAGATGTTTTAGCTGTGACGTTTAGAGTAATGGAAGAAAAAGAGAACAAAGTCGGAAATTACAAGGTCTGCCTGAATGGAGTGAAAGCAGGGAGAGGACAGTGGGGTGTAGGGCTTTACATTAGGAAAGTAATCGAACCCAGCATAATTGCAATATGCGCGTAAATCCAGTGACGGTTTCAAATCGCCGTTATTTTTGCAAACATCTCTGTAACGGTGCGAGTTGTAAAAAACAAAAGAGAGCAAATTTGTAGAGCACATTTTCCTCTACAAATTCATTTATTAGTTTTCGTGTCATACGAGCGGTATATATGTTATTACATTTCCTGCTGTCAGGAAGGCCATCACGAACGGACTTTTTTTAGTGTTACTAACGTATTGTTTTGTCGTAAATATTTGAAAAAGGGAGGTTATGGTCTCAGGCGGCCAACAATTATACCTGTACAATTTGGTGCCGATCAGTTGAACGGTTCAACCTAAAAATGAGAACACATTACGGACAGAGACATTGTTAAATCGCTGTAATTTTGCAAATATCTCTGAAACGACGCAAGATATAAAAAAAACATAATAGAGCGAAATTGTAGAGAAGCTTCTCCTATACAAATTAATTTACTTAATTTTCGTGTCATTTGAATCGTTAATTCATTACTCTGATTTTATTTTCGAGCTGTCAAAACGCGATCGGAAAGCCCCACTTTTGATGTTACTACCATCACCTAAAGTAGGCCAAAAAGAAGCAAGGTAATTTGTTACACTGTATACACTTCCGTTTCATCTAGGAATGAACAGCTGCCACATAAATGTAGGACTTCATTTATATAGGAAACTATCAGTTTCAGCACGTTGTTATGAATATTCATTATTTCAGTATCCTACCACTTCATGTGCATATGCTTCAGAAGAGCATTGTTCAGTTCGTTATTACGCATTTCACGGTATGTTCACGAAATAGAATTAACGCACATTTTAGAGGGAGCACTCTTACATATTCATAACTCCAAACATTTCAGAACATAGCTCTGTTTAATTAATAACAGTGGCCAAAACCCTGTTAGGAGCCAAGGCGAAAAAACAATTGGTAGTGGCAGGTTTCGAATTACCGAGCATACGCACTGACCACTATAACACTGCGAACAATTACGTAAGCCGCGGTGGAGTAGCCGAGCGGTCTAAAGCGTCTCGCTGCGGAGCGCGCGGTTGCTCGCCGTGGAGGTTCGAGTCCACCCTGGGGCATGGGTGTGTGTGTTTGTCCTTAGGTTAGTTTACCTAGGTTTAAGTAGTTTGTAAGCTACGGACTGATGACCACGTAGTTTGGTCCAATAGATTTACAAACATTTGAAAATTTGATTCAATTACGTAACTGTTCATTAATTCTGGTAATATTGATGGCAGTTGTCTACTAATATGGCATTTCTAGGCACTAGATTGTAATTTATCGTACTAAGAACGAAGTGTTTTTGTTATTTCTTCAGTACGCCACTGAACTGAAACGACAATCTAAAGTGGGCCAAAACATTAAAAACGAGGGTTGGCAACACTACACACTGTAAACAGACCGTCACATAACCGGTGTCGAAATACGTGTGTACATCAAGAACGACAAAAATTCATCCATCTGGGGCATATTCATACAGTTCCATGAAGATATGTAGTAACAGCAAAACCTGTAAGTAAATCGAAGAATTAATTTCACAAAGACTTGTTCTACAGAAGTTGTTTCTACCCTAGTAGGTTAGAATTGGGAAAAAAACTAACATAGCAAATATTTATAGCTGTTATGTTGTGAATCATAGCAAAATATTTATAATGTTTTGTAATGAAATATTATTTAGACAAAACAAACATCTATTACTGGTCACTGATGATGCTTCATAATTAAAGAAGCGAAATGCGCGTGGTAGAAATAACGCCTTTCATTTTTATTTGCAATAGTCGGAAATACATTTCCATGAAATAACAATCACTTTGAAATGATGATGTATTGACGATGGTCTTTATGATAATAATGATACCATCATTGTGATCATCATCATCATTATGAACAGTGTGATCATCATTATCACACTAGACAACATCAGTATGATCAATGTTATCACCGTAATCATTACCATTGTGATCATCATGATCATTTCGTAATCACTGGACTCATTATAGCACTGATTTATGCGTTCTACATCATGGTTATGAATACTGTTATGATCCATTATGATGAATGCAGTCATGATTGTGATCAAGAATATCATTATGACAGTGATAATAAATTTCATAGTAATCATGAAATGTAATATCAACTCCATCAGGAATGTGAGCGTCACTATAGGTTTAATAAGACATTGTAGTCTTTTTGTAACATTAGCATCCAAATGTGTATTCCAAATATGTATTACATTTAAAATTTATATAGGTTTTGTTGAAGCTTTTTACCATAACTGATGTATATTGTAGTATTGTTTAGTTTCCTTATGTGAATTTATGTAATTTATTATTTATGTATCTGGGTAATCGTCGATAGGGAAAGTAGGAAACATCTTTGGTGTGTGTGGTATGAGGTCTTTGGAGCAACAGAGCGGAAGCAGGAGTAGTACTTGGGGAGTAAGAAGGGAGTCGATCTCTGTCGTTAGAACAGTTCGGAGCCTAGTAAGTGCGCGGGAGCGTGCAGCGCCACGCTCTTTGCAGTTACCAGGCCTTGTTGGCGGAGTTCTATAATTGGCGCACGTTTCCAATACGAGCGGGGGCACATAGTAGTTCATTTGTATGTGTCAAGATTCTGCCCTCAAATTGCTCACTGGATTGGACCTGTGCCTGAATTGTGACCTGCAGCATTGTCGGAGTCGGCGCATCCTGCTCTTCAATGAGGACGCAGTGTAAGACCGCTCCAATAATTTCCGACCACACAGAGTTTAGATATTTTTTAAGGCGTTACCCATTTTTATGCTTTAGAAACTATTTTTTTTAATAATAACCTACAATTTGAAGAACTACTACCACATCATTGTGCTAAGACATTGTTAGCAAGTAGGGTCCTATCCTTTCCAGAAGTTTCCCGAGTGTCGTTGAAAGTGAAAAGAATATTACATTCAGTGCCAAACTATAAAATTTAAATAACTAAAGTTTGAATTTTAAAGCTAATTTTAACATATTACAATTTTGGAAATAAGGAATTGCTTTGTTTAAAACAAATTTGGCACAATTAAGTAACTAAACAAAAATAGATATTAATTCTGAAACAATTGGTTCATTACTATTTAATATTTCATTGGTGAAAATTTTATGTGTAAAGTTGATTTGCTATGTTGGTTCGTATTTCGACGTTGTCCAGTTGTGATCTAGTTGCAAGTTATTCAGAGTACTTTCTTTCTTGGTATTCTTAATATTTACTATTCTGCCAATCAAGTGTTTGCTGCCTACTGTGTAATTCTCATGCAGGTGAGTGTTAGTGAAGGGACGTTAATAATTGTGTGCAACACTGACCTCCGATCCAACAATGTTTCTTACTATAAGCAGATAAAACAAAAGCATCATGTTTCGTAAAAGTTATTCGATTGCAAAAGTGTTTGGCAACCTTCTGTTGTGCAACACTAACGTGTGTGATTACCCATTGATAATTGTCGTGGTTAATTACAACACACTCCGAGGGCCTCATTGGGCTGGCGACCGTGTTAATTTATTAATGTTTTTTACTGGTTCATTGTTTGTTACTTCCTATAATTTGCAATACTTTCGTGCGTGAGTGTGATTGTTCCGAAATTAAATCATTTCAGTTAGTAATCAGTAGAGTAGGAGGAACGGGCTATCCGGTGTGGTAGTGACAACATTCCCTCACTTGCTGGTTTTCGTTTGCACAATATTTTTTCGGTAAAGATAGCCTTGTGCAACTTTTATTGTAGGCAACACACGGGTCAATTTCACGTTAATCTGTCACAGGGTTAATCAACCGGTTAGTGAGGGAAGTGTTACATTTGACAGATAGTATGAATTATTGATAGTTTATGATTTGTTACGAATTTTAGTAAGTTTTGTTTCGAAAGATCTCGCACAGGAATTGTTTCCACTCCTGGCTAACTACAGTTTTTTTTTTTTTTTTTTTTTTTTTTTTTTTTTTTTTTTTTTTTTTTTTTTCAGTCATTCGCGAAGCACAGAGCTCTTGCTTCTCTCGTGCTGCAGTCTGACGTCCCTGCAGCGCCGTGTTTGGCGCTTCTCCTATGTGTGAGCAAGCCACAGAGCAGGCGCTCAAGAGGTACTGCCCGTCCCCGACGCCAACGGCCTCTGTGCCGCGGTTATTATTAGCGAACCAAGCCCCGTCAGTGCTCGAGCGCGCTCTCATCAGCGATTTCACGGTCCAACATTAAACTATCTTCACTGCACCATAAATACCTACTCACCAAGTGTGTTCGTCTTCCATATAAGTTTGTCGTTTATTTCATGGCCCACGTTGGAACTCTAATGATTTATTATTATATACTGAAACTTCCGTATACCCTCCGATTGTTTTCCTCTCTTCGTTTGATATCACCCTTCCTTAATCTGGTTACTGTTCTTGCTTTCTAGACTGGCAGGTATCTCCCCCTCCCTATCTATTTACCCTGTCTCTGCCCGGCTCCACCTCTTCTCCTGATACCGACGATACTTACTTACACACCCGGCTCCATAATCCGCAGATGGCTTGTGGCATCTTCCTCCCTTGCTCTGAGTACCCGCAGATCCTTGGCAACCTGGTCTCTCCATCTCATTTTCGGCCTGCCTAGAGGTCTTCGTCCTTCTGGTTTATTCTCCGAGACTTTCAGTAGAGATCCCTGCTCTCTTATACAGATAACGCTAGCCCATCTTAGTCTTCTTGTCTTGGCTACCGCGACAACATTTGGTTCATTTATAGTACCTTTAACTCCCAGTTCTTTCTTCTTTGCCATTCTCCTCCCTCACAGATTAGTCCAAATATCTTTCGTAGGGTTTTATTTTCAAAAACTTTTATATTTCTCTCTGTATGTTTGTCTATTCTCCATATTTCTGCCTCATATAATAGCACTGGATGCTTATGCTTTTACGAGGTATGTCCACAAATTAAGTTCCATTTGGTTATATAAAAGAAATGTGTACAGATACAGAAAAAATATTTTTGCACAAAAAATGCAACTATTAAATTACTTTTCTACATAGCTTCCGAAATTTTGTAAGCATTTGTCATAGCATGGCACAAGTTTTTGTATGCCTTCTTCGTAGAAGCTTGCTGCCAGTGTATTCAACAATGAAGTAACATGTTATTTCAGCTCGTCATCATCGCTGAAGTGTTGACCACCATGGACAGGTTTTAGGTGTAAGAAGAAAGCCCCTAGGAGCAAGGTTGTACGGAGGATGATCAAAGACGTCCCATTGAAATTCCCGTCAGAGTTGTTTGGTCACATTCGCCTTGTGAGGTCGGGCGGTAACGTGAAGGGAAACAGAAAACTCCTTTTATCTCTTCTTACACCTAAAACCGGCCCTTGGTGGTCAACAGTTCAACGATGATGAGCTGAAAGAACATGTCACCACAATAGTTGAATACACAGGCGGCAACCTTCTATGAAGAAGGCGCACAAAAACGTGTGCCACTCTATGACAAGTGCCTACAAAATTTCGGAAGTTATGTAGAAAAGTAGTTGAACAGTTGTAGATTTTTATACAATAAATATTTTTTCTGTATCCGTAAACATTTGGTTTATATATCCAAACGGAAGTTACTTTACGGACATACCTCGTATATATTCTTATTTTAGTTCCTCTTGACAAAAATTTGGATGACAGTAATTTCTTGAGTGAGTATGTTGCTCTGGATGCAGCTTTGACTCTCGCCTCTATTTCTTGCTTCTCGTCATTTCTGTTGTTTAATAATACTCTCCCAGACATTTGAACCTATCTACTTCTTCAAAAGTATAGTTATCAATTTTCAGAGTTTCTTGCCTTTTTGTTTTGCAATTTCCTTTTAGCCTCATGAATTTTGTTTTATCCTCATTTACTCCCGAACTAACTTCCTTCGTTTTTTGGAAGAGCCTTTTTGCTAGTATTTTAAGGTCATCCAGATTTTCAGCAATTAGTGCTACATCATCAGCAAAGGGTAGTACATTTATTTTCGTTCCTATTTTAATTCCCTCTGCTGCTTCACTTACTGCATCCAGTGCTTCCTGTATTAAAATGTTGAACAGGGGTAATAATCCAACTGCTTGCCTGACTTGTTTTTATGTCAAACGCCTCGGAATATTCTGCATCCATTTTAATTACCCCTTTGAGCCTTTTAGTGTAGCTTTCACAAGATTTATAATATTCTTCGGAATTCCAAATACCTGTATTTTCTCCCACAACTTCTCTGGATATACTGTCATAAGTGTCTTTAAAATTAACAAACAATATTTCCATTTCTCTGTTAAATTCCAAATATTTGGCTTCTTTCTATAAGACTATCTGAACGATTCTTCATAAATCCTGCTTGTTTCTCATTTACTACCTCTCTTAAATACGGTTCTAAATTTTTCTTGAGGATCTTGGATTATTGGATATCAACGAATGTACATTTAAATTTCAATGACATTTCCTACATTATGTGTTCATTACAATATTCTATTTAGTCGGTCTCCTGCTGCCCTTTCCCCTCCCTCCCTCTCTGGGTCCAGTCCCAGCTCCCGCACCTTAAGAGCTCTCAATAGTATAATTTAGCTTTACTGGGTTTTTATTGCTAGCTAAATTCCTTAAATTACAATAGTTTTTCTGATTTCAAGGGCTTCATTATCACGTAGATAGATTAGTTTTTCGTTCCGTAGATCCATGTTGAAGAGATCCTCGTGGATGTGGAACATGTCAAGAAACAAAATTTACAAGCTGAATCTTTGAGCTGATAATATAATAATACCAATATTACATGTATCATTTGGTACAATTTAGAAATTCACTAATGAGTAGAAGGAGTTTGACACAAGAAGTCTTGTAGGCTCCTCTTAAACTGATCTTTATTTCTAGTTAAATTTGTTTATACTTGATGGTAAATAGTTGAAAATGTGTGTTCCTGAGTAGTGGACCCCTTTTTGAACTAAAGTAAGCGCTTTTAAGTCTTTGTGTAGATCATTATTATTCCTAGTATTGTATGTATGAACTGAGCTGTTTGTTGGGAAAAGGGATATATTATTTATGACAAATTTCATTCAGAAATAAATATACTGAGAGGCAGTAGTTAATATACCCAGTTCTTTGAAGAGGCTTCTACAGGACGTCCGTGAATTTACTCCACAAATAACAAGGTTTTGGACTCTGAAGACTTTTGACTGACTTGAAAAGTTACCCCAAAATATTATACCATATGACATTATGGAATGAAAGTACGCAAAGTAAGCAAGCTTTTTATTTTTATGTCTCCTATGTCTGATAACACTATTGAAAATACAGATTTGTTGAGTCGTTTCTGCAGTTCTGTGGTGTCCTCCACCCAACTGAATTTATTATCAACCTGTAATCCCAGAAATTTAATACTGTCAACCTCCTCTATCTGCTCTTCTTCATTCTTAATGCATATGCTGTCGGTAAATCTCTTACATATTCAGAACCTCATATAGTGAGTCTTTTCAAAGTTTAATGACAATGAGTTGGCTTTAAACCATTATTAATGTTCATGAAAATATCATTAGCAGACCTTTCTATAACTATGCTTGACGTACTTTTTATTGAAATGCTTGTATCATCTACAAACAAAATGAACTCTGCTACTGATAGTGTAACTGATGAGAGGTCATTAATGTACACAAGAAAAAGCAATGGCCCTAAGATGGATCCTTGTGGGACACATGTAATATCTTCCCAATCAGATGACGACAGTTGGCTTAATTCACTAGTCACTTGCACTGACACCCTTTGTTTCCTGTTAGTGAGGTACGACTTGAATCATTTGGCAGCATTTCCCGTAACACCATAGAATTCTAATTTACTAAAAAGGATGTCATGGTTCACACAATCAAATGCCTTTGACAAATCGCAGAAAATACCTGCTGCTTGCAATTTATTATTTAATGAATTAAGAATTATATGGTAGGTGTTTTGCTTCATACGCTAATTTCAAGTAACTTGACTCCTTGATTTCATCTCCTTCTCCCCCTTTCTCGGCCCACCTTCACCACCCCTTCCTGTGTCCATCTCCTCCTCCGCAGACAATATCCTCCTTCTTCCAAGTGTATATATATATATATATATATATATATATATATATATATATATATATATATATATATATATATATATACCAACTTTCATAGTGATCGGTAAAACGGGAATAAGTTTATTGAGTCCAGTTTCAAATCGTAGAGCTTAGCAACTGTTTTAAATATGTAGAACGGTGACAGTAATCACTCTTTATTGTGGCACTGTCCGACCATCACCAATGCATGAAACTTATGTTGAAACATACACAGTTTTGAAATAATTGACAACATGAAATTTCGAAACTTTTTAATTTTTTAACCTTCATCTGAGGCATTGAGAATGGTCACATTGACCGAAATCTCGATCTGCCACAGTTAAGAAATATGAGGGTTGGAACTTAAATAGTGGCAGCACTTCTGTGGAGACACTATGCAATAAAATCTACTATTGTCGCTGATAGCATACATATCTTATCTCCTAGTAAATGGTCTCGCCCGTCCTAAGTCATCGGCGTGTGCACAATCGAGGGAAAAACAGTCACTTGTGAGCGAGCGGTCTAACATAACGACGTCACTACGTTTTATAAATAGGAACAACGGAGCTGCATCAAGAGGTCGTACAGCACAACAGTTTCATCAAGGTCTTCAAGAGGCGTGCGGGGAATCGGCATTGCCGTACAGAAGAGTGGCACGTTGAGCAAAAGCCTTCAACGAAGGTCGGGAGGTTGAGGCAGACATGCATCGGGCAGGTCGTCTTTGCGTCTCTGGAAGAACTGCATACTGTTGCCGCATTAGTGGGCAATGATTGACGCCAGACGATTCGAGAGTTCCTCACGGAACCGAATTAGCGCATACAGCGCAAGCTGTGGCTGCTCTGTTCGGTCGATGGGACTGGGAAGTACTGTACCATCCATCGTACTCCTACGACTCAAGTCCTTGAGACATTGATTCGATCCCGAAGATGAAGGAACCACTTCGTGGAATTCGCTCCAGAACTGTTCCAGAGATTCGACAGGCAGCAGACTGCTCAATTCGCACCATCAACAGAACGGGCTCGGCTAACGCGTCTTACACATCGCTGGCAACGGGTTCTACGCAGCGCTTGTGACTGCTTCGAAGGACATTAAGAAGTGCTAACATGTAACGCTTTTGTATCGGCTGTGAATAAGTAGCTGCCACTATTTAAGTTCCCACCCTCGTAATTGTGGCTAATTGCTGTTCATCTTCTACGTATCTAAATTTATTGCAAGGCATCCTCCCCCATACATGTTATGGTTTTTTGCAAAGCATAAACAGGGTGTTACAAAAAGGTACGGCTAAACTTTCAGGGCCGGCCGCGGTGGCCGAGGGGACTGAGGCGCTCCAGTCACGGTCTGCACGGCCACTACGGTCGGGGATTCGAATCCCCCCTCGGGCATGGATATTTGTGCCGTCCTTAGTATAAGGTAGTTGATAAGTAGTTTGTAAGTTTAGTTAAGTTCCATAAGCTTCAAAAACATTTGAACATTTGAAACTTTCAGGAAACATTCCTCACACACATAGAAAGAAAATATGTTATGTGGACATGTGTCCGGAAATGCTTAATTTCCATGTTAGAGCTCATTTTAGCATTTCTTTAAATGTAAACTGAAATAATTCGTGCAGACAATTGTCAAAATACCCAATTGTTTCGTTAGTATGTACTGTACTTCCTCGATTCACCGCCAGTTGGCCCAATTGAACGAAGATAATGTTGACTTCAGTGCTTGTGTTGACATGCGACTCATTGCTCTACAGTACTAGCATCAAGCACATCAGTACGTTGCATCAACTGGTTAGTGTTCATCACGAACGTGGTATTACAGTCAGTGCAATGTTTACAAATGCGGTGAATCGAAGAAGTACAGTACATACTAACGAAACAATTGGGTATTTTGACAACTGTCTGCACGAATTATTTCAATTTACATTTAAAGAGAAATACTAAAATGAGCTCTAACATGGAAATTAAGCGTTTCCGGACACATGTCCACATAACATATTTTCTTTCTTTGTGTGTGAGGAATGTTTCCTGAAAGTTTGGCCGTACCTTTTTGTAACACCCTGTATATACCTTGCCCATGAAAACATGGGTATTGGTTAAACGTCGTGGAACCTCCACCATCCACTGTACAAAATCTGATGCAGATTGTGACATTCCTCTTCCTTTGAAGGGCAGCTATGCCAAACTTCATCCAGACTTGATTAAAATTATTAATTCGAAATATTGAAACATTTAGGCCGTTTTAGGGCACTGAAATAAATTCAACGGCAAAGTTGAAATTATATGCTGGACCGGGATTCGAACCCAGTTTTTCTCACTTCGAGCCAATGGTAGGCTATCGAGGCGCCCTTTCTTTCTCGTAGAAGTTATTTCAGCTGATAGCACCAATGATCGTAGTGCCCCCTGCCCATTAGTTCCTCTTGCTCGCAGCCTATGTTGTAGTCATTTCTAACATAACATTAAATATTTTTTTACAAAAAATGTATATCTGCGACGTTTGTCGCTTGCGTATCCGTTATCGTTTCAATGCATACCTCCGCCTGCTTTTTTTCCGATGGTCAATTTTTTCTCCGACTTGGAGAGAGTACAGTAGCGCCCTTCGTCTTTCTGTTCTGCACTCTTATACTGATCGGACATCTCTTCTTCTCCGGGATACAATATACTTACATAAGTGAGTCTCTGTCTCTTAACAGCAATAAATCCTCCTTTTAAATTCATTATATTTGAGTCCTTATTTCAAAAATCACCCTATATTTATTAGATAATTAATTTTGTACTATTATTTTCGATCGTAAACGGATGCTTGGCCACCATTACGGTTCGCTTCGTGAATGCACAAGTTTAGTTCGAACTCTACTCTTTTTCAACATTCTATTTGTACTGATTGGAATTTCAGAACCTGCAATCAAGATTTCTTTACGATAGAGTCCGATAATGATTCAATTTGTTCCACTGATGTGGCAGTTTTGAAACACGGTCGCGAACTTGGTATTGGTAAGCGAGATATTATTCAAGCATCTCATTACGGCGAAAAGAATAAAGAAAATCATTTTATAATAACAAATTATAACCCATCTCGACGTCATCGGGACATCAATGTATAATGAGGTAACTTTTCGCAAGTTTTCTTTTCTAGTGGTAATTTCGTGTGTCGTCTTGACCTCAACATTAAATCCCGCAATTTCCTTTTGCCGGTTCTATTCATGCTCTTTTTAGTTCTACATCTACATCTACATGGGATACTCTGCAAATCACATTTAAGTGCCTAGCAGAGGGTTCATCGAACCACCGTTATACTATTATCTCCCATTCCATTCTCGAAGAGCGCGCGGGAAGAATGAACACCTAAACCTCTCCGTTCGGGCTCTGATTTCTCGTATTTTATTCTGATGATCGTTTCTACCTATGTAAGTGGGAGGCAACAATAGGCTCCTCCTCTTTCAGGATCTGATTCCAGTAGTTATTTCAGATTCCACTTCATTTTGTTTCAAAGCTGATTCAATCGTAATCTGAACAGACAACAACAACGAAATATCATTACACCTTCTAAAAATGTTTGATACAAAAGTTACAAATTTTTTCACGGAGACTCCAAATCTGCAGTAAAAAATGTGGGCCCATATTTAATATTTCAAAGTCGTCCTCCCTGTCCCCGGAAGTGGTGCAGAAGGGGACGAGCTTTATGTTAATGGATGTCCCTTTTCGAGGTGAAGAACTTTTATTGCAATTGTTTTCATCACATTTGTATTTTGTCATATATTGCGAAAAAATTTTAATCGTCTCACCCTCTACAAAGCCATACATAAAGACTATTTTTTACGTGAATAATGGAGCTAAATAAAGGGGATGATTAAAAGGGGCCCGTCAACTGTGGGATTGTCTGTTTATTCTTTTACTGCCACAAATTTCGGCTGTTCACGCCGCTATCTACAAGCCGTTGGATAAATGGGTGGCTGATTCTTCCTAGATATGTCAACGCCCAATGATATGGAATGTGGTACTGCTTTCGTGAATAGCTGAAGAGGGTGTTTTATCAGATCAAATGTAAATCAGTGGGTCTTAACTTCCGTTATTAGTCCATAGGTTAACAAAATACTTAAACTATGTTGCAACAGTTCCACCAAAGAGACTGCATACATCACACTTGCGCGTCCTCTCCTGGAGTACTGTTGTAGGACCCTCACCAGGTGGGGCTGACGGAAGTCATCGAGAAGGTTCAGAGAAGGGCAGCTCATTTTATTTTATCACGTTACAGGGCGGAAAGCGTCACGGAAATGCTGCACGATTTGAGGTCGAAATCATTAAAAGAACGGCGTTATTCGTTGCGGCAAGATCTATTTGCGAAATTTCAACCACCGACTTTTACTTCTGAATATCAAAATATTTTGTTAGCGGCCACCTACATAAGAAGACATGAGCACCCTAATAAAATACGAGAAACTAGATCGAAATCGGAACGATTTAGGTGTTCTTTATTCCCGCGCGCTATTATAGAATGGAACACACACACACACACACACACACACACACACACACACACACACACACACTTAGTCCAAGGAGGACTCTAACCGCCGACGGCGAGAAACTAGTGCGCTCCGCAGCAAGGCGCCTTAGACTGCTCAGCCACTCCACTGCGGCGGCTGGATACTAAGATCAAGTAAAAAGTATCACGATAGCGGGACCACATTCCATAACACTGTGCGCTGACAGTTAGCTTCAGAATTAATTATGTTGTTGTAAGATTCAGACACCCATTGCTGTAAATGGCCTGACGATGGCGGGGCGCTGAAGCTGATTGCAGTAAATAAACAGATGATCCCACAGCTGACGGTGACCATTTAATCATAACAAAAATGTATTTTAAAAAATCGTTATATTGTGTGTGATTTAGTATTTTGTAATTGGGGTACATTTTTGTCTTAGCTACTGGTAGGTGATGCAATCAAACAACAAGGAAGCATGGAAGTTTGTGCCTTCTAACGTAAAGCAGTTAATCCTCTAATAGAGCAATGCATGACAGATGGTGTCATTCTAAATTCAAAAGGAAATTAATAGTATCGTTTATTTCCCATTCCTTTTGCCAATTACTGGTTCATCTAGGACCACTGCAGCGTCTAGATTATATATCAACAGTATAAACTTATTATGGTAAGCAGTCCTTACCATACACAGAACACTAGAATCAGAGACAGAAAGTTAAACTTGAAGCAATGAAATGTAATTCAAGAATTTATTCGCCTCAGTATTTCATTGCGGTGTGCAGCGATTCACACAGCTAATATTAATGTATGGTCGTAAACTGTCTGGACGCTCTATTAAAGATTATTCACAAGTTATGTGGTTACGTGGTTTTTAAGTCACAAAGGGGCCACTGTGTGGCTTGACATTATGCCACAAGCTTCCAGAGCGCCCGTAAATACTCCGAGGTATTCAGGTCAGTTGCATAGGAAGGCCATTTGTCATCGTTCTGCGGAGTCTTAGCGATGTCGACGGTTTTGTGGGCGAAATTGCTGTCAAGGTCCTACGTTTGACATACGATGCACCAACATCAGCAAGGTATTTCATTTCACACCTCTCTTCATTTTGGGTGATATCAAAATTACTCATTACACATTCCACGTGAGATACTTAATTTTTATTTCCTAACGTTCGATCTACGTAATTACGGTTACTCAAGGAATGGCAGAAGATTCAAAAGCCATAGTAACTATCAGAGTAACTGCATTAAATGAAGCATCGAACAAATCACTTTAATGCCATAAATTTGGAACTTTTCATCGGAAAATTCGGAAACGTATGTATTCAACAGTAATAACATACTGTGGTATTTTATGACTTCTCAGAATTCGACAATTTATTGAGGGAATGTACATTTATTGTAAATAGTATCTATTATTAGTATACAACGTGGAAATAAAATAAAAGGTTGAAAATTTAACTAATTGATGCAACATTAAGTAAAAGGAATATATTTAGAGCCATAAGTGACAAAATTTCAGCTTAAAATGCTACAACTGTTACTTATTGCCTAATTATAACAATATCTGCATCCAGATTTATCCTACATTGTCCCAATGCTATTTATGTGCCTCGTCAGTCCTCGGCATTTACCCAAGTGGAGAAGTAGCACATTTCTCATTGTTTCTTTTAATTAAATTTTATTCGTATCTACGTTTTTCTCACACAAAAGTAACAAACATTTCTTCGTGTTCTCCTAATTGGTTCTTTGACTCTCCAGGAGTTAATTTGACCTTCAGACCATCCACTTGATCTTAAAGACGGATAGTTGCGAAGTAGCGTTTTTGATAGGTGATGTGCACTTTTATTAAATACATTTCACAAATTTTGATCTGTTACATGAATTTCATTAGTTAATAAAGATTATACGATTTCTTTACTGCTAAACCGCTTAAAGCCGTATAGAGAAAATCTAACTGTAGAAACAGAGTAACCATTGACAGTATAATTGCAGTCAAAACAGTAAACGGAAAAGTTTGGGAATACGATTATTGATTTCATGAAGTTTATGACGCCAGTATACATGGATGAAAATACAAGCATTGCTTCGACAAATTGATAAATAGATGATCGTTTTAAAAAGAAAACTGGGCTAAGACAAGAAGATGTTCTGTCTTTCTTTAATATCGCCTTCGAAAGAGTAGTGGGGATCCCAGACTAGTACCTGCTGAGTTCCTTCAAGGAAACAAAGTTAAAATTTTAGCACATGCAGTTAATATAGGGCTCAATGGAAACAGGGATACAGATATTAGATTAGTATTTGTAGAGCTCGCGGCAGAAGCATCAAGTCTCGGATTCCAACTAAAGAACCAGAAAAAAAGATGATATTTCATTGATGTAGAGAAGAACAGGTCAACCAATCACATCTAATAACTGGTGAACATAAATTTGAACAGTTCAAATTTCTGGAAGCACTGATAGACGAGCAAAATCAGAGACAAATGGAAATAAGAATGATCCTGCAAAATGCTAACTGAGTCTACTATTAAATACTAAATCTTCGTGGATATTCATTGTTAAAAATAAAAACTAAAATAAAACATATAATCCAATTGTGACTATTATTGGTTTGTCGAATGGCAGCGATCGATTTTCGCATTTTCGCATTTGGCATGATATTTTCGTTGTTTCTCAAAAAGTGTCCCGAACTTTATTGGATACCGATGGGGATGACCTCCATCTTCTGCTAACTTAATTGGTAAAATCTATTAATTTCTGTCTATACTATTTCTTTGAATTAAAGCCCGATCTGCTCAACACTTGCATTTAGAATACGGTAAGAATGACGACTAAGAAGGCATTAAGCGAAGTTTTCTCTGCTTTTCTGAATAGATACATTTTTCGTCCGTTTGTGGTAAATTTGGGGTTTAAATATCCAGTCCCATTGCTTTAGATGAGCGTTATGAGCTCAGGATTATTTTTTGCTAAGAGGTCAAGTGTGTTATGACACCAATTTAATATTGCTGTGGGCGCGTTACGCGGCATTCTTCATTTCCTGCAAGGAAGTAAGGATGACGAGCGTGATTACTAGGAAGACATGATGCAAGTTTTGTTTGCATTAATTACCCACCAAGTGACTCTGTTGGATCGTATTTACGTTGTCCCATGATATGAATCAACGGCAGACCCATTCATTTCTCGGTACTGTTCAGAGAAGTAAAGTACAGTAAGCTGGAGTAGTGCCTGTATAGTTTCGCAGAACTAACTCACATGCGCAGTGTGTGGGTAAGTGGGTTGCAATGCTCTTGGTGTTGAAAGGCTATACAGTGAACTATTTCCTAACAATGATTGTTACGAAATACTTTCCTGTAGAGCCGTCCGTCACGACGAGTGTTTATTTCTCTCGATCGACGAATGCGGTAGAATGATTCATTGTAAAGAAGAAGCGAAAGACCTGACGACATAAGGACTTCTCCCGCACCCGATTTTGAGGAGGAGGTGCTGCATCATGTTACAGAGTACTCGTCGTATTCACGTGAAATACGTATGGCGAGTACTCCACAAACGAGTCAACGCAATGTTTGTGACTGACTGGATCAAGGATCGCACTGTGTCAGTGGTTGCTCCAACAATGGTTTCAGCGGCCAACATAGTCCCTCCGAATCGTGCTGTTTACTGATGAGGCCTCATTTTGATCGTGATGGTATTTAGAACTGTAGGAGTAGTCATTTTTGCGTGGGGCCGGGGTATACGGGGTGCAGCCAATACTGGAGGGCGTCATCTCTCTAGGGAAACTGACCTCAGTATTCCAGGCCGAAATCACTGCCATCAGGGCTTGTGTGGAGGAGAATTTGCGTAGGTGCTACAAAGATCGTTGCATCTATATCTATTCAGACAGCCAGGCAGCCCTGGGATCACTGGCAGCTCTTGCAACAAGGTCTAAAATTGTTGCAGAATGTCACAGGGTTCTGGTGGAGCTAGGGGAAAGCAATAGAGTAAACCTATTGTGGGTCCCTGGCCACTCGGGGATCAGTGGCAACGAACATGCCGGCAGATTAGCCAGGATGGGGGCAGAAACTACATTTATTGGACCGGAAACTGTCCTGACAATCACCAAGGCAATGGTCAAATTGGAGCTACTTAACTGGCTCAGAAGACAGCACGTAGAATATTGGACCAAAGTCTACCAGCAAAAACATGGAAAGTTAATGATGCCAAAGCCATGTTTTAAAAGAAGCTCTGCAATCCTGGGCCTGAACAGGAGAGAGATTAGACTCATGGTTGGATTGCTGACAGGCCATGGAAATTTCAAAAAACACCTACATACAATGGGAATAACAGAAGAGGACCCTAAATGTAGGATGATGATGGTGATGAAACTGCATCACATCTAATCTTCGAATGCATTGCATTGGAGAGTAAAAGGCACAGAACATTTGGGACAACCAGACCCGAAGAAATTGTGTCTAATAAAGAACTGGTAAAGGGACTCCTTGCACTGTTCAAGGGCATTGGTTGGCCTTACTAGATATACAGGGAGCGATACCGCACAATAAACTTAGTTTCGATGCGGGCAGTGGCGGGTTGGGCCAAGACTTTTTTGGCTTCCCTGGAAAAATCAAATCAATCAATCAATCATGTGTGGGTTGAGGAAAACTCTGACGCTGCAGTAGAACGTATGTTTTGCGGGTTGGGTTGGGTTGGGTTGTTTCGTTGGGATAGGGCGACTAAACTACTGAGGTTATCAGTCCCCCGGTGGGGAGGGGTAGGAGTGAGGATAGGGAGCGAGGAGAGGGTAAAAGGAAATGCAGTCCGGAAAGTAAAGAAGGAAAAAAGGCTGCATTTGTTTGGAACCCCGTGCTCGCCACGCACGGACTCACGAAAGAACCGTGAACTCCCTGGTAAGGGGGGGGGGGGGGGTACGTTTTGCTATGAATGTCTGGGCAGGCATTATAGGTGGCAATTTCAATGGACTATACCACAGTTTAAGATATACAGTCGCGACACTCACTGCTGTGATATTTGTTATCAGTTGACAGTTGTAACGACACTAGCGCTCTTAAATTACGAAGGAGTAATGTTTGTTTGCGATTATTTTTCTACGTAATCAACGAAATAACTACTATAATTTTTGCATCCAAGTATCACTGAAATATCAAGAGGCATGTACAATCTGTACATTAATCTAAAAACGGCCGAATTTCACTGATTCAGCGGTATAAAGAACACTTTATCCATGAAGAAATGCTTAAGAATTCTCCTATATGTATATTTGCAACGGCGCGCCAGTCACAGTCCGCACGGCCGCTACGGTCGGGGGTTCGAATCCCCCCTCGGGCATGGATGTTTGTGCCGTATTTAGTGTAAGGTAATTCATAAGTAGTTTGTCAGTTTAGGGACTGATGACCCCGCAGTTAAGTCTCTTAAGCGTAACAAACATTTGAACATTTTGATTATATTTACAGGTTACTCTGCTGAAAGGAAGTAGACTATAAACTTGAGAGAAACAAATTTTCTATTATGGTCTTACCATGGCAGGCATTTTTTTTTTTTCGTACCAGGCAGAAGGAAGTCACAGGGTGATATGTCCTGGCTGTAGGGCGGATGCTCAAGCTGCTCCCATTTGAACTTGGCCAGTATACTTTGTATGACTCCGGAGACATGTGGACCTGTATCACTACGTCCGTGAGAAGCCCAGGCCGTTTGTTCTTGATGGACTTGCCTAGGTTACGGAGTGTCTCACAGGACACGTCGCTATTAATGGTTTTTCCGTGCTCGAGGAAATCTATGAGTATCGAAACAGACGGTGAGGTTCAACTTGCCTGCTGAGGGCAAAACACTGAATTTCTCAGGACGAAATGACGACGCATGCTTCGCGTCCCTAGCTGTCGCATACGTTATCCCAAAGTGGAATATTCAAATTTCAACCGGAATGCTTGTTAAGACGCTTCATACCTTTCACTTTGAACACCCCCCGTATATACACGATTTTCTGATATGTCTTATAACCCTAATTCTGTGTACAAATTTTGACCTACTTCTAATATATACATTACTAATACTGACAAATAATACTACCCAATTGTCATTCGTAGACTGCTGTACACTTGGAATATGTTGTTGTGTAAGTCAAAATATGAGAAACGTATTTTTTATACGTGCCCATACGGCTGGTGAAATGGTAAAAACCCTTCCGAAGATAACGCGGCTGTTACCTTCTGATGACATGTAGTCCAAGCAGTAGGAGACACAACAAGAATTTTTAAACATACTTTCCATTTTTTCTACTGTACTTTACAATCTGTGCAATCTGATCTTCAAACCTTCTGATATATGTAGAAATCCACCACCTCACAATATTTGAAATGGTGAATGTTTTATGTTTAGTAAATCTAATAGTATATTTAACAATAAATTGAATCATATATGACTATGTTACATCCAGAAGTGGCAGTTCAAAAATATGTTTGTAGAGCTTATGGGAGTTAAATACGGAGTCATCAGTCCCTAAACTTACATACTAGTTATAATGTATCTTATACTAAAGACGGCACAAACATCCACGCCCGAGGGGGATTCGAATCCCCGACGGGGAACGACCTAGCGCATCGTAGAATAACACCTCAATGCGCTCGGCCGCTCCGCCGCGGCTGAAGTGGCAGTAGTCAGATATAAGCTGGAAGTATACCCCCTATACGCACGGTTCGTCTGATTGTCATACAGCGCGATAGTGTTGTTTACAATCTGACAGTACACTTCCAACTGATACCTGACTATTCCGGCTTCGGGTTATGTTATCAGATATGGTTGCCGCGGCGGAGCGGCCAAGCGCGTTGAGGCGCTATGTTACGATGCGCGAGGCCGTTCCCCGTCGGGGATTCGAATCCCCCCTCGGGCATGGATGTTTGTGTCGCCTTTAGTGTAAAGTAGTTTATAATTAGTTTTTAAGTTTAGGGACTGAAGACCCGTACTTAAGTTCATAAGCTTTACACTCACACAGCTGTTTAATCGTACATTTCTTTCAACAAGCTCAATCAAGTAATTATTCAATGTATAAACATAGAGCAGGCTTCTACGTGCCCCCCTCGGGTATGGATGTTTGTGCCGACTTTAGTATAAGCTAGTTCATAATTAGTTTGTAAGTTTAGGGTCTGATGACCCCGTAGTTAAGTCCTATGAGCTCTACAAACATTTGAACATTTTTTGCATCTACTTGTTCAGGAAGGGTTGTACTGACCGCTCGGCCACTGCGGCCAGTGATGTGATTGTATAGTTGTAAAGTACAGTAGCATCCAGGAGAATTATGTTTCAATACTTTTGAACTATTTCGACGATATATGTTCAGAAAGACAACCGCGTTTAGGAGCAGAGTACAATATAGAATAAGAGTATCGGAATTAGCGAGTGGCATTTGGCTTGTGTTACTTGTGAGAGGGTTAAAATAATGAGAAAACGCATTCCGTTCAGAATCGTGTGTTAAAAGCAGTGTCGCCTTTGGGTGTTGCACTATTATTAACATCAGCGATGACCTAGGTGTAGACACGCACTTAAAAATGATGCATATGTCAGACTAGGAGGATAAGGCCGCCAGAGGACAGTTGATTAGTCACGGTGACGTCAGTGGCGAGTAGCTAGGAAAACAGGCCGCAGGGGAAATAAAAATGGGCGCTTCCGCAGTGTAATCAGCGCCTCAAGTGTGAGTGGCGGATCCTCAGGCCAAGTGCGCCCTTCACGCTTGCTTACTGTGACACCGCACTGTGGTCTCACTTCCTCGCCGGCTGTGTCTCTGAAGAAAATGTTACTAAGTACAAAACAAAACAGCTCGTATTAAAAAATACACAAGTTGTACACCTTCTTCGAGTTATTCAATTCAATCATAGCTCCATAGCGTACGTCGACGCAACTCTTCTATACTAAATGTTTTATCCATGGCAGCAATTGTGGTTTATAGGTTAGAAAGCAAACAGCCGATTACGGGCAATTATTTCCCCTTTTCAGGTGTCTGTACAGGAAACAGTTAACAGATTAATATGTAAGTACAAATGTTACAAAAAGTCGAAGTAGAATCACGGAATTAAAGGGGCAAGAAATAGAATGTATATAAAGTTTTCCCACTCCCATGAACCACATACATTGCCGAGGTGGGGTGGCTTGCGTGCCTCAACGATACAGATAGCCGTACCGTAGGTGCAACCACAGTGGAGGAGTATCTGTGGAGAGGCCAGACAAACTTGTGGTTCCTGAAGAGGGGCAGCAGCCTTTTCAGTAGTTACAGGGGCAACAGTCTGGATGATTGACTGAGCTGGCCTTGTAACATCAGCTAATGTGGCTTTGCCACACAGTTACTGCGAAAGGCTGAAAGCAAGGGGAAACTACAGCCGTTATTTTTCCCGAGGACATGCAGCTCTACTGTATGAACATATGATGATGGCATCCTCTCGGGTAAAATATTCCGGAGGTAAAATAGCCCCCCATTCGGATCTCCGGGCGGGGACTACTCAGGAGGATGCTGTCATTAGGAAAGACAATACTGGCATTCTACGGATCGGAGCGTGGAATGTTAGATCCCTTAATCGGGTAGGAAAATTAGAAAATTTAAAAAGGGAAATAGATAGGTTGAAGTTAGATATAGTGGGGATTAGTGAAGTTCGGTGGCAGGATGAACAGGATTTCTGGTCAGGTGAGTACAGGATTATAAATACAAAATCAATTGGGGGTATCACAGGAGTAGGATTGATAATGAATAAGAAAATAGGAATGCGGGTAAACTACTATGAGCAGCACAGTGATCGCATTATCATTGTCAAGATAGATACGAAGCCAACACCGATAACAGTAGTACAGGTTTATATGCCAACTAGCTCTGCCGATGATGAGGAAATCGAAGAAATATATGAGGAGCTAAAGGAAATTATTCAGACAATTAAGGGAGAGGAAAACTTAATTGTTATGGGAGACTGGAATTCGGTAGTAGGACAAGGAAGGGAAGGGAAGATAGTAGGTGAATATGGTCTGGGCAAAAGGAATGAAAGAGGAAGCCGCCTGGCAGAATTTTGCACAGAATATAATTTAGTTATAACAAACACCTGGTTCAAGAATCACAAAGAAGGTTGTATACGTGGAAGAGACCAGGAGACACTGGGAGATACCAGATAGATTTTATAATGGTAAGACATAGATTTCGGAACCAGGTTTTACAGTGTAAGACATACCCAGGGGCAGAGATAGACTCTGACCATAACTTGTTGGTTATGAACTGTAGGCTGAAACTCAAGAAACTACAAAACGCTAGGAAAATAAGGAGATGGGACCTGAAAAAATTGAAGAAACCTGAAGTTCTTAAGAATTTCAGAGGGAGCTTTAGGCAACAATTGACAGAAACAGGGGAAAATAAAACAGTAGAGGAGGAATGGGTAAAATTGAGAGATGAAATAGTGAAGGTAGCAGAGGACAAAATAGGTAGGAAGGCAAGACCTACAAAAAATCCTTGGATATCACAGGAGATACTAAATTTAATCGATGAAAGGAGAAAATATAAAAATGCCGTAAATGAAACAGGCAAAATGGAGTACAGACGACTAAGAAATGAGATTGACAGGAAGTGCAAAAGGGCTAAGCAGGAGTGGCTAGAAGACAAATGCAAGGATGTAGAAGAATGCATAAATAGGGGAAAAATAGATACAGCCTACAGGAAAATAAAAGAAACATTTGGAGATAAGAAAACAGCTCTATGAATATCAAGGACACTGATGGGAAACCAGTTCTCAGCAAAGAAGGGAAAGCTGAAAGGTGGAAAGAGTATATAGAGGGACTCTACAAAGGAAATGAACTTCGAGACAATATTGTAGGAAGGGAAGAGGATGTAGATGAAGATGAAATAGGAGATACTGTACTGAGAGAAGAATTTGACAGAGCCCTGAAAGACCTAAGTCGAAACAAGGCCCCTGGAGTAGATGATATTCCCTCAGAGCTACTGAAGTCTCTGGGAGAACCAGCCATGACAAACCTGTTTCACCTGGTGTGTAAGATGTATGAGACTGGCGAAGTACCGTCAGACTTTAAGAAAAATGTTATAATCCCCATCCCAAAGAAAGCAGGTGCAGATTTTGTGTCCCAACTTCGTCGCCGCTTTTGTGTCCCAGCCTCGTCGTAGGTGTCGGTGGCCGAGTGGAACGAGACCGACACAGTAACAAAGATAGCACGCTGGTGCAGGTACGGAGGGGAGCAGCCAGAAACTATAAACACTAGAGTAAATTAGAAAGAGATATATATTGCACAGAATGTAACAATACTTAACTTTTACATAGTACTGCAGAATGTTGATACATAGTTGTTAGAGGCCTGCCTAGTGCCTGTACAATAGCAAAGTCTTCACTGGTGCCTATCTGATTACGAAGGTCCTAACTCGTTGCTATCTCAGTCCGAAGTGGCCAGTCCTTCAGTGGTGGCCACGAGCTGAGTTGTCGCAGAGGGCGCTCGTGGCTGTCGTCGTGAGAACGCCGCGCCGTGCGTGCATGGCGGCGCGCGGCGAAAGTAGGTGGCGCGCACTTTGTACTTGTGCGACACCACACCCCTCCCCCCCAAACCGCCGCGCCGTCGTGGCGTAGGGCTGAGGGCCACGGCGACGGCACTGGGAGGAGGGCCTGGGCGGGGGCGTTACTGGTGGGACGGGCGTCGTAGCTGAGGCTGGGATCGAGACGCCGTCCGCGCCCCGGCATCCGCCTTGCGATCCTCCAGGGAACCCACCGAAACCTGGGGAAGGGCGCACCCCCCCGCCCAGAGGGAGCAGGTCATCTTCTTCTGAGGTGCGTGGCCCAGGCGGCGGCGGCACGCACGGTCCCGGAGTCCCTCTCGGGGACGCTGCCATCTGCGGCGGCGACAGCGGCGGCGTCGCGTCGATCTCCATCGGGACGATCTCGTAGTCCGGGGACGCTGGACCCGTTGACGAACGATGTGGTTGTGCTCCCTGGCGGTGAACTGGGTCTGGAATCAAGAAACCGGAGACAGGATCGCGCGGCCTATGCAGACGCAATTGGTTTGCGTGGCGCCGCAGCTCCGACCCTGTGGAAGAACGTACAACATACATATTGCGACCGAGCACGCTCTGAATGGTGCCCGGCAACCATGTCTTCTTGTTGCCAGCAAACACCCTGTACAGCACCGGCGTGGAAACCTGAAAACGCGTAGCGCCATACGAACCGACTCGGTGCGTGGGAGTCTGCAGCAGGTGAAGGAGAGTGCGGTGACGGCGGCCGTGTAGCAGCTCGGCAGGAGACGGGCCGTCACGTGGCATGCACCGATACGTAGATAGGAAAATTTGAAGAGCTTGCTGCCTGGAGTGCTGACCTTTCATCTTCTCCATGTGAGACTTGAATGTTCGAACGAAACGTTCTGCTTCACCATTGGACTGAGGGTGAAAAGGTGCAGTGGTAATATGCTGAATGCCATTCACACGACAAAACTGTTGAAATTCCGCACTAACAAACTGAGGTCCATTGTCACTGACGATAGTTTCAGGCAAACCTTCGATGCAAAACACTGATGTTAAGGCACTGATCGTACTAGACGCCGTCGTTGAGTTCATGGCAATCACAAAAGGAAACTTGCTGAAAGCGTCTACAACGATTAACCAGCGCGTATTCCAGAAAGGTCCGGCAAAGTCAATATGTAAACGTTGCCATAGTCCCTTGGGGCGTGGCCAGTCTGAGAAACGTTGCGGAGGAGCCGCCTGATGCTCCGCACAAACCGTACACTGTGACGTCATGCCCTCTATCTGAGCGTCCATACCAACCCAGGTACAATGACGTCTGGCCAATTGCTTTGTCCTAACAATACCCCAATGTCATTGATGCAGGAGGCGTAACACTTCTCGTTGCAGGGAACGAGGAACAATCACTCTTGCTTGGTCGTTGTCGGTATGCAACTGACTTAAAGATAATGCATGACGTTGTGCAAAATAACGTCGAACCAGAGGCCGATCAATGTCTTTGGCTCTGGCAGGCCAACCAAAGCGAACAAAACGTGCTACCACACTTAAGTCTGCATCCGCAGCTGTTTCCTGTGCAACCCGACGAGAGTTTAAAGGAAAGTCTGCGACAGCGGAAGCATCTCTGGAGTCTATCTGACAACATGCCATTTCTGAAGAATCAAATGATACATCCTGGCCAACCGGAAGTCGGGAAAGTGTGTCCGCGTTGGCATGTTTAGTGGTAGGTCGGTACAAAATCTCATACTGATAATTTGACAATATCAAGGACCATCTCTGAAGCTTTTGTGCCGTTCGTGGCGGAATTGGCTTTGTGGGTGAGAACAACGACGTGAGAGGCTTGTGGTCTGTCAACAAATAGAATTTTCTGCCATACAGATAATGATGAAACTTTGTGACGCCGTAAATGATTGCTAAGGCCTCCTTTTCTATCTGACTGTAATTCTGTTGCGTTGGCGTCAGTAGCTTGGATGCAAAGGCAATAGGACGATCGTGAGATCCAATGCGATGTGAGATTACCGCGCCCAGACCGTACGACGATTCGAGACACACACTGGGGGCAAGATTTACGTACATTTTTCTGAAATGAGCGTTGGCGCCCGTTATTCCAATTACTGTTTCTAACACGACGGGGCGACCGTTGCGTCGCACTTTTACACTGGCTACTGTTCATTGTCTGTTCAGCACGGCCGGTAGAAAAATAAGAATCACTAGTGCTATACTGAGAACTACGGCTAGGAAAGCGTCCGTTGCGGCGCACTGAATTTACACTATGGCTTTGCATTTCTACATCAGCTAAGTCAAAAGTATCATGCGCTTCTATAAGCTGCAGTACACTGTCTAAGGAGGGGTCAGACTGTTTCAGAATTGCTGCTCTAATTCTGGGGTCCTGAATATTCTGCGTAATCGCATCCCTCAACATCACGTCACTATACGAAAGTCCACAAGAGCAAGTAAATTTACATTGGCGGGTTAAGCCCTTCAATTCCGTGATCCATTCTTGGTGTGACTGCTGCGGTAATTTTTTAAGTCTGAAAAATCGGTATCGTGCAGCGGCTACAAGAACTTTTCTCTCATAATGAGCATTCAGTGCATCTACAATTTGTTCAAAGTCTACATCACGAGGAGATGCGTGAGGAAATAGTTTCTGCAATAGTACGAAGGTCTGGGGGCCCACAATCGATAAGAAAAGGTTCTTCACTCTCTGACCTGTAATTTGATGAGCCGCGACGAGTTCTTGAAACTGTGCGAAGTAGTCGCTCCATTCTTCCTCACGTTCGTTGTACTGGCGGAACGTAGGGAGCGGTACGGCGGCTGGTGTGGGCTGCTGAAGCGGCGGCTGTTGTTGTTGGTTAGCTGCTTGCGCTGTGAGCTGGGCCACAGCCTGGAGAAGTTGTGTTATTCGCGCCGTCTGTAACTGAATAATTTCCATTAAGTTTGGGTTCGGGGTAGTGGCCATGCTGACCGATTAGGCGCCGCGCATACAAGTAACTTATAACAAAACACAAATGCAATATGAAAGAGGACGCTCTGCAACAAAAAAGTCCACAAAATACGTAACAGAATATGTTCCCCCAAAAATCTTATAATAAGGGTGGGTGGGCGGGAGCAATTTTTGCGTGCTCCGACTGCTGCTGTCTGGCTGCTGTAAGCGGGCTGGTCCAAGGTTCTATCCCATCCTCGTCGCCACTTTTGTGTCCCAACTTCGTCGCCGCTTTTGTGTCCCAGCCTCGTCGTAGGTGTCGGTGGCCGAGTGGAACGAGACCGACACAGTAACAAAGATAGCACGCTGGTGCAGGTACGGAGGGGAGCAGCCAGAAACTATAAACACTAGAGTAAATTAGAAAGAGATATATATTGCACAGAATGTAACAATACTTAACTTTTACATAGTACTGCAGAATGTTGATACATAGTTGTTAGAGGCCTGCCTAGTGCCTGTACAATAGCAAAGTCTTCACTGGTGCCTATCTGATTACGAAGGTCCTAACTCGTTGCTATCTCAGTCCGAAGTGGCCAGTCCTTCAGTGGTGGCCACGAGCGGAGTTGTCGCAGAGGGCGCTCGTGGCTGTCGTCGTGAGAACGCCGCGCCGTGCGTGCATGGCGGCACGCGGCGAAAGTAGGTGGCGCGCACTTTGTACTTGTGCGACACCACAGCAGACGTGTGAAAACTACAGAACCATCAGTTTAATAAGTCATGGTTGCAAAATATTAACACGAATTATATACAGAAGGATGGAAAAGCTGGTAGAAGCCGACCTCGGGGAAGATCAGTTTGGGTTCAGGAGAAATGTAGGAACTTGGGAGGCAATACTCACCTTACGGCTTATCCTAGAAGATAGATTAAGAAAAGGCAAACATACATTTCTAGCTTTTGTAGATTTGGAGAAGATTTTTGACAATGTTGATTGGAATAAACTCTTTCAAGTTCTGCAGCAAGCAGGAGTAAAGTATAGGTAGCGTAAGGTTATTTACAACTTGTACAAAAACCAGACAGCGGTTGTCAGAGTTGAAGGGCATGAAAGGGATGCAGTGGTTGGAAAGGGAGTAAGGCAGGGTTGTAGTCTTTCTCCATTGTTATTCAATTTGTACATTGAGCAAGCCATAAAGGAAAGCAAGGAGAAATTTGGAGAAGGAATTAAAGTTCAGGGCGAAGAATTAAAAACATTGCGTTTTGCCAAGGACATAGTAATTCTGTCAGATACAGCAAAGGACCTGGAAGAGCAATTGAACTGAATGGACAGTGTCCTGAAAGTTGCATATAAGATGAACATTAACAAGAGCAAATTAGGGTAATGGAGTGCAGTGTAAGAAAATCAGGTGATGCTGAAGGAATTAGATTGGGAAACGAAGCAATAAAGGAGGTAGATGAGTTTTGTTACTTGGGCAGTAAATAACAAATAATGGTCGCAGTACAGAGGATATAAAATGCAGAATGGCAATGGGTACAAAAGCGTTCTTGAAAAAGAGAAATTTGTTAAGATCGAATATTCATTTAAGCATAAGGAAGTCCTTTCTGATGGCATTTGTATGGAGTGTTGCCTTGTATGGGAGTGAGACATGGACGATAAACAGTGCGGACAGGAAAAGGATTGAGGCTTTTGAAATATGGTGCTACAGAAGAATGCTGAAGATTAGGTGGGTGGATCGCGTAACTAATGAGGAGGTACTGAACAGAATTGGGGAAAACAGAAATTTCTGGCATACCTTAACTAAAAGAAGGGATAGATTGGTAGGACACATTCTTAGACATCAAGGAATTGTGTATTTAGCGTTGGAGGGAAGTGTATGGGGTAAAAATCGCAGAGGAAGACCAAGAGATGGATACAGTAAGCAGATTCAGACAGTTGTAGGTTGCCGTTCTTATGTGGAGATGAAGAGACTTGCTCAGGATAGGGTATTGTGGAGAGCTGCATCAAACCAGTCTCTGGCATGAAGACCACAACAACACATAAAGTTTTCTTGAAAAGTGACAGAATGTGGAATATTAATACGATATAATGCTGAATTTTGATAAAATAAGGAACTATGCAAAGCATTAAGTTCATATAAACGAAAAATTTTAGTTACTACATTAGTTGTGGCCTATATGTTTACTCAGAGCATCATGTGATAAATGTTACAATGTTTATAGAGCTTATAGGACTGAACTACGGGGTCATCAGTCCCTAAACTTACAAATTACGTATTAACTAGCTAATACTAAAGACAGCACAAATATCCATGCCCGAGGGGCGGATTCGAACCCCCGACCGCAGTGGCCGTTCAGAACGTGACTAGCGCACCGCACACCGCTCGGTCACCGCGGCCGATGTGTGATAACACTGAACATGTGCAGAGAGTAAGTGTGATCAAAACATTGGTGGACCGGATCAAAAAATGTTCAAATGTTTGTTGTCCTATGGGACCAAAATACGTTCGTCAGCAGTACCCAGTCTTACAAACTACAAACTAAGTTAAAGGAAAGGACAACACATCCATGCCCGAGGGAGGATTTGAACCTTCGACGCGGGAGGCCGCGCGATCCGTAACGTGACGCCCCAGACCGCTAGGCTACTTCCACGCGGCATGGTCCTGATCGGAAGGATCTGTGAACAGCAGTACTTGGAAGATGCAACCCTGCAACTGTTGTCTTTTTGGTTTCTAATCTATAGTAGACAGCGATCTGTTGACGTAACGAACCGATCTTTGTCTGGGCACATAACAATTCGGCTAGCTTAGCTTGTTTGAATTTGGGTTTGCAAAACCTCTAGCATTGGAAGACGAAATGGTTGTAAATCTATCGCACTCAACTGCTGGGTTATTAGTTCGCAGCTTACAAGCTACTTACACTAAGTTGCTCTAATCTAAGGACAACACAAACACCCATGCACGAGGGAGGACTCGAAGCCCCGACGGCGAACGGCCGCGCGCATCGCAGCACGGCGCCCCAATGCGTACGGCTAATCCACCGCGGCGAAGCCGAAATGTCAGGAAGGGAGTTATGCCATGGATCATGGCCTCTAACCAATTAAATAAATATCAGCAATAATATATCCTACAATGCTCAAAGTGTAATCCAAGCAACAATAACGTAAGTAAAGGGAAAGTTCATGAAGTGAATTATAAATCAGCGTATAAGGACATCAATTATAAAATTCGCTAATGACTTCGCTATCCTCATTGTGATCTACGTTAGTGAACAGTCTAATTAATACATACTGTGGGTTGAGAGAAACTGAAAAGAGGAAAACTAATCGGGAGTAGCAAAAGTGAAATTAGCGATAAATTTACCGTTGTAATTGGAATCCTCGAAGAAGACGGAGCAATTGTGTTACGCTCGATGCACAATTATGCATGACGGGCCAATCAAGGATGATATAAGAACCTTGCTAGCAAAGGCGAAGAGGGTAATCCTAGGAAGAAGTCTAATAATATCAACTTTAATTCGAAGACGATATTGCGATGAATGTGTTTGTAGCTCATTGTTGTATTGAAGTGTTCTATACACTACATGGAAACAAACAAAAGAAAGGAAACAAAGCGGTTTTTAGACATGTATCTATACAACAAGGCTGAAAATTAGGTGAGATATTCTCATCTATACAATTCTCGGGTAAATGAATAAGTAAAGAGGTAGTGTACATTACAAAAGATAAAAATACGAGATATTTGGTTCGAATTACTTCTATAAACACAGCAATCAAATCAGTACCCTGCCTTGTATTCTTTTGGTTCGTTCAATGGAAAAAAGGAAGAAAAAACGTTTTCACCACAAATAATTGTTTATAGTAAAGTCATTGGAGTGATATATATATGCGATTTTTACCCCACACACTTCCCTCCTATTCTAAATTTACGATTCCTCGATGTCTAAGAATATGTCCTACCAAGTGATCCCTTGTTTTAGTAGTCAAGGTATACCAGAAATTCCTTTTCTCACCAATTCTGTTCAGTACCTATTCATTAGTAACACGATCCACCCATTTAATGTTCAGCATTCACCACATTTCAAAAGCCTTTATCCTCTTTCTGTCCGCACTGTTTATCGTCCATGTTTCACTCCCGTACAAGGCAACACTCCACACAAATGCCTTCAGAAAGGACATCCTCCAGCGCACGCAGAAGGTACCATTCGATTTAAGCTCACAGGCACATGCTTCTATTTGTTGCTCTGAACCAAATATTTGTTTTTTTTTATTTTTTACACAATAATAATTTTCACATAAATGGCAACTACTCCTCTCTCCTTATTATATCCCATGTGCTGAGAGTTTATACCCGTTGACGTTAACCTTTTCCATATTAATGACAATGTGATGCTCAGATAGGCCTCCTCCAAAAGCTCATCTATTTTGTTCTCCAATCTCCCAATATTCTGATTTAATATACTAACATTATTTTCCACTGTACTTTTATGAAGATCTTGGGGTATTTTATCAGCTTTAGTACTTGCCTATCTTAGCTTCTCACTGGACACTGATGGTATCCTAAAAAAGAGGTACTTCCATCAGTTGCAGTGGTCCCCCTTACGATCTTAGCTATTAATCCCGCAGTGGACACATCGGTTCCTGCTAGATCACTGAAGTTAACCACCAGTTTTGATTTCGAATTATGTAAATTTCTTTAGCCTGGTCGTCTAATTAACATTAAAAATCGGTACTTCCCTTTCTTTTCAAAAATTTCTAATATGTTTCGACAGAGAAATAATGATTTTGATGTGTAGTCTCCACATCTGTTTGTTTTTCTGTTTTCAGTGATTTCTCTAAATCAATCTAGGTAAATGCCGAGAAGGGTCCTTTCAAAGAGCACATCCTATTTACTTTCCCATCCTTCGCAAAAGCATTCAGAGATTGTGCTGCATCACAAATGACCAGCCTGCCGACGGGATGTTCAATAATCTTTCTTCCCCCTTTTCTGGTTTTGTACTTCTTTACGTGATCCTCATACAAGACTTGATGAAGAGTTGTATCGGGAGAAAGGTTTATGTATACAGGGTCGTTCCTACGAGCGGTATTAGGAATTTCTAATAGCCCTTAACATGAAATTGTAATAAGCTTTGACCATTGAGCTAGATTCGAGCGCAAGTGCCGTAATAATTAACATATGTCTGTTTTAACAGACGTATGTTAATGTGAAACAACTGTTGGTGTGAAACAAATGAGACAGAAACTACGAGCAAACTACACAAACTGCGAGATCCGACGTATATATTTCATCCCAACCACGCTTAGGTTAACCTCTTCTTATTCCTTCAGTAAAAACCCATCTTGATTGCAAACTGTTAAAATAATTAATGACGCGTTTCGCCATTTAGTAGGGTATCTTCAGATTATCTGCGTGTCAGAATTTACACAAAATTACAAGGCGGAATTACAAACGGGTATAATGATACATGGACTTATTACCCGTTTGTAATTCCGCCTTGTAATTTTGTGTAAATTCTGTCACGCAGATAATCTGAAGATGCCCTGCTAAAGGGCGATACGCGCCATTAATTAATTTAACAATTTGCAATCAAGACGGTTTTTTACTGAAAGAATATTTATTCTCGCTGATTGCTGTACACCATAGACGGGAAATAATTTTATAATAACCTCGTCTTGTTTCTTTCGTTCCTCTTTCTCTTTTTCGAGTGCGTGATAAACTGGAAAACTCATTCATCAAGTGAGTTTCACTTTTATTTACTAAGAACATGCAACCACATTAAAAGGCAATTTAATATTTTCTAGTCCCCATGCGTATTCATGCAGGTACGTGCACTTCGTGTTAATCCTTAATCGCCATTCCTTGTTTCTTCATAGTTAAAGAGAGGCAATTAAGACACGTTGGTCTATGCTACGTATTTCTCCTCTGAGTAAACACGTTGACGGCTGCGAGCCGCGCCTTCGCAGTGGCGATCTCCGTCAGTGATAGCAAGCACGAGGAACACATTAAGCAAACGTATTCCGCCGGTCGCTAGTCTAGCGGAGAATTGGCATCATTGCAGATTACGTTTGGCAACTCTCTCAGCGACGAGCTACTTTCAATAGAATTCAGCTGATAAACTAGCTTGATTTTTCAAATCATTTTCATTCTATAATCGTCGGCCGCGGTGGCCGAGGGGACTGAGGCGCTTCAGTCACGGTCTGCACGGCCACTACGGTCGGGGGTTCGAATCCCCCCCTCGGGCATGGATATTTGTGCCGTCCTAGTTCGTAAATAGTTCATAAGTAGTTTGTAAGTTTAGGGACTGATGACCCCGTAGTTAAGTCCCATAAGATTTTTAAAAAACAAACAAACATTCTATAATCAGAGTGATATGCACTTAAGGTGTGACATAAAATTATTAATTAATGTTCACAGTCAAGGAAAGGCATTTCATGCGGAGAAACTCAAAGTAATATCTCATTTTACGCAACTATTTACAGTGGTGGCGCTAGGCGTCGGCGACGTCGGCAACCGCCGACGGCCTCGCGCCTATGGGGGGCCTCGCAAAACATTTTCAAAATTTTAGATGTTTTCTTTTTTTATATTTGATGTTTAACGGCACTTTTCAACTGCTAGGTTATGTAGCGACGACCTGCATCTAACTTACACTAGTTAGTGTATATCGGAAGACAATGCACACTGATCTGTATTTACACGCAGACAGCTGTCATCACCCTTCTCAGAGGAATGGGGTACTTAAAACTCTAGTACATAGGGCGCTCACTGTCTCCGACGCAGAGAGTCTACCCCAGGAATTGGAACACCTGAAAACTGTATTTCGAAAAAATGGGTACTCAGAGTGGCAGATTCAGCGGGCTCTCCGCCCAACCACTTCATCACAACCTGTGGAAACAGATGAAAACACGAAGGAGGGTGTAGGCACTGCGTTCATTCCATATACCGGCGCACTCTCGGGGAAGGTCGCCCGCATTTTGAAAAAAAAAAAAAACACCAGGTTGGAACTGTTTTTTGTCCGCCGAATAAATTTCGTGCACTGGTGGGGAGCGGCAAAGATGATCTCGGTTTGAGGAAGGCCGGCGTGTACCAGATTCCGTGTCAGTGTGGAAAGTCATATATTGGACAGACGATGCGTACCGTCGATGATCGATGCGTTGAACACCAGAGGCACACACGATTGATGTATCCGAGCAAGTCGGCGGTCCCTGAACATTGTTTGTCGGAGAATCACACCGACGTCATCTCAGACGCCGTCGCAATCGGTTCCACTGCGCGACCGCGGCGCGGGGCGCGGACCGCGGAGGGGTCGCTCCGCGGGCAGAGGGTATTTAAATCGCCCGCTACCGGGCTAGAACCCAGTTCCTTTCGAACAGCCGTAGCGTGCGGATCTCCGTGCCGGCGCGTTTCCGGGAGCTCAGTCCGTCAGTTCACCTGATGATGGCGACATGTATGATCGCCAAAATATTGTGCCCGTTGGGCGCTATAGACCGGCAGTACCCCCGTGGATATTTTGATTAACTTACACTAGATTAACCAAAGGACGAACACAACATCCGTACCCAAGGGTGGGATTCGACCCCCGACGAGAGCGATCTTGCTCACTGTGGTATGACGCCTTAGTGCGCTCGGCCATTGCCGGCCGTCAGCTATTTAGTTGTCCGTATCTTTTTCTATATAAGTGCAGCAGTGAAGCAATTTTTAGTTAAATACTTGCGAAAAAACTTCTTCTGTACATTTTTGAAAACAATTTGGAAGAGGTTATATCCAAATGTTTAAAAACAATCAGAATCATGCTCACAGTTCCAGTCAGTACAGCTTCGGCCGAGAGGAGCTTCACAAAGTTAAAATTAAGACTAGCTTGAGAAGCACGATGAGTCAAGGAAGACTGCGTTGTCCGTATTATCAATTGAAGCCGAATTAGCGGCTAGTATTAATTAAGATGTGATCTTTAAAAAGTCAGTGAGACGAAAAGCCGAAAAGTTTCTCTATTTTAATTTGTATTTATTGTAATTTTTGTCATTGCAATAATATTTTTAGTATAATGATTATTGATGCCTAATTCAGCTCATTTTATTTAACATTTTCTTCCTTAGTGAAAAAATGATGGGGGCCTCGCAAAGACGAGTTCGCCAACGCCCAGTTTTAGTCTAGCGCCACCACTGGCTATTTATCAGTTTTAGCAACTACTGGCGCAGTAAAGAAGTTCCAAAACTATAACTGGGGTGGCATGGGCACCTATGGTGTCAACCTGCATTATGCTGATAGAGTCAATCTCATTAGAGATCAAATAATTCGGTCTTCTTTGACAGAGCTACAAGTATCAAAATTGTAAATCAACAGCTAAATTTTAAGAAGCCTCTTCCGTTAAAAGATGTTATCTATTTCCAGTGTGGTATTCTCTCATAGCTGAAAGATTCTAGCAGTGGTGAGATGGTTTACTGGTTTCACGCCTGTAGAAACCAATTGGTTTCGGGTTGAAGCTGGTACTGAACCGTGTCTGAAGTGTATTTTAGACCAGAAATGAAACTTCCCGACGGTTGGAAAACAGCTTGTAAAAATTAATAAGGAACCTTGAGACAATAATAGCAGTACTGACGGTACTAATCGAATTATTTTCTAACTTCACACTTTGCAGTGGTGTTTCTTGAGCTAAGAAATGTGTTGAAATAGTTGAAATGTCATAATGACTTTCTATCCAGGAAAGATGGTGCAAGGGTTCCCCGTAGTTTTTAATAGATTACCTTGTTTTCTTGTCAAATCTGGAACCCTCGTCGTTTCCACAGTCTTCTTTCTGCTCCTGCGGAGAGTTTTACTTACCAAATTGGAATATAATGTTCTTATTTTACTTCTTTATTGCATCTTCAAAATAAATTCGAAGTTTTCCAAGTTCAGTCTCATTTATTCCGGCACTTTTTCCAAAATCAACACCAACAATAAACACAACATCAGACAGAATATATATCGGCTATAACTCCTTTGCCGCCTACTTTGCCAATGGAAGCTATGTGGAATACCGTGGACATGATAAAATAAACAAATCAACTCTAATATAAATAAATTACTTTACACTCTGATAACTATATTTAATTACTTTTACCAATAAATATAAAGCTTCCAGAATGAAACTTTCACTCTGCAGCGGAGTGTGCGCTGATATGAAACTTCCTGTCAGATAAAAATTGTGTGCCGGAACCGGGACTCGAACCTGGGACCTTTGCCTTTCACGGGCAAGCGCACTACAGGCTGTGCTATCCCGACACGACTCACGATGCCGCCTTACAACTTTACTTCCGCCAGTACCTCGCCTCCTACTTTCCAAACTGGCGGAAGTAAAGTTGTGAGGCGGCATCGCGAGTCGTGTCGGGATAGCACAGCCTGTAGTGCGCTTGCCCGTGAAAGGCAAAGGTCCCAGGTTCGAGTCCCGGTTCCGGCACACAATTTTAATCTGCCAGGAAGTTTCAAATATAAAGCTTGTTCATTCATAATAAGCAATTGGGCACTCAGGTACCCTCACAATGGCTAGAAGCGTATCCAACTGAAATTAGACTAGTATAAATTTCGCGCCAGAAGCTTGCTTATAATCGAACATTTGAGAGGCACGTTGTCTTAATCGCCTCTAGTATGTACGACAGGGCGACCTAGTTACAACGTAGTAGCCCCACGGAAGTGGCCATGCGCTCTAAAGTGCCCTGCTGCGAAGTGCGCGTCTGCTCCCCGCCGGAGTTTTGTGTCCTCCCTCAATGATATGTGTGTGTGTGTGTGTGTGTGTGTTGTTCTCAGCATAAGTTACTTTAAGTAGTTTGTAAGTCTAGGGACTGATGACCACTGCAGTTTGGTCCCACAGCTTCACAAACATTCTGAGTTGCAACATAATCAGAAACGTGATCCATCCGGCCGCAGTGATGTTGTGGATCAGTTATACGTTAATATCTGCACGTACGGGTTCGATTTTCCCTTCAAGCGTACCATACATGTATCCCCTTCACCTCTGCCAACCCCAAGCGGTGATCGTCAGGTTGCACGGAAGATGGAAATCCGTAATAAGCACATACTAATTCAATGAAATAAATCGAAATTCTAGGCAGACGCGTTGACCGTTGACCACTTCGCCACCGAGGACAAAGTGACCAACCCGACTGCAGAGGACTCTTCCCTGCACGTCTCCCGCCACACCCAAATCTTCATTCGCCACGCTGTCTCTTTCCTATAACCACAGCCTATTTGGGTGTGGCGGGAGACGTGCAGGGAAGAGTCCTCTGCAGTCGGGTTGGTCACTGTGTCCTCGGTGGCGGAGTGTTCAACGCGTCTGCCAAGTAAGCAGGAGATCCGGGGTTCGAATCCCGGCCGGGCAGAAATTTTCATTTGCCGCATCTAAACCTAGTACAGTGAAGCCATAGGTGATCGCAAATTGCGATTTATTTCATTAAAAATGAACGCTGTAACGTCGTCAAAAATATATAATTACATACCAGTTCGCCGCCAAACGTGACAGACCAGATTTATGGTTGTCAGTAATAGACAGAATGCACGGCAAAGAGTAACTCCATAGTCACTTGCATTAATTTTATTTAATAAACTACTGGTCGCTAAAGATCACAGCCCTATTATTATATCTGACTTCGATAATTTGTTTGTTCAAATAGTTTTCGAGTTTGGATCTCTTTCGCGGCATTTGACCCTCTCGGAATCACATAGTTGGATCATTTCGCTGCTTTCTACGAGATTAAAGACTCCTCTAATTGTGAACTAAAGACGCATATCATTACTTCAAATCTGTCCCAGCACAAAAATATTCATAAATGTATTTGAAATCCAAACAGCCGCGGCGAAATAGCCGTGCGCACGGTGAGCGCGGCCGTTCCACATCGGAGGTTCGAGTCCTCTCTCGGGTATGGGTGTGTGTGTTCTTATTAGAATAAGTTAAAATAAGAAGTTTGTAGGTTTAGGGACCGATGACCACCACAAAATCAAATGTTTGTATAGCTTATGGGACTTAACTACGGGGTCATCAGTCCCTAAACTTACAAACTACTTACGAACTAACTTACACTAAGGACGGCACAAATATCCATGCCCGAGGGGGGATTCGAACCCCCGACAGTAGTGGCCGTGCAGACCGTGACTGGCGAGCCTCAGTCCGCTCGGTCACCGCGGCCGGCTGACCACCACAGTTAGGTCCAATAACTACAAACATTTGAACATTTGAAGCCCGAGGTCCGATAAAGTGCACACCGAACTGCTAGTAAAAATAATTTTAATTTGTAATGTCTCTTCATGCGTTATCAATAATAACAACAGAAATCATTATTTCTCGTCAAACACTTCACGTATCTCATTCATTCTGAGCTAACGTTTGAGATTTAACGTTTACTCCCGAAAAAAAGGTCAGTTGGTTCGAGGCTCGATTCCCGATCAGGCTTAAAATAATTATTTCCCTATTTCAGATTAAAACATATCACAGACTGTGAAAGAAATATATTGCTAACATTTGACTTTAGTTATTTATCATCCAATTAGGTACTGGGTTCGTATTTCCGTCATGGAACTGTACATTATAACACACTGTTTCTTTGCAACCTAACATCTTTCGTGATGTGTTAACTGTGTCATAAGGGTGTTTATTGGTTTTCAGATTGTGAAATAAAGAACATGTCATTAATTTACAATTTCAGATTTGAAAATCGACGCTGTGAAAACTTCAGTCTTCATGCCTAGTCAGCTATGACGATCGTAGTCATGATCGAGTCTCGATAAGGCACGAAAGATTTGCTTTGGGAGGCTGAATTCGAATTGCTATTTAATAAAAGATAAAAAAACATGACTAATGCTGCTGTTTCTCCATGATTATTAAAATTATTTTACAGCAAGTTTTGTTCACTCAACTGACCACCAAGTACTGTAATTCTTTTTTTGAAGAGTGCCGTAAAGCCGGACGCGGTGGCCGAGGGGACTGCGGCGCGCCAGTCATGGTCTGCACGGCCACTACGGTCGGGGGTTCGAATCCCCCCTCGGCCATGGATATTTGTGCCGTCCTTATTATTAGCTAGTTCATACGTAGCTTGCACGTTTAGGGACTGATGACTCCATAGTTAAGTCCCATAAGCTCTACAAACATTTGAACATTTGAGTGCCGTACACTCATCACACCAGATGATTGTCTGTTAACTCACTGAAAGCGGTTGTCAGATCAAAAACTGAAGTGTTCAGCTGTTTGTGCCAGTATGTTACTCCATATGGTCCTAAAATCTGACGATGGATGGGAATAGGAGACGGAAAGTTGGCAAAGGAAGGAAGCACTAACGAAAGGCTGGAAAAGATCGGAATAGATAAATGCTTTGGCCGGCAGCGAGTGTGACGGGGGAAAGCAAATGATAGAGTAGGGAGGGACAGATGAGGGGAGGAGGACGAGTAGGAGGTAAAAATGTGGTGTCGCACAAGTCTAAAGTGCGCGCCGCCTACTTTCGCCGCGCGCCGCCATGCACGCACGGCGCGGCGTTCTTACGACGTTAGCCACGAGCGCCCTCTGCTGCAACTCCGCTGGTGGCCACGACTGCTGCATCGTTCACTTGGGACTGAGATAGGAACCAGCTAACATTTGGGAATCAGATAGGCACTAGTTAAGACTTGGCTATCGGATAGGCACTAGGAATCATCAGTAGGCAGGTATCTATCTAATCTATGTATCAGCATTCTGCAGTCAAGAACTATGTAAAAGTTAAGTATTACTAAGTCTCTATGAAATATATATCTCGTTCTAATTTACTCTACTGTTTCTAGTTTCTGCTGTCCCACTGGCTGGTCACCTCCGTACCTGCACACGCGTGCCTCCTTTATTCCTGTGTCGGTCTCTTTCTACTCGGCCATCGACACCAAACATATCCGGCGGAAACGAGACACAAAAAACAGAGGGAGGGGGAGATATGGGGGAAGAGCAGATGTTCATTTTTTTTATTTTTTTACAATTAACTATTGTAATTATAGGCCTGTGTTGTAAATATAATATGAACCGGCCTGATATCCACAAGTTGCAGTTTTAATTCTCTATATGCTACAGTGGTTTTCAGGACTTACAAATTATTCCCTTAGTTGCTATTTTATCCCGCCTCTTAACAAGCCCTTCTTAATGAGGCTGCGGGGATGCGGGCTGGAATAACCAGTGCCAACATACTCACGATATTCACAAAATGTTTGTCTTCAAACTACAATCTCAGTTATTGAGAAAATGATCAAACTTCTAGGTTACCGTCCCCGTTTACCACTATGTACATGAAATTTATTTATTTTGCCTATTTACTTCTTCATTTAACCTAGCAAGATTAGAGTCTTCAGGCCCTCTCTTACACATCACCTGGCGTTCTACATATTTTACATTTCCAATATTACATTAGCTATACTAAATCTAGAAAAATCAAAGTTTCAAACAGTGCAAGTAACAAGAAGACTTACAAGCATAGTTGGTATTCGTATTTGACAAATAACAAACAAACACGTCAGGTATCCAAAGCGATAGGGTTGTAATTATGACTGCTAGATGCAATGGGTATGGAGGAAGGCGTGGAAGAGGGATAGGAAAGTGAGTGTAATTATGCTCAAATAAGGAGATATAACGGAAGAGCAGGTGGCGTGATTTATGGTGAAAGAAGGACGAGAAAGAGAAATAACGGAAAGAAGAGATTGGTGTTACTAGTACACGGAGGGGAGGTTGATTGTATACGACAGTTTTGAGGAAAGTTTGAAGAGGATGACAGAAGGAAGTGTTTCAACTTTTTCTTAAACCTATCAGAAGACTGTCTTTGCCTAACTGTGCATTAAAATCTCCTATATTAGCACTCTCCATATGTTTTTCTAACTCATTTTCAAAGTCTATGTTCTCTTGCTCGCTACAGCTCACTTATGGTATACAAATCTGGATAACTTAGTTTTTATTTTAGGAATCTGAGGTTTAATATTATCAGCCTCTCTGATACATATATCTCACACTTTCAATACAGCTTTGTACATTCTTATTCACTATCACTGCCACGCCATTTCTTCCAAACCTGTTGTTCCCACTCCAGTTCAGTTTTCCTCCTCCTCTCAAATTCTTATCACATTTCCCCATACACTTCATTTCGCTTAGTCCTAAAATACTTACTTTATCTCTGTTAGTACATCTGTCAGTTCTTCCACTTTTCCATTCAGGATTAATATATTAATGGTGTCAATATTTAGCTTATTGTGTAGTTGATTTGGTTTCATCTTCTTGTACCGATGCATATCATCAGGTCACCCATCATTAATACCTCTACTTGAAGAGGTGAGGCGAAATCCGGGTTGGTTCGTTCCGAGGCTCATCTGTGTTTTGAAAGCGATATATGAATACCTCCCGACTGGGAAGGAGAATGAAAGTGGACCTAAAACTAAACCTTGTGGCACCCCAGAAAAAACCAATTTCCAGGAGGATTTTTCATTACACAGACAACAGATTGCTGTCCAGTTTTTAAGTAGATTTCAAACCACTGCAGTGCACTATTTGAGAACTATAGTTACCGCATTTTATTCAGCAGTATGTCAAAATTAACAGTATGAAAAGGTTTGCTGAAATCTAGTAATATCAATATAGTGGTTTTGTGGTTGTTCACCGCGAATTTCAGTTCAGCAGTTACCTTGATTAGTGCTGTGCTTGCGATACGGTGTTCAAGAAAGTTGGTGTTGGATTGATATTTCTCAAATATGTTTAATTTTTACAAGTGTTCAGCAATTTACTCATGAACAATCTATACAAGAGCTTTGGAAACGGCAGGCACTACGCTGACTGACCGAAAATCACAAGGTGATTTCGGGTTTTCTATTTTAAGGATAGGTCGGACTTTGTTTCTTTACCAAGAGGTACGATAAGTTCCATTCACGAGAGAGAAATGTATTAAAATAGTTAATAATCCATCTGAGACATTCTTAATCATAGATATACTAACGCCGTCGTTGACGACTATCGCTTCAGAAGATATTTTCATTATTGCTTTTCTTGTTGTATTTTTTGTTACGTGTGTCAACGATAGTTATGTGGCTAGGGTACTCTTCAGAGAGATTGTTTATTTGCACTTGGTAGTTGATTAGCGCAGTGACATTCATTCACTTCGTCAGCTGAAGTCTGAAATATATGTTCTGCTGTAGCCTTTCCAACACCCAAGCTAGGGAGATTGTTCCACAGAATGGCTGGTCTAGTGTTGCTGCTGGCATTTAGAATGCATTGTTTAAAATTGTATTTGCGGAAGACTAGGAAGAGGATTTCATCATGGATGAACTTCTGCTTGTGATCATTGCCCTGAAACTTGGTGTCTCAAGGTATCCTATATTTATTTCTCACCTCTATAGTCTTCCTTGCCGTATTTGAAATCCGAGATCTAGACGGCGGGATCATAGTTCGGCCTGTCAGGTCTCGTGTCACATCCGGTAATGTAAGTCTCAATTGTTTTGCCGCCATGCTGTGCTCCTCAGAGAGATGAGGGAGGAGAGATGAATAGAGAGAGGAGGGGAGATGAAGTAACAGAAAATTAGATTAATAAACGGGCCTACTCAGGCAAAGACAGTTTCTAGCACTTGACTTTTCATAATATTACTAGAGGACCCGCGCGAATACTTCGCACCGTTAGTGGAATGACAAAAAAAGTTGGGGGAAAATGGAAGTAAAGTTGAATGTTCGCGCGTAGATTCCTTCAGAATCAATCAATGTAAGTGTTTAAAATCGCAAATGAAAGAGTTTGATCCTCTGCGTGTTGTTAGGTCGAAAATAACTGAGTACCTTAACTAGAAGCGAAGATATTGTAAAACAAACCGATTAAAATATTCAATGCGAGGACAGAAGGATACCGCGTTTGAATAAAAATAAAGGATGGAGATACATAAGTTAATTCTGATACTTGATGACAAATCTACGAATGAATTTCTTTCGTTTTCAACAAAAACGGAGGAAATCGGTCGGATATAACGACCAGACCGACTGACTTTAGGTTACAACAAGGACATCCAGAAGAAACATACAGAAGGAAATCGCGTTTGAGTATGGAAAAGGAAGACGAGAGTTATGTAAATTTTTATACTTGATGACAAATCTGTGGATGAATACCTTTCGTTTCAAACAAAAATTAAGGAAATCGGCCAGGTAGTTTGGTCTGGCTAACTAACTTTAGTTTTCGTAGATTATTTTAATATACAAGATACCTTTTAAACAATACGTCAGCACTTCATTTCAAGTAGCTCAATAATTACGCGACTTATTGATAAACATTGTCATCTTGTCCTTGGACACTGTCAGGTAGTTGACGAGGAACTGGTGAGAGCGGCTCACGGAGTATGCTTTTTGTACTATAAAGGTGATTTTTTCCACGGTGTACAAACTCTATGGCTTGACCTAGGAGACGATAAGGAAAAGAAGAGGTCTACAGAACTTAGGTCAGAATATGCATGGTTCCCATGCTAGAGACTGCTTATCTTACGTTGTTACAGAGATTGCGGTCGAATAAAGGATATACCATATATCGACAGTTGCGGTACGTGTTGAGATTGTTTAAATGTGTCTAAATGCATGCGTTGCTACAGAGGGGGTTGGTGTTATCTTGTGTTTATCCAGCAGTTAGGTTCAGATAGTGTAGTGAGCAGGTAGCGCAATGCAACAACAACGCGACTTGCCCTTAGCTATGACATGGAGAGCCATAGGAAGGTTGGAAGCGGCACAGACACAGAGGGAGCTGGCTACAGCTATTGAAGTATTCCAAAATCTAATTTCTGTGACCCAGACGCGATTTCAGACAATAGGAAGCGTTAAAGTAAGGCGCATCCAAGATCGTCCACGTGTGGCATCAGCAGGAGATGACCGTTATCTCCGGTTAACAGTCCGTCGAGACAGGAGGCTGAATGCAACTCAGCTGCGACGCACCCTTCAAGCAGTACCAGGATGCGCAATATCAACACAATCAGTCCGAAATATCCTTCGGGAATGTGGCCTCTACGCAGGGAGACCTATGGTGTGTCCCCCATTGAAACCACGACACCGTTTAGTCGCAGAAATGGACGGAGGAATATCAGGATAGGAGTTATAACGAATGGCGCCGGATTGTGTTCACAGATGAGTCAAGAATTTGTGTTCAGCATTTGTCTTCGGCATTCTCTCATCTGGAATGGTATGGGCAGGAGACAGTATTGACGGACTTACGGACCTCTTGGCCACTCAGATGGCGCTGTAACTGCTCAGAGGTATAGAGGAAAGATCCTTCGACCTTTTGTTGTGCCTTACACTAGTGCCAGAGGAGGTTTCCTTCAGGTAGATAATAACGCTCGTCTTCTGGTGGGCAACATGCTTGAAGCTGAGAAATTGATCTAATGAAGTGAGCAGCTTGTTCACTGGACTTAAACCAGATACAGCGTGCCTGGGAAGCACTTGGCAGACGCATTACAGCCAGACCAGCATCTACCACAATGGTTGCAGAGCTGGGTATTGCACTCATTGTAGAATGGCCAAATATCCCTCAAGAGGTGATAGATAACTCCGTACTATACATGGAATTTGGAATGTAGATATCTTATGCCCTGAATTAACACATGAGCTACATTCAGAAGCCACCGTACGGAGCATGGCAGAGGGTATCTTACAGTGGATTAACATCTTTGTTACTAAAATGTTCAAATGTTTGTTAAGCTTAACTGTGGAGTCATCAGTCCCTAAACTTACAAACTGCTAAAGAACTATCTTATACTAAAGACGACACAAAAATCCATGCCCGAGAGGGCATTCGAACCCCCGACAGTAGCGTCCGTGCAGACTGTGACTGGTAAGCCGCAGACCGCTCGGCCACTGCGGCTGCCTTTGTTACTCTTCACGCTGATACGTCTGGACGGAATTGAATGAAATGTGGAATTAAGATAGCTTATACCGTGTATTAATACATGGGCTACCTTTCGTAAGTCTCCCTAGGTGCATGGCGGAGGGTACGTAACAAAAAGCATCCAAATTCTTTGTCAGATCACCACGAAAATCAGCTCATAAATGTATGTTTTCAAGAAGGAGAATTAAATTAATTACAGGTCCGTGAATCGAGCATGGTGCAGGGTATTTTGCGGCCGTCCGCGGTGGCCGAAGGGACTGAGGCGCTCCAGTCACGGTCTGCACGGCCACTGCGGTCGGGGGTTCGAATCCCCCCTCGGGCATGGATATTTGTGCCGTCCTTAGTATTAGTTAGTTCATAAGTAGTTTGTAAGTTTAGGGACTGATGACCACGTAGTTAAGTCCCATAAGATGTACAAACATTTGAACCTTTTGAATCTTGGCGCATTTATGTATGTTTTCATATGTAAGTGGCAGAGGCAGAGTGGAGTAGGGCAATGAAGGAGGGGAGATGGTAACAGACAGGTATAAAGTAGATGAACAGAGGGTGGGAGGGGGAGGGGGAAGGAAATGGACAGAGAGACGAGGAGGTGACTGGCAGAGAAAGGGAAAAGTGATGATGGGCAGATAAGCATATGAAGAGAGATATGGGAGAGAAGGGGACAAGTAGAGAGAGAGGGAAAGGAGAGAGATCAGGAAAGAGACGGAGGGATGGACTAACTTAAGAATGGAATAAGTAAGTACCCGATCGACGCCGGGTTTTTGGCTAGTATCTGAACACATAACGTTACCACATATACAGGGTATAATTAAAAGTTGATAAACCAGAATAACTCGAAAAATAAGTTTCACACGAAAAAATGTGTAGAATCCTAAGTTTATTACACTACTGGCCATTAAAATTGCTACACCAAGAAGAAAAGCAGATGATAAACGGGTATTCATTGGAAAAAAATATTATACTAGAACTGTCATGTTATTTCATTTTTACGCAATTTGGGTGCATAGATCCTGAGAAATCGTTACCCAGAGCAATCACCTCTGGCCGTAATAACGGCATTTATACGCCTGGGCATTGAGACAAACAGAGTTTGGATGGCGTGTACAGGTACAGATGCCCATGCAGCTTCAACACGATACCACAGTTCATCAAGAGTAGTGACTGGCATATTGTGACGAGGCAGTTGCTCGGCCACCATTGACAAGACGTTTTCAGTTGGTGAGAGATCTGGAGAATCTGCTGGCCAAGGCAGCAGTCGAACATTTTCGGTGTCCAGAAACGCTTGTACAGGGCCTGCATTATCCTGCTGAAATATAGGGATCGGATGAAGGGTAGAGCTACGGCTCGTAACACATCTGAAATGTAACGGCTATTGTTGAAAGTGCCGACGATGGGAACAAGAGGTGACCGAGACGTGTAATTAATGGCACCCCATTCCATCACGCCGGGTGATATGCCAGTATGGCGATGACGAATACACGCTTCCAATGTGCGTTCACCGCGATGTCGCCAAACACGGATGCGACCATCATGATGCTGATGATGATTAACAATACTTTTTTTTAAAAATGTGTAAGACCAAATGTACGTAGTTTTTTGTGTTTAATCCGATTCTGTAATTTAAAAAAAATGGGGGTTCCCATTTGAAGTTGCCTCCCACGCCACTCCCAAGAGGGCTAATTTTTAGCACCAGCGGATGTCCCCCTCGATAATATGCAGCTATGGATTCTACACATTTTTCCGTGTCATTTTTATTTTTCGAGTTATTCTGTTTCGTCGTTTTCAAATTTACACCCTGTATATCTCACCCCATCCCCTAATTGTTTCGTGCTGTGTAGGTGTTGAGAAAATGGTAAGTGAGGGTGGAAAATGAGACAGGTCGCGATATGTTGGTAGCGGCAGATTGCGAGCGCACTAGACTTGCGCATAATAGTTCGCGATCGGGAGCGCTCACTTTTGTTCGCGGCTCTGCCGCGAACTAGTTCGTTCTTTTAGTTCGTCCGCTCCCAGTGACGGCTGAGCGGCATGGTCTGCGCATGCAGGTGGAGGGAGAAGTTCCCCCACCTAGCTACTTCATGCGCTTGCTGCTTGAGCCGCTAACAATATCACGCAAACCAAAAGACACAGTTTGTGGATAATTTCTCGCGTTATCTCTATATCTTGGCATTATGGAATTTAATAGTCAGATATTGCAGAGTGCAGAATACTTCAAAACAGAAATTTTGTTGCACTGAACTATGTAATCTAGCAGGCACATGCGCACCTCGAAATGGCTCTCATCAGCAGAGGGGAAACACGTGATTTTTAATTCTGCTACTCGTCCTCTCACTATTGTCCGTCGGTCTTCGGAAAAGAATCCCAACGAACTAAGAAGCGAGATACGTTTGGCATAATACGAGGGTAAGTCAATTATTATCCGCAAAGTAGTTATAAAATTTTATTGTAATAAAATACGAAACATACAATAACATCATTTTTCGACATAGTCTCCTTGCTTTACAATGCACTTCGTCCATCGCTCTACAAGCTTCCTTATGCCCTCATAAAAGAAGGTTTTCGGTTGAGCTGCGAGCCAGGAATTCACCGCTTCGTTCACTGCTTCGTCCGAGTCAAATCGACGGCCCCTTAATGCCTGTTTGACAAGTGATAGTCAGAAGGGGCAAGATCGGAACTATATGGAAGATGATCCAGTACTTCGAATTTGAGTTTCTGGAGCGTTTCAGCAGTATGGATAGCAGTATGCGGACGGGCATTGTCGTGTAACAACACAACATCTTCTAACAGCAATCCTCGGCGTTTGCTTCTAATTGCAGGCTTTAGCCTGTCAGTAAGCATCTCACTGTAACGTACACTGTTTATTGTTGTGCCCCTTTCACCATAATGTTCCAGTACAGGACCTCGTGCATCCCAAAAAACCGCAAGCATTAGTTTTCCTGCGGACTGTTGGGTCTTGAACTTTTTCTTGCACGGCGAATTTGGATGTTTTCATTCCATACTCTGCCGTTTACTTTCCGTCTCGTAATGATGGATCCATGTTTCGTTACCAGTAATGATTCTGTCTAAGAAGTTGTCCCCTTAGCGATCCAAATGTTTTTTGCAACTGTGTGAGTTGTTTTGGGACCCATCTTGCACAAACTTTACGAAACCAAGTCTGTTGTGAATAATTTCGTAGGTCGAACCATGTCTAATTTGAAGACGATGAGCCACTTCATCAATAGTTAATCGTCTGTCTAAGAGAAACATTACACGTGATCGGTCAATGGGTTCTTCATTTGTGGCGGTACGAGTAAACGGTCGTCCGGCTCCTTCATCGTGCTGAACACTCGTGTGACCATTTCGGAATTTTTCAATCCACTCGTACACACTTTGTGGTGGCAAAACAGTGCTCCTGTACTGTACAGAGAGTCTTCTATGAATTTCGACCCCTAATACACCTTCCGCCCACAAAAAACGTATCACTGAACGTTGCTCTTCTTTGGTGCAAATAGACAGCGGAGCAGCCATGATTAACAGCACGGCAGCTACAACGAAACTAACGTAGCAGCTTGAAAATTGCAAAGATATAACAACAAATACACAAAGCATGTGTCACCAACGTAAAACGACAGTACTACCAACATAAACAAAAAAATAACTAAATTGCGGATAATAATTGATTTACCCTCGTAGTTCGCCACCGATCGTGCATATTTTAGTTCGCGACTGGTCGCGAATATTTTAGTTCGTGACCGGTAGCTCTCCTTTCATTTCACATCTTGGCCACGAAGTAGGTCGTTCTTTTTAGTTCTTCGGCTCTTTTCAGTTCCTCCGCTCTTTTTAGTTCGTCCGCTCTCTTTGGCTTTTGCTACTGCTATTAAAAGAGTTCTTTTTTTATGACAGCTTTTTTATATAATGAATCAGTGTTGACAAAGCGTGTGCTATTACCCGAATTTTTGGGCAATTAGACATCAAATACTTATTTACACGAATGGGTGATACAATGGTATTCAGAGTAATCGTAGTATTTTATTTTTAAAATGGATTTCTTTATTTATTTAATAGGTCATTGAAGGAACATTACCTACAAACTATGCTAAATGCGTCTATTTTCGTGAATACAAATGCACTTTTATAAATGACTTTTTAATTTTTATAAAGTTTTGGAAGTGATCAATAAATAATATTACTACTATGGTACAGGTCAAGTATTATATGGTACAAAGAATATATCTATAACATTAACAAAAGAAACTTTTCTAATTGGTTGCTTTACAATTAGACACACAAAAAATAATCATGAGCCCTGAGTAAAAACGTATTTATTCAGTTCTTGTGCTTAATATCACCATTCTTTAAATATTCACCATTCTTCTAATTATCAAGTTACATATCACAAAAAGAAACTATGTTCGTTGGGGACTTTGTGCAAACAGGTGCTGAGGGAAGTCATTAGTCAACCCCCCCCCCCTTCCTACCAAGTTCCCACGCGCAGGAAAGCATTTTTGTCTTTGGTGCTGGGCGAGTCCAATCCTTTGTTTCGGAGGGGCGGCCACATCAGTTGCATCGAAAGTTTAGCCAGTCTGGTCAATCTCACTCTTATTACAGAAATTGATATTGTATTGACAAAAGAAAAAGAAGAAATTTTTTATCTTCACGCTAGCGACATTAAATGACATTGGGTTTCGACCTTAACATTTTGACGACAGGCAGTACAGTTTTGAGGTAATAAATTCTATACGGGTTCGTTACTTTATAGTTTTAGTGTCGCTTATACGACGTTATGCTCAACATTATACCCCGAGAGCCGTCAACAGCATCATGCAGGCGATAGAAAATGGGTGGTGCATAAATTCTCACATATAAATGCAAATGATGTTAAGTTTCGAGTTGTCACTACTTATTTACACTATGGAATGAGGTTATATTTAGACACTGCTGAATACCTTAGAAAAGAAGATTTGTGGCAGTGAACTATGAAACTGCAGCTGAGCTGCATCTCAATTCGAAATGACGGTAACTGGCAGAAGGGAATCACGCAGCTCTTGCGTCCTCTCGCTGTTCCCCGTCAGTCTTCGGAAAAGAAGCGGAAGAACTAAGAGGCGAGGGATCTACGAAATGGTTCGCGTAGTTCGCCAGTGGGAGCGCTCTTTCGAACTAGTTCGTTCGTGAACTACACAAGACTAGTTAGCATTGAATAGGGGATCATGGAAGAATTTTATTAGAGGTACTATGCTCCAGAATGAACGCTGAAAGGCATAATCAGTCTCTACTGATGACGATGATGATGATGATGATAACAAAAATAAAATAAAATGTGTAAGACAAAATGTACGTAGTTTTTTGTGTTTAATATGATTCTGCAATAAAAATGGGGTTTCCTATTTGAAATTTTAAAGTTGCCTCCCACGCCACCCCCAAGGGGATGTCCCCATCGACAATACACATTTTTTCGTGTGAAGTTTATTTTTAAAGTTATTCTGGTTCCATGATGCGTCTGTTCCTAAGGAACAGACGTTTCTGATGGTCCGCAGCTGTACATGTTAAATATACATTCATTACTTCGGAATATGCGAGAATTTCTGACTTTAGCTGTTCTTCCGCAGTTGGTATATCATATAGTAACATATGAAAATTTGTGCCGGACCGGGACTCGAACCCGGGTCTCCCGCTTTTCGAGTCCCGATCCGGCAAATATTTTCATATGTTAAAATATGATTGAACAACTGAGGAAGAGCAGCTAAAGTCGGAAATTCTCGCAAATTGCGAAGTAATCTATATCTATAAATGTGAATGTCTGTTCGGTGTACGTCTATCACGTTTGAACCACAAGACATAAAGAGCTAAAAATTCGTACAGTTACTAATGTTTACCCGAGAAAGGCTTTAGGCACGGTTTTATGGCAATCGGATAGCTATTTATCTGTTGTTGTTATGGTCTTCAGTCCGGAGACTGTTTGATGCAGCTCTCCACCATACTCTATCCTGAGCAAGCCTTTTCATCTACTCATAAGAACGGCAACCCACATCCACTTGAATCTGCTTACTATACGCGTCTCTTGGTCTCCCTCTGCGATTTTTACCCCACACACTTCCCTCCAATGCTAAATTTACGATTCCCCGATGTCTGAGAATGTGTCCTACCAAGCGATCCCTTCTTCTAGTCAGGGTATGCCAAAAATTCCTTTTCTCACCAATTCTGTTCAGTACCTCTTCATTAGTTATGCGATCTACCCACCTAATCTTCAGCATTCTTCTGTAGCACCACATTTCAAAAGCCTCTATTCTCTTCCTGTCCGCACTGCTTATCGTCCATGTTTCACTCCCGTACAAGGCAACACTCCACACAAATGCCTTCAGAAAAGACTTCCTTACACTTAAATTAATATTCGATGTTAGCAAATTTCTCTTTTTCAAAAATGCTTTCCTTCCCATTGCCATTCTGCATTTTATATCCTCTGTACTTCGACCATCGCATGTTATTTTAGTACCCAAGTAACAAAACTCATTTACCACCTTCATTGTTTCGTTACCTAATCTAATTCCTTCAGCATCGCCTGATTTTCTAAGACCACATTCCATTATTTTTGTTTTGCTCTTGTTAATGTTCATTTTATACGTTCTCTTCAACACACTGTCCATTCCATTGAACTGCTCTTACAGGTCCTTTGCTGTCTCTGATAGAATTAGAATGTCATCAGCAAAACGCAATGTTTTTATTTCTTCCCCCTGAACTTTAATCCCTATTCCAAATTTTTCCTTGCTTTCCTTCACCGCCTGCTCGATGTACAAATTGAATAACATCGGAGAAAGGCTACAACCCTGTCTTACTCCCTTCCCAACTGATGCTTCCCTTTCATGCCCTTCGAGTCTAATAACTGCGGTCCGGCTTTTGTACAAGTTGTAAATAACTCTCCTTTCCCTGTATTTTACCCCTGCTGACTTCAGAATTTGAAAGAGTGTATTCCAGTCAACATTGTCAAATGCTTTCTCCAAATCTACAAAAGCTAAAAATGTAGGTTTGCCTTTCCTTAATCTATCTTCTAAGATAAGACGTAAAGTGAGTATTGCCTCCCGGGTTCCTATGTTCCTCCTGAATCCAAACTGATCTTCCCCGAGGTCAGCTTCTACCAGCTTTTCCATTCTCCTGTAGGTAATTCGTATTAAAATTTTGCAACCATGACTTATCAAACTGATGGTTCTGTAATTGTCACACTTGTCTGCGCCTGATTTCTTTGGAATGGGGATTATTACATTTTTCTTAAAGTCTGAGGGCATTTCGCCTGTCTCATACATCCTACACACCAGTTCAAATAGTCTTGTCATGGCTGGCTCTCCCAGAGACTTCAGTAGCTCTGAGGGTATGTCATCTACTCCTGGGGCCTTGTTCCAACCTAGGTCTTTCAAGGCTCTGTCAAATTCATCTCTCAGTATAGTATCTCCTATTTCATCTTGATGTACTTCCTCTTCCCTTCCTACAACATCGTCTCTAAGTTCATTTCCTTTGTAGAGCTGCTCTATGTACTCTTTCCACCTTTCAGCTTTCCCTTCTTTGCTGAGAACTGGTTTCTCATCTGAGTTCTTGATATTCGTAGAGTTGCTTTTCTTGTCCCCAAATGTCTCCTTTATTTTTCTGTAGGCGGTATCTACTTTTCCCCTTCTTACAGAATCTTCTACAGATATGCATTTGGCTTCTAGCCACTCCTGCTTAGCCATTTTGCACTTCCTGTCAATCTCATTTTTTAGTCGTCTGTACTCCATTTTGCCTGTTTCATTTACTGCATTTTTATATTTTCTCCTTTCATCAATTAAATTTATTATTTCCTGTGATATCCAAGGATTTTTTGTAGGTCTTGCCTTTCTACGTATTTTGTCTTCTGCTGCCTTCACTATTTCATCTCTCAATGCTACCCATTCTTCGTCTACTGTTTTATTTCCCCCTGTCTCTGTCAATTGTTGCCTAAATCTCCCTCTGAAATTCTCCAGAACTTCACTTTCTTTCAATTTAAGTCCCATCTCCTTATTTTCCTACCTTTCTGCAGTTTTTTCAGCTTCAGCCTACAGTTCATGACTAACAAGTTATGGTTTATAACCTGGTTCCATTATAAAATCTATCTGATACCTTCCGGTGTCTCCTGGTCTCTTCCACGTATACAACCTTCTTTTGTGATTCTTAAACCACGTGTTTGTTACGATTAAATCATGTTCCGTGCAAAATTCTACCAGGCGACTTCCTCTTTCATTCCTCCTGCCCAGTCCATATTCACCTACTATTTTTCCTTCCCTTCCTTGTCCTACTACCGAATTCCAGTCTCCCATCACAATTAAGTTTTCCTCTCCCTTAACTGTCTGAATAATACCCTTTATCTCCTCATATATTTCTTCGATCTCCTCATCATCGGCAGAGTTAGTTGGCATATAAACCAGTACTACTGTTGTCGGTGTTGGCTTCGTATCTATCTTGACAATGATAATGCGATCACTGTGCTGCTCATAGTAGTTTACCCGCATTCCTATTTTCTTATTCATTATCAGTCCTACTCCTGTGATACCCCCGACTGATTTTGTATTTATAATCCTGTACTCACCTGACCAGAAATCCTGTTCTTCCTGCCACCGAACTTCACTAATGCCCACTATATCTAACTTCAACCTAACCATTTCCCTTTTTAAATTTTCTAATTTTCCTACCCGATTAAGGGATCTAACATTCCACGCTCCGATCCGTAGAATGCCAGTATTGTCTTTCCTAATGACAGCATCCTCCTGAGTAGTCCCCGCCCGGAGATCCGAATGGGGGACTATTTTACCTCCGGAATATTTTACCCGAGAGGATGCCATCATCATATTTCCATACAGTAGAGCTGCATGTCCTCGGGAAAAGTAACGGCTGCAGTTTCCCCTTGCTTTCAGCCGTTCGCAGTAACTGTGTGGCAAAGCCACATTAGCTGATGTTACAAGGCCAGCTCAGTCAATCATCCAGACTGTTGCCCCTATAACTACTGAAAAGGCTGCTGCCCCTCTTCAGGAACCACACGTTTGTCTGGCCTCTCCACAGATACCCTTCCGCTGTGGTTGCACCTACGGTACGGCTATCTGCATCGTTGAGGCACGCAAGCCACCCCACCTCGGCAATGTCTGTGGTTCATATTAATGTGAATGTCTGTTCGGTGTACGCTTATCACATCCGAACGACAAGATGCAGAGACTTAAATATTTATACAGATACTAATTTATACCCGAGGAAGGCTTTAGGCAAGGTTTTGTAGCGATCTGATTATATATTTAGTAATTTCAAGTATGTAACGCGAAATGCGGAACAGTAATTACTGTTTGAAAATTTGTTTATTGGTTGCATTATTGCTTGATGGTTGATAATGATAAAAGGGTGGAGTATATTGGGATGGAATGTTATGGGTGTATATAAAATTCTACGTGTGTGTGTGTTAATATTTCGCTCTGCAGCGAAACCTACGGAACGCAAACGAATGGCCTGTGTGTAATTGTTGTCTGAAGTCTTCCCACGGGGGACTGATGACCTTCGTAGTTTTGTCCCCTAAAACACCAAAGCAACAACCAAGGCTCCCGTTGTACACCATAGCAGTTCTATGCTGATAGCTATAACGGGGTGGCAGATAATGGAGGTTGAAAGTCTTCAAATTATTAACAAATTGGGACAGAAGGCCAGCGATGACGTTTGCAACTCTAAAGCAAAGAGGTTACATACAGACCATATCTTTGGTCTATGGGTACTACAATGTCTTCAGCTCTTTCTCTGTAAGATAAACATACGAATAAGGAAATATAAGAATAAATAAATAAAGCATTAAAAAAGGAATTTCTTTTAATACATCTCTTTTGAAAAAAAAGGTTTGACGTTTCGCTCATTATCTATCATAATCAACGAACACGCGAGCGTAGCCGCGGGTTTAAGCTAGTGAATGTATATTGTTCTGGTTCGTCATTTTCAAATTTACACCCTGTATATCTTACCCTATCCCCTAAATGTTCCGTGCAGTGTAGGTGGTGAGAAAATGGTGAGGGTGGAAAATGAGACTGGTCGCGATATGTCGGTAGCGTCAGATTGCGAGCGCACTCGACTTGCGCATAATAGTTCGCGAACTGGAGCTCTCACTTTAGTTCGCGACTCTGCCGCGAACTAGTTCGTTATTTTAGTTCGTCCGCTCCCAGTGACGGCTGAGCGGCGTGGTCTGTGCGTGCAGGTGGAGGGAGAAGTTCCCCCACCTAGCTACTTCATGCGCTTGCTGCTTGAGCCGCTAACGATATCACGCAAACCAAAAGAAACAGTTTGTGGAAAATTTCTCGCCTTATCTCTATATCTTGGCATTATGGAATTTATTAGTCAGATATTGCAGAGTGCAGAATACTTCAAAACACATACATCGTTAATAAGGTCAGGCCTGTTCTTTGCTACAAGGTCTTAAATATTTTCATTGCGCGTGGGTTGCCGGTTTAACTGCTCAAGACAGTTTTCGGAGAATGTGTCCAAAAGACTGCAAGACTGCTTATCTCTACCGCCTGAAATGTAACTAGCGAGGTCCCAATCTATACTCTTAAGGTTGAAGTCTCCTCCGACTAATATTACATGGCCCGGATACCTATGCACTACCTGGTGTAGGCTTTCTTTGAATGATTCTAAAACTGCTATAGCAGCACTGGGGGGGGGGGACGGTAAAGACTCCCAACAATTAACTTTACTTCCTTTAGACCTGTTATACGTGCTCAGATAACTTCACAAACGTAGTACAAAGAAAGTGCAAACAGCATAGGATCAAATGAGAGGTGCAAAGACATATAAAAGTCATAATATAATGTAAAATTACTTATGCAGTTTCAAGCTGTGCATGTTCAAGTTAAACACACCAGCTCTTATGCCGGTGACTTTGAGGTAGTCCTTCAGTAAACTGTACATAAACTTTTCGAATCCATGAAGGAGGACAGTGACACTTGTGACACTTGTTTACGCTGTAACTGACAGTGTACCGTCTGTCACAGTGTATGTATTTTGAGATTATAGTAGGACAGCAGTTACAATTATTTCACTGTCAAGGTTCCTAATCACATACCGACATTTTATACCGTTACCGAACCAAAAAATTTTTGGTAAGGTAAATTTACATGGAATGGCAGCAAAGTAATTAAGAATGAAGTAGCCTCGTGTTAGTGGCTCACAAAAAAGCCAATTTCACGTGAAACTATTAGCAAAGAAGCAGCCATTTCATATTCTGAGCTAAATAACCTATCTACACGTAAATTATCTTGAATGTCTAGTTGTTTGCTATATTAAAGTACTGGTTTTCTTGCACCAATATGAACAACAAGATGCAATTAAAGACATGTTGTGCGAGTCTACAAAAGTTCAATAAAATTCAGCTACAGTGAATTAACGGCCTTTCATTCAACACTTTTGAGATAAACGCATCTTTATCAGCTCCCATTGAACACGACGCGCAGCGCACAGCGTTGAAACCTCGGAACCCGCGAGCTGAGAGCGGCAGAAGAAACATAAATTCTTTCTTGCACGCGCCTGTGAAAGCGATGTGAGCGAGCTGAGGCGGTCGCGCGGGTGCACTATGGCCACTCCAATGGGATCACACACTGGGTTTTCCAACCGCCTCCCTGCCGGCGAGAAGCAGGAAGCGTGGAGCGGCTCACTATGGCCGTACCCTTACACTTACGGCGACCGTCCTCATGGATTGAAGCTTACGTGTACAAAATTTCATAAAGATTGGAACAAAACTGTAGATTTGTATGCAACACGTACAAATATACGGACACTCTGCTTTATATAAGCCTATTAGATCAGTATGCCAAAGCGTGTGCTATTACCCGTATTTTTGGGCAATTACACATCAAATACTTAAGCAAATAAACCAGTTATTTAACGAATGGCTGATTCTATGGTATTCAGCCACTTTGCATACAGAGTACTCGTAGTACTTTATTTTTAAAATTGATTTCTTGTGGTCGTGAACTATGAAACTACAGCATGGCTGCATCTCAGCTCGAAATGACGGTAACTGGCAGAAGGGAATCACGCGATTCTGCGCGTTCTCGCGTCCTCTCGCTGTTCCCCATCAGTATTCGGAAGAGAAGCGGACGAACTAAGAGGCGAGGGATCTGCGAACTAGTTCGCGTAGTTCGCCTGTGGGAGCGCTCTTCCGAACTAGTTCGTTCTCGAACTACACAAGACTAGTTAGTATTGAATAGGGGGTCATGGAGGAATTTTATTAAAGGCACTATGCTCGAGAATGAACGCTGAAAGGCATAATCAGTTCTCTACTGATGACGATGATGATGATGATAAGAAAATTTTTTTAAAATGTGTAAGACAAAATGTACGTGGTTTTTTGTGTTTGATTCTGCAATAAAAATGGGGGTTCCCATTTGAAATTTTAAATATCAACAAATAATACAATTCCTTGAGGCAACATTGTTTGCCGGCCGCGGTGGCCGAGGGGACTGAGGCGCTCCAGTCACGGTCTGCACGGCCACTACGGTCGGGGGTTCGAATCCCCCCTCGGGCATGGATATTTGTGCCGTCCTAGTTTGTAAGTAGTTCATAAGTAGTTTGTAAGTTTAGGGACTGATGACTCCGCAGTTAAGTCCCATAAGCTTAACAAACATTTGAACATTTGAACAACATTGTTTCGTTATACCAAAGGTATTAACATAAGGAGAGGCATTGAATTGAAATTTATGCTGTAGCCGGGATTCGAACCCAGGACCTCCTGTTTACTAGGTAGGTGCTTTAGACCACTTTTTTTCCCATATGGTAGATCTATGGTTTGCGGTCGTTCGTTCAGTTTGGTCGTGGTTGTTCGTTGAATGGTTGGCACAGCTGTTTTGAATTACAGAGGGCGTTCGTCCCCCTGACAGGGCGCGCTGAGCCACGGCACCCGGCAAATTTTTTACCGCAGTTTGGAATCGAACTCGGGACGCACAGCGTTGAAACCTCGGAACCCGCGAGCTGAGAGCGGCGCAAGAAACATAAATTCTTTCTTGCACGCGCCTGTGAAAGCGATGTGAGCGAGCTTAGGCGGCCGCGCGGGTGCACTATGGCAACCCCAATGGGATCACCCACTGGGTTTTCCAACCGCCTCCCTGCCGGCGAGAAGCAGGAAGCGTGGAGCGGCTCACTGTGGCCGTACCCTTACACTTATGGCGACCGTCCTCATGGATTGAAGCTTACGTGTACAAAATTTCATAAAGATTGGAACATAACTGTAGATTTGTATGCAACACGTACAAATATACGGACACTCTGCTTTATATAGGCGTATTAGATCAGTATTGCTAAAGCGTGTGCTATTACCCGTATTTTTGGGCAATTACACATCAAATACTTAAGCAAATAAACGAATGGGTAATAATATGGTATTCAGCTACTTTGCATACAGCGTACTCGTAGTACTTTTAAAATGGATTCTGTCTGTCAGTGATCTATGAAACTACAGCTTGGTTGCATCTCAACTCGAAATGACGGTAACTGGTAGAATGGAATCACGCGATTATTCACGCTCTTGCGACCTCTCTCTGTTCTCCGTCAGTATTTGGAAAAGAAGCGGACGAACTAAGAGGCGAAGGTTCTGCGAAATGGTTCGCGTAGTTCGCCAGTGGGAGCGCTCTTTCGAACTAGTCCGTTCGCGAACTACACAAGACTAGAGCGGCTAAAGTCTCGCTCAGCGGCATGAGAAGCGTCTCGGTGCGTCAGTAGCAGCGTTAGGTTGGCAATATATGATCTGTACGAAACAGTACTGAAGTGCATTTTAACCTTCCTTTTACGAGGCCAATTACTTTTACTGACTGGACAGGAGTACATCGAAAAATATTATTTTTACGAAAATGTCGTGATTTTCAAGGTTGTGGTTAGGCAGGAACCAAAGAGTACAGCTTAAATTGATGCAAGTGAACGAACGAATGGACAAGGGTACATCGACGAATATTATTATTTTTACCAATAAGTCACGATTTTCAAGGTTGTGGTTAGGCAGGAAGCTAAGAGTACAGTTTAAATTGTTGTGAGTGTTATGATTTTTACGAATAGGTCATGATATTAAAGGATGTGGTTAGGCAGGAACCTAAGAGTACAGCTTCAACTGATGTGAGCGAATGTTAAGATTTGTACGAACATGTCGTGATTGTAACGGATGTGGTAAGGCAGGAATCGAAGAGTACAAGTTAAATTGTTGCTTTCGTTCTACCAAATTATGACATTTAAAAATCATTTCAGAGATAGTTGTTACGTAAATTGAAATGCGCATGCCTAAGTGTTACATGTGAGCAGAAAGACATTGCATGTGGAGAAGCGTAGTATTATAGTGTGCAATGTTCAACATTCCAATCCTGTGATTCGAAAATAAAATCAGAGAAACGCGATATTAACACATTCATTTTCACATCTCGTAAGGATTGTGTGCCGCCATTCGTCCCAATATCCACAGCGACTGTTGCCAACACTAGCGCACTACGTCACGTAAGTACATTAGACATTCATAGAATATATGACATCAACTGCGATTGGGCAAAGCTGAAAATGTGTACCCAGCCGAGATTCGAACCCGGGTCTCCTGTTTTCCAGGAAGCTGGGAATTTGTATCTGACGGGTGGCGTGCTTAGGTAGTCCTTGCAGGTGCGATGATCACTGTGTCCCCAGTGGTGTAGGGGTCAGCGCAACTGCCTAGAAAGCAGGAGACCCGGGTTCGAATCTTGGCTGTGTACACATTTTCAGCTTTGCCCAATCGCAGTTGATGTCATATATTCTATGAATGTTTAATAATAACAACTGCAGGATCAGGTGTGACGTTTGTTCTCTCGGAACAGACGTCACATGTATATAAGAACATTAGGCCATGCCGCCGGTCTAGACTTTTACCGACTAGAGCGCACAGTGTGTGTGTAAGCGGCGATGGGGGATCGGCGAGGCTGTGCGGCGCGCGGCGGGCGCCGAGTCCGTGGGCGGGCGGCAGCGCTATATAACGCGGCGCGGCGCGCGCGGCCGCACTGTGCGGTGTGCAGCCAGGCAGCGCGCCACACTCCCTGCTCCCTGCTCCCTGCTCTCTGCCTCTACTCAGTGCGCCGCGCCGCGCCGCGTCGGACTTGCCGCTTCTCCTGCTCGACGCCCGCTCCGCACGCCGCAACAGGTGAGTCGCTGCGAGCCGGCGACTGCGAGCCACTCATACCCCGACGTCGTTGTACGGTGTCGCCGACGGAGGAATCTGTGCAGAAAAAAAGGTTCGAATGTGTGAACGTGTCTACGGAAAAATGTGTGTCGTGTCAAGAAACTCACGTCGTGCGTCGTGTGGATCCTCTCCGTGATTCTAAGGCGAAATTTTTGTATCGCAAAACAAAATCCGTCCATTCCTCCGTAGCTCAGCGGTAGCGTCGATGACTACCACGCAGGAGGCCCGGGTTCGATTCCCGGCAGGAGACTGGGTGTTGTGTGTTGTTCTCATCATCATTGGCACGTAAGTCGCCCACGCGGCGTCAAATAAAAAGACTCTAAGGCGGCCGAACACTCCCCCAAGGGATCTCCCGGCCAAGAAAGCCATGCGCTCATTTCCATGTATCCGTCCATTTTAACTGTGGACCATTAAGGGGGAGTGTGCTTCTGAATCGCGAATGCAGTCGTGCAGTCCTCTTGTGCAAAAATTTTTGAACGAGTTATTTGTACACACAGCTGATTAGCGTATTAATAATCAGGGGAAAAAGAAGCATAAGTGTATTCTTTTCGCTTTTACTAAATAGCAAATTATTTTAGTCACTGATCGTTCTCAGTGCTAGAATACCTATCACTGCACCGAGAATGGTCACAAATTGACTGAAATAGATTTGCTGTTTAATAAAATCCTTTTGTGCAAAAATTTTTGAACGAGTTATTTGCACACACAGATGATTGCCGTTTTAATAATCAGGGAAAAAGCAGCATAAGTGTATTTTTTTCGCCTTTACTAAATAGCAAATTATTTTAGTCACTGATCGTTCTCAATGCTAGAATACCTATCACTGCACCGAGAATGGTCACAAACTGACTGAAATAGATTTGCTTTTTAATAAAATCCTCTTGTGCAAAAATTTTCGAACGAGTTATTTGCACACACAGCTAATTAGCTGTGATCAAGGGAAAAAAAGCAGCATAAGTGTATTTTTATTTTATTTTTTTCGTTTTTAGTAAATAGCAAATTATTTTACCTACTGATCTTTCTCAGTGCTAGAATACCTATCACTGCACGGAGAATGGTCACTAACTGACTGAAATAGATTTGATGTTTTACCCAGATAGATCTGACGTCCTTCCAGAAGGACGAGAACGGCAACTTACTTTTTCGTTTTTGTATTAAAGAATTCGTATACAACGTCGTATTTTATATTTTTCTGTTGGTTGCTCCTATTGCAGATCAATTTTAACTTGTAGTGTTGATTGCAAAGAGGTTTAATACGGCTTAGACGTTGAGGCTCCTACAGAAGATATTAAAGATTTCGTCGTAGTTGGGTTTCTATCTCTTTAACATTCTTTCACTTTTGCGACATTTATATGTATATATTTCATTTTAAATGATATTTTAATAATAATGAATCACCAGGTTAAAATTCTAAAAAATTAATTTTGATGTCCTTCCAGAAAGAAGGGCAGTATTACAAAACTAATGACGTTTTTTATGAAAAAAAATCACTTATAATTAACTTGTGAAACCGTATGAAGGTAATGAATAGCTTCTGAAAAAGAATTTAAGTCTAAAATAATTCCACTCTATCTGGGTTAATAAAATCCAATTCTTTCCTGACTATTCAAAAAACTGATCAGCTGTTTGAGCAAATCTGTCGTGAATGATGTGTATCGTAAATTCATTTCTTCGTTCATGACATATTTGCCGCATTTCGTGCATTGATAGTAACTATTTTGCTTCTATTAAATAGTAAATTCATTTCAGTCACTTACTGCTAGGACGCCAGCATCCCTACACTGAGGTTAGTCACCAAGTGAATGAAATCAATTTGCTATTTCATTGAAGCGAAAAAAAAGATATAAAATTACGATCAATGCTGCTTTTTTCCCTGGTTACCAAATTTCATTTTCTGGTCGTTGTGTACAGTATTCCATGTCCTAGAATTAAATCTGAACTTTAGTTTTATTTTATTCTACATAACCAATTTCCTACAGTCAACAGACAGCCGACTACTGTAATTCTTCCTTGAAAAGTGTTGGATAGTCATCTCAACAGAACCAGTTGTGAAATAAAGCACTGAAGTAATCAGCTGCTTGTGCAAATATGTAGTTAAAAAAGTTCCTAAAAGTTGATTGATGAACATCGCCTATTAAACATAGGCAGAAACTGTTATGCCTCAGGGAAAGGATGTTTTCACACGTACGTCTGTCAGTGTCTAACATCATAGTGCGACTGGCCGTAGTGAAAATGTTAGCTAAATCTGCGTCTTTATCTTGCTTGTACTCACGCAGGGATCTATATAGCGTAGCCTCAGATCTTGTATATTATGAAACGTGATAATCTGATTTTGATTGGTCGAAGCCAAACGTATATGAATGATGAATAGCGTAACTGTCTACGTTCGTGACATATTTGCTCCATTTTGCTTGCTGTTCAACTCACCTTTCGTTGTATAAATCACAGCTGCAAGTCAATTTAGGAAAGCTACCTCATACATAGGCCAAGTCTCTGACGAGGATTTTAAGTGCTTTGTATGAACAAATAACGCACATAAATTGCGAAAGATGCAAGTAGGCTCTACTTCGTAAATTCTCCCTCCATAAACACCCATACGATAAAATTTCGATCGCCAGCCGTCTTATTACTTTTCCCTGAACTTCGTCAAAAAATTTCAGACTTAAGATGCCGCAAATAAATGACTTTCCAAAGAATCGTTTTTTGCAATGTCACTGTCTACTAGCTTCTACGCACAGTGAACTAAAGCCATATGAAGTCGCTGGATTTTGAACTTGATAGTTTCTCAGCTACGTTGCCTATTTCGGTAAAGGACTTCTTCAAAGACATTCAAATCAGTGTTATATTGGGATATTGTACTGTGTCAGAAAAGTCAGTCACCGTGTCAGTGAAAGTGAAAAATGTTGCGATACTAATATTATATGGAAACCAGTTATCCATGAATTTCTGTAAAGTCATTGATGTTCCGCGAATTATTACTTGAAAATCTCACTTATATACATGTTCGGCCAAAACTGCGTCTCAAAGTCAGAAAGACTGGTTGGTTTGTTGGTTCGTTGGTTAGTTGGTTGGGACAGAGGAATCAAACTGCTAGAGTCATCAGACCTCGGTGGGGAGGGGGGGAAGGAAGGGAAGGGAAGGGAAGGGAAAGGAAAGGAAAGGAAATGCAGTCCAAAGAGGAAACAAGAAAGAATGACTGCATTATCTTAGGGACCCATGCTCATCAAGCACGTACTCTCGAAGGAACTGTGAGCACCCTGGGGGTAAGTCAGAAAGAGTTTAGTATGTTAGACAATAACAATTTTAGGGATACTGGTTTTTTCATAGTTTTCCACCTATGTAAGAAAAAATATCGACGTTTTCTAACTTCGTTAACAGCAAAGAAAATTTGTGTGTGTGTGCAAAATTTTGTTACCTGCTGTTGTCCTGTTTCACACTACAAATGATAAACTGATCAGTGTGCCACATCCATGAATCACCGAGTGTGAAATGACATACTAAAAGATACTGGATGAACGCTTACGAAAAAGAAGGAATAAATACTGTGAAAATGTTTCCATTGAAACTACGGCGAAAATGAGTAATTGTTTCGAAATTGTTGCAATGCTCTTTATTTTGGTGCAAATATTTAGTATTAAACATGTTATTTCTAAACGTTTTGCTGCTGTTTGTTTATAACCATGTAGTGAACATCGATATTCCCGAGAAAATATTATGAAGTCATGAATAAATACTTCCTGTTTATCATCTATCTCATTATTTGTTTCAACTGAGAAAACCTGTTGAGATCTACCGATTACTGACAACTGAACCAACAGTGACTGTTTTTTCGTCTATCATTTTGACGTGCCGTGTTACAAGGTAGTAGTTACGGAAGTGTTATCTGAATATCAGCAAAGCGAAGTGTAACGTCTTACACTTGTATTCAACCATTCTTTCTGTCAATTATAACTGGCCCGATTTGTGACAACGTTCGTTACCATAGCCGAGTACAGCTTCTCAGAAAAGTTCTAGAATGTTTAATGATTTGAGAACCTAAGTTAAGGAAATATTACTAGGCACTGCGCACAAGAAACTGCACTTGTATTTGAATAGGTAGAGTGACCTACATTTAGTGTTGAACCGAGAAAGGGCAGTAGGCACTGTGGATAAAATCGGGAGACTTGGAAAGTTCACTGTATCTGTCTGAAGGTTGATTATCCTTCAATACTGTTCCAGAGTTTTCTTATCAGAAATTCACACACTAATAGGTTTGTATTAGTTCGGTGTAGACTATACGGAAAAGTAGCAGACACGTTCAAGGGACTTTGAAGATGATAACTTCGAACGCGTCTTTATTCGGTAATTTTATAGAACAGGTACCTGACCCAAGCAGTACAACAAATTGGCTCTCAATTACAACCATTTCATCTTCCATACGCGAATACAGTAAGAGAGGACGCGTCTTATTTCGATAAAACATACGCTGCACCATATACTATTCATATTTGGCAAGTATTTCGTATTTAGCTACAGATTCTTGATTGCAGCCCTCCGTTTCTAAGAAAATAGTGCCCTAATAATACAATACTATTGGTCAGTGGATGACAGTGTATATAATTTCTTGGTTATTTCTGTAGAAAGCGACATTGTACTGATGAGCACTGTTATTGTTATTGATTAACAATGTATTTAAAAAAGAGAACTTTAACACAAGAAAACACAAAGTATCGTCCCTCAGTACAGTGAAGATAAACTTTTCTTTTTCAATTTTTCTGTGAACCGCCCATTCAGATTGTAAACACGGTAAAACTATCATCGAAGCCTAGCAGAGACGACACTTGGCACCCGCTGCCGTTACATCACAGTCCGACAGCCGTCTCAAACGTTCAAGGCCGTGCATGCCAGCAGACCTTGACCTAGATCTGAAAGTTCTCACGTATCATCTACCCAGCCGCACCAACAACACCTGATAAGCGGCGACACCGTTCTGCTTTGCATGCGAATATTCACGCGAAATCCCGTTACGCGTATTTCGCTTATCACGTTTACTATCGAGTGCACTATCACTTTGCAATTTACAAACGCCGTTGACGTTGCCTGCTCGCGTTTTCTACACTTGTCACCTCCGAGAGGAGAAAGGCAGGAGTAGCACTGAAAGTGTCTGCTGTTAGCACCTGTTAGAGAAGTAACAGAAAGAAAGGAACGAAGGTTAGCGTTTTAAGTCCCGTCGACTTCGCGGTCATTAGCGACGGCGGGAGAGAAGACGGTATTATTGTAAAAGAAAAAAAAATTACAGTTGGGCATTAATACGTCATATTGCCACAGTATGCAATATACTTATGGGGAACAAAATGCAAGGTCAGTTTTTTATTACGCTGCAGTCATATTGCTTTCAGTGCTTAATATCTGAACTTAGTACTACTTGTTCACGGTCTGTACAGGGTGTTCAAAAAAGTGCCCAATGTTTTGAGAAATGGTGGTACTCATCCGAACAAGAAAATAAGTTGAATAAATAGTTGCCCGGAAGCGCATACCTAGTTTCCGAGGTATACACGTGTTTATAAGAACGCTTAGTTGCGGATGTAAGCACAGTCAAATGTAACAGCAGCGTATTATGTTGTCTTATTCAAAAAAATGTTCAAATGTTTGTTAAGCTTATGGGACTTAACTACGGGGTCATCAGTCCCTAAACTTACAAACTACTGGCGAACTACCTTATACTAAAGACGGCACAAATATCCATGCCCGAGTGGCCGTGCAGACCGTGACTGGCGCGCCTCAATCCACGCGGCCACCGCGGCCGGATGCTTTACCTAAAATTGAGTGATCCGCTTTCAGTCGTGTAGTCTGAGTCATGTTGTAGACTACATTTTTATCGTATAAGTATGTTTCATTGTACAATACTGTAAAACCCGGTTAAGTATAATGATATTTCAGGAGAGATGATGTGAATTTCCGAAGCCAATATGTATGGGCAGATGCAATCCGCAAGCGATTGAGAAAAGAGGGCATCAACACCTTTTCCCAATCAACTCATGGGCAGTGTACTTTGCGATACATAGAAAGAAAGATCCTGTGTCATTTAGCTACACTATAGCGGGTCAGCAACTGGAAGAAGTTAATTCCATAAATTATCTGGCAGTAGGCATTAGGAGTGATTTAAAATGGAACGACCATATAAAATCAATCGTCGGTAAAGCAGATGCCAGATTTAGATTCAATGGAAGAATCCTAAGGAAATGCAGTCCGAAAACAAGGGAAGTAGGTCAACAGTACACTTGTTCGCTCACAGGTTGAATACTGCTCACAGGTGTGGGATCCGTACCAGGTGGGGTTGATAGAGGAAGTAGAAGAGATCCAACGGAGAGCAGCGCGCTTCGTTACAGGATCATTTAGTAATCGTGAAAGCGTTACGGAGATGATCGATAAACTCCGGTGGAAGACTGCAGGAGAGACGCTCTGTCGCTCGGTATGGGCTTTTGTCGAATTTAGAGAACATATCTTTACCAAGGAGTCTATCAGTATATTGCTCCCTCCTACGTATATCTCACGTAGAGATCATGAAGATAAAATCAGAGAGATTAGAGCCCACACAGAGGCATATCGACAATCTTTCTTTCCGTGAACGATACGGGACTGGAATAGGAGGGAGAACCGATAGTGGTACTCAATGTACCCTCCGCCACACACCTATCGGATGAAACTTCCTGGCAGATTAAAATTGTGTGCCGGAACCGGGACTCGAACCTGGGACCTTTGCCTTTCGCGAGCAAGCGCTCTACCACTGAGCTACCCCGACACGACTCACGATGCCGCCTCACAACTTTACTTCCGCCAGTACCTCGCCTCCTACTTTCCAAACTTCACAGAAGTTCTGCTACGAAACTTGCAAGACTAGCACTCCTGGAAGAAAGGATATGGTGGAGACATGGCTTAGCCACAGCCTAGGGGATGTTTACAGACTGAAACTTTCACTCTGCAGCTTAGTGTGCGCTTATATGAAACTTCCTGGCAGATTAAAATTGTGTGCCGGAACCGGGACTCGAATCTGGGACCTTTGCCTTTCGTGTGCAAGCGCTCTACCGACTGAGCTACCCCGACACGACTCACGATGCCGCCTCACAACTTTACTTCCGTCAGTACCTCGCCTCCTACTTTCCAAACTTCACAGAAGTTCTCCTGCGAAACTTGCAAGACTAGCACTCCTGGAAGAAAGGATATGGTGGAGACATGGCTTAGCCACAGCCTAGGGGATGTTTACAGAATGAAACTTTCACTCTGCAGCGGAGTGTGCGCTGATATGAAACTTCCTGGCAGATTAAAATTGTGTGCCGGAACCGGGACTCGAACCTGGGACCTTTCGTGTCGGGGTAGCTCAGTGGTAGAGCGCTTGCCCGCGAAAGGCAAAGGTCCCAGGTTCGAGTCCCGGTTCCGGCAAACAATTTTAATCTGCCAGGAAGTTTCATATCAGCGCACACTCCGCTGCAGAGTGAAAGTTTCATTCTGGACCTATCGGATGGCTTGCGGAGTATGAATGTAGAATGTAGATATAAATAGGACCCTAGCACGACGGTTAAATGGGGCGCATTATCTGGACATTGTCATTAATGTACTGTCTACATTGCCGCAAGATGTACCATATTAGCAACAATTGCAGCTGTAATTTATGCATGATGGCACACCAGCACTTTCGTCACAATGTGCGAGATCATCTCACGCAATTTGTTGATCGCTGGATTGATCGAGCAGTCCTCGCACCTTCATCTGCTTCTTCGCCAGACCTCAGTCCCCAAGAATTTTGGATATTGGGATACTTGAAGGAAGTGTTCTACGCAACTCTTTTCAACGATGTGCAGACACGACTTGGTCGGAGCAAATAACAAACGGTTTCCTTTGAAGACGACATTTTTTTTTCTTTTTTACAAATATATATATTTTTGACGACGTTACAGCGTTCATTTTTAACTAAATGAATCACAATTTGCGATCACTTACGGCTTCACTGTACTAGATTTAGATGTAATACCAATGTGCGACGACTGAAAATTTGTGCCCGGCCGGGATTCGAACCTGGGATCTCCTGCTTACTAGACAGACGCGTTGACCACTCCGCCACCTAGGACACAGTGACCAACCCAACTGCAGAGGACTCTTCCCTGCACATCTCCCGCCACACCCAAATCTCTATTCGCCACACTGCCTCTTTCCTATTAAAAAATGTTCAAATGTTTGTAAATCTTATGGGACTTAACTACGGGGTCATCAGTCCCTAAACTTACAAACTGCTTATGAACTACTTACGACCTAGGACGGCACAAATATCCATGCCCGAGGGGGGATTCGAACCCCCGACCGTAGTGGCCTTGCAGACCGTGACTGAAGCGCCTCAGTCCCCTCGGCCACCGTGGCCGGCTCTTTCCTATTACCACAGATTACCACAGCCTATTTTTTTCTAGTGGTGCCTTTAGTGGAAGTGCAGACTGGAATATCAATGAGGTTGGTTGCTATTCGTCCTGCAGACAGGCCACAAAATTAACTATTCCTCGCCAACCTTCGAAAAGAGAGGACACACACACACACACACACACACACACACACACACACGCACATACACATTTCCACATAATCGCATAGGTACAACTCAAGCAGATTCAACGTCTGTCTGCTGCTTCAATACTATCTCTCTCTCTCTCTCTCTCTCTCTCTCTCTCTCTCTCTCTCTCTCTCTCTCTCTGTGTGTGTGTGTGTGTGTGTGTGTGTGTGTGTGTGTGTGTATGGGTGTGGGTGTGTGGGTGTGAGTGTGTTTGTAATCCTATGGATCTGCTGACGTCAACAGTCCTTGGACTTACAAACCACTTAAACGAACTTATAGTAAGGACAAGACGCACAGCTATTCCCGAGGGAGGACTCGCTCCACCGGCTCTAGAGACCGCCATTCTTGTACGACTATGTGAGCGTAATTATAAGATCCTGAACAGCAGCTTTCCACGACAGCTTATTATCTATCTGAATGCTTAGAAATTCGAGCCTTTCAATATCACTTCTGATGTGCCCATTCTGTTTAAGTGAAATGTCTGTTGCTCAGCATCGTCTTTCTCGAGATAAAATAACCATCCTGTTGTGGCGTTGCTAGTCAGTGTTGCTGGGTCTTCTTTCCCATTCCTGCCGCGGTGGAGTAGCCGATCAGTCTAAAGCGTCTCGCTGCGGAGCTCGCGCTTGCTCGCCGTGGAGGTTCGAGTCCTCCCTGGGGCATAGGTGTGTGTGTTGTCCAATTCCAATGGTAAGGGACGAACGGTTCAGTAATTGAATAAGATCCTGAACAACAGCTTTCCATGACAGCTTACTATCCATCTGAATGCTTAGAAATTCCAACCGTTCAGTATCACTTCTCATGTGCCCATTCTATGTAAGTGAAACGTATGTTGCTCAGCATCGTCTTTCTCGCGATAAAATAACCATCCTGTTGTGGCGTTGGTAGTCAGTGCTGCTCGGTCTTCTTTCCCATTCCTGCCGCGGTGGAGTAGCCGATCGGTCTAAAGCGTCTAGCTGCGGAGCGCGCGCTTGCTCGCCGTGGAGATTCGAGTCCTCCCTGGGGCATGGGTGTGTGTGTTGTCCTTAGGTTAGTTTACCTAGGTTTAAGTAGTTTATAAGCTACGGACTGCTGACCACGCAGTTTGGTCCGATAGATTTACACTCATTTAAAAAAAAATTTTCCCCTTTCACATTATCGCTGCCTCACTTAAAACCAACATATCAGGCTTTTGAAATGTGGTGCTACAGAAGAATGCTGAAGATTAGGTGGGTAGATCGCATAACTAATGAAGAGGTACTGAACAGAATTGGTGAGAAAAGGAATTTTTGGCATACCCTAACTAAAAGAAGGGATCGCTTGGTAGGACACATTCTTAGACATCGATGAATCGTAAATTTAGCATTGGAGGGAAGTGTGTGGGGTAAAAATCGCAGAGGGAGGCCAAGAGACGCGTATAGTAAGCAGATTCAAGTGGATATGGGTTGCCGTTCTTATGAGGAGATGAAAAGGCTTGCTCAGGATAGAGTAGGGTGGAGAGCTGCATCAAACCAGTCTCCGGACTGAAGACCATAACAACAACACTTTTGAACCACTAAACAGGCATACCGACACACCGACACAAACACACGACCGACCATATGCACTCTACCATCGAGACGATGACTCAGTCCTATAGGACCAAAGATGAAACGTTAAATGCGGCCAACAATAACTTAGCGAATCGGCTCCATTAGAGTTGTAAGATGTGGCCTGGCATCCCCGATAGTGGGCCACTTAGAAGGAGGGCGCCGGTGAGCGTGTATATATATATATATCTGTGTGTGTGTAAGCAGCAGATCTGAGTGCGCCCCAGTTGGAGCGTGTCCCGCTTCTCGCAGAGTGGTTTGCGCGCCTTATCGGAGGGCAAACATCCTCCTGGGCCGCGTGTAGCCGAGAGGACGAGCAGCCGCTACGGTACGCCCGTCCGTGTAGGCGGCATCCGCAGTCACTTCGGGGGTCTCTCTGCCTCTAGCCGCCGCCCTCTCTTCTATCCGAGAGAACACCGCTGTAGACGCAACCGCTGCAGACGGCTGGACGTGATATGTCTCAAATGATGCAGTCTATCGCTCGTTTACTCCGATACTGCAAGACATCCGCCGCTGTACATGCAGAGTTGCCACTTTGGGGGAAAGGTCGCTAAATCTGGGGGATTCAAAGAGACTCTTAGCGACAAAAAGAATATTTTTGGAATTACCGACTTTTTTTAGGGGAATGTATGGATTTGTAACGCAATTAGTAAGTAATAATTTTTCAAATGTTCAAATGTTTGTAAATCTATCGGACCAAACTGCGTGGTCATCAGTCCGTAGCTTACAAACTACTTAAACCTAGCTAAACTAACCTACGGACAAACACACACACCCATGCCCCAGGGAGGACTCTAACCTCCACGGCGAGCAACCGCGAGCTCCGCAGCGAGACGCTTTAGACCGCTCGGCTACTCCACCGTGGCTAATAATTTTTATTCGTAGTCAGTCAAACCGACTTTTCAGCGAAAACTACCTAGCCTTTATTACAACAAACTGTTACAACCATGTAATAACTGGTTCTCGATGTATTTTTCTGTAACATCCTCTCAAGCGACGAAAGTGCAATGTATAATTTTTCATTGATTATGTCATTAATTTGCAAATTGTTACTCGTAAACAACTATAAAACTAAAATTTATCCCTCAAATATATTGTGTTATCAATATAAGTAAAATCCAAAATTATTAGGTTGGAGGCGAATCATGAATGTATATTTTCGTGTTTGCATCTCTCAACAGCTAAAAATGTTCAAATGTTTGTAAAACAGCGTGGTCATCAGTCCGTAGCTTACAAACTACTTAAACCTAGCTAAACTAACCTACGGACAAACACACACACCCATGCCCCAGGGAGGACTCGAACCTCCACGGCGAGAAACCGCGCGCTACGCAGTGAGACGCTTTAGACCGCTCGGCTACTCCACCGCGGCTTCTCTCAACAGCAATAAGCTTTTCAAGTCCATGCTTATTCAGATAGAGACGGTACATGTGTTTGTTTCTTCAAAGGTTTCACACTTCTTCCGCCAGAGGCGTTGCAAACGAGTTGTTTCAGTTTCATAGTTTTTGTTTTTTCTTCTTTCTTGTGATTTCATTCTGTACTCTGAACCAAAAGGGTTGTCACATTCTGCTCAAGCTAGTAACATATTCTTAATCGTGTTGCAAACATATGATCTCTCTTTTAGAGAATTTCGTCAATAACTCGTTAATAATCGTATAAACCTATACCCAATTACACTAGTTTCATAATTTCGTGCAAAGAACAGGTTTCTGAAATGTTATTAAATTACAAAAAATATAGTTTCGAAAAATCTATCGTATTTTTACTTGAAAAATGGAGTATTTTTGAATAGCATTTAGCAACTTTTGGCAGGAACTAGTTGGCAACCTTTTGTACATGTCCTTTCTATATGCGCGGGTGTGGCCGTGCGCACTAAGGCCCCTTGCTGCGGAGTGCGCGTATACTGCCCCGTCGGAGGTTCAGGTCCTCCCTCGGGCATGTGTGTGTGTGTGTGTGTGTGTGTGTGTGTGTGTGTGTGTGTGTGTGTGTGTGTGTGCGCGCGCGCGTGTATGTGTTATCGTTATCATAAGTTAGTTTGTTTGTAAGTCTAGGAAATGATGACCACTGCAGTTTGATCCCATAGCTTTACAAAAATTTGAACATTTGCCCTTTCTAGAACATATTTTCTTCCATTTCCCGTATCTTCTTGAAATCAACGTGTACGTTTTCGATTTTTTTTTATTTTGGCCTTTGAAGTAGTTAGCGTGCAAAATATTGGAACATAATCACAAAACTCAGAATATAATTGTACTAGCCAAAGAGCTTAAATTCCATGGAGTGGCTAACAAAATTACATCGCACCTAGCAGCAACCAACTTACGTACATTTGACTGCCATTAAGTGGTCAAGTCATAGAGAAAAACCATTTTGGTTTTTCAGTGTACTTTATGTCCTGTAACGCTTTTCTTCCTGCAATTTATTTATCAAGGTATAAATTAAACATGCCTAAATTAATTCAGCTTTCAGGTTCAGTAATTGCAGTGTCGAGACATTACGGGGTCATCAGTCCCTAAGCTTACAAACTACTTATGAACTAGCTAAGACTAAGGACGGCACAAATATCCATGCCCGAGGGGGGGGGGGGATTCGAATCCCCGACCGTAGTGGCCGTGCAGACCGTGACTGGAGCGCCTCAGTCCCCTCGGCCACCGCGGCCGGCAATAAATAGCACTTATTACAAGGCAGATGTGAGAAAGGCATTTAAGGGGAGTTTCAGTCCTATTTTAATTACTCTTCAAATAAGTGCATTAAACCAATAACTATTACATTGATTAAAGGTTTCCTTTGAAATATAAGAAGCTGGCAAACACATGGGCAACAAATATGAAAGAGGAAAAATTTACGACTACAACTATCTACGTCCACTCAGTTCACTTTAATAAAAAATAAGTGTACACAAAAATCACGAGGCGTCTTTTGTCCAAATCAAATCCGGTTGTCTTTAATTTTCCAAAACATTTACAGAAAAATGAGTAAACCTTTGACCACCATCCACAAAACGAAATTTCAACAAATTTGAGTATAGTTCTCTTAAGAAGCAGTCAGTAGCACATGGTGTGTCATTAAATTGATGATTACCGTGCATTTCTATCTTATCGTATCTTTAATGCTTTATAATATAAGTAGATTTTAAACCAAAATCATGAAGTTCAAATTGCCTCAAACTTAGCGGACGTCTAGCCACTCTATGAAATTTTAAAAATCTCTCATACTAGCTACAAGCCCGTGATCCGCAACGGAAATTAAACAAGGTTCGTCGCATACCATTTGGTTTTAGGTGGGACCGTATAGCATTACGAAGGCAATAGTTCGTTTTTCCAGCTAAGAAGTCAAATATAATTAGAATCCATGCAAAGAACTTGCTTATATTAATAAAGGAAGGTCTGGTAGGTATTCAGCTTGAAAGAAGGTAACTTCTCATTCACGATTACTGTTTGTTGTTGTTGGTTGTTTAAGGGGGACGCGATTACTTTTTACGAAGACTCTGTCGGTTAAACAGATTCGTAAACATTTGATTTATTAATAGTGCACGTAAGCTATACAATTCTTATAGGTCAGATAATGGTAATTCTGTTCTAATTAAACGAGCTATCGAAAAGTAATTTAGTTAACTTCTTGATACAGAAAGAAAAATCAGTAAATCCAAATATCCTAACGAAATAAATTCCATCCCGTGAGTGAAAACAAACAGCGCTGTTAGTTCCTAGATCTGTTTCGAAGTTAACAGAACCATTTCTACTGATTGTTTCAACCTCTAGCATACGCTGGGTGCCTGAATATCAGAGCAACACTTACGTTTATCATCCTTGAATTTTAAATATAAGACGCCTGTAGGCTAATTTCATGTATTTTACAGTTAAAGCTCGGGCCACGTGTTCGTTACTGACATTAACAGATCGAAAGTAGCCACACAATCTGACTAATGAATGTGCAACGGTGACGGAAAAAACTAACAGCAAATTTTAAAATGTTATGTGCTTCCTCCGCTCACGTATTTAGGAAACTGGCAAGGAAATCATCCAAAGGTCGAAAGATACGTTGTGAGAAAATGAAAATTTGAGTTCCACACTAGCGATGCTATCTGCAACCATGTTGACGTCTTGTCATAAGATTTCCCGCTCAGTATGGGGGAGACACTTAATCAAATAAATATCAACAATAATACATTTCCTTGAGACAATATTGTCTCGTTATACCAAAGGTATTAAACATAAGGAGAGGAGTTGAATTAAAATTTGTGCTGTGGCCGGGGTTCTAACCCTTGAATTTTAAATCTAAGACGCCTGTCAACAAATTTCATGTATTTCACAGTTAAAGGTCGGGCCACGTGTTCGATACTGACAATAACAGGTCGAAACTAGCCACACAATCCCGGCCACAGCACAAATTTTAATGCAGTGCCTTTCCTTATGTTTCAAATGTTTGTAGAGCTAATGAAACTTTATTACGGAGTCATCAGTCCCTAAACTTACAAACTACTAATGAACTATCTAATACTAAGGACGGAACAAATATCCATGCCCGAGAGGGGATGCGAACCCCCGACCGTAGTGGCAGTGCAGACTGTGACTGGCGCGCTGCAGACAGCTCGGCCACCGCGGCCAGCCTCCTTATGTTTAATATCTTTGGTATAACGAGACAATATTGTCTCGAGGAAATGTATTATTGTTGATATTTATATCACATCGGCCTGAGGAACAAGGTGGGATTGTTCCCATTCGCGTTCTTTGCTGGGTTACTATTCCAATATAGGAGAGCCCTGGCAATTTGATACGCATTTGACAGGGAACATGAGGCAGAATTAAAGTATGTCGTATGGAAGCAGACGTGCTTTAAGACATTCCATCTAGGCACTTTGGCTGCAATGCTGTGTTATCTGAGTGGTCTAAAGCGCCTACCTTGTAAGGAGGAGGTCCTGGGTTCGAATCCCGACCACAGCACAAATTTTAATTCAATGCCTCTCCATATGTTTACTACCTTATCAAATGTTCAAATGTTTCTAAGAGATCAAAAGTGCTGAGTTCATCGTCCCCCCCCCCCCACACACAAACACAAACATTTCCGAGGGAAGACTCGAACCTCCGAAGGGAGCAGCAGTGCAATCCGTGACATGGCGCCTCGGACCTCGCGGCCATTTCCGCGCGGCGATCCTCTTATCGTCTCACAATGACATCCACTTCACAGGTTTTTCTAATGGATGTAAATCTTGGAAGAACCAGAAATATCTTTGGCTGGCCCACTTTTCGACTGCAGGCAGGTAATTAGAGACGCCGTAGAGGATAATGCGAAGCATGTGCGAGGTCGTTAACAGAGAACCGTTCGGCCGTTTGCATCGCTTTGCTTGTAGTTAGGCAAATCACCTACTCGCTCAGGCTAGGCGCATAACAGGCCAGCCCGTGTGGAAGGGCGGTGAACCAGACAACTATACAAGGCGTTCACGGCCGGCGTCTTCATTAATTAAAACTTCCGGGCTAAGATGCTGTGGTCCATCTGTAAAATTTTCTTCTTCCAACGTTTCGTTGCCTACTACGGGCAACATCTTGAAGGGTGAGTCGACTACTGGCTGCTGGCCGCTGTAGGTCCTGCTTATACAGTACAGGGTGTTAACAAAATGGTACGGCCAAAATTTCAGGAAACATTCCTCACACACAAAGAAAGAAAATATTTTATGTGGACATGTGTCCGGAAACTCTTAATTTACATGTTAGAGCTCATTTTAGTGTTTACAGATGAGGCTTCATTCCAACGTGATCAAATTGTATATTTTCACAATCAACATGTGTGGGCTGACGAGAATCCACAAGCAATTGTACAATCACGTCATCAACACAGATTTTCTGTGAACGTTTGGGCAGAAATTGTTGGTGATGTCTTGATTGGGCCTCATGTTCTTCCACGTACGCTCACTGGAGCACGTTATCATGATTTCATACGGGATACTCTACCTGAGCCGGCCGCGGTGGCCGAGGAGACTGGGGCGCTTCAGTCACAGTCTGCACGGCCACTACGGTCGGGGGTTCGAATCCCCCCTCGGGCATGGATATTTGTGCCGTCTTTAGTATAAGGTAGTTCTTAAGTAGTTTGTAAGTTTAGGGACTGATGACCCCGTAGTTAAGTCCCATAAGCTTAACAAACATTTAATTTTTTAACTCTACCTGTGCTGCTAGAATATTTGCCTTTACAAGTACGACACAACATGTGGTTCATGCACGATGGAGCTCCTGCACATTTCAGTCGACGTGTTCATACGCTTCTCAACAACAGATTCGGTGACCGATGGATTGGTAGAGGCGAACCAATTCCTTGGCCTCCACGCTCTCCTGACATCAACCCTCTTGACTTTCATTTATGGGGCATTTGAAAGCTCTTGTCTACGCAACCCCAAATGTAGAGACTCTTCGTGCTAGTATTGTGGACGGCTGTGATACAATACGCCATTCTCCAGGGTAGCATCAGCGCAGCAGGGATACCATGCGACGGAGGGTGGATGCATGTGTCCTCGCTAAGGGAGGACGTTTTGAACATTTCCTGTAACAAAGTGTTTGAAGCCACGCTGGTAAGTTCTGTTGCTGTGTGTTTCCATTCCATGATTAATGTGATTTGAAGAGAAGTAATAAAATGAGCTCTAACATGGAAATTAAGCGTTTCCGGACACATGTCCACGTAACATATTTTCTTTCCTTGAGTGTGTGGAATGTTTCCTGAAAGTTTGGCCGTACCTTCTGTAACACCCTGTATAGAGCGCATAGATGTTGCCCACAGTAGGCAACGGAACGTCGGGAAAATGAAGTTTTTCAGACGGACCACGCCATCTTAGTCCGGAAGTTTTAATTAATGCTGGACGGAGAGTTCGACACGGCTTGTTACTTCAGTAGATGTGGGAATAGTGAAAGGAATTGATCGTAGAAGCATCCTGGCGTTTTCAATAAGTGGTTTCGGAAATTTCATTCTTGGCAAATTCAAATCTGAATACATTAGAACTGCATCCATCCATCCAATCCAAAATATACGCTCTTTGTCTCAAAACGTGGTGCCACTCGTCACGTAGGACCTTCTGGGGCAAAATCGTTTTTACCATTCCGTACTTATTAATTTATGGAGCACTTTATTAGCCTCGAGTATTGATATGAATAAATTATTTAAAAGCGACCAAAGACATTCGTCATTTGGAGTCACAGCTCATATTTGGCATGTTCACGGACAAAGGTCTGCCTGCTGAGCAAAAGAGTCTTTTCTCTTGTGACCCAAACACGTTTCAGCACCTGTCTGATATAGCCATTGTGTTTTACTTTTTTAAAGCTGTGAAAATGACATACTTTAGTAATAATCTATGGAAATTGGGTTTGTTTGTTATTATCTTGGTTTTACATTACATATTGTGCCTGTTTAACTCTACATCATCATATGCAACAAAACTAAACTGATGGAAATTTTTTTTGACTAATGCATTACTTTCCGTAGAGAACTGTAAAATCGTTATATTCTGGAGATCTTTCGTGATATATTTTCTATTACTTACGTTTTGCTTAGGAAGATAATTTTCCCGCCGACCGCGGTGACCAAGCGGACTGCGGCGCGCCAGTCGCGGTCTGCACGGACACTTCGGTCGGGGGTTTGAATCCCCCGGCATGGATATTTGTGCTGTCCTTTTAGCTAGTTCATAAGTAGGAGAGGTCGCGGCAAATTGACGTGAGAAACAAGATGAATAACGATTGAACTTTATTTTCCCTTTTCTAGATAGCAGCACTATATGCATGCTGCTAGCGCTCCACACGCCTAGGAAGTAAAATATAGTGCACCAATGTCGCTCGTGTCGTTTCGTTCGTTGCTATATTCTGATCGAGAATTCTCGGTGCCATGCTGTAATTTTCTACCTCTCTGAATTAGACTTTGCAGACTAAAAGGTAAGATATTGTTTTATACTAGTTCGTCATACATGAGTCATACACTGCATGATTTTTTTTTATCTGGCGCAGATATATGAAAATGTTCACCTATGCAGGGGAAAAATATTGAATAAATTATATAGTTTATTTAACAATCTGAAAGTCATTATTTACCTGTTGCCATTGTCAACATCATGCATTTAGACATAAGTCACTCTGCAGGAAAATACTGGTATCTGACACGTTTTCTACTCCGATTAGATATCTGTAACATTTTTTTTTTCTTTTTACTTGAGAGAAGTCTTATCAGTTTGTAATTACATTAATGCTCAACAGCGAATAAAATTCGCTGGAGCGCTCTTTGTTGCAATTCATGACTGCGCTGCCTTCTATGGAGGAAACGACTAACTAAATGCTTAGAACAGACTCCAAAAATGTTCAAATGTTTGTATAGTCATGGGACTTAACTACGGGGTCATCAGTCCCTAAACTTACAAACTACTTATGAACTAACTAATTTTAAGGACGGCACAAATATCCATGCCCGAGGGGGGATTCAAACCCCCGACCGTAGTGGCCGTGCAGACCGTGACTGAAGCGTCTCAGTCCCCTCGGCCACCGCGGCCGGCAAGACTCCAATGTATACGATATGCATGGTGTTGCCATCTGTCAACAAGAAGTATGTCTGAAAAAGTAACAAAAACTTGCGTTGCCAAACAGCAACATCATGCAGTGTAGGGTTAAACAATGAACGTTTCATAAAGAATGTGTAGCTATTTGTATCTTTTTCTTTTTTTAATTTTTTTTATTTTTATTATCTACAGAAGACCTCGTCATTTTGCCCTTGCCCTAGCCCAAGATCATTTATGCCGTGTCTGTTGCAGTTTTCGACCGCCTTTTTTTCGTGTTTCGTGTAGCAGTCTTGACTTTCATGACTCACATAGTATCTCTTAACATGTCGAAAATGCGGAACTTTACTAATTTGACACATTAGGCCTACGCTTGATGGAAACTTATTAAAAAGTCTTTCACAGGCGAACGGGATCGAATTGCTTTGTCTGCTGCAACAATAGATGTCAAAGAGGGAAAAAAGACCTGCTTGGTTGCAGTAAACGTTTACAAATATCTCTGAAGCTGCACTACATCTGAAGAAAGGAGATGACGTCAGAATTGAATGTTTGTTTCATACGCACAAATATTCGTTTAACATTTCGTGTGCCTGTGTGCGCACACGCTTTACATACCATGTTCCTGCTACAGTCCTACTGAACATGAAAATCCGACTGAAAAGCCTAACGTCCAGTCCTCAAGGAAGAGCTGAATGCAGAAGGACCTTCAAGAATGAATAAAGTAACAAGGAGGACATGCTTCGCATCTCTCAGAAACGCTGTCTGAATCTTGCAAGCCGACCTGTTGATCCCATTTCTGGTGGGCTGTGCAGGGTGCTGCTGTTATGTCGGCATCCCTGGGCAGCAAGGTACTGTGGCGGCGTGTGAGTCACGGTGGAACAGATTAGCGTTCGTTGCAGGCGGTGCGATAAGTGCGCGGGCGTGCGCAGGCACCTGTTCGCCCACGGCCAGCCGCGGTTGCGCCAGCGGCTGGGTGGCTGGCAGATACCCAGGCGACTGGTCCCGGTAGAGTGTCGCTCGCTGCACGGCGCTGGCATTCCGAGCAGCACGCGCGGCCTTATCGCCAGCCAGTTGTGGGCAGCTGCAGCGGCGGCCGCGGTGGCGTATGTGTGTGGGCTCTTGGCGCTGGACGGCGGCCAGTGGCGACTTCCTCAGATAAAAGTCCGGCGCGCCTGCCAGCCCCGCGATATTAGGTCACAGCCAATGTGAGGGACAAGCCGCTGAATCACTCCGCAACTATGTACCCTACTTGCTGCCTCTTTCTAGCTTGCTTACTCACTGACTCCGGGAAAACGTTTTATGCCAACATGTAGCATTAGTTCACGCCATTGCCCCAGAAATTATGTCTTACAATCTTTCGTTAGTCCATCTCCTCTCTATACCTATCCGATTGCGCACCCCTCCCCCCCTCCATTTATCTCATATCCCATCTATTCATCCGCTTATACATGTCATTTCCTTCTCTGCCCTTTTATCGTCCCCCTTCCCTTGCCCTCCCCTCTCTCCCTCTCTGTCCATCTCCATCTACATCTACACACATACTCCGCATTCCACCGTAAGGTGCGTGGCGGATGGTACACTGTATCACTACTAGGCATTTCCTTTCCTATTCCACTCCCAAATAGAACGAGGAAAAAAGGAATGCCTATATGCCACCGTACGAGCCAAATGTTCAAATGTTTGTACAGCTTATGGGACTTAACTACGAGGTCATCAGTCCCTAAACTTACAAACTACTTATGAACTAACTAATTCTAAGGACGGCACAAATATCCATGCCCGAGGGGGGATTCGAACCCCCGACCGTAGTGGCCGTGCAGACCGTGACTGGAGCGCCTCAGTCACCTCGGCCACCGCGGCCGGCCCGTACGAGCCCTAATTTCTATCTTGTCTTTGTGATCTTTACGCGAAATGTAAGTAGGCGGCAGCAAGATCGTACTACACTCAGCTTCAAATTCCGGCCCTCTAAATTTCCTAAACAGAAATTCACGAACAGAACGTCGTCTTTCCTCTAGCGATCCCCAATTGAGTTGCCGGAGCATTTGCGTGACAACTCGCGCATTGGTCGAACCTACCAGTAACGAACCTAGCTGCTCGCCTTTAAACTGCCCTCTGTCTTCCTTTAAACTGATCTGCTGCGGGTCCCAAACACTTGAGCAATATTCAAGGCGTGGTCGTACAAGCGTTTTATACGCGGTCTCCTTTACAGGCGAAGTACATCTTCCCAAAATTCTGCCAATAAACCGAAGTCGGCTGTCCGCCTTACTCACAAATATCCATGCCCGAGGGGGGATTCGAACCCCCGACCGTAGTGGCCGTGCAGACCGTGACTGGAGCGCCTTAGTCCCCTCGGCCACCGCGGCGGCTATATAGTTGTGGTGTCTGTTCTTTCGGACAGACATCATACCAGTATAATAAGTATTTACACCCGAAGACAGCGTTGGTTTCAATTACTTCGCCGCAGATGCGGTTATGCGTTCGACCTCGCACGAGAATCCGTAACGGCGAGTGTAAGAGGGCATGAACGATAGGGGCGTTACAGATATAGCAAGCTAGCAAGCAACTAGTGGAAGTTTGAGACGGACGGGAGGCAAGCATGAGTGACCAAGTTCCATGAAAAGGAGAAAAATTGTTGCCATTCATTCATTTTTTGTAAGATAACTTGTTTAAAAAATATTGTAAATATTTGTAAAAATAATAACTATTTTTTAAATACTTCCCAATTATCAGCAGTATATATAAAGAAATTTTTCGGATTTCCTACTCCAGAGGAAGCGACATATACCTGATCGTGAGAGAAGCAAGAGTCTTTATGATCGTGTCTGCAATATTAATCTGCTTGATTAAAACTACAAGCTAATTATATTGAAAATTTCAATTTTTTTCAATTGGATTGATAGTTCAGTACAGATCAGTGGTGTCATAGGGATGACTACTGTCCGTTCTTTCTCCTTTCCAGTCATAAGCTCGGCTTCAATGATGTGATCTGGCAACTGTTTGACGATCTTCCTTGATCCTGTACGTAGTTTTCGGGATTGAAGATTTGGGAATATCCAGTTTTACGTCTAACGTAGTGACGGCATTCGTAGTACTTGTAGAGACTTTAGAAATTCTGTAGGTCCATTTACACTTTCGTCGACGTCTACCATCTTATCGACTGATGTATATATTCTCTCTTCAGCAGGAATTTTCTTTTCAATGTTGAAGTTGTTATCGTCAACAATATTATTTTTAGTTGCAACAAACGCCGATTCAAATAGTCACTCCGATTGCTATGGTTATGAAAACCTATCCATAAATTTGAGCCACGAGCTGATTTTCAGTATTGGCTTTGTTGCAGAAATGACTGTTAAGATCGATGAGGCCAGTCAGCTGGTCAGTAGGATACGTACCTTCGCCTTTCGATAGTTCAGCTCACTTATTCTTTGTTAGTTGGAGTGTTTTTATGCAGAGCCAGAGATATGATTTGTGTTGTAGTTGCAATAAAAGATCAACTTTATCGACAGTATATTTAACAATTTATTGCAATACTTCTGTATAAACAACAGTTTTCATTTTATTATCCGGAATATAGCTATATATTGGCAGTTCAGTAGAGATTGGTCGTATACTAACGATAATTACTGTTTATTCTTCTATCTTTCCAGTCGTAATCTCGGAAATTACATCAGAGATGTGTCAGCTCTCATATTCTTTGGTAGTTGAAGTATTTATGTGTGTGGCCTACAGACATACGGTGTGGCCAGAGATGTATTTGTGGCCAAAGATATATGTATGGCCAAAGATATATGTCTGGGCAGAGATGTGACTTTTTAAGCATGGATTGCACTCTTTTGCTGTTGTTGACATTTAAATTATATTTCCAAAGGTTCACCCTATACGCCCTTTATGTAAAAGCAAAAGGAGATAAAGGGTTATCACACCCTGTAAGTCCCTTTATTGTACCTTAATTTGTTTTTGAGTTTTTGCGGCACACACATTGTACACTTACTTTTGTAATATATAAATCAGAGAACGGCAGCTCGTTTTGTATTATCGCGATACAGGGGAGAGAGTGTCACGGAAATGATGCACGAGTTGGGGAGGAAATCATTAAAACAAAGGCGTTACTTGTTGCGACGAGGTCTATTTGCGAAATTTCTTTCACCATCTTTCTCTTCCGAATACGAACATACATTGTTAGCACCCATCTACATAGGAAGACATGATCATGAAAATAAAATAAGAGAAGCAGATCGAAAACGAAAAGATTTGGCTGTTCCTTGTTCCCGCGAGCTATTAGGAAATGGAACTGTAGAGAACCTCATGAAAGCAGTTTGATGAACCCTCTGCCATGCACTTCTATGTGGTTTGCAGAGTATCAATGTAGATGTAGATGTAGAGGGAAATCATGGAAGCGCATATTTGATAGGCCGATAGGAATTTTTACCTTTCGTTCTCCGCATAGGATGCAGTGTTTTATGATTGGGTCACACCCCGATTTTTCATGAAAATAAGATGAGCTTTAACCGAATCGGATTCTCAAATATACTGTAATAATTCTCATTCGTCTGATAACCAAGTTCGCTTTTTATTCTTCTCAGTGAATTCTATTGACATTCTATGCTGTCTTTCAGCAGCTTGTTGGCTGAAATGCCTGCACCTAGAACACACGACCTTGCGTCTTCAGCGCCCCCTCTTTGACATGTCGTCGACACTGCTGAATTCTACGTACCTGTGCCCAATAAATATGGACCGCCGGCCGCGGTGGCCGAGGAGATTGAGGCGCTCCAGTCACGGTCAGCACGGCCACTAAGGTCGGGGGGTTCGAATCCCCCCTCGGGCATGGATATTTGTGCCGTCCTAGTTCGTAAGTAGTTCATAAGTAGTTTGTAATTTTAGGGACTGATGACCCCGTAGTTAAGTCCCATAAACTTTACAAACATTTGAACATTTGAAATATGGACCGACGGAGACCGAACTGCTGAAAGAGGCAGCCAGCTTTTACGTAAGCGGTCGAAACATGGCAGCTCGTGTGGTCGCATTCCGCAACGGTGCTCTGCTAACAACGAGGCAGAACAAACAAGATTTTATCTTTGCGGATGAAAAGTAAGTAGGAACACCTTGACCGTAATACACAACCGTGCAAGTAGCAAAGCAAATAGCTTTTATCTACAGAGGTTTACGTCTCAGGAACGAGTGTCATATATTTAGTTCACAAAAACGGCCAGTTCATTCTCCTGTTTATACTTTACAATGACTTTCTTCTTTGGTATCACTAAAACAATGACAACTCTGACCCGTCAGAATAGCCACGGGTGTTACCACGCCAGTTCCGGGATTCGAAGAGAAGGCATCAGTCGTATGACTGGCTTGATTAGCCCGCTACGAATTCATTTCCTTCACCGTCCCGTTCATTTTAGAATATCACTTGCACTGTAACTCCATAATTGTTTGCTAGGCGTATTCAAATCACGGTCTTCCCCTGCAGGATTTACCCTCTAAACCTCCCTATAGTACCATTGAGGTACCGTGCGATCCGAACGCACATTTTTTAGAATTTTTTCCTCACATTTTGACCAATTATGAACTGTGCGTCGTACTACCATAAAATTTCGAACGTTAATTCATGGTATGTGTGAGTACAGTCTGTAACATTTCTCGCGAATACAATTAATAGTGTATGAGTAATAAATTGTAACATCATGCCAAATGTCGTAATTTTACTGCATGGACGCCGAAAAAGTAGTAAGCGACAAACTTTTTTCCTTTCATCATTTTGCTGGGGTTGTCAGCGAGAAAAAGTTTCCTAATGGTTCTAAATTGTGTTTAAAGTTTGTTGCAAGTCGCTAAGTGCTCTCCTTCTCAAATAGTGGACTGATAAAGTCACACTATCACGTACCGCAAGACGTGAACGTTTTCATTGTTTATAACGTCATATCTCATCTATCGGTCCTTTCGTAGAATCCTTTCTTAGCTGACGTCTTCTAACTATAAACTACATTGCTGATAAATTTCAGCTTCATAGGTTGAAGTAGTTTTCGAGATTTCGTGTTTAGCCAGTGAGTGAGTGAGTGAGTGAATGAGTGAGTGTGTGAATGAGTGTCCTTTCGCTTTTATATAAATAGAGATATATGTGTGTGGGGTATGTTCTTTCTGACATACCCCAAAGAACAAACACCACATATATTTACATTTTTCCGTCGGAAATCATGTAAAAATAGGATGTGTTCCACTGCGAATAACACAAGGGAGGGGGGGGGGGGAGGAAATACTCCGTTCAACAATGTAAAAGAAAGCTGTATCAAAAGAAAGAAGATTGAATTTGTTTTCTTTTAGATAACAAGTTTTGTTCCATGAGGATGGGTCGCATTGAAAACACTGTATAATGGTACTTTTGTAATTGTAATTTTATGTAATGTGTTGTCGTAATGTACACAGACACATTAACAGAACCAGTTTGTTTTTTGCCAGCAGTCTGCACTTCTGTTATAGGCTGAAAGAAGAAAGAAAATTTATAGGATGACTTGTAAACAATTTTTGAAAGATATTCGTCGTCGTGTTTAATGCAGGTTCGTGGATCTCTTCGTTCAGCGTCACACAGACACACTGCTGACGAGGTCTTCTGTAACTTGCTTCAATCTGATTAGTAAATAAGAGTATCCAGAACACTGGATTATACCTCACTTTCATGAAATTCTTGAAGTGGTCGTGTGAAGTTGTTTGTTTACTTTACATAAAAAAAATGACTTCGCAGTCTCTCATTAATTTCAGGTTAATATTCTTTTATTGTTGCTTCGTAAATAATAATAATAGCTTTTGCTTAACCAAACGTACATTCAGTTTAAGAACATGCCACAACATATCTTCGTAAACCACAACCAGAGAACAAACATAAAACAATCTCTGACATCTACATCTACATCTACATCTACATAGATTCTCTACCGTTCCATTCTCTAATAGCGCGCGGGAAGAAAGAACACCTAAATCGTTCCGTTTTCGATTTGATTTCTCTTATTTTATTGGGATGGTCATGTCTCCCTAAGTAGGTGGGTGCTAGCAAAATATTTTCACATTCAGAACTAAAAGTCGGTGATTGAAACTTCGCAAACAGATCACGCCGCAATGAATAACGTCTTTCTTTTAATGATTTCCACCCCAATTCGTGCAACATTTCCGTGACGCTTTCCCCCCGTAACGTGATAAAACAAAACGAGCTGCCCTTCTCTGAACCTTCTCAATATCTTCCGTCAGTCCCACCTGGTGAGGGTCCCACAAGGGGCAACAGTACTCCAAGAGAGGACGTACAAGTGTGATGTAGGCAGTCTCTTTGGTGGAGCTGGTGCATCTTCTAAGCGTTCTGCCAATGAAACTTAACCTTTGGTTCGCCTTCCCCAGAATATTTTCTATGTGTTCTCTCCAGTCAAAGTTGTTCGTAATTGTAACTCCTAGGTATTTGGTAGAATTTACGACCTTAAGGTTTGACTGATTTATCGCGTAATTGAAGTTCAGCGGATTTCTTTTAGTGGTCATGTGTATTACTTCACACTTTTCTTTATTTAGTGTCAATTGCGAATTTTCTCACCATGTAGAAATTTTGTCTAAATCGCTTTGCAGTTGCTTTTGTTCCTCTGTTGACTTCACTGACCGATAAACGACAGCATCATCCGCGAACAGTCTAAGGGAGCTATTCAGATTATCTCCTAAATCGTTTATAAACACGAGGAAGAGTAGGGGACCTATAACGCTTCCCTGTGGAACGCCAGATATCACTTCTGTTTTACTCGATGACTTACCGTCAATTACAACGAACTGTGTCCTTTCTGATAGGAAATCGTGAATCCAATCGCACAATTGGGGAGATATTCCATAAGCACGCAATTTCATTAGAAGCCGCTTGTGGGGTACAGTATCTAAAGCCTTCCGGAAATCCAGAAATATGGAATCGATTTGAGATCCCTTGTCGATGGCACTTAACACTTCATGTGAATAAAGGGCAAGCTGTGTTTCGCAAGAGCGATACTTTCTGAATCCGTGCTGACTATTGGTTAATAGTTCGTTCTCTTCGAGGTAGTACATAATATTCGAACAAAGTATATGTTCCAAAATCCTACTGCAAATCGACGTCAATGAGATAGGCCTGTAATTTTGGGGATCACTCCTATTGCCTTTCTTGAATATTGGAGTAACTTGGGCAACTTTCCAGTCTTTGGGTACGGATCTTTCGTTGAGTGATCGGTTGTAAATTATAGCTAAGTACGGAGCTATTGCATCAGCATACTCTGAAAGGAATCTAGTTGGTATACAATCTGGCCCGGAAGATTTATTTTTGTTTAGTGACTTACGTTGTTTTACTACTCCAGGAACATCTACTTCTAAGTTTCGCATGCTGGCAGCTGTTCTTGGATTGAATACTGGAGTGTTCACTTCGTCTTCTTTGGTGAAAGAATTTCGGAAAGCTGTGTTTAGTAATTCTGCCTTAGCAGTACTGTCGTCGGTAGTATTACCATTGCTATCCCGTAGTGAAGGTATTGTTCGTGTTTTGCCGCTAGTGTACTTCACATATGACCAGAATTTCTTTGGATTTTCTACAAGATTACGAGACAGGATTTCGTTGTGGAAACAACTATAAGATTCTCGCATTGAAGTCCGCGCTAGGTTGCGAGTTTCAGTAAAAGATTGCCAGTCTTGCGGATTCTGTGTCTTTTTAAATTTTGCATGCGTTTTTCTTTGTTTCTTAAGCTCCACAGTTCACAGCACTACACGAAATAAATTAAGGAAGATCTCTGCCACTATATATTCGAAATATCATTGTCACATGAATTACTAAATGTACTACTACAACTGCTCTATCATGCACAGCACGTATATTATTTTAGCAGATTGAAAACGTATAGTAACACTCGATAGAAAGTGCTGGTCTCCCTGCAAGCCCAGTTATTTGTAATGGCGGTTCATATATAGAAGAGCAAGAGCTGACGCCTAACGGTCAGAGCGTGGGCTGGCCGGTGGACCGAATCGTCGCGTGCCATCTCTGCTGTGCGGCAGGCGGCGCTGCGCCGACACGCCACGCCGAGCGCGAGGAACTCGGGGAGTCGAGCGGCCGCGCATGCGCAGACAAGGTCACCGCCGCGGACACCACCACTGTGACGTCACGCGGCGGGTTCCGCGACCACTGCACCCCGCACGTGTCTGCCGAGCCCTGTGGGAACTGAACTCTCGGAAATGAGCGTTTTGTGACGCGCTCGCTGCTCTAGTTGAAAGAGAGTGAGGCAAGACGATTCAGTCAACATTGCGGTCGGTTTACATCGGGAGCAGATGGTTGCGCAAATTCACTGTGACAAAAGCCATGAGGTAGCGATATCTACGGATGGTGACTGTTGTGTAAATTAGTCTTGGGTAGTTCGTGAACGAACTAGTTCGGAAGAGCGCTCCCACAGGCGAACTACACGAACTAGTCCGCAGATCTCTCGCCTCTTAATTCGTCCACTCTTTTTGCAAAGACTGACGGGGAACAGCGAAAGGAGGCGAGAGCGCGCAGAATCGCGTGATTCCCTTCTGCCAGTTACGTCATTTCGAGCTGAAATGCAGCTATAAATAATTGGTTTATTTTCTTTAATATTGATGTCAAATTGCCCAAAAATACGGGTAATAGCACACGCTCGGGCATCACTGATCATTACATAAAAATGTCTTAACAAAAGAAAGAGCTCTTTTACTAGCGGTAGCAAAACCAAAAAGAGCGGACGAACTAAAAAGAGCGACCTACTTCGCGGCCGAGCTGCGAACTAAAATATGTGCAATCGGTCGCGAACTAAAATATGCGCTACCGGTCGCGAACTATTATGCCAAACGTATCTCGCTTCTTAGTTCGTTGGATTATTTCCGAAGACCGACGGGCAATAGCGTGACGGCGCGCAGCAGAATTAAAAATCTCGTGTTTGCCTTCTGCTTATGAGAGCCATTTCGAGGTGAGCGTTTGCCTGCTACATTACATAGTTCAGTGCTACAAAATTTGTTTTGTTCTGCACTCTGCAATATCTGACTAATAAATTCAGTAATGCCAAGATATAGAGATAACTCTAAACTTAAACGCGAGAAATTATCCACAAACTGTTTGTTTTGGTTTGGGTGATATCGTTAGTGGCTCAAGCAGCAAGCGCATGTAGCAGCTAGGTGGGGGACTTCTCCCTCCACCTGCATGCGCAGACCACGCCGCTCAGCCGTCACTGGGAGCGAACGAACTAAAAGAACGAACTAGTTCGCTGCAGAGCCGCGAAGTGAGCGCTCCCGATCCCCAACTATCATGGGCAAGCCTAGTGTAAATGTATAGCTGCGTGGGAGTTGCCGAGCGCTGTAAGTCGCCTTGCTGCGGAATGCGCGGTTGCTCCCCACCGGAGGTTCCAGTCCTCCCTCTAGAATGGGTGTTTTTGTGTTGTCCTTAGGTTACTTTAAGTAGTTTGTAAGTCTAGGTACTGATGAACCCTTGCAGTTCGGTCCCTTAGCTTTACAAACATTTGAAGTCCGTGGAGTATGGTGGAAGGTACAGTACTGCCCAGTCCCACCGACATAACGGAGCAGCCACAGCTTGGTCTGTATGCGCCTGCCCATTCTCGTGCAAAATGATGGGTGGGTTGCGCAGAAAGTGTTGCCGCTTCTTTTGCAAAGCTGCTGGCAGTAATACTATGCATTGACGGTCTGCCGTGGAGGAACGTAATGCCTGAGGATAACACCATCACAGTCGTACACCAAAATCACCATCTTTCACCATGCTGGGGCTCTGACGCACTTTCGAATTTCGCGGTGAGGGCATAATGACGCCATTCGTTGGATTGGCGTTTCCATTTTGGCTCATACGATGTGGCCCACGTCTCATCCAGTATTACGATATGACGTAAGGGAGCCTCTCTTTCGCGTTCATGCCGTTCCAAGTGCGTCTAATCAGCGTCGTAATCCATCCATTTTGGAATTTCCATTAATTCATGTGGGACCCAATATGATGCAATTTTTCGCCTGCCCAGGTGTTCATTCAGGATGCAAAGCATAGTCGTATGCAACAATCCGGTTTCGTGGGAGATCTCACGAATCGTCTGGCATCGATCACTGTCCACTAACGCGGCAACAGTATTCACGGTAGGACGACCTGCCCGATTGCAAGTCTGCCATATTTTGCCGACCTTCGTTGAAGGATTTTACCTACCCTGCCATTGTTCTGTACGGCAATGCCGATTCCCCGCTCGCCTCTTTAAGACCTTGACGACACTGTCGTGCCGTACCGCACAAATATACCATCATATGATCAACGTACTAATTCCGAAATGGGGGACATATCAATAGGTATTTCCGGTGTAGAGAAGCAGCTGAGAGAGCTAAATACGAAAAAGTCTGCTGGTCCGGATGGTATACCAGTTCGGTTTTACAAAGACTATTCTGCGACATTGGCCCCCTACTTAGCTTGCATTTATAGCGAATCTTTAATTCAGCGCAAAGTTCCTAGTGATTGGAAAAAAGCGCAGGTGACTCCCGTGCATAAGAAAGGAAAGAGAACTGACCCATACAATTACAGGCCAATATCGTTGACATCGGTTTCATGTAGAATTTTGGAGCATATTCTCAGTTCGAATATAGTAAATTTCCTTGAAACGGAAAAGCTTCTTTCCATGAATCAGCACGGGTTTAGGAAACATCGTTCATGTGAAACTCAGCTTGCCCTTTTCTCACATGACATCTTGCGAGCCATGGACGAAGGGAAACAGGCGGATTGTGTTTTTCTCGACTTCAAAAAGGCGTTCGACACGGTGCCACACTGCAGATTGCTAACGAAGATACGAGCTTATGGAATAGGTTCACAGATTTGTGACTGGCTGGAAGACTTCCTAAGTAATAGAACGCAGTACGTTGTTCTCGACGGCGAGTGTTCATCAGAGACGAGTGTATCGTCAGGCGTGCCCCAGGGCAGTGTGATAGGACCGCTATTATTTTCTATCTATATAAATAATCTGATGGACAGAGTAAGTTGTAATTTGCGGCTGTTTGCTGATGATGCTGTGGTGTATGGGAGGGTGTCGTCTGTAACTGACAGCATACAGGTTGACTTAGACAAAATTTCTAGTTGGTGCGAAGAATGGCAGCTAGCTCTCAATGTAGAAAAATGTAAGGTGATGCGCATGAGTAGAAAAAACAATCCTATAATGTTCGAATACAGCATCAGTAGTGAGCTTCTTGATGCGGTGGCGTCGTTCAAATATCTAGGCGTAACATTGCAGAGCGATATGAAATGGAACGAGCATGTAAGGACAGTTGTGAGTAAGGCAGACAGCCGACTTCGGTTTATTGGGAGAATTTTGGGAAGATGTACTTCACCTGTAAAGGAGACCGCGCATAAAAGGCTTGTACGACCACGTCTTGGGTATTGCTCAAGTATTTGGGACCCGCAGCAGATCGGTTTGAAGGAAGACATAGAGGCGGTTCAGAGGCGAGCAGCTAGATTTGTTACCGGTAGGTTCGACCAATGCGCGAGTGTCACGGAAATGTTCCGGCAACTCACTTGGGGATCGCTGGAAGAAAGACGACGTTCTTTTCGTGAATTTCTGTTAAGTAAATTTAGAGGGTCGGAATTTGAAGCTGAGTGTAGTACGATCTTGCTGCCGCCTACTTACATTTCGCGTAAAGATCACAAAGACAAGATAAGAGAAATTAGGGCTCGTACGGAGGCATATAGGCATTCTTTTTTTCCTCGTTCAATTTGGGAGTGGAATAGGAAAGGAAATGCCTAGTAGTGGTACAGTGTACACTCCGCCACGCACCTTACGGTGAATTGCGGAGTATGTATGTAGATGTAGATGTACGACCTCTGGCACATTCAATCTTGATCTTGATCTTGATCCAACTCCGTTGTTCCTGTTTCGAAAACATAGTGAGAGCGTCACGTTACACCGCTCGCTCACAAATGACTTGTGTTTCCTTCGATTGTGCGCACGCCAGTGACATGGGACGGCGAGTCCATTTGCTCGTTGCTCGGAGGTAAGGTAGGTATGTAACCAACGTATGCTATCAAAAATGTTCAAATGTTTGTTAAGCTTATGGGACTTAACTACGGGGTCATCAATCCCTATACTTACAAACTACTTACGAACTAGGACGGCACAAATATCCATGCCCGAGGGGGGATTCGAACCCCCGACCGTCGTGGCCGTGCTGACCGTGACTGGAGCGCCTCAATCACCTCGGCCACCGCGGCCGGCAACGTATGCTATCAGCGGCAATAATAGACCATAGTTTCTCCATAGCGTTGTGCCACTATTTAAGTCCCAGCCCTTGTACTTCAGACACTGCAGTCTTTCAGTCAAATAAGATTTCATGTAACTACACTGCTCCAAACGATTAGAGCATCATGTGACATATTATAAAATGTTAAACTGTTTGTTAAGCTTATGGGACTTAACTACGGGGTCATCAGTCCCAAAACTTACAAACTACTTACGAACTAGGACGGCACAAATATCCATGCCCGAGGGGGGATTCGAACCCCCGACCGTAGTGGCCGTGCTGACCGTGACTGGAGCGCCTTAGTCACCTCGGCCACCGCGGCCGGCGACATATTATATATATATATACATATTGTATATATATGGTAACGTATTTTATTCAGATGTTGATTACAGTTGTAATTTGTGTGTAGTACAGTACGACATTTTGCTGTCTCTGGCGTGTACAGTGAAGTAGCAAGGGGCTACCACAAAAATGAAAAAGTCATTCTCGTTGCCCTCTAATATGTTGTGTGATTATCTCGGACGGTCAGTATGTGGTTATCAGTCAGCTCTTCAGGGATATTTTGCCATTGTTCCATGAGCGCAATATCCATCACCAACCGTTTTGGCGGGTGCTGGTCTGGCTATAATACGTCTGCCTAGTGCGTCGCAGTCATTCTCAATCGGATTTAAGTCCGTTGAAAAGGACCCCATCTCCTATGGCACCAGCATACGGCACAACAAAAGATCGAAGGATCTCGTCTCTACACCTCTGAGCAGTGAAACCGCTATTCTGAACAACCTACATCCGCCAATACTGAATCCTGGCGACATCATTCGTCCACCACCATGATCTGGTAATGTTTTCTGCACATAAACAAGATTGTTCGGAGTTTCTCTTTCTCTCCAGATTAGGGAGCGGCGATTGTCCGGCTGATCAGAAAATCTTGACTCATCTGCGAACAGAACCTGGTGTCATTCGTTACGACTCCAGTTCTGATAGCCGGCCGCGGTGGCCGAGAGGACTGAGGCGCTTCAGTCACGGTCTGCACGGCCACTACGGTCGGGGGTTCGAATCCCCCCTCGTACATGGATATTTGTGCCGTCCTTAGTTGTAGGTAGTTCATAAGTAGTTTGTAAGTTTAGGGACTAATGACCCCGTAGTTAAGTCCCTTAAGCTTAACAAACATTTGAACATTTGGACCAGTCCTGATATTCCTCCGCTCAGTTTTTGCGGGCAAACGGTCTCGTGATTCTAATGGGACACACACCATAGGCCTAGATGTGTAGAGGCCACATTCCCGAAGGCGTTTTCGGACTGATTGTGTTGACATTACTGCCTGAAGGGTGCGTTGCAGCTGAGTTGCATTCAGCCTTCTGTCTCGACGGGGTGTTAACCGCTCATCTCTTACCCGTGTTACCCGTGGACGACTTTGGCCTTGTCTTCTTTTAACGGTTCCTGTTGTCTGAAATCACGTCCAGGTCCTGGAAATTACAATTTGGGACACTCCAATAGCTGCAGCTATCTCCCTCTGTGTCTGTCCCGCTTCCAACCTTCCTACGGCTCTCCACGTCACTGCTTCGGGTAAGTCATGTTGTCGGTAAAGAAATGAAAAATGCTTGTAAAGCTTATGGGACTTAACTGCGGGGTCATCAGTTCCTAAACTTACAAACTACTTATGAACTAACTTATACTAATCACGACACAAACATCCATGCCCGAGGGAGGATTCGAATCTCCGACACGGGAAGTCGCACGATTCGCAACGTGGTGCTCCAGACCATTATTATATATATATATATATATATATATATATATATATATATATATATATATTTTATTTTGTGGAGCGACACTCAGGCCCCATTCTGCCCAGATAGCCGTTGCTGCACGAAATACCAAATTACCGGCAGTTTCAAGGTTCATCTTGATGCTTTCGCGTCGTTCAAATATCTAGGCGTAACATTATAGGGCGATATGAAATGGAACGAGCATGTAAGGACAGTTGTGAGTAAGGCGGACAGCCGACTTTGGTTTATTGGGAGAATGTACTTCACCTGTAAAGGAGACCGCGTATAAAACGCTTGTACTACCACGTCTTGAGTATTGCTCAAGTGTTTGGGACCCACAGCAGATCAGTTTAAAGGAAAACATAGAGGCGGTTCAGAGACGAGCAGCTAGATTTGTTACCGGTAGGTTCGATCAATGCGCGAGTGTCACGGAAATGCTCCGGCAACTCAATTGGGGATCGCTGGAGGAAAGACGACGTTCTTTTCGTGAATTTCTGTTAAGTAAATTTAGAGGGCCGGAATTTGAAGCTGAGTGTAGTACGATCTTGCTGCCACCTACTTACATTTTGCGTAAAGATCACAAAGACAAGATAAGAGAAATTAGGGCTCGTACGGAGGCATATAGGCATTTTTCCCCTCATTCTATTTGGAAATGGAATAGGAAATGAAATGCCTAGTGGTGGTACAGTGTACCCTCCGCCACGCACCTTACGGTGAATTGCGGAGTATGTATCTAGATGTAGATGTAGGATTAGTACAGATGCATAATGTGAAATAATTTGGGCGAAAATTAGCGTGAAAATTGCCTCAAAGATGGTCATTTGAAGTTTTCATAGACCACCTAGCTCAGCAATAGTAGTGGCAGAACGTCTGAGGAACTACTTGGAGAATATTATCCCTTAGGTTTCCTACTCATGTCACCGGATAAAGACTGGGAGAGACAAATGTGTTTAAGATTGGTGGCAGGGACATAGAATCAACGAGTTAGAGATTTGACTCATGGAAATAAAATGATACCAAAATTACCGTGAGGGTAACTATGCGAGAAGCGATCAAGGATTTTGAGAGCAATGTTTTGTGTATCGATTTGGCAGAAAATAAATTTTGGTTCTTTGAAAAATCGGTAAATGGATCGAACCAACACCACCTAGAAGACAAGGCCTCACAACTATCCGTGCCTACGTCACACTTACAGGCCGCGGCCAATTTGGGAGTGGAATAGGAAAGGAAATGCCTAATAGTGGTACAGTGTACCCTCCGCCACGCACCTTAGAGTGAATTGCGGAGTATGTATGTAGATGTATATTTTGTCGTAGATCTGCCGTCGCAGTGAAAACTCTAAATTTATATTTTTTCAGCGAATCGACAAACGATAATTTGATCAAGGAAGCGTATAAATTGCCAAAATTTTGCATATATTATCGACTATAAAATGAATATTTATTTCGTAATCAAACAAGCTAACATTTTCAAATTTAGCACAAATATTTCTTCTGCAGCAGCAACGTGCCAGGTACAAGCTAGTCCGTAATAAGTGTTATTTATGAAAATTCATGCTGTTTCGAGATGCACGCAGACGACGTCGCATGAACGAAAGCTAATTTGCCGTAAAGAGCTGCAAAGCGAGTTGGTAGGCCGTCGTGTGGCCAGTGGTGGAGAAGGCCGGTGCCCGCACGGTCAGGGCCTCTGGAAGAAGGCCAGCGCAGCCGCCAGCGCCTGCGTCTGATGCAACGCCTCCACTTAGCATAGCGCCGCGCCGGTGCAATCCTGCGCCATAAACATCCGACACGCCAGCGGCCAGGCGTTAACCCCGCGTTTCATTGCTGCCTCCGGGCTACCACTTGCCCCCGTCGTCCACACCAACAGCCTGCCTAACGGATCTCCGTGGACGGTTGTGGCTGCTTTTCTTGCTACTGTTTTGCCATTTTCCTTTTTTTAAAATTTCCTTCCTTGTTTCTCTTTCTAAAAATCACACAGAGTGGGCAACGACACGTTCCCTACTCGATAATCTTATCTTAATATACCGGGTGATCAAAAAGTGCCGCGGTGGAGTAGCCGAGCGGTCTAAGGCGCTTCGCTGCGGAGCGCGCGGAGGTTCGAGTCCTCCCTGGGGCATGGGTGTGTGTGTGTGTGTGTGTGTGTGTGTGTGTGTGTGTGTGTGTTGTCCTTAGGTTAGTTTACCTCAGTTTAAGTACTTTTTAAGCTACGGACGGATGACCACGCAGTTTGGACCGATAGATTTACAAACATTTGAACATTTGATCAAATAGTCAGTATAAATTTGAAAACTTAATAAATCACGAAATAATGTAGAGAGAGAGCTAAAAATTGACATACATGTTTGGAATGACATGGGGTTTCATGGGAATCAGAAAAAAGTTCAAACAATGTCCGACAGATGGCGCTTGATTCTGGTTTTGTAACTGCTACCGCGACGGGTGAGAGGTACGCCGATGTGTTACAGAATCGCATCATACCCAGCCTGGCTGATAAACACCTGCTGGAACGTACGCCAATGCCTCACAATGCTGTTCACAACATTATTCCTCGACTACAGCTATTGTTGAGGAATGATGGTGAACATATTGATCATTTCCTGTAAAGATCATGATCTTTGCTTTGTCTTAATTTGTTATGCAAATTATTGCTTTTCTGATCAGATGAAGCGCCATCTGTCGGACATTTTTGAACTTTTTTTTGCTATAAAACCCCATGTCATTCCAAGCATGTATCAATTTTTACATCTCTATCGACATTATTCCGTGATTTATTAAGTTTGCAATCTTATACTGACTTTGACTTGTGTGTGTGTATGTGTTGTCCTTAGGTTAGTTTACCTTAGTTTAAGTACTTTTTAAGCTACGGACGGATGACCACGTAGTTTGGACCGATATATTTACAAACATTTGAACATTTGATCAAATAGTCAGTATAAATTTGAAAACTTAATAAATCACGAAATAATGTAGATAGAGAGCTAAAAATTGACACACATGCTTGGAATGACATGGGGTTTCATGGGAATCAGAAAAAAGTTCAAACAATGTCCGACAGATGGCGCTTGATTCTGGTTTTGTAACTGCTACCGTGACGGGTGAGACGTACGCCGATGTGTTACAGAATCGCATCATCCCCAGCCTGGCTGATAAACACCTGCTGGAACGTACGCCAATGCCTCACAATGCTGTTCACAACATTATTCCTCGACTACAGCTATTGTTGAGGAATGATGGTGAACATATTGAGCATTTCCTGTAAAGATCATCATCTTTGCTTTGTCTTAATTTGTTATGCAAATTATTGCTTTTCTGATCAGATGAAGCGCCATCTGTCGGACATTTTTGAACTTTTTTTTGCTATAAAACCCCATGTCATTCCAAGCATGTATCAATTTTTACATCTCTATCGACATTATTCCGTGATTTATTAAGTTTTCAAACTTATACTGACTTTGACTTTTTGAGAGAGAGAGAGAGAGAGAGAGAGAGAGAGAGAGAGTTGGTTGAGCCTATATTTCACTCTGCAGTCAAAACTACACATCGCAAACGAATAGTGCTTGTAAAGTGGTACCGTAGTAGGTATCAGTCTTCCATTGTGCACTATGGTGATAGAGCGTTGATAACGAAAAGCGGGTGGGAGATATGCGAGTTGAAAGTTACCGACTTACATAAAATTCTACGTGTGGGTGTTAATATTTTGCTCTTCAGCAGAAACTATATAATGGATACGAACAATTGCTTTGTGTTGTTGTAGTACAATGTCTCCCGTTGTACACCATTGCAGTTCCGTGCTGATTGCTATGAGAGGGTGTAAGATAAAGTGTTTGAAAGTCGACAGCTTATAAAAAATTCGGACCAAAGACCAGCGATAACTTTTGACACTATAATAGCAAGAAGGTTACATAAAGTGAAACGTGATGCACATTCTTGAGCTGCTTTTCCGCAACAAGTGTACTAATAAAGAAAAATAAGTGCATATTTCAGTTTGAAAAGTAAAACTACCGAGAATGATGCCAAAGCGTAAGACAGAAATTTGCGTTCTCGATTCGTTTCTAAAAGACAGGAAACGGCGCTGAAAACGTGAATCCACAGACGGCAGAAACTTAAAATTTGTAAGCGTTGTTTATCTTACACTGTAGGCATCAGCGATTTTTCGATTTTCCCATCCCTAAGAAGTTGAAATAGAGAATGAACGGTGTTTTGAAAATTCGTTGCTATTCAGGCAATTTTGAAGCAACAAATACAAAACTTCGGATTTAGAATTTTGATTGGAATTTGAAACACAAGTGTTTCGATATTTTTAGAAATTGAACCATTAAGCAAGAGAAATAATGGAAAATCTTTTAATGGTGCGTCTAAGACTATTTTGATGACAGAGATGCGAATATTTGGATTTGGAACACGGTTTGAATTCTGCCATCAGTGGTGCAATACGTGGTGTCATGTTGTGTCATAATACTTGGTTAGGAAATCATTTTTAAAGCTAAAGCTATGAAAATTTATATTTGGAAGTAGAAACAACCAATGAAGACCATCCAGTCTTCGCGTGCGAAGAAGGAATTCGAACTCAGGTCTCCTGCTTACTATGCAGTTGATTTAATCATTTTGTAAATTTTTACTAACTTATTTTTGTTCTTCCGGTAGAACGTTCATTGCGGACGTGTGGTCGTGTTTGTTGCTGATCATTATTACTCCAAGTGTTAGTGTATATATGTATGTACTAAGATTGACCATTATGTTCGTGAGCTAATTGCAGGTTGATATTTAGTTGAATTTGAACATGTGCCTGCTCACAATTATTGGCCTGAGCCGTTAATACACTCCAAACCTTTCACACTAAGTTTTCTGAAACGCATTTCTATCCTGGCTAAACCCACTTTCACTACATTAAGATTTCCCTTATGATAAGTAACCAACTTACGAATACAGTAATCATTTCGTCATATAAGTGCGACAATGACGTCTGGCTTCAGAATACGAACTCTACAGCCGGCCGCGGTGGCCGAGGGGACTGAGGCGCTTCAGTCACGGTCTGCACGGCCACTACGTTCGGGGGTTCGAATCCCCCTTCGGGCATGGATATTTGTGCCGTCCTAGTTCGTAAGTAGTTCATAAGTAGTTTGTAAGGTTAGGGACTGATGACCCCGTAGGTAAGTCCCATAAGCTTAACAGACATTTGAACATTTGAACGAACTCTACATGTACCAACCAAAGGTGCGTGTTGGTGGGTGATTGCTTTCCTGCTCCACTCCAATGTAGAAAGAGGGAAAAACGAATGCTCGTATGTATCTGGACGTACCCTAATATCTCTTATCTTTGTGGCGGCAATAGAATCGTTCTGCACTCCACTTGAAATTCTGGCCCTGTCAATTTTTTTCAACAGTGTTTATCGGAAAAAACGTCGCCTCCCCTCTAGCGATTCCCATTTGAGTTTCCGAAGCATCTCAGTAACAATCGCGCATTTATCGATTCTACCAGTATCAAACCGAGCCGCCCGTCTCCGAGCTGCTTGTGTTGCTTCCTTTAAGCCGAGCCGCGGCGAAGTGACCAAACGCATTGAGGAGCTACGCTGCGATGCGAGAGGCCGTTCCCCGTCGGGGGTTCGAATCCCCTCTCTGGCGTGGATGTTTGTGTCATCTTTAGTATAAGGTAGTTCATAAGTAGTTTGTAAGTTTGGGAAGGAAGGAAGCTTGGAGTTTAATTGTAAGTTTGGGGACTGATGTCCCCGTAGTTAAGTCTCTTAAACTACACAAACATTTGAACATTTGAACTTTAAACCGATCTGTTGGGGATCCCAAACCTCGAGCCATACTCAAGAGGCCATCGTACAAGCGTTTTATATGCGGTCTGCTTTACAGACGAATCACACCTTCCCAATAAAGCGAAGTCGACCATCCGCCTTCCCCATGACTGTCATTATTGCTCTTTCCATTTCATATTGCTGTGTGGCGTTACGCCTAGATATTTAACTGCGGCGACTATCAAGCAGAACACTACTATTGCTGTATTCGAACATTCGATTCTCCTTCTCATCTGCATCACCTTATATTTTTCTACGTTTAGAGCTAGTGGACATTCCTCATATCACCTATAAATTTCAATTACATATTTTTGACGACGTTGCAGAATTTATGTAATGAAATAAATCGCAATTTGCGATAGTTATGGCTACACTGTACTACGTTTAGATGGAATATTAAAGTGCTGCGAATGAAAATTTGTGCCCGGCCGGGATTCGAACCCGGAATCTCCCGCTTACTTGGCAGACGCGTTGACCACTCCGCCACCGAGAACACAGTAACCAGTCCGACTGCAGAGAACTCTTCCCTGTACGTCTCCCGCCACGCTCAAATCCCCATTCGCCACGCTGCCTCTTTCCGATTACCACAGCCTATTTGTTCTGTAATGCTCGCAGCCACAATACTGTATTTCCGTATCAGGGAGAACAGACCATGAGGTATCGAGACACAATTAATTGTCGTCAGTAGCCGGCCGCGGTGGCCGAGGGGACTGAGGCGCTCCAGTCACGGTCTGCACGGCCACTACGGTCGGGGGTTCGAATCCCCCTCGGGCATGGATATTTGTGCCGTCCTAGTTCGTAAGTAGTTCATAAGTAGTTCGTAAGTTTAGGGACTGATGACCCCGTAGTTCAGTCCCATAACTATACAAACATTTGAACATTTTTGTCGTCAGTAGTCCAGCCTCGGCTTGTATACAATTATATATTTTTGACGACGAACAAATAAGCTGTAGTAACAGGAAAGAGACAGCGTGGCGAAGGGATATTTGGGTGTGGCGGGAGACGTGCAGGGAAGAGTCCTCTGCAGTCGGGCTGGTCACTGTGTCCTCGGTGGCGAAGTGGTCAACGCGTCTGCCTAGACTAGTACAGTGAAGCCTTAACTATCGCAAATTGCGATTTATTTCACCTAGAAATTTGGCCCAAGTCATCCTGCATCCTACTACAGTCATTCAATGACGACTTCTTTCTGTACACCACAGCATCATCAGCAAACAGCCGCAGACCACAGCTGCTCCAAAAAGTTAAAAATACGCCTTTTCTTCTTCGAGAACACGTCTGTTTGTGACCTCGTTCGCACAGGTTTTTCAAGCGACATTAAAGTACTGGACTATGGCTTTCCCCTGCAACCGCAGCGATTGCAGCACGACACCTGTAGCGTCGACAGTCAGCGAGTATCGATAGCAGCAACCTGAGAAAGCGAGTCGTCCCCTGATTAGCATTCACGGCGGACTCTGATTGGGACAAGATAGCTGTGTCGCCAAGATGGCGATTTATACTACCGTCGAAAGCCAAAGCTATCTCCACAATTTTTTGCCCCCCTCTTCGCTTCCCGCATATATCGTTTTTACAGCTTGAGCTCTCCCATAAACCATTTAAGTTCTTCTTCCAATAATAATTTCCGAGGATGGCAGGCAGTAAAAAAAAATGTCGGAATGAAAGTGATGGTGCGATATCCGCTATTTTACGGCGTTTCCTGTTTCCTGGTCCTTCTTTTTTCTATTTTTTGGGTGCCGCTGTTTAGCTACCTTATTTCCAAATCGTTTTTATTCCATACCGAAACATTTTTCATTGTTTATGTCTTACTGTTGATCGTGAAATCTCCATTTTCGTAATGTTAATAAATATCTTCCGCTGGCCACTCCCCTCGGAATGACTTAATTTTTTGTCTCTTTCCTCTCGTCGTCTTCGTCCATTTGCACGTAGACGGCCGCGGTGGCCGAGGGGACTGTCAGTCACGGTCTGCACGGCCACTACGGTTGGGGGTTAGAATCACCCCTCGGGCATGGATATTTGTGCCGTCCTTAGTATTAGCTAGTTCATAAGTAGTTTGTAAGTTTAGGGACTGATGACCCCGTAGTTAAGTCCCATAAGTATACAAACATTTGAACTTTTTTTTAAATTTGCACGCGTTTCGCGTATTTCAAGCGTCAACTTCGCGTCGCAATATCTCGGGATGTAATTTGAATATTGCGATGCAATTAACGCCATTGTCTATGTGTTTTGTCATGCTATGGATTACTGAAGAAAAAATATAGGGTGTGTATTTAAAAAAAACGTGAGTCTGTGTTAAAAAAACACATTTGCTTTCGTTTTAGAATGTTTAAAAATATGTACATTCATGGGTCCCAGCCGTACATTGATACCGGTGAAAGTCGTTTTCCAATAGCTGTTATTGTTCCAGAGATATTTTGGGTGGACAATATAGCTGGGACACCCCGTATATGTTCGTTAATCGTTAATCTCGCTTAAACTTGAGAACGGATGAATCAATTAGGCTAATTTTAGTCTTGAAAAGTCCATGGAGGTCGTGCAAGTCCATGGAAGGTTTAAACGGTGATAAAATATGGAAAAGTTGTCCGGAAAAAGAGGAAAATCGGGAAAAACTGAAACGGCTTTTTCCAGTGAGCTATCAATACAGATCGCCCGTTTGCGGTAAAATTTTGTTCATTTCGTGTTGAAAGCAAGAGGAAGGTGTGCATCAAATAGAAATTTGGATAAGTCGCCCGGAAAGTAGGAAAATGTAAGAAAAATTCCAAAGCGATTTTTTTCTATGAATAAAAGTCAATTGCCACATGGTTGTAAGAGCATCACTTCAGTAAGGCATTCGCATGGCGTAGAGGGTTAAATCTGTCTTTGTTTTGTTCATTATGGTCTTAGAAAAGTTTTCAGTAAAAAGTAAAAAAAAAAAGTGCACAGTTAAAAAGGAAAGTCGCAAAATTGGAAATAACTTTCTTTTTCAATGTGTTTCTAAATGTACTCAACACTATAAGTTGAGAACCGTTCATTCGATTGCGATAAAACCATGATCATTTGACTTTCAACGAAAGATATAACGTTCTTATGGAATAATTATATACAATGAATAACTTTAATATTCGGACAGTAAGATATTTTTAGTTTGCTGCGTTATAACTGTATTCTGAACAAACAAAAATATAATATAACCAAATATTATATGAAGGTACATGTCTTGTAAACAACAGTATGAACGTTGTTTACATAACGTAAAGCAGTTGTTAAAGAATGCGATTGAAACAAACCACTCTTCGATGGTGACGTTACTTTAATATCCGGACAGATGACAGTGCCGCACTTGTCACCGTTCACGCCGGGGTGAGCAGGCCTGCTTCGTCAGAGGGGCAGGTGTGTGTTTATAAGCGCGGTCGACTGTCCAGGCGGTACGATGCCACGTAAAGCTAATACCAGCTTTGAGATACGACAACTTGTGATTTTTCACAATGAGAAAGGAAAATTATATCGACAAATTGCTGCCACGCTCAACATGAGTAAGAGTACTGTGGCAGAAATTGTCAGGCGTTTCAAAAACTAGGACCGTATAGACTCCATACCATAAATGGGCCAGCCACAGAAGTTGGATGCTCGTGACAAGAGGAAGCTAATACGAAAAATAAAGAAGGATCCTACACTTAGTGCACCGAAATTAGCACGTGAGCTTCTAAACGAGACTGGCAAGAAGCTACATCCTGAAACGATTCGCAGAGCATTGAAAGAAAGTGGATACAATGGAAGAGTGGCTAGGTGAATAAACAGAATCACCAGAAAAGATTGGACTTTGCTAGGGAGTTTATTACGAAGGATGCAATTTGGTTGAATGACGTCATTTTTTACGACGAAAGTAAATTTAACGTTTGTGGTTCGGATGGACGAAGCACGGTGTGGCGGAAGAAGAATGAGGAATTTACAGTCACAAATATTAAACCAACTGTAAAGCATGGAGGTGGCAGCGTCCTTGTTTGGGGCTGTGTATCGAGATTCGGACCGGGCGAATTGGTGTTCAACGACATTACTATGGACACATATGTCTATTTGAACATATTAAAGAACAATTTACGAAAAAGTGATGAAACCATGGGGATATCAAACATCTTCAAATTTTCCCAGGACAATGACCCGAAACATAAGGCTGGCATTGTGCAACAATATTTGCTGTACAACTGCTCCAAAGTCCTACAACCACCACCTCAGTCACCAGATCTCAACCTGATTGTGAATGTGTGGTGAGAACTGAAGCGACGTATTAGAAGTACACCAAGATCTTCCAAAGAACGTCTGAAGCGTCGAGTAAAAGAAGAATCGGACGGTCTACGTGCGGACTATTAAAAAAAAATATCATTAGCAGTATGCCGCAGCGTTTGAAAGAAGTGATAAAACAGAATGGCTACCCAAAAAGATATTGAAACATTTATTTTCCATAAAATTTTGTATTGAAATACTTAGTTCTGCAAAGTGTCTGAATATTAAAGTAACGCGAATATAGGACCGAGTTGTATTTAAAGTGTATTATTAAGGAAGTTACGTAAGTTATCTTAATAAAATTTATATTATTACTTACAAGACACATCACGTATTGTAATAACTGGTTATCTGTTTTGTTTGTTTTGTTATAAATAAAGTTATGATGTTCCAAGATTGAAATATCACAGTGTCCGAATATTAAAGTTATTCACTGTATATAGATTGCGAAGCATTCCCGGTTTCTCTAGAATAAAATAAAACGGTGAGTGAAGACCAGTAAGCATTTGGTGGCACGGTGGCAGCCGTTGTACTGCAGCGCGTGCAGATGAAAGACGCCGCTAGGCCGGTCCGCTGGTGACAAGTGTGTTGCGACAGTGCGTTCCGCCGCACTCACACAAACAGCTGCAGCTGGCTCTCTATTAAGAGGAGCGCCTGTTGCTAACAGCGCGCTGGCACGGCCGCCGCGGACCACGACCCCTGCGCTGTGCAAAGCGCCTTGACCAGCTGCCCACTCTCCGTGCTGTGCAGCGGCAGCCAAAAGGCGAACCGCACCGCTCACCACGCTCTCTGTTCTAACTGGTGCGCTTAATCTGTTATAGACTTGCGCATAATAGTTCGCGATCGGGAGAGCTCACTTTAGTTCGCGGCAGAGCCGCGAACTAGTTCGCTCTTTTCAGTTCATCAATAGTAGTGACTGGCATACTGGACGGAATTGAATGAAATGTGGAATGAAGATAGCTTATACCGTGCATTAATACATGGGCTACCTTTCGTAAGTCTTCCTTGGTGCATGGCGGAGGGTACGTAACAAAAAAACATCCAAATTGTTTGTCAGGTCACCACGAAAATCAGCTCATAAATGTATGTTTTCAAGAAGGAGAATTTTATTAACAACAGGCCAGTGAATCTAGCATGGTGCAAGGTATTTTGCGGTCGGCCGCGGTGGCCGAGGGCACTGAGGCGCTCCAGTCACGGTCTGCACGGCCACTACGGTCGGGGGTTCGAATTCCCCCTCGGGCATGGATATTTGTGCCGACCTTAGTATTAGTTAGTAGTTTGTGAGTTTAAGGACTGATGACCACGTAGTTAAGGCCCATAAGCTATACAAACATTTGAACATTTTGAAACTTGGCGCATTTATGTATGTTTTCATATGTAAGTGACAGAGGCAGAGGTGGAAAAAAATGTTCAAATGTTTGTAAGTCTTATGGGACTTAACTACGGGGTCATCAGTCCCTAAACTTACAAACTACTTATGAACTAATTACGAACTAGGACGGCACAAATATCCATGCCCGAGGGGGGATTTGAACCCCCGACCGTAGTGGCCGTGGAGACCGTGACTGAAGCGCCTTAGTCCCGCAGAGATGGAGGAGGGCAATGAAGGAGGGGAGGTGGTAACAGACAGGTAGAAAGTAGATGAACAGATGTTGGGGGGGGGGGGGAGGAAATGGACAGAAAGACGAGGAGGAGACTGGTAGAGATATGGGAAAGTGATGATGGGCAGAGAAGCATATGAAGAGAGATATGGGAGAGAAGGGATAAGTAGAGAGAGAGGGAGAGAGAGGACAGAGAGAGATCAGGTAAGAGACGGAGGGATGGACTAACTTAAGAATGGAATAAGTAAATATCCGATCGACGCCGGGTTTTTGGCTAGTATCTAAACAAAATACGTTACCACATTTACAGGGTATAATTAAAAGTTGATAAACCAGAATAACTCGAAAAATAAGCTTCACACGAAAAAATGTGTAGGATCTAAGTTTATTACACTACTGGCCATTAAAATTGCTACACCAAGAACAAATGCAGATGATAAACGTATATTCATTGGAAAAATATATTATACTAGAACTGACATGTTATTACATTTTTACGCAATTTGGGTGCATAGATCCTGAGAAATCATTACCCAGAGCAATCAACTGGGCTTTGAGACAAACAGAGTTTGGATGGCGTGTACAGGTACAGATGCCCATGCAGCTTCAACACGATACCACAGTTCATCAAGAGTAGTAACTGGCATATTGTGTCGAGGCAGTTTCTCGGCCTACATTGACAAGACAAAATTGGTGAGAGATCTGGAGAATGTGCTGGCCAAGGCAGCAGTCGAACATTTTCGGTGTCCAGAAACGCTCGTACAGGACCTGCATATCCTGCTGAAATGTAGGGTTTGCGCAGGGATCGGATGAAGGGTAGAGCTACGGCTCGTAACACATTTGAAATGTAACGGTTATTGTTGAAAGTGCCGACGATGGGAACAAGAGGTGACCGAGACGTGTAATTAATGGCACCCCATACCATCACGCCGGGTGATACGCCAGTATGGCGATGACGAATACACGCTTCCAATGTGCGTTCATCGCGATGTCGCCAAACACGGATGCGACCATCATGATGCTGATGATGACTCACAAAAATAAAAAATGTATAAGACAAAATGTACGTAGTTTTTTTGTGTTTAATCTGATTCTGATTCCCATTTGAAATTTTATAGTTGCCTCCCACGCCACCCCCAAGAGGGCTAATTTTAGCACCAGCGGATGTCCCCCTCGAAAATAATCAACTTTGAATTCTACACCTTTTTCCGTGTGATTTTTATTTTTCGAGTTATTCTGGTTCGTCGTTTTCAAATTTACACCCTTTATATCTCACTCCATCCTCTAATTGTTTCGTGCAGTGTAGCTGGTGAGAAAATGGCAAGTGAGGGTGGAAAATGAGACAGGTCCGCGATATGTCGGATTGCGAGCGCACTCGACTTGCGCATAATAGTTCGCGAACTGGAGCTCTCACTTTAGTTCGCGACTCTGCCGCGAACTAGTTCGTTCTTTTAGTTAGTCCGCCGGCTGAGCGGCTGAGCGGCGTGGTCTGCGCGTGCAGGTGGAGGGAGAAGCTCCCCTACCTAGCTGCTTCATGCGCTTGCTGCTTGAACCGCTAACGATATCACGCAAATCAAAAGAAACAGTTTGTGGATAATTTCTCGTGGTTAAGTTTAGAGTTATCTCTATATCTTGGCATTATGGAATTTATTAGTCAGATATTGCAGAGTGCAGAATACTTCAAAACAGAAATTTTGTAGCACTTGAACTATGTAATATAGCAGGCAGACGCTCATCTCGAAATGACTCATCAGCAGAAGGCAAATACGTGATTTTTAATTCTGCTACGCGCCCTCTCGCTATTGCCCGTCGGTCTTCGGAAAAGAATCCAACGAACTATGAAGCGAGATACGTTTGGCATAATCGCCCGCTGCTCCTAGTTCCTCAGCTGCTCCTAGTTCCTCCGCTGCTCCTAGCTCATGCGCTGCTCCTAGTTCGTCCGCTCCTTCTAGTTCGTCCGCTCTTTTCGACTTTTGCTACCGCTACTAAAAGAGCTCTTTCTTTTGTTATGACAGCTTTGTTATATAATGATCAGTGTTGCCCAAGCATGTGCTATTTCTGGGCAATTAGACATCAAATACTTATTTACACGAATGGGTGATACAATAGTATTCAGAGTACTCGTAGTATTTTATTTTTAAAATGGATTTCTTTATTTATTTAATAGGTCATTGAAGGAACATTACCTACAAAATATGCTAAATGCGTCTATTTTCGTGAATAAAAATGCACTTTTATAAATGACTTTTTAATTTTTATAAAGTTTTGGAAGTGATCAACAAAAATATTACTACTATGGTACAGCTCAAATATTAAATGGCACAAAGAATATACCTATAACTTTAACAAAATAAACTTTTCTAATTTGTTGCTTAACAGTCAGACATACAAAAAATAATCATGAGCCCTGAGTGAGAACGTATTTATTCCATTTTTGTGCTTAATATCATCATTCTTTAAATATTCATCATACTCCTAATTATCAAGTTACATATCACAAAAATTTACATATTATTATGTAAAAATATTAAGTTTGAAACTTTGTTCGTTGAGGTCTTTGTGCAATCAGGTGCTGAGGGAAGTCATTAGTCAACCCCCCCCCCCCCTCTCAACCAAGTTCTCACGCGCAGGAAAGCATTTTTGTCTTCGGTGCTGGGCGAGTCCAAACCTTTGTTTTGGAGAGGCGGTCGCCTCAGTTGCATTGAAAGTTAAGCCAATCCTATCAGCCTCACACTTATTACAGAAATTGATTTTGTATTAACAAATGGAATAGAAAAAATTTTTGATCTTCACGCTAGCGACATTGATGACATTGGGTTTCGACCTTTACATTTTGACGACAGGCAGTAAACTACAGTTTTGTAGGAAATTAATTATATATAATATAATTATATTACTTTATAGTTTTAGTGTCGCTTATACGACGTTATCCTCAACATTATACCCCGCGAGCCGTCAACAGTATCATGCAGGCGAGAGAAAATGGGTGATGCATAATTTCTCACATATAAAAGCAAACAATGTTAAGTTTTGAGTTCTCTTTACTTCTTTACACTATGGAATGAGGGTTATATTAAGACACTGCTGAATACCTTAGAAAAGAAAATTTGTGGCAGTGAACTATGAAACTACACCTGAGCTGCATCTCAGCTCGAAATGAAGGTAACTGGCAGAAGGGAATCACGCAATTCTACGCGCTCTCGCATCCTTTCGCTGTTCGCCGTCAGTCTTCGGAAAAGGAGCGAACGAACTAAGAGACGAGGGATCTGCGAACTAGTTTGTGTAGTTCGCCTATGGGAGCGCTCTTCCGAACTAGTTCGTTCGCGAACTACACAAAACTAATCTGTTAGGACTGTGACTACATGAAAGAGAAAAGTCATGGATTACATTCACCATACCACCGTGTTTGGAAAGACTTAGTCGGGTAAGAGGATCAGCGACCGCTGACCATTGGATATTGGACAGGATGCACGCTGTCGTCCTGGTTGCCAAATCTACTCGTGGAAAATATGGAACACTATTACCGGACGGTGGAGGGGGAGGGGAATGGAATATCTCCCAATCAAGCGTGTTGAGGGAGCAGGTCCGGGCGGGGAGTTTCTTCCCCGGCCATTTCTCGAACTCAGCTGAAGTCTTGACACGGAAGAAACTTTTTCGACGAGTCATCTGCAACAATTTTTGTGTGGGGGGGAGGGGGGAGGAAGGGTTCAGTTCCTTGTCGATAGGAAATTCTTTACTGCAGTCCTTGACAGAAGGCTTTATCGCCGCATAGGAATGGCTGCCGTTGGATTAGCCGTGCTCACCGAGGCGCCGTGCTGCGGTGCGCGCGGCCGTTCGCCGTCGGGAGTTCGTGTCCCCCCTAAGGCAGGGTGTTTATGTTGTCCTTAGGTTATTTTACCTTAGTTTAAGTAGTTTGTAAGAAACGGGCTAGTAACCCAGAAGTTGAGTCCGATACATTTACATACATTTGAACTTGCATTAATTAGGATGCAAAATCTGTGTACTGTTAACATCTCTATCTCTCTCTCTCTCTCTCTCTCTCTCTCTCTCTTTCTCTCTCTCTCTCTCTCTCTCTCTCTCTCTTTTTACGGAATGGTTCGGTGGCTAAGGCGTCATTTCACTGGATGAAATTTTTGTAAATCTATGGGACTCAACTCCTTTGGTTACGTCCCTAGGACTACAAAGCTAAGGACATTTCACACACACACACCACCCCAAGGGACGACTAGAACCTCCGACGAGGAGCAAACACTTGCTCCGCTCCAAGGGCCCTTAGAGCGCTCAGACATTCCACCGCGGCCATGTCAGAGATTGCTCAGCCGATCCCATCGGAGGTTCGACCCCTCCCTCGGACATGGGTGTGTCTATAGTTCCTAGCATAAGTTAAGTAGATTGTAAGTCTAGAAGCCGATAGTAATATAAAAATGTTCAAATGTTTGTAGAACATATGGGACTTAACTACGGGGTCATCAGTCCCTAAGCTTACAAACTACTTATGAACTAGCTAAGACTAAGGACGGCATGCCCGAGGGAGGATTCGAACCCCCGACCGTAGTGGCAGTGCAGATCGTGACTGGAGCGCCTCAGTCCCCTCGGCCACCGCGGCCGGCGATAGTAATATATTACTGTCACGAAGATTACTTTGCTGTTCACTAACCTGCAAATTTTGCACTGCACAACAATCTGAGTATCCACCGTACAGTCTAATCCAAGCGTTCCAAATATCGTGCACCGAGCTAGGTAGCGTAGTGGAAACACACTGAACTAGGATTCGGCAAGAAGGTGGTTAAATTTCCCCTCCGGCCATTCATATTTAGGTTTCCGTCATTTCCCTAAATCACTCTAGGCAAATGCCGGGGTGGTTCCTTTCAAAGGGCACGGCCGATTTCCTTCCCCAACATTACCCAAACAATCCGATCGTAAGCTCCGCCTCTAATGACCACGCTGTCGATGGGGCGTCAAACACTAATCTTCCTTCCTTCAAGGTAAGGCAAACAAATATTGTGCCTTGCCGACGATGTTTTTAGTACTATGATAGGACCTATAACTGAGCATATATTTTACCAAATAAGCTATCCATAAAAACTAAAATAAAGGTTATTTTCATAATTTACGTACACTTCTTTCTGGTTTATCGGGAAAATATGGGACAATCGCGTACCAGTACCGCTGTTGACGAATGGTCCCGAAGCAAACCAATGGAGCTATTTCGCATTGCACATGCGCAAATCCTCCCTGAAGGCAACATCCCCCATTCATATTCGCATTGAAGATTCCTCAAAAACACGTCATATTTGATAAAATATGTCATAACTATAAATTAAAGATGCAGAAGGTCCGATCATGAATAATAATGAGGTCACTTCTCCACACCTAGCAAGAAAAGCCATGTGGTTAGAGGCGTCGCGTTGCGCTATTAAATTGTAGTGGGTTCGAGACCGATTGCAACCAATTTTTTAAAACCCCAATCCTCCTTTTGTCAGATACGGGAACAACAATAACTTTTCTATTGTTACTTGCCACATATATTTTGGACGTTTTTGCGACTGTCGCGATTCTGAGGGTAAATGACATTCATACTCTTCGTTGTAACAAATATTAAACTATTTTAAAAGGGGTGGGAGAGAGCAGCCTTTGCACATGGGTAAGGTTAGGACGGGGTGCAGCTTACAGCGCGGCGTGATTTGAAGATAGTTTGTCTTTCAAAACATGTTCAAATGTTTGTAATCCTATGGGACCAAAATACGTTGGTCATCAGCCCTCGTCTTACAAACTACTTAATCTAAGTTAAAGTAACCTAAGGATAACACACACATCCATGCTCGAGGGAGGATTCTAACCTCTGACGTGGGAGGCCAAGCGATCCGTAACATGGTGCCCCAAACCGCTCGGCTACACTGCGCGGCAGCTTGTCTTTTCATTTTGGTAGAGCGACGCGTCAGCTCGATTTAAAGCAACTGCAAAAAATCCGAGGTAAGACATTCTGCAGATCTTTTAACGAAAATGTATCTAAACGGTGGGGTGAAGGTTGGGAGGGGCAGGGGGTTGGCGGCACTATCAAGATCTGACACTGAAAGAAGTAAACCCCCATTCATCTGAAGCCCCACTGTATGTGGGGCACAGGTACACTACGTGGTCGGATGATGCTTCATCGGATCCACAATTCGGCGCCTTGTGTGTCCCTAACCTATCCCAGTTACCCAACCGGGAACGGGGGACCTACAGTTCAACGTGGAATCCGATCCACGGGTCGTTTATGGCGACACATCATTGAGAGGTGAAGGATGGGTTGAGACTGAAGAAATCCTTGATCCGAGAGGGTTTGGAAACCGCGCCCCTTTGATCGCCAGGCAACCTCTTTCCCCCCGAGACCACCAAGCCGGACAGGATTACGCTGAAGTTTGCGCCTCGGCTACATCGATCGCCGGTTGCGGCTCCTGCCGCTTTCGGAGGCAACGGCTGCAGTCCTGCTTAGCGGATCAAGGCTGGACCCGTCCCACGCTAGTGGCCATATCCAGAGACTGGCAGCAGCCGGAATGTGGCCCAGGCCTTTCTTCTGCAGGCCTGGAGGGGCCCACATAATGCTCGCCATTACCAGCTCAAGGGCGGAGCGCGGTTCCACGGCGACGCATCTGTCTCCGCCACCCTTTGTGCGCCACCGCCTCTGCACCGGGACGACATCCACAGTATTTATCTTCATTCGTCTTCATTGCCGCAGATGCTATCCTCTCTCTCTTTCTCTGAACCCCTCCCGTACCTGTCACACCCCTCTCCCTTGCAGTAAAGTGTTAATAGCTCAAATCGTAATTGACGGAAAGTCATCGAGTAGAATTGAAGTGACATCTAGCGTTCCTCAGGGAAGTTTATAGGGCCCCTACAGTTCCTTATTTTTATCAATGATTTAGGAGACAATTTGAGTAACTCTCTTATGTTTTTCGCGGATGATGCTGTCACTTATCGATTAGTAAAGTCACCAGAAGATCGAAAGCAACTGCAAAATGATTTAGATAAATCTACAAGGTGCAAAAAATGGCAATTGACCCTTAGTAATGAGAAGTGTGAAGTCATCTATTAGACCACTAAAAAAGGTCCGTTACACTTCATTTACACGAGAAATCAGTCAAAACTTCAGGCTATAAATTCAACTAAATACCTAGGAGGAATGAAGGTGAGTACATTTTATTTTACTAGTTTGGTTTAGCAGATTTTCTTACTCCTTATTTTGAGTTTCAACAAGAAATAAAGACTCATTCCTGACGTAATACTGAATCAAAATAAAAAAGAAAATGGTCAAAATACAACATATTGTCCATAACATTATTATTTGTCAAAACAAAATAATCCACAGTGTTGTTGTTTGGCTTCTATTACTTTGAAATTTAAATAAAAATAATTTTAAAAAATCAGCACGTTTCCACGAAAAAGCGAGCAGTTTCCAACCTCCGCTTTCTCGTAAAGTTTAACGAGTATTTATTGATACTCTGTAGACATAGTTCTATTTTTCGCATTTTGTTCTTGAATCATGCAGTGAACTGTACGGTGACATGGCGGTTATGATCTAACTGGATTTCGAGGAAAACGGCACGTGGCTTGATCCGAACTGTCAATGCATGTTTGCCTAGAATCCTCCAGAAGCCTCAGCACATCTTTAGCTGGGTCCTCCTTCCCAGTTAACGCTGCTGTAGTCGCGCGACTTTTCACACCGCCAGCAGTCGCGCGCGATTTGGCAGTCTGCATGGCATCAAATGATTTCAGTAGCAAGAGTCCTCACAGTAATGGACAATATGTAATTTACCGTGTTTGACTGGAAGCTTTTTACGTCAGTACGTTTGAAAGAGCTGTAAATTCTGTCCAATTTCGGTGAAATACTAAGTTTCGTAATACTCTCTACCTGTTGCAGTTCGTGAAAAAAAAATACTGTATTTTGTATAGTAAACAGGATGAAATGTGCACACTGATTACTACAGTTTTAGAGTACAAGACAGTCACATTCTTCCTTTTTTGAACTTTCACTACAAACGCCACTTTCATGTTCCAAATAGAGATGATAATTTGTTCATTTACAACGACTGTCATAGTACGAATAATGCTCTCTGGATGTTAGGCCGCAATAACCACGTTTGTAGTTATTTCTGGCAATGGGTGAAAAACTACAAAAATGTTTCGTGGTGTTGTTGTTGTGGTCTTCAGTCCGGAGACTGGTTTGATGCAGCTCTGCACAATACCCAATCCTAAGCAAGCCTCTTCAACAACACATAAGAACGGCGACCTACATCTGTCTGAATCTGCTTACTGTATCCATCTCTTGGTCTTCCTCTGCGGTTTTTACCCCACGCACTTCCTTCCAACGCTAAATTCACAATTCCTTGATGTCTAACAATGTGTCCTACCAATCAATCCCTTCTTTTAGTCAAGATATGCCAGAAATTCCTTTCTCCCCAATTTTGACCTCCTCATTAGTTACGCGATCCTCCCATCTAATCTTCAGCATTCTTCCGCAGCACCACATTTCAATAGCCTCAATCCTCTTCCTGACCGCACTGTTTATCGTCCATGTTTCACTCCCATACAAGGCAACACTCCACACAAATGCCTTAAGAAAGGACTTCCTTAGGCTTACATCAATATTCGATGTTGACAAATTTCTCTTTTTCAAGAACGCTTTTCTACCCATAGCCATCCTCTATACTGCGACCATGATACGTTATTTTACTGCCCAAGTTACAAAATTCATCTACATCCTTCATTGTTTCGTTACCTAATCTAATTCCTTCAGCATCACCTGATTTTCTTAGACTGCACTCCATTACCCTAGTTTTGCTCTTATTAATGTTCATCATCTATGCACCTTTCAGCACACTGTCCATTCCGTTCAACAGCTCTTCCAGGTCATTTGCTGTCTCTGACAGAATTACTATGTCGACGGCAAAACGCAATGTTTTTAATTCTTCACCTGAGCTTTAATTCCTTCTCCAAATTTCTCCTTGCTTCGCTTTATAGCTTGCTCAATGTACAAATTGAATAACATTGGAGAAAGGCTACAACCCTGTTTTACTCCCTTCCCAACCATTGCATCCCTTTGAAGCCTTCAACTCTGACAACCGCTGTCTGGTTTTTGTACAAGTTGTAAATAACCTTACACTCCCTATATTTTACACCTTCTTCCTTCAGAACTTGAAAGAGTTTATTCCAATCAATATTGTCAAAAGCCTTCTCCAAATCTACAAAAGCTAGATATGTAGATTTGCCTTTTCTTAATCTATCTTCTAGGATAAGCCGTAAAGTGAGTATTGCCACCCGTGTTCCTACATTTCCCATGAATCCAAACTGATCTTCCCCGAGGTCGGCTTCTACCAGGGTTTGCATCCTTCTGTAAATAATTCGTGTTAATATTTTGCAACCATGACTTATTAAATTGATGGTTCTGTAGTTTTCACACCTGTCTGCACCTGCTCTCTTTGGAATGGAGATTATAACATTTTTCTTAAAGTCTGAGGGTACTTCGCCGTCTCATACATCTTACACACCAGGTGAAACAGGTTTGTCATGGCTGGTTCTCTCAGAGACTTCAGTAGCCCTGGGGGATGTCATCAACTCCAGGGCCTTGTTTCGACTTACGTCTTTCAGTGCTCCGTCAAATTCATCTCTCTGTATAGTATGTCCTATATCATCTTACTTCTCCCCTTCCTACAATATTGCCTCTTGTCCATATCCTTCGTAGAGCCTCTCTATATACTCTTTCCACCTTTCAGCTTTCCCTTCTCTGCTGAGTACAGGTTTTCCATCTGTGTTCTTGATATTAATAAAGCTAGTTTTCTTCTTTTATTTTCCTGTAGGCTGTATCTATTTTTCCCCCGTTTATACATACTTCTACATCCTTGCATTTGCCTTCTATCCACTCCTGCTTAGCCATCTTGCACTTCCTGTCAATCTCATCACTTAGTCGTCTGTACTCCATTCTGCCTGTTTCATTTACTGCATTTTTATATTTTCTCCTTTCATCGATTAAATTTAGTATCTTCTGTGATATCCAAGGATTTTTTTGGTCTTGCCTTCCTACCTATTTTGTCCTCTGCTGCCTTCACTATTTCATCTCTCAATGCTACACACTTCTCTTCTACTGTTTTATTTTCCCCCGTTTCTGTCAATTGTTGCCCAAAGCTACCTCGGAAATTCTCAAGAACTTCAGGTTCCGTCAGTTTATCCAGGTCCCATCTCCTTATTTTCCTACCTTTTTGCAATCTTTTTTTTCTGTTTCACCCTACAATTCATGACCAATAAGTTATGGTCAGAATTTATGTTTATATAGTGGAATTCTTTTGCAGACTTTTTCATATAAATCTATATCGCATCAGAAAGAAAAATAAAACACTAATAAAACAAATATGTAAGATGAACCTAAAAAGCGCCGGCCGTGGTGGTCGAGGGGACTGAGGCGCTCCAGTCACGGTCTGCACGGCCACTACGGTTGAGGGTTCGAATCCCCCCTTGATGACCCCGTAGTTAAGTCCCATAAGCTCTACAAACATTTGAACATTTGAACCTAAAAAGCCTGTAACTAACAGAAAACAACTTAGCAATAACAGGAGACTCCTTGAGAATAAACTATAATAAGGAAATAACTGCTTACTAACGACGGTAATTGTATGTAAGGTCGCAACTTTCGAGCACTCCACCGCTGCTCCTCTGATCCACGTGAAACAACGGAGTTCAAAATGTTCAAATGTTTATATAGATTATGGGACTTAACTACGGGGTCATCAGTCCCTAAACTTACAAACTACTTATGAACTACTTACGAACTAGGACGGCACAAATATCAATACCCAAGGGGGGATTCGAACCCCCGACCGTAGTGGCCGTGCAGACCGTGACTGGAGCGCCTCAGTCCCCTCGGCCACCGCGGCCGGCAAACAACGGATTAAAGTACTACTTATCGTTAGAGGAAGGTACTGAATTCATGCAGTTATTAGGTGCACCGAGATGTAAAGGAAAGTGAAAAATACATACTTGCGGACAGTCAGTCCGCGCGCGACTGCTGTAGGGTTAAAAGCAACGCTTGCTCTTCCCAGAAAGCACAAGAGGTCTAATGAAAAGAGGCGTGATCGATAGCGAGAGGAAGAAAAGGAAAACGAACGATACTCCTCGACCCACAATCGACGTCTCAATTTATCATCGGCGGGGCGCGTGAAGGCGACCATTGAGTTAGCAGTTAATTACCAATAATGCGGGTGATACGTCCGTCGGTCCGGCGCCTCTCGTGAAAGGCGCTGAGGCGGCCCCTGACCCGATCAACCGACTTCCACTGACCCGTGGGTTAATGGCGCCTGCGCCTGAGGGGCCGTCGTTTCTTATTGCACTGACCCACTTCACGCTCCGGCAAAGCAATTGTGCCACTAGCTGGACCGAATATTGTCAACATTCATCAAAATGGAGAGACAAACAATTTTCTTAAAAGGGCAACCACAGCTTAAATACATATTTATAGAATTCTCCACACAATCACCACAAAATATAAAGATTGAAAATTAAAATTGACTACGATGATGTCTTTGGTGGAGGTGTGTAAAGAATGAAATCGCAACAGCTGTCACGATGTGTTTATTCCGACACTACCGGTTTCTCATCAGTAAAGATGCATCTTCAGGTGGATGACATCTGTGAATAGGAAACATCTGAACTAATAACTGTAGTCTATAAAAGGGCCAATAAATATTTTTTTTTTAATACTTGAGAAACATTCTTTTATAAAACGAAAAAATTTTTTAAAATTTTTAAAAAGGAGAATATCGAAAGTTCTTACAAGAAAATTATTACATAATAATTGGAACAGCATCCAGCTTTCAGGGTACATTGTTAAAACATTCCCACAACAGGGTGTGGTCGTTTTTAGGTAAATATCTGTTTTTCGATTTTAGACTCCCATCAGTGGTTTCTTTATAAAGGATAAAGCGGGAATATTATTTACCTAATAATTATGTAATAATTTTCTTGTTAGTACTTTCGATATTCTCCTTTTTTAAAATTTTAAAGAATTTTTTCGTTTTTTAAAAGAATGTTTGTCAGATATTTCCAAAAAAATTTATTTATTGGCCCTTTTACAGAATACAGTTATTAGTTCAGATGTTTCCTATCCACAGATGTCATCCACCTGAAGATGCATCTTTACTGATGAGAAACCGGTAGTGTCGGAATAAACACATCTTGGCAGCTGTTGCGGTTTCATTCTTTACACACCTCCATCCAAGACATCATCGAAGTCAATTTTAATTTTCAATCTTTATTTTTTGTGGTGATTGTGTGGAGAATTCCATTAAAAAATGGAGAGAGTCTGCTGTATGTATGTTCCACCTACGTGTGGTTCAGACATTTGAGTTGGACAGAAAACAGCTAAAAACGCACTAGGTACACTACTGGCCATTAAAATTGCTACACCAAGAAGAAATGCAGATGATAAACGGGTATTCATTGGACTAATATATTATACTAGAACTGACATGTGATTAATTTTCACGCAATTCGGGTTCATAGATCCTAAGAAATCAGTACCCAGAACAACCACCTCTGGCCGTAATAACGGCCTTGATACGCTTGGGCATTGAGTAAAACAGAGCTTGGATGACGTGTACAGGTACAGATGCCCATGCAGGTTCAACCCGATACCACAGTTCATCAAGAGTAGTGGGAAGGAAGAAGGAAGCTTAGGGTTTAACGTTCCACCGTCAGCTTGGTCATTAGAGACGGAGCTAACGTTCGGAGTTTTGGGTAAGGATGGGGAAGGAAATCGGCCGTGCCCTTTGAAAGCAACCATCCCGACATTTTCCTCGAGTGATTTAGGGAAATCACGGAAAACCTAAATCTGGATGGCCGGGGGTGGATTTGAACCACCATCCTTCCGAATGCGAGTCCAGTGTGTTACCACTGCGACACCTCGATGGGTCAAGAGTAGTGACTGGAGGCAGTTCCTCGGCCATCACTGACCAGACGTTTTCAATTGGTGAGAGATCTGGAGAATGTGCTGGCTAGGGTAGCAGCTGAACATTTTCCGTATCCAGAAAGGCCCGTACAGGACCTGCATCATGTGTTCGTGCATGCACGAATGCGACCATCATGATGCTGTAAAGAGAACCTGGATTCATCTGAAAAAAATGACGTTTTGCCATTCGTGCACCCAGGTTCGTCGTTGCGTACACCATCGCAGGCGCTGCTGTCTGTGATGCAGCGTCAAGGGTAACCACAGCCGTTGGCTCCGACTTGAATAGTCCATGCTGCTGCAAACGTCGTCGAACTGTTCGTGCAGTTGGTTGTTGTCTTGGAAACGACCGCATCTGTTGACTCAGGGATCGAGAGCCATGAGGATAAGATGCCTGTCTTCTCGACTGCTAGTGATACGACGCCGTTGGGATCCAGCACGGAGTTCCGTATTGCCCTCCTGAACCCACCGATTCCACATTCTGCTAACAACCATTGGACCGCGACCAACGCGAGCAGCGATATGCTACAATCCGACCTTTATCAAAGTCGGAAACGTGATGGTACGCATTTCTCTTCCTTACACGAGGCATCACAACAACGTTTCACCAGGCAACGCCGGTCAGCTGATGACTGTGTATGAGAAATCGGTTGGAAACTTTCCTCATGTCAGCACGTTGTATGTGTCGCTACCAGTGCCAACCTTGTGTGAATGCTCTGAAAAGCTAATCATTTGCATATCACAGCATCTTATTCCTGTCGGTTAAATTACGCGTCTGTAGCACGTCATCTTCGTGGTGTAGTAATTTTAATGGCCCGGAGTGTATGAAAAATTTGTGCTAAAAAGATAATTTATCCACACTTGTCATACACGGTTATTAGAAAAAAAAGTTATATATATAAATGCCGATGACGGCAATGATCCTTTCTTCAGTGCGGAGGCACTTCTAGGCCCTTAATCTTACGGGAATTAGTTTATAATAACTAAGAGTTTGAGTTCTATTGGGCAAGGTAAAGTTGAGTATTTGTATCTAACGGGAGGCGTACTTGAGTAATTCCGTGCAGGTGTTGTGAGAACTGTGTCCCCAACGGTGTAGAGGTCAGTGGAACTGCTTAGAAAGCAGGAGACCCGGGTTCGAGTTCCGGCTTCGTACACATTTTCAACTTTGCCCATTCGCAGTTATTGTTATACATTCCGTGAACAGGAAGAAAGAAATGAAAGTGTAGCTGATTAATTCTTTATTGAAAATTCACGCACGATCTACAACTGTATGTAGCGTAAATAATCTTGGTATTGTAGTCAGTGATTAGTTCTTCTGCGAAACTTTTATAAAATTACACTATTAAATGCCTGGTGATCGGCAGTTATATTGAAAACAGTGACATCTGTTAAGATAAAATGTATTTTTCCAGCTAATTTCAAGTATTAACGTCCATAGTTACGGAACGTTTAGGTATCCCATTTCTCAAACTATTACTACGTAGATAACTACCATTTTGTATTGAATTTATGACAAGCGGGGCAAATCTACGTAATATATTAATTTATTGCACTCTCTTCACAATCTGTTACTGCTTCAGTCATAAAATCATTCCGCAAGGTCCGAATAAAGTATAGCCATGAAGATTTCTATCTTGAATGACATTCCCTAAGTGTGAATTACTGTTCAGTATCCTTCAGAAACGCAAACGTAGAAATGGGTACACTACCTGGCATTCTTCTGCTGAAGGTCACGACAGACGAAACTCTGCACACTACGATTGTCACTCTGGCATGTACTAAAAACAAGCAAGTGTGACAGTTTGCAGCGACAGGTCATGTTCACTGTCATATCGAGCGTGATGCAGCAACAGCGACCTCGAAGGCTGGAGCTACCTGCTTGCAGTAGAGCTTCAAAAGTTATAACTATACGAGGGTTAGAGTTAGTGCAGACACTATGCAATCGAATCTACTATTTTTGATGATAGCACACGTTGTTGAAATACCTAACTTACCTCCGAGCAAATGCACTCGATGGTCCCACGTCACTGACTTGTGCACAATCGAGGGAAAAACAGTCATTTGTGAGCGAGCGGTCTAATGTAACGGTGTCGCTATGTTTTCGAAACAGGAACAACGGAAGTGAACGTGGTAGAGATCGTACAGCACTACAGTGTCATCAAGGTCTTCAAGAGGCGTGCGGGGAATCGGCATTGCCGTACAGAACAGTGGCACGTTGGGTAAAAGCCTTGAACTAAGGTCGGCAAACTGTAGCAGACATGCATCGGGTAGGTCGTCCTAGCGTCTCTGAAGAAGAACTGGATACTGTTGCCGCGTTAGTGGACAGTGGTCGACGCCAGACCATTCGTGAGCTCGCCCGCGAAACCGGATCAACGCATACGCCTGTGCTTCGCATCCTGAAGGAACACCTGGGCATGCGAAAATTGCATTCCGTATGAACTGACGGAAATGCAGAAACGGATGAGATACGACGCTGCTCGGACGCAATTGGAGCGCTATGAGCGCAAAGGAGAGACTTTCTTGCGCCGTATCGTAACACTGGAAGAGACATGGGCCGTATCGTTCGGGCCAAAACTGGAACGCCAATCGAAAGAATGGCGTCATTATGAGTCGTCGCGAAAGTCGACAGTGCGTCAGAGCCCCAGTATGGTGAAAGATATGGTAATTCTCGTGTACGGCTGATGGTGTTATCCTAACGCATTACGGTCCTCCACGGCAAACCGTCAATGCACAGTTTTACTGCTCGTTTTTGGGGCATCACCTGCGACCAGCTTCACGAAAAAAGCAGCAACAGTTTCTACGCAACGCACCCATCATTTTGCATGACAATGCGCGGCCGCATACAATGCAAGCTGTGGCTGCTCTTTTCTGCCAAAGGGACTGGGAAGTAGGTGTACCATCCAATATACTCTCCAGACCTAAGTCTTTGATTTGATTCCGAAAGTGATGGAACCACTTCGTCGCATTCGCTTCTGAACTGTTGCAAAGATTCGACAAACAGTAGACAGCTCCATCCGCGCAATCAACAGAACAGGCTCTGCTAGCCGTATACTACCTACGCCTTCAAAATCGCTGTCAACGGGTTATACACAAAACTGCTGACTACTATAAAGGACAGTAAAAGGTGCAAAAATGGAACGCTTTTGTATTGGTTGTGGATAAATAGTTGCCACTATTTACGTTCCAACCCTCGTATATATACAGGATGTTACAAAAAGGTATGGCCAAACTTTCTCTTTAAATGTAAATTGAAATAATTCGTGCAGACAATTGTGAAAAATACCCAATGGTGTCGTTAGTATGTACTGTATTTCCTCGATTCACCGCCAGTTGGCCCAATTGAAGGAAGGTAATGTTGAATTCAGTCCTTCTGTTGACATGCGACTCATTGCTCTACAGTACTAGTATCAAGCACATCAGTACGTAGCATCAACTGGTTAGTGTTTATCACGAATGTGGTTTTGCAGTCAGTGCAATGTTTACAAATGCGGTGAATCGAGGAAGTACAGTACATACTAACGAAACAATTGGGTATTTTGACAATTGTCTGCACGAATTATTTCAATTTTCATTTAAAGAGAAATACTAAAATGAGCTCTAACATGGAAATTAAGCGTTTCCGGACACATGTCCACATAACATATTTTCTTTCTTTGTGTGTGAGGAATGTTTCCTGAAATTTTGGCCGTACCTTTTTGTAACACCCTATATATATATATATATATATATATATATATATATATATATATATATATATAAGTTTTAGTTACAAGTACATAAAAATAAATGGGTAACAGCAGAAAGTGACACTGTATAATTGTCATTATAATTCAGTTAGTGCAAAACAATCTTTAAACAGTCATCTTACAGTAGAATAGAAATAACAATCCTTCTAGCTCAAAAGAAATGTGTAAAAGTGTATATGAATGAAACAAAACGTTTTTGGATTGTGAAAACTATCAGTATTTCGTTGCATGCCCACGGTCTTCTATAACGTCTGCACATGTGTTATTTTCTCTGTGTCTTCCGGTGGGGGCTTCAATCATTCGCCCATATCCCCAGAAGTCGCCTTCTCTGACCCTGGGTCCCTCCCCTCAGTTAGTTTGGTCGCAGTTACGGAAACGCCTTGTATAAACGTAACACCTTGCCAGCACTCCACGGCAGACGATGACTGAATTTGCTGTCGAAAGCTCGATACGTCGCTTGCATACCTAGAATATTTTATTGAAGAGTTGCACCGCAAAAGACTCCGAGAGCAGTACTGACGACATAACATTGGAACAACAACGAAAATACTTTCCAGCGAAACCGTACGTCCGCACGTTGGCAGCGCGTTTTGGGAGGTCGGTCAGCTGTTGGAGCTGGCTGGCCACATAGTGGAGCAGCTGAGCGGCCGGGGTATTTGGCACGCGGTCGGCGACCCTCGTGTTGGCTGCCAGCGGTCTCGCGCCTGCCTGCGACCATCTGCCGGGGTTGGCTCCACACTTTGTAACCAGCCTGTTCCGTTAGCTGAAACGTAGTGCCAGACGGAAACACGAACGTGGGCCATTGCGAGCAGACACTCCAACCACCAGTTACTTACTCGTTGGCGCTACAGCCCATGTAGGGATTTGACATCTCTGATGATCCCAGCCCAATCATGACGAACTCGTACTGGTTTCCTCCACTTCCTTACTCCCCTCTTTCTCAAATCATTTTCCACATCCTTTAGCCATCGTTTCCGAGGTCTCCCTTTGCAGGTTCTGCCATCTGAATTTCCTCTGTAGAGCTTTTTAACAGGTCAATCCTCCGACGTTCACTCTACTTAGCCCACCCATCTCAGTCTGTTACACTTTATTTTAGTCACTAGGTCAGCAGTTCTGCACAGTTTTCCGACACCCCTAGTTAACATTCATTATCGTACCATATATATTCTTTTTTGTTTTGTTTTTTACAAAGGATGTCTTTGGTTTTTTCTCACTGCTGCCTCTTCGGCGGGATACTCTTTCCGTTTTTCAATTCTGGTGGTTTTCAATTTAACATATTTTTCTTTACACGGAAGTTGTGATTGGTGGGGATAGCTTACCCCACTTATTCCTCTTACGTTTCGTTTTAATTTTTCTTTGTGATAAGGTTTTCTATATTTTGCTTGTATATGGGTTTGACATATCTTTTTATAATATGTGCCCTTCACCTTTGTTTCACACGACTTGTTCCGCTCCCAATCCTCATTTCCTTGGGCACGACGGAAGTGAAAGTCGTCAGTCAGAAATCGGGAGGCTTCTTTTCATTTTCTACATTTTCCTTGGAGGGTGTTTTTCATTACATTCCACCTTGAATTGGATTATGTATTGAGTTCAGGAATGTTCAGTTTATTTACTGTATTGGTGAGTGACAGGTGGGTTGTAGGGGAGGACAGGAGACCCAAAAAAATGTAGGTAACTCGAAGAAAAAAAAGAATAGAAAAAAAAATTAATAAAAAAATCCTTGTTTCTCGCTATTCTCCATTGCCTCGCCTCATTCACGGCTCCAAAAAACTTTCTTAATAAATAAATCACAATTTGCGATCAGTTATGGCTTCACTGTACTAGGTTTAGATGGAATACCAAAGTGCGGCGAATGAAAATTTGTGCCCGGTCTTGATTCAAACCCGGGATCTCCTGCTTACTAGGCAGACGCGTTGACCACTCCGCCACCGAGGACACAGCGACCAGCCCGACTGCTGAAGACTCTTTCCTGCACGTCTCCTGCCACACCGCCATCCAAAAGAAAGGTGTCTTCGTCGCTAAACCACACCATATTTAAATGCACAAACGTTTACTAATTCTTACCATGCTCCACGGCCACCCGTGCAGTTTGGATATCCCAACGCAAACCGTTCAGAAGTTTTGACAATTTTATTTCAGATAGTTCAGTAATTGCCAACCTTTAGACACGTTCCCAACGTTTTACTTGAATTTTGTCGCTTTTATTGCCACCAGATACTAAATCTAAAGGAGACATTCAAAGTAGAATAGGTCAGGCAAAAATTGCCTTCAATAAGATACGTAAACTTCTCACATCCAACAACAAGAACATCCTTTTGAAGAAGAAGTTGTTGAAGACTTTTTATGGAGTTTAATGCTGTACGGTATTGAATCTTGGACCATGGGAAAACCGGAACGTCGAAAGACAAACGCGTTCTAGATGGGGTGTTACCGTAGAATGTTGAAGATAAACTGGGTTGATAAAGTAACAGACAAACAGGTTTGCAAAAAATTGGTGATGGGTTATCTCTGAGAAGAACTCTGCGGAAAAGGCGCAGTATCTGGATTGGTCATTTCTTGAGGCATGAAGAATTGCTAAAAATCATCTTGGAGGGGTGGAGGGAGTGGACAGTAGAGGGAGACCCAGGCCGGAGTATATGAGATAAGTGATGGAGGATATGAACTGTAAGAGCTGCAGGGACATTACGCAAATGGCAAGCAATATGACACTATGGAGAAATATTGCAAATCAACCTACGGGTTGATAATCAAAGAAAGAGAAGGAGGTTGCCACCAGGGTCTACTACATCTTGGGGGACGGCATTACCCAGCCAAGTCGAACAACAAGCCGTAACATCCTTTTCTGGAAGGCACAACACTTTCTAAGCTTCACTTACTTTGTTGTGCATAAAGGTAGAAGCCCGAATGATCAGTGATAAAGATAATATCTATAATTGTGTCACTCACACACAACTTAGTCAGCGGTTCTATCGGTTTGCATGAGGAGTAAAGCTCGATCCTGAAAATACAGATATCCAAAGATTCAAATCTTTGTAAATCTATCGGACTTAATCTCGTTATCAGTCCCTATGCTTACAAACTACTGTAACTAAGTTAAACTAACTTAAGGACAGACTCACACACACACACACACACACACACACACACACACACACACACACACACATGCCCGAGAAAGCGTTCGAACCTCCGACGGCGAGCAAACGCGCGCTGTGCAGCAAGGCGCCTTAGAACGATCGACCACTTCACTACGGCACAAAATATTAATTAATCAATCAAACAAGTAAATAAAGAAAATAATAAGACATATTGAACTTGATAATGAACGTCTTAACAATAAATCTTTATATTAAATTTGAATTTATTAACAAGGCTTATGTTAAAAGCGTACCGTTTTCTGTATGTTTAGCTTATGTCATTAACATACTCCAAACGTGGGGGCTAAATATGAACAGTGCACAGTTCTTCAATGTTCATATTGTCAAGCGTACGAAACGTTTCCGATAATAACAGGTCTGGGTGGATTACTTCTAATTACTGTCGACTTTTGCATATCAAACCTCAAGCATCCGCATTCGCCAACCGACTTCGAAGCACTTACTGTCGCAATTAGCCAAAAATTGTTACTTCGAAGTCTTTGAGGGTATACATCAAAACTCGATTATAAAACGGAACATAACGGCATAAAGTATGTTAATGGTAGATTATGTTCATGTGCTATTACCAATTATTCAAATTTATTATTGAAATAAAGATATCTGATAGTCATTCGCTCACCATAAATGTTGGAGGTAACTAATTAGGAAGAGAGGAAGGAAAATGACGGTTTAACGCCCCGTCGACAGCGTGATCATTAGAGGTGGAGTTCACGCTCGGGTTGTTTGGGTAAGGATGGGGAACGAAGTCGGACGTGCCCTTTCAAAGGAACCATGCAGGCATTTGCTTGGACTGATTAAGAGAAATCACAAAAACATCAAAATCAGAACAGCCGTCCTACCGAATGCGAATCCGGTGGGCTACCACTGCGCCATCTCGTTCGCTGTAACGAACAACAACAGTTGAATTTGTTTAATAGGCGATTTCATAAACTGAAATAACTTACTTAGTTTTACATGAGATCCACAACTTTTTGTGTTGGAAGGACTGCGTTGTGATACGAACTTGTTTTGAACTCTTTATGTGTTCATGGGATCCAGTTTTACGGAATGCCTTCACCAAAGAAAAAGTAAGTATTTCGTAATTCGAAACAAGAGCTGCAGTAAGCATGAATGAATTACGTATCTTAGACGTTGCGTGGCAAATAAAGTCATTTAATAAAGCCAAGTTTTCCGGTACGGATTGTATGCTAACTAGACGGTTCCTTTCAGAATATGCTGATATTATGGCTCCACACTTACCAATCATGTATAACTGTTCGCTCGACGAAACATCCACGCCTAAACAGTGCAGAGTTACTCAAGTCACAGCTATACAGATTCGTAACCCTGGCAATGTCAATACGTAGTAGGATTTTGGAGCACGTATTGTATTCAAATATTACGAGTCACCTTGAAGCTAATGGTATATTCGGTCAATCAGCGCAGATTCAAAACAAACAGTTTAACATACAGCGAAACACAACTAGCTTTTTATTCTCATAACGTAATGGGTGCTATCGACAGGGGATGTGACACTGTTTGTCACAAACGACTTTTAATCAGCTTACGTTGCTACGGTCGTCTCAGTTGTGCAAATGGATTCGTGATTTCCTGTCACAGAGACCACGGTTCGTAGTCACAAACGAACAATCGTCGAGTAAAACAAGTGATATATGACGTTATCCAAGGCTGTGTGAAGGGTGCTATGATGTTCCTAATCTATATAAACGATCTACGGGATAAACTGAGCAGCTATCTTTGGCTATTTGTAGATTATACAGTCATTTACCGTCTAGTAAAGTCACACCAGTACCGACTGGAACAGGATCAAGGTAAGATATATGTATCGTCCGAAAAGCGACAATTAATCATTAACAGTAAAAGTAACAGGTCGTCAATATGAGAACCAGAACCAGCGCGAGGGGAGCAGAGCGCTCTAAAGCGCCTCGTTACAGACTGCGCGTATGTTACCCGTCGGAGGTTCGAGTCCTCCCTCTGGCATATGAGAGAGTGTGTGTGTGTGTGTGTGTGTGTGAGTGTGTGTGTATCATACGTATAATCAGTTTGTTAGTCTAGGGACTGATGACCACTGCAGTTTGGTCCCTTAGCTTTACAAACACTTGATCATTTGATTTGAGAAACAGAAGAGATCCGTCCATACAACGCCTACGGGTCAATTGAAGTCCGGGATACGACCCGTCAGCTTTGACCAATGACGTCATATCTGAGTTAAAGACGGTAGTTTGTTTAAAAGCAGAACATAGAGTTTGTGTTTAAAAAGTGCTCTTTAGCTTATCTGTGATAGTGAGGCATAGGTTAACAGAGAGGTTCTTTTCTCGCAAGTGAGAGTTGAAGGCACGAATTTTTGGGCTGTGGCCTGTGATCGATGGTACATTCTGTTGTGCTAAACTGTAATTTACGAAGATAATCACAGATTATTTATTATCTACAATGCATAAGAATTAAGATATTATCCCGTATGAAAATTCATCGTAAAGATGGTTTAGGATCATCAACTGGGAATATTTTGTTCAACTGTTCAAATGTTTGTAAAGCTTATGGGACTTAACTGCGGGTCATCAGTCCCTAAACTTACAAACAACTTATGAAATAGCTAATACTAAGGACGGCACAAATATCCATGCCCGAGGGGGGATTCGAACCCCCGACCGTAGTGGCCGTGCAGACTGTGACAAGCGTCTCAGTCCCCTCGGCCACCGCGGCCGGCGAATATTTTGTAAAACAATTTATTTTGTCCGTCGCAATTGCACAATTTTGAAGTTAGTGACTAGTTTCAAACTTTACCGTTCATTATGAAACCGTTAGCGTTTTTCAAACTGTGATAATACAATGCATGTTAAAATGGCTGAAAAAATCTTAAACATTATCCTTTGAAGTATTTTATCCATTTCAGCAACTGTTCAGATTATAGATTAATGAAATGCAGCAACCAGTTGCTTGTGGTTATTTATTTTTAACTTTAACGACCGGTTTCGGGCGCTTGAGTGCCCTTCTCCTGGTCTTCTGGTCGTTAAACTTAAAAATAAATAACCACTAGCAACTGGTTGCTGCATTTCATTAATTTATATCATTATCCTTTCTTAATAAATGTCACTAGTTGTATTATCGTCTTTAAATCAGATATGACGTCATTAGTCAAAGCTGACGGATCGTATCCCGGACTTCAATTGATCCGTAGACTTCGTGTGTACGGATCTCTTCCGTTTCTCGAATCAAGTGTTCAAATGTTTGTAAAGCTAAGGGATGCAACTAGAATTACCAGAGGATAATGTTCAAGATTTTATCAGCCATTTGTAACATGCATTGTATTTTCACTGTTTGAAAAAGGCTAACGGTTTGATAATGGACGGTAGAGTCCGAAACTAGTCACTGACTTCAAAATTGTGCAACTGCGAAGGACAAAATATATTGTTTTACAAATTATACCGTATGTTTATATTCGTTGATTAGTGTTTGTTTTGTTTTTTGGTATATCTACGTAGCGTACCTTGTGAGACTCAGATATGACCTCATTGATCGAAGCGAAAGGGTTGTATTCCTGTCTTCCAATTATGTATGCTACTCTACGAACTTGCTTTACTGCTCCCGCAATGTGTATACAACGAATTTACCACTGCTAGTGCCTTACCTATATTCAACGAAAAGGGTCTGCTTTAGCTAATGGGGCTGAAGCCCCCACTCCCGGCACCTCCAAAAGATTATTATTAATTTTATTGTTTTCGTTTTTAATTTCTTAATACAAGTCGGCACTGGAAATCTGAAATAGTACACATGTAATAAATCACTACGTAACTATAACTTGCCAAGCACAAGTGAACGTGACAATTGGTCGCCAACGTGATGCCGCCACTGAGAACATGTGCTGCTGTTACTGTGAGAGGTTGTAATGTCGCCGCGACCAACTTTGATGGCCGCTATCGTTACTGCTATGCTGAAGTTACGAGCCGACTGTTCACACGCGGCGACCCGCTGCTTACCAGGTCAGCGGCGCCACCGTGTGGAATCTTAATAACAACACTAGTGTTACTTCAGTTCAGTTTTTACACATAGTCTCATGTTAATAAAACTGCACAGACCTTTCTCTTTGACTGGTAACATAAAAGTTGCTTAATTATTTTACCTGCTGATTATTTTGTTGCTGTTGTTGTCTTCAGTCCGCAGATTGTTTGATGCAGCTCTCCACGCTAGATTAGATTAGATTAGTTATTTGTTCCGTAGATCCATGTTGAGGGGATCTTCGTGGATGTGGAACATGTCAAGAAACAAAATTTACAAGTTGAATAATAGATAATACTAATAATATAAATACAAATACATACACTTATAATATAAATACAGATACATAAATTTTTAAGTTTTTTTTCCGTCTCTTCTGTGAAAGTATCTTCATCTGAGAATACGTACGGCAACCTACATCCCTTTCAATCTGCTTACTGTGTTCGTCCCTAGGTCTCCCTCTACGATTTTTACCCCACACACTTCCTTCTAATGCTAAGTTGACGATTCCTTGATGTCTCAGAATGTGTCCCACCAACCTATCCCTTCTCTTAGTCACGATATGCCACAAACTCCATTTTTTGCCCAATCTGCAACCACCTCCTCAATACTTACGTGATGAACGCATGTAATTATCATCATTCGTCTGTAGCACCACATTTCAAAAGCTTCTATCATCTTTTTGTCTGAACTCCTTATTGTCCACGTTACACTCCCATACAATGCTACACTCCAAACAAATGCTTTCAGGAAGGACTTCTTAACATTTAAACAAATATTGGATGACAACAAATTTCGCTTCTTCAAACGCTTTTCTTTCCAGAGCCAATCTGCATTTTATATCTTCTTTACTTCGGCCATCAGAAGTTATCTTGGTACATAAATAAGAAAACTCATCTACTACTTTTATTGTCTCATTACCTAATCTAATTCCTTCAGCATCGCCTGAACTTCTGACACTACATTCCATTATCCTTATTTTACTCTTGTTTATGTTCATCTTATACCCTCTTTTCAAGACACTGTCCATTCCATTTAATTGATCTTCCAGGTATTTTGCTGTCTCTGACAGAATAACTATGTCGTCAGAAAACCGCAACGTTTTTATTCCCTCTCCCTTGACTTTAGTTCCCTCTCCTAACTTCTCCTTGCATTCCTTCACAGCTTGCTCAGTGTAGAAATTGAACAACATCGGGGAAAGGCTACAGCCCTGTATTACTCCCTTCCTAACCACTACGACCCTTTTATGACCTTCCACTCTAATAATTGCTGTCCGGTTTTTGTTCAAGTTGAATAGTCCGCCTCCGTAGCTCAGCGGGTTCGATTCCCGGCAGGGGACTGGGTGTTGTGTGTTGTCCCAATCATCATCATCTCATCATCATTGCACGTAAGTCGCCCAAGCGGCGTCAAATAAAAAGTCTTACACTAAGGCGGCCAAACAATCCCGCAAGGGATCTCCCGGGTAAGAAAGCCATACGCTTATTTCATTTCCACAAGTTGAATATAACCCTTGCTACCTTCAGAATTTGAAACAAATGCTAAAAACGTCGGTTTCCCTTTCCTCGATCTTTCTAAAACACGTCGTAATGTGAGTATTGCCTCTGTGTTCCTACATTTCTCCTGAATCCAAACTGATCTTCCCCCAGGTCGGATTCTACCAGTTTTTCTATTCGTCTGTAAATAATTCGTGTTAGTATTTTGCAAGCATTACTTATTCACATTTGTCTGCACTTCCTCTCTTAGGAATTGGAATCGCTATACTCTTCTTGAAGTCTGAGGGTATTCCCCCCCCCCCTCCCCCCCAAAAAAAATGTTCAAATGATTGTTAAACTTAAGGGGCTTAACTACGGGGTCATCAGTCCCTAAACTTACAAACTACTTATGAACTACCTACAACTAAGGATGGCACAAATATCCATGCCCGAGGGGGGATTCGAACCCCCGACCGTAGTGGCCTTGCAGACCGCGACTGAAGCGCCTCAGCCTTTTTTTTTTTTTTTTTTTTTTTTTCGCGGGCAACCGTTCAACCGACTTTTTTTTATAGAGTTGTTTTTTTAATGTAATAGTAAATCTGTTCACCGTGCGACAACCCATACAGAAACTTAACTGCCTTCTCGCATTTCATAAATAAACATACACGCAGCACGGTGTAGAGTGTTATTCCAATTCCTCCAGCGCCCGGGTACGTCTTCTCGTACATTAGGATTAGTTGCCGTTTTCATATCTTTCGTTCATTCTTCGTCGATTTAATATTTTAACTTCTCCTACCCGGGACGTTCCAGCTGTGCGGTGGGTCCTGAAACACACTCCATAAAAAATTTGAAAAATACTGCCTATACTTAGGATTATGTACAATCTTTCTATGTCGTTCTTCTAAGTAGATCCAAAAGTCTAATACATTCTTCGGGGTATCTCTGAATAAATAGAGCACCAGTTGTGCTCGAATCCATGTTACTGCATTCGTTTTAGTTCGTGGATAGTATGTCCTGTCAGGGAATAACACGGAAAGTGGTCTGATGTCTTGTGGCCCCACTCGTAGAAAGAAAGCTATTATCTGTTGTCCTAAACGCCAGACTTCTGCTGCTGGGCCACATGTTAACCGGTGTTCGTCGTCGTCCAGAACTCGGCACTGGGGGCATAATGGTGAGTCCATCAAATGTATAGAGTGGAGTTAGATCGTGTTGCGAGTTTACCATTCACTGTCAGGTACCACATGGCACGTGTTTCCGTATCCGAGGAAACATGGTGTATCGATCTCCATACCACCGGCCAGTCAACATTTGGATACTTCTTCTCAATAACATTGCCAGTTCTTGTGGCCGTTAAGATTCGATAGATGTCGCGAGCCGTCGCAGGTCTGGTTTCCGGCAGTGCCATCTGAACGTAACTGTATTCTATAAAAAAGGCACTGATGTGGTGGAGTGACTGTGAGATGTGCTGCACCGCCACCGGTGCTGTTTGAGACCTCGGTGCTAGTTCTTCTATTAAGAGTCCTGTCAGAGATGTGTGATGTCGTCTCCACAATTTCAACATGGTGCTGATGTATAGTGCCACTGCTCGATCATGAACATGTGCAAGATCTAGACCTCCCCTACCGGGAGGGAGGGTGAGGGTTTCATATCTAACTTTGAAGAGTAGTCCCGCACTAACGAAGCAACCAAACGCAGCCAATATACGCCGTGCTATCACCGTCGGCATCGGAAGGACTTGTGAAAGGTGAGGAATTCGTGACGCCATGTATGTGTTAACATAATTGACACGCTGGATAATGTCCAAAGACCGTATAGTATTTCCTCTGACTGCTGTCCGGATCGACTGTAGAAGTCTCTTGTAGTTGTAAGCTGCTGTGTGACGCACGTCGTTGGTAAATACAACACCTAAGCATTTCAAGGTATCCTTGAGTTGTAAGGGCGCTACATGTTCTTCTGGTACCCCGTCACCGATACTCATGGCCTCATGGCCATTGACTTGTCCACATTGATGCGGCTGCCTGTAGCCATTCCATATTTGTTGAGCCAAGTTAAAGCCTCTTGCATGTCGTTGTCAGTCCGTACCATGAGCAACAGGTCGTCTGCATACGCTTTACACTTGAAAGTGTACCCTCTCATTGTCAACCCTGTCAATCGTTGACGTAAGCCACAGAGTAATAGTTCAAGGGCTATGGCGTATAAAATTGTCGAAAGTGGACATCCTTGTCCAACCGATCTTGATATGGTGAGGGGTGCTGTCGTCCGTCCGTTGATGAGCACTTTGGAGGAGGCATTATTTAATAGCCGCATCACGACACTGATAAAGGGCTGTGGAAATCGCATGTGCTTCATGACTGCTGCCAGATAGGTGTGGATCACTCTGTCGAAGGCCCGATCAAAATCAATCGACGCAAGGGCTCCGCGAAGGCGGCAGGTCTTGGCCAGTGCGATTACATCGCGATATTCGCCGAGTGCTATCTGAATGTTGGCGTCTTCACCAAGCGACGTTTGATCGAGTGATATCACTTGGCGCAATATTCTTCGGAAGCGCGAAGCTAAGAGTCTGGAGAATATCTTAAAGTCACAATTCAGAAGCGTCAATGGTCGGTAGTCCCGTATCCGTGAGCGACCTGATGGCTTGTGTATCGGGATGATAAGTCCCTCCACGAAGGATGGTGGTAAGGGCACATCTGGAGACATCAATTCACGGCAAATACTAGTCCATATGGGTGTTATCATACGTCGGAAGGTCCGATAAAATTCCAGTGGGAGTCCATCTGGTCCAGGTGATTTATTCACTGCTCCCTTACCAATTGCCTCCACTACTTCTTCTTCAGTTATATCCTCCGTCAGCTGTTCTTCTGCCGCCGGGTCAATGGTGCCAAGGATCGTCTGAGAAACTTCGTCATGTCAGTATCCACTGCTGTGTATAGTTGAGTGTAGTATTCGACAAAGGCAGTGCTTATTTCTTGTTGCGTAGTTAGATGTCTGCCATCTTCAGTGTCCAGTACGTGTATCAGGCCTCTTCTTCGACGCTTACGTTCGTTGATGATATGATACATGGATGGTCGTTCTCCCATGACTCGGTCGAGTGCCCTTGCCCTGACTACTACTCCTTCGAGGTGGCTTCTCATGATGGCTATAATCTTGGCCTTCGCTTGTTGTACTGTCGTCTGTCTCTCCGGAGAAGGTGCCTGGTTAATGCAGTCACGTAGCACAGTGAAGTAGAAGTTCATCGTTTGCCGTCGCCACGCTGCCTGTTCACGACCGTAGCGAATGAAAGTACGGCGTATTGCTGGTTTGGCACAATCCAGCCACCAACGAAGTGTCGTGGGATACGCCTGGAGACGTCTTAGGCATGATGTCTATGTATCTTCGATGGCACTGCGACAGTCTGGGTTGTCAAGGTGGGCGATGTTCAGTTTCCAAGTACCGCGGCTCCGCCACACCTGCTGTCTCCTGAGAGAGATGGTACATATAAATGCCGTATGGTCGGTGAAGGCTGCAGGCCACAGTTCTGCATCCACGATATCAGTGCTGAGAGTATTTGTTATATAAACTCGATCGAGGCGACTAGCGGAATGACTCGTCATATGGGTGAAGCCTTGACGTTGGCCATGCACATGCTCCCATGTGTCAACCAAATGCATATCACGCACTATCGTTCTTAGTTCCGGGCACGTTGTGTATCCAGGAATTTGATCTTTCGGGGCAAGTACACAATTAAAGTCACCTCCGAGGATGAAACAGTCGTGTCGTCCTTCGAAGAGCGGCGCAATTTCCTCGGCAAAGAAGCGGGAACGATCTCGTCTCTTGTCTGTTCCGGATGGCGCGTAAATGTTGATGAGTCTGACACCAAGCACCGTCATCGCTGATCCCCTTGCTGAAGGTAGGTGTAGAACATCCTCAGCTTCTATGCCTTCTCTAAGAAGTATTGCCACGCAGCTGCCTGTTTCGGAGGCATGTGAAATGTAGGCGTCGTACCCGTGGATGATCGGAAAATCATGAACGTACACCTCCTGAAGTAGGACTATATCGATGTCCGCCGCGATCAGCATCTCCTTGAGTAAGGACAATTTAATGCGCGACCTTATGGTGTTGATATTTATGGAGGCTAGTCGGTATGCTTGTCTTCGTTCCGCAATGTGTGTCTCGCCCATGGGAGCTTATGTCATCTGATGGTGTACTGACACGTCGTGGGGCCTCGTCATATCCGCTGGCGTTAACTGCGTGTCTAACTTTGCAGGGGCGCCGTCGCTGCCCCGTCGCCTGTTGTGGCCGTCATCGGCTCATCTTTACTGTCCTCTGACCAATCGCCTTGTGGCCAGTTCGTCATCATCTTAGTCTTCTCCACCCCTTCCTGTTGTGTCGTCCTTTCCACAATAGCAGACTGGTGGTGGGCTGCAGGCAGTTCTACGTTGTCATACTCTGCAGGTCGCTCGTGGCTTTTCTTTTTATCGGGAGATTGACCTTCTTGATGAGACGTCACGGTAACCTCTGCGTGGTCACCTCTCCCTTCAACTTGTTCACTGTCTCCGGTCGTACGTTGTAAGCAGTCGTCTGACGGGGTGAGTCGCCGTTTCTTGTGTCGTTTTGGAGATCGTTGTTTACGGACATGGGCTTCCGTATCCGAATTTGGTTGTGCATCGCTGTCCTCTTTGCTGACGGGGACGAAGGCGGCTGTTGGCACTACCCTACTGTCGACGTCCATGTTCTGTTCGAGTCTCTCTGGTGGAGAGATCGTTCGTGGCATCTCTGAGGGGAGAGACGCTAACTCTTCCTTGAAGGTATCTTCGTTCGCTGCCGTCGAACCTTCGGCAGAACGTTCTAGTTGTTGGGTGATGTCATTGTTTGATTGAACGTTCTTAGTGAACACCTCTGCATATGTGAGAGGGAGGGTTGTGGCTGTAGATGTTGGTACAGGTTCTCCTGTTGGTACCTGAACAATTCTCCGTTGAAGACATTCTGAACGGACATGACCTTCCTTACCACAGCCTGAACATGTTTTTGGTTGACCATCGTAGGGCACTATTGCTCTGCAGCCTCCAATCGTGAGATAAGATGGCACATGTTTTGTCAGTTCGATCCTTATTTGTCGTACGCCGTTAAGAACAGGGTACGTAGTAAAGGTTGTCCATTTTTCTGCAATGTGGCTTAGCACTCTACCATAGGGTTGCAGCGCTTTTGTCACGATGTCAGCCGGTACCTCGAAAGTTAGTTCAAAAACTCGGACGGTTCTTAAACCCAGCCCTGAGGCGCTCCAGTCACGGTCAGCACGGCCACTACGGTTGGGGGTTCGAATCCCCCCTTGGGCATGGATATTTGTGCCGTCCTAGTTCGTAAGTAGTTCATAAGTAGTTTGTAAGTTTAGGGACTGATGACCCCGTAGTTAAGTCCCATAAGCTTAACAAACATTTGAACATTTGAAACCCAGCCCTGCATGATCAATTGTCACTGCTCCGACATTTCCGTCAGAATGTTTGAATTTTAGTCCGTCTTTGTTCTCTCGCACAATCTTGTCACATACCATGTCGTTTATCAGTTTTACGTAGACCACACTACTTATAATGGAGAAGTGTATTCCAATCATCTCTCGTGGATCAATTTTAATCTCTTCACAGATGAATCTTTCCACTTCGAATGCTTTCGGTCGTGCAAATTCATTATTAAAGCTGATCTTGATTGTAGATTGTCGGTACGAATGAGCCATTCTATGTCTATATGAAGTAACACTCGCAAAGACTACGAGAAGTAAACAACCGCTCACGCGCGAGACACCGCGGCGGGACGTAAACAGTCCGTCCTCACCGCTGCGCTGTCGAAAGCAGACTGACGGCCACCGCGGCCGGCGTATTTCCCCTGTCTCATACACATTGCATACGAGATGGAACAATTTCTTCGTGACGGGTTCTCCTAATGATGTTAGCAGTTCAGACGGAACATCATCTACTCCAGGGGCCTTGTTTCAACTCAAATCTTTTAGTGCTCTGTTAAATTCTTCTTGCAGTATATATATCTGGCCGAGTGGCTATCCCCTGGGGCACCGCCCACTGTCTCATGACCACCAGCCAGTTAGCTACGCTGTCGTAGCCTCCGCCCCCTAAACTTTGAAGCATTGTAACTCCCAAACTAACAGTGATAGGAAGTAGTTTAAATTGATTTGGACGCAGCTGGTTTCAACGAATCCAATGCACGATAGAAAAAACTATTGTTCCATTTAAAAAATTATATCTTTGTGCTGTAACTCTTTGGAAAATGATACAATAAATTATGTTCATAGCTCCGCAGAAAGTGTAACATTTCTTGTGTTGACCTACCGCATTAAAATTTCCCGCCACCTATTATTTTATAAGTTACAGAGGCAAACACCCTTAGTGAAACAAAGAACCAAATCTTGGCTGCGCTGCTGTACAGGGGTGATGAAAGTGACGTGAACGGCTTCGAGATAATGGTGGTACGGCCTTGAGCTCGACGTTTCGGGGGTACGGTCCTCTCAGTCAGATGTTCTTATTCCAAGCAGCAGGCTGTGCTCTAAAATGGCGAGCGTGCAGCGTGGCGGCTGTAGCGGTTCGGCTGCCTGTCCTTGGTGGGCACGCGGCAGGATGGACTGCATCCACAGGCGTCACTGACCAAGCAGGTCACGCGCGACTGGCGTCCAGTAACGCCGTGGCCAGCAGGAGGCGCTGCTTCCAGGAAAGGGCTTCCCCGGTTCGTGCTCCCACCTCCCTCCGCCTGCTGCCTTCTGCCTTCCTACCACAACACGGCACGCCCGACAGCGCTCTGTGTCACTGTTAGCCGACGCCGTTCACACCAGAGAGGCCGCGTACCGTTCCTAGAAACCACCGCTCCAGGAATGCGCGATGCCCTTCGTAGCGCTCTACGCCACCGGAGGAACTTCTGGTACGCGGAAAACTCTTGTTTACAAGTGGTTATAAAATCACCACGAAGGCGGTTCGCCTCTTGTCGGCACATTTGCCGCTGCAGATTCCGACCCAGCGCCGAGGACGGCACGTGCGACCTTGTCTTTCACTGGAAATGGCCTTGAAACGGAAGAGCTTCTGCTCAGTTACCGGGCTCAGAATCCGTCACTAGTGCGAAACTCACAACGCAACTACTTCTCGCCGATTACGATACCGGTTAATGAAATAAAGCAGTATCATTTCAAGTCAAGGTGACTGGTTGCATTTTTCTTAAATCATATCGAAATTAAGTCACGGATTCTAAAATATCCGTAATGGACAATGTAAATACCGGGTGATCAAAACGTCAGTACAAATTTGAAAACTTAATAAATTACGGAATAATGTAGATATAGAGGTAAAAATTGACACATATGTTTGGAATGACATAAGGTTTTATTAGAACAAAAAATAAGTATTGCTAGACGCGTGAAAGATCTCTTGCGCGCGTCGTTTGGTGATGATCGTGTGCTCAGCCGCCACTTTCGTCATGCTTGGCCTCCCAGGTCTCCAGACCTCAGTCCGTGCGATTACTGGCTTTGGGGTTACCTGAAGTAGCAAGTGTATCGTGATCGACCGATATCTATAGGGATGCTGAAAGAGAACATCCGACGCCAAAGCCTCACCATAACTCCGGACATGCTTTACAGTGCTGTTCACAACATTATTCCTCGACTACAGCTATTGTTGATGGTGAACATATTGATGATTTTTTGTAAAGAACGTCATCTTTGCTTTGTCTTAATTTGTTATGCTAATTATTGATTTTCTGATCAGATGAAGCGCCATCTGTCGGACATTTTTGAATTTTTTTTTCTAGTTATAAAACCCCATGTCATCCCTTGGGCTGTGGCTAAGCCATGTCTCCACTATATCCTTTCTTCTAGGAGTGCTAGTCTTGCATGGTTCGCAGGAGAGCTTCTGTGAAGTTTGGAAAGTAGGAGGCGAGGTACTGGCGGAAGTAAAGTTGTGAGGCGGCATCGTAAGTCGTGTCGGGATAGCACAGTCGGTAGTGCGCTTGCCCGCGAAAGGCAAAGGTCCCAGGTTCGAGTCCCGGTTCCGGCACACAATTTTAATCTGCCAAGAAGTTTCATTCTGAAGAATTTCCAGAATGTTACTTCGGATACCTTGCCGACACATTCATTATTTGCACCCGAGGACATGTGGAACTGTGCAGGTTTTGGAACATATCAGCATCACAACAGTAACATCCAGTTCACCTCGGAGATAGGAAAGTCACTGCACCGTCCTTTATCGATTTTGTCGTCCGTCGCGTTATTAAAGTATGCCTTGGCCAGAGATTCTGCAGGAAACCTACACACGCCGATCTGCACTTGTTCGGCATCAGCCATCGCGTGACACAGAAGCGCACCGCGTTGCAAACACTGGTGTGTCGTGCAGGGACGACGTCAGACGCCGATAACCTGCCCTACCAGCTGAGCTAGGGAACACCTGTTGCAGCCAGACCACCGACGAGCAGCAGAAAAAGAAACTTGTTTTGCCGTTCTGTGACTCCATGTCGACTGAGAGAAGCCGCCTGCAAAAAACACCCCATCAGATCCATCTTCAGGCAAAAATCCGGCAATTACCGAGACCAGTTAAAGATACAGGAACTTGAAGTCTACAAGATACCTAGCGAGTGAGCTCAGTCTTACATCGTACAAACAGTACGTACATTAGAACGACACAGCAAGACGCAGGAGGACCATGCAAACATACCTTCATTTAATGGTCGGACTAATTCTCCAATGGAAAACATACTAATAGGCATAGTTGGTATAGAGAAGCAGCTGAGCGAAGTCACCAGGTCCAGATGGGGTACCAATTTGATTTTACAAAGAGTACTTGGCGGCATTGGCGTCTCACTTAGCTTGCATTTATCGCGAGTCTTTGATCCAGCGCAAAGTACCAATAGACTGGAAAGAGCCACAGGTAACTCCCGTGCATAAGAAAGGCAAAAGAACGGACGCACGAAATTACAGACCTGTATCATTAACATCAGTTTGCTGTAGAATTCATGAATATAATCTCAGTTCCAATACAGTAATTATCCATGAGACGGAAAAGCTTCTGTCCAAGTATCAGTACGGCTTTAGGTAGCTTCGATCTTCGGAAACCCAGCTTTCCCTTTTCTCTCGTGACATCTCGCCTGGCACGGATGAAGGGCAACAGGCGGACGGCATATTTCTCGATTTTTCGAAAGGCATTTGACACGGTACCGCACTACAGACCACTAACAAAGGTACGAGCTTATGGAATAGGTACCCAAATATGTCAGTGGCTCCAAGATTACTTACGTAATAAAACCCAGTAATTTGTCCTCGATGGAGAATGTTCCTCAGAAATTAGGGTATCGTCAGGAGTGCCCCAGGGAGGAGTGATACGACCGCTATTATTTTCTATCTATATAAATGATCTATCAAAAGAAAGTTGCAGTCTGCGGCTGTTTGCTGATGATGCTGTGGTGTACAGGAAGGTGTCGTTATTGAATGACTATAGTAGGATGTAGGATGACTTGGACCAAATTTCTAGGTGATGAGAGAAATGCAACTAGCGCTAAACGTAGGAAAATGTAAGGTGATGCAGATGAGTAGAAGAAACAATCCCATAATGTTCGAATACAGCATTAGTAGTGTTCGGCTTGACAGAGTCGCGTCAATTAAATATCTAGGCGTAATGTTGTACAGTGATATGAAATGGAACGAGCATATAAGGGCAGCGGTGGTGAAGGTAATGATCGACTTCGGTTTATTGGGAGAATTTTGAGAAGGTGTGATTCTTCTGTAAAGGAGACCGTATATAAAACGCTTGTACGACCACGTCTTGCGTACTACTCTAGTGTTTGGGATCCTCACCAGATAGGGTTAAAGTAGGACATAGAAGCAGTTCAGAGGCGGACGGCGAAGTTTTTAATTGGTAGATTTGATCAATGCGCGAGTGTTTACCGAAATGTTTCCGGAACTCAAATGGGAGTCGCTGGAGGGGAGGCGACGTTCTTTACGAGATGCACTGTTGAAGAAATTTAGAGTACCGGAATTAGAGGCGGATTGCAGAATGATTCCACTGCCACCAAACTACAATTCGTGTAAAGACCACAAGAATTAGTAGAGAGATTAGAGCTCGTACGGATGCATACAAGTATTCGTTCTTCCCTCGTTCTATATGGGAGTGGAACAGGAAAGCAAGTGACTAGTAGTGCTACTGAGTACTCTCCACCACGCACCTTTCGGTGGATTGCGGAGTATGGATGCAGATGTAGGACGGAGCATTAAAGGTCTCTATGTTTATGTTATCCTCAGAACTCCGATTTAGCAGAACACGAAAACGGAAAAAAAATGAAGTAGCTTTGTTTCCGTTGGGGAAGGAAATTGGCCATGCCCGTTAAAAGGAATAATCACGCACTTCTGACATCGGTTGTTTAGCTGTTGGAAAATATAATCAAACGCTTCTTGTTCAATGGCTCGAAGCACTGAAGTCACCCGTTGTTGGATCTCCGCAACCGTTGCGAAGCGTAAGCCTTTCAGGACTAATTTAAGGCGGGGAAACAGAAAGGTCTGCCGGCGCCAAATCTGAAAAATAAGGAGGGCGTGGAGGATTGTGGACGGTCGGCCCAAACGTGTCTCATCCTCGACATCTTACTTTCCTTCTCTAAAGTGTTTAAAGCACTCAAGCACACTTCTCACTCACTGCTTCAACACCATACACTTGCACTAAAATCGTATAAGAAGACCATATTTAATAATCTAAACAATCCTAAAAGATTTAAAGAGGGAGGAGAAGAAAAGATTTAAAGAGGGAGGAGAAGCCATATTTGAAGAGCTTAAAAGAAATCACCAAATAGACAATCTGTTGTTGTTGTCTTCAGTCCGCAGACTGGTTTGATGCAGCTCTCCACGCAACCCTGTCCTGTGCAAGTCTCTTCATATGAGAATATGTTCGGCAACCTACATCCTTTTGAATAAGCTTACTGTATTCGTCCCTCGGTCTCCCTCTACGATTTTTACCCCACACAGTTCCATCTAATGCTAAGTTGACGATTCCTTGATGTCTCAGAATGTGTCCCACCAACCTGTACCTTCTGTTACTCAGAATATGTCAGAAACTCCTTTTCTTCCCAATTCGGTTAAGCACATCCTCATTTCTTACGTGATCTACCCATCTAATTTTCATCATTCGTCTATAGCACCACATTTCGAAAGCTTCTATCATCTTTTTGTCTGAACTCCTTATCGTCCACGTTCCACTCCCATACAATGCTACACTCCAGACAAATGCTTTCAGAAAGGACTTCCTAACATTTAAATTAATATTGGATGTTAACAAGTTTCGGTTCTTTAGAAACGCTTTTCTTCCCATAGCCATTCTGCATTTTATATCTCCTTTACTTCGGCCATCAGAAGTTATCTTGCTACCCAAATAACAAAACTGATCTACTACTTTTATTTTCTCATTACCTAATCTAATTACTTCAACATCACCTGATTTTCTGAAATTACATTCCATTACCCTCGTTTTACTCTTTTTAATGTTCATCTTATGTACCCCTTTCAAGACATTCTCCATTCCATTCAATTGCTCTTCCAGATCCTTTGCAGTCTCTGACAAAATTACTATGTCATCGACAAACCGCAAACTTTTTATTTCTCCTCCCTGAACTTAAATTCCCTCTCCAAATTTCTCCTTCGATTCCTTTACTGCTTGCTCAAAGTAGAGATTAAACAAAATTGGGGAAAGGCTAAACCCTGTCTTACTCTCTTTCCAACATCTGCGTCCCTTTCTTGCCCTTCGACTCTAATAACCGCTTTCTGGTTTTTGTATAGGTTGAATATAACTCTTCGCTCCCTATATTTCACCCCTGCTACCTTCAGAATTTGGAAGAGTGTATTCCAGTCGACACTGTCAAAAGCTTTCTCCAAATCTACAAATGCTAAAAATGTAGGATTGCTTTTCCCTAGTCTATCTTCTACGATAAGTCGTAATGTGAGTATTGCCTCCCGTGTTCCTACATTTCTCCTAAATCCAAACTGATCTTCCCCGATGTCAGATTTCACGTTTTTCCATTGGTCTGTAAATAATTCGTGTTACTATTTTGCAACCATGACTTATTAAACTGATAGTTCTGTTATTTTCACACTTGTCTGCACTTGCTTTCTTTTGAATTGGAATTACTATATTCTTCTTGAAGTCGGAGGGTATTTCCCCTGTCTAGGCATTAAATTAATTATACCCTTATTAATTAATAATTTCCGTCAACCCAAACGTTCATAAGTAATATTTGATAAACAAAATAAACCAGGAGAACATGGGTCTCCGTCACCGTTTGCCTAATTTGAAACAAGTTGTTAACGCTTTGCTCCATATTGCGCTCCATGTTGCAATGACACTTGTTCTCAACTGACCCTGTTAGCTGTGTCGCAGCGTGTACCACCGCTTCACTGCAGTGCTTTGCACGATAGGGGCGCTTGTTGACATGCCCCTCAATGTGTGTATGCGCTGAATCCTCATCCTCGCCAGCACGGTTTGTAAAATAAGGGACCATTAACCGAACTTTTCAGACGCACCATGTCGTATGAAGATAAAAGCTATTACAATTATCTACACTCATGTCATTGTTTTGGTCTTCGATCCGAAGCCTGGTTTGTTGCAGCTCTTATTGCAAGCCTCTTCATCTACGAATAACAATGACAACCCACATTCATTTGAACCTGCTAACTGTACTCCATGGTGGTGATTTTTAAGACCCACATTTCCCTCTAATACTAAACTGACTGTTCCTATATTTCATAATCTCTGCTATCAATGGATCCCTTCTTCTAGCCATTTCTCTCATTCATTTCACATTCTATTCAGCCATTTCTCTCATTCTGTTATCTTATTAGTTATGCGAGCTATTCGTCTAATCTTCAGCTTTCTTCTATTTTCTTTTTGTCTGAACTGCTTGTCGTCGACGTTTCACCCCCCCTATGAGGCAACAATGTAGACATGACTAGCAAATTAATATTTCACATTAACAAATTTCTCTTCTTCATTAATGTTACTCTTGTCATTGGCATTCTACATTTTATACGTTCTATGCTCTGATCATCATACGTTTATTTACTGCCTTATAAAAAAAATCTCCTACTTTTATTGTTTCGTTTTCTAACCCATACCCCTAAACGACACTTCGTTTTATTAGACTGCCTTTGTCTCACTCTTGGCAAAAATTCATCTAACACTTTCCTTTCAGCATCGACTGATTTTAATACATTACCGTACCTTTGCTTTACTCTCGTTAAATCTTACAATCATGACTTCCAGACACTGTCAATTCCACGTAACTGCTCTTGCAGGTCCTTTGTTGTCTCTGACAGATTTACAATGTCATCAGCATGTCGAAGGATCAGCAGAAGACATCGATAGAGTAATCGATATAAAGTAAGTTTCGATCACCATTTTGTTTAGTCTGTCAGCTTTTAGATGACAGCGATATCGTGTGGAAAAGTGCTGTGTTGTGGGTCTAGCAAACCCAGAAGTATAATTGCTATACACTTAGACCATAGAAGAAGAGAGCTACTCAACATCAATGTAAGCGTCTAAGATAAACTTCTTTATAAACAGAGAGTATCTCAGCCCACAAAGAGACGTAACCTTGCAAACGTCATCTTTCTGCTTACACATTTTCATTGTCACAAACATCAAGATTTTATCAATGTATCTTAATGTATACCTGCAATAATAGATTTTGTATGCCTAAAGCCTGATAATGATGCACAGCATCGAAACATGCTGCAGATAAATATTTCGAAACACCTAAATCATATTTGTGATGGTAGACGAAATTTCAAGTGACCTTTTAATTGTGTTATTTCTCATCTCTGTACCTTAAAACCGTTACCAAATTTTGCTTTGTTTTCCCTAACAGCTTTCTCAAAGTACAGACTGCATAATTTGTAAAAAGGTACAACCCCGTCTCGTTCACTTTCCAAACACTGTGTTACTTTCGATTCTTATAACAGTTGTAGTAGTATAAAACTTAGCTTTCCCTATGTTATACTGCTCTTTTTCTTCCGAATTTTATCAAATACAAATTACAAACTCCGTAAATACAGGTTTGCCTTTCCTTCACCTATCTTTCCAAATAAGCCGCAAAGTCCTCGTTTCATACATTTCTTCTAAATCCAAACTGATCCTACCCGAAGTTGGATGCTGCTAGTTTTTGCATTGTTCTGTAAATAATTCATGTTAGTACCTTCCCATCATAGCTTATGAAATTGATAGTTTTGTGAAACACCTCCCTGCTTCTTCTTACTTTGGAATTGTAATTATTATATTCTTCTCGAAGTATGAGCACTCATATTTTCCATTCACCGCTAACCCCCTCAGGAGACACAGTTATATTTGTTTACCGCCTTTACAGAGTGACTGACCCATTTCCGTTTCCACAAATCAACTGTGCCCTACACCTGCATCTAGTCCAACCATCCCCTTTATAGGCGTCGATAATCTTTCATGACTCATACTTGGCAGTGTAGGCACTACTTGCCGACAACAAAGAAAGAGTTGTAGTCCGTATGACTGGCCCAGCTCGTTACCGCCTCGTGAACGCTACCACACTTGGCACGCGTAAGCATGCGTGTTCCTCCGTTCTTATGCAAACACTTCTTTGCGGTGTTTACTCTTTGGCGCGTGCGTCATGTTACCATGTTAGTGCCTCCCGTGCGTAGTTTCTGCTAGTTTAGAGTGTCTCACACACCGTTTACGTAGGCGCAGAAAAGTAAATACCACCTCTGTCAGCGAAGACGTCTCAGCTGCAGTATTTCGCAATTGAGAAATGAACAGCGGGTTCATAAAATATACGCTGACATCTGAACCAAAGAAAGAGATTTCACTTTATTTTGCGAGCAACTATGGAATTATCACATCCATCATTTATAAAATACGTTCAAGTAGAAACCAGCTGAAAAATGCTCCTGCCGGAGCACAGAAAATGTGAATATGTTCTCTGACACAAAAGTGTGAAACCAGCTGCCTCAATCCTCATTCCCACTTCCTCACCAAAAAATTTGACATGCGAACATACTCGCGCACTTTTAGCGCATAACTTTGTAAATACTTTTGCCCAGTTAAGCCATCATAGTCAGCAATGGCTTCTCGCTGTCAGTGTCTATATACGTCTCTGTCCGATTGTTTGCTGTCTCTCCCACTACCGCTTTCAGTCTGCGTCAGACTTTCATTGTCTTTATCCCTTTCCCTCGCGATTCCTCACCGCTGTCTGTTTCTGCCACTTTCATCGTCTCTCTGCCCCACTGACGTTGTCCCATTCACTTCCTGCCCTGTTGCCAGTAGCCTTTCTTTCTCAGAATTGGCTTTCATTGTCTTCAATCACGATTGTCTCCTTTACACATATGTCCTTTGGGATGGTTTTCTTGGGGTTTGACCTGTAAACCGGAAAACTTTAGCACGCGGGTACTGGGGATGGGAAAAATTGGACAAATTGTTTCGTGCTATACTATTGGAGAGACGCACGTTCATGCTTTATGTATGGTCTCCATTCGTCTCTATTCCCACTCTTTTCCTCCAATTGCTACTATCTGCATCTGTCGGTTTGCAAAGACTATTCTGCGGCATTGGCCCCCTACTTAGCTTGCATTTATAGCGAATCTTTAATTCAGCGCAAAGTTGCTAGTGATTGGAAAAAAGCGCAGGTGACTCCCATGTATAAGAAAGGAAAGAGAACTGACCCATACAATTACAGGCCAATATCGTTGACATCTGTTTCATGTAGAATTTTGGAGCATATTCTCAGTTCGAATATAGTAAATTTCCTTGAAACGGAAAAGCTTCTTTCCATGAATCAGCACGGGTTTAGGAAACATCGTTCATGTGAAACTCAGCTTGCCCTTTTCTCACATGACATATTGCGAGCCATGGACGAAGGGCAACAGGCGGATTGTGTTTTTCTCGACTTCAAAAAGGCGTTCGGCACGGTGCCAAACTGCAGACTGCTAACGAAGATACGAGCTTATGGAATAGGTTCACAGATTTGTGACTGGCTGGAAGACTTCCTAAGTAATAGAACGCAGTACGTTGTTCTCGACGGCGAGTGTTCATCAGAGACGAGTGTATCGTCAGGCGTGCCCCAGGGGAATGTGATAGGACCGCTATTATTTTCTATCTATATAAATGATCTGATGGACAGAGTAAGTTGTAATTTGCGGCTGTTTGCTGATGATGCTGTGGTGTATGGGAGGGTGTCGTCTGTAACTGACTGTAATAGCATACAGGTTGACTTAGACAAAATTTCTAGTTGGTGCGAAGAATGGCAGCTAGCTCTCAATGTAGAAAAATGTAAGGTGATGCGCATGAGTAGAAAAAACAATCCTATAATGTTCGAATACAGCATCAGTAGTGAGCTTCTTGATGCGGTCGCGTCGTTCAAATATCTAGGCGTAACATTGCAGAGCGATATGAAATGGAACGAGCATGTAAGGACTTGTGAGTAAGGCAGACAGCCGACTTCGGTTTATTGGGAGAATTTTGGGAAGATGTACTTCACCTGTAAAGGAGACCGCGTATAAAACGCTTGTACGACCAAGTCTTGAGTATTGCTCAAGTATTTGGGACCCGCGGCAGATCGGTTTGAAGGAAGACATAGAGGCGGTTCAGAGGCGAGCAGCTAGATTTGTTACCGGTAGGTTCGACCAATGCGCGAGTGTCACGGAAATGCTCCGGCAACTCAATTGGGGATCGCTGGAAGAAAGACGACGTTCTTTTCGTGAATGTCTGTTAAGTAAATTTAGAGGGCCGGAATTTGAAGCTGAGTGTAGTACGATCTTGCTTCCGCCTACTTACATTTCGCGTAAAGATCACAAAGACAAGATAAGAGAAATTAGGGCTCGTACGGAGGCATATAGGCATTCTTTTTTTCCTCGTTCAATTTGGGAGTGGAATAGGAAAGGAAATGCCTAGTAGTGGTACAGTGTACCCTCCGCCACGCACCTTACGGTGAATTGCGGAGAATGTATGTAGATGTAGATGTAGATGTCTTAGTTTGTTATTGCCACTGTTCCTGACTACCGACATCTCGTTTCGCTTCCCACTGCTGGTTTCATGCATACGCCTTTTTCCTGAACTGACACTTTTTCTGTTCCATCATATAAGGCTCTCTCTGCCTGTTGCACTGTCTCTGTCCTACTCACATCTAGCCGAAAAAAGCGCGAATATATTCGCATGCCAAAATTTTTGGTAAGGAAGTCGGAATGAAGATTGAGGCAGGTGGTTCCACACTTTTGTGTCAGAGAACATATTCGCCTTTTCTGTGTTCCGGCAGGAGCATTTTTCTGCTGGTTCCCGTCTTTTTCCAGTTACGTCAGAGTATACTGCTTATATAACATAATGGGGAGTAAAATTTGGATAGTATCATCGTAACAATTCCGACGATTTGCCATGAATAGAAGCGTAGATTTGCCAATGCATGCAGTTGGATCTTTTTTTACCAAAAATTATTATTTTTGTAGCATATCGCGATAACATTTCCAAAAACGGGAAACGGATTTTCCAGATAAAAACCTAAACAACATACACATAACATTTTAGTCATTTCCTATTCCTCAAGATACTTTACTACACAATCAGAAATAGCGTTTTCGAACCTATTACTGTCGCGTGCTATCATTCATGGACCAATATCTCAAGAACAACATAAGATATCATTTTGCTCTAAACTTTAAATAAAATTTTCGATATGTTATCTACATTTCATACCCAGCCAGCTATGTGTAACCTAAAATCAACTATACGAGAAGTCTACGCAATGTGTTTTTACCTCTGCAAACTCTTTAAAATATGTTGCAATAGTTCACTAAACCGGATGCTGCATATTAACTGTAAAGTAAACGAAAACTAAAATCACCCCTTCATCGACCGAAGATTTTAATCTGTAAGATGTACAAAAATCAAATTTTTTCGCTGAGTACCTTTTTTCAAATTGCATGGTAAGTTTCAGAGCTGTTCGAACGCCGTTTTTCAGCACAATACGCACTTTTTCTAGCAAAATATCGTGGTTTTTCGGCCGTATCTTGCTAACGGACTAAGATTTACGAAAAATGAAAAATGCCGTTTATAGATAAATGTTTACAGGATGTATTGTAAATAATTGAACAACTTTCTATGGTTATTTATTTAGATATTTGCGATTCACGGTGCTAAAACGGCTAAAAATCGGATTTTGTGATTTTGTGCAAAACTATGATAAGTTTCAACCTCTGAATCTCGGTAACGGATAAGGATATCGAAAAAATTTAAAAACGGGCTCGAGAATATCATGAATGATAGTACTTTGCTAAGGCGTTTAAAGCCCACCATAGACTACACGTCATGTACAAAAGCCAACTCATTTGCTCAATTTGGATGGGCTCCAGGAAGTGTGTAACTTTGAAAATTTTGACGATGTACTGTATGATAGCTATAGTATACCCATTTTTCTAATATGTACACAAATGATGAATAGGTCAAGATCTATCCAGAACAGTTTACCCTTTCACTCTGAGATGAATAGAACCTGAGATATGGGCCCTTTAAGAATCGCAAATACGCACGCACCGTTTACGAACATATTAATACCGTACACTGTTCGCGACTCGCTGCAGCGATCAGTGGCGTCATTGCAGCGTTCAGTGGCGTCAGTGCATCGTTCAATGGCGCCACAACGGTCGAGCAGACTGCCGTAACGAAAGGGTTAAGTCTTGGTCTTTATAAGAGTACTGAAGCAAACTTACTTTCATAATAAAACAAGAGCCTTCAATGCCTCAGCTTCTGTCCTATTAAACTTCCCACGTCATGTTATGTACTCTGTAATCGACGATGAAACGGCATGGAAGAGTTTCAAATGTTCAAATGTTTGTTAAGCTTATGGGACTTAACTACGGGGTCATCAGTCCCTAAACTTACAAACTACTTATCAACTACCTTATACTAAGGACGGCACAAATATCCATGCCCGAGGGGGGATTCGAACCCCCGACCGTAGTGGCCGTGCAGACCGTGACTGGAGCGCCTCAGTCCCCTCGGCCACAGCGGCCGGCTGGAAGAGTTTGCGTCCAGTCATCTGCATGGGAACCGTATACACGGTGTAAACAAAGATCGAGTGCCCAGCAATGCTATAATGCTATTTCAAATATCACTTTATAACTAGCTAAATTCCCGCTGTTTCGCACGCGTAGACTAGATGGTTTGCATTGGTTATTTCTACTTCTAAATATAAATTTTCATAGATTAGTAGCACCCTTAGAAGATTTTCCCTTATTTCACCCGCTTAATGGTTAAATTTCCAAAAATATCGAAACACGTGTTTTTAAAATTCGAATCAGAAATCTAAATTGGAAGTTGTGTATTTCTTCTTCAAAATTGCATGAATAGCAACGTATTTTCAAAAAACCGTTCATCCCCTATTTCACCCCCTTAAGGATGGGAATATCGATATATCGCTGATGCCTACACTGTAAGATAAACAACATCTACAAATTTCAAGTTTCTATCGTCTGTAGATTCACTTTACAGCGCCGTTTTCTGACTTTTACACACGGATCGAAAACGCGAAATTTCTTTCTTACGCTTTGGCATCTTTCTTGGCAGTTTTACTTTTCAAACTGCAATGTGCACTTATTTTTCTTTATCCGTACGCTTGCTGCAGAAAAACAACTGAAGAATGTGCATCACGTTTCGCTGTATATAACCTCTTTGCTGTTATAATGTCAAATTCGTCGCTGGTCTTCAGTGCGAATTTTATATAAGCCGACGACTTTCAACTACTATATCATCCACCCTCTTATAGCTATCGACACGGAACTGCTAATCCAGTTGTCAGTATTTTGATCCTAAGCACTACAGTTGTCTTTCCAGTGTTTATATTGAGATCATTGGTGTATTGCCAGTGTAGTTAATGCTCAGTTAATGTACTTCTGTGTCTCCCAGTGTTTTATATTTGACTCTATCTTTGAGCGTCTATTGATCGTCGTATTGCTCCACATTTTACTGATTTTTGTCCACCACACTCACCCACATACCGCGACCAAAACACCATAGAGCACACCGCGTACCTGAAAGCTACTCTCATGCATAACCGCCGTTGGTCTGCAGTGAATAATTTTGGCTAACAAGTGAAATATACGGACACACGTCTCGCGTTCTATTTTATATATGTATATTGATTATCAAGAGTTTCGCCATTTTTTTGACTGTCCAAATTAGTGTCATAATTTGAAATAATCATATTTTCCACTTGTGTTCACTTAAAACGTTTAATAAATAATCAACAAAATTTAACTGAAATAAAAAAGTAAGACTAATGAAATCTTATATAATATTCATAGAATATATGACTTCAACTGCTATTGGGCAAAGCTGAAAATGTGTACCCAGCCGGGATTCGAACCCGGGTCTCCTGCTTTCTAGGCAGTTGCGCTGACCCCTACACCACAGGGGTCAGCGCAACTGCCTAGAAAGCAGGAGACCCGGGTTCGAATCCCGGCTGGGTACACATTTTCAGCTTTGCCCAATAGCAGTTGAAGTCATATATTCTATGAATATTAAATAATAACAGCTGCTGGATCAGAATGTGACGTCTGTTCTTTCCGAACAGACGCCACATGTATATATGAAATCTTATAGGTTTCATGTTCGTCTGTTCCAGGTGAGTGTGTGGAGAGCTCTGCTTGCTTGAATCCCGCCAGCCGCCGCACCATGTGTAGTCACTGAGTGGCTAGTTCTCCTGTCGTGGCTACTCAGGTATTTACCTCACAACCGATTTGCCATTTTTTTTTTCATTTTCTGTGCCTTATTTCGTAGACTGAAGAAAATAACTTTCGATTTTTATCTTAGTTCCAAGCAACGAAGTTGTCTTGGTCCTCCTTTCTCTGTGTTAATAGTTTTTCTTTCAGAGAAAATTCATGATGTTCCAAAATCCCACTGCAAATCGACGTAAGGTATATGGGTCCGTAAGCGAGCGAATTAGTCCCATTTCCTTTCTCAAGGTGTGACTCACGCAATTTTTGCGTGTTGCATACATAAATGGTTCACCTCTGCACCTCGAAGATACTGATTTTCTGCGACTTCATGAAGCACATGATAAGTGATTAGCACCTAATATTTCTACTGTCATAATTGTTAAACTTCCAAATGACTCTTACTAGTGATTGAACTGGCAATCTCACACTGAACAGTTTATTTGTAAAAACGACGCTGTTATATTCGAATAATATGCATATCCGAATAATGTGCATATCCGAATAAGGTACATTGAGTTATTAATTAAAACTTCCGGGCTAAGATGCCGTGGTCGATCTGTAAAACTTTCTTGCCCCGACGTTTCGTTGCCTACTGCGGGTAATATCTTCAGGGGTGAGTCGACGACTGGCTGCTATCCGGAAAGAACAGAACGAGGGAAAACGGCAAACCTCGAATTTTGACGGAGGTCGCAGCATAAACATGCTTTTCTTCCCAAAGCAGGGGTGATTGGCTTCGTGTGGTTCGGGAAGGAGATGCATTGCGAACTACCTACCACAGTAGGTGGGGCCAACGTGTGGGGAGCCTTGCACTGGATCTTATGACCCAGACCACGTATGAGGCGGTTATGTGAACGACCAGTCTTATCATAAAAGGATTGGGCAGTACGCTTAATATAGTCCTGGAGTCGTGGAACGTCAGCAAGGAGAGGATCAGAAGGAAAGTCGAGGGGAATGTGAAGCCGGAGGGCATGGTACTGGACTCTTCGAAGAGACTGCATATGTGTGTCAGCAGCGGAACCCAGACGAAAGCGGCGTACTCGAAGACAGGGCGTATCACGGACTTATAAAGAGTGACGCCATCTAAGCCCGGAAAGTTCAATTAATGAAGACACCGGCCGTGAAAGTTTTGTGTCCCAGCCTCGTCGCCGATTTTGTGTCTCGTTTCCGCCGGTGGTCCTGGTGTCGGTGGCCGAGTAGAAAGAGACCGACACAGGAATAAAGGATCCACGCGTGTGCAGGTACGGAGGTGACCAGCCAGTGGGACAGCAGGAACTAGAAACACTAGAGTAAATTAGAACGAGATATATATTTCATAGAGTCTTGGTAATACTTAACTTTTACATAGTTCTTGACTGCAGAATGCTGATACATAGTTTATATAGAGAGGCCTGCCTACTGATGATTTCTAGTGCCTATCCGATAGCCAAGTCTTTACTGGTGCCTCCTGATTCCGAAGTGTTAACTGGTTCCTATCTCAGTCCCAAGTGAACGATGCTGTTCAGTCACAGAATAAGGAGTATACAGAAAGGAAACTCCCACTGCACTCTGTCGTCCAAAATTTAGTGCGCATGCGCGGAATCGGCCATCTTGAAAAGCAGTAAACGTGTGATCGCTCCCTACTCTGTGGCGTAGTAATGCGTCGTCTTTGTTTGTTAATAGTGTATTTTAACAGCCTGAATCGCATAAAAGTAAAAAAGTATTTGGTGCAGTGAAAAGAAAGAACTGTGTGTCAGTAGTTGGAGCTGTTCCGTTTTTATTATGAGCAGCAATAAAAGAAAAGGCGGCCGATGGTGTTCATTGGCGCAATAATTCGAATACAAATAAGTATATAAGTTTCTTCACCTTCCCAAAAGCTGCTGAGCAGTAACTGAATGTCGCTATATGTGTAGTGAAAGTTAAATGTTATCAGTTTCGAATGAGAGCAATATGTGCATAATTATTAAAAGTAGCCTTGCTTCTTCTCTTGACGATAACTCTCGCTGTTGCTGCAGCAGTTCAACAGCATCGAAATGTTGAAGTACATTTATATTTTATAAGTTTAACGTTGCAGGGAATAATTTAAAATGAATGACAAAGAATAGTGCGTAAGTAGGCAGGTAAAATTTTACTTGCGGCATTGGAGGCGTAGTGTGCTAATGTTGGCAACGAATGCTCTTCTGATACTCAAACAAATAGATTAAGGGGAATAATTATTTTATGCTCAATCTGCTCTGTGGTTGACATTCATCTATATGCCCTTCTCCGATCAGTAAATTAATGATACTCCTGATGCAAATACAACTTTTATATATGCCCAGACGTCATTAGTTCTGTGTAATCACGTTGTACTGCTAACTCTGACTCAATATTTTGTGCGAATTTATTCGCGTCAAATAAAACCTGGCAGTTGTAAAGTCACTTTCTTGTTTATAACTAATTTCCCAAACATAACTCCGCGTTATTTGGGATTTTCCTAGAGATAAGCACCAAATAAAACGATCATCGATTCCACCGTACATTTTCGTAATTGTGTTAAAATTTAGGCTTCTTTTCTTTTTTTTTTTTTTTTAATTACAATTAGGTGCAAGAAGAGGGCGTAATATAGATGAGAACATAATGAAAAGCCATTTCCTTTCGTAAAAGTCGGCGAGATTAGCTGCAGTTCGTAAAAAGGCCATTTCCAGCCAAAGTACTAAGTGGCTACAGTTCCGCGTTTACTACTTTTCAATATGGCGTCAAGCGCAACGTTTGGTAACATACAGATCAAAGGCGCCGCTCCCAGCTTTCCCTTCTGAATGCTCCCTATTCTGTGGTTCAGTGGTGGCCACGAGCGGAGTTGCAGCAGAGGGCGCTCGTGGCTGACGTAAGAACACCGCGCCGTGCGTGCATGGTGGCGAGCGGCGAAAGTAGGTGGCGCGCACTTCATACTTGTGCGACACCACAGAAAGCGTACGTGTTTACGATGTGCACTGATTCATCCGACTTCCTTCGTTACACAGAGGACGTTTAGTGCTGAAAAGGGCGTGACAGGGGCGCACTGTAAAGGCGTCAGAGTGCCGCGGCGGCTGTTGAGACGCGACGTGTGCGACAGCAGCGCGTGGCTGGTGGATCGACGCGAGCAGCCGTACAATGCGCGGGGGCGTGAGGTGCAATTTCACGGTGCAGCTCCTGCAGGGGGCTTTTTCTCCGTTCCGGCAGGCAGCCGTGTGTAGCGCAGTGGCAGGCGAGCGGTGATAGAGCTGTACAGTAGGTTCGTTCGAGTTGCCCAAACGCTGATAGTTCCTGATAGTTACCGACGATTTGGAAGGCCTCCAGTGCGCATGCACGCTTTTTGACAGTTTCCAACTCCGAAGCCAACTCGAACGCTTATTTCACCTGTTTCGCAGTTTGGCCATCCATAGCGCTAGTAGGCATCTTTGCTCTCTACCGATGTTGAAAGTGAGGTTACGACTGGCGATCAGTGGCGTAGCAATGTCACCAAGGGCCCCGGGGCAAAAATGACATTGGGCCCTCTTTAAACTAAAACTATGCAAAACTACTTCATCATCAGTTCCTCACCGCCTACTGGAATACATAATAAGGCAAAGCTAAATACTATTATGTAATTTATTATGTGTCACGCAGCAGATAATATTTAATTGTACTCTCAAATATAATTATAACTGTGAAAGTTGGTTTGTTTGCTATGCTTTCACGCAAAAGTTACTGGGCGGATTTGAATGAAATTTTGCAGAGGAATAGATTTGGACCTGGGTAGGACATAAAGATAAACGACCTCTTGGGATAGTTTCCGAAGTTGCTCCATTCTAGGTGAATGACGTCGCAGGCATAAGCTAGTAAAAAATAACTGCTGTTGTCAGTGCTGACAACTCATTCTCCATGCCGATCAGCCTAATTTCGTTGATAGTCCAGTCAAAGAAGGGAAATAGGAGAAATATTCGTGTAGGATGGTTTCAGAAAAGAAAGTTGCCGGATTTTGTTTGATGGAATACTTTGGTTTGAGCCGTGCCCCTACCAGATTTCATGAAGTATATATTAATGTCTGGCCAGGAAAAAGTAATATGTAAAATAACTAAGTTGACATCTTCGCTTATTATAGTGGCATTAGGGTACAGGGTAGTGTCTTGAATGCACAATTTACTATTGTGACAAAGTAACCATATTTTTTCTTCTTCTTGCACGAATTTCAGAGTGCAATTGGTTACAGAACTTCATTGGAATCTATGATTATGGAGCATAACCTTTGGGAGTTCACTACACAAACAGTTGAGTTACCATAATAATACCGTTCTGCAATAATACATTGTAGAGACTTCATATTCAGATGTGATCACACTGTCTACTGTCAAACACTGTGCTAGTAATTCAGCACCATTGTCAGACACGGCAACTCCGACTTCAACCGACAACAAACGGTGGCAGGGTCCACGTCTTAGCAGACAAGCAAAGGACCTTGTTACGTTTATATTCTGGGGTGCGAATAATTTTTGAATTTCACTTCGTGCGTTTGAGGTTTGTTGGTCAGGGTTCAAAGAGTTCAAAGTCGGAAAACCTTCATTCAACTGAACTATTATATACAGTAGAACTTCGATTGTCCGAAGTAATTGGGGGACATGAAAGTGTTCAAGGATCTACGGTAACTTTTTTGGATCGTCGCTCACGTAGGCCAAGAGGCCCCTTGAGCTCGGGGGCCCCGGGGCACTGCCCCGCCTAGCCCTATGATAGCTACGCCACTGCTGGCGATATGTTATGTATTTCTCAATTGAGAAAACTATTTAAGTCGTCATGAAACATTTGCAATTTACCGTTAAACCAAAGTATAATAATAAAGATTGACAAGACACATTTGCCTGCAAACCTTATATCTGTCGAGTATAAAATGAAAATCGCGTGACGAAACTAGGTTAACTTGCGAGTCGCGATGTTACCAGACGACCTTTCCATCAAAACATTCTTCTTCAGAAAGCTCATGTTGACGTTAGGTGACGGACCGGCGACGGACAGTGTGAATTCCGCCATTAGAAATACATTGTGGAATACATTCTGATCATAAACTTCGACAAAACGCAAAATATACGTAAACATGTCCCCCCATTTATAAATAATGTAGCCAATTTAACCTGACAAAACCTCATACAAAAAAAATGTTCAAATGTTTGTATAGCTTATGGGACTTATGTACGGGGTCATCAGCCCCTAAACTTACAAACTACTTATGAACTAGCTAATCCTAAGGACGGCACAAATATCCATGCCCGAGGGGGGATTCGAACCCCCGACCGTAGTGGCCGTGCAGACCGTGACTGGAGCGCCTCAGTCCCCTCGGCCACCGCGGCCGGCCCTCATACAAAAATGAGGTAAACTAGAATAGTGTGTGTGAAAGGAATATTTGGTAACATACAACTTCATATGCATTTTGTCCCATTGTTATGAGCTACAATAAAATTTAAAAAACGAAACATACAAATTAATATACAAAAATTTGCAAGTGTTGTGCAAGAATTATCATCGTATATGATTTTCCCAGAAGTTACACATTTAGTGTAGAAACGCCCACATTGACACTAATAGATTTCTATAATATATAACCACAAGGAGAAACACGGAACAGTAATTGTGAGACGCTATAGTGGCACATATAAAGCTTGATGTCGGTTATAAAAATCTATCACTGCTAATGCCTGTTGTGAACTATATTATTCTTATGTGTCAATCACTTCATTTACAGATGGCGCAGGAAATCTCAGTAGGACTATTTTGATTTTATTTTCAGGCGAATATATCACAATCCAAACTGTAATAACATACGCATTTATCTTTAAATTCGTATGTTATGAAAATTTCCACATCTTTCATTTATAGTATGTATGGGTGTAATAAAAAGGGGACGTACTGTATTAGAAGGCCGCATAAGTTGAAAGAATGCCTGTCTAACATACAAAGCTCAGCCTCAATCAAGAGGAAATCGAAGACTTAGAACACAAACCTCTTCGTCAATATGCGGGCTTGTCTTTTGGAGGAGGCTTGTTAAACGCTTTGGAGTCAGTCAGAAAGCAGTTTGATGAAAATTCGCCGACTTAAACAAACGGTCGCAAACTATCAGCTCCGCCACTCGAACACCTGATTGGTCAGTCAGATATCGTCAGAAAGAGTCAACAGTGCCACTCGAACGGCTCAAACCGTTCCAGACCGTCAGCAGCGCCACTCGAACGAAGCTAGTGTAGAGCCAGCAGTCAGACTACAGCCGCCGCTGGGGCGGGCAGGACGCATAAAGCAGTCAGATGGCCGCCAGGCGTCAGCTCATCCGCAGAGCGCGGCCAGAAAACGGTGGGAGAACGTCTTCCTCCTCAACACTTGTGCCAGCGGCCTCGACCAAAGTGGGCAGTGGACCAGAGGGACTCGCCCATACATCTGTCGCACCACTGTGTAGCCTGGGGATGATGGGAGTAACTGAAGCTGCAGTCTCTCGTAGAACGAGGAGGCAAAAACGTAATGAGCGAATACACAACACTTGGCAACGACACAATTTTCACTGCCATAGAGGAAGTAACACAGAATACCGGGCGTCAATAACACTCTCTCTCTCTCTCTCTCTCTCTCTCTCTCTCTCTCTCTCACACACACACACACACACACACACACACACACACAACGGATCACAACACAAAATATCAAAACAACTATCAAAACTCGCACCACAGATACGGAAACAATGTCATACGAACACGAAACCTCGGAAACTACTTCACCTATGAAGCTGAAATTTCGAAGGAATGTATAGGTAGAAAACGTCAGCTATGAAAGTATTTTGTGATTGGTGCATGGCGGATCATACTTCCCCTACAGACTCACCAAATCTACAGTTCCATTACGATCTTAACAAATGTCGCACGCTTGACCTTCAAAACAAGAGGAAGAACACAGTCTACCTTAAGTTTCATACTCTGTATGGGGGAGGGTACTTTGCAGCATAAAAATGGATCCCTAAATACCTTGCTCGCACGACACTTGAGAACGGCTCGACCGATTTCACAGATTCTATCTTTGTTGTTTTTGTTATTCTGAGAGCAAGGGTTGTGTGAAATAAAAATGGAATATTTGAGAACAAGAAAGTGCGTTTTTCAATGTCAGCCTGCGTTTCTATTGCATAGAAATCTATAGTTTTGTTCCGATATTGAAGAAGTTTTACACACTCTACCTTAAGAACAAGAGGAAAGTCATTGTCTGTATAAAATTTTGTTCGCTTAATGGTGGAGGGTACTTAACTTACGGAATTTTATAAAATTCATAGTTTCGCTCCAGTCTTTATGAATTTTTGCATACATGACCTTTAAATCAAGAGGACGATCACTGGGTACATAAATGATTGTATGGTACATGACAGAGTGTACCTTGCAGAAAACTTGGCCGAGAGAGGGAAAGGTGGAAACGAACAGAGAGATGGGAGAGTAAGAGGTGGATGCAGAGAGAGGGGGGAAGGGGATGTGAACTACAAGGTTGTAGGTTCAAACATGTTCAAATGATTGTAAATCTATTGGACTCAGTTGCTAGGTTATTAGTCGTAACTTACAAACTACTTAACATAAGGTAATCTAACCTAAGGACAACACGCACATCCATGCCCGAGGAAGAATTCGAACCTCCGACGAGGGAGGCCTCGCGATCCGCAATGTGGCGCTCCAGACTGCTCGACGATATTATAGGATAGATAAACACCCGGGAAAAGCTGGTTGTACAGTTAGTCATTTATAAAATAAAGAACAGTAGGGGCCCTATAACACTTCCCTGGGGAACCCCAGATATCTCTTCTGATCTACTCGATGACTTACCGTCAATTACGAGGTACTGTGTCCTTTCAGACAGAAAATCACGAATCCAATCGAACAAGTGGCGACATTCCATAAGCACGCAATTTGATTAGAAGACGCTTGTGAGACACAGTGTCGAAAGTCTTTCGGAAATCTAGAAATACGGAATCTATTTGACGTGCCTTATCGACAGCACTCATCACATCATGTGATTAAAGAGCAAGCTGTGTTTCACAAGAAAGATACTTTCTGTATCCGTATTGACTATGGGACAATAGGTCGTTCTCTTCGAGGTAGCTCATAATATTTGAGGAAAGTATATGTTCTAACATATTGCTGCAAACCGACGTCAGTGATATAGGCCTGTAATTTTGTGGATCACTCATATTGACTTTCTTGAATAATGGAGTGACCTGCGCAATTTTGCAGTCTTTGGGTACGCAACGCTCGATAATACGTAACAGACATTCAGTAGCAGACGTAATTATTATAAATGAACATCATATGAGTTATGATTCGAAGTGGAACTAATGTCGAATACAGTTCCTGCCAGTAACAGAGCTTTTTTCCCAAATATGCGTCTTTTTTTATGTTCCTACTTGGGCTCTGGTTCACAGTGGCCTTCATAGTAGCATGTTCTCGCAATGCTAGACCGCCTCAAACGCCGAAAAGAGGAACCAGGAAGGTGCCAGCAGTAGAATGCGTATCCCACAGACTGTACTTGGTTATTCTGTCTAAATTACCGGGCAGGATGTTCCGATTACATTCTACAGCTTGTGTTCAGGTGTAAAACGATATTCGATACGCTGGCAACCTATTTAGCAATTTCACTTACAAACCACTGGACGTGCGTTTATAGGTCCATTACTGATGCCTAGTCACGTAGAAGCGATTCGGAGAGAAGATTTTTCCTCCTGTTTTGCTCAGCTGCCGTAAACGCGACTGATAAAGACATGTGTACCGATCGGCCTTCCATTCAGTGAACAGCCCGCGCTGTTCTAACCGGTTCCCGACATCGTGGATGAAGCCAACCACTGCGCACGCGCTGATGATTACATCACGGGCACTGTAATCAAAAATTACCGAGCCATTTTCGTCGACCGTATCACCTCCTTGTAAATTGGATAGCAATTTGTGGTAATAACCGACGAAATATCAGCACTCGTAAATTAATCAGCTTGTCTACTCTGTCAAAGTTTAGATGCTCGTTTTCCGTAGCCTAAGCATGCTCGTTGTCCTGTACCATCGGGCATAATTATGCGGAAACAATATCGTTCTTTTCAGTTGTAACTTCTACCACATTAGACTAACAGTTCCGTCTCCAACTTTAGACGTCATACATTCTTTAGTCCTTTTAGTACGGACAGTGTCCACGTCGTAAAGTGAAGCCCAGGACTCCTTGTTAACAAGACGTCAGGATTATTTACAGTTTCCCTGGAAGGTTCAGTTTTGTTTGTACTTCCACTTCACGCTGTGGTGACGCCTTGTAAGAACGGAAAATGTCTTACGTGATGAGCCGTAAGACACCGTTCTCTTAAAAGTTGGAAATGCAGTACGCCTACTGGGCAATAACAACGTCGAAAAATACAGGAGAATTAGAATTGTGACACCGACTTTCACTCGATAGAAGCTTTCAAAATGTTCAAATGTTTGTTAAGCTTATGCGACTAACTACGCGGTCATCAGTCCCTAAACTTACAAACTACTCATCAACTACCTTATACCAAGGACGGCACAAGTATCCATGCCCGAGGGGGGATTCGAACCCCCGACCGCAGTGGCCGTGCAGACCGTGACTGGAGCGGCTCAGTCCCCTCGGCCACCGCGGCCGGCGACAGAAGCTTTAATAGCTTCGAGTGCTATGGACGTCAAATTTTCTGTATTGGGACGCTCATTAACAACTATTGCGGCGGAAAGAGTACTTTATTGGCGTGTCATTAAACAGAGTCACCGAAACATAATATAGTTTTTTTTTTTTTTTTTTTTTTTTTTTTTTTTTTTTTTTTTTTTTTTTTTTTTTTTTTTTTTTTTTTTTTTTTTTTACGATACAGATACTACTACTAGCAAGTGTTATTTTCGGCTTGGCTGTTGTGCATACATACTATAACAAGTTCGCGATTATTACTTCTTTGTGTAAACATTCTTCTTGTGTTTCAGTATTTAAGTGTCGTGATTACCCATAGCAAACGTCAGTAAAAGAATCATTACTTCTGCAGAGCTCTAAACCTACACTGCAGTTACGATTTTATTTATTTATTTTTAATTTTAAATCTTACCTTCTCTTCCTGATTACCGATTTGAATCGTAATCAAGAACACGTAAGAAGATCAATACCAGTATGACTGGAAAAGGCACTTCTTTACATTTTTCGTCTTTGTCCCGGAAGAACAGACACCACACCAATATACATATAATTCTAAGCGTCTACGGCACATGGTAATAACTTTCGACCTCGTACGGGAATTCGCAATAGCGAGTATAGGCGAGCATGTACGATGAGGACCAAGGGCAATAAGTGTAAACTTTCGGTTGTGCTTAATCTTCTCTTCAATAGTGTGAACCAGTTCATCAGTAACCACAGACGGGCGTCCACTTCGTTCTTCATCGTGCACTTGACCACGTCCTGCATTGGACAATCTGACCCATGTTCTAACCACTGAATCACTCATAGCATTTTGTACTTAAACCTCGCAGTTTGCCGATGAATTTCCTTTGGTTTAACTTTCTTTGCATTTAGAAAACGAATCACAGATCTGATTTCACACGCGGTTGGATTTTTCAACTAAGGCGGAGATTATAAAGAAGCACTACAAGGCACAGCGATCTGAAATTGGCGTAGATGTCTTCTCCTTGACTCTGAGTAACTGAAAAATTAATGTATTCTAGAATAGTTTCACACATAGGTAAAAATACATTTCTAACAAAATGTCAATTTGGTTTTCAGAAAATCTTATCAACAGAAAATCCTATATATACTTTCACCAATGAAATGTTAAATGCTCTGAATAACAGTGTACAAATGGTTTAAATCATACCTAACAGGAAGAGTGCAGAAAGTTGACATTAGCAGTTCTCATAATATGCAAAAAAGAAAAAAAACAGCTGAGCCCTCAAATTGGGGAGCAATCAAAAATGGGGTGCCACAAGGTTCGGTCTTGTGCCCTTTGCTGTTCTTAATATATATTAATGACTTGCCATTCTATATTCATGAAGATACAAAGCTGGTTCTTTTTGATGATGATACAAGTATAGTTATCACACCTGACAGTCAAGAACTAACTCATGAAATTGTAAATGACGTCTTTCAGAAAATCATTAAGTGGTTCTCAGCAAATGGACTATCATTTAATTTTGATAAAACACAGTACATACAGTTCCACACAGTAAATAAAATGACACCATCAATAAATATAGACTTTGGTCAGAAATCTGTAGCAAAGGTAGAATATTCAAAATTTTAGGTGTAAGCATTTATGAGGGGTTGAACTGGAAAAAATACATCGAAGATCTGTTGAAACATTTGAGTTCAGCAACTTGTGCTATTAGGGTAATTGCAAATTTTGGTGATATACATTTCAGTAAATTAGCTTACTATACCTATTTTCATTCTCTTCTTTCGTATGGCATCATTTTCTGGGGTAATTCATCATTGAGTAAAAAAGTATTCATTGCACAAAAGCGAGTGATCAGAATAATTGCCGGAGCAAATCCAAGATCATCCTGCAAACACTTATTTAAAGAGCTAGGGATCTTCACAGTAGCTTCTCAGTACATATATTCACTTACGAAATTTGTTATCAATCCCACCGAATTCAAAAGCAATAGCACTGTACATAACTACAATACTAGGAGAAAGAATGATCTTCACTACTCAAGGTTAAATCTAGCTTTGGCACAGAAAGGGGTGAATTATGCTGCCACAAAAGTCTTTGGTCACTTACCAAAGAGCATCAAAAGCCTGACAGATATCCAACAAGCATTTAAAAATAAATTAAAAGAATTTCTGCATGGCAACTCATTCTACACTACAGATGAATTTTTAGATATAAATTAGTAAATTTGAAAAAAAGTAAAAAAATAAAAAAGGAATAAAAAATAAGAAATACTAAAAAAAATTGTGTCATGTAATATTTAGTACAAAGTAATTATTTGTAAAGACACCTTTCATTAACCTGAGACGTTCCACATCATTACAAAGTATCCTATTTACAGGGGGTCCAGAAAAGGGCTCCCTGATTTCAAAATTAAATATCTCGAAAACAAAGATCGATAGAGGAATGCAGTAAATGACGTTTATTGTGAAAGCTGTAAGAAGTTTATACAGCAGTTTGTAATAATAATTACAAAAGCTGCTATTAGATGGCGCTGTAATCGCCATACGTAATGCTCGTACCAGCATACATAAGTGAAATAATCGTATGCAAACACTCTATGCAAACAATTACATCACAATGTTTTTAAAATGTTCACCATTGGCACTACAGAGGTGGCGCAAACGAAGAATGAAATTCGCCATCACATTTCGTAGTGTCTTAACCGAAATGGATTCACATGACACAGAGGACGCCGATTCAAGCTCGTCCAGCGTTGCGGGATGCTTCGGGTAGGCCATGTCTCTCACTGTGCCCCACAAAAAAAAAAGTCACAGGGAGTCAAATTCGGCGAAAATGGAGGCTAATCCATGCCTGCACCAGTAAATTTGGGATATTCCAAAGCAATGACTCGATTCCCGAAGTATTCCTCAAGAAAGCGAAACACTTGTTCCGTCCGATGTGGTCGGGCTCCATCTTACAAAAACCATTCAGTACCTCGTCGATCCTCTAACGCTAACCAGAAAAGCGCGTTGTTCAATGGAGTACATGGTTTTAATCTCTTCCTTCGGTACGCTAACCTCCTTTCACGTTTCAATAGTGGAACTGATCGCTCTGGGCTTCGGATCACTATTTATACTAAGCGTTACGTATGGAGATTACAGCGCCATCTGTTAGCAGCTTTCGTAACCATTATTTCAAACTGCTTTATAAACTTCTTACAGATTTCACAATAAACATACCGTTTACTTCATTCCTCTATCGATCTTTGTTTTCGAGATATTTTATTTTGAAATCAGGGAGTCCTTTTTTGGACACTCTGTGTGATCTATGAAACAAGTACTAATCTAATCTACTGCCGCGAATGCACGTAAGTCCGATCGTAGCGCTGCCGCGGATAGAAATAGCAACGGAACTTGCTTTGTGGACGACCGTCGTATATTTGGGTCACCCTGTGTAAGGCAGTGTGTCCTGTTAGTGAGGAAGGCTTCAGCAGCAGGTAGTGCCGTGCAGAGTGGGCGGTCCTCGTGGGAGAGGAGTCGGCATTGATCGGAACGCGCAAGGCCGCAGTGTCCAGTCCTGGTAGACCAGCCTCACAACCGCCAAGGCCGGCCCCAGCGGTCGCTGAACCGCCCTGCCTGCCCTGCCTCGCTCTGCTCGCTGTCTGCCACCGCGCTCCCCAGAGACCGAACCCGCGACCACCGCGCTGCAGACTAACGCCGGCCATAACCGTAACTCATCCCGCCGTCTGGCAGCGCCGCGGGCACGCCGAGCCGTCTGCCCTTTGTTGCAGGGGGGCTCCACAAGGCTCCGCTCTGGGTCCGACGCTCTTCTCAACCGTACTCAACGGCAGACCCAGGGTACAGGGTAGCTGTCAAAGTTTCTTGCTTGTCCTTCTCTCTTACAAAATTTACGTCTTCTGCGAAAGTCACGTTTGTTGTTGTTGTTGGATTTTTGAAGGGACTAAACAGCAACGGTTATCAGTCCCTTGTTCCGGTCTGAGAGATAAAATGCGTTAACAAGTCAAAAAGTAAAAATCACTGGTAAATACGAGGAAAGGATACAAGTAAAAACGAAGAAGAAAACACACCACCATTAAATCACATGATAAAAACCAGCTGCGCGAATAAAATCTAAAACACGTTTAACCATAGCAGCATCGTCTCCTAGCATAAAAGAAAGCGCAACTGGCAGATTAAAAGATTGTCGCAAGGCAACTAAAAGTGGACAGTCCACCAGAATGTGGACCACTGTCAAGGGGGCGCCACAGTCACACTGTGGTGCGTCCTCCCGCCGAAGAAGGTGGCCATGCGTCAGCCATGTGTGGCCGATTCGTAGGCGACAGAGAACAACAGATTCCCTACGAGACGACCGCAGTGAGGACTTCCATGCGACCGTAGATAGCTTCACTGCACAAAGCTTGTTGGGGTGAGCAGAGTTAGCCCACTCATAATCCCACAGGCTACGGATCTTCCGATGGAACTCCAGTCGTAGATCGCTCTCTGGAAGACCAATAGCCAATGGACTGGATGAAGTAGCCTGCTTAGCCAGCTGATCCACACGTTCGTTTCCAGGAATTCCGACGTGGCCTGGGGTCCAAACAAAGACTAGACAGTGACCAGACCGAACAAGCTTGGAAACAGACTCCTGTATAGATTGCACCAAAGGGTGTTTCGGGAAACATTTGGTGAGGGCTTGCAAGCCACTCAGGCAGTCAGAACAGATGACCAGAGACTCCCCAGGGCACACTCTGAGATGTTCAAGTGCCTGATAGATGGCAACCAGTTCCGCAGTGAACACGCTACTCCCACAGGGCAGTGAATGCTGTTCAATATACTCACCATGGACATATGCATATCCAGTACGGCCGTCGACCACGGAACCATCCGTGTACACGACTTACGCGCCGCAGAACGGCTCTAAAACCGATTCGGATGGTGCGGTATTGCATGAACTTGGGCAGCATAGGAGGATAATAGCTGCTGCCGGCGAAATCGCAGGAGTCCCCAGCTTCAGCAAGTAGGCTTGCCACTGGACTTGTCCGAAAGGCCCCTGTCGCTAAACGGACGCCACTGTGGAGTGCTGGGTCCAAGAACTGTAAAGCAGATGGGGCTGCCGAACCATACACAAAGCTCCCGTAGTCCAATCGTTATTGAATCATTTATGTGTTTTACCATATGATCTAAGAAACGTAACTGACTGCCGCTACTTGAATGAAATGTAACTGAATGTGATTGAACTTGTTCTACCTGAATGCTTTAGCATAACCTTATGTTAATCTGACTGCGTATTTTTAACTGTATTCTATGTGAATGTTAAGCTATTGCAGAACCTATCTGACTGCGTGATGTTTACTATGATGAGACACAAACGTAATTGTTTCTGTATGAAAATCTCGTAACAAAGTTAACTGTCTGAAAATTACTGATACTAAAAAATCACTGTGTTAATAATTCTGGCCGTACAAACTTGTCTCTGACTGAACTAACGATCTTTAACGGAATGTAACATATACAATATTTATCAATGCAATCTTAGTGCAAATACTTGTTAACCTAACACTGTATGAATTGTCCTACCCTGAAATCTGTACATCACACTGAGCTGTAAGCATGACAACAAAAACTGATTCTTTTTCACTTTCACTTACTGCATACATTTGCGCAACACCAAACTGCTCCCTGCAGTACTAACTACTGGAAAACTAACTACAGGAAAGATCTATGGCACTTTTAATAAAAATGTGAAGAGGGATAAATTGGTAATCTGTTTAAGAAACTCGAACTAATTATTAAAACTATCTGGTTTATTTTCTAACTGATGTAACTTCATGAAAATTATTAACAATGTCATATTTTGGATTTTAAAATCTTTCAGGGAAAAATATAACTCAGATATTTAATCTGCCAACAAAATTATTTTTAAACAAAGATAAACATTTCTTTACTGATAATAAATTTAACTCGATTTACACAAACAATCTTACAACAATACCATAGTTCAACAACACTACCCATGAAATTCCTATTTCATAAAAAACGCTATCTCAAAACTACACTATTACAATAAATACTTTTTCTAACACAGAAAGGGGTCCCTAGCATTAGTCGTGAGACCACAAGCTAAAAGCAAGATCTTTCCCGACTGTTACTGTTACCATCAGTTCAGCCTAACAATGCGAAGTTGTGTCATGCCAAATATTTCATGAAAAACTTTACCCTATAAAACCTTCAAAAGATCGTTTCTCCAACGTCATCCATTCCTTTTGTCTCCATATCTTAAACAAACAGCTTGGCTCAGTATTCAAGTCTCAAAATCTTATCTCCTCGGCTATCCCGCCGGAACGACAACTGCTCACAACCACGGTCCCCACGCTTCTGCAATCTCATCCGCGCGTCTAGCAAAGTCTGCACTCTCAATAATCATAACCCTACTTCCCAGCAACAATACTATCACCGTCTCCAATATCGATAGTACTGCCATCGAAAAATAAGCCTGCAACCAAAGATAAACGACCCATACCTGACTAGCTTGACACTGGTCTCAAATTCGCAGTACATTTGAATATGAAATGTATACCTTCCCATAGCAGGTATCTTACAACTGGGCAGTTACCGCTGTTGCATTTGCGCTACACTGCAGTTCATCAGTTCACATTGAGGTGCCAAAAGTCACGGAATACCTCTTTGAAGACTTTTGCGCTACACTGCAGTTCATCAGTTCACATTGAGGTGCCAAAAGTCACGGAATACCTCTTTGAAGACTTATCGCTTTCTTCATATACATCCGTACTCCACAAGGCACCTGACGGTGTGTGTTGGAGGATACCTCGAGTACCACTATAGGTTCTCCCTCCAATTCCAGTCTCGTTCGCGGAGAGAAAGATTGTCGGTATGCCTCTGTGTGAGCTCTAATCTCTCTCTGGTTTTCCCTTCATGATCTCTTCGGAAGAAATACATAGGAGGGAGCGATATACTGCTTGACTCCTCGGTAAAGGTATGTTCTCGAAACTTCGACAGAAGACCGTCTCTATTGCAGAGTAATCGATCATCTCCGTAACGCTTTCACGATTACTAAATGATATAACGAAGCGCGCAGCTCTCCGTTGGATATTCTCTACCTCCTCTATCAACCCCACCTGGTACAGATCTCACAACGGTGAGCAGTATTCAGCAGTGCGCGATTAAGTGTACTGTAAACTACTTCCTTTGTTTTCGGACAACATTTCCTTAGGATTCTTTGAATGAATTTGCTTCACCGACGATTAATTTTATATCGTCGTTCCATTTCAACCCTTTCAGACTCTCTGGCTACAATTTTGTACATAACTTTTAAAGTGACTAAGGTAGATCAGAAACATTTTTTCTCAATTGAAACAACATGCATATAACTATGCGTGTTCAACCTTTTCATCGTGCACACTTACTGTCAACTGCGGAAGATCACTATAAAAACACCAAGTAGTCATTGTTGCTTGTGAACTACAAAGGACACGCAAGTTGTGGGTTACTTGTATTCCACTGTACAACTGAAAGGATTAATAATTATTTTGCATGGCAACTATTGAATGATCAGTTTATTTAGTACAAACGTTACTCCTACAAAATTAATTATTTTAGTCCATAAAAAGAAGCCTTGCTTTTCAGCATGTGCAATTTTGTAGTATCTAAATGGATGCATACAACAGCGTAAATCTTGCTTCTAAAATCATTGAAAACGTAACTTAAGAGGAATACAGCAAACAAATTATAATTACCTTCCTCCAGAAAAAAAATCAGGTCTGAAATGGTTAAATCGCTCCTAATGCCTACTCCCAGATAATGTATGGAATTAACTTCTTCCAGTTGCTCACCTGCTATAGTGTAGCTAAATGATAAAGGATATTTTTTATTCTGTATATTCGTAGCACATTACGTTTGTCTACATTGAGATTCAATTGCTATTCCCTGCACCATGCGTCAATTTGTTGTGGATCATCCTGCATTTCAATACAATTTTCCGTTGTTACAACCTCTCGATCAGCATCATCCGCAAAAAGCCTCAGTGAACTTCCGATGTCATCCACAGGGTGAATACCAATGGTCGCACGACATTCCCCTGTGGCCCACCTCTCGTCACTCTTACTTCGTAAGACTTCTCTCCATTGAGTATGATATGCTGCATTCTGTTATCTAAGAACTCCTCAATCCTTTCACACAATTGGTCTGTGAGATCATATGCTCTTACTTAGCTCATTAAACGACTGTGGGGAACTGTATCAAACAGCTTGCGGAAATCAAGAAATACGGCGTCTACCTGGGATCCCGTGTCTATGGCCCTCTGAGTTTTGTGGACGAATAGCGCGAGCCGGGTTTCACACGATCGCCTTTTTCGAAACCCATGCTGATTCCTACAGAGCAGATTTCATGTCTCCAGAAAAGTCATTATACTCGAACAGAATACGTGTTGCTTTGTGCAACCATTCGGTGAACATGTGGGGATATGATGCTGAAGAACCAAAGAAACTTGTACACCTCCTAATACCGTTGAGAGAAACCTTGAGGGAGCGGCAGTGCCGCAACGCGACGTGGCATGGGCTAGACTAATGTCTGAAGTGTTGCTGGAAGTTACTGACACCGTACAACCTGCAGCGCTGCCCATAAATCCGTACGAAGGAGTTCAGATCTCTTCTGAACACCACGTTGCAAGTCATCCTTAATATGCTCAATAACGTTCGTTTCTGCGGAATCTGGGGGCCATTGGAAGTGTTCAAACGCAGAACAATATTCGTGAAGCCACTCTGTAGTAATTCTGGACGTGTGGGGTGTCCCATTGTGCTTCTGGAACTACTCGCGTCCGTCGGAATGCACAGTGTCACCTGTCACAGTCATATCTAGTCGTATCCAGGGGTTACATATCACTCCAAATGCACACGCCCATCACCATTATATAGCCACCACCAGCTTAAACAGTCCTCTGCTGACAAGCAGAGTCTATGGCTAAAACTTCCTGGCAGATTAAAATTGTGTACCGGAACCGGGGCTCGAACCTGGGACCTTTGTCTTTCGCGGACAAGCGCGCTACCACTGAGCTACCCCGACACGACTCACGGCTCCCCCACACAACTTCAATTCTGCCAGTACCTCGCCTCCTACTTTCCAAACTTCAGCGCACACTCCGATGCAGAGTGAAATTTTCATTCTGGAAACATCCCTTAGGCTGTGGCTGTCTCCACCATGTCCTTTCTTCCAGGAGTGCTAGTCTTGTAAGTTTCGCAGGAGAACTTCTGTGAAGTTTGGAAAGTAGGAGGCGAGGTACTGGCAGAATTTAAGTTGTGTGGGGGCAGCCGTGAGTCCTGTCGGGGTAGCTCAGTGGTAGAGCAGTTTAGCATTTTATTTAGATGTTCTTCTGCACTAAGTACTCTTCATAATACATCACTGGGTGAGGTGGCGTGTTGGTATCACTCCTGACTCGCATTCAGAAGGACGATGCACCAGTTCCACCTCCGATATTTTCCTAATCACCCCAGGTGATCGCCGGGATTGGTTCCTTTAGAAAAACACGACCGATTTCCTTCCCCATCCTGACCCAAAAATCCGAGCGTGACCCCCATCTCTAAGCACCACTCTGTCGACAGGACGTTAAATCTTAAATTCCCGTCCTTTCATCACGTACCACGATGCCTTTCGGAGTGAAGGTAGTAAAAAAACGTACCTTGGAATTTTTCAAACCTCATAACCAAGCAATGTGCATGAAATGTGTGTGCGCCAGCTCCCTAAGTAACGGGGACTACAGTTTAGTCGCCGTCGGAGGTTCGAGTCCTCCCTGGGGCATGTATGTGTGTGTTGTACTTAGGTTAGATTACCTTAGTTTAAGTAGTTTTTAAGCTACGGACTGATGACCATGCAGTTTGGTCCGATACATTTACAAACATTTGAACAGATTAGTGGCCCGTAAGCGCCACCTCTGTGACATCCCGACCTTCTCCCGCGGCCTTCAGGAGCTGCAGATGGTCCCCACTACCCCTGAAAGAACAGCTGCGCCCGGCGGGCTTCCAGGTATCTTTCCCCTCCCTACATATCACCCGCGGCTATCTCTCATCAGCCGGTGTGTTTCGGCATTGTGCAAGCACAGCGGCCTCCTCTGTTCTTCGCCTCAGGAACTCCCATTTCCGCCCCACGCACGTCCACCTGTATGCACGTGCGGTGACTCCTCGCATCTTTCGTGATGCCACGTGAGATGTTGCATAAGAACGTAACAAATCCCTGTTTCCTGTAAACAAGCTCCGAAAAATTTATTATACATTTTAATGATCTTGATAATTCACTAAAACTAGATCGTAACTGATTTAGGGCGATGATTGTAATTTGAAACTCATCTGTTAGTTCGCGTTTGCGTTACAAATGTGGGGTTGTGGATCCGTCTTGATGCAAAACACTTCTTTATTTATATACCCATACTGGTTTCAGCGGAAATCTAGCCATTATCTGTGGGTTTTTGTATTTATTCTAAAAGAATGTAGAAATAACAGAGTTACAAAACTTTGGAAAATATTATAAGGTATACACTTTTTGCTCTGTATCACTGTGTTATTTGAATGTGGCGCGACTCGCAAGATGTAAATCGCGAGACTGTTTCTGCAGCTGTATCAAGGCGTATCAAGGTCGATATTACGGCCAGGGGTAGTTCTTCTGGGTACTGATTTCTCAGGATCTCTACACCCAAATTGCGTGAAAATGTTATCACATGTCAGTTCTAGTATAATATATTTGTCCAATGAATACCCGATTAACATCTGCATTTCTTCTTGGTGCAGCAATTTTAATTGCCAGTAGTGTAGCTCGCATTATGTTAAACACAGGAAAAACTGTTCATCATCAAAATTTTCACTGAGATGAGGGTTAACAGCCAAATACATTTTAAGAAATGTACATTATCAACCATCAGCTGTTTATTGTAGTTCTAACTTGAACTGTCTCGGTGATAATTCATCTTTAGAAAAGTAAACTAAAACACTGATTAATTTACTGTTCAGTTTACTTTTCTGGGGGTAGTTTAGGACCGAAATCGCTCAAATTATAAACAGCTAATGGTTGATAATATGCATTTCTTAAAACGTTCAACATCCTAGTTTGTGAAGTATTTTATCCATTTCAGCGACTGTTCAGATTATAAGTTAATGAAATGCAGCAACCAGTTGCTTGTGGTTAGTTATTTTTATTTTTAACTTTAACATAAAAAAATAAATAACCACAAGCAACTGGTTGCTGCATTTCATTAACTTATCCTAATTTGTCATCGTCTTCAAGACCTGTTCGTTACAGTGAAGAATTGCAGGTACCAGTACCTCATGATTGTGTGACAGTAAATGAAGAAGAATATAGAAATGAACAACTACAAGACACAGAAGGACATGTAGATGGGCCGTTTCAGGCATCATGTGGCTGAACTGCACTACATTTCTTTGTCTCAAGGGGGTGTCAGGTATTCGTGTTCAAATGTGTGTAAATGTTTGGGACCAAACTACTGTGGTGATCAGTCCCTAGGCTTACAGATTACCTAAACTAACCTAAGGACAAAACACACACACACACACACACACACACACACACACACACACACACACACACACATGCCCGAGGGAGGAATCGAACCTCCGACGGGAGCAAGGTGTTCGTGATCAAATTCGTCAAAGCAACAGCTTGAGATTCTATCTTCAGGATTTAAAAGAAAGCAATCGTCTTCCTTATACGAATGTCAGGGTCGTCCGATTTCTGTTGTACCTTAAGAAGACTTGAAGCTGAGGCAAAATAAATAATAACAGAAACATTACTAAGTATATTCATCCACTTTTTTTTTAGTTGCTCCATTTTTTTTAATTACTACTGACACTGTATTCTCCTTTTGCCACAAACATATGGCGCTATTATACGTACGTACGTTGGCTGACATCTCCGTTTATTCACACAAAGTGTTAAGTGCCATAGACAAGGGATCTCAAATCGATTCCATATTTCTGGATTTCCGGAAGGCTTCTGACACTGTACCCCACAAGCGGCTTCTAATGAAACTCCGTGCTTATTGAATATCTCCCAATTGTTCGACTGGATTCACGATTTCCTATCAGAAAGAACACAGTTCGTTGTAATTGACGGTAAGTCATCGAGTAAAACAGAAGTGATATCTGGCGTTCCACAGGGATGCGTTATAGTTCCCCTACTCTTCCTCGTGTTTATAAACGATTTAGGAGACAATCTAAATAGCTCCCTTAGGCTGTTCGCGGATAATGCTGTCGTTTATCGGTTAGTGAAGTCAACAGAGGATCAAAAACAACTGCAAAGCGATTTAGACAAAAATTTCTACATGGTGCGAAAATTTGCAATTGACGCTAAATAAAGAAAAGTGTGAAGTAATACACATGACCACTAAAAGAAATCCGCTGAACTTCAATTAAACGATAAATCAGTCAAACCTTAAGGTCGTAGATTCTACCAAATACCTAGGAGTTACAATTACGAACAACTTTGACTGGAGAGAACACATAGAAAATATTGTGGGGAAGGCGAACCAAAGGTTACGTTTCATCGGCAGAACGCTTCGAAGATGCACCAGCTCCACCAAAGAGACTGGCTACATCACACTTGTGCGTCCTCTCCTGGAGCACTGTTGCCCCTTGTGGGACCGTCACCAGGTGGGACTGACGGAAGATATTGAGAAGATTCAGAGAAGGGCAGCTCGTTTTGTTTTATCACGTTACGGGGGGGGAGGGGGAAGCGTCACGGAAATGTTGCACGAATTAGGGTGGAAATCATTAAAAGAAATATGTTATACATTGCGGCGCGATCTGTTTGCGAAGTTTCAATCGCCGCATTTTACTTCTGAATGTGAAAATATTTTGCTAGCACTCACCTACTTAGGGAGACATGACCATCGAATAAAATAAGAGAAATCAGATTGAAAACGGAACGATTTAGGTGTTCATTCTTCCCGCGCGCTATTAGAGAATGGAACGGTAGAGAAATGTTATGATAGTGGTTAATGAACCCTCTGCCAGGCACTTGAATGTGTTTTGTAGAGTATCTATGTAGATGTAGATACAGAAAACAGTATTAGGCCTACATGGAAACTGAGGCCGATACATAAATACTGAATTTTTTTTTTCCTTGTAGACCAGTGAATCCGTTCAGGTGATCTATGAAACAAGTGTATGCTAAGTAACTGAACTCCAAGTGACGTAAGTGCGGCCTCCGGATTGTGCGCCAGAGAGCGTGCCAAGTAGAGTGGGGCAGTGTGGCTGCCCACGCTTCTGGTAGCGCTAGCTGGCGGTCCGTTACTGGGGAGCCTATACAGGCACTCTAGTCCGTTATGCAGTCTGCCGCCCACCTCCTCGCCGTGTGTACCTGGGCAGACGCCGAGGGCACCGCTACGGCTGGAGCGAACGCCTCAACCGCCAGCCAGGCAGCACCTCAAGGCCACGCCTCGTGGCGCGGGCTTTGGGGACGAGTGCACTTACGCTGGGTGTTACATGAGTGCAAATGACGTTGGTTGGTTAGATTTTGAAAGGGACCAAACGACAAAGGTTATCAGTTCCTTGTTCCATGTGTAAAGAGTTCAGGGATGATCGCTAAAAAGACGTATAATATAAAAAGCACGAAGCAAAGACGTTAACACGTCAAGGAATAAAAGCAGCAAGGAAAGAACACCGAGAAAGGAGACAGAGAATTAAAAAGGATACCTGAGTATCTTGGCTGGATGATCACTGTAATAAAAGCAAACATCCGGTCACTCTGTGACAAAGTAAAACCACCAACCTGAAAGTGCGAGGTAAGCGGGGGATAAATACATACCGAAAATTCAATAAAATTCAGATGGAATCATATAATCCACTCGCACGGATAAAATTTAAAACTCTATCAACCATAGAGGCATTGTCCAGCTGGCTCCTCGTTTTCATATATGTGTTTTCAAAATACACCCCATGTAATTTTTGCCACATAAACGTTTCTGTTCATTCTAGATGAGGATTTGCTCGTCGACCTCCAAGTTCGGCATCTTTTCCTTCACCCTCTACAGGGTGTTACAAAAAGGTTCGGCCAAACTGTCAGGAAACATTCCTCACACACAAAGACAGAAAATATGTTATGTGGACATGTGTCCGGAAACGCTTAATTTCCATGTTAGAGCTCATTTTAGAACGGATGAGGCTTCATTCCAACGTGATCAAATTGTAAATTTTCACAATCAACAAGTGTGGGCTGACGAGAATCCACACGCAATTGTGCAATCACGTCATCAACACAGATTTTCTGTGAACATTTGGGCAGGAATTGTTGGTGATGTCTTGATTGGGTCTCATGTTCTTCCATCTACGCTCACTGGAGCACGTTATCATGAATTCATACAGAATACTCTACCTGTGCTGCTAGAACATGTGCCTTCACAAGTACGACACAACATGTGGTTCATGCACGTTGGAGTTCCTGCACATTTCAGTCGACGTGTTCGTACGCTTCTCAACAACAGATTCGGTGACCGATGGATTGGTAGAGGCGGACCAATTCCATGGCCTCCACGCTCTCCTGACCTCAACCCTCCTGAGTTTTATTTATGGGGGCATTTGAAAGCTCTTGTCTACGCAACCCCGGTACCAAATGTAGAGACTCTTCGTGCTCGTATTGTGGACGGCTGTGTTGCAATACGCCAATACCAGGGTTGCATCAGCGCATCAGGGATTCCATGCGACGGAGGGTGGATGCATGTATCCTAACGGAGGACATTTTGAACATTTCCTGTAAGAAAGTGTTTGAAGCCACGCTAGTATGTTCTGTTGCTGTGTGTTTCCATTCCATGATTAATGTGATTTGAAGAGAAGTAATATAATCAGCTCTAACATGGAAATTAAGCGTTACGTCCACATAACATATTTTCTTTCTCTGTATGTGAGGAATGTTTCCTGAAAGTTTAGCCGTACCTTTTTGCTTCACCCTCTGTATTGGTAGAGGTAACGGCGTTACGACATTCCATGCTGCGTTGATGCTATGAGAGGTATTACGAGCAGCGCGTTAGAACTCTGCAGGCTATTTGCTGAAAAACTCGTACTAGGTGCAGCAGCCTTGTTTGGTGTTGCAAGTAACATGGAAATGCTCTTAATCCGGGCACGGCGCGGTTATTTGCACCTGCCTGATAGCTACGAAGGATAACGGCTACTGAGCGGTCATACCGAGCGCCTATTTCCATTAAGACACGGCTGCTTTCTAGTCGCGTGTTACAGGAAGCCGGAGGGCAACGATCTGATTTTCTTAGCCCTCTGCGGCGACGCGAGAGTTTTTCACACTTGAGCCACTTTGAACTCACCTGCACAACTCGGATGTACGAGAGCATTAGCCGAAATTTCACTCCATAAGAGGACTTCGTAAGGACGAAACTGCTCTTAATGGACCCTTTCTGCCTTTCTGCCGACAATTAGAACTGTAGTTGTTCCCGCGTGTTTGACTAATAAAGTAGTAAAATTAAAAGTAGGGTAAGTCAGGGACAGTCGTCGACTCAACCTCGGAAGATGTTCTCCGTAGTCGAGAACGAAACGTCAGGGAGAGGAAGTTTTATAGATCGACCACGGCAACTCAGCCCGGAAGTGTTTACTGATGAAGACGCCGGCCGTGAAAGCCTTCATGGGATAACTCAAGGAGAGTTGGATCACTTTTTCTCTTTAGGGTGAAGTTTATCGGTTTTGAATTTTTTTTTTTTTTAACTTCTGGCAGCATTTTCCTATAGATTGTCATATAAACTTACATACAGTACATTATTGAGGCCCTCCCATTTAAAGTGCAAGTCACACAACGAAATGAAAACATAAATTAGCAGTCCATCTCACCCGTAGGTGTATGGGTGAGATGGACCAGTGTAGTGGGAGAGATGGACCACGTAAATAATTGCTACACATGAAGAAAAGAGGGAATGGAAATCACATATTTTTATTGGAATTTGTAGTAATGAATGCAGCAAGACATTTCAGACCAAAACAATTTTATCGGGTTTTTGTAAATAGTAAGCGAACACTGGATTTTCATTGATTTGTACATTTTGTGCAAACTTTAAGATATTTTTCTCCTGCCACACAGCTCTTACACTTATTAGCTAATGATGAACAACATTCAAGTGGAGATTCTTATTGGGATTGCGTCTAAGAAAGGAATGAATCCAGTCGTAATCAGCCTTTCTTAATTCTATATTGAAAGTCTGTTGTATATTTAGCCTTTCAGCTAATCCAAATGCCACGTTCATTACCGAATCTCTACATGGTGCATCTTGAAGTTTCTTAATGTGAGCGATGACTTTTCCTTTATTCTCAATACCCAGTAAAGGCTGAGGTCCCATACTACCCTTAGAATAACTTTTTGACTGCAGTCTTCTTTTCAATGTAGTTTTAGGTACACCAAAAGCTTTAGCTGCAGCTTAGACATCCATGATATTATCCCGAACGGCATGTATAGCCTTCATCAATTCATCTTCGGTCCATTTGCCTCGCTAACAAGACCGGGTCCTTTTGTAATTAGTTGGCATTTTTCTGTAAGAGAAAAATACCAACTATGCAAAAACATGTTATTCCATCAATTTTTAAAATGTTAATCTACTCGTAATTTCCACGATCACATGAGATATATTTTATTGTGGTCCATCTCCCCCTAATTAAAATGCATGGTCCATCATTCACAAATACAACTGGTCCATCTATACCAATTGTCTGCGAGAGATGGACCATCCCAATTTTAGACTGCAGTTTTAGAGCTCGGTGGCCATTTTAGGTTAGGTACATGCCAACACATTTGTCAAGCTTTTAGTAATAAAACTGCGGGCATAGTGAGCAAGCTGTGCCATAACACTAAAAGAACGCAACTACCTGATAAAATTTTTCGACCTACCAAAACAGAAAATGTGATTTTTCTCCTGAACTAAGACGATAATAACAACAATACTTCTGCACGACGTTCGTTCAACAAAGAGCTTACCCACAAGTGAACGGTACTGCTCTCTAACGGCGCATTCACGAAATACGTCACTGGTCCGTCTCACCCAGTGGTCCAACTCACGCCGAGTTACCCTATTTCCTGAACAATCAACATTTTCTTAAGAATTCCTTGTTTGAAAGCTCTAACAAAAAAGATTTCATACAGTTTCATTCATAAATTCAAATGTTCTTTCCTCGCTGCAAACTATTTAATTTTTTAATACGATGTGCAGATCGGTGTTCATCGTTGCAACTAATGCAAAGGTGACACTGAAGAGACAGCAGTTGTCAAATGAAATGTATTCGCAATTGTGTATTCGGTCAGCATCAGATGGACGATTTAATTCCGACTTGAAACCGGATTTACCGGTTTTCACGGCCGTTCGCGTTAGCCACTATGCTATCCGAGCACGCCTACCAGACAGACCCAAACTTCCATATGCCACACACTGCGTACTGAGAAAAGCGGAAATCCGTGTTAGAGTCCCATCCAGCAAAAATTTTCATTTGTGACGATTAAATCATACAGATGATTCTTATTCGTATTCGCAATTGCGAATGCATGTCTCTTATTTTATTTATTTTACAAACGCGCTTCGTCTTTCCCTATGACACCTTCAATAACCCTATTAGCTACTCGTTTTCCCCGCCGAGGTATGCATTTCTCTCCCCTGGTCAAGTTAGAGGTCGTAGTCTTATTTCACTTCTACATGTTTTCCAGTTATAAATATGTTGCTTCACTCCGAAAAACTTATGGGTATGCTGCCAGGTACCAAAATCGACGACGGCCGATATTTCGGCAGGAGACCACCCTGCCATTTTCAAGGGGAAACTGCAGTGAGGAATCAATGTGCAACGATCTTTAAAACGTTAGTTTTCAGTGAGTAAACAGGAAAGACAAGACACACCGAGCAAGCAAGCAAACAGCGCCGACAAGACCAAAGATGAAACCGGTCAGAATATCGATAATAAACATCAGTTCTCGACGGATGAGGTCGGATTAGTTTTGTCTCTTTGTTTTTTGATAAGTGAGAGAGCAGGATCCCAAGCGCAATTTAAGCAGAAGCCTCCATCCCTATTCATAAGGTTGTCACCTAGTTTTATTTCTATCGCTTCCTTGATAACACAGTCCCAGTAGTTGGAAATGCATGTCAGAATTTCCGTTTTGTTGTATTCCATAGGGTGACCTGTGTCAAGACAGTGTTCGGACACATCATATTTGTTTGGCTGTTGTAAATGTGTGTGAAGTTTATGCTCAATACAACGGTCATCAACAGTCCTAATAATTTGACCAACATGTTGGTCAAACTATTAGCTGTGTCATGTTCAAATGTTTGTTAAGCTTATGGGACTTCACTACGGGGTCATCAGTCCCTAAACTTACAAACTACTTATCTACTACCTTATACTAAGGACGGCACAAATATCCATGCCCGAGGGGGGATTCGAACCCCCGATCGTAGTGGCCATGCAGACCGTGACTGGAGCTCCTAAGTCTCCTCGGCCACCGCGGCCGGCTGTGGCATGTCATATGTTGGTCAAACTATTAGCTGTGGCATGTCGCAGTGCGCCGACTTCCCAATAGGAAACAGTGTGTTTCAAACTCATTATTCAGATATGGTTGTAGAATATCCAGTTTACATCTAGATAGAATACCGGATCTGCATGTTGATGTAGAAATAGTAGCGGCCCCAAAACTGAACCCTACGGTAACCTCCACTTACCCGTGCCCTATTGGGACAGCACGTGGAGGTCATTCTCAACAGTTCGGAGAAGACCTGCTGTCTGTTCTTGAAGGTAAGACGCGAACAAATAGCGAGCTGCTCCACCTTTCCCGTAATGGTCACATCTGTTTGTTTACTGCACAAGTGATTGGAAAGATGGTGTTGGATCGCGTGACGTAACAGGTGCAGCGGAGCGTGTGGGCGGCAGGTGAGACGTGGTTCGCTGGGTCCAGGTCAGCTGGGAAACCTGTCCGGGGAGCTAGCTGGCTGGTCGCGCAGCGGGGCGCACATTACACAAACAAACCGGCCACTGCGATTCGCTTGTTGGGCCTCTCGTCAGCCAGGTGTGCGCCCCATTCGCAATGCAAACAAAGCGCGCAGTGGCTCACGATAGCTGACTCACGTCTTCCTCTGTGTTTCCCGCCCATCTTTCCATCTCGTACAGTGACGTCACTACGTCATATTATGCGACGCAGCTACTAACAAATCGTACCCGCATACAGGTGGAATAAATAAGTGGACGAAAATTGATGATTTAAAATGGAGTCATGGTGTAAGCCGCTCTGTTGTTGCCTGATGTTAGGGAAATTGTTGTCATTGGTCGTGGCCAATCATGTGGCTGTATGCAAAGAGGAACGTTGAATCTAATTGTTTCTTTCGGCAGAAAATACGAATTTATTATGGTACATTCGTTTTACAAGAATATCACATGCCAACTGGTTTCTTGGAATTTTTTATACGAGGTTTGGAACTTAAATAGTGGCAACACCGCTGTACAGACACTACGCAATGGAATCTACTATTGTAGCTGATAGCACACATTGTTGACATACCTACCTGACCTCCGAGCAAATGGACTCACGCGCCCCATGTCACCGGCGTGCGCACAATCGAGGGAAAAACAGTCACTTGTGACAGTTTAACGTAACTGCGTCAGTATGTTTTCAAAACAGGAAGAACGGAGTTTGGTAAAGATTGAATGTGCCAGAGGTCGTACAGCACGACAGTGTCATCAAGATCGAAAATGCGTCTTCATTTCTTCTTGGTGTTGCAATTTTAATGGGCAATAGTGTAGGTTAAGGAAAGCCGAACCTATGTTTCTGCCTTTCGAAAATTTTCAGAAATCTTTTGCTTTAACTGGAATACATTCTTCAAAAATTCTCAAGGTAGCAGTGGTAAAATGTGTACCAAACCGAGATTCGGACCCGTGTATCCTGCTTGCTAGGCACTTGCACCGACGCTTACACCACTGGAGAGACAGCGGTCATTACAACTGCACGGATTACTCCAACTCGCCTGCCGTCCCGTCAGACAGAGATTCTCAACTTTTCCTTCTCCATTATTACTCAAACTCCTTTTTTTTACTTAATTCCGTAAGGGAACACTTAGGCCTGTACTCTTACTAGAATCAGTTTACAATAACTACTAGTTTGATTCTAGTGGGCAGGTAAAGTTGAGAATTACTCGAGTACGCCTCCAGCCAGATACAAATTCTCAGCTTTACGCTGCTCACTAGAACTCAAACTCGTAGTTTTTGTAAACTGATTCCCGTAAGAGTACAGGCCTAAGAGTGCCTCCGCACTGAAAAAAGGATCATTGCCCATTACCGGCTTATATATTTGTGGGGAGAGGGGGGGGGGGAGATCTGTTCTTTCTGAAAGAACAGACATCACATAATCACATATATTTAACTTTTATATTTTTCTGTCGGAAATCACGTAAAAATAGAATAATATGTTCCATAACGAATAATACAAAAAAAAAGTGCGTCCAACAATTTAAAAGAAATCTATAGCAAAGAGAGAAGACTGGATTTGTTTTCTTTGCTTTTAAGTTATATATACAGGGTCTCTCACGAAAGACGCGTCCGCAGATCGCGTGGTACGGCTCCCAGCGGCCGCCACCCCATCCGCCGGCCACGGCAGCGCTCGGTTCTCGGACTCTATTGTGCTGCGGGTGCTTACACTGAGTTAAAGTCTAAAAAACATTGCCATCTGAGTAACCTAAGCTTAACTTTATTTACAGTAGATGTTCAAAATCATGTCCTTCTATGGATAGAGCGACCTGCCATCTCTTGAACACATTTGCGAACACTCGACGCATTTCGGCTGCCGAAATCTGGAAAATGACTAGTCGAATCCTGCCTTCCAAGTCTTCGAGTGTACGGGGATTGCTTGCATACACCTTGTCTTTTAACATTCCTCCAAAGATAAAAGTCACAGGGATTGAGATGTAGAGAACGAGGAGGCCAGTCAACCATCCTATCATCAAAAACGCTTCGTATTGCTGCCATAGAAGCATTGGCAATGTGTGCTCTTGCATTGTCCTACATGAAATAACCGTACAGCTTTCGAAAAAATAGATGCAGGATATTGTTCACAAACCTGTCAGAATTTATTGTTTCGTGAAAAAAGCTTCGACTCGTCATTTCCCAGATTTCGGCAGCCGAAATTCGTCAAGTGTTCGGAAATGTGGTCAAGAGATGTCAGGCCGGTCTTTCCATAGATGGAGAATTCTCTACTGTAAATAAAGGTAAGCTTAGGTTACTCATATGGCAATGTTTTCTAGAATTTAACTCAGTGTATGCGCCCGCAGCACAATAGAGTCGGAGAACCGGGCGCTGCCGTGGCCGGTGAATGCGGAGGCGGCGGCCGGGAACCGTACCGCGCGATCTGCGGACGCCTGACAGGCGTCTTTCGTGAGACACCCTGTGGTTAATGACATACATTCCGTGAATATGAATAACATTCTTTGTTACATTAGGAGGGGGGGGCGCCAGAACATTTTTCTTGGAAGGGGGCTGCATGTTCGATAAGGTTGAATAACACTGCGTTGGCGTAGAGGATAGACTATATGACCCATAGCGTACTGAAGCATTCAAGTTTCCCAATTCCAGTAGAGTTTTGAAATAAGGGGATGTAGTGCGACTTTTGACTCCTCCTGTAGGGAGTGTAAGGACCTGTGACGGGATACGTGAAGTTTAGAAGTGCGGAGAAACGTGAGAGTGTACAAGCTTCCTAGGGTTTTATTTGCGGACGGAGAAGTTAGTACTGCTTCCTCCCACAAATCCCCTAAAACCTCCACATCCTTGCGGAGGTTGTTGCGTAGCAGTGTGCGTTTGTACCGCCATACAGTACGCAGGAGGTGCCGTAGTTGTTGTCCAAGTCTTTATGGCAAGCATAGAGTTCTGACTAACCTGTTGTCTTCTATAGTTGTGTCCCCAGCGCAGAAGACAGCACGCAGGACGTTCGTTCTTCTACAGCGTACACGTGAGGCTAAAACAAGTTCGGTAGGATGGAAACATAAGAAGCAACTCGCGAGATTTTTAATTGACAGGTATGCCATTTATTACGTCTAGATTCAGAATAATAAAATATGAACAACTACTGTTAATACGACACGGCCTATGCTGCCCGTAGTTCATGTTGAGACCTCGACTGTTATCACAATTACACAAAACTTTACTCATGACCGGCGCGGTCCTACACGTATGGTGGTCAGCTCGAGACTGAAACTGCGGCGCGTTGCGAGAAGGCACCTGATGCTCTATTTAGCACCAAAACATGGCCGTCGCGCACAATCTGCAAAATCTTTCTTGTTACAATAAGAGAAGACACCTTAAACTTTTTTAAACTGTCAAAACCTAGCCTGTCGTTAAGAGATATTTCTCACAAATTCTCAGCTATGAATAATTTTTTAATGTTTGTTAAGCTTATGGGACTTAACTACGGGGTTATCAGCCCCTAAACTTACAAACTACTTATCAACTGCCTTATACTAAGGACGTCACAAATATCCATGCCCGAGGGGGGATTCGAACCCCCAACCGTAGTGACCGTACAGACCGTGACTGGAGGGCCTCAGTCCCCTCGGCCACCGCGGCCGACTCTGAATAATTGATATTTACTATATAATAAACAAAACTAATTTCAAAAGATATCACGTGACGTGAAATGCAGCAGCCAATGCGAGGAGAGTACCAGTAACATAGGCGGGCTTTCCCACGGGAACCAGCACCTACTGTGCCATATGCTACTGCTCCCCACCCCACATTTCAACATATGCTGCACTTCTGTCTTTCTTTCGCGCTTAAGACACGTACGATGCTAGCAAAGATACGGCCAGCGGCCAGAAATGTGAAGTGGCCATAGGCCAGTAATATCACAAGTGCATCGCAGAGTTGAAGTGCAGCCTCGCGAATACGGAAGCAGTGTGCTGTCGAGTGCGCCAGCTCTCTCCTGCAGCTGGGCAGAGGTGTGGGAGTGGCGGGCGCCTGGTGTTTCTGTAAGGAGGCCGTGAGATGTGGCCGGCCGCCGTGCTCGCCCTTATCTGCTAGATAGGCCCTGCCTTGCTGCTGCCGCCACCGCTACTGCCGCCTGGACGCTAAACCGGCCCCTCGCCGTACACAATCACCTGCCCGCCACCACGAGCAGTTATCCTGCAGCGCCAAACAACTGCTGCTCTCACAGATTAGACACTCCTCTGTAAGGCACAGTACTGGACACTTCAACATCCTGGGATAATGATCCAACGTACAAAGAACATGAAGCAACCATACGGACATAATAATCTAATATACGAGGCGCGTCCAAAAAGTAAGTTCCGTTTGGTTACATAAAACCAACGGGTACAGATACAGAAAAAATATTGATTGTACAAAAATCTACAACTGTTAAACTACTCTTCTACATAGCTTCGGAAATTTTGTAGGCAACTGTCATAGCATGGAAAAATGTTCAAATGCTTGTAAATTTATCGGACCAAACTGCGTGGTCATCACTCCGTAGCTTACAAACTACTTAAACCTAGGCAAACTAACCTAAGGACAACACTCACACCCATGCCCCAGGGAGGACTCGAACCTCCACGGCGAGCAACCGCGCGCTCTGCAGCGAGACGCTTTAGACAGCTCGGCTACTCCACCGTGGCTCATAGCATGGCATAAGGTTTTGTGTGCCTTTTTCATAGAATGTTGCCGCCTGTGTATTCAACCATGTGGCAACATGTTCTTTCAGCTCGTCATCATCGTTGAAGTGTTGTCCACCAAGGACAGATTTTAGGTGTAAGAAGAGCATTCGCGGTAATGCCTGACCTCACACACCGAATGTGACCAAACAATTCTTACGGAAATTTCAATGGGACCTGTTTGATCATCCTCCATACTGCTCGGACCTCTCGCCTAACGACTTTCATCTCTTTTTACACCTAAAACCTGTCCTCGGTGATCAACACTTCAACGATGATAAAGAGCTGTTACCACATGGTTGAATACACAGGCGGCAACCTTCTGTGAAGGATGCATGCAAAAATTTGAGGCACGCAATGACAAGTGCCTAAAAAATTTCGGCAGTTATGTGGAAAAGTAGTTTAAGAGTTGTAGAATTTTGTGCAATAAAAATTTCTTCTGTATCTGTGTACAATTTCATTTTATTACCAAACGGAACTTACTTTCTGGACGCGCCTCTTATAAAGCAGAGTGTCCGTATGTTTGTGCGTGTTGCATACAAATCTACAGTTTTGTTCCAATCTTTATGAAAGTTTGTACACGTAAGCTTCAATCCACGAGAACGGTCGCCGTAAGTGTAAGAATCACATACGATACATACTTCACAAGATATGACGTCATAAACAATGAGATGCGGAGAAAACTGATGCATTTAGCGACAATGCTGCTCATTTTCTCCTAAACCACTGGACCTATTTCAACCAAATTAGGTACACATATTCCTTACCGTGAGGTAACAACTGCTGAAGGGTTAAGAATCACGACACATGGTTCACAAGGTAAGACGACATAAACAATAGGAATCGCAAAAAACTGCCTTGTAATGCAGCGAGATTTTATAAATACGCTATATGAGAATAAGAGTACTTAGCGATTTGCACCAAACTTTAAAAATAATTTCAAATCTTTATTAAACTTTTTCTCGCTGACAACCATAGCAAAACGATGAAAGGAAAAAATTTTCTCGCTTACTACTTTTCCGCTGTTTAAGTAGTAAAACTACGACATTCGGTATGACGTTACAATTCATAACTTCTACACTATAAATTGCAGCCGCAGGAAATTTTACAGAAAGTATACACACATATAGTTGAATGTACTTTCTAAATTGTATCACTCTACGACATGTAGTTAATGAGATATGAGCACTTAAACAGTAACGTTCATGGAAAACCGCCACATCACGCACAAATTTTTAATCTGTTACTTCTTTACTACTAACTGTATTCCCAAGAGATTTTAGACATACATACATTATACAAATGAATATATACCCCAAAATTGGCAGCAAGAAAGAAATAAATACCCGGGCAACGCCGGGCTTTCAGCTAGTCTAATATATAAAGCAGAGTGTCCGTATGTGTGTAAGTGTTGCATACAAATCTAGGGTTTTGATCCAATCTTTATGAAATTTTGTACACTTAAGCTTCAATCCATGAGGACGGTCGCCGCAAGTGTAAGAATCACGTACGATACATAGTTCACGAGATATGACGTCATAAACAATGAGACTGCTGTATTTTGCGACAATGCTGCTCATTTTCTTCTAAACCATTGGACCGATTTCAACCAAATTTGGTACACACATTCCTTACCGTGAGGTACCAATTGCTGCATGGTTAAGAATCACATATGGCACATTGTTCAAAAGATATTACGTCATAACCAATACAAATCGCAAAAAATGCCATATAATGCAGCGAGACTTTCGAAATACACTGTATGAAAATGACAGTACTTAGCGACTTGTAACAAACTTTAAACATAATTTCAAACCTTTATTAAACTTTTTCTCGCTGGCAACCACAGTAAAATGATGAAAGGAAAAAAAGTTTCTCGCTTACTACTTCTCCGCTTGTTTATGGAGCAAAACTACGGCTCTCGGTATGACGTTACAATTTATAATTTGAACACTACAAATTGTAGCGACAGGAAATTTTACAGACAGTATACACATATACAGTTTAATGTAGCTTCTAAATTGTATCACATTCCGACACGCAGTTTATGAGATATGAGCACATAAACAGTAACGTTCCGCTGTTCATGGACTAAAACTACGGCATTCGGCCTGACGTTACAATTTATAATTTCTACACCACAAATTGTAGCCACAGGAAATTTTACAAACAGTATACACGCATATAGTTGAATGTACCTCCTAAATTGTATCACAGTACGACACGTAGTTCATGAGATATGAGCACATGAACAGTTACGTTCATGAGAAACCGCCCCATCACGCACCAAGTTTTAATCTATTACTTCTTTACTACTAATTGTATTCCCAAGAGATTTTACAGACGTACAGCCCTTACACAAATGAATAAAATACCTGAAAATAGCAGTAATAAGTATATAAATACCCGGGCAACGCCGGGTTTTCAGCTAGTAATATATTTCTATGTCACATAATAGGCAGACACTAATCAAAAGTATCCGCTCGTTCTCAAAAACATAAGTTTTTCACACATTACTGTATCCATAGGGCAACCAAAGTCGAACTGATTCATTTTCATAACACACCGCTGCGACTGTTAAAAATTCTTTACTAAGGACTCACGACCGGTTAAGCATCATCAGGTGCTTATTTCATTCAGGTCTTAACGCCGCGACTCGTTTCCAGTGTGATGGCGGCAGCAACAGCAACTCCTCTTCCCCCCGCTCTCTCCTCTGGGGGTAAAGTGCCAGTGCGCCAACAGATTTTAATCTTCTTTTACCCCTTGAAACGGCTTTTATGCTGAATACCGTTCATAGTGTAATGTTTTATATCAGATGTAGGCCTCTGCCTGATGAAAATTTACTGTTTTAGGTATGTGATTTTATTCGGTTTTTAGTACATATTGACGGAGCCCCACTTTTTGGACAAAACGGATTTTATAGATGGTTTTGTTTTGTATGCGAGTTGGTTACAACTCAAGAATAATGATGGGGATCAGGTAACATATGGTTACGACCTGAATGAAATAAGCACCTGATGATGCAAATTGAATTTGCGAAATCGGTCGTGAGATCTTAGTAAAGAATTTTTAACAGTCGCAGTGGTGTCTTATCAAGAAAATACGTTTCTCATATTACGTGCATTGTGTTGTCACCTACTGCCAGGTACTCCATATCAACGTGAGGTGACTGGGTGTCTCTTGTGTCAGGAGAGATTTCCAAACTCCCAAACTTCCCTACGTCCCTGTTTCTGATGTGATAGTTAAGTGGAAACGTGAAGGGCACGTACAGCACGAAAGCGTACAGCCCGACCTCGATTGTTGCCTAACAGAGACCGCCGACATTTGGTCGTACAGTGTAATAAGCAGACATCTATCCAGATCATCACACAGGAATTCCAAACTGCATCATGATCCACTCCAAGTACTATGACAGGCGGGACGTGAGAAAACTTGATTTCATGAATGAGCATCTGCCCATTAGCACACAACACGCAGGTCAATGCCGAACAATGCCTGACTCGGTATAGGAGCGTAAACACTGGACGATTGAACAGTGGAGAAACGTGGTGCAGAGTCACGAATCACGATATAAAATGTGGCGATACGATGACAGGGCATGTGTATGGCGAATGCCTGGTGAACGTCATCTGCCAGCGTGTGTAGTGCCACCAGTAAATTTCGGAGGCGGTGGAGTTGTCGTGCGGTAGTGTTTTTCATGGAGGGAGTTGCACCCCTTGTTGTTTTGCGGGGCACTATCACAGCATAAAACTACATTCATGTTATAGTACCTTCTTGTTTCCCACTGTTGAAGACCAATTCGGGGATGGTGAGTGCATCTTTCAACACGATCGAGCACCGGTTTTAATGCTCGGCCTGTGGCGGAGTGGTTTCAGGACAATGACATCCCTCTAATGGACTGGCCTGCACGGAGACCTCACTTCAATCTCATAGGACATCTTTGGGATGTTGTCGAACGCCGACTTTGTGCTAGGCCTCACTGACCTACGTCCTCAGTGCAGCACTCCTAAAAAAGTGGGCTGCTATTCACCAACAAACCTGTCAACACCAGATTGAACGTATGCCTGCGAGAGAAGCTGTCATAAGACTGAGGGCAGGCGAACACTATACTGCATTCCAGCATTACCGATGGAAGGCGCCACGAACTTGTAATTCATTTCAGCCAGGTGTCCGGATACTTTTGATGGAATGGGCTACCTGGTTCGTGCCTTCCAACTAGTGCTACTGACAGCCGCAGTACAGCAGTAATAGGACCACACAAAAGTATTCATCACTGCGCCTGTGACAACCTCTTTGAAGACACGTGCCAGGTACCCCACTTCGACGTTTGACTATTACATAGCAAACAAATTTTACGAATACCGCTGCGAGACTCTGACACAATCTGGAAATCCCCCAAAAACGCGAAACTCGCCATTAAATATCAGAATCGTAACCAGGGCTGTTCTTATTTCAGATAAAATTTAGGTAATTGATGCTCCAGATTAATAAACTACATAGTCGATCAGATGTATAATTTTGTATTAGCCTTGTCGCAGCGCATTAATTATTAGATGATATCTTTGTATGACTCATTGTATTTTTTCTCTTTGGTGTAAAATAAAAGACTGTTGTTGTTGAAGTGTAACCAAGAGCAGTGCGTGTACTTATTTACTTGGAGCTACTCCCGCACATTTTTTTGGTGTCGAAACCCGGGAAAGGAACGAAGAAAACGCCGGAGCCGCAAGAGGGAGGATTTCTGCACGCTACACTTCCGGCTTTGCTAATAAGGAGGAGCAGCTAAGCTGTTGTATTGAGGTATGATAAGCAACATTACGCTGCAGCAATCACGCTCGCGGAAACAGACTTCAACGCTTACTAAGTAATTCGCCTTGATGTGCCTTTCACGTAAAACTGCAGCTTCTTTAATTACTGCTGATAACACTGCTGTGAAGTATTGACTGTTCATTTTCAATTATTGAAGACCGGGAGTAGCTCGCAACTGTTATTATCTTTGGCTGTTTGCGCGCCGCTTTTGTCACTAGGAGCCGTCTACTTTGTTTACTCATTGCTGCCATAATATTTATTTGTGCACGACAACTAGCGTTTTGTCAGAAGATGAAGTTCCGACAGTTCTCCTAATATGTCGACAGAAAAATTACAGATTTTGAAAAGAAAGCGAACACATCAGAGATCGAATATTACTCGATTCGTCACAGCGATCGGAGAATTCTCAGCTGAGACACCGCTCTCCGAATTTAAACAGTATAAGGCTCGTCTGGAGGAAACATTATCAATCGTCATACAGTTGGACGACGAAATACATGACCTTCTTAAAGAGGAGGATTACAATAATGATGTAATTGCATGTGAAGACTATATTGACAAGGCGAAGCGTGCCATTTTAATCGCGGCCGACGGCATTGAAAGAAAACTCTCTGAATAAATGACAACTTTAAGCGCTAGTCACGCGACCCTACCGGCCAATGCAGTTACTACGACAGTCAAATTACCGTCCATTAAATTAGAGCCCTTCTCAGGAGACGTGGAAAGTTGGCCTAGATTTTGGGAACAATTTGAAAGTTCAGTGGATAGCTCCCCCTCATTGTCTACTGTTAATAAGCACGTCTTCCTGCCAGGCTATCTCGAAGGTGAACCGAAAATGCTCGTCGACGGTATCGCCGTAACAGCTTCCACTTACGAGGATACAAAGAGAACGGTACGGAGATCGTAACAGAATCGTGCAGGCGCACCTAGATTATTTAGATGCGATTACGCCTATTCAGTTCGCTTCTCCAGAGAATCTCAACTTAACATTCATAGAATGTAACCGAAGAATAAAGGCATTAAAATCATTGGGAGAAGACGTCAATGCCTATGGCAGAGTGTTAGTTCCGAAGATATTGCGTGCCTTCCCAGAAGAAATATGTCGCCGCTGGATAATACGCGTAAAAAGACACAACTTCTCTGAAGGAGACGTTTTAAAGTTAATGGAGTTTTTATCGGAAGAATTAGACGGAGCGTTTATTTCTCAGAAGATCCGCGGAGAAGTATAACCAATTTCAAACGTGCTACCATCAGCTTCGGCTCTTAACATACAATCTAAGCAAACTCGATCTAAACGCAACAATAAGCGGAAGCCAGAGCCGTATTGCGTGTTCTGCGCTCAGCGAGGTCATTGGGCTCAGGACTGCCAAACCGTATTGGAGTTACAGGAGCGCCTAAAGATACTGAAGTCGTGTAACCGCTGTTTCCTTTGCCTCAAGCAAGAACATACTGTCAAAAATTGCGCAAAGAAAGGCGTGGCTCTCTGCTCTTTTTATAAAGGCAACCATCACAGATCTATTTGTGACCGCAAAGAATCTAAATCTTGTGTAGCGGAAACGAATGCTAGTTCAGTGGGTAATGTAAACACAGGACGCACCAGTTTCACGCACCTACAGACAGCTTGTGTTTATATTACAGGACTCAAAGGCGAGGAAAAACTTATACGTTGTATTCTGGACGCTGGCAGTCAGTCCACCTTTGTCAACAGATCCTTGATTGCCAATCTGAATTTACAAGTGATTGACACTCGTGTCTTAAAGGTCGACGCTTTTGAGTCCACAGCTACCACATCTGAAACACGCCGATGCGTCCGTCTGAATCTAAGAAGTATGTGGAATAACAAGCACGTTAGTATCAACGCCTTTGAGAGTTCGCACTCCTTTGTCAGCCATCCTTCTGTACCACGAGATGCCACAATTATGCAACACGCATGTAATCTCACTGGCGGATCCCATGCACGAACATATGGACGTTCCTATTGATCTTCTAATAGGAGCTGACCAATACTGGCAAATTGTTCACGTCACGTCGCCTATACGAATATCTCCGTCTCCAGTCTTAGAGTTTGGCTGGATACTTAGCGGAAGTCGACCAGGCGTTTCAGCAGTCCACACTACAGTTAACTTCATTAGCCACACATCAGAGCCAACAGACAATAACATCAGGAGTTTCTGGGATTTGGAATCGATAGGTATTACTTCAGAACCAGAATCTGCAATGAGCACGAGGGAGTCCGCGATTTTGGAAGAGTTTCATGCATCTTACCTTATCCAAGATGGACGGCGGGTAGATCGTCTTCCACGTAAGCCCACATTTGCTCTTCCTGATAACTTACGAAATGCTGAAAATCGTTTCGCTGCTTTGCAAAGGCGTCTACTAAAAAACAACGAGCTGAGACATGCCTATGACACGCAGATGTTGCAGTACATCAAACAAGACTATGTTGAGTTAGCTCCATCTGAATCACATACCGACACTTTTTATCTGCCACATCACATAGTCAAAAGGGAAAAAACAAGGATCTATAAAATGGCGCATTGTTTTTGACGGGTCCGCCCATGAAGAAGGAGCACCATCTCTTAACGACGTTTTAGAAATTGGTCCTAACCTACTACCAGAAGTAATGGCTGTACTTCTACGATTCCGCTTACAACGTTTCGCCATTATAGCCGATATCAATCTAGCTTTCCTTCAGCTTGCTCTTCACTCAGATGACCGAGATCTCACGAGATTCCTATGGTACAAAGTCCCTGTCAGTGGAAACTTACAACCGATTCAAACAAGGGAGACGACTGTTTACCGCTTCAAACGCCTTCCTTTCGGTCTCGCATGTAGCCCCTTCTTGTTATCAGCCACTCTCAGAGAACTGGCAACTATTTACAAGCCACAATTCCCCACGGCCGCAGCCGTCATACATGAGAATACATACATGGATGATATTGCAGCGGGAACTGAAGAACAAGACGAATTAGTGAATCTCTATTGCGAGCTGACCTCGCTGATGCAACAAATACTCTTGCCATTGTCAAAATGGGCAACAAATTCACCACACCTGACCGAAATATGGAAGTCCCAAGGACAAGACATAAAAATGAACGCTACAGTATTGGGTGTATTATGGGACACCGCTAACGATGTGCTTTGTTTTACTCAAACGTCTATCATTGACAAAACGCTAGACATGATAGCAACTGAACGGAATTTGTTACGAGTTACTGCAAGCTTCTATGATCCTCTGGGTTTAGTATCGCCAGTATCCATCACCGGAAAAATTATATTCCAAGACACATGGCTACTAGGATTGGGCTGGGATGAAATCTTGCCTCACCAGCTTGCTTCGAAATGGCGGACATGGTTATCGTCGCTTCCGGATCTATCCAATATATTTGTACCGAGGTGGATCTCTGTCTCAGGGAACAAAGGCTCGTGCGTTCACGTTTTTTGCGATGCTTCTGAGCGAGTTTACGGTGCCGCCTTGTACGTCGTGTGTAAGGTCAATGGAAATACTTACACACACCTAGCATGCAGCAAAAATCGTTTAGCGCCAGTCAAGAGAGTAACAATCCCCCGTCTTGAATTGCTAGCTGCATTTTTGGGAACGAGACTGCTGCGTTATTACTACAATGCTACCAACTGTGACATTGGCAATGCAACGCTCTGGACTGACTCTTCGATAGTTCTAACCTGGATACGATCAAATTCCTGGAAGACATTTGTTTGTAATAGAGTGACCGAAATTCAAACACACACTTCGCCGTCTCAGTGGAGACACTGTCCCGGATAGGACAACTCTGCTGATTATCTTTCCAGAGGTGTCTGTCCGAAAACACTACAGGGATTATCTGTCTGGTGGAGGGGACCGACGTGGTTATATCAGCACCCATCTCAATGGCCAGAAGATCTTCATGAAGTTACCACCTCTCCTTTCTCTTTGTTCAGATATTTCTCGGTTAGCTGCATGAAATGTCTTAGCGTTGTCACTATAAATTGTATGTGGAACACCCCGTCTGCTAACAAATCTTTGCATGGCTAATAAGAATTTATCGGCCGTGGTGGCACTAACAAGTTCAAGGTGGATGGCTCTAGTTGCTGCACAGGTAAACAGAACAATGTAACACTTGGTACTTGTTCTTCCAGTTTTAGCGAATAAAGGTCCTGCAAAATCAATTCCAGAGACTTCGAAGGGTTTGTGTGGCGTCACTCTATCTGTAGGTAGTGGGGCCTCTATTGCTTGACCTGCAGCGTGATGAGCTATTTTGCAGGGTAAACAGTTGTGGAGGATAGTCTTTATGACACGACGGGCATGTACAATCCAAAATAATGATCTAAGTTCGAGGTGTACAATCCGAAACCCAAGGTGATGCAATCTAATATTAGTATACATTATCAATAGCTTTGTGAAATGATGATTCCCTTCCAGTATGAATGGATGCTGCTCTTCTTGAGTCAATTCCGAGTACTGTAGACGACCTCCAAGACGCAGTAGTCCTTCATCTAGGTATGGATTTAAATTCTTGATTTTTGAATTGTTGGGCAACGATACGTTCTCCATTAAAGCTCTGATTTCTGGTAGGAAGCATTCTGTCTGTACTGATTTAATCCAAAATGCACGAGCTGCTGTCATTTCTTCTGCAGTGAATTCTCCGTGGATCCTTTCTTTGTTTGCAAGTTTCCTTTGGAAGCGAAGAACAAATGCAGTTGTGCGTAAAAGCTTCCAGTAAGAACTGAATCTAGTGGGATCTATTACTGGTTTTATAATCTGGACAAGTGAAATTTGCGAAGGTATGTATGATTTCTTATATTTTGTGGAAAACCCTCACGTCTAATCAAACCCACCAGTACACTGCCCAAATGAATATCACCTGGAAGTTCATCGCTCCACGTGCGGCTTGGTGGGGAGGCTTTTGGGAAAGGATGATTGGTTCTGTAAAGCGATGCCTTCGCAAACTACTCGGGCGAAGCTGTGTGGATGAAGAGAGACTTCAAACTGTCCTTATAAGTATTGAAGCTGCAGTCAATTCGAGACCTATCTCACAGGCTGATGAGGAAATGCTCACTCCAGCACACTTCTTGGTGGGGGGCAGACTTTCTTCTTTACCGAAAGGTCCCGAGCCCTCAAAGTCAACGGACTTAGTAAAAGAATTCAAACTCCAGCAGAAATTAACAGAAGACTTCTGGAATCGTTGGAAGAAAGACTACTTACAGCTACTCAGGAGTTTTCATGAAGTTAAGAACGTCAGGAGAAATCAGGAGATAAGAGTCGGCGACATTGTCCTTCTGCAGGAAGGGCGAGAGTAAAGGACTTACGGATAGGTCGGGATGGAGCTCATCGGACTGTTGTTCTCACTACGCCAGATCGAAGAGAGATTACCAGGCCAATCCAACTGGTTACATCACTGGAGATTGTCCAGGGTGGGGAGGATGTCGCAGCGCATTAATTATTAGATGATATCTTTGTATGACTCATTGTATTTTTTCTCTTTGGTGTAAAATAAAAGACTGTTGTTGTTGAAGTGTAACCGAGAGCAGTGCGTGTACTTATTTACTTGGAGCTACTCCCGCACAAGCCTTGACCCAGCAGTCATATTTAATTCGCTGTGTTGAAATACCTTTAGGTAAACTGTATAGCCTCTAAAGGTATTGAAACCTCGATCCAGCCTGTATAATATAGTTCGTGTGCACTTTTTTGCTGTTGCTGAGAACAGCTATGTTCAATATATCAAAACGTAAGCTCGTAATAATTGCAAGAAATTAATTCGCGGTAGCGAATATGAATGAGCGAATGCATGTCTGGAGGAAACACACTGGCTACCGTATTTAGAAGCCAGAGCAAGGCATGTGACAGTTTTGATAAATTTCTCCTTGTGCGCCACTGGTTCACGCTATATCACCGAATTAAGCAGTGTTGTCAGCCTTGCCTTGCATGGATCTCCGCGCGGATCGGCCGATCGGTGTTGGCAAGCGGGTTGCTCTCGCCCCTTGTCAGACCTATTTAGGAGCCATTACACAAGAACTTGCGGCTTCACTCAAGAATACCGATACAGAGGCCAAGCAGGCAGGGTGCTGACCACGTCACCCTGCAAACTGCGTCCGTTGACGCCATCTGGTGGAGGATGCCACGGTCGGTGCCTGACTGCCTTCCGAGACATGTAGGTCTGAGTTTAGTTTTTAGTCTCTGTCTGTGCGGATATTACACCTTACAATGTAGGACCACTCATGGCTAGTAGACTTACGTGACATGTAGAAGTTTGGGTCCATCTGCGAGGTGTGCAAGGGTAGCGTAATGATCAATGCTAAGGCTCGTGAAAACCTGGAAATTCGGGTTCGAGTCCCAGGCCGTCACAAATTATGTTTCCGAGTTCGACCAAGAATGAATAGTAGCCTTTAGGGACTGCGGAGAATCCATGAGGGAAACTGATGTACGTGTCGGACGTAACCAATGGATTCTGGACGGAGCGACGGACCGATGCTGCCAATTGCACCCACTTCGTTGTGCCAGTACACGAATCATAGCCACATTCTGTGCATCTGCCACGTCACGAATCATATCACAACCAGTTTGGTAGCTTCCTCAGCAAGCATTGTCATTATTAAGCTAGAAGATGGGCTTTCGTCTCATACATTTTATTAGCTAAGCGGCTGCATTTCTACTTGGGCCACTATCTAAATGCACCTCTTGCGCGCAGTCTGGTAAAAACATGGCTGACACTGGCTGATATTTTCTTTTTTTTTAGTTTATTATAATTTAAAAAAACTGATGGTGGCACAGTCGCAGCAGCTTCATTGCTCCTCTTCAGCCGACACTACAAAGAACATTGACGTGTAGATTTAAAACATACAAGAGGATAAAAATAAACGTAGAATTTAAAACATTGCAAAGAGATATAATTTTAGAATGAGAAAACATAGAGAGCAGTTAAAACACATGTTGAGAAATTAAAATAACCCCAGTGATTAAAACTCACATATATGCAGTATTAAAACTCATAGAGATTAAAACACCCTCATGGGGGACAGGAGACTATGACGAAAGCACTTATTTAAAACCACATGGTGACGCAATATTCTGCCTACTCAGCAGTTGCTGAAGTTACAAAACTGGAGGCAATGAACACGAACAATGGCACTCACACTGTAACACAGACGACACACTGATAAATTCTGGTGGCACAGGTCCCCCACAGGGGATGAAGGCGAGAGGGGAGGTGCAGAGCGGGAAGGACCGAGGTGAGGGGGGGCTAGTGCAAGGACTCCCAGGGAGGGAGAGAGAGGAAAGCGAAGTGTGGGGAGAAATGGGACAGGAGAGGGAAGGAGAAAGGGGGTGTACAAATACGGGGTAGGATTAAGGTTGGCAGGATGGGCAGATGTCGGGACACAGTGCATCGTCCAGGAGGGGGAGGTGACGGAAGTTACCCTCGGAGAGGATGTGGAGAGTATGGAGGCGAAGGGAGGGAGGGATAACAAGATATCGGGGTGGCAGAAGCCAGGGATGTAACAAGAGATGGGATACAAGCGGTTGCTGGGAATCGAGTTTGTGGGATACATATCTGAGTCGGAGGTGTTCAAGGAACTTGAACAGGTGTGGGAAGGAATAAGGTCATAAAGGATCTGCATGGGGGAAGGGAGGTGGATGCAGTAAGCGAGGGGGAGGGAGTGGCGTTGGAGGATCTAGAGGGATTGGTAGTGGCACAGAGTAACAATATAGAGAGGAAGGGCCCCCCCCACCAAAACCACTGTCCTACACTCTCTTCGTAGTTCCGTAAGATGCTAGCAGATGTCAACCGGTTACCCCAGCTTAGTACTGGTAGACCACACTATAGGCATTTCTGAGGGTGCCTCTCGCACATCAGACGGTAGTATGGAAGGGAGGCTGAGGGGAGAGCTCGTGCCACCTGCCACCTGGTCACAGATGTGTCCGGCGTGCCGGCGTTTGAGGGGAAGTGGTGGAGCCACCTGCTCTGGCTGCTAGCTGGCCAGTTTTAAAGGGCTGTTTTTGATCTCAGCGCCGTCATGGGACACCTTACGGAACTGCTTAAAAACCTCCGCCACACACCCTTGCGCGTGTTGCGAGCGTGAAGGTCGGGGTGAGAGTTTAAAATAGAGAAAGTTTAATTTTATAAACTCACAACCACCAGCTGCGAACCAATTTCCTAAACATGCAAAAACACTGGAACTGTGATTGCGACTGACTCGTTTTCTAGGGGATGATATCACACGTTCGCAGCTTTCCTTCCCTGCATATGATTAACAAAACAAATTCATAATAAAATCAAGTTCATAAGAGAAAAGGGTGTACTAACTACTATTTTTGAAAACACGTGAAAGTTCACTTTATGTTGTTTATTTCACAAATGTTTGAACCCTGTGGCTGTCGCATCTGTACGTCGGTAAATTTACCAAATGAAGTTATAGCTCGTGAGCCCCCAGACAAAATGAATATTTGTCGCGAATCGTTTTCACACCCCGTGGCTGTCTCAAACACCGTTTATGTTCATGCCTATGGGACGACACGTGTTACATTAACAAATCACAGTCACTTTAATTCAATGCGATGCACACCTTGTTCCGCCGGCTAAATATTCACAAAAACACAGTAGCACTCGATTTAACTTGGTGCAGTCTACGACGAGCAACCACACGTGGCGATTGCCAAAGACAAATTTCAAGTCACCACCTCGAGATCCACATGCCGACAGATGCAGAGCGACGCCGCCCGGCCAGCCACACCACGTGGTCTGCAGTCCTCACTTCCTGCCCTCGTGCGCGCGTGCGCCAAAACTCAACTGCCGGGGTTTTTTCCCCTACGTCATCAACTTCCCCATGTGAACTGTTCTAACCGATTTGCCAACGTACAGCGCTCAGCCAATACATTTCTAAAACTTTACTTAAAATCAAAATAATTACACTACACATTAAACAAATATTTTCTTACGTTTTTATATTAATATAAACATCCTTTGTACTATTTATCATAATCGTGCAATTTCTAATACCACAGATAAGTGATTTAACTGAATACTTCAAGATAAAATACAAAAGATTAATTGAAAATAAAATGAGAAATAGTTAATATATTATTTTTATAAACAAACATTGCCATGCTAGTTGTGTAACTGTCTTGTCTTCGTTGGTAATTTATTACTTTTCATTGTCAATTAAACATATTACGTTAGATGTGACTATATCAGCTAATGTATTGTTTATTTGTCAACAGGCTATTTTGTAATGAGGGCCTTAAAGGTTCCTAACTGCATCGTATTACTTCAAATGCCAGTAGTATTACAATATTTGTGCACTGCACTGTGCCTGGCACTCGCCATTGTCCCTCTCTCCCCTCACCGGAAACGAACTGTAAAATCCTAAGTTGGAACAAGCCACCAACATCGGCCTGCTCGCTGGCCTCCTGTCAGCTACAAGCACACAGTAAATCTCAACGTGGAGAATTTCTACCTATGGCCTAACTATAAATGTTGTCACCCAACTGTGTACATACATTGCTACCATAATTAATAAGATTAAAATTGTGTAACATTTAGTGCATTGGCATGGTCAATGTTTGCAGTGAAATTCATACTGTTTAATTATCAAATGCTATTAATTACCAGTATTTCTATTGGGTGGTGATCTCACAGTGTGACCGGTCCCTTGCGTAGGTTTCCCGTCTGTATATTTTTGTCTGTGGTAGTGGGCAGGGGGAGGGGAGACCCAAGCAGGGTGGAAGCAGCACAGGACGCATAATGGAATAGGAGATGAACAGGATGGTGGAAGGGTTGAGGCCCCATGTCCGGATGGAGAATAGTTTGAGGAGGTTGACGTGGGAGAGGGTTTTGTCATGGGCTATTTGCAGATGGGGTTTCCAGGTCAGGGAGCAGTCGAGGGTATGGACACAGACAAATATATACAGGCGGGAAACCTCCGTAAGGGTCCGGTCACACGCTCAGGGGTGCGGGGCGAGGGGGGGGTGTTGAAGCAGTTCCGCAAGATGTCCCATGATGGCGCTGCGGTCAGAAGCAGCCTTTAAAACTGGCCAGAGCAGGCGACAGGTAGCGGCTGTCCCCACCACCACCTCCCCTCAAACGCCAGCAAGCCGGACACAGCCGTGGCCTCGTGTCAGACGGCACGAGCTCTCCCCTCAGCCTCCCCTTCACGCTACCCTCTGACGTGCGAGAGGCACCCTCAGAAGTGCCTCTAGTGTGGTCTACCTGCTAGCATCTTACAGAACTACGAGGGGAGCGTAGGACAGTGGTTTAGGGGGGGGGGCTGCTTTTCTATGTTACTCTGTGGTATGGGCTAGGTAGTTAATAGTTTTGGATTGCGGGATGGGGCGGTCATGGAGCATAAGGTAGAGATCGCGGTGGCAGAAGGATGGGGTGGTGTGACCAATGATGATTGCCTGGGATTTAGTGGGATTAATGGTGACTAACCACCAGTTACACCAGGTGGAGAATTCGGAGAGATGGGACTGAAGGAGGCGTTGGGACCAGGCGAGGGAAAGGACGAGGACAAGGAAGTCGGTGTTGTTAGTATATCGCAGGAGGGTGAAACTACTCTCTCGCCGTATACGCTCTCTAATACAGGTGTTGCGCATGAACCATATAGCGGTAGAAAGGGTAGAAGGTGGACTGTGTTATCAGAATTAGAGACTCAGAATTTTGCGGTAACGTAATAATGATATTTTGCTTCACTTAAATTTTAAAAAATGGTATTTTGTTACTTTGTAAACACAGTTGGTCAAGTTTCTACCTGGTGGAAAGGTTGAGGCCCCATGTCCGGCTGTAAGAAGTGCCTGTGGAGCGGCGCTAGGGGCACATGTGGCCTCAACCCATCCGCCGGCGAGACGCCTCGGGGTTCAGCGGTCGGCCAGCCATTCGCGTCCGCGACGAATCCCGCGCCGTAAACTGTAATTTATGTAGTGGGCGGAAGTCGAAGAATGGCTCTGAGAGCCCGCCGCCGCATAAAACGTGCTTCACTAGATGCGTAAAAGGAACTCCCTTCCTTATCGCCGGCGATAAAACGGTTGTTTCAGCGCTACTATCCCAGCCGGCGACGATAAATAGAATAGTTCTGCCATTTTTGCGCCGGCGTTCCATTATCTGTGCCGTACGGCGTGTTAGTAGAGCGGATAACGGCGACCGATGACAACGGGCAGGATTTGTAGCTATTAACCGTAAATTTGTCTGGTGCCGCGAAAGGCGCCTCTATAGCGAATTCCCTTAACGTCCCACTGAAGATTTAAGGCACTGGAATGTTGAGTTTCTTGCGGTGACGTATCGCGTTAACTCATCCCCAGCCTTATTTGGAGTACTGATGCTAGAATTGCGCTGTTATGATCTTCAGTCCAAAGACAAGCCTTCCGTGTTTGTCTGTTCTCTACAAGGGATTTCATCTTTAGAACTACTATTATAAGCTTCATCTGTTTGATGCTGTTTAATATGGTCAAAATCCTGTTCCCTCTACTTTTTTAACCCCTATGCCCCTCCCCACGAGAAAATTAACGATTACATCTACATCTACATAGATACTCTGCAAATCACATTTAAGTGCCTGGCAGAGGGTTTATTAACCACTTTCATAACTTTTCTCTACCGTTCCATTCTCTAATAGCGCGCAGGAAGAAAGAACGCTTACATTGTTCCGTTTTCGATCTGATTTCTCTTATTTTATTGGAATGGTCAAGTCTCCCTAAGTAGGTGCGACTAGCAAAATATTTTCACAGTCAGAAGTAAATGTCGGTGATTGAAACTTCGCAAAGCAGATCACGCCGCAATGAATAACGTCTTTCTTTTAATGATTTCCACCCTAATTCGTGCAACATTTCCGTGACTCTTTCCCCCCCGTAACGTGATAAAACAAAACGAGCTGCCCTTCTCTGAACCTTCTCAATATCTTCCGTCAGTCTCACCTGGTGAGGGTCTCACAAGGGGCAACAGTACTCCAGGAGAGGACGCACAAGTGTGATGTAGGCAGTCTCTTTGGTGGAGCTGGTGCATCTTCCAAGCGTTCTGCCAATGAAACGTAACCTTTGATTCGCCTTCCCCACAATATTTTCTATGTGTTCTCTCCAGTCAAAGTCGTTCGTAATTGTAACTCCTAGGTATTTGGTAGAATTTACGACCTTAAGGTTTGACTGATTTATCGCGTAATTGAAGTTCAGTGGATTTCTTTTAGTGCTCATGTGTATTACTTCACACTTTTCTTTATTTAGTGTCAATTGCTAATTTTCTCACCAAGTAGAAATTTTGTCTAAATCGCTTTGCAGTTGCTTTTGATCCTCTGTTGACTTCACTAACCGCGAAGACTCGGCATTTATCAAACACGCTGAAAACCCGGCGACGCCCTGGTACTTATTTCTTCCAGTCTTTATTTCTCGTTTCCTCTATCCATCTTCTCTTTCCCTCTCTATCATTCAGTTCATCATCTACCCTCTCTCTCTTTCTTAATCTGCTCCTACCCCTTTTCTACCAATCTACACATCCGTCTGCCAAACACCTCCTGTCGAACTGCTTCTCCACCTCCTCAGATCATTGCCTTCTTCATTTGTGCGAAATTATATAACTCTCTTAATTTTCAAGGTGATCCGCGGTGTCTAAGTTTATTCCAAGATAAACTCCGCCATGCAGCGTATAAAAATCTCTGGTGGACGGTGATGTTCCTCTTGTTTTGAAGCTTAAGTTTGCAAAGTTTCATCAAGTTCGGAACAAAACGATAGATTTTTCAATGCACCATCTCCTCCTTTCCCTTCTCTCTGTTCACCTGTTCGTCCCCCATCTCCCGTCCCTTTCTCTGTCCATTTCCTCCTTTCCCTCCCTCTGTTCATCTCCTTTCAACTGTCTGTCCCCCCATCCCCTCTCTGTCCGTCTCCTGTCCCCTCTCTCTCTCTCTCTCTCTCTCTCTGTCCGTCTCCTCCCTTCCCTTTCTGTCCATCTCCTCCTCCACCTACTTCTCTCCCTCCTATATACAGGGTGTTTCACTAAGTGTGTTTGCCTCTGTAACTTATAAAATAATAGGTGACGGGAAATTTTAATGCGGTAGGTCAACACAAGAAATGTTACACTTTCTGCGGATGTATGAACATAATTTATTGTATCATTTTCCAAAGAGTTACACCACAAAGATATAATTTTTAAATGGAACAATAGTTTTTTCTATCGTGTATTGGATTCGTTTAAACCAGCTGTGTCCAAATCAATTTAAACTACATTCCTGTCACTGTTGGTTTGGGAGCTACAACCCTTCAAAGTTCCGGGGGCGGAGGCTACGACAGCGTAGCTGACTGGGCCGGTGGTCATGAGACAGTGGGCCGTGCCCCAGCGGTTAGCCACTCGGCCAGTGAGATACGCTATCGCAGCCTCCGCCCCCGGAATTTTGAAGGGTTGTAGCTCCCAAACTAACAGTGACAGGAATGTAGTTTAAATTGATTTGGACGCAGCTGGTTTAAACGAATCCAATACACGATAGAAAAAACTATTGTTCCATTTAAAAATTATATCTTTGTGGTGTAACTCTTTGGAAAATGATACAATAAATTATGTTCATACCTCCGCAGAAAGTGTAACATTTCTTGTGTTGACCTACCGCATTAAAATTTCCCGTCACCTATTATTTTATAAGTTACAGAGGCAAACACACTTAGTGAAACACCCTGTATATGCTCTAAGTTTCATGGTGACTGTTCAAACGGTGTCAAAGTCACAATGCACCCTCCGACATGCAAAATTCACTGGCTCGCAGATTATAAAATTCTCCTTCATGGAAACACATTTATGTGCTGACTTTCATGGTGACCAGTCAAACAATTTGAAAGTTTGTTGTAACGTACCCTGCGCCACGCACGTACGGAGGCTTACGAAAGGTAGCCCATGTATTAATTCGGGGTATAAGCTACCTTCCAGCCGTTTAGGCGTGAAGAGTAACAAACGTGTTAACCCACTGTAAGGTACCCTCCGCCACGCATCGTACGTTGGCTTCCTAATCGTAGATCATACGTTAATTCAGGGTTTAAGCTATCTGCATTTCACATTTCATTCATATCCGTCCAGCCATTTCATCGTGAAGGCGTAACAAATGCCACGTACCATACGAAGTTAGTTTTAGTACGCCTATAACCTTCGCGCGTGTGCAAGAAATAAGTTGATAAAGTTTTATCGCAATCGGACGTACGATATGGCCGTGTATAAAACACGAACAAATAAAAATTAATTTTTATATATTAGATTTATTTTCGAATTCGCATTAAAACCATACAATGATAACAACAAATTCCTTCTGTTGGTGGTTTTCACCCCAATGATTCTGTACCCTTGGTATGGATCAAAGCTGACATCCTAAAAACCATTTAAAAATCTGAATGAAGTATGCTTTCCACTGAAGCATATTTTAAAAACATTCTTACTTTAAATTGCTTACATAAAATTCACATGGTATGATCGATATTTATGTTTTAAATGTTTCTTTGATGATTACCACCCTGAAAAATTTAACGTAACTTCCCAAGAGAGCTGCTATTATTTTCAGAAATTTTATTTCATTGTAAACTTCACCGAAATCTGAAAATTAACTGTTTAGTCGTTAATTAATTGAAATTAATATATTAATACTGCGACTATAAACTATATTGTTCAATAATATTTAAAAATTTAATCAGGATCGAAATACAACTGTAGAATCTGATGAAGTCCATGTGTAAAGTATCCTCCGTCATGCACCATCCAAAATTTTACGTGACAGTGACCTTCCTCTTGTTTTGAAGGTCAAGTGTCCAAAATGTCATCAAGATTTTAGGATGAATAAAGTGTCCTTATTCGCATGACGCATGATGAAACAGATTTTCAACCATATAATTGGTTATGACGTCATATCTCCTGAACTATATGTCGTAAGCAGTTCTTACCCCTACGTCAATTGTTACCTCATGGAAGGAATATGTGTACCAAATTTGGTTGAAATCCGTACAGTGGTTTAGTAGCAGGCGTCGCATTATGCAGGACTTTTCCGCTCTTTTCATTGTTTATAGCGTCATATCTCCTGAATTATTCGTCGTACAGTCATTTAATGGTGCCTATGTCCGTCGCGAAAGTTCAAGCAATATGTTAACAAAGTTTCATCACAATCAGTTTAACGGTATGGCCGCGCATAAAATACTAATGCACAAATATTTATTTATATATATAAAATTTATTTATAGGAAACGCACACATGCGTGCACAGGATTTCAATCACATTACATTACATTGTCTTTGCTATAAGCTACGATGGATTTCTGTCTATTCCTGCATTTGATGCTATGGTAAAAAAAAAGCAGTCAACAATCCGAAGACTGGTTTGAACACAACAGTGCCGTTGCCTTCTTCCGACCTTCGAACTGACTTACCAGCCAGTTATAGGGGGACCTATAGTTTAACGTGGGTTCCAAACCACGGTGCTACTCGGTATTTTTCACATGAGCAATACTGCCAGAGGTGAAAGAAGTTGAAAGTGACAGATAAAAATCCTGGGACATGGCGGGGATCGAACCCGCGATCTTCGGATTCATAGTCTGGCACTCTACTACTGTGCAACCGAGGCGCACGGTAATATGGTATCGATCACAAAATTCTAAGTTTCATTTGCTTCGTGAAATAATTTGTTGCGACACACTTTGTGATGAAACTCATGGGTTGTCAGTCTCGTTGTCACGTGTCGCATTTCATGGTTAGCTTCCTTCCAGGTCCAGTCTTGCACAGCAGACATTGCGTAGAAGTACTCCGGTATGTCGGTTTTCTTCTCATGCAGATCTTGTAGAAGCTGTTTGAAGTTGGCACTAGCTGGGAGTATGAACTCGTATAGATCCTCTATCAGGAAGGTGTCCCTGCTAAGCTCATACACTAGCCTCGCTCTTCTGTGGGACTCCTAAGAGCCTCTTCAGGTATCTAGCCTTTACTCGCTTTAGTTCTTCAAGGTGTTTGTATGTGAGGTATTCTTCCACTGATTGAAGGCCATACGTCAGAACAGGTAGTATCTTTAGCCTTAACAGGTCCATAGCTGTGCTGATCGATAGTTGCGTAATGTTTCTCATCTATATCTATATATGTGAATGTCTGTTCGGTGCACGTTTATCACGTCTGAACCACAAGACATAAAGAGCTAAACATTTGTACAGTTACTAATGTCTACCCGGAGAAGGCTTTAGGCACGGTTTTACGGCGATCGGATAGGTATTTATCTATATATATATTAATGTGAATGTCTGTTCGGTGTACGCTTATCATGTCCGAACGACAAGACGCAGAGACTTAAATATTTCTACAGTTACTAATTTATACGTGAGGAAGGTTTAAGGCACGGTTTTATAGCTATCTGATAGATATTTAGTAATTTGAAGAATATAACGCGAAATGCGGAACAATAATTACTCTTTTAAAATTATATTTTCTCTTTGAAAATGGTTTTATTGGTTGCATTGTTGCTTGAGGGTTGATAATGATAAAAGGGTGGAGTATATTGGGATGGAAAGTTATCGTGTGTGTGTGTGTTAATATTTCGCTCTGCACCGAAAACTACAGAACGCAAACGACTGGTCTGTGTGTAATTGATGTCAGAAGTCCCCCGTTGAACACCATAGCAGTTCCATGCCGATAGCTATAAGGGAATTGAAGATATGGTAGTTGAAAGTCGTCAAATTATAAAAAAAATTCGGACTGAAGGCCAGTGATGGCGTTTGCGACTCTATAGCAAGGAGGTTACATACAGCGAAACGTGATGCCACAGACCATATCTTTGGTCTATGCGTGCTACAATGTCTTCAGCTCTTTCTCTGTAAGAATAATCATAGGAATAAGGAAATATAAAAATAAATAAATAGCACACTACTGAAAGATAGCTTATCTATCATAATCAACCAACACGCGACCAGAGCCGCGGGTTTAAGCTAGTTTCATTCATATGTCTAGTGGCCGCCACTGCTCTAGATATTACATGTAGTCTGAAATTTTTCCGTTGTTTGGATTGTGATGCCTATATATTTTGTAAACCCTCTTGAGTATTTTTCCATGGCATTTAACGTTCTCTGCTTCAGTGAGTCTTCCTCCTTTCCTGAACACTAGCAACTTCGTCTTCTCTTCATCTTGATGTCGTTTCTCTCCGTCCAATCGCTTAGTTTGTTTAGAGCTACTTGTAGTCTGTCTATATCTGTCGCCGCGATGGCCACGTGATCAGCGAGTATGTCTGTGATTCTTTCCGACATTCACATTCCTTTCGTAGCATCGTGCGTGAGGACATTAAACAGGATGGAGTTGAGTGGGTGTTTTACCTAATATCATTACGTCAAGTTGTTTCATAAATATCTGTTGTTCTTTACCCCAGTTCGATGAGGTGTCTCATCATTCGTTATTATTATATACAATATTATTCCGTACCTCCATATTTAATTCTCTTTATGTCTTTACTGCTTCTTATGGTCCACTTTTCACTTTCATATAAACTTAAAAATGTTCGAATGTTTGTGAAGCTTAAGGGACTTAACTGCGGTGTGATCAGTCCATAGACTTACAATCTACTTATGAACTAATACTAAAGGCAACAAAAACATTCATGCCTGAGGAAGGATTCGAACCTCCGACGCGGGAGGCCGCGCCATCCGCAACGTGGCGCTCCAGACCGCTCGGCTACTCCCGCGTGGCATATAAACTTAAACCTCAAAGAAATTAACATAGTACAAGTTAGTAAGTCGCGCATCTGCAAAAACATCGATGCGCGAAGCTTATAATTATAATCACCATACCTTAGAAAACGTTCTTGCCGAGGACCAGAGAAAACTATGGTCCTACGTGAAGTCGGTAAGCGGTTCGGAGACTTCTATGTTGTCACTTATTTATCAGCGTGATGTGATAACATAAGACAGCGAAAGAAAAGCTGATGTTTTAAGCTTCCCTTAAAAAAAAAAAAAAAAAGTTCACAAAAGAGGTTCGACAGCATTCTACTAGCATCAAGGGAGCATTCTACTATCGGATGTAGCATACTGCCACAACGCGTGGCGCTAATTACGTATATTAGTACAAGCGACTTTTGCAAGAGAAAATTTTCATAATATCTTGCAATACATATCCATCCCTCAAAAACTTTCCACAACTATGGAACACTATAAGTATATCTATCAACCTATTTTCCAATATCCTTCTGTAGTACCAAAAACGTTTAGTTTCCTTTTTCCTGCTATTTTCCCATCGGCTATGCCATAAATGCTGTCATTCACTCTAAAATTCACAGTAATTCTTCCCAAAATTAATGCTAATTTTGATATCAGTAACTTCGTTAGGGACGCTAGTTTTCTCTAAATGTTTCCAGTGCTTCGACGTATTTTACTTTGCTTTTGAGGTGAAAGGCCTCCTTATGTCTAAAAACGCCATCAGTAAAATTACGACCAACAAAATATTATGAACAACATATATATATATATATATATATATATATATATATATATATATATATATATATATATATATAATAGAACATGGTTACTATCTGATATCTCTTGTCCACTCTCACAACAAACATAAAATCACGAATACAATAACAGATATTAAATATAGGACCGTTCATATATATACTATAGGACTTGTTAATCCACAAGCAAGTTTACTGCCGGCCGCGGTGGCCGAGGGGACTGAGGCGCTCCCGGCACGGTCAGCACGGCCACTACGGTCGGGGGTTCGAATCCCCCCTCGGGCATGGATATTTGTGCCGTCCTAGTTCGTAAGTAGTTCATAAGTAGTTTGTAAGTTTAGGGACTGATGATCCCGTAGTTAAGTCCCATAAGCTTTACAAACATTTGAACATTTGCATGTTTACTGTAATTGCTGCCATCTGATCCGAAATGTTCTGCTGCAGTTCTTGAAGACTCTGATGGCTGATGCGATACACCTCGGAATATAGAGCACCCCACTGCAGAACATTTCGGTTGAGATGGCAGCAATCACAGTAGAGCATCTTGGACCTTATATTGGCAGTTTCTCTAGGCTGTTGGAAATATATACTGTTTTATATGCATACATTCTTGTCCAATCGTATCCACTCGAGTGGGCCATTTTTATTTGCCCCACCCTGTTTACAGAGCGTACATATATTTTTACATGTTGTGCCTTAATATGTGCAGATACCAGTGTGTTGATTCTCTTTTCTCTGAGACGAACAATCGATCCACACAACAAACACCAACGTTACAACCTGATGTTTTCTGATTTGCCATACTTTGCCATTCGTTAGTTAACGACGCCTGGCCATTGCACTTCCATTGCAGTAAAACGTGACCTCCAGTCTCTCTATCGCAAGAGGTACTGCACCTCTATACGCCTCATATCGGGGAATATAGGCGTCCTGGCGCTACGCATACCTGGAAGCACTATCTAACATGAAAACATAGGACTCTTAAAGTCTAGAATTAAGTCTCCGAAAGTTAATGCACCCTTGTATAATGTTGTTCACTATACTGTCCCGAGTCACCTCTAAAAAATATTTTGGGGCTTATATATGCTGCACCCTGTGTATATAGTATAACGTCCTCTTGCCTGATAATCATATACGTAAATGCAAAACTTAATTTTAATTTTTAACCATTTTATATATCAGCTAATCGGTTGCGTAATATTCAGTTTCTTGACCTAGGATTCATTGCCACTAAGGACAACTTCGTTAGAAAAATAAAATAGTTATATGAAACACCTGACGCCAAACATATTACGAGCAGGATTGCTCAAGTATTCTGTCAAGAAAATAAAATACAACTACACCAGCAAAAAGTGAAGGGCATGAGTTCCTTCGTGCCCTTCATACGGTACTGGTGTAATCTGTATAATATTTTTATGACCAGAATGCACCCAACACGTAATATTCTTTCTGGCCCTATTTTAACAAACAGCCAAAATTAATTGATAATTGAGGTTAGCTTTGGCAAGCATACTGCTTTTTTTTTTAACTTTTGCCTCTTTAAACTATTATTTTAATATCTCTCCCTCACTTTCATTAAATTTTTCTGTTAAAATATTATCACCTGTCTTGCCTTGGTAGTTTGTTCAAAGTTTTTTTTCTTTGCCTGTACTGGAACGAATGACTACACCCTGGAAGGAAAGTGGCGTACATTTGGCGGTCGGATGACTGACTAAATCCTGGCTGGAACACAGCGTACATTTGGTATACGGAAATCCCTCGCCCGCAACACTCTTTTATATACGCCATTCTCGTTTCTGCATTTGATCATTTTCTTAGTATATGCGAGAGTCGCTTGAAATGTCCGTGAAAAGTCCGACAGTTGGCACTACCGATGCGTATCGAGATCATGTTTAGTTAGTCACAACTTTAGAAGGAAAAAATAATCAAATGTTTGTAAAGTTTATGGGACTTAACTGCGGGGTCATGAGTCCCTAACTTACAAACTACTTATGAACCACCTTATACTAAAGACAGCACAAACATCCATGCCCGAGGGGGGATTCGAACCCCCGACGGGGGTCGCGGCCTCGCGTATCGGAGCACAGCACCTCAATCCGCTCGACCACTCCGCCGCGGCTTTGGGAGGAACGGATACTAAGTTTCAGCAATATTAGTCTATTACTTTGTGTTTGACATTTGTTTGAATCAAGGAACTAAAGGCAGAACTAATGAACTAAAGGCAGCACAAACATTAAAGGGGGGATTCGAACGCCCGACGGGGAATGGCTTCGCGCGTCGGAGCACAGCGCCTCAATAGGCTCGGCCACGCCGCCGCGGCCAACAGGTTTTCAAGCCCAGAGGCCTGATTCCCAAAGGTGATTTCGGACAGTACTGTTACATTGCTCGTCCTGTTGCTGCCTAGAGGATGTGTTGTAGCTAAGTTGCATTCAGCTTCCTGTCTCGAAGGTAAGTTAACCGATGATAACATTTTAGACAGTCCAATAGCTGCAGCTCTTTTCCTCTGTGTCTGTCCCGTTTCCAGCCTTCAAGATTTAGTGTTCAGTCGGATAATCGCCGTTCCCTTATCATGGCCATAAAATGTTTTAAATATTTAAATGTTAGTATAGCTTATGGGACTTACCTACTGGGTTATCAGTCCCTAAACTTACAAACTACTTATGAACTAACGCTAAGGACGGCACAAATATCCATGCCCGAGGGGTGATTCGAACACTCGATCGTAGTGGCCGTGCAGACCGTGACTGGAGTGCCTCAGTCCCCTCGGCCACCGCGGCCGACTATCATGGCCATTCATCAGTGGTAGAGAGTATTGGTGGACACATGGACCCCTATGTGGCTTACAAAATGTTCAAATGTTTGTAGAGCTTATGGGACTTAACTACGGGGTCACCAGTCCCTAAACTTACAAACTACTTATGAACTAACTAACACTAACGACGGCACAAATATTCATGCCCGAGGGGGGATTCGAAATCCCGACCGTAGTGGCCCTGCAGATTGTGACTGGAGCGCCGCAGCCAGCTCGGCCACAGCGGCCGGCTGTCGTTCATAATGGCGCTCTGACTGCTCAGAAGAACAGAAATGTTCAAATGTCTATAAATCTATCGGACCAAACTACGTGGTCATCAGTCCGTAGCTAGGTAAACTAACCTACGGTCAAACACACACACCCATGCCCTAGGGAGGACTCGAACCTCCACGGCTAGCAACCGCGCGCTCCGCAGCGAGGTGCTTTAGACCGCTCGGCTACTCCACCGCGGCCAGAAGAACAGATCCAAGAGTCTTCGGCATTTGGTGTCGTAGGAGATGGGTCCTTTCTGGTGGATGATAACTTCGTTTCCCCACAGAGCTGCATTGGTGGACAACATGCTTGAAGCTGTGGACATTGAACGAATGGAGTGACCAGCTTGTTCATAGGACTTAAACCTGAACTTGTCTGGGATGCAGTTGGCAGACGCATTGCAACCAGACCAGCACCTCGCACAACGATTTCAGAGCTGGATATTGTAATAATCGAAAAATTGACAAATATCCCTCATACTTCCAGAATGAAACTTTCACTCTGCAGCGGAGTGTGCGCTGATATGAAACTTCCTGGCAGATTAAAATTCTATGCCGGAACCGGGACTCGAACCTGGGACCTTTCCCTTTGGCGGGCAAACGCACTACCGACTGTGCTATCCCGACACGACTCACGATACCGCCTCAAAACTTCCGCCAGTACCTCGCCTCCTACTTTCCAAACTTCACAGAAGCTCTCCTGTGAACCATGCAAGACTAGCACTCCAGGAAGAAAGGATATTATGGAGACATGGCTTAGCCACAGCGCACACTCCGCCGCAGAGTGAAAGTTTCATTCTGGAAACATCCCTTAGGCTGTGGCTAAACCATGTCTCCACCATATCCTTTCTTCCAGGAGTGCTAGTTCAAACATGTTCAAATGTTTGTTAAGCTTATGGGACTTAACTACGGGCCGGCCGCGGTGGCCGAGGTGACTGAGGCGCTCCAGTCACGGTCAGCACCGCCACTACGGTCGGGGGTTCGAATCCCCCCTCGGGCATGGATATTTGTGCCGTCCTAGTTCGTAAGTAGTTCATAAGTAGTTTGTAAGTTTAGGGACTGATGACCCCGTAGTTACGTCCCATAAGCTTAACAAACATTTGAACATTTGAACTTAACTACGGGGTCATCAGTCCCTAAATTTACAAACTACTTATCAACTACCTTATACTAAGGACGGCACAAATATCCACCCCCGACCGTAGTGACTGTGTAGACCGTGACTGGAGCGCCTCAGTCTCCTCGGCCACCGCGGCCGGCCAGGAGTGCTAGTCTTGCAAGTTTCGCAGGAGAGCTTCTGTAAAGTTTGGAAAGTAGGAGGCGAGGTACTGGCGGAAGTAAAGTTGTGAGGCGGCATCGTGAGTCGTGTCGGGATAGCACAGTCGGTAGTGCGCTTGCCCGCGAAAGGCAAAGGTCACAGGTTCGAGTCCCGGTTCAATTTAATCTGCCAGGAAGTTTCATCCCTCATACTGCCCATGCCACACAGGTGTGCAACTGTACTGGCAGTCCTAGGTGATCAAATACCGTATTAGAGGTCAACGAGAATGACTTTTCACTATTATGGTAGCTCCGTGGTGCCTCGCCCTAAGTATACTCCATGTAAACCTCAAGTAAAGAGTTGGGACAGCAAAACATCATACTGTATCGCACACAAATTACAGTTATAACATCTGAATGAAATGCGGCACTAAGTGTATTCTGTAGCCCACCAGATCTATTTCGAGCAGTGTAAATGGTCATGAAATTGGGCTGACGCGTTTCAACTTCCTTCCGCGGAGAGGTGTTCAGAGAAAGCCGTCAATTGACGGACGCGGGTCGCATGCTAGCGACGGCGGGGCCCCGCGGTGGCCTTTGACGTCTGCGCTAGAGACGGACTGCGCATCAGAAACGCCGGGCCAGCAGGTCGCGCTGAGAATTAATAGGGACGCAGCCGCCCCAGGGCGACGACTCGAGGACACAGACCGGCAGGCCAGCGACCCCGCCCACGGCACTACGGCACTCTCCATTCATAGGCGAGCGCACGGCCATTTATTGTTTTACTGCCGGCAATAGGCGCTCTCCTGCATCAGTCATGCATTTACTGCGCACGCCGCTAATGGCAGCCATCAACAGCTGCGAATCGTCCCGTTATTACTCGCGGAAAGACGCACCGCTACTTTTGACGTTTAATGAAAGGCATGTTGCCAACATTATTTTGTATTAAGTAACGGTCACCATTCTGAACGATTATCTATCATTACATCACGGACGATCTGTAAACACCGCCAGCACAATCTCGTCCAGTAATATACGAGGGCCGTTAGAAACGTCCGTGCAAAGTCCGAGAGTTGGCACTACCGGTGCGTATCGAGGTCATGTTCAGTTAGTCTTGTTTGTGACACAATATTAAACATGCAACAGGGCTACCTCAATTTCTTCATATCTGCCTATTTGTTCTGCAGCTATCCTGCTGTCCTCTTTCCAAACAGGTGTCCCAACCTGAGTGTCCGAGACACAGAGCCTACCGCAAGGGCTAAGCTTCCCCAACGGTTTCTCTCCCCTACCTCTAAGGTTGACTACAGGGACTATTTTTGAACATAGGAAGTAGGGATGGGCAAAAGATATCGATATATCAAAATATCGATATTTTTTTGGAAATTTATCGATATTTATCGACGATATTTTATTTTCCGATATATCGCTATGTCGATATTAAATTTTTAATATCGAAAGCGATCATTTTAAAAGCCACCCTTTTTTAAAATTAGATTAGATTCTTTAATGGCCGTTGGGCGTTGATAGGTGGCAAGGAGGCATAGAATGCGTGGAGAGGAGACGGTTCAGTGCTGGCAACCTCTTTACTTCTGAGCTGTGCACACTGCACCGTACTGTCAAACGTCGCAGGCAGAGGCCAAGTTTTCGTTACGTTACTGCAAGCTTGAGTATTCAAATGTTCAAATGTTTGTACAGCTTATGGGACTTAACTACGGGGTCATCAGTCCCTAAACTTACAAACTACTTATGAACTACTTACGAACTAGGACGACACAAATATCCATGCCCGAGGGGGGATTCGAACCCCCGACCGTAGTAGCCGTGCAGACCGTGACTGAAGCGCCTCAGTCCCCTCGGCCACCGCGGCCGGTCCTTGAGTATTCCCATCGCAAACCTGCTTCGGCAAGAAGTGTAGTACACAACTCCTTTGACTGATTTAGTTGTGTCAGTAAAAAAATCTCTATTCAAAGGAATTCTGGAAAGATTAGTTCCATTGGAAAAAAAATATTTTTCTCTCTGTGGCAACAATTTTGGACCCCCGGTTTAAAAGAATTCATTTTGAATCCCCACTTGCAGTGTCAGCTGCAGTAGCTCATATTAGCAAAGAAATTCGTTCCGAACATAGGCGAAAAGGACAAATCTCTCTTGAGCATTGGGCTTTAGATATTGAACAAGAAAGCCTGAGGAAGACTTCCATTTCGTCGCGGCATGAAAAACTGTTGACCCAAAGTTCAGTTTCACAGCAAATTTTAATGTTTAAATTTATACAATATTTGTCAATTTTTAATTGTATGTTGATAATTTCTGCGGTTTTAATTAAAATTATTAATTTAGCATTCTATGTAAAGTTTTCACCGATATATCGAAATATCGATATTTTTATTTCAATAAAATCGATATTTTTTATATATATTGATACGATATATAACGATATTCCTAAAATTTTGCCCATCCCTAATCGGAAGCACAATGCGGTGCCGTGCCCAGAGAACAGCCATGTACCGCCATTCGGTTGCAGAGCTTCGAAGTATCCACCTCGCGGACAGTATAGGGCGGAAGTTACCTTCGTATTAGGAAAGTGTGACTTTGGGCGAGTGGAAGCATCCGGTTCACTTACCATTCAGATTACAGTGAGGTAAGCTTGGCCGTTTGGCCCCTGCTCTGATTTCGATATTACGACTTCATGGCTAGCAACATTCTTAGGGATTCAACCACTCTCCGCTCTCTCTAGGTACTGCAAATGTATCTGTATAAAATGTGCTTATTTCTTGACGATTGTTAGTAATTCCTTGTCGTACAACAAGGTGGTTTTGTCGCAACATAGTCTTATTTGTGAAGTAATATTAAACATGCAACAAGACTACCTCAATTTTGTCCTATCTTTATGAATACAGATTTCAACACACTTCTGCCTATTTGTTCTGTAACTTTCCCTACTGTCCTCTTTTCCATTAATGAATGTTCAATAAGGCGACGAAACACCTGCCAAGAGAAGAAGTGCGACGCCTTTACGGTCCAAGGACAGCAAATCATCATGTGAGTGCAACTTCCTGTCTGAGAGGAAAGGCGATTGGCAGCAACCCTTCTTGTTTCATCTTCGTTAGAAAAACGTCACCATTTACAACACTGCACTCGTGAAATGGTCGTACGAGAAAACCCACATCTCAACGCAACCTCGAAGATGCTGTGGCCATTTCTCGTGCGCCGAGCATAACACTACGTTCCAACTCAGTTAAATGTTGATAATCTGCCATTGTAGCAGCAGAAACAGTTGTAACGCCTGCGACCACACCTGTTGTCTTATATTGGCGTTGCAACCGCAGCAGCTGTTAAAATATCTCTGCGTTCTTCTGTGTAAAATTCGTTATGTACGGCATGTGGGCTGTGCATTAGATCAGGGGCAGGGGTGGGCAATTGTTTTGACTCGGGGGCCACATCAACATGCAGATGTTAGCGGAGGGCCACACTTTCCACAACGCATTCATTACTTAGCTTTGCATTTCAGAAAAGGAAATTTTCAACTTAAAAACCAAAAAGTGCAAAGAAGCTATTAATACTGTTCTTCAATTTAATTTATTTTGCTAATTTCATAGTATCTCCAAGTTTAATGTGACAAATGCATCCTATCACACTTTTGGACTTTTTTTTTTTAATCGGGAGTCAGATTGCGTATTGAAATTCTCATCAAAGTCTGCAAGTTTGTATGTGTTAAATAACTTCGGTAATTGCTGTTGTTGCTCTTGAAGCCAAAAAAAATAAAAATAAAAAAAATAAATAATAAAAAAATTTAAAAAACTTTCTTCTTATATTTGTGTAGATTCAAATGCGCAAAATATTTTATGAACAAATTTCGTCATGGAAATGTTTTAGTTGGTAGTGATTTGTAGAAGTCAACTAACGTCACAGGATTAAACATTTCGTTCATTGTGTGATCTGCCTGCATGTTAATAAGTTTCGGCTCCTACAGTGCTGTGTCAACATCAGTGGTGGTGCAGTACAACAGCAGATTGAACTGCAGCTCGATTTTCTTCAACTCCCGAAGTCTTCTTGTGTATTGAGCCTCCATACTCTGCAGGTGATGTCTAATCTTACCAAAAACACTTTCCGGCACGTTCTGTTTTCTAGTAAACGGAAATAACAAGAAGTACCTTCATTTGTTTGCCTTGCAAATAGACCTAGTTTTCATTTGAATGCTTTTACACATGTCCAGATTTGATGCAGAAACGATCCCTTTACCTACAACGACACATTCAGCTCATTCAATTTTTCAAATATATCACCCGCAAACATCATCTCATACTCACAGAATACATGACTTCAATTGCGAATTGGCAAAGCTGAAAATGTGTACCAAGCTGGGTACACATTAACAACTGCAGGATCAGATGTGACGTCTGTTCTTTAGGAATAGACGACACATATATATCAGAGCCCCGGGAGAGAATATGGGAAGCACGTGCCACAGTCGACGATGACGGGTATGGCAAGAATTCGATTACCGTATTGACGTCTGTCTGGTCACCCATGGTCCGCATATAGAAATTTGGAGAAAAAGAAAAAGGATCGGAGTTGTGGTGTCGCACAAGTATGAAGTGCGCGCCACGTACTTGCGCCGCGCGCCGCCATGCACGCACGGCGCGGCGTTCTTACGACGTCGGCCACGAGCGCCCTCTGCTGCAACTCCGCTCGTGGCCACGACTGCTGCATCGGCCACTTGGTAATCAGATAGGCACCAGTTAAGACTTGGCTATCGGATAGGCACTAGGAATCATTAGTAGGCAGGCCTCTCTAACTAGTTAATATATCAGCGTTCTGCAGTTATGAAACTTTCATAAGTATTGTAATCTTTCTATGAAATATTTATCTCGTTCTAATTTACTCCAGTGTTTCTAGTTTCTGCTGTCCCACTGGCTGGTCACCTCCGTACCTGCACACGCGTTCATCGTTTATTCCTTTGTCGGTCTCTTTCTACTCGGCCACCGACACCTACGACTACCGGCGGAAACGAGACCCAAAAAGAGTGACTCTTCAGAATGCAATAAGTGTGACATCTGTACAATGTTTAGTTCTGGTGCATAAATAACTGAAAGTGTTCCCGGGCTTTGTGTAGACCTTGCATATTTCTCTTTGTGTAAACGTAGCTCTTAAGCGACCAGCCACGGGTCGTGGGTCGACCTGTAGCGGCTCCGTGTTTTAAGATGGCAGTCTCGTGCGGGGTCCCGCACTCGCTGCCGGTAGGCCGGTATTTCGCGGCCGGGAGGGTGCGGCACTGGCGTCAGCGGCACTGGCGCCAGCAAGTTCGCTGGCGTGGCCGGGCTGCTCTCTGGGTGACGCAAAGCGGCGGCGACCCAGGCCGTGTCACAGGGAGCGGCCCACGGCCATGTAACATGCATCGCAGCGAGCGAGGGCGCGCCTGCCAGCCGAAACGTCACACCGGACTCCACACTGCCTCATCACGCCCGAGATAGCAGCTGCCAGTATACAGGGTGTTTCACTAAGTGTGTTTGCCTCTGTAACTTATAAAATAGTAGGTGACAGGAAATTTTAATGCGGTAGGTCAACACAAGAAATGTTACACTTTCTGCGGAGCTATGAACATAATTTATTGTATCATTTTCCAAAGAGTTACAGCACAAAGATAATTTTTTTAATGGAACAATAGTTTTCTCTATCGTGCATTGGATTCGTTGAAGCCAGCTGCGTCCAAATCAATTTAAACTACAATTCTATCGCTATTACATTGAGAGCTACAACCCTTCAAAGTTTATGGCGCGGAGGCTGCGATAGCGTAGCTCAATGGCCGAGTGGCTATCCCCTGGGGCACAGCCCACTGTCTCATGACCACCAGCCAGTTAGCTACGCTGTCCTAGCCTCCGCCCCCTAAACTTTGAAGGGTTGTAGCTCCCAAACTAACAGTGATAGGAATGTAGTTTAAATTGATTTGGACGCAGCTGGTTTCAACGAATCCAATGCACGACAGAAAAAACTATTGTTCCATTTAAAAATATATATATATTTGTGCTGTAACTCTTTGGAAAATGATACAATAAACTATGTTCATAGCTCCGCAGAAAGTGTAACATTTCTTGTGTTGACCTACCGCATTAAAATTTCCCGTCACCTATTATTTTATAAGTTAGAGAGGCAAACACACTTAGTGAAACACCCTGTATATTTTTTTTGCCTATATATATATATATATATATATATATATATATATATATATATATATTCCTCGCTCGCACACACAAACACACACACGCATACACACTTCCGGAAATAGAAATTAGAACCCCCTCATAGAATTCTGGGATATTGTTGAAACAGAGCATATGGACTAGGGGAGAGCTGGCCAAGTTGACGTGCGGCAAATGATGAATAATAAATTCCTGTTTGTAGATATCAGCACTGTGTGCATACTACTAGTGCTCACACGACTAGGAAGTAAAACATAGGTCACTGGCGTCGCTCGTGTCGTCCTTTCATGGAGTATTGCGGCCCAGTGTGGGCTCCTTATCAGGTGGGTTTGACGGAGGACATCGAAAGAGTCCAAAGAAGGGCAGCTCGTTTCGTATTGTCACGATACAGGGGACACAGCGTCACGGAAATGATAAAGGATCTGGGATGGGAATCATTACAACAACGGCGCTTATCGCTGCGGCGTGGGCTATTTACGAAACGCCAATCGCCAACATTCTCCTCCGAATGCGAAAATATATTGTTGACTCACAATTACATAGGTAGAAATGATCTTCAGAATAAAATACGAGAAATCAGAGCCCGAACGGAGAGATTCAGGTGTTCTTTCTTCCCGCGCGGCCGGCCGCGGTGGCCGAGGGGACTGAGGCGCTCCAGTCACGGTCTGCACGGCTACTACGCTCGAGGGTTCGAATCCCCCCTCGGGCATGGATATTTGTGCCGTCCTTAGTATTAGTTAGTTCATAAGTAGTTTGTAAGTTTAGGGACTGATGACCCCGTAGTTAAGTCCCATACGCTATCCAAACATTTGAACATTTTGAACTTCCCGCGCGCTATTCTAGAATGAAATGGGAGATAAAATAGTATTACGGTGGTTCGATGAACCCTCTGCCAGGCACTTAAATGTGATTTGCAGAGTATCACATGTAGCTTTAGATGTATCGTTCCTTGCTATATTCTGATCGAGAATTCTCTGTGGCGTAGTTTTTGTGCATCTCTGAATAAAGACTTCGCAGACTAACAGTAAAGATATCGGTTTACAATTTGTCATACATATTTATACAGTATGCTCTTCATGAAGACTATCTACTTCTATGTCGCCGCGGCGGAGCGGCCGAGCGCATTGAGGCTCTATGCTACGATGCTCGAGGTTGTTCCCCGTCGTGGGTTCGAATCCCACCTCGAGAATGTATGTTTGTGTCGTCTTTAGCATAAGGTAGTTCATAAGTAGTTTGTAAGTTTACGGACTGATGACCCCGAAGTTAAGTCCCATAAGCTTTACAAATATTTGAACAGTTTTTGAACTTCTATGTTACTGCTGCAGTAATGGAAAGTCGTATGGGGCAAGTTAGGTGGGGCAAGTTGACGACCCATAAACCATGCTCTTGCTGCAGACAATCTTACTGAACATGAAAATCCGAATGAAGAAACTAATGATCAGTCTGGATCTAGGGATCTTCACTGTAGCTTCACAATATATATATATATATATATATATATATATATATATATATATATATATATATATATATATTCACTTATGAAATTTGTTATTAAAAATCCGACCCAAAGTACTAGCAGTGTGCATAACTACAGCACTAGAAGAAAGGTTGATATTCACTAGTCAAGGTTAAAGCTAACTTTGGCTCAGAAAGGGGAGAACTATCCTGCCACAAAATCTTAAGTCACTTACCAAGTAGCATCAAAAGTTTGACAGTTAGCCAACTGGTATTTAAAAAGAAATTAAAAGAATTCCTTGATGGCAACTCCTTCTACACTTTAAATGAATTTTTAGATTAAACTAGAAATAACAAAAAAAATTTAAAAAATAAATAAAAATAGAAAATTAAAGAATTAAAATGTAAATTTCATTTTGAGCTATCAATAGGCGATTGCAAAGGCCCACGTTTAATATTACTACCGTAACCTAAAGTAGACCAAACTCCTTAAAACATTGATGGTCATGTATAGACACCACTTACTGAACTGACGCGTTCCACATCATTACGAAACGTCGCATATATGATCTATGGAACAAGTACTAATCTAACCTAACTAAACTCGACGGCAAGCGATCACGCACCCCACAGCAAGACGCCTTAGACCGCTCGGCCACCAACGCGCTGTTCTTATGATTCCCGTGCATTTCCAAATCGGTATTTTCGTCCACGATTGCCCCACTTAACTCATTAAAGTCTCTTAAAATCCTCGAATGCGCTTTCCGCATCCGCTTACACTCTCCCACATGGATTAATTCATTAATTCCCCCTTTGCCCCTCATATTGAACTCGCCGCATCTCCTACATTATTTGAAAACTTGTATCCAATAATCCTATTGTCTCCCCTCTGATCACCAAGCCTGTTATGTTGCTGCGCCGTGACACTCACATCCCACCGAACGTCCACTTACGCACACTACATATCTTATCACAGCGCTTCAACACCCTCTCAGACAAAAAAAAAAAATGTTCAAATGTTTGTGTAGATTATGGGACTTATCTACGGGGTCATCAGTCCCTAAACTTATAAATTACTTATGAACTAGCTAAGACTAAGGACGGCACAAATATCCATGCCCGAGGGGGGATTCGAACCCCCGCCGTGGTGGCCGTGCAGACCGTGACTGGAGCGCCTCAGACCCCTCGGGCACCGCGGCCAGCTTTCCAGATAAACACCTAAACAACATACACATAATATTTTAGTCATTTCCTATTCCTCAAGATACGTTACCTCATAATCAGAAATAGCGTTTTCGAACCTATTACTGTCGCGTGCTATCATTCACGGGCCGATATCTCAAGAACTACATAAGATATCATTTTGCTCTAAACTTTAAATAAAATTTTGATATGTTATCTACATTTCATACCCAGCCACCTTTCTTAGTAGTTTTACTTTTCAAACTGCAATATGCACTTATTTTTCTTTATTCGTACGCTTGCTGCAGAAAAACAACTGAGATGACTGGCAGCTCCTACAACAAGGTCTAAAATTGTTGCAGAATGCCACAGGGTTCTGGTGGAGCTAGGGGAAAGCAATAGAGTAAACCTATTGTGGGTCCCTGGCCACTCGGGGATCAGTGGCAACGAACATGCCGACAGATTAGCCAGGAGGCTCCATTTATTGGACCGGAACCTGTCCTGACAATCACCAAGGCAATGATTAAATTGGAGCTACGTAACTGGCTCAGAACACAGCACGTAGAATATTGGACCAAAGTCCATCAACAAAAACATGGCAAGGTAATGATGCCAAAGCCTTGTTTTAAAAGAAGCTCTGCAATCCTGGGTCTGAACAGGAGAGAGATTAGACTCATGGTTGGATTCCTGACAGGCCATGGGAATTTCAAAAAACACCTACATACAATGGGAATAACAGAAGAGGACCCTAAATGTAGGATCTGTGATGACGGTGATGAAACTGCATCACATCTGATCTTACAATGCAAGGCATTGGAGAGTAAAAGGCACAGAACATTTGGGACAACCAGACCCGAAGAAATTGTATCTAATAAAGAACTGGTAAAGGGACTCCTTGCACTGTTCAAGGGCATTGGTTGGCTTTACTAGACATACAGGGAGCGATACCGCACAATAAACTTAGTTTCGGTGCGGGCAGTGGCGGGTTAGACAAAGACTGTTTTGGCTTCCCTGAAAGAAACAAATCAAATCAATCAAGGACGGGACAAATATCCATGCCTGAGGGGGGATTCGAGCCCCCGACCGTAGTGGCCGTGCAGACCGTGACTGGAGCGCCTCAGTCTCCTCGGCCACCGCGGCCGGTCCTCTCTCAGACAATTCATTCCGTTACGTCCCTGTGCATGCAGGGAGTACAACGTACCCTCCGCCATGCACCAAACGTTGGCTTGCCGAATATGTATGTAGATGTCGATGCAGCAATTCGACTTCGACAGATTGTTCCCAGTGATCGAATGGTAGATTCACTTACCAGCCGTTGCACATGTGGCTCCAAATACCAGTGAGGGCATTGACCTGTACGAGTTGGACTACAGAGAGTACTCTGCGACTGCAGGTGAAACCTTCTAAGCAAACAAACAAGACTTCAAGATGCCGAGATAGGAGATACTGACCGTAGCATCTACACACACAATGTTCCGCATTGCCACGTGACGGATGGATTGTGCTGTGGGTAGGACGTGAGGTCGGCGGCACATCTTGATGTGGACCTCGGCCAGCTGCCGATCCGATCCTTATCGACTCTGAGTGCCCCTTCTTACGCTGCTGGTTGTCTGTCTGAAGCCTTGACGTCTCACTGCTGCTCGGTACGACGACTTACCTTCCAGCCAGCGACTGGTCCAACTCTCAGACAACTCGTATCAAAAAGTGTCACGTCGCTGTAGTTTCCGTGTACTCATCGCATTCACTTGCACCTGGAACATCATACACATCCCACAGAAAAAGTGTCCATGTCGTATTGAACATTTGTTACCATTAGAACAATATCTGAGATAAGTGATTTTTCAACACGAAAAGTAGTCTATTACGCTTACTTTCACTCTGTGTTTTGGGGTAACTCGCCTGTTGCAAAAAGGATATTTCTGGCTCAAAAACGGGCGGTTCGAGCAATATCTGGTGTAAGTTCGCGAACGTCATGTCGACCCCTTTTCAGTAGTCTGGGAATTTTGACTCTGGCGTCATAATACGTTTTTTCTTTAATGTCGTTTGTTGTTAATAATATCAGCTTATTCCTACGAGTTAGTAGCTTTCACTCGGTGAATACTAGACAGAAGTCTAATCTACATTTGCATCACACCACCTTAACACTTGTGCAGAAAGTGGTACAGTATTCTGCGGCATCCATTTTCAATAAGCTGCCACAAGAACTAAAGAATCTTAGCACTAATCCACACGCTTTCAAATCTAAATTGAAGAGTTGCCTCATGGCTCACTCCTTTTATTCTGTCGAGGAACTCCTAGAAAAGTTAAACAATTAAGCTAATTTATTTTTTCTTTATTGATTCTTTTCACTTTGTCTTAAGATTATCGTGTGCAAAGGACTACTTAAAATTTTTTTATTACCATTCTTGTGTAACAAGTAATGTATCGACTTGTTCCATGACCATGGAGTCTCACTCCTCAATTGGGTCCTATGGAACAGAAAAAAAACTGATTATTTGGTGCTTTTCATGTCCGTTTTATGCTATTATAAAGTATTTGTGCTTTATGCTATCATAAAATATTTTTTTACAACAGCACGAGTATGATAAGTAGTACATCTCGAAGAGGAAAGGATGTACGCTAACCACCTTCGGTAAATTATATTGTAGTCCGATTAAAATTACTCGCTAGTTGGCAGTTCACATTCAAGAGTTGCTTTCCTCCAATCACAGCGATCAACGTCACGCCCGAACCGTATCCCGTTGCCAATATTCCACAACTGGTCACTCACTCCCATTTCCTTGTCTGATTCTCTTTCTTAATTTGCTTTGTTCCCGATTCACAGTTCTACTCTTTTTTTATTTCGCGTTGCATCACTTAACCATACGAAAAACAAGACATAGACAACAATGCTAACAAAATATCGTGTTTCTCGACTTCCGCAAGGCGTTTGATACAGTTCCCCACAAACGTTTAATAAACAAAGTAAAAGCATATGGTCTATCAGACCAATTGTGTGATTGGATTGAGGAATTCGTAGATAACAGAAAGCAGCAGGTCATTCTCAATGGAGAGAAGTCTTCCGAAGTAGGAGTTATGTCAGGTGTGCCACAGGGGAGTGTCGTGGGTCCGTTGCTGTTCACGATATATATATAATCTTGCGGGTAACATCGGAAGTTCACTGAGGCTTTTTGCGGATGATGCGGTAGTATATAGAGAAGTTGTAACAATGGAAAATTGTATTGAGATGCAGGAGGATCTGCATCGAATTGACGCATGGTGCAGGGAATGGCAATTAAAGCTCAATGTAGACAAGTGTAATGTGCTGCGAATACACAGAAAGAAAGATCCTTTATCATTTAGCTACACTATAGCAGATCAGCAACTGGAAGCAGTTAATTCCAAAAATTATCTGGGAGTAGTCATTAGGAGTGATTTAAAATGGAACGACCATATAAAACCAATCGTCGGTAAAGCAGATGCCAGACTTAGATTCATTGGGAGAATTCTAAGGAAATGCAGTCCGAAAATAAAGGAAGTAGGTTACAGTACACTTGTTCGCCCACAGCTTGAATACTGATCACCGGTGTGGGATCCGTACCAGGTGGGATTGATAGAGGAGGTAGAGAAGATCCAACGGAGAGCAGCGCGCTTCGTTACAGGATCATTTGGTAATCGTGAAAGCGTTACGGAGATGATCGCTAAACTCCAGTGGAAGACTCTGCAGGAGAGACGCTCGGTCGCTCGGTACGGGCTTTTGTCAAAGTTTCGAGAACTTACCTTTACTGAGGAGTCTAGCAGTATATTGCTCCCTCCTACATATATCTCGCGAAGAGATCGTGAGGATAAAATCAGAGAGATTAGAGCCCACACAGAGGCATACCGACAATACTTCTTTCCTCGAACAATACTTGACTGGAGTAGGAGGGAAAATCGATAGTGGTACTCAAGGTACCCTCCGCCACACACCGTCGGGTGGGTTGCGGAGTAGGGTTGTAGATGTAGATGTAGATGCCGGAGGATTTGTGATTTGTGTCTTCACTTGACTTCGGGAGTGAATTTCGCCGAAATCTTCCGCACTGCCATCTGAGGTTGCTGCAGAGCTCGATGAAAGCTCCGCGGAAGTTTCTGAGCTCACGAAACGACCGATGGACAGCAGATTTCTCCCACACAACGACTTGCCAGTAGCTTGGATTACATGAGTGAGCCACCACTGGCGACTAGTTGAGAGCCAATGGAAGCCTACAAGTGTTCTGGCCTCCAGTACGTGATGTAGTGCACGGACAGACAGCCCGCATGCCCGCACCCCTGGTGAAACCCAACACGCCATCGGCCGCTGCCGACAGGCTGGGGCGTGGGTGGGCTCTGCGGTCAGCAGGACGACCCGTCCATTCGCTGCCGCGGACCTTTGTCTGTGCCCGGACCTACGACACACACACAGCCGTTGCACCGTCGCCTTCTTCACCGTCGCCCAGTCCATAGCACTGCAATGCCGTTTCGTTCTTGCTTCGCTGCCACCTCTGCGCCAACTCATAGCGGTTGGCGAAGGGGAAGAGCCGTATTTTTCGACCAGAGCTCTGTACCTTTGTGGTGGATATCGCAGAAGTTCACGTTTAAGTGTTCTAAATTTTTACAGACGTTTCATTGCTTTCCTTTATAAAAGGCGGTGGGATTACTTGTGCCGGCCGCGGTGGCCGAGGAGACTGAGGCGCTCCAGTCACGGTCTGCACGACCATTACGGTCGGGGGTTCGAATCCCCCCTCGGGCATGGATATTTGTGCCGTCCTTAGCATTAGCTAGTTCATAAGTAGTTTGTAAGTTTAGGGACTGATGACCCCGTAGTTAAGTCCCATAAGCTTAACAAACATTTGAACTTTTTTTTTTTTTTTTTTTTTTATTACTTGTGCTGGCCGGCCGCGGTGGCCGAGGGGACTGAGGCGCTTCAGTCACGGTCTACACGGCCACTACGGTCGGGGGTTGGAATACCCCCTCGGGCATGGATATTTGTGCCGTCCTAGTTCGTAAGTAGTTCATAAGTAGTTTGTAAGTTTAGGGACTGATGACCCCGTAGTTAAGTCCCATAAGGTTTACAAACATTACATTATACTTGTGCTGCGCCTTGGATATCCGTTAACGACGCGATGAGCTACCTCAAGGTCGCATTGGCGGAAGAGAGGGCGGCCCTCCGCGCCGAAATCGAAAAAAAAAGTTCAAATGTGTGTTAAGCTTATAGGACACTAGCTGTAAACCCGGCGTTGCCCGGGTGTTTATTTATCCTACACTCTCGTAGTTCGCCTCCCCTTCCCACGTATATTAACACACACACACACACACACACACACACACACACACACGTATAATTTTATGTACGCCGATAACTTTCCATCCCAATATACTCCACCCTTTTATGATTATCAATCCTCAAACAACAATGCAACCAATAATACCATTTTCAAAGATTAAGTAGCCGCGGTGGAGTAGCCGAGCGGTCTAAAGCGTCTCGCTGCGGAGCGCGCGGTTGCTCGCCGTGGAGGCTCGAGTCCTCCCTGGGGCATGGGTGTGTGTGTGTTTGTCCTTAGGTTAGTTTACCTAGGTTTAAGTAATTTGTAAGCTACGGACTGATGACCACGCAGTTTGGTCCGATAGATTTACAGACATTTGAACATTTTTGAAAGAATAAGTATAATTTTCACACAGTAATTATTGTTCTACATTTCGCGTTATATTCTTTAAATTACTAAATATCTATCAGATCGCTATAAAACCGTGCCTAAAACCTTTCTCAGGTATAAATTAGTAAATGTACATATATTTAAGTCTCTGCGGCTTGTCGTTCGGACGTGATAAGCGTACACCGAACAGACATTCACATTAATGTATGTAGATAAATAGCTATCCAACTGCCATAAAACCATGCCTAAAGCCTTCCCCGGGTAGACATTAGTAACTGTACAAATTTTTAGCTCTTTATGTCTTGCGGTTCAGAAGTGATAAACGTACACCGAACAGACATTCATATTTATAGATATAGAAAGATAACAGCGGGGTCATCAGTCGGTAAACTTACAAACTACATATGAACCAACTTATACTAAATACAAACATCCAAGCCCTAGGGAGGATTCGAACCTCCGCCGAGGGAGACCGCGTGATCCGCAGCGTGGCGCTCCAGACCGCTACTTCCGCGCGGCATATGCATCCTTGTCATGGCCGATAATGTGCCTACCTCCTTCTTTAATAGTAATTATAATTTTCCTGAGTATCTTCAGGGTTATGTAACAGCGACGGCAATATATTGCGATGTATATGAAATTTAGTGAATGTGTCCCTATCGCTATATCAGCGTGGCCGTTTCTGCAGCCGAAAGTAACGGTCTTACGGGTTACCTTGACTCATTTATCTTAAATTATTTGAGGTCAGCCTATGCCACGGATTTTTTTTTTTCAATTGTAAAATGATACCAAAGAAACATCTTAAGATTTCTAATAAAGACACAAAAAGGCGAAAGGTGTTAAAAATAAAATATTCGTAACCAAGGCTGTGTTCAATTGCTGACTAGTTTCTTAGTCGCAGTATAAATACGACGTATACCATCGGACAAGGACAATGAGTCAGTACAGACAATTGAATCCAGCCGGTGCCAGCTGGCCCCGATATGTGTGTCTCGGGCAGAGGGCTTGACGCCATTCCTATTGGCAGCACAGTAGCCAACATGGGGGCCGTCTTATGCTGTAGTGTGCAAACAGGGTTAATAAATTTAATACTGTAGGTTGTTGACGTGTTACAAGGGGAAGAGCAACAATGATACAAAATGTTCAAATGTTTGTATAGTCTATGGGACTTAACTACGTGGTCATCAGTCCCTAAACTTACAAACTACTTATGAGCTACTTACGAACTAGGACGGCACAAATATCCATGCCCGAGGGGGGATTCGAACCCCCGACCGTAGTGGCCGTGCAGACCGTGACTGAAGAGCCAACAATTATACGTTTGCACACTGTGACTCTCATTAACTCCTGGTTCTTTGCCCTGAGGAAGGCATTTACAATATGTCCGCAATGTCGGTGTATTTTAGTAAATGTATTGTTGTCACGAGAAGCGGGAATTCCGGGTTCAAGTCCCGGTCGAACAGGTCTTTTCATTGACACCAAACAATAGTCCGTCTCATTAACTGAAAGTTAGCCATTAATCAGTCTAGATCGCAAAGTTCGTTTTTAATAGGTGACCAATTTCGATGCGTTAATCACCGTCAGATCCATGGCTGAACAGACAGCGCTAACATGCGGAGCCTCCACAGCGACGGTCTGAGGATGAGTCCGGGGAAGGATCGAAACCGGTTACCTATTAATAAAGAACTCTGTGATATAGGCTGATTCATGATTAATTTTATTTATTAAAATTGGAAGAACCAGCTTTGGGCGCTTTGAAATCTTTATTTTTTATATACAATACAGATCGATTTCGGTCAGTGTTTGACCATCCTCAGAGCTTGAATCCAAGCCTTGTGGGCCCACAAAAACGTGCAATTTGCATATTAACATTAAGTTAATGTTAATATTAATGTTGATCTTAATATTCAAAGTGCAAGTTTTGTGGGCCCACAGGGCTTGGATTCAAGCACTGAGGATGGTCAGACAGTGACCGAAATCGATCTGTATTGTAAATAAAAAATAAAGATTTCAATGCGCCCAAAGCTGGTTCTTCCAATCTTAATAATTTTAATGTGGTCGCTCTGCACCGGATTCCGGATGGAGTCGCCTACATGTAATTTAATTGTGAAGATATCCGTATCTCCAGAATAATTTCAAAAATAATCGTTAAGTATAGCTGAGTCCGCAATATTTCGAAAATTTCTGTTATGCCTCGGAATTGAGGAATGACATCAATGTCTGTTCCCTTGGAAGAAGACATTCCAAAATAGATAACTCGTTAAGTATTATAAGGCGTGGCAGTACGGTCAGTTTTAGTGACAAATCTGAGTAAATACAATAAGACAGTCAGCTATTCCAAATTGCAAGCATTGGTTTCAAAACTACATGAATTACTTGTTCATTCCAATTTATGTCGTTTTGAAAGGTTCGTTAGGAGGTGTTAAGGGAGGACATTGATGAATTTGACCAAAAATGTCAATTTTCGATTTATTTTTTATTTATTAGTACAACTCATGGACAGTCAGTTCCTAAAGTTTCAATATTGAAATCGTATCCGAAGTGCTTGAAAATTAATTAAAAGTGTGACGCGGCCTCTCTGCCACGCCCACATTTCGAAGCAGCACTTCAACACCATTTCGAGAACATGCCATTAAATATGTACTAAGGAATTGCAAACGTGCACAGGTAAATATACTGGGGAGATACTGCGATAATATTGTAAACAATGTGCTGATATTAGTATTTTCATATTTAGATTAAGTACTATATTTCTGTGATGACTGTTTTTTTTTATTGATACTGATCTGTATTTATTCTCTCTCTCTCTCTCTCTCTCTCTCTCTCTCTCTCTCTCTCTCTCTCTCTCTTTCAATACAATATGTTGAAAGTCACTTTTTAGAATCAATGTGCCTACTAAAATCTTTGGCATGGTTTCTATGGATGTTTTTAATGTTGATTTTCCTTTTTGTAGTTTAAGTATGACTATGTTCATGTTACTATGCTTCATCCGGCGCTAAAATAAAGTGCAAACATTATCTTGTAAACCGTGACAGCATTTCCTTTTATAACAGAAATAAGAACAGAATGTGCTAATACTAAATGCCACAGAACCGCAGTGCTTAATATACACACGCAATTACTTGTATCATCACGTCCTCTACAACAGTCATTGTTACAGTATCTCCCCAATTTATGTGTATTACTTTCAACCAAACATGTGCGGGATACATCTAGAAGGCCGTGATACGTACTCTTTGGTTCTATAAATTATGTTTGACTCTGTTGCGTATCTTATAAACAATAACAAACTAGCTGCATCTTTTATAACGAAGCAGTTCTTTTTTTGTCTTGTGACACTGACGGAGATTAAGTGTTCGATTCTTTCTTCATTCAGTTATGCCACGATCTCAAAGAGTGCATTAAAAAAACTGGATAAACTGCGTTTAAATAAGTTAGTGAATAGAAGACGTAAGAAACAACGACAAACCAGCAATGAAAACGTCTGAACTAAGAATCTGCTGCAAATGTGGTCTCCTAGCAGCTCCGATCGAAAAATTAGTGAGGTGAATGGTGCACACTACAGTGATGAATCTCGGTTTCTGGCCGATCCTGCACTTCTCAAAAAGTGTGTTCATGGCAAAACCCAGAAACCGAATGAGTCTCTAAATTCACTCATATGGAAACGATGCCCTAAAACCCCATTCGTATCTGCTACAGTGTCACAATTGCAACTTTTAGTTCTTGTATTTAATTATGAGAACATCAGGAGGATAAATGTATTAGAAAGAATGGGCTTCAAGACAGAAAATTTTACTCAAGACATCCTGAGAAAAATATATTTACAGCGCGTCTCTGCAGCTGAAAAGTCAGTTGAAGACCTGGTAAAGGAAAGAAGAGAAACCAGAAGAGAAGCCTTGAAGAGAAAGACAACCCAGAGTACAAATGTAGTGCCTTCTGAAGAAGTGACAAGGAAAAAAGATTGAACTTTAAATTGCGTTTCCTGAAAAGTTGGTTTCTAAGGTTTATGTACTTTTTCCTCAGATTCTATAAATGCTAGAATTATGAAATTTTGTACAGGTGTTTCTGTAAACCTAATAAAAGTTGTCTCAAGAGCAAATTGTGAATTTCTGATTGCAAGCTGAGTTATGAGGCAAAGAGCTTGGAATTTTGTATGTATTTAAAATTGAACTTGTGGAATTATAATTACAAAATTATGAAAATTCTCATATTTGACCTATTGCAAAAACCTCATGAGAGACGCTTTCAAAATATAAAGAGATGAAACATAGAAAGTTTTGTAGAAATCTCTTGAATGTTTTCTGAGAAAAAGGAACTTACATTATTTTTTGAAAATAAAACTTCATATTTCATTCAAAAGAAAGTTGAATATATAAATTCAAAGGATTTTCTATGAAAATGTGTTACGTTCATGTAAAGCGTGGTACAAAATTTCATTGCCATATCTCCAAAACTGTGGATTTGGTGCATTTTTTAAATAGTGTTTGTTTTTCACCTACGTCCTCCCTGTATCACTAACATAGTCCCTCTGCCCATTATTATTAATCGTGGCATGTTACCGATATCCGCATGAGTTCCAACAGGGTATGGTGCGCACTTGCACTGAAGAGATCACTGTCTGCGTTTGTATCCTGAGTACCGAAACAAATAATTGATTGAATAGGTTCATATTGGGTATAACTGCATGATGATGTTTAATGCTACGTTGCAGTTCCCCGTGCACTCTTCTGACGGGCGCGACTGGTGTGCGCGTCGCAGCTCTTCTCAAAGCAACAGCACTTCAGCACGTCTGCGAAGTCTCTCCAGCAACACTGTGACACAGGCAGCACTGCAGAAACAAACAGCCACGGCCAGCACGCGACTTACGTACACAAACGAAAGAGCCAACAGTTTGTTTTGGCCCAAGACGCATTGCAGTCTCACATTAAGATGTCACTTAATGCTCTGCTTATTTTATGGTCCTGTGGAATATCCGTCAGTTACCAGGAGATATAAATTTAACGAGTACCTAATTTTTGCTAGTAATAAACACTTTATTGTGTGTCATATTAGAAGTTGTTACTTTCTTGTGGGAAGTGATAATCATCAGTGTCTTTATTAAGTCAAGTGTTCTTGCTGGAACTGAAGTTTTTGTTATATGAAACTTGTGTGTTATAATCTTCTGTAACTCATCGATTCATTACGTTTGGGCTAAAAATGGCAGAGGGAGACAAGATAAATATACAGTAAGCTGGTTCAAGAGGATGTAGGTTGTTGTTCTTATTCTAAGATGAAGGCGTTTGCACGGGGCAAGGCAGCATGGAGAGCAGCAATATTTTTAGGATTAATTATACATCAGTGCATGAGCTCTCAAAATTATGTACGGACTGATGACCACGCAGTTTGGTTCGATAGAACATTTGAACATTTGAACATTTGAAACATTTTTTGAAAGCTATGTAATACTAACACTACTATCCTGAGTAAGCCTCTTCATTTCCTCGAAATACCTGCAACCTACATCTATTGAAATCTGCTTACTGTATTCATCTCTTGGTCTCCCTCTGCGATTTTTACCCCACACACTTCCCTCCAATGCCAATTTCACGAGTCCCTGTTTATCGTCCATGTTTCACTCCCATACAAGGCAACACTCCATACAAATGCCTTCAGAAAGGACTTCCTTAGGCTTCGATGTTAACAAATTTCTCTTTTTAAAGCACGCTTTTCTACCCATTTCCATTTGCCTCTGTACTGCGACCATCTTTTGTTATTTTACTGCACAAGTAACAAAACTCATTTACCACCTTTATTGTTTCGTTACCTAATCTAATTCTATCAGCATCGCCCGATTTTCTTACACTGCACACCATTACCCTTGTTTTACTCTTGTTAATGTTCATCTTATATGCTTCATTCAACACACTGTCCATTCCGTTCAACTGTTCTTCCAGGTCTTCTGCTGTCTCTGACTCATCGGCAAAATGCAATGTTTTTATTTATTCGCCCTGAACTTTAATTCCTTCTCCAAATTTCTCCTTGCTTTCGTTTATATCTTGGTCAATGTACAAATTGAATAACATTGGAGAAAGGCTACAACCCTGTCTTACTCCCTTCCCAACCTCTGCATCCTTTCATGTCCTTCAACTCTGACAACCGCTGTCTGGTTTTTGTACAAGTTATAAATAACCTTTCGTTCCCTATACTTTACTCCTGCTGATTTAACAATTTGAAAGAATTTATTCCAATCAACATTGTCAAAAACTTTCTCCAAATCTACAAAAGCTATAAATGTAGGTTGGCCTTTGGTTACCATATATTCTAAGATAAGCCATAAAGTGAGTATTGCCTCTCGTGTTCCTACATTTCTCCTTAATCCAAACTGATAGTCTGAAGCACACTGGTGTGCAGTAAACGTAAGAACAAGCGGTGTCTTAAGTTGACCTAAACGTGCTGTTTTCCGCAGCACTAAAAAGTTTGCCCCTTCCCCCCCCCCCCCGCCCCATTTGAGTCGTGTCTCTTTCGGGCAGCAATGAGATGACACCGTCCAGACATGTCTGACATGTTAGGGTAGAGAACAGCGCCATCGCTTCCCGCAAACTGGTAAAGACAACTCCGCTCGTGGATGAGGATTAATGGTTCCACGTGGACGGTCAGTGTCCTCTGAGAGAAGTGGTAAACTGACCAGATCCACTACTTACACGAGGACTTGTCTCTCAGATCGGTTGGCAAAGCTGTAACAGCGGTAGTAGGAAAACAAAACAAAATGGAACCAGCTAAGAGCCGTCTACAGCCAGTTATTGGGTCCGTGATGCTGACGTCTTGGCAGAAGGTCGTGACGTCATCTTCCGAGTTATTAGGGACGAAGCGTTGACCCAGCTGGAGGCGGAATGGACGATCATTCAGGCTAGGGTGTACTGTTGTTCCAACAAGCATATTACACGTCAGTTAAAGCTTCTGGGCTAAATTGCCGTGGTCGATCGGTAAAACTTTTTCCCCCAGACGTTTCGTTCTCAACTGCTGACAACATCTGAGTCGACGACTGGCTTCTAGGTGGTGGAGCTGCCGCTTATATAGAGCAGACGGAGGACTCCACGACACGTCACGTGCTGCCGTCTATGCAACTATCTGTGATTATCGTCACTTCTCTCGATTACAGGTAATTTATTGTCACGTGATTTGTGCAAAGTCGACCGCCATGTCTTGTACAATTTTAAACCTTCTTTTCCATTCAAATTGTTTTGATGTTTGCACGCTCGTATCAGCAAATTTTATTTCATGATTTCCATTTTGTAATACATGTTCTGCTACTGCTGATTAGTCGATATGTTCCAAACGACAGTTCCTTTTGTGTTCCGTTAAGCGTGTTTTGACGCTTTTTTATTATTATTATTACTTTTTGTTCTTTCTATATACACCATGCCACAACTAGACGGAATTTTATATATCCCTTGGGTAGCTAGAGGATGTCGAGCAACTTTCGCTGATTTTAATAATTCATTTATTTTCTTAGTGGGTGTGAAAATAGTTTCCACTTAAAACTTGGCCAGTACTTCGCCAATACGATCCGTGATGTTATGGATGAATGGGAGGAAAACTTTTCCAGCAGATGGTTGTTGCTGTCGCCCATTTCCGGACACTTTTCTACTTAGATGGAGTGCTCGTTCGATCTCGTCATTAGTATCACCCATTTTACTTAAAAGCCGTCCGCAAATGATTCAGTTCCTCTTGCAAATAGATTGGCTCACAGATATTGTTAGCTCTGTCCACAAGTGTTTTTATGACTCCTCTCTTCTGTCTAGAGGAATATAGCCGTCCCGGCACTATGCATGTGCGAAGGTAGTACCCAACCTGAAAACATGTGACTTCTAAAGCTATATTTAAAAGTCGCCAAATGACAAAATACCCTCTTATAATGTGGCTGAGTATAGTCTCCTATCTATAGAAATATTTCCACCTATACATGTTAAAACCTGTAATTTGCGGTCTTTAAGGATGTAGAAGAATGTATAAATAAGGGAAAAATAGACACAGCCTACAGGAAAATAAAAGAGACATTTGGGGACAAGAAAAGCAACTCTATGATTATCAAGAACTCAGATGGGAAACCAGTTCTCAGCAAAGAAGAGCAAGCTGAAAGGTGGAAAGAGTACATAGAGCAGCTTTACAAAGGAAATGAACTTAGAGACAATGTTGTAGAAAGGGAAGAGGAAGTAGAGCAAGATGAAATAGGAGATACTATACTGAGAGATGAATTTGACAGAGCGCTGAAAGACCTAGGTCGGAACAAGGCCCCAGGAGTAGATGACATACCCTCAGAGCTACTAAAGTCTCTGGGAGAGCCAGCCATGACAAAATTGTTTCACCTGGTGTGTAAGATGTATGAGACAGGTGAAGTACCCTCAGACTTTAAGAAAAATGTTATAATCCCCATACCAAAGAAAGCAGGTGCAGACAGGTGTGAAAACTACAGAACCATAAGTTTGATAAGTCATGGCTGCAAAATATTAACACGAATTATTTACAGAAGGATGGAAAAGCTGGTAGAAACCGACCTCGGTGAAGATCAGTTTGGGTTCAGGAGAAATGTAGGAACACGGGAGGCAATACTCACTTTACGGCTTATCCTAGAAGATAGATTAAGAAAAGGCAAACCTACATTTTTAGCTTTCGTAGATTTGGAGAAGGCTTTTGACAATGTTGATTGGAATAAACTCTTTCAAGTTCTGAAGCAAGCAGGAGTAAAATATAGGGAGCGTAAGATTATTTACAACTTATACAAAAACCAGACAGCGGTTGTCAGAGTTGAAGGGCATGAAAGTGATGCAGTGGTTGGAAAGGGAGTAAGACAGGGTTGTAGCCTTTCTCCAATGTTATTCAATTTGTACATTGAGCAAGCTATAAAGGAAAGCAAGGAGAAATTTGGTGAAGGAATTAAAGTTCAGGGTGAAGAACTAAAAACATTACGTTTTGCCGACGACATAGTAATTTTGGCAGAGACAGCAAAGGATCTGGAAGAGCAGTTGAACGGAATGGACAGTGTGCTGAAAGGGGCATATAAGATGAACATTAACAAGAGCAAAACTATGGTAATGGAGTGCAGTCTAAGAAAATCAGGTCATGCTGAAGGAATTAGATTAGGTAACGAAGCAATGAAGGAGGTAGATGAATTTTGTTACTTGGGCAGTAAAATAAGAAATGATGGTCGCAGTACAGAGGATATAAAATGCAGAATAGCAATGGGGAGAAAAGCATTCTTGAAAAAGAGAAATTTGTTAACATCGAATATTGATTTAAGCCTAAGAAAATCCTTTCTGAAGGCATTTGTATGGAGTGTTGCCTTGTATGGGAGTGAAACATGGACGATAAGCAGTGTGGACAGAAAGAGGATAGAGGCTTTTGAAATATGGTGCTACAGAAGAATGCTGAAGATTAGGTGGGTGGATCGCGTAACTAATGAGGAGGTACTGAACCGAATTGGGGAGAAAAGAAATTTCTGGCATACCTTGACTAAAAGAAGGGATAGATTGGTAGGGCACATTCTTAGACATCAAGGACTTGTGAATTTAGCGTTGGAGGGAAGTGTGTGGGGTAAAAACCGCAGAGGAAGACCAAGAGATGGATACAGTAAGCAGATTCATACAGATGTAGGTTGCCGTTCTTATGTGGAGATGAAGAGGCTTGCTCAGGATAGGGTATTGTGGAGAGCTGCATCAAACCAGTCTCCGGACTGAGGACCACAACAACAACAACAAGGGGAGACGGAAGGCAATTCCAATGCTATTTTACCCTTTGAATAGGTTCACTTTTCAAAGGAACTATAAGTGACAAAACAACGAAATTTTACTGCATATTTATAACAGATATGTCTCAATTTACAAGTAAAATGGACATAATAACTCTAATGGTTTTGAATAAATTTTTTTTTTATTTGTTCACCAGTAAAATTTAACTTTTCAGTACATTAATTATTATAAAACAGTTGATGACTGTTTTGTGGTTCTCTATTTACTTGTAATGATTAATTACCATCTTCAGTACAAGAAGACCAAAATTTTATCTTTCTACCCCCATTAGTTTATCAAATAATGGTACCTGAACGCAAAAAAATGTAGTTTTAGAAAAATCTATTTAAAGTTTAATATTGCAATTCTAGTACAGTTATTGATGAGAATTACTTACCACTACCTTACCTGCGCCATATTGAGCAATATCTGAATCATACTGATATTTTTTTCTTCTTTTGGTCCCTCTTCTTTGCTGTCTAGCTTCTTTTGTGCATTTTAAATTAGCAATGTCGGCTTTGCGGATTCTCTCTTTATCTATTTGCACCAAGGATTTTCCAGTATTTCCACTAGATTATATGCCCAATAATTCCAGAGGAATTTTAATTTAGGCGAGAATTTTTATGAAAACATGCGGGACCAACGAAAATACAAATAAAGACGTACTTGACTCACAACAAATTTCACCAAGTTCAACCAATAACGTTCGAAAACAATAACAAACACGATCGGAACAAAAAGTATCGATAGTAGATTCAGGGTAGGAAACACTGAAGCGATAAAAACAATAGAAACATGAAATAATAAACAAGGAGTAAAAGAATGCTGTGTGCATTTTCTCCGCATGGCGCAAAACGGAAGGTGTGGCCAGATTGCACAGAGCGTCAGAAAAACCATTATAACTCAAGAAAAAATTGTCGCATTTATATAAAACAAAAACTGTTCCACCAGGCATTTCAAATACGCAAAAATCAAAAATCGAATTTTTGAGCCCATTTGCCTTCCGTCTACCCTTACATATCTTAGAATTTAATGTGATATAAACTACTTTTCCAAAAGCTGTAATGCATAGAACTCTCAGAACACCCAAAAAATCAACTGTGTAGCATTACAGCCGAAGCAAACTGGCGGTAATAGGTGTGAAATCTTACAAGGTCCCTGCATCTTTGTTACAGGTGAGTCAGTGATGATCTCCATCTGCTTCGATCTCATCTGCTCCAGCGTCTGGTGTTAGCTGCGGAGTGGCCAGTTGTATCTCAGCTGCCCAGGTATAGTATTTAAGTCAAACACTTTCCCGTTCCTTTATTTATTTTAACTTCAGTCACAGGTGCCATAATAAAATCCAATACTTTGTGACTAGTTCCGAGCCTTTAGCTGTCCGTTACCAAACGTGACCAGCTTCGATAATGAACGGTTGAAGGTCCCAAACTAATCACGACCTGTGCCAGGTTTGATATTGCACAGCTACAGGTCCTAAACGAGTCACGAATCACTGGTTTTAATAAAGGCAACTGTGACTCTTCTTCAGTCAAACATCACATGTTTATTGGCCTTCTTGCAATACAAGCATATACTATTTGCTTCTGATCCGACCATACATTTACAAGGACAAGATCTGATCTGACAAACATCCATAGCAATAATAATCTTAAATAATCTTCTTAGAGGACGATCGATGTCCCGCAATAAAGAAGGCGCAGAGACGTCCGCTGCCCCGTGACCGTTGGCTAACTTCATATAACAGCCAGCTCTGTGACGCCGGTCGGTGCTGCGACGACGCTGCTCCTGTTTATTGCAGTACCTCGATCGACCATGAAACAAACAGAAACAAACACAAAACATTCTTCTTAAGTATCATATCATAAAAATCATTACTCAACATTCAATAAATCGTTTTCATTAATACATAATATTCAATTTTCATCTCCTGCAAAACAAAGCTGATATGGGAGAATAGGGGCTCATAAATCTGTCCCACTACACTTCAACGTGGAAGAAATAGGGACACGCGCTCTGTATCTTAATCTTTGCCCTGTGCAATATTTAATCAAATTTCGTTGTCCAATAAATTTGATAGCGTAATGCAAAGAAGCGCGACCGTAGCGCCCCGAGCGTGCGACTTCCACACTAGTCGGCCAATATAACGAGGACATCCGGCGTGTGGTACGCCGCAGCTGTGCGCGCAAATAGAGACCGCTGTATGTCACATTAATTAGGCCACTGCGCGGGCTGCGAATAGACGCCCAGGACACCTCACGTGCTAGCGCGCTGGCTCCGCTCTGCATTTCAGACTGCGTCACTTGTGACAGATTCAAGCCATCGTCAGCATTATGCAACTCATCGAGGTCGCGCATAATGAGGCACTGCAGATTTTAGCGGTATATTTAAAAGGGGATACCAAAAGGATTTTGAAATATGGGAACAATGTTTCACATCGAAACAGCCTATATCGTCTAAAGGTATTTATTGTGACTAGGAATTGGTAAGAATGTTAAAATTCGATTTAAAGAACATAACAACGTTGAGAATAGCTCTTCGGCTTGATAAACAGTGAAACTTCCCCTCTCATTTGGTTGCTTTTGGTTGGGGTTGGCCGATTTACTGTTAGACGTTTTTTGGATACATTTTAAATTGTGTTTATAGACAGGTTTACTTTCGATAGTAGCATATGGTAGGTTTATCTTTGGTAGTGAGTAGCGTTTGGACTATCTCTGATATAGCAGAGCAGATGGTTAGCAGTCCACGACTGTGCCTCCAACTAGCAACATGTTATATTGTGAGGAATGTTTATCTGTTGATATTGCGCATATGCCGCAAATATTTTACGCTTGACGTTGCCTTAGGGCAGATATGTTTTAGAATTCAAGGTAAGCCAGTCTACGATGAACATACTTTGTTATATTGACATGGATCGTATTTGAGGTTTTAATGTTTTCGTTTTAATTTACGTTTTCTTTGGCTTTCTTCTTTTTAGAACTTAAGAATGGGCTAATGTAGGCCCGAAACATGTCGTTCGGACAGTTTTACATTGTGACAATTGGAGCGGAAACTTTAGTGCGATTATTGTGACTAGTTTCTACAAACTTGTTATTTTCGAACATAATAAAAAATATTTAAAAACATACAATGATACGTACATCATAAATGGTATAGTAATAAATGAGCAACTTGTGTGCTGTTCACAATCTACACAAGGTTTTTCAAAATTACCAGCAGCACACAGAGCCACAGCTGGAAGGTTGTAATGTGGCATATCAGACACTGTTCATAAGCCAAAAGAACCTTGAATTCCAATAAATGGTGTGTGTCTGAAATGCAGTATAAATTACGTTAATATCTATCGCCATACATTTCGTTAACATTTCCTAACGTAGTTAAAATAGCTATACAATCCTAGAACATAACACATTCCACAATACAAGGTCATCATGAAATGGCAGTTGTGTGATTCAAAATCAATATCTTCTGCATGTGTGCACATCGAAAGTCAGTTATAAGGAAGCTGTTGATCTTATGTTCCATCGAATACCAATGTCTAAGTGACAATAGGAATACGATAAGTAATTATATTGTGGATTGATCTATGTTCCAAAATAGGGCATCTACAGTCATCTAAAGGGGTAAAATTAAGGCAGATATAGTGTATTAAATTATCATGTCTCAAAATTCATTTAAAGAATGTAACGTGTATTTTGGATTATATTCGTGCTACAGTATTGCTGGAATATTATTATGACTGTTAAATAGCATATTTTGTCAATCTGCATCAACTGCATGTTGCCTAACGAATGTAAGGCTAATTATAGGAAGGCATATATATATCTGAAACATTAATCATTGTTGCTGAATGTGTATTTACTAATGGTGTACTAGTGCTCTCTGTGCCCGTACAAAATTAACCGTTATGTGCATTGATGGCTTCACTTCCATATACATTATTATTACTTATCAAGATAATAAATTATACCAAAAATACGTAACAAAACAGCAACTGTTGTAGAGGTAACTTCATGTCTAGGTTACTGAAAGGTCTAGGTTACATTCGAAACATTATACTGAAATAGGTTAATGCTGGGTATAGCCATATTCTGAGAAGTAGATACATCATTTTAATGTATCAAGCTTTATTTCATGCAATTAAAAATGTTAGTACAAGACTGTATTATGTTTGAACCGTAAGTCTAGGTTTAGGTTAACATATAATAAGGCTAATCTATATTATATTTTAACCTAGACCTGAGATTACAGTTCATACGACATCATACAGTCTTGTACTAACATTATAAATTGCATGAAATAAAGCTTGATACGTTAAAATTACATATCTACGTCTGAGAATATGGCTATACACAGCATTAACCTACTTCAATATGATGTTTTCACTAGCATTTGCAACGGACAGGAAGACGACCTCCTGCCACCAACGTACGCACATTTCCTGTAAGGGAAGACAAAATAACAGAAATCGGGCCGATGTAAGACAACAGGCGTCTGGCTCAGACAACTGCTGCTGCTAGCATTGCGGGTTATCAAGATGTGAGTGTGAACGCGGTGTTATAGTCGTCACACGAGACATGTCACGCGGCGTCTCCTACGTAGCGATGAGGAGGGGATTCTCCAGTACGATCATTTCACGAGTTCACTGTGACTATCAAGAATCTGGTAAAACATCAAATCTCTGACATCGCTGCGGTTGGAATAAGCTCCTGCAAGAACTACGACGACTGAAGCGAATAGTTCAACGTGACAGAAGAGCAGCCCTTCCGCAAATTGCTCCAGATTTCAATTCTGGGCCAGAGTGCGAACCATTCAAGGAAACATCATCGATATGAACTTTCGGAGCCGAAGACCAACTCGTCTACCCTTGCTGGTGACACAAAGCTTTACACCTCGCCTAGGCCCGTCAACACCGACGCTGAACTGTTGATGACTAGATTCATATTACTGGTCTAGAGACTCTTGTTTCCAATTGTGGGTATGGAGGCAACATCACCCTTCATGTCAGTAGGCCACCAAGCTGGTGGAGAATCTGTAATGCTCTGGCGCGTATGCAGTTGGAGTGATGTGAGACCCCTGATGCGTTTTTGTACGATTCTGACAGGTGATACGTACGTACGCATCCTGGCTGATTATGAGCATATATGGGATACCTTACAAGGTCTCCACCACCTTGTACTCTTAGGGATTTCCACAGCTCTGCAGAATTCGTGTTTCAATTTCCTCCAGCACTACTTGAGACACTTCTGCGTGCTCACCGGGACCCTACATTATATTACATCTACATCTACATGGGATACTCTGCAAATCACATTTAAGTGCTTGGCAGAGGGTTCATCGAACCACCTTCATACTATTCATCTCCCATCTCGAATAGCGCGCGGGAAGAAAGAACACCTCAATCTCTCCGTTCGAGCTCTGATTATTTACACACACGAAGTGATGGGTGCTATCGACAAGGGTTCGCAAATCGATTCCGTATTTCTTGATTTCCAGAAGGCTTTTGACACCGTACCTCACAAACGGCCTTTAATCAAATTGCATGGTTATGGTATAAAAGAAAGGTAAGGCAGTCAACAATCAGAAGATTGAACACCACAGTGCTTTACTAGGCATGGTCCTGTTTGGAGGTGGTGTGCCGTTGCCTTTCTCCGACCTGCCGGCCGCGGTGGCCGAGGGGACTAAGGCGCTCCAGTCACGGTCTGCACGGCCACTACGGTCGGGGGTTCGAATTCCCCCTCGGGCATGGATATTTATCCGTCCTTAGTCTTAGTTAGTTGATAAGTAGTTTGTAAGTTTATGGACTGATGACCCCGTAGTTAAGTCCCATGGACTATACAAACAAACATAGGACGCAGTTCGTAGTAATCGATGGTAAGGCATCGACTACAACAGATGTGCTATCGGGCGTGCCACAGGGTAGTGTTATTGGTCCTCTGCTGTTCCTTATTTACATAGACAGGTGTCCTATTTTCTTTGACTCTTCAGTGTAGTGCGTTAGGTGAGCTAACGCCCCTCTCCCCCACCAACCTGAAGCCTCTCGTGTCCCGAGGTCTCGACCTGAGCCTGCCTCACGACTCCGCGCCGTTGGACGAGGCGTTGCGTAAATGAGGCAGGTAGGTGGCCCAGTTTCATAAGCACGCACCGAGTGGCTTCTCATTTGTCTCGGCCGTCATATCTGTGGCGCGTGTACACGGGCTTATCGCCGCTTACCGCCCGCCTGTCAGCGCCGTTTGTCAACAACTTGCCACCGGTTGCCGGGGCCGCTTTATCCACGTCCCCCACGGCAAACAGCGGTGCTTCTCCTCGCCTGGCTGTCGGCTGCTGACTAATTGCGGACTTCTGAGAAGCAGCCAGCACCGGCGTCCTCATTGAACCAGTTTTGAAATAGAGACTGTCAGGATGGAAAGTACTAGCTAATGAGCTACGAGGGAGCAGCTCCAAGCCCACTTTCGCTTCGTGGTAAGACTCTTAGAGGTGGTGGTATATCACAGCCACCAGTTCGCTGTACTAAATGTTAACTAATGTTTCCGTGTGCTAGGGCGCAAGTAGTTTTTCACACGTTGCGTGGACTCATGTTCCAACCTCATTTAGTTGCTGCGATCAGTTACGTAGTTACTGGCGGCTAAAGGGAGAATTGTGAAAGGAGCACGTTTCCGCGGTGAAGTAACGAGCTGTCATGGGAACGAATTGAGCTGGGAGGTCCCATACGGGATTGTTCGGCCACCGTAGTGCTAGTCTTTTTATTTGACGCCGCTTGGGCGAATCTTGTACCGATGATAATTAGGACAACACACGTCACCCATTTTCCTGCCGGGAATCGAACTCTGACCCCGTGGGTGGGGGACAGCGACGCTATTGTCTGAGCTACAGAGGCGGACACTTGTTGTCGTAAGACTATCGAATGCCATTTTGTTCCAGGTTCACGAAACACCATTTATCTCAAGTTGACGAGTTTCCCTGGGTAATACTGAACTATAAACTACATATTTGTATATGGTGTTCAAATGATTGTTAAGCTTATGGGACTTAACTTGCGCGGTCATCAGTCCCTAAACTTACGAACTACTTATGAACTAACTTATACTAAACACAACACAAACATCCATGCCTGAGGGAGGATTCGAACTCCCAACGGGAAACGGTTTCACACATCGGAGCATAGCGCCTCAAAGCGCTCGGCCACTCCACCACGGCTTGTATATGATGTCTCGTTCTTCCTAACATGTCTGACAGGGCAGACGCAATAATCTTTTGCATCTAATCTATATCTATAAATGTGAATGTCTGTTGGGTGTATGTTTATCACGTCTGAACCACAAGACATAAAGAGCTAATAATTTGTACACTTACTAATGTCTACCCGGGGAAGACTTTAGGGGTGGTTTTATAGCGATCGGATAGCTATTTATCTAGATATATTAATGTGAATGTCTGTTCGGTGTACGCTTATCACGTCCGAACGACAAGACGCAGAGACTTAAATACTTGTACAGTTACTAATTTATACCTGAGGAAGGTTTTAGGCACGGTTTTATAGCGATCTGATAGATATTTAGTACTTTGAAGAATATAACGCGAAATGCGGAACAATGATAACTCTTTGAAAATTATATTTACTCTTTGACAATGTTTTTATTGGTTGCATTGTTGCTTGAGGTTGATAATGGTAAAAGGTTAGAGTATATTGGGATGGAAAGTTATCGGTGTATATAAAATTCTACGTTTGTGTATGTTAATATTTCGCTCTGCAAAGAAAACTACAAAACGCAAACGAACGGTCTGTGTGTAATTGTTGTCCGAAGTCTCCCGTTGTACACCGCAGCAGTTCCATGCCGGTAGGTATAAGGGGACCGAAGATATGGTGGTTGAAAGTCGTCAAATTATTAAAAAAAAATTCGGACTGAAGGCCAGCAATGACGTTTGCGACTCTATAGCAAGGAGGTTACATACAGCGAAAGGTGATGCCACAGACCATTTCTTTGGTCTATGAATGCTACAATGTCTTCAGCTCTTTCTCTGTAAGGATAAGCAAACGAATAAGGAATTATAAGAATAAATAAATAATACAGTAAAAAAGAAATTTCTTTTAATACATCTCTTTAAAAAATATCGATTTGACGTTTCGCGCATTACATCAAGTGATCGATCTGTGATATTATTACAATTTCGTGATTGGATTCTTCGAAACGAGTGCATTTTTCCGTGTGATTTGAACTCATAGCACACTACTGAAAGGTAGCTTATTTATCATGATCAACCAACACGCGACCGGAGGCGCGGGTTTAAGCTAGTGTGAAATACAATCAAGGAAGTCAAATATGTTTTATCTGCTTATTGTGACTTAGTTTCAATGAGACAGTTGACAATACGTGCCCAAACCTGGGATTGAACCCGGAACTTTTGATACTAGTCAGACGCTCTATCTATTTTTTTACCCTTTGTTACGCCAGTAGATCTTGTCTTTGCGGTCGTTGCCTCATGTTCGTTTTATGTTGTCCTCCAGTTCTTCGCTCAGATGTTTATTACTGACGGCGACTAACTCTGGGCTACCGCGCTGGAATCCACTAAGCCACCAGTGGATATCGTTGCTGTTGGAGATACCTATACACGGTCTCAGCTAGCTACAAAGATACAACTTACATTATTGTAGAACAACTATTCTCAGCGTTTAAGACGTTGAGATGTGAAGGTAATTGTCTTTTATGTGGCCCTTTGGTTGGGAGAAAATATATTAGTAATAATATACAGTAACTGTTAATTTTTCAACAACACATGCTACAAAGTTACAAGTGTGCTGCTAGACAGAGTCGATTCAATTAAATATCTAGGTGTAACCTTGCATAACCATATGAAATGAAACTAGCGTATAAGGATAGTCGTAGAGAAGACGAATGGGTGACTTTGGGAAGATGTGACTCGTCTGTAAAAGAGACCGCATATAGAATTTTATGCGACTCCGCTTTGAGTATTGCACAAAAGTTTGGGATCCCCACTAGATCGGTTTAAAGGAAGATATAGAAGCAATTTAGAGGAGGGCGGCGAGGTATGCCACCGGTAGTTTCGATCAATGCGCGAGTGTCACTGAGGTGCTTCGGGATCTCAAACGGGAGTCGCTGCAGATCAGGCGAGAAACAGTGTTGAAGGAATTTAGTGGACAGATTCTACAGCCATGAACCAACATTTCCCGTAAAGACTACCAAGAACAGAGAGATTAAGGCTTGCACAGATCCATAAAAGTATTCTTTCTTCTCTTTATTCTATATGGAAGTAGTGGTAGTAGTGGTACTAGGTACCCCCTCATCCACATACCTTTTGGCGGATTTAGGAGTATGTATGTAGATGTGCATGCTGTGACACAATTTCATTTTCATATATAGATAAAGATCAAGGGTAACAAAGTTTTTTTTTTTTTTTTTTTTTTTTTTGCGATTACATGATGTTAACGTGAGAGGATTGCAATATAGTTTTCATGACAAAGAAGTTGTGATACGAGAGTCGTTCCAAAACTAATGCCTGCTATTTTTATTCACGTAAAATAAATGCATAAATCACAACAGCACAGCTAACGAGAGAAGTATTTCAGTTACATACTTGTCCCTTTTCACCTAGTCACCGCCGACCGTTATGCACTTCCGACAACGATGAACCAGAGCCTGCAATCTGCGCTTGTAAAAATCGGAACCAACTGAGAATAACCAGGGGAAACCAGGAGAAAGATTTACAGATCAGCTGTTGACGAACATGTTTTTCAACCAGAGAACCACTTTATGCAATTTGATAAGACTCAAGTTTTGGCAGCCACAAATGGATATCACGAAAGAGTGTAAAGAGAGGTCATAGAAATTGTAAAACACCCCAATTATTTCACTAGGATGGAGAAGAGCGTGAAACTGAATGAAATGTTGATTCCGGTGTTGAACAAGAAATGTAAGTCTTCCACCACGGAACAATTTTAACCCTTTCAGACGTGGTGTCCATTGTAATGGACATCAATTTTGTATTAATTTTAGAACACTATACGGATGCGCTTTTCTTTGAGACCTATTAGCCTGTTTACTGGACATCTGTCACTTTTAGTTTCGTGCTTCTTGTTGCCGTCTGTCACACCAGAATGGCGTGCTACAATGAAAAATAGTGAACATGCCGAACCAGAGTCAGAGTGCGTCAGACATGATATCATTCGTTGAAATTATTGTATGTATTAAATTATGAATTTTGCACAATTTTCACGTTGCGGTATAAGTTCCATAATAAATATGTAACTGTTGACTTCTTATTTCACCTCCCTCACTGCCTTCCAGACCCAGTATCCAATCTATTTGGCATTTTTTATGGACATGAAAAGGTGCAGAAATAGGTTTTATTTTATTTTTAGAATAATTAATGACTGAAAGGGTTAACAACGGACAAAGGCATGCCGTCCTTAGGATTAGCTAGTTCATAAGTAGTTTGTAAGTTTAGGGACTGATGACCCCACAGTTAAGTCCCATAGACTCTACAAACATTTGAACATTTGAACATCCACAGCGAAGATGATACATCTTTAATAAAATGGTCCGCTTCAGCTGTTTTACTTTTTTTTAAAAAAAGACGACCGGTTTCGCGACTTAGTCTCATCTTCGGGTCAAATACCTGAATAAAAAAACACTAGACTATAAGCCAGTGACAAACCAGGATAAGCCTATCTGGGTAAAGATGGAATAGAAATATACTAACAGTTAAAACATAAAACCAGGCGCTCGCCAATACAAACAACAACAATCCCGGCTGTCAGAACACTTCACACAAAACATCAAGGCGACAACTGCCCTCGTCGATCAAACCGCATGATAGGTTCGAGGAACATCTGTATTTACCTGCCTCCAATTCAGCCCTTGCCAACCACTTTTCTGCAACTGGTCACTCGGTCACTAGCATTTCTCTAACCTATCAGTGCTACATAGGGAACGAAAAGGAAATGTCCTTAATATTTTAGAACAACTTGAGATATATCGGGCTTTAAAGCAATCTCCATCTCATACACTCAACACCCAGACTGAATTGAGGCACAAATCCATCCTTACAAACTTTGACTACCTCAACGTATACCGAGCCCACTCATCTGTTTCACAGTTGCTTCCCTTTGTTATTATTTACCTTTTTAAAAAAAATTCTGAATCCCTTATTAATAGGGATTTTAGCCCTTTAATAGATCCCAGATTAGTGGTTTTGGCTCCTTGCAGCCCCAGGTTTCATTTCACGCTATATCATGTTTCGTCTGGTGTTATACTAGCTTACGTTTGAACGTCCCGTTCACGTACTTTGTGTACCAAGTGTTTTTCCTGTAATTACTTTGTCCGCCAAACGCACTTTGCGCATGCGCGACCCCCGGTGCAGTCTGTCATCACGAGCTCCAAATCAAATGTTCAAATGTTTGTTAAGCTTATGGGACTTAACTACGGGGTCATCAGTCCCTAAACTTACAAACTACTTATGAACTACTTACGAACTAGGACGGCACGAATATCCATGCCCGAGAGGGGATTCGAACCCCCGACCGTAGTGGCCGTGATGACCGTGACTGGAGCGCCTCAGTCAACTCGGCCACCGCGGCCGGCTCACGAGCTCCTGCGCCAGTTTACGTCTAGTCACGCCGCTGTTCGTGCCGCCTGCCTCTATCATGCGGTTTGATCGACGAGGGCGGGTGTCGCCTTGATGTTTTGTGTGAAGTGTTCTGATAGCCAGGGTGGTTGTTGTTTGTATTGGCGAGCCCCTGGTTTTATGATTTAACTGTAGGTATATTTCTATTCCATCTTTATCCAGATAGGATTTTCCTGGTTTGTCAGTGGCTTATAGTCTAGTGTTTTTTTTTTAATTATTATTATTTACGTATTTGACCCGAAGATGCGACTTTAAGTCGCGAAACCGGTCGTAAAAAAATGGTAAAACAGCTGAAGCGGGCCCTTTTATTCAAGAAATACTGACATACATGTTTGCCCATAATTCTCTAGTCGCTATCCGCTGATCAGCACTGAGAGGTTGTTCATAGTGAGTGACGACAGCTGTTCAGGGTCGACGGGGCCGTGCCTTGTCATGCACGCCCTTTTTACCACCAGTGCCGTCACCATTGCGTCACATTGCCCATGCCTATTGTATGCTTTAGCAAGCGTCTATTGATTACAAGCGGCGCAATTTTTTCATGAGTTAGGAATTGAATCACACATCGCTGTCCTTTCAGACTGGAGTACGGAACACTCCTGACATACAACAAGGGAACTACGTACACACGAAAGAGGAAGGTCAAAAATTAGCACTGCATCAACGATATCTGGCGCAGATATCCGAAGTCACCACAAAAAATGGGAGGTATTACTTCCGAAACGACCCTCCTAGAATTTACTTAAACTCAGATTATACTAATTTAGTTGCTGATTTAATTTATACTTATACATGGAGGCGGCATTAAATAGTGAAAAAGGAAATGCGGAGGAATGGGTATCCCTGTAGACGATGAGATCTTTTTCACTCTATTTTTTACTAGCTGGGGATGAGGAAGATGGTAATTACATCCTCCGCAAACTAGAAGAAGAATACAAAATATGAGGTATTGTCATAAATGTAGGTAAAACAGAATATCTGAAACTGGGAGAAAATAGGTTAGTGACATACAACTCGGTGCTGATATTGTTAAAGCATGTCGTCCAATGGTAGAAGTATGCTTGATGTAAACAATGAAATTGCCCGAGGCAAGCGAGCCGTAAAACAACTAAATGGTATTCTCTGGAATAACAACATAACGCGCAAACCAAATCATCTACCATTGAATTATTGAAAGTATCACCACATACCGCGCAGCGTTGTGGGGACTAAAGGCAAAAAGAGATGGATTTCTAGAGACGGAAGTTGTGGATATTCCAGGCTTTATTATGTTAGAAACGACAGGATCAGAGAAATCATGAGACTGGAAAGCACTACCCTAGACAGCATAGAGAGAAAGCGTCTTCTCTGGTATGCTCATTTGGCAACGTATGCCATACTCAAGGTTGCCAAAACGAATATCATCAAAGAAGAAGGCGCGGCAGACCTTGCGAAATGCTGGAAAGATGACGTCACCGAAGCAATGGCGGCGAGAGGTCTTAATGAAGGAGGCTGGAACGTGGAACGACCGTAATCGGGATGGGATAGGCGGCGGCAGCCGTAAAAACTTATATATATATATATATACTGTCCTCCATAAGTTTGGAAACACCACGCTGCTTATTACAACGGAGCAAGATGGAAGTGATCTCTATGAGTTATTAGTTAGAATACGGAATGGCTAGCTCAAACAACGGTTAATAATGACAGTATTGTACACTTACTTATTGTATATATACGTACATATTGTTTTATGTAAGCCGACGTTACCTGTGCTAGCAGTTCTACTACACACGCCAGGTGGCGTGAGTAGACCGCATAGCTATGTAGAGGTGCGTTGTTTACGGTTCTGTTCACTTGTTGCGTTTTCATAAAGGTATAACATGCAGCGAAAGCAATTGAAAATGGCCCAAAAGTGCCAGATTCCTTATGAATCACAGATAATGATAATCACCTTGCACTTAGAAGGTAATAGTGTCCGACAATAGCTAAGAAACTGAAGATTTCCATCAGCGGAGTTGTCTAAACCATACTCCAGCATTGAGAAACAGGCTCCTATGAAGATCGTCCTCGTTCAGGAGCACCCAGGAAAGTATCAGAATCCCAGGAAAAGTATTTGATAGTGACCAATAAACGTAACAGATTAAAAATTGTCCGTGAATTGACTGCTGAACTAAACGCAACGAGCTATACACCGCTGAGTGAGTCAACAGTGAGACGACGCCTGGCAACCAACAACCTCAGAGGTTATGCAGCAACAAGGAAACTACCTATGCGCCCTGTTGACAACAAGAAAAGGCTTCAGTGAACTAAAACACACCAACATTGGAAAGCGGGAGATTGGGAAAGAGTCTTATTCACTGACGAATCCAAGTTCGATATATTTGGAAGTAAACGCCGTCAATTTGTACGCCGTTTACCCATTAACGCTTGAATCCTCAGTGCTTAATTCCAACTGTGAAGCATGGAGGGGGTTCTGTGATGGTATGGGGACCCTTTGGAGGGAATAAAGTCGAAGATTTGGTGAAAATAGATGGAAAAATGAATCAAAAGGATTATCATGCCATTCTAAAAGAAAAATGTTCAAATTTTTGTAGAACTTTGGGACTTAACTACGGGTTCATCAGTCCCTAAGCTTACAAACTACTTATGAACTAGCTAATACTAAGGACGGCACAAATATCCATGCCCGAGGGGGGATTCGAACCCCCGACCGTAGTGGCCGTGCAGACCGTGACTGGAGCGCCTCAGTCCCCTCGGCCACCGTGGCCTAGACGTGTAAATTACTTAGAACTAATGTACGCTAAGGGCAAAACACATATTCGTGCCCGAAGAGGGACTCTAACCTCAGGCGGGACATCCGCGCAGTCCCTGGCATGTCGCCTAGAACCGCACGGCAGTTCACGCCAGGTCTTCTATAGTGTAGTGTGACTATTGCTTGACTACTACATTAAATAAAAGCGAAAAACGTACAAGTCAACCATTTCTAATTACAAAAAAGAAGCATACAAGTTCGTGTGTATAAATTCAAGTAAGCGTATGGCAGGAGGCTTGAAATTCAACGAAAAGTGTATGTCTGCAGCAGTGGCAGCGGGTGCTTCCGATGACTGGGGGTTCACTTCTTTCAGTGCCGGATCTATAATATTTCCGAACCGGGGCCGAAACTTGATAGTGGCGCTCCCTCCTAACCTTACGCATGCGCAAAGGCTGCTCTCCCCTACCTCTTTTCAAACAGTTAAGTATTTGTTTCAACGAAGAGTATAAATGTCGTTTACCCTCAAAATCGCGACACATTGGCAAAAACGTCCAAATGTGGCAACTAATAATCCAAAAGTCATTGTTGTTCCCGTATCTGTTAAAAAGAAGGTTGGATTTTAAAAAATTGCTTGCCGTCAGACTCGAACCCATTACCTTTTATACTTCTATGCTAACCACACGACTACTCTTGCTAGATGGAGAGTAGTGCTTTGTTGATGACCGTATCTTCAGGAAGCTTTTACAGTTGATGCGTCTTTAATTAGTATTTATAAGATATTTTACCAAAAATGACGCGTTTCTGAGAAATCTTCAATGCGCCAAAAACAAATATAAACGCCAGCCTTCATGGAGGATGTGCGCACGCGGAAGGCGAGGTGCGCATTAGATCCACTGTCGTTGCTTCGGGACCATTCCTGCGTAACCACCGGAGCTCGAGTAGCCAGGAGCTGGCGTCTCTACCAGCTCCAACTGCAATGTTAAAAGCGGCGTTTCCCATCGCCCCTCCCTGTCGCGGGAGCGCCCATATGCTGCCTCCAGGGGGTTCAGAAGAGAATTTGAACCTGTCGCGCATGCGCAATGCAACGCTGCGTCCACTGCCGCCTATATTAAGCGGCCGTGTTACGACTCGTATACGTGCTGTCTCCGTTTTTCATGCGATAAAAAGACTTCGAATGTGCGTATAAAATTATCTGTTGGAGGAATGAAGCGAAGAGTGATAGTTGGAAGACACTTTTTATTTTATTTATTTACTTACTTTTCTTAGCGAAGAGCTTTTCTCCGTGGGTTCAATGAACCAGTGAACACAGAGGACGCATCGCCACTGGTCTGCAGAGGGCATCTGCATCGATTGCGAGGCGGTCACCCGGACAAGTGCTTCTTTAGCGGACCGTAAAGATCGCTTGGTATGCGATCCGTGTTGAATGGAGAACGCTCCAATGTTGGAATCACCGAACCAAATCGCGCATAACCGAACCCGTATGCGGTCGGCCATTGTCGTGCCACAAAACAGCTTCCTGAAGCAAAGCCGCGAGTTTCTTGCAAACTGCTTTCTACAACCACCTCAGCGAGGCTCGGTAGCTGACTGCATTCATGGCCTCTCCAAGGGTGCAATCAATCCGCAGCCCCAAAAGGAGTCTATTTCCAGAACAATGACGTTTCTTCCCCAATGTGTTGTACCCAGGTTTCGTCCCTTTTAACGATACGGCCACTACTGTAAAAAGTGATACAGTATTATTGTCGCCTGGCTGTTGCTCGGTACCAGTCAATCGTACGTGCATGGCAAGAAATCTGCTACACTCTCCTTTAAATCGATCCTCCTGCTAGAGGAATCAAGTAGGATCTCTACGGAGTGTACTTCCAGCGCGCTTCTGCACCTACGTTTAAATTTGTAAGCCAGCGTACGGTGATATCTCACAGCGTCAATGGTGACCAAAGTTAATAAACCAATCAAGAAGGCTAGGAGCGTGTTTTTGTTAGAAAGAGCCGAAAAGCAATTGTTAGCATCACAATTAGAAAATCAGTGGGCATCGTTTAGTTTCGGTACAATGGCTGTAGAGGAATTGTGGACTAAATTTAAGTTCCTTGTAAGTAAAGGGTTAGAGAAACATGTGCCTGTATAGTCGATTAAGGATGGAAAAGATTCACCGTGGTACAATAATAATGTCAGAAAGTTAATGAGAAAGGAAAGAGCTGTTACACTCTCGGTTCAAAAAAGAACACGCAAATGATGACAAACAAAAGTTAGTAGAGATTCGTACGTCTATAAAAATATCGATGCGTGAAGAATACAATTATTGCCAGTCATACCTTACCAAAAGATCTTTCCGAGAACCCAAAAAAATTCTAGTCCTATGTAAAATCGATAAGCGGATTAAAGGTCAGTGTCCAGTCACGTTCATCATTCCGGGCTAGTAATAGCAGAGAGTAAACGGGAAGCTGAAGTTCTAAATTTAACCTTTAAGAAATATTTCACGCAGGAGGACTGTACAAACGTACCATCAATTAATCAACGCACTAATTCCTAAATGGAGGACACAGTAAATAGGTATACCGGTGTAGAGAAGCAGCTGTGAAAGAGTATTCTGCGGCATTCGCCCCTTATTTAGCTGGCATTTATCGCGTATATTTATTCAGCGCAAAGTTCCTATCGATTGGGAAAAAGGCGCAGGTGACTCATGTTTATAAGAAAATAAGAAAGGTAATAGAACTGACCCACATAATTACAGGCCAACATCTTTGACATCAGTTACCTGAAGAACTTTGGAGCGTATTCTCAGCCCGAATTTAATAAATTTCCCTGAGACGGATAAGCTTCTTTCTGTGAATCAGTACGGATTTAGGAAACATCGTTCGTGTGAAACTCAGCTTGCCCTTTTCTCACATGACATCTTGCGAGTCGTTGATGAAGGGCAAAAGGTGGATTATGTTTTTCTCGATATAAAAAGGCTTTTGACGCGGTGCCACACTGCAGACTGCTGACAAAGATACGAGCATACGGAACCTTCACAGATTTGTGACAGGCTGGAAGACTTCCTAATAATAGAACACAGTACATTGTTCTCGACGGCGAGTGATCATCAGAGACGAGTGTATCGTCAGGCGTTCCCCAGGGGAGTGTGATAGAACCGCTATTATTTTCTATCTATATAAATGATCTGATGGACAGAGTAACTTGTAATTTATGGCACTTTGCTGATGTTGCTGTAGTATATTGGAGGGTGTCGTCTTTAATTGGCTGTAATAGAATACAGGATGACTTAGACAAAATTTCTAGTTGCTGTGAAGAATGGCAGATAGCTCTAAATGTAGAAAAATGGAAGGTAATGCACACGAGTAGAAAAAACAATCCCATAATGCTCGAATACAGCGTTAATAGTAAGCTTCTTGATGCAGTCGCGTCTTTCAAATAGGCGCAACACTGCAGAGCGATATGAAACGGAACGAATGTGAAAGGACAGTTGTGAGTAAGACGGTCAGCCGACTTCGGTTTATTGGGAGAATTTTGGGGAGATGTTCTTCAGCTGTAAAGGAGATCGCGTATAAAACGCTTGCGACCACGTGTTGACTATTGCTAAAGTGTTTGGGACCCGCAGCAGATCATTTTAAAGAAAGACATGGAAGTAATTCAGAGGCGAGCAGCTAGGTTTGTTACTGGAAGGTTCCACAAATGCGCGAGTGTCACGGAAATGCTCCGTAAACTCAATTGGGGATTACTGGAGGAAAGACGTTCTTTTCGAGTAACTCTGTTGAGGAAATTTAGAGGGCCGGAATTTGAAGCTGAGAGTATAATGATCATTCTGCCGCCTTAATTACATTTTGCGTAAAGATCGCAAGGAAAAGATACGAGAAATTAGGGCTCGTATAGAGGCATATAGACATTATTTTTTCCCTCGATCTATTTGGGAGTAGAAAAGGAAAGGAAATGCATAGTAGTGGTACAGTGGTACAGTGTACCCTCCGCCACGCACCTTACGGTTGGATTGTGGAGTATGAAAAAAGGCGCTAAGCATGCCTCACTGACGTTTCGAATACGTAATTTTATCTATTCGTGAGGTATGTGTCGGCGGGAGCAGTATATTACTTAACTCTTCTAGGAACCTGTGCTCTCGGAATCTTAAAACACCATTAATTTAACTGACTCACGTTGAAGCAGAGGTGTTCTGAAATCTCCTCTCTTGCAGAATCTATATTGAAATTAGATGACCATATTCGTGATGTTTTTGATCGTAGTAAACGAACCTGTAAATAAATGGATCCATATATGCGTTATCAGTCACATTTTGTTCTCATGCCAGACTACCAAGCAGTATAAAAGAATTAGTCGAAAGAGTGTTTCGTGAACTGTCTCAGAAAGTAGAACTACCTCAGAAATTAGAATCCACCTATAAAAATAGGTAGAACCTCCTCCTGAGAATTCTTCCAATGAATTTCAGGCTGGCAACTGCCTTATCTGTGTTTAGTTTGTAGTTTTTCGACCTTTAGTTGCGCCCAAAGGATATTCCTAGAAATGTTTTTCACGTACATTACCGCTTCATTTTTCCTGTCAGATTTGCTGCTGTGGAATTTACTCTTGTTTCGACGTCATCATGACCTTGACCTGACAACTATGGAATGTCGAAACTGGACATGAAATGGAAAGACTTTGGCGCAGATATTTTATTATTTTTCACATTATGAGAAAATCAAGCTATTTCAGAAGCTCTTAATATATACATTACGCCAGTCTTCCAAAATGTTGTGGCAGAAACCACAGATGGCCTATTCACCCCCAAACACAGACAATCATCAAGATACCAATGCAACGGCGACAGACTGTCTCTTAATCTAAGAATTAGTACATCACCAAGTACTCAAAAAATATCATCAGCTGAAGATGATATGATATGAAGATGATAGAAAATCCGAAGAAATTCTGGACATATATATACTCAAAAAAGCGAGATGGCGGAGTGTTAAATCAAAATAGTTTGTACACGCCAATTCAGTTAAAAATATATAGGTATTCATTTCCACCTAAGTCCTCATCACTAATCATGTCAACATTGACAGTAGATCCCAATTACACTTTGATCCGAAAGATGTCATCGGATCTTAATATGGCGATGACAACTTAGGAATGTAGAAACCGGTTCGAACTAAGATTTTTATTTTTTTTTTTTTTTTTTTTTTTTCTCCTGGGGGATCTTGACGTATTTATTATTTCAAGAAATTTGTAACCATTTTATATTCCCCCTCGGCTTGTACTATGTCAGGCATAGAAAAATATTCATAATTTATTTATTTATCTCGTTCGACGTCTACTTTACTAACATTTTATAGGCCTCAAAATAACTACTGATCAGTCATTCTGACTGAGGCTATCTGATATATAGAAATGATTTTATTTGAATACCACATAAACTTCATAGTTAAAGTGTTCAATGTTTGTATATCTATAGGACCTAACTTCTTTGGGCATCAGTCCCTAGGCTTACAAATTACTTAAACTAACCCAAGGACAACATACGCACCCATGGCCGAGAGGGGACTCGAACCCCCGACGGCGAACGGCCGCGGGCACCGCAGCACAGCACCCTGTGCGCACGGCTAATCCGCCGCGGCAAATTTAGCTCCAACGTCAGTGCGGGAAGCTTATAACAGTTTCCAGAACGAAACTCTGTCATTTAACTCGATAAAAAAAAAAAAAAAAAAAAAAAAAAAAAAAAAAAAAAAACGAAGAAATTCTGGATGTATATATACACAATAGCAATTGTGATGCCGCTGATGACAGTTCTGCTAAAACAAATTTTCTAATAACAACTTTCCGAAATTTCTTCACCAAATAAGACTAAGCAAATACTACAGAATTCGAATCACGAACAAGCCAAGCAGGCATAATTAAGGATAGCCCTTGTGTACTATAGTCACTTAAATCACTTAACAAATGCAAGTGTCCCGGTCCACATTGAATAACTTTCAGAGTATTCTGATGCAATAGCTCCATATTTAGCTATCATCTACAACCGTTCGATCAGCAAAAATTCCGTACCCAGAGAATTAAAAGTTGCACACGTCACTCCATTAATCAAGAAAAGCAATAGGAGTGATCCTCAAAATTAAAGGCCTATATCAAAGACGTCAGTTTGCAGCAGGATTTTAGAAAATATACTTTCGTCAAACATTATAAACTACTTCGAAAAGAACCACCCTGTTGACTCACAGTCAACACGCATTCAGAAAGTATCGCTCTTGTGAAACACAACTAGCTCTTTACTCACATGATGTGATCAGTGCTATCGACAAGGGATCTCAAATAGATTCTATATTTCTCAATTTCCGGAAGGCTTTTAACACTGTACCTCACAAGCGTCTTCTAATCAAATTGTGCGCTTATGGAATAGCGCCATAGTTGTGCGATTGAATTCGCGATTTCCTGTCAGAAAGAAAACAGTACTTAGTAATTAACTGAAAGTCATAGAGTGAAACAGAAGTGATATCTAGCGTTCCCCAGTGTCCATAGTGTTTATTATCTTTACTGGCTTAACGCCCGCTGCTTCGCATTCGTAAGCTGGTTGGTCTACACCAGTTGTATCTCCTCCTTAATATAAATTTTCATAGATGTACCTTAAGTACTATCATAATGAAATGTTGTAATACTATTTGTAGCCGCTGCAGAATGGCCGTGCGTATTGACTCGCCATGCTGCGGTGCGCGCTGCTGTTCGCCGTCGGGGATTTGATTTGCCCATCGGCCAGGAATTTTTGTGTTGTCCTTAGCATACGTTAATCTAAGTTTTAGTTTGTAATCCTTTGGGACTGATGACCCCATAGTTAAGTCTCTTAAGATATATGAACATTTGAACATTTGATTTTACTACTTGTAACCCCTATGACACCCCTTAATGGTTGAATTTCGAAAAATACCCCAACATCTGCCTTTTAAATTCCAACCAAGTATACAAATATCATTTTTTTGTAATTCTGGGTTCAAATTTGGCTTAGTAGCAACGTGTTTACTAAAAATGTTTCATCCCCTATTTCACCCCTTAAATGATTAGCCGCGGTGGAGTAGCCGAGCGGTCTAAAGCGTCTCGCTGCGGAGCGCGCGGTTGCTGGCCGTGGAGGTTCGATTCCTCCCTGGGGCATGGGTGTGTGTGTGTTGTCCTTAGGTTAGTTTACCTAGGTTTAAGTAGTTTGTAAGCTACGGACTGATGACCACGCAGTTTTGTCCGATAGATTTACAAACATTTTCTCTTTAATTCTGATCAAGAAAACATACCAATTTATGTGGTTGTAGCCTCAAAATTGCAAAAATAGCAACAGATTTTCGAAAAAGATCCCCTCTCCAATTTAACCCCCTTTATGGTTGAATTTCAAAAAATGCCGAAATACGTGTAATTCTAGCTTCGAAATTGCCTAAATGGAAACGTATTTTCAAAAAACGTTCCCTCCCCTATTTCACCCCCTTACGGACGGAATATCGAAAAAATCGATTCTTAAATGATGTCTACAGATTAAACACCCTCTACAAATTTCAAGTTTCTTTTCTTCAGTGGTTTGGGCTAGGCGATGATGAATTAGTCACTCAGTCGGAACATTGCGTTTTTATATATAGAGAAGTTGAACGATTTGGGAACAATGTGAGCAGCTCTCTTTGACTGTTCGCGGATGATTCTGTCATTTGTCGGTTAGCAGAGTTTCCAGATCAAAAGCAGCTGCAAAATGATTTAGGTAACATCTGCACGATGCAAAAGTTGGCAATCGACCCTAAACAATATAAAGTGTGAAGTCATCCATGAGCACTACAATCCGATAAACTTCATTTACACGATAAATCAGGCGAATCTAATGCCGTAAATTCAACTAAATACATAGGAATAATAATTACTAAGAACTTAAATCGGAAGGAACACAAAGAAAATTTTGTAGGGAACACTCACAAGATGCAACAGTTCTACTAAAGAAACTGCTATACTACACATACGCGTCCTATTTTGGATTATTGCTGCGCATTGTGGGACCCCTATCAAACGGTAGTGACGGAGGATATAGAGAAAGTTCAGAGAAGAGCAGCTCGTTTTGTATAATTGCGATATAGGGAGAGAGTGACACGGAAATGATGTACGGGTTGGGGTGGAAATAATTAAGAGAAAGACGTTATTCGTTGCGGCTTGATTTGTTAGAGAATCTTTTTTACCAGCTCTCTCTTCCGAATGAGAACATGTATAGTTAGCACCCACCTACATAAGGAGTCATGATCATCTTCATAAAATAAATCATTTCGAAAACGTAAATATTGATGTTCCTTTCTCCCGCGTGCTATTAGAGAATGAAGCGATGGTGAAATATCATGAAAGCGGCTCAATGAACCCTTTGCCGTGCACTTTCATGTGATTAGCGAAGTATTTATGTAGATGTAAATATAGTGATCTGCATCAGGCGTACATTTACAGAAAGTTGTTCCTTAAATTATGTCCTATAATTGAATAACGTTATTTACTCTAAAGAGCGCAAAATAAATAATTTCCGACGTTCACAAAGAGTCAGTGAAACATCTTTTGGTCGTGATGTAGACGGACATTGTTGCAATGAGAACCGTCCATCAGCTCGTACCAAATATTATGTAAACGCCTCTGCGTCGATGCTTATCGCTGTTGCTACAACCCACCTGCTGTGAGTAGCTAGCATTCTCTTTTCCCAGACGAGGTCGATTTCGAAATAAACCAGCAGAAATGACTGGCGCTTGTAATTTACTGCCCAGTGTTTATTGCGCCAATGAAACCCGTTTAAAAGAGGCAAATTGGGACATTAACGGTTTTACTGACACGTCTGATTTGGTCGTGTTTCACAATGTGTCGTTTGTACATGTGAACGGGATGGAACAGAAAGACATTACGTCATTCTGCGTTGGAGTAAGCATCGAATGAACAACGTAGTGTTTTTATGTTCAGCAGGGTATTATTGCACTTTTACGATCTGGTCTTCATTGGTACTAAAACCTTCAATTAGCTGCGTTAATGCGGAACCGTGACTGTAGAGATAACCTAAATCACAGATAATAAACTCTACATATAATTTTACGGTAACTGCTAATTACTGTACTTTCAAGAACAAATATTATATTTGTTACATTTTAAAACTCACTGTAATAGATCAACGTCAGTCGCTGTAATACGACAGCTTACTTAAAAAAGAACACGGAAAATACGCTATGTTTTGTATAATTTTTCATCTCACTTCCGAAAAGAAATATCTAGTCCTTTTCATTTCATTGTTAAATATGACCCAGTGACCACAACTCTCTCTCTCTCTCTCTCTCTCTCTCTCTCTCTCTCTCTCTCTCTCTCTCTCTCTCCCTCCATCTATCTACCTCTCCCCCCTCTCTGTTTCTCTCTCTCTCTCTCTCTCTCTCTCTCTCTCTTTCAAAACTTCGGAAAGAACATGCCTTAGATCCCGAAACCACTAAATGATACAAAATTAAAATACCGAGGTGTATTTCTGGACGTGTTGGAATTAAAACGGTCTTGCTTCTTTTCATTCTGGATACTGACCACTTAACCACCACGATTTAAGACAGCTTCAGGGAATTTACTGGAGCTTGTAAAAAAATCAGTCGGTATGTACGTATTTCATAAACTTCCCATACTGAATACGTTTGCACTGCCAGGATAGACTGTACTGTCAGCGACATGTAGCAGCTCAACATAGGATTTAAATACCACCAAACTCCACTGGCTAAATGCAACTTCATGTACCAAATCTCTTTTGTCTAAGTCCCCTTAACATGGATAAGTTTCCATCTTAGGCAAACAAACACATACATATACCAATACCACGGCAGCCAGTTTATTCCCTCACACCTGATTAAAATTGCGCACAAGCCACACAAAACACACTTATAAAATATAGAACGCAATAAAGCATAAATCAGATACAGCCCACAAAGTATCATAGATGGTGTGATAGTAGGGATAAGTTAATATTCAGGAACAGAATGTAGTTATGAAGGGTTTGGCCTATACAGAGAATGATCAGAATGAACTTGCTGAAGCGTTGACCAATCAATGTAGCAAATTAATTTGTAATAACGGAGTGACATTTATTGCGACATACGAATTTACATCGATCGTAATATTAAAAGTGTAGTTAGACTGCAGTTTGGCCCCATAGCTTTACAAATATTTCAATATGATCAATAACGGGAAGTTAAAGATTTGACAAGCTGACTGGTACTGGAATTCAGTGAGTTAGAAACCCATTCCGTATGCAATTCCAGTTTTGAGTAGCTTAGAGTTGAAGTAATTGCCTATAGTTTATCCGAACAACTTTATTCTAAAGTCATCAATAAGTTCCAATAAATTCGTGTGTCTTTAAAGTAAATCAGTGAAGAACATACCAGATTTTTATTAACTATGATTCTCCTTCACATACTACATACGGTATATCGTTATGTAAGTGAAAAGTAAAACAGTCAACAATCCGAAGATTGGTTTGAACACCACAGTGCCTTACTAGGCCTAATCCTGTTTGGAGGTGGTATGCCGTTGCCGTCCGTTTTTTCAAGATTTAGATAACAAAGTTAAAACAATATACACAAAGACTTCTCTGTATAGATGATGTTTTTACGTAATTCTTAAAGTGCGAGGCCTACTCGCGCGTGCTAAGATTTTTACTTTTTTATCAATTTCTTTATTGTGTTGTGTTGAAATACTTAATGGAATAATGTTGTTTCACTAGTGATTAAGTTTTTCTGTTAAAAAGCACTATTTCGAATAGCAATAAGTACAACTGTGTTGATCCGAAAGTTTCATGGCTCTACGTTTATGTGTATTATAGAAAAACATTTCCTATAAAACGTTGCGTAAACCGCAAACTTGCTGCGCAATATCTAGTCCGAAGGACATCAGAAACATTCAAAGACACCACACAATGGGAGAATATCTTACCTGTTGACAACTAATGTAGACGACAAATGACAGTGTTACTCAATCGCTACATCTGGAAAGTAAGTTGGAATAGAATGTGAAAACAAAAAGCAGTTATCCGGTTTCACTACATTTCCGCTCTTTAATCTGAGGTCAACGGGGCAGAGTAGAGCCTGTAACCGCCATCTATAAACGCTCGTGTGTGTGCCAGGCATTTCATCTTCCACATATCTGTAATTTATGAGGGCAATTTGTGTCTCTCTGAAATGCGACCGAAGAAAAAGGTATTAAACGGAACATTAACATCAAACTGCGATAACTGGGAATTCCAGGCCTGCATTTATTGACCAATCTCTTTAGCCTCTTTCACTCGTATAGCCAATGTCTGTGAAAGACGAAATCGTCAAAGATCATACTATCACGTTTATAACGTGAATAAGCAGAACTGGCGATTTTGGGGTTCCGAAAAGCCGTATTGGCGTGAAGCGAAACCCCTGTATTCTCCTAAAGTTGTGTGGGCTGCAGTATGCAGCAGAGGCATTATTGGCCCTTTTTTCATTCGAGAAACGGTCACCGGTGCACGTTAGGTTGCAATTTTGGAACAATTTGTCGCCACACAGCAAGCGTTAGAGGATCGACCAGGTACTGAATGGTTTATGCAACCATTCCACATCGGACCGAACAAGTGTTTCGCTTTCTTGAGGAATACTTCGGGAATCGAGTCATTGCTTTGGAATATTCCAAATTTACTGGTGCAGTCATGGATTGGCCTCCATATTCGCCGGATTTGACTCCCTGTGACGTTTTTTTGTGGGGCACAGTGAAAGACATGGTCTACCCGAAGCATCCCGCCACGCTGGAGGAGCTCATTCTATCCAGTCTAGTTCCACCAACCCTGATTCTATGGAATTTAATTTCACGCGCCTGTATTCTGCTTACCTTTCTTTTCTTCACAAAACACGATTCTGATGCAACACATTTGAGAAATTTTTTATCTTCCTATTGTCTGAGCTTATTATTGTCTACCGGGCACCCATGTCCTATTCCCTAACGCAATTCCCTCAACTTTCAATTAATTCGAATACACACCATTAACTTCATTTTACTTCTGATGTCTAATTATTTGATACGATTACTGATAGAAATTCTTCACTGAGATGTTAAAATTTTCTTGAAAATATATAGATTGGTTGGCCAGTACTTACCTTAGCTCTTTATTGCCGACAGTCACACAAAAACACGAAATTGGAAACGAAAAATACGACAAAACCTTTCCTTCGTCAGGTACGAGAGGAAGAAAGAGGGAAGGAACAGGAGGGTAAGGTTATTGCCGACCTAGGCCATGAGGAGACTTAAGAGTGACTTACAGAAGTCAGAGATAATGTATGTCAAGTACTGAAGTACTAGTTCATGTCATACATTATCTCTGACTTCCATAAATTATTTACCATATAATATAGATAGCACAATGATGTTGTAGCTCTACTTAAGTAGTTAAAATTCAAGAAGTTCAAACTGTGAAAATTTACACCAACGAAATATTTAGGTAAAAAATCACAACTTTTTTCCAGCTGTTGTAGAGCAATACAGTCACAAAACATTCGAGAACATGTGATAAAGATACCACATTTATATACTGATCAGTGTGGTCTCTTCTTTTGGACATTTCCGATCCTGCAGTTATTATCTTTTCATGTTCACGGAATGTATAACATTAACTGCGAATGGGTAACGTTGAAAATGTGCACGCAGTCGGGACTTGAACCCGGGTCTCCTGCTTTCTACGCAGTTGCGATGACCTTTGCACCACTGGGGACACATCGAACACCACACCTGCACGGAATTACTCAAGCACGCCTCCCGTCAGATACAAATTCTCAACTCTATCTTGCCGTACAGAACTCATACTCGTAGTTATTGTAAACTAATTCCCGTAAGGGTACGGGTCTAGTAGTGACTCCGCACTGAAGAAAGGATCACTCACTGCCCGTCATCGGCATATATATATATATATATATATATATATATTCTTTCGGGCACGTTCGAAAGAACATACACCACATATATATATATATATATATATATATATATATATATATATATATATATATATACATATCAATTTTAATCTTTACTGATGAAGCCACTTTCACTCGTGTCGGCTTCAATAACTCAAATCACATCAGTTGTCAGGAAAAAAAAAATTAAAATTAAAAAATAAAACATATCCCACTGTGGAGCACATTCTGAAGAACGCTTTTCTGTAAATAGGTGGTTGTGTTTTGATAGACAACGTTTATCTTGTTGTTTTACGTCTTTATATAAATGCCGATGACGGGCAATGATCCTTTCTTCAGTGCGGAAGCATTCCTAGGCTCTTACTCTTACGAAAATTAGTTGTATTGGGCAGTGTAGAGAATTTATATCTGACGGGAGGCGTACTTGGCGTACTTGAGTAATTCCGTGCAGGTGGTGGTCGCTGTGTCCCCAAAGGTGTAGAGGTCAGCTCAACTGCCTAGAAAGCAAGAGACCCGGGTTCGAGTCCCGGTTGGGTGCTCATTTTCAACTTTACCCATTCGCAATTAATGTCATACATTCCGTGAATTATATTTATTTATTTAACGTATTTAAATGGATATGTCCTAATTCTACAACCAGTCCAGATCACTTTCTGCCATTTGATGTAAACTCTCAAATCACCATTAAATGCTCGCAGTGGACACTGTTTGAAGATGTGCCCTACGGTTTGCTCCTCTGCTCCACAGTCAGAAGATGGAACGAAACCCCACTTCTTCATGTTGTAAGCACGCCTCCCTTGACCAGTTCTGACGCGGTTCAGCCTCGACCAGGTTGATAGATCTTGCACGAGGTGGGCGTTGTGCGGTGGATGTTCGTTCCAGCGTTCTTGCCACTTGGAGGTCACATCGAAGGAACTGCTGCTTTCTGTGTCATACCAGGGAGATGTCCGTGATTTGAGACGACATGCTGGGGGATCCTGTACAACGAAGTGTTCTTGTGAACCTTGACGTTGTTGATCAAGTTTATCTTAGCTGCTTTCCTCCTTAGATCTTGCGGAGAAATGTTAACCAGGACAGGTAACCACTGCACTGAATGGGCGTAGATCTGACAGTGCCGGTGATAATCCTCAAGGCTTCATTAAGTTGTTGGACGTCAATCTTTGTTGTGTGAGCGCTGTTTTCCCACACTGGCGCGCAGTATTCCCCAGCAGAATACACAAGAGCGAGCGCAGCAGAGCGTAGGGTATTGGCGTCCGCGCCCCAATTGCTGTTAGCAGTCTTGCGAAGCAAGTTCCCTCTTGTGGCAAGCTTCTTTGAAAGCTTTAAGCACTGTTTTTTGAATGTCAAGGACCGATCTAGAGTGATACCTATCTACATCTACACCCATACTCCGCAAGCTACCCGATGGTGTGTGGCGGAGGGTACCTTGAGTACCACTATCGATTTTCCCTCCTATTCCTGTCACGTTTTGTTCGGGGAAAGAAAGGTTGTCGGTATGCGTCTGTGTGGGCTCTAATCTCTCTGATTTTATCTTCATGATCGCGAGATATACGTAGGAGGGAGCAATATACTGCTAGACTCCTCGGTAAAGGGATGTTCTCGAAACTTCGACAATAGCTCGTACCGAGCGACAGAGCGTCTCTTCTGCAGAATCTTCCACTGGAGTTTATCGATCATCTGCGTAATGCTTTCTCGATTACCAAATGATCGTCTAACGAAGCGCGCTGCTCTCCGTTGGTCTTCTCTACTTCAAAAAAATGTTCAAATGTTTGTACAGCTTATGGGACTTAACTACGGGGTCATCAGTCCCTAAACTTACAAACTACTTATGAACTACTTACGAACTAGGTCGGCACAAATATCCATGCCCGAGGGGGGATTCGACCGTAGTGGCCGTGCAGACCGTGACTGGAGCGCCTCAGTCTCCTCGGCCACCGCGGACGGCTTCTCTACTTCCTCTATCAACCCTACTTAGTACGGATCCCACACCGGTGAGCAGTATTCAAGCTGTGGGCGAACAAGTGTCTGGCATCTGCTTTACCGACGATTAATTTTTGTATGGTCGTTCCATTTTAAATCACTCCCAAATAATTTATGAAATTGACTGATTCCAGTTGCTGACCTGCTATAGTGTAGCTAAATGATACAGGATCTTTCTTTCTGTGTATTCGCAGCACATTACACTTGTCTACATCGAGATTCAATTGCCATTCCCTGCACCATGTGTCAATTCAATGCAGATCCTCCAGCAATTCAATACAATTTTCCATTGTTACAACCTCTCTATATACTACAGCATCATCCACAAAAAGCCTCAGTGAAGTTCCGATGTTAACCACAATGTCATCTATATATATCGTGAACAGCAACGGACCCACGACGCTCCCCTGTGGCACACCTGACATCACTCTTACTTTGGAAGACTTCTCTCCATTGAGAGGTATACTGGATTGTAGTTATGTGGCACTTCAATTCCATCAAAAGTCATATGCAGCTTCCTTTAGGTTTCTTTATTATTCAGATGGAATGCAGTAAGCTCAGTTTTATTTGGGTGTGGTTGAAGTCTCCATTTATGAAAGTAATCACTTAATTTAATCAGGTCACTCGTCAGTACCTGCTTGCAGTGCTTGAGGTCTTTACTCTGGAATAGTCAACAGTTCCTGAGAAAACGGGACATTAGCAAAGCCAATCTAATATATATAACAGAGTGTCCGTATGTGGGTACGTGTTGCATACAAATCTACAGTTTTGATCCAATCTTTCTCAAATTTTATACAAGTAAGCTTCAATCCATGAGAACGGTCGCCGTAAGTGTAAGAATCACGTACGATACATAGTTGACGAGATAATACGTCATAAACAATGAGATGCGCGAAAAACTGCTGCATTTTGCGACAATGCTGCTCATTTTCTCCTAAACCTTGAAACCGATTTCAACCAAATTTGGTACACACATTCCTTACCGTGAGGTAACAATTGCTGCATACGGCACATGGTTCAAAAGATATTACGTCATAACCAATAGAAATCGCAAAACGCCATATAATGCGACGAGACTTTCGAAATACACTGTATGAGAATGACAGTACTTAGCGACTTGCAACAAACTTTAAACATAATTTCAAACCTTTGTTAAACTTTTTCTCGCTGGCAACCATAGTAAAATGATGAAGGGAAAAAAGTTTCTCGCTTACTACTTCTCCACTGTTTATGGAGTAAAACTACCGCTCTCGGTATGACGTTACAATTTATAATTTGAATACTACAAATTGGAGCGACAGGAAATTTTATAGACAGTATACACACGTATAGTTGAGTTTACCTCCTAAATTGTATCACAGTACGATACGTAGTGCATGAGGTATGAGCACACAAACAGTAACGTTCCGCTGTTCATGGATTAATACTACAGCATTCGGTATGACGTAATAATTTATCATTTCTACACTACAAATAGTAGCCACATGACATTTTATAGACAGTATACACGCATATCGTCGAGTTTGGCTTCTAAATTGTATTACAGTACGACATGTAGTTTATGAGATATGAGCACATAAACAGTAACGTTCATGGAAAACCGCCCCATCACGCACCAAGTTTTAATCTATTAATTCTTTACTAATAACTGTATACCCAAGAGATTGTACAGACATGCAGCCCTTATACAAATGATTATATACTTGAAAAATGGCAGTAATTAATAAATAAATGCCGGCCGCGGTGTCCGAGGGGACTGAGGCGCTTCAGTCACGGTCTGCACGGCCACTACGGTCGGGGGTTCGAATCCTCCCTCGGGCATGGATATTTGTGCCGTCCTTAGTTGTAGGTAGTTCATAAGTAGTTTGTAAGTTTAGGGACTGATGACCCCGTAGTTAAGTCCCTTAAGCTTAACAAACATTTGAACATTTTTGAATAAACAAATGCCGGGCGACGCCGGATTATCAGCTAGTTTAACATATAAGGCGGTACGACTCCCCTTAATTATGGAATAGTGCTTTGCTAGTTGTTCACCTGACCTGTGAGGTCAGCGAACCCTAAGCTTCGCGCAGCGCTTAAGTTACCACTGTTGATCTATGCAAGGAAGATGGAAAGCGGGATGTGCATAGGAAATGTGGAACAACCGCAGGCCGTTCTATTCGCGGCAGGGCTGTGAGGGTGTAAATCGTGCCCCTTTTTGCGTGCAGGCTCTCTCTCCGGGCTGTCGGACGGCGTGACGCCTAACAAGTGGCTGTTATATACGGGCCCGCCCTAGACCTGCGCTGCTAACCACGCCACGGCGCGGCGCCTATGCCCCACACCTGCCGTCGGCCAGGGACAGAACCCGTACCTCCTGCTCGGCGGGCTTTTTAATTAAGTCGCCAACCCGCCCCCACTGGGGTAAACGGACCGCGAGACCGCACGGGGAATTCATAACCGGAATCCCTTAATTGGCTGGCGAACAGATGCGTTTCCATCGTTGCTTGTCACGAGTGTCAATGCTAAAGAAGACCGATTAGGCGCTTCCGTTTAACCGTAAACCCCTCCTAGTCCGTTTCTCCGTGCATAATTCATATAGGCCATTTAACGGTGCTCGGAGTATGAAAACTCCTCCAATCGCAGGGCTACAAATCAAATCAAATGTTCAAATGTTTGTGCAGTCTGTGGGACTTAACTATGGGGTCATCAGTCCCTAAACTTACAAACTACTTATGAACTACCTACAACTAAGGACGGCACAAATATCCATGCCCGAGGGGGGATTCGAACCCCCGACCGTAGTGGCCGTGCAGACCGTGACTGGAGCGCCTCAGTCTCCTCGGCCACCGCGGCCGGCGCAGCGCTACAAAAGGCGGATGTAATTGCTCAGACTTCCGCCGCCAGATTCAGATAACATAAAGGTTTTCTGGTCACTTCATAACCAACGTCTCGGCCACAGGTGCAGTATACCCGGAAGGACATAGTAACTGTTCTTGCAAAAAAATTTCCAACACGTTATAATTTTATTTAGGCGACTAGTTTCGGTACATCAATTGTACCATCTTCAGGCCCCTACATAGATACAAGACATTAGAGAGATTCAGCCATACCATTGCATTGAAATTTAAGAAACAAGTTTATAATTGTTCTATAAGAGCAACATATCTTAAGTAAAGACAGATAAATCATATAAAAGAAACAATTGCTTTTTACAATGGTATCACTGTAATAGCATGTGTCCACTGGTAATGAAAATAAATTCCTGCACATTAATATCGAAACGAGGATTTAATATTAAGTCACTCTAAAAAATGGGAACTACGGTGATATTCAAATACATGAAATACTCGACCTCTGTAGAGCAGTAAGGGCAATCAATGTATTTTAATAGCATAAAATACCAGAACCTAAGCATACTGGATCATGTAGATGTGAGATACTGACGTGTAATAAAATGACAAGATGGGTCAATCCAAAACCAAGGACCGCCTTTTAGTTAAATTAAAACGTTATCCTTGAGTATAGTAAAAGCCATTCATTGTAAGCATTGACTGAAATAAAACTACTCATCTACAAACATTTTGGAACTAAGCAAAACTCATGTATTGTTACATACTAAAGCGCAGGGCTGGAGTAGGCAGAGGTTGAAGCTAAATTAAGAACAACAACTTCTTACATATCGCAATCTGTATGTCGCAGATGTCAATGCAATTTCATATGGAATCTATCTACAAATGAAAACATCAAAAATAACGTGGTAGAAGCTCATCATAATATATGTTAAGGAATTTTTATTTATTTTTTTAACTGTGGCCGCACGGAATAGCCGCCTGGTCTAAGGCGTCACGCTACTGACGCTCACACCCATGCCCGAAGGAGGACTTGAACCTCCGGCGGAAACAGCCGCCCAGGCCGGGCGGTGTGGAGCACCACGTTACGGATCGCGCGGCCCTCCACGTCGGAGGTTCTAATCCTCCCTCGGGTTTGGATGTGTGTGTTGTCCTTAGGTTAGTTTAACTTAGTTTAAGTAGTTTGTAAGTCTAGGGATTTATGACCGAAGTGGTTTGGTCCCATAGAATTACAAATATTTGAACATTTCAATCGGGCACGGGTGTGTTGTCGTTACTGTAAATTAGTTTTAACCCCTTCCTTCCCGACGGGATTTAAAAGTCCCTGCCCATTTACAGCGTCAGAAAACTTGAAAATGATATCTGACTTGTGTTCCTCACGGGACGTTAGTGTCCCTCTGATGTGTCGTATGTGTCATATGAAACTCTCGCTGAATGAGATTGTTCACTATCGCTGCTCACAGACAGCAGTAAACAACGGACTGTTTTACATCTATGTGCATGATTTCGTCAGGCGAGTTTTGTTGTTAGAAAATGACGCTGTTGTGTGATCCCGTGTTGGTAATTTGATTGTGTATTGTTTTAGCTAATGGAAACTAAAATTTTTCAGGGAATAGAGCCAGTTTTATTTTTATAGCGTTCAAAACTGTGCCTGGAAGAGTTTAGTACTGACAGTGTGTCAAAGGCATTTTGTGCATGTTATTTTTGTTGTTGTCTTTGTTGCTAGGAATCAGTAATATTTTTTTCTGTTTACGAATTATGAAATACAAATAACCATTCAGGGATAGCTACAGTTTGCTTTTCTCCCCTTGAGATCAATATCTAAAACGGCATTTCGATATAAAAATTTTGCTGCTTGTTGCTGGTAAATCCTTATTTTAACAAAGATAAGCGTTTCATTATGTCTTACAATTGCATTTTATCCTCATAAAATCGAGCCGCGGCGGAGCGGCCGAGAGCATTGAGGCGCTATGCTACGATGCGCGAGGCCGTTCCCCCTCGGGGGTTCGAACCCCCCTCGGGCATGGATGTTTGTGCCGTCTTTAGTAGAAGCTAGTCCATAAGTATTTTGTAAGTTTAGGGAGTGATGACCCCGTAGTTAAATCCCATAAGCTCTACAAACATTTTTTTTTAATTTTTATGATCTCATATCTCATATATTAAAAGAATCTACGAAAACTAAAGTCATTCGGTCAGGCCGTTCTATCCCACCGATTTTCTTCATTTTCGCTTTAAACGAAAGGTATTCATTCGCAGATTTGTCATCAAGTATCAGAATTAACTTAAGCCTCTCCATCCTTTATTTTTAGTCAAACGCAGTATCCTTCTGTCCTTGCATTGATTATTTTAATCGGTTTATTTTACGATATCTTCGTTTCTAATTGAGGTACGCAATTCTTTTTGACCTAACAACACTCACCGGATCAAGCTGTTTCATTTGCGCTTTTAAACAGTAGCATTGATTGATTCTGAAGAAAACTATGCGAGAACATTCAACTTCACTTCCATTTTTTTCCAACTTTTTTGTGCTGGCCGCAGTGGCCGAGTGGTCTGCGGCGCGCCAGTCACAGTCTGCACGGCCGCAACGGTCGGGGGTCCGAATACCCCTCGGACCTGGATGTTTGTGTCGTCTTTAGTATAAGGAAGTTCATAAGTAGTTCCTAAGTTTAGGGAGTGATGACCTCGCAGTTAAGTCCCTTAAGCTCAACAAACAACTTTTTAGTCATTCCACTAACGTTGCGAAGTATTCGCACGGGTCCTCTAGTGAACTATAAATTATACTATGATGTGATGTCGCAGGTACATTCAGTCATATACATCTGTACTGTCTGTAAAGCATTTTGAGAATATTGTTAGTGGTGTAGAAGTAATAAATCGTAACGCCATAACTAATGACTTTTACCAATGACTTGACAGTAAAAAGGTAGTAAGCGATATTTTTTTCATTATTTTGTTGGGGTCATCAGAGATAACAAGCTTAGGAAGGGATGAAAACTGTGTTTAAAGTTTGTTGCGAGTCGTTAAGTGCTCTAATTCTCAAATATTAGTCTCGTTATATATTTGTCACGTGATGAGATAGTGTCTAATGTTTATGACGTCATTTCTCTTGCACTATCTGTCGTAGTTGGTTCTTAACCAAACGATGATTGTTGTCAGGTGTTCAAAAAAAATGTTCAAATGTTTGTTAAGCTTAAGGGACTTAACTACGGGGTCATCAGTATCTAAACTTACAAACTACTTATGAACTACCTACAACTAAGGACGGCACAAATATCCATGCCCGAGGGGGGATTCGAACCCCCGACCGTAGTGGCCGTGCAGACCGTGACTGAAGCGCCTCAGTCCCCTCGGCCACCGCGGCCGGCATTGTCAGGTGTTAAGGAATATGTGTACCAAGTTTAGTTCGACATTGGACCAACAGTTTTGGAGCAGATGTGGAACACACACACATACACACACACGTTTATAATACGTATAGATTTTGTCACTTGCATTTACGAAACACTCTTCTACACGGTCTCCTTCCCGACACTGGCGACTCCATTTAATTAAGCCTGACAGCGGGTGGCGGGCTTCCGTTATATATATATATGATCGCCCCACAGAGTGGTAATATATGGCCCGGTGTTAGCCCCCGGGCGACGCAGACAATTCTGCGCCGTTAGTCTGCAGGTTTTGGCGGCCTGTGGCAGACCATTCCGGGCGCTTTAATTGGCGGTTCCGGGAGCGATACCATCAGCCCGTCGTGGTGGCCGTTCTCTCTGACCGCCTCCATGTTGTGCAACAGTTCGCCAGGCAGATACTGCGAGGTGCGTGCTCTACCGTGATCCCTGCGCTTAGATTACAAGCTGATCGGAGTCTCTCTTGTGAGACCCTGACAAAGTGAAGTCAATTTAAGCAGATTACGAACGGCAGATATTAACGTATCTGTGACCAGGTACACATAAATGCTAGTTCCGCTTTAAAGGAGCGTTGTCGATTCACTACCGCATTCATGCAGTAAAGAATTTGAGATAACAATTTTAGGAATTACAATGAAATAAATCGCAATTTGTGATCAATTATGCCTTAATTATACTAGGTTTAGATGGAGTACCAAATTGCGGCGAATGAAAATTTGTGCCCGGCCGGGATTCGAACCCGGGATCTCCTGCTTATTAGGCAGACGCATTGACCATTCCGCCACCGAGGACACAGTGACTAGCCCGACTGCAGAGGACTCTTTCCTGCACGTCTCCCGACACACCCAAATCTCCATTCGCCACGCTGTCTCTTTCCTGTTACAACAGCCTATTTGTTCTGTAATGCTCGCAGCAACAAAAACTGCACTGATATGCAAATGATTAGCTTTTCAGAGCATTCGTAAGAGGTTGGCGCCGGGGGTGACACCTACAACGAGCTGACACGAGGAAAGTTTCCAACCGATTTCTCATAAACAGTAGTTCACCAGCGTTGCCTGGTGAAACGTTGTTGTGATGCCTGATGTAAAGAGGAGAAATGCGTATCATCACGTTTCCGACTTTGATAAAGTTGGGATTATAGCCTATCGCGATTGCGGTTTATCGTATCGCGACATTGCTGCTCACGTTCGTCGCGATCCAATGACTGTTAGCAGAATATGGAATCGTTGGGTTTAGGAGGACAACACGCAACGCCGTGCTGAATCCCAACGGCCTCGTATCACTATCAGTCAGCCATCTTGTCGACATGGCTGTAACGGATCGTGCAGCCACGTCTCGATTCCTGAGTCAACAGATGGGGACGTTTGCATGACAACAACCGTCTGCACGAACAATTCGACGACGTTTGCAGCAGCATGGACTATCAGCTCGGAGACCATGGCTGTGGTTACCCTTGACGCTGCATCACAGACAGCAGCGCCTGCGATGGTGTACGCAACGACGAACCTGGGTGCACGAATGGCAAAACGTTATGTTTTCGGATGAATTCAGGTTCTGTTTACAGCATCATGATAGTCTCATCCGTGTTTGGCGACATCGCGGTGAACGCACATTGGAAGTGTGTATTCGTCATCGCCATACTAGTGTATCATCCGGCGTGACGGTATGGGGTGCCATTGGTTACACATCTCTGTCATCTCTTGTTCGCGTCGACGGCACTTTGAACAGTGGCAGTTACATTTCAGATGTGTGGCTCTACCCTTCATTTGATCCCTGCGACACCCTACATCTCAGCAGGATAATGCACGACCGCATGTTGCTGGTCCTGTATGGACCTTTCTGGATACAGAAAATGTGCGACAGCTGCCCTGGCCAGCACATTCTCCAGATCTATCGCCAGTTGAAATTGTCTGGTTAATGGTGGCCGAGCAACTGGCTCGTCACAATACGCCAGTCACTACTCTTGATGAAATGTGTTATCGTGTTGAAGCTGCATGGGCATTGTACCTGTACACGCCAGCTAAGCTATGTTTAACTGATTGCCCAGGCATATCGAGGCCGTTAATGCGGCCAGAGGTGGTTATTCTGGGTACTGATTTCTCAGGACCTGTGAACCCAAATTGCGTGAAAATGTAATCACATGTATGATATATTTTTATCCAGTGAATGCCCGTTTATCATCTGCATTTCTTCTTGATGTGCCAATGTTAATGGCCAGAGTGTAGTTATCTCTACTGATCCCGTACTTTTTTTTACCAGTGTATTAAAAGAGTCCGGTGACCCACGTCAACACAGCGACTCAAAGTTAGGTAAGCGCTAGCGTAAATGACAGTCGCTACGAAAGCAACAGGAGCGCTTGTACGTGGAAGGAGACGCAGCTCCCCCGCCGTGTCGTGTGACCGGGTGACAGGTGTCGGCTTGCCCCAGATGCGCGGCCCTGCCGCCTCTCTGCGGTCGCGGTTGCGGCTGCGGCTCAGCTATGAATAGAAGGCCCGCTGCACCGCAGCCTGACTCACTGCCGCGCGCCCTGTCACAACAGCTGACCCAACACCTCTCACCGACAACACGCCACTACACAGGCGCTCCCGTTGTTGATCCTAAAATACACACTGCCGGAATGAAAATTAGCACACCTGGAAACGCGACGTCGATTTTGATCCGATGATGGCTTCAACGTGGGTGGCGGTGTGAATGGAATAGTGTGTCTTTTTCACTAATATCTTAAAGCTCTCTTCTTACTCGTGTTTAGATAGCCGAAAGTGTCTAGCATCTAGCTCACCAAGTCCTCCATCGTATGATGATACTGCATTTCCTTGGCAGAACCCTTAAAATATGCAACAGAAATACTAAAGAAACTGCATACACTTCGCTTGTCCGTCCTTTTTTGGAGTACTGCTGCCCAGTGTGGGATCCTTATCAGGTGGGTATGACGGACGACCTCGTTTCGTATTGTCACGATATAGGGGAGACAGCGTTACGGAAATGATACAGGTCCTGGGATGGGAATCATTACAACAACGGCATTTATCGCTGCGGCGTAGGTTACTTGCGAAACTCCAATAGCCAACATTCTCCTCCGAATTCGAAAATATACTGTTGCCTCCCACTTACATCGGTAGAAATGATTATCAGAATAAGATACGAGAAATCAGAGCTCGAACGGAGAGATTCCCGCGCACTTCGAGAATGTAATGGGAGATGAATTGTATAATGGTGGTTCGATGAACCCTCTGCCAGACACTTAAATGCGATTTGCAGAGTATCCCGTGTAAATATAGATACTCGCTGCACTGTTTCCGTCTTTGGTTGGTGGGGTGCACCCAGTGCGTTCGGTTTGTAACCGAGTACAACACCACGAGTTCCTCTTTACTACTCGAACTACTATCGCCGTCATCCACTCAAGGCACATTTTTAGAAAACGTGCCATCGCACCACGAACCACTTGCCTTGATACTTGCTTCAACTGAACTGACTAACAAAGCAGAAACTATGCTCCATTATCTGACAGGCGTCGGTGGCGGTGTGAACTGCAAACCTGTCACATCTGTTACGATACGTAACGTAACATAGTGTGACCGCAGTGTGAAATAGCATTTACTATCACACATTATGTTAGGGCCGTACACTTCAGTAATCTGACGATCGATTTCTGCCGCTGAAATGTTTCTCGTAGACAAAAACCGTATCACTGACCTTACTTCACAATCGGTGGGCTGATTGTCTTAAACATTGTGAACCGACACTACCGACAGAACACAGCAACAGTAACAGCGACACTGGCGGCGTTTAACGCGCAAGGTATATCTAAATCACCATGGGATACTGCGCAAATCACATTTAAGTGCCTGGCAGAGGGTTCATCGAGCCACCTTTATACTATTTATCTCCCATTCCATTCTCGAATAGCGCGCGGGAAGAAGGAACACCTGAATCTCTCCCTTCGAGCTCTGATTTCCCGTATTTTATTCTGAAGATCATTTCTACCTATGTAATTGTGAGTCAACAATATATTTTCGCATTCGAAGGAAAATTTTGGCGATTGGAGTTTCGTAAGTAGCCCACGCCGCAGCGATAAGCGCCGTTGTTGTGATGATTCCCATCCCAGATCCTGTATCATTTCCGTAACGCTGCCTATCCTGTATCGTGACAATACGAAACGAGCTGCCCTTCTCTGGACTCCTTCGCTGTCCTCCTTCAAACCCACCTGATAAGGATCCCACACTGGGCAGCAATATTCCAAAAATGGACGGACAAGCGTAGCGTATGCAGTTTCTTTTGTAGTTCTGTTGCATCTTTTAAGGGTTCTGCCAATAAAACGCAGTCTCTGGTTCGTCTTTCCCATGACAATATCTACGTGTTCTTTCCAGTTTAAGTCTGAAGTAATACTAATTCCTAGGTATTTTGTGGAGTTTACGGCCTTCACGTTTGATTGATTTATCTTGTAAACAAAGTTTAACGGATTTATTTTCGTACTCATGTGGACGACTTCACACTTCTCATCATTTAGAGTCAATTGCCAATTTCTACACCATACTGATATCTTATTCAGATCGTTCTGCAGTTGGTTTTGATCTTCAGATGATTTCACTAGACGGTAAATGACGGCGTTATCTGCAAACAACCTAAGGGAGCTACTTAGATTTTCCTCTAAATCGTTTATGTAAATAAGGAACAGCAGAGGACCAATAACACTACAATAATGGATTCAACGTGGGTAGCGGTGTGAATGGAATAGTGTGCCGTTTATTCACATCGACATCCTTCAAAAACAGTTGCAACAATGGTGAAAATGATTTTAATCCTTAAATTCATGGTGTTGCATATCTGCAACACTGGTTGTAATATTGTTTTATCCAAGTCTCGTGAGAATTTTGGGAATTAACAGGTGTTTAACAGATGGAGCAGAGTTTGCAGAAAGTGTCTGTGCCGTTTGTTGTGTTGTGGTTGGCTGCAAAATGAACTTATGTTATCATCTTTGTTTCTGTTTGGAGAAAACGGCAGATATTGCAGATTTTGACCATTTTTCATATAAAGAGCCAGATTTGGAAGGAGGGAAAAAATCACACCAAATAAGACAAGTTTTGAGAACCATAGGAAGCACAAACATTTGTTTATACTCTCCAACTTTGAAAATTATATATCAAGTTTCTGTATATTGCAAATCTGCTTTTTTAGGAAAACTAGCAACATATGATTTTTTTACTATTTTTCCCTTTGTTTGTACAACTTATAAAACATGCCAATAATTGTTTTCTTTTTTTTAATTTAAAAATCATGCATTTAAGGGTTAAACGACAAGACTGATCTTTGTAGATGACAGAGAAGCGCGAGAGGAAATGTTGGGGAATCTGCGCTGTGTCCTAACAAAAACTGTAACGTTTACCTTACCACGCAATTTTAACAGTAGAACTGTTAAGTCTCTGACGTTCTGTGCAGCTAAAATAACCTTATAACTTATACAATATATAAAAAAATATATACATCAATATAAAACTCTTAACGGCGGCTCTTCTCTTGAAACTCAGCTCTCCATATAGCATGTTATATACGATAACGTTAAACTCAGCTACCTTGCTCACCCAAACTATCTCTGGAACAGAAACGGCTATAGTAAAACGACTTTCACCGGTATCGATGTAAGGCTGGGACTCATGAATGTACATATTTAGAAAAATTCTAAAACGAAAGCTTGCGTGTTTCTTAACACAAACTTATGTATTTTTAAATGGACACCCTATATTATTTCTTCAGCAATCTGTAACATGACAAATCACATGCACGATGACGTTGACTGCATTGCAATACGTCAATTACATCCAGAGTTATTGCGATGCGACTTTAACGCTTGAAATACTCGAAACGCGCGGCTAGCGCACGTCCTGAGACTCAGGCGAGAACCCCATGCTGCTCAGGACGTGCGCTAGCCGCGCGTTTCGAGTATTTCAAGCGTCAACTTCGCATCGCAATAACTCGGGATGTAATTGACGTATTGCAATGCAGTCAACGTCATCGTTCATGTGATTTGTCATGTTACAGATTGCTGAAGAAATAATATAGGGTGTCCATTTAAAAATACATGTGTTAAAAAACACATATGGTTTCGTTTTAGAATGTTTCAAAATATGTACATTATGAGGCCCAGCCTTACATCGATACCGGTGAAAGTCGTTTTACAATAGCCGTTTTTGTTAGTTTATAAACCGACAACGCTTTCATAATCACGTTTCAGGAAAATCAAGTAGATAAATTATTTCGGCGGTGCGTTGAAGCCGCGTAGGAATCACCACGCGGTTCTGAGTGCCATGTCAGGAACTATGTGGCTGCTAAGCCCGGAACTTCAACTTTTTGGTGTGTTGAAGAATATTAATATTAACTTAGCTACATTCTATTGTTCCAAGTCTCACGTTCACTTTATAGCACGCTTTAGAATAGCAGTTGATTGTGACACAGTAAAATTTTACATGATGTTCGTTTCTGTTTTTCAGGTGCGTCAGCAAAATTCGTTTCTGCCTAAACATCAGTTTCCAGATCACATCTAGGCAGCATCTGAACAGTAAGTGCTCACATTACTTTAACGCTACTAAGTCGATAATCTTGACAAGTATGATTTCTTTTTCATAGGTTCTTACTCTGGATAATGAGCTTGCTTGAGAAATTTCGACGTTTTATTGTTAACATATCTTATTCTCAGTATTATTATCGGCACATAAATATTAATATAAGGTATTATTTTATTTTTCTTATTCAAGACACTTTACACAATTATATCGTCTATATTAAAAGAATCTACGAAAACTGAAGTCAGTCGGCCAGACCAAACTACCCAGCCGAGTTTCTTCATTTTTGTTTTAAACGAAAAGTATTCATCCTCAGATTTGTTATCAAATATCACAATTTACATAACTCACACCTTCCTTTTTCTACACTCAAACGCGATTTCATTCTGTATATTTCTTATGGAGATGTCCTTGCTGTAAACTAAAGTCAGTCGGTCGGGCCGTTCTATCCGACCGATTTCCTTCGTTTTCGCTTTAAACGAAAGGTATTCATTCGCAGATTTGTCATCAAGTATCAGAATTAACTTAAGTCTGTATACTTTATTTTTATTCAAACGCGGTATCCTTCTGTCCATGCATTGAATATTTTAATCGGTTTGTTTTCCGATATCTTCGGTTCTAATTAAGGTACGCAGTTCTTTTTGACATAACATCAATCAGCGGATCAAGCTCTAATATTTGCGATTTTAAACACTTGCATTAATTGATTCTGAAGAAAGCTGTGTGTGAACATTCAACTTTACTTCCATTTTTTCCCAACATTTTTATCATTCCACTAACGGTGCGAAGTATTCGCATGAGTCCTCTATATACAATATAAAAGAATATACACCAGTTATGATAGTAGTTGTGGAAGTGAAAATTAAATATAATAATATCAAAAAACTGAAGCTGAGAACATATTTATAAGAGCCACCAGATTGTCATCCATAATACGGTTTCGTGCGCCCACGACTGTATATGATTTCCACATAAGTCATTTGCAGAATTCAGTCGTTATTTTTTTAACTGCTTTGTTGTACAGATCTGGTTTTCGGCAAATGACTTGCCAATCTCAATGCATACATTTTTATATGTAAGTATCTACACAGGTGCATTCTTTACCCCCATAAACGCTGTATAGTACACTTATCACAGTTTAATTGAGATCCAACGCTCAACTAATGTATGCATTGAGTAAGTCACTTGCCGAAATCTGGATCTGCAAATAAAGCAGTTCCCTTTCTTTTCTTTCTTTTTTCTTTTTTTTTTTTTTTTTTAATGACGACTGATTTGCTGCAAATCACCCATTTGGAAATTTAAGAGCTGATATAATTCTATTGGAGATTTCATAATTCATATTATACATGAATCCCAATACGTTTCTACATCTACATCTGATGCTCTGCTAATCACATTTAAGTGCCTGGCAGAGGGATCATCGAACACCTTTATAATATTCATCTACCATAATGGGAAGAAAATTATTTCGGAAGAAGAGGTATTTGTTGACATCGAATATTAATTTGATAGGAAGTCCTTTATGAAAGCATTTTTCTGGAGCTTAGCATTGTGCAGGAGTGAAACGTGGACGATAAGAAATTGAGTCAAAAATATGACAGAAGCTTAGAAGTGAGCTGCTACAGACGAATGGTGAATATTAAAAGGGTAGATTGCGTAACTGCTGAAGAGGTACTGAACAGAAATATGGAAAAAAAAGAAATTTCGGACATACAGGATGACTATAAATCCGCGTGGAGGAGGAGTGTTGGCCAAAGAGGGGGTGTGTACCTCTGCTGTCCACCGCTTATTGCAATAAGCTGAGATCGAGAAACAACACGTTCTGCTCAAAGTTTTTCCGAGGTCACATTCATAATGAGTAGGTTGCGCGATGTGTGGTTTCAGTGCAGCTATTTCGCAATCGGAACATTAAACATTAACATCTTTCCGATAGCCCCACAGCGACAAGTCACACGGATTAAGATCGGGACGGCCAGGCTTTAGGAAAATGGTGACTGATAATCTCAGCATTTCAGAAATGTCGCTTCAGCAGCTGCGTAACTGGATTTGCAATGTGCGGAGGTGCGCCACCTTGCATAAAGATGATCTCATCCACACATCCACATTGTTGGAGATCTGGAATGACGTGGTTGCACAAAAGACACTCATGACGCTTACCACTGACAGTACAATAACAGGTCCAGAAGCAATTGTATCTTCGAAAAAATGTGGCCCTACGATAAATGATGCCATAAAACACACTGTGACATTTTTTAGGATGAAGCGGTACTGGTTGATTTGCGCGTGGATTTTCTGTGACCCATATTCGACAATTCTGTGTACTGGCATATCCTGACATATAGAAGTGGTCTTCGTCTGTCCACAAAATTTTCCACGGCCATTCATCGTCCACTTCCATGCCAGCAAGAACTTCTAAAGCAAGTCTGTCTTGCTGACAGGTCAACACGAAGCTCAAATGTTCAAATGTTTGTAAAGCTTATTGGACTTAACTGCGGGGTCATCAGTCCCTAAACTTACAAACTACTTATGAACTACCTTATACTAAAGACGACACAAACATCCATGCCCGAGGGAGGATTTGAACCTCCGCCGCGGGAGGACGCGCGATCCGCAACGTGGCGCTCCAGACCGCTCGGATACTCGCGCGCGGCCAACATGAAGCAAATCGTGCACAAGGGTAATTTTGAATGGATTGCAAAGAAGCATGTTTTGTAGGATTTTACGCACCGTGCTCACAGGTTTGTCCAATGTTCGGGCCATTCTCCACACAGTGCCCGTTTGAATACCACCGCTAGACTCCTCCTGCAATGTTGTGTCCAAAGAACGGGAGACGAAGAGTCGAAAAGCAGTTTATAATGGATCTGGGTTGACGTTTTGATGAGGAGTAAAGAGGGTTGCACAGGACAGGGTAGGGTGGATAATTGCATCAAACCAATCTACGGAGCCGCGGTCGAGTAGCCGAGCGGTCTAAAGCGTCTCGCTGCGGAGCGCGCGGTTGCTCGCCGTGGAGGTTCGAGTCCTCCCTGGGGCATGGGTATGTGTGTTTGTCCTTAGGTTAGTTTACCTTAGTTTAAGTAGTTTGTAAGCTACGGACTGATGACTACGCAGTTTGGTCCGATAGATTTACAAACATTTGAACAATCTACGGAATGAAGACCACAATAGCAAAGTTTACGATACAGAACGCAGCAGCAAGTTTTGGAGTGATGGGGACAGCGGTTGGGGTCCCAGCAGGTGTGTGGTCGCCCACGGGCCAGCTGATGGCGGCCTAGGCGCGTCTCCCACGGCAGACCTTGCGGCAGTCCCACGTGTGCCGCCACCTGTGGGCGCCTCGCTGGCGCCAACCGCCGAGCTGATGCAACGGCCACGTGCTAACCGACGCCTCCGTCCTCACCACTCTCGCAGGGATTGTTTGCTCCACACCCAGCTGGGGCGTCGACGCAGTTCTCTGTTGCGGTAACGTCTATATCGGGCAAACCAAACACGCCGTACAGCAGCCATCTATCTGGTGGCAACATCGAGGCTTCGCCGACTTGTATTTTCCGTTCAAACAGTTTGTGGGTATGCTGTCGGGTGAAGTCGTCTACCACCGCCGATATTTCGACAGGAATACACCCTACCATTCTCAAGGCACAACTGCGCGGGAGTAGCCGAGCGGTCTGGAGCGCCATGTTACGGATCTACATCTACATGAGATACTCTGCAAATCACATTTAAGTGCCTAGCAGAGGTTTCATCTAACCACCGTTATACTATTTATCTCCCATTCCATTCTCGAATAGCGCGTGGGAAGAAAGACACCTGAACCTTCCGCGTCGGAGGTTCGAATCCTCCCTCGGGCATGGATGTGTATGTTATCCTTAGGTTAGTTTAAATAGTTTGTAAGACTAGGGACTGATGACCAATGTAGTTTGTTCCCATAGGATTACAAACATTTGAACTTTGAACTCAAAGCACAACTGCATCCAAGGAAGCAATGTGCAAGTGCATTTAATGCCCCGGTTTGCAAAGGGAAATCAAGAAAGATAATCCGCACAGTACAAGTAACCGCAGGCTAAACACAAATTAGAAATATATTAATTCTCTCCCTCTGTTTTTTGACGAGAGACAGTGCCGGATTCCAAGGAGAATTTAAACAATAACCACCTTCTCTATTTATAAGATAGCTTTCTAGTTTCATATCAACAGCTTCCTTAATAACACTATCCCAATAGGTGGAAGTACACGCCCTTTCAGATCCAAGGTTGTAGATGTTGTGACATAAACAAAGCGAGGGACGTTTAAGATACAAAATACATACAGTAATTCATTACAAAAAAGAAAATATGATTATTAAAAAATTTTGTACCCACACAATTGTTTGCTTTGGGCCTTTACTACAAATTTTTATGATCTGCATCATCTTACAGTAACATGCCTTTGAAAGAAATGACAAAATAACATCATAGGATTATATAAAATCAACTGGCTGTCAGATATGATAGCTTCACATGCCTAGGATATCAACACCTTGTCAACAAGTCTTCCTTGCCGCTATTGTAAGTGTACTGGAAGTTTGCAGACTGCTGGTGTCACCCAGTGTAGAAACATGCTTCTAAAACAAGTTGCGCACGTTACCACAGTCCATCCACGATTGTGTGACGTAGTCTCGAACTTCTAGCGTGAATCACAAAGAAATAAAGCGAGCAAAACGAAAACCGCACAATTATGCGTGCAGGATCTGAAAGCGATAGGACGACCGGTGCGATGACAATGTTCTGCAACAGCGGATTTGCTCGGCTGTTGTAATTGTGTGTGACGCTTGTGTTAAATACACCGGTATTCCACAGTCCTGGTTGACGAATGTATGACATGCCACCACAGCAAGGAATACGACAGACACCAGGCTGACGCAAACCAGAACCATCCTTTTCGGATGACCCCAACAGGGGTCTAAAAACGTATTTCGCAGCATACTTCCAGAAAACACGACCCATCCTGTTGGAAATGCTTTCTGTTTAAAGCAAAAAGGCCATAGATTTTGGTGCATCTTCGTTACTATTGTCTTGCATCCGTTGCACAAAAGGCTGATAGCGCAACGCACTTTTTATCTGCCTCTCACAATAAGCATTTTGACGAAAGGTGAACTCAAGATGGAACAACTCAGATGACAGACTTTCAAGGTACGAAGTACTCTTTCACGCTGAGTTGGATAGTGACAACTATCAGCTCTCAGATACTAGTAGGTGTGAGTAGGCTTCCTATAAACAGCATCTCCAAACGTACCATCAACCTTCCTTCTGACCAGCACATCAAGGAAAGGCAGCCATTCTCTTCCACTTCCATAGTGAACTGAATATTCGGGTGGATTGAATTCAAGTGATCCAGACAGCCGCTTAAATTCTAACTACCATGAGGTCAAACGACAAAACTGTCGTCTACATATATTTAAAATATATCTTTCTGTTTTGCACTCTTGCACTGATCGGACGCCTCTTCATACTCTCCGCTAGGAAAAATGTAAGTGTGAGTTTTATTTATTCTGATTATAATAAAACCACCAGATGATTTCAAACATTTTTAAATTCAAAATGACCTTCTCCGTGTCCCAATAATTTTTTATTCATTGTTTTCAGCAAGCTGCGATCACTCTTAAAAAGATGCTGGGTCATTATTACGATTCGTTTCACGATTGTATAAGTCTGCTTCAAACTCAACTCTTTCCTACGTTAATTAAATTTACATTGATTTGATTTTCAGAATCTGCGGTTATTGTTTTTATTCATCGAAGTCCGATATTTTGTCCTTTTACGTCTCTATTCTGTCAGTAACTTAACGCTGCCGTGAGACTTCCTTATGTAAAGTGTAAGATAACCAAGCATCGGTTTACGGCGGATAGTTTAATTTCATTCCCCATTACAGCACGAAACGATGTCTACAGCTGATCCACGCCTCATCCTGCATGTAAAGGTAAACTATTCGTTGCCTTTCTTTTGTAGTGGTGCTTTCAGTTGTTGTCTTAACTTCAACTATTTTTAACGCCTACATGATCCTTGTACTAGTCTTACATCATGGTAAAAATTCCTACAGATATTCCGTAGTTTATTCAATTCCATAAGCGGTATTTAATCCATATCTTTACAACACCAAACAAAATACGAAAGCAACACTACAAACATTATATATATATATATATATATATATATATATATATATATATATATATATGTGTGTGTATATATATATATATATGCTTCAAGGTCGCTGACTCCAAAGCACATTTCTCGAAATACGCCATAAACAAATTGGCCACAATAGGTGAAAACGGGCTTCCCATTGCAACTCCAAAAGTGAGTTCGTAGTACTCACATTGAATAAAAAGTCGAAACAGATTTGTTAACTCGACACCAGACTTAACCTCAATTGGCTGCAGCGAATCAGACAAAGAAACGCAATGAAGAGAGAAACCACATCAAACGAAATCCCTGTAATCGACGTAAATTTTCCGATACCGGTGTCAGCCTTCGGACTGGTGTGAGTGGGTTCTCTGCGGCTTACTTTGGGCAGTATTACACATCCAATGTTTTGACTATGTTGTTAAAATGTCACCTTTCGTCCAATTCTTTGATCAACTCTACGCCTTCCCTTGATCATAGGAAGCGTTCATCTTTGTTCATACTATGAGAAATGTAACCACTTGGAGTGCTAGCACCACTTTAATACTTACTTACTTTCCGTGTCCAGAGAAAAATCGTCTTTTACATGTCATTTTTCCAAAAGTTTGCCGCACTTATAGTTTTGTTATTAGCCACGACCACATCTTGTTGCATGCAGGATAGTATATAGTATATGGCTGTTCATGCCCGTACTCCAGTTCCTCCTTGATGTCTCGGTCAAGCCCTATTGGAACAGACTTCTTCCATATGTTTACACGGCGTACTTCAGAAAGCATGCTCAAAGGTGCAGCTCTCTGAATGAAGCTTTTTCGCGATATCTTCATCTGAAGCACCAGCAGACACTGTGCAAGTCACACATAAAAATCAAGAATGAATTGGTTGTTGTAGTTGCGGAAATATCACAAAAACATTCTCTGGGGTCCCTAGAGGACCCCGTTTGGTACGTTAAGGGTTAGACGGAACCAGTCGAGCCGTGCACGTGGATGTTGAGCCGTGAGTGGAAGACGGGCTATAGTGATGCGTGAACTAGTAAAAATTGGTAACAGTTAGTGCTGACTCACAAACCCTCTCTACGAGCTGTGATAGCTGTACGATCTCGCACTGCCGCCCTAAAATTACGACGCTTTTATGTGAACGGCCAGAACTTCGCTACGGGAGTGAGAAAGTTCACGTGCCCGGCCGCGGTGGCTGAGCGGTTTGCGGCGCGCCATTCACGGTCTGCACGGCCACTACGGTCGGGGGTTCGAATCCCCCTCCCCCCTGGGCATGGATATTTGTGCCGTTCTTAGTGCTAGCTAGTTCATAAGTAGTTTGTAAGTTTAGGGACTGATGACCCCGTAGTTAAGTCCCATAAGCTCTACAAACATTTGTATGTTCACTTGAGCATTTCAACCAGTACCGTTGCACAACTACGCTGCACGAGCATCGTGTGGCAACTTTGCGGAAACACTACTCACCTATCAGAAAACCATAATTTTACCCCTTTCCGATTCGGTCAGTTGGCGGTGCGTCTCCATGCTTCACATGTTGATATACCACTGAGCCTTCTGTAAACATTCATTTTTAAAGGATACAAACAGATGGCGTTGTAGAAACTGTGACGCTACATTTTCTGTTGGCGGATAACGTTGGAAAGCATTATCGGTGTATACATTATACACCATATTCCATCTGCCTCATCGCATCAGAATAGGTCGTTTTTCTAGGTGTAGTAATTTTTCTACTTCTGAATCTCTTATAAGATCTTTATTTGCGATAGATCACTTATATTCAATGAATTTACATTGATGACTAGCATCGACTCGTTAAAGAGTCATTGTCAAATTTGTAACAATTAAAACACAAAACTACAGTGAATACATGGTGCCTAACTGTACAATAAATGTAATACATTATTTAATTTATATGTTATCCATGTTAGCTACACGATATATATAGAAAACAGTCAACTTTATATTGGTTGAAGATAGCTATAAGTCGAATATAAACATTTTTTTTTTCCTTTTTAAACAGAAAATATTTGTCTAGTTCATACCTTAATTGTCCAGGCATGCTAAGACATATGTTTCAGATGAGCTAACACTATACTGGCAAGCTCTAAATGGTACGCACATCACCAGTCAAATACGCCTCAACGTTATGTTGCTCCATACAATGTGCTGTCTTGTCCCAGTGCCCAGGAGTGTGTCGTCACAGCAAGAACTGGAGATGGACTGATGCAATAGACCATAAATACTTTCAAGCTATCTATCTGCCAACAGGTGACAGCAGGATAGCAGCACGAATCGATACCTATTACATCTAATGCTGTGTAACAACATCTAGAGTGTCATTGTAACACTGTACAGTGTTCATTTCCCTTTCAGTTGAATTATTAGAATATCAAAATATAATGCAGACCCTTAATATCCAAATTAAATGAGTACAAAGTGTTACAATATAATACAGCAGAACGAAACGTCTCTTATCATAAAAAAATAATACTCGACAATATCTCATTCAAGTTATACAGTGATACAACGTCTAAGTTACTATTTCAAGTGAGAAGTGACCGAATTTCTAAATTACTCTCAAACCCCCCACCCCCCACCCCACACACACACACACATACACATTTCTTTTGCTTAATTTAATAATGAATATAAATACTCCGTAACGACTCGAAACTAGTCATCAATGTAAAATCAAAGAATATAAGCGATCTATGGTAAATAAAAATCTCATAAGAGATTCATAAGTATCATATTAAGATCGAATCCTATATAAATCCTGAATAAGATGTCGGGTAGTTATATAATGTAGTAATGTTTTAATATTTTCCGGTAGTGTATTTGACCTCTGTACTCTGAAGCGGTAAACATGGTTGATGGCTAGTAAATTTTTTAGTTGCGTTCCAGCGATAGCATCACGATTAGAAAGAATGCACTGCTCAGCACTCCAGCTTGGTTGTATCTCGATCCTTTCATAATTTACTTCTTGTTAGGCATTACAGAGCGAGAGCGACGCATTTCAAGAATCATACAGCATCGATGGCGAAAGAAACGCTGCATAGCTTACAGTAGTTAGCAGTTCTGATTGCGTCAACCTCTTCGTGTGTGCTACCCACGTCACGAGATATTCCACAGCTATTAATCACTCTGTTTCCTGTAGTCCAGGATCATTTAAAAGTTCCAGAAGTTTCAAGGCACCACTATCTTCATGATCAATTTAGAGCTTATTTTTCCAGAGGACATTTGTGCGAGAACTGCTAAGGATAAATGTTACTAGCTAAAGACGCCTTGCCGCGGTGCAGTCTGATATGAAATGAATTGGAAGTTGATATGTAATAGGTAAGCTACAGAGCTAAATGTTTACTGCGTCATCACCCATATAACAAATTATTTTATTAGAAACTCAACTTTTAAATGCCAGTTCGTGGTCTCAGAGTGTGTGTAATATAATAAACTTGATTTCTAGATAAAATAATGGTTAAGAGAAGGTACACACATTTCTAGGAAAACACACAAATAATATTTCATCATAAAATAGGAAAATAAACAAGAGCATATGGCCATGAAACTAAAACCTGCTAATATGCACTTTAGGAAACATAAAGTGAAATAGTATGCTAAGAGATACAATCTATTGTAGATTTGAGTAGGAACTGTCCATGAAAACACAAACATAATAAATGTTTCGAAACTTGCCAGCATGGGCAGCAGTGTAGATTAATTAAGCTTATATGAAATATTCCCTTGTTCTTGTATACAGCAAAACAACTAATACTTTATTTCATTTCTCTGTACATGGTAGGCACATTTGCCCTTCACTGTTTTTCAATATATTAGTAAAAACAAACAATGTATTGTTGTATTTTACAGTTAAGCATATTTCAGATCAGCAACCCAATATATCAAAGCAGGATTACTATGAAACAATGTAAATTGATAATTACCTTAATTTTGAATGTAAAGCTGCTATTATCTTGCAATAACATGGCCAAACTAATTGTTTTTCATATCTTTAATAGTTGTATCAATACATGGTATTGTAGGCCAGACTACAAAAGAAGGCCACGCAAAGATCGAAAAAGGCAGTGTTGTAACAGCTTTCCAAGCTGCCACTATGCCGGTTTGTGCAACGATGTACATATTGTTGTAATGCATTGTAGGGTAAAAGTGATGGAATTAAACCGCTTTTCAGATACCTGGTGTTTGCTCTGAGTTCTTGCCTTAATTTTGACGCACACATAAAATAGAGGACATTTCTCTAGCTGCACGTACTCTGAATGAATTCTAGGGATTCCTGTAAGCAGGTAATGCAGATGCTGTTTTTTAATATGATTCTACATCCACGAGATATCAAGGTAACTGTCCTGGACTTTGACGCTGTGTAGATTTATTAAGACGTGAAGACCACAATCACTGAGTCGGTGAACAGAACAGTAGAAGATAGCAACGTTGTAAAGTAAATAAAAGAATGTGTAGTGTTACTTTCGTATTTTAGTTTGGTGTTGTAAAGAGATAGATTAAACACCGCTTATGAAATTGAATGAACCGCGGAATATCTGTACCAATTTTTAATCATGATGTAAGACTAGTACAAGGATCATGAGGCGTTAAAAAATAGCGGTAGTCATTGTTGAAGTTAAGACAAAACCACTACAAAAGAAAGTCAACGAATAGTTAGTTACCTTTACATGCAGGATGAGGCATGGATCAGCTTTAGACATTGTTTTGTAATGTAATGGGGAATGAAATTAAACTATCCACCGAAAACGGATGCTTGGTTATCTTACGCTTCGCGTAACAAAGTCTCAGGATAGCGTTAAGTTACTGACACAATAGAGACATAAAATCACAAAATATCGTACTTCCATGAATAAAAACATCAACCGCAGATTCTGAAAATCAAATCAATATAGATTTTATTAATTTAGGAAAGAGTTGAGTTTGAACCAGACTTATACAATCGCGAAACGAATCGTAAAGACTGATCGCAGCCTGCTGAAAACAATGAACAAAAATTATTGGGAATAGGAGAATGTCATTTTGAATTTAAAAATAAACGTGACCATTTAAAAATACATAAGTTTGTGTTAAATTTTTTTTTTTTTTTTTTTTTTTTGCGACGTCTAGTTATTAGTAAATGAAAAGCACTTCAACAGCATTTCACATAAGGGGTCAGGGCAGTGAGGAGGCAGACGGGGAGGGAGGGGGAAAGGTGGGGAGGGAGGGGGAAAGGTGATGCAATATTGACTCAGTTCATCTTATATGGAGGGCAACCACAGCTAAAATATTTATACATCATTAAGGAGCTTTTACACAGTTAAAATGTAGGTGTTAAAATGTTCAAATATTCATAAACCTATGGCACCAAACTACTGTGGTCGTCAGTTCTTAGACTTAAAAAATATTTCAGCCAACTTAAACCTATCCTAAGGACAACACACATGCCCATGCCCAAGGGAGGATCGCATTTCCGGTCGGAGCGGAAGGAAAATTCTCTGACATCACACCTATAACCAGGGGGCTGATGACCTAGCTGTTTAGTCCCCTCAAAACAACCAACAACAACACCTATAACCGCGCGATCATTCCCGCTTGGCTACCACCACGCAGTTCGGCGTCCTGCACACTTTTGTTGTACACTTTAAAAATGTACCATACAGAGATTTCGGTACACATTCAGTTAAGGGCTAACACATTCGATTCTCATAAGAGAGGACGGTGGTTCAAACCCATATCTGGCCATCCGGATGTAGTCGGCCATGTAAACCATTCCATACCTTAGAATGCCAGACATTCTGCATGCGGGAGTAAGCGGAGCTGTATTTGGTTTCCTTGTCCTCTGTCTGACAAAAAAGAATTGTCTGGTCATTGAAATGAGCGAGAAGGTCCCTGTCCACGAAACACGAAAAGAAATCCAGAACTGAACACACAGCATCTAATTCACATACGACGCCAAGGGCCCCACTAAAAACATTTATACTTCGCAACAGTCTGTGTAAGTCCATGCGTCTGTAGTTTCACTGATATATGTTGTTGTGCCATCCCTCTGTCTGGCCTCCCCTCAGTACTGTCAGGGAGAAGACTTTGAGGATATTTTGCGGTTCTACATTCATCTTGGAATCCCTACATTTTTTCTATGAACCTGAAAACAAAGACAAAAATCATTGCTTAGAAAATTGAGAAAACAAGATACAAAAGAATCGGTTCAAAAATCATCAAACTCTAAATACTCACTAGAAATCTGACGCAATTTTTCTTGCACAAAGACTGGTTCTTCGCCTTAATTGTCGATTTCGCCATCCTGTCATTAAAATCTTTAGCAAAATCATGCAAAATTTCCTTCTTCTTAAGAGCGTGAAACCACAGTCTAACATATACAGTCGCGACACTAACTGTTGTGAAAGTTGTCACAAACTACAGTTGCAACTACACTAGCGCTTCTAGCGGTGAGCAAGCCGCCGAAGGAGTGATGTTTGTTTATAATTGTTTGTGTACGTAATTAACTAAATAGTTAGTACAATTTTTGCGTTACAAGCATTAGTAAAATATCAACCGACATAGATGATAAGGAAATTAATGTAAACACAGCCGAATTTAACTGATTCATTGGTATAAAGAACAACTTCGTCATGAACAAATACTTACGAATATGTACATATTTGCAGATCATTCCCCTGTAAGTAAGTAGAATATAAACATAAGAGAATCGTAAATTTCTATTATGGTATGTCATTACTATGACAGGCAGGTTTTTGACTCGTATCAATTAGGTGTGGACCCTAATGATTCGAAACTTTTTACACCTCACTCGACTTTCTTATACACGCATATTGTTTTGTGCGTAATTAATTTGGCTTAAAAAGGCAATGTTATGATGATTCTTGCAGTTTGTGATTCAGCTGTACCAACAGTTGCGGAATTGGGTTATTCTTTGTTGGAAACCAGTTTGATTGCTTTTGTCGTTTTATTGCCACGTCTGTGAAGTTTTGCCTTCGGTTACAGCTATGGTGACTGATTTAGTACGTTAAATTTTGCAGTTATTACATTCTATATACGTTTCCTACATTCCTGAAATTGTAGTCAAGAAACCTTATCGTTCCTGAGTACAAAAGGGACGTCTCTCTGCAAAGGAGCAGGTCTTCTCGTGTTTTCCAGTCATTTTTCATTTTTCGTAGAAATTGAAATTATTTATTTAAAGACTGAATGTTACAAGAGAATTGTAAACTATCCTGTAATGTACTGTTTCGTAGGTACCTTGTCAGGGATCTTAGGAAACCTAAGAAAGACAAATGTGGTGCTATTTTTAAGTTATTAACTATTTTTATGGCTCTACGTATGTTCTCTAATATAAAAAGTATGTTAAATTGAATATAAGCGATACTGTTCGCACTCATCCAATATCGAATTCAGAAACGTAGTTTGCCGGCCGCTTGGAGCACTGCTATCGCAGTGTATAACAAAAAACTGTCGGAGTGTCGTGACTGTATGTGTTAGACTGTGGTGAAGCCATGTCCGTTCATTTACCTACTGCGTGAGTGGACACCACTTCCTACCTGCCCCGTTTCATACAATGAATGCGACCACGCCGGCCGCGATGGCCGAGGGGACTGAGGCGCTTCAGTCACGGTCTGCACGGCCACTACGCTCGGGGGTTCGAATCCCCCCTCGGGCATGGATATTTGTGCCGTCCTTAGTTGTAGGTTGTCCATAAGTAGTTTGTAAGTTTAGGGACTGATGACCCCGTAATTAAGTCCCTTAAGCTTAACAAACATTTGAACATTATTGAATGCGACCACTCGGCCGATTTAGAAAGTCAATTTACAAATTCTATAGGCTGTTTTAGACACTAGGTTTACCAAGTAAGGTATTTAAGATAGATCTAGCCCCTTAATATACTTTATTTTGTGTTTAAAAGCACGAATACGAAGATTCCAGAAATTCCCATACCCCGTCAATTGACGTAATTGGCAGTCAGTGTGTTAGTAAAGCTCATCATCACGATGATAGAAGTTAATGATACAGGAGGTTTTAATAAAACAGATGATAATGATTTTGCAGCCAAAATCGCATTTTTCATTTATTACGTTACCGGTTATGGCGTGCTCGACGCCATCTTCAGACCTGTCGCAATTTACATAACTTCACGACATTTTTTAAATACTAAAAGAGTACATCCAAGTAATTTTATGTTTGGTGATGCCTCAACCTCGATATACTCTTTTAGTATATAAAAAATGTCGTGAAGTTATGTAAATTACGACAGGTCTGAAGATGGCGTCGAGCACGCCGAGCCGGCCGCGGTGGCCGAGGGGACTGAGGCGCTCCAGTCACGGTCTGCACGGCCAGTACGGTAGGGGGTTCGAATCCCCCCTCGGGCATGGATATTTGTGCCGTCCTTAGTCTTAGTTAGTTCATAAGTAGTTTGTAAGCTTAGGGACTGATGACCCCGTAGTTAAGTCCCATAAGTTCTACAAACATTTGAACATTTTGAGCACGCCGAAACCGGTAACATAAATCAAATATGCGATCTTGGCTGCAAAATCATTATTAAACAATTATAGATAGCCCCATCGAACTATGAGTTCCTTATATACAACAGATGATGGTTAAATATTATATAAAATATTTAACAGCAAGTAATAATCACCTGTCCAAACGAATGATGTACGTTTTCCGTAATTTCCCTAAATTACTGACTGATTTTCCTCCTTGCCCCTGATAAAAACTACCCGAGAGTGTCCTCTGCCTCTTATGACCACGATGTCGACTGAACGTTAAATCCTAATCTTACTTCCGTCAGTTATAAGTGGTGTTACACTGCTGCCTGAGCGCCTGGTTGCAGCCAAGCGGAATAAGATGTGTGTCCCGGAGTTGTCTGCCTCCAGGGGCATAGCAATCCGTCACGGAGTTCCCTCTGTATACATACATTTTTAAAGTGCTGAACGAAGTTGTGTCGATGGTATTGAGGATGTTGTCAAATTTTGGATTTAAGGACTCTTTTCCATTCCATCAATACCTGTGTCAATGTTACAACCCCCCTCACGTCACACCACAAGAGGACAATTAAAAGCCGGGCGCGGTGGCCGAGGGGACTGAGGCGCTCCAGTCACGGTCTGCACGACCACTACGGTCGGCGGTTCTAATCCCCCCTCGGGCATGGGTATTTGTGCCGTCCTTAGTCTTAGGTAGTTCATAAGTAGTTTTTAGGTTTAGGGACTGATGACCCCGTAGTTAAGTCCCATAAAGATTTGACACTTAAAAGAGCCGCGGCGGAGTGGTCAAGCGCATTGAGGCGCTTTGCTACGATACGCGAGGCCGCTCCCCGTCGGGGATTCGATTCCCCCCTCGGGCCGTCTGTAGTCTAAACTAGTTGATAAGTAGTGTATCAGTTTAGGGACTGATAACCCCGCAGTTAAATTATTTAAGCTTAACAAACATTTGAACATCTTAAAATGTATAATTACCATTTTCTGCTTTATTTCGCTTTCATAATTCGTCGAATGGTTTCGAAAGGTCCCTATTTCTTTAACGTTTAAGACCATAACTAAAAACTCGAGTACACTACACTCGGCCTTCAATAGGGTTGGAACCCAGAATGTTCTTTGAGTGGGGTTAAACCGGACGGAGAGTGTTGGAAGTGACAAAGATTGCCAAGGATGGAAGGAGGAAGGAAGGAAGAAAATGTTCAAATGTTTGTAAAGTCTATGGGACTTAACTACGGGGTCATCAGTCCCTAAACTTACAAACTACTTATGAACTACTTACGAACTAGGACGGCACAAATATCCATGCTCGAGGGGGGATTCGAACCCCCGACCGTAGTGGCCGTGCAGACCGTGACTGGAGCGCCTCAGTCTCCTCGGCCACCGCGGCCGGCAAGGAAGGAAGCTTTGGGTTTAACGTCCCATCGACAGCTTGGTCATTGGAGCTGACGCTCGGAGTTTTGGGTAAGGACGGGGAAGGAAGTCGGCAGTGCCCTTTGAAAGGAACCATCCCGGCATTTGCCTGGGTTGATTTAGGGGAATCACGGAAAACCTAAATCTGGATGGCCGGGGTAGATTTGAACCACCGCCCTCCCGTATAAGAGTCCAGTGCGTTAGCACTGCGCCACCTCGTCGGTGATTGTCAAGAACCTCGTCCTGTTGCGCACTGTAATACGAAATGTCGCTTTCGGCCACATTGACGCTCTTCATTCGCCCCCTGAGGATTTTTCTCGTCGATTTTTTCTCGACTGTCTCTTTGCTCCTCAGATAAAAAAATCGCACTGACGTGTTTTTCGGCCCACTTTATATTTGTAGTCTTATCAGTTTTTGCAAATATTTTGGACCAAAATAATAATCTAAATAATAAAAAATTAATTAACATGAGTGTTTGAAACCCTATAGGGAAAAAATGTAGGTAGTGACGGGTTTCGAACCACCTACCTTTAGCGTCATAGACCAACGCTTTACCCACTACGCTACGGCTATCAATCGGAAGATTAGTCCTTTAATCTCACACTATTGATGGCCGCTGTTAACTGATGCTAATATGGCATTTGTAGACACTAGATTATCGTACGAAGATGTGTTTTTGTTAATTCTTCAGTGCGCAATTGCTTTGAAATGACAACGTATAAGTTACAATACGAAAATCATAAAATACGCAACGCAAGATGCCAGAGAGCGTTCTGGGCGAGGAATGTCACATGACATCTCCGAACGGCTGGTTTTCGTTAATTCAATGGAGGGTGTCAAATCTCCGGTTTTTTTTTTTTTTTTTTTTTTTTTTTTTCAAATATGTCTCAAACGATAAGAGATATGAAAAAAAAAACATAAGGGAGCTAATTTGTAGAGAATTTTCTCCTCTACCAACTAGGTTATTCAGTTTTCGTGTCAGATGAACTGTTCGTTTGCAATTACAATTATATTACAGACGGCGTTTTTTGGTTTTACTACCGTATTTTTTGTCCGAAAAATTTGAAAAAGGGAGGTTCTGTTCTCTGCCGGCCTACAATCATGTCTGTAAAATTGGTGCTGATCGGTTGAGCGGTTCGTCTTAAGAACAGGGAACACCTTACTGACAGACAGACATCCCAAAATCGCTGTTATTTTTGAATATATCTCTGAAACGCTACGAGATATGAAAAAAACGCAAGAGAGCAAAGTTGAAGAGAATTTTCTCCTCTACATATTAGGTTATTCAATTTCCGTGTCAGATGAATAGTTCAGCCGTTATTTTCATTTAAATTTCGAGCTGTCAAAAGACGATCGCAAAGGCCCACTTTTAGTGTTACTACCGTAACCTAAAGTGGGCCAAAATCGATGGCCACAGGTAGCTAACGTATTGAATTCCGATTTCCATTTGGCACCTTGTAGCTGCCGTGACCCACATCGACACACAGTCTAGGCCACCCACCTACCTGTGTTGCAGCCAGACCGTGTTGGCTGGTGACGTCCCCTGCCCTTTCGCGATGATCGCCGTTATCTTCCCATTTAGAAACGGCCTGCTGCTGAAACAAAGACACAAAACAGGCCGGCTCCGGCCGCTACAACGATAACGGGCCAGCGTAATGGCGAACCGTGTTTGTTGCCGCGGGTAACTGCAGCCGTGACACGCCTGCGTCATTCCCAGGTGAGTGCTCGCGACACATTTCCCATCCGCCGATAGCAGTTGCTAAGCCGTCAGTCCTTCGTCGACCGGGTAGTACCGTCACCTGTGGAGAGGCACCGTCTGTGCCTCTCCCAAGAACATCCGCAACTCACCTCGCGGTCTGTGCTGGAGGATACTTGCTCGTACTCCGGTCGCGTACGGTTCGCGGGAAAAGTGATTGCATGCCTCCGTGAGAGTCCTAATCTCTCTGATCTTATCCTCGTAGTCGCTTCGCGAGATATATGTAGGAGATAATATATTGGTTAACTCTTTTCGGAACTTTAACAGACTCCCTTCCGCGGTACAGAACGCCTCTCTTGCAGAGTCTGCCACCGGAGTTTCGTAATCATCCCTGTGAAGGCACAGGTCACACCTATAATCAAAAAAGACAGTAGGAATAACGTACTAAACTACAGGCCTATTTCATTGACGTCAATTTGCGGCAGGGGTTTGGAACATATCCTGCTGCGGTGGAGTAGCCGAGCGGTCTAAGGCGTCTCGCTGCGGAGCGCGCGGTTGCTTGCCGTGGAGTTTCGAGTCCTCCCTGGGGCATGGGTGTGTGTGTTTGTCCTTAGGTTAGTTTACCTAGGTTTAAGTAGTTTGTAAGCTACGGGCTGATGACCACGCAGTTTGGTCCGATAGATTTACAAACATCTGAACATTTTGAACATATTCTGTATTCAAATATTATGAATTATCTCGAACAGAACGATCTATTGATCCAAGGTCAACACGGATTTAGGAAATATCGTTCATGCGAAACACAGCTAGCTCTTTATTCACACGAAGTGATGGGTGCTATCGACAAGGGTTCGCAAATCGATTCCGTATTTCTTGATTTCCAGAAAGCTTTTGACACCGTACCTCACAAACGGCTTTTAATCAAATTGCGTGGTTATGGTATGTTGTTGTTGTTGTGGTCTTCAGTCCAGAGACTGGTTTGATGCAGCTCTCCACCCTACTCTATCCTGAGCAAGCCTTTTCATCTCCTCATAAGAACGACAACCCACATCCACTTGAATCTGCTTACTATACGCGTCTCTTGGCCTCCCTCTGCGGTTTTTACCCCACACACTTCCCTCCAACGCTAAATTCACAATTCCTTGATGTCTAAGAATGTGTCCTACCAATCTATCCCTTCTTTTAGTCAAGGTATGCCAGAAATTTCTTTTCTCCCCAATTCGGTTCAGTACCTCCTCATTAGTTACGCGATCCACCCACCTAATCTTCAGCATTCTTCTGTAGCACCACATTTCAAAAGCCTCTATCCTCTTCCTGTCCGCACTGCTTATTGTCCATGTTTCACTCCCATACAAGGCAACACTCCATACAAATGCCTTCAGAAAGGACTTCCTTACGCTTAAATCAATATTCGACGTTAACAAATTTCTCTTTTTCAAAAACGCCTTTCTACCCATTGCCATTCTGCATTTTATATCATCTGTACTGCGACCATCATTTGTTATTTTACTGCCCAAGTAACGAAACTCATCTACCTCCTTTATTGTTTCGTTACCTAATCTAATTCCTTCAGCATCACCTGATTTTCTTACACTGCACTCCATTACACTAGTTTTACTCTTGTTAATGTTCATCTTATATGCACCTTTCAGCACACTGTCCATTCCGTTCAATTGCTCTTCCAGGTCCTTTGCTGTATCTGACAGAATTACTATGTCGTCGGCAAAACGCAACGTTTTTAATTCTTCACCCTGAACTTTAATTCCTTCTCCAAATTTCTCCTTGCTTTCCTTTATAGCTTGCTCAATGTACAAATTGAACAACATTGGGGAAAGGCTACAACCCTGTCTTACTCCCTTTCCAACCACTGCATCCCTTTCATGCCCTTCAACTCTGACGACCGCTGTCTGGTTGTTGTACAAGTTGTAAATAACCTTACGTTCCCTATATTTTACTCCTGCTTGCTTCAGAACTTGAAAGAGTTTATTCCAATGAACATTGTCAAAAGCCTTCTCCAAATCTACAAACGCTAGAAATGGTTATGGTATATCGCCCCAAATTTGCGATTGGATAGGGGATTTCTTGTCAGAGAGGACAAGATAGTAAGGCATCGACTAAAACAGAGATGATATCGGGCGTTCCACAGGGTAGTGTTATTGGTCCTCTGCTGTTCCTTATTTACATAAACGATTTAGGGGAATATCTAAGTAGCTCTCTTAGGTTGTTTGCAGATGACACCGTCATTTACCGTCTAGTAAAATCATCTGGAGATCAAAACCAACTGCAGAACGATCTGAATAAGATATCAGTATGGTGTAAAAATTGTCAATTGACTCTGAATATTGAGAAGTGTGAAGTCGTCCACATGATTACGAAAAGAAATCCGTTAAACTTCGTTTACAAGATAAACCAATCAAAAGTGAAGGCCGTAAACTCTACTAAATATCTAGGAATTACTATTACTTCAGACTTAAACTGGAAAGAACACGTAGATAATATCGTGGGAAAGGCGAACCAGAGACTGCGTTTTATTGGCAGAACCCTTAAAACATGCAACAGAACTACAAAGTAAACTGCATACACTACGCATGTCCGTCCATTTTTGGAGTATTGCAGCCCAGTGCGGGATGCTTATCAGGTGCGTTTAACGGAGGACATCGAAAGAGTCCAAAGAAGGGCAGCTCGTTTCGTATTGTCACGATAGAGGGGAGACAGCGTTACAGAAATGATACAGGATCTGGTAAAGGCGCTTATCGCTGCGGCGTGGGCTACTTGCGAAATTCCAATCGTCAACATTCTCCTCCGAATGCGAAAATATATTGTTGATTCCCACTTACATAGGTAGAAATGATCATCAGAATAAAATACGAGAAATCAGAGCTCGAACAGAGAGGTTCAGGTGTTCTTTCTTCCCGCGCGCTGTTCGAGAATGGGAGATAAATAGTATAAAGGTGGTTCGATGAACCCTCTGCCAGGCACGTAAATGTGATTTGCAGAGTATCCCATGTAGATGTAGATGTAGAAGCTTTCGCGCTCACTAAATGAGCCCATAACGAAGTGTGCTGCTCTCCGTTGGATCTATCAACTCTTCTTGGTAAGGATCCCACACTGGTGAGCAGTACTCAAGCTGATCGAACGAAAGTTTTATATTTTTATTTATTTATTGAAATAATGTATACTGCAGCAGTCTCTTTCTACTAATATTTTAATTAGCACGACGCGTTTCGGCAGCAAGCTGCCATCATCGGGTGCATTTCACTGGTTGGTTGTGTTGTGGGTGCCATTGATGTTATTTTTGGACATTTTAACCTGTTCAGGAACATACAGGTATTTAGTATGTATGTTTCGTGATTATAGCTTCTGGATTATTATATTGTTGTATTTACTTAGTGTCAGGGGTAAGACGAGGCTGTAACCTCTGTTCATACTATTCATGGATCATATGCTGAAAACAGTGGACTGGCAGGGCGGGATTAAAATAGGTGAAAACAAAATAAGCAGTCTCGCATATGCGGATGACTTAGTTGTAATGGCCGATTCAATTGAAAGGTTGCAAACTAATATTTCAGAGCTCGATCAGAGGTGCAAGGATAACGATATGAAGATCAGCATCTCGAAAACGAAAGTAATGTCTCTGGGGGAGAGATTTAAATAGATTGAGTTCCAAATAGGAGGAAGAAAGAATACGTAGACAGTTTCAAATACCTGGGATGTATTTTCTCATAGGATGGCATAATTTGAAATCGCTTATTTAAGTAAGCAGATGTTCGTCAAACCGTTCACTGACTGGCTTCAAAGCGTTTAACAAACTTGCTCCAAAAGACAAACCTGCACATCTGCAAGAGTTTATAGTTTTTTTTCTTTTCACACAATGTTAAATATCTGTAATAAATTGAGTTTTGTGTATTAAACAGGCATTCTTTCAACTTATGTGACCTTCTAATACAGTACATCCCCGTTTTATTACATCCATACATATTGTAAATGAAAGGTGTAGAAATTCTCATAACATACGAATTTAAAGATGAATGCATATGCTTTTACAGTTTAGACTGTGATATATTCGCCTGAAAATGAAGTCAAAATAGTCCTACTGAGATTTTCTGTGCTATCTGTAAATGAAGTGATTGAGAAATTATGTTGGCAGTATTTCCTTCACAACAGGCATTAGCACTGATAGATTTGTATAACCGACACGTAGCTTTATATGTGCCACTAAAAATGTTCAAATGTTTGTTTTGCCGGCCGCGGTGGCCGAGGTGACTGAGGCGTTCCAGTCACGGTCAGCACGGCCACTACGGTCGGGGGTTCGAATACCCCCTCGGGCATGGATATTTGTGCCGTCCTAGTTCGTAAGTAGTTCATAAGTAGTTTGTAAGTTTAGGGACTGATGATCCCGTAGTTAAGTCCCATAAGCTTAACAAACATTTGAACATTTTTTGAAATGTTTGTTAAGCTTATGGGACTTAACGACGGGGTCATCAGTCCCTAAACTTACAAACTACTTATGAACTACTTACGAACTAGGACGGCACAAATATCCATGCCCGAGGGGGGAATTCGAACCCCCGACCGTAGTGGCCGTGCTGACTGTGACTGGAGCGCCTTAGTCTCCTCGGCCACCGCGGCCGGCTATGTGCCACTATAGCGTCTCACAATTACTGCTTCCGTCTATTTCTCCTTGTGGTTATTTATTATAGGAATTTATTAGTGACAATGTGGGCGTTCCTACACGAAATGAGTAACTTCTGAGAAAATCATGTACGATGATAATTCTTGCACAACACCTGCAAATTTTTGAATTTTTTGTATATTAATTTGTATGTTTCATTTTTAAATTTTATTGTAACTCATAATAATGGGACAAAATGCATATGAAGTTGTATGTTACCGAAAATTCCTTTCACGCACACCACTATCCTAATTTACCTCATTTTTGTATATGGTTTTGTCAGGTTGAATTTGCTACAGTAGTTATAAATGGGGGAAATATCAGTGAGAAATACTGTGAATTACTGTTTCACATTCAAATGATTTATAATATAAAGTGCACTATGAAGAATTTAACAAATTATCTGCATGGTTTAAAGTTGGTTAATGGTTGGGCGAATGCCGAAGAGAACAAAGATGCAAACTAGCGCTAAGGGTGGCCAAACTGCGAAAGAGATGAAATAAGCGTTCTAGTTGGTTTCGGAGTAGGAAACTGTCAAAAAGCACGCATGCGCAGTGGAGGCCTTCCAAATGGTCAATAATTATCAGAAAATTGGATTCCATTATCTGGAGGGGTGTGCTCAACGGTCACAAAATCACTTTAACTTCGCATGACAACAGATAATATCACCTGTATGTAGCTATGTAGTCAACGGATATGTTAGACGTAAATGTCATTGTACATGTCACAAAAATGCTGTTTTGAACTTGCTGACAGCACTGAAGATGGTTTCTTGGAAAACCAAAATCGATTTGCCTGAATTTTGCACAAGATTTTACGGCTAATGCTGCTCCTTTCATTATTGACAAAACTATCAGTGTTTGGGCCACTCGAACGAACCTATTGTGAACTGACACTATGAACAGCAACAGTAACAATGATACTGGCGGCGCTTAAAGCTCAAGGTATGCCAGGGGTCGGCGCGCATACTTGTTTCAAATATTTATGGCAAATTTACTTTCGTTAGTTGTTGGTTTTTGAGGGGACTAAACAGCTAGGTCATCAGTCCCCTGTTACTAGCTTTTCGTTAGTTCCTGGCGTACGTTCATGCCCGTGAATCAAATGTTTCAAATGTTTGTTAAGCTTATGGGACTTAACTACCGGGTTATCAGTCCCTAAACTTACAAACTACTTATGAACCAGCTTATCCTAAGGACGGCACAAATATCCATGCCCGAGGGGGGATTGAACCCCCGACCGTAGTGGCCGTGCAGACCGTGACTGGAGCGCCTCAGTCCCATCGGCCACCGCTGCCGGCCATGCCCGTGAAATTTGTTTTCCATTGTCTGTTGTTGTTCCAGATATATTTTGGGTGAAAGGTTTTAGTGGTACGCCCTGCATAGGTAAGTGCAGCATCACGTGTAGAGGGCGGCAGCCTTGCGCTATTTTTAGCGCGGCGTGCGTCGACCAGTGGGCGTCTCGTTGTCATCTCGCGAGTTCCGTTAGCAGCCAGTGGAGCGCGTCGAGTGGAACAAGTTCAGGCGAGCGCCTAGCCGTAGCCACTCCGTGGCTGCCCCACCACTCAGCAGACACACACACTCCTCCTCGGCGCTCTGATTTCGCGCTGCATGCCGGCACGGACCCAGCGCGCTTCCGTAGCCAACGGCCGCCTCCCGTTTCTTGTCCTCGGTTCCTCCCGACATAGCCGGCCGAGATAGCCTGACAAAACAGCCGCCGCAAGAACAGGTGTCATACTCTGCGCTGCAGCAGAAGCTATTTCACGGACGATTTGTGCACCTGACAAACCAATGAAGAATGCCTTTTTACAGTCATCGCCCATTTCCACGAATAGAAACGAGCTTTTTGCTCTTATTGGAACAGTTTTTCTGTTTTGTCGCATTTGACCGTTTTAAATGGAGTTAGTGCAGGAGAAAGCAGCCTCTTTAGGCAAGGGGGAGGGGGAAGTATCCAGATGGCACGGGTTGTGGAGCAGTCCTTGAAATCAGGCATATGCTCAGCCGCATGTTGTACCACAGGGTAGTCTGCCTTGTATTTGATCAGATTTTGGCGGTGGCCGTTCACCCTAATGCACAGCTGGTTAGTGGTCATGCCAATATGAAAAGCGGTGCAATTACTACAGCACAGCTGATAAACGAGATGACTCCTTTCTCAGGTGACCCAGCCTCTGATTGGATAGAATAATCCTGTGAGGGAATTGGAGTAGGAAGTTCTGGGTGGTGGATTGGGCATCTCCTGCAGCAGGATTTTCAACAGAAATATGATCCATGTGGCAGGGCGCTGGGTTCAGGGGGTATCATATGGACGGACTAGGACGTTATGAAGGTTGGGTGAGCGATAAACATCACTTTAGGAGGGGTGGGGAGGATCTTGGATAGGATAACTCTCATTATGATGACACAAATCAAAACCTTGCTGAAGGATGCGGTTTAGTTGTTCCAAAGAGGATATGGGAACGCTGTTTGCGGACTAGATCTGTGATGTCGTTTCTGTGATGGTCTTTGTAAGACCTTCAGCATATTGAGTTCTCGTCACTGTACATACGCCATCCACAAGTCGCTAGGCTGTCAAAGTGTAATTGTGTGATTGTGACAAAGGGTAATGGTCAAAAGCTAGAAATCAATGAGTATCAATGTATTTTATGTGCCTGTCAACGAACGTCTTTGCACTAAATTGTAAATTATCCTATATACTGTTGAATGCAGACCTATACCTCCCATTGGTAATTTCCTTGTTCATTTTGTTAAAACTGTAAGCAACTTCTCAATGCCCAAATGGCACCGAATTCTCAATTCAAAACTTCAGGAAAGGAAGGTAACGTATTATAATTCAATCATAATATTTATGACATTATTAGCAATTCATATAACTCTACTTTTAATTAACCCCCAACTACTACGGACCTTTCTCGAAGTGCTACTCAACTAGAAACTGAGACATTAAAAGCAATTCTGATGCTGAAAGTTAATTTAAAACACAGTTGATCAGAATTCTATGTGGTTTTGAACTGGAAGAGAAGCAAACATCTGTCTAACAAAATTCATTTGTCAGATACGTTTGGGAGCATGATCAACTGAGAAGAAAAAACTGGCTGTTGTTATGTAAGAAATATTTTTATTAAATTGGCGGGAACGGCCGCCCAGTCTGTAGCATGACGCCCTAGACCACGCGGCCATTCGGCGCGACACTGAGATGCCTGTGTTACGATGCAATGCCTAAAATGTGGCATTCTCGGTGTAGTCTTGACACTGTGGATCTCGGATTTCTGTATTCCCTGACGCTTTCCAAAGTTTAGGGTTTAGCGCCCCGTTGACTACGTGGTCATTAGAGGCGGAACAATTTCCTAAATGGGTCTTACGTCAACTACCATTCCGCGTTAATAGTTTGTTAACTCCCGTCGAGCGCCCTTATTCACATCTGACACCTTTGAAATGAATCACTGGAATATAAGAAAGGAGATCAGATGGAGTGTGATAATTATAGAAGGATCACACTACTTAATCTAATATACTATTCGACGAACTCCTCCCAACCATACAGAGGGAGACGGGGCCATACCAATGCGGATTTCTCTCCGGGAAGTCAACTATAGATCAAATACCTTAAGAAAAATCCTGGAAAAATACAAATGAATATGGCGTTGGCACGCATCACCTCTTTATCGATTTCAAGGTAGCTTATGATATAAATAGAGATCAGTTGTATCAAGCTCTAGGCGAATTGGGAATCCCGAGAAAGTTGGTACGGTTGGTAAGACTGAGAATGAACGAAAACAAGGTAGTATAAGAATAAGAGGAATGATGTCCAACTCAATGAGTATTAAAAACGGAATGCGACAAGGAGATGCATTGATAGGTCTTCCCTTTAATCCGCCCTGGAGAGAAATGCAAACCTTTTGAAGAAGGTAACGATATTCTATAAATCCGTTCTGATACTGGCCTATACGGATGACATATATATATAGTAGCAAGAACTCCAAAAGCAATGGAAGAGACATTTACGGCTCTCGAACAGGCTAGTAGGAACATGGAGTTTATTAATCAACAGAGAACAAAACATATGGAAGCTGGAAAAGCACACAGAGAAAATATGCCAAATACAATAACAACGGGCAATTATACATTTGAGAGAGTGGTCGTTTCAAGTACCTGGACTCGACAGTTACCCATCTAAATGATACCTCCTATGAAATTAAGCAGAGACTAATACTAGCCAGCAGAGCATATTTTGCCCTAACAAGACTTCTATCCTCAAGGCTCCTGACTCATGCCACGAAATTAACTATTTATAAATCAGTTAAATGACCAGTGCTTACATATGCTTGGGAAACGTGGACATTAACAACTAAAGATATTAAAATTCTGGACGCATTTGAAAGAAAGGTACTTAGACGAATTATCGTTCCAATCTGTGAAAGAGGAAGATGGAGAAGGAGATACAACCATGCGTTGTATATCATATACAAGGACCAACTCATCAAAAGGATAGTGAAATCATTCACACTGAGGTGGGCGGGACATGTGGCTCGCATGAAACAGAAGTAACAAAGAGAGTATTACAAGGAAAGCAAGGAGGGCAGAGAGGACGTGGTCGACCAAGAGCCATATGGGAACATGGAGTAATCGAAGATCTTAGGAAGATGGGCTATCGAAACTGGAGAGTATTGACAAAAGACCGAGAGAAACGGAAGGAAATTGTAGAAGAGACCAAGGCTCTTCATGAGCTGTAGAGCCAAGAAAGAAGAAGACACTGGAATACAAGAAACAGTTCTGCCGATGCACCGCCTTCTTACCCGTTAACGCCATCTTATGTATCTGGACATATCGCTAACCCATGACTTTCGTCACAGCAGTGTGTAACTGCAATAGATTCGGTAGTATTGGCCATATTTTTTCATGTCAGCCTATTGTACATGAGTCTCATAAGACACATCCTCTGAGCCGCTGCATTTGGAAGCAGAAAGGATGACGATTCAGGAGGCGTTCCTAGAACGAAGCCAGATTGGCACCAGCTCTGACAGAACACAAACGTGACGTTGACATATTACTGCGACAGCTGTTGGCAACACTAAGGAGCTTAGCGACTTTCGGAGTACGTCTTGCCCCTCTGTCCCGAAAGAACAAGAAACCCTTTGCAACCTTAGAGTTAACGCCCACATCTACCCCTCGCAAATTACTTTCAAACATCGCGGTACAAAGTGGTGTTTCTTGTTCTCTGAGCAGTTAACATTCCGATCGCGGGACAAAGTGCTCCTGAAAACGTTTGCACTCGCTCTGTATTCAGCTGATTCATAACTGTTCTGGACTTATCATGATGTCCCAAATCAGAACCTTCTATTCTGTGAACTTGCAGCTTGCTGCAGGTGAAATAGGTCCGCTTCTGACAGAGTTTAAGTTGCCTTGGACAGCAATGACGTCACATAACGTTTATTTTTGTACTGTGATTCACTTCGCCACTACTTGTTCCCGCTGCGACATCTCAGATCACTGCACCTGTAATGTCACTTTCGTGATGGGATGATTTGATAATGGCGGCACGCCCGAAAATAGTCATAGTGTAATAAATAACAGACTTACTTTCAAGGCAAATTACGACAAACATTCAACCAGTTCTCCTTCTAATTTTTATATTATTATTTTACGGGTAAATTATAGGACCTGCTCCAATTTATGTTATTTTCCTTTCAGTATTTAAAGATGATGAAACTGGACACATTCAGTGTCTGCTACCAATGGCATATTATGCTAGACATACTATTCCGCTGGCTTATCTAGAGACGCATCCTAGGTGATACTCGGACTTAATTGCTTGTGTCATTTTGTTTAAATTCTCATCTACTTCTGTACTTGTATCATAATGAAAAGTGCCGCTTCAACTGTGTGATAAATATTTATTAAAGATTCAACTAGTTTCATGGCCTCAGAGCCACATCTGTAGGGTTAAATCTGTATATGAACACTAGCTGCACCCGCCATGCGTTGCAATGCCCATTTGTTACAAAAGCTGAATGATGAAACCGCGCAAGTATTGTATTATGAAACTATAAACCCATCTTTACATATACAGTAAAGTCACATAATATAGCTTCTCTCGACAGTAATTCTCGCACTATTTCGTTGATTTTTGCCTTCCGTACCGAATCACTACCACCAACCTTAATGAATCATGCGCCTTCCTCGTAAATCACACCGTCCATTGGTGGAAACCATATGAAAGTCCGCTCAGTAGTTTTTTTTTAGTTTATTGAGGACAATTGCGGCGGGAGTTATTTGTTTTGTAACATGTATAAAAGAGCAAAACGTTACAATTACGTTTCAGCTCAAAAGTGAGAACAACTCCAGAGGAAAGTATGTAATCCCATTTATCTCATAACTTACCCCAAATAATAAGAAGTAGTCGAACTAAAATTCTCTGTCCAAATCCAATAAAAAAGGTTCTAATTTGTAGAAATTTTCAGCGATGAGTAGTAGGTATTATTTATTTACTGGCAGATCTAGATTACAGGTTACATTTAGATAATTGAAACATGTACAACTGCCTTATAACTTGACATTTTTTAGTTTATTCTAACTGGTTCTTTTGTATTTATTTTAGCATTGATAATGACGACACAGTGGTCGAAATCTAAATCAAATGTTCAAATGTTTGTACAACTTATGGGACTTAACTACGGGGTCATCAGTCCCTAAGCTTACAAACTACTTATGAACTACCTAAGACTAAAGACGGCACAAATATCCATGCCCGAGGGGGGGATTCGAACCCCCGACCATAGTGGCCGTGCTGACCGTGACTGGAGCGCCTCAGTCACCTCGGCCACCGCGGCCGGCGTCGAAATCTAGATCTGCCAATAAATAAATAATACCTATGACTGATTGCTGAAAATATCTACAAGTCAAATACAGTCGCTGAGCACAAGTTCTACCATGAAATAAAATCTGATAAAATGTTCAAATGTCAAGTATCTGTCTGACGGTAGTAAGTTCAAAAAAAAAAAAAAAAAAAAAAAAAAAAGGCTTGGACAAATTACCACTTCATGTCATTTCTCAGCGCTAAATATGCGAGTTCAGGAGGGCGGGAAATCTATTAAATTGCTGCGAAGTATCTTCAAACACACATTGCACGGTCGTTAGTAGAGTATATCTGTAAGCTCACCGGACAAAAGATTACTACAAATTATTACTTAGAGTCATGTACAACCTTAAGGTAATTTATAAAGTACACATTATAACATCAGCTGATCAGTTGTTTCCACTTCACCAGTAGTTTTCACCTTACATCGTGTAAAGATTGTCAAGGTGCAAAGGTCGATAATTGAGATACAACAAAACAACTGCTGATTTAATACGAATTTTCTTAAAAGATTGCTCAGCACTTTGCGCACGCACAGTCTAATCGTTAGGACTTTACACATCGCGGAGAAATTGAATCATATGCTCATCCGTACGTGCAAGGCATCTACGTGAGCAATCGCAGTAGCGATCAGTAAGACATCTTTCAAGCGAACGTTGTGTAATAAAGGATTTGACAGACAAAAAATGACCATCGTCTTGACGCTATCCGTGCTATACGATCTCTACAGTTGATAGATTTGTTGGTGTTTGGCAGCGGAATGCTGTTCAGTACGTACACAAGCAGTGGTATGGTATAGATGGCCACGAAACACAACGTTATAATTGCGGTCGGTAAAAGACCGTGACGGAGACGAGCCGGAGACTTGTTCCACGGGTTGTCAATCAAAATCACTTCCAAACGAGACGTGTATTAATGCAGGCAGCGAATGAAACGTCCGCCCCAACTTGTTAGCGAGAGAGTGTTGTGACTGGAACTGTCGCTCAACGTCTGCAGGGCAGGTTGAAACACGTCTGTATGTCTTTGGCACAAAAATAATTGAGCTGGTAGTAGCACAGTCTGACACATACAGTCCCGACACTCTGATTTTCGTTATAGGCCATGACAGCAGCGCTTCAAGCGGCTGGCGAGGTACATCTCTCAATATGATATCGGATGTGTGTCAATAATGTTGTTTAAATTGATTTTAATATAGTTATTACAATAGGGAAGGTATGAGTGAAATAAAAATCGGCAGTAACTACAGAATAACTTCACAATTGTCTTTATTAGGTTTCCTAAGAAACGTTGGAAGATACGGGACAGCACATTGCAGGACATTTTATTCAAGATCTCTTGAAATCTACGGCTTTTTAATGAAGGTTTTAATTTTGTTTTAAGAACAATAAATCGCTAATCAACAACAGAAGACCCGACCTTTGGTTGAAAAACATCGGATTTCTGCTCAGAAACGTCAAGGTTTCGTCAATACAATTTCAGTCAAATCATTAAATGTTGAACGTAAGAAGCTTACATGGAATGCAATAAATACATTTATTTAATGTACCAGACCAGCTATGACAGCTGCAACTGGAGGAAAATCCTCACAAATGTGACAATAAAACATCGAAATCAAAAGGAAACCGTGCCGCGTCAGAACAGAAACCAATCCACTATTGTTGCTACATCTGAACAACGAACGGCAAAAATCTTCAAGACATTCGTTTTGTAAGCAAAAGTAATTTCACTCGAAAGTATATATGTTTAAACGAAAGACGACTGAAGTGCAAATATGTCTGAATCATTACACTCCATACCGTATTGTTACATGCCAAAGAAAGTGCCTTTCATGTAAGAACAGACAGGAATTTGTGTGTCTCTTATGTTTATATTCTATTTACTTTCAGCGGAATAATCTGCAAATATACACATGTTCGTAAACATTTCTTCATGAATGAGGTGTTTAAAAAAAATTAAATCAATAAAATTCGGTTAGTTTTTACAGTTATTTCACTATTATTTACGTCCCTAGATATTTTACTAATGCTTGGAAAGCAAAATTACAGGTACTATTTGGTTATATACGTAGAAACCTTATTATAAACAAACGTTACTCTTATGGCACCGTGCCCATCCCTAGGAGCGCTAGTGTCGTTGCGACTGTCAGTTGGTAACAGCTTTCTGTTGATCCAACTCATTTATACATACAAGGTTCATAAATCTCAACAATTGTAAGTAGGGAAAGATGATACTTTCTAACTACAATAGTAAGACAGGAAGTTATTTAACTACATTAAATATGCAAATATCAACAAAGCATTGTTATACAAACTTCTACATAAATGACAATCCTTTTCAAACCTCTTTACACTGTCATTCCAAAATTACATATACAAAATACATTTCATTATTACAACAATACATACTCGGTAAGTGGTTGATTACTTTGAAAGAAAGACATCAATTATACCCACACTGTAGTTCCGTATTATAACAACGTGATTAGAATAATTTGTGGTTCTCGTTCACTACAGCTATTTTCAAGCAGTCTAACTAATGCGCAGTACTGGTGAAGCAACAATTTTTGTCAGCTCTTGCTATTAGAAGCGAATATATAGGCCATTTCCAGAATGCAAGAAAAGAAGAAAAGTAATTTAAGCAACTGGATTCGTAAATTCTGTGATATGGCATGCTATCTAGAGGCATTGATTCTCTCGATACGAAGTATGAAAGACCGCGCGAAGTTCGGTGCACACGCAGTGTGGAGTGGACAACCGGAAGACCTCAGTCGCCTTCAGATAAACGTCTCGTCGAAACGATAAACCACGTCTCACCCGGGGCGTCGGGTTCATGTACACGCACGACCTACTGTTCTTGGCAGGGGACACCTGATATTCTCTCGGTAGTAGTAGCTCGTTCTACGTCCGGATTTTCCAATACGCGTGCTCTAAGGAAACTCAAGACTAATGAAATGAATAGAAAGTGTTACATCGGCGGCAGTTTGACAGAACGCTATCAAAATGATAAGGTTTTCATGCATGTCGCATAATTTGGTTAAAATTACACGCAGATAAGAAATGGTCATGGCAGCGTGCTTCCGCTGTAATAAATGTAAATTAGCCGGTAGCAGTAGGTCGCAGTAATTGTATGTAACACTTCAGCCACAGCCTAACTTTACTCTGACCCGTTTTTGAAATTTTTCCATCATCAGATATTCATCTGTTTAGAGTGCGAGACTACACGTCGACAGATATAGGTACACATGTATCCGCAAAGTTGTTCACTGTACAAAAAATACGCTATTTGAACATGTATGCACAGTGACCACCTTTTTAACACCTCCGTACCTTCATCCGTCTACTTGTAGCTGTCACTCACTAAACATAAGAATATCTGACGATAGAAATATTTCCGAAACGCATTAGAATAAAGTAACTCTGTGCCTGAAATCATCATTATCATCATCCGCATCATCATTAGAGTCTTTGATGTCATTCAGCGTTCAGTCTGGAGCATATTCCCCCTAATAAAATTCCTCCGTGGTCCCCTATTCAATGCTAAGATTGATGCCTCGTCTGATGTTAAGCCTCTTACTTCAAAATTATTCTTGACAATCCAACTGCATTCTCGTTGTTCTACCTCGACTCCTCTTACCCTCTAATGCCGAACCCATGAGTCTCTTAGGTAACCTTGCTTATCCCATATGTATAACACGACTCAGCCTGTTCACTCTGCTTCATCTATGGTGTTCATTCTCAGTTTTTCTTTTATTTCCTCATTATGGACACCCTCCTGCCATTGTTATCATCTATCAGTACCTGAACTTGAACCTTATTGATAAGGTACCTGTATCACTTCCATACAATAAAGTTGGTCGGTAGATGGAGCAGTCCACTGCTAACTTAGTCTTGGTACTGACTTCCTTCATGCAGAAGAGAGTCGATCGTATCTGTGTACTCACTGCATTAGCTTTGCTACGCATAGATTCCAGTTCTATCACTAAGATGTCATCCTTTGAGAAAATACATCATAAATACTTGAAACTGCTTGTCTTTTCTAACTTTGCTTCTCCTATTTGGCACTCTTCCCCACATCATTACTTTCATTTTGGAGATGATGTTATTCATACCATAACCCTTACACCTCTGATCTAGCTATGAAATATTAGATTGCAACCTTTCAGTCGAATCTGCCACCACAACTAAGTCGTCTGTATGTGTGAGACTGCTTATTTTGTTTTCATCTATTTTAAACTCACCCTGCCAGTCTATTGTTTTCAAAATATGATCCATAACGACAGGAGTGTCAAGTTACAGCCTTGTCTTACCGCTGAAACTAACGTGAACCTTGAACTCCATTTGCCGTCTACTCTAATTGTTGCACAAAAAAAGACTTTATATTTATTATTAAAAAGAATAATAAGAACCCCTGACTTCCAATCCATCAAGTGAAAATGCACATCAGTAGTAGTTTCCATTTCCGAAATATTTGCGGTGCAAATTTTAGGTAATTCAATCCGTGAAAGCAAACTGAACGAGGAACTGGAGCTGCTGCCCCGGAAAATTGTGGGGATCGATTAATTCCTCCAGTAAAAGATGTCAGTTCGGCTGGAAATGTTCAGATAATGGCACCGTGCGGGCTTTACGTGCAAAAAACTGTTATTTTTATTATTATTTATTTGTGGGGGTTCAAGATGTATCTTTTGCGAGGTATTACTGTGTTGGGCATCGAATAAGTCCAAAGAAGGGCAACTCGTTTTTCGAATGTTCATATTTTTGTAGTTATGGGACCAAACTGAATTTTTAAACAATCCCTAGACTTACAAACTACTTAAAGTAACTTATGTTAAGAACAACACAAACACATAAGTCCAGACACACACAAGCCCCCCCCCCACACACACACACACACACAAGCCCGAGGAAGGACTCGAACCTCCGACGACGAGTAACCGCTCGCTCCACAGCAAGGCGCCTTACTCCACCGCGGCACGAAATTTCTATCAGCAACTTTCTCCTCCGAATGTGAAACTATTTCTTGACCCCCACGTACAGTAGGAAAACACTGTATTTCTATGGATCACTCAATGGAATATAAGAAAACAAAAATTTTAGCTCGAGTTTCCACTTATTGAGATTCACTAAATAAAGAAACAGTGGAAATATGGCTTGCCGACTGTTATAACTCGCAACAACGGCTTTGAGCTCTATAAATATTGGAATCCTGTGACTAATAACATCCAGTCACAGCAGAATGGACGTTCTCAATCAATAGTCAATGATAAGAAGGCAGTTTCTCTTCCACCACCGAGGGCAGCACGTGCAACTCTACTGTAGCGCCATGCTATCTCCTATCGCATGCTCAAAACGACGCCAACACAATTTTGGCATGCGCGAGAACCTGTATAAATACCGTAACTGAATCTGAGCTCTTAGTAGTTACCTACTCACATGACGATGGCCGGACGTCTCTGGACCGAAATATCGAGAAAGAATGTCAACGGGATCGGGCTGCATTCCGGAAAATTACTGGAAGGATACGGTTCATTTGTTTTCGTTATCAGGTTACAGGCAGTTGTTATTGTGTACATAACAGTTCACTTCACTATGCAGGTTATTTATTTGTGGAATTGTTTATAAATAACAATGCAGCTACCAGTCACGATTTTTTTATTTATTTAGCACGACGCTTTTCGAGAAATAATTCCCAAGTGCGTTTTTTGTGCTGTTTCATATTATTTGTGATGTTTTGAGTGTGTGAGTGCCTGCTTCATTCTGTAATATATAAATACGCCCGATTTTACTTTATGGTTATCTTTATATGGAGTTAATGGCGGAATTTTTTGGAAAGCTTTTTACTTACAGTTTTCGTCTGGTCCATCTGTGGCAGCTCTCACACATGTCAAACATCATACACAATATTTTTGCACACAGGTACATCAGATGTCACAAAAACAAACATAAATATAAATAAACAGTTACAGAGATGTTCTAAGCCTAAGTTTACTAAAGATACATTTTTACAGACTATGCTACAAAGGAATCCTTAGCTGGATTTTATCAAAACAATATTTCCATAGAGTATGCTGCGTTTTTATAGAGGATATTTTACTTTTGTTCATTGTCCTAATTTATGCACACTTACAATGGTGCTACATTTACACTTATTGACATTTCTATTTGAGTATGCTATCGAAACATCGGAAAAAATTTACTGATTCACTTTCCACTTTTTCATTTAATATTTTGTCTTCATATCTTCTTTAATGTGAATACACTTCCAGTTCTCCATATATGTCCATTTTATGTCCTTTATCTGGTCGGTGGAGTCCTTTGACATTCTGCTCAATTTCTTTAAATGGGTGCCCTTCGTTTCTTATGTGTGTTGCTATTTCTGATGATGTGTGTTTGTTGGTTGTGTAGGCTTAGATGTGTTTTGTGTATCCGGTGTTCATATTTCGGCCTGTTTGTTCTATGTAGAATTTGGAGCATTCTTGGCATGTTATTTTCTATATTCCGGAGTCTGAATATGGGTCATGCTTGCACTGGTAGCAGCATTGTTATTTATAAACAATTCCATTTATCTCACATTCGCAGGCTTTCAAAAACCCGTTTTCTAATTGATAAAATCAAATTATTTATTTGTGTACGGCGCACAGGCCACATGTACCTTCCGTCCCTACTCACGTCGTGTGCATTTGTTTGGTATTTAAAGCCACGTGATGTCTGCTGCGTAGCAAAATAAACGCGTCCACACGCGTCATAAGTTTGAGCGGGATGATAAGAGTTGTCAGTTGTTACTGAGTACACGTACAGTTCAATCCGTGCATTGTTACAATGGGATACTCGAATCAGGACGTCGAATCATGTTAGCATCTTTGGCTGTACGAGGATGTGTCATTTACATGGATTTGGCGACGATTTTGGATGTGTGAGTCTTGACACAGAACAAGGTCGACAGGGAATATCCAGGCCATAGCACGAACGATATCTAGCCGGACTAAATCGGAGTCCACGCGCAAGACAGATTCCAGCTGCCTTGGGAGTTTCTGTTTCCCGGGAATCTGTATACCTGCGGCTCAGATCAGAAGGGATGTTTGGCAGACGTCCGGTCGCGGTCACAGACTCCACAGAGACGGTACGTGTACTGGGGTAGTCGCCAGCATCGAAACAGGACCACGGATGGATACGGAAACGTGCTCAGCGACCTTGTGAAGAAGACCTGGCCAAGCATTCGCATCTCATGGGCCGGATTCACGTGCTTAAAGAGCTCTCGAGACGCCTTGTCTTATAAAGTAACGCACCGATATGAATCGCACTCTCTGGCTATTTGAACACACACTGATTTTGGACGGCCAGTAAAATATCGGCCGATGTTTTATCCGTGCAGTGCTGCTTGTGCAGACAACGGAGTTCTACCGGTTAAACGAGCAGTAGCTTGGTTGGGGTGAACGAGTGAAATTTATTCCAAAACTAGTTAATTAATACAAACACCTGTATTTTATGGCAAATATTGCAGGCAAAAAGCACTAATGAAGTACGACACATAGTATACTACTTAGGAATGAATTCTTTTCTTTGCTGTCCATGTTCTCAAAATTCACATTCATATAGCGGAAAACTTGTCTCCATGCATCTCTTGTCGCATTATTTTTCTTTAAACGCATCTAAAAAAAATTCCCATTAAACTGGTCTTGCTTACACTCACGGCGCAAGTATATTATCATCTCCTAATCCATTGCAAACTTTTACGAAACTTTTGTTTAATTATAAGTGTCGCCTTCTACAAAACACAGTGTTTTTCTTTTTTCTTTGTTTTGTATTAAATACACCGTGTTAATGATGAAAACTCAAGGCCTGAATCTATTTTCAGCGACAGATCGATAGCCAGAATAACAAGATGCAATAATTAAATTTGAGAAATTCGAAAAGGACCTTGTTCGAAGAGTACAATCCGCTTCTAAGACTTACCTGCAGTGCGAAACATTCGTTAGGCAAATTTTATTTTTTATTTTTATTTATTTATTTATTTATTTATTTATTTTTACAGATATTCGTGAAGAACCGGATAATGCGAGGGCTGGAACTTAAATAGTGGCAACTATTTATTCACAACCGATACAAAAGAGTTCCATGTTTGCATCTGTTTCTGTCCTTAAAAGTAATCACCAGCGTTGTGTATAGCACGTTACCAGCGATGTGGAAGACGTAGTATATCGTTAGCAGAGCCCGTTCTGCTGATTGTGCGAATGGAGCGGTCTACTGCCTGTCGAATCTCTGGAACAGTTCAGAAGCTATAACCCTTCCCGTCCTACACCACCAGTTAGTATATGATAATTAGAAAATTGACCCGAGTGCCTAATTATCTTAATTTGGTGGAAAGGCTATCGGTAATGAAGCCGATGATGTAGCGGAGGCTATAACCGGAACGTTGCTGCACCACTTTGGTAGACAACAACGATCGATAGGAATAAAGAAAGTGGAAGGTAAAATTTGGAATAATATTATTAATGTTTAAATGAAAAAATGCGGAACAAACGGGACACCGGGATTAATTTGGAAAAGAGATGAATAACGTATTGATTTACGGTCGCCGGCTCGATGTACGAGCAAATAATTTGGTGGGATGTCAATAATAGCAAAGTTAATTAACAAACGTGAAAAACTACGTAAAATTTGGGTGGGCAGAAAATCAGAGTGTGCGCGTCAAATTCGGTAAAAAAGACACTGACAATATACTAATTACTGAGAAACAGTTCACTAACACAGGGTTCAATGTAAGACAGCGAAATGCAAGCCATAGCCGCGCAAATGCAACATGCAGCAAATCATGCAAAACTCTCACCTTAATACTTACTATTTACAGCTTCAAATAATTAATTGGTTATATAAGTACCAGAAATTATTCTACAGGGTATACCATGCGCTTTAGCAATAATCAAGTTGTAACTGAACTATTAATTGTACTAATGGCAAGCTCAACAAATAATTAATGACTTGTCGTGATAACACTGAATATTTAGAAAGGAACCATTTAACCTTCTGATTAACTTTTACTATTTCTTTAACCAGGAATTATTAGCATTCAAACACTTGTAAACAATTACTATTCTCACTAGTCAGTATTTGCAAGTTAAAACAAACTTTACCTCAAAATAATATGCAGTGGAAAACAATTAACCTTTTACACTGTTATTGAAATATCTCTTGAAATTGAAAGTTAATCTAGCAGTTTCTTTCAACTTAGCAAACCTATTGATCAGCAACACTGGCATAAGCTACATTTAGTAATACTTTTCTGAACACATTTTTTATTAACGACTGTCACATTGTCTTTAATGACTCTGATTTTTAGTTTTCTATAACTTTGTGAATATTCTCGGAAAACAATGGATGAGGAAGGAACCTGTCTGGATAATGACTATGGGTAATGATTTTTAAACACAGGTTCACAAATAACAGTGTTCGTTATTGAACAATCATCACTAATACGCTGGTTTGCTGTACATGCTAAGACAAACTGGACAGATCTTATTGAATTTGGTGTGCGACGTGGTGCTGCTGATTGAAGACTGTTGGCACTTAACAATTGGCAAACACAGGCTCTTCTTGGCGACGAATGTTAATTACAATTTAGGGCCCACAGCATTCCTCTTGATGCATTTATTAATTATCTGAGCTGTGGCCGTATGAATAAATAATATTGCCTCTTCGCCGTCTCCTCCACTAGTGCCAATCCACGCACTTTTCCTGTACACCACTGAGCGCACCGTCTGTCCGCCGCTACTTCTTAACAACGACTCCTTCTCGCTGTGCGCCTCTGCGCTACCAGCGATAAAAAACTCCCTACTCAAAGATGATTCTATACAATAGCAAAGCCCTTGCTAACCCAGCGTGTCTACTACATTTACAATATTTTTGACATATATGGAAATTAGCAGGACAATGCAAATATATTACAGAAATAAAATATACAAATACATAATAAATTACAAAAAATACAAATAATGAGGAAAAATACAAAAAGCATCATTTTATATACCACCCTGTACGCACACATGACTGGAAAGCACCGTTGGTCACTGTGTTGTTGTGTCACAAAGCAAATGTCACGAAGTGGTTCCTTCATCTTCAAAATCAAATCAAAATCACAAGGACTTAAATCCGGGGAGTATGGTGTATGGTACAGTACTTCACAGTCCCATCGACCGAACAACGCAGCCACAGCTTGCACTGCATTAGCACATTGTCGTGTAAAATGATGGGTAGGTTGCGCAGAAATTGTTGCCGCTTCTTTCGAAAAGTTGGTCGCAGGTAATACTGCGCACTGACGTCAGCGGTGAAGGAACTTAATGCGTTAGGATAACACAGTTGTACACGAGAATCACCGTAACTTTCACCATACTGAGCTCCGAAGCACTTTCGACTTTCCACTCATGACTCCACTCATGACTCCATTCGTTGGATTGGCGTTTCAGTTTTGGCTCGTGTGATGTGGTCCATATCTCATCCAGTGTTATGATACGGCGTAAGAAAGCCTCTCCTTCGTGCTCATGGAGCTCCAAGTGCGTCTGAGCAGCGTCATAATGCATCCATTTCTGCATTACCGTTAAGTCATGCAGAACCCATCGTGATGCAACTTTTCGCATTTCCGGACACATTCAATCTTGATCCAACACCGTTGTTCGTAAAACATAGTGACACCGTTACGTTAGACCGTTCGCTCACTGGAGTTTCCCTCGATTGTACGCACGCCGGTGACGTGGGACAGGCGAGTCCATTTGCTCGGGGGGTTCAAATGTTTGTTAAGCTTAAGGGACTTAACTACGGGATCATTAGTCCCTAAACTTACAAACTACTTATGAACTACCTACAACTAAGGACGGCACAAATATCCATGCCCGAGGGGGGATTCGAACCCCCGTCCGTAGAGGCCGTGCAGACCGTGACTGAAGCGCCTCAGTCCCCTCGGTCACCGCGGCCGGCTGCTCGGAGGGAAGGTAGGTATGTGAACAACGTGAGCTACCTGCGATAATGGTAGATACCATTACATAGTGTCTTCACTGCAGCGTTGCCACAATTTAAGTGCCAACCCTCGTAATTTACAGAACGTAAAATATACCAAACATTTTATAAAATAGTCATATAATGTATAATACTGAACATTCCTTTTTACAAGGCCGCTATACTCATAGAAAGTAAATCAGTGTTACGTCTTTGGGGTGGGTTGGGCGGTGTGGGGGGGGGGGGGGGGTGGAGTGGAGGGGATAGCTTATTTTTACTTGAAAAGAGATCCGATTATTCAAAAGACTGGGAAACACTGTTGCACAGTGTCGTACAGGGAAGAATTCTTATGAGAATTCATCTTCTTGAGCAAGTTTATCAGAGCTGCTATCTTCTTTTGCGGTGCATTATCACTTAAGCCACTACAGTCGCGCGACTACTCGTCAGTTCGCACCTAACAGTTTGCCAGGGGGTTTAGCGAACCATTTTCGCCACGCCCTCCAGAGACCCTTCCACTTGTCTCACTAGGCTCTCTGCCAAAGATAATGAGTCGATCGAAACTCGCCGATCGCTGATGAAGATCATCCAACCGGCTCAGAGACCACGAGACGATACAATAAGCAGGTTCAAATAGATGTTGTTTACCACCGTTCTTGAGCCACGCGGGATTGGCCGTTCGCTTTAAGGCTTCTTGCTGCTCCCCGTCGGAGGTTCGAGTCGTCCCTCCAGAATGGGTGTATGTGTTGTCGTTAGCATAAGCAAAGTCTAGGGACTGATGACTACTGCAGTTCGGTCATGTAGCTTTACGGACATTTGAACATTTATATGAAACGGGAGGATCCACTATGTACTGCTTAAGGGTGTAGTGTGTCTGCATGTACAAGTATTTCACACTGTGTCATTAACTATCAGATTCTAAATGTCGCCAATATCTTTTGTGTTTCAGATATCCAGGACCTCTGCTATCGCGCTTCGCTTTGCTAACGGCCGGCTGAGCCGCGCACTCCAACTCCTTAGGTAAGCCAATTCATGCCTTCAGGAATCAGTTACAGTTCTGGCTTCTAGATGATACAGCGCGTACCTGAAAAGGTGAACACTGCATTTTTATTGTTGGGCATTAATTTAACCTGCAGTTCTATTAAGACATTAGTATTAAACAAGAACAACGGAATTGACCTCGGGTACGATCAAGTGCCCTTTGCGGCAGCTAATTGCTGATGTATTCAGTGCAAATTGGTCATTCAAACTTTTGCTTTTTTTGTTTCATGTGTTACTTAACCGTTTCACCCGCAAAGGTTTCACGCCACAAATATTGTGGCAATATCATGGCTTGCTTGCCTCAAGGAACCAGAAATCAGTACCGTAGGATTAAGCACATGGTGGAAAGGTCACACTAACGTGTGGTTCCTGAAGAGGAGCAGTAGCCGTTTCATTAGTTAAATGATTGACTGCTCTGCCCTTTGAGCACTAAGCAACATAGCCTTGCTCTGTTTTCGAACGGCTGGAAACAAATGGATAATACAATCATGATATACACTCCTGGAAATTAAAATAATAACACCTTGAACTGAGTGTCCCTGAAATGGGAAACTTTATTGACACATTCCTGGGGTCAGATACAACACATGATTACACAGACAGAACCATAGACACATAGACACAGGCAATAGAGCATGCACAATGTCGGCACTAGTACCGGTATTTCCTCCTTTCGCAGCAATGCAGGCTGCAGTTCTCCCATGGAGACGATCGTAGAGGTGCTGGATGTAGTCCTGTGGAACGGCATGCCATGCCATTTCCACCTGGCGCCTCAGCTGGACCAGCGTTCGTGCTGGACGTGCAGACCGCGTGAGACGACGTTTCATCCAGTCCCAAACATGCTCAATGGGGGACAGATCCGGAGATCTTGCTGGCCAGGGTAGTTGACTTACACCTTCTAGAGCACGTTGGGTGGCACGGGATACATGTGGACGTGCATTGTCCTGTTGGAACAGCATGTTCCCTTGCCGGCCTAAGAATGGTAGAACGATGGGTTCGATAACTGTTTGAATGTACCGTGCACTGTTCAGTGTCCTCTCGACAATCACCAGAGGTGTACGACCAGTGTAGGACATCGCTCCCCACACCATGATGCCGAGTGTTGGCCCTGTGTGCCTCGGTCGTATGCAGTCCCGATTGTGGCGCTCACCTGCACGGCGCCAAACACGCATACGACCATCATTGTCACCGAGACAGAAGCGGCTCTCATCACTGAAGACGACACGTCTCCAATCGTCCCTCCATACACGCCTGTCGCGACTCGCCTGGAGGCGGGCTGCACGATGTTGGGGCGTGAGCGGAAGACGACCTAACGGTGCGCGGGACCGTAGCCCAGCTTCATGGAAACGGTTGCAAATGGTCCTCGCTGATATCCCAGGAGCAATAGTGTCCCTAATTTGCTGGGAAGTAGAGGTGCGGTCCCCTACGGCACTGCGTAGGATGCGATGCTCTTGGTATGCATCCGTGCGCCGATGCTGTCCGGACCCAGGTCGACGAGCACGTGCACCTTCCGCTGACCACTGGCGACAACATCCATGTACTGTGGAGACCTCGCGCCCCACGTGTTGAGCAATTCGGCGGTACGTCCGCCCGGCCTCCCGCATGCCCACTATACGCCGTCGCTCAAAGTCCGTCAACTACACATACGGTTCACGTACAAGCTGTCGCGGCATGCTACCAGTGTTACAGACTGAGACGGAGCTCCGTATGCCACGCCAAACTGGCTGACACTGACTGCGGCGGTGCCCAACCGCTGCGCAGCTAGCGCCATTCGACGGCCAACACCGCTGTGCCGTGCGTACAGCCCGGAGCAAATATGTTGGGATGTCGAAGCCAGGAACACGATCTGCCGGGCTCTTAATGAGGTGTCTGTTTTTAACATTTGCTTGTTGCCATAGGTGTTTCCACTCTGCTACGGTTTCCCGATTGTTCGGTGAGTGGTTCCAGAAGGGATTTCTTGGCTTTAATCGTGTCGGGCCATGCAGATCAGCATCCCAAAGACACAGCAAGACGTTCATTAACTTCACTAGCCAGCACGATCACGCAGTTGTTTCCAGTCAAGCACATGTGGGATACACGTGCGACCTGTCAACCCGCAAATGTTGCATTAAAGCGTGAAGTGTAGTACCTCGTATTCAGGTCATAGATGGTGCTGAGGTCGCTCTCTGTCGCAACGAAACACTGAGAGCACCACTCCTTGACACGAAACTCCTCTCCCGCTGCCGGCTTTCACTGGTGGAGTAAGATGTATGCAGCTGCAGCCGATGCCGCGGGCAGATTGCGCCCTGAAGGAGTTGTTTTCTGCGATTGTGCCGAGCGCCATAAATTAATCAGCGGCTGGCAGATGAATTCAGGACGCGGCCATTGTGAGCGGCCATCGGCACCAAAAGAGAGAGAAAGGAACGGCCGACGGCCGCAGCTCCAAGTCCTCAGCTGCTGCCCTGTGGCCACTGCCGGATGACCGCCTCGCGTGGCCTCGGTCGATCAATCACTGGCCAACTGACAGCGGCTCTGTCTCTTAGGAAGTCGACAAGTGGTTGTCGAGCACCGCTTCCTCCAAGAAAACACAACAACAAGAACAAGGAAATATATCTTTATCGTATCAGCGCCGAAAAACATTGGTGAACAGCAGAACAGCTTTAATTCCACGCTCGTTTCCGCGCACAAAAAGTTGTCACTGCATCAAGAGAACGGAACAAAACACGCTGCAATCTATACCATTTTATACAATTGACTGAATGTGTATGTAAGTCCCACATCTCCTCCTAAACTACAGGACCGATTCCAATGAAACGTGGTACTATCAGGCAACATTCGCTGTCTGGGTAAGAACCGTCTACGACACATACGTCAGAAGACAAGACGTCATAATGACATTCGTGAAGAACGGCCACATCATGCGATATTATTTTACATCTAATGGACCAATTTCAACCAAATTTGGTACAAATCATCTTTAAGGTCAGGAATCATTTGCTATGGTGGCAAAAACCACCTACGATATACATACTTCATACGATATCACGTCATGAACAACGAAAATTGCCCAATCTTCCGGCGCGTGAGAGCGCGATTTTATTAGTCAGCTATTTGAGACAGAGAGCACTTAACGTCTTTCAATAAACTTAAAACATAATGTCAAATCTTTACGGAACTTTTCTCGCTGACAATCCCGAATAAATGTCGAAAGGAAAACAGTTTATCGCTTATTACTAATTCCGATGTTCACGTTATATAAATATATATGTGGCATTTGGCAAGATGTTACAAGTTATTACTTCTGTAAATTGTATTCGCGAACCATTTCACAGGCAGTACACATACTTATCACTGAATTTTTCTTCGATATTATATCACAGTTCTACATATAGTTGATATGAAGTCAACCAATTAGGTTCATGAAAAGCCGCATAAGCACGCATAAGGTTTCGCTTTACTACTAACACCGTTTAAGATATATTTTGCAGGCAATACCCACATATGCCACTGAATAGACCTTCAAATTAACATCATAAAGCGACACATATTTAAGGAAATATGACATCATAAACAATGAAATTTCCGAATAACTGCTAGATCATGCACTATTTTTCTATATCTCCTCCTAATATAATCGACCGATTTCAACTAAACTTGGTACATATATCGCTTACTATCAGACATATAAGAGGAGTACGAGACGGATTGAGAGAAAGGATTCGAAGAGGTGGATACAAAGAGATTAAGTATAGACATAGATTTCGGTGCACGAGATGAGCATATAGAGAGGGATGAGGAGATACAGTGGAAAGAAAGAGATTGATATAAATGAATGGATGAAATGGGACAGATAGGGAAGACGAGAGATGAGTAAACTGAGAGTGGGTAAGAATAGACATGTGAGGAAGGTATGGACAGAGAGAGGAAGTGTGTTAGTATATACGACATTGGGAAGGAGAAGACTGGAACAGTGGGGTAGGAGGAATGCAGAGAGGGGGAGAGAGAGAAAGAAGAGAAAGAGAGAGAGAAAGAAAGAGAGAGGATGGATGGAGGAAGTAAGGGAGGATTTAAGTTAGATATGGTGCAGATGTCCAGGATGGATGGGGATGGAGATGGTCATAGATTAAGGGCGGACGAGATGGCTGAAGAGATGGTCTAAAGAAAAGATCTACAAAAGGTGTGTAGAATACATCTGTGAATTACATCTGAGGGCATGGCTGAGCATAGACGGGAGGGGGGGCGAAGAGACGGAGGGGGGCAGGGGAGGGAAAGAATTTTATTGACAGAGAAACTAGAAACAGGTAAAAGGACATGGAGTCTTTTCCGAATTTTTATTTTCGTTTCTAAGGCTGAAGAAATACATAACAGGGCAGTGCCAGATTGTGGATCTATCTCATGATAAAAAAAAAAATTAAAAAAAATCAGGTTGAAGGAGATACTGCGTCAAAATAATAAGTACTATACTCCCTTAGTGTTATTGTTGTGATCTTCAGACCAGAGACTGGTTTGATGCAACTTTACACCCTACTCTATCCTGAGCAAGCCTCTTCATCTCCTCATCCAGCTTCAGGTACCTCTGCTCGCCACTAAAATTTAGTAATTTCCTAACCTTCAAGGTATTGCGTTTGTAACGGTCGTAAGTGTATTTCCGAACGGCGACTTTGGTGGCCGTATCGGGGAGGTAAGGAATGTAGAGTGCGCTAGGGTGAGCCGGTCGCTAAAAGCGGCGGCCACGTCAGGCCGCTGGCTTTTCGCGCCAGCTGTTAACTGTAACGAGCTTCCCGGCTGCATGAGGGTGCCGGTGCTGGTGCTGGTGCTGGTGCCGGATGCCGTTTATCCTGGCTCGTCTCCACGCCGCTCCGGGGCGAGAATAGAGCCGGCAGCCAGCAGGCCCTAGGCGCCGTCGTCTGAGCCACTCACTCGCCACACGGTCTGGCCGGCGCCACCGCTTCCTGCACCAGAGACCGTGTAGGCCGGGGGCAGCGCACACCAGATAAAGGGCAGGGCAGCGCGGACAAGCAGACACACGATCCTAGGGATCCTTCACCCTCTATATAATACATAGTGAATTAAACATAAGGAGAGCCATTGAATTAAAATTTGTGCTGTGGCCGGGATTCGAACCAGGGACCTCCTATTTACTAGGTAAATTTCCTTGAAACAGAAAAGCTTCTTTCCATAAATCAGCACGGGTTTAGCAAACATCGTTCATGTGAAACTCAGCATCTTGCGAGCCATGGACGAAGGGCAACAGGCGGATTGTGTTTTTCTCGACTTCAAAAAGGCGTTCGACGCGGTGCCACACTGCAGACTGCTAACGAAGATACGAGCTTATGGAATAGGTTCACAGATTTGTGACTGGCTGGAAGTAATAGAACGCAGTACGTTGTTCTCGACGGCGAGTGTTCATCAAAGCTGAGTGTATCGTCAGACTTGTCCCAGGGGAGTGTGATGGGACCGCTATTATTTTCTATCTATATAAATAATCTGATGGACAGAGTAAATTGTAATTTGCGGCTGTTTGCTGATGATGCTGTGGTGTATTGGAGGGTGTCGTCTGTAACTGACTGTAATAGCATACAGGATGACTTAGACAAAATTTCTAGTTGGTGCGAAGATTGGCAGCTAGCTCTCAATGTGGAAAAATGTAAGGTGATGCGCATGAATAGAAAAAACAATCCCATAATGTTCGAATACAGCATTAGTAGTGAGCTTCTTGGTGCTGTAGCGTCGTTCAAATATCTAGGAGTAACTTTGCAGAACGATATGAAATGGAACGAGCATTGAGTAGGGCGGACAGCAGACTTCGGTTTATTGGGAGAATTTTGGGAAGATGTACTTCACCTGTAAAAGAGACCGCATATAAGACGCTTGTACGGCCACGTCATGAGTATTGCTCAAGTGTTTGGGACCCGCAGCAGATTAGTTTAAAGGGAGACATAGAGGCGGTTCAGAGACGAGCAGCTAGATTTGTTACCGATAGGTTCGACCAATGCGCGAGTGTCACGGAAATGCTCCGGCAACTCAATTGGGGATCGCTGGAAGAAAAACGACGTTCTTTTTGCGAATTTCTGTTAAATAAATTTAGAGGGCCGGAATTTGAAGCTGAGTGTGGTACGATCTTGCTGCCGCCTACTTACATTTCGCGTAAAGATCACAAAGACAAGATAAGAGAAATTAGGGCTCGTACGAAGGCATATTGGCATTCTTTTTTTTCCTCGTTCAATTTGGGAGTGGAATAGGAAAGGAAATGCCTAGTAGTGGTACAGTGTACCCCCGGCCACGCACCTTACGGTGAATTGCGGAGTATGCATGTAGATGTAGATGTAGGCAGGCGCTTTAGACCACTCAGCTAACACACCATTGCAGCCAAAGGGACTACCACGGAATGTCTTAAAGCACGTCTCCCTTCATACCACCTACCTAGTAAGGAGGTCCCTGGTTTCGAATCCCGGCCACTGCACAAATTTTAACTCAATGCCTCTCCTTATACGAGGCGCGTCCAGAAACTAAGTTCCGTTTGGTAATAAAATGAAATTGTACACAGATACAGAAGAACTTTTTAGTGCACAAAATTCTACAACTCTTAAACTACTTTTCCACATAACTGCCGAAATTTTTCAGGCATTTGTCATAGCGTGGCACCAGGTTTTGTATACCTTCTTCATAGAAATCTGCCGCCTGTGTCTTCAACCAGTTGGAAACAGTTTCTTTCAGCTCGTCGTCATTGGTAAAGTGATGACCGCCAAGGAAAGACTTGAGATGTAAGAACAAATGAAATTCGCTTCTCATGAATCACGTGAACCAGTTCTTCTGTAACCAAAGGTGGACGCCGACTTCGTTCTTCATCGTGCACATCACTACGCCCTCCATTGAACTGTCGGACCCATCTTCTCACCATCGAATCACTCATCGCATTTGGTCCGTAAACATCGTAAATTTGCCGATAAATTTCACTTGGTCTCACTTTCCTCGCATTCAGAAACCGAATCAGCGACCTGATTTCACAGGCGGCGGGATTTTCAATCAACACCGACATTTCAAACAAGCACAACAAAGCATACGTAACTGATAGCAATTTCCAAATGGCGTACGTTCTTCTCCTTGATACACATCGTCTACAACGCATGTGCGCAACTGCAATCGCAGCGCTGCAGCGGAGATAAATTGAAACGGACCTTACTTTCTGGACGCGCCTCGTATTTAATACCTTTGGTATAAAGAGACAATATTGTCTCAAAGAAATGTTTTATTGTTGATATTTATATCACCTCGGCCTGAGCAAAGAGGCGGGATTATTTTCCATTTGCGTTCTTTGCTGGGTTGCTATTCCAATATAGGAGAGCCCTGGCAATTTGATACGCATTTCACAGAGAACATGAGACAGAATTAAAGTATGTGGTGTGGAGGGATACGTGCTTTAAGACAGTCCGTGTAGTCACTTTGGCTGCAATGCTGTGTTAGCTGAGTGGTCTAAAGCGCCTATCTAGTAAGTAGTAGGCCCCTGGTTCGAAACCCGGTCACAGGACAAATTTTAATACAGTGCCTCTCAAATGTTCAAATGTTTGTTAAGCTTAATGGACTTAACTGTGGGGTCATCAATTCATAAACTTACAAACTACTTATGAACTACCTTATACTAAAGACGACACAAACATCCATGCCCGAGGGGGGATTCGAACCCCCGACTCAGTGGCTCTCCTTTAAAACCTTTGATGTAAATGTATTTTTGTGTATACATAGGGAATTAGTTCGCTAATAACGCCTAAAGAACAACAGACTGCTGGAAATCAGTACCTTTCCGACATGAAGGGCGGTTAATCGCTTAAGAATTGGCATCACACGGTCAAATTCGAACGTAAAGAAATGGGGCTACAAAGAGATTGCGGTGCAACACAAGATTATCAAGATTTAATGAATGTCTAAAGTAGGCAAACCTTCCACAGTAATAAACCTTATTGCAGCAAATTATAAAGACACTCAGGTGGCTGATTATTGGAAATGTGCGGTTGTGGCAGGGAGCGGTTCTTACGTAAGTAAACAATGCTTCGCGCGATTAAATTAGGTTTTACCAAATGTTTGTAAATCTATCGGACCAAACTGCGTGGTCATCAGCCCGTAGCTTACAAACTACTTAAACTAAGCTAAACTAATCTAAGGACAACACACACACCCATGCCCCAGGGAGGACTCGAACCTCCACGGCGAGCAACCGCGCGCTCCGCAGCGAGACGCTTTAGACCGCTCGGCTACTCCACCGCGGCTTGAGGGATTCCACTCTTATTTGAATATCCTTGCTATAATGACCATTGAGAGATACATTAGTTTTCATTCCCTTTAAAATGTTGTTGAAAACCTTCACGTTGTTATCATTGAGGCCCATGAATGCGTCTTCATTAATTCAACTTCCGGGCTAAATTGCCGTCGTCGGGAGTAAGAAGTTTTATTGATGGACCACGGAAACTTAGTTCGGAAGTTTTCATTAATGTTATCACATCTGTTGTAAAGGTTCTATTTTATTGAATCTAATAATTTGACACTCTGCTTCCCGTGAATGTAGTTTCGTGGCTGCAGTTCTATTAATTTGCACCTTCCCTATTTATAATATTTCTTGCTTACAAAAGATAGCAAAAAAAATTAATAACTCCTTTAAAAAAAAAAAAAAAAAAAAAAAAAAAAAAAAAAAAAAAAAAAAAAAAAAAAAAAAAACACAAGTTTGTAAAATTTCCCCCTTTCAACGTCTGATGATGCCCAGAAGAGGCGAAACGTGTCATGTATAAATGAATGAAACAATGATGATACAATGTAAGCTTTCACGGCCGGCGTCAACTTCATTTAAAACTTCCGGGCTAATAAGCCGTGGTCGATTTGTAAAACTTTCACTTAACGTTTCATTTTCCGCGGCCAAAGATGAAACGTTAGGGGTAAGTTTTCGACCACGGCACATAAGCCCGGAAGTTGTAAATGAAAAATGAAACATTGCTTGTGTGCAGCCAACACTGTTTATTACCATAATTATGAAAAAGTCATTCTCGTCGCCCTCTAATATAGTGTGTGATCACCTCGGACGGCCAGCAGAGTTGCACACCTGTGTGGGATGGCCAGTATTACGTATCAATCAGGTCTTGGGGGATATTGGGCCATTCCTCCAAGATTGCAATATCCAGCTCTGAAACCATTGTGGTAGGCGCTGGTCTGGCTGCGATGTGTCTGCCAAGTGAATCCCAGACACGTTCAATCGGGTTTAAGTCCGGTGAACAAGCTGCCCCCTCCATTCGTTCCTTCAGCTTCAAGCATGTTGTCCACTAGTTTTTGGGGACGAACGTTATCGTCCATCAGAAAAAACCCACATCCTGTGCCATCAGCGTACGACATAACAAAAGGCCTGTATGCTACTGAGCAGTCAAAACGCCATTCTGAACGAGATAAAGGACTGTACGTCCGCCAATAGGAACTCCTGCCCACACAATTTGTCCACCATGGTATGGTGATGTTTACTGCGCATAAGCAGGATTTTTCCGAGTTACACTCTCTCTCCAGATAAGGGAGCAATGATTGACCGGTTGAACACAAAATCTTGACTCATTTGTAAACAGACCCCGGTGTCATTCCAATCATCATGTTCCTCCGCCACGTTTCTGGGGGCTAAACGGTGTCGTTTTAAAGGGACACAAACCATAGGTCTCCGTGCTTAGAGGCCACATTTCTCAGGGCAATTTTGCACTGTGTGTGTTGATATTGCGTGTCCCGTTGTTGCCTCGAGGATGGGTTGCAGCTGAGTTCTTTCAGCCTCATATCTTGACAGGCTGTTAATCGGAGTTAACGGTCATCTATTGCTGATGTTACCCGTCCACGACCTTGGCCTTGCCTTCGTTTAACGGTTCGTGTTGTGATAAATCGCATAAAGGTCCAGAAAATTACACTTTGGGGCACTATAATGACCCTCTGTGCCTGTGTCGCTTCCACCCCTCCTATTGCTCTCCATGCCATAGCATGCTCACTACACACTCTGAACCGAACTGCTGGTGTACTTCTTATGGTCACCACATGTAAACACTAGTCCTTTCTGTAGTAACTTCGTTATTACTACTATCTCGGTTGCCGTAATGTTGTTGTCTCCACTCCGTAGAACCGACAGAAGTACGTCGAAATATTTTGGTTCATCTAGATCTACATCTAAATGCAAATCACATTTGAGTGGAGAATCTTTGCGATTGGAGTTTCATAAGTAGCTCACGCCGCAGCGATAAGCACCGTTGTTGTAATGATTCCCATCCCACATCCTGTACCATTTCCGTAACGCTGTCTCCCTTGTATCGTGACAATAAGGAAACGAGCTGCCCTTCTTCGGACTCTTTGGATGTCCTCCGTCAACCCATCTGATAAGGATCCCACACTGGGCAGCAATACTCCAAAAATGGACGGACAAGCGTAGTGATGCAGTTTCTTTAGTAGTTCTGTTGCATCTTTTAAGGGCTCTGCCAATAAAACGCAGTCTCTGGTTCGCCTTTCCCACGACATTATGTACGTGTTCTTTCCAATTTAAGTCTGAAGTAATAGTAATTCCTAGGTATTTAGTGGAGTTTACGGCCTTCACATTCGATTAATTTTTCTTGTCGACATGAGTACGAAAAGAAATATGTTAAACTTTGTTTAAAACTTCACCCCTTATTTAGAGTCAATTGCCAATTTTTACACCATAGTGATACCTTATTCATATCGTTCTGCAGTTGGTTTTGATCTTCAGATCATTTTATTAGACGGTAAATGACGGCGTCATCTGCAAACAACCTAAGAGAGCTACTTAGATTTTCCCCTAAATCGTTTATGTAAATAAGGAACACCAGAGGACCAATAACACTACCTTGTGGAACGTCTGATATCACCTCTGTTTTAGTTGATGCCTTACCATCGATTACTACGCACTGTGTCCTCTCTGATAAGAAATCCCCTATCCAGTCGCAAATTTGGGGCGATATACCATAACCACGCAATTTGATTAAAAAGCGTTTGTGAGGTACGGTGTCAAAAGCCTTCTGGAAATTAAGAAATACGGAATGAATTTGCGAACCCTTGTCGACATTGCTTGAGAATCAGTTATCGCAACTGATCCCTTAATTGTTTGACCAGTGCGTAAATCAGTACTATTGTCGGGGACGCTAAAATAGTCCAGGTGTGTCCCCTTCAGTGTTGCCAGACGTAGGGAATTTTCCCTACACGTAGGTACTTTTAAGCATTAAAATCAGGTAGGGAATTTTCATCCAAAAGTCTCCAACGCGTAGGTAATTTGGTAAAATTGTAAATCGCCGACACAGGCCTAGCGGGTAATGTACGCAACAGAACAATTGTAAGCGCGCGGGAATGAAGCCGACCAATTGTGGCAAAGTTTGAAGTAGCCAATGATATTTTAGTCGGCATAGTTTTTTTCTGTTCGTAGTAAACAATATTAATTTGAAAACTTAGTTTCAGACACATTAAAACTGATGCGAAATATGATGATTTCAGTGTATATGAGTGGAATGGAGAGTCGGTTTGGAAATAATATTGTTTCCATGAACGAAAGACGTTTTATTACGTTGACTACACTGTTATTTACGTCAGGACGATATACTAGTTAGTACTTGTAAATGAGAAGCTGCTGACAAGAAAACGCTAAAATATTTGCGACAGCCAACGTTATAAATGAACAAAGCGCTAGTAGCATTATTCTTTGAAAATCGAATCATGTAGAGTGACGGACTTCCTTTTTTGTGCTGACTGTGAACTAAATAATTACTGCTGTTCCTACTCTACGGTTGATAGTGTCTCGATGTATCTTTGTGCGGTCAATAAATCAGTCATCCTCGTGTAACAGTGCACTAGGCATTAGCGGCATATTTGGGGAGACTAATTAATGCTGTTCCTCTCTATTGTTCACCGGTTCTTGATGTATCCTCGTGCGATCGAAAAATCAGTAATCGTCTTGTAACAAAGCACTTGGAATTCGTGGCATAATCTGCACTTGACTCCATCAATCAGTAACGATCAGTCAATGAAAAAAAAAAAAACATATCTAGCAAGTGAAGTATGATGACAAATATTTATTTTAAAGTTTTTCAAAATTGTAACATGTCACATTAATGAATTGGTTAACCTCTGCTGGCTGGACTCCTGGATTCAGCCCCTCCCAGACGCAAATCCTGGCTACGATCCTGATGTAGGGGCATTAACCCTTAAACAGAAACACCGGTCTGAGAGACCGTTAGGGTTTTTTTTTAATGTGGCTTATGGCAACACCGTTCTGCTTGCGACCATCCCCTCCACAGTACCTTCACATTGGTAAATAATATACGTGGCAGAAGCATTGTAGTCCAGTTTGTGGCTTGTGGCTGTCAGGTAAGCATTGATTTTATAAAACTGTAGGCCTGTCGGACCGGATGTTTCGGATTACGTTTGCAATGGCTCGGTTTGTTAGACCGGATGTTTCGTATTACGTTCATTTTATTTTTTTCTATTACGTCTTTTCTTGTGTGATATGCTTTTTCTTGTATGTTTAGAAGACGCCATAACGGATAATGCTTCAGAAGGCAATCGTAAATCTGCGAGAGGCGCAAGAAGTGAGGGGAAAAAACTTTCAGAGTGGCTGCAGGAGAGCGGTGATGAATCCGAGATGGAAAATGATTATTCAGATGCTGATTCTGACTTTACATTTACCGACGCAAGAGAAGACGATGAGAGACGGAAAAACAATGGTAACAGGCTGATAGTGACAGTAGTGATGATGAAGATTATGATGACGATGATGATGATGATGATGACGACGATTATTACAATCTATTGGAAGATGAACAGGAAGTAATTCGTGACAATACACGTGGAGAACAAGACGGCATGCCAGCATGCCAGATATTTATGTTGGGAAAAAGAACAAAAAAGACTTATTATGGAAATCAGTGGAACCAATAATAACAATAACCGCGTTAATTTTGAACAAATAAAACTTATTTAATACTCAATTCGATGTTCATTTGAAATCCATAAAATATTATCCTAAACACATTAATAAATTATAATAAATATATGAATAAATATTGAGGAGGAAAAGTCCGGTCTGCCAGACCTGATGTTTCTAATAATGTACCATCGACCTATGTTTCCGTTTAAGGGTTAAAGAAGTGGTATGGAGAAAATAGGGAAAACGTAGGTACATTTTTGTGAGACTGTAGGTATTTTTGTCTTTGCCATCTGGAAACACTGGTCCCCCTACAAAATTCTGGCACCCCTCAAAGTCCCGACAGAACGGCGTCCGGTACGAGTGTTTGGGCGAGGTCGCTGGCGGTCGGAGGAGCAGAAGTTGGTCGGCGGGAAGTGGCGGGACCCCCGGGCGGGCGATGGTGCCAATTGCGGGCAGGCGGGCTTACGTAAGCGCCGCAATCGACCGCAGCGCTGCGTCTGCCGCCGCCTCCGCCTCCGCCGTCTGACTCACCAGGGGGCGAAGGCCGCGCCAAGTTCAAGCGACACCGCGAGCCGGCGATCGCCGACCTCGTGGGCCGCCACGCAGACCGTGGACGCGCTGCCACCGGCAAGGCCGTGCATCAACCTGTGGGGTGCCACCTCCAGGGACGTCGCCGAGTGGTTTCCAGCCCCTGGCCGGGTCTGCTTCGAGCATAAACCTCTCCATCGTCTTCTGTCTTCCCACCATCTCTCCGTCTTCACCTTGGTCCAGTCTTCTCCTTTCTTCTTTACACCTTCCTCCACTCCTTTCAGCCATCTGTCTCTGTCTTCCTCTTGGTCTCTTTCCTTCCAGTTTCATCTCGTGCATCCTCCTCTCCTCCATTCGCTTAATATGCCCATACCATTTCAGCCTTGATTTCTCTCTCTCCTCTTGTAATGGTTCCACCTTCAACAACTCTCTGATCCTCTCATTTGTTAACATGTCTATCTTTATAATTTAATGAAAGTCCAGCTCCAGTTGCATTTATTGGTGCTTTATTTAAGCCCACACTACCGGTTTCGGCCTCTATGTTTGGCCATTTTCAAGTAACGGTGTAACGTTTGTCACACTTGAAAATGGCCTAACATAGAGGCCGAAACCGGTAGTGTAGGCTTAAATAAAGCACCAATAAATGCAACTGGAGCTGGACTTTCATTAAATTGAACCACAGTTGCGGCAACAGCAAGCATCCAGTCATGGAGAAACTAATAATGTCTATCTTTGTCACTCCAATTTCGTCTCACTAGCTTGTAATTTGCTTTTCACTCTTCCTTTCATAACCCAGGTTTCAAATGCATATCTCAGGACCGGGGCACAGTATTACCGGTATATAACTTTTTTACTTATTAGGGGTACATCCCTGTTCCATATCAGCCTTCTGACACTCTTCCGAAATGCTTCTGCTTTCCTCCCTCGGTCGTTTATTTCTCTGTCGTTTTCCCCCATCTTCCTGTATCAGGCCTCCTAGGTACTTGAAACTCTCCACTCTCCTCAAACAGTAATGCGACCTAATATGTATGACCAGGGAGGGGATGGGTAGGAACTGGACCAAGGGGAATAACTGAATAAGAACTCATCAAACATTTGAAAACAGTTTATGTAAGGTTGCAGATGACAGGGGCAGCATGGAATGTTTGTAGAGCTTATGGGACTTAACTACGGGGTCATCAGTCCCTAAACTTACAAACTATTTATGAACTAGCTAACACTAAGGACGGCACAAATATCCATGCCCGAGGGGGGATTCGAACCCCCAACCATAGTGGCCGTGCAGACCGTGACTGGCGCGCCTCAGTCCCTTCGGCCACTGAGGCCGCCTTTCCCAGAGTCCACGCTTCACATCCGTATGTTGAGACACTCCAAACAAAAGTTTTGGCAAACTTTTTCCCACTTTCTAGGCTTATATGATTTCTGTTAGTTAATTCCTTTTATTTTGGAAAGCTTGCTGTGCCATGGCTATTTTTCTCTTTATATCTCTGATACATTTATTGTCGTCAGTGATTGTGCTCCCCAGGTAACAGAAGTTCTCAACCTGCTCTAGAACTTTTCTTCTATTTTAATATTAACTTTACCCTTTTCTTTTGTCTTCCGAACTACCATAGTTTTTGTTTTCTTCTTATTAATTTTTAGATTAAATTCTCTTAGGATTCTGGCAGATTTTAGCAACATAAACTCCATTTCTTTTACTGAGTCAGCAAGTACTACTATATCATCTGCAAGACGGATACAGTGTATTCGTTCCCCGTTAATTTTAATTCCTTTGGTTGCCCTTTTCAATTTTCCAATGGCTTTTTCAATAAATAAGTTGAACAAATATTGTGATAACGGGCACCCTTGCCTTACTCCCCCTCCTTATTTTTGCTTTCTTCACACCATTCCCTTCTATCTCTGCTTCCTGTCTTTTATACAGGTTCCAGGTTAATCTCGTGTCCCTCCAATCAAGATTTATTTCCTTCATTGTTCGGAATTTCAGTTTCTAATTAACCATATTAAATGCTTTTTGTAAATCTATAAAGGTCAAGTATGTTTTTCTATTAACTCCAATTCGTCTTTCTAATACCATCGTCAGAGCTAGTATCGCCTCTCTAGTTCCCTTTCCAGATCTAAAAACAAACTGGTTTTCTCCCAGGTTTGCCTCAATTTTCTTTTTTATTCGATTTTTTTATTATGTTTAACATTATATTGGAGGTGTGAGACAGTAAGGTGATTGTTCTATTGTTCTCACAATCCATAGCATTTCCTTTTTTTTTTTTTTTTTTTTTTTTTTTTTTTTTTTTTTTTTTTTTAGTACTCTTTTAAAAGTTTATATAAGTACTCTTTTGTTGATTCTCCAATTGTCTTCAATATTTCCGCTGGGATGTTATCTGTGCCTGTCGCTTTGCCATTACTTGGGTCATTCAAGGTACTGTTGAATTCCTCTTTGGATATAGGTGGCACTATCATATTGATATCCACAGTGTTCTCTTCTTCCAGAATGTCCTACTAATTAGCAATATCTTCCTCAATATACTCTCCATCTTTCATACACATCCTCTAATTCAAAAAGTATGCCACCGTCTTTATTCTTGACCATATTTGTTTTTGTTCTTGTCTTTGTCTGCATTGTTTTAATTTTTCAGTAAGCTGTATCAGTTTGACCTCCACTTAAATCTTGTTGAATTTCGTTGTTTGTCGTGCATACACTTTTCTTTTTTCAATCTACATTTCTCCTGATATTGCATTTCTCTTTTGCACTTACCGAAATCTTTTTTCCTTAGCCTGTATCGCAAAACGAACAAAAAAATACCCTCACCTTCAAAATTATGACGCAATCGGGATCAGATGGCTCGTGAGGCCAAGGGAGTACGCCGTGAACCGTGTGAGGCGGATGGCAGACTGTGCCTCGGCATTATGTGAGGTTCCCAAAGTCGACAAAAGCCGACGAAAAATGCGAGACAAAAGCCAACAAGCCAAGTATAACATAGATTTTCATTTCAACAAGGTACATGATTTGATAAACGTCATTGATGAATATTCATGTTAAAAACACATTATTAAGTAATAACTGAAAGATGCATAATGTTTTTCTCCACGTTGACAGCTAAGAAAAATGCAATACGTCAACAAAAGTTATTTTGCATGTAATGAACAAATCGATGTAAATCCCAAGTAAAAATCAGCGCAATAGGTAGCGAAACTTTATTCCTAACTTCTTTTTCATTCTAATCTGCCATTTCGCTGTGTATTCGTAGCCTAGTGAAAGAACCTAAATAAGGCAGATACTTTCTGTCAACACAGCTTCATTTCAGTGTGTTTTTCCTAATATTTCTTAAACGCATGGAAACATCGGAAAAACATCGATGTATCGTTTTTCAGGAGCGATGTTTTTTTAACATCGATATTTTTCAGTAGGAACATCGATGTCTTAACATCGATGTTTTTATCAACGATGTTGCATCCCTATACACACGTTACAATTGGTAGGGTGAAGTGGTGGGGGAATCGGAGATCGGGTGGTCAGGCACATCCAACCGACCGGGTAGCGTCTAAAACCGCCCAATTTATCGGGTGACCAAAGAACTGGTCCAATAAATGCCAATCCACACTGTCCATCACGTCACGTCACGTCACCGTCCGTCAGAACATTCCGCAATGTATTTCTAATGGCGGCATTCACACGGTTCGTCATCGGACCGTCACGTCACGTCAAGCTTTCTCGAGAAGAATGTTTTGACGGAACGGCCGTCTGCTAACATCGAAAGTTAACCAATTTTCGACACGCGAATTACATGTTGCAGTCGACGAGTGCGCTGTTTATATGCAAATGTGTCTTATTCATCTTTATTTAGTTGGTATACTTCGTTTTAGGGGTAAATCTCAAATGTTTCATGACGACTTAAATATTTTTGTCAATTCAGTGTCCCCTAAAATCGAGGTCTGATATCTGAAGCCAAAAAATGATTTATGTCACGTAACATTGCAACAGAAAAGACTAAAGCAAACTGTTTATTTGAATAAGATTGTAATTTGATTACGCATTTGTCATTAAATAACATTTTAAATGAAAAAGTCAGTTCTAATGAAAGATGTTTACGATGGTACTAACAATGTCAGCGGGAAAATCGTAATGGATAAAGTAAACAGGCGCTATTCATACTCTTATAAGTATTGCTAGATGTTTAAAATTTTTATTTTTTCGCTTGAAAATAGATGTCTATGTTTCGAAATGTTGTTTCAGTTCCCAGTAAGTTGGCCAAAAACATGCGTTGTAAAGTTTTCTTTGGCCGTCAATAACATTTAGCATTGTTGTCCCTCGATTCTAGTGTTAAACCACAGTCTATCACAGACAGTCGCGAAACTCTCTAGGAAAAAATTGCAGCTGAAGCGATACTAGCGCTCCAAGCGGCCAGTAGGGAATAACAGTGGAATGGCATGATGCAAACTGAGAAGTTACCGTTTTTAATGCTGTTACTTTCATATTTCCTGGTCACTGAACGTTGCTGCGAACTTTCTAACACAATTACGAAAACACCATTAAAGTAATATCACTGCTTCTGTTAATGGCAGTCTATAATTTAAGAAACTGTCAGTTCAGTGTAATTCATACATTTCACAATACCTGAGTCATATTAATATCGTCTGAAACCTTTTGAAAGCAGAAATGAATTGCAACCTGATGTGCTGAAGTATATAAAAGGAACTGATTATGATTATGTTCGCATTATCGATGCGTACTGACATGTTGCACGAGTTTTGTTTCAGCGAATTTCAGACATTGTAATGTTTTGAAAAGTACACACGATTTTCACTTTGTAGGGGACTAGATTCTACATCGTCGTTTAAACCATCTTTTCGCCTCGTCCTTGATTCTGTACCTTTCGTGTACGGTACCTATCATATTTTTTAGCTACTTGGCAGGTAACAAACTGAATATCTTCAAGAATGTGACGCGCCAACATTAAAAGCTTATATATATATATATATATATATATATATATATATATATATATATATATATATATAGCTATGTATTCACTTTATCAAACTAGTAGGTAACCGACAAAATATGTTACAATACAGGGTGGTTATTTTTCTGAAGCTGAGGTACGAACGTTATGCAGTCATTCATACATTACATTTATTCAGCAGTAATATTATGAAATAGCGGTCAAGTATTTGCGATTCTAATTAACAGCAGACGTTTGGACGTCAATGAATTGTTAAAGATTTACTTCTATGCCTAAAAGTATAACTAACCACAGTAAACGAACACCTGTTATTCATAACATTATTCTGTTACTTCTGAGCATGCTTTGCAAATGAGAGATTTCCGAATTATATTTTTGACAGTTGCTACAATTAATAGCGCCACAAAAGCTCGTAAATACGACGTAATTTTGAAAATGGTGCTTCAGTCCAAATACACATTCATTACTCAATCGCTTCGCGGTGTGATTTACGACCCGACCGCTTGGCAGCGCTGCAGTCGGGAAGTTACAGAAAATCACTGGGAGTTTCGAGACTCTTTTATGTTCGACTCTGGTTAAACTATGACTTTCTACATAACAGATCGCCACTCATAACCTTGCTTTCAACATCGCGTATTTAGATGGGCGAAATGACGTGACGGACACTGACGGACAGTGTGAATACAACTTGACGTGACGGTGCCGTGACGTGACGTTGACGTGACGGACAGTGTGAATTGGCCTTAAATCGCATGCCTACGCCCGATTGAGGAATAAATTTGTTGACACCTTTCGGATGTGGTAGAATGAAGAAGCGGTTCAGACCGGTCTTCGTAGTGAAGTCATCAGACGACAGTAGACGAGTGTCGGACGAGCTGTAAATAGTTTGGGAGGTTTACTAATAAACGTCGGCAGGATTTACTGCGAGCTAGGCCGCAGGCTGACGGCCGGTTGCCCCACGTGACGTATCTGGTGCGGTGTTGTGCGTGCGTTACCTCAGCGCCGTTGCGCCACGCAGCGTGCGAAACCGTTGCGGCAGCCCCTCTGAAATAGCAGCTGCTTACATCACGGCCGTCCTGCCGTTTCCCGCCACGGCCCACATAAACAGCAGGGGGGGAAGGGGAGGGGAGGCTGAGATGCGCATGCGCACTGCCTCCCTCCACGCACGTGCGGGCCGCGCGCAGGAATGCGTGCGCTCAGCTGTGCCTGCGAACAAAACACTGCCGCCGCCACCGCCGCCGCTACGTTACCGGCTCCGCTCGTCTCTTGTTCCTGCGACTGCGACGCACGCGACCTTGGGACGCTTCCGCGCAGCGCCTAGGTCCGGCTGCGACGCCCACGGGCTACTCTCGAGCTGTTTACACCGCTAATTCGTGACCTTTCTCGCTGGCTGTCTGATTACGTATACTAGTAGCTGCCAAAAGTTTTCCAACAAATCCCTCTGTTATATAATCAAAATACTTCATAGTTGGGTGAATACGACGAGGCATCGTTCTTTAAAAAAATAAATAAATAAATAAATAAAAAAATAAAGACAGTGATGGTCAGTGCATAGTTGACAAAGTTCCTATAAAACACCTCCCCTCTTTCACGCCTTCCCTCGGCGATGTTTCCAACGCACTTCGTGCCAGTGCCCTGGTATGTAAACAGGGCAGCACTGCACGCGAGATACCGTGTCGAAATGCAACTTCTGTGCACGTCTAAAACCACCCTTTTACTAATCTTGTGTCTTCTGTCGTAGTTGATGTCCCATTGCGCAGTTGAAGCACACAGGTCGCGCTTCCGTTGTACCTACAGTGATGCTTAACCCTTAGCTTGGAACAACCACTATTCTTTCATTTGTGGGAGCTCCCACCTACCAGACCAGTGGCGTAACTAGGACTTGGCTTTGGGGGGGGGGGGGGGGGGATAGATCTGCTTGACGAGAAAAATTTTAGTCAGTTTCCAGACAGACTACAATCTACCACTTAATTCACTCCCATCCAATGAAAGCTTATGGTAAAACACCCGAAGTTTCCAATCTTTACCTTTACCAGATTGCTGTTATACGATTTCTTTTTTCTTTTCCTTCTCTCTTTCTCTCTCTCTCTCTCTCTCTCTTCCATAGTGACGCCACTGTACCAGACTACCATGACGTTACCTCACGTATTTTCATTGTATGTGTACATTTCTTTTATTGCCTTCGATAAAACTGCGGGTAAATTTGGAGAGAATATGGAGGCGAACCAAAGACTCAGTACCCGCCTTTGAGGCGGGTGTTCCCGTCTAAGGGTTAAAGAGGTGTTGAAATGTGGCTAGGAAGTACTGCACTACGATTAACTTTAGCTTTTGTAGGATGCCAGTGCTTGTTTTTATTGAAGAAATTCCAGTGTATATCCAAGCACAAATATACAGACTGAGTAATATCTAAGCGATATATTACGTATAAACTGTCCCTGGCTCGCACTGAACTGACATGAATGTGCAAGGTATCGCGGTCGGCGCTCGACTGACTGCCGCCGCCTCTCGCTGCGCGCCACAAGCCACCGTTTTGGCGCCAAGCGAAACTTCTAGACTAAGGCCGGATCCACACATTGGACCCAACGTTGGCGCCAACAGTGTTCGTCCAATGTGTGGATCGGTGAAATAGCGTTGGAGCCAACGTTGGCGCCAACGTTGGTACGGCTCCGTTGCTTGTCGGCATTTCGACCAAACATCAAAGGACGTTGGGCCAATATGGGTACGTCGTACACACATTGGCGCCAACGTTTGATTCTGTCTTTGTCGTCTGTTTATCTCGAAACTGTTTCTTTCTTCCTTCGTTCTTCGTCGCCGTTTTAAAGTTTCGAAATCTCTTTGTAAGTATTAGAACTGTATCAGAAAGTGATTCATTTGTGAAAGAAACCTCAAAAAACGAAATGCCACAGTAAAACTTAGGCGCGAAGTGTGAAATTAAAAACTTTCTAGACTTTCAACATACTCAATTACTGAATTCAATTTTTAAAATTAACAGTACACTACTTAATATTTCCTGTCAAGTTTTGAATATCGTTTTGCAAACTTCAAGAACTACTAGTGATATCAATTACATGGTAATTTAAAAAGGGAAGTGTAGGCTTCTAATATTGTCTCCTTTAGCAAGAAATCGAAGTGTAATACCAAAAGAATAGCATCTCTCCAAAACATCTCTTTCTTTTTTTTTATATATATTTTCAATCATTTAAAGTAGCAGGTCTACGTTTTTATAATGTGTATCGAAAATAAATGATTTCGTACCGTAATTAATGTTTTGTATGAAGTGATACAACACTCCATCTTTTACGTATGTTTCCCACTTTGATTTACAATGACAAAATGCAATTATTCACACTCAAAAGCGTTAATGCATTGGCCACGATTTGTGCGTCAGATATGTTTTCGTTGGCTCTCGACGAATTCAACTGAATATTGGCTCCAATGTGTGGGCGCTGTCTCAAAAATATTGGCCAATGTTGGAGCCAGCGTTGGTACCAATGTGTGGACGCGGAGTAACATTGTTCAACTTATTACAAAATATACAAATAATTAAATCTTTGAATTAACCGAAATATAGCTTAGCAGAAAAGCACTACAGAAAGTATACAGATAATTTTAATAGACATAGGAATGTTAAATATTAATAAAAGAAGCTTAAAGTTTTGGCGGACAATTAGTATAGGCGGGAGCCAATCAGATCTCAACTTGCAATAGGGGCGGAGCTTTCCCACGGGATACAAGCTCATCTACTGTCTCTCTCTCCCACCCCACGTACCACGCAACACAGCTCTCCAACCAAGAAAACTTCTTTAACACCCAATACACTGATATGCGAAATGTCCATGTCAGCCCCCTCACATGACGTTATGGTAATTTTGAATGTTTCCTTCAAAACCTTTGTTATAGAACAATGTTTTTTTGACATTTTCTGAAAATATATGTGTGCATGCCTGATTCATTAAACTTAGAACTTACACCAAACATAAAACTTTTATCCATTTTGTTGGAACCTGCTACTGTTTCTTGAAATAGGTGTCAGAAATTACTGCAACCAGTCGCCTTTTGTTTCTTCTTAATGAAGATTTATGTAAACCATTACCGGTTTCTAGCTGCCTAGCAGCTCATCATCAGATGGTATACATTTAGTGTAAATCACATTTGTATTGTTATGTGTTTCACATTTAATTTGTCCATATTTGGTCCGCTTTTGGATAGCATTTCACTACACTTCCCTTCCATCAACACACCACAGCAACTCCCACGACTTTCAAGTGGTAAAATTAACAAACACTTCACACACATTACGACTTTACAGCCACTACCACAACTTTCAACTGGTTTGTTTACAAGCTGAAAGTTGTGGTAGTGGCTGTAAAGTCGTAATGTGTGTGAAGTGTTTGTTAATTTTACCACTTGAAAGTCGTGGGAGTTGCTGTGGTGTGTTGATGGAAGGGAAGTGTAGTGAAATGCTATCCAAAAGCGGACCAAATACGGACAAATTAGCCGGCCGCGGTAGCCGAGGTGACTGAGGCGCTCCAGTCGCGGTCTGCACGCCCACTACGGTCGGGGGTTCGAATCCCCCCTCGGGCATGGATATTTGTGCCGTCCTTAGGATAAGCTAGTTGATAAGTAGTTTGTAAGTTTAGGGACTGATGACCCTGTAGTTAAGTCCCATAAGCTATACAAACATTTGAACATTTGATTTGGACAAATTAAATGTGAAACGCGTAACTATACAAATGTAATTTGCACTAAATGTATACCATCTGATGATGAACTGCTAGGCAGCTTGAAACCGGTAATGGTTTACATAAATCTTCATTAAGAAGAAACAAAAGGCGACTGGTTGCAGTAATTTCTGAAACCTATTACACTAAACATTATTTTTGAAACTTGAAAATTGTTCTAATGTATTTAAATGCTAAAAAATAGGTGGCGAAATACTTTACACTTTCAAGATACCTGTTACGTTCAAAGGCCACAATTCAAAATACTTGTGTTACTGAATGTGTAATGTATTATTAAAACCTTTCGGCTGCTCGCTTTACACTGAAGGGCCAAATAAATCGGTTGCAGGTATACGTGTGCAAACACAGACTATATCTAAACACTCAGTGGACGGCGCTGCGGTCGGCAACGCGTATATAAAACAACAGCATGCGTTAGATCCGTTATTACTGTTAAAATGGCAGGTTATCACTATGTGAGTGAGTTTGAACGTGGTGTTATAGACGAGAGATAGGACACAAATGCGAAGTAGTGATGAGGTGGGAATTTTCCCGCCGGTCGCGGTGGCCGAGCTGACTGCGGCACGCCAGTCATGGTCTGCACGGCCACTAAGGTCGGGGGTTGGAATCCCCCCTCGGGCATGGATATTTGTACCATCCTTAGTATAAGGCAGTTCATAAGTGGTTTGTAAGTTTAGGGACTGATGACCCCGTAATTAAGTCCCTTAAGCTTAACAAACATTTGAACATTTTTGAACTACTACGTTACATCTGTTTATTACCCCCCCCCTTCCCCTCCATCACCAATCTGATTTATTACTAGCTGCTAAACCCGGTATATGCATTTTTTCAGTCTTATATCAGAAACGAAACTATGTATCTATTATGATGTGCTTTCGAATGTATATTCAGAGGTATATCTGCATACTGTCTGCAAAATATGTCGCGATTAGAGTTAGTAGTGAAGGGGTAAATCCGGCCGCGGTGGCCGAGGAGGCTGAGGCCCTTTAGTCACGGTCTGCACGGCCACTACCGTCGGGGGCTCGAATCCCCCCTCGGGCATGGATATTTGTGCCGTCCTTAGGATAAGCTAGTTGATAAGTAGTTTGTAAGTTTAGGGACTGATGACCCCGTAGTTAAGTCCCATAAGCTCTACAAACATTTGATTTGAATTTGGAATTTTCCCGTAAGACGAGTTCACGCATAGGCGAATCCAAGGGGGAGGACGAAGGGTCGTTCAAAAATGTTCAATTGTTTGTTAAGCTTATGGGACTTAACTACGGGGCTATCAGTCCCTAAACTTACAAACTACTTACGAACTACCTTATACTAAGGACGGCACAAATATCCATGCCCGAGGGGGGATTCGAACTCCCGACCGTAGTGGGGGTGCAGACCGTGACTGGAGCGCCTCAGTCCCCGCGGCCACCGCGGCCGGCAAGGGTCGTTCGCCTCCCCTTCCCTCCCCTTCCCTCCCCCCCCCCCCCCCCCCGCAGTTTTTTTTTTTTCTTATTAATGCTATCACTGCATTGAGTCTTAAAAACTACGACACTTTTGTTTGATTGGGTGAGTAGCAAAAAGGGGTGGTACTAGAGTCTTTCTATTGAGCCAGCGTTTAGATGACGATGAGAATTCCTTAACCCCGCCCTCCCCCTCGCCACCAGCAGGCCTTCGTGGATCAGCCCCTGAATTCACAAGTGCATCGTGAATAGGAGATTGAGGTCAGGATTCCGAAATCAAGGAAGGTATATTATGAAACTACTTGGAAGGACGGGACCAGGCACGTGTCGTTTGTCGTTCTATTTAATAACTATTTACCAATAATACATCGTTAAAAAACAATATACCCAACGAACATCCCCTGACAACTCTAACATGAGGTTTAACAATTAATTGGGCAGTGCATAAAATTAAAAGGAAACTTTAAATTATCCTTAAACTTCAGTAGCAAATAACTTCAAATGTTCAAATGTCTGTAAATCTATCGGACGAAACTGCGTGGTCCTCAGTCCGTAGCTTACAAACTACTTAAACCTAAGTAAACTAACCTACGGACAAACACACACATCCATGCCCCAGGGAGGACTCGAACCTCCACGGCGAGCAACCGCGCGCTCCGCAGCGAGCTGCTTTAGACCGATCGGCTACTCCACCGCGGCAGCAAATAACTGCCCAGGACTACAAAGGACCAACTTTTAACATAGCTTTAAACTCGATTAACCAATAACTTGACAAGCCAAAATGCGAAACAACAGGGCGTGAAGGAAAAACATAAAAATTACAATTTCACTTGTATATATACTGCTACAAAAGCTGGTAGAAGCCGACCTCGGGGAAGATCAGTTTGGGTTCAGGAGAAATGTAGGAACACGGGAGGCAATACTCACTTTACGGCTTATGCTAGAAGATAGATTAAGAAAAGGCGAACCTACATTTCTAGTTTTTGTAGATTTGGAGAAGGCTTTTGACAATGTTGATTGGAATAAACTCCTTCAAGTTCTGAAGCAAGCAGGAGTTAAATATAGGGAGCGTAAGGTTATTTACAACTTGTACAAAAACCAGACAGCAGTTGTCAGAGTTGAAGGGCATGAAAGGGATGCGGTGGTTGGAAAGGGAGTAAGACAGGGTTGTAGCCTTTCTCCAATGTTATTCAATTTGTACATTGAACAAGCTATAGAGGAAAGCAAGGAGAAATTTGGAGAAGGTATTAAAGTTCAGGGGGAAGAATTAAAAACATTGCATTTTGCCGACGACATAGTAATCCTGTCAGATACAGCAAAGGACCTGGAAGAGCAATTGAACGGAATCGACAGTGTGCTGAAAGATGCATATAAGATGAAGATTAATAAGAGCAAAACTAGGGTACTGGAGTGCAGTATAACAAAATCAGGTAATGCTGAAGGAATTAGATCAGATAACGAAACAATAAAGGAGGTAGAGGAATTCTGTTACTTGGGCAGTAAAATAACAAATGATGGTCGCAGTACAGAGAATATAAAATGCAGAATGGCAATGGGTAGAAAAGCATTTTTGAAAAAGAGAAATTTGTTAACATCGAATATTGATTTTAGCCTAAGGAAGTCCTTTTATGGAATGTTGCCTTGTATGGGAGTGAAACATGGACGATAAACAGTGCAGACAGGAAGAGGATTGAGGCTTTTGAAATGTGGTGTTACAGAAGAATGCTGAAGATTAGGTGGGTGGATCGCGTAACTAATGAGGAGGTACTGAACAGAATTGGGGAGAAAAGAAATTTCTGGCATACCTTGACTAAAAGAAGGGATAGATTGGTAGGACACATTCTTAGACATCAAGGAATTGTGAATTTAGCGTTGGAGGGAAGTATGTGGGGTAAAAACCGCAGAAGAAGACGAAGAGGTGGATATAGTAAGTAGATTCAGACAGATGTAGGTTGCCGTTCTTATGTGGAGATGAAGAGGCTTGCTCAGGATAGGGTATTGTGGAGAGCTGCATCAAACCAGTCTCCGGACCGAAGACCACAACAACAATATACTACTCAACTCTTAATTGGCCTGGCGCAGCAACAGTAAATCCATTTTTGTAATAATAACAGTCTCTGTTGCAATTTAATACTGTTTATTAACGCATTTCGCGCTTTGGGCGCGTCATCAGAATACTAACGGTCAGAAAGTTTGCATTCCTTAGTAAAATACACGATGGTAAACATCATTAGCCATAAATAAAATTTAAAGCGGGATAGGCCCAAGCCTTTAAATTTTATGACTAATGATGTTTACCATCGTGTATTTTACTAAGGAATGCAATCTTTCTGACCGTTAGTATTCTGAAGACGGGTCAAAAGCGCGAAACGCATTAATAAATTGTATTAATTTGCATCAGAGACTTATTATTACACAATTTCACTTCCTCAGGCTAGAGACACTGTCTTACACAGTAATTAGTCCAAAGCAACCGACAAGCTACCGGACTTTATTTGCCCTGCTTAGAAAATGTGCAACCTTTAAAAAATGACAAAGTTCATTGATAAAATACAAATAAGATATAAATAGAAGCAATCCGAATTAAATTTACTTGCTTAATCCCCCAAATTAAATTAAGTGTGAACTTTTACATGAGAAATACTAAAATACTAAACACGCATCAGTGGCCCCTGACTGTCGTCCACGACCTCTCTCAAGACGGAAAGAGTATGAAAATAAAACTTAACCAAAGGAGAAGGAGCCAAAAAGATGTGCGCGTCACTTCTGGATCTCTGCATGCCACAACGAGCCAGGCGTCACCGCGGCGCTGATGTGACAAACAACTGGACACAGGGCCCACAAGCAGCGGAACCTGTAAACATAATTACAGCGAGGGCACTTTCTTATCAAGGACAACATAAATCACACACATATCTCAAATCTTAAACTAGGGCCCTTCCAATGTATTTAATATAAGTAACAACTTGTGGCCAACAAAAAATCAACAGTGCAGCTACGGTAAGCAAGTTATAGGCTCCCTTCACGTACTTGACTCGCCAAGCACAGCTTACTCGTAAATAAAGATTTACCGCTTAATGGGAAGATTTTGCTTTTATGGTTTGTAAATAAGAAATTTCTTCTTTCACATTAGAAATGCACATGCACCACAGAGTTGCCACCTACATAGCACAGCACTTCCGCAGGAGTAATCACCCTCTTAGATTTCACAACATAAGCCTTAACAAATGAGACGGTCAATACTGCCAGAACTGTGCTAGCCAATATACGAGGATAGTGGGACTCTTCAGTTAATTTAGTTAAAGCCAGACTAAAGGGTATCAAACAGTAACAACTCGGCACCAAAAGTAAATAACACCACTCGCACAGTATAGTTATTATACTTCACATTAAAGGAACACAATAACTGCTAAGACACATGTTCTGTCAGAAGCTTCCCCGAATGCTGCACTCAGCAAAACTAGCGCTCCTCACTTTCAAACAACATGGTTGAAATTTCAGCAGAGTTGACGATTTCGGCGACAGCATTCGAATATGGACACAGTTCTCTCAATATCTAAACATACTGTTCAGCGGCAGCCATCCACAGTGGACACCACAGTTCCGCCCAAAACAAAGACTGTCGCCTCAACCCCGACCTGTCGGCCAAAACACCCGCTCGGAGTTCAAACGCCAACTGACTGCCCTCGGCAAAATTCCAAAACGTCCGCACGTAAGGCAAAGATACTCCAGTCTCAAGGCGGATCACGTCGATAGTCGCGGCAAGTGGCGCCAGAGAACCCGTGCAGTGTAGGGACAGTGACCCGCCACGGATCAGGGATGTGGGATGTGTCTTGAGGAACCAAATAAGCCTGGAAACCCATGCCCGGAAACGCCATTCAACGTCGCTACGGAGAGTCCAAGTTACAGGCACCAGCTCCTGCCGCTAGACATCCCGTCCAGCAACTTCGACGCTCTGTAGCGTCTTTGGATGCGCTTCCGGGCATGGGTTTCTATGCTCACCTTGTTCCTCAAGAAACCTCCCACATCCCCTAGAAGTTTGTTGGTGTAGTAGTGTAATTCTTAAACACACTGACGTATGGAACACACACCCATTACAATCTCTGACGTCCATTTACTGCCGGAAATAAGCGCAAGGCGAAATTCTGTGAAATACATTTTTTTTATATTGCTAGCATGTGAAGAATCGCGCTGCGAAGCCCGAGTGCGCGAATTTAGATTCACAGTGTATATGCCGATGACGGGCTATGATCCTTTCTTTAGTGCGGAGGCACTCTGAGGCCCTTACTCTTACTGGAATTAGTTTACAATAACTTTTAGTAGGCAAGGGTAAGGTTGAGAATTTGTATCTGACATGAGGCGTACTTGAGTTGTTCCGTGCAGGCATTATACTCGCTGTGTCCCCACTGGTGTGTAGGTCAGCGCAACTGCCTCGAATGCAGGAGACACGGTTTCGAGTCCAGGCTGGGTACACATTTTCAACTTTACACATCCGCAGTTAATGTCATATATTCCGTGTATAGAATATTCCAATAGTTATTCAGCTATTTTACTCTTAACTCAATATTAGTTTTCACCGTTGTTTGGCGCCATTTTTAAATGGTAAAAAAGTATAGATGGTAATTTTTTTCCACCATCTACAAACGTAATACATCAGGTATTAAATGGTTACACAGGATAACTGAAATGGCGTAGGAGTCGGGACTGACTGGACGAAAGCAGTAATCATATCAATTTTCGAGCATGGAAGCAGGAAAGATTTAACAACTAAAGATGTACCGCACATTTTGAATTAACGTTGTGGGCAAAATATTCTCAGGTATTGTTGAATGGATAGTGTGAGTATTAGGTGGATGAAAATCAGTGTGGGGTTAGGCCTCTTAGAGGCTGTCAGGACTAGGCCTTTACCTTAAGGCAAATAATGAAGAAGTGCTACGAGTGGAACAGGGAATTGTATCTATTCATATTCACGGAATGTGTGACATTAACTACGAATGGGTAAAGTTGAAAAGGTGTACCCAGCCGGAATTCGAAGCTGGGCCTTTTGCTTTCTAGGCAACACCACTGGGGGCCCATCGACCACCACACCTGCATGCCTCCCGTCAGATACAAATTCTCAACTCTTCCCTGCCAAGTATTACTCACACTTGCTGTTTTTTTTTTTTTTTTTTTTTTTTTTTTCAAAATGATTTCCTTAAGAGTAAGGGCCTAGGAGTGCTTCCGCACTGAATAAAGTATCATTGCTCGTCATCGGCATATTGTATAAGTTATATAGTCTATATGTGGTGTCTGTTCTTTCGGATATCTATGTTTTATACTTCTAAAAATGCTTATGACCGTGTTCGTAGGAAGAAGCCATTGTCAGTTCTACAAGATTGTGGAATAGGAGGCAATTAATGTTCTTTACGTAGACTGTCATGCAGCAGTTTAGAGTTGACGGTAAACTGACTTCATGGTAAACAGTAATAACAGGGGTAAGACAAACCTGTAACCAAATCAAATGTTTGTATAGCTTATGGGACTTAACTACGGGGTCATCGGTCCCTAAACTTACAAACTACTTATGAACTAGCTAACACTAAGGACGGCACAAATATCCATGCCCGAGGGGGGGATTCGAACCCCCGACCGTAGTGACCGTGCAGACCGTGACTGGCGCGCCTCAGTCCCCTCGGCCACCGCGGGCGGCACCCTGTAACCTTTCACCCCTGCTGTTCATACTGTTTTTGGATCATACGTTGAAAGCAATAGTCTTGGCACTGTGAGATTAAAAAAGGTGAAAACAAAATAAATAGTCTCCCATATGCGCACGACTTAGTTGTGATGGCAGATTGAATTGAAAGGTTGCAATCTAATATATCAGAGATGTAAGGTTTATGGTATGAATATCAGCATCTACAGAACGAAAGTAATGTCAGTGGGAAATAAATTTAAGAGTTTGTATAGATTAGATTTGCAACTGTAAAAAGTAGTTAATTCAGACCAAGAGCGATTCGCTTTATTTCAAAGCATCTTCAGTGGTCGAGTTTTTATGTTGCCCTCTTTTTTGTAACACTCACATTGCCACTGATACCTTCACTATATTTAGTCATATTTGTTTACAAAAGTTGCCAAAAGCTCGCCATTTCTTTAGCCTGACTACAGAGATTGAGCCATTACACCAATCAATAAAAAGACATAATTCTTTCGAATTCGCTGATATTCTAAAAGATCACATGTTTTATGTTTTTTGTTTATGTAGTGTCATACTTCTATCCCTAAACCTTCATTCAAGTCAGTTGGGCGATATATTTAGAGAGTATATACACACACTGTAAAAAGTTCTGTGTCGCTCCCTGAGGCAATTACGGAGACTGGATAAAGAGGCCATTTAATTGTGTGGTAATGGAGACGAGAAGGCTCTTTGTGGTACATCAGATTGCCGGATTAAAAATCTCGGTGTACAGGTAGTCGTTCAGTTGGGAAATAATCTCGAATAGGTCTTTTATTGTAAACACGGAATGTTTTTCCCCTTTTAATTACCAACGGTTGGTAGGTGTTACAGGAAAGAGAATACATAAATCGCGAGCTTCAATTAAAGCGAGTAAAAGCAATTCCGAACCCTTGAGGAGTACAGGAAGCGCGAGGGCATTGAAAGATTGTTATCCGCGCTCGAGCGGAATTGAATTTGCAAGAGCACTCGCGAAAGCTCATTAAGGCGCTTCTTTCAAAGCATTTACGCCCAACGCTATTGCTTCCACCACTCTGCGGACAATACGTCTCTGCGCACCATTACTAGCCTATCTTTGGAGTTTATGAGGCAGACGACTCCGTACTTATGAAACGAAACGACTGTCGTAACATGACGAACATGCAAGATATTAATTCCGATACTTCTCTGAACAGTTTTTAGTCCTTAATGTCAGCAGCTATTTTCTGTCGTATTCCGAGACGATCCAAATATACTGCAGAGACTGGAATAACATTTCTCATCGTCTTAGTCGCAGTTGCTGTAGAGCTAATCACCTACAATATTTTAACCACTCATTAACACCATGCAACACATCTCATTGCAAGTTGCCACCACTGCTTACATGTTAATACCAGAGTCTAACAGTCTACAGTCACGACATTCATTCCTGTGAAATTTGTTACCAACTGACAGTTGCAATGACACTAGAACTTCTAGTGGTTGGCAAGCCGTCAAAGAAGTAATGTTTGGTTGTAATTATTGTTAAACGAAATTAACGAAACAGTTACTATAATTTTTGCGTTACGGACTTTACTAAAATATCAAGAGACAGTCATAATCGGGAAATTAATGTAGAATTTCACTGAATTCGTGGTATAAAGAACAACTTATTCATGAAGAAATACTTAGGAAATATGTGTATCACCCCGGTTACATGGGCTCCCAAAACCGGATTTCGTAGACCGATTTCCCAATTCCGCTTTTGGTTGGTCATATAAACACTTCAAAATCGATTCTGGAAATTTGCTTCTCTAAAGCGTTTTTTAAGCGTTCTTGGCTTTTCAGATTGTGTTTTCTTGTTAAGAATTCTCGGCATATATGGACAGTGATATTTTCTATTGTGAAATAAAAGTATAAATATTCTAGTGAACATATATCTGTGTATTTAAATAGAGAAAAATAGCGATTGTGCTGACTGAATCAGGAACTGAATCAGCTGTTTTTCAGCCGCCATATTAAGTGGGCTAGGAAATTCGATTCAGGCTATGCCTTATAAACATGTCAGCGAAAAACGGTTTGCGAAAAATCGATTTTCGTCTTCTGGAAGATGTGTTGCATGTAAACGTAGTGTGTATTTGAAGATTCAAATGTTCAAATGTTTGTAAATCTATCGGACTCCACTGCTGGGTTATTAGTTAATGTAACCGAAAGACAACACAAACACCTGTGCCCGAGAGGGCCTCGAACCACCGACGGCGAACGGCCGCGCGCACCGCAGCACGCGTACGGCTAATCCGCCGTAGGCAAGTCATGCAAGGTTTTTCTTTTTTTTTTTTTTTTAGTACGTGATTTCTGTACGGAGTCTAATGATTTGCACACTTTTACAGTTAACACGCGTTTATTATACGTGCATATACTTTTGAGTATAATTACTTTATCTGAATAAGCCAATGTATTTAAGATTCTTGCCTTTTGTGGTTCAGCTGTAGCAAAAATTGTTGATCTCTCCTTTGTTGGGGAAGAGTTTGATTGCTTTTGGCGTTTTATTGACACTTGTGTGACTTTTTTCCCTTTGATTATAGCTGTGGTGGCTGATTTGGTGTGTTAAATACTGTCATTATTGCATTCTATATGCGTTTCATACGTTCCGCTCTCACCTATTTTACTTGAATTGCAGTGAGGAAACCTTGACCGTCATGAGTAGAAAAGCGCCGTCTTTCTGCCAGAGAGCAGGTCTTCTAGTGTTTCACAAACATTTTTTTTTAATTTTTAATAGCAAATGAAAATCTTTAGTAAGACCTGTAGGTTAGAAGAGAATCGCAAATAAACTGTCCTGTATCGTACCGTTTCATTCCTTGTGTGGGATCTGAGGAAACCTAAGAAAGTGGTCTACTGCCTGTCGGATCTCTGGAACAGTTCTGAAGCGAATTGCACGATGTGGTTCCTTCAGCTTCAGAACCAAATAAGTCACAAGGACTTAAGTCCGGGGAGTATGGTGGATGGTATAGTACTTCCCAGTCCCATCGACCAATGCCGTGAAAATAAGAAGATTCACTGATACTCTTCCTTCCGTTAAACACCACAAAATTTTCGACAAACACGTACCGTGAAACTCTCAGACAGCTTTAGACGATATGATGAGGACATCCGAAGGAGGGCGTAAATGATGAATATATCGGCAGATGGGAAATGTATCCAACAAAGGTTTAAAGATTTATTCATGTCAACGATTCTAGTGTAACATACTGAACTGCTCGGACGCAATAGTTTGAATAAAACTGTGAGTGGCACAAAGACACCTGCGGGGCACTACGTTACCGCAGATCACGGTACTCAGGTTCATATGAGTGATGCAAGTCTTCTCTGGATCTCTTCCTAGTCAATGCGTCGTTGTGCAACGTTTCAACAAAATTCTTACTTGTCATCTTGGGGCTAAGGGTTAGGTTTGAGTTGGTTGATCAGTGTCCTTCGGTGTATCATTGCCTTTATGGTGTTTATATGTGTATTTCATCACAATAACTTATATTTTATCACTTAGCAATAGGAAAAAGCGTAGCGAAAGTCCTAATATATATATATATATTGACATTTCAGACTCTTACCTGTGTTAAACTAAGTTCATATTTACCAAAATTATGTTAAAAATAGCCCACCACCAACCCCAAAACACCATATGTTATAATCACATCGCAGGCTGAACTTTGCGAGTGTTGGGGACGACTCAGGTACACTTAAGCAAGGTCACAGAATTCAAAAGATATTACAAAGCAAAGATACTCAAGTTGTTGTCTTCTAGTGTAACCCGTAACGTGTTCATTAAGTAACTATTGGTTGATCAGTATCTTTAAGGTGTATCAGTGTCTTTATGGTTTTTATATGTGCCAGAGTATACAAACACGAAATTTCTCCTGAAGATCACAAGTAAGAACCTTGTTGAAACGTTGCTAAACAATGACGCTTTGCCTCAGCTGAGAATCCAAGAAGCCTTTTTAATCATCGAAATTTCCATACGTTCTTAGCAGTGTTCATGGAATACTAGGAAGTCTTGTTTTAATGCATTTGTCTGGAGTGTAGCCTTGTACATAAGTGAAATGTGACGATAATTAGTTCAGAGAGAAGAATGATGTAAACTTTTGAAAATTGGTGCTACAGGAAAAAGCTGAAAACTTAGATCGCTAGATCACGAAACTAATGAGATATTAAATAAATTAGAAAGAAAAGAAATTGCTGGCATATTCTGACTACAAGAAGGGGTTGATTGGTAAGTTATATTCTTAGACATCAAATAATTGTCACTTTAGCATTGGAGGAAATGTGTCGGGTAAAAATCGAAGAGGAATAGATTCAAAAGAGTGATTGTTGCCGTTCTTATTCAGAAATTAACATGCTTGCACAGGATTAGGAATGGTGGAGAGCTGCATCAAACATATCTTAGGATTCAAGTCCACAACTTTTTTATTTAATTTTTCCCCATCATTCTTACGGCTGGTTTGATGTGATCCACCACGTATTTCTCTCCAGTGTGAACCTCTTCATTTCACTAAGTTATATACGTCGTGTTTGCTCTTTCGGCATTTGACTGCAGTGATTTAGGGAAATCACGGAAAACCTAAATGTGGATGGCCGGAGGTGGATTTGAACCTTCACCATACCCAAAACGTGTCCAATATTTCATGCTGCAGCTGTTGTGAATATACCCGTAGATTTTAACTGGTGTTTGAGTCTCATGTGATGTTTGGTGTTGTAACGGTACAATGTGGAATCATGAAAATTTGAGACAGCGCCAGAATTCGAACATTTACTAGGCAGTTGCGCTACGCCTTTACACCACCCCAGGCACAAGGGCTTAACACACCGGCAAGTCCCTGCTCAAGCAAGTATCCCGCTCGCCCTAAACTCTCATTTGTCTCCGACTTCCACCAATGTAATGCTTGGATCCCAGCAGGACTTGTTTTTCCGGTGACAGTCCGGGCCTCGTGTTCACCCACACTAACAGAAGCTCCGCACCTCGACTAGGTGGATTACTATTAAGAAAGGCAGCATTTCTTCTTCGGACGTGTACATTATACCACTGAAGCTATATCACAGCTATATCACAGCACGAAACTGAGTTCAATAAATACGACGCAAAAACCTAAGGAATGCATGATATTTCACCCCATCACGCATGAGGGTGCAATTACATACATCTTCACTGCCATCTCCATTCGCAGCAAATTCCACACACTCGAAAACTACACTGCTGAAAACAACGGGATCAGGTGAGCTATCATACACAGCATGATTCTGGTAACGTATTTTATTCAGATATTGGTAACAATTGCAATTTGTGCCTGATACGACATTTTGATATCTCAACTGTTTACTTGAGTTTTACTTGGCGTCTACTTAAAGCGAGGCACCATGAGGCTACTATAATAGTGAAAAAGTCATTCTCGTTGCCCTCTAATATGGTGTGTAATCACATAGGACAGCCAGTACAGTGTCATGGACAGTATGAGGTTATCAATCAGTTCTTGAGGGATGTTTGGCCATTCTTCCATGAGTGAAATATCCAGATCTGCAATCGCTGTGGGAGGTTCCTTGTCTGGCTGCAAAGCAAGTGCAACTCACAGCCCGATGAACAAGCTATCCACTCCATTTCTTCAATTCCCTCAGCTACGAGCATGTTGTCTACGTGCTGCTCTGTGGGGACGAACGTTATCGACCACCAGAAAGAATCCATTTCCTATGGCACAAACGTAGGGCACATCACACATCAAAAGGTCGAGGGATATCGTCTCTATACGTCTGAGCAGACAAAGCGCCATTCAGAACGACATAGATATGGTGATGTCTCCTGCACATAAGCAGGATTGTTGCTAAAACTCTTCTGTGTATTGGACCGCATCGTCAATATATCAAGTACTTCACCGACGTTTCGGCCACTGTTGCAAGTGGCCTTCTTCTGGATGTTAAGTTTACTGCTGGATGAGGGAAAGGTGGGGTCTTAAATATTAAAAATTGCCAGTTATGATTGGTGTTTGCTTTATTTCTTACTATTGGCGGAAAAGGAAGTCCTTGATTAGTGTTTACATTAATGTTTTCCATTGGTTGAAACTGGCGAATGAGGAACGGTCGTAGCAATGACGTAGCAGTGATGCCTAGCGCCGGCTAGAGCGTGCTGTTTGCTCTGTATACGTGCGGCGCTGTTGTATCCGGGCGGGCCCCTATGGACTGCTACTGCGGGCAACCAAGACGCCGTAAGTCTAAGAGAGCTGAAACCACCGATCATAGCTGGCAATATCTATATCAATAAATGTGAATGTCTGTTCGGTGTACGTTTATCACGTCTGAACCACAAGACATAAAAAGCTAAAAATTTGTACAGTTACTAATGTCTACCCGGGGAAGGATTTAGGCATGGTTTTATGGCGATAGGATAGCTATTTGTCTATATCTATATATTAATGTGAATGTCTGTTCGGTGTACGCTTATCACGCCCGAACGACAAGACGCAGAGACTTAAATATTTGTACAGTTACTAATTTATACCTGAGGAAGGTTTTAGGCACGGTTTTATAGGGATCTGATAGATATTTAGTAATTTGAAGAATATACCGCGAAATTCGGAACAATAATTACTCTTTGAAAATTATAATTACTCTTTGAAAATTATTCTATTGGTTGCATTGTTGCTTGAGGGTTGATAATGATACAAGGATGGAGTATATTGGGATGGGAAGTTACGGATATATAAAATTTTACGTGTGTGTGTGTGTTAATATTTCGCTCTGCAGCGAAAACTACAGAACGCAAACGAATGGTCTGTGTGTAATTGTTGTTCGAAGTCTCCCGTTGTATACCATAGCAGTTCCATGCCGATAGCTATAAGGGGTGGAAGATATGGTGGTTGAGAGTCGTCAAATTATAACAAAAATTCGAAGGTCAGCGATGACGTTTGCGAATCTCTATCAAGGAGGTTACATACAGGTAAACGTGATGCCACAGACCATATCTTTGGTCTATACGTGCTACAATGTTTTAAGCTCTTCTCTCTAAGGATAAGCATACGAATAAGGAAATATAAGAATAAATAAATAAAGCAGTAAAAAAGAAATTTCTTTTTATACATCTCTTACAAAAAATCAATTTGACGTTTCGCGCTTTACATCAAGTGATCGATCTGTGATATTATTACAATCATTATTATTTAATTTCGTGATTCTTCGAAACGATTGCATTTTTACTTGTGATTTGATATGCAAGTGCGTATACTTTTGCGATCTGAAAGGAATATTTTTCAGTTCCGCTTTATCAGCGACATTTCCTCAAAAATGAGTGAAATTAATTACATTAATTGTTACTTAAACTTCGCAGATAAATGTGCATTGCGTTACTTTACACATATTACAACTGTGCATCTACTTTTAATAGATCACATTCAGACAACTCGGAAATGGAAAACGTCATTATTTCTTGTATATTCTCCGATAATGATATTAAAAAAAAGGGAGATGGACAAAGAGAGAAGGGACAGGAGAAGTACTAACTCAAGGCTGGAATAAATAAATAAATACCCGGGCAACGCCGGGTTTTCAGCTAGTTTAGTATATAAGACCCCAGCTTTCCCTCATCCAGCAGTTAAACGTAACACCCAGAAGAAGGCCACTTGCAACAGTGGCCGAAACGTCGTTGAGATACTTGATATATTGACAATGCGGTCCAATACCCAGTAGAGTTTTAACTACAATGACAACGGTCGCTAAAGACTTTGTGTTTACTCCCTTCATTTATGAAAACCTTTCTTCTTGGATGTTTTTTAGTATGATTCTTGTGGATTCAAAAACTGCTACTCTAAGGAAGTAGTTCTGGCACGCGGCACCGTAGTGAAGCGTCCAGGACTTGAGTAAATGACCTTCGACCTTCGCGCATACGCAACGCATGGTCGGGAAAAGGAGGCAGAAATTAATGGCTCTTAAGTGGCTGGGGACGTGAGCAGCGTATGCGAACAGTTCGGTGCAATCACAGCAGCTGCGTAACGCCAGTAAAATATTCTGTTCTTTCTGCGTTTTTACTTCCGTGTATTCTTCCAAGAAATTGTGATTCGCAGCCAGTAAACAGTTCTAGGAAAGGATATCGATCTGACATGTAACAATGTGGCCAAGGTGGAGTGCAGAGGAGGAAATTCTTTTAGAATATACTGTCAGCCGTAAAAGGAGAAACTAGGAGTCTCAGTACCGACAGCATATCTATGAAATGAGCTACGTTTAACATGAAGGAGGCTGTTCTCGGTGTAGGTTAAAATATGGGAGGTATTTGCTATGATGTTGTTTTTCAGGTGCCTTATAAGGTGAAATACAACATTCTTGTAAATGAAATCCCACCAGTTCTTTAGATTGTGTGTGTGTGTGTGTGTGAGTGTGTGTGTGTGTGTGTGTGTAGACATTGAATATTTTTGGCAGGATTTAGAGTTTGTTACCAATGTCCTGTGGATAGAGGTCTTAATTGGGCATGAAAAAACGTTATCTATTGTTGTTTTACGCACATAGTTATGTGCTACTAGTTCGTTAATTTCGTGTAGGGTTTCCTGTTCTTCTTTCTTGAGTTCATTCGCAAAATGTCTGATATTAAGAAAAGAAAACTATGTTGAATTTCAACAATTCCATGAGAAATGGGTGCTTGTTGGGTAGTGAATCAATCTGAAGGAATACAATACGAAAAGTTACTTTTCTACAAAACACGTTGTTCAACAGCAGCTTACATGATATTTTCATACAGAGAAAATCTTAGCAAGCAGCAATAAATGTTAGCTAAACCTAGATTACAGTGCAACAACTCGGTTAAAGCTAGTTTTATAGTGAGTAGAAAAACTTCCAAAACTTTAAAGCGTTTTTTTTTTTTTCTGGTGGCTATTTAGTAATGGCGTGTTTCTTGGACATTTCGGATGCACTGCGTTCCTGTACAAAAAGTAATTCGAACAGATAAATTACATAATATTGCAGAAACCTTCCATGCCGATGGGATCATTTATCAAAAATATTTTTTGTAAAATATTTAGAAATGTTTACTAATAGTACTTAAGATAATTACACGACAAGTTTCAAGTTCTTAATGATATGCCTCTGGCCAAATAATTCCAAAGTTACTTTTTCTTTATCGATTTATTTTCTTATCACATTAACGCTTTTTATTTTTCCATTCTCATATTAAAATTATCAAATAATTTTGGCCGGTGTAGACGTAACACTGTAAATTTAGGTAATTTACAGTTGCAACCAGCTGTTTTTTCTGCTTTTATTTATCCATTTTGACATTTCAAGATGCCTTTCACGCCCGTCTTCAGATTTTTAAATTTATTAACGTCTCGTGAACATACTTTCTACACGAACTGTGTTGAAGAATTGTGCAACTGAAGTTTTTGAGATAGCCAATGAGACATATCAAAAGTAATGAAACAGTATTCAAGACGCGCATAAAAATTTTATATTTGAGTGAACATGAAATGAATGTACGTTTAAAATCGTGTGTAGATGCGACCTGTCGGAGAAAGGACGTCATTCCTATCAGTTCTTTAGCCCATATACACCAATGTCAGGGGCGCTGCAGTTCTAACTGTATGCGTTAGGAGCGCTGCTGTCACATCACTTGGCGATCAGCCAGCGAACTCAACTATGTCAATCAGAGCGGGAATCACAGAAGGATGTCCATGCCTGATTTAGACATTGTAAGGCGTCTATTTCTTTGCAACATCATTACCATTACCGCATTTTTCTGTTACAGGGGTCGCAGCTACCAAAGGACAACACTGATCGGGTGTCAGCCACCATGATCAACGCAAGGTAAGTAACATCTTGATATAATTTTTTCTTGTTTATAGCAGCCTAAAGTGGTTTACAATACTCTTTAAAATGGCAGAAGAGCACTCTGGCAAAAGCTCGTGGATTATTAGTTACTTGACGTGGCTAGAAACCAGAGAAAATTCGTTTACTATACAGGGTGTTACAAAAAGGTACGGCCAAACTTTCATGAAACATTCCTCACACAAAGAAAGAAAATGTTATGTGGACATGTGTCCGGAAACGTTTAATTTCCATGTTAGAGCTCATTTTAGTACTTCTCTTCAAATCACATTAATCATGGAATGGAAACACACGCAATAGAACGTACCAGAGTGACTTCAAACACTTTGTTACAGGAAATGTTCAAACTGTCCTCCGTTAGCGAGGATACATGCATCCACCCTCCGTAGCATGGAATCCCTGATGCGCTGATGCAGCCCTGGAGAATGGCGTATTGTATCACAAACGGCCACAATACGAGCACGAAGAGTCTCTACATTTGGTACCGGGGTTGCGTAGACAAGAGCTTTCAAATGCCCCCATAAATAAAAGTCAAGAGGGTTGAGGTCAGGAGAGCGTGGAGGCCATGGAATTGGTTCGCCTCTACCAATTCATCGGTTACCGAATCTGTTGTTGAGAACACGTCGACTGAAATGTGCAGGAGCTCCATCGTGCATGAACCGCATGTTGTGTCGTAGTTGTAAAGGCACATGTTCTAGCAGCACAGGTAGAGTATCCCGTATGAAATCATTATAACGTGCTCCAGTGAGCGTAGGTGGAAAGACATGAACACGAGCACTGAAGTCAACATTACCTTCCTTCAATTGGGCCAACTGGCGGTGAATCGAGGAAGTACAGTACAACTAACGAAACAAATGGGTATTTTGACAATAGTCTGTACGAATTATTTCAGATTACATATAAAGAGAAACACTAAAATGAGCACTAACATGGGAATTAAGCGTTTCTAGACACATGTCCACATAACATATTTTCTTTCTTCGTGTGTGAGGAATGTTTCCTGAAAGTTTGACCGTACCTTTTTGTAACACCCTGTATATCGCCGCAAAATCGTACATTCCTGAATAACATTTTCTGTGAAGCCTTATCTCTAAAAAAAAAAAAAAAAAAAAAAAAAAAATGCGCTGTAAATTCATCATTAGAATAGCACATGTTCCACGACTTGTTGCGATGTATGTAAGCAGCAAATCGCCGAGAAAAATAGCATACTTTTGATTCAGAGAGCGCCTGACATGATTACGAAATTATAAATAGTGTCCCTTTAATACTAGTATTGACTTACTTGACTTAGTTCCTGTCGTTCCCTCTGGAACATAGTTCCGTAACGAAATTTCTCCACCTGATGCGATTTCTAGCAAGTCTCTTCACTCTAGGTTTTCCCATCTTCTGCAGCTTCTCTCTGGATCGTTGTTTTCCAGGTGTGTTTGGGACGACCGCGTTTCCTAACTCCTTGACGGTTCCAGTTCAACGCCACCTTTTCAATAGCTTCATCAGGTTTTCTTAACGTATGCCCAATCCATTTCCATTTTCTTTCCTTGATTTGTATGTTGATTGGTTGCTGATTTGTCTCTTTCTCCAAAGATCTTCATTTGTCATTACATTTGGCCATCTCACGTTTAAAATACGCCGGAAACAACGGTTAATAAAAACTTGGAGCTGGTTTTTGATGTGGTTAGTCACTTTCCAAGTTTTGCTATTGAAAAGCCGGAGTTTTGTTTTCTTTTAAATGTTCCTGTTTCTCCAAATGGGGTACATTCTGAACAAACGCACCATTTTCTTGCGAATTCGTCTACAGGCATACTCCTCAGCGCCTCCTGTAGTCGTGTCTACTTCCAAGGTAGAATATTAGTATTGATAGTCGTTAACTGTGGTCAGCAGAAATATAAAGTGAAACAATAGAAGTTGGCAGAAAAATATTGATCAAAATGTATCTTAAACAGGTCTAATCTTAAGATCCGTTTTCATCATTATTTTTCAGCCAATTTCTATTGTTTCACTTTATATTTCTTAGGATAACGTCACTATCTATTATATTGTCACGTATTTTATCAATGTCAGGAATTTACACCACAACTTTAATTGTAATATTTCCCGCAGATTAGTTATAAACCAAAACACTAGTCTCCTTTGAAAGTTATATCTAGCAAGTTAAGATCTTTGAAACATAAACTTGTAATGTGTACCTGATGATGGCGTAACAACCAAAAACCGGTTCGTAAACCAATAAATTTGCAGAATATTTCACAGTTATCTTGTGTATTTCATTCATAATGAAAATATTCAGTTTATCGTAATCTTATTTTTACGATCGTGTGGCAGCACTGATAGTTGCTTTGGGCCTCATGTGGCCCACGGACCGCAGGTTGGTCACCCCTAAGATAGAACGTGGTGACAGATTTCATCGCGCTCTCCCCTTCCCGGAATTTGGCACGATTAATGTGGTCTCCCCAACTGATATCTCTGTAACGTATTTTATTGGCGTAACTGCTTCCATTGATTGTTTGCCAATTAAGTAGAAATACCTCGACCAGCTGCAGCCTTCTCTGAGAGATGGGTCTCCAGCGCAGACGCTCTGGAAGCGCGCGTGTCCAGCTCGGCAGGTGCACAGGTCCGGGACAAACCTGGCCCTGATTAGGCAGGCGTTTCGTGCAGAAGGCTGGCTTCTGTCCCGCCAGTGAGCTGCCGAGCCGGCGGACGAGTTCCGCTGGCTGTTGGCCGTCACCGGGGCAGGCCCCTACACGCCTATCTGTCGCGCGCATCTGCGCCCCGCCCCGCCCCGCCCCGCTCCTTGTAGACGTTATCGCTGGCCGCTCGCACGCACACCCTGTAAAACCACGACACTGTTTAACCTGCGACTCCTCTCTCTGGGAAAGCGGGCCGTAAACAAACAGCGCCAGGGGAAGGGGGGGGGGGAGAGGCACATCTCCTCGCTGCGCCGTTTCGCAGAGGTTTCTGCCATTTCTTATAAGGTTGGGGCGCCTTGACAAAGCACAATGGAAGCTCCCTGAAGCTACTCCATTACTGCAATATTTAAAGCAGAACTTGTTGCTTTTAGTACACTCAGACGAAAAGGACAAGGACAAGGACGAGCAAATAGCGCTCATCAGTGATCACACATTTTCCCTGCAGTAACTTTAAATTATCGGTGTATTTTCGTCATTAGTGGAAAACTGAAACTTGAAAATGATCTACATCTACCTGGGATACTCTACAAATCACCGTTATACTATTTATCTCCCATTCCATTCTCTAATAGCGCGCGGGAAGAAAGAAAACTTGAATCACTCCGTTCGACTCTGATTTCTGGTATTTTATTCTGATGATCATTTCAACCTATGTAAGTGGCAGTCAACAATATATTTTCGTATACGGAGGAAAATGTTGGCGATTGTAGTTTCGTAAGTAGCGCCGCAGCGATAATCGCCGTTGTTGTAATGCTTCCCATCCCAGATCCTGTATCATTTCCATAACGCTGTCTCCCATGTATTGTGACAATACAAATCGAACTGCCCTTCTTTGGTCTCTTTCGATGTCCTCCGTCAAACCCTCCTGATAAGGAGAATAAAAAAGGACGGACAAGCGTAGTATATGCAGTCTCTTTAGTAGTTCTGTTGCATCTTTTAAGGGTTCTGCCAATAAAACGCAGTCTCTGGTTCGCCTTTCCCACAACATTATCTACGTGTTCTCTCCAGTTTAAGTCTGAAATAATAGTAATTCCTAGTTATTTTGTGGAGTTTACGGCCGTCACTTTTCATTGATTTATCTTGTAAACAAGTTTAATGGATTTCTTTTCGTATTCATGTGGACCACTTCACACTTATCATTATTTAAATTGCCAATTTTTACACCTTAGTGACGTGACTTTACTAGACGGTAAAAGACGGCGTCATCTGCAAACAACCTAAGAGAGCTACTTAGATTTTCCTCTAAATCGTTTATGTAAATAAGGAACAGCAGTGGACCAATAACACAACCCTGTGGAACTCCCGATATCACCTCTGTTTTCTGAAGATTAGGTGGGTGGATCGCGTACCTAATGAGGATTTGGGAGAAAAGGAATTTCTGGCATACCTTGACTAAAAGAAGGGATCGATTGGTAGGACACATTCTTAGACATCAAGGAATTGTGAATTTAGCATTGGAGGGAATTTTTTGGGATAAAAACTGCAGAGGAAGACCAAGAGATGGATACAGTAAGCAGATTCAGACAGATGTAGGTTGCTGTTCTTATGTAGAGATGAAGAGGCTTGCTCAGGATAGGGTATTGTGGAGAGTTGCATCAAACCAGTCTCCAGACTAAAGACCACAACAGCACCATTTAGTTGATGTCTTACCATCCTCTCTGATAGTAAATCCCCCAATCTCTCAATCATTAATTCTGGATAAGTAGTACTGGAAATATGGCGTACCCACAAAAAATTTCGATTAGAAATAATATATATGTTATAATTATTGCCATGGATATCGGGTCTCATGAGGCCATAATGAGCCTGTAGATGACTCCACTGGTTCGTTCCGCTTCTCTGTAAAGCTTCAGCGGTAAGAAACGATAGTGAAATATGTCAAGAAGTGGCTAGATGCGCCTATCTCTAGCCCCGGCCCAATCGGCCGCTCTGAGAGATCAGATGGAGTGGCAGCAGGCGTGTTGAACGAGTGCAGAGCGGCCACGAGGCGGGCGCCGCTATTTCGAGGCGGTCGAGCCGAGCTGCTCTGGAGAGCGTGTGAAAGATAACAGCCCCCTGCGGGCCAGAATATAACAGCCACGTGCTCCATTTTGGCAAAAACAACCACGCGCCGCCGCGGCATTCACCGAGCACGCGGAAGAAATAAACCGCCCGCGTTACGACCCTGCATCGTAAACAGTTTCCCCCGTCCATCGCCAGCTGTTTGAGCGACTTATGAATAAGTGGCTGCAACACTGTTTATACTGCACGATTACGGCTGAAAAGGGCCCTCTCTGAGCGTTTCAGAATATCCCCCTCTTGTAGACAGAAATTCCAACAGCAGCACTCGTGGCGATGAAAAACGGGGCGTCAGATACGCTACAGTTTGTGGAAATTCATAACCGAGAAGGATACCTACGAATTCTATGTATTTAATACCACAGGTTTGGTACGTAACAAGTTACAAATGATTACTTATTCAAATCTGTTCATGTCCTTTGAGCGTTACAATTCAGTATGTTGTGTAGCCACAATACCAACTGCTATACGTTGTGGCATTGAATCAGTAAGATTCTGAATACGTTCCTGAGCGATTTCCCTCCACTCGGTTGCTATTCATAGCGTCCTTTCTGAATTAATTTGTCAGGAGTGTTGCCTTCTATGGGAGCTGGCCGCGGTGGCCGAGGTGACTGAGGCGCTCCAGTCACGGTCAGCACGGCCACTACGGTCGGGGGTTCGAATCCCCCCTCGGGCATGGATATTTGTGCCGTCCTAGTTCGTAAGTAGTTCATAAGTAGTTTGTAAGTTTAGGGACTGATGACCTCGTAGTTAAGTCCCATAAGCTTTACAAACATTTGAACTTGTATGGGAGTGAAATATGAACGGTAAATAATTTAAACAGAAAGAGGATAGAGGCTTTTGAAATGTGGTGCTGCAGAAGAAAGCTGAAGATTAGATGGGTAGTTCGCGTAACTAATGAAGAAGTACTGAACAGAATTCGAGAGAGGTGGAATTTTTGGCAAACCTTGACTAAAAGAAAGCATCGATTGGTAGGACAAATTTTTAGACACCAAGGGATCATAAATTTAGCATTGGAGGGAAGTGTGTGGAGGGAAAACCCTGAGGGACACTAAGAGATGAATACAGTAGGCAGATTCAGATGGATGTAGGTTGTCGTTCTTATGAGGAGTTAAAGAGACTTGCTCAGGACAGAGAAGGGTGGAGAGCTGCATCAAACCAGTCTCCAGACTGAAGACCACAACAACAACAACAACAAAATGCGTGTGAATAGGACACACTGTCATAATAAACGTACACCTGTAAAGCCGACGTCTATTTTGATCCGATGACGGCAGATGGCAGCTGGGGGATAGTAGATGTACTGATAATGGTTTCAACGTCGTCCAACAGATACCGCAGTGACGTAGCTGTTTAAGCGCCATATGTGGGTTTGGGCAATGTTTGCAGCTATAAGGCTGAGTGTAATATCAACGTATGCGGCAAACAAAGAAGCGCCGTGCTTTCTACAGCCAACTGAGCTATTCTGAAAGAGGTCAAACTGTGGCCTTCCGGGTGGCGTGATCGTGTTTTCGGAAAACTGCCACACAAGTTGGACGTGCTGCGTCAGTAGCGCTACGATGCTGGTTGCAGTGGTCACGTGGACATTCTCACACCTATACATTAGGTTTTGGATCTCCACGCAGCACAGACGTCCGCGAAAACCGTAGTATTGAAAAGGTAGCAAAGCAATTCGAATTAAAACAAAAACAGAATGCCAACGATGTATCGACAACGCATTTAAATCAAGCGATTCACACGCGGATTCGTGAGCATTAACAGATGTCTGCAGAACGTAATGCGAGTAAGCCACATTCTGGGGCATGCGTCTGTTTGGGTTAGGTTGGGTTGTTTGGTTGGGATAGGGAGACTAAACTACTGAGATTATCAGTCCCCCGGTGGGAAGGGGAAGGAGTGAGGATAGGAAAGGACGGGAGGGGAAAAGGAAATGCAGCCCGGGAAGTGAAGAAAGGAGGAAGGCTGCATTAGTTCGGGGCCCCATGCTCGCCACGCACGTACTCACGACAGAACTGTGAGCCCTCTGGGGGGTGCGTGCGTTTGTTTTCCGTAAGTTGGTTTAAGTAGTTTGTAAAACTAGGGACTGATGACAATAGCAGTTATGTCCAATATGTTTACAAACATTTGATCATTCTGAGCCGCGGTGGATTAGCTGTGCGCACTGAGGCGCCGTGCTGCGGTGCGCGCCGCCGATCGCCGTCGGGGGTTCGAGTCCCCCACGGGCATGGGTGTTTGTGTTGTCTTACCCTTATTTTAAGTAGTTTGTAAGCTACGGAGAGATAACCAAGCAGTTAATTTATAAACATTTGATCATTCTGATTTGTTTGAAATATAAACATGTATGGAATCTTTTACTTCGTCCAATACTACCAGTGCGAGCAAAAATACAGTACGAGTAAAATACTACAATGCAATTTTCGGAAGGCTTTTGACGCATACTTCAGAATATTTTCCAATCAGATTCCGTGCTTATGAAATACCGTTACACTTGCGTGATTGGATTCGTGATTTCCTGTCAGAAAAGACACAGTATGCTGTAATCGAAAGAAAGTCATACAGAAGTGATATCTGGCGTTCATCGGGAAGGTAATATAGAACCCGTACTGTTCCTTACCTCTTTTAACGATTTAGAAGACAGTCTGAGTAGCTCTCTTAGACTGTTCGCTGATGATACTGTCCTTTATCGGTTAGTAATGTCGCCAGACGCCGGCCGCGGTGGCCCAGGGGACTGAGGCGCTCCAGTCACGGTCTGCACGATCACTACGGTCGGGGGTTCGAATCCCCCCTCGGGCATGGATATTTGTGCCGTCCTTAATATTAGCTAGTTTGTAAGTAGTTTGTAAGTTTAGGGACTGATGACCCCGTAGTTAAGTCCCATAAGCTCTACAAACATTTGAACATTTTGCAACAGTTCCACAAAAGATACTGCCTACACTATACTTGTGCAACCTATTTTTGGATTATTGTTGCGCATTGTAGAATCCACACCGAGTGGGACTCACAGAGAATTTTCAGAGAAAGGCAGCTCCTTCTCGTGTTATAAAGGAGAGAGTCTCACGGATATGATACACTAGTAGGAGCGGGAATCACGAAGAGAAAGGCAATGTTCGTTGCGGCGGAATTTATTTGTGAAATTTCTTTCGACAACTTTCTATACTGAATGCGAATATATTTTGTTAGCACCCACCTATATAGGGAAACATGATCATCATAATAAATTAAGAGAAATCAGATCGAAAACTGAAAAAAAAAAATAGTTCCTTTTTCACGCGCGCTGGTAGAGAATGGAACGGTAGAGAAAAATCATAAAAGCTGTTCGATGAACCCTCTGCCATTCAGTTCGATTTGCATGGTATTTATGTAGAAAGACTACAGCACACACACTAAATCATAATCAACCTTCTGTTTTTAGGTAACGAAAAGAAATATGGAAATCAACCAATAAGAAACAGAGATGACAACTTGATATAAACTGGCAGCACTCCAAGGCTGCTAAAACTAAAATGTCAGACATTTAAAAACATAGATCATAACGTAGACGATTAAAAAACGGATATTGCACTAAAAGGTGGACACAGTAAAAGGTTCATCACAGTGCTCACATAATGGAGCAGGATCACCACGAAGTAAATACTGGTGGCTATAACGGCAGTGGCCAATACGAAGCCGGACCAGAACAGTATCCTCTGGGCGAGAGGGTCGAGATGACGTGGGCCACAGATCAGGCACAGGTTTAATGGCCCGCAATTTGTTCCCTGGCAGGGATGACCAATGTAAAAACCAACATGAGATGATACGCCGGGAGACGCCAGCACGAAGGTCATCACAGGTAGTAGAAAAGGTAGACAGCCGAGGGAGGAGAACTGCCTCCTTGGCAGCCGTATCCGCAGACTCATTCCCCCAACATTCCCACGTGGCCGCGGACCCACAGAAACGACACAGTAGTTTCGCTCACTGAAAGAGAGGTAAGGCAATTGCGGATGCTTTGTACCAGGGGATGGACAGGATATAGCGTGGAAAGGCTCAAAAGAGCACTCAGCGAGTCCGAGCAAATGACTTATTGAGCGACCTTCGACGGACGTATTGGGTGACTTGATATAATGCATACAGCTCAGCTGTAAAAGTGGAACTCCACTCTGGGAGACGATATTTAAACGAGGCGTTGCCAAGTACAAAGGCACACCCAACACCCTGGTCTGTCTTTGAGCCATCAGGGTAGATGAACAAATTGTCATCAAATTTGAACCAGAGTGCGAGATGCGTATGTTGGGTGTCCTCGCATGGATGACAAACGGCTAGCGTAACGGCTAGCGTAACGGCTAAGCCGGAGTTCCCGACGGTAAGAAAGAGGTAGTTCGGCGGCCTCGGCATAGAGGCTCTCAACGGGGCTAGTGTAAAACGCTCTCGTCGCCAGACGGATCCCTTAAGGCGGCGCAGTATGGACGGTCGAGCCGAAGAATAAACGATGCTTCCATAGTCCAGTTTGAACCGAACTATGGTGCGATACAGATGGAGGAGAGTAGACCGATCAGCTCTCCACGAGCTGCCACTTAACAACTGCAGCACATTCAGAGAGCGGGTACAGCGAGCTGCCAAACGAGATATGTGAGGAGACCAACTTAACTTCCTGTCGAAAACAAGTCCCAAGAACGTCGAGGTCTCCACAAATGGAAGTACTATGGGGCCCAGGCGCAGAGACGGGGGAGGAACTCCTTCGGCCGCCAGAAGTTCATGCAGACTGTCTTGTCAGCTGAGAATCGAAAGCTAGTGTCCATACTCCACGTATGGAGTGTGACTAGGCACCGCGGAAGGCGCCGCTCCAGGAGACCCATTTGCTCGGAGCTGCTGTAGATCGCGAAGTCGTCGACAAAGAGAGACGCCTACACTCCCGGTAGTAGATGATCGGCTATAGAATTTATTGCCACAGAAAATAAAATGACGCTCAGGACTGAACCCTGGGGGACCCCGTTCTCCTAAACAAAAATGCTTCATAAGACCGAACCAACACTCCGTAGATCTTACAGGGATAGAGGGAACCCAGGCCCACTGTGCTTGAGTAATCTACTCTTGGGTTCACTACACACCAAGCTAAATGTCGGCCGCAGTGGCCGAGCGGTCTGCGGCGTGCCAGTACGGTCTGCACGGCCGCTACGGGGCTCGAATCCTCCCTCGTGCATGGGTATTTGTGTTGTCCTTGGCATGTTAGTTTAAGTTAGTCAAGTAATTAGTGTGTAAGTCTAGCGACTGGTAACCACGCAGTTTGGTCGCATAAGACCTCATACACATTTTTTTTTGCCATGCTAAGCTGCTTGAATGGTTGCAGCGGAGACAGGGACAAGGGAAGGAGAATCGGTACACGTCTATCCGCGACACACCATGAAGTGGCTCGGGTAGTGTAAGAGTAGACTCACCCCTCGCTTAGGAGCGCAGCTAATAGGAGGGCATGGTGTGGCGGTGAGGGACGAGCGGCCGCTCTCGTGTAATAGGCTCGTTACGGCGCCGGCATAAACCACCGGCGTGGCGGCGCAGTCGTTAGGGCCCGGGGCCCACGCGCGCTCAATGGGGCCATTGTTTCCAGCCGCTGGCCGCGCCACGCTGTACGCAACAGAGGGCGTGGCTCGCGGACCTTGCACGCCAAGCGCCGTCGCAGCGGGCAACGGGAACTGCCAACCAGGCCGCACTGCACCTCATTCTTCCTCTTCTTCTCTTCAACATGCGAGGTGACACCACTCACACGTCTTCATCAGAGTCTTGTGTTTATGGTTGTTATACACTGTAGACTTGCGCATAATAGTTCGCGATCGGGAGCGCTCACTTTAGTTCGCGGCTTTGCATCTACACACATACTCCACAATTCACCGTAAGGTGCGTGGCGGAGGGTACACTGTACCACTACTAGGCATTTCCTTTCCTATTCCACTCCCAAATAGAACGAGGAAAAAAGAACGCCTATATGCCTCCGTACGATCCATAATTTCTCTTATTTTGTCTTTGTGATCACCATGCGAAATGTAAGTAGGCGGCAGCAAGATCGTACTACACTCAGCTTCAAATTCCGGCCCTCTAAATTTACTCAACAGAAATTCACGAGAAGAACGTCGTCTTTCCTCCAGCAATCCCCATTTGAGTTGCCGGAGCATTTCCGTGACACTCGCGCATTGGTCGAACCTACCAGTAACAAACCTAGCTGCTCGTCTCTGAACCGCCTCTATGTCTTCCTTTAAACTGATCTGCTGCGGGTCCCAAACACATGAGCACGACTCAAGACGTGCTCGTACAAACGTTTTGTACGCGGTCTCCTTCACAGGTGAAGTACGTCTTCCCAAAATTCTCCCCATAAACCGAAGCCGGCTGTCCGCCTTACTCACAACTGTCCTTACATGTCCGTTCCATTTCATATCGCTCTGCAATGTTACGACTAGATATTATAACGACGCTACAGCATCAAGAAGCTCACTACTAAAGCTGTATTCGAACATTATGGGATTGTTTTTCCTACTCATGCGCATCACCTTACATTTTTCTACATTGAGAGCTAGCTGCCATTCTTCACACCAACTAGAAATTTTGTCTAAGTCATCCTGTATGCTATTACAGTCAGTTAAAGACGACACCCTCCCATACACCACAGCATCATTAGCAAACAGCCGCAAATTACAACTTACTCTGTCCATCAGATCATTTATAAAGATAGAAAATAATAGCGCACCTATCACACTCCGCCGGCTGCGGTGGCCGAGGGAACTGAGGCGCTTCAGTCACGGTCTGCACGGCCACTACGGTTGGGGGTTCGAATCCCCCTCGGGCATGGATATTTGTGCCGTCCTTAGGATTAGGTAGTTCATAAGTAGTTTGTAAGTTTAGGGACTGATGACCCCGTAGTTAAGTCCCATAAGCTCTACAAACATTTGAACATTTTATCACACTCCCTGGGGCACGCCTGAGGATACACTCGTCTCTGATGAACACTCGCCGTCGAGAACAACGTACTGCGATCTGTTACCACGAAATCTACCAGCCACTCAAAAATCTGTGAACCTATTCCATAAGCTCGTATCTTCCTTAGCAGTCTGCAGTGTGGCACCGCGTCAAACGCCATTTTTGAAGTCGAGAAAAACACAATCTGCGAGTTGCCCTTCATCCATGATTCGCAAGATGTCATGTGAGAAAAGGGTAAACTGAGTTTCACATGAACCCGTGCTGATTCACAGAAAGGAGCTTTTCCGTTTCAAGGAAATTTACTATATTCGAACAGAATATGCTCCAAAATTCTACATGAAACTGATGTCAACGATATTGGCCTGTAATTGTATGGGTTAGTTCTCTTTCCTTTCTTATAAACGGGAGTCACCTGCGCTTTTTTTTCAATCACTAGGAACTTTGCGCCGAATTAAAGATTCGCTATAAAAGCAAACTAAGTAGGGGGCCAATGCCGCAGAATACTCTTTGTAAAACCGAACTGGTATTCCATCCGGACCAGCAGACTTTTTCGTATTTAGCTCTCTCAGCTGCTTCTCTACACTGGAAATACCTATTACTATTCTCCTCCATTTCGGAATTAGTTCGTCCGCTCCCAGTGACGGATGAGCGGCGTGGTCTGCGCATGCAGGTGGAGGGAGAAGTTCCCCCACCTAGCTGCTTCATGCGCTTGCTGCTTGAGCCGCTAACGATATCACACAAACCAAAAGAAACAGTTTGTGGATAATTTCTCGCCTTTAAGTTTAGAGTTATCTCTATATCTTGGCATTATGGAATTTATTAGTCAGATATTGCAGAGTGCAGAATACTTCAAAACAGAAATTTTGTAGCACTGAACTATGTAATCTAGCATGCAGGCGCTCACCTTGAAATGGCTCTCATCAGCAGAAGGCAAACACGTGACTTTTAATTCTGCTGCGCGCCCTCTCGCTATTGACCGTCGGTCTTCGAAAAAGAATCCAAAGAACTAAGAAGCGAGATACGTTTGGCATAGTAGCTCGCGACCGGTAACGCATGTCTTAGTTCGCGATCAATTGCGCATATTTTAGTTCGCGACCGACCGCGCATAACTTAGTTCGCGACCGGTAGCTCTCCTTTTAGTTCGCAACTCGGCCGCGAAGTAGGTCTATCTTTTTAATTCGTCCGCTCTTTTTGGCTTTTGCTACCGCTACTAAAAGAGCTCTTTCTTTTGTTATGACAGCTTTTTCATATAATGATCAGTGTTGCCCAGGCGTGTGCTATTACCCTTATTTTTGGGAAATTAGACATCAAATACTTAAGCAAATAAACCAGTTATTTACACGAATGGGTGATACAATGATATTCAACTACTGTGCATACAGAGTACTCTTAGTATGCTATTTTTAAAATTGATTTCTTTATTTATTTAATAGGTCATTGAAGCAACATCAGCTACAAATCATGCGATGCTGCGCGCTCTCGCGTCCTCTCGCTGTTTCCCGGTAGTCTTCGGAAAAGGACCGGACGAACTAAGAGGCGAGGGATCTGCGAACTAGTTCGCGTAGTTCGCCTGTGGGAGCGCTCTTACGAAATATTTCGTTCGCCAGTTAAACAAGACTACCTTCCAGTGTATCAGTGTCTACAGGTTTCTTCCACGTAATATATATATATATATATATGTCTGACACACTACCAATGTGCAACCGAGGCGCGCACACACACACACACTATATATATATATATATATATATATATATATATATATATATATATATATATATAAAGGTCGCGGGTTCGATCTCCGGCAGGTCCTAGAATTTTTATCTGTCACTTTTCACTACTTTCACCTCTGGCAGTATTGCTCATGGGAAAAATACCGAGTACCACCGTGGTTCGGAACCCACGTTAAACTGTAGGTCCCCCTATAACTGGCTGGGTAAGTCAGTTCGAAGGTCGGAGGAAGGCATCGGCATACCACCTCCAAACAGGACCATGCCTAGTAAAGCACTGTGGTGTTCAAACCAATCTTCGGATTGTTGACTGCTTTACCTTGAACCATAGTTCATCAGAGTGAACTTAAATGAACTGTAGCTCATTTCACGGTATTGTTCAGTTCAACTAGTTGGTTCGCGACATCCGTACTTCACACCGTATCGAGGCACACGCAACTTCATAACTCGACTCCAGTGTTTCGAAAGCGGTCGGAGCATCAAAGAGGTGGCCACGCACCAGGAATGCCGCCCCGCGCAGACACACACACAGAAGCGGCCGCTGGCTCAATGGGAGCGGCTATCTTAATGGTGGCCGTATTGGCGGCCAACTGGGCCGCGGCGCCTCTGACCCCGCAGTACCCGCCTTACAAGGCAGCCGCCGGCGCGAACGCAAACGCAAACACAACACAAGGCGGCGAGGCGCCAGCGGCCGCCGTGGCGGTTAACTGCGCCGCTTCCAGAAGCGGCCGACGCCGCCGGGCCCATTTGACTCCCCGTGCTCGCCGCCATAAACGTCTCTCACAGAGGCGCCAAGGCGCTGAGAGGCGGTCTCCCCCCTCCCTTCCCCCACCCCAAACACACACACACACACACACACACACACGCTTTGCGCAGTCGTCACTCCACACAGATCGCCCATTTATGGCCACGCATTTTCCTCTACACCCTCGACTGTGTCTTACGACCAGCAACTTCCTTTCCCGCTCGTTTTTTTTACTATGGTTATTCCCCGCACATTTTGAGATCGAGCTTCCTTATACGTTACTGGATAAAGTATTCCTAGCTGCAGTGTTAGAAGTTCATATTAGTTTTATGAAATGGATATTTTATTCATACCTATTGTTACACTGTGGACCTCTCCCCATACCTATCAACCTGCGCCCTCTCCCCCCCCCACTCCTCTACTGTTTTGCATTTATTATTTAGAAACTGAAAATGGTGCCTTCAAATTACTGGAGGTTTACTGCTTTCACTGCATTATGCAATTTACCTTACCCAGTAATCAGCACCCGCACTTCACCTTACGCAGTGGCGTCTCTACCCAACCCCTTCTCATACATTTTGACAACATTGTCAGAGGAGAAAAACAGCCATCCATTTGGTATGATCAATATACAAAAAAGTCTTGATCGCAGAAATTAACAGTTTCAATTAACCGGTTTCGACCTGAGGTAGGTCATCTTCGGAATTACAAAAAGCCCATGTGGCCATTGCTGCACTCGGCTGGGCTGGAATGTCTAGGTGCCAGCAGGTAACAGTTACCTACTGGCAGCAGAACAGCCTGGGACAGCCCAGCCCAGCCGAGTGCAGCACTGGCCACATGTGCTTGAGTCGGCAAGGAATATAAACGTGATTAGTCTTCTAGTTCCTGACACACTGGGATAAAAACGACCAAACATTTGTAGCAAGCACCAATACAAAAGTCACAGACGCCGGCCGCGGTGGCCGAGGAGAATAAGGCGCTCCAGTCACGGTCTGCACGGCCACTACGGTCGGGGGTTCGAATCCCCCCTCGGGCATGGATATTTGTGCCGTCCTAGTTCGTAAGTAGTTCATAAGTAGTTTGTAAGTTTAGGGACTGATGACCCCGTAGTTAAGTCCCATAGACCTTACAAACATATGAACATTTTTTGAAAAGTCACAGCTGGATCTGGATCCAGAATCTTCTTCCTCTGCTTTATATTAAGAGTGTCCATGAGTTTGTGTGTTTGTATTGCAAACAAATCTACAGTTTTGTTTCAATGTCTATGAAAATTTGCAGCCACGGTGGAGTAGCCGAGCGGTCTAAAGCGTCTCGCTGCAGAGCTCGCGGTTGCTCGCCGTGGAGGTTCGAGTCCTCCCTGGGGCATGGGTGTGTGCGTGTGTTGTCCTTAGGTTAGTTTACCTACGTTTAAGTAGTTTTTAAGCTACGGACTGATGACCACATAGTTTGGTCCGATAGATTTACAAACCTTTGAACATTTGAAAATTTGCACACTTGACCTTCAAACCAAGAGGATAGTTGCTGGGTACGTAAGGATCACGTACAACACATAGTTTAGGAGTTACGGCGTAAACTGTGCAAAAAAAACTGCTGCATCACGCAACAACGTTAAACATCTCCTGAACCGATTTCAATCAAATTTTGTGTGTATGTTCCTTACCGAGAGAGGTAAGGTAGAGGTAACAACCATCTACGAGACACAATTCAGGAGATAGGACGTGTATGGTACGTGGCGGAGGACAGTTTACTTCTGAACATCGACAAAAATCTAGGTTTTATTCCTATCATTATGTTATTTTGCTTAACTAGCCTTCAGAGCAAGACGAAGGTCACTATCTATATAAAATTTCGTATGATGCTTGGCGGAGGTTACTTTACGTATTAACTATGACAAAATACACAGTTTTGCTCTGATCTTTACGATGTTGGAAGGTCAAACTCTGCACAAAATCTTATGGCGTACTGCGGAAGGTACTTTACTTACGGATTTCCCAAAATCTACGTTTTTATTCCAATCTTTATCAAATTTTGTACACTTTACCGTCAGCAAGCTAACGTACGGTGCATGTCAGAGGGTACATTGCCAAAAACTGTATACTGTTTTACCGTTCCCCACGAAAGTTGATAGATTTTTCGTAGAGAGGTGAAGGAAGAAATGGCAAAGGAAGTTCATATGGCCACCCCTTACAATCAACCATGCCAACTGCAAAGTCAACCACGCGGATCCCGCCCAAGCGGGAAAAGTAAGAAAAAGAATCAAATTAATATCTTGAACAGAGAGAGGACGGGGAAATGGAGAAAGGTTAGGATGAAATGATATGTCGAGACAGGGGGAGGATTATATCAGCAGAGCATACAAATCTGCAGGGTTTTTTTTTTTTTTTTCGAACTTGATGAAATTTTGCACACTTGACCTTCCAACCAAGAGGAAGGTCTCTGTGTTTGTAAGAACTGCAAACAACAAGCAGTTTAGAAGATATGGAATCGTGTGGTGCATATTCCTTACATTTAAGTAACAATTGCTGTCGGGGTGAGAACCACCTACAACACACAGTTCAGGCGAAATTATGTTCTAAACAATTACATGCATCATTAACCGCTACTCACGCAAAAGGTATTAATTTGCAACGTCTTCACTACTAACAATTCGCAAAACAACTCCCTTGCGGATTCCTAATACTACACTCTACGCCCCTAGAAAATTATGTTATTCGGTAATACATTCTTCAGGAGAACTGACGTCACAAGGATTGCGCTATGTGAAAACGAAACTACAGGCTTATTGAAAAGAAGGTAACCGTCTACATAAAATTTCGTATGCTGCATGACGGATGGTACTTCACTTCCGGAGTTCGATAAAATCTACAGTTTTATTCCGATCTTCATGAAATTTTATACTCTTCACCTTCAAAACGATATGAACATCAGTGTCTATACAATAATGCATAAAGTGCATGGCTGAGGGTACCTTCGACACCTTTTCACCGATCACAATGAGGGTTAATATATATTTTTTCGCAGTCAGGGGTAGAAGACGATGGGCTGAGAATGCGAAGGAGGAGCTAGAAAGAGATAGGAGAGGTACATGAACTAAAATATTCAAATGTTTGTAAATCTATTGGACAAAACTGCGTGGCCATCAGTCCGTAGCTTACAAACTACTTAAACCTAGGTAAACTAGCCTATAGACAACACACACACCCATGCCCCAGGGAGGACTCGAACCTCCACGGCGAGCAACCGCGCGCTCCGCAGCGAGACGCTTTAGACCGCTCGGCTACTCCACCGCGGCGGTACATGAACTAACGGAGGGCAGGAGGTGGGCTGAGAACGGGAGAAGAAATATGGGTAGAGGACGAGCTTGACAGAGAGAGAAGGGAAGAGGGGAAGTAGTGGAATACATAAATTCCCGGCTAACGCCCGGTTTTCAGCTAGTCTGTTAGCAAAAACGAAGATGGTAAAATGTACGGCTTGTAGCCGGACGCCAACCCTCTCTTAATCCACAGCGTGACGTCCATAACCACACCACCATTCTTACACTTTGCGCTATAAAAACATTATTATTATTCACGTTAGTATTACTGACTGTTGCGTCATTAGTTGACAATAAGTTACAAGAACTTATAGCAAATATTGGGTTATATATATAATCTTCAATGTGGCAAAAGCAACTATGAGTTCGGAAGTTATCTTCAGGGAGGCTTTGGGCATACGCAAAGTGAGGTTCGGAAACCACCTATACTCGGGCCGCTGAACCTTTGCTCTTGACGTTTACAAATAAGTGAAGAGCAAGAAGCGCGAGGCGTTAGTCGCTAGGAACGATCCAATCACAGCGCGAAAAACACTCCCAGTGGTCATGTGCCGTGACGTCAAAAGTTCCCGCGTTGCCGGCTTTGTTCAGTGCTACCGTAAACAACGTTGTGTATCGTGTCTACCGCGTGTTTACGTTGTGTGTCCTTTTCTCCTTGCGATTTGTTTTTCTGTGAGTGGTTTAAATTGACTTTTCAAGTTCAAGTAATTGGACGTTTGTCTAGCGACGTTCTCCGAGTAAGTTCTCAATTTGGTATGAATAAAAACTTCGAAGCTTATGCTCTGAGCAGGAAGTTCATTCTCGCTTCAAAACTTCAAAAGAAACTGCATACACTACGCTTGTCCATTTTTGGAGTATTGCAGCCCAGTGTGGGATCCTTATGAGGTGGGTTTGACTGAGGACATCGAAAGAGTCCAAAGAAGGGCAGCTCGTTTCGTATTGTCACGATACAAGGGAGACAACGTTACGGAAATGATACAGGATCTGAGACGGGAATCATTACAACAACGGTGCTTATCGCTGCGGCGTGGGCTACTTGCGAAACTCCAATCGCCATCATTCTCCTCCGAATGCGAAAATATATTGTTGACTCCCACTTACATAGATAGAAATGATCATCAGAATAAAATACTAGAAATCGGAGCTCGAACAGAGAGATTCAGATGTTCTTTCTTCCCGCGCGCTATTCGAGAATGGAATGGGAGATAAATAGTATAATTGTGGTTCGATAAACCCTCTGCCAGGCACTTAAATGTGATTTGCAGAGTATCCCATGTAGATGTAGATGAAACGATCGGAAAGAAGTTATGGTGCAGTGGCTAAGAAATATTGCTGCAGATATGTCAGTCTCAAATCTTCTCGTGAAACAAAATAAGCCTATTACGCCCACATATGTAGCTAGTAGACGAAATCGCAAAGGAGCAGGGTCACAATATAATAAGGCCGCCCCCATGTCACTGCCATTTTAAGCGTGTAGAATTAGTATGGTGTGACATGAATTACATAAGGAACAAGTCTTACATAGAAACAGAGGTGGATGTTGTATGAAGCTGTTGCCATTGTGGATGCTGCATTTGGGGGGGGGGGGGGGGGGGGGGGAAGGCGAGCACGTTGAAAAACTGATTCGGGCAGTGCAGACAATGGAAGGGATCATGAACAGTTAATGATTTGTCTTGTGAGGACGACAATGAAGACGATTTTGGGTATAGCACGACCCCACCACTGTGATGCAACTTCCTATCCCCTCCCCCCTCCCCTCCACCCCACCCCTTCCCGATTTACACGCCGCAGAGCGTGATTGGAAGTGCGGAAGCCAGAGGTGATGGCTGTATGACTGTTGTGTGATTGCGTGAATGTTCTATTTTTTTTAAGAAGGCCATGGCCGATAGCTGAAAGTGTTGTATATGTGTGTCTTTTGTATGAGCCTGTCGCAGCTCGTCGCCACGTCTTTACAGTGAGTTGTAAACTGTCCATATTATGTGTTTTATTTTTTATTGCCACGTAGTGTCACGATGACACGGCCACAGGAACACCGGCAGTTTATAGTATCAGTTCGTAGAGACCAGAATGAGGCGGTGCTTTAAATATTATTGTTATACGGGCCACAGAGCGGCCCCCTCGTACCGGCAATCCTCGTGGCACAATAGTGTAGTGGGAAACATACTCATTAGGCGAACGCCTTGATCCGTACCCTACCAACCCGGAAATGTCAAATGTTCAAATGTTTGTATATCTTATGGGACTTAACTAAGGGGGCATCAGTCCCTAAACTTACAAACTACTTACGAACTACCTAATACTAAGGACGGCACAAATATCCATGCCCGAGGGGGGATTCGAACCCCCGACCGTAGTGGCCGTGCAGACCGTGACTGGAGCGCCTTAGTCCCCTCGGCCACCGCGGCCGGCCCCGGAAATGTGTCCAGGTATACTGGACTAAAACACCACATACAAGCAACACATGTTCTAATGTTTGTAAATCTGACTTAACCGTTGCGGTTAGCAGTCCCTAGGCTTACAAACTACTTTAACTTATGATGAGGACAAAACACGCCCATGCCTGGTGGAGTACTCGAACCTCCAGACGGCTAGCAAATGCGCGCTCCGCAGCAAGGCGCCTTAGAGCGCTCGGCCACTCCACAGCAACATCAAACACGCCAGATACGCTCTACTTCTTGCAGGGAGAGCCTACCTTCGAATTTACATCATTGTACGGCACATATTTCAGGAGATATGACGTCATACACAATGAAATTTTCGAAGAACTGCTATATCATGCGTTCTTTTTTTTTTCACATCTCCTCCTAAAATAATGGACTGATTTCAACTGAACTTGGTACACATATTGCTTACTATCAGACAACAATCGTTGTTGGGTTAAAACTACCTACGACACATAGTTCAGGAGACATGACGTCGTAAACAATAAAGCACAAAAACTTTCCCATCACACGACGCGTGATTTACTAAGGCTTCATTCATCCACAATTTATTCATAGTAGACAGTTTATTAATACTACATTTTACAAATCTGTAAAATTATACTATTGTAGGACACAGTCAAATGTACGACGCGCGTCCAGAAAGAAAGTTCAGTTTCAATTTATCTCCGCTGCAGCGCTGAGATTGCAGTTCCTCGCATGCACTGTAGACGATGTGTATCAAGGAGAAGAACGTGCGCCATTTGGAGATCGCTGTCAGTCACGTACGCTTTGTTGTGCTTGTTTGAAATGTCGACGTTGGTTGAAAATCCCGCCGCCTGCGAAATCAGGTCGGTGATTTGGTTTCTAAATGCGAGGAAAATGAAACCAAGTGAAATTTATCGGCAAATTTGTGATGTTTACGGACCAAATGCGATGAATGATTCGATGGTGAGAAGATGGTCCCGACAGTTCAATGGCGGGCGTAGCGATGTGCACGATGAAAAACGAAGTCGGCGTCCACCTTTGGTTACAGAAGAACTGGTTCACGCGATTGATGACAAAATCCAGGAAAACCGTAAGCTCTCGCTATGGACTTCCCACAAATTTCACAATCACTGATGCATGCAATTGTTACCAAACGACGGAAATTCGTAAACTTTGGTCACGTTGGGTACCAAAGAGTCTCACTGAGCAACACAAAACACAACGGATGGGTAGTGCACTTGAGTTTTTGACCCGATATGCTGAAAGCGGCGAAGAATTTCTGAGACGGATAGTCACAGGAGATGAAACGTGGGTTTCTTACGACACTCCTGAGAGTAAGAGGCAATCAGTGGAATGTAGGCACACTTCATCCCCACCAAAGGTAAAGCCGAAGGAAATCATGACACTTCGGAAAATGATGTTCACCATGTTCTGTGACTGGAAAGGCATCCTACTCATTGACTCCTTACCGCGTGGTCAAACAATCAAAGCAGATGCTTATTGCGAGACACTTCGGAAATTTCGCCGTGCAATTCGGAATAAGCGCCGGGAACTTCTGTTGTTTTGCTTCACGACAACGCACGACCACACACTGCAAATGTGACGAAAAACCTCCAGCCGGCCGCGGTGGCCAAGGGGACTGAGGCGCTCCAGTCACGGTCTGCTGGGCCACTACGGTCGGGGGTTCGAATCCACCGACGGGCATGGATATTTGTGCCGTCCTTAGTATCAGGTAGTTGATAAGTAGTTTGTAAGTTTAGGGACTGATGACCCCGTAGCTAAGTCCCATAAGCTTAACAACCATTTGAACCAAAAACCTCCTACAGGGATTTGGCTGGGACGTGTTTGACCATCCTCCGTACAGCCCTGACCTCGCTCCTAGCGACTTTCATCTGTTCTTACATCTCAAGTCTTTCCTTGGCGGTCATCACTTCACACCAATGACGACGAGCTGAAAGAAACTGTTTCAACTGGTTAAAGACACAGGCGGCAGATTTCTATGAAGAAGGTATACAAAACCTGGTGTCATGATATGACAATTGCCTGCAAAATTTTGGCAGTTTTGTGGAAAAGTAGTTTAGGAGTTGTAGAATTTTATGCAATAAAATATTTCTTCTATATCTGTGTACAATTTAATTTTTTATTACCAAATAGAACTTCCTTTCTGGACGCGCCTCGTACATTCGAAAGCACATCATAATAGATACATAATTTCTTTTCTGATATAGGACTGAAAAAATTCATGTTGTTGTTGTGGTCTTCAGTCCGGAGACTGGTTTGATGCAGCTGTCCATCCTACTCCATCCTGAGCAAGCCTCTTCATCTCCTCATAAGAACGACAATCCACATCCACTTGAATCTGCTTACTATACGCGTCTCTTGGTCTCCATCTGCGATTTTTACCCCACACACTTCCCTCCAATGCTAAATTTACGATTCCTCGATGTCTAAGAATGTGTCCTACCAAGCGATCCCTTCTTTTGGTCAGGGTATGCCAAAAATTCCTTTCCTCACCAATTCTGTTCAGTACTTCTTCATTAGTTATGCGATCTACCCATCTAATCTTCAGCATTCTTCTGTAGCACCACATTTCAAAAGCCTCTATTTTCTTCCTGTCCGCACTGCTTATCGTCCATGTTTCACTCCCGTACAAGGCAACACTCCACACAAATGCCTTCAGAAAAGACTTCCTTACACTTAAATTAATATTCGATGTTAGCAAATTTCTCTTTTTCAAAAATGCTTTCCTTCCCATTGTCATTCTGCATTTTCTATCCTCTGTACTGCGACCATCGCGTGTTATTTTACTACCCAAGTAACAAAACTCAACCGGCCGCGGTGGCCGAGGGGACTGAGGCGCTCCAGTCACGGTCCGCACGGCCACTACGGTCGGGGGTTCCAATCCCCCCTCGGGCATGGATATTTGTGCCGTTCTAGTTCGTAAGTAGTTCATAAGTAGTTTGTAAGTTTAGGGACTGATGACCCCGTAGTTAAGTCCCATTAAAAAAAAAAAAAAAAAAAAAACAAAAAAAAAAAAAAAAAAAAAACCTCATCTACCACCCTCATTGTTTCGTTACCCAATCTAATTCCTTCAGCATCGCCTGATTTTCTGAGACCGCATTCCATTATTTTTGTTTTGCTCTTGTTAATGTTCATTTTATACGCTCTCTTCAACACACTGTCCATTCCATTCAACTGCTCTTCCAGGTCCTTTGCTGTCTCTGACAGAATTACAATGTCATCAGCAAAGCGCAATGTTTTTATTTCTTCCCCCTGAACTTTAATCCCTATTCCAAATTTTTCCTTGCTTTCCTTCACCGCCTGCTCGATGTACAAATTAAATAGCATCGGAGAAAGGCTACAACCCTGTCTTACTCCCTTCCCAACTGATGCTTCCCTTTCATGCCCTTCGAGTCTAATAACTGCGGTCTGGCTTTTGTACAAGTTGTAAATAACTCTCCTTTCCCTGTATTTTACCCCTGCTGATTTCAGAATTTGAAAGAATGTATTGCAGTCAACATTGTCAAAAGCTTTCTCCAAATCTACAAAAGCTAAAAATGTAGGTTTGCCTTTCCTTAATATATCTTCTAAGATAAGACGTAAAGTGAGTATTGCCTTCCGGGTTCCTACGTTCCTCCTGAATCCAAACTGATCTTCCCCGAGGTCAGCTTCTACCAGCTTTTCCATTCTCCTGTAGATAATTCGTGTTAAATTTTGCAACAATGACTTATCAAACTGATGGTTCTATAATTTTCACACCTGTCTGCGCCTGATTTCTTTGGAATGGGGATTATTACATGTTTCTTAAAGTCTGAGGGTATTTCGCCTGTCTCATACATCCTACACACCAGTTCAAATAGTCTTGTCATGGCTGGCTCTCCCAGAGACTTTAGTAGCTCTGAGGGTATGTCATCTACTCCTGGGGCCTTGTTCCGACCTAGGTCTTTCAGAGCTCTGTCAAATTCATCTCTCAGTATAGTATCTCCTATTTCATCTTGATCTACTTCCTCTTCCCTTCCTACAACGTCGTCTCTAAGTTCATTTCCTTTATAGAGCTCTTCTATGTACTCTTTCCACCTTTCTGCTTTCCCTTCTTTGCTGAGAATAGGTTTTCCATCTGATTTCTTGATATTTGTAGAACTGTTTTTCTTGTCCCCAAATGTCTCTTTTATTTTCCTGTAGGCAGTATCCCCTTCTTACACATTCTTCTACAGATTTGCATTTGGCTTCTAGCCACTGCTGCTTAACCATTTTGCACTTCCTGTCAATCTCATTTCTTAGTCGTCTGTACTCCATTTTGCCTTGTTTCATTTACTGCATTTTTATATTTTCTCCTTTCATCAATTAAATTTAGTATTTCCTGTGATATCCAAGGATTTTTTGTAGGTCTTGCCTTTATACCTATTTTGTCCTCTGCTGCCTTCACTATTTCATCTCTCAATGCTACCCATTCCTCTTCTACTGTTTTATTTCCCCCTGTTTCTGTCCATTGTTGCCTAAATCTCCCTCTGAAATTCTCCAGAACTTCACGTTCCTTCAATTTATCTAGGTCCCATTTCGCTATTTTCCTACCTTTCTGCAGTTTTTTTCAGTTTAAGTCTACAGTTCATGACTAACAAATTATGGTCAGTATGCAGATACACCTCTGAATATACATTCGAAAGCACATGATAATAGATACATAGTTTCGTTTCTGAAATAATACTGAAAAATGCATATATACCCGGAAATACCGAGTTTAGGAGCTAGTAATAATACAAATTGGTGATGGTGGGGGAGGGGAGGGTAATAGATCTAACGGAGTAGTTACAACACGGAACAGCTGGTGCGCAGCGCCGTCGCTGTTGGACCCTCGAAGCTCGAGCAAAGTTAACCCTATCAACCCCGCGAGTTGTCTGGCTGCAAACACGGTCAGCAGTAAAGGCAGGTCTCGCGGCCGCGCTATTCATTGTCCGCAGCGAGTGACGTGACCCGGCAGAAGAAACGGCCGCAGGCGCAGCCGCAGCCGCGAACCTGTTCATATTTACGAGCGGGTATATATAGAAGAGGAAGTGTTGCCGCGGCGCAACGAATGGGTTTATTGCCGCGCACGTCCACTGTGCGAGCCGAGGGCTGCAGCGAGCGGCGACGACCTAATTTCGCGTAGAGTTACGGCCGGCCCGGCGATCCCATCTGAACCACGCGCGCTACGCACGGTTCGTTCCGAGACGCGTGCGTGGGCACGCAGAGTGCGTGTGTGCGTGGCAGATAAGCTGGCGCCACCCAAGTCTGCAAACGGCGCGCCTCTCACTGCGCCACGCGTCTGCATCTCAGACGCCATGCCATGCCGGGGCAGTCGTCTGGCGTGTGGAAGGGTACTGGAGAAAGTGAGAAATATGTAAGGTCCTCAACGAGGTGGTTCAGTCGCAAAATAAAATAAAAAATAAATTAAAAAATTTATCTATAAGCAGTGGTCAGACATTCCATTTCGATATACATGCATACTATCAATACCAGCCGACCGCGTTGGCCGAGTGGTAGGTTAAAGTGCAGTTTATGCGGCAGCGGCTAGCCGTCGCGCTCGCTAGGTTAGGAACGGCAGAGCAGCCAATCAGGAGTCGCGATGCCGCGGCCAATGAGAAAGAGCGTTACAATTGTACTATGTAAACAAATCGAAGCGGTGTATGCAAAAGTTTTTGACGATCTACAAGTTACAGTTGCTATCAGTTGCTATCACTTCTGCTGTTGGATGACAATGCGAGACCGCAGTGACGACGACGACGCAAAATTTTAAAGCAACTCCTGGTTGGGAGCGCCCACACCATCTGCCAGTCCTGATCTCGAACCGACTTCGAACTGTTTCCAGCTTTGGAGAAGACTCTCGGCGGAAGGTGCTTTGGAAGCAAAGTTGGCGTCAAACAATCCCTTCAAAGCTTCTTCCGTATGTAACGCGCAGATTTTTTTCCTGGAAGGCTTTTTGAAGCTCATAAAACGGTATTAAAATGTTTCAATGTACTTGGAAATTAGGTAGAAAAATAAAGATACATCTTATCTTTAATGAATTTTTGTAATAATTATTTGGCTGGTTTGTCATTTAAACGACGTGATGTGTGGCCCTACAATAAAACAACTATTATAATAATTACTGATAACCACGAATGATGTCAGATAAGCAGTTTCCGCAAAACCACCCATCACCGAAATGCAACTTTTGACCACAGTGATAGAGCTGATGAAGCCCACTACATTGACGACAACCTGGCCACCGATTACGTCATTTAAATGACAAACCAGCCAACTAATTATTACTAAACTGATTCCCGAGTTTTAATATTTTACTTAAAGTGACACCAACCAGATGGTCAACTGATTTTATGTTCGACGAACTGAGGGAAGTTGCTAGCGGTCGGACCTGACCGTTAATCCCCTTTATGCAGCATAAGAATTATATGCAAAACATTTAATTGCATCTGAAGATGCAACTGTAAAGTTGTGCGGATCTCCACGGCTCTAATAAAAAGAAAGCAGCTGAAGTAGACCAACGACCTTTCACTCAGACAACTTCAGTTTTAACGCTGTGATTCGTAGAGGGGCTTCACGTTGGTTGTCTTGTATTTTGTTTTAGCTTGTGACTCTTAAGCTGTAGATTCAACTTGACTTTCACAGTTGTAGTGGATAGATGGGTTCAAAATTTTATTTGTCACCTCAGTATGAAATTTAAGTTGGTAGACCTGGTACTTCTTCGTAATTAATAATATTTATATCTTTGTTGAATTTTTCAAACAAAAAAAAATTGAATCATTGAGTCCCGGTAGTTCAGACAGTTTGTAGCCCGTCACAAAAGATATTATTTGTACCTGATTTCCTTATTCTTTAGGAAAAATGTCATTAGAACTTTCTTCTAATCAAAACTGTTAGATATTTTCATTCACATATTGACTACTGATTCATTACGAATTTCACAGATATATGTCCACTTTCAGAATCTTCTTGCACAATATTAGGGAACTAAATACTTGAATAATTGTTTAAGTATCACACATTCTCTATTTTGAATTTAATATTTACAACAAAATCAGTTTCACAGAAAACTCTTTCGTCAAAGTCTCATTTATATTAAAGTCTCTGGATCCTGTTACATTGCTTACGAACTTTAACCCTCCCAGATACTTTTTTTAAAGTTATTTCATTAAACTTGACAATAAGTTCAAATTCCCAAATCACGAATATTAATCAGTTTATTACGGGAGGCAGAAGTTTAATTCTTCCGTCCTAGCCTATCCCGACCAAAGTCCAAGGATAATGTACGCATTCGCGTATGATCATGATATGAAAGTTTATATTAATAAACAAATACTTTTTCTCGGGTTCCTTCCTATCTTGGAAATAAACCGCGTATGATACTTTGAAACTAATCACGGAGAGCTATCACATAGAGAATTAAACACTTCGAGATCTAATAACATTGAGAGCAAGTAACGTAGAGAGTGCTTGTATTACTATTTGTATTACTATTTATAATAGCAACCTGACAAATGATCTTTGATATACGAGGCGTTTTGACCTACGTATTCCCTGGCTGCTGTTATTCTCAATTACTCTGATCTAATTTGAATTTACTAAAAAATTTTGAAAAATGAGAAATTTCTGCCTCTAAACAAATAATTAAAATTACGTAACGATGAAAAATGTTGGAATGTGGTGATTCTAATGCTATGGTCGCGATGTGGTGTTACAACACTTACTTTTTAACTGCGTGAAAGTCCCTTAATTATGTACAGATTCAAAAAAAATGTTGATCGCCGTTGATATTCAGAGATGAAGAGGCTTGCACAGTATAGGGCAATGCGGAGAGCTCATCGAACCAATCTTTGGACTGCAAACCTCAACAATAACATTCATATAATTATTCTGTGGCAGTATCGTTTGATCCACTTCTGGCATTCCTAGGCACAAGCATTATAGACGATAATACGCACACACACAGACAGACAGACAGACAGACAGACAGAGGGGAGCCAGAGAGAGCACCAGTCGGAGAACCAAAAAACGCCGGCGCCATGCCCCCCGACCGCTAATTGGTGAGCTGTGGCATGCATGGATGCCAGCAATTAGAGCTGGCCTGCTGTAACGGGAGAACTCGGCTCTCTCTCTCTCTCTCTCTCTCTCTCTCTCTCTCTCTCTGCAGAGCCGCACTCACGGCTTTAAATCTTTCGCTGGCTCGCATTTCCTGACCTGCCGCCTGTCCCAACAAAAACAAACGGCGAAACTCGCTGCCAGACTCACGGCACTTTGGTCTTTTATAGCTCAGTTAATGTCGGGCTGCAGCGTTTCATTCCTAGGGAAGTGTTTGTTGCTTTTGATATAAAAAAAATACTTTGTGTACGATCGAAACTTTAACCAGACCCCCTCGATAAGTAGAGTCTTTGGTCGCACTCCAACTCGACACATAATGTCTTCACCAACAGTGCTGGATCTACGACTTTATCCAGCCGGGGCCCAGACCTGATATTGTGGCGCCCCCCCTCCCCCATTCGACTTGGTGAACCCTCCCTCCCCCCTCGACAGGGACACGTCACCTTGAGCCGTATGAATAAGAAACAACACAAGCACAGGAGGAGATTCTCAGAACAAGTTACTCCAATATTCAACAAAGGCAATAGGATTGATCCCCAAAGTTACAGGCCCATCTCACTGACGTCGATTTGCAGTAGGATTTTGGAACATATACTTTGTTCGAACATAATGAACTACCTCGAAGAGAACGACCTATTAACCAATAGTCAAAAGATTCAGAAAGTACCACTCTTGCGAAACACAGCTTGCCCTTTATACACTTGAAGTGATAAGTGCCATCGACAAGGCATCTCAAATCGATTCCATATTTCTGGATTTCCGGAAATCTTTTGACACTGTACCCCACAAGCGGATTCTAATGAAATTGCGTGCTTGTGGAATATCTCCCCAATTGTGCGATTGGATTCACGATTTCCTATCAGAAAGGACACAGTTCGTTATAATTGACGGTAAGTCATCGAGTAAAACAGAAGTGTTATCTCGCGTTCCCCAGGGAAGCGTTATAGGTCCCTTACTCTTCCTTGTGTTTATAAACGATTTAGGAGACAATCTGTATAGCTCCCTTAGACTGTTCGCGGATGATGCTGTCGTTTATCGGTTAGTGAAGTCAACAGAGGATCAAAAGTAACTGCAAAGCGATTTAGATAAAATTTCTACATTGTGTTAAAATTGACAATTGACACCAAATAAATAAATGTCTGAAGTAATACACATCACCACTAAAAGAAATCCGCTGAACTTCAATTACGCGATAAATCAGTCAAACCATAAGGTCGTAAATTCTACCAAATACCTAGGAGTTACAATTACGAACAACTTAGACTGGAGACAACACATAGAAAATATTGTTGGGAAGGCTTATCAAAGGTTACGTTTTATTGGCAGAACGCTTCGAAGATGCACCAGCTCCACCAAAGAGACTGGCTACATCAAACTTGTGCGTCCTCTCCTGGAGTACTGTTGCCCATTGTTGGACCCTCACCAGGTGGGACTGACAGAAGATATTGAGAAGCTTCAGAGAAGGGCACCTCGTTTTGTTTTATCACGTTACGGGGGGAAAGCGTCACGGAAATGTTGCACGAATTGGGTGGAAATCATTAAAAGAACGACCTTATTAATTGCGGCGTGATCTGTTTGCGAAGTGTCAATAACCGGCTTTTACTTCTGAATGTGAAAATATTTTGCTAGCACCCACCTACTTAGGAAGACATGACCATCCCAATAAAATGAGATAAATCCGATCGAAAACCGAACGATTTAGGCGTTCTTTCTTCTAGCCCGCTATTAGAGAATGGAACGGTAGAGAAAAGTTATGAAAGTGGTTAATGAACCCTATGCCAGGCACTTAAAAATGATTTGTAGAGTATCTATGTAGATGTAGATCTATGTAGATGTAGAACAAAAGAACATTCTCCGAGAAAGTTGCCCCTTACTTATCTTGCAATTATCGCGATTCTTTCATTCAGCACGAAGTTCCTAGTGATTGGAAAAAAAGCGCAGGTGGCTCAGGTTTATAGGAAAAGTAAAAGAACTGATGCACTAAATTACAGGCCAATATCGTTGACATCAGTTTCCTGAAGAATTTTGGAGCATATTCTCAGTTCGAATACAGTAAATTTCCTTGGCACGGGAAAGCTTCTTTATGTGAATCGGCGCGGGTTCAGGAAACATCGTTCATGTGAAACTCAGCTTGCCCTCTTCTCAGATGACAGCTTCCGAGTCATGAATGAAGGGCAATAAGCAGAGTGTGTTTTTCTCGATTTCAAAAAGGCGTTTGACGCGGTGCCACACTGCAGACTGCTAACGTAGATAAGAGCATATGGATTTGTGACTGGCTAGAAGACTTACGTAGTACGTTGTTCTCGACAGCGAGTGTTCATCAGAGTATCGTCAGGCGTGCCCCAGGAGAGTGTGATAGGACAGCTATTATTTTCTATCTATATAAATGATCTGATGTACAGAGTAACTTGTAATTTGTGGCTGTTTGCTGATGATTCTATGGTGTATGGGAGGGTGTCGTCTTTACTTGACTGTAATTGCATACAAGATGACGTAGACAAAATGTTTACTTGGTGTGAAGAATGGCAGCTAGCTCTAAATGTAGAAAAATGTAAGGTCATCACATGAGTAGGAGAATCAGTTCGATAATGTTCGAATACAACATTAGTAGTAAGCTTCTTGGTACAGTCGCGTCGTTCAGATGTCTAGGCGTAACATTGCCGAGCATCATGAAATGGAACGAACATGTAAGGACACTTATGAGTAAGGCGGGCAGAATTTTGGAAAGATGTACTACATCCGTAAAGGAGACCGTGTATGAAACGCTTGTACGAATACGTCTTGAGTATTGCTCAAGTGTTTGGGACCCGCAGCAGATCAGTTTAAAGGGAGACGTAGAAGCTGTTCAGAGGCGAGCAGCTAGGATGGTTACTGGTAGGGTCGACCAATGCGCGAGCGTTACGGAAATGCTCCGGGAACGCAAATGGGGATCGCTGGAGGAAGGACGACGTCCTTTTCGAGAAATTCTGTTGAGGAAATTTAGAGGACCGTAATTTGAAGCTTAGTGTAGAACGATATTCCTGCCGCCTACTTTCGCGTTATGTTCACAAAGACAAGAGAAATAAGGCTCGTACGGAGGCATATAGGCATTATTTTTTTCCTCGTTCTATTTGGGAGTGGAATAGAAAAGGAAATGCCTAGTAGTGGTACAGTGTACCCTCCGCCACGCACCTTACGGTGGATTGCGGAGTATGTATGTAGATGTAGTTCCTAATTTCATATGAATAAAAGTTTCGCAGCATATATCTGAGCAAGAAGTTTATTCTAGCTACCTTCTTAAGTTCTCGGAGTGTCACGTCCGTTACAGAACAGCTGTTCAATCGTTGTTCATGAAGAACTGTACTATGTTTGCTTTGCAGCAGAAAATATTAACACTATAAGTGGGCTGTTATCGAAAATGTATTATTCTGACGATGTTACATTTGTTTCAAATTGGAACTCCGTCCGAGTTTTTTAATACGAGTACTTTTTGTTAAACATGAGACCCAATTGTCTGCTCATAAGCGATAGACCGTGCGATTTTGTTACGAAAAACAGACCTCTAGGTTTGTAATTAAACGGATATTAATTTTTCTATCCTGCCTACTTACTTCTAACATAACAGAAATTACGAAGTCAGTAAACGTATCTTAAATAAGCCAACCGCTTTGTTAGAATGAACAGGAGCAGTACCAAAAACAATACTTCGGTATTGCAGCAATATTTATTTTGTGGTAAAGACTGTAGTCCTGGGAATGAACTTTATTTGCAGTTAACGACATGGTTCATTATGTAGCTGTTTACAACTGTACCTAAATTACACACTCCAAACAAACGGAAAAAACACTCGCAGCTTAATCCACTTGTGTTTCATTTCTACGTCGGTAATGAAAAAACTCCTCTAGCATCAGTCTTGTCACTATACAAAATGCTTTGTCACAGTAATTATTTATGTTAAGGAAGCGGCACACCAGCAAACTACCGTTTTTGTTTTATTTGCTTAACCCCTTTTATTCCTCTCGTACTTCTACGTATAAAAGAACGTTTTTTTGTCTTCTGAGCAATACAAACATTTTCAACCCTCAGTAAAACTTAACTTCAGTAGAAGTTACTCAGCTCGACGTATGATACAGACCTCACTTCACAAAATGGAGAACCTTCTCCACTTATCAGAAACGTCTCTAGTTTTATTCATATGAACTCTGAGAATGTCCTTTGCATTGAGAAGGTTCACCCACCCTTTTACTCAAGTTGAGCACATTCTCAGATGAAGTACATTCTTCGACTCGCCATTTTATTCAAATGACCCCTTGCCTTACAAGGAGACCACATACGTATCGGATTTTAGTAAAATTTTATTTGTTTAGTATGTGAAGTTCCGACCTCAATTAGTAATCATCAGCCAAAGCTGAAGATGCACCAGCTCCACCAAAGAGACTGCCTACATCACAATTGTGCGTCCTCTCCAGGAGTACTGTTGCCCATTGTGGGACCCTCACCAGGTGGGACTCATGGAAGACATTGAGAAGTTTCAGAGAAGGGCAGCTCGTTTTTTTTTTATCATGTTAGAGGAGGGAAAGCGTCACGGAAATGTTGCACTATTTGAGGTGGAAATAATTAAATAACATTATTCATTGCGGCTAGATGTATTTGTAAAACTCGATCACCGATTTTTACTTCTGAATGTGAAAATATTTTGCTAGCACTCACCTACATGGGAGACATGACCATCCCAATAAAATAAAAGAAATCAGATCGAAAACGGAACGATTTAAGTGTTCTTTCTTCCCGCTCGCTATTAGAGAAAGGAACGGTACAAAAAGGTTATGAAAGTGGTTAATGAACCCTCTGCCAGGCACTTAAATGTGATTTTTAGTTTAGATTAGATTAATACTTGTTCCATAGATCATATATACGACATTTCGTAATGATGTGGAACTGTCAGTTTAGTAAGTGTTGGCTATACATGACAAACAAAATTTGAAGTATTTTTTATTTTCATTTTTTATTGTTTTTATTTATTTATTTTTAATTTCATCTAAGTGTAGAATGCAGAAATTCTTTTAATTTATTTTTAAATACTAGTTGGCTATCTGTCAGAATTTTAATGCCACTAGGCAGTGGCCGAAGATTTTTGTGGCAGCATAATTCACCCCTTCTCTACCAAAGTTAGATTTAACCTTGAATAGTGAATATCACCCTTTCTTCTAGTGTTGCCTTCTTATCTGATCGAAAGAAAACGTTAAATTAGTGCTAGTGAGGATTGCATATAAATAAAAATTATTCATCAGCAGCTGTTCTATCCAGTCTTCAATGAAATGATAAAGTGTGCGCGGTTTACTTCTAAACTTGGCGAAAAAAGAGAAATACTCATCTACATAGATTACGTTCGCTTACGAGGTGGTGTCTCGAAGAAAAATTGCGACTGTAAAAATGTAGCATTTGTACGATGTGCTCGGTGCACTGTAACAGGTATTTAAATGTGCTTGCAAAACTTCAAATTTCTCGATATTTCTTTGCGGGTTGCATCGAATGACTTTGGCTGATTACTTTGAATTGAGTTAATGAATTCTACGACGAGCTATTGTTGAAGGAGTAAACATTGAGAGCCGCTGCGGATTAGCCGTACGCACTGGCGCGCCGTGCCGTGGTGCGCGCGGCCGTTCGCAGTTGGGGGTTCGAGTCCCGCCTCTGGCATGGGTGTTTGTGTTGTCCTCAGTTTACCTTAGTTTAAGTAATTTGTAAGCTACTGACTGATGACCATTTGAACATTTTTGAAACATTGAGAACATTAGTATTTAAACATTCCCTAGCTTATTTTTAATAACTTAATATTGCTAATTTACTTGTAATCTTAAATTTAGCCGCGGTGGAATAGCCGAGCGCTCTAAGGCGCCTAGATGCGGTGAGCAGGGTTGCTACCCGTCGGAGGTTCAAGTCTGTCTGTTGTGTGTGTGTGTGTGTGTGTGTGTGTGTGTATGTTCCTTAAGTTAGTTCAGGTAGTTTGTAAGCCTAACGACTGATAATCACAGTAGTTAAGTGCCGAAGATTTACAAACATTTTGACATTTGAATAATAAGAGACGAATAAAAATATTTCAAATACCGGGTGATCAAAAAGTCAGTATAAATTTGAAAACTTAATAAATCATGGAATAATGTAGATAGAGAGGTAAAAACTGACACACATGCTTGGAATGACAGTTTTATTAGAACCACATCTACTGTTATCAGGCCTTCTTTCTTCGGGGTACTGCGTGATTCTGGTTTTTGTAACTGCTACCGTGACGGGTGAGAGGTACGCCGGTATGTTACAGAATCGCATCATCCCCAGCCTGGCTGATAAACACCTGCTGGAACGTACGGTTTTTATGCAGAATGGCGCTCCACCCCATATTGCTAGACGCGTGAAAGGTATCTTGCGCGAGTCGTTTGGTGATGATCGTGTGCTCAACCTCTAGTTTCGTCATGCTTGGCCTCCCAGGTCCCCAGACTTCAGTCCGTGCGATTATTGGCTTTGGGGTTACCTGAAGTCGCAAATGAATCGTGATCGTCCGACACCTCTTGGTATGCTGAAAAACAACATCCGACGCCAATGCCTCAACATAACTCCGGACATGCTTTACAGTGCTGTTCACATCATTATTCCTCGACTACAGCTATTGTTGAGGAGTGATGGTGAACATATTGAGCATTTCCTGTAATGAACATCATCGTTGCTTTGTCTTAATTTGTTATGCTAATTATTGATTTTCTGATCAGATGAAGCGCCATCGGTCGGACATTTTTGTAACTTTGTTTTTGTTTCGGTTCTAATAAAATCCCATGTCATTCCAAGCATGCGTGTCAATTTTTACCTCTCTATCTACATTATTCCGGGATTGAATAAGTTTTCAAATTTATACTGACTTTTTGATCCCCCGGTATTACTAGCAGTTTATCTATATCGTCAGATGTATCGAGCAAGGCACAAGGTCAAAAATTCCAATTCTTACATACTAAGAAGTAAACAAATTTTTAATAATAGAACACCGAGAATTTGCCATGAGATGACACCACAGACAAAAATTTATCAATTTGGTCGTTTTCAAACACGAACGCGTAAACAGTTACAAAATGTCTTAGTAACGCATCTGATACGTAGACATCTTGTGTGTGTGTGTGTGTGTGTGTGTGTGTGTGTGTGTGTGTGCCCTTTCACTCTGCAGCCAAACTACACATCGCAAACGAATATTGTTCGTATGTGGTAGAAGGTATCAGTCTCAGATTGTGCACTATGGCGGTAGAGGCATTTTAACGATAAGGGGGTGGAAGATATGGGACTTGGAAGTTATCTACTTATATAAAAGCAAAAACTACACAGTAGAGACGAATGATCTCTCTGTGTTGTTGTTGTTGCAGGAGTACAAACTCTCCCGTTGTACACCATAGCAGTTCCGTGTCGATAGCTATAAGAGGCTGGAAGATATAATGGTTGAAAATCGTCAGCTTATATAAAATTCGGACTGAAGACCAACGATGACTTTTGACACTATAACGGCAAAGAGGTTATATACAGCGAAACGTGATGCACATACTTACAGTGCTGTTAAGAACATTATTCCTCGACTATAGCTACTGTTGAGGAACGATGGTGAACACATTGAGCATTTCCTGTAAAGAACATCATCTTTCCTTTGTCTTTGTTATGCTAATTATTGCTTTTCTGATTAGGCCGGCCGCGGTGGCCGAGGAGACTGAGGCGTGCCAGTTACGGTCTGCACGGCCACTACGGTCGGGGGTTCGAATCCCCCCTCGGGCATGGATATTTGTGCCGTCCTAGTTCGTAAGTAGTTCATAAGTAGTTTGTAAGTTTAGGGACTGATGACCCCGTAGTCGAGTCCCATAGACTATACAAACATTTTTTTCTGATTAGATGAAGCGCCACCTGTCGGACATGCCAAGCATCTGTGTCAATTTTTTACCTCTCTATGTACATTATTCCGTGATTTATTAAATTTTCAAATTTATATTGACTTTTTGATCACGCGGTAGTACCAATGTTATCCATTTCTGTCATCACACAGAACGATTGACTCACCACGTAACAAGGATTTAGATAAAATCAATGGAAGTTTTTAATTTTATGTCTCCTTGCGAACTTCTGTTTTAAAAGGGGGAATAGAGAGTGGAGAAATAGCGACAGACAGAGAGATAAGGAAAGTGGGATGGGAACAAGTAGTGTGGTAAGGACAAGTATGTGTGACAAGATCAGGGAGATAGGACGCGATGGAGGACGGAGCAAGCGTGTTCTTTTGCTTCCTACGCGTACCGCGGTTCGCGCACGCACCGCGCGCGAGTTATTTCAGGACTCGCTCGCAGCAGTTGCGGAACGGGGCAGCGCGGTGCTCTCTCGCGGTGGCGGCTGGGCGGTAAAGGCCTGTTTAACGATCAGATCGCGACCGCAATTGCTTTATTGCCTGTTGCGGCACTGCCAGCTGTGCGCCTAGTAAAAGCACACAAGTGTGCGCTGCGAAGCGCTGCCGCCGCCTCTGCGGTTTCGCTCTTCACGCATTCGATGTGAGCGCTTACCAATACACTGTGCGAAACTTCGCGTGCGCAAATACTACTAAACAACGCAGCAGGCGTAACTAATAAAACCTTAACACCCAACACACATGACGCAAGGAAGCTGCACGTTACAGGGCTACAGAGTGTTGTTACTCCATTGCCGTTTTATGGGATACTATCAAGTAACGCCGTTGACCTCCAAACCAGGCTGAAAGTAACAGTCGATCATAAAAACAGCGGTGCTTGTCATTTTCATGCAAAAATTTTCGTTCTTCCAGAAATGACATTTTAACCCTTTATTTGGCAATGTTGCTTTCAAGCAACAGCAAAAATGCGCGAAGTTTCATGCAAAAATGTTCAAATGTTTGTTAAGCTTATGGGACTTAATTGCGGGGTCATCAGTAGCTAAACTTACAAACTACTGCCGGCCGCGGTGGCTGAGGGGACTGAGGCGCTTCAGTCACGGTCTGCACGGCCACTACGGTCGGGGGTTCGAATCCCCCCTCGGGCATGGATATTTGTGCCGTCCTAGTTCGTAAGTAGTTCATAAGTTGTTTGTAAGTTTAGGGACTGATGACCCCGTAGTTAAGTCCCATAAGCTTTACAAACATTTGGACATTTTTGTAGAAACTACTTATACATTAACTTATACTAAAAGAAAGCCAAAAATCCATGCCCGAGGGAGGATTCGAATCTCCGACGGGGGAACGGCCTCGCGCATCGGAGTATAGCGCCTCAATGCGCTCGGCCATTCCGCCGCGGCTAGTTTTATGCAACATGCTTCAATTTTCGTCCTTTGTTACACAATAGTGCTTGAAACCAACATTTAAGGTCTCGAATAAAGGTATCTTTCACTGTCTGAAAAACACTGCAAGCATTAGTTACCGGGGTATTAGTGTCTTTCATTTTTGTGAAAATAGCTTTTCTTATGGAAAACTGCTTATAAAGAGGAAACCTTGAAGGCGAAATCTTATGCAAAAGTGTTGGCAAATTTCTTATCTGCGACACGGCAAATTGACTGATGTTTACTAAATTCACAACCAGTCTTTCTTTATAATAAAATGTTTGTAAATCTAAAGCACTCAACTACTTGCTTATTAGTCCCTAGGCTTACAAAATACTTAAACTAACTAACTAAACTAACCTAAGGACAACACACACACACACACACACACACACACACATGCCCGAGGAAGGATTCGAACCTATACGGCCTCGCGCACCTCAGCACGACGCCGCAGTGTGCACGGCTATTCCGCCGAGGTTCACTACCAGTCCAGAAAAAGAGAAAAAAATAGCGTCTCATGCAGCACTGAATTATGTATGATATCTCAAAGCTGACAATTATCGTCACTTGCCAGATTTTAGGCCAAAATGAATATGCAAGTTTTTTCTATACGAGTATTTCACTGTGAAACGTGAAAATTGTTGGATTGTTCTCGATTTTGCAGTAAAAAATACTTGCTTTCAGACATTGCACATGAAATAGTCCAAATTCAATAATCTGCACAATCATAGGGACAACAGTGTAGTATTTATACAATATCACCCACGCGATTTTTGGGGCAATGTTACTTACAGGCAGGAAACTATATTTCGAAAAAAATCAAATAAAATCGTTCACATCGCCCTAAACGTTAATTTTAGTAACTTAAAATTTTTCCTTTGCCTGATTTCTCTCTGTGTGTGTGTGTGTGTGTGTGTGTGTGTGTGTGTGTGCCAAGTATAGAGTTTAAAGGAAGGAATAAAGTGAAAAGAAGAAAACTAGGAACACCTTGAAAGACTACAAAGTCCATATTCACGGGACATATTCATTAATAAGTTCTGAAGAAATGATTACCATTTCAAAAAAAAAAAAAAAAAAAAAAAAAAAAAAAATCAAATGTTTGTAGAGCTTAAGGGACTTAACTATGGAGTCATCAGTTCCTAAACTTACAAACTACTTATGAACTAGCTTATACTAAAGACGGCTTAAACATCCATGGCCGAAAGGGGATTCGAACCCCCGACCGCAGCGGCCGTGCAGACCGCTCGGCCACTGCGGCCGGAGATTACCATTTCAGTAACCATGTTCAGTATGTGTCCTCCTGGCTAGTAGATAAAGTGTCCGCCATGGTCCCTTTTAATTTGTTCCATGCTTGATGCCACAGACGCGTATAAGGCGTGGATGTCGTCCTGTGGTACAGGCATCAATTCTGCTTTGTACTGATTGGCATTGGGCCACAGCGTTGCACAAGCCGTTACATCTTATCCCACACATTTTAGTTGGGCGACAAGTTACTGATTTGGCTGGCCAGGACAAAATGTTGACATCTTGAGACACCGAGAAGGTAGCAGCAACATGAGGTTGTGCATTTGTCTTGCTGATAAATGACGTCTGGCGTGTCGTGCAGACAGTCGCAAGATGTCATTCACGTAGGTCAAATAGGTGCCCTGAACACGCACCACACCATAAGAAAGTCTCGTCACGTTTCGTTGGATGACAGGAATATAGTCCAATCATTTTCCTTTCAAAGCGAGTTTGAGTCGAGGGAATAGGAAGTAGTTTGGAGGATTGAGATCCGGCAAGTAAGTTGAACGTTCAGGTTGCACTAGAACGCTCGCCTAAATACAGGAAACATCGTCAAACACTTCCTGGCAAAACAAGGGTGGTGCAACTTAAGCATTCGCCATACTCGCTGAATCTCAATCCTCCAGAATTCTTTCATTGCAACATTAACGTAGATGAACTATGAACTTGCCGTCCTTCGAAATAGTCACATCCCATAACTACGCACCTCTGAGTTCTGCGATACAGTCTTGGAAACTTTGCACGAAGTCTTCCTCTGGGATGGTGTTCAGAAGCCTCGTCACGTTTTGTTCGATACCAGGAATATCAACAAATTTCTTTCCTATAAAAGCGAGTCTGAGGTGTGGGAATAGGAAGAATTCTGGAGGATTGCCAGGAATTGTTTGACGATATTTGCTGAGTGTTGGCGAGTGTTATTGTGGAACTTGAACATCCACCATACTCGCCGAATCTTAATACTCCTGGCTTATTCGTATTCCCGCGATTCAAAGTAGGTTCGAAAGGAAAGAGATTTAAGGGTATTCCTGACATTTAACGAGACGCGAAGAGGCTTTTAAACACCATCCGAGATGAAGTTTCACTCTGCAGCGGAGTGCGCACAGATATGAAACTTCATGGCAGATTAAAATTTCGTGCCGGAACCGGGACTCGAACCTGGGATCTTTGCCAATTTTAATCTGCCAGGAAGTTTCATATCAGGGCACATTCCGCTGCAGAGTGAAAGTTTCGTTCTGGAAACATCCCCTAGGCTGTTGCTAAGACATGTCTCCACCATATCCTTTCTTCCAGGATTGCTAGTCTTGCAAGGTTCGCAGGAGAGCTTACGTGAAGTTTGGAAAATAGGAGGCGAGGTACTGGCGGAAGTAAAGTTGTAAGGCGGCATCGTGAGTCGTGTCGGGATAGCTCAGTCGGTAGAGCGCTTGCACGCGAAAGGCAAAGGTCCCAGGTTCGAGTTCCGGTTCCGGCACGCAATTTTAATGTGCCAGGAAGATTCACAATCCCATATGAATATCTCGTGCAAAGTTTGCACTACATGAATGACAGAGCTCAGCGGTGCATATTACAGGAGGTGATTGTTACGAGGGAGAGTAAGGTTACTGTTGTTCATCTAGTTAACGGTAAGGCACTATTTACCGAACTTTACTGTCACAGGTTGTATTAATGTCATTATTGAGTTTTTGGAAGATCGACATGGACCAATCGATCTTTTTGGTATGGATATTTTCCAGAATGGATGCTTACGGGTTTGATGTAGAATGATCTGCGAAGTCGATCTTTGTGTATCAGTTTTCCGTTTCTAGACCAAACTACCAGAGGAGAAAAAAAAGATAAAGCGACTGCCTAGTAATTAGAGTTCGAAGAATCCCGGTCGTTGGACAAAATTTAGATTAGATTAGATTTACTTTTTGTTTCAGTAGATCCGAATTGAGGGAATCCTCTTGTATGTAGAACATGTCAGAACAAAACACACAATATATACTTACAAAAGGAGAGCATATGTGTTAATATACCTTCCACAGACCCCAAATGTAATTGCCCTTGGGGATGTGGAATTGGTCAGGGAAAACAATTATCTTAAAAATATTTACATTTTAAAGGACACTACTTACTAATTTACTAGGTTCATATTAAAATTTTTAGGAATTACTTTCTTTTTTATTTTTATTATTTTTTTTATTTTATTTACACAGATTTACAATGATTACATTACTGCACAAAACTTGTACTGAAGTCAAACTGAACACAGTATTCATATTTGTGAATATTATATACAATAAGTTACAATCAATCACTTCCAGAGGAGAAAAAAAAGATAAAGCGACTGCCTAGTAATTAGAGTTCGAAGAATCCCGGTCGTTGGACAAAATTTAGATTAGATTAGATTTACTTTTTGTTTCAGTAGATCCGAATTGAGGGAATCCTCTTGTATGTAGAACATGTCAGAACAAAACACACAATATATACTTACAAAAGGAGAGCATATGTGTTAATATACCTTCCACAGACCCCAAATGTAATTGCCCTTGGGGATGTGGAATTGGTCAGGGAAAACAATTATCTTAAAAATATTTACATTTTAAAGGACACTACTTACTAATTTACTAGGTTTATATTAAAATTTTTAGGAATTACTTTCTTTTTTATTTTTATTTTTATTATTTTTTTTTATTTTATTTACACAGATTTACAATGATTACATTACTTCACAAAACTTGTACTGAAGTCAAACTGAACACAGTATTCATATTTGTGAATATTATATACAATAAGTTAAAATCAATCACTTCTGATAAGAAATTCATCAATGGAGTAGAAGGAGTTGGCCACCAAAAAATCCTTTAGACTCTTTTCAAACTGTATTGCAAGTAAAATTTTTTATGGCTGCTAGCATGTTATTGAAAATGTGTACTGCTGAATATTGGACACCTTTCTGAGCCAAAGTAAGTGACTTTAAATCTTTATGCAAGTTATTCTTGTTTCTAGTATTGATCCCATGGACTGAGCTACTGGTTTGAAAAAAAAAGATATATTTTTAACGACAAATTTTATTAGAGAATAAATGTATTGGGAACCAGTAGTAAGTATCCCCAGTTCCTTAAATAGCCCTCTACATGACGTTCTTGAGTTGACACCACAAATGATCCGTAACACACGTTTTTGTGCTCTGAAAACTTGTGCTTGGCTGATGAGTTGCCCCAGAAAATAATCCCGTATGACACAATGGAGCGAAAGTATGCAAAATATGCTAGCTTTTTTATCTTTATATCGCCTATATCTGACAACATTCGCATAACAAACAAGGACTTGTTTCGGCGCTTCAGCAGTTCTGTGGTATGCCCCTCCCAGTTAAATTTATTATCCAGCTGTAATCCTAAGAAATTGACACTTTCAACTTCTTCTATTTCCTTGTTGTCATACTCTAGGCATATGCTGGCAGGAAACCTTTTACAAGTCCTAAACTGCATGTAGTGTGTTCAGCGCCTCGCCTTATAATCAATATCTTTTATACGTTCAGGTTACATGCGTTTCTGAAAACTTTATTCTTTGATATAAACTTTTGTTTTATCTTCAACGCTCGACCGGTGTTCACGGCCCAGTAGCACGTAAGCAGTCCACGGGCTAGAGACCGCTGTTCTAGCTCGTAAACTTCCAAGCTCCAGAAATATTTTACCGCTGTCATCTGTCACTAATTATGTTCCGCTGTCAACGCAAAGAATATAAAGCGATCCCTGTGGTGACGAAATAGTGATGGATCTTCGCCGCGAGCGAGTCATCGCCTCCCCGGGACAATTCATCAGCGAAGCTCAAAGTAGACCTGGGCCGGCTGATTCAGTAATGTAAGTGGAACCGCGGCGGGCATTTTCTGGGCCGCGCCGGCGTGTTGTCAGCGCCTGTTTATAGAGGCGGCCAGAGGAGGAGGGGCAGTTGACTTGTTTCGCAGGCGCCAACAAGTTGTCCGGCAGCGCGCCTTTGAGTCGTTCCCCGCGCCGACACCGCTGGGTCTCACGTCCGCTTGTTTATCAGACGCCGACACCAGTTCTTTTTTGTGGCTTCGGTCAGTGGCCCATTCAAACTTTTATGAAACTGAGACGCGACAAAATTACTCTGTGTAAACACTGCTGGGACACCCTAAATGCAACAACCTGTAGGAATGAAATTTTCACTCTGCGTCGGAGTGTGCACTGATATGAAACTTCCTGGCAGATTAAAATTGCGTGCCGGAACTGGGACTCGAACCTGGGACCTTTGCCTTACGCGGGCAAGCGCTCTGCCGACTGAGCTATCCCGACACGACTCACGATGCCGCCTCACAACTTTACTTTCGCCAGTACCTCGCCTCCTACTTTCCAAACTCCACAGAAATTCTCCTGCGAAACATTCCTTAGGCTGTGGCGAAGCCATGTCTCCACCATATCCTTTCTTCCAGGAGTGCTAGTCTTGCATGTTTCGCAGGAGAGCTTCTGTGAGGTTTGGAAATTAGGAGGCGAGGTACTGGCGGAAGTAAAGTTGTGAGGCAGCAGCGTGAGTCGTGTCGGGATAACTCAGTCCTTAGAGCGCTTGCCCGCGAAAGGCAAAGGTCCCAGGTTTGAGTCCCGGTTCCGGCACGCAATTTTAATCTGCCAGGAAGTTTCACCATGTAGGAAGCATCCGTGTCAGGTGAAATTTGCAGCACGCGTTTGACGCGACGAGAGGTGGATTTCAGCACATGTGACCGACACGGGTGCCAATGGCATTTCTCGGCAGTGCAATGCCAACTGTAGCAATATAGTGTGATATGTGCATGTAATATTACAGATACAGAGGGAAGTTGATTGTTTCCATGTGAAAGGCGGGTTTTGCGAGGGTGTTGGGTTCCCCAGCCGTCCAGCTACCAGTTTGTACCTACTGAATGGGATACAGCAGGTAGTCAGGTTTTTCGTAATGTGGTCGGAAACTGAAAGCAACGGTCTTGAACGAGCGAGGGCGGCTAACCCAAAATGCAACTGAAATACAATATAGCCACACACATTACTCTAAAAATCCATATAAAATCAGGTAATGATCATACGGCAAATATAATTATATGAATGGATTCAGGAGACTTGGGAGAATCAAACACCGTAATTACAATTTAAATATCCCTTACACATAAAAAGCCGATAAATTTCAGTACTATAATAATAATATTAGAAGTCTTATATTTACAATTATTGATACATAGTGTTTATTAGTAACAATTTAAAAAGCAAACGGGCAGCATTGCGCCACGCTACCTACCTTAAAAGGCGCACCACGTTATTTCTGTATTCTTTCAATAAACCTTGATTTACTCTCTTGTTCTGGTTTTCGTTGAGGTAGTAATATTCTTGAGTTAGAACATAGATTCCACCACAGAAACACAGAACATGAACCCAGCGAAGCGCATTACATTTATATATGTATTTTATTATATTTAATATTCTTAGTAACGTTCAGTTTTTATTTTGAAGACTGTCAAATATTTCATGGCCGACTAAAAGTAGAAGATATGCATCAGATAATTTTTTATATAAACAATTATATCTATTTGTGGATAAGAACTGAATATATTAGCAAAAAAAGCCATGGTAAATTAAATATTAATTTTGTAACTAGTTTACGACGGCGGCAGTATATTTGAACAGTGAGACGCCACGTTTAATTGCTATCTGAGCAAAGAGCTTCAGTCGCAACCGTTTTTTAGTATTGTTAAATATGCATTTATTTGTTAAATGTAAAAAATATTTGTAGAGAGGTGGTCAAAGCATTTAATTCTGTGATATTCAAATGTATAAAATTTTGGAAGGTAAATTGTATTTTAAAGATGAGGCGGTAGGATGCGCGGAAGGATACAATTTTGGCAGAACGGGAGAGCATGCTTTCGAACGCTTGGGAAGGAACTCGTAACTTGGACGTGGTGGTGAAAGGTTGTGACGCTGGGCGGTCTGAAGCCGCGTTACGAACTTGTGATTTGAAAAGATAGGCATGTGTGGATTTAGAAAATTTACGGGACTGTGACTGCATTTTTTTGGAACAGCGATCTTAAAAATTTTAATTAAAATAAGCCAGTATAGATTGCAAGTTGTTGCGTTTATTGCTGGCAACCGGTTTCGGTTCTATAGAACCATCTTCAGGCCTTTGGCACCTTGTTGGTAGACGGTGGCGGTGGCCGTAGCAGGAGTCAACTGCATTGAGCATTTGCTACCTGATCTTCAGCCAATCAGAAGTTTCGATGTCCCTCCAGAAATGAGGGTCTTGATCGGCTGTGACGTTTCTACCTTATGAAACGTGCTAGCATGGTAAATAACAGTTTAACAATGACAAGGAGGTACTGGCAATTGAAACATTTTCATATGTGTAGATATTATTACAATATTATGAATCATACAATGAAATTTTTTAGAAACACTGATAGTGATTCAGAATGAAAAATAAGTGCATTCAAAACAACATCTTCGTTTATCTGAGAGAGAATAGTCAAGGTTCATTCATCTTCGTTAGTATTTGAGACGTCGTCCAACGAGATTGGTAGAGTCTCAATGTCACTGTCGTCATCTTCAAAAAAAATGTTCAAATGTTTGTTAAGCTTATGGGACGTAACTACGGGGTCATCAGTCCCTAAACTTACAAACTACTTATCAACTACCTTATACTAACGACGGCACAAATATCCATGCCCGAGGGGGGATTCGAACCCCCGACCGTAGTGGCCGTGCAGACCGTGACTGGAGCGCCTCAGTCTCCTCGGCCACCACGGCCGGCTCGTCATCTTCATCCTGAATTAATGTTACGACTCCGCTGTTGCAGTTGCCCTTCCAGTTCAGCCATGTAACAGAGCTTTTCTGCAACCACATCTGCCACTGTCACATCCTTTCGTGCATCGACAAAAAAAATCATCTTAAAGATTTCGTCAGGGGCAGCATCTAACTCAGAGTTTCGGAACTAGTTGGCCATTCCAACCCCAATTCGGCGCTCCACCTTTACGTTCCTTTCCTAACCAAAGGCGTACTTGGTCGTCAGTTCGGAATGCATGCTGCTTAACAGCTCGTTCAGCTGGAGGGAGAGTTAAGAGATTAGGCTTCATGTTCCCAGCTGCATTTATAAATGATTTGTAGCGGAAATCGATGAGGGATTCTGTGGTGCCGGCCGCGGTGGTCGAGCCGTCTGCGGCGCACCTGTCACAGTTTGCACGGCCACTACGGTCGGGGGTTCGAATCCCCCTCCCCTCGGGCATGGATATTTGTGCCGTCCTTATTATTAGCTAGTTCCTAAGTAGTTTGTAAGTTTAGGGGCTGATGACCCCGTAGTTAATTCCCATAAGCTCTACAAACATTGGATTGGATTCTGTGGTGGCTGGAGCTCCGTACAATAATAGAGTACTGGTGATTTCCGCTGTCTCAATGGAGTTGGGGAAAGAACAACTATTGGCAAATATTCATCAGCTGTTGTGCATTCTGAAAACCCCCACTTTACTCTAGCAATACGCTACGGATGTTGCGTCACAGCCTGTAAATGCATGTAAGAATAACAAATGGGCGTTATCCTTCATTTTCAATTCCTCTTGCAACTATTGTGAGAAATATAAACACTACAACGGGAAAAATGTCTACAGGGGGTATGTTAACCGGTCGTATATTATTTCCTTTCCTCCTCCATGTTGCCATTGATGACGCACGACAGTTGGCGTTTGTACAGCAATGACAGTGTACGCGAGGGTTGTAGTAACTCCCCACTGCACTGAGTGAAGAGTAGAAACTCTTCAAGTTCACCAACCTGACGTCTTCTGTAGACGTCCCCACGCAGATGATAGCACGCACGTCGGAGTTCTTGAATGAGGCTTAAATTGGTAAACTATTGGCAGGAACTGATCTAATTGATGAATAAAACTGATGTCCTTCCGGAATCGGGATGCCAACTGATTTTATTTAAAGTAAGCAGAAAACCAGTAAACTGCGTAATAATAACCACTTGACACTCATTTTCTTAACTGAAAGTAAATATAAGGTCATTTAGCCTTGATCTAATATGATTAAACAATGTTTTATGACCGCCTACGTATGCAAGTTACTCCACCGAGTGCGCGTACTGAAGTCACATGTTACTCTTCCGAGTGCCTGTTCTGAAGTGTGGCGGCTCGATGCAAGACTGCCTTCGCTCCGCGGTTTGGCGCGTAAACATGGTCACCGTGCATCGTGCGTCTTATATTAACCGTTTTGTTTATGTTTTTAGCAATTGTTAATATGTCTTACCTACTCAGGGCATAGCTTGGCTTTGAGGGGTATTTCTAAATTGAGTTTGACTTTCAATATATTATTAGTTTATTAAATACTAGCTGAAAACCCGGCGTTGCCCGGGTGCTTATTTATTTATTCCTCCCTTGAGTTAGTACTTCTCTCATCCGTTCTCTCTCTGTGCATTTCTCTTTTTCTAAAATGATGTTATATTTCTTGGAGAATATATAAGAAATAACGCTGTCTTGCATAATGTACAAAATTTTAAGTGCAATATCCAAACAAAGAAAGATAGTAATCAAAATACAAAGGACTTATAAAATTCGTACGATGTCATATTTTTGAATTATAACAATCAAATTAATGTAATTAATTTCACTCATTTTTGAGGAAATGTCGCTGATAAAGCGGAACTGAAAAATATTCCTATCAGATTGCAGAATTCTATGCACTTGCCGTTTTCAGGAAAGTAAGTAGTGTAGATCAGATCACACGTAAAAATGCACTCGTTTCGAAGAATCCAATCACGAAATTCAACAATAATGATTGTAATAATATCACAGATCGATCACTTGATGTAATGCGCGAAACGTCAAATCGATTTTGTTAAAGAGGTGTGTTAAAAGAAATTTCTTTTTTACTGCTTTATTTATTCTTATATTTCCTTATTCGTATACTTATCCTCACAGAGAAAGATCTGAAGACATTGTAGCAGGCATAGACCAAAGATATGGTCTGCGGCATCACGTTTCACTGTATGTAAACTCCTTGCTATAGTGTCGCAAATGTCATCGCTGGCCTTCAGTCCGGATTTTTTTATAATTTGACGACTTTCAAAACCATATCTTCCACCCCCCCCCCCTTATAGCTATCGGCATGGAACTGCTACGGTGTACAACGGGAGACTTCGGACCACAATTACACACAGACCATTCCGTTGCGTTCTGTAGTTTTCGCTGCAAAGCGAAATATTAACACACACACGTAGAATTTTATATACACCGGTAACTTTCCATGCCAATATGCTTCACCCTTTTATCATTGTCAACCTTCAAGGAACAATGCAACCAATAAAACCATTTTCAAAGAGTAAATATAATTTTCAAAGAGTAATTCGGAACCCATGTTAAACTGTAGGTCCCCCTATAACTGGCTGGGTAAGTCAGTTCGAAGGTCGGAGGAAGGCAACGGCATACCACCTCCAAACAGGACCATGCCTAGTAAAGCACTGTGGTGTTCAAACCAATCTTCGGATTGTTGACTGCTTTATCTTTTAATTATTGTTCCGCATTTCGCGTTGTAGCCGGCCGCGGTGGCCGAGGGGCTGAGGCGCTCCAGTCACGGTCTGCACGGCCACCCCCTCGTGCATGGATATTTGTGCCGTCCTTAGAATTAGTTAGTTCATAAGTAGTTCGAAAGTTTAGGGACTGATGACCCCGCAGTAAAGTCCCATAAGCTATACAAACATTTCAACATTTGAATTTCACGTTATATTCATCTAATTACTAAATATCTACCATATCGCTATAAAACCGTGCCTAAAACCTTCCTCAGGTATAAATTAGTAACTGCAAAAATATTTAAGTCTCTGCGCCTTGTCGTTCGGACGTGATAAGCGTACACCGAACAGATATTCGCATTAATATATATATATATATATATATATATATATATATATATATATATATATATAGCTATCCGATCGCCATAAAACCGCGCCTAAGGCCTTCCCCGGGTAGACATTAGTAGCTGTATAAATTTTTAGCTCTTTATGTCTTGTAGTTCAGACGTGATAAACGTACACCGAACAGACATTCACATTTATAGATACAGATTAACAAAAATAGGAATGCGTTCTGGCGCGTGACCGCCAGTGCTACAGCCAATCGCCGTCCAGTACCTGCCGCTCGGGAACTTCCCTAGAATTCGGGGAGATTTGCCAATGCTCTTTCCCATGAGAACCCGACCTATTGTACCTCCTGTCATGGTTCTCGCCAGCTTTTACCATCTGTTGCCTACTGGTTCTAACCGGCTGCACTGAAGCATTACTTCGAACTTAATATGATGGCTTTAAGCCAGAAATATACAACACGTCTTAACATTTCCTCTTCCTATACGAAATAAAGCAGTGCGTAGTTGCTAGTAGAACTTCCGGGTTATAAGACCGTGGTCCATAAAACTTTCCAGTTTCACCTAACGTTTCGTCCAGAGCTGCGCCGGACATCTTCAGAGGTCTTCTTACTTGTTGGCAAGACTCAACGCAAGTAAGAAGACCTCTGAAGATGTCCGGCGCAGCTCTGGACGAAACGTTAGGTGATACTGGAAAGTTTTATGGAACCACGGTCTTATAACCCGGAAGTCCTACCAGCAACTATGACATCCGGTCGTGAAAGCCTTCATTGCAAAAGCAGTGCGTGTGCACGAGACACTCGGGTGAAGCTAGTTCCACACACTGTCGCCGTGGCCGAGTTTTCGCTGCAGCCTCGTGGGAGCGGGCGGTCGTGAGAGCGGCTATGCACGGCCGCAGAGCAGACGTACAGTACATTGAACGCAAATGACCGGCCGGCTGTCGCCGTCATTTGCTCGCCAGGAGGCAGTTAGGCTCCTCTCTGGCTGCTACCCGACGCCAGCCTCCCACGCTAACTGCTAACGGGCCGCGCCGCCATTTTCAGCAACGTCATATTTTATGAACGGGCTTGTTTGTCAGTCGGCGGGGCGGCCACCGAATTGTTAAGTTACAGCCCCAAATTGGCCCCTAATGACACATTAGCATAACGCTCGCGTTTCCCACCGCACCGCGAGACGGGTTTCGGTGAACCGTTCCGTTACGTCACGCTTTGACACCCACGTCGCGTTGACAGCTTCACAACGAGCGACTGGCGACAGAGTGGCGCGACTCCCGAGCTGCACACGTGCTATCGTGACGCGCGGGAATATTTCGTAGGCGAGTCCTTGCTCCTTGCTCCTTCATAGAATGAAGGCTTTCACGGCAGGTGTCGTCATTACTTAAAGCTTCCGGGCTGAGATGCCGTGGTTCATACATAAAACTTTCCCCTGACGTTTCGCCCTCGTCCGCGGAAGGCATCCTCGGAGGTAAAGCGCCGTTTTACCACCGAGGATGCCTTCCGCAGACGAGGGCGAAACGTCAGGGGAAAGTTTTATGTATGGACCACGGCATCTCAGCCCGGAAGTTTTCAGTAATGAAATGTTCAAATGTTTGTAGAACTTATTGGACTTAACTACGGGGTCATCAGTCCCTAAGCTTACAAACTACTTATGAACTAGCTAAGACTACGGACGGCACAAATATCCATGCCCGAGGGGGGGGGGGGGATTCGAACCCCCGACCGTAGTGGCCGTGCAGACCGTGACTGCAGCGCCTCAGTCCCCTCGGCCACCGCGGCCGGCTTGCCCACCAAGTTCTCTCCTCTGTAAAAATAGCCTTTAGAACTGGCAACAGATTATAACATAAAATAAATCGCAATTTGCGATCAATTATTACTTCAACATTCATAGAATGTATGACATCAACTGCGATTGGGCAAAGCTGAAAATGTGTACCCAGCCGGGATTCGAACCCAGGTCTCCTGCTTTCTTAGGCAGTTGCGCTAACCCCTACACCACTGGGGACACAATGATCACCGCACCTGCAAGGACTACCTAAGCACGCCTCCCGTCAGATACAAATTCCCAGCTTCGCCCTGCCCACAGTAATCAAACTCGTAGTTATGAACTAATTCCCGTAAGAGTAAGGGCTTCAAACTTTGCCCACCCCTCCCCACTAACGATAGGATCATTGCCCGTCACCGGCATATTATATAAATACATGTCATATATTCTATGAATGTTGAATAATAACAACTGCAGGATCAGAAGTGACGTCTGTTCTCTCGGAACTGACGCCACATGTATATATATAATATGCCGGTGACGGGCAATGATCTTATCGTTAGTGGGGAGGGGTGGGCAAAGTTTGAAGCCCTTACTCTTAAGGGAATTAGTTCATAACTACGAGTTTGAGTACTGTGGGCAGGGCGAAGCTGGGAATTTGTATCTGACGGGAGGCGTGCTTAGGTAGTCCTTGCAGGTGCGGTGATCACTGAGTCCCCATTGGTGTAGGGGTCAGCGCAACTGCCTAGAAAGCAAGAGACCCGGGTTCGAATCCCGGCTGGGTACACATTTTCAGCTTTGCCCAATCGCAGTTGATGTCATATATTCTATGAATGTTGAATAATAACAACTGCAGGATCAGAAGTGACGTCTGTTCTCTCGGAACAGATGCCACATGTATATAAATTATGACTTCACTGTACTATATGGAAGGCGGCCGCGGTGGCCGAGGGGACTGAGGCGCTTCTGTCACGGTCTGCACGGTCACTACGGTCGGGGGTTCGAATCCCCCCTCGAGCATGGATGTTTGTGCCGTTCTTAATGTTAGCTAGTTCGTAAGTAGTTTGTAACTTTAGGGACTGATGACCCCGTAGTTAAGTCCCTTAAGCTTAACAAACAGTTGAACATTTTGTACTATATGGAAATTCTTTCAGCAATCAGTCGTAAAAAAAAAAAATATTTATTCGCAAATCTAGATTTCGACCATTGTGTGGTCAATATCAATGCTTTAAAACAATTAAAATACTTAAAACATCTCGACCTCCATGTTGGAGGTTGCGTTCGTACTCAACAACATGGAGGTAGAGATGTTTTAAGTATTTTAATTGTTTTTAAGCATTGATAATGACCACACAGTGGTCGAAATCTAGAATTGGCGAATAAATAAATATATTTTTACGACTGATTGCTGAAAGAATTTCCACAAATCAAATACAGTCGTAGAGCACAGATTCTCCCATGGAATCAAGCCTGATTCAATGTACTAGGTTTAGATGGAATACCAAAGTGCGGCGAATGAAAATTTGTGCCCGGCCGGGATTCCAACCCGGGATCTCCTGCTTACTAAGCAGAAGCGCTGACGACTCCGCCACCGAGGACACAGTGACCAGCCCGACTGCAGAGGACTCTTCCCTGCACATCATTCACCGCACTTTGGTATTCCATCTAAACCTAGTACAGTGAAGCCATTACTGATCGCAAATTGCGATTTATTTCATTCATTGAACGCTGTAACGTCGTCAAAAATATATAATTGTATACAAGTCGAGGCTGGGCTCTTGAAGACAATTAATTGTGTCTCGGTACCTCATGGCCTATTCTCCCTGATTCGGGAATACAGTATGGTGGCTTCGAGCATTACAGAACAAAATAGGCTGTGGTAATAGGAAAGACAGCTTTTTTTATTTCATGGAGAGTTGTAAGTAGTTTTGATATAAAAAAAGCATTTATACACAATATGTAAAAAATTATCTACTATTGCTCCTGTAATCTATTTTATATTTTCAATATGTCGTTCATCTTCTGTTGGTTTGTTGTAGCTTCAGAAAATCATTGTTGCACAACTTGTGATAACTCTTCACATTTAACTTATTTACATTCTTATTTTCAGGGTATGAAAGAGGAAATTTTGAAATTGTTTATATTTGGGTAGCTTCTGTAATTTGTTGTGTTCTTTAATATACATCACAAATTCTTCTAATTATGTAGTTTCTATGGTGGGTTTAGGATCCAGGAGACCCGGGTTCGATTCCCGGCCCGGTTGGAGATTTTATCCGCTTGCGGACTGGGTGTTGTGTAGTCATCATCATTGACATGCAAGTCGCCGAAGTGGCGTTTGCTCTAAAGACTTGCACTAGGCATGTTGAACACGACCCTGGTTAGAGTCTAACGGTCATAAATGTCATCATTTAACACCAGTGTGTTCATACATTTGTTTCTTTTTTTACACTGATTGCTTGCATATTGCTATCGCGTGATATACGTCACTTCATCGTCAGATTTGTCAATCTGTCGTGACAAAAATAGCTGCTCCAGTCATCCTGCGAATCAATAATGACGTCAGCCTTTGAGCATTTCGTTAAGACTATTTGTTTCTCGGTTGTCTGCCGTGTTTACAGAATGCTCTACAAAATCAACAAGAAAACACGCAAGAGCTTAATGAAAGATAACTGCTGTTTTCGTCTCTGTGTTTGCATCCGTTTCACCGAGACAGCGATATCACACGACGACAACTTAGCGTGTTTCCTATTCTTGACTCTGAATGTAAAGGGAGACTTCCGCCTCGTCAGCTGTGGCAATATAGGTACGCCTCGCGGCGACCGTGTGTTCCGTGTGTTTATGCCGCTGTCGCTTTGCCAAGTCACTTTTTGTGTGCATCTGTTTGGTGTTTGTCTGCATGCATGCATGCAATTTAGTTGGGATACAAGGTGGAGCGGAATCGGCGTTTTATCTTCTAAGAAATAAACTGGTAAAATTTACTTCGTAGCTTACCTTCGTACGTGAATCGTTACAACAACGCTGGAGCTCGTGAAAATGTCTCGCTTCTGCATCGCTAAGTGTATTGTTTGTACTTCGTGTACCATTCTCTATACCGTCGAGTAGGTCTGGTTAGCGGTAACTGCTTGGCTTGAGGCATAGCTTAAAGTTTCTCGTAATAATCTCAGCTTTAAGCGTCCATCCAGCAACTATTACCCACTTGAGTTGTAAAACAGCAGCAACCAGCTCCATTTGAATTGGTTTAATTGAACGGTTTAGGACATATTGTGCTCTTCCTCGGACTTATATTAGTTCCCTTATACCTTCAGACTGAATAACGGTACTAGCTGGCCGCAGTGGCTGAGCGGTCTGCGGCGCGCCAGTCACAGTATGCAAGGCCTTCACGGTCGGGGGTTCGAATCCCCCCTCGGGCATGTATATTTGTGTTGTCTTTAGTATAAGGTAGTTCATAAGTAGTTTGTAAGCTTAGGGACTGATAACCCCGCAGTTAAGTCCTTTAAGCTTAACAAACATTTGAATAGTATTATGTGCCCGAAACCGTTACTTGCAGAGCCATACAGTGTCTGCCTAGAGTGCTGAACAGTTGCGACATAATAGATGCAACAAGTCGTAGAAGAGACACAGTAGCCGAAGTCTAAATAATAATATTTGTTTGCAGTTTTTAATAGGAAAGGAATTGAGATCGGAAATGACTGACAAATATCGAAGTGAAGTAAATCTACTACTTTGAAGGAAAAAAAACGCATAATGAAAAAGACTGCGTAAAAAAATCAGACTGGTACGAGCAAATAAGGCAAAACAAGTATAATAGTATCAAAATAGGCATTAGTTTGAGAAAGAAATTTATCAGAATGTACTTTTAGAGTACAGCATTGTACAGACGATTATCATGAACTGTGTCATAGGTGATTTATACCCCCATTTCCATTTTTCAAGGTAGAGAATATTTTGTAACAAATTCGTTTGAAATCGGTCTATTACTTTAGAAGTTGTGAAACATTGGCGCATGATGTGGCAGTTTTTCGCGAATTTCATTGTTTATGACATCATAAAAATCAAATTTTTGTAGTTCTACATGACTTGATTGTTGCGGTTATTAGTTCTTAGGCTTGCAGAGAATTGAAGAAAAATAAATTATGGTAATGACAACACACATACCTCCATGCCCGAGGGAGGACTCGAACTTCCAACGGCGAGCAACCGCGCGCTCCGCAGCAGAGCATCTTACAGAGCTTGGACACTTAACCGTACCTATGATGTCACATCTCCTGGACTTCGCGCCGTACTTGTTATCTGATAATAAGTAATACTAAGTTTGCTTGTAATCGGTCCGACAGTTTAGGAGACGTTGAACATACACCATACATACATGCATACATACCAGGGCTGGGACTTAAATAATGGCAACTATTCATTCACAGCGGATATAAAACGTAGTCACCAGCGTTGTGTAGAACGGGTTGCCAGCGATGTGGAAGGCGTACTATACCGTTATCAGAGCCTGTTGTATTGATGGTGTGACTGGAGCGGTCTATTGCCTGTCGAATCTCTGGAACAGTTCTGAAACGAATGCCACGAAGTGGTTCCTTCATCTTCGGAATCAAAGTCATAAGGACGTCTGTCCTGGGAGTATGGTGGATGGTACAGTACTTTCCAGTCCCATCGACCGAAAAGAGCAGCCACGGCTTGCGCTGTATGCGTCCGTGCGTTGCCGTGCCACTGTGCCGATTCCCCGCACGTCTCTTGTAGACCATGATGAGACTGTCGTGCTGTACGACCTCTGGCACATTCAATCTTGATCCAACTCCGTTGTTCCTGTTTCGAAAACTTAGTGACACTGTTACGTTAGTACGCTCTCTCACAAGTGACTGTTTCCCTTGATTGTGCGTACGCCGGTGACGTGGGACGGGTGAGTCCATTTGCTCGGAAGTAAGGTAGGTATATCAACAACGTGTGCTATCAACGACAATAGTATATTCCATCACATAATGTCTCCACTACAGTGTTGCCGCTATTTAAGTTCCAACCCTTGTACATATAAACACAGACTTATATGTATAGATTCCGTAATAAAATATTGCATCACACAACCTTAAGGAACTGTACCTACTCCAGCGCTCGTGTAGACTGACAAGTTAGTGAGCTTACATTAGGTTTGTTGGATACTACACTACTGGCTATTAAAATTGCTTCACCAAGAAGAAATGCAGATGATAAACGGGTATTCATTGGACAAATATATTGTACTAGAACTAACATGTGATTACATTTTCACGCAATTTATGCGCATAGATCATGAGAAATAAGTACCCAGAACAACCACCTCTGGCCGTAATAACGGCCTTGATACGCCTGGGCTTTGGGTCAAACAGAGCTTGGATGGCGTGTACAGGTACAGAAGACCATGCAGCTTCAACACGATACCACAGTTCATCAAGAGTAGTGACTGGCGTATTGTGACGCGCCAGTTGCTCGGCCACCATTGACCAGGCGTTTTCAGTTGGTGAGAGATCAGGAGAATGTGCTGGTCAGGGCAGCAGTCGAACATTTTCCGTACCCAGAAAGGCCCGTACAGGACCTGCAACATGCGGGTCGTGCATTATCCTGCTGAAATGTAGGGATTCGCGGGGATCAAATGAAGGGTACAGCCACGCGTCATGTAACGGCCACTGTTCAAAGTGCCGTCAATGCGAACAAAAGGTGACCGAGACGTGTAACCTACGGCACCCCATACCATCACGCCGGGTGATACACCAGTATGGCGATGACAAAAACGCTTCCAATGTTCGTTCACCGCGATGTCGCCAAACATGGATGCGACCATCATGATGCTGTAAACAGAACCTAAATGACGTTTTGCCATACGTGTGCCCAGGTTCGTCGTTGCGTACATCATCGCGGGCGCTCCTTTTTGTGATGCAGCATCAAGGGTAACCGCAGCCATAGTCTCCGAGCTGATAGTCCATGCTGCTGCAAACGTCGTCGAACTGTTCGTGCAGATGGTTATTGTGAAAGTCCCCATCTGTTGACTCAGGGATTGAGACGTGGCTGCAGGATCCGTTACAGCCATGCGGTTAAGATGCCTGTCATCTCGACTGCTAATAACACGAGGCCCTTGGGATCCAGCACGGCGTTCCGTATTGCCCTCCTGAACTCACAGATTCCATATTATGCTGTCATTGGATCGCGAGCAACGCGAGCAGCAATGTCGCGATATGCTACAATCCGACCTTTATCAAAGTCGTTAACGTGATGGTACGTATTTCTCCTTCTTACTCGAGGCATCAAAACAACATTTCACCAGGCAAAGCCGGTCAACTGCTGTTTGTGTATGAGAAATCGGTTGGAAACTTTCCTCATGTCAGCACGTTGTAGGTGTCGCCACCGGCGCCAACCTTGCGTGAATGCCTTGAAAAGCTAATCATTTGCGTATCACAGCATCTTCTTCCTCTCTGTTAAATTTCGCGTCTGTAGCACGTCATCTTCGTGGTGTAGCAATTATAATGGCCAGGATTGTAAAGTCGCTAATAAATGTTTCTTTAATAACTACAGTTGTTAATGGTCGACTTGAGTTTACATTTCGCATATTTTTCTTGTTTCGCGTTCTCTTGCATCAGATAGCATGATGGTAAATTAGCGTGTGACCATATTCGTTCTACAGGAGCTATGAAACTGTAAACGAGGACTGAATGGTCGGACGCCTCATTCGATGGCCGTCGTCCAAGGAATCCAGCTTGGCGCCTGTGCCTCGCATTTGTCATTTTACTCGAGAGCGCCTCTCGCTACCCGTCACTCACTGCAGCCGGAGCCGCTCGTTTGAAAGTCAAACCACTCCTGAATTTTAAGCTCGCGCAGCTGCCTGCTGGCTATCTTGCACGACAGATACTCGAGCTGCGTTCCAAGTTCGCGTTTTTGCGAACGCTCTCTAACAAGACGCTTAGTACCGTGGAGAGGACGAAATCTTCGACCTCTCACTCGTGACGTTAACAGACTATTGATAACGCCTTCAGAACGTATTTTCAAACTTTCCCATTTTTGTGGATAATTTTGAACCATGGTAACTATTTGATTTTAAGATTTCAGTGTAACACAACTGCAAACCAATCCATGGTTCTGAAACACAACTAGCTCTTTATTCACACGAAGTGATGGGCGCCATCGACAAGGGTTCGCAAATCGATTCCGTATTTCTTGATTTCCAGAAGGCTTTTGACACTGTACCTTACAAACGGCTTTTAATCAAATTGCGTGGTTATGGTATATCGCCCCAAATTTGGAATTGGATAGGGGATTTCCTGTCAGAGAGGACACAGTTCGTAGTAATCGATGGTAAGGCATCGACTAAAACAAGTCATATCGGGCGTTCCACAGGGTAGTGTTATTGGTCCTCTGCTGTTCTTTATTTATATGAACGATTTAGGGGAAATGTAAGTAGCTCTCTTAGGTTATTTGCAGATAACGCCGTCATTTACCGTCTAGTAAAATCATCTGAAGATCAAAACCAACTGCAGAACGATCTGAATAAGATATCAGTATGGTGTAAAAATTGGCAATTGACTCTAAATAATGAGAAGTGTGAAGACGTCCACACGAGTACGAAAAGAAATCCGTTAAACTGTTTACAAGATAAATCAATCAAAATTGAAGTCCGTAAACTCCACAAATACCTAGGAATTACTATTACTTCACACTTAAACTGGAAAGAACACGTAGATAATGTTGTGGGAAAGACGAACCAGAGACTGCGTTTAAAAGATGCAGCAGAACTACTAAAGAGGCTGCATACACTACGCTTGTCCGTGCTTATTTGGAATTTTGCTGCCCACTGTGGGATCCTCTCAGGTGGGTTTGACGGAGGATATCGAAAGAATCCAGAGAAGGGCAGTTCGTTTTGTATTGTCACGATACATGGGAGACAGCGTTACGGAAATTAGTCAGGATCTGGGATGGGAATCATTACAACAGCGGCGCTTATCGCTGCGGCGTGGGCTACGTACGAAAGTACAATCGCTAACATTCTCCTCCGAATGCAAAAATTGTTGACTCCCACTTACATGGGTATAAATGATCATCAGAATAAAATACGAGAAATCAGAGCTCGAACGGAGAGATTCAGGTGTCCTTTCTTTCCGCGCGCTATTCGAGAATGGCATGGGAGATAAATAGTATAAAGGTTGTTCGATGAAACCTTTGCCAGGTACTTTAATGTGATTTGCAGAGTATCCCATGTAGATGTAGATTACCGTCAGGCTGTTGGAGGTTTCATCTATATCTACAACCATACTCCGAAAGTCACCGGACGGTGTGTGGCGGAGGGTACCTTGAGTACCACTATCAATTTTCCCTCCAATTCCAGTCACGTATTGTTCGCGGAAAGAAGGGTTGTCGGTATGCCTCTGTGTGGGCTCTAATCTCTCTGATTTTATCCTCACGATCTCTTCGCGAGATATACGTATGAGGGAGCAATATACTTCTAGAATCCTCAGTAAAGGTAAGTTCTCGAAACTTCGACAAAAGCCCGTACCGAGCGACAGAGCGTCTCTCCTGAAGAGTCTTCCACTGGAGTTTTAGCGATCATTTCCGTAACGCTTTCACGATTACCAAATGATCCTGTAACGAAGCGCGCTGCTCTCCGTTGGATCTTCTCCACTTCCTCTATCAATCCCACCTGGTACGGATCCCTCACCGGTGAGCAGTATTCAAGCTGTGGGAGAACAAGTGGACTGTAACCTACTTCCTTTGTTTTCGGACCGCATTTCGTTAGGATTCTGCCAATGAATCTAAGTCTGGCATCTGCTTTACCGACGATGGATTTTATATGCTCGTTCCATTTTAAATCACTCCTAATTCCTACTCCCAGCCAATTTATGGAATTAACTGCTTCCAGTTGCTGACCTGCTATAGTGTAGCTAAATGATAAAGGATCTTTCTTTCTGTGTATTCCCAGCACATTACACTTGTCGACATTGAGCTTTAATTGCCATTCCCTGCACCATGCGTCAATTCGATGTAGATCTTCCTGCATCTGTTTGAGGAGAGCGGCAACAGCGAGGGCTGAACCCTCACCTCGGGATCCGCGGTTAGCAACCGAGGCGCTCTGTGCCGCAGGGCCGCGGCAGCCCCAGTTTACGACTTCCGCCCACGCCACAGCCGCCCTGGAGCCCGAGGGCGCACTACCAGTACAGGAAAGCGAGGAGCACACTAGCGCCGCGTGCGGCCGCCGCTCGCAACTCAGTGCAGCGCGCCCAACGGTACAAACTCTCACACCTGCCGAGAACGGCTGTCTGTTAGCTTCCACAACAGTCCTTAACTGCCTGCGGGAGGGGAGAGGGGTTATCAAAAGAAAAAAAGGAATTGTCTGAGCGGTAATTACAAAAGGGTCTGATTGTGCTCACGTCAAGAAAATGTTTAGTTGCTATTGTTAATGTTACGTGACACTGTAGTACTGATTGCATAAGTTTAGACTGCAAAAAGGCGTTTGGCGCGGTGCCACACTGCAGACTGCTCACGAAGATACCAGCTTATGGAATAGGTTCACAGATTTGTGACTGGCTGGAAAACTCCCTAAGTAATAGAACGCAGTACGTTGTTCTCGACGGCGAGTGTTCATCAGAGACGAGTGTATCGTCAGGCGTGCCCCAGGGGAGTGTGATAGGGCCGCTGTTATTTTCTATCTATATTAATGATCTGATGGACAGACTAACTTGTAATTTGCGGCTGTTTGCTGATGATGCTGTGGTGTATGTGAGGGCGTCGTCTTTCAAAATGCTGAAATGTTTGTATAGTCTATGGGACTTAACTACGGGGTCATCAGTCCCTAAACTTACAAACTACTTATGAACTACTTACGAACTAGGACGGCACAAATATCCATGCCCGAGGGGGGATTCGAACCCCCGACCGTAGTGGCCGTGCAGACCGTGACTGGAGCGCATCAGTCCTCTCGGCCACCGCGGCCGGCGGTGTCGTCTTTAACTGACTGTAATAGCATACAGGATGACTTACTTAGACAAAATTTCTAGTTAGTGCGAAGAATGGCAGCTAGCTCTCAATGTAGAAAAATGTAAGGTGACGAACATGACTAGGAAAAACAATCCCATAATATTCGAATACAGCATTAGTAGTGATCCTCTTGATGCAGTCGCGTTGTTCAAATATCTATGCGTAACATTGCAGAGCGATATGAAATGGAACGAACATGTAAGTTCAGTTGTCAGTAAGGCGGACGTCCGACTTCGGTTCATTGCGAGAATTTGGGGAAGATGTACTTCATCTGTAAAGGGAGACCGCTTGTACGACCACGTCTTGAGTATTGCTCAAGTTTTTGGGACCCGCAGCAGATCAGTTTAAAGGAATACATAGAGGCGAGCAGCTAGGTTTGTTACTGGTAGGTCCGACCAATGCTCGAGTATCACGGAAATTCTCCGGCAACTCAATTGGGGATCGCTGGAGGAAAGATGACGTTCTTTTCGTGAATTTCTGTTGAGGAAATTTAGAGGGCAAGAATTTGAAGCTGAGTAGTACGAATTTGCTGCCACCTACTCACATTTCGCGCAGTGATCACAAAGACAAGATAAGAGAAATTAGGGCTCGTATGGAGGCATATAGGCATTCTTTTTTTTTCTCTCTCTCTCTCTCGTTGTATTTGGGAGTGGAATAGAAAGGGAAATGCCTAGTAGTGGTACAGTGTACCCTCCGCCACGCACCTTACGGTGGATTGTGGAGTATGTATGTAGATGTAGAATGGCTATTTATCTAAATGCAAGCTATAATGTGGGATACAAAGTGTTGTGTGTATCCGTTTCCCGCAATGGACAGATGGACCGGCTGGTTAAATTCTAGTAGAAATTCACTGAATAGCCGTTTTTTAAAGATTTTCTATCAGTTCCGGCATTCCAACCGTCTACCATCAGGCCCCTACTTACACTGCTCAAAATAATTAGGGCAACAGGTGAAATAACATACACAATATACATATGGTAACGTATTTCAGTCAGATATTGGTTACAATTGAATTGTGTGTGGTGCAGTGGGATATTTCGCTGCCTCAACTGTTTTCTTAAGGCTTATATGGCGTTTACTTAGAGCGAGGTACCATGGGCCTACCATAGTAGTGAAAAGGTCAGTCTCGTTGCCCTCTAATATGGTTTGTGATCAACTCGGACGGCCAGTGCAGTTTCACACCTGCGTAGAAAGGAAAGGATAAGGTTATCAAACAGCTCTAGGGATATTTGCCCATTCTTCCATGAATGCAATACCCAGTTCTGCAACCGTGGTGGGACGTGCTGGTGTGGCTGCAGTTCATCTGCCAAGTGCTTCCCAGACTTGCTCAGTCGGATTTAAGTCCCATGAACATTCGTTCAGTTGCCTCAGTTTCATGCATGTTGTCCACCAGTGCAGCTCTGTGGTGACGAGCGTTATCTTTCACCAGAAGAAACCCATCTCCTACTCCACCAGCGTATGGCACAACAAAAAGGCGACGGTTCTCGACTCTATACATCTGAGCAGTGAGAGCGCAACTGGTCTCAGGCCCCCGACGAAAATCCGGCAATTACTGAGATCAGTTGAAGACGCAGTAGGTCTCAGAATACCTGGGGTCTACAAGATACCTTGCGAGTGTGGCCAGTCTGATGTCGGAAAACAGTACGAACTGTTGAACGACGAAGGAACGAACTTGAAAGGTTTTATCGTTTACGGTACCCAGACAAATCTGCTTTAGCTGAGCATGCTTTTAGTGAACGGTCATCGCATCGAATTCGATGAAATTGCCGTCGTGGCTCGCACGAACGGCTTCTGTGACAGTATTATTAAAGAAGCCATCGAAATTAAAACATCTGATAACAACAACAGAGACGGCGGCCTGCAGCTCAGCGCGGCGTGGGATCCAGCGATCGCGCAGTTAAAACGGGCGCATCCAACACCGACTCAGAGCATGCCCATATATGGCGATGTCGCGGAGCACCAGTGACGTCACAGCCGGCAGCTAGTGTATATAAGCCCGTACTTGCAGTCACTAGGCAGTCAATACCACTTGACAATGGCCAAGGAGTCCTTGGCCGAAAGCTCGTGGAGTTTTAACCACCTGACGCGCACGGAAACCCGAGAACTTTTTATTCAAAGTTATCGTCGCGAGACAATGCATTTCTACAAAGACTACCGATGTTTTCATCCCTTTCCGAAATCCATATTCTATGTATGATGTGAGGACTAATTCTTGTTCGCAGCAACATCAATTAGTTCTAAATCCGGCTTGTTCATGAGGTGGATGTTTATCTACCGTTGGGTATATCTATATCTATAAATGTGAATGTCTGTTCGGTGTACGTTTATCACGTCTAAGCCACAAGACATACAGAGCTAGAAATTTGTGCTTTAGGCACGGTTTTAAGGCGATCGGATAGCTATTTATCTATATATATTAATGTGAATATCTGTTCGGTGTACGCTTATCACGTCCGAACGACAAGAAGAAGGACTTAAATATTTGTACAGTTACTAATTCATACCTGAGGAAGGTTTTAGGCACGGTTTTATTGCGATCTGATAGACATTTAGTAATTTGAAGAATATAACGCGAAATGCGGAACAATAATTACTCTTTGAAAATTATATTTACTCTTTGAAAATGTTTGTATTGGTTGCAATGTTGCTTGAGGGTTGATAACGATAAAAGGGTGGAGTATATTGGGATGGAAAGTTATCATTGTATATAAAATTCTACGTGTGTGTGTGTGTGTGTGTGTGTGTGTGTTAATATTTCGCTCTGCAGCGAAACCTGCAGAACGCAAACGAATGGTCTGTGTGTAATTGTTGTCCGAAGTCTCCCGTTGCACACCATAGCCGGTAGCTATAAGGGGGTGGAAGATATGGTGGTTAAAAGTCGTCAAATTATAAAAAAAAAATTCGGACTGAAGGCCATCGATGACGTTTGCGACTCTATAGCAAGGTCTATGCGTGCTACATTGTCTTCAGCTCTTTCTCTGCAAGGATAAGCATACGAATAAGGAAATATAAGAATAAATAAGTAAAGCAGTGAAAAAAGAAAAATCTTTTAATACATCTCTTTGACGTTTCGCGCACTACATCAAGTGATCGATCTGTGATATTATTACAATCCTTATTGTTCAATTTCGTGATTGGATTCTTCGAAACAGTGCATTTTTACGTGTGATTTCTTATTTCTTATATATTGTCTGATAAATGTAACATGTCTTTTATAAAAAAAAAAGGAGATGGACAGAGAGAGAGTGGATAGGAGAAGTACTAACTCAAGGCTCGAATAAAAAAATAAATAAATACCCGGGCAACGTCGGGTTTTCAGCTAGTAAATAATAAATAGAATAAATAAATTGCTCTGACGACATAAGGAGTTCTGAAAGTGAGCTATACAGAAAGGTGCACTCCTGTAGTGTTACCAGCTGTGCGAATTCCGCGCAGCTGGCGGCGATCAGCTCGGCTGGGACGTGGTTTGTTTACACGCAGTGACGTAGCGCCGTGGAGAGCTAACGAGGCAGGGCGATGTTGCGCCGTGTCATCAGGCTATAACTGGGTCAAGGCGCGGCACTGCTGCAACTCCAAACAGAAACCCATCTAAATTTCTGGCCGCTCACCTTTTCAAAATTCTTAGCTGGCCTCAAAGTGACGCAACACTTCCAGCTAGAGCTCCTAAAAACACAGGCTGACGCATCCGCCATTTTCTTTCTCTGCGAATGATAAACACAACACATAGCTTATGCAAACAACGTTGTTTCGTCAAGTTTAGTGTCCGGCATAGAGCTTTAGATCATGTACTTTGAACTTTCAATCCGCTCTTGTTTACATCGATATGTGAATTAGACACAAAAATCTCGCGTTTTCTTATTGTTGCTTTTCTTTGCTGTCAAAATAAAGAAAAGCGCAAGAAACATACGAGGCGCGTCCAGAAAGTAAGTTCCGTTTCAATTTATCTCCGCTGCAGCGCTGCGACTGCAGTTCCGCACATGCGCTATAGACGATGTGTATCAAGGAGAAGAACGTTCGCCATTTGAATATCGCTGTCAGTTACGTACGCTTTGTTGTGCTTGTTTGAAATGTCGGCGTTGATTGAAAATCCCGCCGCTTGTGACATCAGGTCGGTGATTCGGTTTCTGAATGCGAGGAAAGTGAAACTAAGTGAAATTTATCGGCAAATTTGCGATGTTTACGGACCAAATGCGATGAGTGATTCGATGGTGAGAAGATGGGTCCGACTGTTCAATGGCGGGCGTAGTGATGTGCACGATGAAGAACGAAGTTGGTTACAGAAGAACTGGTTCGCGCGGTTGATGACAAGATCCTGGAAAACCGTAGGTTTACAATTAGTGCTCTCGCTATGGACTTGCCCCAAAGAAACTGTTTCCAACTGGTTGGAGACACAGGCGGCAGATTTCTATGAAGAAGGTATACAAAACCTCGTGCCACGCTATGACAAATGCCTGCAACATTTCGGCAGTTATGTGGAAAAGTAGTTCAAGAGTCGTAGAATTTTGTACAATAAAAATTTCTTCTGTATCTGTGTACAATAATTTCATTTTATTACCAAACGGAACTTACTTTCTAGACGCGCCTCGTATTTCTGTGATAAAAATCGCACACTACGTTTAAATCTGCCTAAACTGGATGTCTAGATAAAAGTTTCAAGCGATCTTGGCTTGTATTTGAATAATTACTGTCAATATGCGAGGTTTTTTTTTTTTTTTTTTTTTTTTTTTTTTTTTTTTTTTTTTTTTTTTTGCCGTCTTGCAACACGTATTTGTTGTTTGCTGTGACAAATACACCACATCGGATTTTTGTACATTACTGAATGTATTTCTATTACGTTACTAAAAAAGTTTCAAAACGTATTACAAACACTAAAACAAAAAACAATATTAGAGTACAGGCTCTAAAGTTTATGGTCGTAGAGCCAGACGGTGCCGATGTTGGCAGCAACCGTTGTATGCTATTTGGAAACCTAATCGTATAGAATGAGGGGAATAAATAATTTTGTTCCTTCTCTAAGGTTGACAGGTTTTCGTATGTAACAGTACCCCTGTCTTGTCAGTAATTTAATAATCCTTATAAAGCAAACATTTCGTTGCCAACATTAGCACACTACGACGCCGCAGCCGTAAGTAAAATTTACCCAGTATTCTGTGTCAATTATGTTAGAGACTCTTATAGATATGCGTCAATATTGGCATTTACTAATAAGAATTTGAACTGAGGGTGTGTTTTGTGATAAAACATCAGGTACTATTCTTTCAAACTGCATACTGCAAGTTATGACACTAAAACTTCGAAATACCACGAATAGCATTCAGTGAGGTCCTAGGATTTTTATCTGTCACTTTCCACTTCTTTCACCTCTGGCAGTAATGCTCATGTGAATAAATACCGAGTAGCACCGTGATTCGGAGCCCACGTTAAACTGTAGGTCCCCCTATAACTGGCTGGGTAAGTCAGTTCGAAGGTCGGAGGAAGGCAACGGCATACCACCTCCTAACAGGACCATGCCTAGTAAAGCACTGTGGTGTTGAAACCAATCTTCGGATTGATGACTGCTTTACCTTAGCATTCAGCGGTAGTTGCCTGTACCAGCACAGTTCGCTGCCACAGTCGTAACTAAACTTTTTTCCCACTATATTTATTTCTTTTCGTTTTAGTGTTTGTAATAGTTTCTCGCTGTAACGTAACAGAAGTATCTTAAACAGTTTGTGCAATATCAGTACAAAACTTTTTGATGTGGTGTATTTCTCAATATACTATATAAGGCACACATATTGTGCTCTTAAAAACTTTGTTCTCGGATGTTTTGTTGTGTTATGATGTTCTGCGGCTGCTAACTCCCTACAGGCAGCTTCTCTGTTAAGAGGTAGTACTTTCAAAAGAGAGAAACTAAAACATACGTTCGAATATCACAGACAATTTTTACTATTAAATATTGCTTAAAGTCATAATAAATAATATTTACTTACAATACGTAACTGTGCGCTCGGTCCGGGTTCCCAGTTTTTGCGCCGACTGTTAATAATCCATGTATTCTTCTTTCAGGATCTCTGGGGAAACTAAACATTCTGTAGCGACCTCTGGAATAATCTGGCAACACAACCACCCGTAATGTCGTGCTAAAGTGCCGTGACGCAAATCCCATAGCACCGCAGTGTGTTTAACTTACGAGCTACGAGAATGAAAATGGCGGATGCGTCAGTTCGTACTTACAGGAGCCTTACTTCCAGCTGGTCACCGATCGTTAAAACCCACAGCGCGGAAGGGGACGCGTTTGTTCATACCTATTCAAACCACAATCTATCCTGCGTCCTTTAGGAGAAACCTCTTCAGAGAAATGGCTGAAACAGCCCAGCTACTCGACTCCGCAAACCAGCTCACGATTTTTGGTGGAGTATGATGGATATTGGAAGTTTCATCCAAACTGCAGTGTTCCCGAAACCCACCAGTGACTCGTGGGATCCTGTCTAGTGGCTTGTCGGACGACCATAAAAATATCTAAGTAAAAATATCCTTTGGACTGAAAAAGTGTATTTCGGAAGTTCATTACTTTCATTATATTATTTTTCACTCTAAAGAAAAGTAACAATCGTTCTATCACTTCTTTAATATATTAATGGTTACCTGTTAATGTTTTAATATTAAAATTTTTTACGAAGTGATATTTTTACATTAGGTCCACAAAGATTTGTAGCCTTTCTTAAAATTCAGCATCTGAAGAAATCTTCCTGATAGAACTACCATATGATTAATTTTTTAAAATTTTCTTTAAAGGCTATATATAGAAGGCTATATAATATACAGAAACGTTGCGTGGAAAACAATTTACGCCTGAACTATCTCCGATCCAGATATACAACGTACATTAAATATTGTTTATTTTCCTTAAAATGTTCCCTTAGTAATTTTTAAAATCTTACTCAGCAAAGCATTCGCCTTTCAGTTTCATGTTGTATGTAATACTTACGAAATACAATTTTTATATTAACAGTAATAGCTGGAGCCCTGTAGTGGTTATATAGGGTAGCGATAACGATAACGGGGTCGAAGATATGGGAGTTGAAAGTTACCAACTTATATAAGTGTGGGTGGTAACTATTACCACATACTAACACTATTCGTTTGCGATGTGTAGTTTTGGCTGCAGAGTGAAATATAGGCTCAAACACCTCAATTTTATATGTATTATTCATGTGTCCATTGCAACCAGCACAACTGACGCAGTACGTCCAGTTTGTGTAGCATCCCGCCTCAAGGCTCATGGAAGGCCGCAGTTTGAGCCCTTTCGCTCAGTTCGCTGTAGGAAGCACGAATGCGTCTGTGTGGTATGTCGCCTGTTTCCTTTACACGTTGATGACAAAAACATTCTGTGCAATTGGTTACGTACAATCTGCCGCCTAGCAGCTGTTGGTGGACGACGTTGAAACCATTACCAGTACATCCGCTATCTCCCATGGGGCATCTGTCGTCATCAAAATCTACGTGGTTTTACTTTTGGCAGTGTAACCGTGGACGGAGGGTGCAACTCTAGAATGAAACGTTTGGCACAGGAGAGGCATTCGTGGCGATTCGAATGAAACCAGTTACGTCTCATGACTCCGAAAAAAACGGTCGTTCATACCAGAAGTCGTGAAGCCCACGTTCTAGGGAATGGTGGCCATATACAGTACTATTTTTGACGACGTTACAGCGTTCAATGAATGAAGTAAATCGCAATTTGCGATCAGTTATGGGTCCGCTTTACTAGGTTTAGACTGAATACCAAAGTGCGGCGAATGAAAATTTGTGCTCGGCCGGGCACAAATTTTCATTCGCCGCACTTTGGTATTTAATATAAACCTAGTACAGCGGAACCATAACTAATCGCAAATTACGATTTATTTCATATACAATACTTGTAATGTTCTTGTTCGCAGGTGTGTATTTACCTAGAAACCTCGGTGACTGTTACAAAGTGCTAATGTACTCAGTCGTAATCCTTTGAGATACCATTGGTTTCCGATTCTGTATTTATTACCTTTCTTGCTTGCATCATTGCCTTCCATTCATCTCTTCCGTTTTACCTAGAGTATTCAAAAACTCTTGATGGTGTCCTTACCGCATCATACCGCCACAATTCCATTAGATGCAATTAAAACTCGCAATAACCAACAGTCATAAGTTCCATAACCTTCTCGAATAACTTGCATAAGAACAAAATTATAAAGAAATATGCTGAAAGTTCATGTTTAGCGCAGATTTCATTTCTCTTGTCAATCTACATCTTAGGACTGTTTCACATCCTGAAGGATCTCCTTGATGGGACACCGTGAATCAGTTATCCATCCCTACCTCCAGAGTGCATTGTTCTCTGTATGTACTGCGTGGTTATGGTATATCGCCCCAATTTTGCGACTGGATAGGGGATTTCCTCTCAGAGAGGACACACTTTGTAGTAATCGATGGTAAGGCATCGACTAAAACAGAGGTGATATTGGGCGTTCCACAGGGTAGTGTCACTGGTCCTCTGCTGGTCCTTATTTACATAAACGATTTAGGGGAAAATCTAAGTAGCGCTCTTAGGTTGTTTGCAGATGACGCCGTCATTTACCGTCTAGTAAAATCATCTGAACATCAAAACCAACTGCAGAACGATCTACATAAGATATCACTATGGTGTAAAAATTTACAATTGACTCTAAATAATGAGAAGTGTGAAGTCATCCACATGAGTACGAAAAGAAATCCGTCAAACTTTGTTTACAAGATAAATCAATCAAAAGTGAAAGCCGTGAACTCCACACAGTATCTAGAAATTACTATTACTTCAGACTTAAACAGGAAAAAACCCGTAGATAATATCATAGGAAAGACGAGCCAGAGACTGCGTTTTATTGGCAGAACCTTTAAAAGATGTAACAGAACTACTAAAGAGACTGCATACACTACACTTGTCCGTCCTCATTTGGAGTATTGCTGCCCAGTGTGGGATCCTTATCAGATGGGTCTGACGGAGGACATCGAAAGAGTCTAAAGGGCAGCTCGTTTCTTATTGTCACGATACAGGGGAGTCAGCGTTACGGAAATGATACAGGATCTGGGATGGGAATCATTACAACAAGGACGCTTATCGCTGCGGCGTGGGCTACTTACGAAACTCCAATCGCCAACATTTTCCTCCGAATGCGAAAATGTATTGTTGACTTCCACTTACATAGGTAGAAAAGATCATCAGCATAAAATACGAGAAATCAGAGCTCGAACGGAGAGATGCAAGTGCTCTTTCTTCACGCACGGTATTCGAGAATTGAATGGGAGATAAATAATATAAAGGTGGTTCGATGAACCCTCTGCCAGGCACTTAAATGTGATTTGCAGAGTATCCCATATAGATGTAGATGTACATGTAGAATCGTGAAAAGTATGAAGAATAATCGCTACAGACGCCTTGTATCATTCCATCGGCTCACTTGATGGTAATGACGTATGTTGTTGAGATATCGTTCATGATGGCCGCTGTGGTTCGAAAGTTCATTCATAAAGTTTTTGTTCGTGCCAAGTAACTACTCAGCTATTGCCGTAAATCGTTCACAACGAATTTGAGAATGTACCTGTAGTAGCCGCGAAACCGATTCCAGGCACCGCCATCTTCTGATAGACGTAATGCTTTATCCCTAAAGACGAAGATGCCGCCTTTAAAAGCTACCAGTGCAGAAGGGCGGACTGTGTGGCGCGATGCTTTTCCCCCTCCGAATTCTCAATTGTGAGCTGGCTTCTCGCTCTCCCCTTTTCACGCCCCATCACGCTTGGCTCTGAGGTGGGCTCCAATACCCAACAAAACATCTGCCGGGCCCCGGGATGATAAATCCTTCTGACATTTATTCCCGCGCCGCGTTAAGAGTCTCTCTCGCTAGGGTGCAGAGGGCGCGGTGCGAAGCGTCGGATCGTATTAGCGCAGGCAGGCTTTGTTGTCTGCTTGCTGCTGGCAAGTGAAACATCGCACCCCAGGCTTCCAAATCTGATAGTCACGTTCCAATACACGTCTATATTTTCTTTTGATTCTGCTCCATAGCTTTGATAAACTCGTAAAACGATATAGCGCCGTTACTCCGACCAAACGTGTTCTTTAGTGCGGAAACCATATTTGGCTTACAAGGAGAGGACGCAGACTCGTCATCGCCGAATTCGTTCAAATTTATGGTACATACGAGGGTAAGTCAATTACTATCGCAAAGTACTTATGAAATTTTATAGTAATAAAATACGAACTTCCAAGAACATCATTTTTCGACATAGTCTCCTTGCTTTTCAATGCACTTCGTCCATCGCTCTACAAGCTTCCTTATGCCCTCATAAAAGAATGTTTTCGGTTGAGCTGCGGTCCAGGAATGCACCGCTTCCTTCACTGCTTCGTCCGAGTCAAATCGACGGTCCCTTAATGCCTGTTTGAGTGGACCAAACAAGTGATAGTCAGAATGGGCAAGATCGGGACTATATGGAGGATGATCCAGTACTTCGAATTTGAGTTTCAGCAGTGTGGACAGCAGTATGCGGACGGGCATTGTCGTGCAACAACACAACATCTTCTGACAGCAATCCTCGGCGTTTGCTTCAAATTGCAGGCTTTCGCCTGTCAGTAAGCATCTCACGGTAACGTACACTGTTTATTGTTCTGCCCCTTTCACCATAATGTTCCAGTACAGGTCCTCGTGCATCCCAAAAAACCGTAAGCATCAGTTTTCCTGCGGACGGTTGGGTCTTGAACTTTTTCTTGCACGGCGAATTTGGATGTTTCCATTCCATACTCAGCCGTTTACTCTCCGGCTCGTAATGATGGATCCATGTTTCGTCACCAGTAATGATGCTGTCTAAGAAGTTGTCCCCTTCGTTACCATAGCGATCCAAATGCTTTTCGCAGATGTCGAGACACGTTTACTTATGTAACTGTGTGAGTTGTTTTGGGACTCATCTTACACAAACTTTACGAAACCCAAGTCTGTTGTGAATAATTTCGAAGGCAGAATCATGACTAATTTGAAGACGATGAGCCACTTCATCAATAGTTAATCGTCTGTTTAAGAGAATCATTTCACGTGATCGCTCAATTGTTTCTTCATTTGTGGCGGTAAACGGTCGTCCGGCTCCTTCATCGTGCTTAAAACTCATGCGACCATTTCGGAATTTTTCAATCCACTCGTACACACTTCGTTGTGGCAAAACACTGCTCCCGTACTGTACTGAAAGTCTTCTATAAATTTCGGCCCCTGATACACCTTCCGCCCACAAAAAAGTATCACTGAACATTTCTCTTCTTTGGTGCAAATAGACAGCGGAACAACCATGATTAACAGCACGGCAACGTCAACGAAACTAACATAGCAGCTTGAAAATTGTAAAGCTATAACAACAAATAAACAAAGCATGCGTCATCAACGTAAAACGACAGTACTACCAACATAAACAAAAATATAACTAAATTGCGGATAATCATTGACTTACCCTCGTATATAGGGAGTGGTGAAAAATGCCCATGCAGGAACTCCAGATGGCCAAGCGTTGGGGAAATACAAGGAATTTTTATACAGATCTGCCACCGGATGCTCCTTAAGCCGTCGGCACACGGATAGTGTGTCTGAAAGTGTGTGGTCAACGTGCCGAGTCCACCGTGCGGCTGAACGCTTGGAGACGGCGCCACTTGAGCACACGAGGCGTGTGCCTCAACGAGCTACACGCGACCGCAGCGCGCTCCAGCGACAGTTGTCGGCAGCATTAGGTCCTGGAATCACACTGTTTATGAAATCAAAACAGTGGAAATCCTGCTTTACCTATTAAATCGCTAGTTTCCACGGCTTGTGCATATGTTCGTTATTATCTGTGATATAGGCCTACATAAGTAACAAGAAAATATCTATTAACATAAGCCAATTATAAAATTTCCATGTTATGTCAATAATATTGCAGCGAATTATAAAAGTTTCATCACAAAGTGGGACAAACTTAAATGTCATTCTTCCACGGTCAATGTTACTATTCAGTAGAAGAATGTTAAGAATGTGTAAAGTACAATACGTGAAACAATAAACTTCGTATTTTATTCTAAGTAAGGTGCAAACTGTCCTGTTCATAAAACAAAACAAAAATATGTTGGGTTCCGAAGAGCCTTGAACCACCTCCAAGAACCGTCTTCCGTTTTACACTCCGCGGCGTTGCTGCTGCGTACGCTACGGCTACTGACGTAGTTCGCGTTCCCTTGTAATGGCGGATTACTGTAATACAGAAATTTTATAACCCCATATAAGACGTTACATTTATTCCAACAAATTGTACCTCTAATGACCGATTTTCGAGAGATTTTCAATTTACTCAGTTCCTTTTACTTGCTTTGAAATGTCATACATACATAAGACCTAAGTTACATACATAAAACCCATGAAATACGACGGCCAATATGGAGTCTTCATCTCCGTACCGAAAAGAGCTGCCCCTCCCCGGATAGCCACGTGGTGTGACTTCGGTGGCGCTCTCCCACCTTATTGGAGATAGTTCAGACGCTCGTTGAGAATATCTGGCATTCTTGACACTGCCCCACGCGTTGGGAAAGTCTCGCCAACGTGCGGTTCGCACGTTGTGACGTCAGAAACTCGCCACGTTGGCCACACTCGTTCAGATACACGCTCCGTGTGCCGACGGCTTTATCAGTTGTCCCTGTGCAGTGTGTTTCGGGAGTGGTGTTTCGCTTAGCGGCAAAAATGATTTCATGTGGCTCAGTGGCCTGTTGCAAGTCTTTCAATTGGACGCCACTTCGGCGACTTGCATGTCCCTAACCTACCCCAATTACCCAACCGGGAAAAGGGGACCTACAGTTTAAGGTGGAATCCGATCACGTGTCGTTTCTGGCGACTTCTCGCATGGTTGAGAGGTGAAGGTTGGGTTAATACGCAGACTCAAAAATTCCGAAGTCCGACCGGGTTTCGAATCCATGACCCTTCGGTTTCCAGTCGAGCGCCTTATCCCGAAACAACCAGACCCGACTGGCTTAGCAGTAATGGTTTGGATTCGTTTGAAAGGGTCGCTTGTTCGACTCCGTCCGGCGGCAAATATTTTTGTGCTCATTGGTAATGCGTACACTACTGTCTTTACAATTCATCGCAACTTCATATAGGTTCTTTATATGCAATATATAACGTCCATACAAAATTTGATTGAAATGGATGACTGACATGTCTCCTTGTAATTTGTTGTGTGGTGAATAAGTTGTTCGGTATAATTTTATGACTTGACAACGTTTCGTCTAAAAGGTCAGTTATTCATAACGTGAGAAAGCAACGATCCTATAACGTCCCTCTGGGGCACGCCTGAGATCAGTTTAACTTCTGAATTCTCTCCGTTGAGAGTGTCGTGCTACGTTCTGTTAGCTAGAAACTCTTCTGTCCACTGACACAGTTGGTCTGATGTTGCGTACGCTTGTATTTACTTCTAAGGGTACTGTGCAGCTGACTTGAGAAAGTCAAGAAACCGGGTATCCTCTGGGAGGCCGTATCTACTGTCCCCTGGGTCTCGTGAATGAATAGCGCGAGCTGTGTTTCACATGATCGTTGCCCTCGGAATGGATGGTGATTCCTACAGAGATGATTTACGGTCTCCAGAAATGTAACACTCAATCGGGTCTGAAAATTCGTTAGCGACGATAACTGTCTGGCGGTTATGCAACACACACAATTGGTAAGCTTCGCGGGCTGCCTATGCGGCAGGGGACTAAACTACGACACCGCTTCTCTGATATACAAGGTGGGCCAAATGGAAAGTGTCCCGGGCGAGTGGATACGATTTTGAAACTGTTTGTGGCAGCACTGATGTAAGAGGAAACACCTGCAGTTACATCCAACAGGATGGAGCAACTGCCCATAGGGTTGGCTGAACTCGGGAGCACATTTACACAATCTGAACGCTTGACAGGTTCGTTAGTAGATGTCAGTCTGGTCACGGTGTTATCTCGGCACCAAGGTCACCTGATCTTTGATTACTTTTCTTGGGTAGCCCACAAGTCTGAGTGTGTCGCAAGAACACTCATATCCTCAGCCACCGCCTATGTAACACCTGCACACCACCAAGTTATGTAATTTAACTCAAATAAAATGTTCAAATGTTTATAAAGCTTATGGGACTTAACTACGGGGTCATCAGTCCCTAAACTTACAAACTACTTATAAACTAACTAATACTAAGGACGGCACAAATATCCATGCCCGAGGGGGGATTCGAACCCCCGACCGTAGTGGCCGTGCAGACCGTGACTGGAGCACCTCAGTCCCCTCGGCCACCGCGGCCGGCTGTAATTTAACTCCCCTCTGTTTTCACTTTTTGTACCTCATAGTAAAAATTCTCACAGTCTGTAGGTTCTGTCAGTCTGTTGAACCGAGTGTAGATTACCGTAGCAAGTCGTAGATCTTGCGTTATATCTCATTTCGTAATTTAATTCTCAAATTTCAAATCAAATGTTCAAATGTTTGTTAAGCTTAAGGGGCTTAACTACGGGGTCATCAGTCCCTAAACTTACAAACTACTTATGAACTACCTACAACTAAGGACGGCACAAATATCCATGCCCGAGGGGGGATTCGAACCCCCGACCGTAGTGGCCGTGCAGACCGTGACTGAAGCGCCTCAGTCCTCTCGGCCACCGCGCCCGGCAATTCTCAAATTTCTAACGCCTTCAGAAAAGCAATATAAAAATAGGATTTCGGACGCGCAATTAACTTAAAACATTATGCCGCACTTTTGTTAACAGAAAGCAGAGTAAACACAAAAAATCTTGAGTTTACACAATAGCCTGTGGATTATGTGATAGTGTTTATATTGGACACACGGGGCATGACGTCTCAGATTTAGGGAACACAGCAATAAAAATAATACAATGGGATGTCATCTCAACGATAAAAAAGATAGGGTAGATACGATTGAAAAATTCTTCATGTAGAACCAAAAGACTTGGACCATGGCATTCTGGATGATACTGAAATTGATAATTGTGTAATGAAAACCCAGAACGAGCAATTTCGTTCCCACAGAAAACGGTTCATCGATATTTTCTAGGGTTTCCAAGCCCATAGAAATAACGTTTGTGACCTGCATCTAACTGTAATGGATATTAACGCTGTGTGTATCTACAAGTGTAAATAATCCATCACAATACTAGATGTACAATGCCTTACGTAAAACTTTGTCACTAATATTTAATTTTTTCAACAGCCACTCTAATCATACTCTTCAAAACACCCTTAATAAAAATAGGTTTTGCTCCTGTTCTATATCCATTTTCAATCTTAAGACGTACAAGAATATTTCAAATTACTTCCTATATTATGCTTCCGTCAGGTACACATTTAACATGTATTTGGACTTCATTCATCTCCCTCACTCCGCTCTTTCCGTACTCCGTACTTCTGCTTCCCCATTCCCTCTCCCCCTCTTACCACTCCCTGATAGAAAAAAAAAAGAGTAACATCCCTTCGAGATGTCCGTGGGACAAATTTTATAACAGATTACTTACGAATTCTCTATTTTATAATGATGTTTTTACTGTGACTGTTTGGTTCTATTATATCATGTCTATAATGAACCACCAAATGTTCAACATCTGTCAAATTACTGATATCTTTCATTGATTTTTATACTTTTGTTTATTCTGACATATACGGTAAGTTCCATCCTGTATATTTGCTACACACAATCCTTAGCTCTATGGCTCCACTATACGCTGCACAACGCCACCTGCTGTCAAGAAAGGTTTTTCTGTCTGTGCCTCCTGTAATCACGTTCGTAGTCTGCAAATTTGTGTGTGTGTATTTAACAACTCTTTTAAATCCATGTATTTCCATAAGTGCGGTTACGTCACAAAGGAAGTATAACAATCATACAAATCTGAAGATGTTAATTCGGAAAAGCGTCATTGAAGTCGCACTGTACCTTAAGTGTGGCTTACAATTAAAAATATTGCGACCTGCACGGCTGAGTGCCACTATCAACACGGGGCGGACTGCCCCGTACCCCTTTCTTCCACTAGCACCGCCAAAACCACACTGCTCGCTCTCGGCGAAAACGCAAAGATTAGACATACTGCACTCCACAGAGGCTCTGCTGTCACGGAAAACGGCGAGCTCGCGAGATCGCCGCGCCACCAGCGTCGGGAGCGAATACCATAATCAATTCTGTAGTGGCGCCACTTCTAAATCAACGCAAGAAGACCTACCTAATCGGGAGCTGGCACGGCACAGCCTAATCTTCTTTTATAGGTTCCTGTTTCCTGAAACCGCGTGCAGATCCTGGAAAAAGACCTTGGGACATTACAATAGCTGCAGCCACCTCTCTCTGTGTCTGTCCCGCTTCCAAACTTCCTACATCTCTCCATACCATACCTTTGGAAAAATCACTACACTATTTGAACCCAACTGCTTGTGTAATTCGTGTGCTAGGGTAAACACAAGTCAGCACCAGCACCAACCCTCTGCAACAACTTTCTGTTACTACCACTAGCCGCGGTGGTGTAGCCGAGCCATCTAAGGCGCCTCGCTGCGGAGCGCGTGGTTGCCCGCTGTCGGAGGTTCGAGTCCTCCCTGAGGCATGGGTGTGTGTGTTGTCCTTACGTTACTTTACCTTAGTTTAAATAGTTTGTAAGCTACGGTCTGATGACCACGCAGTTTGGTCCGATAGATTTACAAGATTTGGAAGAAAATCTAAGGCGGCCGCGGTGGCTGAGGGGACTGAGGCGCTCCAGTCACGGTCTGCACGACCACTACGGTCGGGGTTCGAATCCCCCTTCGGGCATGGATATTTGTGCCGTCCTTAGTATTAGTTAGTTCATAAGTAGTTTGTAAGTTTACGGACTGATGACCCCGTAGTTGAGTCTAAGCTATACAAACATTTGAACATTAGAAAATCTAAGTCGCTCTCTTAGGTTGTTTGCAGATGACGCCGTCATTTACCGTCTAGTAAAATCATCTGAAGATCAAAACCAACTGCAGAACGCTCTGAATAAGATATCACTATGGTGTAAAAATTAGCAATTGACTCTAAATAATGAGAAGTGTGAAGTCGTCCACATGAGTACGAAAAGAAATCCGTTAAACTTTGTTTACCAGATAAATAAATCAAAAGTGAAGGCCGTAAACTCCACAAAATACCTAGGAATTACTAATACTTCAGTCTTAAACTGAAAATAACACGTAGATAATGTCGTGGGAAAGGCGAACCAGAGGCTGCGTTTTATTGGCAGAACTCTTAAAAGATGCAACATAACTACTAAAGAGACTACATACACTACGCTTGTCCGTCTTCTTTTGGAGTATTGCTGCCCAGTGTGGGATCCTTATCAGGTGGGTTTGGCAGAGGACATCGAAAGAGTCCAAAGAAGGGCAGCTCGTTTTGTATTGTCACCATACAGAGGATACAGCGTCACAGAAATGATTCAGGACCTAGTATGGGAATCATTACAACAACGGCGCTTATCGCTGCGGCGTGGTCTAATTACGAAACTCCAATCAGCAACATTCACCTGTGAATGCGGAAAAAAAATGCCGGCCGCGGTGGCCGAGGGGACTAAGGCGCTTCAGTCACGGTCTGCACGGCCACTACGGTCGGGGGTTCGAATCCCCTCGGGCATGGATATTTGTGCCGTCCTTAGGATAAGCTAATTGATAAGTAATTTGTAAGTTTAGGGACTGATAACCCTGTAGTTAAGTCCCATAAGCTTAACAAACAGTTTAACATTTGAATGCGAAAATATATTGTTGACTCCCACCTACATAGGTAGAAATGATCATCAGGATAAAATACGAGAAATCAGAGCTCGAACGGAGAGATTCAGGTGTTCTTTCTTCCCGCGCGCTATTCGAGAGTGGAATGATAGGTGAATAGTATAAAGGTGGTTCAATGAACCCTCTGCCAGGCACTTAAATGTGATTTGCAGAGTATCCCATGTAGATGTAGATGTAGAAACATTTGAACAGTTTACTACCACTATCTCGGCTGCCGTAATATTGTTGTTTGCAAAACCGACAAAAAGACCATTTTAGTTCATTCTGCCGACGGCTGTACTTCAGAACCTAGCTGTCTCGACTGATACTCTAATTGTTGTTGAACAGTGTAGCATTTTCTCTTGTTAAACCACTTCTAAAACTGAACTGTGTATTTGACAGCACTGATATGATGAATTAATCTTCAAATCACAGCCTTATCAGTAGAGCTACGTGAAATTCGTATATGCTATAAATGCTAAATAAGTAAAAGTAAATGACATTTATTAAAATTAGTTATTTCAGCAGAATGTATTGCTCAGTTGATAAAATATCTTAATATACAGGCAACATAATGTTACTGAATATAATATATCTACAATCACCAGATAAATTGACCAAAAACCGAAAATTAAGATTGGGAATGAGTACTTGTTGTATAACTACAATGTTCTGTTAAACTTTCCAAGACACATTTGTGCATTACCGAGCTACCATAGAGTACATGAGATACCTTATAGTGATATTTAACATCAGTGAAAGGACAAAGGTATATAAGAAAAGAAGGGAAGATAAGAAAAAAACATTAATCTTTACTAGAAGACTTCGAACGGTATATTATCTTGCTTTGTTGCTTGTGAATGATGTCTTACAGTGTACAATTTTTGAAATTCATCATAATCAATGTATTCTTTCTCCTTTATTTGCTTCATTACGTACCTAAACAGACAAAAATCCAAAAACTTGTCACTAAGCACAGAACTATGTGTTAGAAAAATGGCAAATATATACCAATTACTTAAATTTTGGAATGACTGCTATTTTTCCTATTCTCAATTTATAAAACTGAACTGCATTTTAACCATTATGTAAGTTGCTTTCAACTGCACCTTGAGGTACCTACTTGCAATAGTGGCCTAAACAAATTTGTATTGACAACGATAACGGTCACAGAATCCTATACTTACATTGACTGAAGTGTGTTAAAAATGGCTTCGCATGAACTGAGTTTTAGGCGTGACGCAATGGCTATCTGAAATAAGGTTCATGGCTGATATTCCTTGGTGTCACTTTTGCAATGTGAAACAACTGGGGGGACGAAAATGTAGAAAACATTTAAAGTGCCAGTTACTGATATGTAGCTCATTTAAATGTTTGATCACGTTTAAAACTATAAACGCTTAATAAATGCTAAATCCGAATTTCAAAATGCTAAATTTTCAACCACTCCCATGAACCACAGACATTGCCGAGGTGAGGTGGCTTGCGTGCCTCAACGATGCAGATAGCCGTACCGCACCGTAGGTGCAACCATAGCGGAGGGGTATCTGTGGAGAGGCCAGACAAACGTGTGGTTCCTGGAGAGGGGCAGCAGCCTTTTCAGTAGTTACATGGGCAACAGTATGGATGATTGAGCTGGCCTTGTAACATCAGCTAATGTGGCTTTGTCACACAACTACTGCGAACGGCTGAAAGCAAGGGGAAACTACAGTCGTTACTTTTCCCGAGGACATGCAGCTCTACTGTATGATAATATGATGATGGCATCTCTCGGGTAAAATATTCCGGAGATAAAATAGTCTCCCATTCGGATCTCCGGGCGGGAACTACTCAGGAGGTTGCTGTCATCAGGAAAGACAATACTGGCATTCTACGGATCTGAGCGTGGAATGTTAGGAAAATTAGAAAATTTAAAAAGGGAAATGGATAGGTTGACGTTAGATATAGTGGGGATTAGTGAAGTTCGGTGGCAAGATGAACAGGATTTCTGGTCAGGTGAGTACAGGATTATAAATACAAAATCAGTTGGGGGAAACAATGAAGGTGGGTAGTAAAAGAACGTATGACGGTCGCAGTACAGAGGATATAAAATGCAGAATGGCAATGGGAAGAAAAGCATTTCTGAAAAAGAGAAATTTGCTTACGTCGAATATTAACTTAAGTGTAAGAAAGTCTTTTCTGGAGGCATTTGTGTGGAGTGTTCCCTCGTACGGGTGTGAAACATGGACGATAAACAGTGCGGACAGGAAGAGGATAGAGGCTTTTGAAATGTGGTGCTACAGAAGAATGCTGAAGATTAGGTGGGTAGATCGCATAACTAATGAAGAGATACTGAACAAAATTGGTGAGAAAAGGAAGTTTTTGGCATACCTTGACTAAAAGAAGGGATCACTTGGTAGGACACATTCTTAGACATCAGGTAATGGTAAATTTAGCATTGGAAGGAAGTGTGTGGGGTAAAATTCGCAGAGGGAGGCCAAGAGACGCGTATAGTAAGCAGATTCAAATGGATGAGGGTTGCAGGTCTTATGAGGAGATGAAGAGGCTTGCTCAGGATAGAGTAGGGTAGAGAGCTGCATCAAACCAGTCTCCGCACTGAAGACCATAACAACAACAACAACAAATTTTCAAAGTTTATTTGCTAATTTCGCGTAGCTCTACTTATCAGTAAGTTTGCTTTCGTACACAGGAGACATGATTTGAAGCAGACTTGTGCGGTGTGCGCAGGAGCTTGGTGTGGGCGTCGGTGGCGTGCCTGCTGGCGGCACTGGTGGTGCTGGTGGGCGGCGCGGACTACTCGGACCTGCGCGGGCCCTACTGCGCCACCAGGGGCTCCCGAGGAACCTGCTGCCCCAGCCGCCAGGACGACTGCTCCGTGCCCATCCTGGGCACGCTCTGCTACTGCGACGACTTCTGCAACCGCACCAACTCCGAGGACTGCTGCCCCGACTACTGGTCCTTCTGCAAGGGCATCCTGCCGCCGCCAGAGCCCATCCTGGGTGAGTAATCGCACCACCGCCAGTCTTCACTCAATCTGGGAGCTAGCGACTAATGTCAGTGCCACACAGCATACAAAATTGATCGTATTCTTCTCGGGTTTCCTGCCGGATAAATACGTCATCTGGACACAATATTTCGGCGGTCCATCTGGTCGCCATCCTCAGTGCTGGTACACTGACTCGCCGAAACTGAGTACAAGCCTTTACAGGTGGAACGACGTAAAATGGAGTTCCATCGCCCAAGGGCGATCCACACTCCAGGAGGAAAGGGATAGGACTTGGCTACATGCTAACTTTATTTTTTTATTTTGCATTAAACGTTATAGCCTGCCGGACCAATGCCCGCGGTTCGTGAGGTGCCCCTAATGATGGAGTTAGGACCGCTCGAGTCGTTTGGAGCGGCGTCGGTCGATATATTCCTGAACCAACTGTGCCATTTGTTTGAATTGTCCCTCTATTAATATGCAATGGTTGTTAAGGTCATTATAACCTTGACGGCCCACCAGCCGCCAAATAGGCCGTTGTACTGCCTCTGACAATTGTACTGGGTGGTGGGGGGGAGCGAAATTTCCGCCACCAGAAGGAAATGATAATGGAAGACTTCGTTCTCATACTCGTGGTTGCGGACATTCTCGAGTACTTGGAGCAGGACCCACTTGACATGATGCTTGGATGGCATCTGCAAGTACAGGGCCTCTTCTTCCAAGGTGTCCTCGGCCTCACCTTTTTCCTCAACGGCCGCCTCTCCAGGCGCCGTCGCATGGTGGATCGTGATGGAGGCACTTCCAGCTCCATTGGCGCCAGTCCGGCCGGCTGTTCCGTGGCAGGGACCTGATCAGCGCCTTCCGGAACGACCGTGTCGCCGGTTTGCGTGGCAACATCTGCCCGCAGTACCACCCCCGCATGCCGTCCCTGGGCTGCGCGCCTCTAACTCCCGTCGTGTGCGCCACTCCTTTAGGAAGTGGCCGCAATTGGCGCACCGCTTGGTTGCGTCCCGACATCGAGGACAGTTACGTGCGTCGTGTTCTCCTGCACAACAGAGACACACAAACGGTGCGATGCAGTTAACGGCAAAATGGCCCAGACGCTGGCAGCGGAAACACTGCACCGGTTTCCGCTTCATCTTCGTCCGTCTTGCGCTCCCGTCCCCGGCCAAAGCCGACGCTTCGGTCGCGAGTAGCTGAATGACTAACGCCAGAAAGCCGCCCTTCGGCCGTCCCCGGCGGTTGCCCTGCGTAGCTCGTGCAGCCATCGATATCGGAGAACGTGCGAGAATAGTCCGCGGCGACGTGGAGCAGCGGCGCGACGATCCTCTCCCCAAGCTGGCGAGTCAGATACAGCAACTGCCCTACGAGTACAAGCCGCGAGCCGGGCCCCTATATAGGCCGCGGAAGGCCGAGAGCGCGTGCACACGAATGAACAGTTCTTCCCTCTACGTTTCATCGCCGCCAGTGGTAGAAACCGGCGTAAACGATAGATCGCTATTCAGCAAAGACCTTTGTTGTTTTTAGGTCAAACAATACAGGGTTCCACATTTTACTCAAAGGAAAGCCCTTGTCTCTGTTAATAATATTGCCAGAAAGACGAGTTGCGATCGATTCTTTTAAAATGCAGTCCCAATAACAAGACGCAGAGCCAGCCATTTGTGTCTCATCATACTTCATTTTATGTCCCTCAGTAAAACAGTGCTCAGCTACTGCAGATTTCTCTGGCTGAAGCAATCTTGTGTGTCGATGGTGTTCAGTACATCGATCTTGAATTGTTCTGATTGTCTGACCGATGTAAACTTTTCCACAGTGACAAGGAATTTTGTATACGCCGGGTATCCTCAATCCTAAGTCATCTTTTACTGACCCCAGGAGTGGTCTAACCTGGCAGGTGGACGAAAAATACATTGGATGTCATATCTTTTCAAAATTCTTCCTATTTTTGAAGAAATGCTTCCAGCAAACGGTAGGAAACCCAGCGACCTACAAGTTTCTTCTTGTGGTTCCCGCGACGGTCCAAACTGGAAAGCACAGCAGATCTGACGGGCAGTGTAACCACTCTTCTTGAATACTGTTCTCAGATGGTCCATCTCTTCAGTCAGACTTTCAGCGTCAAAAGTGGCAAAAGCTCTTTTTATCGCAGGATACCAGTGAGCTGGTAAGGTGGATGACAACTTGTTGCATGCAAGTAGCGGTCCGTGTGCGTGGGCTTTCTCTAAACACATTGCCTTTGCGTCTCGCTATTGGGACTGCATTTTAAAAGAATCAATCGCAATTCGTCTTTCTGACAATATTATATCAGAGACAAGGGTTTTCCTTTGAGTAAAATGTGGAACCTTGTATTGTTTGACATCAGAAAACAACGGTCTCTGCTGAATAGCGATCTATCGTTTACGCCGGCTTCTCCCACTGGCGGCGCTGAAACGTAGAGGGCAGAACCGTCCATTCTTGCGCACGCGCCCTCGGTCTTCCACGGCGTATATAGGGGCGGCCGCTCGCGGCTTGGACTCAGTCTCGGCGAGTCGGTGTACCAGCACTGTCACCTGAGGATGGCGGCCAGGTGGACCGCCGAAATATTGTGTCCAGATGACGTATTTATCCGGCAGGAAACCCGAGAAGAATATTATCAATCATTACGCCGGGGAAGCCTAAGTAGTTACATCATACAAAATTAATTGAAAATCGGTGTTTTCATTTTATTTACTATCTGCGAAACCTGGCAATGCCCGGTTATAGGGTAAAGTAAAGTTACTCCGTGATATCAAGTAACTTCGTGATAAACAGTTTTTCTTGTGTCTCGACGTAGCCCCAACTTCAAAGGTTCCAAGATTTTGCCGGAATATGGCACAAGCATGCAGGACTCTAGGAAGCCCTCACACGCTATCTTTCGGGCGTTACAGAAAGTTTTAGACGTATTCCTTCAGTGTTTTCGTGAGAGCGGGTCATCCACAGGCAGTGAAGACGCTAGTCAAAATATCAATTTCGTACACGCAGGTGTTCCACTGTATAAGTTCCATTTTACCAACATTAAAAGTTTAGATATGCATCATTTACATATAAAATTTACTTGTAAGTAAGACCACGCGTTGACGGTGTATATCCGTAGTAATGGGTTGATTTTTCTTGCGTTTAACGCTGAACTTGCACCAAAGTGGAACAAAGCGGCGCATTGGTACACAGCTGAAACGCTTAAAGCAGCTTTGCACATGCTGAAGAATGAAATATGGGCAATTTACAAGCCTATACTCCGTTCACCGAAACGAGAGACGTACTGTAAACATGCTGAGGCGCGTAATCAGGGGTGGACAAAACAGGGTCGCTGGCTCAATTTCGCTGCGTCCGTTTCAGGTGGAAGGTCGTTTGTGTTTTGTTATATAGCAATGCTATTAGAAGCAGCCAAACATTTAAAATTCATTTAACACTTTATAAAAAGTGATTTTCTTCGAAAATTTCCCAAATCTGCGCCTTCGTTTACCATAGCAAGCATTTGTCAAGTGTTGGAAATTTCTTACGTAAAATTCTTCGTGTCACATTTCAGTCAAAGTCATCAAGACGTTCTCAAAGCTTCTGTCCAATTTCCTTCTTTTTTGTGGGGGAGGAGGGGGGCTTCGAGGAGTGTGTGGCTTTCTATCGACTGTTTTCATAACAATATCAGTACTGACTGTTCTGGACACAACAGATGCGTTTCATACACACTAGTAACCATGTGTTTCTCTAAAGAACTTCGTTACTTCTTCTTTAAACGCTTCTTGGGTCGACTCAAATTGAAAGATGATTTAATGAGGTTACTCTTACGTGATACCAATGAGAGACAAAGAGAGACACATAGACTGTGAATGCTGAATGTTATTGTAAACACTAATACTTACGTCACTATTCAACAACTGGTCCTTTAAGATGAAGTTGACAGTCAACACCTGTTATCACTGCTATATAACAACACATGCAACGACCTTACACCTGAAACGGATGCATCGAAACAACGAGCGTCCCTGTTTTGTACACCCCTTGTCAAGCGCCTCAGTGTGTGTTCAGTACGTCTCTCGTTTCGGTGAAATGTTTTGGGCTTATCACGTGATATTGTCATGCGATCCAAAGAGTGCAACTCTTTCGAAAATTGGAAAGCCATTCGTTATGCCACCTGAACTTCTCGCCGCAGCTTACCAAGAAGACTTCCAGACCACCACTATCTGCAACAGCTTTGCAAAGACTGGGATAGTCCCCTACAACATGGATGCTGTTTCTGATGATTCTCTTGCCCCTACCTTTGTTACACAAGGACATAAACAGGAGTTACCTCACAAAAAGACAGTTTCTGTGGATGACGTTTTAAAACTCACAGTGCGCCAAAAAGAGCGTAAAAAAGTAAGACGTGATCCTTCTACAAAAATAAATTCACCTAACCACGACAAGCCATCGACATCAGCATCAGAAATATCGAAGAAACTAGTAAACAAGGCTATTCCTAGGTCCATATCCAGACCATAGAAAAATGATGCAGTGGATGTGATACATGTGGTGATTCATATACAGATCATGTCAAGAAGAAAAATGGAGCAAATGGATCGAGTGCAAGTTTTTTTGCAATTTCCGTTTATCATGTATATTCCATGACTTGTGGCTTGTTTCGGTCATGTGACCCTGTATAGCTGAGGTATTATCCCCGCATTTAATAAGTTCTTATGTCTCTTATTATCTAGCATTTGCAGAATTGTAATCCATAACGTTTTATTTTAAGTCCAGCATGAAGCACTTTATTTTTAAAAAATCTGATTTTTATTTCATTTTATCTCATTGTAACCGTGATGTCAACACAACTTCAGAGTTTAGCACATAATCATTAGTCTAAATTAGTATACATACTTGTGTAAAATGGTTAACGAGGTTTACTGGTCGGTTACCACCGCAACTTGCCTCGACGTCACACCTAGCGCCTCCTCGAACCACAGCCAGTCGGCATCAGTCTAGCGGCCGATACACATGGTGATCTGTCACTTCAGTTGTGTTCCCAATTCCGCCCAGCACGGAAATGCAATTTTTGATCATCTTGATGGAGCTGATGAACCTCACTAGACTGACCACAATCTGTGTTTAAAAAATTGTGTATTCTCATTATACACGAAAATGTGATTTACCAACAACATCCGTGACTGACCACAATCTGTGATTAAAAAATTATGTATTCTCATTATACACGAAAATGTGATTTACCAACAACATCCGTGGTTCTCAGTAATCATTATAATGGTTGTTTATTGTAGGGCTACCCATCACGTCACCTTATGTCACAGGCCAAACAATTTTTACTAAACTGATTACCGACTTTTCTATTCTTTTACCAAAAATGACACGAACCGCACGGTAGATTTATTTTTATGTTTTTGACGAAAAGAGCGAAGGTGATTGCGGTACGATCTCACCATTAACCTCGTTATCCATCACAAATGACATATGGAAAACTTTGTAAGTAACATAAAAATATTTATTGCTAGCCTTTTGGCTTCTATATATATATATATTCATGTAACTTCCTCATACATAACTAGTTCGGATTTTTTGTTTTAATATGTAGTTTTCAATGTAAGTATTCATTTTTTAAAACAATTATCATCCTGTACAGTAAAAAAGCGCCTGAAGATACGACTGTAGGTTGCGAAACCGGTTGTGCGGGTCTTCACGATTCCAATAAAATAACAGCTCAAGTGGACCAAGGACTTTCATTCAGACTATTACAATTTTAACACCTAATTTTTAACTGTATGAAAGTTTCTTAATTATGTATAGTTATTTGTTACGGGGAGATCTATTTGAGAAATTCCTTTCACCAACTTTCTCTTCAGAATACGAACATATATTGTTAGCACCCACCTACATATGGAGACATAATCGTCATAATAAAATAAATCAGATCGAAAACAGAAAGATTTGTGTGTTCCTTTTTCCTGCGAGCTATTAGAGAATGGAACTATAGAGAATATCATAAAAGTTCCAGAAAGAAACTTTCACTCTGCAGAGGAGTGTGCGCTGATATGAAACTTCCTTGCAGATTAAAATTGTGTGCCGGAACCGGAACTCGAACCTGTGACTTTTGCCTTTCGCGGGCAAGCGCTCTACCGACCGAGCTATCCCGACACGACTCACGATATCGCCCCACAACTTTAGTTCCGCCAGTACCTCGCCTCATACTTCCTCGGTAGAGCGCTTGCCCGCAAGAGGCAAAGGTCCGTGGTTCGAGTCCCGGTTCCGGCACACAATTTTAATCTGCCAGGAAGTTTCTTATCAGCGCACACTCCGCTGCAGAGTGAAAGTTTCATTCTGGAAACTTCGCTTAGGCTGTGGCTAAGCCATGTCTCTACCATATCCTTTCTTCGAGGAGTGCTAGTCTTGCAAGGTTCGCAGGAGAGCTTGTGTGAAGTTTGGAAAGTAGGAGGCGAGGTACTGGCGGAAGTAAAGTTGTGGGACGGCATTATGAGTCGTGTCGGGATAGCTCAGTCGGTAGAGCGTTTGCCCGCGAAAGGCAAAGGTCCCAGTTCGAGTCCCGGTTCCGGCACACGATTTTAACCTGCCAGGAAGTTTCATCATAAAAGTGGTTCGACGAACCCTCTGCCATGTAGTTCAATGTGACTTGCAGAGTATCCACGGAGGTGTTGATTTTGAAGGTAGAGGGAAAACGGCAAGAAGGAGACAGGAAGACCGAGAACAAGATGAATCGACAAAATTAAAAATGAGTTTAACGAGGAGAAACCTGGTATGGAACCAAATACTGGAAGAATACTGAAATTTCACTGATTTCACTGATGAAATATTAAATGCTTTGAATAACCGGACATCAACAGTTTTTTGTGATCTCTCAAAGCCTTTTGATTGTGTAAATAATTGGATTCTTCTAGATAAGCTTAAGTATTGTGGTATGGGTGGGACAGTGCACAAATGGTTTAAATCATACTTAACTGGAAGAGTGTAAAAAGTTGAAATAAACAGTTCACATAATATAGATGAAACAATTAATTCTTCTAACTGGGGAGTTATTAAAAATGGGGTCCCACAAGGTTCAGTCTTGGGTCCTTTGCTGTTCTTAATATATATTAATGACTTGCTATTCTACATTCACGAATATGCTAAGTTAGTACTTTTTGCTGATGATACAAGTATATCTATCACACCTGACAAACAGGAATTAACTGATGAAATTGTAAATGATATCTTCCAGAAAGTTATAAGTGGTTCTCTACAAATGGACTCTCATTAAACTATGATAAAACCCAGTATATACAGTTTCATACTGTAAATGGCATGACACCATTAATAAATTTAGTCTTTGAACATAAATCTGTAGCTAAGGTAGAATATTCAAAAATTTTAGGTGTTTGCATTAACGAGAGACTGAATTGGAAGAAACATATTGAAGATCTCCTGAAACGTTAGAGTTCAGCTACTTATGCTATCAGAGTCATTGCAAAATTTGGTGATATACATCTCAGTAAATTAGTTTACTACGCCTATTTTCATTCACTGCTTTCATATGGGATCATATTCGGGGGCAATTCAACATTGAGTAAAAAAGTATTCATTGCACAAAAGCGTGTAATCAGAATAATTACTGGAGCCTACCCAAGAGCATCCTGCAAACATTTATTTAGGGATCTAGGGATCCTCACTGTAGCTTCCCAATATATATATTCACTCATGAAATTTGTTATTAACAATCCGACCCAATTCAAAAGTAATAGCAGTATGCATAGCTACAACACCACGAGAAAGGATGATATTCACTATTCAAGGTTAAATCTAACTTTGGCTCAGAAAGAGGTGAATTATGCTACTACAAAAGTCTTTGGTCACTTACCAAGTAGCATCAAAAGTATGACAGACAGCCAACTAGTATTTAAAAAGAAATTAAAGGAATTTTCTACAATGTAGATGAATTTTTAGATAAAACTTTAAAAATTTAAAAAGAAAAAAAAGAAACAAATAAAAATAATAAAAAAGAAACAAAAATTCTTAAAATACTGATTGTCAAGTATAGACAACATTTACTAAACTGACACATTCCACATCATTACGAAATGTTATATATATGATCTATGGAACAAGTATTAATCTAATCTAATCTAATGGTGGAAAGACCGAGGGAAGTGAGGAAGTACCATCTATACCCCATCCTGGCCAGATGTTGGATAGAGGGGAAACAAAAAAGAAGGAGAACTCGTGGTGTGGTTGCAGGTAGATGCTGGCAGCAGCTCCATTTGGCAGTGACTGATACGGCATGGCGTCAGAGGCAGCACAGGTGCCTGTCGACAGTTTGAATGATGGAGTGCGACCTGTTGGCACCTTGCCTAGGGGCCGGCGGAATGCTGCTCTGCAGCGGTTCGGCGACATCTGAAAACCCGGTCCGCGGAGGGACACTCGAGAAAATATTCGCGGGAGCGAACACGGGGCCACTGACCTCTGCCGAGCTAAGGGCACTGGGTTTCCGCTGTCCATTTTACGAGATACAGTTACCCAAAAATTACGCATCAAACTAAATATATTCATCATTTTCTTGATTTGCAGCTCTTATTCTTGCCGTGTTTGCAGTAAAAATTTTCTGGGTATGAGGTTCGCCTAATATGCAAAACACTGTTTTATTATTCACCCAAACTAGTTTCAGCACCTCTGTGTCATCATCAGTGGGCTTTCAGTTTATTTGATGCTGTGAAAACAAATTACATTTATTTTTATTTTTTTACTACTGTACTATTTGTAAATTTAGGCCTAAAAAGTCGTCAGTCTTATTTTGGTTTTTACCTTATTTTACATTCTGTGGTCATGTGGGACCCTTTTTACATACTTATGTAGTGGTAGCATTGTCATCTGGAACCAAAATTATCTCTTTTACAACTTGTGAGATTTTTAAAACGCTACTTATGGTGTGAAAACGTAATTTTGGTATGTGGGGATATTTATATCATCTGCTTACTATCTATTACTTACAGTTTCTTTTGGCATACACTTCTTATTCCGTGATTTTGTATATAGCTCACATGTAATACATATATTTTGCGGACTTTTTCTATCACAGTCACTTCCCAACACAGACGAATTTTTAAAGTGCGAAGTGACTATGATGCGCTGTCCTAAGCGTGTGTCACAGCTACGCTCAGTAGGAAGAAAGGAAGCTTAGGGTTTAACGTCCCATCGACAGCTTGATCATTAGAGACGGAGCTAACGTTCGGAGTTTTGGGTAAGGATGTGGAAGGAAATTGGCCATGCCCTTTGAAAGGAGCCATCCCGGCATTTGCCTTGAGTGATTTAGGGAAATCAAGGAAAACCTAAATTAGGATGGCTGGAGGTGGATTTGAACCACCATCCTTCCGAATGCGAGTCCAATGTCTTACCACTGCTCCACCTTGCTCTGTTTACGCTCAGTAAAAAAGAGTGTCTTTATGTATGGTGGTCGAATATCATAATTCCTTTTGAACATACTACGTGCTGTATGGTGAGAGGTACGAATATGAACATGTAAATCAGTGTAGAATGGCTCCATGTACATGGATTTGTCCCATTTTACCATCATAGCTCCACCTAACGCACAATAGGCAGCAATGCTTTCGCCGTACCATAGTGAAACAAATATTCCCATGAATTCATTAGATATCGCAGAAAGCTGTGCACATTCTCATTATCATGAGGTCAAGGAAAAATGTGACATATCTTCCATAAAAATATCGGCAACAATAGGTGACAAATGGCTCCCCATCTAAAATGCATCTTCTTCTTCTCTTCTTCTTACAACAACGTAGCCTTGTCCCACGTCAAGTAGGGTCGTCGTTGCTGTTCTGGATCCTTCTCCTCCATAATACTCTATTCACTGCTTCTTCCTTCTTCCATCCTTTCTCCCTTAGGTCCCCCGCTATCTTATCCTTCCACCTTATCTTCAGTCTTCCTCTCCTTCTCACTCCTTCAATCTTTATATATTCAACTATGTTTACGACATACTCTTTCGCTTTTCTCTGTAAGTGTCTATACCACCTTAGTCTACTCTCTTGTATCTTTCTCCCCATGGTCCCACTTTCACAAGTCCTGTAACAAATTCATATCCAATTCTATCCTTCCTTGTTACCCCACACATCCACCTCAGCATCCTCATTTCTGCTACTTCCATCTTCCTTTCCTGGGCTACTGTGATTGGCCATGTCTCTGTCCCGTATATCATAGCAGGCTGTACCACCGACTTGTACACTTTCCCTTTCAACCCATTGCTCACCTTCTTGTCACACAACACTCCAGTTGATCCAACCACAGTTTATTCGGTGCTGTGCCTCGGTTTCTAGTCCTCCGTCCCTCTGTATGTATGACCCCAGGTATTTAAATTTACAGACCGATTTCAGTTCCTCCTCCTGGATCTTGCAAGACCTTTTCTGCCCATCTTTCAGTGCTAAATATTCTGATTTCGTCCTGCTAATTTTCATCCCTCTTTCTTCTAGAGCCTTCCTCCAGACCTCCAGCTTTTCTTCAAGTCTATCGATGCTCTGTTCACAAAGAACCACATCATCCGCAAACATCATATTCCATGGCGCTTCCTTTTTCACATCTTTCACCAGCCCACCCATCTCAAATGCATATCTCTGCTTCTAAATGAGAGAAACTGGGAAATTAATAACATCGGAACAGGTTAATGACTGCAATAGAAAACCTAACTCTTATTTTTGGTGGTGCAAACTGAAGTTTGAAAATTAAATATATATTATTCTCGATGGTCACGTCAATCAAACTGTCAAACACTGACGCAAGTGTAACTTTGTATGGCGAATGCTTTTTACGGTTTCATGCATAATTATATGTCTCATGTAATATGGTTGTTTAATAGATAAATTGTAACAATAAGACTGATTATGAAAATCAAAATAATAAACATCGTTTAGGGTAAAATAAGTTTTATTTTAACTACCTTTTCCATAATGTTTTACGACCATGAAATCAAGGGCGTATAAGTGGGTGGGGAGGGGGGGGAGGATGGCACAGGGCTTCCACCGCCTCCCCCGAAATAATGAGTATAAAGAAAACTAGCTACATTTTTATGAGTTAATGTCAACAATAAAAAAGCTTCATATCGGTAAAATAAAACGGATTTCAGCGCAAATTATTCTCTGAATATGACCAGCAACACTGAAACAAAATATCATGGGGTGTCTTAAAATTACTTAGCATATCTTTATATTAATCTTGCCTCTCCCTCCCCCACCCCGTACCTAAAAAAAAAAGTTCTATTTGCTACTGCTTGGGATCATTGTCGAGTCACCAAAAAAACTGTTTTCAGAGCTGTCTGCTACAAATTATTACTGTTAATTAATTGAGTAAGCGATGAACATAAAAATTGGCGTTAAAAATGTTCTGGGCACACATGGGTTAAATGTATATTTTCAGAACTCGTTTTCTTGCAGTTGCCAACTTGCCCCTTCTCTGCTTCAAGCATCAGTTTATTGCTGCCCATATAACAGAAGTGATCTAATGCTTTTATGAACTTTCTGTCGTTGACGAGATAACAATCCGTTTGTATTCCTTCCCCGAGTGTGTTCCCATAAGTTATTTGAATATCTGATACGCTGGGCGCTGAGAAAAGCAAGTTCCACATATTCGTAACAATTATTTTCAACTCTTTCTTTCTTCTTTCTTTTCAGAATGTTACCACAACGGCCGGTATTACCGGTACGGGGAAACAGTGAAGATAAACTGTAATGAATGGTAAGTCCAAACTGTCAAGTGCATTTTTACTTTATGAACGAAATTTCGCTGAAAATATGCCCGCCATCTGTGATTTCACTTACAATAAATACTGACTAATTATGGAACATTTACATCACCTCATTATAAGAACAACTGTAAGGACAACCCAGAAATCTGGTGCCTTCCACATTGGTCTTGTTCGGATAACTCTTTCAAAGGTGTAAACTTTGATATTTTTATTTATATTATCAGTGTTATTGTAGCTATAGAGTAATGATCATTTGAAGCAAAACACATTTTCACATACATGTTATTTGTATTGATGTGCCCCTTAGAGAAATACTGGTAAATAGTTGTCATCTCCAGTAAATAGTTTTAATTTGTTTTCATGTAAGCTATTGCTTATTTTTCAATCATAAAAATTACGGGGGTACGTAATACACTTGAACATAAATTTGTAATTGAGGAAATACACACTTAGAATGCAGAAAACGTTTGTACTAATACGTAGAGTCTCATCCAAACCAGGACTTGTTCAATGATATCAAATTATCAGCGTCAGAGACGTGGCCCTCCTACTGACAGCAGTTTAATTTCCAAAGGCCGCGGCGGAAAGGCCGTGCGCACTGGGGCACCGTGCTGAGGTGCGCGCGGCCGTTCTCCGTCGGGATTTCGAATCCTCCCTCGGGCATGGGTGTTGTGTTCTACATCTACATACATACTCCGCAATTCACCGTAAGGTGCATGACGGAGGGTACACTGTACGACTACTAGGCATTTCCTTTCCTATTCCACTTACAAACAGAACGAGGAAAACAAGAATGCCTATATATCTCTGTACGAGCCCTAATTTCTCTTGTCTTTGTGATCACTACGCTAAATGTAAGTAGGTGACAGCAAGATCATACTACACTCAGCTTCAAATTCAGCCCCTCTAAGTTTCCTCAACAGAAATTTACGAAAAGAACGTCGTCTCTCCTCCAGCGATCACCATTTGAGTTGCCGGAGCATTTCCGTGACACTCGCGCATTGGTCGAACCTACCAGTAACAAACCTAGCTGCTCGCCTCTGAACTGCTTCTATGTCTTCCTTTAAACTGATCTGCTGCGGGTCCCGAATACTTGAGCAATACTCAAGACGTGGTCCTACAAGCGTTTTATATGCGGTCTCCTTTACAGATGAAGTACATCTTCCCAAAATTCTGCCAATAAACCGACATTGCATCGAACATTATGGGATTGTTTCACCTGCTCATGTGATCACCTTACATTTTTCCACATTTAGAGCTAGCTGCCTTTCTTCACAACAACTAGAAATTTTGTCAATGTCATCCTGTATGCTATTACAGTCAATTAATGATGACCCCCTCCCATACACCACAGCATCATCAGCAAACAGCAGCAAATTACAAATTACTCTGATCATCAGATAATTTATGTAGGTAGAAAAAAATAGCGGTCCTGTCACACTGCCCCGGGGATAATTCGCCGTCGAGAAAACGTACTGCGGTTTATTAATTAGGAAGTCTTCCAACCAGTCATAAATGTAGAGCTGCATAAAGCCAGTCTCCGGACATCTACATCTACATGGGGTACTCTGCAAATTACATTTAAGTGCCTGGCAGAGAATTCATCGAACCACATTTATACTATTTATCTCCCTTTCCATTCTCGAATAGCGCGGGAAGAAAGAACACCTCAATCTCTCCGTTCGAGCTCTGATTTCTCGTATTTTATTCTGATGGTCATTTCTACCTACGTAAGTGGGAGTCAAGAATATATTTTCGCATTCGGAGGACAATGTTGGCGATTGGAGTTTCGCAAGTAGCCCACTGCTAACGAAGATACGAGCTTATGGAATAGGTTCACAGATTTGTGACTGGCTGGAAGACTTCCTAAGTAATAGAACGCAGTACGTTGTTCTCGACGGCGAGTGCTCATCAGAGACGAGTGTATCGTCAGGCGTGCCCCAGGGGAGTGTGATAGGACCGCTATTATTTTCTATCTATATAAATGATCTGATGGACAGAGTAAGTTGTAATTTGCGGCTGTTTGCTGATGATGCTGTGGTGTATGGGAGGGTGTCGTCTGTAACTGACTGTAATAGCATACAGGTTGACTTAGACAAAATTTCTAGTTGGTGCGAAGAATGGCAGCTAGCTCTCAATGTAGAAAAATGTAAGGTGATGCGCATGAGTAGAAAAAACAATCCTATAATGTTCGAATACAGCATCAGTAGTGAGCTTCTTGATGCGGTCGCGTCGTTTAAATATCTAGGCGTAACATTGCAGAGCGATATGAAATGGAACGAGCATGTAAGGACAGTTGTGAGTAAGGCAGGCAGCCGACTTCGGTTTATTGGGAGAATTTTGGGAAGATGTACTTCACCTGTAAAGGAGACCGCGTATAAAACGCTTGTACGACCACGTCTTGAGTATTGCTCAAGTATTTGGGACCCGCAGCAGATCGGTTTGAAGGAAGACATAGAGGCGGTTCAGAGGCGAGCAGCTAGATTTGTTACCGGTAGGTTCGACCAATGCGCGAGTGTCTCGGAAATGCTCCGGCAACTCAATTGGGGATCGCTGGAAGAAAGACGACGTTCTTTTCGTGAATTTCTGTTAAGTAAATTTAGAGGGCCGGAATTTGAAGCTGAGTGTAGTACGATCTTGCTGCCGCCTACTTACATTTCGCGTAAAGATCACAAAGACAAGATAAGAGAAATTAGGGCTCGTACGGAGGCATATAGGCATTCTTTTTTTCCTCGTTCAATTTGGGAGTGGAATAGGAAAGGAAATGCCTAGTAGTGGTACGGTGTACCCTCCGCCACGCACCTTACGGTGAATTGCGGAGTATGTATGTAGATGTAGATGTAGATAAGCTCCGTTGTTGTAATGATTCCCATCCCAGATCCTGTATCATTTCCGTAACGCTGTCTCCCCTGTATCATGACAATACGAAACGAACTGCCCTTCTTTGGACCTCTGTCAAGCCCACCTGATAAGAATCCCACACTGGGCAGCAATACTCCAAAAAAGGACGGACAAGCGTAGTGTATGCAGTCTCTTTAGTAGTTCTGTTGCATCTTTAGGGTTCTGTCAATAAAACGCAGTCTCTGGTTCGCCTTTCCCACGACATTATTTGCGTGTTCTTTCCAGTTTAAGTCTGAATTAACAGCAATTCCTAGGTATTTTGTGGAGTTTTCGGCGTTCACATTTGATTGATGAATCTTAAACAAAGTTTAACAGATTTATTTTCGTGCTCATTTGGACGACTCACACTTCTCATTATTTAGATTCAATTGCCATTTTTTACACCATAGTGATATCTTATTCAGATCGTTCTGCAGTTGGTTTTGATCTTCAGATGATTTTACTAGACGCATTCACATGTTCACATGTTTGCAAATCTATCGGACCAAACTGCGCGGTCATCAGTCCGTAGCTTACGAACTACTTAAACCTAGGTAAACTAACCTAAGGACAACACACACCCATGCTCCAGGGAGGCCTCGAAACTCCGACGGCGTGCAACCTCGCGCTCCGCAGCAAGGCGCCTTAGACCGCTCGGCTATTCCACCACCGCAGGTAAATGACGGCGTCATCTGCAAACAACCTAAGAGAACTACTTAGATTTTCTCCCAAATCCTTTATGTAAATAAGGAACAGCAGACGACCAATAACACTACCCTGTGGAACGCCCGATATCACCTCTGTTTTAGTCGATGCTTTACCATCGATTACTACACACTGTGTCCTATCTGACAGTTGCAAATTTGGGGCGATATTCCATAACCACGGAAGAGCACAACAACAACAACAACAACCGTCATACAGCTACCTTGTAAGTTTCTGCTGCGCTTGCTTCAAATGATCATTTCATTAATCAGTGTGGGTACTGAGGCTCTTCCCCAGGGACAGCCTATGTATGCCGGTGGGCGGGTACTATTACGTGACGAGCAGTGATAAAGGACCTGTGCGTTGCCCGCAGCAAGTGCCAGTCGATGGGCGGCCGGATGGAGCTGCTGTGCGAGCAGTCGCAGTGCCTGATCGACCCCGAGATCATCCAGGGCGTCAACGCGGACACCTACCGCCTGGGCTGGAGGGCCAGCAACCACACGCCCTTCTGGGGACACCGCCTCACCGAGGGCATCTCGCTCCGGCTGGGCACGCTGCAGCCGCAGAGGGCCGTGAGTACATCCACATCTCTGTATCTTATATATTGACCACTTTACAGCGTTGAATGAATGAAATAAATCGTCATAAGCGATCAGTTATGGCTCCACTGTACTAGGTTTAGATGGAATACCAACGTGCGGCGAACGTGCGGGATCTCCTGCTTACTAGGCAGACGCGTTGACCACTCCGCCAACCAACCACACAGTAACCAGCCAAAAATTCAAAGTGTTCAAATGTTTGTAAATCTATCGGGCCAAACTGCGTGGTAGCTTAAACCTAGACAAACTAACCTAAGGACAACACACACACCCATGCCCCAGGGAGGACTCAAACCTCCACGGCGAGCAACCGCGCGCTCCGGAGCGAGACGCTTTAGACCGCTCGCCTACTCCATCGCGGCTTTAACCAGCCCCACTGCAGAGGACTCTTCCCTGCACGTCTCCCGCCACACCCAAATCTTCATTCGCCACGCTGTCTCTTTCCTATACCACAGCCCATTTGTTCTGTAATGCTCGCAGCCACAATACTGTATTTCCGCATCAGGGAGAACAGACCATGAGGTATCGAGACACAATTAATTGTCGTCAGGAACCCAGCCTCGACTTGTAACAATTTTATATTTTAATTAATTGCGTCTCGATGCCTCATGGTCTGTTCTCCCTGATGTGGGAATACAGTATTGTTGCTGCGAGCATTACAGAACAAATTGGCTGTGGTATAGGAAAAAGACAGCGTGGCGAATGGAGATTTGGGTGTGGCGGGAGACGTGCAGGGAAGGGTCCTCTGCAGTCGGGATGGTCACTGTGTCCTCGGTGACAGAGTACTCAACGCGTCTGCCTAATAAGCAGGAGATCCCGGGTTCGAATCCCGGCCGGGCACGAATTTGCATTCGCCGCACGTTGGTATTCCATCTAAACCTAGTACAGTGAAGCCATAACTGATCGCAAATTGCGATTTATTTCATCTCTATATCTACTCTGCATTCACATTTAACAGCCTGCCAAGGGGTTCATGCAAGGGCTTCCACACTAATTGTCTCCAATATTTCTCCAATAGTGCGCGGGAAAAAAGGATTTTACATCTGATGATCAAGTTTCCCTCTGTAGGTGGATGCTCATAAAATACGAGGGTCGTCCACAAAGTAAGTTCCGTTTTTATTTCTACCCGCGGCAACGCTACGATCGCAGTTCCGAGCATGTGCGTCAGTTATTCTGACTCAAGGAGAAGACATGTACGCCATTTTCAGATCGCTGCTGCCGACGTGTATTTTGTAGTGCTTCTTTATGTCAGCCGTAATTGAAAATGCCATCACGTGATTCGTTTTCTAAATGCAAAGAAAGTTAAACAAAAGGAAATTCATTGGAAAATCTGCGAGATTTACGGACAAAATAATGTGAGTGATTCAATGGTTAGAAGATGAGTCAGACTGTTCAGTGAAGGAGGTGACCAGGTGCACGATGAAGAACGAAGTGGACGTCCGTCTGTGGTTACTGATGAATTGGTTCACGCAATTGAGGAGAAGATTAAGCACAACCGTAAGTTTACACTTAGTGCCCTTGCTATGGAAGTTCCGCAAATCTCACGAGCACTAATTCATGAAATTGCCGGTGAAAACCTGAAATTTCGTTATTTTGCTTACGTTGGGTACCTGAAATTCTTACTGAACAACACAAAAAACAACGGACGGTCAGTGGACTTTAGTTTTTGACACTTTTTCGGATAGTCACAGGGAATGAAAGTTGGGTATCGTACGACACCCCTGAAACAAAACGGCAATCAATGGAATGGAGGCACCCTTCATCCCCAACGAAGGTTAAGCCTAAGCAAATCTTGACACCCGAAAAGACATGTGCACCGTTTTTTTGCGGCAGAAAATGCATTTTGCTGATTGATTTCTCACCACGAAGTCATACAATTAATGCACATGATTACTGCGAGACCATTAATTGTGCCGCGCAATGCAGAACAAGTACCAAGGATTACTGTCAAAAGTTGTTGCTTTTCTTATTTATTCATTCATTTTTTTCTTTCACGATAATGCCCGACATCACACGGCGAATGTGAGCAAACCACTCTTAGGGGAATTTCAATGGGACGTGATTGATCATCCTCCACACAGCTTGGACCTCGCTCCTAGCGAGTTTAATCTCCTCTTACGCCTAAAATCTGTCCGTAGTGGTCAACAGTTCAACGATGATGACGAGCCAAAAGAACATGTTACGAGATGGTTGAATATACAGGCGACAATGTTCGACAAAGAAGGCATACAAAAACTTGTGCCACGCTATCACAAGTGCCTACAAAAATTCGGAAGCTACATAGAAAAGCAGTTTTAAAAGTTGTAGATTTTTGTGCAATAAATATTTTTTCTGTATCTATACACGTTTCTTTTATATATTAACAAATGGAACTTACTTTGTGAACATACCTCGTATGTTCGTTTTCGGAGGAGAAAGGTGATGAAAGAAATTTTGTAAATACACTTCTCAAAACAATTAGGGGAGATATTTTGAGAATACCTACTCGCAACAATTTATTTTCTTTAGAAATGCAAAGTACTACGAGAACTTGCGAGGAAAACGACATAGCTTCACTGATAACAGGTATGCTTGCGAGGTATTCTTTTGCGCTGGCTCACAAGTCTAGCTTAAGGAGTGGTTTGCCTAATATTCGTAACTGCCGGATGGAAAGCTTAGGCCAATAAATCTGTACGCCTGCTATTTTCTGCAGACTTCTAGTTAGGCTTACACACACTCAAAAAGGCTTAGTAAAAGGTGGGGATCTTGAAGAATGTGGGGAAACTAGTGATTTGTGGTATAACGTAAATTTACCGAAATTTTAACTTAATTACCTAAGTTTCGGTTTCGGCCGAAATTAGAAGAGCAGGCGAATATTCGTTTACAGTTTAGACCGCAAATTATGTTTTGGTCGGAATCTAATAGAAATTTAAAAAGGTAGGTACACTGAAATACACACCTATAACAATGCAATGCTGTGTCAAAATGTCAAATTATTCGGTCAAGAACTATCGTAGATATAAGATTTTGAACATATCACTAAACAATTAATTGTAGCCATGATGGCTAAGTTTAGAAACCGTGACTGTGGGAAACAATAAATAAATATTCGTTTTTCTGCTAGCAGCCACTTAATTTGTTATTGTTTAAACTAACATAACACAACGAGTCTCGAGCATGTTTATCTCATCATCAGGCGCTTTCTATACATACTGAAATATTTATGTTACTTATAATTTACGTATTCAAAGTTTATTTGTTGTTATTGGTGGTTGGGGGATAGAGCAGTGGATGGCCATAGATGTAGTGCTGTCTTCTACTGGTCTTCCTGTATGGTGTGATTTGTTTCACCACCTGTGTGGAATGTAAACAGGAATGCATCAGGTGTTGGGGTCGAATGGTCGTGTGATTCACTTACGGTGATAGTCAGTTGCACACTTACTATTTTCGTATTCCAAGATTTCTTCTACATCTCTGGTGCACTGGTGGTGCTGTTACAAAAAAAGTAAATAAATAAATAAAATAAAATAAAAAGTTCAAATGTATGTTAAGCTTAAGGGACTTGACTGCGGGGTCATCAGTCCCTAAACTTACAAACCACTTATGAACTACCTTATACTAAAGACGAAACAAACATCCATGTCCGAGGGGGGGATTCGAACCCCCGACCGTAGCGGCCGTGCAGACTGTGACTGGCACACCACAGACCGCTCAGTCACTATGGCCGGCGTGCTGTTACATCTACATCTACATCTACATGGGATACTCTGCAAATCACATTTAAGTGCCTGGCAGAGGGTTCATCGAACCACAATTATACTATTTATCTCCCATTCCATTCTCGAATAGCGCGGGGGAAGAAAGAACACCTGAATCTCTCTGTTCGAGCCCTGATTTCTCGTATTTTATTTTGATGATCATTTCTACCTATGTAAGTGGGAGTCAACAATATATTTTCGCATTCGGAGGAGAATGTTGGCGATTGGAGTTTCGCAAGTAACCCACGCCTCAGCGATAAGCGCCGTTGTTGTAATGATTCCCATCCCAGATCCTGTATCATTTCCGTAACGCTGTCTCCCTTGTATCGTGACAATACGAAACGAGCTGCCCTTCTTTGGACTCTTTCGATGTCCTCCGTCAAACCCACCTGATAAGGATCCCACACTGGGCTGCAATACTCCAAAAATGGACGGACAAGCGCAGTGTATGCAGTTTCTTTAGTAGTTCTGTTGCATCTTTTAAGGGTTCTGCCAATAAAACGCAGTCTCTGGTTCGCCTTTCCCACGATATTATCTACGTGTTCTTTCCAGTTTAAGTCTGAAGTAATAGTGATTCCTAGGTATTTTGTGGAGTTTACGGCCTTCACATTTGATTGATTTATGTTGTAAACAAAGTTTAACGGATTTCTTTTCGTACTCATGTGGACGACTTCACACTTCTCATTATTTAGAGTCAATTGCCAATTTTTACACCATACTGATATCTTATTCAGATCGTCCTGCAGTTGGTTTTGATCTTCAGATGATTTTACTAGACGGTAAATGACGGCGTCATCTGCAAACAACCTAAGAGAGCTACTTAGATTTTCCCCTAAATCGTTTATGTAAATAAGGAATAGCAGAGGACCAATAACACTACCTTGTGGAACGCCCGATATCACCTCTGTTTTAGTCGATGCCTTACCATCGATTACTACGAACTGTGTCCTCTCTGACAAGAAATCCCCTATCCAATTGCAAATTTGGGGCGATATACCATGACCACGCAATTTGATTAAAAGCCGTTTGTGAGGTACGGTGTCAAAAGCTTTCTGGAAATCAAGAAATACGGAGTCGATTTGCGAACCTTTGTCGATAGCACCCATCACTTCGTGTGAATATAGAGCTAGTTGTGTTTCGCATGAGCGATATTTTCTAAATCCGTGTTGACCTTGGGTCAATAGATCGTTCTGTTCGAGATAATTCATAATATTTGAATACAGGATATGTTCCAAAACCCTGCTGCAAATTGACGTCAATGAAATAGGCCTGTAGTTTAGTGCGTTACTCCTACTGCCTTTCTTGAATATAGGTGTGACCTGTGCAACTTTCCAATCTTTTGGTACAGATCCTTCTATGAGAGAGCGGTTGTATATGACATATTGAATCTCTTGTACATTGCTTCTTATACACTAATTGTTTTCAAACTAAACAATGTTCCAGACGACATAGAGGGGAAGGAAACTGACATAGGGAAGAGACGAGCAGATGAACAGGGAAAGCAAGACAAGGAGATGGACAGACAGAGGGGCGAGTTGAACATGTACAGAAAGAGGGTAGAAGACAATGAGAGGGGGGAGGAGACGGGGAGAGGAGGGGGGATATAGACGGAGGGGAACGAATCAAGGGGTAGAGGCAGGGGGGCAAAGATAAGGGGAACAGGCAGTGTAGGATACTGTATATCCAATTCCCATTCACAAAGCATTATAAAAATTCACATATTAGAAATGTGTGCGTGATGAGTACAGCTAGTATAGCTATCAAATTCTTCTCAAAATATATTTTTCAAGGTATCTTGAATGACAGCAACCAGTCCCCTTTTATGCAAAATGTTTTCATTACATTTCTCCCATTACCGGTTTCGTTATGCCTAGCATATCATCATCAGAAGGTGAAAGGATTTTTTACATTACAGATGGTGTGTAGTGGGATTTGTGCATAATTTGTGTTATCTATTGTCACAATTGGTAGCATGCACACATTAATTGTACTGCTATGCACTTCACACGTATTATACAGCATAACTGGTAGCATGCACATATTTATTGTGCTGCTAAACACTTTATACATGTTGTACTATACAGTTTTTTCTTTGGTTTGTTTACGTTTGTATAGCGTGTGGAAACTGTATAGTACAACGTGTATAAAGTGTTTAGCAGCACAATAAATATGTGCATCCTACCAGTTATGCTGTATAATACGTGTGAAGTGCATAGCAGCACATTTAATGTGTGCATGTTATCAATTGTGACAATGGATAACACAAATCCTACTACACACCATCTGATGATGATATGCTAGGCATATCAAAACCGGTAATGGAAGAAATGTAATAAAAACATTTTGCATAAAAGGCGACTGGTTGCTATCATTCAAGATAGCTTATTTCACCACAGTCGCAATGTTCCTCATCCATAATGGATAAAAGTTTTACATATGTTTCAAATTGACTTGAGCATCCAGATCCCTTTGATTCAATCAATCAAGAAACGCTACGTCTCTCTTGTCCACTGAACACTTACGGGGGCAGGACAATATAATACGAACACCATGCACTATACATCTTTTTGCAAGATGGCACCACTGCATACGTCGTAACATCGAGACGTAACTGCAGTGCAGTACTGATGTAAGAAATGTTGGACAGTCCTATACATTTTGTTCTTTGGAGGTGAAATGCATGATCTCTCCAACTTACAAAGAAGTCAGCTGGCCAAGTTGATGGTATGCAGGTAGTGGGAGCATATGTGATGAAAATGGCTGTTGGTAATAAAACGGCATCCAACCCGTCTCACCTCCCCCTCCCCAACGAGTCATATCCATTAAGGGTTTTTTTAATTATTTTTTATCGTGCACATTGCAACCTGTATTCCACTTTCAAATGTTGAAACGGCGTGACAGTTCAGCTGTAGATACAATCTCTGATAATAAAGTTCGAGCCGGCCGCGGTGGCCGAGGGGACTAAGGCGCTCCAGTCACGGTCTGCACGGTCACTACGGTCGGGGGTTCGAATCCCCCCTCGGGCATGGATATTTGTGCCGTCCTAGTTCGTAAGTAGTTCGTAAGTAGTTCATAAGTAGTTTGTAAGTTTAGGGACTGATGACCCCGTAGTTAAGTCCCATAGACTATACAAACATTTGAACATTTTTTTTAATAAAGTTCGATGGATACTCCTGCGCCACGGTGGAGTAGCCGAGCGGTCTAAGGCGCCTTGCTGCGGAGCGCGCGGTTGCTCGCCGTCGGAGGTTCGAGTCCTCCCAGGGGCATGGTTGTGTGTGTTGTCCTTAGGTTAGTCTACGTTAGTTTAAGTAGTTTGTAAGCTACGGACTGATGACCACGCAGTTTGGTCCGATAGATTTATAAACATTTGAATAATCCTGTAACATTAAGTTACATTAATTACGAACTACAGTTACCTTACTGTCGTTCTGAATAGTCACCTACTATTTACGACTGAGCTCGGCGTTACATGTCCTGGAAATTTTGCACAAAATCTTCCTTTTGGATGGTGTTCAAAAAAGCCTCGTCAGATTTCGTTCGATGTCACGAATATCGACAAATCTCTTTTCTTTCAAAGCGAATTTGAGTCGAGGAAATAGGAAAAATTATGGAGGATTGTGGTCCAGCGAGTATGGTGGATGTTAAAGATGCACGACAACGCTCGCCCACACACAGCCAATATCGTCAAGCAGTTCCTGGCAAAAGGCGGTGGTGCAACTTGAACATTCACCACACTCGCCGGATCTCATTCCTCCATACCTTTTCCTATTCCCCGACTCAAACTCGCTTGAAAAGGAAAGAGATTTGACGATATTCCTGACTTGCAACGAAACCTGACGAGGCTTTTGAACACCATCTCAAAGGAAGACTTCGTGCAAAGTTTCCTAGGCCTGTATCGCAGAGATCAGCGGCGCATAGTTATTGGGGGTGACCAGTGCAGGATTTACTTATATACTAAACAAGCCCCCAATTACTTGGGGGCCACAAAAAATGTTGCGAGACAACATAGAAGAGGGCATATCAATGATGATGAAGAGGATGCTTTAGAAAAGCTTGAGCCAAGAGACAAGTTCAGAATCAAAACATTTATACCTGTGATGGATGCATGCATGCATGAGATTCAAGTCTAGTACAGAAGGCCTCACTATACAATGACGCTGCACAAAAGTTTTCATTTTTAACAGAATTAGAAGCTACAGATGAAGAGATTCGTGAAGGAGTTACTGCATTATGCCAAACATATCCTGCAGAAGTGGACATGTATCTTGTAGTAGTAGTCAAGCATTTTCACCAATATGTTAGACATAGTCAAGCCTATGGTTCAGCGGAACATGATAGTCTGACACAGCAGGGTTATATTTGACGATCGTGTCCAAACAGCATTCCCTAATGTAGAAGTAGTTTTGAGGTTGTTTCTTAGTATGATTCTTACAAATTGCTCTGGAGAAAGATCTTTTTCTCAACTGAAGAGGATAAAAAATGAATTCAGAACAACAATGACTCAAAAGAAATTATGTTCCCTCAGTCTCATGTGCATAGAAAGTGACAAATTACGCAGTTTATCATTTGCTGATGTCACCTGTGACTTTGCTCTGGCAAAGTCAAGAAAGAAAATAATTTAGTGTTAATATAATTTCGGATTCCTTAAAACATGTTTCAAGAGATTATATTATAAGCCTTCGTAAACTGTGACTTTTAAAAGTTTTTTTTTTTTTTTTTTTTTTTTTTGTGATGAATAAAAATGATTTTAAGTTAAACAGTCATTATTTCCTTTTCTATAATTGTATATCAATTAAATCCTTTAGGTATAAGAAAATCGTATTTGGCACTAACATATAATATCTGGATATCTAAATGGCCCCATAAGTCAAATAGCTTTGGGCCTTTTCAAGTCTAAATCAGGCCCTGGTGGTGACTGTTTCGAAGTATAGTAAGGTAACTTTAGTTCATAAATCATCTACTTTAATGTTGAGGATTATTCAGCGAACTTTATTCTATTAAACATATGGAGAGGCACTGAATTAAAGTTTATGTTGTGGCCAGGATTCGAACCCGGGACCTCCTACTTACTAGGTAGGCGCTTTAGACCACTCAGCTAACACAGCATTGTAGCAAAACAATTTCACAGGGAACATGAGGCAGACGTATATGGTGTGGAGGATGACGTGCTTTAAGACAGTCCGTGTAGTCGCTGTGGCTACAACGCTGTGTTAGCTGAGTGGTTAAGCCGGGCACTGTGACTCAGCACGCGTGCTCAGGGGGCTAAACGCCCTCTGAGTCAAATATGCAACGAACAACCACGAACAATCTGAACGAACGACTGCGAACCATAGACCTACCAGATGGGGGGGAGTGGTCTAAAGCGCCTACCTACTAAGTAGGAGGTCTCAGGTTTGAATCCCAGCCACAGCATACATTTTAATTCCCTGCCTCTCCTTATGTTTAATAGCTTTGGTATAACGAGTCAATGTTGTTGTCTCGAGGAATTGGATTATTTGTTGAACTTTAATGTCAGAGGATGTATTTTGAATACTGCCCTGAATGAGACAGATCCCCAGGCAGAAGGCGCGGTGTTGCAGGTGATGCGCATGCGGCCTGTGAAGCGCGTGCTGGACGCGTCGCGGCAGCCGCGCAGCTTCGACGCGCGCTCCAAGTGGCCGGGCATGCTGAGCCGCGTGCGCGACCAGGGCTGGTGCGGCGCCTCCTGGGCCATCTCGACGGCCGACGTCGCCTCCGACCGCTTCCACATCATGTCCAAGGGCACCGAGCCCGTCACGCTCTCCGCCGGGCACCTGCTCGAGTGCAACAGCCGCGGGCAGCGCGGCTGCCAGGGCGGCAACCTCGACCGCGCCTGGCTCTTCATGCGCAAGTTCGGGTCAGTACTGCTACATCTGCATCTACATTCATACTCCGCAAGCCACCCGATGCTGTGTGGCGGAGGGAACCCTGAGCAAATAGCTTAGAAAGATAATAGCGGAAACTCAGCAGTGAAACGGGCGACAGCGCACCCTAACACCTTCTAGCGGCTCGAGTTGTCAACTAACACAGGGCGTGAACAGCCGCTTTACATTGTAACACACAGAAGACGTCTTTGTTGACAGAACTATTAAATGGTTGGAACAGGAAATACAGGGTGAGTCACCTAACATTACCGCTGGATATATTTCGTAAACCACATCAAATACTGACGAACCGATTCCACAGACCGAACGTGAGGAGAGGGGCTAGTGTAATTGGTTAATACAAACCATACAAAAATGCACGGAAGTATGTTCTTTTTAACACAAACCTACGTTTTTTAAATGGAACCCCGTTAGTTTTGTTAGCACATCTGAACATATAAGCAAATACGTAATCAGTGTCGTTTGTTGTATTGTAAAATGTTAATTACATCCGGAGATGTTTTAACCTAAAGTTGACGCTTGAAACCTCCGATGTTCAGTTGCGTGTTGTAACAAACACGGGCCACGGTCGGCGAGCAGCATCTGCAGGGACATGTTTACGATGACGACCGTGTTTACGAGTGTGGCTGTAATCAACATCACCTAGAAGACAAGGCATTACACCAGACCACTGGCTGGCCACTGGGGCACGCCCACCGCCGCGCAGCGGCCGGCCAGTCAGATGGCGGCCGCGGCCTCTAAGTGTGACGTAGGCATGGCCTGTTGTAAGGCCTTGTCTTCTAGGTGGTGTTGATTACAGCCACACTCGTAAACACAGTCGTCATCGTAAACATGTCCCTGCAGATGCTGCTCGCCGACCGTGGCCCGTGTTTGTTACAACACGCAACTGAACATCGGAGGTTTCAAGCGTCAACTTTAGGTTAAAACATCTCCGGATGTAATTAACATTTTACAATACAACAAACGACACTGATTACGTATTTGCTTATATGTTCAGATGTGCTAACTAAACTAACGGGGTTCCATTTAAAAAACGTAGGTTTGCGTTAAAAAGAACATACTTCCGTGCATTTTTGTATGGTTTGTATTAACCAATTACACTAGCCCCTCTCCTCAAGTTCGCTCTGTGGAATTAGTACGTCAGTATTTGATGTGGTTTACGAAATATATCCAGTGGTAATGTTAGGTGACTCACCCTGTATATGTCCTATATACAGCTGTAATAACTATAAGCAGCTAAGCACTCGAAAATCATTCTTCAGGTTTCCAAAAAAGAAAGATGTGTAAGTATGATGGCTTCAGCAGAGAACTATTACGCCTACTCAGATCATTTGCTTTTACGCTCTGATTTAGCGTATTTTTTTATAATTTGTTTATGGATGCAGCCAGTGGGTTATTCTCAGTCGAAAAGTTGACTTAGATGAAATTTTGAAAAAGAGCGGTCCTTAGCATTTGAATATAAGTTACGTTCTGTGCTCAGACCATTTTGTGGAAAAAGATTTTAGAAATAAGAATTTGTTAAGCCTAGGGCAAGTGTTGTAATTTGTTATTTGCGTGTGTTTAAAAACAGGTGTTAATTCTAATATAACAACAAAGTTTAATCGCAATTTTTATTTTAATCCCTTTACATATTTAAAGAGTAGACGAGGCACGATACCTTCACTGGCAGCAGTGGTCAGTAGCTTACTGTCTCTCTCTCTAAAGACAGTAACTGTGAAGTAGATGCAGCAGCATTCCTAGCAAAATTAAATGAATTTAAAAAACTTCCATTAATGCAGCCGAAATGTCTGAAGGCAGTGTTAATGTATCTCTATATGCTGGTATCAGGTAAACATACTGAAACAAATACGAAGAATTATATTATGTGTTGGAATTATATTATGGGTTGGTTCACGAAAAATGCAAAATGGCTCTGGCATCATTTAATGATAATGCAATTGCCAACTGCCATATACAGAGGAAGAGATATGACTAAAAAATGCCTTTTTCCAGTGGTTGTGCTCAGAGTATGTCCTATAAAATGTCAGAAATTTTTAGACACAATTTTGATTAGTCAGCATCTCAAATTAGAAAGAGTAGCCTCATATTACGGAATGTAACTCATAAATAGGCCTAAATGCTCACGAAATGTGCGTAGATGTTTAGGATTAAAACTTTATTGCTTTAGTTTCTTTTTAACACTACACCTTAAATGAATTATCATCTTCTTAAATGGCGCAACAATATAAAACTTGCACTCTAATTGCGGTAAGCAAGGAAATAAAATTCGGAGTTGCAGACGTGAGGCCAGGTACAGTATACAACTCGAGCCAACAGATGGCACCTCTAGCGGTGTCGCCTGGAAAACGCATGTAAATGCCTCTGAGTATCCGCTATTATCTTTATAAGCTATTTGCCCTGAGTACCACCATCAGTTCTCCCTCCTACTCCAGTCACGGTATTATTCGCGGAAAGAAAGATTGTCGGTATGCCTCTGTGTGGGCTCTAATCTCTCTGATTTTATCTTCATGATCTCATCGCCAGATATACGAAAGAGGGACCAATATACTGCTAGACTCCTTGGTAAAGGTATGTTCTCGGAACTTCAACAAAAGCCCGCACCGAGCGACAGAGCGTCTCTCTTGCAGAGTCTTCCACTGGAGTTTGTCGATCTTCTCTGTAACGCTTTCACGATTACCAAATGATCATGTAATGAAGCGCGCTGCTCTCCGTTGGATCTTTTCTACTTCCTCTATCGACCCCAATTCATACGGATCCCACACCTGTGAGCAGTATTCTAGTTGTGGGCGAACAAGTGTACTGTAACCCACTTCCTTTCTTTTCGAACTGCATTTCCTTAGGATTCTTCCAATGAATCTAAATCTGGCATCTGTTTTACCGACGATTGATTTTATATGGTCGATCCATTTTAAATCACTCCTAATGCATATCACGAGATGGGCTGTAGGGGACAGTTTGGCCTAATCCTCTACCAAGTGTGAGGATAGGCGAGTTGCTGCAGTGAAGGTGGTCCTTTGTCACGCTGCGATGCAAAATCTAACAATATTTATAAATTTTAAATGGGTGATGCTGAATGAATTAGATTAGGTACGGTAACGAAACAGTGAAGAAGGTAGATGAGTTCTTTTACTTGGGCAGTAAAATAACAAATGATGGTCGCAGTACTGAGGATATAAGGAGCAGAATGGCAAAGGGTAAAAAGCGTTTTTGAGAAAGAGAAATTTGTTAACATCGAATATTAATTTAAGTGTAAGGAAGTCCTTTCTGAAGGCATTTGTGTGCAGTGTTGCCTTGTATGGGAGTGAAACAGGGACGATAAACAGTGCGGACAGGAAGAGGATAGAGGCTTTTGAAATATGGTGCTACAGAATAATGCTGAAGATTAGGTGGGTGGATCGCGTAACAGATGAGGAGGTACTGAACAGAATTGGGGAGAAGAGGAATTTCTGGCATACCTTGACTAAACGAAGGGATCGATTGGTAGGACACATTCTTAGACATCAAGGAATCGTGAATTTAGCGTTGGAGGGAAGTGTTTGGGGTAAAAAACCGCAGAGGAAGAGCAAGAGATTGATGCAGTAAGCATATTCAAACAGATGTAGGTTACCGTCAGCGAGCACAGAATAATATAGAGAGGCTGTACCGCCTACATCAGCGTACAGGCAGTGAGGCCCTGCAGCCATCTTGGTTGGGTGTACAAACGGCGTTGGGCCGATAAATGCATAGTACTTAAAGTGGCGCTCGCCTTAATTACATTGTCATTTGAAACCGTTAGACTAAGAAAAAAAAATACCGAATTTTTCACGTAGACAGGTGAATACTGAAGAAATGCAAGTGTTCTTAGCAAGTACAATACGTATTTTGTTTGTATAAAATTAATAGTTGAAACCCGTACTTTTATATGAAATTAAAATTACGACACGAAAAAGTTAGTCGCCTGCCACTTTTTTTGTTTCGTGGTCAGGAAATTTTCTTCGGCGAGAAAGTTGTAAATAATGAAGTGAACCTTTCTTTTTAATTAAACAACTTTTTATAGCTCCCCTGGTTTTCTCACAAATATGGATACAAATTCTACTCATTACTTTCAGCGAGCTTGCCCACCAGCGAGCACAGATTCTGTTGCCCACTCACCTTGTACTTTGTGATAAACATTTGTAATTTGGAATACAATTTTCGGTGTCCAATAATTATGTCTTAATACTTTGTATTTATTTTACTACTAACAAGCTGAACCGCTTCGGCTTAGCACGGGTAATCTTTAAACTAACTCGAGAACTGCAGAAAGTATCGTGATGCGTTTTCTTTTAATTTCTTCGGTTTAACGTAGGCTACCTTAAATTCCAAAACGAAAATGAGAAATAATTGAAATAAGAATAATAACGTAGAATGATTTACCACTTCCGCACTTTCTTGACCTTTGTAGCGTAACCATTGAGCGTAACCTATGAGATCTGCGCCAAACTACATAGTAAAGAATTATAGAATTCATGACGATTTAAAGAAAAAAAAAGACTGTGAGATCATATGTCTAACTTTCACAGATCTCCCACAATCACTATATGGCGCCAGCGCTTTAGAAAAGAAAAATAATAATTTGTTTTCTGTAGATGTTTGTCAGTTCTGCAAGTTTATACTATGTACACTGGCCTAGCTCTTATAGTTTAAGCTCCAGAGCTGACTAAAGTGCAGAAGCGGCAAACAGTTCGACGTTATGATTCTTATTTATTTATTTATTTATTTTTCATGTATTGGCATTGCCATTATCTATCTATATATATACAAATGAATTGCTGTTCATTAGTCTCGCTAAAACTCGAGAATGTCTGAACCGATTTGGCTAAGTTTAGTCTTGAAATATTCGTGTAAGCCCAGGGAAGGTTTTAGCGGTGATAAAAATATGGATAAATTGTCCGGAAAAGAGGAAAATCGGGAAAAACTGAAACAGCTTTTTGCAGTAAGCTATCAATACCGTTCGTCCGATTGCGATAAAATTTTGTACATTTCAGGTTGAAAGCAAGAGGGAGGTTCATATCAAATAAAAATTTAGAAAAGTCGCCCGGGAAGTAGGAAAATTTAGGAAAAACCGAAAGTTATTTTTTTTTCAATGAATAACAATCAATTGCCACATGTTTGTAACAGCATCACTTGAGTACGGGTCAACAGGACAAGGTTTGTATGAAATAAATGTTTTGGAAAATCTACCGGAAATTGGAAAATTTGAGAAAAACTGAAAGTGCGTTTTTCAATGTGTGTTTGATTGAATTCAGCACTACAACTGACTATTAGCACGACTTACAGGGGTAGTTGGTTTTTTTTTTGTTTTGTTCATTATGGTCTTGGAAAAGTATGCTGTAAAAAAATAAAAAAAAGTAGGGACAGTTAAAAAGGAAAGTCGCAAAATTCGAAGAAAGTTTCTTTTTCAATGTCTTTCTAAATGTACTCAACACTATAAGTTGATAACCATTCATTCAATTGCGATAAAATTTTGATCATTTGACGTTCAACAAAAGATGAACGCTCTTATGAACTATAAATTTGGGAAAGTTGTTCGGAAAATTTGAAAATTCCCGAGAAATGAAAGAGGTTTCTTCAATATCATTCGTCTATGTGGGATTAAATTTTGCATATTTGACGCTCAAAGCAAGAGTAACGTTCTTATGAAATAAAAATATGGAAAAGTTTCCTGAAAAATTGGAAAATACAGAAGAAATAGAAAGAGATTTTTGTATGAAATATCAGTACCATTTATTTGATTGCGATAAAATGTTGCACTTTCGACGTTCAAAGCGAGAGGAAGGTTTGAGTGAAGTTTGGAATAGTTGGCCGGAATATAGGAAAATGTGTGGAAAACTGAAGGAACTCTTTTCTTTGGGATATCAATATCATTCGTACGATTGCGATAAAATTTTGTACATTTGACGTTCGAAGCAAGAGTACACACATATTAGCTGCGAAGCATTGCCGGGTCGACTAGTATATAGCCTAAGATTATCCCAGGATTCTAAAGGAGAAATTAAAAGAAACCGCATGACGATTCGTTTGGTATTCCACGAATTATAAAGGGTTAAAGGGACAGAGGAAAAATTTGCTTATATTTTATATAATAATATGATTTGCTATCCCTAGCTGTAATTTGTAGTTGGCAAAAATAGATTATCAAAAAGGAACGCCTTAAAGTATATGAAAAAGGAATTAACAGAAGGCGAACTCAATGAACTACCCTGTGCTCGCAGCTATGACCGGCTGGCGCTCGGCCGCCATGTTGGTTGGGTGTCGCGCTCTCAGCCGACATCATTTCAAAGGCCTCTCTATTATATTCTGTGCTCGCTGGTAACGAGGTGGACTGTAGGGGGCGGTTAGGTCCAATCCCCTACGAAGTGTCAGGATAGGCGATTTGCTGCAGTGGAAGTGGTCCTTTGTCGCTCCGAGATGCAAAATCGAACAATATTTATAAGTTTTAAATGGGGTTATAAGTCTTGACTACTAGCAGGTAGTAGGCATCATAAACATATAACTTTGACTTATGAATATTTGTTCCAGGACGGAAATTCGAGGCCAGGACCTCATCCTCACTATGGAGTTTGAACATGTCCAAAACAACGGACGCCGTAGTTCTCAATTGTAATCCATCTATTCACAGTTTTATGCTCATTTCAGTGCGGATGCACACGAGGAGTGAACTCCTGGCGGAAATACAAGGACCTCACAGGAGTAGCTGCATGGTGTAAGATAGGGTGGCCAGATTTCCAAAATCAAAATACGGGACACACAGGACTATAGGTACCAAAGATCATGAGACAAATGTTAGCTTTAAGGCCCCTACACACACTCCGATTCGTCATACGACCAACAAGATGTCCAACGAACCAACGAATTGGTAGCAGCCTACACATGTTCCGACCAACTGCACGCAGTGCCACACTGTTCTTGTGTCTGTCTGTCGAGCTGTTTTTGTTTTCACGTGTTCGCTGTGCAGACGACCTCAGTTGGTCGGGAAGCCCTACACATGGTACAACTTGTCGGGTGAAGTGGTGGGGGAATCGGAGATCGGGTGGCCAGGCACAACCAACCAGCCGACAAGGAAAGTTGGTCGGGTAGTGCCTAAAACCGCCCAATTTATCAGGTGACCAAGGAATTGGCCCAATAAATCACATCATGTGTAGGGCCCTTTACCTGAGGCATCATCAGCATGGCTGTCATCCCTTAAAGCTTATACAAAATGATTGCCTTGGTGTCACTCGATAAGGCAGACTTAAACACATGAATTAATGCATAAATTATTTTTCGAAAGAGATAGGTTGGCTGGCCAGTACTTACCTTTTTTGCTGTACTGCCGATAGTCATATAAAGAAGGAAACAAAGATGAAAATAAAACGAGTTTGTGGAACAGGGTTCCTTCCTCAGGTAATAGAGAAGATAAGAAAGCAGCCAAACACTATCCTTGTGAGCTAGTTATGAATTACCTTCCCCTTCTTTTCCAATTCCTTTTTTCTTCCCTTCTCTATTACCTGAAGAAGGAACTGTCTTCCACAACCTCGTTTTATTTTCGTCCTTTGTGCTTTCTGTATGTAACTATCGGCAGTATAGCAAAAAGGTAAGTACCGACCAGCCAACCTATCTCTTTTGAAAAATAATTTATCATCTCTGTGGAGAATTTCCATCATTAATCGAATTAATGCATAAACAGTACTGTAAGAAACAAAGCCACCTCCGGCCAGCCAGATTTAGGTTTTCCGTGCTTTCCCTAAATCTCTACAGCTAAATGCCGTGATGTTTCAGTTGAAAGGCCAAAGTCGATTTCCTTCCCCATTCTTATTAAAAGAAAAAAATCTGGACGTGAGCTTCTCAAGTGACCACACTATCTTTGGAAACTTGAAGTCTAAATTTCTTCCTTCCATTGAGTATAAGACAAGTAGCACAACACAAAAAGTGATTTATGAAATACTATTAAATCAACCAGACTTGCATAGAAATTAAGAATTTTTTTGGGCTGTCTGAAATTTTTTTTTATAATTATTTCATTCATAGTCTGCACACTTAGTATGTTTTTGCGGTGCATAAACTATTTGTGACAGAGAACACTCTTTCTGCAGCAGTATTAGTGCCAGGTAGAGCCAGCACAAACCCAGTAACGAACAGCAAATTTTTACACCATGTATCCTCAAAAAGCTGATCTTGACATTTTTTTCTTTCAAGATATCTTCATGAAATTCTGGTAAAGTTTTAAAACTTTACTGATCAGACTTGGAAAGAAAACAATATTTGAGCTGAACCCAGTTAGATGGGTTCAGCACATGAAATGGTAACACATCATGAAATGAACTTTTGACATGTCCAAGAAATCAGACTCTATTGGCACAGCATCTTCTAGTCAACTAATCAATGTCTAAAATTTTATAGTTGGAAAACTTTCTCATATTATGTCAAAGCATTATGTAGAACAAACCAAAGAATTTCAGAAATCGTGACTCATTTGAGTTACAGTCTGTTTTCTTTATTGCTTGATTATGACTGCATTTGTTCTCCATTTGCTTACACTTTACATTCCTTAGAAACATGTAATTTCAAAATTTATGGGACAGTTGGTAAAAAAACAGGACAACATATGTCCCCTATTTATTTTGTCAGGACATCAGGACACTGAGGCTAAATAAGGTACAACCCCGTAAAATACGGGTCATCTGGTCACCCTGGTCTAATGTATCATGAAATGTACCTTCGAATATAATAATGGAAAGTCCAGGTTGGAATTATTAATATAGAAATAAGGACAGTTTACAACTCACCGCAAAGACGTGGCAACGAGCTGCAACAGGCACATACAAAAGACACACTCATACAACATAAAGACATGTCAATAAGCTGCTGAAAGCAGAAAGCAGAAAGCTTGAGTGCATTAAATTTATTGTGTGCTCGCGTTTTGTTTGATTCCTATTCGCGTTAAATATCTGGTTAGTGTATTATTCCGCCGTGTGAATCGCGTCGCGACAGTCGTCTGTCTTTATTTTCTGATTAGAAGCGACATATAGTATTTTGATTTTCGTCTACACTTTCTCGTCTCAATTTGTAAAGTTATACTGTGCTGTCGTGCGTATTGGATTCACATCCGCGTTCTAACGAACAGTTTAGTTTTCCTTTGAACGCATCGCGACTGTAGTTTTTGCTTTTGTTGGCATTGTAATCATGAATAGGGACTGTGACTGCTGTATGCGGATGCAGTCTGAGCTGGTGACACTTCGCTCCCAGCTTCAAGCTGTGTTAACCTCGGTTGCACAGTTGGAAGCTGCGATCGATGGGCGTCGTTGTTGTTGGCCGGCGGTGGGGACCGAACGGACTCCCGTCGTCTCCACCGATCGGCCTGCGGCAGCGACATGCCCTGAAACTGCTAGCAGTGAGGCAGACATCCCACCCGTGGTTGCGTGGGAGGTTGCTCCAGTGCGTGGCAGGAGGCGCAAGACATTCCGGGGGACCGATCGTGAGGCCTCCCCGGTTCGTCTTGCGAACAGGTTTGAGGCGCTGTCTGCTCAGGACGACGTTCCTGAGTCGGATGGTGTCTCTCACCCTGTCACCACCCAGCCTGCAAGATCCGGGCTTTCACAGAGGGTGGGTTTACTTGTAGTTGGGAGCTCCAACGTTAGGCGGGTGATGGAGCCCCTTAGAGAGATGGCTGCCAAGGAGGGGAAGAAGGCCAACGTGCACTCCGTGTGCATACCGGGTGGAGTCATTCCAGATGTGGAACGGGTCCTCCCGGATGCCATGAAGGGTACGGGGTGCAGCCAACTGCAGGTGGTGGCTCACGTCGGTACCAATGATGTGTGTCGTTTCGGATCTGAAGAGATCCTCTCAGGTTTCGAGCGGCTAACTGAAGTGGTAAAGACTGTCAGTCTTGCTTGCAAGATGAAAGCAGAGCTCACCATCTGCAGCATAGTTGACAGGACCGACTGTGGACCTCTGATACAGAGCCGAGTGGAGGGTCTGAATCAGAGGCTCAGACGGTTCTGCGACCGTGTAGGCTGCAGATTCCTTGACTTGCGCCATCGGGTGGTGGGTTTCCGGGTTCCGCTGAATAGGTCAGGAGTCCACTACACGCAGGAAGCGGCTACACGGGTAGCGGGGGCTGTGTGGCGTGGACTGGGCGGTTTTTTAGGATAAAGAGCTTCGGGGAAATAGAAAATGGGCAATCTCAAAGGGTTCAGGTGGATCACAGGAGAAATGTAGATCCGGAAACTATCGGTATAACAGTTGTAAATTGTCGTAGCTGTGTCGGGAAAGTTCCAGAACTGCAAGCGTTAATAGAAAGCACCGAAACACACATAATTATAGGCAGCGAAAGTTGGCTCAAGCCGGAAATAAGTTCAGAAGAAGTATTTTCAAAAGATCTAACGGTATTCAGAAAGGATAGATTAAACAAAATAGGTGGGGGCGTGTTTGTCGCCGTCAAAAGTAGTATTTCATGTAGCGAAGTTGAAGTTGATAGTTCGTGCGAGCTATTATGGGTAGAGGTTGTACCCGAAAATCGTAAGAAGTTAATAATCGGTTCCTTTTACCGGCCTCCCGACTCTGACGATACAATAGCAGAAAGGTTCAAAGAAAACCTGAGTCTAATTACAAAAACGTACCCGACTCACACGATAATAGTAGGTGGTGATTTTAATTTACCCTCGATCTGTTGGCGAAATTATATTTTCAAATCAGGAGGTAGGCATAAAACATCGTCCGAAATTGTACTCAACGCATTCTCTGAGAATTACTTCGAACAAGTAGTTCATGAGCCAACTAGAATTGTAAATGGATGTGAAAACACACTTGATCTCTTAGCAACAAATAATCCTGAGCTCATAATGAGCATCAAAACGGATACAGGTATTAGTGAACACAGAGCTGTAGTAGCGAAATTGAATATCGAAAGTCCCAAAGTTACCAAAAGTAAACGCAAAGTATATTTGTTCAGGAAAGCAGATAGAAACAAAATACATTGCTTCTTGAAAGACAGCTTCCACTCGTTTCTAACACTAAACGTAGGTGTAGACCAGATGTGGCTCCAATTCAGAGAAGTGGTATCGACAGCAATTGAAAGTTTTATACCTAATAAATTAATAAAAGAAGGAGGCGATCCCCCTTGGTACACAAAACAGGTCAGGACACTGCTGCAAAAGCAAAGGAAAAGGCATACTAAATTTAAACGAACACGAAATCCCCAGGATTTGCGATTGTACTCAGAAGCTCGAAATTTAGCGAGGATTTCAATGCGAGATGCCTACAACATTTATCACAACGAAACTCTTTCTCGTAATTTGACTGAAAACCCAAAGAGATTTTGGTCATATGTTAAATATACTCGGGGAAAGTCACAAACAATACCTTCACTACGTGATAGTAATGGCGATCCTGCCGATGACAGCGCTACTAAAGCAGAGTTACTAAACTTAGCTTTTAGAAACTCATTCACTAAAGAAGACGAAACCAATATTCCAGATTTCGAATTACGAACAGATGCCGTAATGAATAACATAGAAGTAGATATCATCGGAGTAGTGCAGCAACTAAAATCACTTAATAAGAACAAGTCTTCTGGTCCGGATTGTATACCCATTAGATTTCTATCTGATTATGCTGAAGCGATAGCTCCTTACTTAACAGTCATATACAACCGCTCTCTCATAGAAGGATCTGTACCAAAAGATTGGAAAGTTGCACAGGTCACACCTATATTCAAGAAAGGCAGTAGGAGTAACACACTAAACTACAGGCCTATTTCATTGACGTCAATTTGCAGCAGGGTTTTGGAACATATCCTGTATTCAAATATTATGAATTATCTCGAACAGAACGATCTATTGACCCAAGGTCAACACGGATTTAGAAAATATCGTTCATGCGAAACACAACTAGCTCTATATTCACACGAAGTGATGGGTGCTATCGACAAAGGTTCGCAAATCGATTCCGTATTTCTTGATTTCCAGAAAGCTTTTGACACCGTACCTCACAAACGGCTTTTAATCAAATTGCGTGGTTATGGTATATCGCCCCAAATTTGCAATTGGATAGGGGATTTCTTGTCAGAGAGGACACAGTTCGTGGTAATCGATGGTAAGGCATCGACTAAAACAGAGGTGATATCGGGCGTTCCACAAGGTAGTGTTATTGGTCCTCTGCTATTCCTTATTTACATAAACGATTTAGGGGAAAATCTAAGTAGCTCTCTTAGGTTGTTTGCAGATGACGCCGTCATTTACCGTCTAGTAAAATCATCTGAAGATCAAAACCAACTGCAGAACGATCTGAATAAGATATCAGTATGGTGTAAAAATTGGCAATTGACTCTAAATAATGAGAAGTGTGAAGTCGTCCACATGAGTACGAAAAGAAATCCGTTAAACTTTGTTTACAACATAAATCAATCAAATGTGAAGGCCGTAAACTCCACAAAATACCTAGGAATCACTATTACTTCAGACTTAAACTGGAAAGAACACGTAGATAATATCGTGGGAAAGGCGAACCAGAGACTGCGTTTTATTGGCAGAATCCTTAAAAGATGCAACAGAACTACTAAAGAAACTGCATACACTGCGCTTGTCCGTCCATTTTTGGAGTATTGCAGCCCAGTGTGGGATCCTTATCAGGTGGGTTTGACGGAGGACATCGAGAGAGTCCAAAGAAGGGCAGCTCGTTTCGTATTGTCACGATACAGGGGAGACAGCGTTACGGAAATGATACAGGATCTGGGATGGGAATCATTAGAACAACGGCGCTTATCGCTGAGGCGTGGGTTACTTGCGAAACTCCAATGGCCAACATTCTCCTCTGAATGCGAAAATATATTGTTGACTCCCACTTACATAGGTAGAAATGATCATCAGAATAAAATAAGAGAAATCAGAGCTCGAACAGAGAGATTCAGGTGTTCCTTCTTCCCGCGCGCTATTCGAGAATGGAATGGGAGATAAATAGTATAATTGTGGTTCGATGAACCCTCTGCCAGGCACTTAAATGTGATTTGCAGAGTATCCCATGTAGATGTAGATGTAGATGTAGAAAGTGTTGTTTGTGTGTGTCTTTTGCATGTACCTGTTGCAGCTCATCGCCACGTCTTTGCGGTGAGTTGTAAACTATCATTACAACATTATTAGTACCTTTGAACATGCCACTTTGGAATAACGTAATGTGGCATCTAGGCAAGGGTGCATGCAGGGGGAGGGCTTACACTGGATAAAATGAAAATTTTCTTCTACCAAAATCTTTCTTCTTTATTTAATATTGCTTCTAAGTATGAGTAGCACAGATCAGATTTTACTTGGAATGCTATGTTTTCAAGTATATATCTTAATTCTGGATTATAACCAATTTTTCATAATCACAACTTTGGAGGAGAAATGTATCCACACAGCCAGTGTTGTTGTTGTGGTCTTCACTCCATAGACTGGATTGATGTAGCTCTCCACACTATTCCACGCTGCACAAGCCTCTTCATCTCTTAGAATGGCAACCCATGTACCTTTAAATCTGCTTACTGTATTCATCTTGCAGTCTACCTCTGCTATTTTTAACCCCAATGCTTTCCTAAAATCCTAAATTGACAATATCTGAGAATGTGTCATACTAATGGAGCCCTTCTTTTAGTCAAGATATGACAGAAATCTCTTTTCTCTCCAGTTCTGTTTAGTACCCCCTCATTAATTACGTGGTCTACCCATCTAATCTCGAGCATTCTCTTGTAGCACTGAATATCATATCTTCTATCCTTTTCTTGCGTGAGATGTTTATCGTCCAAGTTTCACTCCTGTACAAGGCCACACTCTAGATAAATGCCTTCAGAAAAGACTTCCTAACACTTGTATTAATATTCGATATCAACAAATTTCTCTTTTCCAGTTTTACAAACATTAGCCCCCATGACCTTATTTTAGAATTGTGTTTCTGAAGTTTTGCTATCTAGTTTGGGCTACATTAAATTATCAAATGATAATTATACAAGTGGCACGACCTGAGTAATTCATTGGGCACAGCCCGAGGAAAATTATTAGTACACCTGAAAGGGTCCCACTCATAGAAGTATTAAAGTGCACTAGCTAGCCAGGTCCGAAGGGAAAAAAATTTAAGTGCAGCTTTATGTACGCATTTCAGATATTTTCGTATAGAGTAAACAACTTAGCGAGAGCAGAGATCAGTTCTACCACCGAAAGCAAATAAGAACCAAATAAATAGTGGACTACACAATAGCGACGCACATAACTAGTGCAGGATGGCCAGATTGGGCAATATGTCTTGTTTTGAGCTGTTATAGTAGAATTTCTTTTTTAAAGACATACAACCTCTTGTTTGGGTGATACTTTGTTAATCAGTGGGATTTTTTGATGAAATAGAGGCAGTGTATTTGCATGTCCTGAATTTAGTTTAATGTTATTTGTAATGATATATTATCACTCTACTGCCTTCTGAAATAGTGAAATTTGCAACCCTAACTCCACCTGTAATTCATGACTAAATGTCAAATTACAGTTGTCAAACATTGTTGGTGATACATGAAGTCCGGTTCTCATGGTATATTTGTTTCAAAGTGCATACCAGTAACAGCATGTGGAAAAAACTTGGGGCAACACAGTTAATCCAATAATGTAGCAAACATGACAGTGACTGTAGTACATTTATTTTTCATTGTTTCCTTTGAAGCAGTTAAACTAAACTTGCCTAGGAGCTTTACGTAAATCATAATAGTAGTAGAATGTTGCAGACAGGTAATTTTTTGTGGTGGTAGAGTGAATTGTTTACTTGCAAGTCATGACACATGGACGTGTGTTAATTCTGTGTCACAATGAGAAACTGATAAATTCTAAACGGATCAAATAATGCATCCTTTCTCTGTAAACTACAATATTTGAATAAAAGCAATAATCAAGTAAGTTGTAATGTGGCATTATTTTCTACCTTCCAATATTTGTCTCCCAACCGGCCAGAATAATCAAAGTTCATTAACAAGCAGAATTATATTCAGGAATGAAGTAGAGGGGTGACTAACATTGTGTGTAAGGCTTCATGGGATTTGTGCCACACTCAAACCTAGCATCAGCTCTTACCACCAAAAGTTGGGGCTCATCAGAACAAGCATCATCTGCTAAGATCAGGACCCAAAAGAGAGACTGTAGACAATGTTGTGGCATTAGCAAAGATATTTGAGGCAGTTGTCAGCCATAGGTCATTCATGCCAAATAGTGACACAGTGTCTTTCTGGATAAATATATTTATCATATTTCATGTACTGACTTCTGCAGATGTTTCACACAGTGCCACTTGCCCATTACCACTGACAACGCTATGCACATGCTGCTATTATCAATTATCATTCGTTAAGTGCAGGCATTTAGCTACAGCATTGTCATGGTGAGAGGCAATATCTGAAATTTGTTATTCTCAGCACATTTGTACTGTCTCTCTCAGATTATTGAATTCCATTGCTTTTTATAAATGGAAAGTTCCATATATCTCCCTCAAACTACCACTTCAAATTCAAAGTGTGTCAATTCCCATCTTGTGTCTTTAATCACATCAGAAACCTTCACATCATGAGCCACTTCAGTACAAATGACACCTTCGTTAATGCATCGCCCTTTTTACCTTGTGTATGTGTTACTGCCAAAATCTGTGCAAATTTCAATCCTATGTTTTTTCTCACCTTAGTGTAATAATTGTTGTTTGATGTTTTCCTCTTGATGCAGGATTTTAACTTGCAAGGGTGTCACGGATTCATTCACTAATGAATTTTGGTAGTATAGTATGTGGAATGTTTCAATGTTCCTTTAAGTTCAAGTTAGCCATTTTGCAGAGAATAATAAATGTTTTCTCAATTTTCTCTCATTTTGTATAACCTCACTCCTGTATTCCCTTTTCATCTTGAATGTTGAACAGCCAGTTTTAACTATCATTATTTAGTAGTCTTATGCTTTTTACATTACTATATACAAATCACATACATCTGAATTGCACAACTTCTAATGCCAGCTGACCCTTCAGTTCAAGTTCTAGTTATTCTTATTCAAAAATCTACAGATAAGGAAACTAAATTATTGGAATTGACACATGATGAAAAAACTAAAACCCATATTGTCTTTGAAAAACATATCAAATAAAACATTTCAATGGGTTTTTTAGCCAGTAAAATCAATGGAATGCCCTTAGAGGAGGTTTAGTAAATTTAGCAGAATAACCATTTGAATAAAAGCAGCTACAGATGTAGGTGTTTTCATGAGGTATTCTCTATCATGACCCGCTGTTTACCTTTGCTTGCGATAAGAAGAGCCTTGCCTACTAAGAAAGAACTCATTATGGCAGTGTTACACCATTCTCTATTATAACATTTCTCATACTACTATTCCTCATTTCTCCCCCCCCCCCCCCCCCCCCCCCCATTTTTCTTGTTTGTTCAGAAATATTTTAAAATGTGAACTGTCCTCACTATATTATTAATATTTTAAGTCTCATATTTAACAATGGAAAAACCTGGTTGGAATGTCAATAATAAAGAGAATCACTGAGTTGCAGACAGGCACATAAAATAGACAATCACATTCACAGAACTGAAATTTTCAGAGAAGGCTTTCCTTAGAAAAAGATATACACAGGTTCACACAATCAATCAAACATTACCCAAGCACACATTATTTATTGTGGGAGTGTGTACATATTTTTCTGTTGAAGGCCTTGGCCAAAAATTTGTGTGAATGTACTGTAATTGTCCATTTTATGTGTTCTTCTGCAGCTCAGTGGTCATTTTTAAGTTTCATATTGTTACCACAGTGAATGAATTGTGAGGCAGTTACCATTAGGTTGTAGTGTTACTAGGAGAGTTTTTTTAATGTTCTTGAATGTTCTTAGGGTGAATGACCGTGAAATCAGTATTTCATCACAAGTCAGGATTACGATTTAGTCTTCTTCTTGTCTTCTTTCTTCCCTATATGAAGAAATGCCATAAGAGGTCCAGCTAGTCTGTACCCCAAGCATTTAGTTTTAGTCTTCTTTACCTAAATAAAACATCAGGCTTCCTTCTCCAAAAATTGTTTCAGCGTGAGAAAATAGAGTGAGACACCTACTTTTGAAATAATTGTTTCGAACTCGAGGTTTAATGTTTAACAAATATTTATTCTCTCCTGTAAATACTCAAAGGCACTTCCATAGTTATCACAGAAGCTGATACATTATGAATGACTGTCAATCTTCTCGCACATTTTCAGATAATAATCTTTAACAATGACAAACAAAGAACATATATTAACTTCAACAAGGAATAAATAAAGTCTCTGTTTAGTAGTCTATGGAAACTTCAGCTTGCTACAGCAAGTGAAACCCATCCATTATTTATCTGGGAAAAAAAAAATCGGAAAGAAATATCTGACCGCTAATATTTCCTACATAAATATATTTGACATTCTTATGTCGGGTCATAGGTTTGCAGTGCAACTCGTTACACTAAAAGGTACATCAAAAAATTTATTGTTGGAAAATACTCTCTTTTGCCCACAGTCCTTCATCATATGAAACACACACACACACACACACACACACATACACACAGATCCTTTGTCGCCTTTGGGCACTAGGGTGTAAAATTTTTTAATAGTTTACTTTTGAATGTCCCTTTCCTTCAGTACCTCATTTTTTTTAATGAAGAAGTCTATTGAAGCTCTATTATTTTTCAATGTTGCAAAAGTGAACCCTAGAAATGTGTGTTGATAGGAATAAGTAGATAATAAACAATAACATGGACTGCACTTTTACAGTGTGGTGGATGAGCCATGCTACCCATACACAGCACAGAGTGGTACCCCTGGAAAGTGTCGCCTGGGCCGCCGTGCTACCCTGGTGACTGCTCGCTGCACACAGCCGAGCTCGCCGTACGGACCACCCAGGACACCCAGGACTGAGCTGTACCGCACTGGACCCGCCTACCGGCTTGGTTCTGAGGAAGACATCATGCATGAGATCATGGAGTCTGGACCTGTACAGGGTGAGTGCCCACTGCTGCTATTTTACACTCTCTGTGAAGTCAGTTTTGAGAGTTAAAATTCCTTGTAAAAGTTATTTTACCTAGAAATCAGTAAGGGGCTTAGGAAGTACCAGTTATCTAAGTCACAGGGAACTGAATACTGTTCTACAGTGCTGGCTTATGACAAACATATAATACATGGAGTACAAGTTTACAAGAAACAGAGATTGCAGCCATATTGTTATTTTCTCTCTAAATAACATTTTCACAACCAATTTGTCAATCATTCATTCCAGAATGAAAATTCTGCCAACTTTAGGTGCATTTCTGAAGGTGGTATCTTATATGGCTGTGGACATCAAGAATTTCTTTTCCTTTGGAACAGACATTTCATAATAATTCCCTAGTTGTATTCCACAGGTGCTCAGCTCACATAAGTTTTGCTTCTGGACTCTACCAGCACCTTATTTTCCACCACTATTTAAAAAAATCAATTAGTTAACAGAATTCCAAAAGCTATTTAAAATCAAGTATACTTAGATGTAAGAAAAGGCCTTGTTCCTTACTTATAGTTTCAGCAGAAACATGTGGAGTCTATTACACACCAAATGAAGGCCAATATCAAGGCTAAAAATAGTGTAACATGGTATTATAGTGATACCTCCTGACAGTGGCTGTTCTTTTGTTTTGTGTGATGTAATTAGGTATCTTGAATAACAGATACCACTTGCCTATTTGTGTAATGTTCGTAAGATCAAGATGGAAGATAACTATAAAAAAATTAAGGTACTGGTTTCGGTGTCACTACTCTTTTCCAGGCACAAACAATTACATTTCAGTTATGCCTAATCATCCAACAAAAAGCTTATTCTTAGGTTTCCATTTTTATGCTACGAAACTCATAATTAAGTAAACATGTATAGGCAATAACTCCACAAAAATTAGGGCACTTTTATACTTTTTTACATTACATCCATCCATTTGATACCACTAAGGGGGTGATCAAGGCAAAACTGGACTGGGGAAAATCACCAAAAAAATCTACATTGTGATGGCCTGATGAAGTTTTGAACTCCATTTTCTCTGGTGTTTCTGTGCAGTTATTTGCAATTTTGTTTCTGTAGTGTATAGGTGGAGTCAGCCCAAATGTTTTCCATGTGACGACCATTGTCTACAGAAAGTATTGGTTTATTTTCCATTGCAAACAAAAAGATTTTTAAAGACGAATTTTACATGTTCATTCAATATAATGGTTCCAGATTAGTCAAAGTACAATACTTGGTTTATCAGTATGTATTAAAAGGGACACTGAAATGTGAAGAATAGCCAGTACTTCAGCAGTGTTGCCACCAGCCTGGCCCTTGTTGACTTTTACCAGCATGCAGTAACAGCTGCTCATTGTGGCTATAGTAATGTTATTTGCCTTGTTTTATTGGTCTGTTAATACTCACTACTAAACTGAATTGAACGAAATACATTATACACAGTGAAACGTCCTCACAGGCAAGTGCTCTAACGGACTGAGCATGCTTCACAGTCCATCCTCACAACTTTACTTCTGCCAGTTCCTTGCCTCCTACTTTCCAAAGACCATGAAGTGTGCCGGGATAGCTCAGTTGGTCAAGTGCTTCTCCATGAAAGGCAAAGATTCCAGGTTCAAATCCCAGTTCCAGTACACAATTTTAATCTGCCAGAAAGTTTCATTTCAGCACACACTCTGCTGCAGGGTGAAAGTTTCATTATAGACAGTATTTGTTTGAGCTGACACCAACTACACAGTGCAAAACCAAAATTGCAAATATTTTCAGAAACAGCATGCAAAATGTCTATCATGACTCTTAGGAGAGAATCCCCACTCCCCTCTTAAAAACAGTCACTCTATAAAAAAAAAAAGCAAGTTTATTGTTCCCTTATTTATGTAGTCTCTAATACACAATAATATCACATAGATTCCTAAGAACTAAAAAAATAAGTGACCATTAATAAACTACCTAAAATGTAAAGTAAGGACATGGAACCTGGATAAATAGAAGGAACCCGAGGTTGTGGAGGGTATCAGCATTAGGCAAGTATGGACTGACATGGGGGAAGGTACAACAGTAGAGATGAAATAGTGCAGCCAACACAGAATGAAATAGGTAGAAAAATAAGGCCTAGTAGAAATCATTGACTAACACAAGAGGTACTGAACTTAAATGATGAAAGGAAAAATATAAAAATGCAGCAAATGAAGCAGGGAAAAAGGAATTTAAAAAAAATAAATAAAAAAAAATAAAAAATAAAAAAAATGAGGTTGAAATAAAGTGCAGTTTCTCTGAGTCAGAATTTCCAGATGACCAGACACAAATGCAAGTTCATAGAAGAATGTATAACTAGGGGAAAGATAGATACACCCTAGAGGAAAATAAAGAAGACCTATGGACACATGAAAAGCAGCTGAATGAATATCAAGAGCTCAGATGGAAAACCAGTACTAAGAAAAGAAAGAAATTCTGGAAGGTGGGAGGAATACATAGAGAAGTTGTACAAGGTAAGTGATCTTGCAGGTAGTATTATAAAAAGGGAAAAGGAAGTAGATGTATATGCAACAAGAGATACAATAATGAGGGGAAAATGTGACAAAGTAGTGAAAGATTTGAGTCAAAACAAGGTCCCTGGAGTAGATGATATGCCCTGTGAACTGTTGGTTTCTGTGGGCAAGCCAATCATTACAAAACTAGTCCACCCGGTGTGCGAAGATGTGTGAAACAGGTGAAATACCCTCAGTCTTCAAGAAGAATGTAATGATTCCAATTCCAAAGAAAGCAGGTGAAAATTACAGAACTATCAGTTTAATAAGTCAGTGTTGCAAAACACTAATACCAATTATTTTCAGAAGAATGGAAAAACTGATAAAATCTGCTCTCAGGAAAGTTCATTTTGGATTTAGAGGAAATGTAGGAATATATGAGGCAATACTTGTAACTTGTCTTAGAAGATAGGTTAAGGAAACGCAAACCTATGTTTATACTTCTTGTAAAATTGGAGAAAGCTTTTGACAGTATTGAGAGGAATACTCTCTTTAAAATCCTGAAGACAGTGGGAGTAAAATATAGGGAACAGAAAGACATAGACAACTTGTAGTGAAACCAGACAACAATTACAAGAGTCAAAGCAAATGAAAGGGATGCAATGGAGTGAGACAGGGTTGTAGCCTTTCCCTGGTATTATATTTTAACCTGTACACCTTGCAAACTGTGAAAAAGGCAATGACAAATCTTGAAATGAAATTAAAATTCTGGGTAAATAATAAAAACCATATAATTTGCTGATGACTTGGTAATTCTGTCAAAGACAGCAAATAACATGGAAGATTAATTGAATGGAATGGAAGTGCCCTGAAAGGACAGTATAAGATGAACATTAACAAAAGCAAAATAAAGGTAATGGAATGTAGTTGGATTAAACTGGGTGATAGCTGTAGAATGAGATTAGGAAATGAGACAATAAAGGTAGTAGATGGGGTTTTGTGGAAGGGGTGCAGTAAAATAACTTCTGATGGCCTGGGTAGAGAAGATATAAAATGCAGAATGGAAATGGGGTAAAAAGCATTCCTAATGAAGAGATTTTTATTAACATTTAATATTATTTTAAATGTAAGGAAATCTTTCCTGGAAGCACTTGTCTCAAGTTTTTATCATTCTACACGAATGAAATGTGGACAACACAGTTCAGACAGGTAGAGGATAGAATCTTTTGAACTGTGGTACTGCAAAAGAATAATGAAGATCAGATGAGTAGATCACATAACTAATGAAGAGATACTGAGCATAATTGGAGAGAAGAGGAATTTCAGGCATGCCATGATTAAAAGTAGGGATTGATTGGTAGGGCACATTCTGAGACACCAAGGTATCACCAGTTTAGTAATGTAGGGAAGTGTGTGTGTTGGTGATGGGGGGTTCAAATCACACAGGGCAACCAACAGACAAATACAGTTAACAGATTCAAATGTATGTGGGTTGTTGTTCTTATTCAAGGATGAAGAGGCTTGCACATGATAAGAGTAGCATGGAGAGCTGTATCAAGTCAGTCTTCAAACTGAAGATAATAACAACAAGAAATTAATAATAATGAAAGCAGTGTTATTTGTTTGACTAATATTGTACAGTATCAAAGTACTAACAAAAAAGAGCTGTGATACATTTTTAATGTCAAACAATATTTTTGAGCAATGACTTAGCATGAAGATAATTATCATTGTTTCTTTCCATAGCTACTATGAAGGTGTACCATGACTTCTTCATGTACCGTGGTGGAATCTATCGACACTCAATGCTTGACACAACTCAGAGAACAGGTTATCATTCTGTGCGTATTGTTGGCTGGGGAGAAGCTCAAGGAACCAAGTACTGGGTAAGTATGATGCAAAACTTCAGTTCCTATTTTTATCCCTGGATAAATTTATGTATGTTTGTACTCCAGAAACATTATTCTGGAAGTTTTGAATAAAATAATTATTTCAGGTACGAGGCCATGTCTTTACAAACACTAAGGCAACTACATTATCAACATTTAAATGCTCTGAAGAGAACTGCAGCATAGTCAGTCAAAATTTCAGCAGTCTGTTTGCCTTAGTATTTATAATGACATGGCCTAATGCTCTTAAATTATTTTATTCAACATGACACTACTTGAGGAAGCATAAAAATTATACAGAACTGAAAGGATTCAATAGCTTCTTGAGGTCATGAAAATTGCTGTTATAAATCTGAAGGAGAGGCTTTGAATTAAAATTTATGCCCTGGCTGGGATTCAGACCTGGGAACTCCTGTTTACTAGGCAGGTGCTATACCACTAAGCCACTGTAACTTGATGGATATGGTGACTGCACAGATTGTCTTAAAGCATGTCTCCCTCCACAACACAGTGGCTTAGTGGTATAGTGCCTGCCTAGTAACCAGGAGTCCTGAGTTTGAATCTCGGCCATGGCACAAATTATAATTCAATGTTTCTCCTTCACATTTATGTATTTGATATACATAACACAAAATATGTTTCTGGGCATTGATTTATTGTTTATATTTAAAATTTCTGTTCTTCATAAGTTCTTCAGTTGGGCAGTTATACATGTTTTTATTATTATACGAATATTAAGACGAAAAATTCCTAGCAGGAAAAATAAAATATAAAAAATAGACGAAGATTACTCACCAGGCGAAGGAGCACAGGTGTGACAGCATCACAAATAAATAAATGAATACACACACACACACACACACAATCGCAAGCTTTCGCAACCCAGTTGCGTCTTCAGGCAGTAGGGAAGGAGAGGGAAAAGGAAATGATGAGGGTTTTAAGGAAGGGGGTAAGGAGCCATTCCAATCCCGGGAGAGGAAAGACTTACCTTGGGGGAAAAAATGGAGGGTAAACAAATGCACACATGCCCACACATTCACACAGTGGGCATGTGTGCATTTGTTTACCCTCCATTTTTTCCCCCAAGGTAAGTCTTTCCTCTCCCGGGATTGGAATGGCTCCTTACCCCCTTCCTTAAAACCCTCATCATTTCCTTTTCCCTCTCCTTCCCTACTGCCTGAAGACGCAACTGGGTTGCGAAAGCTTGCGATTGTGTGTGTGTGTGTGTGTATTCATTTATTTATTTGTGATGCTGTCACACCTGTTTTTATTATTATTTTGGTGTAGTGTCTTTGGCTTCGCAGCCAATTGCATTTGCAAATTAATGATAAAGGAGAGGAAGGAAGAAGGAGCAGCCGCTGTCAATCCTTTCCTTCCTACTCCTTCTTCCTTCCTCTCCTTTATCATTAATTTGCAAAGACGTGTTTTTCTTCACCCTGAAATAAGCAATACAATTTGAAACAGGTTTTTCACGGAATCAAAGCCAATAGTATTGTTTTATATGTTGCAGTAGCTTGCACTATCATGCACTATCATGAAAAAATGTGACTTTGCAAGATATTATCAATTAAAAAAATGTTGCATAGCACTCATTATTAATAGTTCTTTCATCCTCTGACATGGTACCAAAGAAGCAAGTCATTCTTTAATTGAAATTGTGTGAGAAAACCATTTCTGTTGTTTTTGGTTCATCTCAGGTGCTCAAGTGGTTGATTATTGTTTAATTTGCAGTTCTTAAGAATGTATCCAAGTTTTGTCTCTTGTTATTTTTTAGTATTTTCTTACACCAAGTAAGAGGAGTATGCTTTACAATTTCAACAACACTGAACTCCATTGGGATTAACATTTAAATAGCAGAATGTAATAATGGAAAATGCAGGTTGGAATTAATGATATAGTAATAAGGACAGTTTACAACTCACCACAAAGATGTGGCGACGAGCTGTGACAGGCACATACAAAAGACACACACATACAACACTTTCAGCTATAGGCCATGGCCTTCTTCAGAAAAAGAACATTCACACAACACAGTCATCCAACCATCACCTCGGGCTGCCGCGCTGTGATGTACGCTGTGCGGCATGTAAATTGGGGAGGGATGCGAGACGGGAGAGGGGATAGGAAGGTTGCATCATAGTGGTGGGGATGGGTACAGCACGGCATAGATTGGAATAACGAGATGCAGCTTAGGAATGGAGTGGAGAGGCGCGTGAGGGGAGAAAAACAAAATAAGAAAATGAAAAACACAAAATAGATATTAATAAAAAATAAATAAAAAAATAATAAATAAAAATACACACACACGCACGCACGCACGCACACACATACACACACACACACACAGAGAGAGAGAGAGGGGGGGGGGTGAGAGGGAGGAACTGTAAGGTATGGAAAAAAGGGAAGTTAGCGTAGGTTGAGGCCTGGTTGATTTCGGGATCAGAGAATGTATTGTAGGGTTAACTCCCATCTGTGCAGTTCAGAAAAGCTGGTGGTGGATGGGAGGACCCATATAGCCAGGGCTGTGAAGCAGCCATTGAAATCGAGCATGTGCTCCGCTGCATGCCTTGTTTTTAGCCACAGTTTGGCGGTGGCCATTCATCCTAATGGACAGCTGGTTGGTGGTCATGCCAATATAGAAAGTTACACAGTGATTGCAGCACAGTTGGTAAATTACATGGCTGCTTTCACAGGTGGCCCAGCCTCTGATAGGGTATGATAAGCCTGTGACAGGACTGGAATAGAAGTGCTGGGTGGATTGGACAGGTCTTGCAGCGGAACCTTCCACAAGGATGTGATCCCTGTGGCAGTGGGCTGCGTTACGAGGTGGCATAAGGATGAACTAGGATGTTGTGGAGGTTGGGAGGGCAATGGAACACCACTTTAGGAGGGATGGGGAGGATCTTGGGCAGAATATCTCTCATTTCTGGGCACTGTTATATATTGTAATTTATCAGTCCATGAAACGTGCTTACACAACCATGGTAGATAACTGGCATTGTTGTCTGTACAACTCTAATAAAACCTTACTTTGTAATAATCCATGACTTTTGGACAGGAATATTACTTTGGAAACTGGCATGTGTATTTTCTTAATGGATTTTCTGCAACAGTTGTGAAAGATATATGGCAATTTGCTTGTACATTTTTTCATGGAATGATTGTTGTCAATTAATTTGTTAGAGCTATCTGAGCAATGCATAGATTAGTATATTGGTTTTATTTATAATTATCAGTAACTGCAGTATCAGTGAACATTGGCCCATGCAGCTGCTGTAATTGCTATGACTAGACAAATGAACTTGTAGACCCCTTTAATAATATCATTGATAATTGCTGTTTAACAGTGTTCAACTGAAATGATGCAGAAACTGGAAACATTGCCTAAAGTAGAAGTATGCAGGACAGAATGATTATTGTGGGTACGATGGTGCAAAGATCGAGGGGAATAGTTGATGTGGTCCTTCCACCAAACCCATGCCAGTGGGCCCTCATATATACTACAATGAAGTAGAAGGAAACAGCTTGGGCAGGTCACTGTGACTGGGAGCCAGGATGTGGGAGGACAGGCCACCAGTCACTGGCCCCCTGTTTCGAATGGATGGAATGGGGAAGGATACTCTACAATGGAGCATTGGGATCTGGACCTCATTAGTTATTGTCTCTGTCACTCTTACTGCACCAGTATTACGTCATATACAAACTATTTGATTTACACAAAATATATTGTGGAGTCAGACCCCTCTGGCCCTTTAAAGCGCAGTAGTCAATTTAATTATTTATTTAAATATAAAAAATATAAAACGGATGACTTACCCAAAGGACAGGCTCATCGACAGACACAAATAAAATCACACACAAACACACATACAAGCTTTCACAACTGTTGGTCACTTCTTCAGGAAAAGAGGAAGAAAGGAGAGGAGAAAGAAAGGGAAGGATATGGGTTTTAAGGAAGTGGAAAAGGAGTCTTTCCAATCCCAGGAGTGGAAGGACTTACCTTAGGGGAAAAAAAGGAAGGTAAACAAATACACACACACTCGCACATATCCAAATGCAAACACACCTAGACAGACATTTGTAAAAAGCAAAGAAGTTGGACAGATATACCACTTGAGGCAGAGGCTCTGTCCACAGATGCTAAAGATGATGGGCGGGAGTTTGAATTTAGCGGAGGTTGAGAACAGGTGGGCAACGGGAGGAGAGAACAAGCTGAAGGGCAAGTTCCCATCTCCGGAGTTCTGAAGGGTTGGTTTCGGTGGGAAGTATCCAGATAACCAGGACGGTGTAACACTACGTCAAGATGTGCTGGCTGTGCACCAAGGCATGTTTAGACACAGGCTGATCTTCATTACCAACAAACACTGTCTGCCTGTGACCGCTCATGCGAATGGACAGTTTGTTGCTGGTCATTCCAACATAGAACGCTTCACAGTGCAGGCATGTCAGTTGGAAATCACGTGGGTGCTATCGCAAGTGGCTCTGCCCTTGATCGTGTACACCTTCCAGGTTACTGGACTTGAGTAAGTGGTGGTGGAAGGGTGCATAGGGCAGGTTTTACAATGAGGGTGGTTGCATGGGTAGGAGCCAGAGGGTAGGGAATGTGGTTTGGGAATTTCATGGGGATGGACACTAGGAGGTTGCGAAGGTTAGGTGGGCAGCGGAAAGACACTCTTGGTGGAGTGGGAAGGATGTCATTAAGGATGGATCTCATTTAGGGGCAGGATTTAAGGAAGTCGTATCCTTGCTGGAGAGCCACATTCAGAGTCCGCTCCAGTCCCGGAAAGTATCCAGTAAGAAAAGGGGCACTTCTGGTGTTCTTTGGTGGAAGATTCTGGATATGGAGGGATGAGGAGGTGGCTCTGGTAATTTGCTTCTGAACCAGATCAGGAGGATAGCTGCGGGATGTGAAAGCTGTTATTATGTTATTGGTGTACTGGTTCAGGGATTCGGGACTGGAGCAGACTCTTTTGCCTCGAAGACCTAAGCTCTAGGAAAGGGAACGTTTGATGTGGAATGGATGGCAGCTATCATAATGGAGGTACTGTTGTTTGTTGGTTGGTTTGATGTGGATGGATGTGTGAAGTTGGCTATTGGACAGATGGAGGTTGACATCGATGAAAGTGGCATGGGATTTGGAATAGGACCAGGTGAATTTGATGGGACCAAAGGAGTTGAGGTTGGAGAGGAAATTCTGGAGTTCTTCTTCACTGTTAGTCCAGATCATGAAGATGTCATCAATGAATCTGTACCAAACTTTGGGTTGACAGGCTTGGGTATCCAGGAAGGCTTCCTCTAAGCGTCCCATAAATAAGTTTGTGTATGAGGGAGCCATCCTGGTTCCCATGGCTGTTCCCTTTAGTTGTTGGTATGTCTGGCCCTCAAAGGTGAAGAAATTTTGGGTTAGGATGAAGCTGGCTAGGGTATTAAGGAAAGAAGTTTTAGGTAGGGAAGTGGGTGGTCGGCGTGAAAGGAAATAATTATTTATTTTTATTATTTGAGAAATTTTTTTTTTTTAATTTTCAAATTGAAGCACAGCAATTAACACTTTTGAATTTCCTTCTCTATCGATGAAACAAAATCAAAATGAACTGTTAGTTAAGTGTTCTTTTCTTTTGCAATGGTTTGCTTTGACTGTCACTGTACACTGTCATCATTCCACTACATTTTCTCCATTTCATGCATATCAGTTATCTTTCCAGTTTAGATTAAACTTCAGCTTGTAAATAGTAGAGGAAGTAGTCATGTTAATCACAGGACTTTTTTTCTTCAGTTAATGTTAATTTTAATTTTGTTGTTTTTACTATTCTCTGAAGAATGAATAGTAACTGGCATAGTTCAGGCACTTATAAAATTGGGGAATCTGACTGAGGCCATCTGTACTGTGGACTGGTCTGTTAAGAGATCATGAAAATAAAATTTATTTTTCAGTTTTTTAAATACATTAACACTGCACTTATGATGATGTAGTAAAAATCTAAATTCACATTGTGTCTTATTTACCAGTATGAGCACTAAAAATAAAAACTAACTTTTTTCTATTTGTTGTTTAGTTTCTTGTGTCCGTATTATTGCATCTTCATTTTAATGTACTATCACAAGTGCAGAAATTTGAATGATCAGTTATCATTATGAAATGTTGAATGAAAGAGGTGGTGATACTTTGGTTAGGTATTTGTACAGCAAAATGTTATGCCTGTATGTTTAAATACTCTTCCGTAGCTAATTTATGTTAATTCATGTGTGAATTCCTTAAATATTAATTGTTAAATAATTTAATATAATAAATGTTTATCATTTTCAGATTGTGGCTAATTCCTGGGGTGAACAGTGGGGTGAGAATGGCTATTTCCGAATTCGTCGAGGAACAAATGAGTGTGAAATTGAAAGCTTTGTTGTAGCAGCATGGGCAGACACACAAACCCCAGTCATGGACAATATGATGGGCAACCATGACAATCGCCTCAGCAATGTTGTGTACTGAGGCTAGGAAGAGTAACTACTAGACAGAACTTCAGCAGCTAAGTCAAGTCAATGGAAAAAGTTCATATGTTTCTGGAACTCTTGTTCCAATGATGAAACAGACTGGTTCTTAATCAGGCATTCAAAAAGCAATGACTGCACATAATGTTTTTTCTTGTTGGATATATGTCCTTTTTTTCATACACAAAATCCTGAAATGTGTGACACCAGTTATTTATACTTTAAATAGATTGTTCCATCATATGAGAAAAATGGCTGTGCTGTAATTCAGAATAGTGCCAAACATTCCTTGACAGAAATGGCACCCCAGAAAATACGTTTTCATGTACAGGGGAAATGGAAAAGAAAGTTAGTGATTGATTTCAGGTAGACTGCAGAAACTTTTCCTTTCACTGTTTGTTTCATGAATTTGTTGTTATTCCTTAAAATTTACAGTAGTTACTGCTTGAAAAAAAATGTAGTGTTCCAATACAAAAACTGTTTATTGTATGTATTAGATATTAATTAAACACTGATTTTTAAGTAAATATCTCAGAAAAACCAAACCAACAAACTGCACTTCCTAACAACAAAGTAATTAACTGTCAGTCAAGTAATTGTGTGGTGTTTCATGTGTGCCTTAGAGAAACTGTACTCACTACAGGGTCTACTTTGCTTTAAATGGACTACTTTACAAAATTATTATGAGCTTTCATGATATTAAAATCATGTTTGTTAAAATGAGACTTTGTTAACAAAACATTATAATGGCAACATATACAGAGAAGATGGTGATAGATATATCAAAAATCTTCTTTCTTACATTAAACAAAACTAGACATTTTGCATTCCTTACGAATGGTACAGCAGAAGCTTTTTGCATGAAAACCAAAGTTCTGAGAAGTCAACTAGAAAAATAAATCAATATGATGCTGGTAACTGAAAGAATAAAATATTTCTGTGAAATATGAATTTCACTTGTAAGATACAAATGAGTTATTCTTTTGACTAAGGACAAATTGTATTAATTAATTTATTGATGCTAGTGTAAGATAAAGATTGTAATATTTTAAATAATGTCAGGCTTTATTATTATAGGATTTTACATTGTGCCTAACACCTCTGCATCTTGTGTTCAAGGAAATTGTAATCCATTCAAAACTGCCAAAACAATTCTCTTAATGAATTCATGGCAGAAATGTGATGTTTCTGTTTGAAGCTGGCTACCACTGCAGTTACCTGCATGTGTGTAGTTAAGTGACATATTTATGAGAGAGACAATTTTCTAAATAAGTGGAAGAAATGATAGCCACATAGTGTTCTACATATGTGAAAAGTGATGAAAAAAAGTGTTATTAAGTGAGAGAAAATTATACCTGTACTGTTTTGTCTGAATATGGGTAGTGTAGTGTGGTCATCAGAAATGAGTCATAAGTTCCAATAATTTGCAGAATAGTGTGAATATTTTGTTCTTGATGCAAATGTAATGTGATACAGTCTATGTACAGTAGTTGCACAATGTGAGTGAATGAACTTTTTTTATAACATAATTGTAAATATTGTTTAACATTTTAGTATTTAAGTTCTATTTACTGTTCACTGCCAATATAGTTATATTGTTACTATACAATGAATCTTACCTTCAATAAAATTTTTATTCCCAATCTACCGTGTTTTTAATGTAGGAAGTTGCTGTGCACTTTATCCTATTTGTTCTGTTACACATGACATCTACATACATTAGGTCATTTGCACTTCCCATATGTTTTACATTGTGTCTGCCTTTACGTACAAAGTTTGCCCTAGTGATGCTTGATTTTCTATAATTGAGGGGTATTATGGGGCCCCTTACATTGTTTTCTTTTGTCACAGTTTCAAATATTAATTTACAATTTATCTTCTTCCAAGATTGTTTAGGTGAAACCAATTCCATGTATAATAATATATTTGAAATTGGCTTGCTTTTATTACTGTTACATTTGAGAGTTTTGAACACAGTTTATACATCTGAGAGATCGAAACAGGTAATCCGGCATTTACACAGGACCAGTTTGGAAGGTCTTTTCTGTAAGTCACATCCATTATGAATACTCACTTTGATATGATGCAGGGGAGTTAGTTTCTTAAAGTTTTTATTAGATGTTGGCTGCTGTTGCAGGCAACATCATTTGTTCCTACAGCAAGAAGTACAATGTCAGCTGCACATGTTTCAGGAGTGGTGGTGTTAACGTTCAATTTGACACTTGCATTTGCATTTTGGTACACATAGGCCTAACCTAAACATTTGGTTTGTGCATCTCCATTTAAAAATTTGGATAAGTGCAGGTTTAGCTTCACCATGGTCAACAGTTTTGATCCCTTTACCACACAAAGTTTGTTTCACACATTTTGAATTTCCACTCCGTTTTGGAAAATCATGATCAATAATTTTTAAATTATTTGGATTGTTTCTGTGTGAATGCTGGTTTCATGTGACAATAAATGGGGTTGTACTTTACCATTTGAGCTACTGTTGAGAGAACACACATATTTCTTTGTGTTCTTATTTGAAGCACTTCCATCATTCTGATAATTGTTTTTGGCATTCCTGGTCACACGTGAAATACAAGAACAAAAAGCCTAGTTTTTATGTTGTTCACTCACTGTTTTCATCATTTCTTTCTTTAGTATTTCAGATTTCTTCGTGCATTCTTTGTATTCCAGATGTGTTGCAGCCAAGTCTTCTTTCAGTGCATTTATTTTCTTCTTATTTTGATGGTAAAATAACCTGCTTAAAGCTAAGCACTCAGTACATAGTTAATTGGTCACTATTTTTGGCATTTTTTTTTTTTTTTTTTTCCATGAGATGTTCATGTTCATAACACATTGCTACCAGTTCTTCTTTCACTGTATTTAGTTCTTTTTCCCACAATGTTAGGGAATCCTGTAGTTTATCTTGTGCTAGACATTTGACAAACGTACAACATTACCACTGGTCCCCATCATTTATGAATTTGAGATTATTCATGTACTTATCATTTGCATACCTTTCTGGAGCATATATTACACACAGAACAATCACATAATAACGAAACTGAGACGATCATTTTCAATACTTTCACTTGGCACGATTTTCTCACTGGATGAAGGTGAAGGATGTAGGAGGACCTGTTGGATAAGGAATGTAGGAGAAACAGTATGTTATCTTTGGTTGAGATCAGGATTGTTGAGACTGTAGAATGTTTTGGAGGAAAAGTACTGTCTACACAGTTCAGAGGAGTTGGTAGTGGGAGCATCAAATAGCCAGTTGTGAAGAAGCCATTGGAATTGAACATTTTGTGCTCAGTTGCACAGTATGCTACAGGATGGTCAATCCTGATCTTGGCCAGTTTGGCAATGGTCCTTCATTTTGATGGACAGCAGATAGGAAGGCATACCAATTTTTAAAAAACTTGCAATGATTGCATCAGTTAATAAATCACATGGCTGCTTTCACCAGTGGCCTGGCATCTGATGGGATAGGATAAGCCTGTGATGATTAGAAGAGCTGGATGGATGTTTCGGGCATTGAGGTCTCCTACACTGATGCGAACCCTGTGGTAAGGGGTTGGGAGTGATATAAGGATGGACTATGATGTTGTGCAGGTGAGGTGGGTGATAGGACACCACTTTATGAGGAGAAAGAAGGATCTTGGGTAGAATGTCACTCTTCAGGGCATTATGATAGTCAAAGCCCTGATGAAGGATGTGGTTTAGTTGTTCCAGTCTGGAGGGTGGTGTTGGATAACAAGAGGGAGGGGGCACTATTTTTCAGCTGGGTATGGGGAATAAGGGGAGTATTGGAGGTGTTACAGATATGTCACACGAAATCTGTTTGCAAAGCAGGTTTGGAGGTTATGCCTATTAAGACCTTGTGTGACCTTTAACATATTAGGTAAGGGGTTGTTGTCACTGCAAATATACCATCAGTGGGTGGCAAGGCCATATGGGAAAGATATCTTTTGGTGTAGACTGCATGGCGTCTGTCAAAATTCAGGTACTATAATGTAGTTGATAGGTTTAATGTGGACACAAATGTGGATGGAGCCATCAGTGAGGTGTAGGTTAACATCCAAGATGGTGGCATGCTGGGTTGAAGAGGATCAAACCAAGTGAAGCAGATGGGAAAGGAGTAGTTGAGGTTGTGAAGGAATGAGATTAGGGTATCCTGGTTCTCAGTCCAAATATCAAACCAGGAGTTTGTGGTCTTGGGAGGCAGAAAGATGTCCTCTAAACAGTCCATGAAGAAGTGAACAGACTACACCAGAATAAAAAAGTACAGAGTCCCTGTGGTGACTTTAATTTGATTTTAAAGCCCCAGGTCATCTGAAAGAATCTCTATTGAACCTCACAACTTCATTCAGTTTGAAAGCTACAGTAACCTTCACTACAAGATGTAAAAGTAACACCAAAACATCTCTAGAGCAGATCTTTATAAACTGCCTGTACCACTCTGTCAAACCTCATACAGGCTACAGTGATCACTGTGCCCAAGTAATCTACACCACTATTGTTCTAACTTCATGCTGCAACCAAAAATACACAACTAAACTCATACGTTACTGCAGTGAAAATATGAAAACATTGAATGATTCCCTAGCAGCAGAAATGTGGAGTGTAGTTTACGAAGCAAGCAATACAGATAAAAAATTGAGTCCTCCTTAAATACATTCCTGACCCGCTTCAACATTGCTTTCCTTCTCAAACTCAAACATATTAAATCACAATAATCTAAAAGAAAGCCATGGACAACTGGCATGAAGACCTCCTGCAGGAGGAAGAGAGATACAGTAAAACCTCGTTTTTATGTTCCCGGTTTTTACGTTTTCCCGCCATTTACACCATTTTTTGTCGGTCCCATCAAATTTCCTATGTTCACAATGTTAATTCACCCTCATTTTTGCATTAACATATTTACACTTTTCCTGCGTTTTACACTTTTTGAAAGCATGTTCATGAAGAAAAAAAATGACGCAATCTACATAAATTGACGCTAGCATGGCTTTCCCCTTAAAGTATAGTGCTTAAAAATTATTCGCAGTCGAGTTTCTTGACACTTTGAATTTATTCAAATGTATATTTCGTATATCGTTGTTGGCAGTACGCAGCTAGTTGACTTAACGACGCACTGATTTGTGGCGATATAGTTCCTCTTTCCACCAGCTTTGTTGGCAGAGTGTCTGGCGTGTACTCAGACAAACAGAACGGTTTGTTGACGTGAGAATAATGCCGATTTGTGGCGGTGTAATTCCTCTTTCCGCTAGCTTCTTTGCCAGAGTGGCTGGCATGTACTCAAACAATCAGAACCAGTTGGTTTGTTGATGTGAGAATAGAGTTGCATTGTTGATGTGAGAATAGAGTTGCATTGTTTTTGTGATATATGTTTCTGATTAATAAAGAATGTTATCTGTCAAAAAAGCGATAACAGTGTGAGATGCCAATCCTATGCAAACATCACAAAATACTTATGCATATGTTTGCACTCAAGAACGTGAATAAATTCTCTAATATTGTCATGTGAAACATCAAACAGTACAAAAAGAACGGAACTTTAGGAGTTTTACTACGTAAATAATTAATGTCGATAAAAGGCTTGCTGACTAATCAATAATAATGAATGAAATTACGTCAAAAATTTCTACTTCCCATAAAATTACCAGTTCTGCCCTGCATTTAAAATAGTAAAAAATTGGATAACCTTTATTGTATAATAAACTTCCTGGTGAGTATTTAGATGCCTATTATGTACATATATCACAAATAAACTACGAAAATGCAAAGCTAATCCAGTAAGCATATTTTACCATTTAAAACATTATTTCCTGCATTTTACACCATTTTACTGAAGTCCCTTGAAAAGCGTAAAAACGAGGTTCTACTGTATATTGTAGTACCTTAAACATAACAATCCAACTGCATCTCAAGACGGATGTATTAAGCAAAGGCAGTGTGGAATATCATAAGAAATGAAACAAATCAATGCCATCGTGAACAGGAAAACAAAATTCTGATACATAATAACTCCAAAGTTAGATCCACAAGAAGTTGCGAACATATTCTATAACTACTATGGGAGCATTGTAAAGCAACTTTTACGAAATAGCAACAAATCCATACCCAACAGATAGCACAAAATGAAAACTTCTGAAGACTCTGTTTTTCTGGGAAACTACTGCTGAGAAAATCATATCCAACACAAAGGGACTTAAATGTAAGCTATCATCTAGCATTGATGACATTCCAGATTTTGGCATAAAGACCTGGATAAACAAAAATAGCTGCCCCCTCTCAAATGTGTACAATTTATCGTTGACAAAAAGGTACATTTCCTGATTGTATGATGGTGACAAAAGTGATCTAAATCTTTAAAAAGGGAGAAAAACGTTATGCAGGAAACTGCGGACGAATATCATTGTTACCTGCTTTTGGCAAAATTTTAGAAAGATTAGTTTATCAAAGATTAATAATTTTCTGGAAAAGAACCAAATACTTTCTGATGCCCAACACACCTTCAAGGAAAATAAATCCACAACTACTGCCATGTATGAGTACATACACTCTACCTTAGATGCTTTAGACAAAAAACAAAAGGTAGTCAGAATCTTCCTGGATTTGTCAAAGGTGTTTGATGTGATAAACCACAACATTCAGCTAGGTAAACTGCAGTTTTATGGCATCAGAGGAATCCCTCTAAACTGGTTCAGCTCATACCGCACAAACAGGAGCAAAAAAGGATCAAGGACATTTTGAAACATACTACTCTGACTGTGGCGATATCACACAAGGTGCGGCGCAAGGTTCAATACTTGGAGCAATTCTGTTTCTTCTATACATTAATGATTTACCATTGAACATCAATGCCGTTACCAGTACACTCTTAGCAGATGATACTAGTATTCTCCTTACAATCATGAGCTACAAGAGGCCATAAACATAAGTGCAGATGAGTAGGGTGACTGGTTTGACAGAAGTAAACTGATTGTTAAAATAAGAAAAACCACCTGAGAGCCATAAAATCTAAGCCTGATGGGAAATTACATGGCTCTGAAATATCCCCATAATTAGAAACAAGATTTTTAGCTTTGTGGATCCAAGAAAATTTAAAATGGCAAACGCATATCAGCAGGACAAACAGTAAGTTGAACCAAGAGTGTTATGCATTACGTGTCCTTGTACACTACACAAGCCTGGATAATGTTCACACTACTACTATTAACAATTTCATAGTGTAATGTAATATGGTATTATATTCTGGGGAGACTCCACATACAGCTCAGACATTCTACTCGCCCAAAAAGAGAGCTGTGAGGAGAAAACTCTCCATTTAAACAAGGCATCAAACTCTAGAACAGTCTGCCATTAGAAGTAAGGAATAGGAATTCTCTCCCCTGTTTAGTAAGAATCTAAAAACTTTCTTGCTTGATCACTGCTTTTACTCTGTATCTGAATGTGTGTCCCATTTGTGTGAAAATGAAAATAAAACAACAAATTGCAGGAATGACTTTTGTAAAAGAAAGTGAACATTAATGTAAAGATATAAACAGAGTTATGTATTATGCCATCTAGAACCAAACAGTTGTGTGCTCTACTATTACTCCGCCAACCAGGTAATGGTTCTGCATACATGCAAGGAGGACATGAAACCAAAAATGAAACATAATAAATGTAATTATGTGAAATCATTTTTTATATATAACCTCATCACATCACTGTCATCACACTATATTGTCCAACATAAATTGTATGGTTTGTGTATATCTCATACAATATTGATTGAAAGGACTAAATAAATAAATAATTCATATTCCTCTCCCAACTGTGTGCCACCTTCTCCCTTCTCTACTCCTTCCCTCTTCACTTTCTTCTCATCTCCCCTCTTTCTCTGCACACCAAGCTGTATCTCAATCCCACCTATCTGTACCTGCTTATTGCATCAAGCAGTACAGATCATTCTACCCTTACCTTTGCCACTTGAGCTACAGCTGCCACCAGACACAGTGTTCATGTGTACATAAGCTTTACTTGTGATATTGTGGAAATGTGTGTGTTTGTTCTCTCTTTTTGTGATGAAGGCTGTGGTTGAAAATTTAAATTGTGGCAGTGTTATTTTACTTTCTATGTGCTTGCTTGCAGCTCACTGAATGTCTCTATGGTGACTTCAAACCAATCCTCATATTATTGACATTCTAACCACAATTTCCCATTCTTGGATTATATTACTAGTTACTTTTAATTTTTAATACATTTACTGCTGCCCAAGTTCATAAACTGTTAGAAATATCAGTTAAATAGGTAATTCTATTCTAAAAGTAGTAAAAATGGAGCAAGCAATGCTGTTTGCTTTGTATATTGGTATGAGTAGAACAAAGTTATCAGTATGGATGAATGGATACAGAATGTGTAAAACATGTGCTTCAGAAACATGCTCTAAAACCCAATGGTCATGACCTTGGTGCCGAATTCATCAAGTGTGCATGCCATCTGGGTTCTCCATCCTGACATCAGCTCTCAGAACTCTGCAGCTGGGAACTGGCATTACAATATTTTTTTTTTTATTCTTGCTAACCACCTGAGCCAAATTTACATTAATTTTTTTGGTCTCACCATTTCTTTTCAGACATTATCCCTTTATTTGCATCGTTTAGTTTTCTATGTCTTTATTTATTGCCAACACCCACTGCACCTCTTGCCAATCACTGCTCTTCCATGTCCACCACAGCAATCAGCTTTACTATATTACGTCCTGCATGAACACTTTTACAATAATCTGTCTCGCTTTTTGCCCTGTCATCCACAGTAAAAGTTTTCAAATCTCTCCCAGTGCAGTCCCTAACACTCCATTCTTTACTTCCCAGTCCCTTCAGTAAGTCTACCCTGACCTGGGATTCCGGTCAACACACTGCATTTCCTAGACATCAACAAACCTTTTCCTTTGCCCCACTTCCGACTCTTCAACTCTTCTATGAGAAGGATCCCCTACCTCCAAAATCACAATATTATTTGTATATCCCAAACAACTTTTGTCTTTCTCCAGTTGAAATCCATATTTCATTCTGTACATTGTTTCTTCTATGTATAGACAGAACAATAGAGCCAAATGTCTTCACTTCTGCTCACATTCTTTTCATCTGAGCATTTCATTCTCGGTCCCTGATACTTATTTTTTTCCACTTGTATGTATGATTTATTTACCCAAATGCCACTATAGTTTCTTTTTTCAGAATTTCAAAAAGTCTTCCATTATTTTAAAGCATTGAACACTATTTTTGAGGCAACAAATCCTATGAATATTTTATTTTTCTTCTGTCTCATTTTATCAATTGCAATGTCAGAAATTTTCAAAAGCCAAATTAATCATCTTACATCCTCAGTTTTATTTTTGACTCTCTCCATCAGACTGTCAAAAGCCATTAAGCTCATTGTGTGATAGAAAGGACAGAAAAGTTTGAGGACTGTCTACAGACTCAGATGCAACACACACACTTAAGTGTTTTGGTTAAAGTTTCTATCAGTGATTGTAGAAATATTAGAGGAATGTTATCTATCCAATAATTAACACCACATAAAAAGTACTAAATGAACACTGTATCTGGGGTATTAATAGAAGCAGTTTTTAGCTACATATATTACATTCAGTAAGTATAACCAAGTTGGTAGTGAAAAACACATCTGAATTAGTCCAAAGAATGAATGAAAATACCTGCCTCTTCTGAGTATCAAAGATATTCATTTGTGTATCTTCACACTGCTTGCAATTCTCACAGATGTCTCTCCCTCTTAGAACCAAGTAAAGATGGGGAGGAAGTAGTGGCATGTTTCATTCTTCTAATCAAGAATATAATCATGTAAGTGATGTGGTGGTTGATGTGCAGCTATATTAGGAACATAGAATGGCAACTGATGGTATGGCTCCGGTAGAAGGACACATTGTCTGTCAATCCAGCAACTTGGAATGCAGATCCTCTGTTGTATCTGCTGCTGATTGTATTTTGTGAATAGCAAGAATTGTGTTCTGTCTCTAGTCTTGCATGAACTTTTTCTTTCAGTGATTATGTCTTGTACCTGTATTCACAAAATGGAATGGACAAGTTGCAAAATTTATGACTGTCTCACTATGTGCAGTAAAATGACAAAACCAAGACTCATCATCTGAGTTTCAAAAATTTCTTCACAATAAATTGAGAGAACTATAGCTTTATGAAAGGACAGTGACAAAAAAAATTAATTATGTGTTATAAGAGGTTAAAATATTTAAGAGGCAGCAGTTAGCAGCAAATGTGGATGTGGCGGCAGGATCAACTTCATCATGACTTACACCACATTCATTGGAAATGTTAGAGACTATGTTATGGCAGATGAAATTACTTTCTTTGATAGTGAAAATTTATATTAAACTGAAAATAAAAATAAACTTCCAATTAATACATGTTTCAGTGTTATTAACATAACTATTACCATTGTACAATCGTTCAACCAACACTTCACCAACCAGCTTTGAAATTTAGAATAAACGTGCATCACTTTGTTAAGAATCGTCTGTTGCCAAACAAAGAAGAACAACAGCAGGTTTACGTTTCACAAGAAAATGTCACTTTCTGAAACAACTGTCCCTTTAATTTTCATTAAAACTTCAAAATCAGACGACAACATGCTAGTGATGTTGAGAAATACATGATCATATTCTAAATTCAGCTCACACAACACAAAATTTCTGTCATGTCTTTTATAGTTATGTTTTGTCCATCCAAATAAACAAATGCCCCTCCCCCTCAACTTTTGAATCTAGTTGTTTCATCAACTTGGTAAAGAAAACTGCATTAATAGAAGCCTTGTTGCCCAATGTGCACATCAAGTGTTGCATCACCTTGGTTACAAGCTCTTCTGAAAACTGGCACTGAATGAGTATATTGCACCAATAACAGAGATCCTTAGATTGTCCATAGATGACACTCAAAACCAATAAAGATGTAAACAACCAGGCATGAGCAGTGCCAATGTGATGGAGTGGGTAAGATGGCCAATCAGTGCAAAACATAACACCAGCAAGTACAATGCATGTGTTGACTGTATTTCTTCCATGCCTAGAAGGGCAATTCTGAAGTTTGTATCTGCATGGTTACTCATCAAGGAAGGTTTCCAGACAACTTTGAATGAACCAAAGTGATGTGGTTCCAACACTGAGGACACACAGAGAGATACAGGAATTATCAATGACTGGCCTCATTCTGGCTGCACAAAGGCCATTACAACAGCTGGTGACTGTTACTTATGCATTTCAGCTCCGAGGAAACCCTAGAGGAATGCCACCATGCTGAATAATGATTTTTGTTGACCCACGTTCAGCATCACTTCTACCCATATGGCCACTCCAAAAATTTTGAAACCACTTATAAACTGTTCTAATCGAAGGTGCAGAGTCACCATAATGTTTATCAAGCTTCTCTTTAGTCTCCTGGGGCATTTTGCCTTTCATAAAGTAATGTTTAATCAACACACAAAATTATTTTTCATCCATCCTTTGACAATCACTCTACTTCCTTGATTCACATGAATGCCAAACACAAAGAGATAGACCATTGTGGCTGATATGTGTTCTTTCCAAAGATGCAACTAACTAAAGATGACCTCGATACCAGCCGGTGGTGCCATCTCATGGACTTTTCAAATGCCCCTCATAGAACACAAATTCAGAATGTCTAGGTTGTTGTCATACAACTTGTCAATTTGTTTTCATGACCAATAAAGAAAAATGAAATGTTTTCATGTATCTCTATTCCATTCATAAGTAAAGGGTCATGAACCCCTAGAATTGTGGTGATGGAACACTTATCGATGTGTGTATAAAGTGTTATTTCATTGTGTATTATTAATACAGCACTACGTATCATACATTCTCTCTCTCCACTTGTACAGCGTAGTTTTTGAGCCAAATACAATGTAAAATATTTGCTACCAGTTCACTGTAACAGACGATTGGGACACGTATTTGTCACTAGTGTAAAAACAGACACGAAAATATAACAAATGTTGCCAATTTGGGTGGAGAAAATTCGGAACAAAACATGGTTTTGAAGTCTGTGTTAGCATGGCTATAAAAAATCACTGATTTTTTGGGTACTGATGGGGAAGGAAATGGGCCGTGCAGATGGAGCAGTTGAAACCGCACGTAGGTCACGCCGCATGGTAACAGATTGCCTACCTCCGCAGGCACAAGGAAACTAAAGCACTACCTTAACAGATTCTTTAACATAGCACAGCTAATATATCGAAGATATATATTAACATAATTTGAATTATTATTGGTAAGTCTTATTACTTGTGTACCATGCGATTTATTGTTAAAACTCATCATCATACAGTTAATGAACAAGAAGGTGTCAGTGTTTGGATAAAAGAAATGTTGAATTGTAGTAAGATTAGAGTTGTTGAAGGTGTATTGTATTATTATTGCCATTGAAATAAAGAAGTTTTTTATTAAAAGACCTTTTAATAAGGACACACAGCACAAAAGAAACCTATTAGTTCATGGGTAATGACCCATCCCAAGTCATTCCAGTTACTGATTCAACAACAACAAATGGAGAAAATGTTGGGGGGGGGGGGGGGGTACCTGCAATGGGAGCAGTTATGACTCCCCCTCCTGTGGATATTATAGTGCTACACCTTCCAGTTATAAGCATAAAAATTCAGTTCCAGAAAATATCCTACTTGCTGTGAAACTCATTTTCAGATATCTTGGTCAACAAGATCTTTTTTTTAAAAAAAGTCTCTCCATGGTAAAACTCAGAACCCAAACGAAAGTTTTAATTTTGTCATTTGGACAAGGCTACCAAAAACTGATTGTTAGAAAATAATCAAAATATAGTTTTCATGATGCAGTGATGTGCTTCAATGCTGGTGTGTCAATGAAAACTGACTGACACTTAAAAGTATTTCCGCAATCAACATGCCAGACCTGTCGACGCTTATAAGCGGCGCGATAACTGAGTACTCAGTTTAGATAGTTTGACTGTGCACTCGTGTTAGTACAGGCCACCAAAAAACATTATGTAACATTTTCCTGTCTGCAGTTGTGTGTTTTCATCTTTATTGGTTTGCTATAAAAACATAGCCTATACACCTAGCAAATTTGTTATATGCGATTTAGGTTTTCATAGCACCAAATTGCAGATGAGACTTTCTTCTTCTCCGCTTGACAAACCTTTTGGCGTTTTCAGTATAATTCTTTCTCAATAAAGTGGATTTACCACTTGTTTGAATTTAATTTTCTTCCCAGTTTGCAATAAAATCAATAAATCAGAGGCGTTGTTAGAATTGTTTGCAATAAATGCATATGACGCTTCTAAGTCACAGAGCTTGCAGCATTTATCACATAATCGGCATGCAGCTTAGCACCACCTCTTTTGCAGACAAATTCGCTTTTAATATTGCAGGTTTCGCAGGGGTCTGATTTCTGCTCTCAGTGCACGTGTGCTTACAGGCGTCTGCCTAGAGCATTAGCGGCCCGCCCTAGTGACCGCAGCGAACGTGTTAACACTCTTGGGAAAACAGGATGGCATTAATACTGCAAAGGGACTGAAAAGCATTGACATCGATCGTATCCATTATGCTGAAATTTTTGTAAGAAATGCTACCAAGGAGGCCAGGATAGCCAGAAGGTGAAAGAAAGGGGGAAAAGGGGGAAAGGGGGGGAAAGGGGGGGAAAGGGGGAAGGGGGGAAAGGGGAGGAAGGGGGGAAAAGGGGGAAAGGGGGAAAGGGGGAAAGGGGGGAAAAGGGGGGAAAGGGGAGGAAGGGGGAAGGGGGGAAGGGGAGGAAGGGGGGGAAAGGGGGGAAAGGTGGGAAAGGGGGGAAAGGTGGGAAAGGGGGGAAAGGGGGGAAAGGGGGGAAAGGGGGGAAAGGGGGGAAAGGGGGAAAGGGGGGAAAGGGGGGAAAGGGGGAAAGGGGGAAAGGGGGGAAAGGGGGAAAGGGGGAATGGGGGGAAAGGGGTAAAGGGGGGGGGGGAGGGGAAAGGGGAAAGGAAAGGAACAGAAAGTAGATAAAGAGAAAAAGCTGACCCACAGCTGGAATGTTTTAATGGTGTCTCTGTATTGTAATGTATATTATTTTCATGTGTGTAAAACAAAGCACAGTTTTTCTCAAAACTGCATTTTTTTATATTCTGGTAAAAGTTTCTCAAAAACTAAGATTGATAAAGTTATCAGACTTTCAGAAACACTTATTAATAAAACTATGATAAATCAAATTAAAAAAAAAAAAAATGTGTCCTGTAATCACAACAAGAACAAAGTCACAAGTATCGAGGTATTTATAAAACTTGTAATTTTTTTTTCTTACAGAACAAAAATTTTGTTACTCACAACATACATAAAATACAACAACAAATCTTCGTGTGATCTGCAGATGATCTTTCATCTGTATACCATTGTAAAAGTTTCAGGTCTTGACCTCCACAAGTTTCTTCAGAAAGTGTACCTTAAGTTTACCACTTTAACATTAATTTCTTATGGGAGAGCATTCACGACTGTGTCCCCTGAAGTGTAGCATTCAAATTGAGCAAGGTTATTTTAGTTAAAATAATTTTTAGGTGTCGGCGGTAGCTGTTGCTAACAGTGCATGAATCATGGAAGGCATGCATGGCCAATTGTGTGCCATTGCAGACAGCCCTCGAGTCTTTCCGAATGTAAATGAATCTGTGTTTGTTTACTGTGCCATTACGTTCAACCTAACCACAAACTCTAAAATATTGCAAAATTCATAGAAATGCATCAATAAATTTCTGACAAGCAAGTGTGAGAATATGTCAGCTGTCTTATGCTCTGAATGAGACAGGGAGGTAGATACTATGTTCTCAAGGAAAAAAGTGATTAGGCCCAAATATGAAATTTTTATTATGCAAGAAGAAAACTTTGCTTTGCCGCAAAACAGCCTACTGTGAAGTCGGCTATGGCACAAGGATCCACTAAGCAATCTTAAATATCTAATAATCAACATTTCAAATGATTAGTGTAATTAAATCAAGGGGGCCAGCAGAGATGCCAAGTTTCGAAAGAATCAAATCATAATAGGGATAAGAAAATTGAGGATGAGGACGGATTTTGTTATTGACAAAATGTCAGTTTGAGACATACTTCTGACTCTTGGAGGGGGGAGGGGGTGGGGAAGAAAACTAGAAAAATAGATGATGATAATGATAATAATAAAAACTAGTAGAATATTCATGATAAATAATTATATCAAAGATTATATTCATTTTGCCCTCGCCATAAAGTAAAAGCAAGTGTGATAGTTATTTAAATGGTGCTCAATTGCCCTTGACAGTAGCATAACAGCACGAGTATAAGTACGTCAAATCTTAACGTAACTGCAACTGTACCCACACTATAGAAGTCAGCGAAGCACTTCGTGTACATTATAGTCTGTGCTAGGTAGATGACAAGGTATTGTGCTATTTCTGAAATAATACTGGTTCAGAAAATAATTCACCAAAAATTAGTATGCAGACAAACGTAAAAATAAATCAAATAGCTAAATCCGTAATTTCAGCTGGGGCTTCCATAAGACCTTAATTTTAGCTTACAAACCGCGATAATTATGGAAAAAATCTTAATATTTGGCATGCCTGGGCCAAGTAGACCGGCATTGGATCAGTTTGTATTATCACCACTATCACAAGAAATTATGATAATTACTGCTACAAACTGCAAATATCACCAAACTGAACAATACCTTCAATTAACACAAATTTACAATTTTTTCTTATCGCTCATTGGTTACATGAAATACATAGAAAATGTGAATATATCAGAGTTGCAAAACTATTTTAAAGCTGTGCTACTAGGTTTCTGCACACCACATATTCGAAACTCATGAAATTCATAGCTACCAACTCATGCAATCAATATTCTTAAAGCCATCTACATTATTGCTACTGCTTGTTGAGTCTTTACTGTTTCACTCTGCCAGCCTGAAAGGCTACATTTGCCCTGTTGCAAATCAGGATAAAACTGGCAATTTAATCCTATTTTATGCATTATTGATTCTGGGACAAAAGGAGCATTATATACAGTAGGAGAAAAAGCAGGCTTTTTTGAAAAATCAATGTACCCTGTGTGCCAGTTTTCAGGAAAAACAGCTAGGTTCTATCACTATCTTGATAGATGTCACAACAAAATGATCTGACAGCCTTCGATTATTCTAACAAAATTTGAGCATAACTCTTAACAGCTATACATACTTTCAACTGTCCAATGTAATGCCACAAGAAGCCCCTCATTAGAACCTTCCGAAGTTACATAAAATTGGCTTTTTATGTCAAACTAGATGACCCGGTGAACTTCGTATCACTTACCTCTTAATATAAACCATATTAATTTATATTGTATGTATTTAAGACCCAGCAGTTTTATAAAGGCATCAGCGGATAGTCTAAGTATCGGCTTGATAGTGGGCGGAAAGAGTGGACAAATCATGCACACATGTCAAGGATAATGTTCATGTAACATTCGTGGAAGTTCAGGGAAGGTTTAAGCGGTGATAAATGGATAGCAATTTGTTTTTATCTTTGACAGTTCGTATATGGGTTTAAAGTGTGTAAAGCGAATTTTACTCTTTCAAAGTATATTTCTGAACACACCCAATACAACACCAAGTCATTACTTTTCACGTTTTAAATATAAATTTTCCTTCACAATTTTTCCATATCACCATTTAAACATACCATGAACTTCCATGAATGTGACATGAACATTTATCCACTCATTTCGCCCAGTATCAAGTCGATATGTAGACTATCTGATGATGCCTTTATAAAGCTACTGGAGGGTAATACATATGATTTAAATTAATATGGTTTATATTCAGAGGTAAGTGACACAAAGTTAACCGTTTCACCTAGTGGACCCAACAATGCTTTGCAATTGCTTATATGTATGTACTCTTGCCTTTAATGTCAAATATGCAAAATTTTATCGCAATCAGACGAATGATATTGATATTCCATTTTAAAAAGCTTTTCCAGTTTCTCGTGAATTTTCAAATTTCCCAGGTAACTTCCCCAAATTTTTTGTTCATACATGCTGAAAGTCAAATCATCAAAATGAATGGTTCTCAACCTATAGTGTGGTGTACAATTCGAAACACATTAAAAAAGGAACTTGGTTCAAATTTTGTGACTTCTTTTTAATGGTCCCTAATTTTTTTTTTAACTGTAAACTTTTCCAAGACCATAATGATGAGCAAAACAAAAAAGAATTACCCCTCTCAGTACAAAGCTAGTCCTGTCAAGCTGTACAAGTGATGCTCTTACAACCATGTGGCAACTGATTTCTCTCTCTCTCTCTCTCTCTCTCTCTCTCTCTCTCTCTCTCTCTCTCTCTCTCTCTCTCTCTCTCTCTGGAGGGGGGGGGGGGAAATCGCTTTCATTTTTTTCTAAATTTTCCTACTTTCCGGGCGCCTTTTCCAAATTTGTCTTTCATGTGGCCCTTCCTCTTGCTTTCAACATGAAATTTACAAAATTTTATCGCAATTGGACAAATGGTATTGGTAGTCCACTGGAAAAAGCTGTTTCAATTTTTCCCGATTTTCCTCTTTTCCGAACAACTTTTCCATATTTTATCAATGTTTAAACCTTCCCTGGACTTACACAAATATTTCAAGACTAAAATTACCCAAATCTGTATCTGTTCGAGTTTTAGTGAGACTAATGAACAGCAATTCATTTTTAGATATGTAGATGGGATTAATTTGACTATGAAAACTAATCTCTTATGTTTGTATTCAATAATGCACGATTCATATATCAGTATTTATTTTTTAATTTTTAGGAATTCTTGACATCAATGACATGCAACATTGAAAGATGAAATTAAATTTGAAAAATATTCAACCTTAATTCTGGAGAGCGAATGGTACTGTCTTTACGACTTTTCCTCATACATCTACATTTTTCCCAATTAGTAGTTATCTATACCTGTTAGAATACAGGTCTGAATACAATAGTTGTGCCTATAACCAAGTTTAGAGGCACATTTCTCCTCATGCTTGTGGCCATGTTTTAAATCAGCAATTATTGTCATATGGTGATTTCAAATGAAACTTAGCATTATGAGACAAGCGCTTTTTTTAACCCTTTAACACATAGTGTAGCTAAATTTGGGAGGGAGGGGGGGGAGCGCAACTGCCTGCATAGATCAGTGAACATTTCACAGTTGTGTGCATGACGTCACCATAGAAGCACGCAGTGGCGAGCAGCTACATTTATGTATCGAGGCATGAGCACAGTAGGGGAGACGGGGGCACGTTTTCCACCATTTTACATGTTTATTTTTGTACTTTTTATTTTTATCGGTTTTGGAGTAAACAGCAGAACATTATATTTCCTATACTTTTATCTACAGTCTTGTACAGATATTTTTGAAAATAGTAAATATCCTTCTTGGCAACAAATGATTTTGTCTGACCACGTTGCGTTGGAAAATTTGCCCCGTATGCGGGGCACGTTTTCCAGCTTACGTAAAATGTACAGGGGCAAATTTTCCAACTATACTTTAAATGGTAAAACAGAGATAATTATCTTGAATTCACTGAATATGTATTTTTATTATCCATTTACAATACATTACAAAAGAAGGATAGTAAAAGTAACCACTTTAAATAAAAATAAATGCTACTGAAAGGTTTTACAAAATATGTGACTCAAATATTTCTTAACTACAGACATTTTTTAACAAAACTCATACTCATTGTCTGAATGACAATGTAAGCAAACAAAAAATGCAACATTCCCTTTAGTACAGTCTCCATGTGCCCATTTCTTGCAGTTCGTGCACAGTACCCACGTTTCATTTGCTTTAGACTTGGCGTTAAGACTCAAAGCAATAAGGAAAATGTGCCCCGTATGCTCTGGGAAAACGTGCCCCGTCACCATATTCGGAACTATAACACTACGTCCATGAGTAACTGTGTAAGCTATTTACAAAACAAATGCACAGTTACGTGAAGAAAGAAACCCACTTTTAGTGGGTGCAGTGTCAATAGGTTAACGCTAGTATGTTTATTTGAAGTTTCAATACAAATGTGAAAGTTTATTCACTTTTGCAAAAATGACGAAAACGGCCCTGCCGAGGTTGTGACTGCTGGTACAACACAAACTTTCGTAAATGAAGCGTGCTTTGTTGCTACTTCCTACAGTGTCGCCGGTGGTAACATCTAGCGGTTTGTTTCAAAATTAAAGGGAGTTGCAAAACCTGCCCCTATGGAAAATGTGTCCCCGGTCTCCCCTAGTTGTGGTGTTGTTCCTTTGATTTTGGGGTGTTATTTGTGGTTTTCGACAATTTTTCTGTTAAATGCCCAGCTGTGCTGTTACAGGATGCCTGTCTTACAGCAGGATGCAAGCTGTCGTTCCTTTCCGAAAAGACATTCAGCTTCAGAAAGTGTGGATTACAAAGTGTCACAGAAAAAAAAGCTTGAATGTTGCGACATCAACAATTTGTTCGCTACATTTCACACATGATTATTACCTCCATGACTTGCTAGCAGAACTTCTCAATTTACCGATGAGGCTTCAGTGCAGAGTGTAAACATTCCAGGAAGTGTTCCCTGTGTTAGTGATTTGAGTGCAGAAAATACAGTTTCCACAAATAAGGCAGGCAGGTTGCAAGCAAGGAAGACAATGAAGAATGCACTTTAACATCTAGCTAATGTGCCTCCCAAAAAAACAAAAGACTAGACCAGAAAAAATGCGACAGCCGATTATGAAATAGACAGTGAACAGATCACAGAACTTACCAAATGTTTGAAAGAATTAGAATATAGTAACCACAGGCTCACTGCTTTTTGTACAAACCTTTGGTCTAGAGAAAAGACTATGAAAGAAAAAATTAAAACGTCTGTCTACAAAATAAAAGAGAACTCAAAATAAAAGAGAACTCAAACTGCTAGTAGAGTGGAAATAAGTGCCAAAGAGAAAACGTCTGCAAAGCAGTTATACTTCGTGCTGTATCTAGGAAGTGTTGTTTTTGAGAAATCTGGACTGTTAACGTTCAAAATGTGGATGTCGCACTTGTTTAGGTGTATTCCTTACTTATTTACAGATTTTTTTGCAGTTAATGAAAGCACAGTAATCTGTATTGTCAACATCTGAATGTGTGTGTGTGCTCTGATTCAATTAAATGAACGTAGACAGCAGTGTTCTGTACGATTCTGCCGAAGATCGTGTTGTAGGGCCACACAATAACATGTTATTTGTTATGGTTCGCAATTTGTATTCTGGGTAGAAGCAACCTTCACTGTGATTTTGACAGACAAGTAACTGTATCTCTTGAAAAGTATTATCTGCTCCATTCAGAGATGTTGGTCACAGTAGTATGTGATCTTGGGACACAAAAATATCAACTGGTGTGGAAAGCTCTGTCACAAAACAAATTCATTATTTTTAAACCCACAATGTTTAAATAAAAGAATATAGGTGTTTTCAGATGTTCCGCATTTATTTAAGTTGATGAGGAACCACTTTCTGGATGAAGGAATCTGCTTCCGAGTGGAAAATTTGTTGATAAATCCATTATTGGAAGACTGCTCAAATTAGATAGCAGGGAGATGAATTTATGTCCTAAATTGTCACAAATTCACCTCAGTGTCAAGGGCAGAGAATGTCAAAGGGTTTATTTAGCTATGCAGCTTTTTTCAGATACAACAGTTAAAGCTTAGGTATTTAATGACCAAGGAAGCAGAAGCAACAAACTTTTTTCAACTTCTAAATGATGCAAAGAATATGAACAACACACTGAAAACACCTTCTAATGATATTTTAAGTCCTCCAACAGAGGCTGGACATCTTAGTAGGATTGAAGTTCTCTCTCTCTCTCTCTCTCTCTCTCTCTCTCTCTCTCTCTCACAGTAGAGACAGATGGGTGGCTTCACAAAGTGTCTCAGTTTGAAGCGATTTTCAATTAATTTAACAGTTTGGACACTATTACTAAAAAAAATCACGTGAAAACAATCTGCACCTCTAGCAAAGCTAAATATCCCGACTTTTCCATGGACATTATAAAACTTTGTCAGAACTAGACTGTTCATTTGCATGTGGTTTCTCAATACGAAACTAAAAATGAAAAAAAGCAGCAGCAGCATCAGCATCACAAAAGCGGAAATCATGGAGTGGCACTCTTCATTATCTATAAACATCTAAAAACGGTAAATCAACTATTTAAAATCATTTTATTATAATGTATTATTATAAAAAAAATAGATGAAGATTACTCATCAGGCAAAGGAGCACAGATGTGATAGTAGCACAAATAAATAGAACACACACACACACACACACACACACACACACACACACACACACACACACACACACACACAAACAAACACACAAACAAGCTTTTGCAACCCAGTTGCTTCTTCAGGCAGAAGTGAAGGAGAGGGAAACGGAAATGATGAGGGTTTTAAGAAAGGGGGTAAGGAGCCATTCCAATCCTGGGAGAGGAGAGACTTACCTTGGGGGAAGAAAAGGAAGGTGAACAAATACACACACCCCCACACATTTACACAGATGCAAACACACCTAGGCAGACATACTACAGAAACCAAAGAAGTTCTTAACTTCTTCCCCCAAGGTAAGTTTTTCCTCTCCCGGGATTGGAATGGCTCCTTACCCCCCTTCCTTAAAACCCTCATTTCCGTTTCCCTCTCCTTCACTTCTGCCTGAAGAAGCAACTGGATTGTGAAAGCTTGCGATTTTGTGTGTGTGTGTGTGTGTGTGTTCTATTTATTTGTGCGACTATCACACCTGTGCTCTTTCGCCTGGTGAGTAATTATCTATTTTTTTATAATAATTTTTCCTGCTATGAATTTTTCATCTATAATATTCGTATTATAAATTATTATAGAAGTCATGAGTAGTTAATTGTGTTTGCAAGTCACTTGATTGCTTCCCGCTGCCTCGCTTTGCTTCTACAGTGTCGTCACAGTGCCAGGCAATCTCAGCACTCCTCGCTTCGCACCCAACCTTCCTTTTAATAAACCTGGTGTAGCTGATCAGCTACATACCTTATTCTTCCCATTATCTGTCAAACTGATCAGACTTTTATAACAAATTCATTAGTAGCTGCTTGTCTATGTAGTGTTACATATGCTAGTATCTCTTCTTTGAAATTATAAATCGCGGAGTGCTACTGAATCAGCTCTCTATTAGTTGCATTGAGTTACCCCTAAAACGTGTGTGTACTTTAGTATTCCTCCTTTGCCATGTAAAAGTAGTCAATCACATACATGGTTGCATTATGAGTTACTTTTTGGAAAGATGAGAGCACAATAGTGACATTTATTGCATCGGGTACGTCATGAAATCACTATACAGCTGACTAGCTATGAATACTTGTTGCTGGTAGTGCTTATTAATTTTAAAGATTTTTTCCCTTCAATATTTTTCTCAGTATAAATGCACTATACAGTAGTTTGTGTGTGTTTTACAACTTAAAAGAAAAAGTTATGCATTAAAGGGTTAAAACTTAAGAATCCAAAAGCAAGGTGAAATTTGTACCAACTGTCCCCAGGGCCTGGTGAGTGTACCTCATAGTATGGGATGGTCACAAAAATCAGTTCACTTTTTGTTACAATGTTTCTTTTTTTTTCCTTTTTCTTCTTCTCTCTACAAAAGTGTCTTAAAATAGAGCTTGTGAAGAACAACCAGTCTAAAATTTTAGCCAACATTGAAACAGGAATTTCCACAATCAGGATTATCTATAGTCAGAGCTGATGTTGGTACAAATCTTTAATTACTGTTGTCTCTGAAAAGAAAGAAAAGGAAATAATTTGACACACTTGTGTGTAATTACAATACGGTATCCATATCATAATGGGAGGTTAAACAGATGACCACTGTCAGATTTCAACATTACCCCACAATGGTTCACTTAACTGCCAATGTATTTCCTCTCACTGTCATCACAAACTCTAATATAACAGAACCTAATTAATCAAGGGCAGAAGACACTTTACATGGTACACTACCCTGTAAGACATTAGTTTTTTTTTCCTCAAACTTCAACAAAATTAGCAGTTATCTAGAACACTTAATGCAAAAATGTTTATTCAGCTCTTATATTCAAGAAAATTTTTTAAAACAAGGAGTGAAACTATGTATAAGCCGCTTAAAGAAATTATCCCTCATAAAATGTGATAAATATGGCATAAAGATTTCCTTGAGATACTACTGACTTTTCAGTTCTTCAGAAATCTTTACTTAAAATTCCAGAGATGGCATGTTTCAAAAGAATCTAATTTTAATGAGGACAAGAGACTGGGGGAGAGGGTAGCAGGTGAACCTATCCTGAATTTCTTTATTAACAAGTGTAATTGTGACTAAATAAATTGTCAAGACAAGAGAAATACAGCTAATAATTAAGAACAGTGGTAGAATATTTGTGACTACATTTGCCAGAACGAGTAAAAATGAGTACAATAGTTAATTAAATGGTGCTCAATTTATTTACTCTTGATAGTAAAAGAACAGTTTTAGTACCACTACACCAAATCACAACTACAACTTTACTTACGCACAGTAGTGAAGCACAAGGGTAGTAGACATCTGTGGTGTATACTATAGTTTATGCTAAGCAGATGAAAAAAATGTACTGTGCTATTTCTGAAATAATACTGATTCAGAAAATACTGGAACAAAAATTTTGAAATCTAATTTCAGCAAGGGCTTCAGAAACACCATAATTTTAGTCTAGAAATCATGATAATTACAGAAAAAAAGTCATAATATGTGGCATGTCGTCTTCTCTGTAATGTCTACGCTTACAAATGAGCAGGATATATGCCATTGAGCAACAGTATTAGATCTTTACTACATTCGTGTATGTAAAGGTTTAAAACAATCAGGTTATTTGTCCATTTGCAGGCTCTTATATTAAACTGTCTTTGTTAGCCCATAATTAGTTTGAGGCAATCTATAAGTTGTTTCTAGTGCTACATAACATGACCTAACCATTGTTAACACATGCTTCCCCATTCATGTTTTCCATGCTTTTAACTGCTCTCTGTATTTATGTCAAACAGCTGAAAGGTTCAAACAACACAAAATGAAAATGAACAAGAATTGCAAAAATTTAAGTTGAATCTGTGGAGATTTATTTTTGTATTCACGATACATAAATATCTGCAGGAAGATTGTCTTCCAAATTTATGGTATATATGTAGTTACATATGCATGAGATTCCTGATCAAGGTGTAATAATGAACATGTAAACAATTACAAAAATAAATTGTTTTCAGATATCAAAGGTTTTCACATCTTTCAACCATTATAGATTTTTTTTGTTATAAAAGTTCATTCATTATGAAATTGGCATGATCATTTGATGATAAAATTAAGTTTCTTTCAGTCACTTTTTGCCCCCATAAGAAGTCATTTAACAAAAAACATAGGGTGCTCTGTCAATTTACATTTGAATAGTTCAAAGAAATTTATATAAAATAGACCATTAAGAATTAACTCCCCCCAAAATTAGAAAACCATTCTTACTTTTTCCACTGTCATTAATAACAGTGATGCTTAAAGCACAGGCTTTCTGTTATTCAATCACATACATACAATTGACAAAAGTAATTGTAACAGATGTGAATAACTAAACAGTTTGGTCTGTTCCACACCGCACCATGGAACAATATTTCAAAATATAAGAAATTACGTTCACAGATGAAAATAATGACTTTCCAACACTTCAATTATTAATTTGCTTCACACATTTTACATATTTTTTGTTTGTACTACAAAGTCATTTCTGAACAAAAACTTAATTATTTCCTATGAATATAATATTGTGAAACAATTAAAATCTTTTTACTATGTTACCATCCATTGCATATATAATTTACAAATAAATCTGAAGGTTAATTTAGTACTAGGTAGCTCTCTCAGGCTACATTTTCAAATAAATGAATACTGCTATGTTTCCATATGGTAAGGACAGGGATTCGTATTTTTCCAACATTTAATTTCAAAATTAGGAAATCACTGAACCATTTTTCTCTTTTATATAAAACAGCACTAGCAGGCAAGAACATGAGATATAGTATTAACATTTATGAATCTACATGTCTATCACAATGGAATTGTTATGAGATTTGTCTATTAAAATTAAGATAATATGAAATGCAACAGTTGTATATTATATGAATATATCATACAAATCTTAAATTTTCCCCCTCAGAGTACCACTTGTGTTGATACCACATATAATTTACATAATCATCATCATTCACTCATATCTCTCTCTCTCTCTCTCTCTCTCTCTCTCTCTCTCTCTCTCTCTCTCTCTCTCTCTCTCTCTCTCAGTTCTTTCTGAAGCATATTTCATCTCAGAAGATATGTCATAACACAAAATAACAAAGGTATTTTAATGTAGTCTTTTTAGCTGCTGGAAACTTCCTGCATTTCTGGTGCCAGAGGTAGAATTTTGGGTCTGAAAATGTAGGCAGCACCATACAAGAGATTAACTTCAGAAAGTTCCAAATAAAAAAAAAAAATTAACTTCAATTTTAAATGCAATTTCACATCACAGTCAAAACTAATTTGCAATGGCAAGGGGAATAAAATCTCAGAGATCATATCACCAGGCATAGGTAGGAAAGAAATGCCAGTATCATAAAATTTTTCCATTGTTCTTTACATTTCAGTCACTGCTAAGGTAAAGTCACTTCTGAAGCACATGCTCTGTAGTAATTCATTTCAGGGCTTCAAGTATGCCACTCAAAGGTTCAAAACATTTAGTGTCTTATTAAATGACTAATACTTATGACTCAATTTAATACAGAGCTGCTTCAGATAGTTAACATCCTTAACTTCCAACTGCTGTAACTGATCCATTGCTCAACCTTTCTTCAACACCATTCTGAATGATTTCAGTTTTATTCTTTAAATCTTGTACTTTTTCAGTGTCCAAAGATTGCTGACTGCTTTTATCAAAGTTTACTCCATTCTGTGTCACAGGCTCCTCATGATCCTGGAGGACTGTTTCTTCCACAGGAAGTACCTTTGGCACAAATGTCGTCCATTCGTCAGTTGCAGCATCCAGGTATTCAATGCTGTTTAGGAATGTCTTCCCTGCAACATACCAAAAAGTTATGTAACAGATGTGCTTATAATCAGAGCTCAACATTTTGTTCTAAACTTTGAGAGAAAAACTAGCTTTTTATTATATTGGTCTCATTAAATGAATTTATTCTCATTTTAGTAGTATACTGCAGCAAAAAGCTCTGGGATTCACTTGCTGTATCCTCACCTTTATCTTCCCTATCCACTTCCCCTCCCCCCACTCCTCCACTCCTTCCCCCCTCCCTTCCACTTACCGTGAAGTCAGACTGTGTTGGGCGGCCAGAGTTGGCTGACGTTTGGATGCATGTGCCCGAGTGATTGTGTGGATGAATGTTCTTTTATGAGGAAGGCAGCGGCCAAAACTTTAGAATTTGTGTGTGTGTGTGTGTGTGTGTGTGTGTGTGTGTGTGTGTGTGTGTGTGTGTGTGTCAGCGGCTCAATATTCATCTTTACGGTGAGTTGTTCCCTTTCTACATTTACACTTGGCTGTTCTAATCTTCATTGCAGAAAAATGTTTTGGACAACCACATATCAAACATTTTGTCTGTCAGTATTAATTAAATCAAATACCCTACCCAGCCAACTAGGGGAGCAAGTGGTGCCAGCCCCAAGCCCGGATAAATGGGGAGGGTTGACAGCAGGAAGGGCATCTGGTCAAGAAAACACTTTCAAAACCAATATGGAAAGTTTGTATACAGATGGAAGTGAGAGGGCTAGGGCATTCACCATAGGCGACATGCAGGGTGTTCGCCTGAGCCCCATGAGAAATGGTAGGGCTACCGCATCATGTGTGGCCACAGCTAAAGAAGATAGTCCTGCGAGATGGATCCCTCAATGTTGGAAGCATGACAGGAAGGAGTAAGGTACTTGCTGACATGATGGTGAGAAGGAAGATAGGGATTCTGTGTATTCAGGAGACCCAAATGGAATGGTGATAAAGTAAGAGAACTGTTAGACAGTTGTAAACTGATCAACAGTGGTGCATCTGAGAAGGAAGAAACTGAGCGGGTATTGTCCTGGATAGGAAATTGAAGGACCATCTGGTGAGAGTGAATAGGAGAAATGACAGGATAAGGAGACAAACATTGTGAGCACTTAGGCCCCTCGGACAGGTTGTGAACACCAAGAAAAGGAGGACTCGTGGAATGAACTGGATATTAAGATGGGAGCAATACCAGCAGAAGAAGGCTGCATCAAAGGTAGCTACTTTAATGGCCATGTTGGACCAAGCAGAGCTGGAAGAGGGAGAGGGCATGGTGGGTGGGGTATACAAGTCAAACCCTGAAGGAGAGAATATAATGGAATTATATATTTTTTTAAACACAGTCTCGATTGCAAGAGAATTTTTATTGTTCTGAGGTAACCAGTCTGCTTGTGGGACCATCTTCAGGCCGACCATGGCAGCCAATTGTGGGCAGTTCAGGAACCGTTGTCTGTGGAAAGTAACTGCCTATATAATACCTATATAATGGAATTTGCTGTGGCAAATGATATGGCAGTGGTGAACACCTTCAAGTGGTCTGAAGACAAGAATATTACCTACAAGAGTGGAAACTCAGACTGACTACCTAATGTGTAGGATGCACCTTGGGGAGGTGAAAAACTGAAAAGTTATAAAAGATAAATATTTTATTTATTTTGGTTTTAGGGCGCACGACTTCTATGGTCATTAGCGCCCAGACAAGAACTTAGATTCACTAGACCTCAAAAAAATTTGGTGACTGTCAGAAAATCACGAGGAGGCTAAAAACGAAAGATAAAAGACAATTAAAAGGGTTAAATATCGTTCGATAAGTTGGCCAATTTGATAAAACGCAAAACTCTAGCCGCTGCTCGGGTGTCATCAGCTAAAATTTCCTCCAGAGTAGACGAAAAGTGAAGGGCTACACGGAGATGATTAAAATTAACACAAGTCAATAAAACATGTCGCACTGTCAGTAGTTCACCGCAGGAGCACAGCGGTGCAGGTTCAGCGGGTAGCAGGTGACGGTGGCTGAAACGGCAGTGACCGATCCGCAACCGGGCCAGGATGACCTCCTCCCGCAGAGAGGGGCGTGAGGAGGTCCTCCAAGCGGTCAGGATCGGTTTGACAGTTCGCAATTTATTGTTTTACAGTGAAAGCCACACACTGTGCCATGACGACACGATACTCCGGCGAAGAGCCCGTTGAACATCGTCCGGTGGGATGCAAAAGGTAGCCATGCGAGGCAAAAGAGCTGCGGCCCTGGCTGCTATGTCAGCGGCCTCATTCCCGGGCACACCCACGTGGCCAGGGACCCACAGGAAAGAAACGTGACAGCTGTCATCTGCTAGCAACTGGAGGGAGCGTTGGATCCGATACACGAGAGGATGGTTCGAGAAAGGGTCCTTAAGACTCTGCAGGGCACTAAGGGAGTCCGAACATATGGCATAGAAAGGTTCGCGGTGGCGGCAGGTATACAAAACGGCCTGGTGGAGGGCAAAAAGCTCAGCCATGAAGTTCGAGCACCGGTCAGGCAGCTTGTATTGGAAACGGTTGACCCCGATGACGAAGGCAGATTCGACACCAGCAGTGCTCTTAGAACCATCAGTGTAAATAAATATGGCATTATCGAACCGCGAACGGAGTTCGACAAGCCTCGAGCGGTATACCAAATCCGGAGTGCTCTCCTTGGGGAGCGAGCTAAGTTCAAGGTGAGTGTGAACCTGGGCCTGATGCCACGGTGGCAATGGGCTTTCGCTCAACCGAAAGGTGGAAGGAATCGAGCCGCTGCAGCCGGCGGCAAAACTGAACTCCAGGTGGAAGCAAGGCAATCACAGACAACTGATATTGGCGATCGAGTGAGTCGACAAAAAATAATCGGTAAGATGAATGGTTGGGCATCGACCGCAGGCGGCATGCGTACCGACACAAGAGTATGTCACGTCGAGTGGTCAAGGGTAATACAGCAGCCTCGGCATACAGACTTTCAACAGGGCTGGTATAAAATGCACCGGTCGCCAGACGTAATCCACGATGGTGGATATAGTTGAGACGGCGGAGAATCGACGGCCGTGCAGAAGAGTACACAAGGCTTCCGTAGTTGATCTTCGACTGAACAATGGCCTGGTAAAGGTGAAGCAGGACGGTACGGTCCGCTCCCCATGACGTGCCATGAGGACACGAAGAACGTTAAGGGATCGGGCACAACAGGCAGCCAGGTACGACACGTGTGTGGATCAGCAAAGTTTACGATCCAACATGAGTCCCAAGAATTTCGTAGTCTCCACGAAAGGGAGGGCAACAGGGCCGAGACATAGAGAAGGTGGAAGAAATTCCTTGTATCTCCAGAAGTTTATACACACAGTTTTCTCAGTGGAGAATCGGAAGCCGTTTGCGATGCTCCAATTGCGAAATCGTCAACAAAAAGAGATCCGGAGACGTCGGCTGAAAGGCAATCTACGATCGGATTGATTGCAATGGCAAAGAGCGCCACACTCAAGACGGAGCCCTGTGGTACCCCATTCTCCTGGCAAAAGGTATCTGACGAAACAGAGCCCACCCGTACTTGGAACTTGCAATCCGCCAAAAACGCTTGAATGAAAAGAGGAAGGTGGCCCCGAAGGCCCCACGTGTGCAATGTGCGGAGAATGCCCGCTCTCCAACAGGTATTGTATGCCTTCTCCAAGTAGAAGAACACAGCTACTGTTTGACGCTTCTTTAGAAAGTTGTTCATTATGAAGGTCGACAACATAACGAGGTGGTCAGCAGCAGAGCGGTGTCGACGAAAACCGCATTGGATATTAGTCAGGAGGCGGCGAGATTTGAGGAGCCAGACCAAAGGTGAATGTGTCAAACCAACACCATCCAGTGATAATAGGTTAAGAAATACTGGCACAAACTAAAGGCAAACAAATATTTCAGCAGAAAATCAAATGGTGGAAACTTAAGTACCCAGCAATGGCAAGTGCTTTTAAACACAGGCAACACAGTACAGGGGGAGACAGCCAGTGAGTGGTAGAAAGAAAACAACAAAGTAGTGATAAGAGCAGCAGAGGAAGTTCTTGGGGAAACCTCTGGAAAGGTCCCACCAGGAGACAGAGTCCTGGTTGTGAACGATTAACTTCACCAGTCAGTAAGGAGTAAGAAGCAGGCAAAAAGGAAGTATGATAACTTGGATTGATGAGGAGGGGGAAGAACACAAGAGAAGGAAAAAAGGAAGCAAAGAGAGCAGTCACTATGTGCAAAGAAAGAGCAGCAGATGAGCTGTACAAGGAACTGGTTACACTTCAAGGTCAGAAGAGACCTTCAGGATGGCAAAGACAAGAGATAAGACATCAACAGACTTCACAAATAGACAAGTAAAGGACGAATATGGGACACTTATTTAGAATGAGTCATATATAAAAGACAGCACAAAAACTTACAGAAGTTGCTGAATAAGAAGCACCCAAGGAAAAATCAAGGGAGGGGAACGCCAAACGAAAATTTAATGCCAGATATCACTAGAGAGGAAGTGCGAAGCATTAGGGATAATGAAAAATGGAAAAGCTGTAAGACCAGACAATGTGCCTGTGCAGGCTTTAAAGGCACTGAGGGAGGCTGGAGTAAACCTTTTATGGGGCCTGATGAAGATATATGAAGAAGAAAAAGTACCAGCGACATGGAAGGAAAGTACATTGGTACCAATATACAAAGGGAGTGCAAGACCTATAGAGGAATTAAGATAATGTCCCATACAATGAAGATCTGGGAGAAAGGATCAGGGAAGAAACAAATCTTGGATAAGCAGTTTGGGTTCACGCCAGGCAGAGGAACGATGGATGTAACCTTTAGCCTGATGGAAAAGTATGGGGAGTGACAAAGAGACCTACACTAAATGTTTATAGACCTGGAGAAGGCGTACGATACACTACCAAGAGATGTACTGTGGAGAAGCCTGAGAGCGAGGGGTGTGCCAGAAAAGTATGTTTCACTGGTCAAAGACATGACTGTTCTAAAGTAAGATCTAGTGTCCACTCACACAAACCCAATTGCCGTCTAACTGTGTGGCCAGAGCAGATTGGTCTGTCCACCAGAGCCAGAGACGGCAGTCGGGTTTGTGTGAGTAAGAGAGAGTAAATGTGTATGCACGTTCTCTATGGTAGACGAAGGTTTAACAGCCGAAAGCTTTACTGTTTATTCTGTTGTGTATGCCTTTCTGTGGCTCATCCAGTGTGTGGTGTGAGTAGCAACCTATCCTTTCTGAAAAAAACATATTTAACCAGTAAAGGAGATCTAGAAACAGAGGTAAGCCACAGAATCCAGGCTGGATGGACCAACTGAAAAAGGGCGTCAGGTGTGCTCTGTGACAAAAGAATAAAACCAAAGACAAAAAGGAAAAATTTTTAAATCTGATGTGAGGCCAGCTATGTTGTATGGTAGTGAGATCTGGCCATTAAAGGAAATGCAGGAGAAAAACATGGCTGAGATGCATATGCTGAGGTGGATAACGAGGAAAATGGGAAGGACAAAATAAGATTTTTTTTTTTTTTTTTTGTGGTTTTAGGGCGCACAACTTCTATGGTCATTAGCGCCCAGCCAAGAACATAGATTCGCTATGATCTAAAAAAATGTAGACTGTCAGAACATCAACAATAGGCTAAAAACGAAAGATAAAAGACAATTAAAAGAGTTAAATATCCTTGGATAAGTTGGCCAAATTGATAAAACGCAAAACTCGAGCAGCTGCTCGTGTGTCATCAGCTAAGATTTCCTCCAGAGTAGACGGAAAGTGAAGGGCTACACGGAGATGATTAAAATTAACACAAGTCAGTAAAACATGTCGCACTGTCAGCAGTTCACCGCAGGAGCATAGCGGTGCAGGTTCGGCGGATAGCAAGTGACGGTGGCTGAAACGGCAATGACCGATCCGCAACCGAGCCAGGATGACCTCCTCCCGCCGAGAGGGGCGTGAGGATGTTCTCCAAGCGGTCGGGATCGGTTTGACAGTTCGCAATTTATTGTCGTGCAGTGAAAGCCACACACTGTGCCATTGCGGCACGATACTCCGGCGAAGAGCCCGTTGAACATCGTCCGATGGGACGCAAAAGGTAGCCATGCGAGGCAAAAGAGCTGCTACCTTGGCTGCTGTGTCGGCGGCCTCATTCCCGGGCACACCCACATGGCCAGGGACCCACAGGAAAGAAACGTGACAGCTGTCATCCGCCAGCAACTGGAGGGAGCGTTGGATCCGATACACGAGAGGATGGTTCGAGAAAGGGTCCTTAAGACTCTGCAGGGCACTAAGGGAGTCAGAACATATGGCATAGAAAGGGTGGCGGTGGCGGCAGGTATACAAAACGGCCTGGTGGAGGGCGAAAAGCTCAGCCGTGAAGTTTGAGCACCGGTCAGGGAGCTTGTATTGGAAACGGTTGTCCCCGACGACGAAGGCAGATCCGACACCGGCAGTGCTCTTGGAACCATCAGTGTAAATAAATACGGCATTATCGAACCGCGAACGGAGTTCGACAAGCCTCGAGCGGAATACCAAATCCGGAGTGCTCTCCTTGGGGAGCGAACTAAGTTCGAGGTGTGTGTGAACCTGGGCCTGATGCCACGGTGGCAATGGGCTTTCACTCAACCGAAGGGTGGAAGGAAGGGTAAAATCGAGCCGTTGTAGCAGACGGCGAAACCGAACTCCCGGTGGAAGCAAGGCAATCGCAGACAACTGATATTGGCGATCGAGTGAGTCGTCAAAAAATAATCTGTAAGATGGATGGTTGGGCATCGACCGTAGGCGGCAAGCGTACCGACACAAGAGTATGTCACGTCGATTGGTCAAGGGTAATACAGCAGCCTCGGCATACAGACTTTCAACAGGGCTGGTATAAAATGCACCGGTCGCCAGACGTAATCCACGATGGTGGATAGAGTTGAGACGGCGGAGAATCGACGGCCGTGCTGAAGAGTATACAAGGCTTCCATAGTCGAGCTTCGACTGAACAATGGCCTGGTAAAGGTGAAGCAGGACGGTACGATCCGCTCCCCATGACGTGCCACTGAGGACACGAAGAACGTTAAGGGATCGGGCACAACAGGCAGCCAGGTAGGACACGTGCGTGGACCAGCAAAGTTTCCGATCCAACATGAGTCCCAAGAATTTTGTAGTTTCCACGAAAGGGAGAGCAACCGGGCCGAGACGTAGAGAAGGTGGAAGAAATTCCTTGTATCTCCAGAAATTGATACACACAGTTTTCTCAGTGGAGAATCGGAAGCCGTTTGCGATGCTCCAGGAATACAGACGGTCAAGACAGCGTTGGAGAGAACGCTCCAAGAGACACGTCCGCTGGGCGCTACAATAAATTGCGAAATCGTCAACAAAAAGAGATCCGGAGACGTCGGCTGAAAGGCAGTCCACGATCGGATTGATTGCAATGGCAAAGAGCGCCACACTCAAGACGGAGCCCTGTGGTACCCCATTCTCCTGGCAAAAGGTATCTGACAAAACAGAGCCCACCCGCACCCGGAACTTGCGATCCACCAAAAACGCTTGAATGAAAGGAGGAAGGCGGCCCCGAAGGCCCCATGTGTGCAATGTGCGGAGAATGCCCGCTCTCCAACAGGTATCGTATGCCTTCTCCAAGTCGAAGAACACGGCTACTGTTTGACGCTTCTTCAGAAAGTTGTTCATAATGAAGGTCGACAACGTAACGAGGTGGTCAGCAGCAGAGCGGTGTCGACGAAAACCGCATTGGATATTAGTCAGGAGGCGGCGAGATTCGAGGAGCCAGACCAACCGAGCGTTAACCATGCGTTCCATCACCTTACAGACGCAGCTCGTCAGCGAAATAGGACGATAACTGGAAGGAAGGTGTTTGTCCTTCCCTGGTTTGGGGATGGGGACAACAATGGCTTCACGCCAACTTGTGGGAACATGACCTTCAGTCCATATGCGATTGTAGGTACTAAGAAGAAAGCACTTGCCCGCTGGAGAGAGGTTCTTTAGCATTTCAATGTGAATGGAATCGGGCCCGGGAGCAGAAGACCGGGACAGGGCGAGAGCACGATCTAGCTCCTGCATGGTGAAGGCGACGTTATTATATTCCCGATTAAAAGAGCGGAAAGAAGGCGGCCGTGCCTCCTCTACCTGTTTGCGAGGGAGAAAGGCAGGGTGGTAATGGGCAGAGCTCGAAACCTCCGCAAAGAAACGACCCAATGCGTTTGAAACATCAGCTGGGTCCACGAGGACCGCGTTCTCCACGGTCAGGCCAGGAATCGGGGAGTGGACCTTGATGCCGGACAAACGGCGTAGGCCACCCCAGACAACCGTGGAGGGAGTAAAACGGTTAAAAGAACTAGTAAAATCTGTCCAGCAAGCTTTCTTGCTGTCGTTTATGATACGACGGCACTGCGCTCTCATACGTTTGTAATTGATGCAATTCTCCAAAGTTGGGTGGCGGCGGAAGGTGCGTAAAGCACGGCGCCGGGCTCGAAGCGCGTCGCGGCAGGCTGCAGTCCACCAAGGGACCTGGACACAACGTGGAGAAGAGGATGTACGAGGTATGGAACGTTCAGCAGCAGTGAGGATAACCTCTGTGAGGTATTCGACCTGACTGTCACAGTTGGGAAAATTCTGATTGTGAAAAACAGCCATGGAAGAATAAAGCCCCCAGTTGGCTTTAGAAATGTTCCAACTGGTGGGACGTGGAGATGGTGAATGATGTAGGAAGTGGATGATACAAGGGAAATGGTCACTCGAGTACGTGTCAGAAAGTGCATACCACTCAAACCGACCGGCAAGCTGAGGAGTGCATATTGCGAGGTCTATATGGGAATAAGTGTGTGTTGTGTCAGAAAGGAAGGTCGGTGCACCGGTGTTGAGGCAGACAAGATCGAGGTGGTGGAGAATGTCCACCAAAAGGGAGCCTCTCGGACAAGGTGCCGGAGAGCCCCATAGGGGGTGGTGGCCATTAAAGTCGCCTACCAACACGAAAGGTGAAGGGAGCTGGTCAACAAGGTTTAGCACATCTGCCCTAGTAAGGGCAGATGACGATGGCGAATATATATTACAGAGGGAGAAGGTAAATGTGGATAAGGTGATGCGGACGGCAACTGCCTGTAGGTGAGTGTGCAAGGAAATGGGATGGAAATAGACGTCTCGAAGGAGCATCAGAACCCCTCCATGGGCTGGGACACCTTCCACGGGTGGCAGGTCGAACCGCACAGAGGTGTAGTGTGGAAAGTCTGCACGATCACGTGGACGCAACTTAGTTTCCTGGAGGCAGACTAGAAGCGGGCAGTGCAATCGAAGGAGTAATTTGAACTCCTCCCGATTAGAACGAATGCCGCGAATGTTCCATTGAAGGAGCGCCATGATAAAAATGAGAGAAGAAATAAGGATAAAAACCAAGCAGCGAGCGGGGTCACCTCGACGGCCGCTGAGGACCGGATTTCGAGGGAGCACTGCTATCGCTGTCCAGGGGCAAAGGGTCGTGGTCCATAGGTTCGACCGACGCGCCTGCCACCTCCCCGAGTTGATCAGGAGGGGCAGTTTCCACCGCCGGTAAAGGGCCGGGCGCCCGGCAAACGGAGCGTCCCGGTGAAACAGAAGACGGCCGAGGCCGGCAACTGTTGGACGGCGCGACAGATGGGTCACGCCTCGGCGGGGAAGGAGAGGAACTCTTCTTCTTGTCAGCTCTTCTGGAAGAGTGACGGCGGGAAGAGGCAGTTGACGGTTGGGAAGCCTGACAACGCAGAAAATCCTCACGGACGGGTTCCTTTTTCAAGGTCCGGGCATCTTGTTTAGGTGCCCGCGGTTTACTAGATGTTGACGAAGACTGTACCTTAGAAGCAACAGGAGGAAGCGGGGACGTGGAACGGGCAATCTTCGGGCTGGCGGATCGCACAACTGTGTCAGCGAAAGTGAAATCACATGTCTGGGTACTGGAATCTTTGGTAGGTCGAGGTGAGGTGAGTACCTTACTGTATGTACCCGCTGGGAGGACAGTGGGCTTTCGACTCGCCAACAACTTTCGAGCGGCAGATGTTGATACCTTCTCCGTAACCCGAATTTGCTGGATTACCTTCTCATCCTTGTATACAGGGCAGTCGCGAGAGGAAGCCGCATGGTCACCGTTGCAGTTAAGGCAGTGAGGGGACGGAGGTGGGCAATCCCCCTCATGGGCGTCCCTACCACAAGTGACACACTTTGCTGCATTTGGGCAATGTTCACGGGTATGGTTGTACCTGTGGCATTGAAAACAGCGCGTTGGGTTAGGCACATAAGGTCGGACGGAGATGACTTCATACCCTGCTTTGACCTTCGACGGGAGTTCAACTCTGTCGAACGTCAAAAACACAGTACGAGTCGGTGTCAATTGGTTGTCGACCTTTTTCATCACCCTGTGGACGGCTGTCACACCCTGATCGGACATATACGATTGGATGTCTTCATCAGACAACCCATCAAGGGATCTCGTGAAGACTACCCCCCGTGACGAGTTGAGTGTGCGGTGCGCTTCGACCTTAACTGGAAAAGTGTGCAACAACATAGTACGTATCAGTTTTTGGGCTTGGAAGGCACTTTCCACTTCCAGCAACAATGTGCCATTGCGCTGACGTGAACAGGTTTTAACGGGGCCAGCAATTGCATCTACACCTTTCTGTATAACGAAAGGATTGACAGAATTGAAATCCTTTCCGTCGGTGCGAGAGACAACCAGATATTTAGGAACATTAGGCAGAGTCTTTTTAGGCTGAGGCGAGTCTAACTTACGTTTGTGGGTCAACGTCATGAAAGAAGATAAGGAGGAAGTCATCGCGGAAGTGTCCCCCGTGATTACCGGCGTCTCCGATGGCGCGCTCCTTCCTAGTGGGGGCCCTCTCCGAGGGCTTACCCGCCTTAGGTGATTGTTCACACCTCCCGAGAACTGACGGAGGGACCAATCGGCACGTTCGGAAGGTACCAGCTCGGGTAATCACCCCTCCCTGGGCCTGGCCTTTACCAGGGGGTACGTACGTGCCTTACATGTCTACCCGGGGCGGGGAATTACGCGTTACCCCGTCACCTGCTACGCACGATAATGCGTGGGTCGGCCTTCAGACACGCACAGGGAGGAAAGAAGAAGAGGATAGGAAAGGAAGAGAAAGAAGGAAAGAGGTGTCTCAAACGCCGAGGCGGAGACTAATGAGGAGAAGAAGGCTAGGAGAGTTCAAGGAGAGAAAGACAGAAAACGAAAGGTAATAAAGGAAGGAACGAAGGAAGAAAAAGCACAACAAGAACCACCGTATCTCACGAAATATGCCCGTCTCTGGGCGAAGGCATAAACCGGGAGGGAAAGTGAAGCAGCCTGGGGCAGAAGAAAGGCTGCTCCGGCTCGGGGCCCCGTGCGCGCCACACACGTGCCCACAAAAGAACTGTGGGCCCCCTGGGGGGAAAATAAGATATGATCTTATTCAAGAGAAGACAAGTATAGTGGAGGCATCTAAGAAAGTTCAGAAACGAAGTTTACAATGGTATGGGCAGGCGATGAGAACGGATGGGGAGACACCTGTTGCAGAGAACAATGGAGTTACAAGTGGATGGCAGGAGAAGAAGAGGCAGACCAAAGAGAAGATAGACGGACTGCATCACTGAAGACCTGCGAGAAAAGGGACTGAGCCGGGAGGACATGCGGGACAAAGAAATGTAAGGCAAAAATCAGCAGCAGCGACTCCCGAACTGGGACAAGCTGAAGAAGAAGAAGAAGAAGAAGAAGAAGAAGAAGAAGGACCCTAATGGTCCTTTTGCAGTATGAAAACAAAATCATAATGTGAAAATTGTAAAAAGACAATTTGAATCATACACAACATAGTACAACATGATTACAACACCAGTTAGTAATCTTGTTTTATTAAGTCTTTGCAATTTTTACATTATGGCTTATAGCTTTCTTAGTGCAGAAGGAGCACTATAATATTTTGAACATTTATTACCTGACATGTATGCAATGACGGTGGTCTCTAACTAACCTGGTCACAAAATAAAATTATTTGGACAGCCAAGTAGTGCATTTCTTGAAATATATTAATTCTGTTTATTGCCAAACAAAAATCTATAAGACAGTAATAACTTATGAATGTGTGACATCTGTCAGACAACATTTTAATGTTACAGTCTGCAGCAGAGAGAGAACAACTGAGTGCAATGTCCAAATACTGGCACAATGAATGCTCCAATAATGTTCAAAATAACTACTTCAGAAAAAGGCTGAGAAAGCAAAACTCTAGGGGACAATGTGGTGATTCCAGCAGATCAAGATAAAATTGTAGTTATGGGTATGAGAAGAGATGTGGGACAGGATTACAATGTGTCCCTAGCACTTTTAAATACATATACTGAAAATTTAATCAAGAAGACCTTCGAAAAAGCAAAAGGACTTTTAGTGTGAGGTGAAAGGAAAGAAACTATGAAGTATGCCGATAACAAGGCACTATTAGCAGAAATGGAGAAATAGTGCCAGGTAATGGGGAATATTCTAACAGTGGCTAACACTAAAGTGATGAAAAGTGGGAAAGACTAGAAAGAGCTTTATAGATAAAGATTTGCTGGCAGCCAGAAGAATGCCCATTAATTTGAGGAAAGGTTCATTAAATAGTGTGTGTTTATGTTGTGAAATGAAGACTGGCAGGTAGAAAGCACAAAAGAGTTAAGAAGTTTTAAAATGTGGCTATGAAAAAGATACATACTAAGAACATATAGTTCAAGGGCTTCTCTAAGCTGAAGAGGCCAGCACGGGGGGGGGGGGGGGGGGGGGGGTGTCTCCACCAGACTGACCGTACGAAGACAGTATGAAAGGTCATCAGTCTTTTTTTTTTTTTCCCCTTCTTCCCTCTTCCAGTCCAAAGACAGATTTCATGGAGTCTCTCCCCCCCCCCCCCCACACACACACTATCCTACGACATGCTGTTATCTCTTAATAACAGCAACTTACATCCATTTGAACCGTGTTACTGTATTGTTCTCTGTCTCCCTTTGTGATTTTATCTCCTGCCTCTCCCACTTCCCTCTAATACTAAATTGTGTCCTATCAATTTACTGCTTCTTTTTGTCCAGTTATTCTACCAATTTATTCTTCTCTCAAATTTTGTTTGGTGCTTAATTAGTTTCCCCAATAAATTTTTTGCTAAGTTGATGTTTAACTTTGCACCCTAAGTGCATTAAATGCACAATGCTCATGGAATGAGTTAATTTAATGTTCATCTGAGATTAGAAAATACTTTCCTCATAACCAGAACATGCTGACTTTCAAAGCAATTTACTGAAAAATTTTCTTAATTTGCTTCTGTTAAGTGAAACTTACCAGAAAATCCACCAACAGCATACAACCTGTCACCAATAACAGCAACTCCAACATTTGCACGTGGTGTTGTCATGATTGGTCCTGGAGTCCATGTCTTTTCTACTGGGTCATAAATTTCTGTTGAAGATAGTGAATGAGTTCCATCTGACCCACCAACAGCATAAAGTTTGCCTGGAATATCCCATCAATTAATTATATTGGGTCTTTGTTACACACACAAATTATTTTGCAACATAAGTAAAAGAGTCATCTTGAGAAGTACATTATGAGATAGTCACCTTTGAAAACAGTAAGCCCACAGCCACGTCGAGCTGTAATCATGTTGGTAGTGAACTGCCAACAGTTGGTGTGAGGATCATAAACTTCTACTGTATTCAAGCAATTCCAAGAATCACATCCTCCAGCTGCGAAGACGAGCCCATTCATTGAACAGACACCAGCCTGATTCCTACCTGTAAACATTACAAATACTGTCAAATTAATTAAGTCAAAAACAGGGATGGGTGCATAGGAGATATAATGGAATATGGTGTCCTATATTACAGTATATCTCATGGTGATGATTATGATTATATGAAGCACCACTTTGTTCTTTACAGCATTTCTTATCCCAGAACAACATTACTTGTCATTGCATTTCCACAAAAATTTATTGTACTTACAGACAGTACATTTTTCTGTAAAAAAACACCGGAACTTGCAGTTTTTACAAAACAATCAAAAATTTTTGTGTTCTGGCATTTAAATATTAATGTAGGATATAGGACAGCAGCAGTTTACTAACACTGGTGGTACCTAGTCAGTGTTTAAAAGTAATTTGAAATTTTAACTATTTTCACAAAGCTGCAGTTCATTTTCCATGTAAAGATTGATGTGAAATGAAAATATCCTAAACTTTATCTGAATTCATTTTTATATCAGTTTAAGGCACAAACATCCTATTTTGACAATTTTGCACAACAAATTTTACCCAGAATGACTTTATGAGATACTTGACAACTGCATCAAACTATAGACTTTCATACTAGGCCTAATTATAAAAACCACAGAAATGGCATCTCAGTTCAAAAAGACAAACTGCTTAGTTAGCTCTTGTTTATCTTCACTTTAATAACTTAAAATCACTTAAAATCATGATACCAAAGTATTGCTAGTAGAAACACCAACTGCACATGTAGCTCCCAACAGGATGACAATCATTGGTTTAACCATCTAAAACTTAACCTACACCTTTAGCAGTGCAGAAGATCAGGCTACTACTACAATCTTAACTTGGCAAAAACTGAAATACTGAAATATTACTAAAATGAACATTCTCTATGGACTGCTTTATCACAAGAAACATTTTGACAACATTACCTGATGATGAAAAACTAAAATTGTCTGATAGAAACAAAACAAAGAATACATGCGCTGTGCATTTGGTGGTTTGAGAGTGGGGGAGGTGGTTTGAGGCTCAGGAAATCTATTTGTAGACTAGATCTGAAGGCACATATGAGACCCCCAGCATATTGGGCAAGAGATGTCGTCACAGCAACTATGCTGTAAATGGTTTGCAAAGTCATCAGAGTGATTTTATTTGATTTTATTTTGTTCTTTTGTCCCACTTCAGGCAATGGCAGTAACACTAAAAGTGGGCCTTTGTGATCACCTTCTGACAGCTCTAAATTTAAATGAAAATAATGGCTTAACCATTCATCCAAGTGGAAAATTGAACAAACAAATTTGTAGATGTGAAAACTCTACAATTTTAATCTTACACCTTTTTCTGTAACACACATTGTTTCATAGATGTTTGCAAAAATGACACTGATTTGACATTGTCACTTTATTTTATGTAAACCAGTACAGGCAAATAAAATATTTTAACGCAAAAAGACAATGAAAATATGGGAGATATGTTAAAAATAATAGTTGAAAGAGGCAACAGTTAAAAAAAGTATAAGACTATGCTTATCAAAGCTAATATCAAATAATTTTGGCTGTTTGTTAAACTATGGTAAAATAATATTACATGTTGGGTGCATAGACATCATCACAATAGTAGAGTCTAAAGATTATTGTCAATAATTTTTATTTACCATATATTTCCACAGATAAGACAACCTTCAGATAAGACGAGGTACAAATTTTCATAATTTTTTTTTTAGTTTAATCATGTATCTGGCCTACAAAATGACCCCAAAAGTACCGTATCTACCCCAATGCAAGCCACACTTTTTTTCCAGTTTTCGGGATCTAAAAATATGGACCCGGCTTAGATTTGGAGGCAAAGCTTCAGGAAGTTCCAAAAAATTCCACCTGATGCCGCCATACGTAGTTTTTGTGATTGGTAATCTGGATTTCACCATTTTGTTGCAGTGTTTGCAGTCTACTTTTGATCTTTTGTGCGTGTAGTGCTACACTGCATCCAATTGTGAACAAGCTGCCCCCCCCCTTTTTTATAGTAGGAAGTTTAAGCGAAAATTACCTTAAGTTATTTCGTCAGGACAACATTTAATCGCGCCAATGCACACATTATGTGGGTGAAAACACACGAATTGCCCGAGAACAGAAGATTAAATATGTCTAGCAGCAATTGTTGCATTTAGCTCCAAAATATTTTGAGCCTTTCACTGCTCTGTATGTAAATATACAGTAATTTGTTTTAACAATAGCACAAATTTGGCAGTTTTTAAGGAAACAATGCGAATTTGGCTTTATCATCATCATCATCATCATCATCATCGTGAAATCAGCGATTTTCAACCAAATTACACTATATCTGGGTAAGAAATGTTGTAAATTTAATTAAGTCAGTGATTTATTTAAAGAAGAAATGTTCCATATCCAAATGTAGTGGCCATTTTTTTTATTTTGTAATGCATACTGAAATAAGACAACACCACACATTGTTAGACGTGCATATACAAAGTAGTATGATTTCCAATCAAAAACTGTCGGCAAGCTTATTTCTCTGTCTGTTAAGTTATGAAAGTATTATTAATATTGAGATAATTGTTTTAACATTTCGATGGATTTCTTTGCCGAAATGTTTCTAGCATTTAGAAACCCTTTGAGATTTTCCGTGATCTAACACTGACCTGGCGGTTTGTAAATTCGGCTTCTTGCCCAAGTGCAGCTTTGGTTAACGGAACTGCCGACTTAACAAGGTCTTTGAAAAGCATCAAAGTTAAGCAGTTTTGTCGTTATATTCTTTGACTGCGCTGTTATTGTTAGCCTTGATTGTTATCGTTCCTGTTTCACGGCAACATATAGTACTATTTCCGGACTTGATGTTGGATTTCTCTCAGGCTTCACTGCAACTGGATTTAAACAAACACTTTCTTTTGTGGATGCTCATTTTATCATCTTCTGGACTTTGTCTATTTTAACCTAGTCGGTAAACTTTTTGCAACGATGTTTGACTGCCCTTCGAAAAGTCAATCTCATAGAATGATGGGAATAATATTTAGTGTGTTGGCCCAAAATAAACCTGTTCATGCTTTATTCTCGATAGGTTTTTTGTATGATCAGAGAATTATCCTCGAAAACTAACATTTAGTTGCCAACATCACAGCAACGTCGCCGCTGCCGTACGTAAAATTTCTTATGTTTGTAGATGGATGTGTGTTTTGTTTTTACACTACTTGTCCAGATATTTGTAAAAATGTCATTTATTGAGGGAGGTGGGCGCAACCAAAGGATGCCGAGCAGGGGGGAGGGGGGCGGGGATGAGTGTGTCCTGGAGTCAAAGATCTGGAACTGAAAAACACCTGATAATGCAGAGCATAAATACTTATAAAAAATAAGAACTTAAAAAAAATTCTTTTTAAGTGAAAGTCTGCATTACTGATGGGAGACAAAATTTAAAACTCAAACTTATACCAAAACATAAATTATAATCTTAGTTTCAAGGGCAGATGTGACTAAACATTGAAAAATATTACGAAAATTCATTTGTGTCACATTTTATCCTGGAGTTGAATACCTTTTCTACATATTGAAAAATATTTTGTTCCTGAGAAATACTTTAAAAATATGCAACTACGTTTTTTGTGTTTTCATATAAAAACTTCTTTTAGAAAAGACTTTATTTACAATACAGCTGCAAAGGCAAAGACTTTTCTTTACACTACATTAAAACATATTCTTCTATTTTTCTATATTGGTAATCCCTTAAGAAATTGCGACAAAATAACAAATATTTAAGTTGGCAAAAGAAAAGAAAAAAAGGAAGAAAAATTGTCCTTGTGTCAAACACAGTTTGTTGACCTGGAAAAAAGGGATAACCTGCTGGATACAATCATTGGCAATATTTTTCATAGTATAACTACCTAAAATACTTTGTGTATAAAAAAACGAATTTTAGACACAAATTTGCATCAATATTTTTTGTTAAAATTACTTTTTCAACATCTATATCAAATTTGACCCATCGTATCTTATGTATAGTTTAATTTTCAACATAACATGGGTCAATTCATATCAAGTTGTACAGGGATGGTTGCTTGACCATTTTTAAATATTTTAATTTTTTTATATGTGATTGCCCTATATTTGAGAAGTTCAAAACAGTTTTTTTAAAGTAATTTATCTTGCACCTTTACTGAATGGCGGCCATTTTTATTTGTCGGCGTGCTTCAATTTTTTAGTCTGGAGACATTAGCGAAAATTTGAATATCTCTGCACTGGGTTAAGTTACAACATTGCAATTGACATGATTGCTTTTAGAAAAGTGTCCTCAACAACATTGTCTATTACACAAAATACCCTAAATTCAAAAATAACCAGTCAAAATGACCTCCAAATTTGGTATCCAAATTTTCAAAAATCCACTTTTTAGGCCCAATAATAACTTACAAGGAGTGACTTATGAGAGTATTTTATTCCTGTAGTTAGATATCATACACTACTAGCTTCATATAGAGCAAGAACACTTACAAATGTTTCCTTAATTTTTTATGCATTTTTGAAATTTGAAAAAATTTTCTTTTTTTGTAAAGTTTGAGGCTAGTTATATCGGATGGGACTGAATATAAAAATATGATTTTTGCACAGTTTGTACACCTACATGATAGCAATGTACTGTAAAAATTTCAACATTGATATCTGAGTGTAAACAAAGATATGAATTTTTGAAAATGAGGAAATAATTCATATGACACTACAACAGTTATGTCAAAACAACATGAATGTTAATTTCAGTGATGTTTCCACTTTTTGTATATAATTCAGTACCTTGCTTCAATAATAACTGATTATATTCCACCAATATCACACATGAATAGGTAACAGCCATAAGATCAGTTGTATAGTAATATGAATTATTTCCTCATTTTCAAAAATTTGTATGTTTGTTCACACTCAGATATCAATGTTGAAATTTTTACAGCATGTTGCTATCATATAGGTGTACACACTGTGCAAAAATCATATTTTTATATTCAGTCCCATCCGATATAACTAGCCTCAAACTTTACAAAAAATGAAAATTTTCAAATTTCGAAAATTCATAAAAAATTAAGGAAACATTTGTAAGTGTTCTTGCTCTATATGAGGCTAGTAGTGTACGATATCTAACTACAGGAAAAAAATAGACACTCATAAGTCACTCCTTGTATGTTATTATTGGGCCTAAAAAGTGGATTTTTGAAAATTTGGATACCAAATTTTGGAGGTCATTTTGACTGGTTATTTTTGAATTTAGGTTATTTTGTGAAATAAACTATGTTGTAGAGGACACTTTTCTAAAAACAATCATGTCAATTGCAATGTTGTAACTTAACCCAGTGCAGAGATATTCAAATTTTCGCTAATGTCTCCAAACTGAAAAATCGGCGTGCACTGACAAATAAAATGGCCACCATTCATTAAAAGTACAAGATAAATTGCTTTGAAAAACTGTTGTGAACTTTTCAAATATAGGGCAATTACATATAAAAAATTAAAATATTTAAAAATGGTCAAGCAACCAACTTAATTTTTATTGTACCACTTCATTTGGATTGACCCACATTGGAAAATTTTTAAATAGACAAAAATATAGCACTGAAATTGGAAAAAGATTACCAGAAAATAACACCGATAAACACCTCCAAGTAACACTTATTCTTACCATAAAATAAGACCCACTTTTTCCTGCCCCTATGTATATGTTATCGTATGTACCCTTGTCTGCTCAGTAAATTAATAAAGCTCTTAATAAAGCTCATAAAGAGAATATTTTTAAAAAATTACGCGAACCTTTGTTTTGTAAATCATTCCTCCATGATGTGAATTTGAGATTAGATTACAATTTTTGTTTTCCTTGGCCGGTGTATAAGACGACCTCGGATTTTGGAGCCATTTTTATTTATTTTTTTAATTCAGCCACCATCTACGGAATCGTATGACCAATATTTTTATATTATGTTTTTAATAATTTTGTCTAAAATTTCTGCAAAAAAGTCTTGAAACATGCCAATGTGATTTGTGTCTGGGTGATGCATGGCTGTTGTGAATTGCAAGGGAGAGAAGGTCTTGAGGTTATAAAGGAATGAGGATGTGTTTTTGTTCTAATTTAAGATCACACTGTAATTAAGACAGACCAGGGCTTTAGGGTTTTGGTAAGCTAGGATAGTTGCTTCCAGTGAAGTTTATGTGGACTGAGGTAGTGGCTTTTAGGATGTAAATAATGTTTTGAGAGATAGCATTCTCAATGACAGCAAGCTGAACTTCCAATTGTTTGAAGTATTATTTTTATTTTTCATCAAAGTTTTTAAGAGAAATGCCGAACTTTGGTCATAACACCATAACCTTTCAGATGTCTTCTACAAAAATATTTATTGGAAGTACCACCACCACCACCACCACTTCAAACTCCTCTGTTTATTATCTGACAACTTCACACACTGCAAATCCTCTATCCCCTCCACTGACTGCTTTTCCACACTTTTTACTGTCTTACACAAGCAAGTTGCCATTATCAAAACTTCTCATGGATGGTCTCGAGCTTTAATAATAATGCTGCATACAAAGTTCCATAACATTTATTTTTTTTTTTTTTTTTTTATTTAATTTCACAGCCATTACACTCAACTTTGACACTGATTCTCTTGTAAAACGATATCTTGCAATATGTGCTTACATGCATGATGATTTCCCCATTCATCCATACACTTCCCATTAACAGATTAATAACCACCTATCAAACCATCTTTGAACTATAAATTTTCTGTACTCTTCTGTTCTGCATTTTAAGACATCACTACTACACTCTCAAGAAGTTACATGATTGGTGGCATTTGTAGCATTTGTAGCATTTTGCTCACACCCATAGAACCATTTGAAATGTACTTAATATGTGAATAATGGAGGATAGGTAACAACTCACTGTAAACAGGCTCGTTAAGCTGCTGACAGGCACGAAAATAGATAACCACATACACACAACTTAAATTTTCGGACATTGCCACCTCACTGACGTCTCCATCCACAGCTCTGTCCATATGAGACCTACTAATTACCAACAGTATATGCACTTTGACAGCTGCCATCCATTCCACATAAAAAATACCTCCCATACAGCCTTGCCACACATGGATGGCGAATTTGCAGTGATGAGCGAGAAGTCCCTTACCCATAACGCCGAAGGCCACACTAAAGTCTTCATAGACAGACATTACCCTCCTGACCTAGTCTGTGAACAGATTTCCCATGTCATACCCCACAAACCACCAATCCTCCCTCCAAACCCAGTAAAAAGTCACAAAGAAGTGTCTTATACCACCCCGGACTGGAACAACTAAATCACATCCTACATCAGGGATTTTATTATTTGTCATTATGCCCTGAAATGAGAGAGATCCTACCCAAGATCCTTCCTACCCCTCTTAAAGTGTTGTTCCATCACCCACCCAACCTCCACAATATCCTAGTCCATCCCTATGCCACTCCGAACCCCAACCCCTTACCACAGGGATCATACCCGTGTAGAAGACCCCGATGTAAAACCTGCCCAATACATCAACCAGCACTTCCTATTCCAGTCCTGTCACAGGACTATCCTACATCATCAGATGTCGGGCCACCTGTGAAAGCAGCTATGTGATATACCAACTCTGCTGCAATCAATGCGCAGTATTTTATATTAGTATGACAATCAGCTGTGTCAGGATGAATGGCCACTGCCAAACTGTAGAGAAAAGCAAGTTGGACCTCCCTCTTGCACAGCACTCAGGATTTCAATGGCTGCTGCACTACCCAAGCCATCTGGATCGTCCCCTTGTAGTGTAACGAGTTGCACTGCAAACCTATGACCCGACATAAGAATGCCAAATATATTTATGTAGGAAATATTAGCGGTCAGATATTTCTTTCCGATTTTTTTTTTTTTTACATTTCAGATAAATAATGGATGGGTTTCACTTGCTGTAGCAAGCTGTGTCATTGTTAAAGATTATTATCTGAAAATGTGCGAGAAGATTTATGGACATTCATATATTGTATCAGCTTCTGTGATAACTATGGAAGTGCCTCTGTGTAGTTACAGGAGAGAATAAATATTTGTTAAACATTAAACCTCAAGTTCGAGACAATTATTTCAAAAGTAGGCATCTCTCGCCACTTTCTCATGCTGAAACAGTTTTTGGAGAAGAAAGCCTGATATTATATTTAGGTAAAGAAGACTAAAACTAAATGCTTGGGGTACAGACTAGCTGGACCTCTTATAGCATTTCTTCATATAGGGAAGAAAGAAGACAAGAAGGTAACTCAATCTTAATCCTGACTAGTGACGAAATACTGATTTCATGGTCATTCACCTTAAAAACATTCAACAACATTAAAAAACTCTCACAGTAACACTCCAAGAGGAGATGGCGACCGAAGAAACAGGACACGAATTGAAAAGAGAGAGAGAGAGAGAGAGAGAGAGAGAGAGAGAGAGAGAGAGAGAGAGAGAGAGAGAGAGAGAGAGAAACAAGAAGAGTGGATGAAAAACGGGAAAAAAAAAAAAAAAAAAAAAAAAAAAAAAAAAAAATCAAGATTACGGATTTGGTTGGTAGTCATAGCAGAAAGTCAATATTGACCTACAAATCATAAAAGGGAAGTGAATATAGCAGTAAAATAACCAAATCTTGGTATTGCTGCATTTTTAATATTACGCCACAAGTTGAAAAGAGCTGTTCGAGCGTCGTGGGGTTCCCGCCGGCTTGTTCGAACAGCGTTCCTGATCCAGATCTGCAGTTGCAGCGCAGCGCAGCAGGATACTACACGTCGCAACAGCAGCATCTCGCCGAAGCTCACCGCACAGTCACGGGGTGAGCGTACCCAGTTGAAAATGTGTTTTTGTGAGTAGAGTAGGAACCGAAGTATGCCAGAAACAAGAAGTATGACTCAATCGGAACAAAGTTGTAATTTAGAGTTATTCATGAAAAGGGTAATCTCAATTAGATAGTATAGGAAAAAATCTAAACCAGTGTAGCTGAAACAAATAAAGGCGTAAAAAATTTACCGAAACAAATAGAGATTCATATGAAGGAGTATAGGGAGAAATTTGATTTATTTGATGGATTTAATGTGTGGTCCCAAAATTTTTTAACCAAAGAACAGGCTAAAGAACTTGCAGAACAGGTATTTGAATAGAACAATACTGTAAACAAACAATATATACTAAAAGCTGTGTCAAATACTTTAGAGGAAAGGGAAAAAATTGTGTTAGACAAAGTCAGATCTTTGGAAGATGGATTAGCCACCTCAAATCTAAAGTTAGAAGTTTTAGCTACTAATTCAGAAAATCAAAGGCAGTAAACGAAAACATTGCTAAAACAATATGGAGAGTTGATAATCTTTAACGTAATCAGAGTAATCAAAATTTTACCTTGCTTACTGATGAACCAAGTAATTTGGAAAATAAGACAGAAGAACTTTTAGATAAAAAGCTAAGGGATAGGACAGAACTTTCCACACATATTGAGGGTATAAATTCCGATGTAGAAGTGTCAGATAGTCAATTCAATAAATTGTGGCAGGAGATAGAAAAGACGCAGTCAGAACTAAGAAAGAAAATTCAATATAAAGTAATACTGTCAGAATAATAACTGGTGGGGACGAATTAATTATGTCACCTGGGATAAATATCACTAAACAGTTTCCCAGATTTAAATCTGATGGGCCAATATACCCGAATCATTTTCTTAAGATATTATGTAGAACCTTAAAGTGTAAGTGGTAAGATTTTAAGGAACAGTTATTATTGAACTTTAAAAAGAGAAAAGAATCACTTCCCCTCAGGCTGATTAACATTCTTTGTTAATTAAGAGATTGACAATCTCTAGGTAAGCCAGTTATCTGTTCCTTTACTTCAATTTTAGTTTTCCAAGGAACAGGTCTATATTCTCATACTATCCTATTTAACTATATAACATTCCTTCAACTATCCTTCTTAGTCAGTATGACTAAGCAGTCAAAAAGAAAAACACAAAATACGGTTGAGTATATCGAGCGCCATAGAACGGTAGTGTTGAGAACTGTAACATGCCGAAAAGTTAGACGAAAGTTCATAGTTTGTTTGCCTTGATATTTACACTGATGGTGACAAATACTGATTTTTGACGTTATGTGATCAATTAGATTACATACTTACCAGGAAGTGAAAATTATTCTTACTGGAGTGAATGGTGAATAGCAAACAAAATGTGTCTAATAAAATGGTAGGCTATGATTTACTTCCATTACAGCCTACGAGTAGTAAGGACGGTATGTTATACCGTTAAGTTCGTATAGTATTTATATGGTCTTGGGAATTTTGTATATTTTATGAGTAATACAAACCAAAGGAGTGTGTTTGTATACATTTGATATGGGGTCTTTAGGTACACTTCTACATACACACACTTATACATGTTTTACACACACGCTCATTGCACAAACACACAATACTGAAGACTCATTGTGCATTACAATAGTAGGGATTGGAGTTTCTCTTCGGGGGTTCTGGATGTGAAGCTATGGTGTCTGTTCTGTACTGGGGCGGTTCACATCTAGCCTGCCATCTTTTGCTCTGCGGTGTCAGTGATGTACAGAAAGAACCAGGGGTTCCTGGAGAGGGGGGAGAGAAGGGTTTCCTGTCTTTCGGGCTATCTTCTTTCTTTAGCTCCAATTCCTAGTCTTTTTCTTCCTTTCTTTCTACTCTTTTATAGAGCACCTGCCTTTTAGTCCCCTTTTCATTTATCACAAGTCTTTATCGCTAAGACCCTTCTTTTCCGTGTCAAGTTTTTTTCCTTCTCGACTACAACCCTCAGGGTATACTCCTGAGAGGATTTCCCTGAGATTCAGATTGCTATCACCAAATCTACACACACTTACACATACACAAACATTTGTTATTTACACCTTAAAAATTTATGCTTAACAACAACATTACAATTAATAATCATACATACAGATGGATATTAGGTATAGTGTGGAATGGAATTAGAGTACAGTTATTCTAGATAGATAATTTAAAAGGTGGATTTGGAGAAAGAAGGTTGATACTTATGTTAGCATGAAAGAAATACTGTAGTTGACTGTTTAGTTTGACAGTTTTAGTTTACTTGGTATGAGGGATAGAAGCATGGCCAATTAGGACGAAAATATATGGACACTAATGGAGAAAGGTGATAGTTAAGAAAGAGAGTTTACGGGAATTGAAGTAATCCTGAATAAGAATGAGAAGTGTGAAACCTAAGGAGTCCCTAGTAAAGATGTAGGTAGTGTATGGTGGAGTCCCAAAATAGGATCTTTGCCTTGTCTCTGAATTTGTAAGGTTACTCTTACTTTCCCAATTGGGTGTTTTAAGTGAGCAAGGGAGGAGGAATCCTCAATTTTTATAATTGTTAATCCCTCTAACAAAAGAGATGATACTGTCAACGTCATATTCTACTACCACTTAAATTGGTTATCACAATCAAAGCCAGTTTTATAACTAAGACTAATTTTATTTTAAAAAGTAATACTCCTTCCATTCCTACCCCACGAGTGCCTAATTGGGTCAAAAGAAAATCCCAATTTGTTAACTTGAGAAGAAATAATGAAAGTAAAATACAACTTTCTATACATATCTCAAAGAAATCAATGTTAATACCAATATTAATAACAAAAAGTTTGTAAAAGAACATTAATAATGTGTACTGAATATTAAGTAAAGATATAAGTAGTTACTTGCCATCTTTTGTCTAAGGCGAGAGGTAATAGAGAAAGCGTGTAGTTGCTTCCTTGCAAAAATTTGATTCGCGACTAGATTGCCCAAGCAACACGCAAAAACATCTCCTCTTGTGTTACTGTGAGAGTTTTTTAAATGTTGTTGAATGTTCTTAGGATGAATGACCATGAAATCAGTACTTTGTCACTAGTCACTGACATTTGTAATTGGATTTTCTATTGTTATAATATGTGAATATTTAGTATTTTGTCACTTTTGTAAGAAAGCTCTTACCTAACTAATAAAGACAGTGTGCCGATTACTTTAAAATTACTGTGAGCAATGTGCTCTTAGCACGAGTGTTCGAGGGTTAAGACAATATAATTTTGTACATCTACATATGACTATTAATGAAACTAGTTCTGCTTTAAGATTTAAGACGCTATCTTTTTCTATGTGTGAAAATTATATACTTTATTTACAACGAATGGTTTTTACTCACCTGTCTGCAGAGGTGCAATACTTGTCCAAGTATTGTTTTCTGGATCGTAGACATCACACTGGCGAATTCCCACTTGTCCACTCCAACCACCCACGCAATAAATCTTGTCACCTAGGCTGCAAACACCTGTGGAAAAGAAGAAAAACAAAACAGTTAGAAATTTAAGGTGTTACTGACAAATGGAAAAGAAATGAAGTAATTCAATTGACTCTGGTCACTGCCATACCACAAGCAGACAGCTGAAAAGATTTGTCAGTTTCTACGATATCTGTCAACTGACTGCAGCAAAACCTACTTATGTCCTTTAACAACCATATTTTACTTTTCACTAACTACATGGAAGACACGTTCCACAAGGAATAGATAACAGAATTATCAGTACCAAAATTAAAAACATTTTTACATGATAGAAGGTTTTACAGTATATCTTGTTTTTGAAGTAAAATTATGCTTGTAGAGGACTTGTGGGTTAAATGTTTCTTTTTTTTCCAAATGAAATCATGTGAATAGCTGAAAGAAGAAAATCAAATGAGAATTTAATTATGTCAATTTGGGTTCCATGCACTTATCGCCAGGAACTGTTAATTCACTATACATGTGTGTAAGTCCAGTCCTTGAATCAAACAAAACAAAACAGAAAATAAAAACATAACTTAAAAAGTTTTTAATTCAGGAGCATTTCCCTCTAAGATGTAAGAAAATTCTGAAAAGTTACTAACCATTCTCAATGAGATACTCTAGTTTATGTTTCATATAAATTTTGCACTTACCGAGGTACTGCTGTCAAAAGTTTTGCATTTTTTCTTTACGTGGCTACAGAAGCACTGCAACGAGAGAGTAACACTAAAAAAGAAATGCCCGAGCTAAAAACTATGCAACATGGTGCGCTGAAGAGTCAGAAGGTATGTATACAGAACTATTGATTTTTTTTAAAACTATTCAAGGCGACATTTTGAACATATTTAAGTCAACTAACACCATGTCACTATTCTCCTGGCAGTTTCTAAAATGTTAGCCTCCTCGTGTAGTGCGACTATGATGCCACTAATTCTTTCAACTTTAATCCCTTTTATCAGGGTTTTTTTAAGTGCTGCACGATTCCTCCGTCAAGCTCCGGCCCACTGCACTGCTGGCCGGTGCATTACATAAGCTGTAAAGTAAATAGGAAAACACTTGTTTTAATAGCAGCGAGTCCATCACACAGCTCAAAAGGTACAAAGTTATACTACCTTCACAAGCCCGCTGAAGCGACAACAGGGACCGCTGACAAACCAAGAGGCAGGCCTAGAAACTAAAGTTTACATTCACAACCCACGAAGACACTAAATGTGCCATTAGGATGTTGTTAAAATATTTACGGATAATCTGGTAGTTACCTGCAGTAATTTGGTCTGCCAATGGCCACCTAAGGAATATATGTAATATACAAACATTTTTAAAAACTCAGAATAGCTTTTTAAGCTTTCAAATAATATATAATATTGGCAGCACTTCTGAGCAGCAGTGCCAATTCTTACCTTCCTAATGGGTTTACAAGAGAAACAGCTGCACACTAACTCATCTGAAAACATATTTCTCATACCTCATATTCATGTCTTTGGAAAATGCTCCTGATAGCATTGTTAAAAGATTTTAAAACAATGCTTGAAACAAAAGTCTACTCTGAAGTTCTATTTATCCCAGAGGTTCATATAACCCATTTCATCATCATGATTTCTGCATAAAAAAGGTGATGCGATTTACAGATCATACAATAATTTTCACTTTTTTACAATTACCCACAGCCACTACTTTACACAAAATTCTTTTCAGAATTCTTCAATCATTTTTCCACATGCATTTATAAATATTAATGAAGGAAGTAACTTTCTTACAGTCTTAGAAACACTTGTGAATTTTGAGGATCAAATTACTATTGAGTATGAATGAGTCGATGCCAGAAATAATTAACCCTAAACTGAAGTGTCCAGATAATGCAGTGTCACTTAGTCACCTTAATGTTTCAGTTTGTCATTTAAGATTACACTTTAACAATTTCCCACCTACTAGTCCAGCATTTTTTGGGCTTTTATTTCTCTCTTCCACCATCCCTCTCCCAAAAAATCCTGCAATCATGTGTATCTCAGCTACCTGACACTTCTTGGCTAATAAACTTTGGCATAAACAGTATAGTACTCATTATAATGCTGAGTAAACAGCTTTCATGTCTGAATCACAAACTCAGAAGGGGGTGAAGGAGAAAATGAATAAATGAAAGTCAAAAAAAGTGTGTATTTACTTAATATTACAATTGATATTATCAACTAAAATTTTAGAGCACTGAAATCACTGTACGCAACTAAGCAACAGTGTTATCTAAAACTGGCTACTACACAAATGGCCAATGGGACTGTCCTCTTACCTATATATATATATATATATATATATATATATATATATATATATATATATATATATATATAAACTTTATTAAAATTATTGATTCAAACAACAAGATACTGATTGAGATAACCTAAAGGAAGTGCGGCAGTTGTGGAAAACTGTCAATTAAAAACAGTGGAGTGGAAATTAACTCCCCCTTCCCTCCTCCTACACTATCAAGATGCCAGTTGTGCTAGAGTGACCAGAGATGGTGGTCAAGAACAAATGAGTTATGTCCAACTGACTGTGTAAATGTACCTGTATCTCTTTCTGACGAAGGATGTGGCCGAAAAGTTGTGTGAATGTAACTTTCTCTTACGTACTGTCTACGGTTCAGCAATCTCGACACTGAGTTACTACCTATCCTCATGGTTGATAAGTACATCAATCCTATTCATATAGCTTTTTGTAGTGGGCCTGTATGAAACCCTGGTCTCTTAGCCCTCTGTACTTTCCGGTGCGATGGGATGCTTTTTACAATATCCCGAGCCTCAAATATAAAATTATTTATATTATGCTTGTTTCCAATTTAAACTGACAAATTTCATAATTTGCACAAATATTGTCACTGCAGTCATCATGTTTCTTCAACTAGAATTTGTAACAACGGGTACTTTGTCAAGTATTAGTATTTACAGAGGAAGAGAATAATGGACAGACAATTCAAAACATTTTTACAAACCAGTATCAAAATATACTATATAGAATCACTAATTAATATTGAAACATTCATAAAAATTCTTCCAGAAACTCGGGTACCACTAACTGCCAAACTACATTCTTGGCAGTTAGTTTCCCTCACCTTTTAACATCCGACGTTTCAAAGTTACTACTGTGACATGAATGAATGTACTTGGGCTACCTGTTTTCCGCCTGATGCCTGAAGCCAGATGAGACCTCGATTCTTGTAATCAGTGGCTGTAAAATTCAACCACGACTTACACAAAAGTAAAAGCCATCCAAGTATTCCTTTGATATCTTTTTACTAAATTAATGGAAGAATAGGAAACATCCCTATATGTTGGTAAGACCCACCATGAAAGTATGGTTTTGCATCAAAAGAAAAATATCTTCCCTCTACAAAAAATACAGTTTTCACTTATGAGAAGATTTGTAAAACAGAAGATATGAAGTTACTTTGACAAACATTTTCAAAAGTACGTGAACATAGTATAATCATACTGTCAATCAAACTTGCAAATCATACACAGCAGAAAGCCCTCAACAGTCAGCAAATTAAATCATTTACAGATCTAGAGACAGACATAAAAGCACTGTTAATATTTTTAATAAAAACAGACACATGCCTGTATTGCAGCGTGCTAATGGGAGTGATGTAACTTGAGACCACTTGTGCTGTTCTGCGTTGTACACTTCAACTGTTGCAAGTTCAGTTGAACCATTGCTTCCACCAACAGCAAAGGCTTTGCCATTAACAACAGCAATACCAAAGCGGCCACGTGCTTCCTTCATAGGAGCCAAGGTAATCCAAAGATTGGTGCTTGGGTCATAGGACTCAACACATTTCAAACACTCTGCTCGGTCATATCCACCTGCAAATACATTAAAAAATCCCTATTTTGTATTTTTATATAAATCTATATGAGTAGCAAACAAACACCCCTACATATTTTCATTTTTGTGACTTTTCTTAAAACATTCAAAACTCCCTATGTTACAATCAAAATTCAGAGTAGAAACTTTTACTACTACATGGAAATAGCCTTTTTCTACCCCAATACCACATTCCAGAACAACACATTGCTTTCAAAGCATACAAACACTCCTGAAAAGGCATTAATTTCAAATGTGTACATTAAGAGTTTTTATATATAGAGGAAAAATTCCTAACAGGAAAAATATCCGTAAAAATAGATGAAATCCACTTACCAGGCGAAGGGGCACAGGCAGTGATAGCAACAAATACACACACACACACACACACACACACACACACACACACACACACACACAGGCTTTCGCAGCCTAGCTGCTTTCCTCAGGCAGAAGGGAAGGAGAGGGAAAAGGAAATGATGAGGGTTTTAAGGGAGTGGATAAGGAGTCATTCCAATCCCGGGACAGGAAAGACTTACCTTGGGGGGAAAAAAGGAGGGTAAACAAATATACACACACCCACACATTTACACAGACGCAAGTACACTTAGGCAGACATACTGTAGAAAGCAAAGTAGTTAGAAGTTAGACAGAGATGCCACTTGAGGCAGAGGCTCTGTCCAGAGAACTGAGGCAAAGATGTTAAGATCGTGGGTGGGAATTCAAATTTAGCGGAGGTTGAGACCAGGTGGGCAACGGGAAGAGAGAATATGCTGAAGGGCTAGTTCACATCTCCGGAGTTCTGAAGGATTGGTGTCTGTGGGAAGTATCCAGATAACCCGGACGGTTTAACACTGTGCCAAAATGTGCTGGTCGTGCCCCAAGGCGTGTTTAGCCACAGGGTGATACTCATTACCAACAAACACTGACTGCCTGTGACCATTCATGCGAATGGACAGTTTGTTGCTGAGTCATTCCCACATAGAACGCGTCACAGTGCAGGCATGTCAGTTGGTAAATCACGTGGGTGCTGGCGCAAGTGGCTCTGCCCTTGATTGTGTACACCCTCCGGGTTACGGAACTGGAGTAAGTGGTGGTGGAAGGGTGCATAGGGCAGGTTTTACAACAGGGGCGGTTACAAGGGTAGGAGCCAGAAGGTAGGGAAGGTGGTTTGGGGATTTCATAGGGATGGACTAGGAGGTTACGGAGGTTAGGTGGGCGGCAGAAAGACACTCTCGGAGGATTTTTTTTTGTGGTTTTAGGGCGCACAACTTCTATGGTCATTAGCGCCCAGCCAAGAACATAGATTCGCTATGATCTCAAAAAAATGGTGACTGTCAGAACATGAACAAGAGGCTAAAAACGAAAGATAAAAGACAATTAAAATGGTTAAATATCCTTGGATAAGTTGGCCAAGTTGATAAAACGCAAAACTCTAGCAGCTGCTCGTGTGTCATCAGCTAAAATTTCCTCCAGAGTAGACGGAAAATGAAGGGCTACACGGAGATGATTAAAATTAACACAAGTCAGTAAAACATGTCTCACTGTCAGCAGTTCACCGCAGGAGCATAGCGGTGCAGGTTCGGCGGATAGCAAGTGACGGTGGCTGAAACGGCAATGACCGATCCGCAACCAAGCCAGGACGACCTCCTCCCGCCGAGAGGGGCGTGAGGATGTCCTCCAAGTGGTCGGGATCGGTTTGACAGTTCGCAATTTATTGTTGTACAGTGAAAGCCACACACTGTGCCATTGCGACACGATACTCCGGCGAAGAGCCCGTTGAACATCGTCCGATGGGACGCAAAAGGTAGCCATGCGAGGCAAAAGAGCTGCTGCCTTGGCTGCTGTGTCGGCGGCCTCATTCCCGGGCACACCCACATGGCCAGGGACCCACAAGAAAGAAACGTGACAGCTGTCATCCGCCAGCAACTGGAGGGAGCGTTGGATCCGATACACGAGAGGATGGTTTGAGAAAGGGTCCTTAAGAGACTGCAGGGCACTAAGGGAGTCAGAACATATGGCATAGAAAGGTTGGCGGTGGCGGCAGGTATACAAAACGGCCTGGTGGATGGCGAAAAGCTGAGCCGTGAAGTTCGAGCACCGGTCAGGGAGCTTGTATTGGAAACGGTTGTCCCCGACGACGAAGGCAGATCCGACACCGGCAGTGCTCTTGGAGCCATCAGTGTAAATAAATATGGCATTATCGAACTGCGAACGGAGTTCGACAAGCCTCGAGCGGAATACCAAATCCAGAGTGCTCTCCTTGGGGAGCGAACTAAGTTCGAGGTGTGTGTGAACCTGGGCCTGATGCCACGGTGGCAATGGGCTTTCGCTCAACCGAAGGGTGGAAGGAAGGGTAAAATCGAGCCGCTGTAGCAGGCGGCGAAACCGAACTCCCGGTGGAAGCAAGGCAATCGCAGACAACTGATATTAGCGATCGAGTGAGTCATCAAAAAATAATCTGTAAGATGGATGGTTGGGCATCGACCGTAGGCGGCATGCGTACCGACACAAGAGTATGTCACGTCGAGTGGTCAAGGGTAATACAGCAGCCTCGGCATACAGACTTTCAACAGGGCTGGTATAAAATGCACCGGTCGCCAGACGTAATCCACGATGGTGGATAGAGTTGAGACAGCGGAGAATCGACGGCCGTGCTGAAGAGTATACAAGGCTTCCATAGTTGATCTTCGACTGAACAATGGCCTGGTAAAGGTGAAGCAGGACGGTACGATCCGCTCCCCATGACGTGCCACTGAGGACACGAAGAACGTTAAGGGATCGGGCACAACGGGCAGCCAGGTAGGACACGTGTGTGGACCAGCGAAGTTTCCGATCCAACATAAGTCCCAAGAATTTCGTAGTCTCCACGAAAGGGAGAGCAACAGGGCCGAGACATAGAGAAGGTGGAAGAAATTCCTTGTATCTCCAGAAGTTTATACACACAGTTTTCTCAGTGGAGAATCGGAAGCCGTTTGCGATGCTCCAGGAATATAGACGGTCAAGACAGCGTTGGAGAGAACGCTCCAAAAGACACGTCCGCTGGGCGCTACAATAAATTGCGAAATCTTCAACAAAAAGAGATCCGGAGACGTCGGCTGAAAGGCAATCTACGATCGGATTGATTGCAATGGCAAAGAGCGACACACAAGACGGAGCCCTGTGGTACCCCATTCTCCTGGCAAAAGGTATCGGACAAAACAGAGCCCACCCGTACCCGGAACTTGCGATCCACCAAAAACGCTTGAATGAAGAGGAAGGCGGCCCCGAAGGCCCCATGTGTGCAATGTGCGGAGAATGCCCGCTCTCCAACAGGTATCGTATGCCTTCTCCAAGTCGAAGAACACTGCTACTGTTTGACGCTTCTTTAGAAAGTTGTTCATTATGAAGGTCGACAACGTAACGAGGTGGTCAGCAGCAGAGCGGTGTCGACGAAAACCGCATTGGATATTAGTCAGGAGGCGGCGAGATTCGAGGAGCCAGACCAACCGAGCGTTAACCATGCGTTCCATCACCTTACAGACGCAGCTCGTCAGAGAAATGGGGCGATAACTGGAAGGAAGGTGTTTGTCCTTCCCTGGTTTGGGGATGGGGACAACAATGGCTTCACGCCAACTTGTGGGAACATGACCTTCAGTCCATATGCGATTGTAGGTACTAAGAAGAAAGCACTTGCCTGCAGGAGAGAGGTTCTTCAGCATCTCAATATGAATGGAATCGGGCCCGGGAGCAGAAGACCGGGACAGGGCGAGAGCACGATCTAGCTCCTGCACGGTGAAGGCGACGTTATAATTTTCACGATTAAAAGAGTGGAAAGAAGGCGGCCGTGCCTCCTCTACCTGTTTGCGAGGGAGAAAGGCAGGGTGGTAATGGGCAGAGCTCGAAACCTCCGCAAAGAAACGACCCAATGCGTTTGAAACATCAGCGGGGTCCACGAGGACTGCGTTCTCCACGGTCAGGCCAGGAATCGGAGAGTGGACCTTGATGCCGGACAAACGGCGTGGAGGGAGTAAAACGGTTAAAAGAACTAGTAAAAGCAGTCCAGCAAGCTTTCTTGCTGTCGTTTATGATACGACGGCACTGCGCTCTCATACGTTTGTAATTGACGCAATTCTCCAAAGTTGGGTGGCGGCGGAAGGTGCGTAAAGCACGGCGACGGGCTCTAAGCGCGTCGCGGCAGGCTGCAGTCCACCAAGGGACCTGGACACGACGTGAAGAAGAGGATGTACGAGGTATGGAACATTCAGCAGCAGTGAGAATAACCTCTGTGAGGTATTCGACCTGACTGTCACAGTTGGGAAAATTCTGATTGTGAAAAACAGCCATGGAAGAATAAAGCCCCCAGTCGGCTTTAGAAATGTTCCAACTGGTGGGACGTGGAGATGGGGAATGATGTAGGAAGTGGATGATACAAGGGAAATGGTCACTCTAGTATGTGTCAAAGTGCATACCACTCAAACCGACCGGCAAGCTGAGGAGTGCATATTGTGAGGTCTATATGGGAATAAGTGTGTGTTGTGTAAGAAAGGAAGGTCGGTGCACCGGTGTTGAGGCAGACAAGATCGAGGTGATGGAGAAGGTCCACCAAAAGGGAGCCTCTCGGACAAGGTGCCGGAGAGCCCCATAGAGGGTGGTGGGCATTAAAGTCGCCTACCAACACGAAAGGTGAAGGGAGCTGGTCAACAAGGTTTAGCACATCTGCCCTAGTAAGGTGAATATATATTACAGAGGGAGAAGGTAAATATGGATAAGGTGATGCGGACGGCAACTGCCTGTAGGTGAGTGTGCAAGGAAATGGGATGGAAATAGACGTCGTCTCGAAGGAGCATCAGAACCCCTCCATGGGCTGGGACACCTTCCACGGGTGGCAGGTCGAACCACACAGAGGTGTAGTGTGGAAAGTCTGCACGATCACGTGGACGCAACTTAGTTTCCTGGAGGCAGACTAGAAGCGGGCAGTGCAATCGAAGGAGTAGTTTTAACTCCTCCCGATTAGAACGAATGCCGCGAATGTTCCATTGAAGGAGCGCCATGATAAAAACGAGAGAAGAAATAAGGATAAAAACCAAGTAGCGAGCGGGGTCACCTCGACGGCCGCTGAGGACCGGATTTCGAGGGAGCACTGCTATCACTGTCTGGGGGCAAAGGGTCATGTTCCATTGGTTCGACCGACGCGCTTGCCACCTCCCTGAGTTGATCAGGAGGGACAGTTTCCACCGCCGGTAAAGGGCCGGGCGCCCGGCAAACGGAGCGTCCCGGTGAAAAAGAAGACGGCCGAGGCCGGCAACTGTTGGACGGCGCGACAGATGGGTCACGCCTCGGCAGGGAAGGAGAGGAACTCTTTTTTTTGTCAGCTCTTCTGGAAGAGTGACGGCGGGAAGAGGCAGTTGACGGTTGGGAAGCCTGAGAACGCAGAAAATCCTCACGGACGGGTTCCTTTTTCAAGGTTCGGGCATCTTGTTTAGGTGCCCGCAGTTTACTAGAGGTTGACGAAGACTGTACCTTAGAAGCAACAGGAGGAAGCGGGGACGTGGAACGGGCAATCTTCGAGCTGGCGGATCGCACAACTGTGTCAGCGAAAGTGAAATCAGAAGTCTGGGTACTGGAATCCTTAGTAGGTCGAGTTGAGGTGAGTACCTTACTGTATGTACCCGCTGGGAGGACAGTGGGGTTTCGACTCGCCAACAACTTTCGAGCGGCAGATGTTGATACCTTCTCCGTGACCCGAATTTGCTGAATGATTTTTTCATCCTTATATACAGGGCAGTCGCGAGAGGAAGCCGCATGGTCGCCGTTGCAGTTAAGGCAGTGAGGGGACGGAGTTGGGCAATCCCCCTCATGGGCGTCCCTACCACAAGTGACACATTTTGCTGCATGTGGGCAATGTTCACGGGTATGGTTGTACCTGTGGCATTGGTAGCAGCGCGTTGGGTTTGGAATATAAGGGCGGACTGAGATAACTTCGTACCCTGCTTTGACCTTCGACGGGAGTTCAACTCTGTCGAATGTCAAAAACACAGTACGAGTCGGTGTCAATTGGTTGTCGACCTTTTTCATCACCGTGTGGACGGCTGTCACACCCTGATCGGACATATAGGACCGGATGTCGTCATCAGACAACCCGTCAAGGGATCTCGTAAAAACTACCCCACGTGACGAGTTGAGTGTGCGGTGCGCTTCTACTTTGACTGGAAACGTGTGTAATAACGTAGTCCGGATAAGTTTCTGGGCTTGGAAAGCACTGTCCACTTCCAGCAACAATGAGCCATTGCGCTGACGCGAACAGGTTGTAACAGGGCCAGCAATTGCATCAACACCTTTCTGTATAACGAAAGGATTGACAGTATTGAAATCTTTTCCGTCGGTGCACGACACAACAAGAAATTTTGCAAATTAGGCAGAGTCTTCTTTTGCTGAGGCGAATCTATCTTACGTTTCTGGGTCAATGTCAGTGAAGAAGAGAAGGAAGTCATTGCGGAAGTGTCCCCCGTGATTACCGGCGTCTCCGATGGCGCGCTCCTTCCTAGTGGGAGCCCTCTCCGAGGGCTTACCCGCCTTAGGTGATTGTTCACACCTCAGGTCACACCTCCCGAGAACTGACGGAGGGACCAATCGGCATGTTCGGAAGGTACCAGCTCGGGTAATCACCCCTCCCTGGGCCTGGTCTTTACCAGGGGGTACGTACGTGCCCTACTTGTCTACCCGGGGCGGGGAATTACGCGTTACCCCGTCACCTGCTACGCATGATAATGCGTGGGTCGGCCTTCAGACACGCACAGGGAGGAAAGAATAAGGATAGAGGAAGTGAAGAGGAAGAAGGAAAGAAGTGTCTCAAACGCCGAGGCGGAGACTAATGAGGAGAAGAAGGCGAGGAGAGTACAAGGAGAGAGAGACAGAAACAAAGGGTAAGAAAGGAAGGAACCAAGGAAGAAGAGTAACGACAACAAGAAAACACCTGAACTCGTGAAATACGCCCGTCTCCGGGCGAAGGCATAAACCGGGAGGGAAAGTGAAGCAGCCTGGGGCAGAAGAAAGGCTACTCCGGCTCGGGGCCCCGTGCGCGCCACACACGTACCCACAAAAGAACTGTGGGCCCCCTGGGGGGACTCTCGGAGGAGTGGGGAGGATGTCATGAAGAATGGATCTCATTTCGGGGCAGGATTTAAGGAAGTCGTATCCTTGCTGGAGAGCCACATTCAGAGTCCGCTCCAGTCCCGGAAAGTATCCAGTGACAGGAGAGGCACTTCTGGGGTTCTGTTGAAGGTTCTGAATTTAGGGGGGATGAGGTGAATTTAGGGGGGATGAGGAAGTGGCTCTGGCAATTTGCTTCTGTACCAGATCAGGAGGATAGCTGCGGGATGTGAAGGCTGTTATCAGGTTATTGGTCGTTGGATAGATGGAGGTCGACGTCGAGGAAAGTGGCATGGGATTTGGAATAGGACCAGGTGAATTTGATGAGACCAAAGGAGTTGAGGTTGGAGAGGAAATTCTGGAGTTGTTCTTCACTGTGAGTCCAGATCATGAGGATGTCATCAATGAATCTATACCAAACTTTGGGTTGACAGGCTTGGGTGTCCAGGAAGGCTTCCTCTAAGCATCCCATAAATAAGTTTGCGTACGAGGGGGCCATCCTGGTCCCCATGGCAGTTCCCTTTAGTAGTTGGTATGTCTGGCCCTCAAAAGTGAAGAAGTTGTGGGTTAGGTTGAAGCTGGCTAGGGTATTAAGGAAAGAGGTTTTAGGTAAGGAAGTGGGTGGGTGGTCGGCGTGAAAGGAAATATTCAATCGCAGCGAGGCCCTGGGCATGTGGGATATTAGTGTATAAGTAAGTGGCATCGATGGTTACAAGGATGGTTTCAGGAGGTAACAGGCTGGGTAAGAATTTCAGGCGATTGAGGAAGTGGTTGGTGTCATTGATGAAGGATGGGAGACTGCACATGATAGGTTGAAGGTGTTTGCCTACATAGACCGAGATTCATTCTGTTGGGGCTTGGTAACCAGTCACAATGGGGCAGCCGGGATGATTGGGCTTGTGAATCTTCAGAAGTAGGTAGAAGGTGGGAGTGCGGGGAGTCTGTGGAGTCATGAGGTTAATGGAGTCAGGTGAAAGGTTTTGTAGGGGGCCTAAGGTTTTGAGGATTCCTTGAAGCTCTGCCTGGACATCAGGAATGGGATCGCCTTGAAAAACTTTGTATGTGGTATTATCTGAAAGCTGATGCACTCCCTCTGCCACATACTCCCGCCTATCAAGTACCACTGTCGTGGAGCCCTTGTCGGCAGGGAGAATGACGATGGAATGGTCAGCCTTCAGATCACGGATAGCTCGGGATTCAGCTGCGGTAATGTTGGGCGTAGGATTAAGGTTTCTCAGGAAAGACTGGAGGCAAGGTTGGAAGTAAGGAATTCCTGGAAGGTTTGAAGATGGTGATTTTGAGGAAGAGCAGGTGGGTCTCGCTGTGACGGAGGACGGAACTGTTCTAGGCAGGGTTCGATTTGAATCTCGTCTTGGGGAGCTGGATCATTAGGAGGACGATTATTTTTCTTCGTGGCAAAGTGACATCCCCAGCAAAGACTGCGAGTATAGGATAGTAAATCTTTCACAAGGGCTGTTTGGTTGAATTTGGGAGTAGGGCTAAAGGTCAGCCCTTTGGATAGGACAAAGGTTTCAGATTGGGAGAGGTTTAGAGGAGAGGTTGACCACTGAATTGGGATGTTGTGGTTCCGGATTGTGTGGATTGGAATTTTGAGGTTTGGGGGGGGGGGGGGGGATGAGTTGGGAGTGGGAGATTGAGTAGATGGAAGAGACTGGGTTTGTGTTCAATCAGAGGAGGTTGAGGTTTACTGGAGAGGTTGTTGAGGGAGGGAGTATTGCCTTTCCGGAGGTGGGTGACCAGGAGATTGGATAGTTTTTTTAGGTGCTGGGTGGCATGCTGTTCTAATTTGCGGTTGGCCTGAAGGAGTATATTCTGAACTGCAGATGTAGATGTAGGAGAGGAAAGGTTGAGGATTTTGATTAGGGATAGGAGTTGACAGCTGTGTTCATTGGCGGAGTTGTGTAGGTTAAGGATTAGGCGGTGAGGGATATGGATTGTTCAGTTTGGAATTGGTATATGGCGGGATGAAAGGATGGGTTACAGCCAGAGATGGGAACTTTCAGTGTGAGGCTCTTGGGAGTGATTCCAAATGTCAGACAACCCTGCATAAAAAGAATGTGCGAGTGTAATCTGCCACACACACACACACACACACACACACACACACACACACACACTAGCTTTCGCAGCCTAGCTGCTTCTTCATGCAGAAGGGAAGAAGAGGGGAAAAGGAAATAATGAGGGTTTTAAGGGAGTGGGTAAGGAGCCATTCCAATCCCGGGAGAGGAAAGACTTATCTTGGGTGTTTGCGTTTGTGTATATGTGTATGTGTATTCGTTTACCCTCCTTTCCCTCCCCCCCCCCCCCCAAGGTAAGTCTTTCCTCTCCCAGGATTGGTATGGCTCCTTACCCACTCCCTTAAAACCCTCATTTCCTTTTCCCTCCCCTTCCCTTCTGCCTGAAGAAGCGGCTAGGCTGCAAAAGCTAACGTGTGTGAGAGAGAGAGAGAGAGAGAGAGAGAGAGAGAGAGAGAGAGAGAGAGAGAGAGAGAGAGAGAGGGGGGGGGGGGGTTACTATCACTACCTGTGCTCCTTCACCTGGTAAGTAAACTTCGTCTACTTTTTATATAGTTTTTTCCTGCTAGGAATTTTTCCTCTTTCCGCTGTAGTAAGGCTATTTGGCACTCAATATTCTGCAGAGAGCAGGAAACATGCAAAATTAAATGTATTTCACTAAAATACATTAAAGTTGCCATGCACACTTGTCTAATGTGGCTCATACTTTCAAAACAGTAACAGTACATGTCAGTTTCCAAAAGCTATATCCTCAGGATAGGTATGCCTTTTTTTATTTTTTACTCACCTAATAAGATGTTATTTACTATAAAAGAAGTATACAAGTAATTATTTGTCAGAGATGATAACTGTTAGTGGTCCGAACAATCTTATTAGTACTTAAATTCTATGCCAAAACCATTTGAAGGATTTAAAATTTATTTTAACAACCAAAAAATGTGCACTTATTGTAGTTACTACTGGACTTCCTAAAAACTAGTTTGTATACAAAGAGAAGTGATAGTTGTGGACTCCAGTTAGTTCAATCCAAAGTTTACTTCTCATGAAGAGTTACAGGCAAAGAATATCATGCTGCACCAGACAGCATTTCAAAACACAGTGTTTCTGGCGGCCAGTTCATGAAATAGTTTGACATTCAGCACCATAGATCGTGACATTGACAGCCATGCGTCAACAACTAATTAAGCTATGCCAAATGGGAAAATATTATCTAGGTGTTGACAGTGTTTCTTGACTTATTTGTGCTGTGTATATGCACTTGTTTATCATTCTGTTTGGATAGCCAGTCAACTGCACATGTAGCATGTCCTGAGTCTCTTGGAATGCACCTGTTTCGTTGAGGCCCTTTTCCACTGCACTTGCTGCTGACCAGCTGTGCGCGCGCGCGCGCGCGCGCGCGTCTCAAATTAATGGCAGTATTATCTCATTCTGAGGGTACTGTGTACACAATGGTAGCAGGAAAGAAATAACAGTGAAAAATTGGGGACTTTACTATATGACATTTACTTCTTTGCAGAAGAAGTGCATAAGATGTCTGTATAAGATTTAATGTCGGATGAAAGCAATGGGAAACTACACCCGTTACTTTTCCCCCGAGGACATGCAGCTCTACTGTATGAATATGATGATAGCATCATCTCAGGTAAAATATTTCGGAGGAAAAGTATGCCTCTCATTCGAATCTCGGGGCGGGGATTACTCAGGAAGATGTGGTCGTCAGGAAACACAACACTGGCATTCTACGGATCGGAGCATCGAATGTTGTATCCCTTAATCGGGTAGAGGGGTTAGAAAATTCAAAAAGGTAAATGGATAGGTTGAAGTTAGATATAGTAGAGATTTGTTTGGTGGAAAGAGGAACAGGACTTATGGTCAGGCTAGTAGAGGATTATAAATACAAAACCAGTTGGTGGTATTACAAAATTAGGTCTAATAATGAATAAGAAAATAGGAATGAGGGTAAACTACTACGAGCAGCGCAGTGCAGTGATCGCATCAACATAGTCAAGATAGATACGAAGCCAACACCGACCACAGTAGTACAATTTTATATAACAACTAACTCTGCCAATGAGGAGATCGAAGAAATTTCTTAGGTAAAGGAAATTATTCAGAGAATTAAGGGAGGAGAAAACTATAATTGTGATGGGAGACTGGAATTCGGTAGTAGGAAAAGTAAGGTAAGGAAAAATAATAGGTGATATGAACTGAGCAAAAGCAATGAAAGAGGGAGCCACCTGGTAGAAATTTGCACAGAACATAATTTAGGCATAACTAACGCCTGGTTTAAGACTCATGAAAGAAGGTTGTATACATGGAAGAGACCAGGAGACACAGGAAGGTAGCGGATAGATTTCATAAAGTTAAGACGTAGATTTGGGTTTTGGAACCAGGTTTTAAACTGTAATACACACTCAAGAGCAGATATAGACTGACTAAATTGTATTTGTTATGAACTGTACGCTGAACCTGTAGAAACTGCAGAAAGGTAGGCAAATAAGATGATGGGACCTGGATAAATTTAAGGAACCTAAAGTTCCTGAGAATTTCAGAGGCAGCTTTAGGCAACAATAGACAGAAATGAGGGAGAAATAAAACAGTAGACAGAAATGATGAAGGCAACAAGACAAAATAGACAGAAAGGCAAGACCTACAAAAAAATCCTTTGATACCACAGTAAATACTACATTTAATTGATGAGAGGAGAAATTATAAAAATGTGGTAAATGAAACGGGCAAAATGGAGTACACACGACTAAGAAATGAGACTGACAGGAAGTGCAAAATATGTATGCAAGAGTAGCTAGAAGGAAAATGCAAATCGTTAATAATTGTTTAAATAGGGGAAAAATAGATACCATGTACAAGGAAATAAGATACTTGGAGACAAGAAAAAAAGTGGTGTGAATATAAAGAACTCTGATGGAAAACCAGTTATCAGCAAAGAAGGAAAAGCTGAAAGGTGGAGAGTGTATACAGAGGGAATCTACAAAAGAAATGAACTTAAGAGCCAATATTGTAGGAAGGGAAGAGAAAGTAGATGAAGATGAAATAGGTTGAACTACTTGAGAGATAAATTTGTCTGAGCATTGAAAGATCTAAGTTGAAATAACGCACCTGGAATGGACGCCATTCCCTCAGAACTACTGAAGTCTCTGGAGGCGGGATAGGGGTGGGGGGGAGGACAAAATTATTTTACCTCATGCATAAGATATATGATACTGTGGAAATACTCTTAGACTATTACATTTTTCTTAATCCCCATTCCAAAGAGAGCACAAACAGGTAAGAAAAGTAAAGAACCACCAGTTGTAATAATAATACTAGTAACAGAAGGATAGAAAAGCTGGTAGAAATCTACCTCTAAAGATCAGTTTGGATTCAGGAGTAATGTAGGAACACAGGAGGCAATATTCACTATACGGCTTATCTTTGATTGTAGATTATGAAAAGGGAAACCTACGTTTCTAGCTTTTGTAGATTTGGAGAAAGTTTTTGACCCTATTGACTGGAATAAACTTTCAAATTATGAAATCAGCAGGAGTAAAATATAGGGAACAGAAGGTTATTTACAACTTGCAGAAAAACCAGACAGCAGTTATAAGAGTGGAAGGGCCTGACAGGGATGCAGTGGTTGGGAAGGAAGTAGGACAGGGTTGTGGCCTTACCCCAATGTTATTCAAATTGTACACTGAGCAAGCTATTAAGGAAAGCAAGGAGAAATTTGGAGAAGGAATTAAAGTTCAGGGGGAAGAAATAAAAACTGTTTTGTTCATGACATTTTAATTCTGTCGGACAAAAAAGGACCTGGAAGAGCAGTTGAACGGAATGGACAGTGTGTTGAAAGGTGCGTATAAGATGAAAATTAACAAGAGCAAAACAAGGGTAACAGAGTGCTGTCTTAGAAAATCAGACAATGCTGGAGGAATTAGTTCAGGTAACTAAACAATAAAGATGGTAGATGTGTTCTGTCACCTTCACAGTAAAATAACAGGGTCACTTTATAGAGGATATAAAATGCAGAATGGGAATGGGAAGAAAAGTATTCTTGAAATAAAAAGAAAAAGAAAATACTGTAAAATAAGATTTGTTAACATTGAATATTAATTTAAGCATAAGGACGTCGTTTCTGAAGGCATTTGTGTCGAGTGTGTTGATAAACAGTGCAGGACAGGAAGAGGGTAGAGGGTTTTGAAATATGGTACTTCATAATAATGCTGAAGCCTAGGTGGGTAGGTCATTTAACTAATGAAGAGGTACTGAACAGAATTGGGAGGAAAGGAATTTCTGGCATACCTTGACTACAAGAAGGGACCAATTGATAGGACACATTCTTAGACATCAATGAACTGTGAATTTAGCGTTTGAGGAAAGTGTGTGTGGTAAAAATCGCAGAGAGAGACCAAAAGTCGAATACAGTAAGCAGATTTGAATGGATATATGTTACAGTTCTTATGAGGAGACATTTTATAGCATGTTATATTTGACTCCGTGTATTTGCCATTTGTATTTTTCCATTCATATATATGTTTTCTACACTTATACTTTTTCCCCTTTAGCCCTGAAAAACATAAATGCAATTTTCCTGCATCACTGCTATCTTACAAAATCATCTTAAGAAAACATTCCTTTATCTTAACTGTAAACTCATTAATGACAAATTCTGTAACATCCTAACGATGCCATCTATTCTTATTTGCACAAACAAGACATACAAGCACAGTGTCAACATGCTACTCACCACAAACAAGCAGTTTGTTGTCGAGATTTGCACAGCCAACGGCACACTTCACTGAACTCATATTAGCCATAACACAATACAAATCCGGCTTCTCCTCACTCGAGGGTCTACTTGGCACTGGAGTGTTCACAGGAGATGGGCTGGAAGGTTGATTAAGACGCAGTGCGATAGACATTGTCGCCAGCTGTCCATTTAGTGTCACAAGCGCCAAGAATGTGTGTTCTGAAAATAAAATTAACAATTCCACTGAGGCCAAGAATACCATATTAATGTAAGCGTCATCTGTAAAGCGGAAACCAATGGGCGATAGTAAATTAGAAAAAATGTCTTAACATATGATTGGTGAATTTGCCCTAGTAATCGTGTTAGTTTGATATTGTTTTATGCAGAAAATAATGATGACCACTGACTACTGTTTCCTTTCTCACTGAAAACTCAGACTGAACTATCTTTTCCAAAACAAGACTCAAAATATATGTGAAACACTGGCACAAGAAGACTATCAAGTGCCGAGATTCAATACTGAGCAAGGTGTAAATAGGCTATAACAAAAGCTTAAGTGGCAACTTACAAGGAAAGATATTTAGACACAGCCAACCAATTCGGTTCATTTTTTAAAGTACTTATTTATGAACAAAATGGGGGATTAAAACATTTTGGCTCATTAGTTAGTGAGCTAAAATGTCTATGGTTTATCATTGCTCACGCACAAGCAACCAGAGGTGAACTGAATTGGGTGGCCATTTCCGACATCCTTCCATTGTTAGTAACAAAAATTTATAAAAACATACAACTATAAAACATAAATAACTTTATAATTTTTAAAGCACAGTGCTTTTTGTGTTACAGTTTACATACCTGCAACTTTGGTAGAAGCAATAAGGCTCCAGTCCTCTTCAATTTGTTGTTCAATTCTCTCTCCTATATCACGAGAATACAGAAGAACACGCGGTTTGGCTGGCTGCAGCTGAGCCTTTCGTCGACCCTAAGAATTACAGCAACAGATGAGCAATGGTGAATTATAGCCAACACTTTTGATTTGGAGGAGGGAGGGTGAACTGCCAATGGTAATACAAGCTGTACTAGTACATGAAACAAAATATTTCCTGATATTGCATTCAATTCCAATGCTTTTTCCTTCATCAAAAGTATATTGCTTTGCAGTGTAGTCAAATAAGTAGAAATTCAAACCTCTCACAGTTTAATTACTCACTAGTATGAATCTCCCCCCCCCCCTTTCTGTAAATATTTACAAGTTACAAGCTCTGAAAATAGTGGTTACTGACTTGCATATGTCACAAGATATTACCATTACACAATGTGTGTACTACAATATTTGTGCAATGCTATTAATGACTAAATTTGTTATAAGCTCCACATGCACACATCTGCTCTGTACTCTTACGTACATTAGCAATCATTTAAAACAATCCATCACTACAGCTGCATTTGGTACAAACGTTACTTTGGAACTTCAATAGACACAAATTCTGTTCATTATAATAGCTACAAACTAATAATTCTGCAAAGAAAATTTAAAGGTATGACTCACTTTGTCTTTTTTAGTCCAACTTTTAACAACCCCAAGCTTGAAACCAATAATCTGGATAATAGTTCATATTTTCCATTCTCTCAAATACATACCCTATTTGTGCGAATATAGGCCACACCTAAACTATTGACATGAGATTATAGGAGAAAAGAAATCTCGAGTTTAGGCCAAACGTTTCTTAATTTTGATTATACAAAAAAAAATAAAACTTTTTTCATAATCAGAAACACAATGTTAACGAAATCATGTTCTTTCTCAATAAACGCAAAACAAATACAGGAGACGGGCCGATCCAAGCGCCCCAAGTGAGGAGACGCTGAACCAAGGCGTGTTACTGGGCATTTTAAGTGTCGTATAGCATAGGCACGCGCTGCGGAAATATAGAGCTTGTGTGTGTGTGTGTGTGTGTGTGTGTGTGTGTGTGTGTGTGTGTGTGTGTGTGTGTGTGTGTCAATGTTTTGGCTTAAGTGGTAGCAGGGAAAGAACACATGAGTTACACCACAAAATGTAAGCTTCAGGTTGTCAAGTCACAGTAATCATCACAGAAAGTGGGAAGTTTGATGTAAATTTGATGCTGACAAAAAACATTCTATGATAGTGTGCAACTGAGGACAAACTATTAAAATATTTTTAGAGTCGTCATGCATTTCGAGGACTGAAATGTAGATATCCTAATGAAGAAAAATACTTGCTTGACTTCGTAATTCAAAAACAAGAATTGTGGTTTTGCTGTTACTACAGAAATCATGGAAATTACCCCCCAACAAATGTCAAAACCAGTGAATTTTGTCATAGTAAGACATTATTTTAAAATGTAGCATTTGAACTCAACATCAATATCTACGCAAAGCAGTTGTTCCGCTATCTTAACCTCCCATCACAGCTCGTGGTACGTGTTACTGCACCAATGTAAAAGTCAGGGTAAGATATCTCGCAACACACAAACTTTTATCGTAAATTATCGATTTAGTAATTGATTGATTACATCAAATTCATTTCTGTTCTCAGGAAGTGTGTTACCTACTGCTTTTGTTTAAGGCAACACGGACGTGTTAAAAAACATTCATTTGTTATGGTTAGATGCGGTACAGAATGAAACTATTCAATTTCTATTGAAATACTGATTTCCACAAAATGCCATGCCGTTTCTGTGAATGTGTACAAAACGTACATCAAGTTCTGCAAAACAGTTACTGTAGCATTTTTGAAGACTATCTAGCTCATGTTTCTCAAACCAAAATAAACATGAGTACTTTTTCAGTAAAGAAAAAGCCTTTATTGCAAATTGTTTTATTCCTTATTTAATGACGTGTTTTGCCCTTTAGCAGGGCATCTTCAGATTATCTGCGTGACAGAATTTACACAAAATTACAAGGCATAATTTTTAAACAGGGACAATAGGACATGGGCTTGTTTTGTGTTTAGAAGACAGTATAAATGGTAAACAAAGCTTACAATGCACTCTCCGGGGTGTGACACCATAAGTTGTTTTGCAATGTTTCTGTCAAGTGGATAATCTGAAGATGCCCTGCTAAAGGGCGAAACGCGTCATTAAAAAAGGAATAAAGACAATTTGCAATCAAGGCCTTTCCCCCCCCCCCTGAAGGAATATTTATTCTCACTGATTTCCAGTCCTAATGACTTTGGGAAAAGAAGGGGTTTGGAGTGGAGGGGGGGGGGGGGAGGATGCAATCTCTATTACAGGTCGCACCACGATTTTGTAAGCCAATATTTGGGAAAAACAGTGTGGCCTATATTCGAGCAAATACAGTATTCTCTCTTAAATACTGAAAATTAATCCAAGAATGAATGAAGCAAATTTTGAACAATGTACTTTACAACAATGGAAGCTCCAGTAAGGAATTTTAATAACATTGATGATGATGATGATGATGATGATGATGATGTGATGATGATTATAGGGAACAACTCACCGTAAAGACGAACATTGAGCCGCCAACACGACACAAATGGAAGACATACAAAAACACACACACACAATTCTAAATTTTCGGCCGCAGCCTTCCTCAGTCAGGGGGAGAAGTAGAGAGGAAAGGTAAGGGTGGGGATATAATAAGGCAGAGGCAATGTCGAGCAAGAAATGAGATTCAGTATGGAAAGGGAGTGTGCGAACAGGATACAGGATTGTCTCTCTCTCTCTCTCTCTCTCTCTCTCTCTCTCTCTCTCATATATAGATGAAAACTTTCCTGGTGGAATAAATATGTATAACAAATAGAGATTGAGTAAGGAAGGAAGGAATGAAGAAATTGGTGATTGGAATGACTCCTCATTTATTCCCTTAAAACCCACACCCTTTCCCCTCTTTTCCCTGATGACAGAAGCACACAGTAGGAAAAGGAGCATGAATCTGAAGGAAATGTGAGGAGGGGGGGGGATGTGGGACATGGAATGTAAGATGATATAATATCTGAGGTTGAGACCAGGATGGTTGCGAGACCGTAGGATGTGCTGTAGGGATAACTCCCATCCCCGCAGTTCGGAAAAGCTGGTAGGGAGGGGAGGATCCAGATGGCTCGTGTGGTGAAGCAGCTGTTCAAATCCAGTGTTGTACTCCGCTGCATGCTGCACTATAGGATAGTCTGTGTTCCTCACAGTTTGACGGTAGCCATTCATCCTGATGGACAGCCAGTTGGTTGTCATTGCAATGTAGAATGCAGAGCAGTGATTGCAGTGGAGTTGGTATATTACGTGGCTGCTTTCACAGGTGGCCCGGCCTCTATAGAGTATGATCCCTGTGGTAAGGGGTTGGGATTATGAGTTGCATAGGGATGGATTAGGATGTTGTGGAGGTCAAGTGAGTGACAACACCAATTTGGATTTGGGGGGGGGGGGGGGGGGTTAGAAGGATCTTAGGTAGGATGTCTCATTTCAGGCATGGTGACAGATAAAGCCCTGACGTAGGATATGGTTCAGTTGTTCCAGTCCAGGATGGTATTGGGTGACAAGGGGGGGGGGGGGGGCACTCCTTTGTGGCTGGTTAGGGTTGGTGGGATTACTGTTGTGTGAAGATATGGCACGGGAAATCTGTTTATGGACAAGGTCTGGTGGGTAATTCCTGTCTGTGAAGGCCTTTATGAGGTCTTCAGCATACTGGTTAAGGGAGTACCACTGTAGATACACCTTCCACGGGTGACGAGGCTACATGGGAGGGATTTTTTCATGAGGAAAGGATGGCAGCTATCAAAATGAAGGTACTGTTACGAGTTGGTGGGTTTTATGTGGACAGGTGTGTGGATGGAGCCGTCAGAGATGCAGATTAACATCCAGGAAGGTGACATATCGGGATGAGAAGGACCAAGTGAAACGGATGGGTGAGACGGAGGTGAGGTGGTTGAGGATAGTGTGTCCTGGCCTTTAGTCCAGATCATGAAAATAAAAACAACAACCAACCAACCAACCAACCAACCAACCAACCAACCAACCAACCAACCAACCAAAACAATATTCATACTGCAACTCATTTTTCACCTGACATCACCTCTGCTCGTTATATCCCCACCCTTATCTTCCCTCTCCATTTTCCCCCTCCTCCACTCCTTCCCCTCCCCCATCCCATCCATCCCTTTCGCTTGCTGTGAGTCAGGCTGTGCTGGGCGGCCAAAGATGGCTGGTGTGCAGATGAGTATGCCTGAGTGATTGTGTGTATGAGTGTTCTGTCTGAGGAATGTCACAGCCAAAATTTAGAATTTGTGTTGGTATGCCTTATTTGTATCTGTCGGTGGCTTAACATTTGTCTTTACGGTGAACAATATATTTAAACACACTATAGGAGGATTACAGAATGGACTCTGTAGCACCCGTATATTGTGAACTACACTTATTTTTGTAGAAATCCATACCCAATTTATTTACATGTTTGCTGATAGAGATTTAGACTTGTGGACAACTTTGTACTTTTAAACTGACTTGAAAAATCTTGAATTAATAACTTTTTGACTCTACTTTTTGTTTTTCAAAAAATGGTAACTTCCTTTCTAAGCTTTCAACAAATTATTCTGTTGACAAGCAGTACACTATCCTGTAGGTTGACTGAATGTGTCCCTGATTTAAGGTGTTTTAACTATTTTCTTTCCCACCAGATTTGGCAACCTCTATCTTTCTCAGGGGATTAAATTAATATTCGAAGATAGCAAACTTCTGTTTCAACAACAGATTTCATTGCCATCCTGCATTTTATATCCTCTGTGCTGTGACCATCATATGTTGTTTCACTGTGTAAGTAACGAAACTCATTTACCACCTTTGTTAAAAGGAGAACCAAAAAAGGCTATTCTTGCATTAGGGGAATAATTTAGCATGAAATTTGAAGCGAAAATAGCTTTATTCATACTGTAGGGGATGACTAGACACATTCAAAATATGCTTATAGTGTCACTGTAGTATGAACATTGTTTATGGTCATGGCTGTCTGCCCATGTATAATCTAAAATTTTCACTGCCAGATGGGTAGGGAGGGGAGGGGAGGGGAGGGGAGCAGAGCTCTGCTCTGCCAAGAAAAATGTCCTGCATTCCTCGAAATTCACCATTTCTGTTAAACCAAAAGCGACATGATTAAACGATTAAACTCTTAACACTGAGCTTATTCCTTCCACTTATAAGATACCAAGTAACAATTAATAGCTACTACTGTGCAATTCCCTGATGACAGACTTTAATGTGTTCATGATGCTGCAAGAAAAGTAGTTATCATCTGACCTGCAGCAAAATTTGAGTCCATCACAATTCAGAACACTTGCCACTCTATGTTGTGGCATTAGAGCATTTTTAATTTGCCAATACAATCTCATATGCATCTTTCCAAATTGAGCTAGGTCAGAAATTTGACAATTACGTGCACAAAAATCAAGCTATTTGAAAGATTCTGATAAAGCTCAAAAATTCACTACAAAAGTAAAAAGACCCAATGGAGACAAAAATTAACCAAGACTAGGTGTCTAATGTTTTTCTTTGTTGTAGGTGTCTTAAGCCCTTCTGTCCCCTTTCTCCTCCTTCCTCTCTTACCTGATGAAGATGAAGGTTAAGTACTGGTCAGCAATCCTCTTTTGAACAATATTTTCGCATCTCGGAACTATTTGTCAGATTAATAGAATATTCACTAAAAAAAAAAAAAAAAAAAAAAAAAAAAAAAAAAAAAAAAAATTTATAATATCTCCAACAAGGGAACATCAACTCAACCTCATTTTCTTGAGGAAAAATTACATGAGCTAGATATCAACTCCATAAATTGGAATCACATGGAAATTTGGGCCATTATTCAGATACTACGCAGTTGTGGCCTCCTCAAGGTACAGCTTTTAAACATTTGCGCGCTCTGGTTGTTCCTCACTCAGCCCGGTTCAGTGCGGCCGCTTAATGACCGAACGTGAAGTGCTGTGCAATGAAGGGACAACAGCGAGTCCCCCGAAAAGTGAAATTTGAAGAGCTAGGGAAGTGGATTTTGAAATAACATTACAAAATATAAAATATGTACTGTAACTCAAGTTTACTCCACTTCAGCAGTGTCACTTTGATATATATAACAAAATGATGTGCATGAAGGTATCGAAAATTAGATTACGTTACACTGCTCGTTGAAAAACCGTCTCATTCGTTTTCACTGCAGTTGTGACGCACTGTATAAAACACAAACTGCTTGTTGCATATATTCTCCTGTTATGGAGATGGGCAAAGTGGTATACGACGATTTAAAATCAAAGGAGCTTTCACCATCACTGACAACCTCAATTCCACGCCCAAGTCCCGTTGAGGTAATTAAAGTGCTTGACGAGTCTGACAGTAGTGAAATAGCAGCGTCATTATCGTCAATGCCATCCTCTTGTAAATATGCACCAAACGTCAACCCACTATTTTCTTCTACATCCAGCATGTCTTCATCAGTGCAATTATTTATATCTGCAACGCAGTTTAAAGATATAAGGAAAGCATAAAGAAGCGCCATGTATTTTCTTTTACCGTGTATAGTACATCTATTAACTGCAAATTATTATGCTTACCGGTGACGATATTAAAGAGATCTAATTCTTTGACATTTAATCACTGCATATTAGTCATTTTATACTGCTCCTGGAGATGTCGCAATTTACATCGCAAACACAAACCTCTTACCAGACTCAGCTCACAGCACTTCGCATTCGGGCATTAAGCGGCCGCAGTGAAGCGGGCTGAGTGAGGAACAACTCGAGCGCATGAGTGTTTAAAAGCTCTACTTTGAGGAAGCTTTAACTGCGTGGTATATGAATAATGGCCCAAATTTTCACCCGATATTGATTTCTGGGATTGATATCTAGCTCCTCTATTTTTTTTCTCGAGAAAATATGAGGTCGAGTGGATGATGTTCCCTGGTAACATAATTTTGTATCTTGACACAAATATTTGCATTTACATTTGCATGTATATCACGACGTGTGAATTTTTCCCAGTCCCTAATGATGATGCAATACTTACTTTGTAAGTATAAAGATAGTAACACTGAACCCAGCCTTACCTTGGGATTTGCCTGACTCTTCTTTGACATTTTCTTATAATCTTGTACTATTTCTGTGTCACCCACATCACCAGTTGGCAGCTCAGTGCAATCTTGTAATGAATTGTCCAATGCCAGATACAGGAGATGAGTCTGCATAAACACATGTTAATTAGTTATACATCAGAGCAAGGTAGAAATTTACTGTAAAATGCATGTGCATGCACGCACGTGTGTGTGTGTGTGTGTGTGTGTGTGTGTGTGTGTGTGTGTGAGGGGGGGGGGGTGGAAACAGAATGAAAATTTACTATTTTTAGAGAAGTTGGTAGTTACACAGATCTGAAGTTAATACTATTATACAAAGTCAACAGACGAATGTGGAGAATAAACCATGACTTGGCGAAGGTTATTAATCTAAATAATGTGTTTTTAAACTAACTATTTTTCAAGTGTTCAGTTTTTTAACAATATGTTTATTGTACACTGCTAGTCTTGCATAAGCTAATATAGATCCAATTAAAAACTCAGTGGTGGTGGTGGTGGTGGTGGTAGGGTAACAGTAAATGGAATGTTAAGAACACTTAAATATAGGACAACAGAAAGACAATGCAGCAATGACAAAATTATTAGACAGTTGAAGTTTGGACTGATCGAAAGATGAAAAATGAACTTTATTGTTTCCTTGTAAAAAAGATCATAGCATGCAAATTACTAATTTAGGTACATAGTTTAAAATCTAATCTTAGAACACAGCTCATAACAGAAATAAGAAAGTAAAATACGAAAAACTAAGATTTATAAATCTCTTAAGGACTTACTTTTTCTGTAAGCTGCTCAATAAGAATAGCATCACCTTCAATTTGCCGCCGAACCCATTCCAATGCTAATTTGCAAGCTGACTCACAGGCAACAAGAGACATTTCTTGTCTAGTCTGGTTCAGAACTTCTACTCTCACACACGGTAATGACAGCAAAATGTTTGACTGTGAAACTTGAGAGAACTGTAAGAAAACAAGTTTTAGAAGCTGTTAATAACATTGGAAATATAGCTCGTAAAAAACATTTTATTTACATCTGCATTCTTTAATGGAACAAATACAATACATTCTGAGCGAAAACAATGTGTTGTTGCATTAACTAAATGCCGAGGCTATCGAATTTTCTGCAGTCCTGTTTATTCCCTACCACTCCCCCCCCCCCCCAACTACCACCACGGGAAAAACAAGGGAAAAAAGATATGAATAAAGTCTCCATACAATTTACTTGTTTGTAGGCATTTAAGCACTAAATAAGACTAATTATCTCCCCGCAAAATTAGTGCTCACATGAGAGCATTTAAGATGAATGACAAGTCACATTGAAATGTCAGTGGCCAATTTCCTCCCCTCAATCTCTCAAAAAGCAGTTCGTCTCCGAGGACTAATTTGGTGGAGTGGCAAGTAATCTATGATTTGGACAAAATGACTATTTGAATAGTTTACTAAGAAACCTTAATTTAATCAATGTGCTGAGTCCATAGACAGCTAAGGTAACTCCCTCAGTAAATATCAGTTCCTATAGGCACATAAATGTAATATTTGAACATCACTGATTAAAAGATATTTTTTTAAATATGGTGTGTTATTCAGATGATACTGTACAGTATACCACTTTCCTCAATAGTTGTGCAATTATGACTTACAAATTCTGTATCAAAGATGATTGAGACCGTGTATCATTGTTCGAGGAGTTCAACTGTAGCAGCCCTTCTTATAGATCAATTGAGAAAAATGCTAATTATATATTCCAATGGTAAACTTTATACAATTTTTGAAGCTATTGGGGGGAGGGGGGGGAGGTGGTCTTATATTTCTTTGAAAGCTTCAACCTGCCAGTTTCACGGAAGAAAAATAAATGGCAACCTCCGACAGATGTCCGAATTGTTGTCGTCTTCAGTCCACAGACTGGTTTGATGCAGCTCTCCACGCTAACCTTATCTAAAAATACGTTCGGCAACCTACATCCTTTTGAATCTGCTTACTATATTCGTCCTTTGGTCTCCCTCTATGATTTTTACCCCACACACTTCATTCTAATGCTAAGTTGACAATTCCTTGATGTCTCAGAATGTGTCCACTCTATCCCTTCTCTTACTCAGGATATGCCAGAAACACCTTCCCCCCCCCCCCCCCCCCCCCCCCCCGATTCGGTTAAGCACTACCTCATTAGTTACGTGATCTACCCATCTAATTTTCATCATTCGTCTGTAGCACCACATTTCAAAAGCTTCTATCATCTTTTTGTCTGAACTCTTAATTGTCCAAATTTCACTCCCATACAATGCTACACTCCAGACAAATGCGTTCCAAAGGACTTCCTAACATTTAAATTAATATTGGATGTTAACAAGTTTCGCTTCTTCAGAAATGCTTTTCTTACCATAGCCATTCTGCATTTTATATCTTCTTTACTTCGGCCACCAGAAGTAATCTTGCTACCCAAATAAAATTCATCTACTACTTTTATTGTCTCATTACCTAATCTAATTCCTTCAGCATCGCCTGATTTTCTGAAATTGCATTCCATTACCTTTGTTTTACTCTTGTTAATGTTCATCTTATATCTTCCTTTCAAGACACTGTCCATCCCATTCAATTGCTCTTCCAGATCATTTGTGGTCTCTGACAGAATTACTATGTCATCGTCAAACCGCAATGTTTTTATTTCTTCTCCCTGCACTTTAATGCTCTCTCCAAATTTCTCCTTCCATTCCTTCAGTGCCTGTTCAATGTACAGATTGAACAACATTGGGTAGAGGCTACAACCCTGTCTTACTCCCTTCCCAACCTCTGCATCCCTTTCTTGCCCTTCAACTCTAATAACCGCTGTCTGGTTTTTGTATAGTTTGAATATAACTCTTCGCTTCCTATATTTTACCCCCGATACCTTCAGAATTTGGAAGAGTGTATTCCAGTCGACATTGGCAAAAGCTTTCTCCAAACCGACAAACGCTAAAAACGTAGGTTTCCTTTTCCTTATCCAATCTTCTAAGATAAGTCTTAATGTGAGTATTGCCTCCCGTGTTCCTACATTTCTCCTAAATCCAAACTGATCTTCCCCGAGGTTGGATTCCACAAGTTTTTCCATTCGTCTGTGAATAATTCGAGTTAGTATTTTTCACCCATGACTTATTAAACTGATAGTTCTGTAATTTTCACACTTGTCTGCACTTGCTTTCTTTGGAATTCGAATTACGATATTATTCTTTAAGTCTGAGGGTATTTCCCCCTGTCACATACATCTTGCGTAACAAGTGACAATTTTTTCATGACTGGCTCTCCTAACGACATCAGCAGTTCACACGGAATATCATCTACTCCAAGGGCCTTGTTTCGACTCAAGTCCTTCAGCGCCCTGTCAAATTCTTCTCGCAGTATCATATCTCCTATGTCATCTTCCTTCACTTCATCTTCCATTTCTAGAATACTGCTTTCAAGTTTATTTCCTTTGTCTAAGCCCTCTTTATATTCCTTCAACAGTTCAGCTTTCCCCTCTTTGCTTAGTACTGGTTTTCCATCAGTTCTTGATATTCATAAACCTGCTTTTCCTGTCTCCAAATATCTCTTATTTTTCTGTAGGTGGTATCTATCTTTCCCCTAGTTATGCATTCTTTTATGGTTCTGCATTTGTCCTCTAGCCACTCCTGGTTAGCCAGTCTGCACTTCCTGTCAATCTCGTTTTTCAGATGTTTGTACTCCCTTTATCCTGTTTCACTTGCTGAATTTTTGTATTTACTCCTCTCATCAATTAATTTCAGTATATCCTGTGTTATCCAGGGATTTCTTTTAGGCCTTTTTCTTCTGCCTATGTGGTCCTCTGCAGCCTTCACTATCCTATCTCTTAGAGCTACCCACTCTTCTACTGTATTACTTTCCCCCGTTTCAGCCACTTCTTGCCTAATCCTCCCTCAAACCCTCCACCACCTCTGGTTCCTCAATTTGTCCAGGTTCCATCTCCTAACCATTTTACCTTTCTGCAGTCTCTCGATTTTTAATCTGCAGTCATAACCAATAAGTTAAGTTCAGAGTCTATATCTGCCCCTCGATATGTCTTACAGTTTAGAATCTGGTTTCTAAATCTATTCCTTACCATTATAAAGTCAACCTGGTACCATTATAAAGTCAACCTGGTACCTTCCAGTGTCTCCTTGTCTCTTCCACGTATACAGCCTCTTTCATGATGATTAAAACAAGTGTTGGTGATCATTATATTGTGCTCTGCGCAAAATTCTACCAAGCGATCTGCTCTTCCATTCCTTTTTCCCAGTCCATATTCACCTACTACATTTCCTTCTCTTCCCTTTCCTTTCCTACTACCCAGTTACAGTCACCCCATCACAATCAAGTTTTCGTCTCCCTTAACTTTCTGAATGATTTCTTTTATCTCCTCTTACATTTTTTCGATATCCTCATCATCGGCTGTGCTAGTTGGCATATAAACTTTCACTTCTGTAGACGGTGTTGGCTCCGTGTTTATCTTTACTACGATAACGCGTTCACTATGAAGTTCATGGTAACTTACCTGCATTCCTATTTTCTTATTCATTATCAGACCTAGCACCAACTTATTTCGTGTTTATAACCCTGGACTCACCTGACCAGAAATCCTGTTCATCCTGCCATCGAACTTCACTAATCCCTACCATATCTAACTTTAACCTATTCATTTCTCTTTTCAAATTTTCTAGCTTACCTACGCGATTAAGGATTAGAACATTACACGCTCCGACCCATAGAATGCCCGTTTTGTTTTTCTTGATGACCACATCCTCTCGATTATTCTACATCTACATCTACATGGGATACTCTGCAAATCACATTTAAGTGCCTGGCAGAGGGTTCATCGAACCACAATTATACTATTTATCTCCAATTCCATTCTCGAATAGCGCGCGGGAAGAAAGAACACCTGAATCTCTCTGTTCGAGCTCTGATTTCTCTTATTTTATTCTGATGATCATTTCTACCTATGTAAGTGGGAGTCAACAATATTTTCGCATTCTGAGGAGAATGTTGGCGATTGGAGTTTCGCAAGTAACCCACGCCTCAGCGATAAGCGCCGTTGTTGTAATGATTCCCATCCCAGATCCTGTATCATTTCCGTAACGCTGTCTCCCCTGTATCGCGACAATACGAAACGAGCTGCCCTTCTTTGGACTCTTTCGATGTCCTCCGTCAGACCCACCTGATAAGGATCCCACACTGGGCTGCAATACTCCAAAAATGGACGGACAAGCGCAGTGTATGCAGTTTCTTTAGTAGTTCTGCCAATAAAACGCCTTTCCCACGATATTATCTACGTGTTCTTTCCAGTTTAAGTCAGAAGTAATAGTGATTCCTAGGTATTTTGTGGAGTTTACGGCCTTCACATTTGATTGATTTATGTTGTAAATCAAGTTAAACAGATTTCTTTTCGTACTCATGTGGACGACTTCACACTTCTCATTATTTAGAGTCAATTGCCAATTTTTACACCATACTGATATCTTATTCAGATCGTTCTGCAGTTGGTTTTGATCTTCAGATGATTTTACTAGACGGTAAATGACGGTGTCATCTGCAAACAACCTAAGAGAGGTACTTAGATTTTCCCCTAAATCGTTTATGTAAATAAGGAATAGCAGAGGACCACACCCGGATATCCGAATGGGGAGGACTATTTTACCTCCGGAATATTTTACCCAAGAAGACGCCATTATCGCATGTCCACGGGAAAATAACAGCTGTAGTTTCTCCTTGCTTTCAGCCGTTTGCAGTAACTGCATGGCAGAGCCATGTTAGCTGACGTTACAAGGCCAGCTAAGTCAATCATCCAGACTGTTGCCCCTGTAACTACTGAAAAGGCTGCTGCCCCTCTTCAGGAACCACATGTTTGTCTGGCCTCTCCACAGATACCCCTCCACTGCGGTTGCACCTATGGTACAGCTATCTGCATCATTGAGGCACACAAGCCACACAACCTCGGCAATGTCTGTGGTTCATGGGTGTTAGTACAATTGGTTAAACGCTCAGCTAGTGAAGTTCACATATCCATCAAAAGCCTACAAAAGCAATGAAACTACTCTCGCCTGACTCATGAAACATTATTGCTTATCTGTAGAAGGAAATGCCATGCCTAGTATCTTTAGTTTAATATCTCCATTCCATTTTACACTATGTTCAATTGACATGTATAGGATTTTTAACTAGTATTCATCAGTTGACTGCTGCAACTTAAACAGTCCAAAGCTTAAAATGTGTAAAAATGAACTGTCAGATAAGAAATGTAAACTAAAGTTTGTATACTTTCGCAACAAGAAGCATATTGCAAATGTTGACAACTTTGAGTCACTCTGAAGTGATATTTGGGAAAACAAGTTCTTATGGCGCCTATTTTCAGCAAACACTGCTATACTTTTAATGTAAAATTGATTATGCATTAATAAAAAGTGAAAATTAGTGAAATGCACAGAACTGCTAAAACAAACTGTTTTGAATGTAATTCAAACCAAATGATTAAAACTATGTTAGAAGTAAAATGATTTCAAACTTTTCAGAACTTTGATGCTGTATAACTTAACCCTGTTGGTAAGCAACTATACATTTTTAATGAAATGTATGTTTATTTTTTACCAGGCCACTTATGTCTGTATAAATACCTCTCCTTTTATTTCTGGTTTGAGTACAAAAATTGGAAAACTTCAACACTTGCTTCTGAATGGTGGCATTCAGGATATTCACAGGAGAACAGATTGTTCTAGTGTGATGAGTGCAACAACTGGATAATAAAAACTAAGTTTAATTTTCTCCCCATCAGAATTCACCGGTTAATTTGATCCGAAGAAACATTTCCACACTTCTTGAAACCTTTTATTGTAGCTACAATAAATTGTTTGCTACTTGATTAAATTACTGTCCTATTAATTCCAAAGTCCCCTACATGACCGGGAAGCCACTAAAGTCATCAAAGTAATGAAAGAATTAAAAAAAAAATTTTTTTCTTTAAGTTTCTTGCCTCTCTGTTTATAAAGTTGTCCACTTGTTCAAGGAGAGCCTTATTCTTTGCAATACCAGGGAGTGATCTTGTTTCAATGCAGTTGTCAACAGATAAGTTCTTGATGAGGTGTCTGGCACATTCACGCATCACACGATCCATTTTCAGGTATGATGCAGCAAGATAAACAGCTTTCACCTGGTGATTGCTCACTTCCAATCTGAAAGATAATCAGTTCATCCCCTTCAGATTTCGCATCAAGTGTTTGAATTCATAACTGAAACACTTATAATTTCAATAAAAATCTCAAAGATAAAACTACTGTAAAAAGTATGAGCAAGTATAATTACTAAACACAATACACTGTAATTTCATCACATTAATACACAAATGATCACAAAGGCAATATTCAATTAATGATGGATTGGATTTTTTCGATGTCTATTAACCTTATATGCTAAGAAACAAATCACTATGTCTACTCCCAGATATTTTGTGGAAGGAACAGTTCCAGTGTTTTCCCAATATTGAAAAATTATAAAATTATTTATTGTGTAATTATTATATAAATAAGCACTAGAAAAGAGATCTTTTAACACCCACTAGGAGCATGCCACATCTGAAGAAGTCAGTCCATTTAAAAAGTCATGCTTCATTCTGTTAGTTATGAACTCTTTGATCCAGTCACAGTTTATCTAATTGGTTTGTGTTCTATATGCTCACAATTTGTTTATCAGGTGATGATGCGGAAATGTATCCAAGTCCTTGTGGAAGTCAAGAAACACAATATCTACTGGGAGCCTGTATTTGCTATCCTCAGGGTCTTGCAAATGTAAAGCACAAGCTGGTTTTAACATGATTTTAGCTTTTGGAAAGCACGCCAATTTCTACAAGGGAATTTTCCGGCCACCAGAAATTTAGTAATACTTAGGGTGTGTTCCAAAATTCTGCAACTGATCGCCGTCAGATCTATGCCTGCAGTTTCACACACTGTGTACAGTTCAATTTCAGCAGTTTATGCATGCATACATGTATGTATTTGTGTACATACGTAAGTATATATGTACCCGGTTATGTTCATACTTCCTTTAAATTACTTCACAGTTTAAGTTTGGGAACGTGTAATTTGATGCATCACTTGTGTGTGTGTGTGTGTGTGTGTGTGTGTGTGTGTGTGTGTGTGTGTGTGTGTGTGTGTGTCATTGAATTGTTACAGCTAATTTGATAGACTAAACTAGAATTTTGTCGTAACATCTTATTCGCACAGACAAGTATATTTCTACATTTACCACCACACACCTTGAGGTATAAGCATAATCAATCAATTTCTCTATAGCGCTCTTCTCAAATCCCCCATTCAGCTTGTATGTAACAACATTCTCACGTTGACTGCCCTTTGTCTCATCATCAGCAGTAAACATCTCAAATAAATGGGTACTGACAGTACCCAACACTGCCCTATGCGCATGGAACTCGGCACTCCCAACCTGTAAAAAAGAAAGGAGTGTTACTCTTAATACTGAACATATTAATTCGCTGTTCACAATATTTCTTGCCAACAGGACCCCCCCCCCCCTCTCATTATCTACACTCGTGAAGGATCACGTGAGGACAAATGCTCTAACACATACATATACTATTATCAATACACTATTTCTGATGAAAAATAAGAAAAAATTGTTCACTGACAAGTCTGTGTGAAGATCATTTCCAATTTTAAGTGAAAAAATTAATGATGAGTCATATACTGAAAACAAAAGGTGTTACGAAGTTAATTAATGACAATAATAATAATAAACAACTCTGTCAAGAAAGTTACTATAACCATTTGCGTTAATAAGCATTTAGGGGCCTGCACAGCTTATATTCCTTGCATTTCATCTATGTTATAACTGCCAGATATACTTAGTGTGTTGTCGATCTAACAAGTCATACTTACATGTAGGACAACATCACAGAAGTGTCTGTTTTTCCGCATCATGTGCAAAGCCTGGAGCGTGCGCTGGCTATGTTTGTCATCTTGGAAAATAAGTCCATCCCCAACTTGGGTAATATGCCCTCCATTCTCAACCATTGTGTCTTCACCCTCACCAAGCACAAACTCTGCAATGACAAAAATATTGACTATCAATAAAATGTGAAAAGAAAAAGTCCTTAATGGAGCATCTACAAACTACATTTCTTGTATGAAGTTAGCATACATGTTGAATCTAAATTAGGAGATGCACTATCAATTTGTGACTAGCTTATGGAGAATAATTATTGGAGGTCACTTCATTTAATAACAGCCAATTAGCACATTATCACATACCTCTGCCGTTTCGATCCATTTGCAGGCCTACTTACTACTTTTTGTTATGCCTCCAGATCGTTAAACTTACTGATTACTATGCATTCAATAACAGATGGTCCGTGTAAGTAAGAGGACATAATGAGTACAGTTTATTGTTATCAAATTTTGAATTCAATTCCATTATTCCGCAGATACTGTTGTCGACTCCTAAGCAACTTCTTTTTTCTGCAAGCCAATTAAGATTGTTTACTTCACTGTATGTTTTCAAATATGTCTGACACTTTACACCGATTATGAACGGAAAACTGGAGCTGTTCCAATTTTCCTATCCTAGCCTAGCCTTTTCCAATTCGACCGCAGATCACCCCGCAATCTTCCGAACCATTGACTTCGTTCCACAACCCACACTAAATGAGTGAAAACGGCAACAAATATTGCAAAAACAAGATATTTTTTATAGAATTCCTATTTTACTGTTGTCATAATTTCGCGCTCCACCTTCGGTTGTTTTCTTCGAAATAGCACAGAGCATTTCGACGCACTTATGGGAAAACCGTGTCATGGCCGTCTGTGTCTACGGAACAGTAGGGTGGCGCGTGCGCATGAGAATTCCCGAGTGTAATGCCCTACAATAAATGGATCAATAGCACGCAACGCAGCTGCCGAAAACTTGTTTTACTCACGATTACTAATGGCGCTCAATGCTCTTGGTCTCGCGACTTAAATTTGTACCACCGTTGCATCAAAACATTATACTAATCTTCAATACTTTAATGATTACAGGTAGCAATCACAAAATCTAGAGTGTGTAGCAGATTATTTTTCATTCGATGAAGTCTATAACGCCGGTGCAGTTACGGCAGCAACGCGAAAGGAAATATGTTTTACAGATTCGAGAAAAAAAATTACTTTGATAGGTTCTCTAGTAATTTGTGCGTCAGTATCTGCTGAAGTGGTATTGTTATTGGAGTGTATTTCATTCAAATGAATGAACTGAAACGCCGATGAATGATGACCATACTATATCAGGAGTTTGTGAAATTCTTCAAGTCCATTTCGTAAAATTTATATATATTAATCGACGACAAAATAAAACGTGAACCTTACTTTTCCCAAATCAAGAAGATGCCTGCACTACAAAACTTAGTAACTCTTCTAGTCACATACATTCCCTGTAAAGTGGTCGCCATGGTGCATTATACATTTTCAAAATTAGTAGCAAATCTCGAACTGTCCGAAACAGACATTAAGTGTCTGCGTGATACAACTTTGTAAGTGTTACATTTACTTAACATCCTAGAGCTTCTCAAAGATAAAATAAGATCAATTTATTTTACGTACCGTATAGTTTTCCAAAGCTTTAACAAGTGCTGCCAGCAGCAACAATGCTGCGTGGTCTTTCAAAATGTTTTAAGTGTCTCTTACTTCAACGCAGGTCTATATTGAGTCACAATTAGTACTGTACGTAGCCTACACACTAGTCTCAATAGTAAATTATCGAAACAACATTCGGAAGCCCTGTTCCACCCCTCACAAAAAAGGGAAAACCACACTCAAATAATACACGCAGAGAGCAGTTCTGCTTACAATGTTCTTAGTTTTTCCAACTCCATATTACAGTGTCATTTATTCACTGTAGGTATTCACCAAGCAATTTAAAACTAAACCCATTCTATGGTTACGATGCGTTTATATATTGTCGTTCGTTCTCAGATAATGGAACAGGTTAACACCAAGCAGAGCCATCGACTTGCGGGTATATACCGTATATAGGTATCTGCTTCGACTTTTAAGTACGAAAATACAATTTTAACTCTCAAAATCTGAAGAATTTAACCTTTCTGTCAACAATGATTTTTTAAGCTCTTTACTATGTAGCCGCCGATCGGAGCTCAAGGTACGATTTCAGGGCAATTCTGATAACTGGCTATCAGGGACTTATATAGCTGCCACCACCCGAAATAATTAATATAAAGAAAAAGTACAGTATTTGAATTATTTTAATGAATGATACGCGAAGCCATGTCCGTGGTTTATAGAATAACCTTGGTGGTATACTTCCTGTATTGGTGAGAGGAGTGGTGTGAAGTTCGTTAAGAAGCTTCTCCAGCGACTCACTTTGTTCCCTCGCCACTGTTTTATAATAAAAAGATGCCGACTACTGTGACAATGTGCGGTACATTATTGAATTCGACAGGGTCGCCATCTTGTAATTATAAAAGCGGAGAAGAAACAGAACTTTCCATTTTTTTAAAATGCTATCTTTTCAAGATAGAATGTCAACAATAAAAATCCTGCCCTCCGTAAAGTACAAATGGCTTCAGACAAAAATTATCTCCTCAATACGAGCAGCAAAACATACAAAACACCATGGGGTGTACTAAAAATTACTTATCTTTACATTTTTACATCTTTTCTGGGCGAGAATTGTACATAAGGCTGCCGTAAATCAGATAGCTCTTAGTTTAGATGTGGCAGCCCATACTTCATTAACGCCATAAACAATTCTGTTGAAAATAGCTTAACAGCCGACACGTGATTCTACAAAGTAACTCTAAAATAAACATAATTCGAAAATCTTTATTTTTTTCAGATGTGTATGACGTTTCGAATTTTTTTTTTTTTTCTTCATTTTGGAAATACCTAACAAAGTTCCACAGTTTGATCAAGTAGCATATGGAATGACAATTTTCAATTTCTGCGGAGTGTGCACTGTTATGAACCACCTGGCAGATTGGGATTAGAAATCCAAAATATTACATCAAGAATTATGTTTTTCGGTTATGACGTTGCAGCAAATGAGCACATGTGAAAACACGTAAATATTTCACACGTGTTAACACCATTTTTTCCACCACTTCTTGGTTTTGATCTTAATGGTTCCTCTTATGCCGACTACCCAACGGTTAGGAAGCAAGACATTTTATTTTCAACATTTCGCGCAATTTGCAGCGTTCAAGATTTTAAAATAATGTCATTGTACTCTTTAAGAGGTATAATCCTACGTTAAAAGTTTAGCACAATAAGACCAGTCTTACGGTTGACAACGGTTTTTCTTGAGACTGCAGGGAGCAGCGGGAAAAAATTTCGTAAAGGTTACAAATTACGCGTAAAGGAGCTTTTAATACGGCAGGTAATCTTATGCACTGTTAAATTTCATTCACGGTAGCGATGGAGTAGTGTGCTAGTGTCAGGAAACAAAAAGTGCTCTTTATGAGGATAAGTAAAATTTTTCGTTGTTCTCTAGTAGCCTACTACAATAAATTATCAGTATTTGCGCACCGTCAACTCCCCTCCCCCCAACCACCAACGAAAGGTAATAAAAAACACGCATTTTGCTTCAATATGTCGAAATTTTTGTATCGATCGTCACTAACAACGCCCAACTCACGGAGTTGTGACCTAATTTTGAATTCAGTAATAATGAAGGACCCGATACCACTCCTTGTTTAATCCATGACGTCATTGTCAGGGACACACTAATAGGAAAAATCGCTATAAACGACATTTCGAAACAAAACAATACTCATAAAATAAAACTTTCCATCACGCACAAAGAAACTTTCCTTCACCACATTGTCCTGCCAAACAGTTGCTATTACGAATGATCAACGTTTCAAGTGATCAGTGTTTTCTAATTAAACATATGGCTCGGCTAAGTGGATGGGTGAGCGTAAATCGATCAGTTTGTATCGTAAAATGTAATGACACCATTCGTAATGAAAGGACAATGTTTTGAGTCATTCAATGCAACTCGCCGACGTAAGGGTTCAAAGTCGAAGGGTGGGCTTCAGTTGACCAGAATTCTGTAGCTTCAGTTGACCAGAATTCTGTAGTTTTAGCTAATTTCTTGGTACTAACGATATACCTTAGCTTACTCACAGTTCGTATTCGTACCATGTAGAGTCTGCATCGAAAGTGTTCCGTATCTTATTTTCAGAGATCTTAAACATAAGGAGAGGCATTGAATTTAAATTTATTCCGTGGCCGGGATTCGAACCCGGGAGCTCCTTACTAGGTAGGTGCTTTAGACCACTCAGCTAACACGTCGTTGTAGCCAAAGCATCTACACGGACTGTCTTAAAGCATGTCTCCTTCCATATACTTCTGCCTCATGTTCCCTGTGAAATGCGTATCAAATTGCCAGGGCTCTCCTACATTGGAATAGCACCACAGCAAAGAACGCGAATAGGAAGTATCCCGCCTTGTTCCTCAGGCCGAGGTGATGTAGTAAATCTCAACAAATAATACAATTCCTTGATACCTTTGGTATAACGAGACAATGTCTCAAGGAATTGTATTATTTGTTGATATTTCAGAAATCTGTAATAGAACTCACAGCAAAAATAAAGTGTTTCCTGGCAGATGGGGAATTTTTGGAAATTAATTCAAAAGCTGCTAATCACTGCTCGTTCAACTGATATTTGTATGGTGTCAGTGTGGGTAACGCGTTGATTTATTACGACAAACAAATCAAATGTTGACGGTGGGGGGCATTAATGGAATAATAAAAGCAAAGAATAATTGCAAACGAAACAAGGTTGCCTTGCAGATCTAAAACAAGATCCGTTGGAAGCATAAAATAACATCAGCCTTATTACCTTTAAACAGAAAACAGACTTCCAGTAGATACCCAGTACCCAGACGATTGATGTAGTATTTCGGCCTTAATCATCCACGCTTTGCAAACAAATGCGCAGCTACGATGTCACCAGCTAACGCTTAGTCAGGCCATTTATCTTCCGGATAACAAGTCGCGTGCGAGCTGGAGGGCTTGCGTCCTCTGACCTTACTTGTCACGCGACGACGCCAAGCCCATCGTGAGGAGGTTGACTCACCAGCTGAAGCTTTGGTGTGTACATACTATCGCAGCTACTCCAATCGTAACGCAGTAGGATCACATTTCTCTCCATGCTCTGCGCCTGCTTTATGAAAGACATTGCTATGTGAATTCCCGTTAAGCTAAAAGATTTTTTTTTTTTTTTTTCCTTCTTCAGTGCTACCTTCAGCAGGAACATTTTATTTTACTGCTTTGTAATAACGTATAATCTTAATCAACGGTTTACTACAAAAACACATTAAGAGCAATTTCGTACTTTTCAGTTGTCAAAGCATTCCATATAAAAAAAATATTCGCGTGGAGCAAGAGTTACATCTTTAATGACTTGAGATAGAACCGCAGTCAACTAGTTTTCTTCAGACCTTTAAACTTCACTAGCTAAGATCACACTGTGTGACGGTGATACAAGATGCATACAGACGGGAGGGGGGGGGGGGGGTATCTTAAATTATCAGCTCCGTCATGTAACTGATAAACTCGTGAAGAGTAAAAATGTGCTGGAATATTTGGAAAAGCTTCGGATTTGTCCTGAACGGAATTTTTTTGGTAATTACCGGTTCTGATATAGAAAAGAAAAAATGGAAGTTCAAAAAGCAATGGAGAGTTCCAAGAGACGCAAACAAGCGGTTTGGGGGACAGACAAAAGTGGAAGACAATTACCACCCAACGTCAAATTAAATGGAAATAATGGTCGTGGGGATGTTGCAAGAAACAGATCAGTTTCTTCCCTGAATTTCAGGAGATAAGAATTCATAACGTCATGGAAGAGGAGTACAGAAAGGAGTACAGAACATACATTAGCAACATTGTCAGTTTCAACTATAAAATGAGGGGGAAAGTGCTTTTATCCAGGCGTGAATGTAAAGATGATGAAATTCTGAAGATGATAGATACAGATACATCCAAGTAATCGGCACTTTCATATATCCGGAGAACTTCATCCTTCAAGATAAAGACCATCAAGAACCTTCCAAACATATACATGGGTTACATCTTACATGGGATACTATGCAAATCACGTTTCAGTGCCTGGCAGAGGGTTCATCGAACCACCATTATACTATTTATCTCCGATTCCATTCTCGAATAGCGTGCGGGAAGAAAGAACACCTGAATCTCTCCGTTCGAGCTCTGATTTATTTTATTCTGGTGATTATTTCTACCTATGTAAGTGAGAGTCAACAATATATTTTCGCATTCGGAGGAGAATGTTGGCGATTGGAGTTTCTTAAGTAGCCCACGACGCAGCGATAAGCGCCGTCGTTGCCATCCCAGATCCTGTATTATTTCCGTAACGCTGTCTCCTCTGTATCGTTACAGTACAAAACGAGTCCTTTGTTTGGACTCGTTCGATGTCCTCCGTCAAACCCACCTGGTAAGGATCCCACACTGGGCAGCAATACTCCAAAGCTTAGTGTATGCAGTTTCTGTAGCAGTTCTGTTGCATCTTTTAAGGGTTCTGCCAATAAAACGCACTCTTTGGTTCGACTTTCCCCCCACAACACTAAGTGTACTTTCCAGTTTACGTCTGAAGTAATAGTAATTCCTAGGTATTTTGTAGAGTTTATGGCCTTCACTTTTGATTGATTTATCTTGTAAACAAAGTTTAACGGATTTCTTTTCGTACTCTTGTGGACGACTTCACACTTATTATTTAGAGTCAATTGCCAATTTTCACACCATAGTGATATCTTATTCAGATCGTTCTGCAGTTGATTTCGATCTTCAGATGATTTTACTAGACGGTAAATGACTGCGTCATCTGCAAACAACCTAAGAGAGCTACTTAGATTTTCTCCCAAATCTTATGTAAATAAGGAACAGCAGAGGACCAATAACACTACCCTGTGGAACGCTCGATATCACCTCTGTTTTAGTCGATGCTTTACCATCGATTAGGGTAGAGTAATGGTCAACACCTACGCCTAATTGTTTAATGGAAAGCTACCACAGCTACAACCAACTGAATCATCAGTTAGTCACACTCCCTGTCGTGTGCGCCATTGTCATATCGTTCTGTTACGTCAGCGGGTTGTTGCAAAACAGCTACAGAACACTGATCTGTAACATAACGTTGTGGTTCGCGTTCATAATATTGTTTCTCGAGCCCAACATTAGACGATGTGGAAGCATTAACATAGAGGGAAATAGTTACTTCCCAAGTGTGCATCACCTGCCCATAGACCCAGCCGAAACTAAGCACATCTTCACAGTATTCGTGCCTGACATTTCTTAGCAAAGGTCAGTCTTTCCGCGTCCTAACTAGGTCACTTAATGCCAGCCAGCAATTACTATTTCCGGGGAGCCCTCAAGTCTAAGGAGTGGCTAAGCAATCCTAAAAGACTTCAAGACGTGCAACATTTTACATGAGTTGGCAGTAATTCCAGCTGTCCAACTTCGATCCGCATTCAACAACTTGTTGACTGGGCCCAAAAGTGCCAACACGAATGGTGGCCTCTTCCAACATCTGCTATCGTCAGGTTAGTACTGTACTTTTCTGTGTTTCTTTGTAGCCAGGATCTCTGTTCTCCGGGCCACTTTATTTGCCCTCTGTAGTACGGGACCGCAAGTTGCTGGTGACTGTCTCGCTGAACTGTATAAGTCACGGAAAACACACAGGTGTTGGCACACACCGCGCCATGTCAAGTATTTCTACGCGAGGACGACGTATGGTTCATTACTTCACCGCAGTTGTGGTGATGTCGTTTAACTTCGTGAGGGACTCTAAATGGAGAGGAAAGGACACGGATAAGGGGGGGGGGGGCGATACTTCCGACGTACACGATTTGTGGAGGGGAGGGGGGGATTGGGGACTTACGGGGAACGTGCTCCGTTAGCAGAGTGTGAACTGACCGTTGGCCAGAAGGGTAACATCCGGGTTCGACTACTGACTTGGCACAAATTTTCACTTGTCGCCATTGAGTTATTTGAATGCTCTATTGCAGCATAATTCCTTCGTATTCCTTCCTTCCTGTCCTAATTTAAACAGTTTATACTTGACAGCTTGCAGGGTAATTACGCTCGCGCCAATACACCACTGAGGAATACCGTTACCACTTTTCAGCAGTAATATGTTGCACCATGTTTTAGGGCCATCGAATGATAGTCGTCAGTTATGAAAATACTTATAGTAGATATTTTGAGAGATTCGACATGCATGTGTGGAAATTTCTGTGTGTCTCGAGAGAAAATGGACGCAGTGTGTCTACGAGATAGCGTGACGCTGGTTGCGCATTTTGTGGCACACGCAATTATAGCCAACACATACAGTCACGACAAACCCACTGATTTTTCTTATACGCCACGACAGCAGTGCTACAGTAGCCGGCAAAATACATTCCTGAATACGATATGGGATGAGTGCCAATAGTATCGTTTAATTGTTTGTAACATACTTTTTCCAATAGTAAAGTTAGTGCCATAAAAATCGGTAGTAACTTGAAAATAACTGCCCATTTGCCATTATTAGGTTTCCTAACAGCCACTAGAACGTATGAAACTGTACATTGTAGGACATATTAAGATTTTCTTTAAACAGAAGCGAATCCGGGGGGGGGGGGGGGGAGGGGTGCTTTAGGCTGCAACCCTTTCCCCCAGAGCTTGGGGGAAAAGTCTGTGTGTTTTACAATTCAGGCGAATGATTTTTCTGAAGACAGCATTAGCAACATCCAACAACGTGTATGAGCCCAGCCCATCCCCTAAGGCAGCCAACTTTTTCAAAACTGAGTGCGGGACGTTTCAAGGATGTGAAATAGGACTATGATCAAGTGACTCATTGTGCCAGTTATTCAGAAACTAGGAAAGAAATTTAGACGAGCAGATTAGGCCTACTATTTTATTTTTAAAGTAACTTATCTGATATGAGTGACATGAGTGACATTTTATTCTTAATTTTATATCTTTATTTACAGTTCGTAAATATTTTCTCGTGCTCCTATTTTGAGTTTTAGAGTCTGACAATTTTTACATATCCTTCCTCCGTTATTTTCCCAAAGAATAATGTTTTGTAATAACCTCGAATTAAATTCGATAAAAACTACATTATAAAAGTAATTTAACTACTCTGTTATAGAAGTCATTTCGATAGATTGCAGAGTTTGATTGTGCCTTACTATATGCAATGCTCACTTTCGTTGTATACATTTTCAGAATCTCGCAACTTTTTATTCCCGAAGGAAGAAAGATGAATGTTGATATTGCATTTGCAGGTCAGATTTAAAATACGTTTATACAGACCTAGTGTTACATCATGTTTGCCACCTCGAGCGCCGAAAAAAATTCCATTGCCCTTATTGAAACTTAGTTAAGAAAGCACAGAAAATAACTTATCGTATCACCAAATGCAATACCAGGTTAAAAACTTTCACTGCTAGTGGATTTGTCATTTTGGAATACCTGTGTATTTTTTTCTTTTGTTTTTAATGAAGACTATTGTCATTTATTCGTAGATGATGCATTGTGAAGTTGACTTGCAAGCAGTAAGACAGCGAGCCGTAGACAATTTCTGCTTGTGCTCTTAGACAATTTGCGGGACATTCAGTAACTATCCCAATGCGGGACAACGAGTACAAATGCGGGACTGTCCCGCAGAATCCGGGACGGTTGGCCGCCTTATCATCCCCAGCCCAGAATTCTGCATTCGCCACTGTCAGAAACGTTACGGTTTCTTCATTCCAACTCCAGTCGAATCAGTAAGTGTTTAACGTTAAGAGACGTATATGGACAATACCTACATTTCTTAATGTACCATATCAACTACCACAGCTGTAGCTGAAGGAAAAACTTCAAGCGACGCAATAAAACATCGAAAGCAAAAAATTTCTCAACAAATCAGAAGCTAATCTACAATTGTCGCTACATCTGAACCACAAACGGCTAGACTCTTCCAAGGCATTCCTTTTAGAAGCAAAACTAATTACTCTCAAAAGTATATGCGTTAAAATGAACGAGGAGTGAAGTATAAACATGTTCAAACCGTTAAAACTCCGTAGCGAATTGTTACACGTCAAAGAGTCATGTAAGAACAGACCGCAACGGAAAATTTCTTATGTTTATATTAAATTAATTTCAGCGGAATAAGCTACAAATATAAACATATTCGTAAAAAATTCTCAAGTTGTTTATGTCACTGAAGCAGTGAAATTAAGCTGTTTTTTACATTTGCCATTATTTATATATCTATTTTTCCAATGCTGTCCGCCTCCGTAGCGTGGCAGCGTCTCTGAATGCCGATGCACGGAGTCCGGGTTCGATTCCCGGCAGGGGACTGGGTGTTACGTATTGTCCTAATCATCGGCAGGCAAGTCGCCCAAGCGGAGTCAACTAAAATGACTTTCACTATGGCGGCCGAACAATCCCGTACGGGATCTCACGGCCTATAATGCCATACGCTCATTTCCATTTCTAATGCTTGGAACAATAAAATTACACAAGCTTAGCTTTGATTCCACTACTAGCATGTATATTTATTAAACAACAGTACAAAAATAGACCAGAAGAAGGGCACTCAAGCGCCCGAAACCGGACGTTGAAGTTAAAAATAGATAACCACAAGCAACTGGGTGCTGCATTTCATTAATTTATAAACTATTTAGTTAATTAGGTAGGAAAGTAATTATAAAGAAACACCACTCTTGATCCGTTTCTATACGAGACGTGCAAGACGCACAAAGAAGTCTTCAGCTGCAGCTCCCCTTGCTATAGACCGTCGAACTACAAAGAAGCGTTCAAACGGTACGCATTTCTTGAGTCGTCTGATTCACGCGTCTACTTCGTTAGTTGTCAACTTACAGCAAATGAATCGCCGCGTTAACATGACTTTTCGAAACTGTATGATATATTGTGATCAAAACAGTGTTTTAGACTGCCACTGTGAAACTTTTTTTTTTCCGAGCAGTTCATGCGTAACTGCGTCGCTTTCGTGTGTTAACGTCCTCATAAAACGCGGATTTCATACTTCCACCCCTGCGGTTTGAGGCGCCTATGTATATGATGAACAAGTTTCAAGTAATGCTCACCAAAAAAATATTCCATCTGTTAACAACAGCATGTTTCAGTAAAAATAAGTATTTTAGAAGATGGTAATAAAAGACGTTTTTGCAGTTAAAATTTCATATAACTTGTGTCCAATTTTTATTGGGTACAGAGATACAGCTCTTGGTATGTACAACAAACTGATTTGGATATTTTGACTCTTTCGTCGGTTCTTGATAGATCACCCTATTGACTTATTTAAATAATAGTTTTTCGACGTAGTTTAAAGTCTGTCCTCGTAAGTCGGAAAGCGGGTAACTAAATGGAAATGAACGTGTATAACATACACAAAATTCTACTTTTAACTAAGTGTACTACTAGGAACCGACGGATAAATCAGTGAAAATTTCTTTCTTTACATTTGCTCTGCGTTTGTTTGGATTTCATATCAACAGCTATATCTCTGTATTCAATAAAAATTGTACACAGGTTATATTAAAATTTTAATACAATTCCTCTATAGTATCACCTAAAATACTTACGACTGATTCGAAAAACGACGTTCCTGTGAGCAGGAGACAAGTACACATTCTCAAACAAATTGCTGAATGGCTTCGTTTGTCAGCTGGGTTTTCCATTCGGTCGTCTGCGCATGCGAGAAGCACTTCCACACTCGTGAGAATAGGATCCATCCTATTCCGTCTACTAGCGATCGTATGCGTGCATCTTGTGCAAGTGGACGCGTCTACACTGTACGCGGACGGCGTGACCGGTGCATCATGGGTAATCTCTTAAGCTCTCACTTCCCACGTAGAAAGAAAGGGCTTTACGGCGACTCGTCCACCACTAGGAGCGCTAGTGTAGTTGCAACTGTCGGTTGGTAACAACTTTTTCAGCAGTGAGTGGATGTAGTCTGAACACACATAAGGAGAGGCATTGTTTTATAATCACCTATACCAGTTGTACAGGCAAGATTGTTCTCACGTTCGATGCTGGAGGGGTTTCCGCTATTTTAAAGCCTCGGCAGTACTCATACGCGTTAAATAGTGGAGAAGGGCGAGGTAGAACTGAAGTGTGTCGTGGAGGAAGATCAACGAATTTCATTCCGTGCATTCATAATGCCACGTTGGCAGAATGTATAAAGCGGCAGCCAGTAATCATGAGGCCGGGTTCGAATTCCGGCCTTGGCACAAATTTTAATTGAATGCCTCACCTTATAATGAACTTGCTTTTGTGCAGCCGACCTCGCCTTTGAGTACATCGGCTCCATTACATCACAGCGAGAGAAAGAGAGTAACAAGCTGTGTAATCGAATTCTCACGTTCAATATTACTGCATTACAGACATTGAACGAGATGTTTCCGAATTTAAAATGTTACACAAATGTGTGAGCATAAAGCAACTATCATTTCGTAAAATTTTGGAAGACAATACTTCTGACCAATTTTTCAGCATAAGATGGAACCAGGCAAAATTTATAACCGCGTCTGAACGTACTTCCCCCACAACACGCAGGAACCACGTCGCAACACAAACATATTTGCCATCATCGACTCCATCTGTGTTTATGTTGCGCAAGTCAATAGTTTGCTGTAGGCCGTTACAGAAGGAGATTAGTGTGACGTTTAGTCTCTCTTGCTTGGCAATGCGCTTTGAAGAGCAGCACAGGAGATTCATACCATAGGTGAATTTCAGATATTTTCTTTACACCATTCTACAGGAGAGAGGTTTTAATCTTATATCGCCACAAAGAAAGCAGTTAATCTCTTATTTGACCTCTCACTTCAACAGACCGTTCTGCAGACCTTCCTAATTAACTCTTTACAGTTTCCACGAAACACCAAAGGCCCTTAACTGTGAGGGGTATTCGTTCGTGATGTACCCGCATCCAAACAGCGTCCGACCATGGGCATTATAATAACACAGCTAGCGTCGGAGCACCAGGGTTAAACGGGCACAATGCCCATGACACGAAACACGAAATACTGGACCCGTTCCTGTCAGCGGAAAATGCTGTTTAAATTTTGTTCAACAAAGATCACTGTGGCAAATTCTGTTCAAGCATAGCTTGACCAAGTCACCCTTTTAACAGCCGCTGTGGAAAGCCTAATCACCTATGTAATTAGATGAGTGTTTCAGATTAGCATTTATTGTAACGGATGTTACAAATTTCTGTTGACTTGTTATGTGAAGGGGACACCCACAACAAAATATTACTGTAGAACACGAGTGTTAAGATAGCCAGCAGATTGTATTCATTCGCTTGGTTGCATTATTTCCTTGCTCTCTACAACAAAGCACGCAATATCTAACAGGACTAGGTGGGACCAGATGTAAACCGGAGTACCGAAAATCAGAAAACCTTACACCAAATATAAAAAAAAGCTAGAATTTTAACTAAGTCTTTACACCTTTTGTAACCCCTTGCTGAGTAATCTAATTCGGAAGCCAGCGTCTTATTTGTTAACCTTCGATTTTTTAAGGAGAAAGGCTATTATAAATCTAGTGTGGGATTAAGTTTTCGGAGAAAATAATTTCTTCAAATTCTTCACTGAAGTTTTCTGTAGCCACTGTGAAATGTGCAAATGTTTGTATAGCTTATGGGAGTTAACTACGGTGTCATCAGTCCCTAAACTTACAAACTATTTATGAACTAGCTAACGCTAAGGACGGCACAAATATCCATGCCCGAGGGGGATTCGAACCCCCGACCGTAGTCGCCACTATATCCCCGAAAAACAGTCATCTGTTACTGACAGCTGTCGACTCGATGACGAGATTTCCATCATTCTAAGCAACCTTTGCTAACAGTGAAGTTAGGATCACCATCGGGTAGCTTGCTGTTTAGCGCCTTTTCCCGGACCTTGGACCGGATATGAAGACTCCATGCTCTTTATTGCTCACAGAACCAAATGAATATTTTATTTCTTGCTTTTATTTTTGTACCGCGATTCTGCAAACTAACTATAGTCATCTCTTCGGTTCTTCTTCCAGTTTGATATAGCTGATGCCCCTCCACGTCCAAATACTAAAAAGTCATTGAGAACAGGCCCCTGGCCAAAGCATTGTCCGTGGTGAGAGGTAATGCCTGAATTTTCTTTTCTCGGCACATTGATGGTATGGACTGCGGAGTACTGAATACCCAAACAATTTTCGAAAATCGTTCCATGCGTATAGCTTTTTAATTCCCATTCCAGAGGTGAAGACCTGAAAGGAGAAAATTCCTAGGTTTCACCGAGGAACGACCCCGACCTTTGGAATCTTTTCTGGTACTACCACCATGTAACTCCACGAAGTTTATCATCCCAGTTTTACAGCAGCTAACCAGAAATTACAATGACAGCACGAGACTGCATCGAGCCTGCATCGAGCCGTCTCTGCCAGTCAAACACTCTAAATTTGTCTTCAGACTAGTAACTATCAGATGTTAAGTATGTTCCTATGTCTGAAGAATACCCGAATGAACACAGATCACGATAACAAGGCATCGTAGTTGGTCCCTGTTGCTATCTGCGAATGTGTTTACTTACGACCAAGTTTTTGAGGATTCACTGTGAACATAGTTTATCATCCGACAAAACACGTCCTTCATGCTAATTTTTGTTGCATACTCAAATTGGCTCGTTCGTAAAAATGATATGGGCACGGATGATAGCGAGAAATCGCGGCTGCAGGCGAGTCGCTTAGTCGATGTATTGGTTGAAATCTCAGGCAACGTCGCTGAGTCCCAAATGTGTAGATGTGTATCCCTTTGAGGACTGAGGGGGAGATGGTTGAGAGATAGCTTTCGGCGATAACCGGTCTGTGCAGTCGAGATTTACATAATGCTCCCCTGCCTCGCAGCTGCACACGTGTACTGCTTCTTCGATACTGCTACGACCTGTTACAAATAACATCGAGCTGAACTGCACAAACATGGTGGAAGAAACATACCACAATGTCTTACAGAACTCAAGGTATTTAAAAGTTATCAACTTTGCAGAAAAACGTGCCAAAAGCAAGTGGCTATAAAAGAGGAAAAAAGAAAGGGGGAAAAAGGAAAGTTTTATTAATAGAGAAAACTTTTTTTAAACTGACATGTTGTTTGAGGAATTGTTTACTGTTTTTTCCGGCTTATGTAATTGCGCAATTTTAAATTATCAAATGCAACGAGAGGGTTGACTGAATTTATCACAATGATGTATTCCCCCCCCCCTTCTTTCTTTCTCTTCACTCGTTTGTAACAAAGTAAACATGCTATTGGGTAACTGACTACTATATGAGGGGAAAAATTAATATGGGAGCAGAATTGTCACTTAAAAGGTTAAGAACACACGAATCAGCATATATCGGAGCAAAATTTGCAAAACGGCAAATATGCAAGCTGGGCATTGACTGACGTGAATCAGACCATCGCTGAATCACGTTGTATAAAGCTATTTTCATGTTCCCAATTTAAGTTTTTGTGGGGCGGGGAGGGGGGGGGGCGGCTAGAACTGCTTAGATGACAGCCCGATCGCAGATATTTTATTTATTTTTTAATACGTTGTTTCAAGCTGGAAAATATTGTTCAGTGGAAATGCATAATCACTTGTAGCATGCAACCATAATGTCTCTTTATCGTGCAACTATGTTCATCGTTATTGTTTTTCCTAATCCTTTGATTGGCAAGGTTGCTCGGAGGCAACATCACAATTTTCATGCAGTTTTCTGCAACATGTTTCGTCCTTAAATCGGCAATGGTGCTTGCAACAAACATTTCAGCCCTTATGTTCCATTGCATTTTAAGAAAAGTTTTGGAACAGTCAATCTTTAGCAGACACCGCTTCTTTCGATTTTGTGGCTCTATTTTGTTCTTATACTAGGAAAACTAATCAAACTGTATGAGGAGGCCTGGTAGATGACTATGGAATGTACAACCAGTCGCGGAGAAGAAAGCATCTCGTGTACCAGTGATTGATGTACAATACGACAGGTTTAGTCACTTGCCAGATTATGGACCAAAAGGAAAATGTAGCCTTTGTATTCAAGTCTATGTGACTTAAAATCTGTAAACTGTGGGATTGTTCTGGGCTTTCTACCAAAAAGGACTATTTCAGACATTTTAAGTAAAATGATCAAATGTTTGTAGAGATTATGGAACTTAACTACGGGGTCATCAGTCCCTACTTATGAACTACCTAATGCTAAGGACGGCACAAATATCCATGCCAGAGGGGGTATTCGAACCCCAGACCGTAGTGCGCGTGCAGACCGTGACTGGCGCGCCGCAGTCCCCTCGGCCACCGCGAGCGGCACAGAACAGTCATATGCAGCGAAGGGGTTGTATGCTTGTATCCTTAAATTTGTCGTAGGTACCGTACTATCAGAAGAATGCTGCGTTCTGCAAGTGTTACGTTTTTAAATGAATTATTTAAAGTGAATAACATATTGCGGTCTCGTCCTTTTAAAACATCTGCGTTCAGTCTCCGTCGCGCAAGAGGCGAATGACGGTAACTAAAGGGGTGGGTGTTACGGACCAGCTGCGAAGACGTATGCCGTATTGTTGGACACACGAGGTCACGACAGATCGCCATCCTGGCTACGTAATACAGGTTTATCGCAGCCAACGAACCGGTTGCAGCGCGGAAAGGCTTGAACAGTCTGCCTGGCAGAGTTCCAGCGGTCAAAGAGACGGTGTGTCTCCAGTGCAGCTTAGCTTCCCACAGACTTCGCGTCGCCGCCCGCGCAGTCCAGTAGGGAAAAACAAGCTGCCGGCACGTATGTTCCAAGGGCAGCGGCAGGCGTCCGTCTGCTGAGCTATCCCTTCTTAAATGTGAGACAAGTTTTTCTTTTAGGGCGCAAAACTACTTAGGTCATTAGCGCCCAACACTAACCATAGTAAAATCGAACCGGGGTTAGAACTTAAATGGCTTTCGCCATATTTGCACGATGTATAAAAAGTAAAACTCGGTGAGCAGAATGCGGATCATCAGCTAAATATCAGACATTTCTAATGGTAAACATAGATTATGACGTAGACGATTAGAAAACGGACATTGCACTAAAAGGTGGTACACAGTAAAAGGGGTTCATCACAGTGCTCACATAAGGGAGCAGGATCACCACGAAGTAAATACTGGTGGCTATAACGGCAGTGGCCAATACGAAGCCGGGCCAGAACAATCTCCTCTCGACGAGAGGGTCTATACCTTCGACCATAGATACTAACAGACCGGACAAACAGCAGAGCAGCTACACACAGGGCGTGGTTCAAACATAGGACCACGTGACTGTTGGCAAACCTTAGCCGGATATAATAAACAACTCCCCCCGTTTTCAAGAAATGTCATCATTATAAACTAATAATACTTTCTCTTGAAATAGCTCTTCACAAATAGCTCTGTATAATTCTAAGGCAAAGCTGTATACTTTCACGTGACTGTTGGCAAAATAATGGTTTAGCTGCAGAGATGTTGGTGCCATTAAAACGATGACGTGCCCAGTCTACCTGTATCTATGGTCGAAGGTCTAGACTCTCGATGACGTTGACCAAAGAGCAGGCACAGGTTTAATGGTTCGCAATTTGTTCCCTGATAGGGATGACCAATGTGAAAACCAACGTGAGATGATACGCCGGGAGACGCCAGCACGAAGGTCATCAGAGGTAGTAGAAAAGGTAGACAGCCGAGGGAGAACTGCCACCTTGGCAGCCATCCGCAGACTCATACTCCAACACTCCCACGTGGCCAGGGACCCCCAGAAACGATACAGTAGTTCCGTTCGCTGAAAGAGAGGTAAGACAATTGCGGATGCTTTGTACCAGGGGATGGACAGGATATAGCGCGCGGAGGCTCAAAAGAGCACTCTAGAGAGTCCGAGCAAATGACACTCTTATTGAGCGAGTTTTGCCGGACGTACTGGGTGGCTTGATATAATGCATACAGCTCAGCCGTAAAATTGGAACTCCGCTCAGGGAGACGATATGTAAACGAGGCGTTGCCAAGCACAGAGGCACACCCAACACCCTGGTCTGTCTTTGCGCCATTAGTGTAGATGAACAAATTGTCATCAAATTTGAATCGGAGTGCGAGAAATTCTCTCCGGTAAACGAAACTAGGTGTGGAGTCCTTTGGAAGAGAGATGTTGTGACTGTAGACTTTCTGAGGTAAGGCTCAGTACGAGTGGGCTGCACGGGACTGGCCGCGTGGTCTAAGGCTTTAGGCTACGGACTGGGCGGACGCTCCTGCCGGAGGTTCCAGTCCTCCCTCCGGCTCGCGCGTGTTGTCCTTAACGTAAGCTCGTTTTAAGTAGTTTGTAAGTCTATGGACTGATGAACACGGCAGTTTGGTCCAATAGGTTTACAAACATTTGAACTACGAGTGGGAAAATCAGAAGAAAAACATGAGAGTCGTGACATCAATATTACAGGTCACTTCTGTGTCTGGTGCCGCATATTAGGGTAGGGAACTTCCGTGGAAACAGAGTTAGTATTCGAGTGGACAGTGGACTAATACTGACAAGTTCTGTACCTCCGGTGACTCGTCGACGTCAGTGTAACATTGTGAATGGATCACCCGGGACAACGCAAGTGATCTTGCAACCACAATGTCTGATGTTTTCATGTTCTTTGATGACAAAATTGTGAATACTATATACACCTTCACCAATGCTGAAGCGTCACGTGTTGTTCAGCATTACAAGGCAAATGCTGCTATGACCTGAATGAGAATTTCTACAGATGTAGATTCTGTTTTTTGGTGTGCTACTTATTGCAATTGAGGAAAAAACGTATTACATCCGTAAAGAACCTATCACTGCACAACCAGTTAGCGGTATTGACATGCAAATTCCATCTTCGTCGCCGGTGAACTGTAGGGATGGGTAAAACCGACCGGTTAAAACCGATACCGGTATTTTAGTTTTGAATAACCGGCTTTCTCAGTATTTATTTGGTGTCTGTTGTAAACTTTTTTTTTAATTATTGCCAAGAACCGGGTAGAAAAACCGGTACGACTACTTCCTGTAGTAGTGGTTCAAAATGTGTTGTTTGTAAATAATTTAAAAAATTAAAACTAGTAGACCCTAATATTTAGGGCTATTCCTAAAATTTCCACTGCTGTGAAATAATAGGTCATCGCAGTAACTAAGAAAAGCGATCAGTGATAATTTAAGAACAATCCCGGCAGTCAGAAACGCGCGGAAGAACGGAAGGACTGGTGCAGCCACGGTTGTGTTTCTACCAACCGTGGGTGCAGCTATTCAGGCATCGATGCACCTGTTGCCGTGTGGCGTGGCCTATTAGACGACGCGCGTGCACCGGCAGTGTACAAGACTTGCCTCCGTCTGTTCACGCGGCAGTTCCTTGCTGTCGTCGCCAGACATCGGTTGTGTATTAAATGGCACCATCCCGAGTGTGGAAGTATTTCGCGAAGTACGGGAGCAGAGAGGTACAATGCTCTATTTGCTTTGAAAAGCTGAAAACGGGTGGAGGTATTACAAACATGCTGTGTCATTTAAGGAGAAAGCATCCAAAATGTTTCTTGGAAGGTAAATTCGATTCATATACCTATAATGCAAGCTTGAAATAATAACTTTTAATGTATTATTTTGTTATGCTAACAAGTTTTATTAATGTGATTCCTTGAAAGCGAGGGGTTTTTTAATAACCAATATGGGTTTAGATAACACTGATCATGTGGTGCCTCGCGAGGTATCCGTGCGGTCTGAGGCTCCATGTTACGGACTGCGCGGCTGCTCCAGATGGAGGTTCGAGTCCTCCCTCGGTCATGGGTGAATATGTTGTCCTTAGCATAAGTTAGTTTAAGTTAGATTTAGTAGTTTTAAAGGCTAACGACCGATGACCTAAGCAGTTAGGTATCATAAGAACTTACACCCATTTGAACATTCTTTGAATCATGTGGTACACAGCTTTCCTAGTTCAATTTGCGTAAATTTACACTGACAAGTCATAATATTATACGAGATATTCGTATGCGCTGGCTCACAAGTCCAACTTACAGAGTGGTTGGCTCAACATTCGCAACTGCCGGATGGAAATACTAGGCCAGTAATTCTGCAGCTTCGTATATAGTCTTATACGGACTCCTGGCTAGGCTTACACACTCAGGAAGGGGAGGAGATGTTGCAAAATATGGAAAGACCAGTGATTTATCGTATAACGTAAATTTACCTAAATTTTAACTAAATTTCGTTAAGTTTCGGTTTCGGCCGAAACTAGAAGAACCGAAAATTCAATTACGGAATATGTTGCGGTCGCAAAATATGTTGCGGTCGCAAAATATGTTGCGGTCGCAAAATATGTTGCGGTCGCAAAATATGTTGCGGTCGCAAAATATGTTGCGGTCGCAAAATATGTTGCGGTCGCAAAATATGTTGCGGTCGCAAAATATGTTGCGGTCGCAAAATATGTTGCGGTCGCAAAATATGTTGCGGTCGCAAAATATGTTGCGGTCGCAAAATATGTTGCGGTCGCAAAATATGTTGCGGTCGCAAAATATGTTGCGGTCGCAAAATATGTTGCGGTCACAAAATATGTTGCGGTCGCAAAATATGTTGCGGTCGCAAAATATGTTGCGGTCACAAAATATGTTGCGGTCGCAAAATATGTTGCGGTCGCAAAATATGTTGCGGTCGCAAAATATGTTGCGGTCGCAAAATATGTTGCGGTCGCAAAATATGTTGCGGTCGCAAAATATGTTGCGGTCGCAAAATATGTTGCGGTCGCACTCCACTGGAAATAATAGCAATAAAAAACCGAAAACCGGTTAGTTGACAAGCCGGTTATCTTGAGCAATTTGTACAGTGCGGTTAAACTGATGATGAAAAGAACCGGTATAACCTAAAATCGATTGTTTCAGCAATAACCGCCATCCCTATGTCAGTCCCCCGCCGGCCGCCAAATACACCAGTCAGCCGACTTGGGCATAGGTGTTGTACCAGAGATATTTTGGGTGGTCAACATAAATGGGACACCCTGTATACGGCAAAGTACGTCTTACATTCTATATTCTTTGTATTATAATCTTTGTCACGAGTAATTATGTTTCTGGAAAAGAGTGTGCCGTTCACCCTGTTTACATGGACTCCCAAAACCGGATTTCGTAAACCGATTTTCCAAACTCGATTCTGGAAATCGACTTCTGTAAAACCGTTTTCCAGTACCACTATCTATGTAAACGCAACCGTTTTCGAAGCGTTCTTGGCTTGTCAGATTGTGTTTTTCTTGTTAAGAATTTTCGGCACATAAAGACAGAGGAACAATTACTATCGGGAAACATAAGTATAAATATTAGAGTGAGCATGAATCTGTATTTAACTAAAGAAAAAATAGCGATTCTGCTGACTAAAGAACTGAATCAGCTGTTTTTCAGCCGCCATTTTAAGTGGTCTAGGAAATCCGATTCAGGCTGTGACATGTAAACACGACAGCGATAAACGATTTACGAAAATCTGTTTTCGTTTTCCGGAAGATGTGTAGCATGTAAACTTAGTGATTTATGTATACTAGGCCACTACCCCTTTGTCCATCTGGACGATTAGTTGCGCCGTAGTTACAAGTTTATTTAGTCCTACATATCTCCACAGCCGTAGTTCAATCCTTTCGTCTATTGTACGTGATACACAACATCTGCCTTTGCATCGGTTATGGGTGGCACATGGTACCATTTTGCCACTCGTGCTATACCTCATACCTTAAAGTGCGATTCGTTCCGTTGACTGCTTCTAGCATTGGCCGGAAAGTCCATGATCATGTTATTTTGGCGTCAGATGAATCGTTCAGTTTTTAACGGTTTATTTTCGTGAAAAGTGCCCAATGCACAACTTGGTTACATGTACACCTACAATAAGAAAAACCAACATGACAGCACAACCTACACTTAGTGGAAGATAAATGTTCCTGTGAAGTATCCACTGAAGGTGAGCCTGGAGTGGCTCGGAAACTAGTTCTGGATTAAATAAACATCCAAAAAGGAAGCTGGTTGAAATTCTTTTCACGAAAATAAACCGTCAATTTACGCTACAGCTGCAGTTCGTGTCCAACATGGGTATGTTGGAGAAAAAATCGCACTGACGTGTTTTACGGCCCACTTTAGATTTTTAGTTTTATAAGTTTTTGCAAACATTTTGGACCAAAATAATGATAATCTAAATAAAAAATTAATAAGAGTGTCTGAAACCCTTTTAGGGGAAAAGTTTAGGTAGTGGCGGGTTCCGAACCACCGACCTTTAGCGTCATAGTCCAACGCCTTGCCTACTACGCTAGAGCTATCAATCAAAAGATAGATCCTTTAATCTCATACTATTGATGACCATTGTTAACTGATGCTAATACGGGATTTGTAGACACTAGATTATCATTTATCGTACGAAGAACGATGTGTTTGTTAATTCTTCAGTGCGCCATTGCTTTGAAATGACAACGTGTAAGTTACAATAATAAAATCATGAAATACGGAATGTCACGTGACATCTCCAAACGGCTGGTTTTCCTTAATTCAATGGAGGGTGTCAAATCTTCGTTATTTTTGCAAATATGTCTCAAACGATACAAGATATGAATGAAACATAAGGGAGTTAAGTTGTAGAGAATTTTCTCCTCTACAAATTAGGTTATTCAATTTTCGTGTCAGATGAATAGTTAAGCCGTTATTTTCATTTACATTTCGAGCTGTCAAAAGACGATCGCAAAGGCCCACTTTTAGTGTTACTACCGTAACTTAAAGTGGGCAAAAAAGAAACGTTCCGTTTTTGTATTTTCACCCTGCCCCCTCCCTCACTATACACCGCCTCCAGTGCTAGTGCTGCCACCTGCCAGTGATTATTACATGACGACGTTTAACATAGGCCGCGATACCGTGTATGTATTCATGTACGACTACATGAACAATGTACGTCAAGTAGTAACTGATGAAAAATGCGTGCAAATAATAGGCTACTCATGCTATACCGGACAGACCTGATTCAATATCTAGCATTCCGAGCCACGAGCCAGGCGGAGTGAGAGCGCATACCTATCGGTTACGGATAGAATCTGCGTAGCGAACCCGAGACCACCCACAGGGCCCCTCGACAACAGCAACGACGCCAGCACTTCCCACGTGTGCGGAAGGCGTTATCTGAGACCTTCTGCTGATAACACGTCTCGCCTAGCCAGACCATGTCTCGCGCTGACCGCACTGCATTTCTCTGGCGCCACCAGTTATCCACTTCCACGTCAGTTACACCATCCGGCACACATCGTACATTATTTTTGCTGAATAAGTACAAACCGGAACCTATCGGTAAATACCGTGCGTAGTCAAAGATCTGAGCTGGGAGAGGTGGGGCCGGGAAGATTAATGAAGCAGAATGTCACAAAATCTAAAACTATTTAACACCTTTTTCTATTGATCAGCTGTAATCTGAGCTTTGAAAAGTAGCATATTTACAATGTTAACGACGAGACAAGCAACCAAAAACTCAACTCCACAAGAGGATCATGCAATTCGAATGAAGTGTTGTAATTTTTACTTTGATTTCCCTATGGTGTTCATAAGCCTAATTCGAAATAAGAGATCCTTTTAGAGTAGAGGGATGAATGTGATGGGGGATTGGCCTGTGAAGTTTGCGACTTACCAGCAGGAAATTGGAGCGGTGGATTTAAGAAGATACAGAGAGTCTCTCTCTCTCTCTCTCTCTCTCTCTCTCTCTCTCTCTCTCTCTCTCTCTCTCTCTCTCTCTCTCTCTCTCTCTCTCTCTTTGCACCAAAGAATTCTGGCTTTTGATTGGGGGGGGGGGCGCCTTACAGAGGTGTCTGAAGAAATAGCGAAAAATGTCTTCAGCTGGTAGTGTATGCGAATAGCGGAGCACAGACGGAAAGGATAGCGAGGCGTGTGCATGGCCGTAAAAAGAGTAAATGTGAATTTTTATGTTGCGGAGATCGAAGCTACGCTGAAGATTACCATGTTCTGATAAGGCTTTTGTTTTAATAATTGTGGACTACTTTGTTAGATCTTATTGAATCCATCATCGGTGGTGGAACGGGACAGCGGCTGGTCAAGGGTCTGAAGGAACTGAGGTACCAACAGCCGTAAGTATAATGAAATATTTATTCTTTTACAACCAGTTTCGACATTTCACTATGCCATCTTCAGGTCCCTACATCGGAGCATGATATCCAAAAGTAGGGATACTAAACTGGATACGTGGATTTAGTCTCTTAGTTGGAAACAACAACAGCTGTTGTATCCCTACTTAGTATCCCAACTTTTGGATATCATGCTCCGATGTAGGGACCTGAAGATGGCATAGTGAAACGCCGAAACTGGTTGTAATAGAATATTTCATTACGCTTACGGCTCTTGGTACCTCAGTTCCTTCAGACTTTGTTAGATGGTTTGTGGACGACGGTGCCACGTTAGTTCTCAGCCGAAAGCTATAACAGGAAATTTTAAATTTCCAACGTAATAAGTTTCCACAAACATTTTTCTGCTATCGGCAATCTACAAAAAAGGCTGTAACCGATTCATCAACTATGGTCGATATCAAAATTTAACAAGATTCGAAAGCAACCTTATGAGACACCTAGTTGCTTATACGCCCGTAGTGTGTGTGTGTAAGCAACATGCCTTCACTAAAAATCATGTATACCAACATGGTCGTCTCTGCTATTATAAACAGCGCGCTACAGAGAAATAACTATTATTTCAACAGCCTGCCACTTGTCATTGTTACAAGACAATATATTCCTACAAATGCCTTATACGTTCCAATATATTTCCCATCAACGCCGCGAAAGGATCAAGTCTTCAAAATGAAACGTTCGTCTTTTTAACTTACTTGCAACTGATTTACAACCGCTTCTGTCTAACGACATGTTCTCATGCAAATCAGTCCTTGAGAGAACGCGTTCCACTGGAATTTGGCAGTTTAAATTAGCAATTCATCATAAGGACCTCACTTTCTGCCCACAATGCCATTAACATGATACTTACGTCACGCCCCCCATATTATAATACCGTAACACCTGAGTATGCAAGGACGCATCAACCAAAGACGACTAGTTGCTGCATCATACGAACGCATACAAAAATTGCTATCATAACAAATTTATCAATTTTATCAAGACATGCATGACATGTTGGCTCTTTAAACAAAATGAAACCTATGTTGTACACTCAGAAGATACTAATACAATTACAGTGCGTCGGTATTATTTATTTTGTATGTGCTTTTTCTTATTGTGATTTGATATTTGAAATAATAATCTTACTTCACATGTTTATAAGTGAAAAATATTACGAATTGTGTCTTAGATTTTGTATTTATATTAGATAAAACACTCATCTCGTTAGCCAAACAGCTAGTCAGCTACCCTATAGGGAACGCTGTGCATAGGAAGTGCCCAGTTCCAAAGTAAAGATTGTATTTTGTACGTTTCCTGAGTAGCAAAAGTTGACGGAATTTAAAAATTCTATTTTCTACAAAACGTAAGATATGTCCTGCGTAACACTCACAGCAGTTAAATTAGAAATTGTCGTCTTGTGCGCGAATTACCCAGAATATACTAAAACTGTATTTTCATTCTTAGTGCCTCGTACTTCTGAAGTACTTCCAGATATCCTGTACCCGTCCATACTGTTTCTTAGGATACTATAGAACTGGTGAATGCGACGCCATTAGTACTGATACACTAATCAATAACAGCACATTAACAAAATTGAAGTACTAAAAATTATACTGACAAGGTCATTTTGATCGAGTTTTGTAATAACTGTATTGAAAATAGATATGTGCTTCTGCTTTCTGCAAGACTGCCCGTAGTTTAAAAAAGCCGAAAACGAAGTTGATAATTGAGCTATACATTGAAAGATCGGCTATAAACAAATCTTTATAGAAATAATACGGAATATAAAGTTAATAGTGCCATAGGTATTAGGTGGTTTTCATGCGGTAACTTCGATAACCCTAATTCTAAGCATGCAGCAAAGCTTGGTCGGCGATGGAGGCGTTAAGACTCGCCAACTATCAGGCTATTTGATGTCAGAATAACAGGTAAAGAAATATATCCCGTTTAAGTAAACATTGGGAGGTATGATTAAGAATCAATGCGAGATTTCGTTCGTTGCGGAGGGTGCGAGAAGTATGTATAACTGGGAATAACACAGCGTTCGTTTGCAATAAATCTGTTTATTAATCACAGTGCAATTTCAGCTAGGTAACTAGCCATCATCAGTGTCATGTCAATAATTGCAAATATGTCCACAATGGACAATGACAATTTCAATGCGGACGCATTCAAACGTTCAGACCCTTGCGGGACTCTAGCATAGGCTGCTAACAAGAGGAATCCATGGGTAGGGGGCTAGAAGTTGAGAATTTGGGTTGGAAGCCTAATTGGTTAAGGCGACCGCTGGCCCGAAGCGGAAAATCAGGGTTCGAATCCCGGTCCAGCACAAATTTTCAATTTTGTATAATTTATTTCAACCCTCCGAAACGGTCGAAATGTTTCTTTTCGATTTCGTCCTTTACTTCCACGAGGAAATCCTCAATCTATGGAACGGACAGCTAATCTAAGCTGATCAGAGCTAGCCTCGGCGAAGCCGCCCGTCACTTTTCGTAATATTGACGCATCCATGGAGGAATCTGTCATGAAGACAGCCAGAATCTCCACAACATAGCCAGTAGACTTGTACAAACATACGGCGTTAGCACGCCCTGGACTGAGGGCGCCGTTTTACGGCAGCTTGTGAAGCACCTACGATATGATACTGATGGCTAGTTACCTAGTCGAAATTGGTTTGTGATTAATAAACAGATTTATTGCGACCGAACGCTGTGTTATCCCAGTACTTATTTCAAAGATCACTGAACAACAATCCGATTATGGATTCAACCATAGAAATATTTATATTTTGCTCACATCTATGGTATGTTTTATTCCCCGCTGATTACAACAATGCTCACAAAGAAACTGTCGCCGGAATGAAGCAATAATATTGTGTATATCTTAGTACTATTAATCACGATAAAAACAAATACACCTCCAAATATTTTACTTTTAAAAACGGCAAAGAAAAGTACCCGACCACCCAATCGTAAAATACGCAGTAAAAAGTATCTAAAGAGCCATGACCGAGAATAGAACACGGACCTGCGGTTTCTTAGTCCAATGCCTGGACTGCTCGACCTACATGTGCAGAACTATGGGTAGACAAGCTGCGACATTGATATAAGCTCCACAGTTCATAAACAGTTTGTTCAAGATATTTCACGTATAGCATTCAAATTACGATTTTCCATCATCTACTAAGCCTGATAGTCAACAGGTGTGTCTGGCATAAAATATCCTTTCTATGACGCGCAGAACGTTTGCTACAATATTCCATGGAGAATAAATCTTCCTCCAGTTGCAATTAACGTGATCCTTTATTTGTACACAATCATCCACGACCGGTTTCAAAGCACTGTTGAATACTTAAGGAACCAGCCAGTCAAAAGGTCTGCGTATTTTCAATACTATACGTTCTTGCAAAACTAGATCAAAATCTACGACTTACATGTCACACGTCCTCTTTGATGTCCACAACTCAAATGCTTAGGAAGAATCCTTTACTGTAGGACTACACAATCTCAGAACAAATGCAACTGGACAGTACGAAAGGAACGATTTGAAGTTGATCGATCACACAGACGTAGCAAAAGCAGAAGTTATACAGACTGATCGGAAAAATCTCCGGGACATTATAGTCCAACGAAAATAGCAGTTTACAAAACCCGTTGGAGGAATATTTGAATTTGTTGTGAAATTAGATGCCAAGACATCACGATTTAACTGTGCAGTTGTTAATGATGCATGGAGGGGCGCTACATTTAAAATTTCGAGGTGCGGGAAGTATGTTCGTATGTTCTTTTTCGCATTGTAATACAATACTCTTGTATAACAGTAATAGTACAAATTAGTGATTAACAGTTCTAGATCTGAAGATGACAAAATTGTCGAAACCAGTAATCTGAAGTAAAATACTGAACAGCGATCTTGGCATATATATATTTCACAACGTACAACAATATCATTAATGATAAAACTGAAGCAATGAATTTAAATTTGTATGCGGGTGGGAATCGAACCCGGACATCCATGCTTACTAGGCAGACGTCTTACCGTTAGACCACCGCACCACTAACGATTAAGGCGCCTCGGAATAGTCTTAAGTACGACTTCCCTTCACGTCACAATTATCAATGGAACACAGAAGCTGATTTAAGTTTGTGACGTGGAGCGAAGTCGTACTTAAAGACTATTCCGAAGCGTCTTAATCGTTAGTGGTGCGGTGGTCTAACGGTAAGACGTCTGCCTAGTAAGCATGTGAAGGTCCGGGTTCGATTCCCGACCGCAACAAATTTTAATTCATTGCTTCACCTTTATCCATTAATGTCTTGGACATATTCGAGACGAAAAACCGAGTAAAGGCTTCTGAATTTATATTTAAAATGTCAAGCATATTAAATATCATGTTGTCCGTCAGTATGGGATCCGAACCTGATTGCATTGATGGAAAAGATACAAAGGATCAGTTTCATTCAGGAAGCGCGAAAGCGTCTCGCAGGTGATCGGCAAACTCCAGTGGCAGACGCGTTCTGCCCTACGGCATGGGCTTCTGTCAAAGTTTGACAACATACTTTTCTTGCAGAGTCAAAATATTTATTCCGCCTAAGTATCCCCCGCGAAGAGACGATGGTGATAAAACTCGAGCCCACTTTCCCACGAACCATACTTGACTCGTATAGGGAAAAAATGTGACAGAGGAACCCAAGTACCCTCCCTCACACGTGAGGTGGTTTCCGGAGTATTATTGTACATGTGTAGACCTACAGTGTACCTAAGTCGCAAGAGCACACTAGCGGCAGATTCGAGAATAACGAAGTCCACACGTGGGTGAGAAAATGAGGCACGCAGCACACACTTTGTACTTACACCTCTGTTGATCAACAAAGACGCATACGGTGAGGCAGCTCACCTGGTAAGAGCCGGCAGTTGGGAGCACGTGTAATCCGGCAGGAAGCCTCGCGGACGACGGACTGGCCAGCTCGCAGCGCAGCACTGGAGTGCAGCAAGGGGGGGGGGGGGGGGGAGAGGCGGCAGCGCGCCCGCCGCCAAGGTCGCGACAGCAAGGACGGCGCGCCGCGCGACCGGCGATAGACGATAGACGCAGGTGCTTGCCCCGACACGCCTACAATCCGGCGCGTGCTCATCTTTACACACGTATACACACACGGGAGGCAACACTCGCTTTACGGCTTATCCTAGAAGATAGATTAAGAAAAGGCAAACCTACATTTCTAGCTTTTGTAGATTTGGAGAAGGCTTTTGACAATGTTGATTGGAATAAACTCTTTCAAGTTCTGAAGCAAGCAGGAGTAAAATATAGGGAGCGTAAGGTTATTTACAACTTGTACAAAAACCAGACAGCGGTTGTCAGAGTTGAAGGGCACTAAAAGGATGCAGTGGTTGGAAAGGGAGTAAGACTGGGTTGTAGCCTTTCTCCAATGTTATTCAATTTGTACATTGAACAAGCTATAAAGAAAAGCAAGGAGAAATTTGGAGAAGGAATTAAAGTTCAGGGGGAAGAATCAAAAACATTGCGTTTTGCCGACGACATAGTAATTCTGTCAGATACAGCAAAGGACCTGGAAGAGCAATTGAACGGAATGGACAGTGTGCTGAAAGGTGCATATAAGATGAACATTAACAAGAGCAAAACTAGGGTAATGGAGTGCAGTGTAAGAAAATCAGGTGATGCTGAAGGAGTTAGATTAGGTAACGAAGCAATAAAGGAGGTAGACGAGTTTTGTTACTTGGGCAGTAAAATAACAAATGATGGCCGCAGTACAGAGGATATAAAATGCAGAATGGCAATGGGTAGAAAAACGTTCTTGAAAAAGAGAAATTTGTTAACCTCGAATATTGATTTAAACCTAAGGAAGTCCTTTTTGAAGGCATTTGCATGGAGTGTTGCCTTGTATGGGAGTGAGACATTGACGATAAACAGTGCGGACAGAAAGAGGATTGAGGCTTTTGAAATATGGTGCTACAGAAGATACTTAAAATTAGGTGGGTGGATCGCGAAACTAATGAGGGGGTACTGAACAGAATTGGGGAGAAAAGAAATTTCTGGCATACCTTGACTAAAAGAAGGGATAGATTGGTAGGACACATTCTTAGACATCAAGGAATTGTGAATTTAGCGTTGGAGGGAAGTGTATGGGGAAAACATCGCAGGGGAAGACCAAGAGATAGATACAGTAAGCAGATTCAGACATATGTAGGTTGCAGTTCTTATGTGGAGATGAAGAGGCTTGCTCAGGATAGGGTATTGTGGAGAGCTGCATCAAGTCAGTCTCCGGACTGAAGACCACCACCACAAGAACGACGACAACAACGACGACGACGACGACGACGACGACAACGACGACAACGCGCTATGTTATTGCCATTTTTCCTGTCTTCATCGTGACAGATTCTTCCGCGGATGCGTCAATATTACGTGAAGTGCCGGGCGGCTTCGCTGAGGCTAGCTCTCATCAGATTAGATTAGCTGATCGTTCCATAGATCCGTATTGAAGAGTTCATTGTGGATGTGGAACACTGGTTTTATCTGAAACTAAATGACCCAATGAACTTCGTATCACTTACCTCTTAAAATAAACCATATTAATTTAAATCCAGTAACTTTATAAAGGCATCATCAGGTAGTCTAAGTATCGGCTCGATAGTGGGCGGAAAGATTGGTCCATTCACGCGCACATGTCCATGATAATGTTCATGTCTCATTCGTGGAAGTTCAGGGAAGGTTTAAACGGTGATAACATGTGGAAAAACTTTATCGTAATCAGATGAATGGTACTGGAGTATTATACAAAAATCTATGTTTTCTGAATGTTCCAACTTTCGGATATACCTTTCCAAATTTTTATTTCATAAGAACGTTCATCTTTCGTTGAACGTCAAATAATCAAAATTTTATCGTAATCGGATGAACGGTTCTCAACTTTTAGTGTTCGGTACATTTAGAAACACAATGAAAAAGGAACTTTATTCAAATTTTTCGACTGTAAGCTTCCCTATATATTAATGAAAACTGCACCAGACCATAATTAACAAAGAAAAAAATTACCCCTCTCCGTCGTGCGTGCGAATAGTCTTCTAGTGCTGAATTCAATCAAAAACACAGTGAAAAACGCACTTTGTATTTCTCAAATTTTCCAAATTTTCGGTACATTTCTCAAAAAATTTATTTTATACAAACCTTGTCCTGTCAAGCTGTACTCAAGTGATGCTCTTACAACCATGTGGCATTTGAATTTTATTCATAGGAAAAGACCGCTTTCGGTTTTACCTGTATTTTACTACTTTCCGAGTGACATTTCCAAATTTTTATTTGCTGCGAATCGCAATAGGACGAACGGTATTGATAGCTCACTGGAAAAAGCTGTTTTAGGTTTTCGCGATTTTCCTGTTTTCTGGGCAACTTTTCCATATTTTATCACCTTTTAAACCTACCATGACTTACACTAGTATTTTAGACTAAAATGAGCCAAATCGGTTCAGTTGTTCTCGAGTTTTAGCGAGACTAACGAACAGCAATTGAAATTTATATATAATTTCTTCTTGTTCTTCTTCAGTCAGCAGACTGATTTGATGCAGCTCTCCTCGCTACCCTGTCCCGTGCAATCCTCTCCAGCTGGGAATACGTACTGCAACCTACATCCTTTTGAATCTGCTTACTGTATTCCTCCCTCAGTCTTCCTTCACGATTTTTTACCCCACACACTTCCTTCTGATGCTAAGTTGTTGATTCCTAGATATCTCAAAATGTGTCCAACCAACCTATACCTTCTCTTCAGGCCGGATCCACACATTGGAGCCAACGTTGGCGCCAACAGTGTTCGTTCAATGTATGGATCGGTGAAACAGCTTTGGAACCAACAATGGCGCCAACGTTGGTACGGCTCCGTTGCTTGTCGATATTTTGACCAAACATAGAAGGACGTTGGGCCGATATGGATGCGTCGTCCACACATTGGCGCCAACGTTTCATTCTTTGTCATCTGCACGTCCGGAAACTGTTTCTTCCTTCGTTCGTTGTTCGTCGCCGATTATTTTAAAGTTTCAAAATCTCTTTGTAAATATTAGAACTGTACCAGAAAGTTATTTGTGAAAGCAGCCATAGAAATCAAAATGTCACGTCAAAACAGACGCGATTATTCAAATTAAAACTTTTCAGACGTTTAACACGCTCAATTACTGAATTAAGTTATTAAAATTAACATTACTTAACATTTCCTGCCAAGTTTCGCATATTGCTTTGCAAACATTAAGCACTACCAGTGATATCAATTACATGGCTATTTTGTAAAGGAAGTGTAGCAGTCTAAAACTGTCTCCCTCCTGTAGCAAGACATCGAAGCGTAAATACCAAAAGAACTTTAGCAGTTCTAGCATCTCTCCAACATGTATCTTTTTTTATTTAAAGTGGTAGGCCTAAGTTTTAATATGCATTTCATGTCACACGTTTTAAAACTTTCTGATTTTGTAATTAATGTTCGGTGGGAAGTGATACAACACACCGTCATATTTTACATACGTTTCCTTTTTTCGTTTGCAATGACAAAATGTAATTATTAATACTCAAAACTGTCAATATATTGGCCGCGATTTGTGCGTTAGATATGTTTACGTTGGCTCTCTACGAATTCAAATGAATGTTGGCTCTATGTGTAGGCACTGTCCCAAAAATATTGACCAATGTTGGCGCCAGCGTTGATACCAATGTGTGGACGCGAAGTAAGCCGTCGGTATACGAAACGAGGCAGTTAACGTTATCATGCACAGGAACTGGAAATACAAAGCTACAAGGCACTGCTTCGTCGGCACACGTGGGTAAGCTGCTTAACGTAATTTGGGCTTCCACAGCTCTCTAACGGCAGTTTTCAGCGCGCAATCGTCTGCTACAGCTTTATCTGGAGCGCGAAGAGTACGTGTTTAAAATGGGAACAACTGAATTAATTGTTTTGGCGTTATTAGCTATTGTCGAAGATGAGGAGAAAATCCCGAAGAATATTATGGTTACGGGAGTGAATTCGGCGACGAAATAATGGCAGGAGAATCATTCATAAGCAATACACCATCATCCGATACCACCCGTCGGCTTTGACCCATAATGTCAGGCACAACGTCATGACGATAACCGACATTAATATATCAATGCGAATGTAATGTGGCGTCGGTAACAAGATGAAATAAACTACACAAATATAAATGTAAGCGAAAAAATACACTGCGGTATAGTAGGTGTACAGGCTACATTGGGTCGCGAAAATTTTTTTCAGAAAGAATGTGAGTGCCATTACCATAGAGACGGGTAGCGTTACCAGACGTCCTCTTTTACCCAGACATGTCCTCTTTTGGATCTTAAAATGGTCCGCTCGGAGTTTTAGCAAAATGGGTAACTGTCCTCATTTTTTAAAGTTTTACTACTGCTTCAATTTGAAAGTGAAAAAATTGAATCTTTTGAACTGTCATAAATGCAAACTCTATAGAATTTAACTTGTCTTCCAACTATGTAATATTTTTACTAGATAATCCTCTTTTGATGTCGCCCGCGCGTCGAGATCAACTTACGTTTTTAGAGAATTTGAAATAATTGGGTCTGTAATTAGCGTGTCAAACGTTTCGATGTGGCCAGATAAAGGAATTACATATACAAAAATACAAGATAACTCAGCTAATAATTTCTAATTATTTTAATTTCTTTATGCTCATTTTTGTGTAGCTCTAGAAATGTCCTCTTCTTTTGAGTGCTGACATCTGGAAACCCTACAGACGGGTAACCACTTGTTTAGCTATTAGACAAGTTTTGGTTCATTTACGACATCCGTTGTGCGGCATTGTTTCTTCAGCGACTTATGCTACTGCCGTTTTTAGATTCGTTATCCTTCCAACATCGATTTAACAAAAATCGAGAGTTTCAGTGATAAATGACCTCTATGGATGATTGAACAGATTAGTCTCGGTATTTTGGCTTCATTTTTATTCGATTTTTGCCATTGAAGATTATTTCCTTTGTTAGCTGCTGAAAGGCTGAAACGGATGATCAACTTCATTCAGGCAGAAAAAGCATTAGGCTAAGATGACGATCGACGATAGTATAAACTTGCCACCACTCCCATACGGAAGAGCAAGACGATCACCAAACAGAATCGCTAAGTTCCACGTGTTGCGGTTTGCCTGATAGAAATTCTCCCCTGCGGGGAATCCCAAAGAAACCTACTGGCTATTGCTTAATACTCGCCGTGGCTCACCGAGAAGGCTCGCTGTGATGGTCAGAATCTTCTCTACAGAGCGAATTGTACCACAAGCGTACTTGACACATAGGCCAAGAAGCGTTTAAAACTCATTTGTCCGATTACATCCAGTTGCCGCCTATATTATTATTTACTTGTTCGCTCTATGTATAATTCGGAATCTAGCTTGTCAGAATTGTGACGCGCATTTGTTGGGTTCCTAAATGAGATTAGTTTAACAAGACTAATTATAAATTAGCCAATTAGCACATCAACGAATTGAACTGAAATTACGTTAATTTGCTGAGAAAAGCTCGTAACGGTGTCGTAAAATTAGCAGATACATTCTATTATGCTTTTCAGCAACCAAACTGGGCACCAAATTCCGAAAAACATTCCTCAGTACTCGCAGGATGAATACATTGGTTTCTCTACTGTTCTTTTTATAGTCACTTCAATAAAGACTTAAAAGAATGGTTTATGAATTACGAGTTACGACTCAAACTTATCAGGTAATTCTCAGAACGCTCTTTTTTTGTGAGGCGTTTTACCGTGTTTCACTATCAGAAACAAAAACAGGCGTTTCCACTACGATTGAGAAGTTATGGAAGGGAAGATATTAGAAAGTAAAAAACTGCTACCAAACTGTCAAGACATACGCAAGCGTGAGAATGTGTAAGGAAACAAAGCAATACACTTCTTGCGTGCCCGTGTTTATTCTCCCTCAGTTCCAGCAACCATTCAGTAAAGTTCAAAACAAAAGAAAACGTCATTCCTACAACGTCGTCTAACTTCAGTAGGACAAAGGAGCGTCTGCATTACGACTTTAAGCCCGAACTTAATACCTTCGGTACTTCCACGTGCGACGACGTAATGGGAGCAATCTTTTATTCGGCTATTCACGATGTCGATGCGTAACAGGTCATTTGAGACAGGCAGTTGACATTCGATAAAATTCGAAGCAGATCACGAGCAGCAGTAAAATAACTGAAGAATTCGTTGACTACTCGTTATACGCTTCGGAAAAGTAACCAGAAATATTAGCAAATGTCAACTGTTAATCTTAAACAACCTGTTACGCTTCCATATTGTGAACCTAGTCGTATAAATAAGCCACTGTTGCATTACGTGCTCACACGATAGGTAAAATGATCGGCGGACACTGGAATTGATCGAGGTTTTGTGACAACGTGAAATTTCACATTCCACAGCTTCCTCAAGCATGATACAATCAGACACGCCTGATTTTTGCTTCTCCGGGAATAACGTGACCAATGGAGTGCAATCTGGCTATACCGCAAGCCATAAACTAATACTGGATACAGCCTTCATCGCTTGACGCCTGTATTTGCTTCTTTTTAAATTATTACATTATATTCAGCTTCGAAACATTAGCTCTTTCGAAAACCCGTTTTGGCACTATTCTTAAATGGGAATGTTACTCTAATAATACAGCAAATGAACTTTGATGCCTTCAGGACATCGTAACGTAAACAACAGACAGCTTGACAATGGTAGGGCAGAGTATGAACTTCGATTCTGGGAATTCCTTAGTTCACGCCTTTTTCTGCACTTTAGTTTTCACTTTCAAGTTTCCTAAAAGATTCTGGTACGTGCGAATTTATTGACTTTTTTTAGAGAACAGCTTTAACTACTTACGAGATATATTTAATCTGTTTGGTGCCTCTTGCAACACGAAAGTTCTGGTCATTCTATTTAATCGAAAACTGACATTTGAGAGCGTGACTGTTCAAAATATAGATTCTTGTAATGATCAGAACAACCAGCCACTATTATTAATGCTGTTTTATTATTAAAAACAGAAAAGCGCCGTTACAGGTTTTGAATCTCAAGATGCATCAGGTGGCTGCTGTTCACGTCCAAATGCTTTTCTTATTTACGAGTGGTTTCTAGACCGCTGTGGTAAATTCTTGCGATGGTGGTGTCCTGCAGTACACAAACGACAATTGAAATGATTCATTTTAACGTAACTAGCATTAACAACGATTTAACACTAAACGTATCTTAAAATTTTAAGTTTTCCTCGTTACATCTGAAACAGTATATTTCCGACGTACACTGATGGCCATTAAAATTGCTACACCACGATGATTACGTGCTACAGACGCGAAATTTAACCGCCAGGAAGAAGATGCTCTGATATGCAAATTATTAGCTTTTCAGAGCATTCACACAAGGTTGGCGCCGGTGGCGACAACTACAGCGTGCTGAGATGAGGAAAGTTTCCAACCGATTTCTCATACACAGACAGCAGTTGACAGGCGTTGCCTGGTGAAACGAAGTGATGCCTCGGGTAAGGAAGAGAAATGCGTACCATCACTTTTCTGACTTAGATAAGGGCGTATTGTAGCCTATTGCGATTGTGGTTTATCGTATCGCGACATTGCTGCTCGTTTTGTTCGCGATCCAATTACTGTTAGCAGAATATGGAATCGGTGGGTCCAGGAGGGCAATTCAGAACGCCGTGCTGGATCCCAACGTCCTCGTATCACTAGCAGTCGTGATGACAGGCATCTTATCCGCATGGCTGTAACGGATCGTGCAGTCACGTCTCGATCCCTGAGTCAGCAGACGGGGACGTTTGCAAGACGACAACCATCTGCACGAACAGTTCGACGACTTTTGCAGCAGCATGGACTATGAGCTCAGAGACCATGGCTGCGGTTACCCTCGACGTTGCATCACAGACAGGAGCGTCTGCGATGGTGTACGCAACGACGAACTTGGGTGCACGAATGGCAAAACGTCATTTTTTTTTCGGATGAATCCAGATTCTGTTTACAGCATCATGATCGTCGCATCCGTGTTTGGCGAAATCGCGGTGAACGCACATTGGAAGCGTGTATTCGTCATCGCCATACTGGCGCCGGCCGCGGTGGAGACTGAGGCGCTTCAGTCACGGTCTGCACGGCCACTACGGTCGGGGGTTCGAATCCCCCCTCGGGCATGGATATTTGTGCCGCCCTAGTTAGTAAGTACTTCATACGTAGTTTGTAAGTTTAGGGACTGATGACCCCGTAGTTAAGTCCCATAAGCTTTACAAACATTTGAACATTAGCCATACTGGCGTATCATCCGGCGTGTTGGTATGGGGTGCTACTGGTTACACACCTCTGTCACCTCTTGTTCCCATCGACTGCGCTTTGAACAGTGGCCGTTACATTTCAGATGTGTTACGACCCGTGGCTCTACCCTTCATTCGATCCCTGCGAAACCCTACATTTCAGCAGGATAATGTACGACCGCATGTTGCAGGTCCTGTACGGGCCTTTCTGGATACGGAACATGTTCGACTGCTGTCCTGACCAGCACATTCTCCACATCTCTCACCAATTGAAAACGTCTGGTCAGTAGTGGCCAAGCAACTGGCTCGTCACAATACGCCAGTCACTACTCTTGATGGACTGTGGTACCGTGTTGAAGCTGCATGGGCATCTGTACCTGTACACGCCATTCAAGCTCTGTAATTCAATGCCCAGGCGTATCAAGGCTGTTATTACGGCCATAGGTGGTGGTTCTGGGTGACGCCTCCGTAGTTTACTGGTCAGCGGGGTGGGTAGTCACGCAATGGTCCCGGGTTCAGTTCCCGGTAGGGTCGGAGATTTTCTCTGCTCAGGGACTGTGTTGTGTCGTCATCATATCATTGACATGCAAGTCTCCGAAATGGCGTCAGCTAAAAAGACTTGCTTCAGGCAGGCTGAACACGACTTCAGGAGAGAGTATCAGCCATAAGTGTCACACGATCGTCATCAGCATCAATAAATTTTCTCCGTGAAACTACTAGCCATTAAAGGAGTGTGCCAAGGATGATGCCTTAAATTTAGATCGAAAAGTGACACGATTACCGATAAGAGCTTTGCCCCTTTGTAAATAGTTGTATGAAAGCTTTCGACATCTGATTTATTGCGAATCCTCTTCGTTTAACTTACTGTAAATTAAATGATTCTCTATCACTAATGTGTGTGGCTGTTGTCAGATCACAAATTATTTTTTGCCTCCATTTTGTCAGTTATTTCCGCGTGATTGTGATTTTCTTGAAACTCCGTAATTCCGATGTGTTACCCTTCACATCTAACAGTTTCCGTTCCACTATACTTACAGAAACCGCAAGCGCGTCAGAGGGCATGTCCACGCTAAAATATTCTGTAGTAGACAGCCCGCTAACTGCTCTAAGTTTTCTGGCCTACTGTACCCGTAGACCATTAGGATGGTTCGGAATGAATGGGTCCTGTTACCTGCCTGCCTGCCTACCTACCTGGTTTCGGGAGGAATGTGTCCTGCGCCCCTTAAAATTCTCATACCCGTTGTAGAGGAGCCATTGTGCGCCAAAAAACCTGTTTACGATTTGGATGATGAACCTACCCTTCTGGTTTCCCCGTTTAGTTCGCTGGAGATACCACGCAAATATGTTCTGAGCACTAAAACTAATTTGACCACAAATAGGCAGTCCTCTAAGCTCATTACAGCTTATTCAACGTACCTGCTAAATACGCCAATTAACAGCATAGGTTTCTTTTGTATCAGACGTCGTACACAAATCCTGATGGATTACAAGAACCTATCTGTTTTACAATTGCATCGGAAGTGCTATTTAATCCACTGATTTTTGTGAAAATTTTCATAGTGCTGTCTTCAATATCATACAGACTCCAAAACTAACTTGAGGAGGATACAACTAAAACGAGATACATTTGTTTTAAAAAGCCTATCCCGAAAAAGTTTATGTAATCTGACAGGTTCCGAGTGTAATATTTCCCTACGCAGATCTTCGGGTGTATTTTACTTGGCTTCAGCCATTCCGTTGGGAGCCATCTTTCTCCCCCTCCCTTTCCTTTTCTTTCTCTCTACACACAGCGTAAGTCAATGTAAGAAATGCTTTGTCTTGCTAGCCAATCCCACAAAAGTGAATAGTGCTTCGGTACACAACTACACACACACACACACACACACACACACACACCTTCCTCCAATGCTAAATTGACGATTTCTTAATGTATCAGAATGTGTCCACCAAACAATACCTTCTTTTAGTCAACATTTCCCAGAAATTTCTGTTCTTACCAAGTCTGTTCAGTACCTCCTTTTTAGTTAAACGATCTACCTATCATCTTCAGCATTCTCTGAAGTACACCTTTGAAAGGCTGCTATAATCATTTGAACTTCTAATCGTTCACGTTTCACCTCCGTACAATGCTAAATACCAGACAAATGCTTTCAGAAAGGACTTAACACGTTAGGAAAGTCAAATTTAACTACTTCATAAATGCTTTTCTTCCCATAGCCATTCCGTATTTTTGTGTCTTCTTCACTTCTGCCATCAGATGTTTTTTGCTACCCAAATAACATTCTATTACTTTTATTGCCTCTTGGCCTAATCTAATTTCTACTGTATCGCCTGATTTTCTTTAACTACATTCCATTACCCTTGTTTTGCTCTCTCCACGTTCATCTTATTGCTACTGACTGCTTTAAAAGTGAGAATTGCCAGGTATGGCTGACTAAACGGTGGATGAAAAAGTGCGAATTAACAAAAACGACATTTTACTCAGCGGGATTAAGAAATAGAGTCTATAAACATATGGGTCTCTCTCTCTCTCTCTCTCTCTCTCTCTCTCTCTCTCTCTCTCTGATCCGAAATTCTTCAGAGACGCTGTCATTCTTCATTACAGCAGTATTATTCATTTTTGTGTAGTTCCAAACTACTATCAACAATTTTCATACATTCGTCCTGTGTACAACGGTCTCGCCTAGTTAAATGTATAAAGTGAACTCTTGACCTTATGAGGGTTCGATTAATATTATTTTTCACTATTAGGGTTATTTCTCTCTTCATGTTAGTACTTTAGCAATTTCATAGAAAATGAACAATGTTAGTATTCACCTACAATAATATAAGGCAATGGGGCTAAATCTGCTTCGGGAAGCCATGGACGAAATTTTAAGATATGATATTCATCTTCACTTAATTTTTCTTCTGAAAAAAGTATTGTACAGTATATTCCAAGTTTCACGGAGAAACAAATTGTTTTACGAATTCTCAGACCAGCAAAACTATCGTTTTAATGACCGCAATTTCAATATGTACTTTATATTCGAAATAGTTACGTAATCACGGGATTCAATGATGCTGTAATGTGTTGGTAGCAGCGAGGTGTCACGGCTGACAATGTTAGATAACGTCACCGGCGGCCACAGACTTTTGGAAACGAGGCTACTTTAAGAGCTTTGCTTCCTTCTGTTTCCTGTACGAGAAGAGCTACACTTCACGTGGAGCTGTACGATATGGCAACCTTGGGCGACCCCACATCCACCCTTTAGAGGTTGTTCAGCGTTACCGGCCACAATCTAACCTGTGATCGGAATGTGAAGAAAACAAGACCCATAAACACTAAATTACACGAAACGTTTAGGACGCCAAGCATCGTCAGCGTTACCAAGATAAAGATGGTATAACATGACGGAGTTGAAGCGGTCATGTCAGAAAATGGCAGCATTTACATGTTTCTCTTTATTTTTTCTTCTTCTTCTTATTATTTTTTATTTTTTGCCCCTCCTCCGCAGCTGCAGTTTCACAGTTTGTACCAGATAAATTACTGTCTCTTGCAACTGCAAAAATTAGTCTTAATTCGAACCAGACGCGTTTCTATTTCTTTTAAAGCATCTTCAGTGGCCAACTGCAACAAAGTTGCAAAATACCGTCATTTACCCTATACAAACTGACTGCATTTGCTTCGAAAAAAGTAAATATAATAAACATTTCGCGACCTTATATACAGTACCATTAACCATCACGGTGTATTCGAATCAGGGGATGCCAACTTTAAGCTAGGGATCTCTTAGAAAGAAAAAAGAAAAAAGCAAAGGCGAGAAATGAGAACCATTATGCTGCTTAAAGCCACAGCCGTGTTTTCAAGGAGCTGAACATGTTAGCTTCCGTACTTTGGTATTTCGAGGTATCTTCAATATGGTGGCTGAATGGATAGCAGTTGCCTAGTATGTAGAAGACCCGGAGTCGAATCTTGGCCGTGTTGCAAATTTTAATTCTTGTCTTACAATTATTTACAGTTTTGCTACACACTTTCACGGTTAAATTCACTGTAAATGTAATCATGTAGCCACATTTCCAACACTAGAAGATGACTTACCACGACAACTTTCTCAGAAAAGGATTTGCATTTAGAGCCACTTAAAAATTTGATATTTGCTAAAAGAAGTCACATGACACGAAGCACAGAATTTCAGGTCCAGACAAAAGTAAAGCATGTATAGAATAATCTTGTTTTAATTAACTACCAAGTCTATAGTATAATATGAAAAACTTTTTCGTAGAAGCAGCATTCTCATCTAGTAGTACAAAGCAAAAAGGTAAAACAGAACAATGCTTCTATTATCTGGATCTGAACATGACAGCCTTGCTGGACTGGAAAAATTACTTCCGATTTCCTAAATGACAAGTGCCAATCAATGAAACTCAACAGTTTCTGGAATTGCCTCAAGTTTCCCAAAGTTAAATTCGCAGACAATTCACCGAGTTTTGTCCACTGACTTAGCATTTTTCATTGACAAGAATTGAAATATCTTAAGAGTAAAAAATAAACAAAAGCACATAAGTTAACAAAAAAATATAAACTTGTATTTCTGAATAGAAGTATCTATTATCACCTTTAAAGCATTTGTGATCTGAAGGAAAAGTGAAGAGATAAACCGAGCATCCTGGGTGCTCACTTACATCCATTAATGTCCACTGTGCATCGCGAAGGACTTTGAAAATTCCAACAGCCCACACGTCCAGAATTGCTACGGAATGGCTCCAGGAACAGAGTTTGAACACCTCCATTGGCCACAAAACTCACCGACATGATCATTGGGCGTATCTGGGATGCCTTGCAAATAGCTATTCAGAAGAGATCTCTAACCCCCCCCCCCCCCCACGCTTACGGATATATGGGCAGTCCTGCATGACGCATTGTATTAATTCCTTTCAGCACTACTTCAGACTTCAGTCGAGTCCATGCCACGACCTCTTGTGGCACTTCTGCGTGTTAGCGTAAACCTTACTAGACATTAGACAATTATACCAATTTCTTTGCTTCAGTGGTGGAAAACCGCCTAAAAAACCATATCCAGGCTGGCTGACACATCGACCCCTCTCGCCAATCCGCCGAGCAGATTTGAACCAGGATTGGTAAACCTCATTTCGGAAAGTGGCACATAAAGCCTCGAGGCAATTCTGGCGGGCAACAATGAAACGTCAAAACAATTAGAATCAATTTTAAAAAACAGCCAAAACTCCTTTGATAGATAAGCTAATCTCTTCCTCAATTCCGATGCAACCGCCTGCCGACATTTCAGCTTTCACAAAGTCAGCTAACGGCGTAATTTACGCCAGCAATGCGGCAGGGAGTATTGTAACTGCCATCTATATTTGTTACTCTCTCTCAGCAGGGGGTCTATCCCAAAGCTTTGCAGACGGTTTCCCGACATCCCGGGCTATCGATTAGTAATATCAAGGATGTCGAGGCCAGTATATCAAATATGTAGCACATGGAAAAATTTGAGATGAAACAACACAAAACGCCCTTCTCTTTCAGTGAAACAGACTAGGATGTTTCACACCCTAGTAGCAGTACACAATCGCTTCCCACTTAGCGAGGCAAGATTGCGGCATCAGACTTCAATCACAGATGCGCCTTTCCTTGTGTATTGTCAATATAGTAATGTGGCTGACTTCCACTACTTTGTGTATTTAAGTTCCGGTTATGGCACTAGATGTGTCTTCTGCTGCTGCACATTGGCCCACTGTATTACAGCACGTCATAATGAGCTATAGGAGCGCCGAGTGTGGCACTGTTAATCGTCTTGTTTCGTTCGAAACATATGTAATTATGGTATTGGTGTGGTGTCTGTTTTTTCGGACGTCCGAAAGAACAGACACCACATCAATACAATAAGTATTAAAAACGCGACGACGGCGTTAGCTTCAGTTATTTCACCGCAGATGCGGTCATACGTCCGACCTCGCACGAGAATCCGTAATGGCGAGTGTAAGAGGGCATGGACGATAGGGGCGCTACAAACATAGCGTGCGAGTTGTGAGAATTTGAGACGGACGGGAGGCGAGCACTGGTGGCGAAATGGTTAAGGCGACCGCTGGCCCGAAGCGGGAGACCGGGTTCGATTCTCGGTCCGCCTCACATTTTCACTTGTCGCCATTGCTTAATATCAATGCCCAAATGCAGCCGCTGTCAATCTTTATTCCTTCCCTTCCTTTAACAGACTTCATCACAGTACTGAAGACGTTTCTACCTGTGAAACGATGTTCGTTTAATTATATTGCACTTTGATATGAAATATAGAAATATTGGTACAGAATCAATTTTCTTAATGGATTTGTTTATAAATAATATTGTTACCAGTCACATTTATTTATTACGACGCGTTTCGAGAAATAATTCCCATCTTCAAGTGCGTTTCTTGTACTGTTTAATTTTATTTATGTTTTGATTGTGTGATTGACTGCGTCATTCTGCTGTCATTGCTGTAATATATAAATACATATAAATAAACTGACAACTGATGTACTTGTGTGCAAAAATATTGTGTGTGACGTTCGACATGGGTGAGAGCAGCCACAGATTGACCAGACGAAAACTAAGTAAAAAGCTTTTCAAAAATTCCGCCATTAACTCCATAGAAAAATAACTATGAAGTAAAATCGGGCGTATTTTTATACATACAAGAACGACAGCAGAATGACGCAGGCACTCACACACAACATATAATATTAAACAGCACAAAAAACGCACTTTAAGATGGGAATAATTTAGCGTCGTGCTAAATAAATAAATCGTGACGGGTAGCAGTATTGTTATTTATAAACAAATACATTTATCTCACAGTCGCAGGCTTTAAAAAATCCATTTTCTAATAGATAAAATAATTTTTATGAATATTTGTGCACAGGTGTTTCGTGGGGTCGTATGCGTTAGAAGGGTGTCACCGCGAGGGAAAGTTGTGATGTATATCCACGTGACGAAAGCACACACTGCAGTACTGACAGCTAGCGCGCTAAGGGCACTGTGATCGTAGAGAAGGTTGAGGGGAACCACCGCAAGACTGCTGGCAGGCGCGTCGACAGCGGTGCCGGTTTTATCTTCCCCACGGCTGCACTTCTTGTGTCTCCCGCCAGCCACAGCTACAACAAAACAACCTCGGCCGTTCTGACCGGTTCCCGTGCTACCCTACACCCCGTACACCGGCAGAGAAAACACCTTCGTCACACAAGCGCCACAGCACAACACAACTAAACAGAGGTTTTCAGTTTTTACACTAGGTCATTTGTCACCAATCACATACTAATACGCACAAAATAAGGGCCAATGATACGAAGTACCTCCATGCCTCCTCCCTTCTCCCCATCACACACACACACACACACACACACACACACACACACACAATATATCACACACGATTACCTCTTACACATTTAAATATTTTATGCTCGTCCGTTACTGAACAAAGTTTTAACAAATTTCCATTCTCTCCAGAACATGTAACTACCTCTTTATCGACCCATCCAATCTTTTAGCATCCACCGAACGAAGTGGCACAATGGAATCGCATTCAGTGGACAGTGGTTCAAATCCACCTCCAACGATTTAGTTTTTCCGTGAATTCCCTACATCACTTCAGTGCTGTGAAGTTGGCACCCCTTTTTGGAAAATGTACATTTTTTCAGAGTTCTAGAGAGTTATACAGTAGTTCTGGAGTTCTCTGTACAAAATTTTAATAGTTCTGCAAAATTTCGCCGAAAAATACGAAAAATTACCACAAATTTTAGTTTTTTCAAAATAATTATTTGCCTATTAATACAAACAGTTCTGATCACAGTTCTAAATAGCTCTCTTATAGTTCTACAGGAAATCCTAATGATATTTTTCTGTACAGATTATACTTCATGAGAATTGCAACAATGGAGAATCCATTTACACGCTACTGTGAACTATTGCATAAAAAAAGGTAAAGCAGATCAACAATCTGAAGATTGGTTTGAACACCACAGTGCTTTACTAGACATGGTCCTGTTTGGAGGTGGTATTTGCCTAGAATTCTGAAAAAATGTACATTTTTTGAGAAAAGGGGTGCCAACTTCACAGTAGCGTGTAAATGGATTCCCCATTATTGCAATTATCTCATAAAGTATAATCTGCACAGAAAAATATCATTAGGATTTCCTGTAGAACTCAGAGCTATTTAGAACTGTGATCAGAACTATGTTTGTACTAATAGGCAAATAATTATTTTGAAAAAAACTAAATTTTGTGGTAATTTTTCGTATTTTTCGGCGAAATTTTACAGAACTATTAAAATTTTGTACAGAGAACTCCAGACCTATTGCTTATCTGTCTAGAACTCTGAAATAAGTGTACATTTTCCAAAAAAAAAAAAAAAAAAAAAAAAAAAAAAAAAAAGGGGTGCCAACTTCACAGGACTCTTCACTCCAGGCACATGCTGGAATGGTCACATTCATAGGGCACGGCCGATTTCCTTCCTCATTCTTACCAATCTGACAGAGCTCAGTCTCTGATGACCATGCTGTCGACGAGACGTTAAACCTTAAGCTTCCTTCCTTATTCTACATGTTCAAATGTTTGTATAGCTTATGGGACTTAACTACGGAGTCATCAGTCCCTAAACTTACAAACTACTTATGAACTACTTACGAACTAGGATGGCACAAATATCCATGCCCGAGGGGGGATTCGAACCCCCGACCGTAGTGGCCTTCCTTATTCTGCTCAAAAGTTTGTAAATCTATGGGATTGAACTACTATGGTCATCAGTCCCTAGGCTTACAAACTAAAACTAATGTTAAGGACAACAAATACACACATGCCCAAGGGAGGATTCGAACCTCTGACGGCCAATTTTATCTCCATACGCTTTGAATTAATCTGCGTCATGCAGGAAATATAATTAATGGTACAGTTTATCAAATGTTATAGGAGCAATCCATGTCTCTCAACCCAGAGATCAGTTGATTACGTGGACTGAACCTAAAACCGTAATGGTTATAAGCAATTTCTTGAAATTGCTCAACTGCTGTATCCGGGAGGAAAATAGTGGACGTTAAAAAGAAAATCTTACTTGCTTAGGACGTTTCAATGACATTTTTGCTAATAGTGTTAGCGGACATAACTGCACTGATCTTTAAACATTCAAAAGACCTTCCTGTAGCTAAAAATCGTAAATTTACACAATCTGTCATCGGCTGGAATAGCATTTCTCAATTGTCTTTTTTATTGCTTTTGTGTCTTAACACCGCAAGTAAGTCGTCATATGATTTTGGGCTCATTCCAAAATAAGAAATCTTTCGAATCAATGGTCCGTAGTTCCGTCAGCACGTTCATATGCGAAAAGTCATTCCTTTTCTATAACCACTCACGAACCAATTTCCCCTGTTCGCAGTTCTAGAGTAATTTTTTTGTTACCCAACGTTTTATGTTTAAAGCACACACTTTCCCACGGCCGACATGAATCATTCATTACCTTCACGAAATCTTATCGCCAACTGAAAATAATGACAATATTATTGAAGGTATGAGTACCACTGAAATGTATTGAAAGTTTGTCAATATTATATTGTTAATTTTACTGTCAATAAGTATTGAACGTGTGACGGCCCCTTGAAGTATCCTAATCATGAGCAGCTCGCAGTTTGGAAAAACATCAGTGAAACTCCAAGGGGTAATTCAAAACTACACGACATTCATCTTGCAAATTCGCCTGTGTGTGTGTGTGTGTGTGTGTAGATGGTTGAACCCTTGATACTGAAAAACATGGTTACGCGGAAAGAAACGTTTGATAGGATCAGAATTCAACTGTAATCGACAATTTCTCCCTATTCCTTTACCATTGCGAGATTTTTCTGACTTCAGATGGCTATATCCCACAATGAAACTACACGCTGTTTACTGGCTGAAAGGAACATGGTGCATTACATTTGGACGTGTAGCAAATCTGATTGTTGGGTGTACTTTTAAGTTCCTTCTCATACACACCAAAACTTATAAAGAAACTAACTTTTTTATACAGAATGAAGTTAAATATTCAGAATATTGTAATAAAAATGTCTAAGACTTCATTCGCTTTCTTGCTTCTCAATGCAATGTTGAACCTGAATGTTCTTTGTTGTTGATCTAAGCTATCTTGTGGAAACACGATATGGAGCCAGCAGATTTGAGGTCTATGAAAAAATCTCCAGTAATACCAGTTCTAAATAAATTAATAAGCAGTTTTTATCGTTGTCGGAACAAGACATTTTGCGTCAAATATGCTCCTCTGCACTTTGTTAATATGGCTTACAGAAGGTTTGAATATTCATTTCCCCAACACTTACACTTAAATGCTGTCCGATTAAGAAGGGACCGCAAGGAATTCTCCATCCACGTTTTCGGGATCACAAGTTTCTCAACAATAGCCATCAATCCCCGGCTTGTCAGTGTCGCAACTAGGACAACCGTTCAAAATAATTCCACTTGAGAAGCCATTTGCATCTTGCAAGGGTCCGGTTGGAAGGAAGCCATAAATTCTGACAGCTTATTCTGTGCACTTGAACAAAGCATTCGGCAAAACAAGAAAATACTTTTATAAATCAATTAGAAACAATCACATATGAAAAACGGCAATGTTTGTCTTTAGATCGCTTCTATTTTGTATATGACTAGTTTCGGGCCAGTTACATCAGTAACTTTATTTCTAAACAAGATGCAGCTGAACCGAAACCGGTCATATACAAAATATGAAGCGATCTAACGACTGACACTGCAGATTTTAATTCAAATCTGGATCGCGGAAACTTCCTGAAGACGCATATGCCTAACCAGAAATAGCTCAGTCAAGTGACTGCCACCGCGTGGGAGTAGCCTAGCTGTCTGGGGCGCCACGCTACGGATCGCGCGGCCTCCCGCGTCGGAGGTTCGAATCCTCCTATGGACATGGATGTTTGTTGTCCTTAGATTAGTTTAACTTAGTTTAAGTAGTTTGTAAGTCGAGGGATGTAGTTTGGACCCATAGAACTACAAACATTTGCACATTTAATGACGGCCAATTGTTTCCATTGTCGAATCTAGCTCTTTGCTGAACTATGATATGCGGTTGGTAATATTCGGAAACGTAAAGTACAATAGATATAACATTTGGAATTCAAAAATTAGTCGCTAGAATTGGCACGCTTGTTACTAACACCGACACCTTCCTGATATGCAGGCCTGCGAGGCCAACGTTCTATCTACGTGAAGACGCCCTTGAGAATGACCTAGCAGATATGAAATTCGCTCATCACTGATTGATCTGCGTCATAGTGCACCTGTAACCACAACTGGCTTTAGGCAGGCAAACCGCTAACCTGTTTAGGAGTCGGTGACAGGTAAGGTGATAAGTGCTTCCACCACGGGATACGAACTGCAATTAGTGCTCATTACCACTACTACTGCGCAGTAGCACTAGAGCGAGTGAACGAGCTGCTGCACTACTCGTGCAAAATAAAGTTAATTAGAGCGAGCCGTTTACTTTACAAATTAAGTTTGACTAAAGAAGGATTTCGAAAAGGAGTACTCGACTGCACACGAATTTGTAATCTGAGATAGGACAGTGTATCTCTTGCCAAGCTCCCCGCTCTTCCCAATTGCAGCAGCGAAATCTGCCAGTGCTACAAAGCGCTCCCCCCTCCCCTCCCCCCCCCCCCTCTCTCTCTCTCTCTCTCTCTCTCTCTCTCTCTCTCTCTCTCTCTCGTGCATTAACGGTCGACTTCCCTCTGGCGTTGGCCCAGAAACACTTCGCCGCCACAGGCATGACAGTCGTGAACCGATGAGCTTTCACCATAGCAAATGTTTTCAAGACGAAAAGTACGCGTGTGATGCCATTTCAAAGGTTTTACAAACATGTAGGAGATGGCGCTATTGAGATGTCAATTAGTATTCGTGTAAAGTTTGTTAGTTACTAATGTTCAAACGATGAAAGCCCAGAAAGTATCCAGCGACCAATTAAACAAACGGTGTTGTGCAAAACAAAAGAAAAAATCGCACTGACGTTTTACGGCAAACTTTAGATTTTGTTTTATAATTTTTTGCAAGTATTTCGGACAAAAGTAATAATATAAATAATAAAAAATGTTAGTGATATCATTACGACTATTATAGTGATAATATCTAAGCATCCAACACGTAACCCTTTTAGGAAAAATAGAGAAAAAATTCATAGTGGCGGGTCCAACCACGGACAGTGGTCATCACAATCCAACACGCTGCCCACTACACTACGGCGAACAATCACTAACTTCGTCCTTTATTTTCGTACTATTGATGCCAGTTTTTAACTGATGCTAATAAGGCATAATAAGGCATTATCATTTATCGTACGAAGAACGACGAGTTATTGTTAATTCCTCAGTGCGTCGTTGCTCTGAAATAACAACGTGTAAGTTTTAATAAGAAAATCATCAAATACGCAACGCAAGATGGCGTATGCCAGAGAGAGTTCTGGGCGTGGAATGTCACGTGACTTCTCCGAACGGCTGGTTTTCGTTAATTCAATGGAGGGTGTCAAATCTCAGTTATTTTTGCAAATATCTGTCAAACGATACGAGATATGAAAAAACCATAAGAACAAAGTTGTAGAGAAGTTTCTCGTCTACAAATTCGGTTATTCAATTTTCGTCTCAAATGAATGGTTAAGACGTTATTTTCATTTAAATTTCGAGCTGTCAAAAGACGATCGCAAAGGCCCACTTTCAGTGTTACTATCGTAACCTAAAATGGGCCAAAATATGTGAAGATTTTCGTTTATCTAACAATAAACGCGATTAGAATAGCTTATGAAACTTTATATTGAATAATCTTAAAAGAGTGTTTACAATTGGTTTGCAGAACTTTATCGTTTTCACGTGGAGAACGAGCAAAACCGATTGTGCTTCCAAATGACATTGAAAGAGAGAATCGGCACGTCACAAGGTAAGATACCCGGGTAAAAAAAACCTCCATCTGTAATGGAGAAACACTGTATTCATGAATAAAATTCGTCTATCATAAATTACAATGTATAAATTTTATTCAATTGTCAACATAGGTGCAATGAACATTTAAATATTATTATTAGTACCAGCTTTCGTATCCGTGTAGGCTTACTAGTTTATATATTCTTTGGTGAAACAAATATGCCGTACATCAGTATTGGAAACAAATAACCGGTACGTAATATTTGTATTTTAATAGAACTTTGCTTCTGATAGCCACTAACTGGAATTTCACATAATGCATAAAGTGCGATAAATGAAGCCCATCTTAAACCAATAGAAGGTACCATTGAATTTACTAAGTTTGCGCCAATAGTACCCTCCCAATTTCAGGAATAAAAAATTGGGAAAAAAGGCGGGTGCTATAATCGAGGAAATACGGTAAACTTTAAGAGGACTACCACGCCAAAGCAGTTGATAACGGAAAAATGTAATATGGAAAATATATCAAAACTGTAGTTTAAAGACGTAAAAGTTCAAAAATGGAATGTTCCACAAAAACTCTGAAGTAGCAAATAATTTTGGATGTGTGTTAAAATACGGTCAGAGTATTACGTGTTGAGTGGATAGGTACCACGAAAGTAGAGTCGCAATCGTATCGTCCAATAACGTTTAAAAGAAATGTTCATATGTTTGTAAATCTATCGGACTGGTGGGTTACTAGTCCTTAACTTACGAACTACTTAAACTAAGGACAACACAAACAGCCATGCCCGAGGGGAGGGGGGGGGGGGGTTCGAACTCCCGTCGGCGAACGGCCGCGCGCACCGCGGTACGGCGCTTAAATGCGTACGGCTAATTCGCCGCGGTAAACGTTTTAAGACCAGAAATGATTTACATCCCGATCTGTTCGAAAGGGACGCATTATGATTACATCGGCGTGCTCGGCGCAGAATTTCACGAGCTTCCTTTGAATAGCGACTTTCGGACAATGTGTTCAAAGCTGAGACTACAACTATTAAAAAAAATAATAATAATAAAATAAAATAAAAAATTAAATAAATAAAGACAAACTTGTAACTACAGGAAAACGTAAAGACAGCCATAAAATACCAGTGAGATTTTTTTTTTTTTCAGTCTCACCTGCTAATAGGCGTTGTAAACATTACAGGGATATTAACACCTGCATCTACTACCCAAGCACGCAACCCGGCCGACCGAAACCTCCAAGTCGTCCTACTTGACTATTTTACTCCATGGTTCGCAGCTGTTTCCCGCCAGAAGTTCGGGCTTCATGTGAATCCACATGTCTTTCGGACATGTCAAAGAACAGACACCGCAATTCTTAATTATTTCGAAAGTCTCTTCGGAAAAGAGAACTTTCGCGAGTAATTAAAACTTCTTACTCTAATCGTTGCCGTTACGGTAGCTCAGAACGTTCGACCAGGGGTTTTCCATCATATGTAATAAAGGTCTTGATTGATTTTACTGGTGTAGTATGACATCCGAACATGGAAAATAAGCAGACAGAACGTAACAGAACTCTCTCTCCGATACGGAAGGGCCCAGATTCGTCTCCGGAACCACCTTTTTCTAGCATTGATGTCTGATGCGGCAAAGACACAGCCCTTGTCAGGCCCAATTATGAACTGCTCAATTAAAGAAAAGCTTATTCATCTACTAGAAAAGCTGTTGAAGGTATTGACGATATGTTCAACAAAAGTCCCACAATTGATAGACTGCATTTCGTAAGTCATTCTAGCACAGACTTCTGGGCAGTACTCTGCCAGCCGGAACAGGTCCAAGGCCTGTCTGTATTTGCTTCCTTGAGAACTTTGAGGCCACTTCAAGTCAAACAATGAAAAACTCTTTACATCAAAATTGCGGAGAGCAATTCTGAGTCGCCGCACCGCTTTGTGCAATTCTCAGGACTGGTTCTAAAGAGCGTGGGAAAGCAAGACCCCCATACTGATTTATCTGTTTATGAGTATCTTGTCAGACACGATCTTGTAGCTATTTCACATGCGCCGACCTCTCGCGTTGCAATTTTTGTTTCCGCGAGTGAAAAGACGATTGAAAGTGGATCTTCACCGAGATATCGAAACATTCAACAGTATGAAACATGAAATGACCGTATGTATTTTTGTCTGTGAGATCTCGCCTGGGATTCTTCGGCCGCCTGGTGCATGTCTTTCGGCGACTTGCGTGTCGATGATAATGAAAATGCTGAGGACAACAACACCTAGTCCCCTGCTGGGAATCGATCTCTGGCCCCCTGCGTGGTTGTCAGCGACGGTGTCGACTGAGCTAAGGGGGGCGGAAGGACGAGAGAAATGAGCTTACGAACTTCGCAGTTGAAAATTTCCCTACCTGCTTTCAAGACCTCTTGAGACATTGGCAATTTATTTCAGTAGCAGAGAGGTACTATCCCAAGCAGCGTCGTAGCTAGGACTTGGCTTTGGGGGCGGGGGGGGGGGGGAGAGATAAATCTGCTTGATCAATATTTTAGTCATATTAAAACAAACTTTTTAATACAGTTCTTTTAGAAAATTATGTTACTAGAAAGCATATTGATTTAGAATAAAACAAACTTAGTATATTAGTAGACCCTGTCCTAATAATTAAGGTAAATTAATGACCAAAAATAATACTCGAAATTTTGCTTTATAGCATGAATGTATTTCAGAAAATTACAAGGCTTCTATATGTTTGTATGAAAATGAAGGTGATGTACCATAAGTTACAGGACAAACAAGTTTTCTTGCTTTTTTGGCCATGTTAGGGAACTGGGAGGGGGGTTACAGCCCCCCCTTGTTACGCCCCTGACCCCAAGGAACTAGCATTTGTTGAATACAATAGGACTGTGCCGAAGCTTAAGTCAGTATTGGGAACTCCTGGAACAAAACCAGTGTTCTCGTGACAGGTTCCCGTCAACAAAAGTTATCACTATACTTCAACTACATTTTATTCGTCGGCGAATTTTTTGTTTTCCAATTTCTCATTTATCGTAAAACTCTTCAGTCCTGACAATTCTCTCACCTTGAGTTGGATTGTAGGCACAAGATACACAAATGCAAGCATTTTTCTTCAGAGGAAGACATTTCGTCGCGTGCGGGGGATGGGGGGGGGGGGGGCAGAACTAAGGAACTGAAGAGCGCAACGTGAACAAAACAAAGTGGAGGGTTAGAATCTATTTCCAAAGGCTTCACGTAGTAACAGCGTTCAGATAGCTGGAGAGACGAATAATTTGTCTGTGGTGATGACTGGAATTTCATCGACAAAATTTTAAGTTCCAGCTTGAAACTTAACGACGCAGCAGCGCACAAAAGCCTTTTGTCGGAACTTTCCGCTCCAGTTGCGTGCGCAGATCTGGCAGTGGTCCAGCGGCACGGTTTAAAGAAAGCCATTGACTCCGTGGCCTACCCATTAAGTCCTGCGGCACGAGGGAGGAAGTTACAAATCCTCCAGTTTGTCAGGTGTTACACAGTTATTACACTGTGCAGAACAGGTTATCCTAACAGTCGTTATTGAAAGAAATTAAGCCCTGTCAACACTGAATAGGATCAAAAGCAAACTAACCAACCATTGTCACCACTAAGTGAGATGTAAGACATGATTACAACAGTGCCTCAATGTGTTTTGACCAACGCGCACAACGAGATCGCTGACTTGCTAAGGAAGCAGGCATTTCACGTACGGAAGAATATACGCATGTTCCCTGCGCAGGTTGTTTTATCATTCACAGATAGAGAATTCGGACTGAGTGGGGCAAAGATTGTCAAGTTTTCCAAACAAGTAACGGAAAATACTATATACAAATAACACCAGTGCTACTAACCAGACCTTGGTACAATGAAATTAGGCGTTCAGAAAAGCTTGCAGTTCCCACAGCAAGAACAAACTTCAACCGCTGCCGATCTGCGCAGCATCTACATCGCATCTGCATACTGACTTTTCCACTTTGTGACTGCTGCGGTGGAACATATAGATCACATTTTATTATGTATCAACAGGTGGCACCTCACATTGGGTTGTTTGGTTGGGATAGGGAGACTAAACTGGCAAGGTTATCAGTTCTCCAGTGGGGAGGGGAAGGAGTGAGAATAAAAAAAAGGAGGGGCAAAAGAAAACGCAGTCCGGGAAGTAAAGAAGGAAGAAAGACTGCATTAGCTCGGGGCCCCGTGCTCGCAACAGACGTACTCACGAAAGACCCGTGAGCCCCCTAAGGGTGAACGTCACATCGAAGTGGCTAAGGCATGTGAGCAGGAACTGCTAGTTACCAACTTCTGTGTCAACATTATTGGCTACCACAGACTTTGCAGTATACAAATTGGCGGCGAAGAGTCATCAGCTGAATTTCGTATAAGGTTAAACCATGTGTAATGTAAGTATGTTATTTCAAACTTATCTTGCCTTTGCTTACTGTCATAATGTGAGTCAACTTGCATTTGTAAATATACCATTATGTATGTATATGCCGTATGGGGACTACTCTAAGGCCAATTTAAATATTACAACCCGTAGTTTCTGTAAGACAGGCACTAGGATGGCGCCTTCGTTTCTGGGCCAAATATTAGCAAGGTCATTAGCGCCAGTACATTAATTTTTTTTTCTTCAAAAAAGAACAGGAGGATGAATGTGTCATCGACGGCGTTGACAGGCGGTGCACTATGGCTTGGAGAATGGCGTCATTTTCGAAGCAACTACCCCAAAATTTGCTTAATGGCACTTACGGAAGCCACAGTAAAGCCTGAATTCGGATCTCCTCAAACGTGAAGGACGAATGTCTACTACGCCACCTTTGACAGCATACAAAATAAGTCAAAATCATAACACACTAGAGCACAAAATCTGTTCGAAACTGGCCTAATACGTTCCAGTTACAGAAATTTTGTGATGCGTTCTAGCCGCTTCTCCCCAACTTCTACCAATGAGGTTAGGAAGCGACGAAAAGAATAGCGTGCAATTCAGATGGCTATCACCACACACAGTGAATCATGTACCTCCACCCAAGCTGAAGGGACTGACTCATTAGTAAATTCGGCGCACTACTCCAAATACATTGCGTACTGGCTGATGTTCGTGCGTCACCAGCACGATCCACTGGTGTGATCTCTCAGTGGAGGCCGGAACGATGCGTTATTACGTGGGACCGCACCATCTGGAGGCTTCTTACTCCTGTTCCATTGCGCTGTGAGTGGCAGTGAGAAGGCATCGCCCGCAGCTTGTTATCCCACATACCAAGACACTTTTTGCCTCTAATGCAAGCTCACGACACGTGATACGATGTCTGCTGAATCATTCAGGCCTCAAAGAATTATGCCGGTCTCTTTGGCAGTAGAATGATTCAATCCTCCTCGAGTAGAGTAGTCCTTGTATGAAATGGATAGTGTTCGCCACTTCATTAGCGGGTGCCTTTGAATTTATGTAGGTAATCAAGGAAGATGAGAGATTTCGTAATACAGAACCTTCTCTAGAGTCCTACCACCCATTTCCTGTTTCGTCATACGTTGACGCTATTTAGAGATGTTGAGAACCCTCCTCTTTTACTGCAGCAAATCTAGAATATTTTATAACTATAGTAAGTTCACGATAGAACCAAGATCGGCACTGGACAAAACTGGAGTTTGACACTAGATGGACTTTCGAACGGTTCTCAAATTTCAACATTATCCAAAGAATCCGTTCACAAAATGCTGGGGGAGGAATGAATGTGTCAACGGTATTATGAAATGGAACGTCAGAGCACCAAATGAAACGCCATAATTTTCAACAAGAGACACTGTCAAGGACTGCTAGACACTATTTGTGACTGACGTGATGCTTCGGAAAAGTATAAAGCACGCCCATGAACAACGCTGTAGCAGCTTTCTACTTCCGTTCAAATGTTTGTAATTCTATGGGACCAAACTACGTTGGTCATCAGTACCGAGATTTACAAACTACTTAATCTAAGTGAAACACATTTATGCCCGAGGAGGATTCGAACCTTCGACGCGGGAAGCTACGCAATCCGTTACGTGGCGCTCCAGACCGCTCAGCTACTCCCGCGCGGATCTACTTCCGTCCTATGACTCCTGCTGAGATGAACGCGATAGTTCTACGGCTTCTTGGTGCACGTGTGATAGCCATTCCTTAAATCAACTACATAATTTCCACAGAAATAGTGTATATATCAAAGAATGTTTTAACAATATACCAAATAAAATAACATTTTATTGATTACAGTAGAAACTGTCAATCTGCTTAATACCGTGTAGTCAAGTTCCAGAACATCTGTTTCTCAGCTGAAATTAATTGGCATCGCAATAGAAAAAGTTGAGAAGCTAAAGCGAAGAGCAAACTTCGATTGTCATCGGGGAGTAAAGTATTTGTAATACTTAATACTGATAGCCTAGAACATTGTATCTTTTAACAGACACCAGGCTTCTTCCTCTACGAAACGCGCTACTTCATTGACTCAGCGCCATTTCGTAAACTTAAATTAAGATACCGTTCCTTAGAACTCCTCCGTTTAATCTGAAACGCCATCTGCCTTTCCCCAAATCAAAATTTTAGTGGTCGTCCCACCTAAAACCGCTCCAGGCACGTGACAGTATCATCAAGTCAATAAATTGTCAATTACACAGAGCTAATAACACTGGCCTTCAAACACTGTTGCGACGTCAAGCTGCAAAACAAAGACTTATGGGATCTCATAAAAACATGTATACAACACTAAATAACAGTTTCTTTGTAGGCATTACTTGAGAATGGCATGGCGAAACGGCCGTCGTGAAACAATATTTTATCAGCAATTTGGGTAATTCTCATTTATCAATTACTTATGGTATCGCTTTGTAAATGAATTTTTACTAGCCAATGAGTCAAATATAAATCAAACTCAAAGAAATCAATAAATCTGAATCGCATAGCCTAGTAAATTCCATGTAGTATATCTTTGTACAGAGAACATTGCGACGCTTAATTCTGTCGATGACATATTTCCGACAGTACTACTCTCATTGATTCTAAGTTAACAGCGCTATCTATTGTTTCTTTGTGCACTAGACTTTACTATTAAATAGTCACTTGTCTTCGGAAAGAATTTTATTCATACTTCAGTTTATATCAAATGGCCATAACAATGACGACGGGTAAAAAAAAAAATCATGTTTGTCATTACACGAACTGTTGTAAGGCAACGTGTTGAAAACTTCCATCTCTGTCAATGAGAAAGCAAGTTTTCTCAGACAAGAGGACTAATTCCTAATGACTGGAGTGGAAAAAAATTTGACAGGATCAGCGGTATAATCTAGAGGAAAATAATTTATGTATAATTGTGAAGTATCTGGGGGCATTAATAAGAATTTTCAGCAACGTACACGAGGATAAGCACAGACTGGTTGCAGTTACTCCAAAATTAAATCAGGCAATTTGAAACCCAAGTACCGCCGCTGCCGACAAACACGCAGTTTAGTGCACGATAAACTGCACTGTTCGGAAACCTGTCCCCTCTCTAGTTCTAGCTACTGGCACCGAGCCATGCGCCTTGAGTGGGTCTGGGAACAACCGCGAAAACCGCACTGCGGCGACAACAGACCACGTGGGTCTCGCAGTCGGACGCTCAGATCTCACCCGAAGTCGATATCATCGTCAGTCACCGTTGTCCAAGCAAAATTGGCACTCAGTGACTGAAGAAAGCGCCTGGAAATGGGAAATGTAACAATCGCTCCTATAGGTCACTGCGTCGAGTGCCAATGTAGTTTGCTCAGATCGCGAAAGATCCGCCAGACAAATTTACGATTTATTGCCGTAGCATCAAGAGGGAGGATGCATTCCGATCACTCGGCAAACTCGCCATTTTCAGTCCTCCACGTTTCCCCAAAAAAAGTCAATTGGGACGCTACATGTCTCAATGTTCAAGTAACGGAATCGAATATTTCAATATATATTGATATATATTCAATATATATATATATATGCAACATATAACCAACCGCTATCGGCTGGTCTCACACGATGTCTAGTTTGATTGCAGTGTTTTAAATGCTGTATAAAAACCATTATTCACATGTTATTGAATAACTTGTATAAATTCATTTACCGTAGCGGTGCCTAATGCGTGGCGTTGTACTGCGGTTGTGCCAGTGTCATTTTATGGTGGCAAAACCGAAACTTAAGCGCTCTTGTTCTACACTACTCACAGAGAGTAGTGTAGAATACTAAATGTCCACTCACCTACTTTCCTAACTATACGAAATTTGTTTTACATATTAGGGTCAAATTTTCAATGACAGCTTCCTTGTCTTGTAAATTATAAGCCAAGAAATATATTGGTTTTATACCCTTACTCCACTCTACTCTACTCTACTCTACTCAAGGCAACCATGAATCAGACTAATGGATTATTTAAGAAAGAGTGCATAGAGGTCCAAGGCTTCGGCAATGAGGCTGTATCGTACTATTAACTGCGATAACTGGATCTAAAGGTACTATCCAGATTGTATAAAATATCATGCACAACCAAAATTTAACTCTGGTTTAACAAGCTTCGGACACGCGTTTCTCTACACAAACAGTTTGCCGTTCAAAGTTTCATCGACATGAGGAGTGATTGCCATGAGACGAGCATTCTGCTACAAGTAATAAATTAATAAATCAGTATTTTTGTAATCGTTTGTGCATAGAGAGCTGCATCAACTAAAAATTTCATTAGAAATTGAGTGCCGCGGTGGAGTGGCGGAGAGTTCCAAGGCGCCTAGCTGCGGAGAGCGCCGCTACTCTCCGTCGGAGGTTCGAGTCCTCCCTTGGAGCGTGGGTGTATTTGGTGTCCTTAGCATCAGATAGCTTAAGTATTTTGTAAGCCTAGGGTCTGGTAAACACAGTAGTTAACAGATTGTCAAAGATTTGAACATTTAGAAAGTAAGTATATACGAGATGTCTGACGGTATAGTACGATATCCATGCTGTACGGTTAGTATCCAGATTGGGACAAACGCATACTATAATACTCAACACATGTTACGAGCATCAAGAGTGTTTATTGGTTATCAATAGTGGTTCCACAACATAACTGGATTAACAGCGATTATAAATGGCTGGCTTAGGCATAAGCGAAACTATTAGCTTATTACAATCTTCACGATAAACTAGTTTATTACACTGCATCTCTGTCTAAAAACAGTCCATTTTTTTGTAATTATTCTCGCAATTCGCCACTGTGTTTCTATCGTCTTGTGTACATTATGTGCAATACGTTGACATTAGATTCTTTCTTTCCTCTCTTCTTTAGAAGAGCGAAAAAAATACTGAGGGCAATTTCACTACACTAAAAGTAGACCAGTTATATTCATTTCTGTCTACGTTGTTTCGTTAATAGCAGCTACAAAATTTTTGAAAACATAAAAGCAGTTGCTTTTAACTTGCAGGCACCTCTTCCCCGCACAAATGCTCCAGCATTTTGCAAAGAAACATTTTCGGGCTTCAGTGAAGCGTAGCAATGTCTCGCGGATTGTATTTGTTGCAAGTTACATTTCCACAATTTCATTTATTTTGTGAAACGGTTGTTCTTCGTGTCCGGTGTTTATTTACACCATATGTTTTGATTACGAGTTCCCACCTGCCTTTAACATCAAAATCTTTTATTCAAACTAATACCAATACATATTGACGTAAATCGTGTGCATCTATCTGTATACATGAAATACCGTTCTGTCACGGATTGCAAATATCTAGGGGTATTACCAAAAAAATGTGTGTTAACATTAAAAAATGCAGCTGAGTGGTAATAGTGCAATGTAATTGTCTCAAAAATATGTGATATACGAGAATCTTGTCAAATGATCCTGATACCACGTTCAGGACAGGTCACGGGTAATTGGCCTTTCGAAGATAAGCCGTTTCCAGCTGCAACCGGTTGCAAAGCGGCGCGGGGCGAGCTTAAGCAGGAAGTGTTAATAGATCATTACGTTTACAATAGCAGTGCATGAAATTCATCACTGATCTACGCAAGCTTGGAGTTTTATTTGCCTATTTGTTAACGAAATCGTAAATACATAAATTACATTCCCGATGTCAAAACTATCAACTTATTGGCGAGAGTTACGGTAAGCTACTTAAGAACAGACATTTAGCACGAGTTTGTTGCAGGAAGCTACGATACAAAGACTTCCGGCCGGCGCTAAGAAATTTCTGGAACGGGACTTCTCCAGCAATGCACTTCGAATTGGAATGTAAACAGATACAATAAATAAACACTGTGGAAAGTATTTGGTAAAATCTACTCACGTCCATTTTCGGTGGGGCGCATGGTGTCCCAGAAACTTTGGCTCCGTGCTGGTAGCCGTGTAGCGACGACGTTAACGGCGTGCGTTCAAGAAACAACTGCCGGCTGTGATTCCGGTGCGGGAGGCTACACACGGCCAGCAGAGCTATCGCGAACTGCCACCAGGGGCGCTGGCGTCGGATGCACAGTGCGCCTAACTTGGCGCGGCTAACGGGGACCTCAATTACCGATCAAGAGTACTTGGAAGGCTAGTCTAGACGTCTCCGCATGGTAGTTTCCGTTGGCTTCGTGCTGTGATCAAGTGACTTTAAACGATGCCGCGTTGCGAGCATACTGACAACACCGCTAGTTATCTTGACAATATAGTACATTTCCGCCCTCTCAAACAGGAACAGTATATTTTATAGCGTGATCAGAAATTAGAAGTTAGTCTCACCTCAAGTGCGTTATGTCTCTTGAACATAGTGTACCACACAACAGTTGTAACTATTGATGTCAGCTGTCAATATTTCGCTACAGACGTCCGACAGGGGCGACATAACTTCAGAATGGATTTCGAATTAAACAGAGTATCTGTTATGAATAACAGTCTAATTTATTAATACGAAGAAAAGAATCAAAGTCGCTAATGCATAGCTCTCTCGGGAAGACTTCCACAAATTGAAGCAACTCAAACGTAGCTCCAAATCCATCACTGACAGTACAATGTTTTGTCAGTCATTGTCTTATATTGCCCAGTATGTGGCTCAGATCATTTATTAGTTGTAACAAAACTTTTTTTCCTTCCAAGCAACACTAAGATCGTAATAAATCAGCTGACGAAAACGGAACTACACTGAAAACGTCATGTATATCCTCGTGAGTTTGAGATATTACTCAACAACAAAGTTCTTATGCCCGTTAAGGTTAGCTACGAAATTGGACAGAACATCAAAAGGAACGACAAATGAAATTTATGAAAATCGAAAACAAAAGCATTCATGAAGCTGCAAACGAAGCTCATGGATTTAAAAAATAAATAAATAAAACTTGAAAATGTACACCATTATGGAAGAAAGGGATATAAAAGATTATGTGTAAGAAGGAAGTTGCTTCTGAGAAATGGTTATCTATATAGAAAACTGATGGAAGTTTATATAATAAATGCTATAGGAGGAAGGTACAGCTATGATGAACAAAAATTAAGTTATGAATAGGTACTGCGAAGAGCCATTCCAAGATATAAACCGAGATGGAGGCAACACAAAAGTAAATAAAACAAAAGAGTGCGAATGCCACTTAAAGTCGTGGCAGGAATGGGTATTGTCTCTACGGAGGAGTGTAAAACCCGTTCCAAAATTTCCTTGCTGCTAACTGAATACACACTGAACATCAGGTACTAGTAGATTCAACAAATGTTAAGTAAAGCTCTCCAACAAAAGAAAAAAAGAAAAGTTACAGGATACGGGAAAGCACCTGTGGAACTCATAAAGAACCGTTACCATTAAGTTTATTAACCTATTTGTCCAACCGTAAATGTTGAAACAGTTTGTGTTAATTCACCTGTTAGGACACTGCTCTTAGCGTACAACACCCCCTTCTCCCCCGAAGATGAAATTATCTCGCCACTTTCATAAAGGCAACCAGTTCACAACCTTAGAAATATTTAATAGACGTTTCAATGGTATGGAAATGACATGATCATATGTCACTTTTGCCCGGGAGATGCCTTGTGGGATTGTTCGGCAACCTAGAGCAAAACTTTTTAATTGACGCTTTGAGGGCTACTTGCGTGTCGATGATAATGATGAGGACAACACAGAACAGTCAGTCCTCTGCCGGGAATCGAACCCGGACCACATACGTGGTAGTCAGCGGTGCTATCGTCTAAGCTACGGAGGCGGGCGTGATTAATCATCATATGAATGAAAAAAGTGACTTCATATTTAAAGAAGGAAACCAACGTGTTTGTGCAGAATTAGCGTTATTTCTGTAAGAGCCCCAATGTACATAAAATATTGAACACAAATTTGGGCAAGGAAAATGAGTAAGGGGCAGTTTAACTCCTTACTATTCAGTGACAAAAATACAAAGACAACGATGAAATTGAGGTTCAAGCCAATCGGGTAGAGTATTACTCAACTGAAATGGGGAAGTTTACCAAAATGGAGAAAAAGAAAATATCCCTTGCGATAGAGTTTTGGCGAAGTTAATCCGTTCAGACTGGAATACACCAGAAATGACAGAAAACGGGATATTGTAAGACAAAACGACACTATTCTGAATGTTGTATATAACAAAATACCCAGGGTAATAACTGCGTTCTATCAAAGATATTGACCTGGAAGGTGGACAGAAAGTGGAGCAATCAGCCTCTTCCGGATTACTGAAAATTCACAAAAATGTTCAAATATTTGTAAATCTATCGGACCAAACTGCGTGGTCATCAGTCCGTAGCTTACAAACTGCTTAAACCTAGGTAAACGAACCTAAGGACAAACACACAAACCCACGCCCCAGGGAGGACTCGAACCTCCATGGCGAGCAACCGCGCGCTCTGCAGCGAGGTGCTTTAGACCGCTCGGCTACTCCACCGCGGCGTAGATTCACAAGAACGAAGATTGGTGACACCGTGTGACTATTCGCTTGTTGTTGTTGTTGTTGTGGTCTTCAGTCCGGAGACTGGTTTGATGCAGCTCTCCACAATACCCTATCCTGAGCAAGCCTCTTCAAATCCACATAAGAACGGCAACCTACATCTGTCTGAATCTGCTTACTGTATCCATCTCTTGGTCTTCCTCTGCGATTTTTACCCCACACACTTCCCTCCAACGCTTTTCTGATGATCACATCCTCCTGAGTAGTCCCCGCCCGGAGATCCGAATGGGGGACTATTTTACCTCCGGAATATTTTACCCGAGAGGATGCCATCATCATATGTTCATACAGTAGAGCTGCATGTCCTCGGGAGAAATAACGGGTGTAGTTTCCCCTTGCTTTCAGCCGTTCGCAGTAACTGTGTGGCAAAGCCACATTAGCTGATGTTACAAGGCCAGCTCAGTCAATCATCCAGACTGTTGCCCCTGTAACTACTGAAAAGGCTGCTGCCCCTCTTCAGGAACCACACGTTTGTCTGGCCTCTCCACAGATATTCCTCCGCTGTGGTTGCACCTACGGTACGGCTATCTGTATCGTTGAGGCACGCAAGCCACCCCACCTCGGCAATGTCTGTGGTTCATGGGAGTGGACTATTCGCTTAACAATACAGAATGTGTGAGATAGGGAAAAGAATGAAAATGTGCTTTGAAGCGCTCTAAGGTTGTAGCAAGATGCCAATTGGTGAACCCAAATATCATCAAAATGCCTGCCAGGTGAAGAAATAAGAGTGAACTACGTGTACTCGTTCCAGAGTTCGTTGTACTGTACTGGGTGACTGGCTCATCCGGCAAGACGATGCAATTCCAAAAATGTCGCGAGAATGTCTAACAGAGGTATTCAAAAGAATTGGGACAAATTCCAGTTCATTAGGAGAAAATAGCTAAAATGGAAATAACTAAATACTAATTTGACGAGGACTACATAGCTATAAATAGATTTAGATGACAAGAGTCTATACCACAGTAATAATGATTTCGAGTGGCATGTTTGACCGTTAGACCAATGATGATGACACTACACCAAGCCCCAGTAAAAAAAAATCTCCAATCCGACCGGAAATCGAACTTTTTTTTAACATTTATTGAACTTGTATATACAAAGATAACAGTTACATCTATTTTACAGTAATACATCTATTTCTCTGTTTCGCATTTTGTTCATTATACAAGATAAACATTTACAAATTTGCTTTTTCTATTTCTGTCTCTTTGTATCACGAATGTCGCTGAAAAAGAGAGAGAGAAAGAATACACTTTTTTTTTTATGTGACAGTAGTGCATTATTTAGTTTTTTTTGTCTTTTTAGTTGTAATATTTGTTTAATGCTGTAATCCTGGTGTTTTACATGTGATTTTGCCACTTTGTAGATATTTATGGTGAGATAACAAAATGGAAATTTTTGTGTTATCGGTCAATTCTTCACCTGATAAAGTGACGTTTGTCACTTTTGTGTGGCATGAATCTACCAAGTTGACATGGACTCACTCAAAAATATAAGATCTATCCCTTCTCTTAGTCAGTATATGCCAGAAACCCCTTTTCTCCCCGATTCGGTTAAGCACCCCCTCATTAGTTACGCGATCTGTCCATCTAATTTTCATCATTCGTCTGTAGCACCACATTTCAAAAGCTTCTATCAACTTTTTATCTGAACTCCTAATCGTCCACGTTTCACTCCCATACAATGCTACACTCCAGACAAATGCTTTCAGAAAGGACTTCCTAATATTTACATTAATATAGGATGTTAACAAGTTTCGCTTCTTTAGAAAAGCTTTTCTCCCCATAGCCATTCTGCATTTTATATCTTCTTTACTTCGGCCATCAGAAGTTATCTTGCTACCCAAATAACAAAATTCATCTACTACTTCTATTGTCTCATTACCTAATCTAATTCCTTCAGCATCGCCTGATTTTCTGACATTGCATTCCATTACCTTAGTTTTACTCTTGTTAATGTTCATCTTATATCTTGCTTTCAAGACACTGTCCATCCCATTCAATTGCTCTTCCAGATCTTTTGCGGTCTCTGACAGAATTACTATGTCATCCGCAAACCGCAATGTCTTTATTTCTTCTCCCTGCACTTTAATGCCCTCTCCAAATTTCTCCTTCAATTCCTTCACTGCATGCTCAATGTACAGATTGAACAACATTGGGGAAAGGCTACAACCCTGTCTTACTCCCTTCCCAACCTCTGCGTCCCTTTCTTGCCCTTCGACTCTAACAACCGCTGTCTGGTTTTTGTATAGGTCGAATACAACTCTTCGCTCCCTATATTATACCCCTGATACCTTGAAATGCACGATAAGTTTAAGATTTTCTAACCTCGTGGCAGTCCGCAGGATAAGGCTTCAAAAAAAGGAGTATCCTGTGAAATGCAGGTCATCTGGTCACCCTAACTGAACTATGTGTCTGCAGTGATATATTTTGCCTATAATCTATGCTGAAGTGCAAACAATATGGTGACAAAGTTTCTTCCAATCGGATAAACGGTACGGCATTGCATAAAATACGAACAAACAGACATTCTTTTTTATGTGTTAGATTATTCCTTTTATGGTGATTATTTTATGATACTTAAGATAATTGTCTTGGAATTTTTTACGCAGCATTTTTTGTAAAGTTTAGCATATTTTTGGAATTTTCTAAGCACAGATCTTACATAGAATATTTTTAGAGTTGGCAGCACTGCGCACGTCATTCTTTCCGAGTCTGGTGTTGGAAGACAATCTCCGTGACGCTTTCGTGCTAACTAAATGGAACCGTAACGAAACTTAGTGCTATTCTTTTCATCTTCTCTATCTCCTCTCTTAATTCCAACTCGTAAGTAACCGAGAATGACAAGCGATACCTAACAAACATCCGAAAACTTTTTGTAGTCCAGCTCTTTCGGGGCTGCCGCTTTTCTGTGGGGTTATTCCCTCCTTGGGTTATTCCAATGATACTACTTTAAGTCGCTCCTGGCGCATACTTCTAGATATTCCATGATTACGACTTTCCAGTGACTGATCGCTATTCGGTAAATCGAACAATAACGGATCTTTTTTATGTATCTATGCACGATGTATCATTTTTTCCCCCTGCTTAAGTGTCAAATGTCATCATAAGAACCAAAAATCGATTCCCTGCAGACTATCCTCCATTTCGCTACGAGTTTATAGTTTCGGGACGTGCAAGCACACAGCACCATCATTCGAAAGCTTCGACGCTAAACGCCACTTCATTTATATGCACGGCAAACAGTAACGGATCCATATAACTCACTAGTGGTATGCCCGATACTACTTTCACATTTGACGATTTCTCCCTGTGGAGAAGGGCCTGCTGATTCCGTTTCGTAACATGCCGTTCTCATCTCCCATTATCATTACTATATTTTTATTTTATTTCATTATTATTATAATTTTAGGTTACACGCTCGGTTAGATGTGTGGTCTACACACTGCTTTCCAAGACGGGGAGGCATACCGGCGACGGTTCGAATCCGCCCGGCGGATTAACGAAGGCTGGATGTGGCGTTTAGGCGGTTTTCTGCATCCGCCTGGGCAAATACCGGGCTGGTACCTAAGTCCCGCCTCATTTACACGATTCGCCAACATTTCCTAACACTTTCACACATATAAAACCATACAAAGACATTTGGGATACACATTTCGCCGGCCGCGGTGGCCGAGGTGACTGAGGCGCTCCAGTCTCGGTCAGCACGGCCACTACGGTCGGGGATTCAAATCCCCCCTCGGGCATGGATATTTGTGCCGTCCTAGTTCGTAAGTAGTTTGTAAGTTTAGGGACTGATGACCCCGTAGTTAAGTCCCATAAGCTTAACAAACATTTGAACATTTGATACATATTTCCTCCTGGGGGAATGGAATCCGGCCACCCCACAACTATTAACAAAGCCGACACTGTATGTGCGACAATTAGGCCAAAGAGAAAGAATTATTATAATTTTAAATTACCTGCCCGTCCCTGCAGTTTATCGGCATTAATTTAAGGAATTAAGAGTCCCGACTTGCGTCTTGCTTTACACTTTCTCAGGATTCACAAATGCCATGAATGTAAGTTATAATTTGCCCGATTACTTTGACTTTTATCAGGTCGTTATTCCCTTAATGTGAATTCAAATGGTGATCCCTCACATCACAATATATAAAAATGAATGTTTGTTCGTATTTTATGTGCTGCCGTACCGTCGATCCGTACATGTTGCTTGCACTTACGCGAGAGTTTAGGTATAATTGTTTCACGACACGGACTTAGGAGATGTGACGTCATGAAGGCTGAGATGCGGGATAAGCGTCGCATTATAAATGTAATATAAATGTATTACTTATTTGCTACTAATTGTTTTCGCAACATATTTTGCAAACTGTATCCAATTACGCCAATGAATGTACCAACAAAATTATTTCATTGTACGATTTATACTTTGGAAGGTATGACGTCATAAACAATGAGACGCGTGGGACACTGACGCATTACGTTTGTTCGCATTTCATACGCTGCTGTATCGTTGATTTTTAAAACAAAAAGAAAGCCACTGTCTACGTTTAATTTTGTATCTTCATCATAGAGGGCTCTTTAGCTACTACGTTCAAAAAAATCTACGGCTTTATTTCGATCTTGGCGGAATTTTGCACACATAACCTTCAAAACAAGAGGAACCATCGTCTATTAAAGATTTCATAAGGTGCATAGCGCAGGGTACCTTACAATAAATTTAGACACTACTCCACTGATCACCATGGAAGTTAACAGAGTTACATAACTTTTTACAGATGGAGGAGCCAATGGGCTGAATAGGTGGTGGAGACGTTCGACAGAGAGACGAGGGGTGTTTGGCAGAGAGGGAGGGGGGAAGGAGAATATGAACAGAGAGAGAGACCAGACGAGGAGATGAATATCGAGCGGTAGGTGAGAGGAGGAGACAGACAGGGAGAGAAGGAAACAGAAGTTGGTCAGAGAGAGAAAACGCAAGGAGAGATGGACTAGCTTTACACTGGAATAAGGAAGTTCTGAAGAATCGATACCCCTTTACGCTGAAACTCCAATAGGCAGTCTCGACTGCGAGTATATCGATAGTGACGAAAGCGCGCCATCTGGTAGCGTCTCTCTGCGTCGTGTCGGAGCTGGAATATTCGGCTCACATGTGTGTCCCCAACGCCGTGGGTACACCCGTCAGCATATACCAAGTGTTTCTAAGGAGTTTGATGATCAAGAAGTATCCGGTTTCGTGGCAACCGCGCCGGTAATATTTAGGGTAATAATAAGATAAGTGTGACGTGCACGTGTTACCAAACAGTACTGCACATTGAAGTGATATTGTGTAAAGAATCACCCGTACTTAGCATTGTGAGACAAAGGCCGTGACAGTCCCATACCTGCCAACTTTTACGGTTTGTCCGTAAAATTTACGGAAATTGCAGGATTTTACGGTTTTACGGATGGACAGTGCTATTTTACGATTTTGCGGTAAAACATTTGAAACATCTAAATTCGATAATCGCATCCATTTTCTTCCGTACAATCGATTGTTTGCGTTGGTCGAAGGTAGGTCTACGATACTCGATCTTCCGAACATTCGATTGTTCGCGGGGTCGAAGGCAGGTCTAAGATAGTCGATAACTTATGCATTGATATGATTGGTTCGTTTACCCGTGTGATGTTTGTGTCGTCATTGGACTCAAATTTAAAGCCGCTACCGGTAACCAGTTCTTCCGTGTGAATCTAGGTGTCGATAGGCTGTGCTTCTTAAGTTGTTTGTTCCGATCCGTTCTTTTGTTGAAGTGGAACCCGTTTACTCCTTTGTTTACAAAGTTAGCGTTCCTTGAATATATCGTCCTTTCAAAGCGTGTGACATATTTTAAAGAAGTGTTAAAGTGTTTGCACTACCAGTTCGTATTCTTGTATTATAACTTCATAGTGTTTTAAGTGACGTTCAGTGAGTGATCCAGGTTCCTTTCGCTGTTCCACTCCATAGCGAGACACGTGTTGTTGGACATTTTTATTCGCTGTTGCTATTGTTCGTCATGAATAAATCGAACAAGAAACAATACTTTCAGACATTTAAAAATTCATATTCTGTCGATTTTCCGTGCATACTAAAATCAAAGAAAGGTGAAAAATTTGCCTTTTGCACGGTATGTGGCTGCGACATTAATATTGCACATGGGGGAAGAAATGACTTGAGTAATCACGTGAAGTGCGCTAAACACTTAAGCTGCGTCAAATCCAAGGAAGACAATACCAAAATCAACGCCTTTTTTGCCAAATATGGAAACTTCGACAATGATGTTATTAGGGCCGAGTGTCTTTTTACTTCTTTTTTGGTGGAACACAATGTGCCCTTAAGTGCCGCTGATCACGCTGGTGCATTATTTAAGAAGATGTTTCCCACATCAGAAGTGGCGAAAAAATATAGCTGTGGTCGCACGAAAACGACATCCATTGTCAAAACAATGGCAAAAAATGCATCATCTGAAATTGTTAAGTTCCTTCAGAATGGACCATTTTCATTGGCAACAGATGGAAGCAATGATACGGACACAAAGTTGTATCCTATTGTTGTGACGTTTTTTGATTTTACTCAGGAAAAAGTAGTGAGCACTGGGCTATCCGTACCAGCATTAGATGGGGACTCAACAGGGCGAAACATAGGTAACCTGATGTTGTCACAGCTGAAAACTTTTAACATTCCAATTGAAAACTGTGTCGCTTTCTGCTCCGACAATGCTCCTGTTATGGTTGGACAAAAAAATGGTGTTGCAGCAGTTCTGAAGGAAGTTCGACCAGGTATTGCCATCGTAGGTTGCATTTGCCACCTGATTAATCTAGCAGCTGAAAAAGGTGCGGGAAGATTACCTCTTAAAGTCGATGAGATCCTTGTCGATATATTTTATTTTTTAGAGAAGAGTGCCAAAAGAAAAGAACGTCTTCAGAAATTTCAGAGCTTGCACAATAAAGAGACAAAGAAAATTCTTAAGCATGTTTGTACTAGGTGGTTATCTCTAGGTAGATGTTTGGATAGACTACTGGATCAGTGGGATCCGCTTCTTTCATTTTTCAAGGAGGAAGTAATATCCTGTACCCAAGCCATTTCCACAAACTTGACATCATTTAAAATACCCAGAGTTGAACAAAGTGGATCCAAAGAGTATCAGAAGAAGAGACTTCTTGATTCTGCTACTACACATGCCCCTAAACGAATAGCATGTTCTTCCAAGTGTGACAGACCCATCCTGAAAAGCAAAACTTCTGGTACAACACGCGAGGAAAAATTGTTTATGTTCCTGTCCTCAAACTTGAATAAAGCCTTTTGTACTTTTCTGCATGTGACTATTCCTGTGTTTGACAAATTAAATGTTGCTCTTCAGTCTTCTTCCCCACAAGTCTTATTTTATTAGAACTTCTAATGGATATGCTAAAGCAGTTGTTCGCCAAGTTTGTGAAGCCCAAAATTGTCAAAACCACCTCATTACTTGAAGTTGAGTACAACTTGATTGAGAATCAAAGAAGTGATGATGAGTTGGTTATTGGTGTTCAGACTTCCAACCTAGTGAATGATCTTCAGGAAATGGATAAAATCCTTTTCTATTCATCGGTGAGAAACTACTTTTGTACTACCTGTGACTACATCATCAACAAGTTTCCTCTCAAGGATGATGTGTTAAAGCATGCTCAAGTTGCTAGATTGGACAAAATTGACGATGCACAGTTTTCTTCTGTTCGTTTTTTCTTGGAAAAGTTTCCGATTATGTTATTTAAGGAAGAACATGAAACTACAGATGAGGTGGTGAATGAGCTTCAGGCACAGTTCACAGCTCTTCAGGTGGAAGACAATTTGATTACAAATAAAGATGCTGCAAGTGATACCAGTTGGGCACAACTATCAAGAATTCGAGGAGCCGATGGTCGGCTTAAGTATAACAGAATTTCTAGAGTAATGCTCTCCATTCTCACCATACCCCATAGTAATGCAGAATGTGAACGTGTTTTTAGCCTCGTGAAGAAAAATAGAACACAGTTCAGATCGTCAATGTCTAATGAATCTCTGGAATCAATTTCTATTTTGAAGACCAGGAGTTCTGGTCCCTGTTATGAAAAAACATTTTCCCAAGACTTTTTGCAGGAAGCTAAGAAGGCCACAACTATGACATTAAAATCAAATTAACGTGTGATTTGCATAGTGCAGTGTGTATTGGACCTATATGATTTCTTGACTGTGTTACATTAACCAATTTTTATTTTGTAAAGCTTTTGTCGACTTTCATAATCAGTGTAATTTATCAAGTTAGTCTTGCTATATGGTATGCTCCAAAACAACGTTTATCACACCTGGAGCTGTTTAATATGGATTTCTTCTTGGCTGTTATGTTCAACTACAGATCATTGCCCTATTCTGTAAGTAAATGTGATTTTATTGAAGTACACTATTTCATTCATAAATTATTTTATTTTGTAGCCCAGAAGTATCGTTAAATATTTTTGTCATGCGTGAATTTTACTGATTGTCACCGTAATTTTACTGATTGTCGCCAGTGATTTTACTGAAAGCCCTTTCCAAAAGTTGGCAGCTATGCAGTCCATATGTATTAATATATTACCTTCCACCAGTTATCATTTGCTTCTGAATTAGAGTGGAAAATCCCGACCCAGTATAAAACAGCTACTACTGATAATACCGTTCCTACTAATATATCAACCGATTCTGCTCTGTTAGGCGACGGACATCCTGAAATCCGTAACTTGCTGTATTCTGGTGGTTTATACATCGAGAAACATGTGGTTTATACATCGAGAAACCCAGGCGACGTCTAGTTTTTAGCTAATTATGCATAAAAGTATAGTAGTGAGAATTCTAAGCGTTGTTTAGATGTTTAAAATATTTTCCGGTACCTAAAGATATAGATTGTGTTTAATATAATTGCCAGCCTGGCGGTTGACTTTCACGTCACTGAAAGTAGTCTTGCAATCTGCAACGTTAAATGAAATTAATAAACACATGGTAAAGAAGTGATGGGCTTATCTTGTGTCATCAGAGACCACCGCTTCGATTAAGGGCCACAAGGAAAATCAAAAAACATTCCAAGAAAATAGAAACACCGCGATAACAACTTACGGTGTCACACCACGGAGAGCGCATTATAATCTGAAGATGCCCTGCTAAAGGGCGAAACGCGTCGTTAACTAATATAACTTTGCAATCAAGACGGTTTTAAGGAAAATTAAGCTATTTCCTAAACTGAATTCTTCATATTAAATCACTTGAACACTTGCTGAAATTTGCCTTAAAATGGCGATTGGCAGCACTGGACGTGCGTTAGGAGTATACAATTTTACGTTTGTGAGTCTGTACACACTCAACAGGAACAAGGCAGCATACCACGTGCCTTAGACGTATCTCGCAAATATGATCACTAAAGAAACTAAAATAAAATTCTAGAGCAGATGTACCGACAGATTATTCTTCGACGTACAGCGCGTTAACTGTTTTAACTGTTACATGATAAAGAGTTCACGGGGGGGGGGGGGCGACGAGGGGGGGGGGGGGTGAGCGGAGAAAGCAGCAACCTCGGTCCACTCTTCTTCGGCTGCCATGTGGAGGGGGGGGGGGGAATGATGGGATGGTGACAGGAAGGGAATCCGGCCACCCGTTGAAAATTAATCGATAGTTTAACCCCGCGCGAGCGGGTAGAAAAGCGTTAGAAAAAGGAGTGGGCTTGACCGACTTTGGATATTTTAAATGCTATCATAATGATGACATTTTATGTTAATTTTAACACGACAACGAACTACATGTTTGTCGCTCAAGGAGCTGAAATCTTCTAATTTTGTTCATCCGTAACTCAAAAATGATAACACTTGGAGATACAGAGCATTATGACAACAATATTTCACAAGATTCCAGGGCATCATTATATAAATACGCTAACACGAAAATTGTGGTACAGATTACCAATTTATTCGTACAAGAAGACCAATGAAAGTTACATAATTCGCAAGATTGTTTGTCGAAGATGTCACGAAAATAAATATTATTGTTGCATTTAGCCTTTAAAAGTGGTAAAAGGAAGTAGTAATTTTCCTATCTACAAAACAAGTTCTACATTCTCCAACAATCAGCGCACTGATTGGCTATTCGCCTCGACCAAAGACGTTGTAATGCAGCGCATCCGCAGTATTAAAATAACGTATTAAAATAAGTGAATATCGAAACATGGAGTGCTCCCAACTCACTTTCTTGTGCCGTTCAAATGCTTCATTTTCGCAGTGATTAAGAGTGGTTAAAGGAAATTGATGTTTTCATATGAATGCCGATATAAAGGATGATGCGCCGGGAGAGGCATCTAGAGGTGCTCGGGTGGAACTACGAAGGCGAGAATGCCGATATAAATGATGATGCGCCGGGAGACGCATGTAGCGGTGCACGGGTGGAACTACGAAGTCGACATGTTGTTAGCTCTGGAATTCTGAATATCGCAGTATCGAAATAACATTATTTCTTGGCGTTGTATAAATATACGAACACGGAAATTGTAGTTCCATTTCAAATATTAGGCTTATGAAAGTTATATAATTCGAAAATGGCATGAGAAGTATATACTTCCGTTTTTATTTGTTGATATTGTGTTAGGCATTTTCCTTAACACGTAAAAGATACCGTTTCATACCTCCTAGTGCCGGTTAAATTTTACCAAATATCCCAGCGGCCTCCTATGATAATGTTGGCAACAGATGCTGAATAATGAGAATCCTGTGAGTCTTCATTTTAGCCAATCGCTTGACAACGCTGATGTTTTCTCATGGAATCTTCGCTTTACAAGAGCAATTGTTTTTACTGAGTGGACGAGGGTACATACAAGAACCTGTCAACCATCAAGCAGGGATAGCATTATTTGTTTACTTCATGGTCTGTACGAACACTAATCGAGACATTCTATGTGGTTCGAACTAATGGGCAAAGATTTTCTATCGTGTTGTTGACGTTGCCAACATAATCACGCGGGGCCGCCGACATGATACGTAAAATTTTACCCCCAGTAACCATTGTAAACACAATTGGTCGATTTTCGACCACAGGCAATACTAGTGATAATAATTAATAGTAAGTTCAAGAAGCTGAGAAAACCACTGATCTGTTTTGCAACAAAATAACTTCTACTGTATAGGTGGCACATGTTTATCTTATGGGAGTGATTTAATGATTTTTTTTCTCTAGCCGTAGTTGTGGTCTTAAGTCTGGAAACTGGTTTGACCTTTGATGCAGCTTGTAAGGGATCAGCGCTCCTCAATTCAGAGATTCTAGCACGAGCTTTACATACAGATTAGATAGTGAGTGCCGATAGCACCATCTGTCAATAGAGTTAGTGAGTGAGGGGAGGTTGTGTTGTGTTATGGCGGGGAGTTCAGTGTAAGACTTGGGCGAATGGCCGTGGTAGAGTAACTGTGGTAAAGTAAATACCGAATTGTGTGTGTCCCCAGCCATCGTGTGTTGACCACTCAGCGAGTTTATTTACCATTGTGAACTGTGTTATAAAAATAAGGATCAGATTCTTCGCGTCAACTGCGCCGATATTTTGGATTACACTATGGATTGTTAAAATGCATGGTGTGAACTATTAATCAGTTTGAGGACTCTAAGGGATGGCTATGAACGTGTAACTATTTGTGTCATATGGAAAATATGTTATGGTCTTTCTACCAGAGAGACTTAAAGTTAACTCATCAGGGAAAACCTTGGCCTAACACGAGTGTGGTATTACTGGATAACAGTTGTAAGTACGCAACCCTGTTGAAACAGCTCCTGCAAAATTCTACCGATCAGCTTAATTCATTAGGCACGATCATGATAATTAAATACTAACTGTTTTTGGCAACTGAAATCTAGCAGAAGTGTTTCAAGCTCTCCACCCTTCCCTATCCTAAGCAAGCCTCTTTATCTCCTCATAAGTACTGTAACCCACATCTATTTTAAACTACTTACTGTACTCATCCTTAGTCTCCCTCTTCGATTTTTATCCCCACACACTTCCCTCGAATGCTAAATTCACGATTCCTTGGTGTCTAAGAATGCGTTCACCATTCGATCTCGTCTTTTAGTAAAGGTATACACAGAAAAGACTCCCCCTTCTTTCGTTCAGTACCTCCTCATTAGTAACGCGATCTACCCATCAATTCGTCTGTAACATCACATTTTAAAAGTTTCTGCCCTGTTCCTATCTGAACTATTTATCGTCCACGTTTCATTGCCCTACCGTACCGTACAAAGACTTCCTAACACTTAAATTAATATTCGATGTTTACAAATTTATCTTTTTTAAAAATTATTTCTTCCCAGCCATTATGCATTTTCTATCAACGTGTGTTATTTTACGGCCCAAGTAACAAAACTCAACCACCACCTTCATTGTTTCGTTACTTTTTCTTCAGAATCGCCTGATCTTCTTAGACTATGTACTATTAACCTTGCTTTGCTCTTGTTAATGTGCATAGTATACGCGCCTTTCAAGGCACTGACCATTCCGTTCATTTGTTATTCCAGGACCTCTACTGTTTCTCGCAGAATTACAGTGTCATCGGAAAAAAACTAAGTTTTTATTTCTTCACAATGAACTTTAATCCCTTCACCTAATGTATCGTTTTATTTCACAGCTTGCTCAATGTACAGATTGAATAACATTGGGGAAAGGCTACAACTCTGCCTTATCTTCTTCCCAACCAATACTTCTCTTTCATTCCCACGATTCTGCTGTCTAGTTTCTGTACACGTTGTAAGTAATCATCTATTCCCTATATTTTCCTCCTGATAACTTCCAGCCGTGTTGGATCCCATTGGCCTCGTATCACCAGCAGTCCAGATGACAGACATCTTATCGGCATGGCTGTAACGGATCGTGCAGCCACGTCTCGATCCCTGAGTCAACAGATGGGGACGTTTGCATGACAACAACCATCTGGACGATCAGTTCGACGACGTTTACAGAAGCATGGACTATCAGCTCTGAGACCATGGCTGCGGTTACCCTTGACGCTGCATCACAGACAAGAGCGCCTGTGATTGTGTACGCAACGACAAACCTGGGTGCACGAATGGCAAAACGTCATTTTTTCGGATAAATCCAGATTCTGTTTACAGTATCATGATGGTCGCTTCCGTGTTTGGCGACATCGCGGTGAACGCACATTGGAAGCGTGTATTTGTCATAGCCATACTGGCTTATCACCCGGCGTGATGGTACGGAGTGCCATTGGTTACACGTCTCGGTCACCTCTTGTTCGCATCGATGGCACTTTGAACAGTGGACGTTACATTTCCGATGTTTCACGACCCGTGGCTCTACTCTTCATTCGATCCCTGCGGAACCCTACATTTCAGCAGGATAATGCACGACCGCATGTTGAAGGTGCTATACGGGCCTTTCTGGATACGGAAAATGTTCGACTGCTGCCCTGGCCAGCACATTCACCAGATCTCTCACCAATTGAAAACGTCTGGTCAATGGTGGCCGAGCAACTGGCTCGTCACAATACGCCAGTCACTACTCTTGATGAACTGTGGTATCGTGTTAAAGGTGCATTGGCATCTGTACCTGTACACGCCATCCAAGCTCTATTTGACTCAATGTTTAGGCGTATCAAGGCCGTTATTACGACCAGAGGTGATTGTTCTGGGTACCGATTTCTCAGGATCTATGCACCAAAACTGCGTGAAAATGTAATCACATGTCAGTTCAAGTATAACATATTTGTCCAATGAATACACGTTTATCTTCTGCATTTCTTCTTGGTGTAGCAATTTTAATGGCTAGTAGTTTATGTGTCATACTACGATATAATAGCGAAGATAAATTTAACGATCTTGTTTTCAGAATAAATTTCTTTCTATTAAAACAGCATCAATTTCAAACCTTAATATGCAACTGATGAAGTACCTCCTGAAAGTTTACGCATATTGAGTGATTTTTTGTTTTGAGGAAATCAAAGAGGAAGAAACTGTAAATACTGAAATGTAGGACCACACAGGGATGTAAAAAGTAAGAGAACTGGTACCGCACCGAGATGTCTACATACTAAAATGTAGACGAATGAACAGTTTAATAGTAAATCCTTACCAATATTAGAGGCAGAATCGTAGGTAAAGCACTAGATATACCGAGCTGAACAATCCGCAATTTTGAATCCCAATCCGACGACAGTGTCGTATGCTTTGTGTAGTGTAGCGAAGTGAATCAGCGAATATAGATCGGTGTAAAAGGTGGTTTGTAAATACCAGACGCCAAGTTAGACGCCAAAATCGAGCAACTATCTGTGTAATGTTAATAATAAAATCTGTTTTTCATTTTTATTAGAAATAGTTATTAACACAAAGAGGTAATAATGGAAATATACACATATACATGTAAGCAATGATTTAATTTTGCTCCAGATTGTTAACATAACACAGCAAAGTAAGCTACTTTTCTTGATTTTATTTAGACCAACTAAGGAGCTATTCTAACGGCTGTTTATTGTATTTTAAGTGCTGCATTAGTGTAGCTGACTATACCCAGCTAGTGGTTTTTAAATTATATTATTTCACATTAGTTCCATGTTTAATTTAGACGTGCGAAAGGCATTAAATTCAAAACTTAGCACACAACATTCACTTTATTTCAAAGTGCATGCTACCAGATAGTTTTTATTTAGTTGTTATCTAGCGAAACCAGACGTTCAAAGTTATTAAACACATTTTGACGTAAAATCTTCTCTGATATATGGTGTGTGTAAAATATGCGAGGCATTAAAGGGGGGAATAAGCGAAGTACAATATCGTAATTTAACATTATTCCGTAACTATTTTCGAATGCAACTCTTAGTTACCGTAAACGTATGTGGACGTACCATTTATAAACCAGAAAATACGATAGTTGTAACGAATTTTAAGTGTATGAGGTAAATATTTAGAACGGCATCCATATGCCTTACTTTGGATGTAAGTGAATGTCTCATCTCTAAATATCCATGTAATCACTATAAGTTTCTTGCCTCTTATAGTCAAATGTAAGCAAATAAATTTGCTACGCTGTTATATTTTCTGCGTTAGGAAACTATATTCAATGGCCTTAAGAGCATGTTAAAAACAGTAAGTGTTCCGTCGTCCTTAAATGCGCACCTTCAACGTGGGGTTGTTCTGCTTGTACTATACAGTGCTCTAATCGTGGGATATACGTCACGACAAGTAGTCAAGGCATCAATGAGTCATTTATTAACTTGACATTCAGGTGAGTATAGAGTTTCTAAATGGAAGAAAAGCAGATTGTTAGGATATTTAACATATTGCTGAAGATGTTGATTGTAGTGAGTGTACACAGACCAAAGTACAGGGACAGTATAAAAAAGCATGGCGATAGAGAGAAAACTTGTCGAAATACTACTGATTAAAAAAGGAAAATTAAGAAAATGTGATTCTGATGAGTGCCCTCTTTTTTGTTTGGAATTCTCTGTACAATCGTATCTACGAGACTACTGCACAGGACACGGTGATAGCTACACCTTGATGGGTAGAAAATTCCATCCCCGCTCCAATGAGAAAGTTACCTCGAAATGTTGGTCGTCACGCAAGCTCTTGATATATTGTGAGGGCCTGCGTTCGTGCAGTATGGATTTTTCAGGAATACTCTTTGTTGTCATATTTACGATCGTCGCGAGGTTCCACATGTATACCACAGGCTAACATTAACGGTCCCGACACTCGTTTCTTTTGCGTTACCCATAGTAGCGATTCAAACGGCCAGCAAGTTACTCATCTGAATACGATATCGCATGAGTGTCAACATTATCGCTTATATTGATTTGCAACAAAGCTTTTACTGTAGATAGCGTACCCAGAGTCATAAAAATCGAAAGTAACTAAAATATAACACCACATTTGTCTGTCTCTAGTTTCTTATGGACCACCGGACGTATGAATAGCTCATTAGAGGTCAGTTCATTTCCGTTTCACTTGTAATGTACAGATATTTACCGAAGAATATAATTTTCTTCTAAGACTAAATAATTCCTATTAAACACCAGAACACCCGATATTCTGCTTAAAAGACGTCGTATATCTACCCAACAACGCGAAGTTACGATCGTTACACAACCAACAAAATCAGTGAATATGAATCGTAGGAAAATTGTATGGAATGAAATAACTAAATTATTTAACGCGATAAATAACTCACCGCACCTATAGAGGTGGTAATATGAAGTCAATAGAAGGCAACTGTTTCTCATCATTGAAGAGACAGATTTCTCAATTCTTATCTTAGATGACTCACAAACGACCAGGATCGTCAACGATCTCCCTTTGAAGAAATAGTAATTACAAAAATATTCGTTTATTAGAAAGTCCAGTTAGGTGTAAAAATGGGAAAAGATTATTCTATTCCATTAAAAAAGACTACAGTACGTGTCAAGAAAATGTATATTACAGTAAAAAAAAAAAAAAAATAAAATAAATAAAAAAAGACAATAGAAAGATGTGCTTCTGAAGCTGAAATATTTGTTTATATTCTGCTGTTGATTCCAGAAGAATAAGCCGCAATGATACACATATTTAAAAGTATCTCTTAATGAATACTTTATATGTTACGTCGTTGCAGCAGAGAGATTAGGACGTTTTCACAATAATTCGTATCTCTTGGCTACTTAGCAACGCGTGGAACGTGAAAATTTATCAACTATTTCATTGCTGAAGTCGAAAAATAATTAGAATCAAACATTGTCCTTGCGACACGTGTGTACAGTAACAGGTATTAATGTTCTTTCGCCGCTTGGAGCGCTAGTGTTCCACCGGGTGTCAAATGGTGACAACTTTCACAGCAGAGAGAGTGTCGCGTCTGTTTGTAGTAGGCTGCATCCTGTCAGTCCACGGGGATCCCACGGACGCTTCACATACTTTAAATGCTCGGTCTCGTAAACAGTTGCCTGGGCTTTCAACATACACTACGGCGGACAAGAAGGTCGTTTCTAATAACTCCTTTTTTGTGTTGACATACGACATTAAGACCAGATGTTCGGGTGTGTGATGGCTGTGATGAATAAGGAGATTATGGTTTAACGTCTAGGCGGCGAGATGATCATTAGAAATAAGGTTCACGCTCGGGTCAAGGAAGGAAATGGAACTTGTCTTTTTCAAAGGAAACGCCCCAACATTCAGCTTTTAGAGAATTAGGAAAATTACGAGAAATCCATTTATTGTTCACATGTTTGTAAAGCTTACGGGACTTAACTACGGGGTCATCAGTCCCTAAACTTACAAACTACTTATGAACTACCTAAGACTAAGGACGGCACAAATATCCATGCCCGAGGGGGGATTCGAACCCCCGACCGTAGTGGCCGTGCGGACCGTGACTGGAGCGCCTCAGTCCCCTCGGCCACCGCGGCCGGCCCATTTATTGTTGTCCATTTATTGTTGTGATCCGAACTGGCGCACTCACGAATGGAATCCAGCTTCTTACTACTGTGCCACATCACTCCACCATCTTAAGCTATACCTAACTGTATAAGAGCAAAAACGTTGCACTTCTGCCAACTTTAATTAAAGAGCGGATCAGTTTCCATGGGTGCTTTGAAGCGATCTGTATATACGACGCATTCCAAAAGAAACAACAGGCAAAATAACAGATCAATTTATAAACGAAATAACATAACATTAAAAAAATCCAAAGTAAGTCCCCAGAAAGTCAACAAACACGAAACACAACATATGTCATACAAGAATAGACAGTACTACTACTGATACAATAATGTTCTAATAAAATTGGCCAGCTGGTCACTTTCACTACATTTTTGATGCAAATCTATATTTCGGCCAGTAACTACCCATTACTAATACGGCATTTCAAAAGATGATGTTACGTATTTTGTTGCGCGCCACATTTTAAACTTAGATATACATCAATTTTTTAATCAAGACTGTGCATCAGCAAGGGTTTCAGGATGCAAATTAATATGTTCCCAAACAATAATCTAAAATAAATAATATGAATTTATTACTTTTGAAACAACATAATTATTTTTTACTTTGGATTTATTTCAAACTTTGATCATCCAATTGTAGCTACATTTAAAGTCACTGACATTAAAGATAGCAGTAATTATATACATGGCTGGAAAAGTTACTTTTTTTTAAGTAACTAAGTTACAGTTAAAGTTAGTTCCCTGAAAGGGAACTTAGTTAAAGTTATAGTTACTATACATCAAAAATAACTCTATCAGTTACGAGTATCTTTTCAGTTATTTTTACAGTTACTTTACGTTACTTTTAAAAACTTTAATTGTAACTCATTTGTAAATCCCTAATGAACCTCACACATGTATAAACGAAACAAGCTTTAATGTTAATCAATAATAGATGAATACCTATATAAATAATAATAATACATAATTAATGTGTTAGTAAATAAATTATCCACAGCTTCTTCCGCCTCAGTGTATTTCTACATCTACATGGGATACTCTGAAAATCACATTTAAATGCCTGGCAGAGGCACTGTTTGTTCAGTTCCAACAAAACTTATTTTTCATATGTTTCATCTCATGATAATTCCGTTTCATTTTGTTCGTGGTTCGCGTCTCCGTGAAAACTGCCGAATTTGTTGTCTACAACGTATATATTCGCAGCGTCAGTTACGCTGAAATGGCAGCAATGAGCAAAAATTTCGAACTATGTATTCGCATCGAGAGCTACACTATGACAGGTCAAGAAGAAGAATTATTGATAGGAGGCGCTGCATTAATAACAGGCAACTCGTCAAAATAAGCCGCGTTGGAGTGACAATTCCCTTTCCACGTCCACTTTTAGTACTCACTGCTGCCTCCAACGCCCGACCGTAGTGGCTGCCTCCTACACACTTCCATTTCTGCTTCATAAAAAGCGCTGTTAAAACAAAACTTTATTATCAGCCTTTCATAGGTCACTTACTAACGCGATTCATCTTCCAAAAGAAGAAAACGGATCCTGTTATTGCTGCACTGTTGAGAAATAATAGACTCCATTGTTTTTTTTTTTACTTCACATACAGCTGATGTCAAACTATGAAGCAATTTTCTGCAAGGAGTCCAGCGTGTTCTTTATATTTTCGTGACCCCGAACATTTCACAGACACTCTTCTGCCTCTTATTAGGGGACGAGATCGTAAATGTTGCTTCTTGTCTACTTCATTTCGTGAAGGAACACATGGAAAGAAAATATGTAACTCTATAGACACACAAAGCAAAACCGATCACTACCGCTCCAAAGGTTCATTTAGTGCTATAGCAAGCCACGAACATTGTCTCTTTACCGACACAGGCTCGGAACGCAACTTTGATGTTGCCAGCATATCGTGAAAATCGGTACTGTAGTCCACAACTAGCAGCAATCAACGTTGCAGAAAACGTTTCAGATTCATTGTAAACGCACCTTAATGCCAACAGTGTGCAAAAAACTAATCTTTACATGTTTTTTTTCAGTTCGGTGTGGAGTTCTGACCGCTTTGAATCATTTCAAAAGTTGGAACACGTCACTAAAATCAATGCCTTTCTGCAGTCTTGACATTCTTGCAAAAAATATGTTATGCTACTTGCATCAAAGAAAGGTAACGATACTTCCGTTACATCGCTAACCAATAAAAGTAACTTAGTTACAGTTAAAGTTACTTTCTGCAAATAATAACGCCGTTATCGCCTGTTACCTTTGGAAAGTAACTGTTACTAGTAATGGCGTTACAAGTAACGCGTTACTCCCCAACCCTGATTAGGCTACATACATTGAATAACTTCGGAACAGATTATCAATTCCTAATTAATTTGTTATGATCTTCAATATATGTAATATTTTTCTCGTTCTTGTTGGCTAGCGGGTGCAAGTCGAAAGTTTGTGGAAAGGGTTATGACTTTAGTTTTTTATTTGAAACATTGTCATTTGGAAAATATTGAAAAATGTGTCAACAATCAAGGTTCTATTATTCATATAATTTATTGTTAATTTTAAAATTTATGTTATGTTTCTTAATAATGCGTTATTAATTATATTTAGTATATTAAGGCATTTAATAAGATGAATCCAACATTTTCAAAAATCTCTCAGGGATATTACGTACACCAAGATTGCTGTGCCAACTTTATGATGGAAATATGATGATCGTAAGCAAAATAATTACTTTGAATTTTCCTTTTAAAAATGATGTAAATCTGCAACTTCTGTTCTTCAAGCGTTAAAAATGTTGAAGATAATTTACCTGAACAAGTTTTCGGTGGAATGAAGGTTTGTTTATTGATAGGTTATAACATTATAAAGCGCATAAACTGTATTGAAGATAGGTCATTGTAATAAAATAAGAAATGTAAAGTAATAGGTGCGAAGTCGCAATGGTGGCCCTTCATTCCCATTGGTGGTTCAAATGAAGACGGAAATTCTGGCATTTTCCTAGCAAACTGTCCCTCGGTGGAGAAGCATGAATCTAGTTTGTGTCAGTCGAGTTGAGAGAAGAAGAATGCGGAGCCGTTTACTCGGTTTTGTGAGAAAATATAATTACAAGCATTCACGGTAAAAAGTATTTCACTCTTACTGGTAATGTGACAAGTGGTTATTGACCTCTTTACATATCCGTTAAGAGTGGATATTTGTGGAATCCAACCTCGGGGAAGATCAGTTTGGATTTAGGAGAAATGTAGGAACACGAGAGGCAATACTCACATTACGGTGTATCTTAGAAGATAGGCTAAGGAAAGGCAAACCTACGTTTTTAGCGTTTGTCGATTTGGAGAAAGCTTTTGACAATGTCGACTGGAATACACTCTTCCAAATTCTGAAGGTATCAGGGGTAAAATATAGGGAGCGAAGAGTTATATTTTACAAAAACCAAACAGCGATTATTAGAGTCGAAGGGCAATCAAGGGATGTAGAGGTTGGGAAGGGAGTGAGACAGGGTTGTAGCCTTTCCCCAATGTTGTTCAATCTGTACTTTGAGCAGGCAGTGAAGGAATGGAAGGAGAAATTTGGAGAGGGCATTAAAGTGCAGGGAGAAGAAATAAAAACATCGCGGTTTGTCGATGACATAGTAATTCTGTCAGAGACCACAAATGATCTGGAAGAGCAATTGAATGGGATGGAGAGTGTCTTGAAAGGAAGATATAAGATGAACATTAACAAGAGTAAAACAGAGGTAATGGAATGCAATGTTAGAAAATCAGGCGATGCTGAAGGAATTAGATTAGGTGACGAGACAATAAAAGTAGTAGATGAATTTTGTTATTTGGGTAGCAAGATAACTTCTGATGGCCGCAGTAGAGAAGATGTAAAATGCTTAATGGCTATGGGAAGAAAAGCGTTTCTAAAGAAACGAAACTTGTTAACATCCAATATTAATTTAAATGTTAGGAACTCCTTTCTGAAAGCATTTGTCTGGAGTGTAGCATGGTATGGGAGTGAAACCTGGACGATAAGGACTTCAGACACAAAGACGAAAGAAGTTTTTGAAATGCGGTGCTACAGATGAATGATGAAAGTTATATGGGTAGATCACGTAACCGAATTGGGGAGAAAAGGAGTTTCTGGCACATACTAAGAGAAGGGATAGATTGCTTGGACTCATTCTGAGACATCAAGGAATTGTCAACTTAGCATTAGAAGGAAGCGTGTGGGGTAAAAATCGTAGAGGGAGACCGAGGGACGAATACAGTAAGCAGATTGAAAAGGATGTAGGTTGCCGAACGTATTCTCAGATGAAGAGACTTGCACAGGACAGGGTAGCGTGGAGAGCTGCATCAAACCAGTCTGCGGACTGAAGACCATAACAATAAACAACAACAACAACATTTCACAATTTGGCGCAAACTTTAAACATACTCGTATTTCTGCTATTTTTGATATGTCTCAAGAGTGTAGAACCCCGAAATGTTTGAAGCTGCTCGTCGTTGATTACTGTTGCGTCGAGAACACAGACTGCTGTAACGGAACTTCTCTACGCAATGTGAAAGTGGTGGACTCTTTGTGTCCGGTATTTAACATCGGAAATAGAGTAGTGACAGTGTTTACGCCCGCAATAGAAACGGCTTTCGCAAGGTGGACAATTCGAGAAGTAAGCCTGTAAATATAGTGCCGCGTGACAGTGGACAAGAAATGCATCCTTGATGACAGGCTGCAGACGTCAACAGATGGCCACGCTGTTACCGATTTCACAATCCACTCCTACGCTCCACCTAACAATATGCACTGGTGACTAGAATTAAAGCGACACACGGATTTTTGTAAGCTTGCGTTTATTTTAGAAACACTTGATAGCAGTGGCGTAACTAAGACTTGGCTTTGGGGGGGGGGGGGGGGGGAGGATAGATCTGCTTGACGAGCAAAATTTTAGTTAGTTTCCAGACAAACTACCATCTACAACTCCCATTGAAGAAACTAATTTACTGCCATCCAATGAAAGATTAGCGTGAAGCATACAATAATTATCACAGCGATACCTTAGCAAAAGATCTTTCCGAGAACCCGAAAAAATTCTGGTCCTATGTAAAATCGATAAGCGGATCAAAGCCCACTGTCCAGTCACTAGTTGATCATTCCGGGGCAGTAATAGAAGAAAGCAAACGGAAAGCTGAAGTTCTAAATTTAACCTTTAAGAAATCTTTCACGCAGGAGGACCGCACAAATATACCATCATTTGATCAACGTACTAATTCCGAAATGGGGGACATAGCAATAAGTATTTCCGGTGTAGAGAAGCAGCTGAGAGAGCTAAATACGAAAAAGTCTGCTGGTCCGGATGGAATACCAGTTCGGTTTTACAAAGAATATTCTGCGGCATTGGCCCCCTACTTAGCTTGCATTTATAGCGAATCTTTAATTCAGCGCAAAGTTCCTAGTGATTGGAAAAAAGCGCAGGTGACTCCAGTGTATAAGAAAGGAAAGAGAACTGACCCATACAATTACAGGCCAATATCGTTGACATCGGTTTCATGTAGAATTTTGGAGCATATTCTCAGTTCGAATATAGTAAATTTCCTTGAAACGGAAAAGCTTCTTTCCATGAATCAGCACGGGTTTAGGAAACATCGTTCATGCGAAACTCAGCTTGCCCTTTTCTCACATGACATCTTGCGAGCCATGGACGAAGGGCAACAGGCGGATTGTGTTTTTCTCGACTTCAAAAAGGCGTTCGACACGGTGCCACACTGCAGACTGCTAACGAATATACGAGCTTATGGAATAGGTTCACAGATTTGTGACTGGCTGGAAGACTTCCTAAGTAATAGAACGCAGTACGTTGTTCTCGACGGCGAGTGCTCATCAGAGACGAGTGTATCGTCAGGCCTGCCCCAGGGGAGTGTGATAGGACCGCTATTATTTTCTATCTATATAAATGATCTGATGGACAGAGTAAGTTGTAATTTGCGGCTGTTTGCTGATGATGCTGTGGTGTATGGGAGGGTGTCGTCTGTAACTGACTTTAATAGCTTACAGGTTGACTTAGACAAAATTTCTAGTTGGTGCGAAGAATGGCAGCTAGCTCTCAATGTAGAAAAATGTAAGGTGATGCGCATGAGTAGAAAAAACAATCCTATAATGTTCGAATACAGCATCAGTAGTGAGCTTCTTGATGCGGTCGCGTCGTTCAAATCTCTAGGCGTAACATTGCAGAGCGATATGAAATGGAACGAGCATGTAAGGACAGTTGTGAGTAAGGCAGACTTCGGTTTATTGGGAGAATTTTGGGAAGATGTACTTCACCTGTAAAGGAGACCGCGTATAAAACGCTTGTACGACCACGTCTTGAGTATTGCTCAAGTATTTGGGACCCGCAGCAGATCGGTTTGAAGGAAGACATAGAGGCGGTTCAGAGGCGAGCAGCTAGATTTGTTACCGGTAGGTTCGACCAATGCGCGAGTGTCTCGGAAATGCTCCGGCAACTCAATTGGGGATCGCTGGAAGAAAGACGACGTTCTTTTCGTGAATTTCTGTTAAGTAAATTTAGAGGGCCGGAATTTGAAGCTGAGTGTAGTACGATCTTGCTGCCGCCTACTTACATTTCGCGTAAAGATCACAAAGACAAGATAAGAGAAATTAGGGCTCGTAAGGAGGCATATAGGCATTCTTTTTTTCCTCGTTCAATTTGGGAGTGGAATAGGAAAGGAAATGCCTAGTAGTGGTACGGTGTACCCTCCGCCACGCACCTTACGGTGAATTGCGGAGTATGTATGTAGATGTAGATGTAGAAAACACTCCAAGTTTTCAATCTTTACCTTTACCAGATTGCTGTTATACGATTTTTTTTTGGGGGGGGCGGGGTGGTTCTGGGAGGGGGGGTTCTATCCCCCTTCATCCCCCCCCCCTAGTTACGCCACTGCTTCGTAGTAAAGTAGAAACGATGTAAAATATAGAGGACGGAAGCAAGTTAACTGAATAACGGTAGACGACAATGATTCCTTCGGTTTTTTTCAACGGATACACCTCCACAGTCCGACTACTGGTTAATTTGTTCAGTTTGAGGTGTGGACCACTTCTGATAGCAATACAAGCCTGACAACTACGGATCATCTTGCGAATGATGTCATCAAACTCACGTTGATGCAATAAGGCTAATTCTTCCTGCAAAGTTTCTCGCAAGACTAGGAGAGTGTGATTAACTGGCATATATTGCCACATGGAGAACAATCCACAATTTTTCATATGTTCGAATGTTTGTTAAGCTTATGGGACATAACTGCGTGGTCAGCAGTCCATAAACTTACAAACTACAGTATAACCCCTCATATCCGAGCTCGGGATATCCGACTCCTCGGGATATCCGACCATGTGCCCGAGTGTCTTCTGCCGGCGACGAGTCAAACTGACTCAACAGTGCTGTGCATTGTCTCTCTGTCAAACTGCCAGTTGTGTTCTGATTGTCGAAGTGAACGTTGCTCTACTTTATTGTTTTTTGTTTTCGTGATAAACTGTGTTGTGCGATTACTGAAAGTTCGCTATGGCTTCTCAAAACCGGAAGCGTGTGTGAGTTTCCCTTCAACAAAAACTTGAAGTGCTTCAACGTTTGGACCGTGGTGAGTCACTAGTCAAATTAACCGCAGAGCTAGGGTTCGTCGTGACAACTGCAAAAGACTGGAGAAAAAACCGTAAATTGAAACAAAAGAGTATTAAGGACTTCTTCAGATGAGGTACTGTACATACTGTATCTAATTGTTTGCCTTTTTGATTAAACAGTACAGTACTGTATTTTGAATGTTTTCGTTAATTAATATAAAAATAAAACTTTTCCATTTTATAAAAAACTGCTACTTTTTATTAGAATATGTACTGTAAAATAATTTTTTATTGAATACAGTAATTACAATTAAGCAGCACTGTGTGTATTTTGTACAATACGTATACTTTAGTGCAGTATGCGGCTGTTTTGACCCGAAAAAACGTGTTTTATTGCTCCTCGGTATATCTGACCTTTTGGCCGTTCCAACCACGGACCGGTCCCGTGAAGGTCGGATATCGGGGGTTCACTGTACTTATAAATTAACCCTAAAGACAACACAAACATCCATGCCCGAGGGAGGATTCGAACCCCCTACGGGGAACGGCCTCGCGCATCGGAGCATAGCGCCTCAATGCGCTCGGTCAGTCCGCTGCGGCCACAGTTTTTAAAAATGTTCAAATGTTTGTTAAGCTTGTGAGACTTAACTACGGGGTCATCAGTACCTAAACTTACAAACTACTTATCAACTAGCTTAAACTAAGGACGGCACAAACATCCATGCCCGATGGGGCATTCGAACCCCCGACCGTAGTGGCCGTGCAGACCGTGACTGGAGCGCCTCAGTCCCCTCGGCCACCGCGGCCGGCACAATTTTTATATGCAGACTTTATGTAAGTGATTGTTAGGCTTCCATAGCAAGAAATTGTTAATTTGAATACCCGGTTTCAATGTTATAAATCGCCATATTCAGATTTTTATAGATGGGAATTTTTGATTTCGTGTGGCATTGTTGGCCGTTATACCCCTGCTGGGATCGTATACGGCATGCTTGGTGTTAAGTCTAAAGTGACGCCAGATGGGTGACTTGCGCGTCGGTGATGATGAGGATGACACAACTCCCAGTCCCCGAGTGGAGAATAACTCCAACTCCTCCGGGAATCGAACCTGGACTCCTTGCGTGGTACTCTAGCACGCTGTCCACTGGACCACGGAGGCGGACTTATTATAGAAATGGACATCATGTGGGAAATGAAAGTATATAAACGTCTTTGCCTTTCACAATATGCAAATACAAGAACTGTAATATACCTTTCGAGGCTTTTTACAAGTCTCTCGTCGTATTATAAAGGTAACAGGTCATCTTACAAAAAATCGCTGGCACCATGGTATATGTGATGACAAATGTTTGGCCTCTATCCAAATAGAAGGATAACTGAATGTCTTAAATTTAGGAATACAAGTTTTCATCAGATGCCATTTTATATCTTGAAGAGTTGTTGGTAGATGCTGAAGTGATGCAACCCGTCTGACCGGTGCATCCCAGGCATGCTCCTATATACGATTCATATCGGGATGGCGCGGAGGCCACACCTTGGATACAATGTCTTCCATTTCCAAGAAAACATCAATCGTATATGCTCTGTGAGGTCCAGCAATATCATCAATCATTACGAAGTCTAGCCCCCCAGCAACTCGCATCAACCACGCATGAGACCCCAAGATCTCGTCACAATACATGACAGCAGTGCCGATTCAGCCGTTCAATTATATGACGTGTTCGAGTGAACCACGCAAAATGTCCGTGTGATCTAAGGCATCATGCTACAGACGACCGTGACTGAAGCGCCTCAATCCCCTCGGCCACCGCGGCCGGCTCGATTCGTTCCTTTCTGAAAATACGCGTCAGGAGTTCACTTAGCAGTCAACAGAGGCCACTTTGCCGAAGCCGAAATTATTATTGCTGTTCTTCCTATGGACCTATGATAATCTGGTAGGCGTCTTCTCTGTGGCATATTGCACCGCCTTTGAATGTGATCTGGGTCAACCCAGCAAACATTGCCCATATCATAGCTCCCCTGACGTCATAGCTGACATGATTGTACGTTGACCGGAATGGCATCTTCTGTACGGAACACGACTGACAAGAAATCTGTTTAAAGTTTATATCGTGAATTTGACACAGGATGGGGGCTACAGCTGTCTAATGATTTAATTTTGGAAAATCAAATGTTTGTTAAGCTTATGGGACTTAACTACGGGGTCATCAGTCCCTAAACTTACAAACTACTTATGAACTACTTACGAACTAGGACAGCACAAATATCCATGCCCGAGGGGGGATTCGAACCCCCGACCGTAGTGGCCGTGCTGACCATGACTGGAGCGCCTCACTCACCTCGGCCACCGCGGCCGGCGATTTAATTTTGGACACCAGTGTAGTTCCACTTCATTCATACCGGGAAACAATTCAGAATAGGCGGTCTCCACTTGAGCAGCATTAAAAATACGAACAGTTCCTCCGACCTTCTTTTGTGATATTAATACTTCTCTCATTCAGAGCGTATACGTTTTCTTGCGCAGTCTATTTAGAGTGACGTCAAATGCGATTGTTAGAACGTGTACGTGTCAGTTGCCTGTGGCTTCTGGACAAGATACGTCCGAACACGATGCACTACATTCCAGTCACGAATATTATTGCGCGTAACCAATTAGAACAGGTCGCTAGAATGCCTGGCTCGCTGGTGTCACGGAATTTTCCGATTAAGAAAGAAGTTGGCATCAGGCGGCGAATTTCTTTTGAGTGCGACAGCGAAAAAGAGGCGCCGAGGAAACGTTAAAATAAAGTAGCAGACAAAGGAGCGAAGAGGAGGGAAGGGAAAAGGAGGCTGATCCTCTGTGCCAGACTCGCGAGAATAGCTGCATCTCCGACGGAGAACAGACACGGGCGTGGAAACGGTGATCGGACCTTTCGCGCGGATTTCTTCTGTTCTTCTGCAATGAAAACCAAGCTGTAAAATACGCGGAAATAATTAAAACGTGCGCTGCAGAAGGGTGGTAATGTTACAGGAAAAGTCTTTAGTGTGGCTACAAATGGGTTCAACACAAAATGAAAGAAGAATGTGTCTCAGTGTAGGATTAAGCGTGTCGCTGGCAGGGGGCGGCAATACAAAATGAACCCCCTCCCCCTTCGAACCCCTCCGCCGCCGTGATAACTAGTTGCCGACAATATCAATACCGAGTTATCGACAAAGTGATCGTATGTCCTCTTGCGTCAACTTTGCCGCACGGAGTAAATTTACAAATCGTAAGATTCCATATCAGGGGTGGGCGCATTAGCTGACCACGAGGCTGCCTGCGGGCACTTTAGCCACCGTGCGGGCACGATCTCTTAACCCGCGAACAGCGTCAAAGACTTCCGGTAATACAGTTAGATCTTTAGTGAATGCTGTAAATGTCATTTGTCTTTTTCTTATTAAGTTGTATTACAACCGGATTGATTTACGTTCATACTCATTATAGAAAATAAACAATAGATCTGCACAAGCACACACACAAACACACACACATACACACACATCTACATCTATATGTGCATGGCATACTTTGCAAATCACATTTAAGTGCCTGGAAGAGGGTTCATTAAACCACCGTTTTACTATTTTATCTCCCATTCCACGCTCGAATAGCGTGCGGAAAGAAAGAACGCCTAAATCTCTCCGTTCGAGCTCTGATTTCTCGTATTTTATTCTGATGATCATTTCTACCTATGTAAGTGGGAGTCAACAATATATTTTCGCATTCGGAGGAGAATGTTGGCGATTGTAGTTTCGTAAGTAGCCCATGCCGCAGCGATAAGCGCCGTTGTTGTAATGACTCCCATCCCAGATCCTGTATCATTTCCGTAACGCTGTCTCTCCTGTAACGAGCAGCCCTTGTTTGGACTCTTACGATGTCCTCCGAAAACCCACCTGATAAGGATCCCACACTCGGCAGCAATAACCCAAAAAAGGACGGACAAGCGTAGTGTATGCGGTTCCTTTAGGAGTTCTGTTGCATCTTGTAAGGGTTCTGCCAATAAAACGCAGTCTCTGGTTTGCCTTTCCCACGACATTATCTACGTGTTCTTTCCTATTTACGTCTGAAGTAATAGTAATTTCTAGGTATTTTGTGGAGTTTACAGCCTTCACTTTTGATTGATTTATCTTTCAAACAAAGTTTAATGTATTTCTTTTCGTACTCATATGGACAACTACATACTTCTCATTATTTAGAGTCAATTGCTAATTTTTACACCATAATGATATCTTATTCATATCGTCCTGCAGTTGGTTTTGGTCTTCAGATGTTTTTACTAGACGGTAAATGACGGCGTCATCTGCAAACAACCTAAGAGAGCTACTTAGATTTTCCCCTAAATCATTTATGTTAATAAGGAACAGCAGAGGACCAATAACGGTACCCTGTGGAACGCCCGATATCATATCTGTTTTAGTCGATGCCTTACTATCGATTACTACTAACTGTGTCCTCTCTGACAGGAAATCCCCTATCCAGTCACAAATTTGGGGCGTTATACCATAACCACGCAATTTGATTAAAAGCCGTTTGTGAAGTACGGTGTCAAAAGCCTTATGGAAATCAAGAAACACGGAATCAATTTGCGGACCGTTGTCGATAGTACCCATCACTTCGTGTGAGTAAAGAGCTAGTCGTGTTTCGCATGAATGATATTTTCTATATCCGTGTTGACACATAAACGTTCATACAAGCGAGCCGCGGCGGAGTGGCAGAACTCATTGAGGCGCTATGCTCTGATGCGCGAGGCCGTTCCCCGTCGGATGTTGGAATCCTCTCTCAGGCCTGAATGTTTGTGCTATCTTTAGTATAAGGTAGTTTATAAGTAGTTTGTAAGTTCAGTGAATGAGACCCTCAAAGCTTAACAAACATTTGATATTTTGAACATACAGGGGCGGCCCTATGTGGCTGCAGCGTCCTCCAGGGCTGCAAACTATTTCCTCTTAATCTACATAAGAGAATGAAAAAGATAGATGGATAGCAATATCGAAGATCGTATTTGGTGTAATAGCAAAATACCAAAGTACCACCATTTACACTGGAAAGCTCGAAGGCGGCAAGGTGACACAAAAATTTCATGACCTCAATAATTTATAGACTAAAATCTTCGCCGCGCCTGAGTTGGTGCTTGGTCTAAGGCTTCATGCTGCGGACTGGACGGTCGCTCCCACCGGAGGTTCGAGTCCTCCCTCGGGCACTGCCTTGTGTGTCGTGTTTAGCATAAGTTAGTTTGTAAGCCTAGGGACTGATAACAGCAGCAGTTAAATCTCTTAGATTTACAAACATTTGAACCAAAATCCTCAATTCGTCACTGAGTACACATAAACACACGCATACACACACAGTATCTCGCCACATGCCCCTTCCCATTGGAACATATTGGTCAACCATCACATTCACAAGTACAGGCACAGCAGCTAATTATACGACGGTTGGAACTTAAATAGTGATAACTATTTATTCACAACCGATACAAAAGCGTCACATGTTTGCACCTGTTACTGTCCTACTGAGCATTACCCAGTGATCTCTATACACACTGGTTGAAGAACTCTGGTCTCTGAGCACAGAACTACAGTATGCCTACGCATTCAGATGTTTTCCACCATTGTGCACCATGTTTAAATTTGGCATACGAATTTTCAGCGGTTATTTCATGACAAAGAATTGCTTGCTTACCTCTTAATTTGAAATTTATGTCAATACGCGGTGTAATAAGCTAACATGGAAGCATAATCAAAACGTATTTTCTACTCGTTTTCTTTTAACACTTCATAGAATCCATGATAGATCTCAGTACTACCATGTTGCTTCCCAACAGTAAAAGGACAACGTAACCTTGTTAATTTTATTAGATTATTAGTAGGTTATCGATTTAATAACTTGTGGTGAAAGAGAAATATTCTGTTACTTGGTTGTGTGAGGCCTGTAGCAGGGGGAAAAATACGCATTCAGAGCTAACGGCGACCGGTGGCGAGCACGAGGGTGGCTCTGTTATTCGGATGGTGAGTGGTTCCTGGAAGACGCCTTACGGCCGAGGGGCACAGCAGGTAGGACTGAGGCGTGAGCCTTCCAAGTATCTGGCTGGCGCCAGTGACGCTGGCGTCATCTGGCCCAGAGCGTCTGGAGCAATACAATACATCTCCATGGGTAGTGTGCTATGCGAAGGGAGAGCTGAGACGTCTGGCGCCCAGTTGGCGAATGCCAGGGTGGCTCCCACTAGGACATTGTTCGTCTCTGGCGCCAAGCTGGCGGGTGCCGCTATTATACAATAGCGAGGGAGTTTGATCGTTTGCTGGGAACAACTTGCTGGTTGTGTTTTCGAAGGTACCTGAAGGCCATCCGCCGCTACCATGAGAATGCTGGACGTAAGGACGGGGCCCGACTGGTGGTAACGTGGGAGAGCTGGCCATTGGCTGCTTTTTTATAGTAAGGGGTTTCGGCTGTCCGACTTCTGAACGCAATCCGTGATTGGCCGTACTTTGGCGCCTCGCTGTGGATTGGCGTTTCTGTAGAGTTAGGCGGAGCTTGGAGGCTTTGCAGAGCGGAGACGGAGATTTTCGAAGTAGAGTAAGGAGAGTGATGTTTGAGCAGTCGAAGAGGGCAGACGCTTCTCTTCTGCTCTCAGTTTAACTTCTCTTCGAGCAGCTGTACTTAGAGTTTGTGGTACAACTTTTGGAGTTGCTCCAAAACTTGTGCTAATACCGCTGAGTACTGGCAAGCCGAGAGCAAGTTCAGCCTGCCTGATATTAGCTGCACCGACACGCTAATTGCGATTGTCACAGTTCTGGTGTCACCTCTGCCTACAGTACATTCCTGTATCAAATGTTTCAAATGTTTGTATAGCTTATGGGACTTAACTACGGGGTCATCAGTCCCTAAACTTACAAACTACTTATGAACTAACTAATACTAAGGACGGCACAAATATCCATGCCCGAGGGGGGGGGGATTCGAACCCCCGACCGCAGTGACCGTGCAGACCGTGACTGGAGCGCCTCAGTCCCCTCGGCCACCGCGGCCGGCTTCCTGTATCACACGTAAATTGTCTGTAGTGGCACGACATAGCCGAACGAGTGAGATCGCAGGCACTGAGATCCGCAGTGGTCGGGTCCGCGACTTGCAGCTGTCGACACTCGCAGCCGCCGCCCAGCCGTCGTGTTGCTGACATCGCCAGTCAGCACAGTATCGCGTGCATTTGCTAGTGTTTCAAGGGACATTCACGTTTTTGGACTGTTGAAAACGTTAGGTAAACTCACAGAAATCTGGTATCGGAATATTCTTCTCGATTACGCCACGGTTTCCAGTTGAATGTGGGTTGTCACAAGTGTTTAGAATCAAATATAATTATCTTCGACTTCCCAGTCACTTGCTGTATCAGTGTATATTCTGTTATTGTAAAAAAAAAAAAAAAAAAAAAAAAAAAAAAAAATAAAAATAAAAATAAAAATAAAAAAAATAGGTTCGTTAAATTTGATCTATGTTGAATTGTATGTGAACTTTTGCTCTGAAGCTCATTTGACTTCAGAGAATAAAACGAGTCAAAACAAAGTTCTTTACTCAAGTCATTTAAATTAGTTGACCCCCTCTACTCAATTTTAGATGGGTTTTATTACTTAGATGGTGGGTCAGCCACGCCTATCCTTTAATCGAAAGAAGGAAGCTTAGGGTTTAACCTCCCATCGACAGCGTGGTCATTAGAGACGGAGCTTACGCTCGTATTTTTGGGTAACCATTGGGGACGGAAATTGGCCGTGCCCTTTGAAAGAAATCATCCCGGCATTTGCCTGGAGTGATGTAGGGAAATCACTGAAAACCTAAATCTGGATGGCCGGTGGTGGATTTGAACCACCATCCTTCCGAATACGAGTCCAGTGTTACCACTGCGCCATTTCGCTCGGTTATCCTTCAATAGCCGGCCGCGGTGGCCGAGGAGACTGAGGCGCTTCAGTCACGGTCTGCAAGGTCACAACGGTCGGGGGTTCGAATCCCCCCTCGGGCATGGATATTTGTGCCGTCTTTAGTATAAGGTAGTTCATAAGTAGTTTGTAAGTTTAGGGACTGATGACCCCGTAGTCAAGTCCCATAAGCTTAACAAACATTTGAACATTTTTTTATCCTTCAATATCAAGTGAACAAACCATTTGCACACTCCATTTGCATACCGCTCTTTCTCCCCCCTACCTTACCTTCTATTTTGCAACACACTCACCAGAAATATACCTTTCATCCATATTTGAATTTGGCAAGAAACGAAATATGAACATTTTTTTGCCGGCACGCTCAGACAGCTGGAGTTCAACATCCAGGTAGTATACAGGGTGAGTCACCTAACATTACCGCTGGATGTATTTCATAAACCACATCAAATACTGACGAACCGATTCCACAGACCGAGCGTGAGGAGAGGTGCTAGTACAACTGGTTAATACAAACCATAAAAAATGCACGGAAGTATGTTTTTTAACACAAACCTAATGGAACTCCGTTAGTTTTGTTAGCACATCTGAACATAAAAACAAATAGGTAATCAGTGTTGTTTGTAGCAATGTAAAATGTTAATTACATCCGAGATATTGTAACCTAAAGTTGATGCTTGAGTACTACTCATCCGCTGTTCGATCGTGTGTATCGGAGAGCATCGAATTAAGTAGGGATCCAAAGGGAACGGTGATGTACCTTAGGTACAGAAGAGACTAGAACAGCACATCACATCCACATGCTAACACCTTTATTGGTCTTTTTCACTGACGCACATGGACATTACCATGAGGTGTGAGGTACACGTAGACACGTGGTTTCCGTTTTCAATTACGGGGTGGAATAGAGTGTGTCCCGACATGTCAGGCCAATAGATGTTCAAAATGGTGGCCATCATTTGCTGCACACAATTGCAATCTATGGCGTAATGAATGTCGTACACGCCGCAGTACATCTGGTGTAATGTCGCCGCAGGCTGCCACAGTACGTTGTTTCATATCCTCTGGAGATGTAGGCACATCACGGTACACATTCTCCTTTAACGTACCCCACACATAGAAGTCCAGAGGTGTAAGATCAGGAGAACGGGCTGGCCAATTTATGCGTCCTCCACGTCCTATGAAACGCCCGTCGAACATCCTGTCAAGGGTCAGCCTAGTGTTAATTGCGGAATGCGCAGGTGCACCATCATGCTGATACCACATACGTCGACGCGTTTCCAGTGGGACGTTTAATTGTAAGGTACATCACCGTTCCCTTTGGATCCCTACTTAATTCGGTGCTCTCCGATACACACGATCGAACAGCGGAAGAGTGGTACTCAAGCGTCAACTTTCGGTTACAATATCTCCGGATGTAATTAACATTTTACAATGCAAAAAACGGCACTGATTACGTATTTGTTTATATGTTCAGATGAGCTAACAAAACTAACGGGGTCCCATTTATAAAAAACGTAGGTTTGTGTTAAAAAACATACGTCCGTGCATTTTTTTATGGTTTGTATTAACCAATTACACTAGCCTCTCTCCTCACGTTCGATCTGTGGAATCGGTTCGTTAGTATTGGATGTGGTTTACGAAATATATCCAGCGGTAATGTTAGGTGACTCACCCTGTAGCCGGCCGCGGTGGCCGAGGGGACTAAGGCGCTCCATTCACGGTCTACACGACCACTACGATCGGGGGTTCGAGTCCCCCCTCGGGAATGGATATTTGTGCCGTCCTAGTTCGTAAGTAGTTCATAAGTAGTTTGTAAGTTTAGGGACTGATGACCCCGTAGTTAAGTCCGATAGACTATACAAACATTTGAACATTTGAATTTGAACTCACCCTGTAGAGATCAATGGCATTACCTGAAAACGCTCTCCTCAGGGTCGTCTAGCATTGTTATAATTTATATATCGCATAAAGGTAAGTTCGGTGCAGTAGTCAGACCAATTACAGGTATTCATTTTTAGGAGCTGCAGTGGAGGTGCTCAAATGACATCGGCAGCGCATGTAATCACTGGCAAGTGTCGACGTGCGGACAGGCGGCAGTGGACATCGGCCAGACGGATTGCCTCACCACACAAGGCGTCCCGGCGTCCATGCCCACCGCAAGCCAAAGAGCCGGCCCCGAGGTCAGACCGTGAGTGCGACGACACAAAACAGCCGCGAGCCGACGACAACCAGACAAAGGGGCGTGCCTCTGCCAACTCCGTCCCGGGAACGGAAATTCTGCTCCTAAATGGACCAGCTCCAAGCTGCTGCACTCTATATAGGCTTCCGTGAAAGACGACCACTTAACCGAAGCGTCACGCATGTCTGTCCATTTTTGGAGTATTGTAGCCCAGTGTGGGATCCTTATCAGGTGGGTTTGACGGAGGACATCGAAAGAGTCCAAAGAAGGGCAGCTCGTTTCGAATTGTCACGATACAGGGGAGACAGCTTTACGGAAATGATACAGGACCTGGGATGGGAATCATTACAACACCGGCGCTTATCCCTGCGGCGTGTGCTACTTACGAAATTACAATCGCCAACATTATCCTCCGAATTCGAAAATATATTGTTGACTCCCACTTACATAGGTAGAAATGATCATCAGAATAAAATACGAGAAATCACAACTCGAACAGAGAGCTTCAGGTGTTCTTTCTTCCCGCGCGCTATTCGAGAATGGAATGGGAGATAAATAGTATAATTGTGGTTCAATGAACCCTCTGCCAGGCACTTAAATGTGATTTGCAGAGTATCCCATGTAGATGTAGATGGCGTACCTAGTAGACTTGCGCATAATAGTTCGCGATCGGGAGCGCTCACTTTAGTTCGCGGCTCTGCCGCGAACTCGTTCGTTCTTTTAGTTCGTCCGCTACCAGTGACGGCTGAGCGGCGTGGTCTGCGCATGCAGGTGGAGGGAGAAGTTCCCCCACATAGCTGCTTCATGCGCTTGCTGTTTGAGCCACTAACGATATCACGCAATCCAAAAGAAACAGTTTGAGAATAATTTCTCGCGTTTAATTAAAAAATTCTCAGTCTCTGTTGCAATATTTTATTCTGCAATAACGCGTTTCGCGCTGTTAGCGCATCGTTAGATTGGGCGGAGATGGAACCAGAGAACTATCTATAGCTGTGGAGGAGGTTTCTTAATTTGTGTTGTCATTGGGCTCCATAGCAGCAGAGGAGTCGAGATCGCGGCAGGTCCACGTTTACAAACGTTTGTAAACGTGGACCTGCCGCGACAGAGAGTTACAGCACAAAGATATAATTTTTTTAAATGGAACAGTAGTTTTTTCTATCATGCATTGGATTCGTTGAAACCAGCTGCGTATAAATCAATTTAAACTACATTCCTATCACTGTTAGTTTGGGAGCTACAACCCTTCAAAGTTCCGGGGGCGGAGGCTGCGATAATGTAGCTCACTGGCCGAGTGGCTATCCCCTGGGGCAGATACGCTGTCGTAGCCTTCGCCCCCTAAACTTTGAAGGGTTGTAGCTCCCAAACTAACAGTGCTAGGAATTTAGTTTAAACTGATTTGGACGCAGCTGGTTTCAACGAATCCAATACACGATAGAAAAAAACTATTGTTCCATCTTTGTGCTGTAACTCTTTGGAAAATGATACAATAAACTATGTTCATAGCTCCTCAGAAAGTGTAACATTTCTTGTGTTGACCTACCGCATTAAAATTTCTCGTCACCTATTATTTTATGAGTTACAGAGGCAAACACACTTAGTGAAACACCCTGTATGTATAAATAAAAGTCGGCAACAAAACGTTGTTGCGTCGGACTCTTCACTAAAAAACAAGTATTAAAACCTACCGTTTACAATGTGTTGAAACCGTGCGTATTTACAAATAATTTATTCCACTCCGCATAGTTTTGAAGTTCTTATTGGTGGCTATTTCTCGAGATGACAGTTTATTATCAATACTTTACGGCTTTCAGGTTCCTCGGAAAAACAAAACAATTTTCGGAATAATTAGAACAATTCGAAGCTGCACAATCACTGTGCTGCAAGGTTACTGATTGCCGCATAGTTTTGAAGTCCTTATTGGTGTCTATTTCTCACGATGTCAGTTTATTATCAATACTTTACGGCTTTCAGGTTCCTCGGAAAAACAAAACAATTTTCGGAATAATTAGAGCAATTCGAAGCTCACAACCACCGTGCTTAAAGCATACTGATTACAGTATGTTGGCGTTTCGCGTGGACCAGAAGCAACAAAAATATCGGATGCGCATGCCCGTCTATATCCAGGTGCACTAAATGGTATGGGGCGCCCGCAATGCAAGGCTCTTCTGCGGGTATGCGTCTCTGAAACAGGAGAAAAGTATTTGGAGGGGCAAAATTAAAGGAGGAGATGGAACTAGAAGGGGAAAGAAAATGTCGAAAAAAGAAAATATAAAAAAAGAAGAGAAAGAAGGAAAGGGATTTATGAACGGAATCTTGAGGTACAGTTCTTTAAGACATATGAATCCGTGTCCGTTTTTCGGCTGCTCTGTGGTGATTGGAGCAACGAAACTGCTGAAAGGATATTTCCTGTTTGGTTTCTTTGTTATGTCCTTTCATTCTAAGTACCGTAAGTACTGAGATAATGACGATCCAGTTGTCCAAATGCGTGGTACGTCTCACACAAAACATGATCTCGTTTATGCTATTTCGCATATGAAACACGTGTGGAACAGAATCCTTTGCATACAGTGTGTTAAAAAGTGTCGAATTCTTTGATAAATGGCAGTCATCCAAACCAAAAAATGAAGTACAAAAAGAATACTTCGCACCGTTAGTGGAATGACAAAAAAGTTAGGAAAAATGGAAGTAAAGTTGCATGTTCAGGCATAGCTTTCTTCAGAATCAATCAGTGCACGTGTTTAAATGCGCAAATATAAGAGCTTGATCCACTGAGTGTTATTTATCATATATATTATTTCTCATCGGTGTTTTTTGTGGCTTACGCCATATCTCGCGTATTACTTATCCTAAATTAATGATTGAGGTATCATTTTAAAGGTATCGTTCTCCATTAATGACGAAAAATACACAGATAGTTTAAAGTTATTGTTTTCACAAAATAAATTATTTTGAAGAAACCGCAGTCAAACGATCACCTGTATGCACTCACGTTAAAATTCGTAATTTGGCTCAGAACATTAGGGACAATGGTGATTCCGTTTTCACTGAATAGTTGCTTAAATTGGGTAACGGTTATTTAGAAATTCAAACAGATTACTTAAATGAAGCGATTAAAATTTCTAAAAATCGTTGTTCTAATTACGATAGATTTATTACCACCGTATTCAGTGCCACAGACGTCAATGGACAGAATGTTTCGTAATTCTATTTAAAGGCGATTCTATGTCCAAAAAATGACGGTTGTACTCCAATTAATGAATTTGTGATTTCGAATTTGTTACCTGGAGATGCAAAGCTTTACCTCAGTTCTGATTCTGTCCAACTTGAAGTAACAAACGACGTTCAGTTGTACCCAGTACAATTTTTGAACTCTTTTAAATCCGTCCGGTTTACCACCTCATCAATGGCTTTTAAAGAAAAAAAAAATGCTTTAATTATTTTACTTAGAAGTCTTTACTCTAATCAGGGATTAATTAATGTGCTAGATTAGTGGTAACTCACTTAGGCGAGTACATCGTCACTGCTAAATTCATTTACTGAGATAAAACTGTGCTAATACCCCGCATTAACCTCACACCTTACGATATAACCATTCCTTTCCAAATGATAAGAAGACAATTCCCAATAACAGTAGCTTTCGCCATGACCATAAATAAAGCACAAAGACAGGCGCTGCAAAGGGCAGGATTATATTTACCAGAACCTGTTTTTTCGCTTGAATTTTCGTGGCTTTTTCACGAGTTCGCTCATTCAGTGATATTTATGTTTGTGCTAAAGGCAGATACAGTCAAAAAGTAAACGATGATCACATTATAACTACTAATATCGTTTTCAAAGAAGTTTTGTAAAATAAACAATTTTCAAAAATTAAAATAAACATGAAAAATTCAATATTTGATTTTTATTTGTTTCACAATTAATGATATTGTATTTAACTATATAAATTTTCTTACAATGTTACCAATATTTGTTACTACTATTCAAAGTTTATTATTCTTTATACATATGTACTTGTATCTGACTTTTCTCCATTATTGTCTTACCTATCTGTGACTGATCAGGATAGAGTGCGAATTATTTGCAGGGGTCAACTAGTTATTAATTTATTTGACATGCCCCATTACAGAGTAATATTACATCTTTGATGGTTAAATTCAAGCGGTTACATCAGGTACTTTAGCAAACACAAATACAGTACATAAGTTGACAGGATTTACAAAAGAAAGCGTTTGGCTATACCGGTACATTATTTGTCGCTTTACATAAAGAAGCCAAACAATTTGACATATGAGAAAATCTTATTGAACTACCGAAAATATCGTGAAACAAACCGATTAAAATATTCAATGCAAGGACAGAAGGATACAGCGTTTGAATAAAAATAAAGGACGGAGATACTTGAGTTAATTCTGATATATGATGACAAATCTGTGGATGAATACCTTTCTTTTAAAACAAAAATGAAGGAAATCGGCCGGGTAGTTTGGTCTGGCCGACTGACTTTAGTTTTCGTAGATTCTTTTAATATATGAGATAAACAAGGGTGCGGAAACGCATTCTTTGGTTCAAAAACATTCTATTAAATGTGTTTCAAGTGTTCCAATTAAAACCGTGCACGACAGGAGCAAACGTTCCATTGTTGTGGAGAAAAGAATCGTGTTTTCTGCTCGCATAGTCGACTGAACGTGGGTTTTGTCACCTCAGTCTCTTATTTATTTAAACTATTCTTCCGTTTTGGCTTTTTAAGCAGTTATCGAGTGATTATCTGTATAGAAAATCATACTGGGTCGTATGAATAAATCGAATAATGTACGTTATTCTCGGAATTTCGGAGAACATGCACGGAATCGAATGAATAAAGCTAGTCACAGGATATACTTAGCTTGAAAACGTACTTAGTTTGAGTAAAAGAGTGGGAGTAGTTGATCGACACAAAGAACATTCTCCAGTTTCATGTGAATAAAACTGCAAGTTTCTCAAAGGCTGAGAACATCTAAATTTTCTGAACTGAGCTCTGTACCAACCTTCAAGCTGAGTATGTTTAACGGGTTTTTCTTCATAGGAAAAGGAACATTTTATGTTAGTTGAAAACAAAACTGATACCTTACACGTAGACTGAAGAAATACTTGAGGAACTATAGAAATTTATATTGATTAAAGAATGAAAAGACTATTTAGCCAGAAAAACACTTTCTTCACAGAAATGACACTTGAAAAAATTGACACAGCGACGACAGTGATGTCAGTGGACTTTTTCCGTTATCATAACAGAAATGAAACACAAGGGGGGCGGGATTCATTATTGAGTGCGAAGTTTACAACTGCAAATAGCTACAAAACAAAGTTATAATGTACACTTTGAAATGTTAATAAGAACGTCTTACTAGTAGCTAATTACAAATGAAGTTTATATAAGAAAATTCACACAAAATAAATATTTCTGTACTACTGAACTACCGAGTTTTGCTTTGTTTTTGTTCATTTTCCCAATACTGGTAGTTTTCTTCCGTGAAGATGGTTTATAAGCGAAACCGGTAGAAGATTGAAAAATAATAAACAGCTGATGGTTTACAGTATGCTTTTCCTCAAATATTACAGATACGTTTCCTGACAACATAAATCTTAATTTATGATATGTTAGCAGTAAGAAGTAATAACTGTTTAATAATAAACCTAGACGTATGTTTCTCGTAACGAAACCGTACTGGGTAACTAGACCACTGTGCATCATATTTTACCAAAAAGTATCTCGTTTTAGAAATCTCTGACATTCTTCTGGTTTCGAAATGAAGGGGGTGAATTTTCGGAAACGCAGTCAGAACACTGTGCGTATTTAGTGTTAATATTTTTCTGCCGCACATGAAATTAAAATCTACACATAGTACATCTCTTCCCAAACGTATTGATGCCTCTTCCATATTTGTACACTAAATGGTTTGTCTGAGTGAACGAGTTAAATGAAACACAAGATTACATGCCTGTTCTGTACTGGGCTTCACAACAGAAAACACGCCAAAAAGTTGCTCAGGAGGGAAGGAAAGTAGTGAGAATGTACGGTTTAATCAGTATATAAATGCTCCGAATTTTTTATTCGTCACATTTGTGATCTTACTCTGGGAATGTTTTTGATCTTTGAATCTTCTCCGGATAATGTTCCCTCTTTTATTCATACGGGCCATTATATTACCGTCACGAAATGGGAATACAATGATGTGATTTGCTAGATATATATATAAAAATAGCTCCAAACCACAGTTTATATTCCACTCTTGTATTACGCTCTTTTGGTTTTCATGAATTTAACTGTTCTCGGTCTAACAAAAAATCAGTAAGAATAATTTAAAAAAGAAAAGAAAAACAAGATGTACCAAAATGGAAAATTCAAATTTTGGGTTTTAGAACATACATCCGTGCTGGATGCCGTATTCTTAAGTTTAAAATGAAACGGCAAACAAGGAAAGCCTGATGTAAATGCTAGTTCGCGTCGTCAAGAGAGTGCGGAGTAGGGAGTACGTAGGTGAAACCGAGACTGCATTGTGTCAGCCAGACTGTGGTTATCAGCACGTTCTCAAATTCCTCCACCTTGCAGGGAAGCTGACACATGGTTGACGAACCAGAGGTAAGGGATATTTTCTCGGTTTGTAGCTAGTCAACACAAGAAGTTGCATCTGCATTAATCGGCGTAAAGAAACAGACAAACCTCATCCTGAATAGGAAGTTCATCAGAATTTCGAAGGATAGGTTTCTAGAATAATTCTGAATGGCTTGCTTTAAGAAGAGTCTAGCACTAAATTGCACTCAACTTTATTTTTTTATTTACTTACTTACAGACATACTTCTGTTATTGCCTAACCCAAACGATCCTTTCTTCACACGAAGTGATGGGCGCTACCGACAAGCGTTCGCAAATCGATTCCGTATTTCTTGATTTCCAAAAGGCTTTTGACACCGTACCTCACAAACAGCTTTTAATCAAATTGCGTGGTTATGGTATATCGCCCGAAATTTGCGATTGGATACATTTCCTGTCAGAGAGGACACAGTTCGTAGTAATCGATGGTAAGGCATCGACTAAAAGAGAAGTGATATCGGGCGTTCCACAGGGTAGTGTTATTGGTCCCCTGCTGTTCCTTAATTACATAAACGATTTAGGGGAAAATCTAAGTAGCTCTCTTAGGTTGTTTGCAGATGACGCCGTCATTTACCGTCTAGTAAAATTATCTGAAGATCAAAACCAACTGCAGAACGATCTAAATAAGATATCACTATGGTGTAAAAATTGGAAATTGAGTCTAAATAATGAGAAGTTTGAAGTCGTCCACATGAGTGCGTAAAGAAATCCGTTAAACGTTGTTTCCAAGATAAATCAATCAAAAGTGAAGGCCGTAAACTCCACAAAATACCGAGGAATTACTATTACTCCAGACTTAAACTGCAAAGAACACGTAGATAATGTCATGGGAAAGGCGAACCAGAGACTGCGTTTTATTGGCAGAACCCTTGAAAGATGCAACAGAACTACAAAAGAAACTGCATACACTACGCATGTCCGATCATTTTTGGAGTATTGTTGCCCAGTGTGGGATCCTTATCAGGTGGTTTCGACGGAGGACATCGAAAGAGTGCAGAGAAGGGCACCTCGTTTCGTATTGTCACGATACAGGGGAGACAGCGTTACGGAAATGATACAGGATCTGGGATGGGAATCATTACAACAACGGCGCTTATCGCTGCGGCGTGGGCTACTTACGAAACTCTAATCGGCAACATTCTCCTCCGAATGCGAAAATATACTGTTGACTCCCACTTGCATAGGTAGAAGTGATCATCAGAATAAAATACGAGAAATCAGAACTCGAACGGAGAGATTCAGGTGTTCTTTCTTCCCGCGCGCTATTCGAGAATGGAATGGGAGATAAATAGTATGATGGTGGTTCTATGAACCCTATGCCAGGCACTTATAAATGTGATTTGCAGAGTATCCCATGAATATGTAGATCCTGAAGTCTGAATATGGCCTTGTAATCCGAAAACCGGTTAACTAAATAAAATAAAGAACATACACAAAATTGTGCTTTTAATTCAGTATGACGATGTGATATCAAGAATAGACGGATAATCAGTGAAAATGTCCTCATTTTCCTTTGATTTAAGTTTGTTGGGGTTACATACTAATTGCTGTGTCTCTGTACTCAATAAAAAGTGGACACATGTTATAGGGCACTTTTATTGCAATTCGTCTACATTACAGCCTTCTAAAATATTTACTGTTCCTCCCGGAGTCTGTTGTTTTGGACATGTCAGAAAGAAGACACCACACACAATATATATGACAATTGTGTCCTGATGGCATGGTGGTCAGCACAACTATCTAGTTAACAAAACACCCGGGTTCGAATAGCAGTCCGGACAAATTTTCATCTTGCCCCAATGATGTGAGTGGATGCCCACTGGCAGTTAACGTCTTCATTTCCTTTGTTGTATTGATTCATAATTGCTGCAGGATCATAATGGTGAATGTTCTTTCGGAAGTATATACTGATATTACTTATTATCCACTTCTTCCCTCACCAATGTCAATATTAACCACCTCCTACCTTCCCCCGCAAAATCCACTTTTTCCCTAACCATCATCAAATTCACTTTAAAAAAGTACTTTGTGGTCTCCCATTTTTAAAATGATGGAAGACGACACTTTGTTTTATTTATTTATTTTTATTTTTATTAAATCTCAAACTGTTTTTGTAAAACGATGCATTACTGCACTTAAAAATGTTCAAATGTTTGTTAAGCTCAAGGGAATTAACTGCGGGGTCATCAGTCCCTCAATTTACAAACTACTTATGAATTACCTTATACTAAAGATGTCACAAACATACATGCCCGAGAGGGGATTCGAATCCCCGACGGGGAGCGGCCTCGCCATCGGAGCATAGGGCCTCAATGCGCTTGGCCACTCCGCCGCGGCACTGCACTTTCAACTAAATTAAAATATGTGCGCTACACTTTAACCTGTCAATGCTTTATGTCTTACCACTGCTACATATAATAATAATAATAGCAATAGTAATGCAGTGTGGGCGTGACAGCCAAGTACTAGCTACTAAATAGCGTTGTTCTGCGCCAGCAGTTACCTTATTGTTGTAAAATGAATAACGAAGCATTTTATTACCTATTTTAGAAACTATCTAAAATTCGAATAAAGCATACTTGAGTATATGTGATGTCTATCAATAAATTTTATCGTCACAGATGCATGGTATGTGAATTTTGGGTCGACCATGTTAAGAAAAGTGACAATATTAATGTTTGGGAACCACTGATATAGGAGGCAACGCGCCATATTCTGTATTTATAGCTTCAGCGTCATCATAACGCATACAGCTGTAGTGATACACAAACAAATGGCATTGGTATATTTCTTGATTTGATTGGCATTGTGACAAAGTAATAAATGCGCTAACAAACTCTGAGTCATGTTACCAACATGGAAGGGAAAATTGGGAATTTAATATCTTATAATTGAGGAATCATTTGAGAGGAAGCGAGAACACCAAGTGGTCAACGATGCTGAAGGAAATCGGCCATGAACCCATATTACACTCATTCTGCCAGACTGGAGTCTTTTCCGCTAGTAAGACAAAATTGTTCCCCTATTCTTGAGTTTTTCAGCTACGCTTACTGTCCGGTCGTTAATACTTCACCTAAAATTTTTAGTATCTGGTACATCAAATTATGTTATTTCTCCTTTCATCTGGTCTTCTCGTATTAGACCGCTCCATTATAATGATTCTGTTAAGGCTTGACTGCATGTAATTGGTTCAATTATGTTAATGCGTTCATAATATTTTGGCCTGCGTGCTTTAGCCCCATAAAGTCACTCGGGATTGATGATCCTGTTGTAGTGTTTTTCATGTTTTGAGATGCCTTTTTTGTTGTATATATCGTTGTAAGTCTGTAGCCTGTATTCGCAACGTTTGAACAGAAAAACCTTCCCGTTTCTTCCTATGTTCAGAGCGTTATTTATTTACCTTTTTTTTCAAATTATATTTGAAGACCTCTCTATCAGCTGTTTCTTTACAAATTTCCATTTTTGTTTCCTTGTTGTTTGATCGTCTGCAAAAGCTAAGCGCTCTGATGTAATATTCTTTCTTATTTATAATTTGATTGATCAATTTTACGCTGCGATTTTAGTTTTCACCATTCTCGATTAGTTTTCTGGGCACAGATGAAATATAATAGAAATATCCTCACTTGTTTTAGTTTCTTCTGTGGGATTTACCTGAAATTTTTGTGTGCTTCATAATTCGAGAAGTTTTTAAGATACAGACCTCGGTCTTTCAGATTTTTGGAAGATAGAGCTGACGGTCTATTAGTCTGTAAACCTATAAAGGTACAAGGTATTTTATTTTTTAAAACTTTTGTTTCAAGTTATTTACGCTACCATTATACAACTATTCATATTGCCTATTCGTAATTCGTTGTGCAAGTCAATTAACGGGGCTAACTCGGTTCAAAAAGAATGGCTGCGGCTTGCTCTAAAGAATTACCACTGCATCCACCGTATTTATATTGGGAAATCCCGTGACACTTAATTTTAATCGCCGCACGAGGATTTGAAATCTACTTTTTCTGAAAGCGAGATTAAAACCTTTCTCTCGACGTCGCTACGCTGACAGTTAACTATCCTGACATAGGTACAGAGTGTTTATCTTTCGAAATTTTCACTTATCGTTTCCTCGATGAGACAGTCGCTTACCGCTCTCCGCTTTACAGAGCAAGTGTTGCTTGTAGAGGGTTAGATAACACGTAAAAAGTATTCGAATGAAACTGCTCTACTTGTATTCCATTACAAAGGAAATGTTACGTCTTTTTTCTGTTCCACTGAAACTTTTCATACCTCGAACATAAATCAAACGTTCGTCAGAGATCGTTTGGAAATACTAAAGAGCAGTTGTTGCAGAAGTATAATGTAATTTACGAAGTAAGGCAAACTAGATCGATAGATTAAGCAGAATACACTGAACAAAGTGACTTGCCTTTATTTAACCTGCTGCTGAATATTATGCAGCTAAAAAGTGCTATTAATATATAACTTGCATTCAAAGCATAATCTACAATAGTGTTGAAGTATGTAAGGCCCATATCAGATAAGACTAACAGGAAACACTGAACGTATACAAAGAAGAGAGAATGGTTTCAAGCTAGATTGATATGTGAGAGATTATAACGGAGAAATTAAAAAGAAACTGAGTGGCATACACTCAAAGAAATATGCTGTGCATCTCGCGGAAGCTTGCTCGCAATGGACACCTTTGACCACGAACTCTTGGAACCGAACGAAACCATGCTTAGAATAATAAGCAATCGTAAACAAAACAGTAGTGTACGTCATTTGCCGCACTTGCTTGCTAACTCCACTAGATGGTGGCATAGTGTAACTGCACTAACTAGTGCTCCCATATGCGTGAATAGTATAGCTGCAGTACGTTTTTGTCTCTTGGAGTGTTCGCAAGCGGTTAGTGTGTAAACCGTGTACAGTGCAGTGAGATCATGAAGAGAATTAATCCTACGCATATAGTCCAGATATTAGGAACAAGTTGCGACGTGCTGAATCTGGAAATGACACCGGGTCGAGAATATGGAATTCGTGGATATATTGTACAACATAATAAATCAGAAATATAATGGCGATGACACAGAAATACACGTCGTTACGCTGGATAGATATACGGAATTTGAAGGACAGGAGAAAACTGAACTAGAGCAACAGGAAAAGTCAAGTCACAGTGAGCAAGAACCCTTGCCACCCAAAAAGATGAGGGCCAGCGAATTAGGCCTAGAAGATAATCAGCCGGCCGCGGTGGCCGAGGGGACTGAGGCGCTCCAGTCACGGTCTGCACGGCCACTACGGTCGGGGTTTCGAATCCCCCCTCGGGCATGGATATTTGTGCCGTCCTTAGTATTAGCTAGTTCATAAGTAGTTTCTAAGTTTAGGGACTGATGATCCCGTAGTTAAGTTCCATAAGCTATAGAAACATTTGAACATTTTTGAGAAGATATTGATGAGAGTGTACTAGCGAACATGTATGAGGTCTATTAAGATCGTGGTTTCAATTCCCAAAGCAAACTAATGAACCGCTGTAAGTGCATCCAAACTCAATCAGATTGCATATTAATTCTAAATTATGTGTCTAGAAAACGGGGAGCAGGTGCTCGTTTCAAAGGAAACAGACTGTTGCAATTATAAACTATAATGTAATATCGCAATTTGACAATGCAAGGAGGTATGGCTCTACAGTTCACTATTGGCAAAAATGGTTGTCTTGGTCAATTTCTAAGCGACTATTTCCTTTATCGACCATCTCAAGGCTGAATATGTCATTTCATCCAGGCATATTGTTACATTTGTCACACGTAAGGATATGGAAGACGATAACATTGTACGTCAGAAGGCACAACGGTTTGTGGGGAAGTGAACATGTTTATAACTGACGAGGGTGTGGAGAAAGGTAATGTTTGGAAGAGTGGCCAGTGTCAGTTCCAGTATGAAATGTCTTCAGCATCAAAACTGTCCTACAGAGGGGTCTGCCTCGCGGCAGTACGCACTTGGCTGCTTTGACATTTAGCAGCCAAGGTTGCAGTCCTGCTCGTGACAGAATTTGTTGTTGAAACTATTGAATGATTCAATTTAGCGTGACTGTGGTATTTGCGTCTCAAGTTGTATTCGTTCATTTATACTAATAATAAATCTGTAAATGTAGGCCTGTCGCTGTTCACTTCAATCTTCAAAACTACCGGACGAATCTTCATGCGGTTTTCACAGGAAACATGAGAAACGTTTGGGTCTACACATAGGCATAATTTTATCAAAATCGGATTACGGATAAAAAGGTATCGGAATTTTAAGTGTTTTCAATAACCATAGTTTATTCAAATATGAAAAAACTCTTATCTCCTAAACTCCAGAGAAAATAAAGATATAATTTAAACATTTGTCTAAAAGCAATCAGTGTCTGCAAAGGCTAATCTCCAAAAGCACTGCACAAGCTTTCATGGGGTTTCGCGGGTAAAGTGAGACTAGATAGGCGCTTTAGTGCACCGAATATCTAATAGACACCCCTGCTGCGTATTAAGTATGGCATAGTACAGCAAGGAGCCGTACGTCTGTGACAGAATTAAGCGACGCAATATTAAGAATACCAACAAACATTGAACGAAATGTTACTGTCTTCGCTTTGTGTAATACATACTTAACGATATTACTTTGCTACTTAATGCACGTTTCATTTATGTTTAAAACTGACTGAGGTCCGAAACTCTGAAAAGCCATGATACGCACAGGCGTATCTTCTTTAACAACCGTTGCGAAGACGGGCATATAAGCTAGTCTACAATAAACAAAACGGGGTAAAAGTTACGCAGTAAGCCGTCATTGCAATTTACTTAGTTTATATTACACGTGCAGAAGCAAAAGTATTTACAAAGTAATGCGCTAAAAGTGCACGAATATGTTCACATGCCAAAAGTTTTGGTGAGGAAGTTGGAATGAGGATTGAGGCAGCTGGTTCCACACTTTCGTGTTAGAGAACATATTCGCCTTTTCTGTGCTCCGGCAGGAGTATTTTTCAGCTGGTTCCCGTCTTTTTCTTGTTACATCAGGGTGTACTGCTTATATAACATGAAATCAATGGTGAGTAAAATTTGGACAGTATTTTATATTCGTGACCTCCAACCCAAGAACCCTTGCTGTACGATCGATACGTTAGTTAAAACCATAATTACACGTCAGACCGGGTATTACATGCATATTTTTCATGAATATGTGCGGTAACTTGGAATTTACAGATCTCGGTAATGGTAGTATTATCGGAAAAACTTTCAAAGCTTTCCGGAATCATAACATTAGAACGCATCGAAAAAGTTTCGACGATTTTCACGAATAGAAGTATAGATTTGCCAATGCACGCAGTTGGATCTTTTGAAACCAAAAATAATATTTTTGTAGCGTATCGTGATAACGAATACACATTTCTAAAAACGGGAAACGGATTTTCCAGATAAACACCTAAGCAACATACACATAAATTTTAGTCATTTCCTATTCCTCAAGATACGTTACCTCACAATCAGAAACAGCATTTTCGAACCTATTACTGTCGCGAGCTATCATTCACAGACCGATATCTCAAGAACCACATAAGATACCATTCTGCTCTAAACTTTAAATAAAATTTCGATATGTTATCTACATTTCATACGCATCTATGTGTAACCTAAAATCAAGCATACAAGAAGTCTACGCAATGTGTTTTTACCTCTGCAAACTCTTTAAAATATGTTCCAATAGTTCACTAAACCGGATGCTGCATGTTAACTGTAAAGTAAACGAAAACAAAAATCACCCCTTCATCGACCGAAGATTTCAATCTTTAAGATGTGCAAAAATCAAATTTTTTCGCCGAGTACATACCTTTTTTAAAATCGCATGGTAAGTTTCAGAGCTGTCCGAACGCCATCTTTCAGAACAATACGCACTTTTTCTAGCAAAATATCGCAGTTTTTCAGCCGTATCTTGCTAACGGGCTAAGATTTACGAAAACTGAAAAATGCCGTTTATAGACAAATGTCTACAGGATATATTGTAATCATTTGAACAATTTTCTATGGTTAGTTATTTAGATATTTCCGATTCACGGTGCTAAAACGGCTAAAAATCGGGTTTTGTGACTTTTTGCAAAACTATGATAAGTTTCAACCTATGGATCTCGAAAACGGATAACGATATCGACAAAATTTCGAAGACTTGCAATGACTAGAAAGTGACCACCCCCACAATTCTCTCTCTCTCTCTCTCTCACTCCTTTTTTTTTTTTTTTTTTTTTTTTTTTTTTTTTTTTTTTTGTGCCCTAAAATAGTAGTTTTTGAGATTTTTTCACTAACCGCCCATGAATGAATGGTGATTCTGTAAGTCGTTTAAAGTCCACCATAAACTACACGTCATGTAGTCAAAGCCGACTGATTAGCTCAATTTGGATGGACTCCAGGAAGTGTGAAAATTTTGACGTTGTGATGTATGATATCTATAGTATACCCATTCTTCTAATATGTACAGAAATGGTCACTAGACCAAGATCTATCACTCTGAGATGAATAGTACCTGTGATATGGGCTCCTAAAGAATCGCAAATTCGCACGCGCCGTTTACGAACAAATAAATGCGAAAGAAGCTCTATCGGTTACGCTTTCGCTATGAACCGCTTAACCGATTTTGATAAAATAGAGTATCGGGATAGTTTGTACAATGAAGAAGAACATAGGCTACTTCACTGTAATTCAAGATATTTGTTGGTTTTCAAGTATATAACTCGACTTATGGAACAGATCGACGTTTCTCTTTTAGATTCTGAGACGCTTGAAGACTCTTTGGGAAAGCTATTTATTCTTTGAGTTTTGAAATTTATTACGTCTATTAAAATACTTTTAATAGTTGATACGTTGTACGTAATACGATTCAACATAATACAATGCTTACACAGGATGTCAACGTCTTTAAACCGCCGAACCGATTTTGATGACTCCTGCATAATTTACACGTTGTATAACGAATAGCTTCTTCAGTCAACGGTTTAGTCAGGATGTAACAAACAAAGTTTCTTTTCATATTTAATAATATTTTTACTTTCATCTCGATAAAGAAGGATAGTATTTACCTTCATTTTACGCACGCTTTATACATACACCGGAAAATCGGAAAACTTTTCATTTATCCCGATGCTCCTCGTCATAACTTAAGAACAAAGCTTTGAAATTATTGTACTTCGATGGTCTTTGACATAATGCAAGGACATCGACATGAGCGAAGCCGCGGTAATAATAATAATTAATAGTAAGTTCAAGAAGCTGAGAAAAACACTGATCTGTTTTGTTACAAGCAGAGATAGTGCTGTGGCACGAATGCTCCACTGGAACTTGTGCAAAAACCACCATCTTTTGACCGCAAGGAAACAACTGAACTAGAAGCCAGAAAAAAAGCAAAAAACTATTGGATTCCGTACTTCAGACAGATCGAATGCTGGAACACGATATTCTAGACACCACAAATGCGAAGAAAAAGAAAGTGCGAATCAGCTATTATATTGCCATCCCAGATGATAGCAGCGTCAACGAGAAGCACTTTTCAATATTTGTCAGGTACGAGGACTTGAAAATGAACTATGTGTCTATGACGTAAATCACTGACCATGGTCTCAGCAATTCTTAGCATTCTGAGATCAGTAACAAAATATCACAGTGAGCCTTCGAAAATAATAGAAATCTGGAAAGTGCAGAAAGCCAATTTATTGGGATCTACATAAATTTTCCGTCCATGCAATTCAATTCAATAGTCTGTAAACCTATGGAACTTCAATTCAGTTGTATGTAAATCTGTGGGACTTAACTACTAAGGTTATCTGTTCAAACTACTTAAACTAACCTAATGACAAAACACAGACACACACAAACGAACACACACACACACACACACACAGGCGCGCGCGCGCGCTCGAACCTCCGACGGGAAGTGTAGTATGAATGGGACATTGTACAAATGATTTAAATCATACCTAACAGGAAGAGTGCAGAAAGCTGACATAAGTAATTCACATAATGTGCAAAAAATAGCTGATTCCTCAAACTGGGGAACAATCAAAACTGGGGTGCCACAAGGTTCGGTCTTGAGCCCTTTGTTGTACTTAATATATATTAATGACTTGCCATTCTATAGCCATGAAGATGTAGAGCTGGTTCTTTTTGATGATGCTACAAGTATAGTAATCACACCGGACAAACAAGAACTAACTGATGAAATTGTAAACGACGTCTTTCAGAAAATCATAAGTGGTTCTCACCAAATGGGCTATCATTAAATTTCGATAACACACAGTACATACAGTTCCGTACAGTAAATGGAATGATACTATTAATAAATATAGTAAATCTCAGTAAATTAGCTTACTATGCCTATTTTCGTTCTCTGATTTCGTATGGCATCATGTTCTGGGGTAATTCATCATTGAGTAAAAAAGTATTCATTGCACAAAAGCGTGTGATCAGAATAATTGCTGGAACCTATCCAAGATCATCCTGCAGACACTCATTTAAAGAGCTAGGGATCTTCACAGTATATGTATTCACTTATGAAATATGTTATTACCAATCCCACCGAATTCAAAAGCAATAGCAGTGCACATAACTACAACACTAGGAGAAAGAATGATCTTCACTATTCAAGGTTAAATCTAGCTTTGGCAAAGAAAGGGGTGAATTATGCTGCCACAAAAGTCTTTGGTCACCTACCAAAGAGCATCAAAAGGCTGACAGATAGCCAACTAGCATTTAAAAAGAAATTAAAAGAATTTCTGAATGGCAACTCCTTCTACAATGTAGATGAATTTTTAGATATAAAGAAATAGTGTGTCATGTAATATTTAGTACAAAGTAATAATTTGAAAAGACGCCTTTCATTAACCTGAGACGTTCCACATCATTACGATGTGTCGTATTCATGATCTATGAAACTAGTACTAATCTAATCTAAGCAACCATTCCATCGCGGTTCTGCCGATACATCACGCAGTCTTAGATAGTAGAGAAGCTCCTGACTAGTGATACAATTAGAAATACAGCGAGTGGTTTATTTTTCTGCGTTTATAATAACAATAAAAATTAGTCAAATGCTCAAATAACTATATTTAAAAATAAGATGGTAGCAGAGCTACAGAAGCCTTAATGGCGTAAGCACGGTGTGACGCAGGAATAGTCCATCAGTTTAGTTGCGTGTCATCTCTGCAGGAATGCTGCTTCTATTCAAACTCAGACGGTTACCTTATTCAGCGATAACACTAGTTTGTGCACGAACATGTCAGTCTAAAGCAAAATCGGCACATGCAAAGTTCAGTGGCCTGAGCGTTGTTCCAGGTCACGGGAAAACGCCTCGGGATGATGTCAATAACCTGCGGAGCGTGTGGCCGTCGTTGGTAGAAAGCGAACGTTACGTAAGCAGCCGACTGAGATGTCGCCAAGTCACTTCGTTGGTCGGAAATGTCTTCAGTTCTCCTCTCTTCACTTAACAAATACGTTACTAAAAGGATAATCTCTGAACAAGGTCACTATCTACTGCGTGCTATTTTTCTAACGTCTTCCTGGATGTAGAAAAATTTTATTTTCAATAATTCGCGTAATTATTAACAGATTTTAAAAATGCTTTCGTATTCTGCTCATAGCATAGGAGCTGGTGCCTACACCAGTGCAAACGTGCATGTTACTGCAAAGTTCCCCCCGCCTCTCCCTGCCGAAGGAGCGCCAATGAGCTGACTCAGGAGGATCAGTGTGGAATCTCAACTTCAACAGTGTCTGGGCAACGCTCTGGCACGTATGCGAGCTATCTGCACGACTTAAAAGTTGTCTCATGCAATAAAAATACTTTGACAATGCCGATATAATGATCTGATACGAGAATGAGATGAGGAATGATAGTCGGCCACAGGGGCCGAGCGGTCTGCGGCGCGCCACTCACGTTCTGCACGGCCACTACTGTCGGGGGTTCGAATCCCCCCTCGGGCATGGATATTTGTGCCATATTTAGTATTAGCTAGTTCATAAGTAGTTTGTAAGTTTAGGGACAGATGACCCGGTCGTTAAGTCCCATAAGCTCTACAAACATCTGAATTTTTGAAGAATGATAGCTTAAATCTACAATACTTTTTTTTTTCACGAACAGCTTTTTTTACGGGGTTCACTGCAATGGCTGCTTCCGACAACTTCACAAACAATTTCAAACTTTTAAGAAACTTCTCCTTGCTGACTTTTTTACTAAACGAAAAGCCATGTAAGCTTTAAGACAGTCGAAATGATGAAACGAACGCACTACATTTTCGCTGTTCGTGCCGTCAAACTTCAACATTTGTCCCGATTTTTTAATTTATCGTTTTTTAACTGCTAACTCTATACGCAAAACACTTCGCAGGCAATATCTACATATTACGAAATTCATCTGCAAAATTATATCACTACATGGCCAATAGTTGTGGATATATCGCGTGACAGACAAATTAGACGCGTCCAAAACCACATTATGATATCTTCAGCATCAGGCGTGATATTTTATTTCTTCTTTATAATGTGCAGCTATTATCAAATGTTTGTTAATTTATGAGACCAAACTACTGTGACCATCAGTCCCCTAGGCAGACAAACTACTGGAACTAACGCAAGATAACACCCACCCATACCCGACGGAGGACTCGAACATCCGGCGGGAGCAGCCTCGCAGTCTCTTAAAAGGCGCCTAGAACCGCTAGGCTATTACCGCGCGGCAAGCAATTATCAACATATATCAGAGAGTCTACCTGTAAAATTATATCATGATGTAATAAACGGGAGATTTGATGTCATAAACATTGGGATGCGTGAGAACTGGGTTTTGCCAGAAGTGGAGTACAAATTACCACATATTCATCGAGTGTTTGACAACGAGGGCACCTAATGACTTCCAGTAAGCTTTAAACCCAATTTCAAACCATTTCTAAACTTTTTTCGATTAAATGGTTAAAAAGTTAGCATAACAACTCATATGTAAGGTAATCACATATTTGAAGCAGTTCTACACATTGACATTAGATTCTTAATGGATTCGGGAGTTTTAGTAGATTTCAAACGACTGTTGTCTACAAATGTGTATGGTGACTTACAAAACCCAAAAATACACAAAATACTCCGATCCTAAAAACTCAAATTATTTTCGTTGTTTTCCCATTCATGAAGAGATTAGTTATATGAATTAACATCTTACCCTCCTTAATCATTATGCAACATAAATCACTACAGCTTTTCAGCACCATCTGCTTAAAGAAAGCTGTTATCCCAATGGTAAATATCTTACAAGACCACACGGTAATTGAATACTTATATTTACTAGGTAAATACGACCGCGTTTACTGTGGCTCAGTCTCACATGAAATGAGCGGCAAGGTAAATAAAAGATTTCTTGCGAACGTGGACTCACCGAGGAAATTCATGAATCAAATCAATATGTACCCTAATGGGCGTTACTGTGGTTACGTTGAATGAAAGAAAAGTTAGAAAATGTATGTTTTCTCAGAAAATAATTATTTGTTGTAAAGCCAGTAAACTGACAAAATTTTTTAATATTTTTGAATAAAAGACTGTCTTGGTTGCAAAAGTCTGTTGTATTCAGATATGCCGCGTTTCGCCCAGTTAGAGCGTCCTTAGGTATCTTGCCTGATATTCCTGTAGCATAGAGTAGGTATTCGTTGCCACTTACATGACATTCGTCTGGTACTGCCTGGAGCAGCGTTCAAATGTGTACTGCGAGTAAAGGCCGTTAAAATAGGTAGAATGTATAATCATTTACGTCGCTGATGGTTTTCGATAAATGGTGCAAGAATCTTTGCCCTTTTCTATCAAAGAAATTTATTTTGTTGCTATTTTTTTTCTACTGTGATGTTTCTGTGGACTTTGTTTATTTCAGAGTGAAGTTAAAATATTTTTCTTTCTTTCTTTATTTCTTTCTTTTCTATTTATTTTTTTTCGCACATCTATCAGACATATGATTTCATCCACACATCTGTGCCAATATATAACTCTGAATCTTCCATCTGTCTACCTTTTTAAATATCTGCTTTTCTGACTGACTGATGAAGGTGGTAGATGAGGATCCTGATATTGGGGAACCCATAGGTAGCCCCTCACCCTGCAGATAATATTCGTTCTCGAGCTGGAAATAATTTTGTTCGGTAGTTAGTTTAGCGAATTTGTTATTTCAGATATTGCTTCTATAGTGAGGATGCTGTGGACTGCCAGATGTTGTATGATTTCGATTGTTTCTTTGATGGGGATAGATGTGTACATGCCTTCTGTGTCAAATGAGAGCTGTGATGCTATGTTTGGTATCTCTATGTTCTGAAAATGTTCTGGTAGGCTGCCTGTTTTTTGCACTGTCTAGTCATTTGCAAATTTGTAGTGTTTTGAGATTATGCAAATGAATTTGTTTCATTTCATAAATAATATAGTGAGGACAGTTTACTACTCACCGCAAAGACGTGGCGACGAGCTGCGACAGGCACATACAAAAGACACACACATACAACACATTCAGCTATCGGCCATGGCCTTCTTCAGAAATAGAGCACTCACGCAATCACACAGGCACACAACACAGTCATACAACCATCACAGTCGGAGGTGATGGTTGTATGACTGTGTTGTGTGCCTGTGTGATTGCGTGAGTGCTCTATTTCTGAAGAAGGCCATGGCCGATAGCTGAATGTGTTGTATGTGTGTGTCTTTTGTATGTGCCTGTCGCAGCTCGTCGCCACGTCTTTGCGGTGAGTAGTAAACTGTCCTCACTATATTATTTATTCCAACCTGGACTTTCCATTATTATATTTTGTTTCATTTCAGTTGTATATACGGTTTACGTAAATAAATATGTGCTTTGAACATGTTTATAATACCAATTTGGCATTGAACAAAATAAAAAAGGAAAAACAGCACGGCAAAGGTTTAAGAAACTGACTATTAAAAAATTAAATAAATTAAACAAATCTAACCTTCCTAGCTATTGCTTGCGCAAACTCTTTTCCCGACCTGCGTAATTCAACTCTTCTGCAGGCTCGTGGTCAACAGATATTGTTGCAATTTCACTTACACGGTTTTCACACACTATCTGAAAATGAGAGCACTTACAACAAACTTAACATATAATTTTAAACCTCTCGCTGACAACCCCAAAAACTGATGGTAAGGAACTTTTTGATACTTTTTTCACTACTGAATCAATAAAACTGATGCATTCGACATCACGTCACAATTCATTACTTCTACGCCACTAAAAGTATTCACGAGACATTGTGTACATATACTACGGATTGTATTTTCGAAAGTGTCATACAATACACATAGTTCAGGAAAGTTGACACCATAAACAATAAGATGCGTGGAAAACCACTCCATCAGGCTTTAATTTATTACGTCTTTATTATTAACTCTATTTGCAACTAATTTCGCAATTTCCTAATAATCTACTGGATGTACCTGGAAAGTTATATTATTGTAGGACACACTGTTCAGGAGATATAACGTAATAACGATTGAGCTATGTGAAAACGAAACTAAAAGCTGAAATTTGCTAAAGACGTGGGTGAAATGGTCAGAAAGTGGGGCAGAAGGGTATGGAGAGAAGAAGAATAAGGAGATGGACTTACATATAAGTCATAGAAGTGGAATAAATATAGTACAACGGTGGGTTCTACGGCTAATAGAAAAATATTGTTGCGCTGCACTTGGATTGTTCACGTTACAACAGATTTAGTCGCACCTCATTTTCCGTGGATCCTAACCTGACCTAATCTAACCTGGGCAGCAATAAAAGGGCCAAATTTGTCAACTGTGACACAAAAATTCCCTATAAATTAACACAAAAATCCCTCTGAAAGGCAACCTTAGAAACACAACTGGTGGCAGGGGGGGGGGGGGGGGTGGGCGGTTGGACGGCATGGGACTGCAGCCCGACCTATATTCAGAAATAAATTATTCCAGGCAGAGTGTATTTTTCTTCCTAAACTATACTTGAAATCTACCCTAAAATTTCCCAAAAATGGTATTCAACCACTTCAAAGAAAATAACAACTTTTAAATTTTCCAACATTCACGTTTTTCTGAAACTTCTGAAGGTTTGAAGTCGTCCATACTCACATTAAATAAATGTAACTTTTTTTCCGATGGACTGAAGGTCATTGTGTTGCATACAAAATCGAATCATCATAATACTTTGGGTTGCTTTTCTTCACCTAAACGTCACACCTACAGTACACACTTATGGCATTCTCTAACAATAAACATCAGAATAAGACTGATACCCCCGACAATCGACATTATGAAGATACAACAATAAGGCGTTGGTGTCGGTATGTATTTTTAAATAAAGTTGGCTCTTGCACAATAAGTACTCAAATGTTTCAAATGTTTGTATAGCTTATGGGACTTAACTACAGGGTCATCAGTCCCTAAACTTACAAACTACTTATGAACTAACTAATACTAAGGACGGCACAAATATCCATGCCCGAGGGGGAATTCGAATCCCCGACCGTAGTGGCCGTGCAGACCGTGACTGGAGCGCCTCAGTCCCCTCGGCCACCGCGGCCGGCCAATAAGTACTTCTTTTTTCCAGTGAGAGCGTAACGTGGGAAGGGAGGGATCGAACCAGAGCTCTCTGCAGTTGAACTAACGAGACTTTTATATAACTACTGCTTAGTACTTATTACTGGAATACTCTACCACGCAAGGAAATACTTGACAGAAAGTCTCTTTCTTAAATTCATCAAATAACTGATTACATAATTTTAAATACCAGTGTGCAAAACGCCCCTAAAATTTTTATCCTCTAAAATAACCGACTTCATGATTTTTTCCATAACTTTAGTGTGAAAACTCCTAAGTTGTGAACCCTGGAAAGGACTTTTGATTAGTCTTGACTTCGTTAGCCAACTGCCATAACACAGCAATACCTACAATGGTTCTTCTACTTTTAAAAATAAGGACAAAAATTGACCAAAATAGATTTCATACTGTCAGGGTAGTCAACTGTGTGAAACGGATAGTACATTTACAATAATTTAAGATGGTGTACTAGTGTACGATCCCACCTGCAGATCGTATGTCTGTTTTACGATCTTATGAAACGCTATTATTAAGATTTCATATCTATTTAATTTTTGACAATTTATCCCTCAAATACGATTTTGAGCAACCTACTAGCCAATCTGGCAACTCCAACAGTATTGATGCCGTTGAACTGTGAACAATTAACGCGTTTACTCTACTGAGGATAGTGAGAATCATTTAACAAAGTGTTTAGTAGTGAAAAATGTCAACAGAAGACAGTGATAGTGAATGTCATACGCCTGTGAAATCTACAGCAAGCGTAAAAAATGTAGATATTTCCGGGAAATTTATCCTCAACATGAGGACTGGGTGTGCGCTGATCAATCGAAGGATGAAAGGGTTATATGTAGAGTATGTAGCGTAGCAGTTGTGTCTAAACTGGACTGTGTTGAAAATCAAAAACTGAAAATTAGTTAAAAATATTCGATGATTATGCGTTCCATTTTTAGTTTGCTATAGACGTAATTAAAGTCGAACGTAAATATTTTATATAATTATATAAACCATATTAATTTTTCTAAACTGTCTCATAGAAGTTTTTTAAACACCAGTACCATTAGAGTGCGGAGATTTTAACGCGAAAAAGGACGGAAAACATCTGCATTGACGTAGTGCATTGCGCGGACGTAGATCGACCGGGGGCAGTGGCGGATTGGCTGTCGGAGGCCCGGGGCGGCGGCAGAAAAAAATGAGGCCCCTGTCCACTTGCAAATACACGTATTACTATAAAAAAGTAACTTAGGAGATTTGGAGGGCCCCCTCCCCCAAGGACGAGAGGAACGGGACAATACAAGAAAAATAGCTTCCGGCATTTGGAGGCCCCAGAAAAAGCAAATGGCGCTCTTACTTACTTATCAGTGACTTGGGCCTTAGCGACCATATGCCTGCACTACACTCCTCCTCCATCGCTCCCGGTTGCGAGCCTCTTGCAACCAATCACCTGTCCCTAGTCTCATGTCCTCGGTGTCTCTGTCAACATTATCTTTCCAGCTACCGTTCCCAGCAACACATCATGGGATATCCTCCCTTCGCTCATCCTTTCCAGCCCAGGTCAACTTTCCTCTTTTCATTCTTTTTATAATGTCTGGCTGTGCGAAAAGCTGTTTTAATTCTTGATTTTTTTCCGAATTCTCCATTCTCCTGTTTGTGGATCTACCAGAGGACCATAGATTTTTAGTAGCATTTTTCGTTCGAGTCCAGTAGTTTCTGTTCATCTGTTCTTCTGAGGGTGAGAATTTCACAACCGCACATAACCACTAGCATAATCATACTTTGATACAGCCTGGTCCCGAAACTTCTTGTCAGGGACCTTCTCTTTAACACGTCCTGAAGGCTAATGTGTGCTGTATTGCCTCCAACAATTCTTGCATTTATTTCAGTTTCACAGGCCGCGGTGGAGTAGCGGTCTAAAGCACCTCGCTGCGGAGGGCATGGGTGTGTGTGTTTGTCCGTAGGTTAGTTTACCTAGGTTTATGTAGTTTGTAAGCTACGGACTGATGGCCACGCAGTTTGGTCCGATAGATTTACAGAGCCGCGGAGGAGTAGCCGAGCGGTCTAAAGCGTCTCGCTGCTGAGCGCGCGGTTCCTCGCCGTGGAGGTTCGAGTCCTCCCTGGAGCATGGGTGTGTGTGTTGTCCTTAGGTTAGTTTACCTAGGTTTATGTAGTTTGTAAGCTACGGACTGATGGCCACGCAGTTTGGTCCGATAGATTTACAGAGCCGCGGAGGAGTAGCCGAGCGGTCTAAAGCGTCTCGCTGCTGAGCGCGCGGTTCCTCGCCGTGGAGGTTCGAGTCCTCCCTGGAGCATGGGTGTGTGTGTTGTCCTTAGGTTAGTTTACCTAGGTTTATGTAGTTTGTAAGCTACGGACTGATGACCACGCAGTTTGGTCCGACAGATTTACAAACATTTGAACATTTTTAGACATACAGACATTTGAGTTTCACAGAGGTTCTGATCACTAAAGAAACTACCAAGATATTTGAAAGTACTCGTCCTTTTGAATCGGAGATTGTCCACTGTGAGCGAGTCCCCATCACTAGCCGACTTGCTTAGGACCATGTATAGCGTCTTCTATTAACTGACTTGCAAGCCAGCTTTACTGGTAATCTGGTAGTACGAGCTTGCCATTCTTCTCATCTCTACCTTACTGCCGCCCCTTAGTCCGCTACTGACTGGGAGGCCTCCAAATCCCCCATCCGAGCCTCAAAGTATCTTATTCTATTTCATTTTTTTCCTCCTCCTCCCTCAAGAACGAGAAACTATCTATCCCCTTAGATGTGTGTACGATCCTCTGACGAAATGTAAGATGATATCGATAACGCTGAAGGTTTGGCGACACTCAGCGGTCATACACAGGCAACAATGGCCACTCTCAAAACAAATGAGGAAGAAATTAGTTGTCAGAAAAGTCCCCTCCCCTTCCCTCCCTCTCCATGTCCAACAGGGGCGTCAAACCTGGCACTTCACTGCCGCACAGCAGAGGGTAGGCCTGCCGCCCCCCGATACCGCCCATGCCTGCCCTGCTTCATACCGTATATGACCCAAAGTTAAACGTGAGCTCTTTAACAGGAGCAAGTTCTACCTGCCAGTAACGCCGGAACAGCCCCTAAACAGTGTTACTGCACCGCTCTGGCGGTACAGCCGAGGTGAAGTGAAAGGTAAATATGGGCGCCACTAGATGAGGCCGAGGGTGCTGGTAGGCTGCGATAAGGCTGGCCTGCCTGTAGACGGAGCACCCAATTAATACTCTGCCGCGATACCGCGAAATCAGCAGTCGCCGTAAACACTGAAGAGGTGAAAGAGCAGGCATTGCAAGTAAGAGGAAGCGATTTATTTTATAAAACAGACACAAGTAGCTACGATTACTTATTGAATTTAACCGGTTTCACTCTATGAACATCATCAGAATGTACAGTTTAAGAATAATTGATAGTTGACGATTTATATAGTCATATTTCAGTACAGTAATTTAATACAGCTATTACAAATTACTGTACTGAAATATGACTATACAGGGTGATCCATTGATAGTGCCCGGGCCGCATATCTCACGAAATAAGCATCAAAGGAAAAAACTAAAAAACTTTTAGGTCAAATGGATATCGACTGCATTTTTAAAAATAGGTACCCCCATTTTTATTACATACTAGCTTATATGCCCGTGCTTCGCAACGGTTGTTAAAGAAGGTCCTGTGTATATAATGGTTCTTTGGGTTCCGGACGAAGGTCAGCAAAAACACAATCCTTGTTGGATCTCTCTGTCAATAAACTGAGTTCTCCTAGCCAAGATGTCAAATTTAAGTAGAAGTCATTGTCGAAAACGATGAATGTTCATGAAGTTTTTCATACTAAGAGTGAAATTAATTTAAGTCCGTGCTTCGGAACAATGTAAATTCTATGTTAGGTTGTGTTCATAAAGTGACACATTGCAACAGCAGCGCCGAAAGCGGCTGGCAAATTACATTTCTGAAAACAATATTGGATAAGTGCGAATATTGATTAGTAACAGTTTTCACAAATATCTTCTTGCACGGGAATTTGGAATGAATTGTTAGATTGTGTGAATCATGAGACTCTATACAAAAGAGTTTCGCGTGAAAGTGCTGTTCATATTGAGATGTGACAGCAACGGATGTATATGATTCGGTAAAATTTTACTTTCTATCCTGGCGGCCTCGTGTTTTTATATTGGCAACATCAATAACACGATATAAAATCGTTTCAAAGATGACCGAACCACATAGAGTGTAGATAAATACTGCTGTTCCTGCTGTGTGAGTGATTTCACGACAAAATATTTGCGTGTCACGCGATTGGCTTATGACGATGTCACATGATTCTCGTTATTCAACAGCTGCTACCAACATTATCACAGGAGGCCGCCGGGATATGAGTAGGACGACGTCGCATAGTTTTTCTTGACCCAGCTGTCAAACGATAACACCTTTCACACCAGAGAGTGTCGCAGCTATATGTATCACAGATCACTGATTAGCACAGACCAGTGAGCTTACTGGCACAGGCATATCAATATCTATGGCCTAAGAGACATTCATTAATGTATGTCTGTGTTTCCACCACGCTTCTACGTCAGTGATCAATGTTCCACGAGTATTTTTATCTTTGAGTCTATCTGGATTTTTTTTATCTTTGTTTTGTGTCTCTGTTCATAGTCGGTAATGTGTGGTTGACAAAACATGTGATCTATTTAAAAAATTGCGTATTTGATATTCCTCGTCGTTATTAAAGTCTGAAAGGACCGCATTGTCTGACGATTGAAAGAATAAACAGATTTTGATTCGTACCGTAAAGTTCGTAAGTCACAGAGTATATAGCTTTTCCTAAGAGTATTTATTGCATATTTTGCGATATTTTGCTCGTCACACTCACCCACTGCCACGCACCGCGACCAAACTCCCTTACTAACATCATTAGACCAAGGGCTATCTACCACCACAACCACGAGTGGGTGGCAGTATGTGGTCATGGAGAAAAGTCTGTCAGCACGTACACACACAAGCCTTTTATATATAGATATAGAATATAGATTCGTCTAGTACGTGAATAAATATGAATGTTTTATTTGGAACACTTTTTTTGCTTTGTGATCGATGGCGCTGTAATATTCACAAACATATTGCTCACAATTTTAGACGAACAGTGGGTAACAGGTAGGTTTTTTAAATTAAAACACAGAACGTAGGTATGTTTGAACTTTACTTCGGTTGTTTCAATGTGATACATGTTCTTTTGTGAAATTATCATACAGTATGAGAAATCATGCTGTTACTGTGTGATTAGTTGTAAGTACCTCATAACTTCAATAAATGCTCAAAATGATGACCTTCAACTTCAGTGCATTTGACAATACGCGTAACGAAATTCCTCTCAACAGCGAGTAGTTCGCCTTCATTAATGTTATCACATGCATTGACAATGCGCTGAAGCATGTTTACAGACGTTGTCGATGAATCACGATAACAAATATCCTTCAATTTTCCTCACAGGATGCAATCCAGGGATGTAAGATCCGGTGAACGTGCGAGCCATTGTATGGTGCTTCTACAACCAATCCATCTGTCATTAAATATTGCATTTACGACCGCTTCAACTGCATGCGAGGCATATGCCGGACATACATCATGTTGAAAGTACATCGCAATTCTGTCATGCAGTGAAACATTTTGTGCTAAAATCGGTAGAACATTACGTAAGAAATCAGCATACATTGCACCATTTAATCCTTCCTCCCATAATGCCACACCATACATCAACCCGCCAAGGTCGCTGATGTTCCACTTGTCGCAGCCATCGTGGATTTTCCGTAGCCCAATAGTGCATATTATGCCGGTTTAGATAATCTCTGTTTGTGAATGACGATTCGTCACTGAACAGAACGCGTGAAAACAATCTGTTATCGTCCCGTAGTTTATTTTGTGCACAGTGTCAAAACTGTACACGACGTTCAAAGTCTTCGCCATACAAATCCTGGTGCATAGAAATATGGTACTGGTGAAATTTATGTTGATGTAGAATTCTCAACACTGGCGTTTCGGAGATTCCCGATCCTCGCTCAATTTGTCTGCTATTGATGTGTGGATTAGCCGCAACTGCTGCTAAAACATCATCATTTTTGCAGGTCGTGGTTGACGTTCCACTTGTAGCTGAACACTTCCGGTATTTTTAAATAACGTAACTATTCGACGAAAAGTCAGGCCCGGTCACTATCAGTGGACCACCCTGTATAATTCGACAACTATCAATTATTATCAAACTGTACATTCTGATGATGTTCATAGAGTGAAAACTGTTAAATTCAATAAATTATTGTAGCGACTTGTGTCTTTTTTATGAAATCGAAGAGGTGCGTTCTGTGCCGCGCAGAATGACCGTGTGTTCTAAGGCCCCTTTTACACGATGAACTTTCTTTCTCAGCTTACTCGAGGCGAATGCAAGGTCTACTGCAGCGCCCCTGGCCTGTGATTCCCATACCTGCGTCTCGCCTGTCTCAAGCAGTCGTTTAAACGTTAACAGCAAAACTGTAGATCTGTCTGCTGTGTAGTTGCGCTTGTGAATGAAGAAGTGATGTGTTTGAGGACACTGTTTAAGGAAAAGCAGGAAAAAATATATTTGAGTTTATTAAATAAGGAAGGGTAATTCATAGTTTGCTGTTCTCTTACTGTTTTGTAGTTGGATTTTGGAACATATACTTTGTTCGAACATTATGAACTACCTCGAAGAGAACGACCTATTAACCAATAGTCAACACGGATTCAGAAAGTATCGCCCTTGCGAAACACAGCTTGCCCTCTATTCACATGAAGTGATAAGTGCCATCGACAAGGGATCACAAATCGATTCCATATTTCTGGATTTCCGGAAAGCTTTCGACACTGTACCTCACAAGCGGCTTCTAATGAAATTGCGTTCTTATGGAATATCGCCCCAATTGTGCGATTGGATTCACGATTTCCTATCAGAAAGCACACAATTCGTAGTAATTGACGCTTAGTCATCGAGTAAAACAGAAGTGATATCTGGCGTTCCCCAGGGAAGCGTTATAGGTCCCCTACTCTTCCTTGTGTTTATAAACGATTTAGGAGACAATCTGAATAGCTCCCTTAGACTGTTCACGGATGATGCTGTCGTTTATCGGTTAGTGGAGTCAACAGAGGATCAAAAGCAACTGCAAAGCGAATTAGACAAAATTTCGATACGGTGCGAAAATTCGTAATTAACACTAAATAAAGAAAAGTGTGAAGTACTACACATGACGAGTAAAAGAAATCCGATGAACTTCAGTTATGCGATAAATCAGTCAAACCTTAAGGTCGTAAATTCTACCAAATACCTAGGAGTTACAATTACGAACAACTTAGACTGGAGAGAACACATGGAAAATATTGTGGGGAAGGCGAACCAAAGATTACGTTTCATTGGCAGAACGCTTCGAAGATGCACCAGCTCCACCAAAGAGACTGCCTACATCACATTTGTGCGGCCTCTCCTGGAGTACTGTTGCCCATTGTGGGACCCTCACCAGGTGGGACTGACGGAAGATATTGAGAAGGTTCAGAGAAGGGCAGCTCGTTTTGTTTTATCACGTTACCGGGGGGAAAGCGTCACGGAAATGTTGCACGAATTGGGATGGAAATCATTAAAAGAAAGACGTTATTCATTGCAGCGTGATGTGTTTGCGAAGTTTCAATCACTGACTTTTACTTCTGAATGTTAAAATATTTTGCTAGCACCCACCTACATAGGGAGACATGACCATTCCAATAAAATAAGAGAAACCAGTTCGAAAACGGAACGATTTAGGTGTTCTTTCTTCCCGCACGCTATTAGAGAATGGAACGGTAGAGAAAAGTTATGAAAGTGGTTAATGAACCCTCTGTCAGGCACTTAAATGTGATTTGCAGAGTATCTATGTAGATGTAGATGTAGAAATGTCATGTAGTAAGTTTTGAATACAATTGAGAAGATAAATAATTGGAAAAGTGTCATTCAACGATTTCAAAACTTACATATTTATTTGTCGAAGAAAATTTATATTGGCAAACATATCAAACAATATCAAAAATGCAGTAAAAGGAACTATTTACTTTAGTTTTTATATATTTTTCTTGCTAACGGTCAGAATTAGATCGAAAATAATATTCTCATCTATTAATTCAGACCCTTTGACTGTTATAGAAGTTTCCTTTACACACGTTTATGAATTTACGAAAATATTTTTCTCCTTGTACATATTTCGTCTCTTTTGTAGCAGAACACTAGTAGGGAAAAAATACTAAGCTCTAGTGCAACATTTTCGGTGTGATGAAAACGCAAAGCAAACTACATTACAAAAGTTAAAGAAGAAAGCATTTCTGTAATATGAATGAGATGAACCAGAAGTAGGTTAACTTCCGATGTTAGCAGACACAGCTACTGTTCCTTGTTTCTGCGCATGCGCATTCTGCAGCACACACGAAGTTCAGAACTCCACACTCGGCACAATCTATACATCACTGACGTCACAGACGCACTCGCGACGGGTTTGGCTGCAGATTTCAAAGCAGGCACGAAAGGCGCACTCACTTCGAGAAGTCAATTTTCACCTCAAAGTCGATCGTGCAAAACGGGTGTAAGGCGTCCTGGTACTGACTGGACGACCGTTCCTGCCGGAGGTTCGAGTCCTACCCTCGGACATGTGTGTGTGTGTGTGTGTGTGTGTGTGTGTGTGTATGTGTGTTTTGTCTTTAGTGCCAGTTAAAGTAGTTTCCAAGTCTCGTGACTGATGACCACAGCAATTTGAACTAATAGGTTTATAAACATAATTTTATTTCTTTTAAATTGTTTATGTTATTTATTTATTTTTGAGAGCACTGCATCTCGCCTTTGACGATCGAGAGAAGAATTCGACTGCGTCGGCCTGCGATGTTGACCTGCCTAGTCAGTCTGAAATGTTTCAAGACTGGATTAATAAGAGAAGAGAAAACTGAAGATGGTCGTTTTAATGCTTGACGTGTCCCCCCACTTGAGTAAAACGGACAGATCGATGTAAATAAATAAATAAATAAATTAAAAAATTTATCTTCTGGGTTGTTAAATCTTCATGTTTCACTGGTTTCGATGTGGGTTATATAAACTAAGCGTCGATACTTCATATGAATTTATGCGTGAGGGAGTTGCTACCTGTGGCGAAGTTTGTTATTTTAATTCAATATAAACGATAATAAACAGTATTGGCATCAGTACAATGATTATAGAAATGTCGCGTAATTTAATTTATTGTACCGTGCAACAAAATATGTTTACAGTAGTACATCGTTCAACTGCCATTTTTATGAAGGAAAATTTATATTTCGAATTGGTGTAAAAATACTGAAAAATATTTATATTATGCAGCTGTAATTGTACATTTGGCTCCTAGCTCCTTCTCATCTATTTCCGAATGTAAAATATATAAAATGCTTTTATGAAATGGTGAATTAACTTTACTGGAAAATATACGCATTGTATTTCAGAGCAATGTGTACGCTAAGGAAGAACCAACGAATGAAAACCGAGCGAGGTGGCGCAGTGGTAGCACACTGGACTCACATTCGGAAGGATAGTGGTTCAAATCGACCTCCGGCCTTCCAGATTTAGGTTTTCCGTGATTTCCCTAAATCACTCCAGGCAAATGCTGGGATGCTTCCTTTGAAAGGGCACGGCCGATTTCCTTTCACATCCGTACTTAAACATCCTAGCGTAAGCTCCGTCTCTAATGACCACTCTGTCGATGGGACGTTAAATTCCAAGCTTCCCCCCCCCCTTCCCCTTCCAAACGAATGCAACCTCCACAATGCTTCTGATCTGCATTAAATATATACCATCTGAAAGATTATATACTGTCACCTTGGATCTATAACATCTATGCATAGTGTGACATCAGAGGAGCACTTTATGACTGGGGTGGTGGAATTTCAGTTGAGGGCAGGTCGAAGGAAGTGAGGGAGAAAACCTGGTGATCTAGTGTCCAAAGTGAAAACTATTAGTTTAATCTTCAATCTAGAGACAAACACAAAAAATAACATAACTGAAGGTTATAAATGGCTAAGGTTTAATGAAATTCAAGTTACAGGTTACTTAAAGGTTCTGGAAGAAATGGGATGAAGAAATAAATCAATGTATCGGCCTTGGCACTTCAGAACCGGGCAATACCCAAAACAAAGGAGATACGCTTGGTGGAATCATTGGTGTTTTCTGTGTTTTTGTAGGGCGGCATATCTCAACCATGAAAGCTAGCGACAAGAGCCGAATTAACTGCCTTTGATATATGATGTTAGCGGAGAACGTTACGTGACCCATCGACAGGGTAGGAAAACGATGTTACCATTATAGAAAAACTGCTCATCACAAGATCTTTATTTTCCGGAGTCAGCAAAGAAACACCCACATCTTTCAGCGTAGTTTAAGAAAATTATTTAGGAAAAAAAATCCAAGGCAAAGCAAAAGCAGAATCCACGAGCAACAAGTACGCGGTTAGATCAAGCGAAGAAGATTACCAGCATACCTCTGCACAAGATATTCAGAAGAGCGAAAGGTCGCTGTTGATGGGTACGTCAAGTTGAAGATTCAATTACTTAAGAAAAGAAGGAGTAAGTGAGGTCTGCACAATCAACAATGAGTAAGCCGACTAATAATGAAGATGATGATAAAGATCTGACAATTTACGCTAGGCGCTTCGAAACCGGTAGTGGTAAATAAAGACTGAAGAACCACAAAAGGCGACTGATTCAAGTTATTTATAACTTCGTCCTCTTCATTTGGTGCATTTTGTACTTTGGTAATTAATTCACTGGGAATTGTAATAATTTCTGTAGTGTCTTAAATACACTATTTAAAAGTGATATGAAAGAAAACGTGGATGAATGCCGCATCAGAGAAGAGTTCCCTTTCAAAATCGTATTGTGTCCACTTGAATGTGACTGAAAAAGAAAACTGGGTCACCGACAAAAAGAAGAAAAAAACTGTCCCACTGACACAGATGACTATCGATTGTACCGTATACACCCAAGGCTTTGTAAACGACAATCCAGCAGTGGTGGAGTAAGGTTACTTCAGTAAGTCACAATCAAATCAGATTCCACGTATCAAACGCAGTTTAGAGTGACGCGAAGACTGAACTTCCGAGAGACGAATGTCTTCTACACGGTCGGCGTGCCGCTTTCCTCGGAACGAGAGCACGACAGGCTGTGATGATGCTGGTGTGTACAAGCCATTGACCTGCACTCGTCCGAGAACCGGTTCCTGCCAGGTCACTCGAGATTGCGAAACGGTGAATGTCGAGGGGCACCGCGGTGAAGGATAGCCCGCTGTCGCAGAATCTGTCTGTTCCGAAAACATAAAACAGTATTTCTCCTTCTACGGACGTGAAACAGAGGCCCTCCAGACGTGGTTATGCGGGATGAAGATTTAGGCTGACTATTGCAAACATTTCTTCTTCTTCTTAGCGTTTATCCAAGCTGCAGTAGCGACCGTTTGTTTACAGATCTGCCTTCTTTAGGGTATCTTCATTGGTGGTACCATGGATTCCATATCCTTCTTGATGCGGTTCATTCATCGAGTCTTTGGTCTGCCACGAGGTTGTCGGCTACTTATTCCAGGTGCATGGCTGTTCTTGCCAAGCCATGACATACCCGTACCATCTTAATCTGCCATCCCTTATTTTTTCTGAGATAGAAGCAACTCCGAGTCCTCGTCGTTTGCTGCATGGTCAAACAGGGAAGCCCAAGTGATAATTGGAGTATTCGCATTTCCATTACGTTGAGTGCCTGCTCGTGCTTCACTGCCGTTGGCCAACACTCTGACCCATTAAGTTATTCGAATCATTTATTCCTAACGTATTAGACATAGGGAGAGGCATTGAATTAAGATTTATGCTTTGGCCGGGATTCGAACCCGGGACCTCCTACTTACTATGTAGGCGCTTTAGACCACTCAGCTAATACAGCGTTGCAGCCAAAGCGACTACACAGACTGTCTTAAAGCACGTCTCCCACCACACCACATACTTTAATTCTGGGGTGTTATTCCAATGTAGGAGAGCCCTGGCTATTTGATACGCATTTCACAGGGAACATGAGGCAGAATTAAAGTATGTGGTGTGGATGGAGGCGTGCTTTAAGAGAGTCCGTGTAATCGGTTTGACTGCAACGCTGTGTTAGCGCCTACCTAGTAAGTAGGAGGTCCCGGTTTCGAATCCTGGCCACAGCATAAATTTTAATTCAATGCCTCTCCTTATGTTTTATACCTTTCGTATAACGAGACAATGTTGTCTCAAGGAATTGTATAATTTGTTGACATTTATTTCTAGTTATTACATACACTTTTTCTCCCAAAGTTACCTCGCTGTACTTCTGTGGGCTGTGTCACACAAATGCCGGCCGCGGTGGCAGAGAGGACTGAGGCGCTCCAGTCACGGTATGCATGGCCACTACGGTCGGTGGTTCGAATACCCCCTCGGGCATGAATATTTGTGCCGGCCTTAGTATTAGCTAGTTCATAAGTAGTTTGTACGTTTAGGGACTAATGACCCCGTAGTTAAGTCCCATAAGCTCTACAAACATTTGAACATTTTGTCACACAAATAACCCAAAGTTTCGGATATCGACGCCGTTTCTGAATTTCATTTTCATTTTTGGCAAAGCAGTACAGAGCGAAATGACACAGATCTTCAATAATAGCCTCGCTATCAATTAGAATAAGACCTAAAAATCGTTGCTCGTCCATCCAGTTCAAGATTTTTTAGTGGGTTACTAAATCGCTAAGGCGAAAGATGCGATGCTACATGCTAACTATATTCGAACGAAGTGGTTTCTGGAGGTTTGTAGCTGGTGTATGTCGCCAAGCCAGGAGAGAGAAAGAGAGGTCTCCTTGTCAGCAGATGACATGTCAGCGTTTCTTTTATTGTTGCATCTATAATTACCGCTCTGTTGGGCTTGATTATACGCTTGCATCATCAGCAAAGTATACCGAGAGCACTATACCTTTTTTTTTCTTTAGTGTACGATCGATGGATAGTGTCATCTCGAGTCCCTTACTCCTACCAGTAACGATGATCTACTTTATTTGGAACAGAGTGATAATAGCACAATTTTCAAACCGATAAAAGAAGTATCAGCGGGGTAAACTTTCTTATAACGTCCCGTCGATATCGTGGTCATCAGAGAGGGAATTTCGTTACATATGTTATCTGGGTTTCGATATAATGGTCAGCCTCAAACTTTGTTTGCCAACAAATAAATAAATAGGGTACGCAGGGCGTAATGATTGAAACGTTTAGATTCAATTTCTTTTGCTAGAATCATAATAGCGACCTGGGGGGGGGGGGGGGGATAGAAGTCGGTAAGATAATTCATGCATTCATTCGGCAGTGTCCTACGTACGACTACTATTTAGGGGTATCTCCTAGCATGGCCAAAAGTTATATAGTTAGTATTTAAGTATACTAATTGTTTCCTACTGGATGTGAGATAAGCAGCCGACGACGAAATTGCTCACAAGCCGTTCGGTTGCTGAGTGGTGCCATTACCTTCAGAGGAAGTCCACGTAAACTTCTTGGAAGCGCCTTGCTGACAGGTGATGTATAGTAGTTTCGGATTACAAGAACTGCCTAGACGAGCGGCGAGAGAACACTTCCACATTTATGCTTACCAGCGTCTCGTCACGACAGGTCCAAAGTGCATCGCTGATTCGGACTGCATTTTGTTTACTTCTTAGTGCAGGTCTACGATGTCATTCTGTGTTCTTTACAGTAGGTGTCCTTAATAGAATTCTTTTTCCGTGTAGCTTTACAATGTGATTCGCTATACTGAATTTCTGCAATGAGCAAACAGCTTATAGCGAAGGGGACGCAGAAGACGTAATTCGGACACACAATTTGTGGTTTCCCTTACTGATCAGTGTTTGAGATAACAGTTTTAAACTAAATACTATTTGTGCTGTTTGACAATCAACGCAACATAACACTGCAGAGTAGTAATATACAACCTCTGACAATAAAATTCGGCGAATAGTCCTGTAACATTAACGTAGATGAACCATGAACTACAGTTACCTTACTGTCCTTTGAAATAGTCACCTTCCATAGCTATGCACCGCTGAGCTTTGCGATACATTTCCTGGAACCTTTACGCTAAGTCTTCCTTTGGTATGGCGTTCAAAAGCCTCGTCACGTTTCGTTGGATTTCGGAAATATCGACTACTCTTCTTCTGTTCAAAGCGAATTTGAGTCGAGGGAATAGGAAGAATGGCTGCCGTACCATCCTTGATGTGTTGGTCAGAAGGAAGTTTATAGGAAGCCTACTCACACTGATTTTTATCTGCGAGCGTATAGTTGTCGCCATCCAGCTCAGCGTGAAGGAGTGCTACGAGATGCATTCAAGTTCTAAGGCCTCCGACTTTTTTCTAATTAACTACTCACCCGAAATCGATGAAACTGGGGTTACTTCGCCGGCCGTGGTGGCCGAGGTGACTGAGGCGCTTCAGTCACGTTCAGCACGGCCACTACGGTCGGGGGTTCGAATCCCCCCTCGGGCATGGATATTTGTGCCGTCTGTAGTCTTAGCTAGTTCATAAGTAGTTTGTAAGCTTAGGGACTGATGACCCCGTAGTTGAGTCCCATAAGTTGTACAAACATTTCAACATTTTGGGGTTACTTCTCGACGTAATCGCCCTGCAGACGTACACATTTTTCACAACTCTGACGCCATGATTCCATGGCAGCGGCGAAAGCTTCTTTAGGAGTCTGTTTTGACCACTGGAAAATCGCTGAGGCAATAGCAGCACGGCTGGTGAATGTGCGGCCACGGAGTGTGTCTTTCATTGATGGAAAAAGCCAAAAGTCACTAGGAGCCAGGTCAGGTGAGTAGGGAGCATGAGGAATCACTTCAAAGTTGTTATCACGAAGAAACTGTTGCGTAACGTTAGCTCGATGTGCGGGTGCGTTGTCTTGGTGAAACAGCACACGCGCATCCCTTCCCGGACGTTTTTGTTGCAGTGCAGGAAGGAATTTGTTCTTCAAAACATTTTCGTAGGATGCACCTGTTACCGTAGTGCCCTTTGGAACGCAATGGGTAAGGATTACGCCCTCGCTGTCCCAGAACATGAACACCATCATTTTTTCAGCACTGGCGGTTACCCGAAATTTTTTTTGGTGGCGGTGAATCTGTGTGCTTCCATTGAGTTGACTGGCGCTTTGTTTCTGGATTGAAAAATGGCATCCACGTCTCATCCATTGTCACAACCGCCGAAAAGAAAGTCCCATTCATGCTGTCATTGCGCGTCAACATTGCTTGGCAACATGCCACACGGACAGCCTTGTGGTCGTCCGTCAGCATTCGTGGCACCCACCTGGATGACACTTTTCGCATTTTCAGGTCGTCATGCAGGATTGTGTGCACAGAACCCACAGAAATGCCAACTCTGGAGGCGATCTGTTCAACAGTCATTCGGCGATCCCCCAAAACAATTCTCTACAGTTTCTCGATCATGTCGTCAGACTGGCTTGAGCGAGCCCGAGGCTGTTTCGGTTTGTTGTCACACGATGTTCTGCCTTCATTAAACTGTCGCACCCACGAACGCACTTTTGACACATCCATAACTCCATCACCACATGTCTCCTTCAACTGTCGATGAATTTCAATTGATGTCACACCACGCAAATTCAGAAAACGAATGATTGCACGCTGGTCAAGTAAGGAAAACGTCGCCATTTTAAGTATCTAAAACAGTTCTCATTTTCGCCGCTGGCGGTAAAATTCCATCTGCCGTACGGTGCTGCCAACTCTGGGACGTATTGACAATGAACGTGGCCTCATTTTAAAACAATGCGCATGTTTCTATCTCTTTCCAGTCTGGAGAAAAAAATCGGAGGCCTTAGAACTTGAATGCACCTCGTACATACCATGATTCACAGGGCCCAAGTCATTTCGGACCCTGAACGTTTGTCAACGGCGTTTTCCCATCTCGAAGTTACCTTCCGTCAGAATAGTTATAGTGAGGCAAATAAAACGAGCTTTGCGCTACCGGCCTATTGTGCAACGGATGAGTGACGACAATAACGAAGAGGCACCTAAATCTATGGACTTTTTGCCTTACGTAGGAAGCATTTGCAACAGGATTGGTCATATTTTGCAGAAATATTATATGAAATGTGTTTTTCGACCACCTTCTAAGATAAATGCACTGTGGTGGTACATAAAGGATTATCTTGGTTTGCGTGAGGCAGATGTATATCATTTTCCTTGCAGTTGTGGCATGTCATATACTGGTCAGACAATCAGGACTGTGGAAGACCTGTGTATTGGACACAAACGTTACACGCGCTTACGGCAGCCAAACAAATCCGCTGTTGCATAACATTGCCTGCACCGGCCATCCTATGGAATACGACAACACAGAGATTCTGGCATGCACTTTCACCTATTGGAATAGTGTTATTAAGGAAGCTGTTGAAATTAAACTAGCGAGCTACGTTATAAACACAGATGGTGGTTTTTGTTTAAATTCTGCTTAGAAACCGGCACTGTCTTTGGTAAAAAACCAGAGGGACAGAATTAATGCTTCCTCAGCTGTTCTTTCGAGTTCTGAAGCAAGCAGGAGTAAAGTATAGGGAGCGTAAGGTACAAAAATCAGACAGCAGTTATCAGAGTTGAAGGGCATGAAAGGGATGCAGTAGTTAGGAAGGGAGTAAGACAGGGTTCTAGCCTTTCTCCAATGTTATTCAATTCGTACATTTAGCAAGCTATAAAGGAAACCACAGAGAAATTTGGAGAAGAAATTAAAGTTCAGGGTGAAGAATAAAAAACATTGCGTTTTGCCGACGACACAGTAATTCTGTCAGAGGCAGCAAAGGACCTGAAAGAGCAATTGAACGGAATGGACAGTGTGTTGAAAGGTGCATATAACATGAACATTAACAAGAGCAAAAGAAGGGTAATAGAGTGCAGTCTAAGAAAGTCAGGTGATGCTGAAGGAATTAGAGTAGGTAACGAAAAAATAAAGGAGGTAGATGAGTTTTGTTACTTGGGCAGTAAAATAACAAATGATGGTCGCAGTACAGAGGATATAAAATGCAGAATGGCAATGGGTAGAAAAGCGTTCTTGAAAAAGATAAATTTGTTAACATCGAATATTGATTTAAGCCTAAGGAAGTTCTTTCTGAAGGCATTTGTGTGGAGTGTTGCAATGTATGGGAGTGAAACATGGATGATAAATAGTGCGGACAGGAAGAGGATAGAGGCTTTTGAAATGTGGTACTACAGAAGAATGCTGAAGATTAGGTGGGTGGGTCGCGTAACAAATGAGAAGGTACTGAACAGAATTGGGGAGAAAAGGAATTTCTGGCATACCTTGAGTAAAAGAAGGGATCGATTGGTAGGACACATTCTTAAACATCAAGGAATTGTGAATTTGGCGTTGGAGGAAAGTGTGTGGTGTAAAAACCGCAGAGGAAGACCAAGAGATGGATACAGTAAGCAGATTCAGGCAGATGTAGGTTGCCGTTCTTATGTGGAGTTGAAGAGGCTGGCTCAGGATAGAGTTGGGTGGAGAGCTGCAACAAACCAGTCTCTGGACTGAAGATCACAACAAAAACAACAACAGCTGTTGTTAATATTCACTACCGATATTTTTGATGTTTGGTCATCTTTGGTTGTGTTGACTCTGTAGTGACTGGTACTGTGTGCAGGGCTGGCCTTGCCCATCGAAGCACCCCGGGCGAATCGCCCACTTGGCGTCCTTAGGGGGCGACTATTAATTATTTGAGGTGTTTGGGGGGAGGTGTTCGAACCGAATCCACCAAATTCACGTGGTGGAGAGATGTTCTCGGCAAAACTCACGTAGTTTTTCCCCGCAATAAACAGTGATAAACTGGGTTAAATTCAGTAAAACATGTTTCACGTCTATTATATGGCTAAATCCTACACAGTGATACTTATCTCGGCTATACAAACATCACATAGTAACACAGTAGCCCCTCGATAGTTTTTCTAAGGATGCACGACCCTCTTTTTCCACGCACGTCTTTGTCGGACGCAATACTCGCGGCAGCAACAGTGTTGGCCACCCGGGCGCCCCTCTCGCACTGCGTGAAGCCCAGTCCAGTCCGCTCGGGGGTTCACATCGTCCTTCGGGCATGGATGTTTTTGTTGTCTTTAGTATAAATTAGTTCATAAGTAGTTTGAAAGTTTAGGGACTGATGACCCCGCAGTGAAGTACCATAAGATTAACAAACATTTGAACATTTGAATCTGTTTGCACGCATTATACATTTGTCTATTATAAGGGTCAACTACCAACGGCTGCAACATGTGTTTATCGTCTGGAAGTCTTCCTGCATTTCGCTACAACTGTCTGGAATTGTAACGTCTGTGTTACAAGGCATCACTCACGAAATGCTTATCATACGTATGCTCATTTGAATGCTTCCTTAAGGGCGTTGCATTTTGTGTGGTCAGCTGTGGGTATATACGAGGTATGTCCACAAAGTAAGTTCCATTTGGTTATTAAATCAAACGTGTACAGTTACAGAAAAAATATTTATTGTAAAATAAATCTACAACTGTTATACTACTTTTCTATACAGTTTCCGAAATTTTGTAGGTACTTGTCATAGCGTGACACAAGCCTTCTTCATAGGAGGTTGCCGCCTGTGTAATCAACCATGTGGTGACATGTTTTTTCAGCTCGTCATCGTCGTCGAAGTGTTGACAACCAAGGACAGATTTTAGGTGTAAGAAAAGGACTACTGTCAAAAGTTTTTTTTTCTTTCTTTTTTCTTTTTTTTTTCCATGATATGCCCGACTTCACGCGGCGAATGTGACCAAACAACTCTTGGGAATTTCCCGCGGGACGGGACGTGTTTGATTATCCTCCTTGCTGGTCGGACATCGCTTCTAGCCACTTTCATTTCTTTTTATACCTAAAATCTGTCCTTGGTAATCAACAAACGATGATGACGAGCTGAAAGACCAACCACATGGTTGAATACGCAGGCGGCAACCTTCTATGAAAATGGCGTACAAAAACTTGTGCCACGCTATGACAAGTGCCTACAAAATTTCGGAAGCTATGTAGAAAAGTAATTTAACAGTTGTAGATTTTTGTACAATAAATATTTTTTCTGTATCTGTAGACGTTTGTCTTGTATAACTAAACGGAACTTACTTTGTGGACATACCTCGTACTAAGTTGCATCAGTCGAGACTCGTGTTTTCAAACGTTTTCATGTTCCTGAGTTTTAGTACAGCGTAGCTAAATGAATCTGTCGGACTGTCGAAATCTGTAATTATACAGGGGTTGGTAATAACGTGGCAAAACAGGCAGTGAATAATTTCGTTTAGTGTAACTAGTCACGCTATACAGTATGATGTGGCTCGGATCGATAGCGGAAGAAGTTTCAATGTTTTGCCCGTGTCGCTGGTACCAGATGGCACACAACTAAATAATACAGTAACTCAGCTCGGCACGCTACGTCCCTGTACACGCGCTACTTATCTGTGCTGAAGTAGTCGCAGGCGTCGACCTACAAAGATAATAACGAAAGTAATCGTCTTTCCTTGTTGCTTACTAACCAGCTGCTAGACAGTGACGGCTCTCATTACAACACTAGTTTTTCAGGTTAGAAGCATAGTAATTCGATCTTCTTTCCATGTATAGAATTCGCCTTCTCCTCGAGTGTCCTTACATACACGTTCCATTTCATATAGCTCTCCAACACTACGCCTAGATATTTATTCCACAGTATGTATACGCTCCAATTTTCGGTTGGTCTATCTCCTCGTTACTCACCTCTGTGAATCTCCTCTCCCCCTTCTCTGTGCCTCAATCCCCCCTCCCCTTTACCTCAACCTCCTCATGCTCCACTTATAATTCATTCCCCCCTACCTGTGATCATGTTTCTGTGCAGGAGTAGCCGAGCGGTCTGGAGCGCTATGTTACGGATCGCGTGGCCTCCGACGTCGGAGGTTCGAATCCTCCCTCGGGCATGGATGTGTGTGTTGTCCTTAGGTTAGTTTACCTTAGATTAAGTAGTTTGTAAGTCTAGAGAATGATGACCAACGTAGTTTGGTCCCATAGAATTACAAACTTTTGAACATGTGATCATGAATGGTGTGTGTAATTGGCAGTAAAATTGCTCCATTATATCTTTATTCCATCTCATGCTTCTCCTCTCGCTCTTCACCTGTTGCTCTCCGTCTTTCTGTTCATCTCTCTTTACTCCTCTGTTCTTCTGTGTACGAGTTACTGAAATTCACGAAGAGATTTTAAATTTTTGTGAAATAATTCTGGTGCAAAAATATCTCGTAAAATTTTAGTCAGAAAACAATCGATTTCGTCGAAAGTTGTCAAAAAATAACAAAGAATTGGTTCTATCGCTATGAATATTTTCTTTGCATATCCATATTGTATCAGAGGACTGGAACGCGGCTATATGATTGTTTATACATAGACCAATACACACCTTCAGACTTTAACGAGTAAATCTTTTATTTTACTAGTTTCGGTAATTCATTGTTACCATCTTCAGACTGTCGATACCTAACGCATTGAATTCTGGTAACGCTAAAAGACACGTGACAGAGCCACAGGATCTGTCAGGCCAGGCCTCAGACAAAGGAAGAGTCATTTTTAAAAATAATACGCCAAAATTAATAACAAATTCTGAATCCAGATGAAATCCCGAGTTTATTGATTACACACTCAGACCGGTTAATTTGTTGATTAATAATCATTAAAAATGTCATCGCAGGATTGTTGTGGTCTTCAGTCCGCAGACTGGTTTGATGCAGGTCTCCACGCTACCCTGTCCTGTGCAAGTCTCTTCATCTGAGAATACATTCGGCAACCTACATCCTTTTGAATATGCTTACCATATTCGTCCCTTAACTAATTTTCCCAGGCAGACAGACACTACCGACCTATTGTCTGCATAGAGGAGCATCGGTCGGAAGGGGCAGCATAATTTCGCCACTGCCCATTTAATTACACTATTGGCCATTAAAACTGCTACACCAATTAGAAATGCAGATGGTAAACGGGTCTTCATTGGACAAATATATTATACTAGAAGTGACACGTGATTAAATTTTCACGTAATTTGGGTGCATAGATACTGAGAAACAGTACCCAGAACAACCACCTCTGGCCGTAATAACGGTCTTGATACGCCTGGGTATTGAGTCAAACAGAGCTTGGATGGCGTGTACAGGCAGAGATGCCCCTGCAGCTTCAACACAATACCACAGTTCATAAAGAGTAGTGACTGGCGTATTGTGACGAGCCAGTTGCTCGGCCACCATTCACCAGACATTTTCAATTGGTGAGAGATCTGGAGAATGTGCTGGCCACGGCAGCAGTCGAACATTTTCCGTATCTAGAAAGGCCCTACAGGGCCTGCAACATGCGGTCGTGGATTATCCTGCAGAAATGTAGGATTTCGTAGGGATCGAATGAAGGGTAGAGCCACGGGTCGTAACACAGCTGAAATGTAACGGCCACTGTTCAAAGTTCTGTCGATGCGAATAAGAGATGACCGAGACGTGTAACCAATGGCACCCCAAACAATCACGCCGGGTAATACGCCAGCCAAGGATCTGGAAGAGCAGTTGAATGGAATGGACAGTGTGCTGAAGAGAGCAAAACAGAGCTAATGGAATGCAGTCTTAGAAAATCAGGCGATGCTGAAGGGATTAGGTAACGAAACAAGAAAGGTGGTAGATGAGTTTTGTTACTTAGGTAGTAAAATAACAGGCGACGGTCGCTGTACAGAGGATAAAAAATGCAGAACGGCAATGGGAAGAAAAGTGTTATTTGAAAAAGAGAAATTTGCTAACATCGAATATTAAGTGTAAGAATGTTTTTCTGAAGGCATTTGTTTGGAGTGTTACCTTGTACGGAATTGAAAGTTGGACGATAAATAGTTCAGAGGGGAAGAGGATACAGGCTTTTGAAATGTGGTGCTACAGACGAAGATTAAGTGGGTAGATCGCGTAACTAATGAAGAGATACTGAACAGAATTGGGAACAAAAGAAATTTCTGGCATACCTTGACTAAAAGAAAGGATCGATTGGTAGGACACATTCCTGGAGATGGAGGAATCGTAAATTTTGCGTTGGAGGGAAGTGTGCGGGGAAAAAGTCGCAGAGGGACACCAAGAGATGAATGCAGTAAGCAGATTCAAATGGATGTAGGTTGCCGTTCTTATGAGGAGATGAAGAGGCTTGCACAGGACAGAGTAGGGTGGAGAACTGCATCAAACCAGTCTCCGGACTGAAGACCATGACAACAACAAGAAATGTTGCTTTAATTGATTACAAACGTAATTGTTTTCCTAATGTTACGGTGCAAATTTAACCGCTCATTGAACGGCGACGAAACCAGATAGAAATGGAAACCTTCACCAAATGAAAGAAAGACGTCCCAAAATTTTAAATTTAAGCTTTTAAGTCAATGGAATCTAAAGCTAGGTCATTGACGTCATTTACTTTGCTACTCAGAAACTCACTCATCAAAACAATCACGTTCGTCTCGTTCAGCTAGACTCGCGAAATTTAACAAGATGTTAGATTTCACAGTAGAAGCAAAGAGAAAAGTTTAAAAAATGTTAGTTTATTGATTTATAATATTTTATAATAAATATGATGATAAATAATATAATCAATAAACCAACATAACATATATTTTCACCATATCAAACTAAAATGCATTCGTGTTGTAACATAAATATGAGGAAGTAATGTAGGGATTTTGATCTGGTTTTCAGAAGTAGGTAGAGTGATTCATGAGGAATATTTCTATATATAACTTACAGAAAATTCGTACTAAAACTATTCCCTCACAGTCTATGTCTGTGGATATTTACAGCGTCTGTGAATTTCAAAGCAAAATGATACTGTTAATTGATGCAGGATTCCTCTTCCATTTCTTGTTCAAATGTTTATGAATCGAAGGGACTACACTTCTAGGGTCATCGGTCCCTAGACTTAATAACTGCTTTAACTTACACTAAGAACACCACACAGAAACACACACACACACACGTACACACACACACACACACACACACACGCTCGAGGGAGGCCTCGTACTTCCGACGGGAAGCGGTCGCGCAGTCCATAGCATAGCGCCTTAGCCGACTCAACCGTTTCCTGCTTGGCTTCAATTTTTGGAATAAGGCTCCGCTATCGCATAAGATAACCGTAGGTTTTTAATTGAATGTCTTTCTCGACGTCAGAGGTCTTATACTTATCGAATTTCTCGAGTGCGGAAAAACCATTAGCAGTGACGTGTATTGTGAGATATCCCGTAGCCTGCTTAAGTCCATCAAGTGCAAACGGCCTTCGGAGGGAGTGCTTCTGCTCACGGAGGGAGTGCTTCTGCTCTCGGAGGGAGTGCTTCTGCTCTATATAACGCGCGTCCACACTTCTCTAGGGTCACACAAAGCATACTGCTCAATTTAAGTTTCATTACTCGTGGCGAATATTACATGTATCTGATAACGTAATGGATGCTCCACCAGGAGTGCTAATTTTAAGTTATTATTGCTGTCCCATTTACGCAGATGCTAATATTATCCGTTTTTACATAACTGTTCCGAAAGTGGGTCATTTATCATTCAAAAAGCAGAGGTGTTTAAACTCAGAAGAGTGTTCCTCATCGTGATGGTACACGCAGAATCGGAATTGGAACGACACTGATTTATCGATGTGGAGGTCTATATGGTTTCTAGTCAATAAATGAAATCTGCAAACCCAACATATAAATAAATGCACTTGTTAGTTTAATCTGTGATTAATAATGTGGGAATGTTGTGTGAGTTGATAATGTAATCTGCTTACACAGATGTGTGCACTACTTCTGTGTTATTAAAGACTACTCAAAACAATTGGTTGTACAAGACTTAGGGAATTGCTACATTCCACTCAGCAATAATTGAGGACTGTTCGTGCGGCCAAATTATATCTTTAAGTTCCACAAATTAAGTGCACAACAAATCATCATTACAGACCCGTCCATATACTAAACGGGATCTGGAATGGACGTGAGATGTCGGAAACGAAATGGAAACAATGATTTACGCCGCGCGGAAGTATCCTCCCTCGGGTACGGATGTGTGTGTTGTCCTTAGGTTAGTTTAACTTAGTTTAAGTAGTTTGTAACTGATGACCAACGTAGTTTGGTCCCATAGGATTACAAACATCTGAACAATTATTCATCTAGACACATTGGGTGCTTTTCATTGTATTGTAAGAACTTCAACAATGTGAATGACCTTTGCGTGTGGTTATCAGCGCCTAACACCTCCGTAGAAGTATTTATACGAATGTCACCCTTGTTTTATTCTTCAGTGGTGGATGACCACAAACACGACCGTCAAGCGTATTCCTCTCATGTTCGATGGAATTTAGGTCGCGACTCACCACTGGCCATTCGTTACTTCGATGTCCTGGCTTCGCAAAACATCCATAGTGTCGGCCGCCACCTGGGCCCTGGCATTATAATATAGGAGAAGGAATTCAGGGTCTCCATCGTGTGCAGCAGCCACCACATGGTCTCGCAGGATCTGTTCGGTGTATGCCCAATGCCTCATGAAACCAATACCGAATGTTCGTAGAATTTGGCGATTTCTTGGACAGCATTTCTCATCTTGAGCCAGATAAATTCACGTCTCGTCTTTAAATAGACCGTTTCGGCAGTGACGAATTTTCCAAATGACATTGGGAACGACAGAACTGAAGAAAGCTGCACGGGATATCGCGTTAAGCGTGGTACTCAAACAGGACGTCTGGATCCTTAGAACCTTTCTCGTAACCTGTTCTGTACATTCTGATTAGACAACGGGTTCCAGAGGCCATTCGGAAATCACCTTTAGTGCTATAACTCCGTAGACTTCCTGCGTAATAATTGATTATGCTCTTCAAGGGTTTGCGGCCGGACTTGATCGTTCTTCTAACTTGGTATGGCAGCGTCTATTTGGTCGACAACTTCAGATGAGATTGGTGCTACGCTTCGCAGTAGCTAATGTGTATGGGTTATATACCCCAATTTCTTTTCTTCTTCTCCCTATGTCGATCCCTTCCCCCCTCCTCTATTTTCACGTCGCCTCCTCCCCCTGTCTTTTTTCCATCACCTTCACACCACTCCCTCTTATCCTATACCATATCCATATCCTCCACCTCCTCTCTGCGTCTGTATCATCCCCCCTTTTTAAATCCATTTCATTCCCAATCTCAATCTCCTCCTCCACCTCTCTCTGATCCTATTTATTGTTATTGAGACCATGATTGGTAATATAAGTAAAAATGGATGGGTAAATCAATTGGAAGCGGGTTATTAGAGAAACCTTTCGAGTTGCTCTTTCTGTGAGGTTAGTGGCTTTAATGGCCGTACTTTGAATGATTTTATTGCATGAACAGGCGTGATTATACATTTAAGCATAAAAAACTTTCCTGTTTCATGTTAAAAATGACTGGAAAAAGGAAAACAAAACCGCACATTTTTACAGCACAGCTTAGCACGTTTTTCTCGCAGCGAGCAGAATAGAAATGAGTTTTATAATTTGTTTATACCTTCTTGAGAGCCCATGAGTTGAAAACAAAGTAATTATAGCATGATCGTACATTAATGACAGTAAGTCCTTATCAAACAAAATAATTAACTAAAATACAAATACGTTTCGAAATTCTTTGTGTTGCTACATTGTAACGCTTGTTGAAGTACGATATTTTTTGTAACGCTTGTTGAAGAACGATATTTTTTGTCTTTCCGTCCGAAGAGAAAACGAACAGTGCAAGATGGTTTACCAACTGTCGAACAAGTTATGTAAAACTGCCCGTGAGAAAAACACGGCGATTCAAGATTTAATCCACAAACTTCCAACGACTGGTCATTCGCTTTATTAATCGTCATTGCGAATGCAAGGCGAACGATAAACTGGACACGCTTAAATTTAAACGACAAGTCAGTTGGAATCAGCGGTATTCTTCGAATCAGAACATCCTCTCCTTTGAAATTTCCTGTGATTATCGTTGTTTCCATCACATTGTTCATCAGCTTCTTCACAGAGAGTCTTGTTCCATTGCATAGTTTCGGTTGGCTTAGATTGCGCAACATGATTATCACAGACCCAACCTTGATTTGCAAATCGAGAGGTGGCATTCCTAACAAATACAATGAATTCAGGAATTTTGTTGGATAATTGACGACTTCAGTAGGATCGGAAATGGAAACCATCGAAGTAAATGAATGCAAATATCAACAATAATACATTTGCTTGAGACAATATTAATAAATGTATGTTATTGGCCAGCGATTTGGCTTTGAATTTTTATGTTCAAATCATCTACATCCTTATTTTTCGATGCCAAAATAGCTAGTTCGCTCAACCAGATAGTATGGTTTTTGTAATTGGCAGCAATATTCGTCTGTTTGTTTCCTGACCTGTAAGTGAGTAATGAACTCTTATTAGGAATCTAATTGAAACACGATTAACAACATTGATATATGTTGTTGTGGTCTTCAGTCCGGAGACTGGTTTGATGCAGCTCTCCACAATACCCTATCCTGAGCAAGCCTCTTCATCTCCACATAAGAACGGCAACCTACATCCGTCTGAATCTGCTTACTGTATCCATCTCTTGGTCTTCCTCTGCGGTTTTTATTCCACACACTTCCCTCCAATGCTAAATTCACAATTCCTTGATGTCTAAGAATGTGTCCTACCAATCTATCCCTTCTTTTAGACAAGGTATGCCAGAAATTCCTTTTCTCCCTAATTCTGTTCAGTACCTCCTCATTAGTTACGCGACCCACCCACCTAATCTTCAGCATTCTTCTATAGCACCACATTTCAAAAGCCTCTATCCTCTTCCTGTCCCCACTGTTTAACGTCCTTGTCGCACTCCCATACAAGGCAACACTCCATACTAATGCCTTCAGAAAGATCCTTAGGCTGAAATCAATATTCGATATTAACAAATTTCTCTTTTTCAAGAACGCTTTTCTACCTATTGACATTCTGCATTTTATATCCTCACATTGATATATACGGGTAAAATTTTATAATCCGCGACACAGGCGTGGTATAGCTATGTTGGCAACAGCTGCTGGATCGTGGGAATGAAGCCGATGAATCGTGGCAAAGCTTGAGATAGCCAATGAAATTTTAGATGGCAACAGTAATAATTTTAGATGGCAACAGTAAATAATATTACGTTGATAATCCGCATAATAATTTAGTTTCAGACTGAGGAAGATGATGATTCTCGTGTATTCTCAGCATTGATAACGCCGTCTCCCTTTAATCTAACCTCCTTGGCGTATTTGTTCGCTCCGATGCAGCGTATTTTGTCGCTAGGCGAGTAGCGAATGAATAAGTTGATGCTTGGTGAATCTAGAAAATGATCCGATCTGGAAGCGAACTTACAGTTTCATGTCACGTAACACGGGGACGCGGTCTAATATAATTGAGCATATCTCTCATGACTTCATGCCTTGCAACGTGCTGTGCAGAAGAGATCTCCATCCCCTCATACTCTTACGGATTTAGATAACCCTGATAGATGTATGGTGTCAAATCCATTCAACTTCAGACATTGGTCACATCTATGCCACGTCATAGTGCGCTAATTCTGCGTGCTCGTGGGGGCTCTACACGATATTACGCAGGTGTACCAGTTTCGTCAGTGTATTTCGCACACACAAAGGACGGTATACAGCTCACTCTTATCATCCTACAAACAGGAGTTTTAGGTGAAGTAACTTGTTTTAGAAGGAGTTGCAAAAAGTTTTATCTGACGACTGTGGTTTGGTTGCATTGTGTGTATTCTCAGTACTTCTACAATATATACAATTCCCGTTGCTTCGCACGTGTACACTGGATGGTCTGCGTTTGTTGTTTCTACTACTAAATATAAGTTTTCATATATTTAACTTCAAAAATGCTCGATACAACTTGCCTCATTAATGGAAGATTCAAAACATCCCGAAACACTTTTTTCAAAATTCTAACCAAGGTTCTAAATCCAAATTTTCGCATTTCTAGCATCAAAATAGTTTCAGTAGCACCCTTAAAAGGTTTTCCCTTATTTCACCCGCTTAATGGTTGAATTTCCAAAAATATCGAAACACGTGTTTTTAAAATTCCATTCAAAAATCTAAATCCGAAGTTTGGTATTTCTTGCTTGAAAATTACGTTAAAAGCAACGTATTTTCAAAAAACCGATCATCCCATATTTCACCTGCTTAGGGATGCGAATAACGAAAAATCATTGATGCCTACAGTGTAAGGTAAACAACGTCTTCAAATTTCAAGTTTCTTTCGTCTGCAGATTCACTTTTCAGCGGCGTATTCTGTCTTTTACAAACGGATCGAGAACGCGAAATTTCTTTCTTACGCTTTGACATCTTTCTTAGTAGTTTTACTTTTCAAACTGCAATATGCACGTATTTTTCTTTATTCGTACGATTGTCGCAGAAAAACAACTGAAGAATGTGCATCACGTTTCGCTCGCTGTATGTAACCTCTTTGCTATTATAGTGTCAAAAGTCATCGCTGGTCTTCAATCCGAATTTTATATAAGCTGACGTCTTGTAACCACTATATCTTCCACCCTCTTACAGCTACTGACACGGAACTGCTATGCTGCACAACGGGAGACTGTGTATTACAAAAACACAGAGAGATCGTTCGTCTCCATTGTGTAGTTTTTGCTGAAGAGCAAAATATTGACATCCACACGTAGAATTTTATATAAGGCGGTAACATTCAACTCCCATATATTTCACCCACTTATCGTTATCAACCCTTTACTGCCATAGTGCACTACTACCACGTACAAACACTATTTGCGATGTGTAGTTTTGGCTGCAGAGTGAAATATAAGCACAAACACCTCATTTGGATGTAGTAACCTCGCAAAATACTTAAGTGTCTTATAATCTAATGCTAGCTCACGACTTAGTGTTATCTTTTTGAACGATAAATGACCCAGTTACTGAACAGTTATGTAAAAACGAATAATATTAATATCTGCCTAAATGGGACAGTAACAATCACGTAAAATTAGCACTTCTGAAGTGGCATGCATTACGTTATCAGATACATGTAACTTAATATTCGCCACGTCGGTATGATGCGATGGTATCACTTTTCTAGATAACTAGAGACTTGACGCAAAACCATCGCGGACTAACAAAGGTACGTTTAGTTAAAATAAACTACAGTTATTTGATGGGATAGCGGAACCTCATTCCAAAAATTGAAGCCAAGCCGGAATGGCGTGTGGTGTAAGGCGCTATAGTATGAACTACGAGGTCGCTCCCCGTCGGAAGTTCCAGTGCTTCCTCGGGCGCATCAGGGATTCCATGCAACGGAGGGTGGATGCATGTATCCTCGCTAACGGAGGACATTTTGAACATTTCCTGTAACAAGGTGTTTGAAGTCACGCTGGCACGTTCTGTTGCTGTGTGATTAATGTGATTTGAAGAGAAGTAATAAAATGAGCTCTAAAATGGAAATTAAGCGTTTCCGGACACATGTCCACATAACATATTTTCTTTCTTTGTGTGTGAGGAATGTTTCCTGAAAGTTTGGCTGTACCTTTTTGTAACATCCTGTATACATGGTGAGGTTCCAACATAGGACCACGTGACTGTTGGCAAACATCAGTGGGATATAAAAAACAACTCCGTAGTTTTCAAGAAATCTCATCGTTTTATACTAATAATACTTTTACGTTAAATTTAATGTTACTCTCCTTTGCAGAACGCTTTGTATAATCCTAGGCAAAGCTGGAAACTACCACGTGACTGTTGGCAAAACAATGGATAAGCTACAGAGATGTTGATGCAGTGAAAACGATGCCATGCCCCACAGGGTTTAAATTTTACTTATCGTCCTAGTGGTCTCGCGTGATAATGTTGGCAATCATGTGACGTTGGCGTTAGCCAATCGCGTTACAATACAAATGTTTTGCCATGAAATCTTCATTTTACGAGGGCAATTTGGTAATTTATAGGGAGCGTTGTATATCGCTTCGGACGGCATACTATCGATATATATCGAAGACGCGACTATCGCAGTGTCGTATATCGAACACACGAACGTCGCTGTGTCGTAAGAAACAAATGTTGGCGGACAAATGAAAACGTATATTCATTCCGACGTATATAAACAAATTAAATAATTAATGCTGTTGGGTACATACAAGAACCTCTCAAGTATAGAGCACGTATAGCATGTTTTATTTATGATCTGTATGAAATCTTCGGTTCATAAAGGTATTATAGAGGTCTACGCTATTTCACTTAAAAAACTGATCAGTAGCATAGCCTTAATGAGGTTAAGTTTAGGTTAAACAAATATTTATTTTAATTTTTTTCTCCTATATCATAAAGGCAACTGCTTTCGCCTACGCTTGCAAGTAAACAAACTACGATAGAATTCTGAAGCTCGCATGTTCGATACAAATTGACACTACGCAACAATCGATAGTCCGTCATTATCGATAGTAGGCTGACCGAAGCGATATACAACGGTCTTTCCAAATTACCGGCAATTTCACTGAGCAAACAAGGGTGCATACAAGAACCTGCCAACCACAGAGCAGGAAGTATATAAACATCTTGGCAAAGATTTTCTAACATGTTATTGTTGTTGCCAACATAACCACTTTAGGCCGCCGGGGTGGTACGGGCTAAATTGTACGACGCTTCTCGCTGGGTTGCAGTGGTTATGTTGGCACCAATGGTAAGGACGGCAACTCAGATGACCAATAAATGTTTTTTGCGTGACAACTTCAATTAAAACGAAAATTATTTTAATCTGAACGGAAAGGGTACATACAAGAACCTGTCGACCATAGAGCAGGTATAGTATTAAATTTGCTGTGAGTGAAACGAGCAGCAATAACATTTACTCTGAAGCTCGTGAAAAATATTAACGCAATTCTACACTTCATTGTTCATCTGTTGCCAACATAAGCACTGGAGCCGGGTGAGAAGCATCGTAAAATTTTACCGTGGTAGGGTGGTAGGTAAAGTTTTGCCGATGTAGGAAATATATAACTGCCAAGGCATATGAATAAAAGTTTATTTTTTCTGTTGCTGTCCGCGAACTATGTGGTTCTGTAGCAATACTTGTACACTACAAATTGACGATGTTACAATAAACGGATCCCATACGATTACAAAATACCCACTATTTCATTGTTTCGAAACCTCACACTGCACGGTTTAATTTGTTCCGAAACCGACAGATGCTTCATATTTCCCAGCGAGAGGACGCATCGAACATTCTTCTGCGTACTTTTGTTTCATGTTATCATCTTTCCACGTAACAATTAAAATTGAATTCTGATTGGCTGGATGCATTTGCTTCGTCATTGGTCGCCTCATTTCCAGCCATTGCCAACATTAACACGCTAGGTGACCAATGTGACCAACATCATAAGTAAAATTTAACCGAACAGTCTACTGTTGATTGCCTAGTCAGTAAGAAGAAACAGGCTATTTCGTTAGGTTCGTTAGAGAGACCAGATTATTGCCGAAACACAAGTCTAGTTAACGATACCAGATCTTCATATTTTGTCATTTATCCACCTATACGCAATATCTATATGTGAAAGAAAAATATGAAGGGTAGGTATCGCTATCTAGACTTGACCTATATAGGTAAAGTCTAGTTACCGATATCAGCCCTTCATATTTTGTGGTTCACCAATAATATTAGGTATCGGTATCTGGAATTGAGCTATATAGGTCATGTCCAGGTACCGATAGCAGCCCTTAATATTTTTTAGTTCACCAGTATTTATTAGATAACACTATCTAATCTTCACCTGTATAAGTGAATATTTTTATTTCAAATATAGATCGTAAATAGCGCTGTCTAGACTTGACCTGTGCCGGCCGCGGTGGCCGAGGGGACTGAGGCGCTCCAGTCACGGTCTGCACGGCCACTACGGTCGGGGGTTCTAATCCCCCCTCGGGCATGGATATTTGTGCCGTCCTTAGTGTTAGCTAGTTCATAAGTAGTTTGTAAGTTTAGGGACTGATGACCCCGTAGTTACGTCCCATAAGCTCTACAAACATTTGAACATTTTTAGACTTGACCTGTATTGGTATATATCTGAAAAAATTAGGATAGCTGGTATCGGGAACTAAAGTATCCGTATTTACAAATTTAGTAGGTGTCGATATCTACATATGCCCTTTAAAATTAGGTCTAGTTACCAGTACCAAATCCTCGCACTTTTGTTTCACTTATATATGCCGCTCACAATGATGCCCAGATCAGTTAAATTTTACTTACAGACGTGACAACGAAAGTTGTTTATGTTGGCAATCATGTGACTTCCCCATTAGACAATCGCGCACAATTGAAATATTTTGTTAGGAAATCGTCAGAGAACAGATGCGCAATTTATGATAAGTACTGCTGTGATTTCGGTTGACATAAAAAGTGTCTATGCGAGCAAATAAGATTAACAAAATATTTATTTTGTCGCGTATTCGATGCGTTGTGCCATTCTACCAAAGATTTTTAAATATTAGCCATCTGCATGTCAGTTCGAACATTTTTTTTTTTTTTTTTCAAACCAACTCAGTGACAGCTGAAAATTCTCCCTAAATTTGTAAAAAAATCATTGAAGAGGATCGTATATTGCTACATGCATCTTTTATTTACTTTATATCAGGAAAACACCTCATTTAGTGGCTAATATCCGCCAACAAAAACCTAATGATAGCACTGAAAAGTGTCGCGAATAGAGGCATATTTAAAAGAATAGAACTTGTGTTAATAAAATTCAGTTAAAGATTCACGTACTCGCCTTATTAATGCAATATTGACTAGTTGTAAACAGCAAATAAATCATTAAATGAACTGTTTCTTTTCTGTTGCTTACCTTTGACTTTAGTACTTGAGGCGGCACGATGTTCTGCGACGTGCAAAGATAAATAAATTTGTACCAAAGAGTTTCTTCGTTGTTCGCTATTGACGTTGATCACTTGCTTTTGGTGTCACTGCATGAAAATAGTTCTGTTCAGTTTTCACAGTTCTCAGTCGACGTCGCTTCATATTTGCCTGCCAAATTAATTAAGAACAGACACTGTGAGATCAATGATGACTATTTTTAGCTGACATACCCCTTGGCTTCACTCCTGTAGTTTTCTCAGAGGCACACAACGAACGTATGTAACTAACCGAACACTCTGCTGAAACTCATTTACTTGTAATTGCAAATTTCATGACGATTTAGGCATTATTTTATATTAATGATTCTCACAGGCTTAACACAGCAAACGTCAGAAACACCACTTAACCGGCTGCAACCACTTCTTCTCCTCCTCTATCCAGAATATCACGTAGGCCATATATTATTGTCACTATTTCTACATATAGGCTAGTTTTCTCTTCTACAGCTTCTACTGCAGAGGATGTTATGGAAACAAATATTCAAATCTTTGTATAGCTTATGGGACTTAACTACGGGGTCATCAGTCCCTAAACTTACAAACTACTTATGAACTACCTAACACTAAGGATGGCACAAATATCTATGCCCGAGGGGGGATTCGAACCCCCGACCGTAGTGGCCGTGCAGACCGTGACTGGCGCGCCGCAGTCCCCTCGGCTACCACGGCCGGCTATTATGGACTGATTCCTTAATATCTGTTCTGTCATTCTGCGCCTTTTTCTAGTTAGAGTGTACCACAAATTTCTCACTCGTCAATTTTACGGATGACTTCCTCAGCTCTTATCTGTCCACTTCATTTTTAACGTCCATTTGTAAATCAATGACAATTCAGACAATGTGATTGTAATTCCAAGGCTGATAAAGAACTAAAGATAAACCGTTGAAACCTTCTGGATGTGATTTGCGAAAGGAGAACTACAGCGAATAAAAGCAAATTGGTGACTCAGGCCAACTGCAGATCAGAAGTTAAATTAGCATACAGCCACTCTGTTTTCTTTCTGTTGTTGTCTGTCTACAAATGATTCTTCACGCTATTTAGTTGCCATGCCAGAGTAAATACGTACGATGTACAGAAGTTACGTATCAGAATTTGATGTGCCTTATGACAGTAAAAATGTTTATGCCTAATGAGGGGCAGAAGTATAAATTACAAATAAGATTGAATGGATTAAATTAGATGAGACCAAGGAGGTTAGAATTAAAGGAGATGGCATTATCTATGCCGAGAACGTACGTCAGTTGAAGCCTGTCCGCCATGTTGGTAGGTTTTGGAATGCTATTTCTCTGTTAAAACTATGCGTTTCGTCGAACCTCTTACTGTTAATGCATTGAAATGACAGTCACTACAAAGTATGTACATTCAAACAATATACTTTCTTGAATAAATAGTAATAAATACGCATCCTAATATATTTGGAAACTTAATTTTTAACGGCTAATTTGCTCTCTTTTAACACATTGTACATCAAGGCAAAACTGTCGGACGTTTTATTCCCGTTTTAAGTGACATAAAACATTAGCTCTACAATACGAACACTTCTATAAGACTTAGAATTATGGCGGAGCCAGGCTTCACGTTTTCAGCGTAAGGGCGTCTTCAAGGAGGTTAGAATACAGGGAGATGCCCTTACACTGAAAAAGTGAAGCCTGGCTCCACCATATTGCTAAGTCTTATAGAAGTGTTCGTATTGTAGAGCTGATGTTTTATCTCAGGTAAAACAGAAATAAAACATCCGACGGTTTTGCCGTGATGTACAACATGTTAAAAGAGTGGAAATTATCCGATAAAAATTAAGTTTTGAAATATGTTATGATGAGTGTTTATTACTATTTATTCAAGAAAGCATATAGTTTGAAAGCACATACTTTGCAGTGACTGTGAGTCACTGCATTAACAATAAGAGGCCGACTTAACGCATAGTTTTAACGGAGAAACAGCATTTCAAAAAAGACGAAGATGGCGGAGGGGCTTCAACTGACGTAAGTGCTCGGCACAGATGATGCCATCCCCCTTTATTATAACCTCCTTGGGCGTCTTCCTGTATTCTAACCTCCTTGGAAGAGACCATAGAGCATGAATACGAGGTTTCGTAATGATCAACCTGCTTGATAATGGTGTCGAACGCCAGTGTAGTGAAAGATAATATTACATAACATACAATTTTTGTTTGTAAAATTACAAATTTCTATGTAAAAATTCATCTACAGAGAAGGAGAAATGGGCATCCAGAAATTCTTTAAAATTGATTTTAATTGCTGGCTGGCTGTCAGACATTTAATGTTATTTGGTAAGTGACCAAAGACTTTTGTGGCAACATAATTCACCCCTTTCAAAGACAAACATAGAATTAACCTCGAATGGTGTAGGTCATCCATTCTCCTAGTGTTGCTAGTGTTGTAGCTATTCACACTGCTATTACTTTTGAATTTGGTCGCGGTGAGTGGCGGTGGGTGAGTGTGGCGAACAAAAATCCGTAAAATATGGAGCAATACGACGATCAACGGATGCTCAAAGATAAAAAGACTCAAAGATAAAACACTGGGAAACACAGACATACAATAACTCAGGATCTCAATATAAACACTGGAAAGACAACTGTAATGCTTAGGATCAAAATACTGCTTCTGCATTAGCAGCTCCGTGTTGATAGCTATAAGAGGGTGGATAATATTGTAGCTGAAAGTCGTCGTCTAATACAAAATTCGCACTGAAGACCAATCATGACTTTTGACACTATAATAGCAAAGAGGTTATTATACAGCGAAACGTGATGCACATTCTTCAGTTGTTTTTCTGCAGCAAACGTACGAATTAAGAAAAATAAGGGCATATTGCAGTTTGAAAAGTAAAACTACCAAGAAAGATACAAAAGCGTAAAATAGAAATTTCGCGTTCTCGATCCGTTTCTAAAAGACAGAAAACGGCACTGAGAAGTGAATCCACAGACGATAAAACTTGAAATTTGTAGATGTTGTTTACCTTACCCTGTAGGCATCAGTGAGTTATCGATATTCCATCCCTCAGGGGGTGAAATAGGGGATTTTATGAAAATACGTTGCTATAAGGCAATTTTGAAGAAAAATACAAAACTTCGGATTTAGATTTTTCATTGGAATTTTAAAAACACATGTTTCGATATTTTTGGAAATTCAACCATTAAGCGGGTGAAATAAGGGAAGATCTATTAAGGTTGCTACTAAGACTATTTTGATGCTAGAAATGTGAAAATTTGGGTTTGGGACCATGTTCATAATTTTTTTTTAAATGCGTTTCGGTATGTTTTGAATTCTGCCAACAATGGTGAAATAGGGAGAGGCAAGTTGTATCAAAATACTTGATTAGGAAAGCATTTTTAAAGTTAAATTTATGAAAATTTATATTTGTAAGTAGATACAACCAATGCAGACCATCCAGTCTACGCGTGCGAAGCAGCAGGAATTTAGCTAGTCTAATACATGAATGTTTGTGTTTGTGTGTACGTGTTGCATACAAATCTACAGTTTTGTTCCAATCTTTATGAAATTTTGTACACGTAAGCTCAATGCATGAGAACGGTCGCCGTAGGTGTAAGAATTACGTTCGATATATAGTTCACAAGATATGACGTCATAAACAATGAGATGCGCGAAAAATTACTGCATTTAACAACAAAGCTGCTCATTTTCTCCTAAACCACCAAATTTGGTATACACATTCCTTACTGTGAGGTACCAATTGCTGCATGGTTAAGAATCACATACGACTCATGGTTCAGAAGATACGACGTCATAAACAATAGGATTTGTAAGATACTGACATACATAACTCAGGGTAGTAAAATATTTATCGCTCGCTGTCTCTTTTCATGAGTTATGTATGTCAGCTTCTATGCCCTAAACAGCTACCCAATCTGTTTAAACAAGATCAATAACTAATCTGTAGTTTAGCCAGTCTATCAATCTGCATATGATGACGCAAAAATATATTTAAACAAACATAAATTAAACTTTTGACTAACCAACAAAATGGTTTCTAAGATAAAGAAGTGATTCACTTACGAAGTAATTCTCTATAAATAGAGTTTATTACACTTTTTTTTCGTGTAAATGCGGAGGCGGTCCTACTTTATACATCGGTAAATAACTGATTTCCCTACCTATTGTTCATTAGCGTCACAATAAGTATCACTCGAGAGTAAAAGTTTCAAATTATCACTCGTAAATTAGTGACCTCCAGCGAACATTGCAGTTCCAAATTAATCCGCGATTAATAACAGTATTTGTACATGATTGCTGAATTATCACAGTTCCACAGCCCTACTAATGTCCATAGTTTACCACATTTCAACCAAAGTTCTGCAGTCACAGTCCCGCAAATTTTTTAAGTCCACACATGCCTGTCTCTTCAAATCAGAAGTTCGTAACGCGGCTTCAGACCGTCCAGTGTCACAAGCTTTCAACCCGACGTCCAAGTTACGAGTCCCTTCCCAAGCATTCGAAAGCGTGCTCTACCTCCTCCCAAAATTGTATCCTTCCGCACATCCTAACGCCTCATCTTTATAATACAATTTCCCTTCCAAAATATTATACATTTGAATATCACAGAATTAAATGCTTTGACCACCTCCTTACAAATGCTGTTTACATTTGACAAACAAATACAGTTTTAACAATATTAAAATCGATTGAGACTGAAGCTCTTTGCTCAGGTAGTTATTAAGCGTGACGTCTCACTGTTAAAATATACTGCCGCCGTCGAAATATAGTTACACAATTAATATTTAATTTATCGTGGCTTTTTGTGCAAATATATTCAGTTCTTGTCCACAAATACTTATAATTGTTGATGTATAAATTATCTGCTGCATATCTACTATTTTTAGTTGGCCATGAAATATTTAAGTGGCAGTCTACAGCATAAAACGAACTTTATTAAGAATAATATTAAATATAATAAAATTCATATATATATATATATATATATATATATATATATATATATATATATATATATATATATAATGCGGTTTTTTGGGTTCATGTTTTGTGTTCTATGGTGGAATTTACGTTCTGACACAAGAATATTACTACCTCCACGGAAAGCAGAACAAGAGAGTAAAACAAAGTTTATTGAAAGAATACGGAAATAACGTGGTGCGCCTTTTAAGATAGGTAGGGTGGTGCAATGCTGTCCATTTGATCTTTAAATTGTTACTAATAAACACTGTGTTGTTGTGTTGTGGTCTTCAGTCCGGAGACTGGCTTGATGCAGCTCTCCACAATACCCTATCCTGAGCAAGTCCCTTCATCTCCACCTTCAACGGCAACCTACATCTGTCTGAATCTGCTTTCTGTATCCATCTCTTGGCCTTCCTCTGCGATTTTTTTCTCCACACACTTCCCTCCAATGCCAAATTCACAATTCCTTGATGTCTAAGAATGTGTCCAACCAATCTATCCCTTCTTTTAGTCAAGGTATGCCAGAAATTTCTTTTCTCCCCAATTCTGTTCAGTACCTCCTCATTAGTTACGCGATCCACCCACCTAATCTTCAGCATTCTTCTGTAGCACCATATTTCAAAAGCCTCAATCCTCTTCCTGTCCGCACTGTTTATCGTCCATGTCTCACTCCCATACAAGGCAACACTCCACACAAATGCCTTCAGAAAGGACTTCCTTAGGCTTAAATCAATATTCGAGGTTAACAAATTTCTCTTTTTCAAGAACGCCTTTCTACCCATTGCCATTCTGCATTTTATATCCTCTGTACTGCGACCATCATTTGTTATTTTACTGCCCAAGTAACAAAACTCATCGACCTCCTTTATTGCTTCGTTTCCCAATCTAACTCCTTCAGCATCGCCTGATTTTCTTACACTGCACTCCATTACCCTAGTTTTGCTCTTGTTAATGTTCATCTTGTATGCACCTTTCAGCACACTGTCCATTCCATTCAACTGCTCTTCCAGGTCTTTTGCTTTATCTGACAAAATTACTATGTCGTCGGCAAATCGCAATGTTTTTAATTCTTCGCCCTGAACTTTAATTCCTTCTCCAAATTTGTCCTTGCTTTCCTTTATAGCTTGCTCAATGTACAAATTGAATAACAATGCAGAAAGACTACAATCCTGTCTTACTCCCTTTCCAACCACTGCATCCCTTTCATGCCCTTCAACTCTGACAACCGCTGTTTGGTTTTTGTATAAGTTGTAAATAACCTTACGCTCCCTATATTTTACTTCTGCTTGCTTCAGAACTTGAAAGAGTTTATTTCTGTCAACATTGTCAAAAGCCTTCTCCATATCTACAAAAGCTAAAAATTTAGTTTTGCCTTTTCTTAATCTATCTTCTAGGATAAGCCGTAAAGTGAGTATTGCCTCCCGTGTCCCTACATTTCTCCTGAACCCAAACTGATCTTCCCCGAGGTCGGCTTCTACCAGCTTTTCCATCCTTCTGTATATAATTCGTGTTAATATTTTGCAACCATGACTTATTAAACTGATGGTTCTGTAGTTTTCACACCTGTCTGCACCTGCTTGCTTTGGAATGGGGATAACATTTTTCTTAAAGTTTGAGGGTACTTCGCCTGTCTCATACATCTTACACACAATGTGAAACAATTTTGTCATGTCTGGTTCTCCCAGAGACTTCAGTAACTCTGACGGGATATCATCTACTCCAGGGGCCTTGTTTCGACTTAGATCTTTCAGTGCTCTGTCAAATTCATCTCTCAGTATAGTATCTCCTATTTCATCATCATCTACATCCTCTTCCCTTCCTACAATAGTGTCTCGAAGTTCATTTCTTTTGTAGAGCCCCTCTATATACTCTTTCCACCTATCAGCTTTTCCTTCTTTGCTGAGAACTGGTTTTCCATCAGTGTCCTTGATATTCATAGAGCTGTTTTTCTTATCGCCAAATGTTTCTTTTATTTTCCGGTAGGCTGTATCTATTTTTCCCCTATTTATACATTCTTCTACATCCTTGCATTTGCCTCCTAGCCACTCCTGCTTAGCCATTTTGCACTTCCTGTCAATCTCATTTCTTAGTCGTCTGTACTCCATTTTGCCTGTTTCATTTACTGCATTTTTATATTTTCTCCTTTCATCGATAAAATTTAGTATCTTCTGTAATATCCAAGGATTTTTTGTAGGTCTTGCCTTCCTACCTATTTTGTCCTCTGCTGCCTTCACTATTTCATCTCTCAATTTTACCCTTTCCTCCTCTACTGTTTTATTTTCCCCTGTTTCTGTCAATTGTTGCCTAAAGCTCCCTCTGAAATTCTTAAGAACCTCAGGTTCCTTCAATTTATCCAGGCCCCATCTCCTTATTTTCCTGCCGTTTTGAAGTTTCTTTAGTTTCAGCCTACAGTTCATAACCAACAAGTTATGGTCAGAGTCTATATCTGCCCCTGGGTATGTCTTACACTGTAAAACCTGGTTCCGAAATCTATGTCTTACCATTATAAAATCTATCTGGTATCTCCCGGTGTCTCCTGGTCTCTTCCACGTATACAACCTTCTTTTGTGATTCTTAAACCACGTGTTTGTTACGATTAAATCATGTTCCGTGCAAAATTCTACCAGGCGACTTCCTCTTTCATTCCTCCTGCCCAGTCCATATTCACCTACTATTTTTCCTTCTCTTCCTTTTCCTACTACCGAATTCCAGTCTCCCATCACAATTAAGTTTTCCTCTCCCTTAACTGTCTGAATAATTTCCTTTAGCTCCTCATATATTTCTTCGATCTCCTCATCATCGGCAGAGCTAGTTGGCATATAAATCTGTACTACTGTTGTCGGTGTTGGCTTCGTATCTATCTTGACAATGATAATGCGATCACTGTGCTGCTCATAGTAGTTTACCCGCATTCCTATTTTCTTATTCATTATCAGTCCTACTCCTGTGATACCCCCAACTGATTTTGTATTTATAATCCTGTACTCACCTGACCAGAAATCCTGTTCATCCTGCCACCGAACTTCACTAATCCCCACTATATCTAACTTCAACCTATCCATTTCCCTTTTTAAATTTTCTAATTTTCCTACTCGATTAAGGGATCTAACATTCCACGCTCCGACCCGTAGAATGCCAGTATTGTCTTTCCTGATGATCACATCCTCCTGAGTAGTCCCCGCCCGGAGATCCGAATGGGGGACTATTTTACCTCCGGAATATTTTACCCGAGAGGATGCCATCATCATACCCCTCAGCTGTGGTTGCACCTACGGTACGGCTGTCTGTATCGTTGAGGCACGCAAGCCACCCCACCTCGGCAATGTCTGTGGTTCATGGGAGTGGATTATAAAATTACAAACTTAAAATGAAACATAAAATTAATGTAACGTAAAATGAAAGAAATTAAAACTTGATGAAACATTAATTTTTTTCTCACTATATGGATGGATGTTCGATGTGGAAAATCTGAGAATTTTGCTGAGATAGCCGTCTGTTAGAGCTCGTTTTAGATTTTCACGTTTCATTCATGAAGAAAAAAAAATAGCAAATAGTATGTGCTTCTAAATAAGGACAGGTGTTAGTGATCATAATATCGTCATAGCGTCAATGGTGACCAAAGTTAATAAACCAATCAAGAAGGCAAGGAGCGAGTTTTGGTAAAAAGAGCCGATAAGCAGTTGTTAGCATCATAATTAGAAAATCAATGGGCATCGTTAAGTTTCGGTACAATGGATGTAGAGGAATTGTGGACTAAATTTAAATGCATTGTAAATAAAGGGTTAGAGAAATATTTACCTATAAAGTCGATTAAAGATGGAAAAGATCCAACGTGGTATAATAATAATGTTAGAAAGCTACTGTGAACAGACTGTTGCACTCTCGGTTCAAAATAAAATAAAAGAGATTAGTGCGTCTATAAAAGGCATACCATAATTACCACGGCTATATCTTTGCAAAAGATCTTTCCGAGATGGTCGTACAAGCGTTTTATACTCCGTCTCCTTTAAAGATGCAATACATCTTCCCAAAATCCCCCCAATAAACTCAAGTCGGCTGCCCGCCTTACTCACAACTGTCCTTACATGTTGGTTACATTTCATATCGGTCTGCAATGTTACGCCTAGATATCTGAACGACGCGACTGCATCAAGACGCTCACTACTAATGCTACATTTGAACATTATGGAATTGTTTTTCCTACTCATACGCATTACCTTACATTTGTCTACATTTAGAGCTAGCTGCCATTCTTCACACCAACTAGAAATTTTGTCTAAGTCATCCTGGATGTTATTACAGTCAATTACTGACGACACCCTCCTACACACCACAGCATCATCAGAAAACAGCCGCAAATTACAAGTTAGTTTGTCCATCAGATTATTTATATAGATAGAAAATAATAGCGGTCCTATCACACTCCCCTGGGGCACGCCTGACGATACACTGATGAACAGTCGCCGTCGAGAACAACGTACTGCGTTCTGTTACTTAGGTAGTCGTCCAGCCAGTCACAAATCTGTGAACCTATTCCATATGCTCGTATCTTCGTCAATAGTCTGCAGTGTGGCATCGCGTCAAATGTCTTTTTGAAATCGAGAAAAACACAATCTCCCTATTTCACTTCATCCATGGCTCGCAAGATGTCATATGAGAAAAGGGCAAGCTGAGTTTCACATGAACGATGTTTCCTGAACCCGCGCTGATTCAGAAAAAGAAGCTTTTCTGTATCAAGGAAATTAACTATATTCGAACTTATAATATGCTCAAAAATTCTACAGGAAACTGATGTCAACGATATTAGCCTGATTGTATGTCTTAAATATCTCCATCACAAGTGTTAAATTGCAGTTGGTATTTTCCATAGTTTTGGTATATGTCTGTGTCTTTTGTCAGTTTCGGAAAGTATTTTTGAATAGAATCTTCGGATGAATGACTACTTTAACCCGTGTCAAATGGCGGATAAGTGGCGTAATAAATCTGTAAACCCGACTTAACAGTACTACCAGCAGGGGTGATTGTGGTGCTTTATTAAAATCCCTGAAATTTTATATGTACAAGATAACGTAAAATTTCAACTGGGCCTACTATGTTTTCAAACTCAGTTATACAGTGAAATTACAAGCAAGCTAAAAGATCTTAAATTTTAATTTAGCAAATAAAATTTTTATAAAAAATCAGTAGGTTGATTAGCTCGGATACTTACAGTGTTGTTTTGACAATGAAGCATGGTGAAAGCTGCAAGAAAATTACTTTTTCTTAGAAAAAGTTTTCAATTTTCATTTGTTTTCCTTTTATTTCTGTAAGGACTATATTTTATCGTTTCCATCATTTTCTATTTCTTACGTTTGTATAAGGCTGTGGGTCAATGAAAGTAGCTCGCACAGAGGATGAAGAAGAAATTGTAGATAGCACTAATTTTGTTTTGCCAGCAGAGCAATATATTTCAGTTGTTGTTGTGGTCTCCAGTCCGGAGACTGGTTTGATGCAGCTCTCCACCCTACTCTATCCCGAGCAAGCCTTTTCTCTCCTCATAAGAACGGCAACCCACATCCACTTGAATCTGCTTACTATACGCGTCTCTTGGTCTCCCTCTGCGATTTTTACCCAACACACGTCCTTCCAATACTAAATTTACGATTCCCCGATGTCTAAGAATGTGTTCTACCAAGCGATCCCTTCTTTTGGTCAGGGTATGCCAAAAGATTCCTTTTCTCGCCAATTCTGTTCAGTACCGCTTCATGAGTTATGCGATCTACCCACCTAATCTTCAGTATTCTTCTGTAGCACCACATTTCAAAAGCCTCTATGCTCTTCCTGTCCGCACTGCTTATAGTCCATGTTTCACTCCCGTACAAGGCAACACTCCACACAAATGCCTTCAGAAAAGACTTCCTTACACTTAAATTAATATTCGATGTTAGCAAATTACTCTTTTTCAAAAATGCTCTTCTTCCCATTGCCATTCTGCATTTTATATCCTCTGTACTGCGACCATCGCATGTTATTTTACTACCCAAGTAACGAAACTCATCTACCACCTTCATTGTTTCGTTACCTAATCTAATTCCTTCAGCATCGCCTGATTTTCTAAGACCGCATTCCATTATTTTTGTTTTGCTCTTGTTAATGTTCATTTTATACGCTCTCTTCAACACACTGTCCATTCCATTCAACAGTACTGGACGGTTTATCCTGCAACTCATGAGTAGAACTTTCTCCATTAGAACTAGGCCTCGATGAATCTGATGACTTGGCTTTGTATAGTGTCGACTGATAAAACGACCAACTTTTCATTAAGTTTTGTACAAACTATCTGTCCAGTGGTTCCTTTTGATGGAACATCGCTCGTTGTCGCGACTGATGCGTAGCTCTTAAAATATCGCCTACGTAGGGCAGACTCATAGCAGTACACGCGGTTGTGATTTGTCGCTTGTAGCTGTCGCCAGTGGCGGCTAGTGATAATGTGCTGCAGCACACTGTAAATATATTACTAAAATTATGCCATTTCTCTTCGAAAGCAAGCGAGAAATCGCTGTAAAATTACTTCCTTTCTCTTGGAATGCGATCCAGATATCAGAATAAAATTATGCCATTTCCTTTCCAATACGTATTACAATGCTAGTAATAAGGATGAAAACGCATTTTGGAGCGCTCTCACCGCGATAGCTGGAAACCAGCTCTATGTGCTGAAGTGGGATTCAGCCGCGCTGGTACGTGCGCAGAGAGGCGGCGCAGTCGTCTATTCGCTAGTGCGCTTGCGCAGACGTGACGTCAGGCCTGGCAACTCGTGTGCTGAGACCTACTGCAGCACCAGATCAATATTTCTCTTCGAACTGCGTGTGACGGTTGCGGAAGAATAGTATATGACGAATATTGCGGCATACAGAGTCAAATAGCGCGCTGGCTCAGGCGTCTTGCACGTTGTCTCTCAAACCTACTTGTGTGAAGCTCGTATTCAAATACCTCTGAGTCCAAATTTTTAATTTCTGTAAATAAAACTTCAATCACTAACAACATTAATAATGTATAGCCAACATGCGAGTGAAACTGCGCTTTTCAGCCAAGCAGTTTCATTGGTCACTTGTGTAGAACACAGATAACGTGATGGGGATATTGCTAAGCTCCGTTATTTCCATTGTCAGTCACGCTTTTTATTTTGGTATTTTTTTTCCTGTTTATTTTTGTAATATTGTAGCACACAAGTCAAATTTTGTACGAGCCGCCACTGGCTGTCGCTCTCTTTTGTCGCCCACCTAGGTTAAGCCGACTGGTGGATGAATACATTATAGATCGCACGCTGCGGTTATACATAGAGCAAAAAGCACAAAAACATTTGTTTCGTGTATTGAAAATTACTGATTTCCTGGAAAATTTTTTACACGACTAAGCGCCTGTACGCAAATCCGGAACTATCCGAGTACATAATTAAAAAATCCGGGATAGACGCGGAGAACAATCACCCGTGTGTAACCACGCAGTCGTTGTAGGCCTACACTAGCTCACCAACCAGTTCCGTTGCTTTTCAACAGCGCCGTGTGTGGACGATGGAAGATCGTCGCCGCCGGACGCTGACCGAAATGCTATCGGCCTGGAAATTTCCAGTCGGCCGAACGTGTCAGGTTGAACTAGAAAGGTAGTAAAAAAAAAAACAGAGTGGCTAAAGGACGTGTAGGAAGGGGAAGAGATAGGATAGCAGCGTCTCGTCGCTTGGCTGCGCTGGAACGGGAGCGGAAGCAGACGCTGTGACGTCCCTTCCGCCAGTCAAGGTCACCGCGATGCGCAGTTACCGTCTGCGCAGGATAGCCACGCGTAAGCAGTGACGTCGCAGACGTCAAAACAAGTGCTGCACGTTCCAGCAAAGCTCTGGCGGTCATTTCTACAGCACGTCTTAAAGACGTTGTCTCAGATCTAGATCACAAAGCTTATTCATGTACTTAAATAAACACAAATCCTACCACTTATTATATCTTATTATATTATTATAACTCTCCACAATACATTGAAGATAAAATGTACTGGTGTAACTGAAAACAACCTCTTTATGAATTTTCTTGCAGTTATTTGCCTCATTTACAGCAGTTTGAAGTACTTTATCCATTTCAGCTACTGTTCAGATTATAAATTAATAAAATTCAGCAACCAGTTGCTTGTAATTATTTATTTTAGACGACCGGTTTCGGACGGTCGAATGCCCTTTTTCTGGTCTCTATACAAACAAGTGGATTGGTATACAGTAAAGGCTTAAAACGAACAAAAGTCGGTTACAGAAATTTGAAGCAGTTTGGAACCAAATCGATTGTAATAAAAGATATGTTCATATAATGGGATAAAATTAACACTTACATTTTAGTATTGTTGCTTAATGAATGTAGCTACATGCTATTAAGCGAATCAACACTGAGTGCAGAGATTATGCAATGAATAACAATATTTAGTAATATTTAATCTGCTAAGCGACTGTTTTATCAGTCACCTGCTCCCCTCTTCACGCTTTTCTTTTCAACACATCGAGTATTACTGTTTTCCCATAGCCTTTTTCCTTATTTATTTGTACTCTTTCACTATGAGGCTCATCCATGGATACTTTGTTAGCATTGCATAATCTCTGCACTCAGTGTTGATTCTCCTAATAGCATGTAGCTACATTCATTAAGCAACAATACTAAAACGTGTTAATTTTATCCCATTATATGAACATATCTTTTATATCGATTAGGTTCCAAACTGCTTCTCATTTCTATAACCGACTTTTGTACGTTTTAAGCCTTTACTGTATACCAATCTACTTGTTTGTCTGTATAGAGACCAGAAGAAGGGCACTTAAGCGTCCGAAACCGGTAGTCTAAAATAAATAATTACGAGCAACTGGTTGCTGAATTTTATTAATTTATTACAACAGTGTGCACACAGGATTGCTCGATGTTATTTGCAGTAAGCACCATAGGCGCAACTAGCTATGGGCCCACCGGGCCCTGGCCCTCCCCGAAATGTAATAGTTTTTTTGTTTTTTGTTTTTTTTTTGTTTGTTTGTTAATTACGTTACAGTAAAAGTCCGATAGTTTGGCACGTTCAGGACCGAACCGGTGCTGAATTATCGAAAATGCCGGTCGTCGGACTCTCGGACGATACCTTTTAGTACGCTTTAAGCTAACGTATACAGCGAAAACGGTCGTAACATGATGTTTTGTACTTAAATATTGATTCGTAGAATCATTAGTTTAATAAAATCAGCTCAAAATTATGACAGCAGGTACCAATTTTTTATTCAATACATTTACTTTGGGTAGGCTATGTGTATTGTACAATATTTTAGATAACTAAAAAAACTCGAGTTTGTTTTTATTTTCGAAATTGTTGTCATTTGTAATAAAAGATTTTTCTAATGCTATGTCAATCAGGTTCAGTTTGAAATATCGTCTAAAAATTCTGGCGACAATATATATAAAGAAGAGAATAACTAAATAACAGCAATGTATAATCTTATACTAATCTAAGGGTTACCATATATCATTTGACATTTCCTCTCCATATTGTTCCTATGTGGAACCAATGGCTGGAACATTTCTTCATTGAATAAATGAAAATTAATAAAATACAAAGGTTAAACATTTAAAATTGCACATTTCTACTTCTGAAACATATAGCATTTATATTCCATAAACGAATTTCACGTTGGTTAATATAACACGCTACACAGTTAATTGTATGTGTATTTATATGTAAGTATGCATGCATGCATGTATGTATGTATGTATGTGTGTATATAATGTGTGTGCCTCAGCACTCAATGTCAAAATATATCATTACATACGAGTGAGCCCCTCCCGAAAAAAAATCCTGGTTGCGCCACTGGTAAGCACGGCAACAATTCTGCAATATGACACTATTACTTTTTCATATATCACAAAGAGTTCTCTTTTCAGTGGTATGTTCTTCTTGCCACTTTAATTGGTGACTCTTTAGTATGAACACGGCTGTCCAACATATGCCCGCGGGTCACAATGTGGTCCGCGATGATGAAAACTCCGGCCCACCATACCCTGTCGAAGATGTCCTCTTTTTTTTTCAGACATAGTAGCATAGTAATATGTGCATATCTTCACCAGTATGTTTCTTGTCCGGCAGCCAAGTACACACCATACCACCGTGCTTATCTTGTTCGAGACACACATAGGGAAAAACAGTGGGGTCACTGGGAGACCTTATCTACACGAGACACTAACTTTAAACAAGTACCGGTAGATGACAATCGACGTGTTGCCGACCTCTGCCCTACACCATGCGTCAGTACACTGCAGAGCATTTTACATTTCGCTACATTTTTCCAGTGGCACGACTTCCCGATAAACTATAGCATCATCCGCGAAAAGCTTCAGTGAATATACAATGTTATCTACAAGGTTATTTATGTATACTGTGAAAAGCAACAGTCCAATAACACTCCTCTGGAACACTCCTGAGATTATGTCTGAAGACTTCCCTACACTGAGGGTGATATGCTGCGTTCTATTCTATATTGGTTTAGTATTCCATAAAAAAATGTTCAAATAAAACTTTTATCCATTATGGATAAGGAACACTGCGACTGTGGTGAAATAAGGTATCTTGAATGACAGCAACCAGTCGCCTTTTATGCGAAATGTTTTTATTACATTTCTCCCAGTATCGGTTTCGGTATGCCTAGCATATCATAATCATATAGTGAACGGTTTTTTATATTACAGATGTTGAGTAGTGGGATTTGTGCATCTGTTATAATTACAATAACAAAACAAGTGAACTCTGTGGCGAGCTTTACTGACATAATAATATTGACTTAAGCCTAAACGTTGCTACTTACAATGTGTGTTATCCATAAATCCATTGTCACAGTTGGTAGCATGCACACATTAATTGTGCTGCTATGCACTTCTCAAGTTTTACACAGCGTAACTGGTAGCATGCACATATTTATTGTGCTGATAAACACTTTATACATGTTGTACTGTACAGTTCCCACACGCTATACAAAAGTAAACATAGCAAAGATCTTCGCCAAAGATGTTGCAAAAAGATTTTGTATAGATATATCACTCTTTGGTTGACACTTGCATAATTTGGTAATTACATATTTGACTGAGGATATGCCTTGATCTTAAGTTACATAATTTCTAAGTACTATATTTCTAAAATTTCAATACCTATGTAAATCCATCTTTAAACTACTATTAAATTGTTGACATAATTTCGCCATGTTTCGTTATGTTAACGAAAATAAAAATAAGAACTGTAATAATTTAAAACAATTGTACCACAAATAATTAACATTAACATACTAGAAATTATATAACTTAAGCTCATGACATATCCTCAGTCAAATATGTAATTACCATATTATGCAAGCACAATAAATATGTGCATGCTACCAGTTATGCTGTGTAATACGTGTGAAGTGCATACCAACACAATTAATGTGCGCATGCTACCAATTGTGACAATCGATTTATGGATAACACAAATTGTAAGTAGCAACATTTAGACCTAAGTCAATATTATTATGTCAGTTATCCTCGCCACATAGTTCACTTGTTTTATTTTTGTAATTATAACAGATGCACCCATCCCACTACACACCATCTGTAATATAAAAACCCGTTCACCATCTGGTGATGATATGCTAGGCATATCGAAACCGGTAATAGCAGAAATGTAATACAAATATTTCGCATAAAAGGCGACTGGTCGCTGTCATTCAAGATATCTTAAATGTTCAAATGTTTGTAAAGCTTATGGTACTTAACTGCGGGGTCATCAGTCCCTAAACTTACAAACTAATTATGAACTAGCTTATACTAAAGACGGCACAACCATCCATGTCCGAGGGAGATTCGAACCCCCGACGGGGAACGGCCTCGCGCATCGTAGCATAGCGCCTCAATGCGCTCGGCCGCTCCGCCGCGGCGGTATTCCATGTGTTCATCAGGCGACGGTGCAGAATGGTATCGAACGCCTCGTGGAAGTGAAGAAACACGGCATCTAAGTGGAATCCTGTATCAGCTGCCCTGTGAGTGTCGCGGATGAATAGCGTGCGCTGTGTTCCACATGTTCGTTGCTTTCGGAAACTATGTTAATTCCTACAAAGGAGATATCCGGTCAACAGAAATAGCCGATGTCAGGAATATAAGCCTATAGTTTTGTGCATGAATCACCGGAATCAAATGTCAACGCTACTAATGCACCGCTCTTTCACACCCTGAGTTTGTGAAACTACTCCGTTTTACCTGTATTTATCGCTATCCCATAACTTTTGTAATCTCAGTGTATTCTTGTAAGGTCCCTATGGTCCAGACATAAGTCGGTTTTATGTAATATTTTGTACATATGTAAACTGGCCACCGATGTATATTGTGAGTGGCACAGTAATCTTTGGAGGTTCGATTGTAGAGTAAGCGCTCTGGCTCCGAGAGAGTGAGCAGTCAGTAGCAAGTCAAATGTTTGTAAATCTATCTGACCAAACTGCATGGTCATCAATCCGTAGCTTACAAACTACTTAAACTAAGGTAAACTAACCAAAGGACAACACAGGCACCCATGCCCCATGGAAGACTCGAATCTTCGACAGCGAGCAACCGCGCGCTCCGCAGCTAGACGCGTTAGACCGCTCGGCTACTCCACCGCGGCAGTAGCAAGTCAGTTGCGGAGAATTAGCAGTTGGGTGAGGTAGCGCGAGGACGCTGTTGGAAAGACAGTATATGTTGCAGCATTGTTAAGTATATGTTGCAGCACGCCATTATTGTAATGCATTATGTTAATTTAATCTTCTGTAATATTTATCTATTTCATATATTTTTTTAAGAATATATAATTTCTAATGTTCAATTTGCGTTCTGCATACTCATTTGGTAGTTAGTTTCCTCTTCTTTTCATTTTCTTCATTTATGATTATTGTTTGACTTAATTACTACCCACATACCATTCTAAAATACTGCATGACGCGAGTTGCTTGCTGTCTCCTGTTTCCAATTTTTGTAATAAGAAGATACGAGGTAAGTCAATTTTTTATTTTATCTGTGTCGCAGTCAGATTGTTTCCCCCTTTTTTCATTATTTAAGTAAATCAGTTTCGTTGTACCCTTTGGGCGTGCTTTAGATAGAGCCATAAATTCTAGTGTTTTTCCCTATTTCCCTGGCGTGTCCGTTGCGCATATTAATGTTTTCTAAGGCTTACTTTGGTGGTCGTAGTCACCACATTGTTTGGTTTTTAAAAGTTCAGTTTTGCAAGTACGTAGTGCTGATCAATTTCCATTAAACATTAATCTATTCCAGATATCTTGCAAAATTTCTATAAAATTTTATTCATTTAAAATTTATCGGTGTACATTGTATTGTGTACATTAAGTCAATTTCCATACGCTTATCGAAAGTCACCCCTTAATCTAACAGTGATTGTTGACGAAAACAACGACACTAAAAACTTCATGATTTACACGTAGAAGATAAATGTGCTGACATAGCTGTTAGCTCGCGACACGATAAAAAGATTCTTCTTAAGTTCGCGGGATATTTCGAAGCATCAGCCGACGAGGAAGGAAGCTACGAAACCTAAACAAAACAAACACGTGTCGGCACGCCAGCGTGACAAACAGGGAATGTTTTACACCGGCGAGGACATAGAGGACGCCTTTTGTGTACCGACCCGCTTCTAATCTCCGCCTTTTTCTGTAAGGAGATGACTTAATGCTTGCAGACGCTTTCGAAGGAGCTGTATTCACTGGATGCGCAAGACGTAGCTGCACATGTACCACAAGGGCAACCAGGACAGTAACAGTACAAAGCTAATACGAAACACCAGAGCTTTGCAGGTATTGATTTATTTGAATCTTCTGTTAATTATCTCCTCTCTACAACTCCTCCTTCCTCATCTCCCTGTCCGTCCTCCCCCTATTTCCTTCTCCCCACCTCAGCCTCCTTCTTCTCCTCTTCACCCCCCATTTTCTACCCCTCTATTCCTCCGCATGTCTGTGATTTGCTCTGTGCTATCCTCCTCTTCTCTCTCCGTTCACTTTCTCTCCCCCTGTCTCGACCCATCTCCACCCCATCTCTGAACATCTCCTCCTTCATCTCCTCCTCAGCTTCCCTCAGTTCATCCTCCTACTTCTTCCCCTGTATTTGAAAAATTACTTGTGTTTTATCGTCGTGGTCAGCCTCTGGCCTGTCTTGCAGGAAAGGTTCTGTTCAGGATGCATGGACATCTATAACAGCTATACTCATTAGTAATACAAGTTTTATTTACTGAACTTTACACCAAGTGCTCAACTTCTATAAAGTATGTCTCTTCTCGCGTCGTCGTCTTCTGTACGATGCTAGCTGCGGCTGAGTCCTAGTGACTGCCTATTTCGGAGCCGAGTTCAGACGGGCTCGTCCAGACGCATGTCAGCACAGATATAACCTCTTTTAGAGGGCGCGCTTCTATGTTACTCCCTCTAGGATACGCGGTGCCGGCGTGTGATTGACTGCCGGTCGTCTGCTGCCTTCTTCACGATCGTTCTCGTGCGTCTGGCGTATGGCGCTGACTTTACGCAACAACAATTTGTATCTTTCATAGCGATGGGTCAAACGGTGTCGAAGCTCGTTGTGCCATTCGCCATGTACCAAATGTTCAAATGTTTGTAAGGCTTATGGGACTTAACTACAGGTCATCAGTCCCTAAACTTACAAACTACTTATGAACTACTTACGAACTAGGACGGCACAAATATCCAGGCCCGAGGGGGGATTCGAACCCCCGACCGTAGTGGCCGTGCAGACCGTGACTGAAGCGCCTCAGTCCCCTCGGTCACCGCGGCCGGCCGCCATGTACCGTTCGATTATTGTTGTAGAGAGTGATCACCCTCTATCCTCTTATTTTGAATATCAGGTGCGCAAAATTGCATCTAGATCGAAGTAAATCTTTTATTGATAATGGTGTCTCTTCTTTCGGACTCATCCGACACCGTATCAACAATTGTTAAATATGACACCAACAGGTAACTGACAATTTCAGTGTTTACGCATTCAATTGCTCGAACCCTTGCAGGAATCCAGTACGGGTTGAGAGCAAGAGGTCTGTCACTGTAGTCCAGTGGATAGCATGGTAGATTGCCACGCACGGGGCCTGGGTTCGATTCCTCGTAGGGTCGGAAATTTACTCCACTCGGGGGATGGGTGTTGTCCTCATCATCATTTCATCATCGACGCGCAAGTCGCGGAAGGGGCGGCACCTAAAAACTTGCACCAGGCTGGGCGAACACGATCTCAACTGGGGTCTAAATGGCCAAAAATGCCACACGAAGTCATGATGTAGATACCGAGCAGTGACCCGAAACTGACGAACTGATCAGAGTGACCGGGACGGGACCAACCGCGCGGCCTGGACTAGAAGTCGCCGCAACTGTTCCGGACTGGGACCGACGGATCCTGGTACTGAAAGTCGCCGCTACCATTCCAGCTTCGCGGAATAGGACTGTGAAATGGGGTCGACTAGGAGCATTGAGCGGCGAACTGCCTTTCCTTGTCTTTCCTCCCTCGGCCCCTCATTTCACTTTTGTGAACCTTTTCTTTGAAACAGTTCGTTCGCAAATGACTCAACTATATTGCCGCGAGACACCGAGTTAACCAACTGCCGACGTGGCGCAACGGATAGCATCACCGATTGCGGTTCTGAAGGTCGTCGGTTCAATCTCGTCCACAGGCAAAAATTTATTTCTTTGTAATTATCATTTCCAGAATGTTCTACATGTTCACTTGTAATTTCTACATATTTCTTATGTTAACTATTTTTCTAATTTCTGGGACATTCTGTCTGTGTATAAATAGCAGAGCACTCTGCCCGAGAGGCAGTCAGTGCTGCGTGTATGTTCAGTTCGCAATACACCTGCTTACATTATAAGTGCTGTGTTCAGTTGATAACCCTGCCTTCGAGGTCAAGCCTGCTTTCATTTCAACGCGACAATATGGAGCATTGTCGTAGTGGAAACGCCTAATTACTATTAATCATAATTACGGTCTCTTGCACTGCGCAGCATTTACGGAGGACATCCTTGTAGTACTCTTTCGCGATTGTTTGATGCTTGGTGCGCACTCCTGATGGTGGAGTCAAAGAAAGCAGTCAGCATCACTCTGACGTTGCTGCTCATTTGCCTGGCCTGCTTTGGTCTCGGCGACGTGGAATGCATTCACTGTGACGACAGGTTTGGTTACCGGGTATAGCCGCGGCGGAATAGCCGTGCGCACTACGGCGTGCATCTGACGAAAACTGTATGGAAGATTTATGAAAGGTAAATATGAACTTTGACTCTAAGTGAAATTGTATTGAATACCTCAAAGTTGTATGTGGCAAGCATATAAAAGACACCCCCTTGTAAAATTGAATAAATAAATAAATAAATTAATAAAAACATATATGTAGTCTTAAATGTTGTAAAATGTAAACTTTCACGGCCGGAATGGTCAAAATTACTAAAAATTTCCGGGCTATTATGCCGTGGTCTGGTGGATTTATTATATTCTATAATAAACGCACCAGACCACGGCATAATAGCCCGGAAATTTTTAGTAATTTTTAGTCTTAAATGTGGAAGTTTAAATTTACACTAAGCTTGCACGTCCATTCTTGGAAGATAGTATGTCTGATCAGTTCATGAATGATCAGTTTTTCGCGTTGTGGACCTACTACGGTGTAATTCCCGAGTAATTTTTAACTGCTTGTTTTTCCCCATAGGTTTTGCCCCGCTCCCCCATTAGTATGTTTTTAACTATGACTACTGCAGCAGCATTCAGCATTTTAATCATTTTAACGTTAGTGTTAGGTAGCAGCGTTCAGCACTTTAATCAACTGACGTGAACGCCATTTTTTAAAAATTTAAATTAAATCTATCATTGACTATATAGTAACAGACCAGGAATTCAGGAAGACAGTCAAGGACACACGTGTTTTCAGGGGGTTCTTTGATGATACTGATCATTATTTAATCTGCAGTAAAATTGGTTTTGTGAAGCCAAAAGAGCAGAAAGTCAGATCCATGTGTAGAAGGATAAGAGTGGAGAAGCTTCAAGACAAGGAAATTAAGCACAAATACATAACAATGATCTCGGAAAGGTACCAGTTAGTTGAATGTAATGATTTACAGTCACTGGAAGAGGAATGGTCAAGATACTGGAAACAGCTAGAGAATGTCTTGGAACAGTAGTGTGTAAAGGTAGGAAGAAGCAGACAGCCTGGTGGAATGACACAGTCAAGGTAGCCTGTAAAAAGAAAAAGAAGGCATATCAAAAATGGCTCCATACTAGAAATCAGACAGACAGAGAAAGTTATGTTGAAGAAAGAAACAAAGCCAAACGGATAATTGCAGAATCCAAGCAGAAATCATAGGAAGACTTTGAAAACAAGCTAGAATCTCTGGGCCAAGCCGCGGGAAAACCATTTTGAAGCGTAATTAGCAATCTTCGAAAGGGAGGGAAGAAGGAATTAACAAGTGTTTTGGATAGGTCAGGAAAGCTGCTAGTCAATTCTGTGAATGCCTTGAGCAGATGGAGGGGATATTTTGAAGAATTGCTCAATGTAGGTGAAACGTTCAATGATGTATCAGATTTTCAGGTAGAATGGAATAGGAACGACAATGGAAACAGGATCTCATTTGAGGAAGTGGAGAAAATGGTCAGTAGATTACAGTGCAATAAAGCTGCTGGGGTGGATGAAATTAAGCCGGAACTCGTCAAATACAGTGGAATATCAGGTCTCAAATGGTTACACAGGATAACTGAAAAGGCGTGGGAATCGGGACAGGTTCCGCCTGACTGGACGAAAGCGGTAATCACGCCAATTTTCAAACATGGAAACAGAAAAGATTGCAACAACTATCGAAGTATCTCTTTTATTAGCGTTGTAGGCAAAATATTCTCAGGTATTGTTGAAAGGAGAGTGCGAGTATTAATTGAGGACAAATTAGATGAAAATCAGTGTGGGTTTAGGCCTCTTAGAGGCTGTCGGGACCAGATCTTTAGCTTACGGCAGGTAATGGAAAAGTGCTATGAATGGAACAAGGAATTGTATCTATGTTTCATAGATCTGGAAAAGACTTATGACCGTGTTCCTAGGAGGAAACTACTGTCAGTTCTTCAAGATTATGTTGTAGGAGGCAAACTTCTGCAGGCAATTAAAGGGCTTTACGTAGACTGTCAGGCAGCAGTTAGAGTTGATGGCAAATGGTTCAGGGTAGTTTCAGGGGTAAGACAAGGCTGTAACCTGTCACAGCTGTTGTTCATTCTATTCATGGACATATGTTGAAAACAGTAGACTGGCAGGGCGGGATTAAAATAGGTTAAAACAAAATAGGCAGTCTCGCATATGCGGATGACTTAGTTGTAATGGCCGATTTAATTGAAAGGTTGCAAACTAATATTTCAGAGCTGGCTCAGAGGTGCAAGGATTATGATATGAAGATCAGCATCTCCAAAACGAAAGTAATGTCTGTGGGAAAGAGATTCAAACAGATTGAGTGCCAAATAGGAGGAACAAAGTTAGAACAGGTAGACAGTTTCAAGTACCTGGGATGTATTTTCTCACAGGATGGCAACATAGCGAAAGAACTGGAATCGAGGTGCAGCAAAGCTAATGCAGTGAGTGCTCAGCTAAGATCTACTCTCTTCTGCAAGAAGGAGGTAAGTACCAAGACTAAGTTAGCAGTGCACCGCTCTATCTTTCGACCCACTTTGTTGTATGGGAGTGAAAGCTGGGTGAATACAGGTTACCTTATTCATAAGGTAGAGGTTACAGTTATGAAAGTAGCAAGAATTATTGCAGATACTAATAGATGGGAACAATGGCAGGAGGGTGTACATAATGAGGAAATCAAAGAAAAAGTGGGAATGAACACCATAGATGAAGCAGTTAGAGCGAACAGACTGAGATGGTGGGGTCATGTTACACGCATGGGAGAAGCAAGGTTACCTAAGAGACTCATGAGCGCGTTAGTGGAGGGTAAGAGGAGTCGAGGTATACCAAGAACAAAGTACTTAGATTCGGTGCAGAATGATTTTGAAGTGAAAGGCATAACATCAGTCGAGGCATCAATGTTAGCATTGAATAGGGGATCATGGAGGAATTTTATTAGAGGTACTATGCTCCAGACTGAACGCTGAAAGGCATAATCAGTCTCTAATGATGATGATGATGATGATGATGGTGGTGGGTACTCTCAGCATGGTTTTATTATCATTCCATTTGACATTCAATAATTCATTGTATTTATAATAGTGTGAAGACGCCCTTGTACCACCCTTTCATCCTATTACACCTTACACAGCACCTTAATAAAAGCTTATTGGAGTCATAGCGGACGTAATTTTCGCAATGACTACATTTGGCTGCGGATGTCCACATTTCAATGTAACATGCTCATGTAAGACATATTGTCTTGTGAAAGTGGACTTATCTTTTGGGAACATCCTGTGTATTACCAGAAATTCATGCAACATGAAACATCTTATCTTCGACTGAGTTCCTAACGGTCTACATTTATCTACCGTCTGTGTCCATGGTTTAGTCATTTCTTGAGTATTTGTTTCGCTCTCGAAGTGTTGTTTGTGTTTGTCTTGAAAGATAAAGAAGTCATTTGTCTTCGCCTGGGTCGACCTAACGTTCTACCTCGAACACGCTACCGGTTTTTCTATCTCTGAACTAGTTTCAGATAATTCTTCATGCTATGCCTACGCTGTGGTACAACAATAGCGATGCACGTATCAAGAAGAATTTAAAAAAATCGCAATAAAACGACTATTGTTACAGGTCCAATGCCCTGCATCGATTTTGATTGTATTTTTGTTTACACAAAAAAAAACAAAAGTTCAAATGTTTGTAAATCTATCAGACGCAACTGCCTGGTTATTAGTCCGTATCTTAGAAACTACTTAAACTAAGGTAAACTAACCTACTGACAACATAAATACCCCTGCCCGAGGGGGGACTCGAACCCCCGACGGCGCGGGTCGCGCGCACCGCAGCCCGGCGCCCCAGTACGCACGGCTAATCCGCCGCCGCCTTTTGATTTTGCTCTCGTGATATCTCGCTAAAAACTAATTTGGTGCAATTCTCCACGGTTGTCTATTTTCTGTAAGAAAACTTCTTCATGTGTACTTAACTACTGCAACACACGTTCATTTCAGCGCATTGAAGCCATTTTTTACTTAATTGGTGACTGCCTTGTACTTCAGCATGCATTATACCAACCTGTGGCATCACAGCAATGCAGTATGGCATTATTTTTGAAAGAAATTTTCACTGTGCAGCGGAGTGTGCGTTGATTTGAAACTTCATGGTAGATTAAAACTGTGTGCGAAACCGCGTCTCGAACGCAGGACTACTGACGGAAGTAAAACTGCGAGGAGGGACTGTGAGGTGTGAACTTGTAGCTCAGTTGGCAGAGCATTTGCACGTGCAAGGCGAAGATCCTGGGTTCGAGTCTTGGCTCGCACACATATTTCATTTGCCAGGAAGTTTCCTAAATGTTTGTACGTAAAAGTTTTATGGCCAATGACAATAAATTTCTTTATTGTCTAATATATAAAGCAGAGTGTCCGTATGTGTGTACGTGTTAAATGCAAATCTCCTGTTTTGTTCCAATCTTTACGAAATTTTGTACACGTAAACTTCAATTCATGAGAACAGTCGCCGTAAGTGTAAGAATCACATACGATATACAGTTCACGATATTTGACGTCATAAACAATGAGATGCGTGAAAAATTGCTGCATTTTGCGACAACGCTGCTCATTGGCTCCTAAACCATTGGACCGATTTCAAACAAATTTGGTGCACACATTCCTTACCGTGAGGTAATAATTGCTGCAGGGTTAAGAATCGCATACGGCACATGGTTCAAAAGATATTACGTCATAACCAATAGAAATCGCAAAAAATGCTGTACTTAGCGACTTACAACAAACTTTAAACATAATTTCAAGCCTTTATTAAACTTTTCCTCGCTGGCAACCATAGTAAAATGATGAAAGGAAAAAGTTTCTCGCTTACTACTTTTCCGCTCTTTATGGAGTAAAACTACGGCTCTCGGTATGACGTTATTATTTATAATTTGAACACTACAAACTGTAGCGACAGGAAATTTTACAGACAGTATACACATATATTGTTGAATGTACCTTCTAAATTTTATCACAGTTCGACACGTAATTCATGAGATATGAGCACATAAACAGTAACGTTCCGCTGTTCGTGGACTAAAACTACGGCATTCGGTATGACGTTACAATTTATAATTTCTACGGTACAAATAGTAGCCGCAGGAAATTATACAAACAGTATACACGCATATAGATGAGTGTACCTTCTAAATTATATCACAGCACGACACGTAGTTCATGAGATATGAGCACATAAACAGTAACGTTCATGGAAAACCGCTCCATCATGCACCAAGTTTTAATCTATTACTTCTTTCAAATGTTCGAATGTTTGTAAATCTTATGGGACTTTTATTACTAATTGTATTCCAAAGAGATTTTAAAGACATACTGCCCTTATAAAAATGATTATATACCTCTAAAATAGCCGGGTTTTCAGGTAGTAACTTATATTTATGAACAATACTACAGACAAGAAGGGAACTGAAGCTTTTCAAATGTGGTGCTACAGAATAATGCTGAAGATTATTTGTACAGGACCCGTAACCAATGTGGAAGTGCTGAAAAGAATTAGGGAGAAAAAAAAATGTTCAAATGTTTGTAGAACTTATGGGATGAACTACGGGGTCATCAGTCCCTAAGCTTACAAACTACTTATGAACTACGTAAGACTAAGGACGGCACAAATATCCATGCCCGAGGGGGGATCCGAACCCCCGACCGTAGTGGCCGTGCAGACCGTGACTGGAGCGCCTCAGTCCCCTCGGCCACCGCGGCCGGCAATTAGGGAGAAAAGAAAACTGTGGCATTACTTAAAAGAAGAGATTGGATGACGGAACACATTCTGAGAGATCAAGGGATCACCAAATTAGTACGAAGGTTGGAACTTAAATAGAGGCAGCACTGCTGTGGAGACACTATGCAATGGAATCTAATATTGTCGCTGCTAGCACATAATTGTCGACATACCTCCCACGTCTCCGACGTGTGCACAATCGAGGGAAGCACGGTCACTTGTGAGTGAGCGGTCAAACGTAAATGTCTTACTATGACTTCAACTCCTCCCCCCAGAACGCGATTTGTCCTCCCCCTCCCCCCAGAACACGATTTGTCCTCCCCCTCCCCCCAACACGATTTGACTTCAGTCTCCCCCCCCCCCCAGAACAAGATTTGACCGCACCCCCCCCCCTTTTCCCAGAACATGATCCTGGATACGCCAATGTGGCATTCGCTTCAAAACTGTCCCAGAGATTCGAAAGTCCTTTTCCTTATTGAAAGACAATGAACTGGTAAATGTTTTAAAAGATGAAAATAACAGTGAAGTACGCCAAATTTAATAATTTATCTATGATCACACCAAAGATCGAAACCGGTTACCTTATCTAATAGACTGTTAAATTTTACTATTTTGCGAACTTGATTGTTATTTTCATCTTTCAGAACAGGCTCTGTTAACGGTATACTACGCCTTCCATGTCGCCGACAACGGGTTCTACGCAACGCTGGTGACTACTTTGAAGGACAATAACAGGTGGAAACATGTAACGCTGTTGTATCGCTTGTGAATAGATAGTCACCACTATGTAAGTTCCAACCCTCGTATATGCTATACTCGTCACTGTCAGAGCCATCAGGAATGACTCGTTGCAACAAATCGAATAAAATCCACTGAATAACTCGGTACAATCAAATTTAATTTTGGCAATGCCTACGACAGTCACAGCAGAGCTTTTGGAACAACAGCGAACGCTCATTGGCTTATGGAGAATGGGTGACATAGTTGCGCAGACCAAACCTAATTTCGACCGCCGTCGTTCCTGGTAATATAACATCGTAAAAGTCTTAGTGTACTAGTTCACCAAAACTCCGCGCGGCATTCATAAGAATGACATGTAAGTAGGAACATACTTTTTTACTTTAGTCGACATTATCGACTTACGAGAGTCAGCAACTGCACTAATATTTGAAATGATTTATTGTCTGATTATCAGTCTAGAGTTGGTTTTCTTCTTCTTCTTTTTATTTTCTTTTCCTTCATTTACACGTTTCGATCCATCAGGATCATCTTCAGAATCTTCGTAGTGCGACTCCAACACGTATCGTCTATGTTATGATAATTACTGTGATTGTCATAACAAAGACGAGACAATAGACGTATTTGCCTGTTATTTTGTAATTGGGACTGTGGCTGGTCAGGTTTTAATTCCAATAATTAATGTATTTACCAACAGCCGTAAGGTTTGTTGTTTTATTGAACGATCGTTTTCGGTATTACAATAATATCATCTTCAGGCTATTTAATAACATTGTCACACGTGTGAATTAACACGAATTTATTCGGTATCTATGAATTATTAAATAAATCGGTATAAAAGGCAATTTCAACAGTTTACTTGGATTTCTAATATATAAAAATGAATGTTTGTGTGTTCGTATTTTATGCACGTCCGTACCGTTCAACCGGTTATGATGAAACTTTGTCGACGTATTGATTGCACTTTCGCGTTAGTCATAGGCACCATTAAATGAATGCACGACAGATAGTTCAGGAGATATGACGTAATAAACAACGAAATGCGCGGAAAAGTGCTGCATCATACGACGTCTGCTTCTAAACCACTATACCGTTTTCAACCGAATTTGGTACACATATTCCTTCCATGAGGTAACAATTGGCGTGGGAGTAAGAACTGCTTACGACATATAGTTCAGGAGATATGACGTCATAAACAATTACATGGTCGAAAACCTGTGGCATCATGCGACATGCGAATGACACTGTATTCATCCTAAAATCTTCATGACATTTTGGACACTTGACCTTCAAAACAAGAGTAAGTTCACAGTCTACATAAATTTTCGTATTGGACGTCGCAGAGGATACTTAACCAATGGACTTAGGCAAAATCTACATTTGTTTTCCTTTCTTGATGACATTTTGCACACTTGAACTTCAAACTATGAGGAAGGTCACTGCGTGCATAATATTTTGCATGGTGTATGGCGGAAGGTACTTTACTTACGGCGTTGGACAAAATCTACGGTTTTCTTGCAATCTTGATACAATGTGGCACACTGCACCTTCAAAACAATACTTCATTGTCTACCTAAGATTTCATTTGCAGAGTAACTTGCAGTGAACTTAGACAACACATCGCTGATCACCGAGCGAGGTGACGCATTGCTAACACACTGGACTCGTATTCTGAAGGATGGTGGTTCAAATCCACCTCCGGCCATCCAGATTTAGGTTTTCCATGATTTCCCTAAATAACTCCAGGCAATTGCCGGGATGGTTCCTTTCACAGGGCACGGCCGATTTCCTTCCTTCATCCTCACCCAAAAATCCGGGCATAAGCTCCGTCCCTCATGACCAAGCTGTCGACGGGACGTTAAACCCTAAGATTTCTTCCCCTTCCTTCACTGATCACCATTCAAATTATTTAATTTTTCAGTGATAAATGGAGAAGTAAATGGGCTGAGGAGGTGGAGAAGGAGTTAGACAGAGAGATGAGGCCATTTCCGGGAGATAGGGTGATGTTAGGCATTCAAAGGGGGAGGAGGAGACGAACAGAGATAGGGGAGAGGAGGAGATGGACAAAGGAAAGAGGAGGTCCAGAGAGAGAGAGAGAGAGAGAGAGAGAGAGAGAGAGAGAGAGAGAGAGAGAGAGAGAGAGAAGGGGTGAGGATGTGAAGATAGGAATAATAAGTCCCGGGCAACGCCGGGTTTTCAGCTAGTATATTATGAAATAGTCGGAAGATATTATTGTAATGTAGAAATCGTTCATTCAATAAAACAACAAACTTTACATGAAATAAATCGCAATTTGCGATCAGTTATGGCTTCACTGTACTAGGTTTAGATGGAATACCAAAGTGCGGCGAATGAAAATTTGTGCCCGGCCGGGATATGAACCAAGGATCTCCTGCTTACTAGGCAGATGTGTTGACCACTCCACCACCGAGGACACAGTGATCAGTCCGACTGCAGAGGACTCTTCCCTGCACGTCTCCCGCCACACCCAAATCTCCATTCTCCACGCTGTTTCTTTCCTACTACCACAGCCTATTTGTTCTGTAATGCTCGCAGTCACAATACTGTATTCCCGCATCAGGGAGAACAGACCATGAGGTAAGGAGACACAATTAATTGTCGTCAGGAGCCCAGCCTCGGCTTGTATACAATTATATATTTTTGACGAAGTTACAGCGTTCAGTGAATGAAATAAATCGCAATTTGCGATCAGTGATGGCTTCACTGTACTAGTTTTAGATGGAAGAGACAGCGTGGTGAATGGAGATTTTGGTGTGGCGGGAGCCGTGCAGGGAAGAGTCCTCTGCAGTCGGGTTGGTCACTGTGTCCTTGGTGGCGGAGTGGTCAGCGCGTCTGCCTAGTAAGCAGGAGATCCCAGGATCGTATCCCGGCCGGGCACAAATTTTCATTCGCCGCACTTTGGTATTCCATCGAAACCTAGTACAGTAAAGCCATAACTGATCGCAAATCGCGATTTCAAATGTTCAAATGTTTGTTAAAGTTATGGGACTTAACTATGGGGTCATCAGTCCCTAAACTTACAAACTACTTATGAACTACTTACGAACTAGGACGGCACAAATATCCATGCCCGAGGGGGGATTCGAACCCCCGACCGTAGTGGCCGTGCTGACCGTGACTGGAGCGCCTCAGTCACCTCGGCCACCGCAGCCGGCAGGATTGTTCCACCATGTCCATTGCTGAGGTGCTATTCCGCTGCATGGAGAGCCTTGGCAGTAGTGGCAATTATCTTTGGAACAAAGAAGCTGAATTAAAGTTTGTGTTGTGGAGGGAAATCGTACATAGACTATTCCAAGGCGCCTTAATCGTTAGTGGTGTGGTAGTCTAACGGTTAAGACGTCTACATAGTAAGCATGGAGATCCGCGTTCGATTCCCGGCCGCACCACAAATTTTAATTCAATGCTTCAGATCTATCAATAATGTCTTAAAATTTACGGCTGTTAGTAAACACATTAATTATTGGAATTAAACTCAGGTAATAAATCATTTCAAAGAAACGTACTCACTGGTGGAGTGCAGGCGACAGGGCTTCGATCGACCGAAGCCGGCGGGCGGTGGCCACGTCGGCGGTGTCGCCTTTACGGCTTCGCCGGTGGAAGCCTCGATGCCCGCCAAGGACGCGCTGTTGCGCCGCCGGTGGCGTAACCGACGCCGAAGCCCCGAGCCGTGGGCCGCGCCTGTAGCTAACCAGCGGCCACCGCCAACCGGGCTGCCCGACGCCCACACACTGCAGGCCCTGCCGCTAACGTCGCGTCGCGTCGCCCGCCGCCGCCAGATCCCATTACAGCACTTCCGGTTCCGCGAGGCCCCAGCTTACGTAACACTTCGTCGCTCTCGTGTTTGTTGACAGAAAACAAAGGCTATTTCTAAAGACGTCTCGACACCATTGATAAATCAGTAACTCGCGAACATAGGACTTACTCTGAGAGATGGCAGCCCATCTCTCATCTTTATTATCGATGTTTATTGTTGACGTATTGTCGTAATGAGTTCCGTACATACAATTTTCTGTTGCTGTCGGGAATACGATGCAGGGCAGATTTTTACTAAGGTGAGATGCAGAGCTGACTTGGTCCTGAAGGGGTGAGTGAAATTCCTTCCTACCTGCGCCCTGCGGCGCCGTAGGAGGCCGGGCGCGCTGGCCTTGGGTGGCACCACAGAGTAACATATACAGAGGAGTAGCCACTCCTAAACCATTGTCCTACGCTCCCCTCATAGTTCCGTAAGATGCTAGCAGGTGTCAGGTGGTTCGCTGGCTTAGGGTGCCTCTCACACGTCAGAGGGTAGCGTGGAGGGGAGGGTGAGGGGAGAGCTCGTGCCGCCTGCCACGAGGCCTCGGCTGTGTCCGGCTTGCTGTCGTTTGAGGGGAGTGGTGGGGACAGCCGCTACCTGCCGCCGGCTCTGGTCAGTTTAAAGGGCTGCTTCTGACCACAGCGCCATCATGGGACATCTTATGGAACTGCTGGAAACCCTCCCTCCCCACACCTCAGAGCGTAGGACCGGCCCTTATGGAGGTTTCCCATCTGTATATATTTGTCTGTGCCCAAACTGTGAAGGAGAGGAATTATCTGTGCTCTTTTAGAAGAAGATAGCAGGGCCCAAGCACAGACAAATATATACAGACGGGAAACCTCCGTAAGGGCCCGGTCCAACGCTCAGGGGTGCAGGCTGGGAGTGCTGAAGCAGTTCCGTAAGGTGTCCCATGATGGCGCTGTGGTCAGAAGCAGCCCTTTAAACTGGTCAGAGCAGGCGGCAGGTAGCGGCTGTCCCCACCACCACCTCCCCTCAAACGCCGGCAAGCCGGACACAGCTGTGGCCTCATGGCAGGTGGCACGAGCTCTCCCCTCAGCCTCCCCTCCACGCTACCCTCTGACGTGCGAGAGGAACCCTCAGTAGTGCCTCTAGTGTGGTCTACCGATACTAAGCCCAGGAACCGCCTGACACCTGCTAGCACCTTATGGATCTACGAGGGGAGCATAGGACAGTGGTTTAGGGGGGGCTGCTTCTCTGTATATGTTACTCTGTGGCCCAAGGTTGTGGCCGAGGGTCCGAAAGGGAAGGCGACGGATTGTTTGCTGGAGGCTAGGCGGCCGCTCCCACGGTCGACGGTTAGAGCCATTTAGTGAGAATCGCGCCAAGTGTGTGGAAGGGATGCCGTCTTTGATTGGCTGATGTTCAAAGCGCCAGCTTTTCGAAATCAGCGGTTGTCTTGTGAGATTTTACTGGATGGAGTTCGAGAACTCGACGCTGATTGACTTTACGAAAAAACCTCGTTTCTCGGGGTGCTTGCGCGGAGTCGCAGTGATAGAGGGGGCTTAGTGTTTCGTAGCGCTGGAGTACGGACGCGTCTGGTAGCGTCCTGTCGTCCGAATGTGAGGGGTTGGAGATTTTGCTTATTGGGCCGATACTTGGACGAGTGACCTTGTATAAGTTTCAAGGTACACTCTGAGATTTATACTTGAGCTGATTGTTCTTGTTCTCGGTTTGAATAAGGTCAGCCAGCCAATACTAGTGCACCGAAGCACTAGTTGCGATATATTCAACTTCTGGAGTCATTTAGACCTTCACTACTTGTGCGTACTTGTCTATGCTAACTGAAGTGGTCCTTGGCAGAATTGTTTGAGATCGTAGGCATTGTGTACTGCCGAGAGCACAGGCTCACAGCAGGGAGTACAGCTTCCGAGTGACGGAGCGAGTTTTTTTTTATTTCGTGGTCGCGCAAATTTTTCAGCTCACAGTCGCCCTGCCCCAACGCCACTGCAGCGCAGCACCTTCACACGCAAGTCGTCAGTTTGATACTGCATGGCAAAGCGCTCGCCAGCGACATATAGTCGATACATCAGGTTCTGCCTTATAGTCGGGATTGTGTAGTTAGGAAAGTCAACCCTGCATTGGTATTCCGACTCGATTATCCCGCTAAGAACATTATATTATTTCATGATAGGGGTTTCTGACTTACCTGTCGTTGCTAATATCCAGTTTCGTAACAATTTGAGTAACTTCATATGCATTACATAGTTCTTTCTTATTTGGTTATAAATGTTATTGTTGTTTATGATTTATGATATTGGATTTATCATTGTGTGTTTTATCCTGCTTAAAAAAGTGTAATGAATATTGTTGGATTTGAAAGATGTTTTTTTCAACACTATTAGTAATCAGATCCCAGTTAGTTCGTTATATTTTTGGTGGGGACAAATTATTAATTAGATTTTATGCCATTTGCAGGAAGTGGAAGAGTTTCATTACAATTAGAACTGAAACAGGGCAGTATTTGACAAATTATTTGATATGATGTTAAATGTCACTAATTAATTCAGGGTCAGCCACTCCTGTCTTCCTATTGTATTAACCCACATTAACCTTCCCCAGCTGGAATCATTCCTATCCATTTCATTTTTTCCCACCAACACCTTACAACACCGCTTCACTGCACTTTGCAGTGTATTTCACCTAAGGCCCCTGGTGATACACTGGTCAAACCAACCAGGGGAGCATCTGAGATATCTAGGTGTCTTCATCTACATCCATACTCCGCAGGCCACCTGACAGTGTGTGGCGGAGGGTACCTTGAGTACCACTATCGGTTCTCTCTCCTAATCCAGTCAAGTATTGAAACTTCCTGGCAGATTAAAACTGTGTGTCGGAACCGGGACTCGAACCTGGGTCCTTTGCCTTTCGCACTACAGTCTGTGCTAACACAACACGACTCACGATGCCGCCTAACAACTTTACTTTCGCCAGTACCTCGCCTCCTACATTCCAAACTTCACAGAAGCTCTCCTGCGAACCATGCAAGACTAGCACTCCTGAAAGAAAGGATATGGTGGAGACATGGCTTAGCCACAGCCTAAGGGATGTTTCCAGAATGAAACTTTCACTCTGCAGCGGAGTGTGCGCTGATATGAAACTTCCTGGCAGTTAAAATTGTGTGCCGGAACCGGGACTCGAATCTGGGACCTATGCCTTTCGCGAGCAAGCGCACTACCGACTGTGCTATCCCAACACGACTCACGATGCCGCGTCACTACTTTACTTCCGCCAGTACCTCGCCTCCTAGTTTCCAAACTTCACAGAAGCTCTCCTACGAACCATGCAAGACTAGCACTCCTGGAAGAAAGGATATGGTGGAGACATGGCTTAGCCACAGCCTAAGGGATGTTTCCAGAATGAAACTTTCACTCTGCAGCGGAGTGTGCGCTGATATGAAACTTCCTGGCAGTTAAAATTGTGTGCTGAAACCAGGACTCGAAGCTGGGACCTTTGCCTTTCGCGGGCAAGCGCACTACCGACTGTGCTGTGCTATACTCACGATGCCGCCTCACAACTTTACTTACGGAAGGAAAGTATTGTTTTCGGAAAGAACGATTATTGGTATGCCTCTGTGTGGGCTCTAATCATTTTATGCTCATGATCTCTTCGCGAGATATACGTAGGAGGGAGCAATATACTGCTTGACTCGTCGGTAAAGGTATGTTCTTGAAACTTCGACAAAAGCCCATACCTAGCTACAGAGCTTCTCACTTGCAAGACTCTTCCGCTGGAGTCTATCGATGATCTCTGTAACGATTTCACGATCATGTAACGAAACGCGCTGCTCTCCGTTGGATCTTCTCTACCTCTATGAACCCCACCAGATACGGATCCCACACTGGTGAACAGTATTCAAGTTAGTGTACTGTACCCTACTTCGTTTTCCGCTGCATTTCCTTACGATTTTTCCAATTAGTCTGGCGACGATTAATTTTGTACAGTCGTTCCATTTTAAATCACTCCTAATGCCTACTCTCAGATAATTTATGGAATTGCTTCCAGTTGATGACCTGTTATAGTGTAGCTAAATGATACCGGATCTTTCTTATCGCAGGCCGCGGTGGCCGAGGAGACTGAGGCGCTCCAGTCACGGTCTGCACGGCCACTACGGTCGGGGGTTCGAATGCCCCCTCGGGCATGGATATTTCTGCCGTCCTAGTTCGTAAGTAGTTCATAAGTAGTTTGTAAGTTTAGGGACTGATGACCACGTAGTTAAGTCCCATAGACTATACAAACATTTGATTTTCTTTCTTGCCGCGGCCGAGCGCGTCGAGGCGCTATCCTACGATGCGCGAGGCGGTTTCCCATAGGGGGTTCGAATCCCCCCCCTCAGGCATGGAAGTTTGTACCGTCTTTAGTATAAGCTAGTTCATAAGTAGTTTATAAGTTTAGGGACTGATGACCCTGTAGTTAAGTCCCATAAGCTCTACAAACATTTGAACATTTGATTTGGATCTTTCTTTCTGTGTATTCGTAGTACGTTACACTTGTCTACATTGAGATTCAATTGCCATTCACCATGCGTCAATTTGTTGCAGATCCTCATTCACTTCAATATAATTTTCCATTGATACGACCTATCGATATACTATATACTATACTATACTATAGAATAGTATAGTATAGCAAGACGCCATAGACCACGCTGCCATTCCGCCTGGCTCACCACGTTTTAATCCATATGTTATTTACTACTAAGACACTTCTGTATTCGAGCCAGCTTAAGGAAATTCCTGTAAGCTGACATTGCTGTTAACAGCTTTGAACTGTCAAGCGCACACGTCTTCAGGTGAGAGCAATAGACTTGTATAGAGCTACAAGGAAACGAAGCGGATGAAACAGTGTACATCAAACGAATACCCGTTATTTCTGACATATTACATTATTGTGTGAGACACTGTTCAGGATAAATAGCGGCATAAGGATTGAGAGCCACGTGGGGATGGCCGCGCGGTTGTAGGCGCCAAGTCAGTGATTGCACGGATGCTCCCGCCGGAGGTTCGAGTCCTCCCTCGTTCGTGTGTTTGCTGTTTTCAGGTTAGTTTAAGTAGTTTGTAAGTCTAGGGACTGATGACTAGTCTGGTGTAGTTTGCAAACGAACTAGTTCGGAAGAGCGCTCCGACAGGTGAACTACGCGAACTAGTTCGCAGATCCCTCGCCTCTTAGTTCGTCCGCTCCTTTTCCGAAGACTGACGGGTAACAGCGAGAGGACGCGAGAGCGCGCAGAATCGCGTGATTCCGTTCTGCCAGTTGCCGTCATTTCGGGCTGAGATGCAGCTCAGCTGTAGTTTTAGTAGCGGTAGCAAAAGCCAAAACGAGCGGACGAACTAAAAAGAGCGACCTACTTCGCGGCCGAGCTGCGAACTAAAAGGAGAGCTACCGGTCGCGAACTAAAATATGCGCGATAGGTCGCGAACTAAAATATGCGCGATAGGTCGCGAACAGAATTAAAAATTACGTGTTTACCTTATGCTGATGAGAGCCATTTCAAGGTTAGCGCCTGCCTGCTAGATTACATAGTTCAGTGCTACACTATTTCTGCTTTGAAGTACTCTGCACTCTGCAATATCTGACTAATAAATTCCATAATGCCAAGATATAGAGATAACTCTGAACTTAAACGCGAGAAATTATCCACAAAGTGTTTCTTTTGGTTTGCGTGGCCGACCGCGGTGGCCGAGGGGACTGAGGCGCTTCAGTCACGGTCTGCACGGCCACTACGGTCGGGGGTTCGAATCCCCCTTCGGGCATGGATATTTGTGCCGTACTTAGTTGTAGCTAGTTCATAAGTAGTTTGTAAGCTTATGGACTGATGACCCCGTAGTTAAGTCCCATTGACTCTACAAACATTTGAACATTTTGGTTTGCGTGATATCGTTAGCGGCTCAAGCAGCAAGCGCATGAAGCAGCTTGGTGGGGGAACTTCTTCCTCCATCTGCATGAGCAGATCACGCCGCTTAGCCGTCACTGGGCGCGGACGAACTAAAAGAAGGAACTAGTTCGCGGCAGAGCCGCGAACTAAAGTGAGCGCTTCCGATCGCAAACTATTATGCGCTAGTCTACTGATGACCACATTGGTATGGTCCCATTGTTTACAAACATTTGAATTTTTTAAGGCTGCAGTAACGTGAAAACAAAAATAAAGATTGGAATTCACTGTAGGTTCAGGTGAAAGGACAGAGTGGGACAGAAGACTATGGACAGAGAGGTCAAACACTGTGTGGTGGATATTAAACATCCCTCCCAACACATGGTTTTCAGTTAGTTGTCATTAAATAACTTTTCCTACGCATGAAGGAAATATGAATCCTTTCTAAAGAAGCATTTATACATAAGTGATGTAAGACAATACGTATATTCTAGTCAAGAAGTTTTCAAGTTACTTTTTATTTATGAAGGTAAGATTCACTTTGTCACTGACGTAAAGTCCTGACAAGATGTCCGTCTCTGGAACAGAAAAACAAAGTGTCACTGGACATGTCCGAAACAGCACAGAGTATTTTGCTTTTTCTACGGACCTGGGGATGGGGGGCGGGGGAGGCATCCACAGCTTCTATCCCTCTAGGCCAATGCTGGGATGGTTTCTTTCAAAGGGCATGGCCGACTCTCTTCCCCATCCTTACCCGAAATTGTGATCGTGAGCTCCATCTCTAATGACCACGCTGTCGACGAAACGTTAAACCCTAACTTTCCTTCCTTCCGTCCACAGCCTCTAACATCTCAGGAATGAAAAATGGTCAGTGTTAGGCTGCATTATGAATATTTTACTGTGCTATTAGCTAATTTCAACAAAATGTCATTCACAGACACACGTTTCGGCAATAGTAATTCACATATTTCTGTATTAAAATAAAATACCACCTCCAACTTTACATGAAATTGTTTCCACTTCATCACCTTCATTCCTTTATAACTGTTTGGTAGTGTCACAGGCCACACATATACATTTAACCCTCGAGCGGCTGCGCTGGTGCAAATATGCTACCACTTTTCTTTAAATGCTCATTGTTGTCGTAATAATGGAGATGCCGTATTTCCACTTCAGATATTCCTCAATTAAACCGTAACAAAGAAGTCAGAAAGGTTCTGAGTTTCTAGTGTACGGCTTTGTGCATCCAAAATCACTGGTAGCAGATTTGCTGCCTGTCACGTAAGTACATTTGAATTGTTTTGTGTTACGTCTAATTTTTCTTGTAAATGGATTTGTGGCAATTTACAGTAAATATTTATTGAATAAATTGTTTCGTAAATATAAGTCTAACTCTCGATAAATTGTCCTCTAGTTTCTCCTGATTAGCCATTCTGCAGTTTCCATCAATCTATTTTTTAATCCTTTTTATTCCTTACACAACGAGAAAATGAGTGTTATTCTAGTACATAATTTAATCTTCAGGTCTCGTAGACGTGGTATGGGTCTAACAGATGAGGAGACAGGGTTATTTCGTCAAGAAAATAAGATCTTAGTGATTTTGTCTAGATTCGTCATATCCTGTTCAAATGTTTGTAGAACTTATGGGACTTAACTACGGAGTCATCAGTCCCTAAGCTTACAAACTACTTATGAACTAGCAAAGACGAAGGACGGCACAAATATCCATGCCCGAGGGCGGATTAGAACACCAGACCGGAGTGGCCGTGCAGACAGTTGCTGGAGCGCCTCAGTCCCCTCGGTCACCGCGGACGGCCATCATTATATCCTGTACAGGATACTATTTTTCAAATGTAAATCCTAGTTCTGATCCAGTACAAGAATTCAGATGTAATGAATCTGATATTGAAAACGGTACCACTCTGTGGAGTAAAACGCCATACAAGCAGCACTCCAAAACACTGGAAAAAAATATCATAAAAGTCTTCCCTGGTTCAAAAGGGAACGCAAGGGGCATGCGAGACGCAAGCTCTCTCTCATTCATGATAGATGATAATATGATTGATGAGGTAATCATGTGTACCCAGTTCCACATAACATAGAAAAAAGCTGACACTAATTACTCAAGAGACAGGAACTACGGGGAAGTGACGAAAGAGGAAATGATAGTATCGCTGGCTCTATTATACTTGATTATTGCCCACTTTCAGAATAATGTTACATTTGTTATATTTATATACTGAAGGTAATATAGGCCTACAAATTCAGATATTAACAAATGTGATATTGCTATCTGTACATTCAACTATTTTTGTCATTACGATCACTTAGTAGCTATATCCTACGTTTGTAACTCGGAATATACAGTTGTAGCTAATCTGCACCAAGCTGCTGCTGAATTTACAATAACAGGCGCTGCCGCGCGAGGGTTAATAAGTGCAGCTGTGGAAGTCACAAGATCGATATTGACGGAGTTTTTAATGCCTGAAAGAGAATGCATCGGCAGTGTGACGGTACATCACCCCTCCCCCTCTGTTCACATGAAGCCCTGAGTACTCAACCGTTGTCCCGCCAACGCGACAACTGTCATGGTCGTTGGCGCGACGCGACAAAGGTGACACTCCACTGGTCGACCTGTTTTCGGGCTGAGTTCGCGCGCGACCGCAATGAATCACGCTTGGCGAGACGGTGCCGTATAAGGCGGCCACGGCCCCCCAGCGGCCTCGAAGCCTTGACCCGCGTCGCGGGCAGCCCGCGAGCTCGCCTGACGTCGCTGGCTCACACACCACGCCTTCCCACCGACTCGTTTGCAAACAAGCGCGCTGTCTCTGCTGGCCAAAGCTTACCTCTATACACGCGCCCTCGGGTAAGGCAACCGGTTATCAACGCAGTGCTTCCATCTACCTAGTTTATCAGCTGCGGATACATGGGTCATTTCCATATCTATAGTGCCAGTCAAAAGTTGCACCAAATAAAATTTATTTCAAAAACTCTACAGCAACTGGAAAACGTGAATATTTTGGTAAGGTGTACAGGGTGAGTCACCTAATTATTACCGCTGGATATATTTCGTAAACCACATCAAATATTGACGAACCGATTCCATAGACCGAACGTGAGGAGAGGGGCTAGTGTAATTGGTTAATACAAACCATAAAAAAATGCACGTGACTGGAGCGCCTCAGTCACCTCGGCCACCGCTGCCGGCGCACGGAAGTATGTTTCTTAACACAAACCTACGTTTTTTTAAAAATGGAAACCCGTTAGTTTTGTTAGCACATCTGAACATATAAACAAATACATATTCAGTGCCGTTTGTTGCATTGTAAAATGTTAATTACATCCGGAGATATTGTAACCTAAAGTTGACGCTTGAAACCTCCGACGTTCAGTTACGTGTTGTAACAAACATGGGCCACGGTCGGCGAGCAGCATCTGCAGGGACATGTTTACGATGACGACCGTGTTTACGAGTGTGGCTATAGTGCAATATTGTGGTTTGGTCTAGCTGTCGCAATGTCCGCATGTAGCGCTTGCTGCTATTGTTATTCTGCATTCGTCTTTGCACGCAGACTAACTATAGTACACTGTGTTACCAGACGTCTGTGATAGTGTAGTCTTGTAGGAACTGTGACCATGGGGTATTCCAACTCTGAAAAGGCGGAGATGATACTCATCTATGGCGAGTGTTGACAAAATGCAACTGAAGCCTGCAGGGTGTATGCAGAACGGTACCCGGACAGAGAGCATCCAACGTGCCGCACATTTCAAAACATCTACCGCCAACTGTATTCAACAGGTATGGTATAGCACGCAAATGGGTCCGTAACAGGCCCGTCACAGGAAAAGCGGGTGCAATTGGTGTGTTAGCTGCTATTGCCGTGAACCCACACAGGAGTACACGGTACATTGCGAGACCAGTGGACTGAGTCAAAGTAGTGTCATGCGCATACTGTATTGTCACCGCTTTCACCCGTTTCATGTGTCGCTACATCAGCATGGTCGCTACATGGTGATGTCTTTAATCATCGAGTGCAATTCTGTAAATGGACATTGACAGAGAATTCGTTGCAGTTCTACCTGTTTACCGATGAAGCGGGTTTCACAAACCACGGGGCAGTGAATCTACGGAACATACATTACTGGTCCGTGGACAATCCTCGCTGGCTCCGACAGGCAGAGCGACAGCGACCGTGGACTGTAAATGTAAGATGCGGAATCATTGGCGACCACCTCATTGGTTCTCACTTCATTGCAGGGACCCAAACAGCTGCAACATACATCGCGTTTCTACAGAATAATCTGCCAACGTTGATCGAAAATGTCCCACTGGAAACGCGTCGACGTATGTGGTATCAGCATGATGGTGCAACTGCACATTCCGCAATTAACACTAGGCTGACCCTTGACAGGATGTTCGACGGGCGTTTCATAGGACGTGGAGGACGCATAAATTGGCCAGCCAGTTCTCCCGATCTTACAACCCTTGACTCCTTTCTGTGGGGTACGTTGAAGGAGAATGTGAACCGTGATGTGCAAACAACCCCAGAGGATATGAAACAACGTATTGTGACAGCCTGCGGCGACATTACACCAGATGTACTGCGGCATGTACGACATTCATTACGCCATAGACTGCAATTGTGTGCAGCAAATGATGGGCACCACTTTGAACATCTATTGGCCTACTCCGTAATTGAAAACGGAAACCACGCGTGTACGTGTACCTCACCCCTCATGGTAATGTACATGTGCGTCAGTGAAAAAGACCAATAAAGGTGTTAGAATGTGGATGTAATGTGCTGTTCTAGTCTCTTCTGTACCTAAGGTACACCACCGTTCCCTTTGGATCCCTACTTAATTTCGTGCTCTCCGATACACACGATCGAACAGCGGAGGCGTGGTACTCAAGCGTCAACTTTAGGTCACAATATCTCCAGATGTAATTAACATTTTAAAATGCAACAAACGGCACTGATTACGTATTTGTTTATATGTTCAGATGTGCTAACAAAACTAACGGAGTTCCATTAAAAGGTTTGTGTTAAAAAACATACTTCCGTGTATTTTTGTGGTTTGTATTAACCAATTACACAAACCCCTCTCCTCACGTTCGGTCTGTGTAATCGGTTCGTCAGTATTTGATATGGTTTACGAAATATATTCAGCGGTAATGTTACGTGACTCACCCTGTATACTGAACAGGGGCACCATACTGAAATCGACCATCTTGAATTTAAGTCAATTTTTTGCTTCGTTAGTGGGAAGGGGATACTGTGGTATACCAAATAACATCAGCATTTTCTGAAAAGTTCATCGTGTAAACAGACTCGACGTAGCACTTATGTTCAACGCAGAAAATTTATATGAGAGACATTGTACAAATCTACCATTGTGCTGCTATTTTATAGTTTTTTTTATTATATTGTGATGGATCCATTTCAGCTAAATAGCCATCATCGGACAATCTGAAGACTCAAATGTTTGTAGAACGTATGGGACAACTACGGGGTCATCAGGCCCAAAGCTTACAAACTACTTATGAACTAGCTAATATCAAGTACTGCAAAAATATCCATGCCCGAGGGGGAATTCGAACCCCCGACCGTAGTGGCCGTGCAGACCGTGACTGGCGGGCCGCAGACCGCTTGGCCTCTGCGGCCGTCTCGGAGAATCTGCGATATAAAAAGTATATAATACTAGCTGAAAACCGGCTTTGCCCAGGTTTTATTTATTTATTCCAGCCCTGAGTTATTACTTCTCCTATCCATTCTCTCTCTGTTTATGCCCTTATTTTTGTTCCTAAAAACATCCTATATTTATCGGAGTATAAATGAGAAAGAAGGCTGTCTTGCATAATGTACATAGTGCAGTTAACATACAAAGTGCGTACGATTATTGAGTTATATTTTGTACAATTATATAATTTTTCAGGTATGTATTCATTTGTATAAGTACTGTATGTCTGTAAAATATATTAAAACTTGGTGCGTGATGGGGCGATTTTCCATAAACGTTACTGTTTATGTGCTCATATCTCATGAACTACTGTAAGAAAATTGTCTGTTGGAGGTCGTCAAAAAATCTCAAAATTTAGAATACGTAATAATATACTCTAGTAATAATAATCACAACTGATGGGTCGCAACAACACTTTCGAAGTGAAAGTTAAAATTTTGAATAACAAAAAAAGATATTAATTAACTTGAAACAGTCACTGTGGTAATTAATTAAGCTTGGCCCTATCTGAATTAGCATTGACTACAGCCTCCAACTAGCACCTCTTACGATTCACGAACAGCACAACTTCACTAATAAATGTGTCAGAATTCATGTAGTGGTGATGGCGTGTTCGTGTTATAATCAAAATTGTAATAGCAGATAGACTCTGATTGCAATGATAATAGCTCAATTCAGTGAAACTCCGTGGTGCAATGAGCTTCACAAATACTACAGTCAAAGTTCCCAATAATTTTGATAATATTCTTTAAAGCATTCAAGTTTCTTATAAAACTTTACGTGAACATTTTTTTTAATTGGTTCCAGGGCCTGGGTAGCGTACGCGTGTAACTGGCTGAGCAGTGTTTGGCCTTTAACGTATTTCATAAAAAAATTACTTCCGTCGAGTCTGGTTAATCAACTATAATACTTTGACTACTGTTAGTCTGGTTACTTTCTACATAAATGAAACCAACTTTACTTTACTTGCAAACTCTCTTGCACTTTAATTACTAGTCTCTGTGATTGTAACACATTTAGCAATTCTTTAACTCGTCTAGCAATTTCTTTAAAACTGATCGTAATTACTTTGAAAAATGATTGAACTTGTTGGTCAACGTACAGGCTTGCACAATCAACATAATCTAATGGTGATAATGGGGTGACTACAACTACTTACAAAATTAAGACTGGTTTCAAAATAAGTCATGTATAATTGAACCAAAGTTCTGATTGGGTTGACACTACATTTACATGCATACAAAACAAAATGTTACAATAGTACTGATCTGTTTTCGTCGTCTTCGTCGTGAAGTCCATACAAGACAGATATGATTACAATAGGTACTCTTACTATAACAACGATCACACTCGGTGACAATAGACTTGATACCAAACAATTACTTTTCTTGCACACATGAAAAAAACATTACTCTGATCACTTTCGAGTATAAATAAACTGATTTCGCACTTCGATCAATACATTAAACAGTACGCCTCTCAGGCTTATTGTAATTGCATTAAATTCGCGCCACACTGCGCCTACCATGCCTCTGCACCATCAACAAAACATTTATGTGTTTACTATAGCGAGTCCGCTCCGCGACTGCTTCAGCAGCGCGACACTCACAGCTACTACTTCTGTGCCAAAGACAGTCTTTACAACAGGTTCAACATTTTTTCTGGCGCATTGATAAGTTACAGCATAAGAATGTCCGTGCATTCATGTGGGTTTACACATGTAGTACATGTTTACACTAAATGATTCAATATAGAAAATGACGTTACATAAGAAATATATCTAGCATACAAGAAATGAAAAATACATGAAATAAACAAATTTAAGACCTTATATACACTACGTTAAATCAAAATGTAAGATACAGCGACAGGTGTACTCTTACACTACGTGTAGTACTGTGATACAACTTCGAAGGTACATTTACCTGTATCTGTGGATACTGTCTGTAAAGTTTATTGCGGCTACAACTTGTAGTGTAGAAATTATAAATTGTAACGTCATACCGAATGCCATAGTTTTAGTCCATGAACAGCGGAAAAGTTGTAAGCGAGAAATATTTCTTTTTCATTTTCTGATGTGGTTGTCAGCGAGAAAATTTTAATAGAGGTTTGAAATTATGATTAAAGTTTGTTGCAAGTCGCTAAGTACTGTGAATCTCATATAGTGTATTTATAAAGTTTCGTCACATTATGGGGCAGTTTCTTGCAACTCTTATTGTTTATGACGTTATATCTCCTGTACCATATGTCGTATGTGGATCGTACTACTACAGCAATTATTATCTCACGTAAGGAATATGTGTACTAAATTTGATTGAAATCTGTCCAATGCTTTACGAGAAAATGAGCAGCACTGTCGCCTAATACAGCAGTTTTCTGCGTATCTCATTTTTTATGACGTCATATCTCGTGAAATATGTGTTGTACGTAATTCTTACAATTGCGGTGACCGTCCTCATAGATTGATGCTTACGTGTACAAAATTTGAAAAGATTGCAACAAAACAGTAGATTTGTATGCAATACGTACACACAAAGATACGGACACTCTGCTTTATGTATAAAGATTAACCGTATTGTTTTTTATGTAAATATATATATATATATATATATATATATATATATATATATATAAATTTTTATGTTTTATATATATAAATTACTTACTGACATTCTTGGGCAATGTCACGCTGCCATATAACAATAAGGTGAACTTTGGTGTCATACTAATGTCTGTAAATCTATCGGACCAAACTGCGTGGTCATCAGTTCGTAGTTTACAAACTACTTAACCTAGGTAAACTAACTTAAGGAAAAACACACACACCCATGCCCTAGGGAGGACTCGAACCTCCACGGCGAGCACCCGCCTTCTCCGCAGCGAGACGCTTTAGACCGCTCGACTACTCCACCGCGGCGGTGTCATACTTATTGTTGTTGTGGTCTTTAGTTCGCAGAATGGTTTGATGCAGCTCTCCGTGTTACCCTGTCCTGTGCAAGTCTCTTCATCTGAGAATAAGTTTGGCAACCTACATTCTTTTGAATCTGATTACTGTATTCGTCGCTCGGTCTCCCTCTACGATTTTTAACCAAAATACTTCCCTATACTGCTAAGTTGACGATTCCTTAATGTCTCAGAATGTGTTCCACCAATCTATCCCTTCTCTTAGTCAGGATATGCCAGAAACTACTTTTCTCCCCAATTCGGTTAAGCACCCCCTCATTAGTTACGTGATCTACACAACTAATTTTCATCATTCGTCTGTAGCACCACATTTCAAAAGCTTCTATCATCTTTTTGTCTGAACGCCTTATCGTCCACGTTTCACTCCCATACAATGCTACACTCCAGACAAATGCTTTCAGAAAGGACTTCCTAACATTTAAATTAATATTGGATGTTAACAAGTTTCGCTTCTTTAGAAACGCTTTTCTTCCCATAGCCATTCTGCATTTTATATCTTCTTTACTTCGGCAATCAGAAGTTATCTTGCTAACCAAATAACAAAACTCATATACTACTTTTATTGTCTCATTACCTAATCGAATTCTTTTAGCATCACCTTACTTTCCGACGCTACATTCCATTATCCTTGTTTTACTCTTGTTGATGTTCATCTTATACCCTATTTTCAAGTCACTGTCCATTCCATTCAGTTGCTCTTCCAGATCCTTTGCGGGCTCTGACAGAATTACTATAGAATTACTATGTCATCGGCAAATCGCAAAGTTTTCATTTCTCCTCCCTGAACTTTAATTCTCTCTCCAAATTTCTCCTTACATTTATTCACTTCTTGCTCAATGAACTGATCGAACAACATTGGCGAAAGGATACAACCCTTACTCGCTTCCTAACCTCTACGTCCGTTACATGCCCTTTGACTCAATTAATCGCTGTCTGGTTTTTGTATAAGTTGAATATAACTCTTCGCTCTCTATATTTTACCCCTGTTACCTTCAAAATTTGAAAGAGTTTATTCCAGTTGACATTGTCAAAAGCTTTCTCCAAATCTACAAATGCTAAAAAGATAGGTTTGCCTTTCCTTAGCCTATCTTCTAAGATAAGCAGTAATGTACGTATTGCCCCCCGTGTTGCTACATTTCTCCTAAATCCAAACTGATCTTCTCCAAAGTTGGATTCCATAGGCTTTTCCATTTGTCTGTAAATATTTCGTGTTAGTATTTTCCAACTATGACTTATTAAACGGATAGTTCTGTAATTTTCACGTTTATCTGCACTTGCCTTCTTTGGAAATGGAATTACTATATTCTTCTTGAAGTCGGAGGGTATTCTCATACATCTTGCATACCAGGTGGAACAGTATCTTCATGACTGGCTCTCCTAACGATATCAACGATCCAGACTGAATGTTATCTATTCCAGGAGCCTTGTTTCGACTCAAATCTTTCAGCGCTCTGTCAAATCCATCTCTCAGTATCGTACCTCCTATCTCCTCTACCTCAACTTCGTCTTCCATTTCTAGAATACTACCTTGAAGTTTCTTTCCTTTGTACATACCTTCTATATATTCCTTCCACATTTCAGCTTGTCTTATGTAATATAAACATAGTAAAATATTTATCAATATTTTTCAGCTTTCTGTTTTGACAGTTGGCCATAGATATTATATGGTTACAGTTGCTACTGTATTTGTTATTTTCGACTGTATAATCTTGATGTGTCTGTGATCTCTGAGTACTTATAATTGATCAAATGTTCAAATGTATGTAAATCTATCGGACCAAACTGCGTGGTCATCAGTCCGTAGCTTACAAACTACTTAAACCTAGGTAAACTAAACTAAGGACAAACACACACACACCCATGCCCGAAGGAGGACTCGAACCTCCACGGTGAGCAACCGCGCGCTCCGCAGCGAGGTGCTTTAAACAGCTCGGCTACTCCACCGCGGCTATAATTGATCACCTCAGATCACTGTTGATCATAGGTGATTATGTTTCAAATGTTAAAATGTTTGTAAATCTATCGGACCAAACCACGTGGTCATCAGTCCGTAGCTTACAAACTACTTAAACCTAGGTAAACTAACCTACAGACAAACACACACACCCATGCCCCAAGGAGGACTCGAACCTCCACGGTGAGCAACCGCGCGCTCTGCAGCGAGGTGCTTTTGACCGCTCGGGTACTCCACCGCGGCAGGTGTTATGTTTAATCTCATATCTGTCGTAAGCATAAGTTTTTGAAAGACTTTCAACAGAGATCGTTAATATATTTTTCAATAGAAACGAAAGATAACACAGCAATTATAACCATATAGCATCTTTGAACGACTATCAAATTATTATACATTTTTCACTAGAAACGAAACATACCACAGCGTAAAGACGTCAGTTCAGCCGGCCGCGGTGGCCGAGAGGACTGCGGCGCGCCAGTCACGGTCTCCACGGCCACTACGGTCGGGGGTTCGAGTCCCCCGTCCTTAGTATTAGCTCGTTCGTAAGTAGTTTGTAAGTTTAGGGACTGATGACCTCGTAGTTAACTCCCATAAGCTCTACAAACATTTGAATGTCAGTTCAACCGTATTTTAACGATTGTTTTCTGTAATAACACACGACAGCTCATACGTTTGCAGTATAGTAATATGGCGGCGAGACTTCAGTGATAACATTGATACTGTATACGGTTTTGCCAGTCTAGTAATATGTGTGTGTGGTAGTAACTGTCATCATATAACATCTTTGGCCAACTGTCAAAACAGCAAGCTGAAAAATATTGACAAACATTTTACGATATTTATATTGCATAAGTGTGACACCAAAGCTTACCTTCTTGTTATATGGCAGCGTATTTATATGATGTCTCTTATAACACATTTTGTTTGGAGATTCAGACTGCACTGTTCTTTATAAAGAACAGTGATTCAAAAGTGTTGTAATATGCTGTCCCTCTTGGTCAACGTACATCTGAAGGCGCTGAATCCAATCGTAGCGTCGTACACTTACAGAAGGGTTCCGTAGAAATACTGGTACTCGCTTCTTCAATGCATTGCTCCAGATGGTGTCTGTTTCTAATTTTCTCTGGATATTTGTTTTAAATGGCCCCACAGATAACTCAAGTGATGTGATATCGGGTGATCTGGGTGGTCATTTCACAGAACCACATCGGCCAATCCAGTGACCAGGAAATTGACCATTTAACCACTGACGAACAACTGCTACGTAGAGTGGTGGGCCCCATCGTGTTGAAAGAAAGAGGGAGACCTGCCATCTTCATTTAGAAGTAATGGAAACAGCATTTCCGGCCGCGGTGGCCGAGGGGACTAAGGCGCTCCAGTCACGGTCTACACGGCCACTACGGTCGGGTGTTCGAATCCCCCCCTCGGGCATGGATATTTGTGCCGTCCTTAGTATAAGGTAGTTGATAAGTAGTTTGTAAGTTTAGGGACTGATGACCACGTAGTTACGTCCCATAAGCTATACAAACATTTGAACATTTGAAACAGCATTCCTTCCTGCATTTCGAGGTAGCTTGGAGCATTTAGGTTCTGGTTAGTGACAATGGGTCCAGTTACACAGGTACTCCATATTTCACACGACACCAAAATCTTTGTAGGTTCAATATTCATAGAATATATGACTTCAACTGCTATTGGGCAAAGCTGAAAATGTGTACCCAGCCGGGATTCGAACCCGGGTCTCCTGCTTTCTAGGCAGTTGCGCTGACCCCTACACCGCTGGGGACACAGTGATCACCGCACCTGCAAGGACTACCCATGCACGCCTCCCGTCAGATACAAATTCCCAGCTTCGCCCTGCCCATAGTACTCAAACTCGTAGTTTAACTAATTCCCGTAAGAGTAAGGGCTTCAAACTTGCCCACCCCTCCCCACTAACGATAGGATCATTGCCCGTCACCGGCATATTATATATATACATGTGGCGTCTGTTCGGAAAGAACAGACGTCACATTCTGATCCTGCAGCTGTTATTATTTAATATTCATAGAATATATGACTTCAACTGCTTTGTAGGTTCCATCCAGTGTTGATTCTGATCACTCTATACTCCGTTCATCGAAACGAGAGACAAATTGTAAAGAAGGTGAGGCGCGTGACCAGGGGTGGACAAAACAGAGGCGCTCGCTCAGTGTCGCTGCATTCGTTCCAAGTGTAAAGACGCTTTATGTCTTATTATATGGCGGTGATGTTAGGTGTTCACGGTAAACTTCATCTTGAAGGAGCACTTGCTTCATAATGGCGTAAGTTGTTGTGGTGTTGTTATAATTTAGAGGAGACTAAACAATTTTATTTATTTGGTTATTTAACCTGACCAGATTAGGGCCATAGGGCCCTCTCTTACATCTGACCAGGAACAACATAAACAAAGGATTTTAAAAAAAACACAGTATTAATAATAACAGTATATGATAAAACTACTACTAATAATAATAACACAAAAATCACAGTAATACTAATAATAACAATAAGAGATATTTACACAGAGATAGATGTTTAACATTTTTGAATTATGTTGAATATGAACAGAAGGGAAAATGATTAATGAAAGAGGAGAAGATTGAAAAATGACAGTGCAAGTGGTTGTTATGAAGTGGAGATATATATGAATAGAGATCTCTGCTGACGAAAGGAAAGGGAAGCATTTTTTTTTGGGGGGGGGGGGGGAGAGGAGGAATTGACAACAGTGAGCTACAGACTAGTAAGTGGAGAAAAAGATGACTGTTGTGACAGAAGGTGGACCCTTAGCTGTCTTTTGAAGTTTGGAAATGATTTTATCTCTCTTAACTTTTGAGGAAGATTGTTCCACAGACCCGTTCCCGATGCAGAAAATTATTTAGAGAAGATGGCAGTGTTATGTGATGGCACAGAGATTTTTATTTTGGTCAGAGCGTGTGTTTCTGCTGCGCTGTTCAGATAGTAGTATAATCGTTGAGGATAAGTAAGAATGTTTGCAATGATTGAGGAAGCGATGCAGCAAAAATAATGTATGATTGGTTCGACGCTTATCTGCACGTAGCCAAGATAACTGCTTGTATACGGGACTGATATTGTCATAGAAACGTAGGTTACAAATGTATCGGACAGCCCATGTGAATTTTCGTGTGACAGTCCTTGCAGAACAGCATCACCATAATCTAGAGGTCATCAGTCCCCTGAGTGGCTTAAATATTAGAGTTTGTAATCACATTCAGCATTCATAATTTGTTCAAATGTTTGTAAATCTATGGAACCAAACTACTGTGATCATCAGGCTCTAGGCTTACGGACTACTTAAATTTTCCTAAGGACAACACACACACACAAACACACACACACACACACACACACACACACACATGCTGGATGGAGGACTCGAACCTCCGGCGGGAGAGGCCGCGCAGTCCCTGTCATGGTGCCTAGAATCACACGGCCATTCCCATGCGGTATGTCATCCTCCATTTTGATTCCATCCAAGAAGCGATCTAAGAAGAAACTAGTAATTTTTTCTGAGAAACTGGAATTCTTAAAGGTAAAGCAGTCAACAATCCGAAGATTGGTTTGAAGACCACAGTGCTTTACTAGGCATGGTTCTTTTTGGAGGTATGCCGTTGCCTTCTTCCGACCTTCGAACTGACTTAACCCAGCCAGTTATAGGCGGACCTACAGTTTTAACGTGGTTTCCGAACCACGGTGCTACTCGGTATTTTTCACATGAACAATACTGCCTTAGATGAAAGAAGTGGAAAGTGGCAGGTAAAAATCTTAGGACTTGGCGGGGATCGAACTCGCGACCTTTGGGTTGATAGACTGACGCTACCACTGTGCAACAAATGCTTAGCGTGCATGAAACGGACCATTGTGTTCATACGTCAAGGACGGATATTGTTATAATGGGTTTTGTTTAAAAAACAACGTTTTTCTGCTACCAATCACGTTTTTATTATTTATTTACACTTTGCACGACGCATTTTGGGATATGAAGCCCATTATCAAGTGCGTTTTATTGCGTGCTATGTCATTATCTTTTATTGTTTCCTATGTGTGAGGTGCTGTGATGTTTCTGTCTTCTTTACTGCAATGTAAAAACACGCGCAATTTTATTTTATATTTGTATAAAAAAACCGAGTTTATGGCGAAATGTTCATGGGTTTCTACTTACAATTTCCTTATGTTTCATTTGCACAGAACCTCACACATATTATACATCATAAACAACTTTTTGTACACAGCACACATTGGATATACAGTAACATATAAACAGCTGAAAAGATGATTGTAACATGTAGTCAACAGAGATAATGGCTTCATATGTCGTCCACAGAGTTTGGTAAAAACTGTTATGAAAATAGTTGCATCTACTGGCGTTCGTCGTTCCTCAGTGTATCATGCGTCAAGTCAGTATCAATCCAAACACTGTTTCATACTAAATCAAATGCGATGCGAAGAAAAGTACATTTTTTCCCGAATAGTTAACAACTGACAAACTGCTTGCTGTCCTAAACAATCATGAAGGTATAGACAATTTTGTAAATTATTGAAAGAAATGAATTTTAAATGTGTTCTGCTTCTAAAATCACTGTTCTGTCACAAAAATTCACAGCGACCTTGCACCTGAAACAGACGAGGTGACAATGAGCGAGCGTGCCCGTTTTGTCCACCCCTGGTCACGCGCCGCGGTGTGTTTACAGTTCGTCTCTGGTTTCGGTGAACGGAGTATAGTATCATTTGGCTGTGACGGTGATTCATGCCAACAAAAACATTTAAATGGCTGTTCTTTATGGAGAACAGTCTAGTCTGCACTGTGTTGTGGAATTAACAGGAATTAACTTGTCAGAAAATTATTTAATTTTAAAGATAGCTTGTCTTGAAGCAGAAACCGTAAAAGCTATTTACTGTAAGTGCAGTTTAGCAGCTCAACAAGTTGCGTGGTAAATTAAAGATGCTTTACTAGGCTTCGACATTAAATAAAGGTGTCTTCATCAGAAGTATTGATAAAATTATAGCCTGAGACGTGTAAAATTAGAGCATTTCATGTACACCTCCGTAGTTCAGATGATATAGTCGTTGACTACCATGCCGGGTGCCCGGGTTCGAATCCCGGTACGGAAATTGGTATTGTGTGTTTTTATCATCCTCGGCACGTATGTCGCCCCCGAGGCGTCAATTAAAAAGACACTACGGCTGCCGAACAATCCCATATGGGATTTCTCGGTCAAAATGCCATACCATCGTTTCCATTCTTCCAGAGCATTTTATGGTTAAGTCGCATAATAATAATTTCAGACTTGTCAGTAATAAAATAGTGCGTGCTAGCTAAATGATAGCAGGTTTGTAAAGTTAATAACAAAACATAGCTAGCCGCTATGGGATTCTGTAGCGATTGCAGCTGGATCTGAATGAGACAATCGCACGTATGATCAATGGAATCTAGACAATGAACTTTGTATGACGGGCAACCACAGCCAAAATATTTATAAATAATTAAGAAACCCACGGTCTTCACGACTCCAATAAAATAACAGCTCAAGCGGACCACTAACTTCCATTCAGACTATTACAATTTTAACACCTAATTTTAACTATGTGAAAGTTAATTAACCAAGTAGGAATCTAGACAGACCAACGTAGATCTGAAGATTGCCAGCTGACTGAAACCGGTCATCATCTGAGTAAATGATTAATGCGCTCTGTGGTTTATTTACTAATTAAAAAGTACCAGTAGTTCGCTGTTTCTCCTAACCACGTTGTCAATAATTTCCAGTAGTTCATAAAAGCAAGGGCACGAAAAATAGTACGGAGAACAATTTTTTTTCTCTGAAATAACAGAGATACTTACAGTTACTCACCTTCAGTATATGGCATCGTGCATTATTGTGCAGAACTATGCCGTGCTGTTGCATGAATTGCACGTTCCTGCAACACCATCTTCGTCCAGCGATCAGACGAAGTAACGAAGGCAGATTAGGATTTAACGTCCCGTCTACGTCGTGGTCATTAGATCAAACGCTCGGGTAGTTTTTGTGTTGGGTTGTTTGATCGGGATAGGAGGATCAGTCCCCCGGCGGGAAGAGGAAAGAGTGAGGATAGGAAAGGAGGGGAGGGAGAAAGAAAATGCAGTCCGGGAAGTAAAGAAGGAAGGAAGAGTGCATTAGCTCGGGGCCCCGTGCTCGCCACGCACGTACTCACGAAAGAACCGTGAGCCCCTGGGGGAGAGGAGGAGATGCTTTTTATTAGGTAAGAGAAAGAAACAGACCGCACCCTGTCAAGGGGACCAACCTGGCATTGGCCTTGAGTGATTTAGAGAAATCAAGGCAAACATACACAAAAATTAAATGTTTGTAGAGCTTATGGGACTTAACTATGGGGTCATCAGTCCCTAAACTTACAAACTACTTATGAACTAGCTTATACTAAAGATGGGACAAACATCCATGCCCGAGGGGGGTTCGAACTCCTGACCGCAGCGTCCGTGCAGACCGTGACTGGTACGCCGCAGACCACTCGTCCACCGCAGCCGACCATACACAAGAATTATTTCAATTCAAATTTTTGTAAAGCTTATGTGACTTAAGTGCTTATGAACTAACTTATACTAAAGAAAGCACAAACATCCCTGCCCGGGGGAGGATTCCAACCTCCGACGCGGGGGGCCACGCCATCCGTAACGTGGCGCTCGAGACCGCTCGGCTACTCCCGCTCGGCAGAATTATTTAAGTCGACATTACTGTCAAGATAGTAATATTCTATTTTTTATCACATATATAGTGGTGAAGTCACAATCACCAAGGAAGAAAAAAAAATTTATTCAAATTAACCTGACTAGTTTCAATGCGCTATTGCACCATTATCAAAACGTATGAATAGGAAAATTACAGATGTCAAAATAATACGTTTTGACTGACATTATCATGTAAATAAATTTTGAAAAATATAATTGATTCAGGTACTCCAAATGTTTGTGAAGCTTATGGGACTTAACTGCTGGGTCACCAGTCCTTAAACTTACAAACTACTTGTGAACTAACTGATACTAAACGCAACACAAACATCCACGCCCGAGTGAGCATTCGAGCCTCCGACGCGGGAGGCCGCGCGATTCGCAACGTGGCACTCCAGACCGCTCGGCTACTCCCGCGCGGCGATTCAGGAACTGCATCCATGCCATTTAAAAGAGTCAGACCGGCCAGAGAAACTGTATCTGTTAAATATGTGGTAACGTATTGTTGTTTTGCTCCTTTGATCATATTGTCACATACTCTGCACAAACAAAATTGTCGAAAATCTGTACTATGGAGGACCAGTACGAATGAATGTAGAACACCGTGCCAATATGTACTGTGATCTACATAAAAGATGTCGAGATGTTGACCTATCCCTTAGAAGCTGTCAACAAACTGAACAGTATGGCATGGCTACAGTTACCTGGTGATTAATTTGAATAAAGGTTTTTCCCATTCATGTGGATTGCGGCTTGACTACTATACTGGGCGAATCACCTAACACTTGCACCGAAAATATTGCGGAAACGGAAAGTGCGATGTGCGGTTTTCACAGAATGGATTGCTAGTCAAGGTCTCGTATTGTTAGCCAATAAACAGATATGTAAAAATACCTAGAAAGTGTATTTTTTTATGCAAATATACAATTTTTCAATTGTAACAATGGTTGTTTCTGTCGTGCACCGAAATTTTTGACACCAACTGTGTACAAAGAATTTTGAATGATATTTTTATCACATTTAGTTTGGCAGCTACAACCATTAAAAGTTTTGGGGGCGGAGGCTTCACAGCGTAGTTGACTGGCTGGTGGTCGTGAGACAGTGGGCCGTACCCCAGCCACTCGGCCAGTCAGATACTCTATCACAGCCTCCGCCTCCGAAACTTCGAACAGTTGTAGCTGCCAAACTAAACGTGATAAAAATGTCATTCAAAATTCTTTGTACACAGCTGGTGTAAAAATTCCAGTGCATATAGAAACAACCATTGTTCCATTAAAAAACTGTATATTTGCATAAAAATACACTTTATATGTAATATTACAATCTGTTTGTTGACAAAAAATACGAGCCCCTGACTACCAATCCATTCTGTGAAAACCGCACATCAATCGCACTTTTCGTTTCCGCAATATTTGCGTTACAAGTGTTAGTTTTATACGTTTTTGCAAACATTTGGGTTTGGACTTGCTGAGATTGATGTCTAATACATATGCTAGACTAATGTCCTTTATTCTTATTAGTTCAAAAAGTTCATCTTCGCTGATGGCTAAAAGTACAGCGTCATCATCAAAACGAAGGTTGTTGCTAGTTCTCCCAGCAATTGAGATATCTTTGGTCCAGCAATCAAGAGCTTTCCTAATGACATGTTTTGCATAGAGACTAAACTTACTTAAAATTGGGAAGGCGATTTTGTCTGGTATGTGAGTGCATGTTTTCGAGGCGATATCCATTAATGACATCTTTTCGGGTTACAAGCCGCGTCATGTGGTTTACTGCCCACGAACTTTCGACAGAGAACTCCTCTGCCGTTGTCAGGTGGATGACTGTCATTTCGCGGCCACTGTCGTGCTTATATAGCCGCTCCGCCGCCAGTGACGTCACTGGTGCCCAGTTCCTTGACCATATAAGGCAATGTTTTGGTCGCGCGTACGCCGCGCCCGCTTCAACTCCGCAATTACGGAATCCCAAGCCGTTCTGAGCTAAAAAAAAAATAAAATAAAATAAAAAATAAAAAAAATAAAATAAAAAAAAAATGTTCAAATGTTTGTAGAACCCAATTATCAATGCCCGAGGGGGGATTCAAACCCCGACCGTAGTGGCCGTGCATACCGGAACTGGCGCGCCGCAGTCCCCTCGGCCACCGCGGCGGCAAGTGTTAGGTGATTAACTCCGTATATGTGGAATAAAATAAAATAAACGAAAATGGCTGGAGGCAGGTTTGAACTGCCGTCCTCGCGGATGCGAGTTCTGTTTGTTACCACTTTTTTTTTCGCTTCGGGTTGATCGATGGTTTGCTGTCGTTTGTTCATCTTCGCTCTTGGTGTTCGTTAATTCCTTGAGTCCTCTGACGGGGCGCGCTGAGGCACGGCCCTGACCGCCAGCTGACTGGCTGCCTACTGGGGCACAGCCTACTGCCTAGTAGGGGCCAGTCAGTCAGTGGGCGGTCGCGGCCTGGTAGGTGTGACAAGGCACGGGCTGCCGTGAGGCCTTGAATCTAGATGGTGTCGGTTCCGAGAGCTCTGGTGACAGAGTGACATCTCCTGGCACAACACCCAATCAATCTGCTCGATGATGCACGGTCCCACGCTGCTGTTGTTGTCCAGGACCTGTTGCGCTGCAGGCACTAGGAGATTCTATACTCCATACAGCATGGGCTGTTGTGAGGCCTTGAATCTAGATGGTGTCGGTTCCGAGAGCTCTGGTGACAGCGTGACATCTCCTGCAACAACACCCAATCAATCTGCTCGATGATGCACGGTCCCACGCCGCTGTTGTTGTCCAGGAGCTGTTGCACTGCAGGCACTAGGAGATTCTATACTCCATACAGCACGGGCTGTTGTGAGGCCTTTAATCTAGATGGTGTCGGTTCCGAGAGCTCTGGTGACAGCGTGACATCTCCTGGAACAACACCCAATCAATCTGCTCGATGATGCACGGTCCCACGCCGCTGTTGTTGTCCAGGACCTGTTGCGCTGCAGGCACTAGGAGATTTTATACTCCATACAGCACAGGCTGTTGTGAGACCTTGAATCTAGATGGGGTCGGTTCCGAGAGCTCTGGTGACAGCGTGACATCTCCTGGAACAACACCCAATCAATGTGCTCGGTGATGCACGGTCCCACGCCGCTGTTGTTGTCCAGGACCTGTTGCGCTGCAGGCACTAGGAGATTCTATACTCCATACAGCACGGGCTGTTGTGAGGCCTTGAATCTAGATGGTGTCAGTTCCGAGAGCTCTGGTGACGGCGTGACATTTCCTGGAACAACACTCAATCAATCTGCTCTATGATGCATGGTCCCACGCTGCTGTTGTTGTCCAGGACCTGTTGCGCTGCAGGCACTAGGAGATTCTATACTCCATACAGCACGGGCTGTTGTGAGGCCTTGAATCTAGATGGTGTCAGTTCCGAGAGCTCTGGTGACAGCGTGACATCTCCTGGAACAACACCCAATCAATCTGCTCGATGATGCACGGTCCCACGCTGCTGTTGTTGTCCAGGACCTGTTGCGCTGCAGGCACTAGGAGATTCTATACTCCATACAGCACGGACTGTTGTGAGGCCTTGAATCTAGATGGTGTCGGTTCCGAGAGCTCCGGTGACAGCGTGACATCTCCTAGAGCAGCACCCAATCAATCTGCTGGATGATGCACGGTGCCACGCCGCTGATGTTGTTCGGGACCTGTTGTACTGCAGGCACTGGGAGATTCTATACTCCATTCACCGAAATGAGAGACGTACTGTAAACACAGCAACGCGCATGACCACAGCGCTGCTGTCGCGGGGTGTACAAGGCAGGGACGCACAGTCAGCGTGGCCGTCTCAATTGCAGGTGTGAGCTCGAAATGCGTGTTGTAGAGCGGCGATTTCAGGATTATTAAGTTCATCTTTAAAGACGCTTGAAAGTCTAGTTGAACCTTCGAGAAGTGGGTTTAAGATGTTCTTCCTCGGGTTGCAATTATAGTTGTTGATAAAGCGTCGTACCATTATCGTCGAAAAGTAAAGGTTCCCAGTGCGAATTCCAATAAGCACGAAATATCAGAGTGGCTATAATCTAAAAACCTTAATTTGAAGACGTATGCTGGAAAAATAACTTTTAGATATATTTCAAAATTACAGAACAGAGCACAACGAATACGCGATAGATGAAATGGCGACGAATGCAGGGAAAACTGTTCGTAGAATTCCTCCGTACCGCTGTGAATTAAACGCCATCCAGTAAGTGTGGGCCAGAATCAAAGGCTGTGTTGTAGCGAAGGACAAAACATACAAAATGCCGGAAGTTAAATAACTGCAAGAAGAAGCAGTAAAAACAGTGACTGCCGAAGTTTGGAACATGTGCGTGTTCCGTGTCGTATTTTTAGTTAAAAGTCAAATGTGGAAATTGTAGAGGAGAGAGAGAGGAGCGGTTTGGTATAAACCTCAATGAAACCAGTTCAAGCTTGACAGAATGAACCTTGTTTCGCCGTTCTTTACCATTATTATTACTGGTAATGTTATTAAAAATTGTGTATGAATGGAGCGTTTTCTTAGCAAACTGTATGAAAACAAATCTTTTTTGACAGAATGAACTCAGTTTCATCGTACTTTTAACATTATTGTAACTGGCTTTGAATCTTCCATGTCGTACTTTATTTTGTTACATTGTTGTCCGGTTTTCTCAGGGTCCGCTATGACGTCAGCTCGGCAGCCAGCCGACGCCACCAGCTGCAAAGCGTGCGCCAAGGATTTTGTGCACCCCTTCGTATCACGTGAACACCGAATGCTTTCGCTGGAAACGAACGCAGTCGCTCATGTGACACTGTTTACGTTTCGTCCCAGCTCTCGGTGAACGGACTATAGAACAACCAACGTACTCCCACTTATGAGTCCCCGTGACTACGATCTCGTAACCAAAGAACTACTGTGGGGGATCCAGTACAACGCCAGGGATGACATCACTCATGCTTTAATCAACAACGGGCACCAACATAAAGGGAAACCAACTACAGAACGATCTAAATAAGATATCACTATGGTGTAAAAGTTGGGAATTGACTCTAAATAATGAGAAGTGTGAAGTCGTCCACATGAGTACGAAAAGAAATCCTTAAAACTTCGTTTACAAGATAAATCAATCAAACGTGAAGGCCATAAACTCAACAAAATATCTAGGAATTACTATTACTTCAGACTTAAATTGGAAAGAACATGTAGATAATGTCATGGGAAAGGCGAACCAGACACTGCATTTTATTGGCAGAACATATGTAACACAACTACTAAAGAGACTGCATTCACTACGCTTGTCCGTCCTTTTTTGGAGTATTGCTGCCCAGTGTGGGATCCTTATCAGGTGGATTTAGCGGGGGACATCGAAAGACTCCATAGAAGGGCAGCTCGTTTTGTATTGTCACGATACAGGGGAGACAGCGTTACGGAAATGATACAGAATCTGAGATGGGAATCATTTCAACAACGGCGCTTATCGCTGCGGCGTGGGCTACTTACGAAACTCCAATCACCAATATTCTCGTCCGAATGCGAAAATATATTGTTGACTCCCACTTACATAGGTAGGAAAGATCATCAGCATAAAATACGAGAATTCAGAGCACGAACGGAGAGATTCAGGTGTTCTTTCTTCCCGCGCGTGCTATTAGAGAATGCAATGGGAGATAAATAGTATAAAGGTGGTTCGATGAACCCTCTGCCAAGAACTTAAATGTGATATGCAGAGTATCCCATGTAGACGTGGATGGTATAAATCGCCAGGCGGCATTTGGCGAATGGTCATAAATAACGCGGATGGTTATACAGACAGTGTGTAAGTAACACTGTCAATAAGTCATGTTAGAGACAAATAATAACATTACTTTTTATCTAGTTCTTGTATCTGATATGAGCGCAGTTTAAACGGCGTTTTAAACGAAAAATTACATTATTTTTGGAAACATTATGGAGACTCAACCACTGGCATGATTGAATTCACTCAACAATCAGTCAAGATTGCAATTTTTTAAAGCTTACCGGTTTCGACCATTTTAATGGCCATCCTCAGACCACTGCAACCGCAGTGTTGGCCACCAATTTCCCTGAGCAGGACCTGCCTGAATGCTAGATGTCGACTGCTCAACATCTAGTCATCAGGCAACTCTTGTTCAGCGCAACCGATGGCCAACAATATGGTTGCAGTGGTCTGAAGATGGCCATTTAATAGGCGAAAACGGTCAGCTCTAAAACATTGCAATCTCGATTGACTCTAAGTAAAGTCCGTTCTATACGAAAAGCGCATCTGGTACAGACTGGCCAACGTGTGATCCTGTGCTAGAAGGCATCCCCAGATGTGTGGTCAGCACCCTACACTCCCGGCCATTGTGCCGGTTTTTGTGGCACGGAGCCGCTGCTTCACAATCAAGTACCCCTCTCTTGACGACAGCGCTCGAGAGACCAGGAGGATGACCCATGTGCTAGCCAACACCAACAGTGTTTCTTGCGGGAATCGGTGTATCTACTGCGACACGATCATTGGCGTTGAACTGTCCATCTTGTTAATAATACTAAAACATTCTAAATATACATCCCAAAACTGAGTACAATGATATACAGCACTGTTCGTTTGCTGTTGTTTTGAATATTCTTGGCAGGCAGCGTGTAAGATTTGATAACGTTGGTGACGTTGCCTTGGTGGACCATCGGTTCCCACCGACCGTAGTGTCACTCTCTGCAATTGGTGACATATTGAGTGGCGTTGCTTCATAACAAGGGCATCACGACAGTTGTCTGTTTTCGTCAATTGGAGCCAATGCTGCTGGATGAAATATACTCAAATAATCATAACTTCAGAAACATCGGATGATTTATTCAGTGAAAGAATTTTGCAAATTTACCTAGTGAATGATGCGTTGTGCACGTCTGCTGGCCGTTATGCAAGCAGTTAATTGGCTTTCCTTTGTGTGGCATTACACACTGTGTCGAAATATGCACGTAATAAGGCACAGTATGTTAAGGTGAAAGACGAGTGGATCGGTAATTCTAAGGTTTGCATTGATAGTAATCACAGCAGATATAGTAGTGAAATTCCATATCAATGTAGGATACTCGCAGTATAAGAGCTATAAAAGGGCAAAGGCATCAGAGACTCATCATCATTATCATAAGTTGTTGTGCCCATTGCTGAGCGTCGTGACCCCATAAACCAAGCGTATTCATTCCGGACGGTTGCCAGCTTCTCTAAGTGCCTACTGAAGAGGTAGGCCGGAGGTCTTGATCTGATCAATCCATCTGCTCGCTGCTCTTCTTCTATGTTTCGTGCCCTTGATCTTTCCTTGCAAGATTGTTTTCTCTAGATTTTCTCCATCTCTTCTCACAATATGGCCAAAGAACGAGATTTTTTTCGTCTGGAGATATCGAATTGTTCAATTATGGACACGTTTGTTCTTTTTGCGCTCCATTTTATGCATTACGTACTACGCCAGCACCAAAGCTCAAATGCATCAATGCTCTGTTTGTCTTTGGCCTTGAGTGTCCATGTTTCGCAACTATAAAAGAAAACACGAGTGTTTCAACTAGCCTGATATTTGTTCTATTTGTTATTGCTCTGCTGTGCCAAATCCTGGTGAGCTTCTTCAAAGCCACTCGCCCTAGCGTGATCCGTCTTCTTATCTCATCTTCACAATCTACCCTGCTGCAAATGGTTGACCCAAGATAGATGAAGGACTGCACGACTTCCTTTATTCGACCTGTGCACTGGATATGTTCTTCTCGGTCAATTATCACGAGTTTGGACTTGCTGAGGTTGATGTCTAATACATATGCTAGACTAGTGTCCTTTATTCTTGTTAGTAGCGCGGCACGTTCGTCTTTGCTGATGGCTAAAAGTACAGTGTCATCACCAAACGGAGGTTGTTGCTAGTTCTCCCACCAATTGAGATATCTTTGGTCCAGCCATCAAGAGCATTGCTAATGACATGTTTTGCATAGAGACTAAACTTACTTAAAATTGGGAAGGCGATTTTGTTTGAGTTCTCCTTCGCAATATGCAGAGTATCTTTTGTGTCATAATTAAAAAAAAAAGAAAAGAAAAAAAAGTGAGAATCATTTAAACATTTATTAAAGTCACAAATCATCGTAAATTTTTCACGGATATAACCGCCACATATTCGGTATAGCCATAGCATATTGACTTACATGGAGGCTGTATTCCCAAAGTTGACTATTTCGATGACAAGTATGCCTATAACCTTAAACTGTGTCCAACAAAAAACAATTTTCAATGAGCGACCCGTCCCCATCCACAACTCTCCCTGTTAGATTGAAACACATCCACTGAATGTGTGGTCGTATTCCATTTTGAGTTTTGAACTGTAAAAAGGTCTACTTTCATTACTCTAAAGTACTTCTGCACCATTAATTTTGTTCATCAATTATTTTCTTCTTTTATTAATGATCAATGGAGAGAAGTCTTCAGAAGTAAGAGTATTGGCAGAACCCTTAAAACATGCAACAGACCTACAAAAGAAACTGCATACACTACGCTTGTCCGTCCACTTTTGGAGTATTGCTGCCCAGTGTGGGATCCTTATCAGGTGAGTTTAACGGAGGACATCTAAAGAGTCCAAAGAAGGGCAGCTCGTTTCGTATTGCCACGATACAGGGGAGACAGTGTTACGGAAATGATACAGGATCTGGGATGAGAATCATTACAACAACGGCCCTTATCGCTGCGGCGTAGACTACTTACGAAACTCCAATCGCCAACATTCTCCTCCGAATGCGAAAATATAGTTTTGACTCCCACTTACATAGGTAGAAATGATCATCAGAATAAAATACGAGAAATCAGAGCTCGAACAGAGAGATTCAGGTGTTCTTTCTTCACGCGCGCTATTCGAGAATGTAATGGGAGATAAATAGTATGATGGTGGTTCGATGAATCCTCTGCCAGGCACTTTAATGTGATTTGCAGAGTATCCCATGTAGAGGTAAGTGTCAGGTATCATTTAGCTACACTTTAACAGGTCAGCAATGGAAGCAGTTAATTCCATAAATTATCTGGGAGTAGGCATTAGGAGAGATTTAAAATGGAACGACCACGCCAGCCGCGGCCACTACAGTCGGGGGTTCGAATCCCCCCTCGGGCATGGATATTTGTGCCCTCCTTAGTATTAGTTAGTTCATAAGTAGTTTGTAAGTTTAAGGACTGATGACCCCGTAGTACAAACATTTGAAATATTTTTTGGAACGACCATATAAAATCAATCGTCGGTAAAGCAGATGCCAGACTTAGATTCATTGCAAGAATCCAAAGAAAATGCAGCCCCAAAAACAAAGGAAGTAGGTTACAGTACACTTGCTCGCCCACAGCTTGAATACTGCTCATCGGTGTGAGATCCGTACTAGGTGGGGTTGAGAGAGAAAGTAGAAAAGATCCAATGGAGAGCAGGATCATTTGGTAATCAAGAAATCGTTATGGGAATGATCGATAAACTCCAGTGGAAGACTCTGCAGGAGAGACGCTCTGTCGCTCGGTACGGGCTTTTGTCCAAGTTTTGAGAACATACCTTTACCGAGGAGTCTAGTAGTATATTGCTCCCTCCTACGTATATCTCGCGAAGAGATCATGAAGATAAAATCAGAAAGATTAGAGCCCACACAGAGCACCTTCTCCAATCTTACCTTTCCCAATTCGCCACATGGTATAACCAGTGGCTTCTACCACCACCAGCACCTTTACCTCACTGTAAATAGCCATCCCATTCATCAAACTCCCACCCTCAAATACCTTGGCTTCACCCTCGATCGTTCCCTTTTCTGGACTCACCACCTCAAAACTATACACCAGAAAGCCATTCCCTTCTCAAACTCCACTCTGGCCGGATGTGGAGTCTCACGTCATCCACCATCCTCTAGACGTACCGCTCCCGATGCATACCATCATCTGCAGCTTCCATCCCACCTTGATATCCGCCACCTCCCCATGCCTATTATATATCCCTCCAGATCCTGGAGCACCACACCGTCTGCTTTGCTTACTGTATCTGCCTCACTTCCCCACATGGATCCTTTACGATCTTATTCCTTTCGTACAGCTTCTTAAGTTCTTGGAACATATCCGCATCCTGTATCCTGTACACCTCCAGAAAAATAGAACCCCATCACCCTCTGGCTTCTCCTCACCTCTTAAACCGCAGGACTTTGCCTTGCCTGTACTAATGCATCCCTCCCGCCCTACACTTGCACACACTTCACACCCTTTCTGAGGGTAACTTTGGCCACCTTTTTCTCAAAGATAACGCCCTTTGTCCCGACATCTACCCTCCCTACCAGCCCTCGTCATATATGATGCGTCCTCTCTCTACCACCACTTTCTCATCCCTCCCAAGCTTGGTTCCCTAAGAGTTTTATACCCTTTGCTCCCCGTCTCTCTCTTGCCCCCTCCGTGCAACCACTCCTTCCCTATCCCCTGCAGGATTCTTGTGCCTGTCATTTTAACCTACGTCGATTTTAGCGGTGGACAGTGATGTGGTGGTTGTAACTTAAGTGTTTTTAAATGTCTGCAACCGCCGTTACATGGCAGAACCAGTGTTGCCTGTAGTATTTTAGTCGGTGTCTCCATTTTCGCCACCGTTTCAGTGTTTGGTTGTAACTTAAGTGCTTTTAACTGATTATCTTTGTACTGTTTTAACTCACTTCCTCACCTATGTCGGCGCTGCATGTTTGTTATCTCTGTTTTTATTACCTTGCATATGTTTTGTTTCTGCTCGGCTACTTGTACATCGGTTTAAGAGCGGCGACGATGCTGCTGCAAGTCTGCCCCACAGGCACGTTAAACACAATTAAGAAAAAAAATCCTATAGCAAATTGCTGAGAGCATTAGACTACAATGCATTGACAAAATGTGTGTTGTTGCTTGATGTCTAATTGGAGAACATACTGCAAGACTTTCAAATTATTATATCACACTAAAGGAAAGAAAGAAACCGGAAAATTTCATTAATAAATTGTCAAATGTCTAAACATTTTAACAGTTTGAAAGTGATATTAGTTTCGGTAAAGAACACACATATGCTACCCAATGATGGCACATGAAGTCATCCAAAATTTCCCTCAAAAAACTAAAAATAAATAAATAAATAAAAATTTAAAATGCTCAAAATAAATAAATCAAATATTCTAACAAATACACATTATTCCAATCACTGTTTATAGGAATATGGAAAAAAAATATTTTTCTTCATAAATTAATAAAATTTGGCTGTTTTACCGTATTATAATTCTGTGGCTTGGTTATAAAAGGGACAATGTCAGTATTTATCAAAACTGGTTTTATTGGTGTAGAACATAGTTTCACATAGTCTTCATAATGTTAAAACGGCCAATGAGTAAGCCAGATAGGATAAGAGATACTGGGATTTTAAGATGTGAGCTCCAAATATACTGTTAATATTTTTCAGAAAATTACAGAAAATATTCAGAAGCTTATACCGTAATACTAAGATTTTTGACATTGACCCTTTTAGAACCAAGCCACAGAATATGTCTCTTGATATTTTACTAATGCTTGTAACACAAAAATTATACTAACTATTTCCTTAATTACAAACAAAAACAATAAGAAACACACATCACTCCTTCAGCGTCTTGCCCACCACTAGGAGCGCTAGTATCGTTGCAACTGTCAGTTGGTAACTGCTTTCACAGCAGTGAGTGTCACGACTGTGCTTATGCTGTATGACGTTTTGTATTGGATCACTGAGGTTGGCAACGGCCGGAAACAGAACACTTGTGGCTCGTAGTCAAACGACTTCTACCGGCCTCTGCCGAGCCAGAACTGTGGATCTTCTTGTTGTGAACAAATGGGCAGGGCATGCAAGCCGACTGCGCCAACGCCTTCGAGCGCGCGGACTGCTGAAGGAGTAACCCAGACGACACGTGGAGAAGGTGTCGCGGGCTTTTAGTTCCGGAGTATTCCACTTGGCGCTGCTGGCCTGGCCGGTCTCCAGGGGGCGTCAGAACCAGATCGCAGCGGCGAGGCGCGACATTTGGGCCCAAAAGGTCGCCGACGACGCTATAAATACTGGGCGGCCGGCGGCTGAGTCAGCGCACCACGTGGGGCCCGGGCGACCCCAAAAGACGCCCTCCTTCCTCAGACAGGTGACTGCCGGCTTCCGCAGCCGCTCACGTGCCGCCCACGCTGCAGCGCCTCGTCCGCACGAGCTGCCTCAAACCTTCCGCCGTCTCTAATGGCCAACGTGTCTACAGTACGTTAAACCCGAGGTATCCGCCGAGCGAGATTGGCACAATGGTAACATGCATTCGGGAGGAGTGCGGCTCAAACACACCTTCGGCCATTCCGATTTATGCTTTCCGTGACTGCCCTAAACCAGCAGTCGGCAAACCGTAGCTCGATAGAAGCATGCGCCTCTTCGACCACTACAGTGCTGCTCTTTGACGAATCTACTTAGACTACAGCTCTTACCTAACATTCCAGCCAAGATACAATTGAAAACTGGTGTTTATACGAGAGTTGGAACTTAAATAGTGCCAAACCTGCTCTGGATACACTAGGAAGTGGAATCTTGTGAGGGGGCTGACATGGAGCCGCTTATTTCACATATCAATATGTTAGGTGTTAAAGAAGTTTTCTTGGTTGGAGAACTGTGTAATGCAATAGTAGAAAGGGTGTGAGAGAGAGAGACAGTAGATGAGCTTGTATCCCGTGGGAAAGCTCCGCCCCTATTGCAAGTTGAGATCTGATTGGCTCCCACCTATGCTAGTTGTCCACCAAAACTTTAAGCATCTTTTATTAATATTTAACTTTCCTATGTCTATTAAAAATTATCTGTATACTTTCTGTAATGCTTTTGTGCTAAGCTATATTTCGGTTAATTCAAAGATTTAATTATTTGTATATTTTGTAATAAGTTGAACAATGTTAGTCTAGAAGTTTCGCTTGGCGCCAAAACGGTGGCTTGTGGCGCGCAGCGAGAGGCGGCGGCAGTCAGTCGATCGTCGACCGCGATACCTTGCACATTCATGTTAGTTCAGTGCGGGCCAGGGACAGTTTATACGTTATGCAATGTTTATATTTTTAACATTACTCAGTCTGTATATTTGTGCTTGGATATACACTGGCACTTCTTCAATAAAAACAAGCACTGGCATCCTACAAAAGCTAAAGTTATTCATAGTGCAGTACTTCCTAGCCACATATCAACACCTCTTTTAGCATCACTTCAAGTACAATGGATGTGCGACCTGAGTGCTTCACCTGCACAATGGGACATCAACTATGACAGAAGACACAAGGTTTGTAAAAGAGTGATTTTAGATATGCACTGAAGTTGCATATCAACACGGAACCTCACGTGCAGTGCTGCTCCTTTTACAAACCAGGGCACTGGCACAAAGTGCGTTGGTAACATCGCTGTGGGAAGGCATGAAAGAGGGGAGGTGTTTTAGGGACTTTGTCAACTATGCACTGACCGACCCTCCCTGCCTTTTAAAAAAGAAGCCCTGCCGTAATCTACAATTGCCGCTGATAGCAGACGTTGTTGACATACCTACCTTACCTCCGAGCACATGGACTCGCCCGTCCCACGTCACCGGCGTGCAAACGACTGAGGGAAACACAGTCACTTGTAGCGAGAGGTCTATCGTAACCATGTCGCTAATGTTTTCGAAACGGAAACAACGGAGTTGGATCAAGATTGAATGTGACAGGGGTCGTACAGCACGACAGCGTCATCAAGGCCTTCAAGAGGCGTCAGAGCGCCCGTATTGTGAAAGTTATGGTGATTCTCGTGTATGATTGTGATGGTGTTTTCCTAATGCATTACATTCCTCCAAGGCAGACCATCAATGGACAATACTACTGTTCGTTTTTGTAGCATCACCTGTGACCAGCTTTCCTAAAGAAGCGGCTACACTTTCTGCACGACCCACCTATCATTTTGCATGACAATGCGCAGGTACATACAGCACAAGCTGTGGCTGCTCTGTTCGGTCGGTGGGACTGGGAAGTACTGAACTATCCACCATACTACCCGGACATAAGTCCTTGTGACTTTGATTTCATTCTGAAGATGAATGCGTGGCATTCGCTTCCGATCTGTTCAAGAGATTCGATAGGCAGTAGACCGCTCCAGTCGCGCCATCAACATAACAGTCTCTGCTGATGGTATACTAAGCCTTCCACATTGCTGGTAACGGTTTCTTCACAACGCTGGTACCTACTTTGAAGGTCAGTAAAAGCTGCACACATGTAACGCTTTTGTAACGGTTGTGAGTAAATAGACGCCACTATTTCAGTTCCAATCCTTGCATAGACTGCCAGAAAAAAGGTATACCCTCAAATATTTATACTTGAAACAATGCATTTGCAGTACATGAAATTATTATATTCATAGATTAATGTCTCAGGAGGTACTGTGGTACCAAGAGACGGCCAGTGCTGAAAAATCCATATTAGTATGTGGTATAGCTTTCACGAGCAACAATGCAAGTGTTGAATCTGCCACCCATTCCATCACACCGATGTCGAATATTGGAATACATTAATTCACGGCTGCTCGACCTGGTCACATACTTCTGCAAGACTTGTGGGTTGACAAAACGCACGTGTCATTTGTTGACCCATCAATCCCTACACCTGCTTGTTTGGAGGTTTGGAGACAGGAGACTTTCAGCCATCTCCGACCTAATGCAGTCTCCCTTCCTTCTTTACTTCCCAGACTGCATTTCCTTTCCCCCTGCCCTCCTTTCTTAGCCTCACTCCTTCCCATCCCCACTGGGGGACTGATAACCTTAGCAGTTGAGTCCCCCATCACAACCAGACAACCCAACCCCCCGAACTGTTAGCCAGGGCCGCGCGGGAGTAGCCGAGCGATCTGGAGCGCCACGTTTCAGATCGCGCGGCCTCCCGCGTCGGGGGTTCGAATCCTCCCTCGAGCATGGATGTGTGTATTGTCCTTAGGTTAGTTTAACTTAGTTTAAATAGTTTGGAAGACTGGGGACTGATGACCAACATAGTTTGGTGCCATAGGAATACAAACACTTGAACATTATTTTGTTGGCCAGGGAAGTTGTTGACCATCTTGCAGAGCAAGTTGAGTGTCGCGTGCAGTGACTGTGGCGTACAGCTACGAACCAATGCTGTTTCATGCAGAAATTCCTCTCATAATGCGATGCAAGAACCGTTATTTGCGAAGAAAATAACAGGAAAGTGTTTATTTAAAATGAAGTTCGAATACGTATTGTTGGTTAACTTTTTATAATATACTATCTATAATTTAGCATGTCAGAAAGGAGAAACTTGAGTCGATTGCTCGAATACTCGAGAGACTGATATCAGGAGCTACATTGCAAAATTTTGTTCGCTGAGCTCCCATTATGCATTGCTACGCAGACTTCAACATTTAAAATAGTCGGTACAGAAACTCTGTGTGCAAAGAAACGCTTTTGCCGCGGCGGAGTGGCCGTGCGCATTGAGTCTCTATGCTTCGATGCGCGAGGCCGTTCCCCGTCGGAGGTTCGAATCCTCCCTCGGGCATGGATGTTTGTGCTGTCTTTAGTCTAAGTTTGTAAGTTTAGGGACTGATGACTCCACAGTTGAGTCCCATAAGCTTAACAAACATTTGATTTGAAACGCCTTTGATATACCGGAAATACGGTAACTGACGCACAAATTAAACAGAGTTCGTCTTAGCGAAATTCTCTCACTCATCACAGTATTTTGGTTTGTCCCTGGACAAACGGGCAAATTGATAGAACACTCAATATTCATTCGTAGAAATAGAATTCGGAATTCATTGCGGGTCCTCGGCATTTCCTTCATTAGCATGCAGTACACATCTCATTCTTCGTCTCTTCTTCTTAACCAAACGCCTCGAACTTTTAATTCTTCTTCGCTGTTGTGTTATAACAAAGATGAATATTATCAGCTATGAAATACACCCAAAAGTAAACAATTCACATATACAAGCTATAATACTGTACGCCCGAATTTTCACAGAGGCGCTGCTGTCAGTGACAATCAAACGTCTAGACGGAAGTTTATCTAACTTTCTCAGAGATACTACTAGTTGTCATTAGGCAATGATCTAAAACGTTCTTGCAGTACAGATGCAGAGTTTCCAGCAGACGACAATATTCTGAGTATGCTGTATACATTTGCAAAAGAAATTAAATTTTTCCTCTCTTAGGATCATGGTTAACCACACACCCTGTAATCGAGTCATATTCAGAAATAAACTACCAAACATGGTGGACAAGTAAGGAATATCAATAAAACCACACACTCGGAAATCGCGATGTATTCGAAACTAAGCCCCAAAATATTGGGGGCAAACAAGAAATATCGGCTTAACCATACTCTCGAAAATTACGAGATGTTAGGAAATAAACAGCTAAACGTTTCTGACTAGCGAATAGTGTAAATGACACAGGCACCCATTTTACTTAGACCTACCAGCAATTTAAACGTGACCAATAGGTTCGGCTCTTACCATATGCTAGGAAATCGCAACATATTTGGAACAAAGGAGAAGGAAAAACAGAAATAGCATTGCTAGTCCTATCACTTGCAGCAGTTTCATTCTCCGTTTTTTTTCTTTCTTTTTTTCCAAAATTCTGATACAAATAACATCGAGTACTGGGTAACATACTAATAGTATAAAAAGATAAAGCAGTCAACAATCCGAAGATTGGTGTGAATACTACAGTGCTTTACTAGGCATGGTCCCGTTTGATGGTGGTATGCCGTTGCCTTCGACCTTTGAAAGGACTTTCCCAGCCAGTTATAGGGATACCTACAGTTTAATGTGGGTTCCGAACCACGGTACTACTCAGTATTTTTCACATCAGCAACACTGCCAGAGGTGAAAGAAGTGGAAAGTGACAGACAAAAATCCTAGGACCTGGTGGGGATCGAATCCGGTCTGGCACTCTACCACTGTGCAACCGAGCCCCACACTAGTATTATACGAATAAGAAAGTCACTCAATGTGTTATGTAACACCTACAAGGCGATACAAACGATAAGATTTTAAAAGATATTTTCAGAGGAGAAGATTCGAACGCAGTTCCTCTTGTATCATATCCTTGAGCGCTTCTGTCACGTGTGAAACATTTTTACCAGAACTGAAATTATAAATTGCATTACTTTTCTTTTCAAAAAGATATTCGTCTCTATAGTACCTGTAACGTGTTGCCAAATCCACAATTGCCATAGTTCATTTGTATAGGTATTTGGAATTTAATGTACTTTAATCTACAATTCACTAATACTCAACTCATAAATATTTAATTCACGAATAATTGCTTCAAGAGCACTAACACGGCACTGATAATTCCTGAAATTTTCATCGTTAAAATGGCACAAACACCTATGCATCGCATATACGTTCGAAAACCGAATTATTTCTTCCTTTCCCCCCTTTGTTGTGTTTTGTTCTGTATTGGTCATCACGCGGATCAGTTTCGCCAAAGTTGGAAGGTGTCGAAACTGTTTAGTTTCGCCAACGAGTTGCGCGAACTAGGGTTGCCAGATTGAACTCGACGCAGCCCCGGAGACCAGACGTGCCCCCCTCCCCCTTGGCCAATAACTTAACCCCGCCCCCAACTGCGACCAACTTCCCCCCCTACAAGGATTGCACGTCAATTCTAAAAAAAAAAAAAAAAAAAAAAAAAAAAAAAAAAAAAAAAAAAAAAAAAAAAAAAAAAAAAACTAATAATCTCCTCCTTCCCAGCAACAATGAAAAGTTTTCAGAGGAAGAATAGAAAAGTAGCGTTTTGTTGCAATAAGAAATTGACATTTACATAAATATTCATAATTACTACAGACAAGCCGGCAGGGAATGGCCGAGCGCACTGAGGCGTCTTGCCACTGCTCCCGCCAGAGGTTCGAATCCTTTCCTAGGGCATGGATGTTGTGTCCGTCCTTAGTTTAAGTTAAGCTACATGAGCAAAGTAATTAAAAAGCATCGTAAACAAAAAGGTTAAGATGAAAGATACATTCAAGCCCGGAGATGAGAGTCATTGGCCCGTAGACCCGGAGAATTCATTCCAAACCCGGGCACTCCGGGCGGCGCCCGATCTGGCAACCCTAGCGCGAACGCCAACCGCGCATGCGCACTGGTCAGTAGTGCAGTTTCATGAAACGTAGTGTCGTCGTGTAGACTAGCCTATAGATTGTGGTACCAATCAGTGCAGGGGATTGTGGATAGATAGTCACAGCAGAACAAGAGTTGTGCTGCGGCTGCAGTGATGAACGCCGCAGCAGCTGCCCACGTGCTGCCCTCGCAGCCAAGCCGGACCTCTTGGCGGGTTTCAAAGTCCCTCCACGCTGGCTGCGCCGCGCGTGAATAGTGTGTGCCCGCGCTCAATATAGAAGGCCGCGGTAGCTCGTGACGTGCCTGCTCACCGTACTTTTCCTGACGCACAGGCGTGACGTCACAGCTGCGCCCCAGCCAAAACATTCGCACGTGCCGCTCTGTTGTCTCGACGGCGGGAGTTAGCAGCATTACCAGCCGGAATGAAATCGCCTAAATCAGTAGGGCATACGAATTCTTCAGTGTTTCGGTTAGGTGACGGTTAACAGCCGTCAAGTACTTAATAAAATGCATCTTAAAACCTTCAGCTGTTTATTACAAAACTAGCTGCTGAACCCAGCACTTGAAAGCTTTTTTTTTTTTTTTTTTTTTTTTTTTTTTTTTTTTTTTTTTTTTTTTTTTTTTTACGTTTATTAAGTGAAACTGAAAGCTTGACGAAAGTTTGTTAAGTAAAAGTCTCCTATTCTTCGAATCCCCCCTCGGGCATGAATATTTCTGCCGTCCTTATGATTAGCTAGTTCATAAGTAGTTTGTAAGTTTAGGGACTGATGACCCATAGTTCAGTACCATAAGCTGTACAAACATTTGATTTGATTTTGAACAATTTTAATTCTTAATTTGTGTATTAAAGACTTGAAATTGAGTCCCAACCGTTCAGCTATGCTCTATGGTAATATTCAGTAATACATTACAGACACTACTAAAATTGTGTGTCATTAGTTTAAGTGACACTTTAATTTTCTCCTTTATACCACACATTTACCATGTGGTTTACGTTAAAGTGTCGTTAAATTGGGTTGTAATCAATTACATTTTGTTGGAGTACCGAGAATACGTTACTGCCACACATATGCATTGTTGTGATTGCAGAAAACGTAATGTTATAACTTGGCATGTTCAACAGTCAGACAGCATACTTCTATGTTGTGTAAGAAGCAAAGTATCGCAGTGGGTGATTATTAGTGTGTGTCGCTGTACAGAAAGGCTGTAGGAGTTTGCTATACAGCAGTACTGTTTGACATTCGATACTCATTCGGAATAAAGGTAGGGGTTATTGGTAACACTAAAAAATAACAGGAAGAGCCACTATATTTCCACCCTCCATAGGAGAAGAGAGTACTGGGGTTATTTATTCATATTATTAGTTTTCAGACAGACTAAAAAAAGGAGCAGGAAAGAGGATAGCTTATGATTTTCAAGACCAAATTTTGAATCAGTTGTTACTCAATGGTAGCTGAAGATGATGATTTCCTTTCAGATATAAGTTCTGCTTCAGATAGAAACCATGAAGCTGTTCCTCAGGCAGTGTCATATGACTCTTTGGATGAAGAACCACGTAGTGGTGGTGGTGAAGATGATGAGCTAGATAATAACATCTCAGGAAAAGAAGTGAAAGTACTAACGTTTATATTGCTGCAAATGGTATGCTATGGAGTGAAAGCCCCCCCCCCCCCCCCGTGCAAAATAAAACGCCTGCTCAGAATGTGGTGTAATTTGTACCAGGACCAGCAAACTGATGTGATGTTTTTTGTGAAATGATTTATGCTTTGTCAGTTTCATAATCACCTATTTGAACACTGTGAAAATAATATTGGTAGTGTCTGTATCAGTTTTCATAATATAATCTATTAAGAAATTATTCAGGGTTCAAATTATACCAATTATACATTTTAAGAGCCAGTAAAATCATTAAAATACCCATAGCTTTCTTATATTATACTCATGAACCTCAAATAAAAATATTCGTGCATGATAATATCCAAAAAACACTAATTTTCATTTAAATTCTCATATTAGACGTAACTGGTCCGATGGACCCAGGGTATATAAATGTGAAAAAAATATAGGTCATGCATAGAAGGGTTAAATGAAGGAGTTTCTCTCATCTTATGTGCGCAACGGATTCAACAAACAAAATTAGGCCCTGTAAGTAAAACAATCTGTACTTCTGTGAACATTATTTCTGACAGTCAGATTCAGTGGCATGTAAGGTGATTACTTTACTGGTAAGTGAACATTTACACTTAAAAGGAAACCTTTTTCTCAAAAAAATTCAACACGTACCATACAACAAAATAAAAAATGCCACAATCAGGACAATGAGGACGAGTTTGAGCTGAAATAAGAAAAATTAGTAATCATTAAGTTATTTATTGAATTAAAGAAACATGCCTTTGTTGAGTCTTCAATACAATACAATGGTTTTACACAATTCCGTTCCATACAAATATTCTCTTCCTCTTGATACAGAATCCACTGTCCAATATAATACGTTTGTATTCATAAATATAGTGTGAAATAAATCAAATTCAATACAATCATTGCTGACCAATTCAACCTTAGTACACAACACAGTTGCCATACGTTTGTCAGCTAGCCTAGCCCACATTCGACTCTTCTGCTCAACAGCTCACTCTCTACTACTCGCCTCAGCAGTCAAAGAAGCTGCTGTAGCGCAGATGATACATCGCAGTTGCAAAGACATTATGATGTGCTGTAGTTACAAACATCGACTGACATTATCGATCATGGATGACTTTCACATACAAAATAAAGCTATAAGGTAGATACACGTTCAGATTCACAAAAATAAATCTAAAAATCCATAAATAATGAACTTCAGCCTATGGCTGCCTACTTTCACAATGTCCGGGCATATATGCATTTTTCCAGTCTTATATTAGAAACAAAAATACAAACGCGAAAAAGATTTCATCTTCATGTATTCTTGAAAACAGCTTGTGATGCAAAAGTTTTTGTGACTCATTGTTTACGATGTCGTACCTCCAGAACTATGTGTCGTATGGGGTTTTTAGCCCTACAGCGATTTTTGTCTAATAGTAAGCAATATGTGAACCACGTTTAGTTGAAATCGGTCCATTTAGGAGACGATGTAGAAAAATAGCGCTTGATGTAGCAGTTATTCGGAATTTTCATTGTTTATGCGGTCATATCTCCTGAAATATGTGTCCTACTCTGATGTAAATTTGAAGGTACATTCAGTGGTATATGAGCCTAATGTCTGCAAAATATGTCGTGAATGGTGTTAGTAGTAAAGACGTATAAATCTAAACCTCATGAATGACTATGCGGTGTTTCATGAACCAAATTGTTTATAACTTCATATCTCGTGAAATATATGTCGAACTATGATATACTATCGAAGAAACATTCAGTGGCATGTGAAGTGTCTCAGGAATACTATTTACAGTGTAGAAGTAATAACTTGTAACGTCATGCCAAATGCCATAGATGTACATCATGAACATCGGAAAAATAGTAAGCGATGAACTTTCTTTCTTTCATTATTTTGTTAGGGTTATCAGCGAGAAAAAGTTTCTTAAAGATTTGAAATTATCTTCAAAGTTGATTGCAAGCTGCTAAGTGCTCTCATTGTCAGATAGTTGACGAATGAATCCACACTATGTCGCGCCGCAAGATGGGGCAGTTTTCATTGTTTATGACGTGATACAGTATGAAATATGTATCGTAGGTGGTTCTTGCAACCATAGCAAATGATTTCTGACATAAAAAATCGCAGAGGGAGACCAAGAGATGAACATAATAAGCAAATTCAACTGGATGTAGATTGTCGCTTATGAGGAGATGAAGAGGCTGGTCCAGGATAGAGTAGAATGGAGAGCTGCATCATACCATTCTCTGGACTGAAAACGACAACACAACAACAAAGAATATTTGTACCAAATTTACTTGAAATCGGTCCATTAGTTTAGGAGCAGATGTAGATTATAATCACATGATGCGACCGTTTTCCACGACTGTCATTGTTTACGACGTCATATCTCCTTACGTATGTGTCGAAGGTCGTTCTTATCCGAAAGAGATTGTTGTCTGACAGTAAGGAACATGTGTACCACGTTTGGTTGAAATCGGTCCAGTACTTTAGGAGGAGATGTGGAACATACACATACCCATATACTGCGTATTTTATAAGATGTATTGATTAAAAATCGACTAGTTTCGGTCGTGACCATTATAATGGATAAACTACACGAAACTACAAAATAAAAGCAATTAATGCACACAATAAGGAAAAAAAATGTAAGATTGCACACAATGGGAAGAAAAGTGAAAATATCAAAGTAATGTTGAATACTTACAAGGTATTAATACAGATTAGAAAAATGCGTTAAGTATAATAAAATATGGCTGAAAACATGATAAGTCAATTTCACTTAGTCAAGTATGCATAACAGAGAAGCTTAGGCCCCCTGCTTTTTCTTGTATATATCAATGACCTTTCATCATCGACATTATCGGAGGCCAAGTTTGTTTTATTTGCAGATGACAAAAATATTGCAATAAATAGTAAATCAAATATAGCCGTAGAAAGATCAGCTAATGAAATTTTCATGGACATTAATAGATGGTTCTTAGCCAATTCTCTGTCACTAAACCTTGAAAAAACACTATGCAGTTTAGGACTAGTAAAAGGTTTCCTGCCAGTATATGCCTAGAGTATCACAACAAGGAAATAGAAGAAGTTGAAAGTGTCACATTCTTAGGGTTACAACTAGATAATAAACTTAACTGGGAGGAGCATACCATAGAACTGCTGAAGCGCCTAAACAAGTCCTTGTTTGCTATGCGAATGTTGTCAGATATAGGAAATATAAAAATAAAAAAGCTAGCATATTATGCATACTTCCACTCCATAATGTCATACGGGATTATTATCTGGGGCAACTCATCAGGCCAAGCAAAAGTTTTCAGAGCACAAAAACGTGCGTTACGAATCATTTGTGGTGTCAACTCAAGAACCTCATGTAGAGGGTTATTTAACGAACTGGGGATAGTTACTACTGCTTCCCAATACATTTATTCTCTAATGAAATTTGTCGTTAAAATATATCTTTTTTCCAAACCAATAGCTCAGTCAATGGGATCAATACTAGAAACAAGAATAACTTGCATAAAGATTTAAAGTCACTTACTTTGGCTTAGAAAGGTGTCCAATATTCAGTAGTACACATTTTCAATAACATGCCAGCAGCCATAAAAAATTTAACTCACAATAAAGTACAGTTTGAAAAGAGTCTAAAGGATTTTTTGGTGGCCAACTCCTTCTACTCCATTGTGAATTTCTTACCAGAAGTGATTGATTGTAACTTACTGTATATAATATTCACAAATATGAGTACTGTGTTCAGTTTGACTTCAGTACAAGTTTTGTGCGGTAATATAATCATTGTAAATCAGTGTAAAAAATGAAAAAAAGTAATTGCTAACAATTTTAATATGCACCTAGTATATTAGTAAGTAGTAATAAGTATTTGTGTCCTTTAAAATGTAAATATTTTTAAGATAATTATTTTTCCTGACCAATTCCACATCCACAAGGGCAATTACATTTGGGGTTTGTGAAAGGTACATTAACACATATGCCCTCTTTTTGTAAGTGTATATTGTGTATTTTGTTCTGACATGTTCTACATCAGAGGATTCCCTCAATTCGGATCTACTGGAACGAAAAGTACATCTAATCTAATCTAATATAATTTACAAATTCTATCACAGTTTCCAGACATACAAACGCTGCCCATCGTAACAATAAGTTACAAAGTGTCAGATCGCGAGTGATCATTATCTCAAAAAGGTTTAAATTACCACAAAGTCGATGATTATATACATTGGAAATAGTTTACTCATGGGCAATATTTTTCATTGCTTATTGAATCACCTCCTGATGTAAACAATGGATTATGGGATACTTAGACCTTGAGCCATATATTAAATACAAAGGGTTGTCAATCAAAGGGGATATATTATTTAGTTAATATAAAACTTAGAGATACTTCTCGAAAAAGACAGATGTAGTATATATTTTTCAAAATCAATAGTAAATACAGATCCATACAGAAAATCAGGAATATCCCAACTGAAATGCAGCACATGTGATGGAAGATACATTGGTCAGACTAAAAGAACATTTGACACCAGATGTAAAGAACATGTACGAGGCTGCAAATATAAAACAAGTCACTCAACATTTGCAGAACACTTACACCAGAACCAACATAAAATCACCACCAGAGACACAGACATGGAAATTTTAAGAATAAAAAACAACGAAAAACACCTGCTCACAATTCAAGAAAACTACCATATTCAAGAAACAATAACAGAAAAGAAACATATCATAAATGACCAAACCAATCTAGCAAACAAGACACTTTTCAAGCTTATTGACCACCTAACATAAAAATAAACACTCTGAGAATCAACCTCATCTGCCCCCCCTTTCACAAAAACGCAAATGACGATACCCTCGCCTCCTCCCCTCCCCCTCACACCAAAACCCAAGTAAACCTGCATTTACTCATATATATATATATATATATATATATATATATATATATATATATATATATATACATGTGAAACTAAATTGTATTTATGTAAATAAATACAATTATATAATGTTGGCAACACTCACAGACCACACGAAAAACAAATGAACAGACAAAAACAACATAGCCACACTGTAGTGAAGTGATAAACAAATCGGAAGGCAATCCATTTAAAACGAAGTGACATGCAATCTGGATACAGTCGAAATAAGTGAAGAGTGTGATGTGGTGTGACGAAACGGAAAAAACGACACAAAAACAGACGAAAAAGTGCTGTACACAGCCGAAAAACACGCACCATAAACAAACCAACTCAGCCAAGATGACGGAGAAAAAGCAGTGAGATGCAAAGAAGAGAACAACACCGTGAGTAGACCAAATATCAAGTTAAAGACACATAGGCTTAACGTGCACAAAGTTTTTTAATAACTGTTTTTAATCTATGTATTGAAAACAAACTGTAAAAACATTTTGTATCATTTACAGACCACAGAAGATGCTTTTAAAATAAAAAGCGAAACGCGTCTGGTGTAAAATAAATTTCTTTATTGCAGTCAGCATAAGACGGATTACCTCTTAAAATCAATATTTTTAACATTTCCGTCAGTTGTTGCACGCATCGTCTATACAGTTATTTTGCGCAGGCTAACAGCCAGAACAACTTTGTTAGATAGTCCTAAATGTTTGTACAACACTCACCTGCAGCATTGCACTGAATATCTTTAATTTCCTGCAAGATTGCGGTTAGTACTTAAGGTTCGATGTATTAAACTGTATGTACCGATTCCGAATGTCCTTATTAAAACATAGGATGTCGCAATTAATAATTGGTAGCAGGTGTTATTCCAGGTAATTGTACTATCTGAAGTACACGATAATTAGCTCTTTTTCCCTAATCTTGGGGTAGTACAACCAGAACGTCAATAAGTAGTAACTTTTGGAATTTTCATTTCAGGGGTGCAGATTCGAGCCACGGATCGGGTCACGCATGGGGCGACAATCTTTAGGACTGTCGGTGGGATGGAGTTGTAGGGGTGGTGTCGAGGTGAGGGGGGTGACAGGTTGTGTGGTTCAGTTGTTCAAAATTAATTTGATGTACAAATCAATTGGGGCAGTTGGCGGCGGGAAGATGAGGTATGACGTCAGCAACGTGCTTTTCTACTTAAGGGAGGCGGCTAGCGGCGCGGTTTTTTCGCGGCGTGGTCACTGTAAATGTACTGCGACAATTCTTTCGCGTATGGACTCTACCACAAGTATGCGATTGTTGCGGGTGGTGGGGATGGAGGTGCCGTCGGGCTGGTGGGGTTGTACAGGTCTGGTCATGTTGTGGGTGGCGTCAGGCTGGCCATGGCTGTGGTGGTGGGGTGGCTTTTACCGATTTAACACACAATAATGTCATTACTCAAGGTGTACAGGAGGCTCACGGTTCTTTCATTAGTATGTGCGTGACGATCACAGGGCCACGAGCTAATGCAGTCTTCCTTCCTTCTTTACTTCCCGGACTGCATTTCCTTTTCCCATCCCCTCCTTTCCTATCCTCACTCCTTCCTCTCCCCACTGGGAGACTGATAACCTCAGTAGTTTAGTCCCTCTAACCACAGAGTAACATATACAGAGAAGCAGCCCCCCCCTTTAAACCACTGTCCTACGCTCCCCTCGTAGTTCCGTAAGATGCTAGCAGGTGTCAGGCGGTTCCCTGGCTTAGTACCGGTAGCCCACACTAGAGGTACTTCTGAGGGTGCCTCTCGCACGTCAGAGGGTAGCGTGGAGGGGAGGCTGAGGGGTGAGATCGTGGCGTCTGCCACGACGCCACAACTGTGTCCAGCGTGCCGGCGTTTGAGGGGAGGTGGTGGTGGGGACAGCCGCTACCTGCCACCTGCTCTGGCTAGTTTAAAGGGCTGCTTCTGACCGCAGCGCCATCATGGGACATCTTACGGAACTGCTTCAGCACGCCCTGCTCCGCACCCCTGAGCGTGGGACCGGACCCTTACGGAGGTTTCCCGTCTGTATATATTTGTCTGTGCCCTAACCCAAGCAAACACCCCCCCCCCCCCTTCCTGTCTGGATGGCGCCAGGCTGGCGGCGTCGCTGGAGGCGGCAGGGGCAGGTTTTTCCCAAAGGCAATGCAGGCCGCAAAGTAGGGTTTTACTGGCCGCCATCTTGAATTCTGGCGTCGGTCCAACAATCTCTTACTACTCATCACTTTGTAACTTTTGTTTTCTTTTTCTGTGACTAATTGTGTACAGCCAAAGATACTTTACATTCATTAAGAATAACTGCTATGTTGTACTTTCAAATGTTGATAGCATGAGTTCCAGTGGTCTTTCAAATATAATAATAATAATAATTTCATGTGGCTCATTGGCCTGGAGCAAGTCTTTCAATTGGACGCCACTTCGGCGACTTGCATGTCCCTAGCCTACCCCAGTTATCCAACCAGGGAAAGGGGACCTACAGCTTAACGTGGAATCCGAACCATGTGTCGTTTCTGGCGACTCCTCACATCGTTGAGAGGTGAAGGATGGGTTAAAGTACAGACTGAAAAATTCCGAGGTCCGACCGGGTTTTGAACCCGCGACCCTTTGGTTTCCAGTCGAGCACTTTACCCCAAGACCACTGGGCCCAACCTTTCAAATATGAAATTAGGATTTTACGCGTGTTTTATTTTATGCGGCACTCCATGCAGCCTTTTCGTGTGCAAGTATATTCATTTCTGAATAACAATGAAAACCTACCTTTTGTATTTGTCTCTCTGTCTCCCTCTGCGATTTTTACCTCACACACTTACCTCTTGTGCTAAATGGAGGATTCCTTTACGTCTAAAAATGTGCCCTACCATTCGATCCCTTCTTTTAGTCAAGGAATGCTAGAAATTGCTTGTCTCCCCAATTCTGTTCAGTATCTCCTCATTATTTACACGATATACTTATCTAATCTTTAACATTCATCTGTTGCATCTCATTTTAAAAGCATCTACTTTTTTTTTCTGAATCCCTTATCGTTCACATTTCAGGTTGTGATCTAGACAAATGCTTCCAGAAAGAATTTACCAATACTTAAATTCATATTGTGTCAACAAATTTCTCTTCTTCTGAAATGATTTTCGTCTCATAGGCATTGTGCATTTTCTGTTTTACTTAGGCCATCAGAATTTATTTTCTATCCAAATAACAAAACTAATCAACTTCTCTTTCTGACTCGTTGCCTAATCAAATTCTTTCAGCATTGACTAATTTTCTCTGTCTACATTTTATTGCCTTTATTTTGTTCTTGTTAATACGTTCGCTGCGCCTGACGCTTATAAGCGTTTCCGCGATCAACGCGCCAATGAGGGTAACGCTTATAAGCGGCGCGTTCGCTACCTGAGTACTCAGTTTAGTTTGTTCGGCTGTGTCCTCGTGTTATTACAATCCACCAACGAAATATCACGTAACGTTTTACTGTCTGCAGTTGTGTGTTTTCGTCTTTAGTCGTCTGTGTTGTGCATTGTTTGCAATGGCGGCGAAACAACTGACACCAGGGCCTTCTAACGCGAAAAAGAGTGAGACGAGTGAACAATATACGCTTATAAGCGTCAGTCAGCATTCGGCATGCAGCTAAAGCATACGTGCATTTCTATATCTAGCACCACCTCTTCGCAGACGTTATTTTTGTTGTCAATATTATCTTATTATTGTGCACAACATGAACGTATAGGTTTCGCAGGGGTATGACTTCAGTTCTCAGCGCACGCGTGCTTACGGGCGTCCGCTTAGAGCGTTAGCAGCTTGCACTGGTGACCGCAGCGAACGTGTTAATGTTCATCTTATACCCTTGAGGCACTGTCCTTTCAGGAACAACCTACAAACGATATACCTACACCTAGACAACATTACTAAAACTACTAACTAGCCGAAAATGGTGTTGACATCCTTCCACGTTTCTCCACAACTATAAATAACTGATTGACGACATCCTCTACTTTGTCAACGAGGGGTGGCTTGCTGCTCCTCCCACCTCCTATCATGCTCTAGAAATCCTCGAATGCCATGCACTCAGCCCAGCCTTCTGGATTCGCTTACTTCCTGCTACCGGACACCTCCACAAACTTATAAAATTCCCCTCCCTCCTCTCCCATCTTAAACACCCCTGTATCTTCTACACCACACGCAAAATTTACAGTAACAACCCGCCAGTCTCCCTCCTGCTCTTTGTTTCAGATACTTTGCCAAGCTGTTACCGCCGTATTCTCATGATACTTCACCGCCTCAGCCTCCATATTCTCACACAAGGGAACTTTCATCGCCGCCTCTTATCTGAAGCCGATATCCGACCCGATATTTACCTGTCTTACAAGCTCTTGGTGATCCCAGACCCCTTCCAGGCTGGTCATCAGTCCTTTTTTCTTCAAGTCCACCCACATCCAATTGCTTCGTTCGTTTTCCAAAAACCTCTTCTTCTCCCTCCCCCATAACATCTTACCAGCTGTCAAAGATCAATACTCTGCCCCTGTCCCCCACCCCACCCCCATGACCTTGCAACTTGAAATTATGTTGAAATGGTCCATCAACCTTGACCAGCAGAGGAACTCCCTCTGAAGCTGGGAGTCGATGGCGACTCCTTGTCCTCAATACAAATGGCACATTGAATGCATATAAGAACAGTTATGGTCCCCATTAGGAACTTCTCCGATTTTCCACGTTCTGTATGCAATATTGTCCCTCTGAGAGAAAGATTCAAGATCTTAAAAATTGAAATGTTCAAATGTTTGTAAATCTATCGGACCAAACTGCGTGGTGATCAGTCCGTGGCTTACAAACTACTTAAACCTAGCTAAACTAAACTAAGGACAACACACACACACCCATGCCCCAGGAAGGACTCGAACCTCCACGGCGAGCTCAAGATCTTCCAAAGCAGCATTAACACTCCTCATGAGAGCCACAGCCTGCCATTTAGAACCACCAGCTACAGCCATTGCCTTATATGTAAAACAAATTATGACACCCAACAAATGTCCTTGTAAGCAGTAGACTTTCATTAATTCATTATTTAAACCTCCTGGAATCTACTTCTAACTCAGTGTTTCGCTTGTCGGTGTCTTCATTGTATTCCATCAACAAATCAGTTTAATACCATCAACTGTTACACCTGCGAGTCTCTTTAATAAATACATAAATCCACGTTGTATTTGCTAATTACGACACTGATTGTATATATTTTATGGTGTGCGTCATCATTTCCAGGCAAGATATACACTTTCGAACATATAAAGAGCCATATAGAGAGCCATAATATTAAAACATACGCAATAGCTTTGTTCGCATGAAATCTTTATTTGTCTACTGCAAATCGATTTCGGTCACTGAGTGGCCATATTCAGTGCTGTAATAGAATCAAAAAGCTATTTTAAGTTAATTTTGAGTTTTTTGATTCCATTACAGCACTGAAAACGGCCACTCAGTGGCCGACATCGATTTCCAGTAGACAAATAAAGATTTCACGCAACCAAAGTTGTTTCATACGTTTTTAATAATTCAAACATGTCATATGCCTTCCAAAGTTTCGTAAAATTGCCCCCTATGGATGTATAGTAGTTACCCATTGAAGCTCTACTTGCTGTGAGAGTTTAGAAATGGTGAAACGGCCATTCCGTCTGACCACTTTATCCAGTTTTGCAAGTTCATGGTTTAAATCATGTTCTTCACTATGGATGTTAGTGCGATTTCAAGGCCGAACACCCTGGGGCATGGGTGTGTGTGTTTGTCCTTAGGTTAGTTTACCTTAGGTTAAGTAGTTTGTAAGCTACGGACTGATGACCACGCAGTTTGGTTCGATAGATTTACAAACATTTGAACATTTTTTGAATGACGAACAACACAGTCACGTATAATGTTCCCGTACATATAAGTAATCTGTGAACCACTGCTGGTGTCATTTGTTTTGCCCACAGGAATCGTATTATGTGTGGCCCGGTGGGTCAGTGGTAAAGTACAGAATTTTGTGGGTTCGATGCCCGGTCAGTCCTAGGATATTTGTCTATTACATACCACTTATTTCAACTTTGGCAATGTGTTTGACATGAAAAATGCCGAGTTTCACTGTGGTTTGGAATCCACGTTAAACTTTAGGCCCGCATCTACCAGTCAGTCGGAGGAAGGCAACCGCATACCATCTGCAACAGGGCATGCGAAGCAAAGCATTCTTAGGATCGATCACTGCTTCTCCTTTTTAATCACATTATTCCACTGCGTCACCCTTGACAGGCTCCTATATTGTTGTATACATTTATACACTTGTATTGATGAGAGAAAGAGCTGAATAATCCACATAGTTATACCGCAGTCTAGCATACACAGTCGCGACACTCACTGCTATGAAAGTTGTTACCGCCAGTTGCAACGACACTAGCGCTCCTAGCGGTGAGTAATCCTCCGTAAGAGTAACGTTTGTTTATAATTAGTTTTCTACGTAATTAACGAAGAATTTGCTATATTTTTTGGGTTACAAACATTAATGAAATATCGCGAGATAAAAATAATATTGAAATACATGTAAAAACAGCTGAATTTAACTAAGTCAGCGATATAAACAACGAATATGTGTATATTTGCAACTTACTCAGCTGAAAGTAACAGAATATAGACATACGAGAAACAAATTTCTGCTGTTCTATGACAGACACTTCCTTCGATGCGCAACAGTTCAGTTTGATTCACACATTACTCACTTTACTCGTCTTTCTCATAAATGCATGAACTTTTCACTGTCAATATTTTTAGTTATTAAACGAATGTCTAACTGATTCTTGCCGTCTGTGGTTCAGATGTAACAACAATAACGGAAATGGTTTCTTGCCGGCCGCGGTGGCCGAGGAGACTGAGGCGCTTCAGTCACGATCTGCACGGCCACTACGGTCGGGGGTTCGAATCCCCCCTTGGGCATGGATATTTGTGCCGTCCTAGTTCGTAAGTAGTTCATAAGTATTTTTTAAGTTTAGGGACTGGTGACCACGTAGTTAAGTCCCATAAGCTTTAGAAACATTTGAACATTTTGAAATGGTTTCTTCTTTGTTGGAAAACTGTTTTATGCCATTTGACGCTTTACTGCCGCTGTCTGTGAGGTTTTCTTCTTCAGCTACAAATGTGGTGGCTGATATAGTACATTAAATAATGTAGGATTTGCATTTCATGTAAGTTTTATACGTTCCACACTGACTGGCTGGTGAAGAAATCCTAACATTACTGGACAGAATAGCGACGTCTTCTGGAGAAATCAGCTCTTCTGCAGAAAGTCAGGTGTTCTGGTGCTTACTAGCCATTTTTTATACTTTTTCTAAAATGAAAAAAAACTGTAGATTGCAAGAGAATGGCAAATAAACTGTACTGTAACGTACTTTCATTCCCTGCCAGTATTCCTAGGCACCCTAAGAAAGAGAAATGTGGAGTCATTTTGTAGCTGTTACTGATTTGTATAGCACAAAAAACTTTCCCTGCTGTAAAAAGTATGTTAAACCAATACAGGCGATACTACTCACATTAATCGGATATCGTATTAAGAAAATATACCTTGCAGGCGGCTTGGAGCGCTGCTATCGCAGCGTATAATAAAATTCTTCGGGAACGTCATGACTGTGTTGGTGGTGGTGGTTATACTGCGGAGAGCGTACTGGACCAAGTTATACAAAGGAGTTATAGAGTCGCTCGTTGACGTGACGTAAGAGGCCGGATCTTACCTTGCTAATCGTGCACGTGTATCTCGTGAAAGGATCGTGATGGTAAAATAAGAGAATGTCGAGTTCGCACGAAGATGTACTAACAGTCATTCTTCCCGCTCACGACAGGCGGCTGGAACTGGATAGGACGTTGGTGAGTAGCGGGGGGGGGGGGGGGCAGTTCTGCACGGGATACAGTCCGCCAAAACACCGTGTTGCAGTTAGGGGAGTGTGGTGCAAAATGTTTGAGCCGACTTGGGCAGCCTGAAAAGGATCGAAATGGCCCTGATGACTTTGTCGGCCAGCTAACATCCAGTGATTGCTGCCTGTTCAAAGCCACTGAGCACTTGGGAACAATCAATTCTGCTGTCATTGCTTCTCTGCGACAACAGAACGCACCCCACATTAAAATTTTTAAACATGGCTGCAGTTCAGCACCCGTGGAACACGATCCAAAAGTCAACAAAATCTCAGCCGACTAGTCGCATAAAAATGGTTTACATGCACAAACCTTGACCTAGGTTTCGGCAAAAGTAATTTTGCCTTCTTCAGAAGTATTACCTAATAAAATATAATACACAAATCATATGAATAATAGTAAAATACATAAATGATTCTAAAATAAGTAAGAAATTAAAATTACAGCATTAGATGAGAATGTAGTTACATTTAGCTCACATTAAAATAGTTGTTAAATAAAATGTGTCTGACAACATGTCATAGAATAAAAAGTAAAATTTAAAACATGTCTACATCATAAAATTGTCCTCAGAATTCTGTTGGTGCACTTGTTTATAGTTTTCTGGTGTGTGATGCATGATGTTTGTCCCCCTTCCCTCCCACCGGCTGAGTGCTGTTTGTTCTTAGTCTGTGTTTCATGCACTACATGTAAGGCCGCTGAATATATTCTAACTTTTCTATCTTCAATTTTTGCGTGTATGCTCGTATACATATTGTGCCATGCACATGACTCGGCTCCAGATTTCTTTGCACGTTAGTTCTCATCTGATTTCCCATCTCGCGGGCGCACGTCGCTAGGGTTCCTACGCCTCTACCAGTACGCAGTGCTCACTCGACTTGTGTGTGGCCGTTCTCCATAATTTTATGTTGTAGACGTGTTTTAAATTTTACTTTTTCTTCTATGATATGGAGTCAGCCACATTTTATTTAACAACTATTTTAATATGAGCTAAATGTTAAGTACATTCTCATCTAATGCTGTAATTTTAATTTCTTACTTATTTTAGAATCATGTATGTATTTTACTATTATTCATATGATTTGTCTATTATTATTGTATGGTGAAGAATTACCGTGATGATAATATTATCAATATTTTCTCGCAATATCGAATTTCCTTTAGCGTCACTAAGGTATGGGTGTTCTACCGAATGGTGACATATGAAAATTTGTGCTGGGCCCCGACTCGAACCCGGGTTTCCCGCTTTTCGCGAGCGGTCGCCTTAACCACTAGGCTACCCGAACACGACTCCAGGACCGACCCAAACTTCCATATGCCACACTGACTGCACATATGAGTCAACAGCATTCATCCCTTAGCACTCGCAGCTTAATCTGTATTTCCGCACCAGGGATAATGAAAACAACGAGGCATCAACTTACGCTGTTGTCGTCATTGCCTCACTTAGGCATCTGTTAAATTACTGTATGGTGACGAATTACAGTCGGTCGGGTCGGTCCTGGAGTCGGTTCGGGTAGCCTAGTGGTTAAAGCGACCACTCGCGAAAAGTGGGAAAGCGGGTTCGAGTCCCGGCCCGGCACAAATTTTCATATGTCACCATTTGGTAGAACACCCATACATTATACAGTAACGCTAAAAGAAATTCGCTATTGCGAGAAAATATTGATAATATTTGTGTATTATATTTTACTAGGTAATACTTCTGAAGAAGGCAAAATTACTTTTGCCGAGAACTAGGTCAAGGTTTATGCATGTAAACCATGTTTACTCCCCACGTTATTTTGTACTGGTGGGTCCACCTCTCACGATATCGACATCAGCGAGGATTATTTTTAGAGTAAGAAAATAGCGCACAGTGTCCGCGCATCATGTCACGTGACGTCCGTTCACGGTCGGCCTGTCTTGGCCAGTGGTTCACTAGTCACTACGCCTCCAACACTTTCCACGTCTCTGCAGGTGTTGGTGAAATGATTATACTCCTTCGTTCGTCGCCAAGTCAATCAGTAATCCCGCCGATTGCGAAGTGCGTTCGGTTATTCGGTTCTTACATAGAAAACAAGTTCTTCCTACGTAAGTTAATGTAATGAATGATGGAAATGAGCATAAATGGTGTACGCTGGTTACTAAAGGAAGGACAACTGTTTATGATGAAGAACGATCTAGAACGGCCGACTGTCATAAATAAAAATTGTCACAAGATGTTGATGAGGCAATTCGCCAAAACAAGCTGTTCTCTATTGACTATTTACATCAGATATTTTAACAAGTTTCAAGATCAGTAGTGCATCACATTGTTGCTCATACGTTGAAAGAACCTGTTACTAAAAGGTTTAACGGTCAGGCGGCAGAGTTCTTCCATGCTCGGATTCACACGCTGGTGCCACCAATTGAGAAATGTTTAAATGTTCATGGTGATTACGCTGACAAGTGAAAAATGTGCATATTGACGTTTGTGATACAATTTACGTTCATAACTATTTTCTTAGTCCGTTAAAATCGGTTCTTACTTAAGAAGGACCTTTATTTATCTATATCTACATAGTGGGTTCGCGTAATTTTGATCCAAGTAGTTTGTTTAGATTTTATTTAGTGAGTTTCCATTTGGAGTTTGATCATTATGTTTGTAATTAAGTGGGATGCGACTTTGTTATGCTTTCATGTTTGTTAGAACACACATAAACAGGAGCAAAGATTGTACAGTAGGATTTGGAAGACTACTCAAATCAAAGCAAATCGAATCGAGGGTGGTGCAATGCAATGTATTTCGTATACGTGGTCCACCACGGTTAGTACATACCATAAAAACGTTATATTTTCAACAGTCAAGATCTACGGATAAAACAATTTATTATTTACAACCGGTTCGATATTCAACAAAACGAAATTCTTTGAATGATTTGGTCCTAAATAATGAATTATTTATCCGCACTTCTTGGGTCTTAAAATATGACTGAATTAAAACAGCTGCTGTTAAAGTGAAACTATCACATTAGGAAATGAAACAATGTTTTTGTTACTCGTTTCTGGGGAGCGAACTAACTGACGATGGCAGATGTAAACTGCAGAGTTTTAATAGCAAGAAAAGCTTTCTATCAAAAGTAACATCTCAGTATCTAACAGAAAATGAATTTCTATTTTTTATTTATGACGAATAAAGCCGAATTTTTTAAATCGATGCGTAGTTTTCGAGATATTTTAATGTATTCAGTTAAAAATCACTGGCCTATACGAGGGCTGTTCAAATTTCGCAGGCAACGTTGTTCTACTATCGATCTTTCTTTGCTATGTTTGGACACATGTCCCGAATATATATTCACAGTTTCAAGTTACAGCATACTTCGTTTGTTTTTGTCAGATAGAAAAATTAGACGTGTTTTAGTGTGCTTTGCGATTTTCTGTTCTGAAGCGTAAGGGACTTAACTGTGGGGTCATCAGTCCTTAAACTGACAAACTACTTATAAACTACCTTGTACTAAAGACGACACAAACATCCATGCCCGAGAGGTGAGGGATTCTATCCCCAGACGGGGAACGGCCTCGTGCATCGGAGCATAGCGCCTCAATGCGCTCGGCCGCTCCGCCGCGGCCGATTTTCTGTTATTATAAAGAAATTGAGCAAAGATTTTGCATTAAATATTGTGTGAAAAATGGGAACCAAGTGCACTGAAACACTTGGAGAGTTTACCGTGGCATACGGTGAGCGTGCTTTAACTAAAAAAATGTTTACAAAAGGTACGAGCTCTTCCATCAAATCCATCAAATTGCCGTAAGAGAAGTTGCTGAGGATGTTGGCATATCGGTTGACTTGTGTCATAATTTTTTTTCGGATGTTTTTGTCGTAAGACTTGTGCCAGCGATGTTTGTTCCAAAACTTCTAAATGTTGATCAGAGGAACCGTGTCATGAGCATCGCTCAGGAGCTCTTGAATGACGTCAGTAATTATCCTGATTTGCTCAAAAGTGTCATAACTGGCGACGAAACATGGGTTTATGGTAATGACGTTGAAACCAAATCGCAATCGTCCCAAGGGAAGCATCTCGCAGAGCTAAGACGGATAAAAGCACGTCAAGGTCGATCAAATGTCAAAGTTTTCCTCACTTTTTTTAAATCAATTTCCGTGACGTAGTACATCATGATTTTTTGCTTCGAGGTCATACGGTCAAAAAGTACCTCGACGTTATGCGCCGTTTGCCAGAAACAATACGCCAAAGCGTACGGAATTGTGAAAAAAAAAAAAAAATGATCATGGCTTTTGCATTACAACAATGCACCTGCTCATTCATCGTTGGTTGGGAGAGGTTTTTCTGGCCAAAACAATACGTCGATCATGTCTTTCTTCTGTTCCCAACAGATAAGAGACCTATGAAAGGACGACGATTTGCAACGATTGAGGAGATAAAAGCTGCATCGCTGGAAGTGCTCAAGGCTGCACCAAAAAGTGCTTCGAGAATTGGAAGAAGCGTTGGCCCAAGTGTATTGTTTCTGAGGGGGGATTAGTTTTAACCCTTTCTGACCCACTGGTTACAAATGTGTACATAACTTCTGCGGTGTCAAAGATGGTTCAGAAGCATTTTTTCTCAATGGAAAGAACATGTATACGACGCCTGATTGTTCAATCATTTCACCATGCACAATTACTGCAACTTGCGGAAGATCACTATAAGAATATTAAGAAGCGAGTGTTGCACTGCGCAGCAGTTTGCGAACTTCAAAGAACACGGAAATTGTGGCTTACTTGTATTCCACTGTATAACTGAAAGTAGTAGTTGTTATTTTGCGATGTAGTTATTGAACGATCAGTTTATTTAGTACAACAGTCGGCACTACAAAATTAATTAATTTAGTTCTTAAAAAAAGCCTTGTTTTTCAGTATACGCAGTGTTGCAGTATGGAAATGGGTGCGTATAATTGCATAAATCTTGCTTCTAAAATCATTAAAAATTAAATTTAGGAGTATTACAGCATTAAAAATAATTTCCTTGTCAGAGGAAAAAAAAATCAGGTCTGAAAGGGTTAAAGAGGCAACGTGAATATTGATGAATAAATTATTATTATTATTATTATTATTATTATTATTTAATAAAAGCCGGCCGCGGTGGCCAAGGGGACTGAGGCGCTCCAGTCACGGTCTGCACGGCCACTACGGTCGGGGGTTCGAATGCCCCCTCGGGCATGGATATTTGTGCCGTCCTTAGTCTTAGGTAGTTCATAAGTAGTTTGTAAGCTTAGGGACTGATGACCCCGTAGTTAAGTCCCATAAGTTCTACAAACATTTCAACATTTTGAATTAACCCAATCGCTGGTTCCCAAGCTTTGCTAAGATTATAGCCACAGTCACGGTTTATGAGGTCGTCATTTGTGCGAATTTCAATGGCCTCTCTAACGACGCAGTCGCAGTATCTCGACGTCTGTACCAGAATCCTAGTGCGTTCATACTCCATCGCATGATTCTCCTTAGGATTAGCTAGTTCATAAGTCGTTTGTCAGTTTAGGGACTGATGACCCCGTAGTTAAGTCCCTTAAGCTATACTAACATTTGAACATTTAAATAAAAATATAAAGACACCTTACTTTTAGAACACACCGCTTGGAAGTACAATGTAGTCAAGACATGACATGTTGGATTTGCCTGTTAAATGTTAGTTGTCTACTGGTCTTCAGTTAAGTTAAATGCGTCGTGACCCTCCCCTGGAGTCACGCCTGGTCCTGTGGTGGGAAGCAGGCGCCTTCTGCGCAGCAGCAGCAGCAGCAGATGAAGACACGCCTGCGTGTGGCTGACCAGGAAGTGTCTATTGTGGTTGCGCGTTGCGCAGACGGCCGCCGCCAAAGTAAGCGTTCCTATTTCTGCCGCGCAAGCCGCGCCTCTTCGCGGCGTCCAATCAGCGCCCGCGCAGCCCAGTGCACCGCCGTAAAATAAACCTGCGCCAACAGACGCCCTCGACCACGCGACCGGCCCCAATTGGGACGCAGAACACACCTCTGCAGCTCACGAGATAATCATCTCGCGCGTCATGTTAAACGGGACACTTACTACAGAGTGTCACTTACAAAACGGCCAGTAAAACTCCCGATTCGCTAAAGCAGTGTTTTTCAACCTCACCGCACTGTAACAACCACGTATGTGTGTGAATTAAAAAACAGCGAAGTTTATATACATACGTTTTTAGTTCCTTTTGTCCTGTTTTTCCCACAGTTGCTTTATTATAATATTACAGTGTAGGTATTTCACTTATCTGTCTATGCAACTGATTTAATAAAATACGCTATTGCCATATGCATTTCGCCTTTATTTGGAAGGCATCATCAGTGGCCTGTAATATATACATGATTATTTTTTATAATATTTTATATTTACATTTCTCAGTATTTTTAGGTTATGAACAGTTCTGATGCGTTATTTTGGTATAGAATTGATATCTGGATGTTGTACTTACAATATTATATGGATATAGCTTTACATCTGGTGCTCATTGGTTGCTTCCAGCTGTTCTGCTTCAATTCTGTGCATTTTGCTGTTTTTGTTGCTCCAGCACTTCACAGTTAGCACCACTAGGCACATGCCACTTTTGTTTGTGTTGTGTTTTTGTTTTTGCTGGTGTTGCCAACTGTTGAGTATGTGTTTGTCCTATCTTTGCTTTGTGTCAGTGTGGGTATGTGTATGTGTGTGTGTGTGTTATGTGATTGCATAGAGGACAACACCAGATACTTATATATTAATTATTGATTTTTTTAAATTCTGATTGTGAAGAGGTATAGAACAGAATTAGAGACAGAGAGGTGGAGAGGGAGATGGAGATAGAGACAGTCAAAGACGGGGATTGTGGGAAAGGGAGAGAGTTGTGTTGTTTCTTATTATTATTATTAAATTTTTCCGTTTGTCTGTGTGTGTGTGTGTGTGCCAATTCTTTTCTCTCTTTGATTACTGTCTCATGTCTCTGACAAGATTTAGTAGTGAGTTTTCACTAATGTTTGTCTGTTCATTTATTATTTATTTAGCCGAGAACAAACCGTAATTTCTTTCTATCCATCACCTCATCTATTCTTTCTATTATTTACATCCTCTTTATTACTTCGGCGTTTCTTCTTTTTTCTTTCCTGGAAATTCTGGCCGATCTTCTCCAGAAATCCATCTCTAAAGCTTGTAGTTTCTTGGTGTGCTTCTGGTTAATGGTCCAGGTTTCCGCTCCGTACAGAACTGCACTCTCAAATATACATTTATATATGATTTTTTTGTTCTGTTCATTACATTTCTGCTCCATGGGACTGAGTTGAGCATTACAATGACCTTCCGTCCACTGCTAATTCTTTTATTAATCTCTGAGTCGGATTTTCCCTCATAAAGTGTTAACTTTTTTTATTTTCTTTCCCTCTATGTATAGTTCATGTGGATCATTAGACAAGTATTGTTTTTTGATAATTAATCTTCAGACCCCAATTTTTGTATGCTATTGCTAGTTGATTACACATGTAGTTTGCATCTTCCCCGTCTTGTACTATGACAACTTGATCGTCAGCAAATAATAAATGATGTAGATAAACTCCATCTCTTATTTCTAGTCCCATACTATTACATACCACCCCCATGAACCACAGACATTGCCGAGGTGGGGTGGCTTGCATGCCTCAACGATGCAGATAGCCGTACCGTAGGTACAACCACAGCCGAGGGGTATCTGTGGAGAGGCCAGACAAACGTGTGGTTTCTGAAGAGGGGCAGCAGCCTTTTCAGTAGTTACAGGAGCAACAATCTGGATGATTGACTGAGCTGGCCTTGTAACATCAGCTAATGTGGCTTTGCCACACAGTTACTGCGAACGGCTGAAAGCAAGGGGAAACTACAGCCGTTACTTTTCCCGAGGACATGCAGCTCTACTGTATGAAAATATGATGGCATCCTCTCTGGTAAAATATTCCGGAGGTAAAATAGTTCCCCATTCGGATCTCCGGGCGGGGACTACTCAGGAGGATGTTGTCATCAGGAAAGACAATACTGGCATTCTACGGATCGGAGCGTGGAATGTTAGATCCCTTAATCGGATATGAAAATTAGAAAATTTAAAAAGCGAAATGGATAGGTTGAAGCTAGATATAGTGGGGATTAGTGAAGTTCGGTGGCAGGATGAACAGCATTTCTTGTCAGGTGAGTACAGGATTATAAATACAAAATCAATGGGGGGTATCACAGGAGTAGGATTGATAATGAATAAGAAAATAGGAATGCGGGTAAACTACTATGAGCTGCACAGTGATCGCATTATCATTGTCAAGATAGATACGAAGCCAACACCGACTACAGTAGTACAGGTTTATATGCCAACTAGCTCTGCCGATGATGAGGAGATCGAAGAAATATATGAGGAGCTAAAGGAAATTATTCAGACAGTTAAGGGAGAGGAAAACTTAATTGTGATGAGAGACTGGAATTCGGTAGTAGGAAAAGGAAGAGAAGGAAAAATAGTAGGTGAATATGGACTTGGCAGAACGAATGAAAGAGGAAGTCGCCTGGTAGAATTTTGCACGGAACATGATTTAATCGTAACAAACACGTGGTTTAAGAATCACAAGAGAAGGTTGTATACGTGGAAGAGACCAGGAGACACCGGAAGGTACCAGATAGATTTTATAATGGTAAGACATAGATTCCGGAACCAGGTTTTAAACTGTAAAACATACCCTGGGGCAGATATAGACTCTGACCATAACTTATTAGTCATGAACTGTAGGCTGAAACTGAAGAAACTACAGAAAGGTAGGAAAATAAGGAGATAGGACTTAGATAAATTAAAGGAACGTGAAGTTCTGGAGAAATTCAGAGGGAATTTTAGGCATCAATTGACAGAAACAGGGGGAAATAAAAGAGTAGAAGAGGAATGGGTAGCACTGAGAGATGAAATAGTGAAGGCAGCAGAGGACAATATAGGTAGAAAGGAAAGACCTACCAAAAATCCTTGGATATCACAGGAAATACTAAATTCAATTGATGAAAGGAGAAAATATAAAAATGCAGTAAATGAAATAGGCAAAATGAAGTACAGACGACTAAGAAATGAGATTGACAGAAAGTGCAAAATGGCTAAGCAGGAGTGGCTAGAAGCCAAATGCAAATCTGTAGAAGAATGTATAAGAAGGGGAAAAGTAGATACCGCCTACAGGAAAATAAAAGAGACATTTGGGGACAAGAAAAGCAATTCTATGAATGTCAAGAACTCAGATGGAAAACCAATTCTCAACAAAGAAGGGAAAGCTGAAAGGTGGAAAGAGTACATAGAGCAGCTTTACAAAGGAAATGAACTTGTAGGAAGGGAAGAGGAAGTAGATCAAGATGAAATAGGAGATACTATACTGAGATGAATTTGACAGAGCCCTGAAAGACCTAGGTCGGAACAAGGCCCCAGGAGTAGATGACATACCCTCAGAGCTACTAAAGTCTCTGGGACAGCCAGCCATGACAAAACTATTTGAACTGGTGAGTAGGATGTATGAGACAGGCGAAATACCCTCAGACTTTAAGAAAAATGTAATAATCTCCATTCCAAAGAAATCAGGTGCAGACAGGTGTGAAAATTACAGAACAATCAGTTTGGTAAGTCATGGTTGCAAAATTTTAACACGAATTATCTACAGGAGAATGGAAAAGCTGGTAGAAGCTGACCTCGGGGAAGATCAGTTTGGATTCAGGAGGTACGTAGGAACCCGGGAGGCAATACTCACTTTACGTCTTATCTTAGAAGATAGATTAAGAAAAGGCAAATCTACATTTTTAGCTTTTGTAGATTTGGAGAAAGCATTTGACAATGTTGACTGGAATACACTCTTTCAAATTCTGAAGTCAGCAGGGGTAAAATACAGGGAAAGGAGAGTTATTTACAACTTGTACAAAAGCCAGACCGCAGTTATTAGACCCGAAGGGAATGAAAGGGAAGCATCAGTTGGGTCGGGAGTAAGACGGGGTTGTAGCCTTTCTACGATGTTATTCAATTTGTACATCGAGCAGGCGGTGAAGGAAAGCAAGGAGAAATTTGGAATAGGGATTAAAGTTCAGGGGGAAGACATAAAAACATTGCGTTTTGCTGATGACATTGTAATTCTGTCAGAGACAGCAAAGGACCTGGAAGAGCAGTTGAATGAAATGGACAGTGTGTTGAAGAGAGAGTATAAAATGAACATTAACAAGAGCAAAACAAATATAATGGAATGCGGTCTTAGAAAATCAGGCGATGCTGAAGGAATTAGATTAGGTAACGAAACAATGAAGGGGGGTAGATGAGTTTTGTTACTTGGGTAGTAAAATAACATGCGATGGTCGCAGTACAGAGGATATAAAATGCAGAATGGCAATGGGAAGAAAAGCATTTTTGAAAAAGAGAAATTTGCTAACATCGAATATTAATTTAAGGGTAAGGAAGTCTTCTCTGAAGACATTTGTGTGGAGTGTTGCCTTGTACGGGAATGAAACATGGACGATAAGCAGTGTGGACAGGAAGAGAATAGAGGCTTTTGAAATGTGGTGCTACAGAAGAATGCTGAAGATTAGGTGGGTAGATCGCATAACTAATGAAGAGGTACTGAACAGGATTGGTGAGAAAAGGAATTTTTGGCATACCCTGACTAAAAGAAGGGATCGCTTGGTAGGACACATTCTTAGACATCGAGGAATCGTAAATTTAGCATTGGAGGGAAGTGTGTGGGGTAAAAATCACAGAGGGAGACAAAGAGACGCGTATAGTAAGCAGATTCAAGTAGATGTGGGTTGCCGTTCTTATGAGGAGATGAAAAGTCTTGTTCAGGATAGAGTAGGGTGGAGAGCTGCATCAAACCAGTCTCCGGACTGAAGACCATACATAACACACACTATTACATTTCTGTGACCACGTTCTAAGACAAATATCTATATAGATTTTGAATAATGTTGGTGACATGGGACAGCCTCCTTCTGTTGATTAAAACTTCTTGTTAAAAAAAAAAAAACTAACGGTTCAGAATTTTACAGTACAGGTCGACTTTTTTAGTCTATTTTCTGGAAAGGAACACATTATCCTATTTTTACATTATTTTCGAAATACAAATATTTTTTGCTTGACGAATGTCTCGCTTTGCAGGTTAACATTCCGAAGCGAATTATGTTCTGTAAGTCCTACTGAATAGGAAATTTCTAAATTTATGAAAATTACTTATTATCTCTCGTTAATTAAGCTACTTATTGGTTCCTGAAAACAGCTTCTAGACTTTTCATTTATTCATCATTAACATGCTGTGTTTACCATAAAAGTTCTTCTCAAATCAGAATTGATGATCACAAGGAATTACGTAATAAATAAAACAATTTCACTTGCCGCGGCAGAATATCCATGAGCACTTTGGCACATATCCTGTATTGATATATTATGAATTATCTTGAAGAGAATGATCTGTTGGCCCAAGGTCAACACGGATTTAGAAAATATCGTTCATGCGAAACACAACTATAAACGATTTAGGGGAAAATCTAATTAGCTCTCTTAGGTTGTTTGCAGATGACGCCATCATTTACCGTCTAGTAAAATCATCTGAAGATCAAAACCAACTGTAGAACGATCTGAATAAGAGATCACTATGGTGTAAAAAGTGGCAACTGACTCTAAATAATGAGAAGTGTGAAGTCGTCCACATGAGTACGAAAAGAAATCCGTTAAACTTTGCTTACAAGATAAATCAATCAAACGCGAAGGCCGTAAACTCCACAAAATACATAGGAAGTACTATTACCTCAGACTTAAACTGGAAAGAACACATAGATAATGTCGTGGGAAAGGCGTACCAGAGACTGCGTTCTATTGGCAGAACCCTTAAAAGATGCAACAGAACTACTAAAGAAACTGCATACACTACGCTTGTCCGTCCTTTTTTGGAGTATTGCTGCCCAGTGTGGGATCCTTATCAGGTGGGTTTAACGGAGGACATTGAAAGAGTCCAAAGATGGGCAGCTCGTTTCGTATTGTCACGATACAGGGGAGACAGCGTTACGGAAATGATACAGGATTTCCAGTCACCAACATTTTCCTCCGAATGCGATAATATATTGTTGATTGACACTTATATAGGTAGAGAGGATCATTAGAATAAAATACTAGAAATCAAGAGTTCGAACGGAGAGATTTAGGTGTTCTTTCCTCCCGCGCGCTATTCGAGAATGGAATGGGAGATAAATAGTATAATTGTGGTTTGATGAACCCTCTGCCAGGCACTTAAATGTGATTTGCAGAGTATCCCATGTAGATGTAGAATGTCTCGCTTTGCAGGTAACATTCTGAAGCAAATTTTGCTCGGTAAGTCGCACTGTGTGCGCGTCGATTGCACAGTGGTAGTGCCAGACTACAAATCCAAAAGTCGCGGGTTCGATCCCCGCCAGGTCCTGGGATTTTTACCTGACACTTTCCACTTCTTTCACCAATGGCAATATTACTCATGTGAAAAATACCGAGTATCACCGTGGTTCGGAACCCACGTTAAACTGTAGGTCCCCCCATAACTGGCTGGGTAAGTCTGTTCGAAGGTCGGAGGAAGGCAATGGCATACCAACCTCCAAAGAGGACCCTGCCTAGTAAAAAGCACTGTGGTGTTCAAACCAATCTTCAGATTGTTGACTGCTTTACCTACCTTAAGTGCCACTAAATAGGCAATTTCCAAATTTATGAAAATTACTTATTGTCTCTCGTTAATTAAGGTACTTATTCTTTCCTGAAAACAGCTTCCAGACTTTTCATTTATTCATCGTTGACATGCTGTGTGTACCGTAAAAAGTCCTACTCGAATCAGAATTGATGATAACAAGGAATTACGTAATTTTAAAATAAAATGAATTTTACCTGCCGCGGCAGAATAGCCATGCGCACTAAGGCGCCCATCTGCAGTGCGCGCGGCCGTTCACCGTCGGCGATTCGAGTTCTTCCTCGGGCATGGGTGTTTTGTTGTCCTTAGCATTTATTTATTCGTGTCAAAGGCATCAATTTCAAGAGAGTTTACATACAATAGAATAAACAAGTGCCTGGACAGTAGGCATTAACATCAAAGATAAATTAGTAATTAAAATGGTTTTCACTCAGAAGTGGGCACACTTCAAAGAATTATAGATAGCATACAAAACATATATAAACAATTACAAATACATTTATATTTAAACATAGCAGTCATGAACTTGATTTGTTTTAGCCCAGAAATGGGCTACGTCTTAGGCATTAGGGTTGGCCAGCCTTAAACCTTCTATGGTGTAGGGTGCCCGTCTGCTCCTCGTCACATAGAGAGGAAGCCCCCCCTAAACCACTGTCCTAAGCTCCCCTCGTAGTTCCATAAGATGCTAGCAGGCGTCCCCCGGCTTACTACCGGTAGACCACGCTAGAGGCGCTTCTGAGGGTAGTGTGGAGGGGAGGCTGAGGGGAGAGCTCCTGCCGCCTGCCACGAGGCCAAGGCTGTGTCCCGTGTGCCAGCGTTTGAGGGGAGGTGGTGGTGGGGACAGCCGCTACCTGTCGCCTGTTTTAAAAGGCCAGTTTTTTAAAGGGCTGCTTCTGACCTCAGCGCCATCATGGGACATCTTAGGGAACTGCTCTGGCCCTCCCTCCCCGCACCCCTGAGCGTGTGACCGGGCCGTTACGGAGGTTTCCCCTCTGTATATATTTGTCTGTGCCCACAGGTTGCAAAACACTGTGCTAAAAAATCGAATACCCAAGCACAGAACTGCTACAAACGTCTCATTACCTTAAACTGAGGGAAGTGCATGTAATCCAAAAACAGTTTAGCAATAGTTTGAAATGCGTTAAAAGCTTGGAAGTCATTAAAGGTCATTTTCATACTGGTCAGCGTATTTACGTTTTTGGGAAGACGCTGCAGTATGTAGGACAATGCCTAATCACATGTTGCGCTGCGACATCTGCAACTCCTTGGGTTCACTACTGTCAATCAACCTCCATTCAATTCCGAACTAACCCCTATCAAAATTCCATCTGTTTCCAAAATTGGAAAACCATCACTTCGATAATGATGAAGCATTGTACGCAGAGCTGACGTTATCACTCCCTTAACAACGTCAAATTTCCTGCAGTGGTGCTATCAATACACTGGTCTCTCATCGGGGGAAATGTAATTGTCGATAGGGTTACTGTGATGAGAATAAATACTCTGTCGGTAATAAAGCTTACAGAATGCAGCCTGCAGATGTTAATGTAATCTCAAAAATAGTCAAATGTTTGTAATCTATTGATGACACTTCTATGGTCATCAATCCCTAGACTTATAAACTACACTACTGGCCATTAAAATTGCTACACCAAGAAGAAATGCAGATGATAAACGGATATTCATTGGACAAATATATTATACTAGAACTCAGATGTGATTACATTTTCACGCAATTTGGGTGCATAGATCCTGGCGTAATAACGGTCTTGCAGGCCTGGACATGGAGTCAAACAGAGCTTGGATGGCGTGTTCGCCGGCCGCGGTGGCCGAGGGGACTGAGGCGCTCCAGTCACGGTCTGCACGGCTGCTACGGTCGGGGGTTCAAATCCCCCCTCGGGCATGGATATTTGTGCCGTCCTTAGTCTTAGTTAGTTCATACGTAGTTTGTAAGTTTAGGGACTGATGACCCCGTAGTTAAGTCCCATAAGCTATACAAACATTTGAACATTTTTGATGGCGTGTTCAGGTACAGATGCCCATGCAGCTTCAACACGATACCACAGTTAATCAAGAGTTGTGACTGTCCTATTGTGACGCGCCAGTTGCTCGGCCACCATTGACCAGACGTTTGGAATTGGTCTGGAGAATGTGCTGGCCAGGACAGCAGTCGAACATTTTCCGTATCCAGAAAGGCCCGTACAGGACCTGCAACATGCGGTAGTGAATTATCCTGATGAAATGTAGAGTTTCGCAGGGATCGAATGAAGTGTAGAGCCACGAGTCGTAACACATCTGAAATGTTCAAAGTGCCGTCGATGCGAACAAGAGGTGACCGAGACGTGTAAACAAAGGCACCCCATACCATCACGCCGGGTGATACACCAGTATGGCGATGACGAATACACGCATCCAATGTGTGTTCACCGCGATGTCGCCAAACACGGATGAGACCATCATGTTGCTGTAAACAGAACCTGGATTCATCCGAAAAAAATGACGTTTTGCCATTCGTGCACCCAGGTTCGTCGTTGCGTAGGCGCTCGTGTGTGTGATGCACCGTCAAGGTAACTGCAAACGTCTTCGAACTGTTCGTGCAGATGGTTGTTGTCTTGCAAACGTCACCATCTGTTGACTCAGGGATCGAGACGTGGCTGCACGATCCGTTACAGCCATGCGGATAAGATGCCTGTCAACTCGACTGCTAGTGATACGAGGCCTTTGGGATCCAGCACGGCGTTCCGTTTGCCCTCTTGAACGCACCAATTCCACTTTCTGCTAACAGTCATTGGATCGCAACCAACGCGAGCAGCAATGCCGCGATACGATAAACAGCAATCGCGATAGGCTACAATCCGACCTTTATCAAAGTCGGAAACGTGATGGTACGCATTTCTTCTTCTTACACGAGGCATCACAACAACGTTTCACCAGGCAATGCCGGTCACCTGCTGTTTGTGTATGAGAAATCGGTTGGAAACTTTTCTCTTGTCAGCACGTTGTAGGTGTCGCCACCGGCGCCATCCTTGTTTGAATGCTCTGAAAAGCTAATCATTTGCATATCAGAGCATCTTCTTCCTGTCGATTAAATTTCGCATATGTAGCATGTCATCTTCATGATGCAGCAATTTTAATGGCCAGGAGTGTATTTAAACTAACTTACACCAAGGACAAAACACACACGCACACACACACACATCCATGCCCGAGTGAGGACTCGAACCTCCGGCGGGCACAGCCGCTTAGTCCGTAGCATGACGCCTGGGACCACGCGGCCATTCCGGCAAGCATGCCTCAGGTGTGTGTTATAGGACCGTTGCTTTTCAGAGTATATGTAAATGATCTCGTTGATAACATCAGGAGTTTATTAAGGATTTTTGCGGATGATGTTGTAGTTTATCGAGAAGTCGCAAGAGTGGAAAGGAAGGGGTAGCGAAATGCAAGTTGACCTACATTGTATCGACGCTTAGGGAACGGCAGTTGAACCTCAGCATAACGTGTAAAGTGTTGTGTCTACCTAGACAGCAAGATCCTTTTTTACATAACGACACAATAGCAGGACGAACACTGGAAGCATAGGATGACCGGAGGTCCGGATTAATCCGAACAATTCCTCTTTTTCAAACCCGGGCGGATTTTTACATTGTTCTTTTCCGCAAAGTTGAGCGTAATAAAAATACAGTTATAATTAGTCCCGTCCTATTGCTCATTTTTTAAATCGTTTATATATAGGCACTGCCTTCGTCATAAATATGCATCAAGGCAATGCTGTAGATATCTGTTATTATAGACCACTGAAGATGTTTTACTGTCATTAATACGAAACGCGTCTAGTGAGAAAAAATCGCATTTTTATTGTAGTTGCAAAGACGGACAAACACTGCTATTCATAATATCGATACGAACCCGCCACAGCACAAAGGCGACGTTTACTGTTTGAAGACATCCAAGGGGTCCTGAATACCCTTCATTCTTCAGACACCAAGCAGAGCTTCAAAATAGGAACAAAGCTGTGGTGACAGAGAACGTAAGTATTTTCGGATTTTTACACTGAAGTTCCCAGAAATTATAGGTAGCATCTTGTACTATCCGTTGGAAGAATTCAAATAAATGTACATATTTCACTATACACTTTGCAACCTTATTTTCTGGTCGTCTCTGGCAGCACGAAATAGTGACTGACTACAACTCTTGTCTCACTCCCTTCTCCAGTAGTTCCCCTTTTTCGTCTTACGACTCCCACACCTGCAACCTGGTTTTATATAAGTTGTAGATAACTTTTGGGTTTCTGAATTTTATCCCTGCTACCTCGAGAATTTCGAAGTTTAGAACGATTGTGTCACATTCAGTAGCGCCATCTATTAAATACGACTAGATGGCGCTACTGAATGTACACAATCGTTCTAAACTTTGAAATTCTTGAGACAATAGGAATAAAATTCAAAAAGCTAAAAGACTGAAAATGGCGGCGGTGTTATGATCTTTGCTATAGACTTGCCTCAGTGTTCTACTGCCTCGGGTAACATGCTTGCATTTTCCGCTTTCCCAATGACTGCTACGCCCACGGGCGTTTGCTAGTGACCTTGCTTCTGGAAAAACCACGTACAATCCCTGGCCGGGGCCAACACAAAGCAATAGGGGGTTGGAACACTTGGGCGGAGTGACACTTGCGCGGAACCCGGGGCCCTTGGGGCGGCTGATGGCTTTTCCTGGGTACAGGCACACCAAGAAGTCTAGCACTGCTGTGGTCAAGTTTCCACACTGTCAAAATAACACGAAAATCAGTGAAATTACACAACCCTTTCAAAGCTGAAGAGCAATATAGTAACTTGTTCTAACTACATATTAATCCGTTGAGTGTTCCTTCTGTGAACAAAAAGGTATTTTAATAGTGATAATGTTTGGAGAGTTATTAAGACAGTCTCTGCTACTACAAGAGACGATGACTTTCCACAGTCATACCTCCTAAAAGCATATTATTCAGAACACTAAGCATATCAAGACACATGCTTTTTAATTAGAGACGCAATCTTAAACCTTCAATTAAAAAACGTTAATAATAAGTCAATGAGTATTTTACATACTTGAAGCGTTTATTCGTAGACCCCAAAACGATTTGGCTGTATTCGAATTACAAGTACATCTAAGAAATATATGAAATACAGAATGTGTAAGGGAATGTCACACACCGAAAAATGCTGAAGATAAATTCTATTTTCCATCACCGTCATATAGAACCATTTCTACTCCGAACTCGGCATAAACCAACAGGGAGAAACAAGTTGCAAGACTGCCAGGAAAAATGCGAAATTGGCAGCCAATAGTTGGTTATAAATTACATTGCCTGTTAACTGTATAAATATAAATTACGGAATACGCGGAATTACTGTTCAGTACAGTCAAAAAGGTCTAAGGTAATAGGCAGTGGTTTACAATCAGATATCCGTATCACTCTCCTCCTCAAGAAGTCTGTGTGAAGATTTATATTCAGAACATTCAAGAAAAAGGCTACTGTGGTGTTGAAACTACAAGAAGCAGCTCATTTACTCAGGAAGGGAAAACGTTATGGTGCCCGTAAATTTGAATGGCTGTATCTCTTGTAGCAACATTCATTTTTTGATAAAATGTTAAAATCCAATATACCACAATTTTGCCAACTTTTTTGTCAAAATTTTTGCAGGAAGTAGTCTTGACGTGATTTCATACTTCTATGCATTAATATTATCAAACATGTAATTTGTGTCACAAATTGCGCGGCCGGTCCGGTCGGAGGTTCGAGTCCTTCCTCGGACATGGGTATGTTTGTTTGTACTTTGCCTAAGTCATTTTAAGTAAGATTAAGTAGTGTGTAACTCTAGCGACCAATGACCTAAGTAGTTTGGCCGCATAAGACTACTCATATACACGTAATTTATTTATTTCATAACCACATTTAAGTACTAATAATGAAAGAAACTTAAATGTAGAAATTTGAAATAAACACTGAAAACAAATGATTGATATTTCTCATAAGATGAATGCACACAACCGTTGAATTATGTCTTGTGAATGTACCTACAAAATCTGCCATATGAAAATTTTAGTGTGAGTGCCAAATTTGTTTTTTCTATAATAACATTAAAAACATATTAAAAATTCAGAACTCGAAAAACAGTGAAGTTATGGACTTGAAGCGTTTTGTGTTGCTAAATCTTTACATAGTAAACACGATTCTAAAATTTGGTTGCTATCGCCAAAGTAGACGAAAAGTTAAATTTTTTGATGTAATCTTCGCCGTGTAGACTGTATGTTGTAGAAGTCTACGCCGAACCCAATTATAAACATACCTCTGAGGAGAGAACGTTGTTTGCACTTCTCCTGCGTTTCTAGTCGGCCGTGCTGTGGTACGTAACGACATCATACCGTTCCATTTCACCGAGAGCTATATATGTATTGGTGTGATGTCTGTTCTTTCGAAATAAGACATCACACCAATATATGTATCATTTAGACGCAAAGATTCTGGGTTCTCTTTTCATCGCTAACGCGATTAATAACGTTAGACCTTGTGTGTAAACAGTTAAAGATTATGAGTGCCACTGGAAAAGTGCATAAGTAACACCTGTTGTTTGAGACTTGAAGATGACCTCAAATTAGCCTAAATCGATATCTCATAATAAACATAACGTGTAGCTGTCTATAATTCATAATGCAATTTCTAACATATTTAAAAGCTGCTCAAAACCACCTACAAAAAACCTTTATAATGAGATTGTATATAATTCCATGATCAAATTGTGTTTTAGTTATTTGTTGAAATACACCTAAAGATCTGCCCTTGCTTTTAGTGCCTTTATCATGTTTATTTTTAGAGGTAATTCTAGGGACAGGAAAAATTCGTATTTGCGATAAATTCGAATATATATACGAATTCTGCCTTAAAATGCAGTAAATCCGAAATTGTCATAAATGGTATTTTGGTGTGAAACACTATTTAATCAGAAATATTGGGAGATAACTTTATTTTCTGCCCTTAAATATGTACAAAGTAAACAGTAGGTACCGGAAAAATTCGCATTTTTCAATGTATGCGAAATATAGGCCCATCCTAATTTTGGGCCGGAATGCGAGAGACGTGAATCTTGTAATATACCCTATTTTAGCGAACGTCCCGTTACTACTGCTCCACCTCGCTCGGTGGGCCTTTTCCTGAATACGGCACAGGGTAGCGGCTGGAGGGCGTGGGGTAGGGGTGGTGTATCGCTACTTCTGGAACACCCTGTTCACTACCTGCAGCGTCCGGGTCTCCGCGCAAGTGTCTACACATTCCCTTTCCGCGCAAGTGTCACTCCCCGCAAGTGTCACAAACTCAAGCAATACGCCATGCCATTCCTCCTCCTCTGTAAGAAGAATCGCCGGCCGCGGTGGCCGAGGGGACTGAGGCGCTTCAGTCACGGTCTGCGCGGCCACTGCGGTCGGGGGTTCGAATCCCCCCTCGGGCATGGCTATTTGTGCCGTCCTTAGTCTTAGTTAGTTCATAAGTAGTTTGTAAGTTTAGGGACTGATAACCCCGTAGTTAAGTCCCATACACTTTACAAATATTTGAACATTTGAACAAGAAGTATCAACTTACTTTTTTTTCGGACGACGAATTCAGACGAAGATGGATTTTTGGTACCTAGTAACACATGCAGCGGTAGTAATGTTGCTCGTTATTTTGGTCTTCACTGCGTCACAACATAAATGCTTACAGTTGGGTACGAGACCTGTGCCATGTCTAGCGAATTGTGTGGGACGCTAATCGCTGGCCTGGTGTGTCTAACGCAGCAGTCGCAGTGTAAGCATCCGCTGGCATCTGCGGCTCGCTTCAGGGACGCAATTTATCCGTGTATGTTAATTTTAGCCAATAATCTGACACTACAGCTCTAATACTGTTGATTGAGGTGGATTCAAGTTATATCCGGTCTGATTTTGTTGTTGTTCCAGGACTGCCTACTGATAGAAACATACGATTTGCTTTAAAATACGCGCTCACTCTTTGTGAAAGCGTCATAGAAGGAAGGAAGGAATCTTAGGGTTCAACGTCCCATCGACAGCGTGGTCATTAGAGACGGAGCTTACGCTCGGATTTTGGGTAAGGATGGGGGACGGAATTTGGCCGGGCCCTTTAAAAGGAACCATCCCGGCATTTGCCTGGAGTGATTTAGGAAAATCACAGAAAACCTAAATCTGGATAGTCGGAGGTGGATTTGAACCACCATACAGTTGGCAGCACTGTAGGCACATACAATTCTAGCGGCAACGGAGAGAGGACTGTTATTGATAAAATGGCGACGTTCTCGGTAAAAGAACAGAGGTTAATCATATTTTTCTCCATTTGCATGGTGTGCCACTAGAAATTCATCACCAGTTGTGTGAGACATGTGGTGATTGTGTCCTGAATGTGTCCAAAGTGTATTCGTGAAGCGACGGTTCATGAAACGCAGAACGTGACAACATACCAAAAGAATCTTTGCCTCCCACCAAACGGTCTGATGGCATGATCGAACAAGTGGAGAACATTGTTATGCAGGGTCGACGAAGGACTGTGGAGCTCATCGCCTCCAAAGTTGTTCGGTCTGTGCACACAGTCCTGTATGAGGACCTGAAAATTCGAGAAGTATCCTCCAGATGTTGAAATTTTTATTTAGATGCGTTTTGACAGCCATAATATTCCGGGTGATCAAAAAGTCAGTATAAATTTGAAAACTTAATGAATCACGGAATAATGTAGATAGAGAGGTAAAAATTGACACACATGCTTGGAATAACACGGGGTTTTATTGGAAAAAAAAGTCCGACAGATGGCGCTGGAAAGCGAAATGTCAGTGACTGCGCATGAAAATCGCGTATAAAAGGAGCTGTAATGAGAGAGAGAGAGAATCAGGTGCACCAGCAGTCGCAGCATGTTGACGTTACCTGAAAAGGCGCTTCTGGTGAAGCTGTATTATCAGAATGGGGAATGTGCTAGTTCAGCTTTACGATCCTATCCTAGTTAGTCGATAGGCTAGTTTCAGCTTGTTGTTCTCATGGATAATGAAGTTTTTTCTGATAGGTTGGGTTCAATCCATTCGCCGAGATACTTAAATTTCTCAGTCCTTTTGATGCTTTCTTGGTCTAGTAACATCTGTTAGCTTCTTTGAATCTGGTGAAGAATTCTGTTTTCTCCACCAGCACCTGAAGTATCACTTTGGTTGCGTTTTCTGAGACAGTTTACCTGTATTGTTGCCATTTCGAGAGAATCACCAATCAGTGTGAAACGTGTCCATAAAAATTTTATAAGAAAATGTCTATTATTGTGCCTCCTGTTTTGTGTCGAGTAACTTGCTTGCAAGAAAATGTATAATATTGCTTCTACTGTGTGTATCGATATGTGTGCTTAAGTCTGTGAAGTTTCATCTTTGGCAAAGATTATGCATTGCATAGCATTGTAGCTTGCGTAGAGAGAGAGTGAGACTTGGGGTTTAGCTCGCTTAGAGAGCGGTTGAGTTGTGTGTATGGCTCCGATGTAGAGAAGAGACTGCTGTGCCAGCAAGTTGATTTGATTGTATTTGGAATATATATTGTATTTTTATTACTATGAAAATGTTCTACCACCGCTGGAATGAAGGTAATTGTATTTCATCTCATTAGGAAAAGTTTGTATCGTGTAGGTAATGTAATGGTGATTATTAATAATAAGTAACAAAGTTGACCTTTCTTTTCTGTTTCATTTACGTAGTTAGAAGATTAACCTACTTCCTTTATTTGATAATTAGTTATTTGTGGATTTAAAGTGCAGTATTTATTTTGTAATCTTGTTGAACAGATTTCGTATTGCTGCCATAGTAAATGATTGTAATGCAACACTACAGATAATTGATTATGATACTAAATTTCGATAATCAGGTACTGATCTGCATAAAATTCTCGCAGTCAAACATTAAGAAAGTGGTTTGTGGTTTTTTATTATCTTTCTCGCAGTCAAAGTTTTTGAGTATAGTCAGTGTCTGTTTCAGATGGTGACTTACCACAGTTGTTTTGTTAAAAGATCCGTTGCGCACATAATCAGTTAAATGCACTGTTTCTTATTTAACAGTATATACATCAATATCAGGGCCATAATTAAAACAAATTGCTGTGTTAATGAACAATTTGTTGTCAGATTTAACGATAGGTTCAACATCAAACTACACATACAGCTTTTAAGTATTATGTCACCTGCAAGAGCCAGACAATCCACAGTCAGTCCTTCTTTTCTTATGGCCCAGGTAGACACCACCTTTTTACCCTAAGGTGTCGGGACACCCAGTTTGGAAAATTCTGGTGTAATCTTAGGTGGCAGGAGTATCAATAGAACAGTGTAATTTCTGGGCAGTTGTGCTTTTCTTCCAACTGCTGTCACAACGTGAGAAGACTACGTGTAGAGTTATAATGAAGAACAGCGTTGGAGGATGGGGATTCTGCGGAAAGAGGGTGTAAGCGCTACGGCGATTCGTGGAAGCGTGTGGTGCATGCTGATGGAACACAACAACGCTCGCCCCACACGAGTTGTAGACCCAGGGTTGTGGGTTGCTGGTACTATAAAGCCAAGCGTATTCTTCTGCGTAGCCCATTTGACTTCTGCAGGCCCACCTCGAACCATTTCCTGGAGCCTGGTGCATCGACGCCAGCGTAGCTGCTTGCTGTTCCTGGGAAATGTGAATGATGACTGTGCCGAACAGGTGGTAATCAGAAGAGAATACGGTGGGTGTGCCACAGGCGGTAGAAAAGGGAGTGTCCATTAACTACGTGAGGTGATTTTTTTTTTGCCCCCTTCCCCCCTAGTGAGATGTCGTGAGATTTTAGTCAACCCCCTCCCCTCAATCCCACTAATTTCACGTGAGATTTTTTCAAAATGCTTATTGTAGTGTAAATATGTTAATCTGTGCTTGATTACGTTGGATTTATTTTGAAAAACAATTTGCTTTTTTTTTATTGTAGACTATTTAAGAATTGTATGTAACACATTGCCGTATTCGTAATAACCTGTAGTTAAATACGTTTCGTTTGTTAGTAAGGTTTTTTGTGGGATATGGTTCCGTTACGTTGTCACTCATTAGAAAAGCCCCATCAACCACAAACACCGAAAGGATTTTCGGAACACAAGGATCATTCAGAAGTTGTGCCCCTTTTGAAAAAATTTAAAGTTTTATTGTAATTTTTTAACCTGATTCTGTTGCTTTGAATATATTAGTCTCCTTGATGACTAAATGCCCCTACGCCTGTTTATCTGAAAAGTAATGACTGTCTCCTATGGCTATTAATAGTACAGAAAAGTACGTCTGGTATAATTTCGGCATCTGCGGATCCCACACAATCAGGGAAGTTTCCTGTCTTCTCATTCTGGTTGCTGATAATGTTCCATTTTTTAAAAGTTTTATTTATTTATTTTTGTAGTCGGTGGTTTCACATTTTCCTCTTTATAACATCTGCCACATGACAGTGCATGAATCTCTAATAATGCCAGCAACTGTTTACCGTCGACTAAAAACTCAAAATGTGGAGAACACATCGATTTATCAGTCCCAAGTTCGATATAATCCCTTAGAAACCGTTGGTGAAAATCCTGCGAATTTCCTTTTTACTTATATTTTACACGTCGTGTTTCAGGATACGGTTCTCAAATTTTCAAATGTTTGTAAACCTATGGGACTTGACTATTGTGTTAATCAGTCCCCAGGCTTACTAACAAACTAACTTTAAGGACAAGACGTGCGCGCATACACACACACACACATACATTCAAGCCCGAGGGAGGAGTCGAAACTCCGACGAGAAGCAACCGCGCAGTTCGCAGCAAGGCACCTTAGAACGCTAAGCCATCCCACCTCGGCGAAATGGTTGTCACTATGCCATTTATTAATGTTTTCCATGTGTCAGATATTTCACTGTTCTTTTACTCACACTGTATCGTCTCAAACCATGCCCAATTTTGAAATAATGATCTATCTGTACAGAACATATCGTTCATAAGATAAAAAGTGGGCATGGTTTTATACGTTAAAGATAACAATACAGAACCGCACACATGGAAAATATTATAAATGACATAGCACGCAGATAACGCTTTTCAAAGTGGGAAATGTCTCGTGTAAAATATAAATAATACGAGGTTAAGTCAATTATTATCCGCAATTTAGTTATATTTTTTATTATGTTGGTAGTACTGTTGTTTTACGTTGGTGACGCATGCTTCGTTTAGTTGTTGTTATATCTTTGCAATTTTCAAGCTACTACGTTAGTTTCGTTGTCGCTGCCGTGCTATTAATCATGGCTGCTCCGCTGTGTATTTGCACCAAAGAAGAGCAACGATCAGTGATACGTTTTTTGTGGGCGGAACGTGTATCAGGGGCCGAAATTCATAGAAGACTTTCAATATAGTACGGGAGCAGTGTTTTGCCACAACGAAGTGTGTACGAGTGGACTGAAAAATTCCGAAATGGTCGCACGAGTGTGAAGCACGATGAAGGAGTCGGACGACCTGTTTACCGCCACAAATGAAGAAACCATTGAGCGATCACGTGAAATGATTCTCTTAGACAGACGAGTAACTATTGATGAAGTGGCTCATCGTCTTCAAATTAGTTATGGTTCTGCCTACGAAATTAGTCACAACAGACTTGGGTCTCGTAAAGTTTTTGCAAGATGGGTCCCAAAACAACTCACACAGTTCCATAAGCAAACGCGCCTCGACATCTGCAAAAAACATTTGGATCGCTATGGTAACGAAGGGGACAACTTCTTAGACAGAATCATTACTGGTCACGAAACATGTATCCATCTTTACGAGCCGGAGAGTAAACGGCAGAGTATGGAATGGAAACATCCAAATTCGCCGTGCAAGAAAAAGTTCAAGACCCAACCGTCCGCAGGAAAACTGATGCTTACGGTTTTTTGGGATGCATGATGTCCTGTACTGGAACATTATGGTGAAAGGGGCACAACAATACACAGTGTACGTTACAGTGAGATGCTTACTGACAGGCTAAAGTCTGCAATTCGAAGCAAATGCCGAGGATTGCTGTCAGATGGTGTTGTGTCGTTGCACGACAATGCCCGTCCGCATACGGCTGTCCACACTGCTGAAACGCTCCAGAAACTCAAATTCGAAGTACTGGATCATCCTCCATATAGTCCCGATCTTGCCCCTTGTTTGGTCCACTCAAACAGGCATTAAGGGGCCGTCGATTTGACTCGGACGAAGCAGTGAAGGAAGCGGTGCATTCCTGGCTCGCAGCTCAACCGAAAACCTTTTATGAGGGCATAAGGAATCTTGTAGAACGATGGACGAAGTGCATTGAAAAGCAAGGAGACTATGTCGGAAAATTATGTTCTTGTAAGTTTCGTATTTTATTACAATAAAATTTTACAACTACTTTGCGGATAATAATTGACTTATACAAAATATTGACTTCTTCTTTCTCATGTTCCCGCACATGCAGGGTCGGCTTTGTTCAATTCGGATTTGGTGTGTGAATATTTGCGTGGTGACCGGATGCCCTTCATGACGCCACCCCATGCCCCCGGGAGGAAATGTGTGCCTCAAATGTCTGCGTGTAGTGAAAGAGTAAATTACTCTGGTCATCGGGGTCCATAGACTTACGAAGTAGTTAAAGTAACTTATGCTAAGTACAACACACAAACCCATGCTCGAGAGAGAGGACTCGAACCTCGGACGCAAGCGTCCGCGCAATCCGGACGTGTCTCACCATACTGCTTAGTGTTCATATTTTTTTTACCTTTGAGACAGTCAGTCATATCTGAAATGCATAACAACTCTGCAAAGAATGATGAATTACCACCCTGTACTCAGGAATTTGAGTATAACTGAACCAGTCTCTCCTCCAAGCTCCCTCCCTCCCACCCCCTCTGCCATCGCCTACCACCAACCCTTTGGGAACACATACATATACATGCGAAAGCAAGTGGAAAAGCACATAGATCTATGAGACATTCCTATCAGTATGCGCCGAGGTTGAACGCCGTCGGTAAATGGTCTAGTATCACGGGTGAGTGAAGGTGAGTGGTGGCGATGTTTTCGCCACAGCAGCGCTCATACGCAAGCACAGCACAGCACACGCCCACCGCCTACAGGCAGCTTGCCAAGGCGTCTAGACGCGTCTGCTGACGTCACGCACAGGGCCGTTCTCAGCCGTCTGACGTTACCATCAGTGCGCACAGCCAAGCCAACACCTTTAAGCGTCGCTCCATTAAAAACAACGACACCTTTCTGGCACCACCTGTCTTTGTAGCCACCAAGGTAATATTAATGACTAATGTGCCGCTGCGCTGATGGTAACGCCAGTGCGTAAGTCTTTATATTTATTAACGCGAACAGTGTAGAGTGTAGCCTGTTGGCCTGGTGATAAATCATGGTGACAGAGCCGTCGCACCTCGTCTCTTGCTGGGACACTTTCGCAGAGTAGCGATTCTGCGAAGAGACAGACATTTCTACAAAGGTCCCGGGCTCTTGCTAGGAAAGACGGGTTTGCGCAGGTAGCAGGAAGACTGTGTAGCAGCCTAGCCGAGCGTGGTGTACTCTAGGACATGTGCTACTAGGAATCAGTTTTAATATATGCCTTACTACGCGCGACTGCGACAAAACTCGAGTCTGCTATCATCACAACTGCTGACCCTGTGAGTCACGATTCCTAGAAGACAGAGAAGAAGACAAAAGTCTTCCATTTCTAAAAATTAGTCGCTCGGGAATTGCCGCGCGGTCTAACGCGTCATGCAACGGACTGGGCGGCAGCTCCCGCCGGAGGTTCGAGTCCTCCTTCGGGCATGGGTGTGGTTTTTTTTCCAGTTTAAGTATTTGTAAGTCTAGGGCAGTGCTTTCCAAACTTTCCCTCATGGCGATACCCTTTTATAGCTTACAGTTTTACGCGACACCCTTTCACAAATATACATATGATAGAAATTAGATAGTTGTAGCGGGAGGGGGGGGGGGCGGCGGCAGAAATAAAGCATCGCTTAAATGTAGTTTGTAAACGAAACTGAAATCCTCATACGCATTGACATGTTTAATGTTGATCCTGACTGCAGCAATTACGTACACTCATCGCAAGAAACGGAAACATTAGGCATTACGGAGATAGATTAATGAAATGCAGCAACCAGTTGCTTGTTGTTGTTTATTCCATAATATTTGCACTTAGCGTTGTTCCACCACTAGCATGTATATTTGTTAAGCAACAGTACAAAAATAGACCAGAAGAAGGGCACTCAAGCGCCCGAAACCGGTCGTTAAAGTTAAAAAAATAAATAACCACAAGCAACTGGTTGCTGCATTTCATTAATCTATAATCTGAACAGTTGCTGAATGGATAAAATACTTCCACTACGGAGATGTACAACAGAGAAAGAACGCAGACAACAATGCCTAACTCTCACGGTAATACTTGCTTCTTCTACATGCGACCCAACTTCCGAAACACGAAAACTGAATTTCGGAAACCGTTTTTCGCTGTCGTGTGTACATGTCTGGGCCAGATACGGTTTTACTGGATCGATTGAAAACGGCATCTGGAAATTAGCTGCTCGGATTTCTGATTTAGACAGCACAGTGGTTATTCCCTTTCAGTTCAGTATCATCGCATTATTTTCAGAAATAAAGAGGATGGATTTATGAGAAGTGATGAATTATTATTTAAGTTCTATTGTTAGGTTTTTGCTTCACCATGGCCTCGGAAGCCCCGAAATATTCGGAAAAAATGGATAAATATTTGTGACATGTAAGAATATTAATGTCATTTCTGGTCCCAGAATCTGTTACATACAGGAAACTGAGAGAAAAAAAATTAACGCATAGCAGGGTTCGAACCAACGATCACTGCATTTAAAATACTACTCTCCGTTAATCACCCGGCCATACTCAATACTAAACATTGCTACTGAATAACTTTAGTCAGTGGACAATTGTGACTGCTTTTACAATCTGTGACAGCATTTACAGCCACTGTGTCATTGATTGACATTTAATTGTAAGAAATGCTACCGAGAGTAACGTGGTTTTGATTAAATCCATTAAAAAACGCTCAGGTGCAGCTTTTTGAGAACGAAAGCAGACTACAGTGAAGGTTCGTTCAAGCAGCTGCCAGTTACAGCAAACTGCGCATGGGAAGAGCTGTTTTCGAATATCAGCAGCAGCTCTGCGCATGCGCTGGAATCTGGCATCTGGAATCTGGCAACTGACAGCTGCTTGAACGAACCCTGAGTGTCTACTGGTGCTAAAGCAGAACTGCCGCCTAGCGGCTGAGCACGCAATAAACGTGCACCGATCATTCCTTTAATACGTGATCTGTGGTGCACTGAATGAAGTGAAGGATTTTTAGCTGCAGGCGAGTCTTCAGGGTAGTATGAAGAGAAGGATATTTTGTGTTATAAGTTCTTCTGTTTACAGTCTACATTTGTTAGTCTCGCGACACTCTTAATACTACTACGCGACACCCCAGGTTGTCGCGTACCCTGTTTGGAAAGCTGTGGTATAGGGACTGATGACCATAGCAGTTTGGCCCAACAGGTTTGCAAACATTTATTAAATATGAAAATTTCCAGCATTTCAGCAAAAGCAGCAATAACGTCTGGTGCCGACCCGAAACTGACGAGTTTTTTTCCAGAGTCGGTCGCATGCTGTTTTTTGTAACCTGTTCCGTTTGTTGATGGACTACTTTTCCCTAGGATGCTTCCAATGAATCTGTATGGTATCTGTCTTACCTAATATTTTTATGCGGTTGTTCCACTTCATATCGCTCCTATGCACAGTCCTAATATTTATGCTAGTAACTGTTTCCAATTATTCTTCAATCGTATTATCTTGAAATAAAGGGTCATTGTGTTTATATTTTCCCAATACGATACTTTTGTTTGTGTTCAAAAGTTCAAATGTTTGTAGAGCTTATGGGACTTAGCTACCGGGTCATCAGTCCCTAAACTGGCAAACTACTTATGAACTACCTTACACTAAGGACGGCACAAATATCCATGCCGGAGGGGGGATTCGAACCCCCGACCGCAGTGGCCGCGCAGACCGTGACTGGCGCGCCGCAGAGCGCTCGGCCACCGCGGCCGGCTTTTGTTTATGTTACGGGTTAATTTTCACCCCAAGAACAAACCGTTGAGCTAGTCGTTTTTTAATTTAATTTGATTTATTTCCTTTTTTCTTTTCTTTATTTCGTTGCAATTCTCAAGTGTAGCGACGTCTCTTTATCCAGCACCGTCATTCTGGAAAAGTCACATGGAACTTCTGACAGTCTACTAGGTAATTTATATGACACTTCCAGTTTACCTTACGCCAGTGCTGCCTTTAATGTATTTTTTTTTTTTTTTTTTTTTTTTTTTTAACAGAACATAACTCACGCTTTTACAAGCAATCGAATCCGGCTCTGGGTATTATACAGCGGGCTACGAATGACTCTTCGATTACTGGAGCTTCTTCTTTTATGTGTTTGTTTGTTGCCATTGTTTTATTTTAGCGTAAAATACACTTCAAAATCCAACATTTATTCTTTCTTTCCTTCTTATTGAATTCCTTGTACGGTTCTTATGCCGTAACTAGCTGATAACAGCAATATACCAACGAATAAGCCCAGGTGACGACGAAATGAAAAGCGTATCATTAGAAATCTGGCACGAGCACTTACAAGGAAAGTACATGGGCTCGAACAAACATATCTGTATGACCGTGTGGTTACAGGATCTCTACGTACACCTCAATGTGCTGGTGGGTGTCGATTTTATGCAAAACTCTGCAATCTTGCTGTAGATAGCACTGTAGATGTAATTGTAGACGCCATACGCAATGCAGAAATCTCAACTACAAGTTATGTAATAATCATCTTACATGTTCTTTAGCGTATTGTCATCAAAAGCCGTGATGTTAGTTGCAACTTTAACCTTCTTCTCGGAAGACTGTTGCTATTCACTGCCACTGCTTCCATCGCCTCTTCCCGCACTTACCGTAGCACTACCGCTTGCAATGAGTTGTTAGTCATTACCATCCCTATTATCATAATTATGTGTTAGTGTTACAACAGTATCTAACTTATGCTCATATTTCTGTACCATAACAGATACGAGAAAGCATACGAATGATTCATCTTCTACACTAATTCCATCTTCACGAGGAAGGGTTCTTCGTAATTTCATCTCAAACAATCGCAATACATTTGCAGGATTGATTACCAATCGCCGCCCCATCTGACGCTTCACCACACAAATAACGTCACAAAACGCAACTTCTGAGGCACACTGCACCGTCCCTACTGGCGAACCGACAAGTCAAAGTGCAATGTGCCAAGACACACGCAGAGGCCTCTAACGGACGACTGCAGAGTTTTGCAGATGCTGGAGTATCACTAGTGCGGATCTTTACATTATCTCTCATACGATTTTGGTGTATATGTGTTTGTTCGAGCCCAAGTACTTCCCTTGTTAGAAAGAGAAACACTTGGCGCCTCTGTGGTATCAACCGTCGTGTCTGTTGACTGTTGTGTAACTTTGTTGCATTTGGAAACAACATCACAAACTGTAGGCTAGAATAGGATCTGCAGTTATGTTCAAACAAGCGTTTCTCACAGTGCTTCCATATTTTGTCCAATCATTGTAAAACAGATATGAAATATATAAAAATGACTGTTCGTATTTTATGCCCTGCCGTGCCGTTCATCCGATTGCGAGGAAGCTTTGTCAACACATTGCTCGCACTTTCGCAAAGGTAATAGGCATAATTGTATTACTATACGATACTTAGTTCAGAAGATATGACTTCATGAACACTGTTCTGTGTGAAAGACTGCCACATTATAAATGACGTTTAAATTTATTATTTCTTTGCTACCAAATTTATTCTCAATATATTTCGTAGTGTCCATTTATGCCAGTGAATGTACCTACAAAATTATTTCATTGTACGGTTTATAGTTTATGAGATATGATGTCAATAATATTGAGACGGGTGTTGTTCGTATTTCATATTGCGATTAAACTTTGTATACTTGAGCTTCAAAACAAGAGGGTAATCAATGTCTGCGTCAAATTTTGTATGGTTCGTGGCAGGGGTACTTTCACCATCTAAGTTTTTATTTCGTTCTTGATGAAATTTTGCACACTTAACCATCAAAACAAGAAGAACATCACCGTCTACCTAAGATACATACGGTGCATGGCGGAGGGTACTTAGACATCACTTCACTGATCACAACAGAGTTATATAATCTTTCACAGATGAAGGAAGCAATGGGGTGATGGTGTGGAAGAGGAGTTCTACAGAGAGAAAACGAGGTGATTGGCAGGGAGTTGGTAGGAGGAAGAGACAGAGAGGTGAGATGAGATGAACAGCGAGAGGGAAGACGAGAATATGAACAGAGAGGGGGGAGCGAGGTGATGGATAGAAAAGGAAAGACAGCAGGTGGACAGAGAGAGAGAAAAGGGAAGGAGAGGTGGCTAACTTAGCAAGAAATAGTACCCGGACAACGTCGGTTTTTCGGCTAGAAATTGATAAAATTCCACATCTGTACTAGTTAATGCTATCGCAACAAACGAGTAAATCGTAATACTAGATTATTTACAGATGATGCTGTTATTTATCGTCTATTAACCCTTTCAGCCCTTTCAACCACCATAATATTTTCAATTTGTGCCTACTGGAAGCGTGGTTTCTCGCCAAGTACACCTTGTAGTCGTTAATAAGTGCAGCCCAGAGCCGTGCAGCGCGCCACATTTACCCGCCCGAGCTCGCCTGCGCCCGGCCGCTGCGCTCTGCTGCCCGCACCGCGGGTAGTCGGGCCGCAGTGTACCGCTGTACACAGCGAGCGAGCTGCGATGCGCCGTCGAGTCCCGACACTTGCCGGGCGAGCGGGTACCCGCCGGGCTCGGTGCAACAGCGCTACAGGCGGCGCTGCGAGCGGGGGAATGCAGACAGTTCTGAGCAAGACGTAATACTTGCAGCGTAGGCTTCACGCACCTTTTATGTTATCTACATAGCAATATATAAGTTATCTATCGTTATGTCTGAAATAAATAGCGAAAAGGGCAGATCGTACCAACGTGCAAGGAATAGACGATCCGAGGAAGAAAAAAAAAAAAAAAAAAACGACGTTTCCACGAAACTCGCGGAGAGAATCTACTAGCGTTTAAAGATATCTGGAGACAGCATTGTATGAGAGCGTTTTATGTTGATTATAGGTAATGAAAATATACCTGTGGGATTTGCAGAGTGTAATGGCTGCCGTAAATTATTGTTGTTCCGTGATGGCAGTACCACTACGCTGTTACGGCACCTGAATAGCTGCAAAGCTTATCTGAATACTGATTTGAACGGTTTTAGCAATATTCCAGGGTCAGCAAAATCTTTTATGCTGGAGAAATGTGTAAGAATGTGTGCAATAGATTTGCGGCCCTTCAGCATAGTTGTGGGAGAAGCATTTCGAGACCTCGCACAGACTCTGATGGGGATAGGAGCACAGTACCCCACTGCAAGTGCCAAAGGCGTTCTTCCTCATCCTTCAACAGTTTCTAGGAATGTAAAAAGAATAGCAGACGAATACCGTGTTCGACAAACTACTGACTTTTTAAAGATTTCCTGTTCACCTTGGCAGAATTTAGATAATTAGTTGGACAACCTTGAACAAAATTAAATATCACATCATCGTAGGGCATATAATTTTTTGTTACATACATGAAATATGTAGACTTACTAGCAACAAGGAACTCAAGAGACTTAAGGAATAATCGTGTTCTTTATATTAGAGGCATCACTTAGTTTAATATGAAGTGAAACACTGTGTAAGTAAATGCAGAGCAAAGTATAAAACTACCTACAAATTTGCTGGAGCCGGCTAACGCGAAGCCAAAGACTTTCAACATGTTTAATATTTCCGGCGCGAGCCGATTCGGCTACCGTTTTGCTTCTGCACCACAAAAATTGAACGTTCTACTTTTACCAGGTTCATTACTGCGCACGTCATTTTTTTTCCCTCGCAACTGACAATTCCGTCAGTGAGGAAAAATCCCAAGTGTTTTCAAGATACATGAAAGACTGTCCAGCGATACAAAACTGATAACTGCGACCTTGAATGTCACTTCTCGAATAGTGGTGACTCCCTTGGGGTTTCAGCTACCCCCAGCCAGAGGGAAAAGGGGGAAATATAAAATAAAATAAAACAACAACAATGGTATCCTGTATCGAAGAACAGTAATTAGTTTACTTCCCTTGGAGTGGTTAAGCGTAAGCTGTACCTTCCAACATTCTACCAGTTAATCGTTTCTAATGACCTCGATTGCAACTGAACGTTTATTCTTATTTATATTTATTTACTTATTTTTTCTTAGCAGCAAGGAAACATTAAGCAATTTAGCGAAATGTCCACAGAAACGCTGTTCGAACACACGCTGAATGCGTAAACTTGCTATCGCAGCACTGATGCTGCTCATTAACTTGCAATTACTCATGGCCGGCCGCGGTGGCCGAGGGGACTAAGGCGCTCCAGTCACGGTCTGCACGGCCACTACGGTCGGGGTTTCGAATCCCCCCTCGGGCATGAATATTGTGCCGTCCTAGTTCGTAAGTAGTTTGTAAGTTTAGGGACTGATGACCCCGTAGTTAAGTCCCATAGACTATACAAACATTTGAAAATTTGAATTACTCATGATTTGAGACAGGTCTATTACACTCGCGTTAATGTGTCTTCTAAAATGCGTCGGTCAGTAAGCTGCCCGCTACCTAACTTTTTCAATCCATGATTTTTAAATGAAAAGTTGAATGCTTTGTTAGAAAGATAAGTTGCTGTATTATCAGATGTCCAATAATCAGATTTTTTAACCCCATAGTTTCTTTAGAATCGAGTGAAAAGCATTATGAAACTAAAAACTCACGCGGAATGAAAAGCAGACCTGTTATTTTTCCAAGGAAAGTAAAAGCTTGTAAGAAAAAACTAAGTTAATAAACTGATGTGGGATTGTCGTTTGTAACGTGTACAGTTTTCACAGTGTGAAAATCGGAACACTGTATTTCCCGCTAAGAGTGTAGCGGCTGGCGGGCGCCTGCCCCGGCTAGCAGCAGAGCGCGAGCGGCACGGGCGGCCGGGCGGACCGACGCTCGGCGGGTAGTCCGGGTACCCGCGCTGCCCGCCGCCGTCCGGTGGGGCTGGTGCCGGCAGGCCGGGCAGCGCGTGGCCAGGCCCGCCCGGGAGGCGCGGCTACGAGCCCGGGCGGGTAGCGCAGGCCCGCTGCACGCCTCTGGTGCAGCCATCTAGCGACGGTAACTACGCGCTCTATATGGATGCAGCGCTACTTGGAACAAATGCAAGTAGAAAAAAGTCGTATGGTGTTCCATTGCTATTAGTTTTTGCAAAACAGATTGTTAGGTTTTATATATGTAGTGAATCCTTGAAGACAGAACACATTACCGAATAACCTAACAAATCGGTGATCTTATTCTTACATTTAATTTTTTTCTAAATTAGTCTGATATTTACTCTATGACCTTACCAAATAAAAGCAACAATGTTTGGTGCCAGTAAACACTATTTACTTGTAAACAATATATTTCTTGTTTTGCCAGATCTATAGAGCAGACAGAGATCCTATTTCTGCCCTTGGGACTATGATATAAAAGAAATATTGCAGTGGCTATCAGTATGAAGTTTCTCTACAAGATTTCAGTTCTCACTCTGAGAGAGAATCGATGGCACCGTTGAATGGGCATACAGAGCCTGTTGATGCGATATAAGTCTGGGAATCTAAAGATGACCTACCATTAAGTAGTTTCGCTCCTGGTCAGCAGTAAGCTGCCCGAATTTACAACCAGACCAACAATCATATTTATTTCTATTCTGTGCAGTGGTAACACACTGGACTCGCATTCGGAAGGATGGTGGTTCGAATCCATCTCCGGCCATCCGGATTTAGGTTTTCCGTGATTTCCCTAAATCACTCCAGGCAAAGGGCATGGCCAATTTCCTTCCACATCCTTATCCAAACACTGAGCGTAAGCTCCGTCTCTAATGACCACGCTGTTGACGGGACGTTAAACTCCAAGCTTCCTCCTTGCTATTTTATTTTGATGAGTCAGTTGTCTCAACCATCACGCCCACCAAATATTCCAGATAATACAGGCATTACTGTGCAATTTTTTCTACTTTTATTCACAATGGATTTGATTGATGGACTGTTATTTCAAACAAATCTTATGCTACTAGTTCAGCTAGGAATAAATGTCAATTACAGCAGATGAAATGAACTTTATTTTGTGATAATATTTCTGTTCAACGTATTACTTATTTAATTAAAATGATCATTTGCGATAAATAAAAGTATACCGTGATAACAAATAAAAATTGAAAACAAATGTTATATTCCGGCCTCCCTTATGTAATTCTATAAGAAAACAATGTTTCAAATGTGTTTATTTCCGTCAACAGTTGCAGTATATTTGTTTAATTACATTAGTACTCAGCCAGACGAGTAGCGGGCGCAACTATAAGATCTGATGATGATCCAAGTGATCGAAACATGTAGTTAAATAAATATATTACAACTGTTGACGGAAATGAAAACATTTGAAGTAATACAGTGCAGTTGCGGACACTCTCCAGTCGATCATGTCGACTATAATAAGGAAATCATAATTTAAACTTAGTTTTAAACCATAAAATAATTCGTGGCTCAAAGTGTTAAAAAGTTGAAAACCAACTGCAGTCTCCATGGGCGTATATTCTGGCATCCATTTCATTATACGGATAGAGTATACTGTCTTGGGATACATTATTCCACACGTGCTCGACCTGTTGACGTAGTTCTGCAAGGGTTGTGAGTTGACGAGTCACACATGCCAGTTGTCTCATCATGTCCCACACGTGCTCCATTGGAGACAAGTCGTGCTGATCGTGGAAGTAGCTGTACGCCTTGAAGAGCACGTTGAGATTCACACCTAGTGTGTGGGCGAGCATCATCCTATTGGAACAAGAATGGCAAAAGAACGGGTTTTATACGGTTTTGCATGTACCGATCGCTGGTCAGCGTTCTTTCCACAAACACCAGGGGAGAACGAGTGTTGAAGCTTATCGCACTATGAGGACTGGGATGGGGCCAGTGTGTCTAGGATGAAAGCACTCTACAAGACAGCGTTCTCCAGGTCTACGTCGTACGTGCAAACGAATATTATTTGCGTGCAGGCCGAATCTGCTTTCATTTATCTGACGGAACCAGTGGAGCCGCATACGTCGATCCTGTGGCGTGAATGGAAGACGGGTGAGAAGTATGTGTGTGCCCGCACTCCCACTGCTAGTAACCTGTTGGTAACAGTTCGTGGTGACACTTCTGGGCTCACAAAGTGGTGTGGTTGCTGCAGGAACTGACTTCACAATACGACACTCTTGGCAGAAGTCTGTGTTGTATGACTTACCAGAACCTCGTCTGCGAGTGTAGGAAGCACCATTTCGTTTCCGTGGCATGGCGCCTGTTTGCTTCACACGTTGATATAACACTGTGCGTTATGTCTGAAAAATACCCTATTAAAGGGTACACACCCATGGTACTGTGACAGCTGCTGTGTCACTACGCTATCAGTTGGCGAAAGACGTTGAAACCATTGTCAGTAAAACTACTATCCCCCAAGTGGCATCCGCCGTCATCAGTTCAAAATCGACTCTTTTCCCACAGTATAACGTGAAGGTGGTTCCATGAACCTTTTGCCAGGGATTGAAGTTTGATGTTGATATTAGCCGGCCATATAGTTGAAATTCCAAGAAACTCCAGATTTAACATAGATTCTTATGAGGTATATTCATAAATTTCAATTATTAAACATTCCTATTAAGAACGCTGTTAAAAATATAAGGGTCACAGGTGGTGATGTGGCTGTACGTTAATTTATGCATTTCGAAAATCAACAGAATCCAGGCGTGGGGTGAAACTTCATACAAAACGCATTGTGTCATTTCCCTGCTACCTTCATCAGAATCCAGGTGTGGTGTGAAACTTCAAACTAAACGTATGATTTCATGGCCCTGCTATCTTTATCAAAATCCAGGCTTGGGGTAAAACTTCGTACTAAATGTATGGTGTGACGGGCCTGCTATATTGTTCAGCAGGATGATAGCACCATACGTTTAGTATGAAGTGCTGGGTTATCATAACAATGATTTTAGAAACGCGTAAATAAACGTACAGCCGCATAAACAACTGTGGCCTTTATATTCTTAACCGCGTCCTTAATAGCACTGTTTGATAATTGAAATTCCAAGAAACTATCTGGGTGCCAACAATAAAAAGGTGCATAAAACAGAGCATAGATAATGATTTTTGTGGAGGATGCTAAATTTTTTTCTGGGTGAGGGTTCCATTTGTAAATACATGAAGATGGTTCAGATCAATATCCAAAATATATACATCTGAACTGACAAGCCGTATTACCGTTTAAAATCGGAATACAGAGTTGCATTATGAGTGGGAAATTAAAACGCCCCTGCAAAAGGAAAATAATGACTACACAGTACTATCTACAGTTGGCGTCATGTAAGAAGGTGCTTTCGCGCATAGTGGCGGAGCGATAGGGGAAGTGTGAATGGGAGGAGCTACGGCCGAGTGACAACAGTGGAGCCTGCAGGAGAAACACTGCGTCACTCACGGCCAGGCACACGCCTTGATAATTAACATTATTTGCTGCCGGTGCGGTAGTGGAGGGGGGATGCGCAGACCGACTGAAAACCGGGCCGCCTTTTTACGTGACGACGACAATGTTAACCCTCCAATAGGCGCGTCAACTTTCATGACGCCACTAGTCGCGACGTATCTCCTGGATACATGCGATGATTTTTGTGGTTGTGCCTTTGTTTACAGGTTCTTTTTCTTTTGTTTTAAATTGCAGTTAGCTTCAGTGGCGTAGCTATGTCACCAAGGGCCCCGAGGCAAAGATGACATTGGGGCCCTCTTTACACTAATACTGTACAGATGCAGATGGGCTCCTTACCGCCCACTGCAAGACATAATAAGGCAAACCTAAAGACTACGAAGTAAATATTATGTGCCACGCAGCAGATAATATTTAATCATACTCTGTAATATAATTGTGAATGTTTGTTTGTTATGTTTCCACGCAAAAGTTACTGGGCGGATTTAAATGAAATTTTGCAGAGGGATAGATTTGGACTTGGGTAGGATGAAAGATAAACGACCTCTTGGGAAAGTTTCCGAAGTTGCTCCATGCTAGGTGAATGAAGCCGCAGGCATAAGCTAGTAAAAAATAAACAATGAAGAAGTATTACTTAACCATGAAAACATGGCCCCCCTGCCGCGAAGCAAACCGGGAACAGTCAAGTCCGCGGTGACTGCAGGCGGACTCCTCGCTGTTAGCTCACTGCTCCGTACCGATCATCCTAATATCGTTGATAGACCAATCAAAGAAGGAAAATAGGGGAAATATTCGTGTAGGATGGTTTCAGAAAAGAAAATTGCCGGATTTTGTTTGATGGACTACTTTGGTTTGAGCCGTGCTCCTACCAGGCTTCATGAAGTATATATTAATGTCTGGCCAGGAAAAAGTAGTAAGTAAAATAACTAAGTTGACATCTTCGCTTATTATAGTGGCAGTGGGGAACAGAGTAGTGTCTTGAATGAACAATTTACTATTGAGACAAATGAACCATATTTTCTCTTCTTCTTGCACGAATTTCAGAGGGCAAATGGTTACAGCACTTCATTGGGATGTATGAATATGGAGCACACCCTTGGGGAATTCACTACACAAACTGTTGAGTTACCATAATAATACCGATCTGTAATAATACATTGTAGAGACTTTATATTCAAATGTGGTAATACTGTCTACTGTCAAACACTGTGCTAGTAATTCAGCATCATTCACTGTTATTTCGCAAAGATTGGCAGGCACGGCAACTCGGACTTCAACCGACAATACGCTGACGATGGCAGTGTCCACGTCTTAGCGGACAAGCAAAGGACCTTGTTATGTTTATATTCTGGGGTGCGAATAACTTTTGGATTTCACTTTGTGCGCTTGAGGTTTGTTGGTCAGGGTTAAAAAAGTTCAAAGTCGGAAAACCTTCATCCAACTAAATTATTATATACAGTAGAACTTCGATTTTCCGAAGTAACTGGGGGACATGAAAGTGTTCAAAGATCTACGGTAACTTTTTCGGATCGTCGCTCACGTAGGCCGAGGGGCCCCTTGAGCTCGGGGGCCCCGGGGCACAGCCCCGCCTAGCCCTACGCCACTGGTTACCTTTATTGTTACAGATTTGGCAAATTCAGAAGTGAACATTAGGCTCATTACACTTTCCAATAAAAAATAAAAAATGCGCAGAATAAATATCAGTTTCGTGATTCCCTTGGCTGCGGCTACATAAATCAATGCGTCGCATGAAACAAATGATGATAGGGTTTTGTTGGGGATGTCACCATTTCGCAAAATCTGAATTTCATCTGTCGAAACAGAGGAACATGATCCATTCCTCTGTATGGTACGTCACGGTGGCCTGATTTAGCGAACTACTAAACGTGTTGAACCTAAAGCTTAATGCTACCAATCTGTCTCCTGATATTCCAGTAATGCATTTGTGCTGTCCGGTGGTGGATTTAACCTCGTTTCGGACTGGCGTCCCAGATACTCTGACAATCAGGGGTACCGACTGTGTTGAACACGACCGCACACGGTAATTGCGCGGAGAGCAGGAAGCGACCTGTACGCGTAAGCCGGTTTGTGGCGGCCAATCAGTGGCGGGCGAGCTGGCGACTCACGTGTTCAGCTGTCGCCAGTGCGCTGGCGCCACCACAAAGCGCGGGCAGCCGGCGCGACGCCACCTCGCCAGAACAATGGCCCATTAGGCCGCAGACACGCTGGCCGCACCAGCTGCTAATTAACAAGGCCCAGGCATTCCAGGGCACCCGCTCTCCGCCGCCGTCACCTGTCCGCGTGCATGTCGCTGAACGTCTGCTGCAGTGTTTTTCAACCTGTGGGTCGCTAAGTGTTTAACATGGCGATCGAAGCCGCTGTACCATTGAGGAGGAGGGCCGTTGCGACTTCCCCGTCACCATGGTCCCAGAAACTCCAAGAACTACGACGGTCTGTTAGAAGAACGAGGAGGCACTACCAGCGTGCTGTGATCTGGCAAGAGCGCCAGTACTGACTCTCCTGGTACAGACAGGAGAAACAACATTTCTCCCAGGTGTTGAAAGATATTCGGCTTAGGAGTTGGGAGACTTTCGTTAAAAATCAATTGGCCACTGAACCCTGGGGCGTCCCCTACAAGCTCGTTCTTTTGTGTCCCAGCCTCGTCGCCGCTTTTGTGTCTCGTTTCCGTCGTAGGTGTCGGTGGCCGAGTAGAAAAGACCGACACAGGAATAAAGGATGCACGCTTGTGCAGGTAGGAGGTGACCAGCCAGTGGGACAGCAGAAACTAGAAACACTAGAGTAAATTAGAACGAGATATATATTTCTTAGAGACTTAGTAAATACTTAATTTTTACAATGCTCAGTACTGCAGAATGCTGATACATAATTGAGCTAGAGGCCTGCCTAGTGCCTATCCGATAGCCAAGTCTTCACTGGTGCCTATCTGATTCCGAAGTGTTAACTGGTTCCTATCTCAGTCCCAAGTGAACGATGTCGTTCAGTGGTGGCCGCGAGCGGAGTTGTAGCAGAGGGCGCTCGTGGCTGACGTCGTAAGAACGCCGCGCCGTGCGTGCATGGCGGCGCGCGGCGAAAGTAGGTGGCACGCACTTTATACTTGTGCGACACTACACGTTCGGGAGAAAATACGTGCTCCATTGGTGTTGTCGACCCTCAGGGATGGGGACCGGATGACGGAGTCCTGGCAAGAAACTGCCGGGGTCCTTCTCCGAACCCTCCTCCCTGATGATGACGCCAACACTGACACTGAGGAACAGAAACAGATCAGAGAGAGGGACACCCTGGAGTACATCAACAACACCCACGTCTATCCCTTCTCGGAAGAGGAGGTGGCCCATCAGATGAGTTTGCTATTGTCACTCACTGTGATAATTATGTTTTATTATAATGACATAGTGCACCTATGCACTGTAAATTGTTATATAACAACTGATTGACATAACAAGATTATGGCCTTGTAAAATATTTTATTTGACCACATGATGCTGACATAGTTCAGCGAAACCGGTCGTCGTAAATAAAAATTGATGACAGCGATCTTGGCTTTTTTATATCTTTTTACAATAAATCAGATAAGAGCCTAAAGAAAGGGAAGGCTCCTGGGCCTGACGGTATCCCAGCAGAGGTAATGCAGTTACTCGCGCCTCAGTTGGTCTCTCAAATGACTAGACTCTTCCATGAATGTCTGCACACTGGCAGGTTTCCAAGAATATGGAAAAAGGCCAGTGTGGTTGTGATAAAAAAGGAGGCTGATAAAGACCCGACCCTGTCCAAGTCTTATCGCCCCATTTGTCTTCTGGACATCATGGGTAAGTTATTTGAGAGATTACTGGCTGACAGGCTGTACGCGCATCGTATGCTGTGTGGTGCGAGTAGTAGGCAATTCGGTTTTCGTCAGGGGAAATCTGTGTCCGACGCGATCACCCTGGCGGCCGAGGTCTGCTTCTACACGCCGTACAAATACGTCGTAGGTATCACTGTTGACATCTGTGGCGCCTTTGACACTCTGTGGTGGCCTTCGCTCTTCTCCTATCTTCGAGAGATAGAGTGTCCAGGGTCGCTATATGGTTGTCTCAGGAGCTATTGTGCAGAAAGGGAGGTCTGGCTATCATCCCCTAGCTGGAGAGTGAGTAAAATGATCACCAAGGGGTGTCCCCAGGGCTCCGTCCTGGGGCCACTCTTCTGGGATCTGAACATGGAACCTCTCCTCTGAGAGCTTGAAGAACATCCTGACGTGCTACAGGTGATAGCCTACGCAGACGACCTCCTTCTCATGGTCGGGGACCGAAGTCAGGAAGACATCAAGCCCAAAATCGAGAGATCTCTGCAGGTGCTCACTGCATGGTGTAATAAAATTACAGATTGCACCGCAGAAGTCGGTGTACCTACTGTTAAAGGGCCAACTGGCCAGAAACCCTACAGTTAGGATCAATGGAACACCTGTAATAAGATGAAAAGAAGCAAGGTACCTCGGCGTCATTACTGATGAGCGTTGGAGTTTCGCCGCCCACGTGGACGCGGTTGCTGAAAGATCGCTGTAAGCCTTACACAGGTTGGCTGGGATCGTGCATCGGAGGTTTCACCTCCCTCCCGATCTCATACAACTGTACCACAACAGTATACTGACGTCTATCGTGCAGGCCGCGGTGGCCGAGGGGAATGAGGCGCTTCAGTCACGGTCTGCACGGCCACTACGATCGGGGGTTCGAATCCCCCCTCGGGCATGGATATTTGTGCCGTCCTAGTTCGTAAGTAGTTCATAAGTAGTTTGTAAGTTTAGGGACTGATGACCCCGTAGTTAAGTCCCATAAGCTTTACAAACATTTGAACATTTTTTGACGTCTATCGTGGGCTACGGATCTCCGGTGTGGGCCCACAGGCTCACAAGGGTGATGCCTGCCATGTCTGTGAGAAGGGTGAAGCGTAACATCCTCCTTCATTCAGTTGGAGCGTACAGGACCACTCCTGGCGGGGCCCTCTTGGTATTGATGGGGCTATGCCCCCTTGACATCAAGGTCAGGGAGCAGGGAGCTTGGTACTGGGCTAAAAAGGGGAATGGGGAAAATGTAGTCAAAATTTAGGGGGAACCATTACTTAGCAAACCAGAAATTAGACAAAAAGGGCTCCAACTCTGGCAGCAATCGTGGGATGGGGAGGAATCTGGAAGGAGAACTCACACTCTCCTACCAGATATCCAAGAAAGGTTAAAGGTGAAGCACTTCAAACCCTCCACGGGGATGCTGCATTTCCTCACTGGGCATGGACCCTATCCGACATATCTATGTCGGTTTAGGGGACAGGCTACGCGAGCTTGTGCCTGTGGTGCCGACGTAGACACACCTGAACATGTTATCTACGAATGTCCTGCGTTTGACGGTGTGGCTGCGGATCTAAGAAGGGCTGTGCCAAATAACAACACTTACGAGCTCATCAGGACCCCGGACACGTTCCGTATAGTAGACCAAAGTGCCAATAACATCTCGAGCAAAGAGCTTCAGGACTTTATTCAGAACCATTAACCGATCTTGACGTAACACCCGATTGAGACAGCCACATCTGCCATGCCGCCGCTTTGGACTGGTCTCCAGAAATGGATGAATCCGCCATCCCCTGGATTCGAGGGTTAGATGTGGCACACACCGATTGTGACACTTACACGTAAGTTAGTTGTAGGTTTTTTTAAATAAATTTCGTAGGTTATAACACAAATGGGGATAATTTTTGTGGGGGGGGGGGCTGTGGTGACATAACTAATTGGTCGTCCAGTGCCAGGGGCATGCTCACTGGGTTTCGCTCGGTGAGCTGGCCACTCCAAGTAGGGATATCTCGCTGGTACACCAGTAACACCACAGCAATAGCATATCAGAAAACAGCACACCACATCAACACACCAACCGACACCCAATAACAACCAACACCAGCAGGATGTCCAGTGGTTTTCTTAAAGAAATAGTTATTTTAAGTCACTAATTAGCCTGTAACAAAAACATTTGTATAATATCACAACCCATTTTGTCATAGGTAATGGGTTATCTTGTATGTTATTATAAGAAAGATTTAAAAAAAGAAAAAAAAGTGTTTAACACGAGAGGATGAAGTTGCATCATAAAACGAGCCCAGTAAACTAGGGTGTCATAGGTCTAAGAAAATTAAAGCTTATTTTGTGTTAAGATTACGTAGAGGAAGTGTTTATCATAATAAATAAGCGGTGTTAACGATGAAGAAACGAAAAGCCTGAAATCTGTTTTCAGAAAACAATCGATAGTTAAATTAACAGAATTTAGTCAGCCTTTTTGAGAAAATAAATATACAGTATGACCTTTATTGGGGGAGGGGGGGGGAATAGCGGCGGATTACCCGTGCTGCGTTGCGCCAACATCACCTAGAAAACAAGGCCTCACAACTGCCCCGTGGCCGGCGAGAAATACAGACCTCAGCGCACACATTATGCCACGTAACCGAGGTAATTCCGAGCCGGTGCGATCGCTAGCCGATTGGCCGGCCGCTGGGGCACAGCCCACTGGCTCATAGCGGGCAGCCACTGAGCTACCGATCGCTTCGGCTCGGAACTACCTTGCTTACGTGCTGTGAGTCGCGAACTGCGCTTGCCTACGTCACACTTACAGGCCGCGGACGCCAAATGACTGGCTGTCCGCTACGCGACGGTGGGCGTGCCCCAGCCGGCCGCGGTGGCCGAGGGGACTGAGGCGCTTCAGTCACGGTCTGCACGGCCACTATATCCTCGGGCATGGATATTTGTGCCGTCCTTAGTCTTAGCTAGTTCATAAGTAGTTTGTAACCTTAGTGACTGATGACCGCGTAGTTAAGTCCCATAAGCTATACAAACATTTGAACTTTTTTTGCGTGCCCCAGCGGCCAGCCGCCAGCCAGTGAACTGGCGGCCGCGGCCTGTAAGTGTGACGTAGGCACGACTAGTTGTGAAGCCTTGTCTTCTAGGTGGTGTTGGTTGCGCGCGGCAGTTCGCTGTCGGGGGTTCGAGTCCCCCCTCGGGCATGGGTGTTTGTGTTGTCCTTAGGTTAGACAACCTTAGTATGTAAGCTACGGCAACCCAGCAGTCGAGTCCGATAGATTTACAAACATTTTTTTTGAGGAGGATAAAATGTTCAAATGTCTGTAAATCTATCGGACCAAACTGCGTGGTCATCAGTTCGTAGCTTACGAACTACTTAAACCTAGGTAAACTAACCTACGGAGAAACACACACACCCATACCCCAGGGAGGACTCGAACCTCCACGGCGAGCAACCGCGCTCTCCGCAGCAAGGTGCTTTAGACCGCTCGTCTACTCCACCGCGGCTGGGGCGGATAATTCGATTTTACGTCTCGCATGCAATGCTTGAAAATCTTCATGCAACAAGTATTTTTCTGTCGGAATTAATCTGAAATTAGTAAAATGTGCTCCATACCCAAAAATAAATTTAAAAAATCATCATATAATGTATAATACTGTACTTTTTTTCTTCCAAGAAAGTTGTATCAACAGAAGCGAATTAAATTTGTTGGCTTTGAAATCACACACATAGTTGTTTTGCTGTTCGGGGAAGGGGGTTGTCAGTATATTTTTACTTGAAAGGGGGTCGCATGTTCAAAAAGATTGAAATACACTGATCTGGAGGAAGTAATAATAATCTGATAGTGGTGAAACAACCAAAACTTCTTTAAAAATAGATCAACTATGTAGTTATCAATCAGCCTGTTTAATTTTACTCTTCTGAAGATTGATAATATCCGAAACCGGTAAAGTTTTAAATACAATAAACAGCTGATGGTTGACTATGCATTTTTTTAAAGTATATTACGGCTGTTGACTCAGACCTAAGCAAAAATTTGAACCAAAACTTCCCGTTGCTTAACGCACAAAGGAAGCATACGAAAAAAGAAAACCATCGAATGGTGGTAATGCTCCAACCAAAACACGCCCTTACTAAATACGCTGGCAGGAAAACAGCAGCCGGTCGCGGTGGCCGAGGAGACTGAGGCGCTCCAGTCACGGTCTGCACGGCCACTACGGTCGGGGGTTCGAATCCCCCCTCGGGCATGGATATTTGTGCCGTCCTAGGTCGTAAGTAGTTCATAAGTAGTTAGTAAGTTTAGGGACTGATGGCCCCGTAGTTAAGTCCCATAAACTATAAAAACCTTTGAAACATTTGGAAACAGCACACCTGAGAAGACGACGTCGATTTCGATACGATGATGACACACGCCCTCTGACGAACAGCAGATATACTGATAAAGGTTTTAACGTCGTCCACCAACCGTTGAGAGTAGTGACATAACTGCTGCAACACCATGTCTTTAATAAGGAAGTTTATGGCCACCAGGCTCAGTGTGTAATCAACGTGTGAAGCAAACACGCGCCATGCTACAGAAAGGCAGTACCGACCAGACTGCCATCTCTCAGCACAACTGGATTTTTTTATACCAAAACTTCTTCGTTTTTCGGTAGTATTTTGATAATGGATAAAGACTATCGAGCCGGCCGCAGTGGCCGAGGGGACTGAGGCGCTCCAGTCACGGTCTGCACGGCCACTACGGTCGGGGGTTCGAATCCCTCCTCGGGCATGGATATTTGTGCCGTCCTTAGTATTAGCTAGTACATAAGTAGTTTGTAAGTTAAGGGACTGATGATCCCGTAGTTAAGTCCCATAAGCTTAACATTTGAACCTTTGAAGACTTTCGAAAACGGAAAAATGGAGTTACTTATCACAGTCTACATAATATATTGTTACGGTCTGAGCCTTTTACTATGATTATTTGTTAGATATTTGGGGCAAACGATGTAAAAACAACTGAAAAAAGTTTTTGTAATTTTGTGCATAAGCACCTCTGGATCTCTGAAACAGATAAAGATATCGTAAAATTGTAAAAGTTATTTGAAGATATTATCTTGAGAGCATGTAGTAAAAATGTTTCCAATTTGCAATGACTAGGAAGTAAGGAAGTGACCATCACCACAATTCATAGTTTTGGTACCCAAAAATCATGTTTTTTTTTTTTCGTGGTCTCCTGAGTTACTGCTCAGGAACAAGATGTGATTTTATAAGTCGTATAAAGCCCACCCTAGACCACATGTTATGTACAAAAACCAACCAGTTTGCTCGTGTACCACGTGATAAGAGACAAACAAATACGAGGCAATTGATAAGAGTAAGTAAATTTCTTCTTATTATTTTTTTATATATAGAGTGCCAAGATCGATGTGTTGAAACTATTTTATTTCAGTTCATAACCAGTTTCAGCATACCTTGCTGCCATTCTCTGATGCTCGCACTTCATCGTCGTCGAGGTAGGACTGAGTCCAAGTTTCAACTGAGCGATCTTGGCAATCCACATAACAAATCGTACAAGATCGCCCCCAAAATGGTGTAAGTTACATTTTTATTATTTCTGTTCAAAAATGTTCAAATGTCTGTATTTCTATCGGACCAAACTGCGTGGTCATCAGTCCGTATATTATTTCTGGAATCCGGTTTTCGTCCCCTGCAAATCGTGTCGCGTGTGCGATAAAGTCCTCCATACCGGAGTACTTGATCAAATGGGGACAGTTCACATTGTTTGCTCACTCTATCTTACGATAAAAGTTACATCCCATATCACCGTCCTAACAAGTGGCGCTCTTTCCGCTTGTGTTGAAACGCTGTCCGTTGTAATGAGTGGTGAATCTAGATAAACGCTGAATATCACCTAATAAATGTAACTTGGTTGAAACAAGTAGAAAGTGTTACTTCGACCGTTTGCATATAAGTAATCACCATGCGAATTGTTATGACATTATCGAAATCAGCAGACTTCTGACCAAATTACTTGTATGCTCCCATAAATTACCTTGCGACTCGCAAACGTGAGTAAGAATGCTGTATTAGAATGAAAATGTTTTTAACTAAGTGTGTGACCATTGAAGAGCTACTTTTTACTAAGAATGCTGGACAGGCCTGTTAGCAAAATGTGTTGGTTCTATATCTCTGATGAAAGCTTAACTATTTTACTGTCCTTAGGCAAACATTTCGACTTAGTCCTATAACCACTGCCACACAAATTATCGTTCTCCTTATCATGAAATAACTTCTAACAAACAATTTCATTGTCGAGCACAAATAAAAGTCAAAAAGTTTCCAGTTAAAAGAACATACCGCTTCAGATGTATAAAGTAAATTACCGGTTTTGTAGCTTTTAGCTACATCTTCATGTGGATACCTAAATAAAATCCGAAAAAGCTCTGGTAAAAAATATAAACTGCGTAAATAAAATGCAATACAGCACCATCGAAAGTAAAACTTGAAAAATATATTCGCTGATTATACTACATCAAAGTTTCAGATTATATAAAATACTGGCAATATAAAAAGTGATAAAATGTCCAAGTCCAGAGTATAAAAATAAACTGATGACATATTAGTATGGAATACTTGAATATTAAGAGACTTAAAGACGACAATGTAGACTTGCCGTAATCGGTTATAATAAAGTTCCAATAAAGTTTAAATAAGCGATCTTGGCTTATATACTAACGTAAATTCTAGAAGTATGTTATTCTCTTAAAGAGACAAGGCTCTTGTGTGGAATATTGTGGGCATTAAGAAAGTACATTATAAGACACAGGCGGAATATGCACACCGAATTACAACAACGGATTGACGGGGTTGATCAGACTTCATGTTAGACTGATTTTCTCTACCGTTAATAAAATAATTCTCCAGTTCCACACCAAATCTGCAGGATGCAACCCGTTAAGATGGAATATAGACGAAACTGGCAATGATTAAGGCCACTTCACACTGTCTGCCACGTCACGTTCCTTCAGAACATTTATCAATGTATTTCTAATGGCGGCATTCACACTCTGCGTCACCGAACCGTCAGGTCACGTCATGGTATCAAACTTTCTCGAGAAGGTTTTGACGGAACAGTCGCCTGCTAACGTCGGAAGTTAACCTATTTTCGTACGCGAGTTTTAGTTGTAGTAGACGATTACAGGAATTTCACGCAAATGTGTCTTATTAATCTTTATTTTATTATGATACTTTGTTTTAGCGGTAAAATGCAAATGTTTCGTGACGACTGAGACACTTTTACCAGTGACTGTTCTTCCAAAATCGAGGTCGGATATCTAAAACTGAAAAATGGTTTAGATTTTACAATAGAGTAACAGAAAAGTCTGGCGCGAACAGTGTTTATGTATATTATTTGAAATTAATGAAGCAATGTCATTAATATACATTTTAAATGAAAAGTCAGCGCTAATTAAGGAGAAAAACGCAGTTGTTTATGACGTTATTATCAATGTATGGGGGGAAATCTTGATGGATGAAGCAAAGAAATTCTCTTATACGTATAGTTTGATATGTTTAAAGTACATATCTTAGATTTTAAATCTATGTGGTTTTTTGAAAGGTTATTTCACTTCCCAGCGCTTTACCACACTAATTTGATCAAAAAATATACCGTATACAGCTTGTGTTGGCCTTCAATAAAATTTAGCGTTGCTGTTTCCTCTATCCCGATACCAAACTACGACTTTTTATATCGCGGATGGTAACTGGTCACCTCACTTTTACAATTGGGTGTTGGGCTAAGCGAATTGACGTGACGGGCAGTGTGAATACGCCTTAATATGACGGTAACGTGACGTGACGGTGACACGACGGACAGTGTGAATTAGCCTTTACAGGAATTTCTTTCGCCTCAGTATGGCCAGACAACACGACAGCATTAAGTCCAGGATAAACAACAGCCATCGCATGCTGACCCCGTAGAAAATAAGCTACCAAGTAGGGAAAAAAGGCTAACATTGCTTCGGCCACCAGCATTTCATGTTTCGAGGAAAGGTTGTATAGGGGTGAGACATAAAATGGAAATTAAAGCTGTTGCCGCTATTGGCTTTTGCACGGAAACCACCTGTGGTCCAGTGTTCCGACAGTAGAAGCTAACGATACAACCGAATACCAGGGAGTGATAAACATCACTTTTAATAGGGATAGACGGCGTTTCAGGTTGTGATAACTTTTACCACTAATCCGGTGTGCAATTTGTAACTCGAGGAATCTTAGGGATACGACAAACAATATTCCATCAGGCCAACACAATGCCGACTGAACTATAGTGGGAAAAGACGAAATACGTTATAGGGCTACAAGTGATAGCTTAACGCACTTCCATAGAACACTGCCACTGGTGTGCGCGCTGACACAGGAATGATGCAAAACTGAACGGAAAAAAATTGCACTTATTTGTCGATGGGAAATAATCCTCGATAGTAAAAACAGTGATCGACAGGTATTAAAATGCATGTATTTTCTAGGAAAAAAAAATGACGGTTTATGAATTGATCGGAACAGGCTCGTGAAATACCATTAAGTCTTGTAGCTCTCCCGTATTTCTCAAATTTGCAGTATTTTCATCTCATTTCTTTCGTCTCCCATCACGCCGGCCGCGGTGGCCGAGGTGACTGAGGCGCTCCAGTCACGGTCAGCACGGCCACTACGGTCGGGGGTTCGAATCCCCCCTCGGGCATGGATATTTGTGCCGTCCTAGTTTGTAAGTAGTTCATGAGTAGTTTGTAAGTTTAGGGACTGATGACCCCGTAGTTAAGTCCCATAGACTTTACCAACATTTGAACATTTGAACATCTCCCATCACGCAAATATTTCGGAAACGGAAAGTGCGATTGATGTGCGATTTTCACAGAATGGATTGGTAGTCAGGGTGTAAGGTAACCCTTAAGGTAAGCCTTACATTATAAAGAGGAATGAGCTTCATTTTGAACATATTATTCGTCTGAACCTGTTTATACTGAATATGTAGTAATTAACTTCTTATGTGACTCAATTAATTATTGTGATGCACCATGTATGTATTTAACTGGAAACATTTTCTGTCATTTATTTATTATTTGTATTGTCATTATTTATGTATATTTAATTTAATTTAATTTGTACATTGTATGTTTTCTTTATGACTGTGATTACTTGTTGTGTTTAATTTGTCAATGTAAAATACTCATCTGTAAACGAGATCAAATATCGATCTGAATAGTAATCGACGTGACTCCTCACGTCACGATAGAGTCAGCAGCGCTCCCCTGTGGGAGAGCAGGCAAGCAGCAGTATCTGCCGCCCCGTGACGTAGATCAGACGTTCGTACGCGGTCCGCGGAGTGCTCAAACAATATAAGTAATAAAGTTAAACAAAGTGAAAGTTATAATTTGTTATAAGTGCAACGATATGAAAGTTTATGTGAAACCAATGAACGTCAGTGAAGTAAGAATTGATCTTAATGAAACATTTATTCGTTCGTTCTGCTGAGGCAGAAATTCGTTACGTGTTCGGTAACCGTCCCAGACGTCCGAAACGCGGTAGCGTCATCGCGGACGCTAACGGTCGCGATTGATTACGCGATTCGCGAAGCATCACGGCGAACTGCTAGCAAGCTGCCAAAGGAGGAGCCACCATCAAAATGATTCATGTATGAATTTGTGTATCATTTATATGACTGCAGAGTACCACGTCGCTGGACTGATGAATAAGATAAGTTAAATGCTATTAGTTGTAATTTAATGTGAATGCACGTTTGAGTTTTGTTAAAATACAAGAACATTAGACAGTACTGTTGCTATCTTATTTGAACAACTCATAATTAGTATGACAATCTTCAATAATGCATGAATAATATTACTACACAATTTTACAATCAAGTGAGTGTCATTAATTGTTAGAGACTGTAAAAATCTTTCAATTGAGATAATTTTGCTAAAATTGATGGTAGAAGATAATAGACAGTTAATGAATAATTTTTCCATTTCGTGTTGCACTGAGTTCAACAATAATAGCCACCGCCACATCTCTCCTATAATGAACCAAACTCGTACAATTGCCGTATGCATAGCATCAATTAAGACTGATTTACTTAAATTTCCTATTTGCTTGAATGAATTAATTTTTATTAGATACTGACTATAATGGTTGGACTGCACCTATTTGCCAATCACTTGATGTTAAAAATCCTACCATTCATAATTTTCTAAATTATCATTACCATTAGCGTACTAATTGAGTCGTACGCATTGCACAGACGGAGTAAGTTAATTTTTGCTATCTGTGTGTGCACAGTCTCTGTAGGAGATTTTGTAAGGAAAGGAAAGGTGAGTGATCTTTTGAAAAGTTTGTCAGATAGGGCCATAGTATTTGTTAATTACACTAATTGTCTTGCTAAATATTTTCAAAATTTAACTACACCACTTGCATTAATCACGAGTTTAACGTAACCAACCACGAAATTAAGGTCAGTTAATAACACGTAAAACAATTTTTTTTACCTCCACTCACATTTTTTCTTCAATAAAATAAACACCTTTTCACCCAATATCCACCAACAAAATATGTTCTTTCCTTACAAGGGGCTCGTATTTTTAGCCAACAAACAGATTGTAATATCAGAAAGTGTATTTTTTATGCAAACATACAGTTTTTTTAATGGAACAATGGTTGTTTCTATCATGCACTGGGATTTTTGACAACAGTTGTGTACAAAGAATTTGAATGACTTTTTATCACGTGCACTTTGGTAGCTACAACCGTTCAAAGATTTGGCGGCGGAGGATGCGATAGCGTAGCTAACTGGCCTAGTGGCTAGTCCCTGGTGCACGGCCCACTGTCTTATGACCACCAGCCAGTGAGCTACGCTGTCGTAGCCTCCACCTTCAAAATTTTGAATGGTTGTAGCTGCCAAATTAAACGAGATATAAATCTCATTCAAAATTTTTTGTACGCAGCTGGTATAAAAAATACCAGTGCATGATAGAAACAACCATTGTTCAATTTAAAAAACTGTATGTTTGCATAAAAATACATTTTCTAAGTAATATTACAATCTGTTTGTTGGCTAAAATTACGAGCCCCTGACTACCAATCCATTCTGTGAAAACCGCACACAGTCGCACTTTCCACTTCCGCAATATTTGCGGTGCAAGTGTTAGCTAATTCACCCTGTATAAGAACACAAGTTAAACACGACGATGCTTCGCTGTGGTTCAGTCGTGTATCAAATTAATGCTAAAGTAATGAGCCGCGGTGGAGTGGTCGAGCATTCTAAAGCGTCTCGCTACGGAGCACGCGGTTGCTCTCCGTCGGAGGTTCGAGTCCTCCCTCGGGCATGAGTGTTTGTGTTGTCCTTAGCATAAGTTATTTTAAGTAGTTTGTAAGCCTAGGGAGTGGTGACCATCGTAGTTCTCTTAGATTTACAAATATTTGAACATTTTGCAAGTAAATGAAGGAACTATTGCAATTATAGAGGCACAGAAAGATACATCAGTCAAATAACTACCCTGTATTGCATTGCTGTGGCTATGTGAAATAAAAGGAAAGTAAAAAATAAAAAATAAATGTTTTCCCAGAAAATCATTATTATAAAGCCAATAGATTTACTGAACTGTCTTTTGTTCTTTTCCTGCTACTAAACATACACGCAACGTACAGTTACCCGCGGGGAAAGTAATCCTTGCTACATTCTAACAATATACCCGCCATCCCCCCCTCTCTTCTTTCCTTCCCCTCTTATTACTCCTCTTCATCCCCCTCCTCCTCCTCCATCTATTCGTCCCCTTTTCCTTCATTCTGCTTTTCATCTCATCACCGTCCTCTCTTTCACCATCTCCACCTCAAATGCTGGGATCATTCTTTTCAAAGCGCTCGACCGACTTCCCCATCCGTACCAAACAATCCGAGCGTAGCTCTGTCTCTCATGACCACGATGTCGACGGGGCGTTAAACTCTAATCTCCATTCCTTCCTTTCATCTCCTCCATCTCTTTGTCCATTTATCTCTTTTCCTCGGCGTAGCTATTCTAAATAAAGAAATTAAAAATTAGAATCATTGTTCGACTCATATCGTAACCAAAAAGTTACACTTGAGGAAAAGTAAGCGAAATTACGAATCCAACAAGCAACTTCATTTACAAACTTGGCGTTGAAGCTTTCCGGTATGCGTGTTTTACTGACAAATAAACCATTTAAATTTGAACGTTCGTAGAATGCGATTTCACGATACGCTGTTACTTTGGTGTGTTATTTCTACCATAGCAACTGATCGATACGCAGGTTACAAGTTAGGCTTTTCCATTTTAGATGTTCACGTATTATCACTGGAGATTTGAATATGTGACATAGAAGATAACATAAGGCTTATAGATATGAAAGTATCTTCTTCTTTTGGCCACTCTTAACGGCGACTTAGAGATATGATTATTGTTTTGTGTCCATCAACCAGCAGATCGATTCTTAATATTTAAATAAAAAGGCTTCAAAAAAAATTAGAGGTGAAAGTACCAACTGTTTGGAACTAGGAAAAGCAGTTAAAATCAAATGTTTGTTAAGCTTAAGGGACTTAACTGCGGGATCATCAGTCCCTAAGCTACAAACTACTTATGAACTACCTTATACTAAAGACGACACAAACATCCATGCCCGAGGGGGAATTCGAACCCCCGACGGGGAACGGCCTCGCACATCGGAACATAGCGCCTCAGTGCGCTCTGCAGCTCCGCCGCGGGGAAAAGGTATAAGATAAGGCTGATCTCTGCCTCCTACTCTTTTCAGTCTATACTTAAAAGATATTGCGTACACGACGGCAATAGGATAAAATTGGAGGAAGGAGAATATAGTGTTTGAGATTTGCAGACGACGTGGTACTTCTAGCAAAGGATGAAAACGAATTGCAAGATTAGATTAGATTAGTACTTGATCCATAGATCATGAATAAGACACTTCGTAATGATGTGGAACGTGTCAGGTTAATGAAAGGTGTCTTTACAAATTATTACTTTGTACTAAATATTACATGACATTCTTGTTTTTTCTTTTTTCAAATTTATTAATTCATATCATTCTAAAAATTCATCTATAGTGTAGAAGGAGTTGCCATGCAAAAATTCTTTTAATTTATTTTTAAATGCTCGTTGGCTATCTGTCGGGCTTTTGATGCTGCTTGGTAAGTAACCAAAGACTTTTGTGGCAGTATAATTCACAGCTTTCTGTGCCAAAGCTAGATTGAACCTTGAATAGTGAAGTAGTTATGTACACTGCTATTGCTTTTAAATTCGGTGGAATTGGTAATAACAAATTTCATTAGTGAATATATATACTGAGAAGCTACTGTGGAGATGCCTAGCTCTTTAAATAAGTGCTCCGTCAATTATTCTGATCACACGCTTTTGTGCAATGAATACTTTTTTACTCAATGATGAATTACCACAGAAAATGATGCCATAAGAAAGCAGAGAATGAAAATAGGCATAGTAAGCTAATTTACTGAGACGTATATTACCAAAATTTGCAATTACCCTAATAGCATGAGTTACTGAACTCAAACGTTTCAACAAATCTTCAATGTGTATTTTCCAGTTCAACCCCTCATCAATGCTTACACCTGAAAATTTTGAACATTCTACCTTTGCTACAGATTTCTGACTAAAGTCTATATTTATCGATGGTTTCATTCCATTTACTGTATGGAACTGTGTGTACTGTGTTTTATCAAAATTTAATGATAGTCCACTTAATGATTTTCTGAAAGACGTCGTACTTGTATCATCAGCAAAAATACATAGTGGAGACTATTAAAAACAAATTACAGAATGAAAACAATGCAAAGGAAGTGAAAGTAATGAAACTGTCAGGAAATCAAAAAGTAAAGATAATGTTGAATGAAGAGGAATTACGACAAGTGCAAAGTTTTAAATATACTGGAGGCAGAATAGAAATTTGCTGGAAGAGCATCACAGAAATTGAAACCAGAGTACCTATCGCAAAAGAAACATTTTATAGAAAACGCAGAATTTTCTGCAGCAATACGGACAAATATCCAAGGCAAAGATTAATAAAATGTTCCGTATGAACTGAAACTTGGACGTCGAGAAAGGAAGACAGAGCAAGGGTAGAGGTTTATGAGATGTGGACGTGGCGGAGGATGCAAAGAATAAGTTGGATGGCTAGAGTGAAACATGAGGACGTGCTCAGAAGAGTGGTACAATGAAGTCAGTTATCAAATGCAATGAAAAATAGGAAACGGAACTGGACTGGGCATATATTAAGAAAGAAGGACGAGTTTGTGAGTGTTAGAGGGCTTTGTGGAAGGGAGGAGAAGACCAGGGAGGAAGAGATTTCAGATCCTGAATGATGTAATGGGTGGCATACCTGCAGCTTAACTAAGAGGGCAGCAATTAATCGTAGAAAATCGAGGTGCAGAGGACGTGCTAATACAGCAGAAAACTGATGGTAGTAAATCACCTGCAGAAATGTGTAAGTTTCATTGGCCTCCCCGTGCAGTTTATATTAAAATTATGTACTTCAGTTTTATTGTTCACGTGTTAATATAATGATTTCTCCTGTATTTCATTATAATATTATGTGTCTGAAGTGCAACATATTTTCATCTTTAAAGATTAAGAGTGATAGATCGAACTCTACAGTGGTATCGTAGCTTTATCAAGCAGTTAATGAACATACTGTGCTACTCAGTCGTGTCACTGATTCTTCAGGTTAACTTTTCTTTTTTCCTCATATTGACAGTATTTTTCAAGTACGTATGAAGTTCAAATATATCTATTATGGATACTTATAGTGCCATAAATTAACTTTTGGAGAATGTTTGTCAGAGACACATTGAATTTCTTTTCAACTGAAAAAAATTTCCATGGTTTCTATCGCGTTCATTTCCACTCAAGAATTTCAATCTTTCTCAAAACGAACACTAATTATCTACCTTTTCTCTTAGTATAATTCCAGATGTTTATTTCACCGAGCTAGAAAATGTTTGAAGACATTATTAATTTTATATAAAGGAAGATGAACTGTGTCAACAAAATTTTAAATTATGACGTCATTCTTTCTGGTAACGCTTGTAAGAAAAGGATACCTGTGTTTTGTGATTCTAGATCGAAAGGAATTACTGTACGTAATTTGAAATAAAAATACCTGTGTTCTGTTATGGTTATTCTGCGATCTAATGCCCACCCAGTTTCTAATTGTGAGAAATAAGTGTAGTGATGTGAGAAACAGATGTTGAACTCATTAAAGTTGAACTTCAAATCAATTAACCTGTTATGAATTTTTCAATGAAATACAGGTATTTGTAGCCATGTTTGAGCATCGTCAAAGTGTTTTATGTTCGGTATTTTAAGCGGGTTGGAAAAAAAATTCCAATGGTCTCAAGGAAGCTAAAAATTGTGAAACTATGTAAAGCGTTGATAGGGTAGTGTTTCTTACTACATCGTGTATTGTCAGCATTATCAGAATCTCCTTTATTTTCAATGAAAAAAACTGGTAGCCGTAGTGCCCATACGACACTTATGGTCTACTGCGAGAACTCTGATGAGACGTTTTGATGAGCTATTTCTACACATGTCATGTGTAGACTCAATTTCACTTTCGTAGATGCGTCCTCTACAAAATACGTAGTATATGAGAAAGAAGTTAACATATTAGTTGCATGACTCGTAAACCCCTCAATACTAGTATTTGGTATGTGTGTGTGTGTGTGTGTGTGTGTGTGTGTGTGTGTATGGGGGGGGGGGAGTATTGTAACTTACGTCATCAGTAGTACAGTTTAAAAGTAACGATCTTTAAAAAACAATTTAATTTCACGCCCAAAACACACTTTTACCCTTTTGTTTTACATTTCAGACAATAACATTTTCCCCCTCGAGGGGGGGGGGGAGAGTGGGAACCACTTTTGTAGAATCTCAAATATCAGGAAACGAGTGCTGAACCAAATATGATACTTGCCCAAAGATTTCCTATTTTTGCTCATTTATCCCTTACGGAGGATTAGTGATTTATGAGGAGCAATAAATCTATTCTTTAATTATATCATACTGAACTAATGTCAGTATCTGCCATAAACAATAATTTGTATACATAGTTTACTTTCAGTTGCCTACTCCTCATGATTGCTCGTACATTCTATGATGTAATTTAGGCACAAAAAAGGTTCAAATGTTTGTTAATCTCATGGGACTTAACTGCAGGGTAATTAATCCCTAAACTTACAAACTAACTTATAATAAAGACAGCACAAACATCCCGAGGGGGGATTCGAACCCCCGACAGGGAGCGGTCCCGCGAATCGGAGCATAGCGCATCAATGCGCTTGGCCACTCCGCCACGGCTTCCGAACACAGACATTTTACTATATTTGTCGCAAGCCTTGCAGTGGCTGATTTAAATACGATGTGCAGGATGTTTATCGCTAAACCTAAGCAAATGTTCTATCGATAAACAGGGACACTGCACATCGTTTTTAGAACGTTATGCAGTTTCTAATTTATTAACTACAATGAAACAGATGTGTGTAATTTTCTTCATGAATATAGATCGTGTAAATAATGTCTCTTAATGAGGCGTTGTCTTGAAACACGAAAAACGGATACAAGTCCTCACCTGTCCTACCTATTTAACGGTTTCCACCATGAAAAAAAAAAAAATCATATTTTATTTTCACGTGATTTTAACCCGATTTCAATAATTCAAAATACGTTAATTTTCTCTTACATAACAAGATAACCTCAATACGGTAAGTATTATAGTTAACAACTGCCTGCTTTTCTTGATTAACTTTAAATTCAAACCTTTATCAAAATTATTCTCGCTGCCCCCTTGCCATCATCGTCAGGCATGACGTTTCCACCTTGCAGACAGTTTCTAAATACAGCAATTAATATATAATTGTATGAAACATAGTTGACGTCATAAACAGTGCGCTGCTTGAAAAACTAACGTTTGCTTACGATGAAGCGCAGATAATTCGACATTCATACAACGATTTATAATGAGGAGCACTGAGTGACATGCGACAATCTTTAAACACAGTTTGAAGCCATTTAGTTTTCCTCGAATACTTGCGTAAAGTCAAATATTTAGGACGTTCACTCATTTGTAAAGTAATCAGATGTTTGAATCAGTTCTAAACACGAGCATTCGATTCTTTAGGGAATACGGGTTTTACTAGTTTTTCAATAACGTTTTATTTTAAAGCCTGGTTAGAAAATATAAGGTCTATTAAACTGAGAAAAATATTGAGAGAGGTGGGGGAGGATAGTGAAACCACCCAAGAGAGGTCTTGGCTACAACAGACAATGTACGTGCTCTGTGAATTTGGCACGCAATGTGAGAGCAAGAATACACAATACTCACACCTGGACAACAAAAATCATTGCCAGAGGATCGGTTGATAAGTCGTCAAAAAGAGGTGGGTGGAAATACAGACATATGACTTCTGGGTTTGTAAACATTTTTATGTTACAGTGCTTGAGGTATTTATAACAAAGGTTTGGGATTAAGCAGAAGACGAAGGTCAAAATCTACTTAACTGAAACATTGATGGACTTCATAAATTTCGCAACAGATGTAAAGAAAACTTTACCTACATAGTTTGAACAAAGAACGGAAATAATTTTTCAGTGTAGTTGGGTATGTTATTGTTGTGGTCTTCCGTCCGCAGACTGGTTTGATGCAGCTCTCCATGCTACCCTGTCGTGTACATGCCTCTTCAGCTGAGAATACAAATGGCGATCTACATCGTTTTGAATCTGCTTACTGTATTCGTTCCTCGGTCTCCCTCTACGATTTTTACCCCAGACACGTGCTTCTGATGCTAAGTCGACGATTTCTTGACGTCTCAGAATGTGCCCCACCAATCTATCCCTTGCTTAGTCAGGATAAGCCAGAAACACTTTTTCTCCCTAATTCTGTTGAGCCGGCCGCGGTGACCGAGGTGACTAAGGCGCTCCAGTCACGGTCAGCACGGCCACTACGGTCGGGGGTTCGAATCCCCCCTCGGGCATGGATATTTGTGCCGTCCTAGTTAGTAGTTCATAAGTAGTTTGTAAGTTTAGGGACTGATGACCCCGTAGTTAAGTCCCATAAGCTTAACAAACATTTGAACATTTGAATTCTGTTGAGCATCTCCTCATTAGCTACGTGATCCACCCATTTTATCTTTGTCTGTAGCACCACATTTCGAAAACTTTTATAATATTTTTGTCTGAAGTCCTTATTGTCCACGTTTCACTCCCATACGTGCTACACTCCAGACAAATGCTTTCAGAAAGGACTTCCTAACATTTAAAGTAATATTGGACCTCAGCAATTTCTCCTCTTCAAAAAATTTTCCTTCCAATAGCCATTCTGCATTTTCTATCTACCTTACTTCGGCCATCAGAAGTTATCTTGCTACCCAAATAACAAAATTCATTTACTACTTTTATTTTCTCATTACCTAATCTAATTCCTTCAGACTCGTCTGATTTTCTGACATTACATTCCATTATCCTCGTTTTACTCTTGTTGATGTTCATCTTATATCTCCCTTTCAAGACACTGTTCATTCCATTTAATTGCTCCTGTTGGTCCTTTGCTGTTTCTGACAGAATCACAATGTCATCAGCAAACCGCAAGGTTTTTATTCTCTCTCCCTGGACTTTAATTCCCCTTCCCTCCTCGCATTCCTTCATAGCTTGCTCAATCTACAGATTTAACAACATGGGGAAAGGCTACAACACTGTCTTACTCCCTTACCAACAACTGCGACCTTTTCATGTCCTTCGACTGTAACAACTGCTGTCTGGTTTCTATACAAGTCGAATATAACTCTTCGCTTCCTATATTTTACCCCTGCTACCTTCAAAATTTGAAAGAGTGTATTCCAGTCAAAAACTGATCTTCCCCAAGGTCGGATTCCACCAGTTTTTCCATTCGTTTGTAAATAATTTGTGTTAGTTTTGCAACAATGACTTAGTTAGTATATCACTCAGGAACCTGAGAAAATATGTGCTCGAAGTAGATGTCACACAGTCGCTGCAAGCTGGAAATAATTGAGTGCAACAGGAGATAAAAGGAATATTTGTCTGAGAAATTACTTTGAGCCACGTGCAGTTTTGAAAGTCTTTGGAAATTGTTTCCTCTGCATCTACATCCATAACTCGCAAGTCACCTCATGATGTGTGGCGGAGCACGTACCATTCTCACTTCCTGCTCCCAGCGCCGGCTTTTGGGTCGGGCGAAGCGGGCGGTGCCGTACTATGCCATCAATATTACAATCATCCATCTTGCGAGTATAAAATATTATTCAATTCCATTCAACGTACGTCGTTAATCTCACAAACGCGCGCTGAATTCAAGATATCAGAAGAGAAAACGCGCTGAATGCAATCTTCCTATTGGCTGCATCCATCCATGTTTCACGCGGGCTTTGTTTTTCGTCTGTGAGACGGGTCTACCACAGCGCTTCTGTTATTTGTTTCGAGAACTGTACAAAGGGAGCGCCCATGCAGCCGCGCCATCTCTCGTGCAATACAGAAACTACTAGTAGCTGCCTGTCCAAATAAAGGAAAAGACGCACTGTGATAGTAATTACATTTGAAATTAATTAATTTGAATGGATTTTTACCGAATATTTGTGACTTATGACTCATCTACAGCAATTAATAGATCATGCACTGCATTCATGGAGAATACTCCCCTGTTGTTGTTGTTGTTGTGGTCTTCAGTCCGCAGACTGGTTTGATGCAGCTCTCCATGTAACCCTGTCCTGTGCAAGACTCTTCATCTGAGAATACGTACGGCAATCTACATCCTTTTGAATCTGCTTACTATATTCTTCCCTCGGTCTCCCTCTACGATTTTTACCCCACACGCTTCCTTCCAATGCAAAGTTGACAATTCCTTGATGTCTCAGAATGTGTCCAACCAATCTATCCCTTCTCTTAGTCAGGATATGCCAGAAACTCCTTTTCTCCAAAATTCGATTAAGCACTTCCTCATTAGTTACGTGATCTACCCATTTAATCTTCATCATTCGTCTGTAGCACCACATTTCAAAAGGTTCTATCATCTTTTTATTTGAGCTCCTTATCGTCCACGTTTCACTCCCATACAATGCTACACTCCAGACAAATGCTTCCAGGAAGGAATTCCTATCATTTAAATTAATATTGGATGTTAACAAGTTTCGCTTCTTTAGAAACGCTTTTCTTCCCATAGCCATTCTGCATTTTATATCTTCTTTACTTTGGCCATCAGAAGTTATCTTGCTACCCAAATAATAAAATTCATCAACTACTTTTATTGTCTCATTACCTACTCTAATTCCTTCATCAACGCCTGATTTTCTAACATTGCATTCCATTACCTTCGTTTTACTCTTGTTAATGTTCATCTTATATCTTCCTTTCAAGACACTGCCCATTCCATTCAATTGCTCTTCCATATCCTTTGCGGTCTCTGACAGAATTACTATGCCATTGGCAAATCGCAATGTTTTTATTTATTAATACTCCCCTAACGTACTGAAATAATACAGCGCAACCCAGTGTGTGTGTTGGACTGCATACATTGGCAGCGCTACGATTTACACCCACATCTCAGTAACTGTTAGTACAAGGTGGAGGCAGGTTCGCGTTTTCGTGGTGAATCATAGTGACTGAAAAGAATGTCGTGACGAGGACAACATCTTAATTTTCTGGGAAGTTTAAAAACATTCTTATTGTTTAGTTCATATTTTATTTTCTAGTTATGTATTTGTTTACTTGTTACAGACCTACATTGTGGTCGCAAAATAGCGCAATTTGCCAGATTATTAAAACATGCCAGAAGAGAGGAGAAACGATTAAGAAAAAACTTTCTGGATCAGGAAATCGGAAAAGAAAAGCTGAAAAAGTAAAAGTTATTGAAGAAAATAATAAGCACATGAATATTTGTAAATACCTAAAAGGAAATTCTAAGGCAAGTACTTCAGACATTGACTCAGAAGTCCATATATTAGCAAATATTTCTTTAGACTCTGAACAATTAGACACAAAAAATATGAACGCTCGTATGGCTGTAGCCGAGCGGACTGGCCTGGGCTTCACGCAGCGTGAGAGGAGCGCCCACATCTCTTTTGCTGCCGCAAGTGTTGCGTTCCGATTCCGACAAAAACGCGCGTGGAAAAAGAGGGTCGTGCATCCTTAGAGAAACCAGCGAGGGCCTACTGTGTTACTATGTGATGTTTGCATAGGTGTGATAAGTATTACTGTGTAGGATTTAGCCATATTATAGACGTGAAGTAGAGGTCTGCACGTCGCTCGGTTGCTCGCTCGAATCGCGAGATACATGTCGTTCTATGACAGTCCGACAGGTGTCGGTACTGCAGCTTGCGGCAAGGCGTGTGGCTGCGCTCGACTTCCTGCACGCTCGTTCGAGCGGGGCTCGCTCGACTGGCCCGACCGCCCACACTGCCCGCTCGCCACTCACTCGCCCACCGCAGCGCCACTCGAGTCCAAGGCGAGTGTCGGGAGCAAACTAGACGCTACAGAATACATCCTGACTGCGAAATTTGGAATTGTTCCCTTTCCCGGGTGCCTCGAAAGCTGTTCTCTCGATCCAGTTGAATTAGCCATTCAGTTTCGCATTTTATACTTTACCATACAGGTTATTATACGTGATTAATATAAAGTTTCTGTGCTAAGATCATGTACTAAATTAGTTTTCCAGGATCTTTCTTTCTTTCTTGTTCCTATTTTGGGGACTGTTAGTGCCTGTTTAGTGGTAGGTGTTACTTGCCGTCTTATCGAGGAAGTAATTGTATTTTATATCTCGACTCGATCTACAACGTGTCAATGATATTTTAACAATTACAATGCCACCAACGAATAGTTTGGGGATAATGTTGTTACTTTTCATGTATACTTCGTTGTACGGTAACATTCACTTTTGTGCATTGCAATGAAAACGTCGTTCGTTCCGTAGTTTCTCTTTAGATCCTTTACATTACTTCCAGATGTTGTACTAGATGAAAACAACCTTCTTGTCTCGTTTGCGGATAATTATATTGCGGTTACATGCTACTATACAGGAATACACGTCTACAGCATAACTGATTTGAAGTTTCTTTAGTTAGTGGGGGTTCGTCAGACGCAACAGCAGCTCACACCTCAGAGCCACAGAGCCGCTTCCGTAGCCAGTGACAAGGAAACCTACCCATGTGTCACCGATTTTTATGAAATTTGGATATCTTATAATACATGAAAAACTGTGGTACACGTAATTTTAAGTGGAGAAACGGTGCCTCCAAAATTTCTAAAATAGAAAAATTGCGATAACTTAGAGACTAGTGAAGCGATTTTAATAATTTTTGGTATGAAAGTATCTCTTGATAAGAGATCGGCCTTGGTACGTTGCAGGGGGAGTGACCAATTTTTTGTACTCAAAAAATTATTTTGATTTAATCAAAGTTTATAATTTGTCCTTTATCAAAAGCTACTTTCATACCAAAAATCATTAAAATCGCTTCACTAGTCTCTAAGTTATCGCCATGCTTCTATTTTAGCGATAATTTTGGAGGGACGGTTTCAATCCTTAAATATGTTTCTCCGCCGCTAAAAAGTTGCGTGTCCCATAGTTTTTCATGTATTATAAATATGCAAATTTGATAAAAATCGGAGAGTGACGCTGGGGTAGGTTTCCTTGTGAGTACAGCGGCAGCACTACGCTGTGTGGCCTCTGCCCGCGCTGCCCCACGCGGCCTCGATCGAGTGTCAACACGCTCGCTGCGAGCGAAACACACTCAGCACGCCACCGCCGAGCGTTGCGCACTCGACCGAGTACGAGCGAGCGAAACCAGCGATTTGCAGACCTCTAACGTGAAGCATGTCTTACTTACGTAACCCAGATTTGCAATGTTTCCTGCAATAAATAAAAAAAAAATTACTTGACCCCCTCTCGACCACGTAAAATTTGGTGGATTCGGTTCGAACCCCTCCCTTCCCCCCCCTAACACCCCACGTAATTAATGGACGCCCCTAAGGGCGTCAATTGGGCGACTCGCCCGGGGCGCGTGGATGGGTAAGGCCAGCCCTGCCTCCTAATCCAGTCGTGTATGGTTCGCGGGAAAAACGATTGCCGGTAAACCTCGGTCTTCTTCTTCACCTTGTCCCAATTCATGGGTCTCTGTTCCTTATTTTATCCGTCCATTTCTCTCGGTCCCAAGCATCCTCCCGGCTCAGCCCCTTTTTTCTCAGGTCTTCAGTAATGCAGTCCAACCATCTTCTCTTTGCCCTGCCTCTTCTTCTCGTGCCCTCAACTTGTAACTCCATTGTCCTCTGCAATCGGTGTCCCTCATCCCTCCTCGTCATGTACTCGTACCATTGAAGTCTTCGTTCCTGGGCTTTCTTCGATACCTCCACTTGTCTGCTGTCTAATAAGATCATTTCTTATTTTGTCCATCCTCGTTTCCCCCATCATCCACCTCAGCATGCGCATGTTAGCCACATTTATTTTCTTCTGCTACACTTTCTATAACGGCCAGATCTCACTACCAAACAACATATTTGGTCTGGCCACCGAATTAAAAATTTTTCCTTTTCACTTTGGTTTTATTCTTTTGTCGCAGAGCACACCCGATACCCTTTTCCAGTTCATCCAGTCTGGATCCTTTGGCTTACCTCCTTATTTAAATCTCCTTTACTGGTTACATAGGAACCAAGATAATTGAATTTTCCAATTCTCTCCAACTGAGCTGGCCGCGGTGGCCGAGGAGACTAAGGCGCTCCAGTCACGGTCTGCACGGCCACTACTGTCGGGAGTTCGAATCCCCCCTCGGGCATGGATATTTGTGCCGTCCTAGTTCGTAAGTAGTTCATAAGTATTTTGTAAGTTTAGGGACTGATGACCCCGTAGTTAAGTCCCATAGACTATACAAACATTTGAACATTTTCTCCAACTGATCACTTGCCTATATAATTTTTCAATATCTTCCACCAAACCACAGGTATTCAGCCTTCTTCCTGATAACTCTTGAGTCCTCCATTTTCTATTACCTCCGCCCATCTCTCAGATGTTCTTTCTACCTTCTGTTTGCTCTTCTCCACTATTACCACGTCATCTGCCAAAGTACACGACCATAAATTCAGGTTCTGCACTCCTTCCGTCAGCACATCCATCGCTATATTGAACAGGTATGGACTTAGTGCTGACCCTTGAAGCAGTCCAACCATGATTGGGAACTTCAGTCACTCCGACACGATCTTACTTTCGAGCAGGCACCATCATACATGTCTTTGACGAGGTGAACATGTTTTTCTGGCACACCCCTCGCTCTCAGGCATTTCCACAGTACATCTCTCGGTTCTGTATCATACGCCTTCTCCATGTCTATAAACAGTAGGTGTAGGTCTCTTTGTCGCTTCCCATACTTTTCCATCAGTTGTCTCAGGATAAAGGTTGCATCCATGGTTGCTCTGCCTGGGATGAACTCAAACTGCTTATCCGAGATTTCTGTTTGCACCCTGATCCTTTTATCCATAATTTTTTCCCCAGATCGGTGTGGGCCATAATTTCTCAAATTTTACCTTTGTGGTCGTTTCACGAGATAAACGTAGGAAGAAACAACATATTGGTTGACTCTTCGAGAAACGTATGCCGTCGAAATTCTTAATTGCATTCCACCTACTCACAGTCTGATGATGATTTCAGGGCTGATGCACACGAGGACCGAACTCCTCACGGAAATGCAGGGCCAACCAGTTGCGAGTCATGGAGAACAACGATCGAAGCAGGACATTAGAAGTTTGGATCGGGAAGGCTATGTGCTTGGGTAGTCCTCGCAGGTGTCTTAAGACCATGTGCCTGCTGTGGCGTGAAAGCTTGGCGAAACTCCCTAGTGAGCGGGAGGTACCAGGTTCGAATCCCAGTTCCCGCACAACTTTAATTATAATCACCCTGTAGAATATAGTAAATTTACCTAAACATAAAAGCAGGGTAACACGTAAACCATTTTACAAGGCAACATGGCGTTACGAAAAGCGAAGAAAGGTTCTGGAGAACTGCATACTGCCTCGCGTTCCTGATGCGGAACATGAATGTTATGTAAGAGAAATCGCATTGAGAGCAAACATGTGGGCATGTGACAAGGTCGGGAAGTCTGCCAGATTGACACAACGACTGTACATTCGAGAAGTGTGCGGTTGCAACCTTTCTTCGCCTCTGCTATCCCACAAACCACTGTGCACTTGGAAAAAAATGTTTTGAGCTATATAGGTCACAGCTGCACAGCTCAAGGGGAAAGAACGACGGGAGGGGATGGGAGATCGGTTTGCCGGCTAGACTGGATGTGGATTTTAACCGATTTTCCACTTTCCTTCGGGATAATACCGAAGTTTGGCCTCAGTTACACGATTCTCAAATATTAAGATAAATTTTTGCACACGTTCACATATATAACACAAGTGGCGCAGCCAGGGGCCCTATTCTGTATCTTTCGTACCGTTCGGTTCGGTGTCTTTTTCTCGGCGGTTTCGTCAATTTCGGTTCGGTAGCGAAAATGGTTATTCTGTACGTTTCTGCGGCCTGCTACCGCCCGAAACGGCCACCGAAATTTCGAGCGCTGCACCGAAAGCCGCTGAGGTTTCGGTGAGGCCGTTTGGTTCGTTTCGGTGGGCTTGAATTGCGAAGATAAATTATTATTTTAGCAATGCTGTGTCGTTTTAAATTCCGATAATGATACATCTGTTGTTTTTAAGTAATAAGTAACTGTAAAACGTTGATTTTCAAGGTTGTCTACATATATTATCAGAATATTTCGTTAAAACTGCTAGCGTTCTAGAGTTTAATATAACGATATAGCACTTCTGTAAACTCTATTGCAATAAACTTTGTCTTAAAATACGCATCTCGGTAATATCTTTAATGCGCCGTTTCATTTATCTTGCAAACTCTCATATTACGGAAGTGTAAATACGAAATCTATCAAATACGGCGTCACCTTCGTTTTCGCCGTTCGCAAAGCTGTCGCGTCGTATTTGGCAAATTTTCGTATTTGTACGTGAGAATTACTCAAATATGCACTCCAGATACTCTGCCGCATTGAAAATCTTCATAAAATGAGCCATTTTCACCGCAATCTTAAGTTCCTGTCGTGCCAACTAGCACGTTACCGACGTATCTGAACGGTACTTAGTAGTCTTTTACCTTACTTTTCCGTACAAGCTGAGTATATATTACTTACAGAAAACACTTTTACAACGTTTAAGTTAAAATGGAAAGGAATTTTGTGAAGTTAGATAGTGGAAATCATACAAATTAGCAGCAGTATAAATAACGGATAATCATTCCGCAAAGAAGTCAATGGAAACAAAGACCGGCCAGTCTTGTAGACGCTGTGGTTTAGCGGTTTAGGCGACAACCCCCTACCCTAAGCGTTTTAGGTTCGAATCCTTCCTGGTGCAAAATATTTTTTCACCAGTCATCTTGTTTGGAAATACTTTTCTAGTGGTGTAAGAGAAGCATGATCTGCAATATTCTTTAGCATGTACATGTAAGAGCGAGCGCCAGCAGTAGTTTCTTATACATCGGGGTTCACTCTTATTATAAAACAAAAGATGAATTTTCTGTGAGTGAAACAAACGTAGACTTTTTATTTATTTGCTTTTTTAGTCTTGTTACAAATAATTCATGTGTGACTACTCTCAATGCTTGAAATGCAGTTTCAATATGAAGACTGAAAATTTTTGTACGTTTCAGACAATTTTTTAAGCACTGATGAGAGTCTGACAGCGACCAAAATCAAATTTTGCGACAGTAAAGAAATATTTGCGACTGCTCTTCATCATCCGTATATGTTAACAGCCACTGAGCACTTGGATTCAAGATGGAATCAAACCTGACGTTTCATGTTTTGTCCAATTAACGACAGAAAATACTAAAACTGGTTATGAGTGAATCTAAAAAAATTCCTTTAGCTTTCCCGCATCGGCAAACAACTGTTTTGTTATTAAACTATTGTACGCTCTTTCTTCAGTACAAAAACATTGACTAATTTGCGTTTCTAAGAGCTGTCTCCACTAATATGTCATCCTTTTCCTTTCACGCAACTTCCATGTACTTCCGTAGTGCCAAAATAAGAAGTGTTTCACTGCTAGCACTGCGCTCTCTCTGCTGCTAACGCCGCGTCTTCCCTCCCAGCTCGTTGAACTCGCGCCGCCCCTATGAACCGCACAATTCTGCTCTCGTCTAGGACAAACGGTGGCACCTAACGTTTTCCAACAAACGGCAAAAATAAATTCAAACCTTTCCGAAACTTTTTCTCGCTTACACCCCCACAAAAAAATGTAAAGGGAAAAAGTTTGTCGCTTACTACATTTTGGACGTTGTTTTGGTAAAAGTTCTGTGTCAGTCGTGGGATTTTAATTTATTACTTCACTATCACTGAATATATTGGCCGGAAAGTTTGCAGACATCGAGAACATATAGCACTGAAGGCAATTATTAAATTATTTTGCTGTGCGACTCTTAGTTTAGGAGATACAGTGTGATAAACATAGAGTAGCGTGAATAAACAACTTTTATGAAAAGTTTAAATATTCTCTGTTTTCATTGACAAAAAGTTTTAATTAAATTTAAAAAAAAGTTTCAGTAGGTAGTTCTCGGAACACACTGTCGTGTTATGTCGCGAAATTATAAAATACGCGACTTTCATTTCTTTACATTTTGATGGGCTGTCTCTCATTGTAGGAAACGCAGCGAACGCCGGCCACAACTGCCGTCCTCCCTGCTCATCAGCAGTGCGCATGCGCGGAGAAGCAGTCTGGCACTTCTGATTGGCTGATGCAAGCATATCTGGCAACAGCGCCACCGTGAGCTTCGGTGTCCACGAAGACGGACCGCAACGTCACCGAAAGGCATACAGAATAACATAATGGAGCTGCATCGATAACTCGACCCCTCGGTGCGCTCTCTGACCGAACCGAACTTTGGGGCGCCGAAAAGATACAGAATAGGGCCCCAGGATTTGGTTCTGGGGATGGGGGGGGGGGGGCATAATTTTTTTTTAAAAAATAAAGCCTATTGGGTTTATTAATGTATGACTTATTTTTACACTTTTTTGTAATTTAATCAATTATAACACGAAAGCAATTGCACAAGAAGTAAAATGAGTGGACTCGCAATTAATTTTAAAGTGGAAGAGGAGCAACGTGGTGGAAATGGAGTGTATATCAGATCGAAAAATAATTAAGCAGCTTTTATGTTATTGGACAAAGAGAAAGTTCTTTACAGTTTAAATTACCACGAGACTATGTTTAAAAATGGAACTAAAATAACACTAGTGTTCTTCATAAGATTCCACTCGGTGGCATCGCTGACTTGCTAAGCACCGGATCCCCGAATGCCGCGGCGCAGTGGCCAGGCGCATTGAGGCGCTATGCTACGATACGCGAGTTCGTTCCCCGTCGAGGGTTCGAATGCCCCCCTCGGGGAATGGATGTTTGTGCCGTTTTTAGTATAAGGTAGTTAATAAGTAGTTTGTAAATTTAGGGACCGATGACCCCGCAGTTAAGTGCCTTAAGCTTAAGAAACATCTGAACATTTTTTGGTCGCGCGTATGAACAATCGGCTTGTCACTTCAGCACAGCAGTAACAATAGCGGCAGTATCAAAGCTGTTCGCGGCGGCATTAAAACCGCTCACAGTAACAACTGCAGACACTCTCAGTCGCGGCATCACGTTGGCGACCCATTGTCACGTTCACTAGTGTTTGGCAAATTATAGTTATATGGAGATTTATTATATGTGTACTAATTCAAATTTAAAAAAATAAAAACAATAAAAAATAATAAAATTAAACCGTACATTTGTCACGAGATTTGTAGAGGAGAAAATTCTCTACAACTTTGCTCTGTTATGTTTTTTATTTTATTTTTTTTTTTTCATATCTTGTATCGTTTCAGAGATATTCGCAAAAATAACTGCGATTTGACGATGTCTGTCTGTCTGTCCGTCTGTCTATCCGTCCTTACTTTTTAGGTCGAACCGTTTAACCGATCGTCACAAAATTTTACATAAATAATAGCTGGCTGGCCTTCAAAGAGCAAAACCTCTCTCTTTCAAATTTTTCGGAGAAAAAATTAGTAATACTAAAACAATCAGTTTGTCATGTAATTGGAACTGCAAACATACCGTTCATCTGACACGATGAACCGAATTTGTAGAGGAGAACATTCTCTACAACTTTGATCTCTTATGTGTTTTTCGTAACTCGCACCGTTACAGAGATATTTGCAAAAATAACGACGATATGACACCGCCTCTAGATTTTACGTAGACCAGGTGTTAGGAAGTATTACGTGACATTCCTCGCCCAAAATTCTCTCCGGCATACGCCATCTTGCTTCCTGTATTTTATGATTTTCTTGTTATAATTTTAGCGTTGTTATTTCAAAGCAGTGGCGCACTGAATAATTAACAAAAGCACGTCGTTCATAGTACGATAAATTGTAATCTAGTGTCTAAAAATGTCATTTTAGCTATTAGCAACTATCAGCAAAAGTAAGAGAATGAAGGGACGCTGCCGTAGCTGTTCGTCGCGGTGTAATGGGTAGTGCGTTACGTTGTGATGCATGTGGTCGGTGGTTCGAAACACGCCAATACCGCCTACTTTTCGCCTTGGCTCCTAAAAGGGCTTCCGGCACTCTTATTAATTAAATAGAGCTATCTTCTGCGATGTTTAGAGTAGTGAAGATGTGTGCTCCCCCTAAAATGTGTTCTATTTCGTGAATTAAATAGAGCTATCTTCTGCGATGTTTAGAGTAGTGAAGATGTGTGCTCCCCCTAAAATGTGTTCTATTTCGTGAACATGCCATGAAGTACATAACGGTTTGAACAATGCTCTTCTGAAGCATTTGCACAACAACGGGGAGGGTACCGTGACAGCGAATATTCTGAACAACGTGCAGATACTGGTAATTTCATATAGAAAAGGAGTCCCAGATTTCTGTGGCAACTGTAGTTCATGAAACGAAATGGAAGTTTATACATTGCAACAAAGTACCTACTTTTTTCCTAAACAATTATTCACTATTAATTTAATATGTTGAAAGTCGTTAATTAGAATAAATGCGTCTACTAAAATGTCTGTCTTTGGCATAGTTGCTATGGACGCTTTTAACATAGATTGTATTACCTGTTTTGCAGTTCAGAGCAACAAAGAGCAATAATTATGGTTGTTTATTAAATACGATCAGAGAGAATCTTAGGTGGCATAGATATAGTCGTAATCGTATCGTCCATCAATCTTTATTATTTATATTTTTATTATTTTTGTCAAAAATGTTTGCTAAAATTGTATAAGTACAGGCAAATCTAAAGTGGGCCATAAAACACGCCAGTGCGATATTTTTTTACAGAACATATTAATCGGCTGATGGGAGGTACAATGATTACTGGGTAGCATCTATGTGACTGTGCACATTTAGTTTTGTTTTCTGGTTACACATATTGACAAGAGATGTTGACACAGTTCCCAATTAAACTTTATGCTTGTGACAATATGATGACAACAATCACAATTGGTAAATTATAATGAATTTTAATATATGAATCGCTTATCTCAGTGGCGTAACTAGGACTTGGCTTGGGGGAAGGGGGATAGATCTGCTTGAGAAGCAAAATTTTAGTCACTTTCCAGACAGACTACCATCTACCACTCCCGTTGAAGAAACTAATTCACTAGCATCCAATGAAAGCTTATGGTAAAACACCCCAAGTTTCCAATCTTTACCTTTACCAGATTGTTCTGGGGGGAGGGTGTTCAATCCCCCTCATCCCCTCATAGTTACGCCACTGGTTTATTTAGTATGTCCTTATATGAGGACACCATGACTGAAAGGGTTAAAAAGTTTTTTCTAAGAAGCGACTGTGGCTTTGGAACATATTTTGTGTGTGTGTTTCCCATATCAGTTATACAGCATGAATCTAAACTCGCGTACTCTGGCTTCGCAGCGCCTCACCTGCCAACAATGAAAAATGTATCCAACAAAATTTTTCATCCTGCGCATATTTCCGCCAGTAAATGGATGTCAAAGACTGAGATGGCTGTGTGTTCCATACGTCAGTGTGCTTCAATATTATACCAACAGACTTGTAAGGGATGTATTAGGCGTCTTTAGGAACAAAGTGAGCATGGAAACCCATGCCCGGGAACGACATTCAACGACGCTACGGAGAGTCCAAGTTACAGGCACCAGCTCCTGCCGCTAGACATCCCCTCCAACAACTTCGACGCTCATTGGATGACGTTTTCGGGCATGGGTTTCTGTGCTCAATTTGTTCCTCAAGACACCTCCCACATTCCCTATAAGTTTGTTGGTGTAGTAGTGTAATTCAGAAACACACTGACGTATGGAACACACACCCATCTCAATCTTCGACGTCCATTTACTTCCGAAAATATGCGCAGGACGAAATTGTGTGAGAGACTTTTTTATATTGCTAGCATGTGAGGAATCACGCTGCGAAGCCCGAGTGCGCGAATTTAGATTCACCCTATACATGATAATGACTCGTGTTAAAAGGTGTACGTGATTTTAAGGTTGAATCTATCGTTTGATCAGACAATAAAGTAATTTATTTTAAAGTTATTCATTCAAAACCTGATCTGATATTAGTTGCTGTCCAAATAGTTGTCATATACTGATGTTTAACAGTCAAGATCACTAAGTTATCAAATAACTTCGTCAAAATTTTATTGAACACTTACATTGTTGATTAACACAGTAATTTGGTGTAATTATGGCCCTGATATTGATGTATATACTGTTAAATGAGAAACAGTGCATTAAACTGATTATGTGCGCAACGGATCTTTTAACAAAGAAACTGTGACTTGTAACATGCATGAAACATACACTGACTATACTAAAAAAAATTGACTGCGAGAAGGATATTAAAAACACAAATCACTTTCTTAATGTTCGACTACGATAATTTTATGCAGATCATTATTTCTGATTATTAAAACTCAGTATCATATTCAATTAACTGCAGTGTTGCATAACAATCATTTACTACGTTACCAATAAAGAAATCTGTTCAACAAGATTACCAAAATCAATACTGCACTTTAAATCCACAAATAACTAATTATCAAATAAAGGAAGTAGGTTGATCTTCTAACTACGTAAATGAAACAGGAAAGGAAGGTCAACTTTGTTACTTATTATTAACCTAAATGATACAACCGTTTCATAATTACATGAAATGCTATTACCTTCATTCCAGAGGTGGTACAACCTTTTTCAAAATTATATGAAATGCAATGTATTCCAAATACCAACTTGCTGGCACTGCAGCCTCTGCTCTACATCGGAGCCACATACACAACTGCTCTCTAAGCGAGCTGAACCACAAGTCTGACTGTCTCTCCGCACGAGCTACAATGCTATGCGATACATAATCTTTGCCAAAGATGAAACTTCTCAACTTCACAGATTTATGTACACATATCGACACACACAGTAGATGCAAAATTATAAATTTTCTTGCAAGTAAGTTACTCGACACAAAACAGGAGCCACAATATTAGACATTTTCTTACAAATTCAGCAATACACATTTTTATGGACACGTTTCAGTGTGTGTGTGTGTGTGTGTGTGTGTGTGTGAGAGAGAGAGAGAGAGAGAGAGAGAGAGAATTTTATAATTTGTTTCTCCAAGCCTTGAAGGACATGTTCGCCGGCCGCAGTGGCCGAGCGGTCTGCGGCGCGCCAGTCACAGTCTGGACGGCCACTACGGTCGGGGGTTCGAATCTCCCCTCGGGCATGATGTTTGTATCGTCTTTAGTATAAGGTATTTCATAAGTAGTTCGTAAGTTTAGACACTGATGACTCCGCAGTTAAGTCCTTTAAGCTTAAACATTTGAACATTTTGGACATGTTCACCCTTCTGAGCCTTGTCATATGTAACACCATCTATAATTATAGTGCAGAATTACTAACAAGGCACTTATATATATTTATTTATCACCATTATCAGTTTGTTTGTAATAGGTAGTTTATTCCTTGTTTTATCCTTCACACATTGTATATTCTTGTATTACTGTTTAGTTTTTAAGTTGATAACTGTAATGACACAATGCCAAAGAAGCGTTATACTAGGTATGTCGATCTCTTCCCATACTGTATCTAGACATTGTAATCTCTTTGATGCAGCAGTAAATACTCTGAAGATGGCCTAATAAGCCGAAAACCGGTTAAGTAAACAAAAATAAACTTGTAGAGCACACACAAAATTGTGTTTTTTAATTTATTTGATTATGTTCTACCAAGAAGCGACGGAAGAATCAGTCAAAATGACTTATTTGTTTGTAAGCTGTCTTGTAAGATCGTCTGTGAGCTCCTGTCACGGTGCCGGCCTGTGTCGCTCATCGACAGCGCCGGTCTAAACTGCTGTGGCAGTCAGCAAGGACAGAGCGGGGCAACGGCCGCCATCAGGAAAGCCGTTAATCACATCTGGCGCTGACGCGGACTGCCGCCATCCCAGACACTTACTCCACAACACTCGTCCTTAGGGTTCCCTGCCTGAGCGCGACAAATACGAACTCTTATACGATCGTAAAGAGCAGCTGGTAGTGCTGCAGATAAGCTGAATAAGTCACAAAAGAAAAAAAAAAAATACGGGTCACACTCCAAGCACAGCATGACTTTCATGACGCGTTTCCGACATTTTCATCTGTTTTGTGCCGTTAGCCATACGTATACAAATGCAGGTAAACAGATGTTGAATAAAATTCTCGTTTTTCAGACATACGCATATGGTGTAACACTACATCGCGGGGGGGGGGTTCGAATCCCCCCTCGGGCATGGATATTTGTGCCGTCCTTAGTATTAGTTATTATTAGAATTATTACGATGACAATGGGAAGAAATGCTTTTCTCAAAAAGAGAAATTTGTTAACGTCGAATATTAATTTAAATTATTGATAGAGCTGAAGCATTGAATTAAAATTTGTGGTGCGGCCGGGAATCGAACCCGGACCTCCATGCTTACTAGGCAGACGTCTTAACCGTTAGACTACCACACCACTAACGATTAAGGCGCCTCGAAATAGTCTATGTACGATTTCCCTCCACAATGTTAGGAAAATGTTAGGAAAAGTTTACTTAAAGCATTATGTGGAGTCTTGATTGGTACGGCAGTGAAACATGGACGCTAAATGGTTCACACAGGAAGAGGATAGAAGCTTTTTAAATGTTGTGCTACAGAAGAATGGTGAGGATTACGTGGGTAGATCGCGTAAGTAATGAGGAGAGTCGCAGTGGAGTGGCCGAGCGCATTGAGGCGCTATGCTATGCGCGAAGCCGTTCTCCGTCCGCGGTTCGAATCCCCCCCCCCCTCTCGGGCATGGATGTTTGTGCTGTCTTTAGTATAAGTTAGTTCATAAGTAGTTTGTAAGTTTAGAGACTGATGACCCTGTAGTTAAGTCCCATAAGCTATACAAACATTTGAACATTTGAACTACATCGCGATCGTAACGTTACAACCGCCATTTCCGTCATTTCCAACATGGCGGACAGGCTTCAACTGACGTATGTTCTCGGCATAGATAATGCCATATCCCTTTATTGTAATCTCCTTGGTCTCATCTAATATAATCCATCCAATCGTATTTGTAATTTAAACTTGTACCCCTCATTAGGCATAAACATTTTTTACTGCCATAAGGCACATCAAATTCTGATACATCATCTTTACTCTGGCATGGCAACTAAATAGCGTGAAGAATGACTTGTAGACAGACAACGACAGAAAGAAAACAGAGTGGCTGTGTGCTAATTTAACTTCTGATCTGCAGTTGGCCTGGGACACCAATTTGCTTTTATTCGCTGTAGTTGTCAGATCAATTCTCGACGATAAAAATGAAGTGGACAGATAAGAGCTGAGGAAGTCATCCGTAAAATTGACGAGTGAGAAATTTGTGGTACGCTCTAACTAGAAAAAGGCCCAGAATGACAGAACAGATATTAAGGAATCAGTCCATAACAGCCGGCCGCGATGGCCGAGGGGAGTGCGGCGCGCCAGTCACGGTCTGCACGGCCACTACGGTCGGGGGTTCGAATCCCTCCTCGGGCATAGATATTTGTGCCGTCCTTAGTGTTAGCTAGTTCATAAGTAGTTTGGAAGTTTAAGGAGTGATGACCCCGTAGTTAAGTGCCATAAGCTATACAAACATTTGAACTATATCGCGATCGTAACATTACAACCGCCATTTCCGTCATTTTGAATCTTATTAATTTTTACAAGGCAGAATTCATATTTTTTTTTTTTTGGTTGAAAGAAATCTGTTCATTCATATCTTTGTAATACAGAATAGTCAAGGCCACAGAACACAGAATAAGTTATCCAAAACACCCTAAATTACAGTCATCTTTTGTTGGAAAACTAGTATAAATAGTACCCTCAGTCGTGTCACTCTAGGTATTCAGCTCCCTATGAGTTAGGTCTCCGTGATTAGCTCACAATGACTTTAATTACGGGTTTAGTTACGAACTTGTTAATTTGCGACAAATTCATTTCTTGTAAAGTATTGAGATTTTGATAGGATCAGGTCGATAACGCTAAAGTGTTACGCGATTTGCGACAGTAATATCTATGGACTTTAGATCGGGTTAGGCTTCTGAAGACAGTTATAAAAATTCTGCCTCCCGAATATATAATGATCAATCTGAGATAGATAAGAATAATAATAACTGTTTTATCAAGAGTACTTTATTTAATAAGATCAAAGTTGATGTAAACTGTAAAAGGGATCAGAGATTCTGTTGTAAAACATTAGCTGTGAGAAATATAGTTACCGAACTGTGAATTATTGAAGTGTCTTTGTGCAAGTGCATTTATTGTATACTGTGTGATTTTGAAGAATATAGAAACGAGTGAGATTTAAAAAGTGTCTTAATAGAGTTCTTCCGTAGTTAGAACCCTTACCAAATCAGTGATTTTTTAACAGTGCTTAAATGAATATCTTTGACTGTGATAGCTCGCAATATGTAGTAAAATTTACTTAATCCGCTATTCAGCGAGATGAACCGTATTAAAAGCAAACTTCCAAAGACTATTTTATGAACGGTCTAAATAAATTAATACTTGTGTAACTGACTTCGTTTCAGTGAACTGCCGGGACAGATATAAAAGATGATCTTTCATAATAATATATAGCCCCTGAGATAAAGAATCTTTATGTTCAAACATTTTAATAAAGCTAAGGACATTAAATAGGCTCAGGAAAGATTCAATAATTCAATTCGATCGATCAAACAGGACTTCCAACCTAATTTCTGAAGTATAAGATAAGTAAAATTTAATAGCCTATTACACTATACAACCGAAGAAAACTAAAGTTACGCAATTGCTTACCATAAATAATCATCAACAATATTTTAAAGAACAGAAAGTTACCTCAAAAACGAAGAACGTTACAATGGCTAGTCTCTATATTTTGATAAACTAACATCTTATTCAGTATCTATTTACCTGCATTGGTATACGTGTGGCTATCGTCAAAAACAGATGCAGATCATAGGAAACGTCGTTGTCCTGCCCACTTTTATTTGCAATACTGTTGCATCTACATTAAACCGTGACAAGTGTTCTAAATGACAAGTATGGTAGTTAAAGGAATGCATGCTTAGCTTACAGGTATGCATTGAGAATGGCAAGTCACTTTCCGAAATATGGATCTGCAGAATAAAGCAATTTTAAATATAACGACTGAATGCTGCAAATCACCTATAGGAATTAGATTAGGTAAGGTGGTAGATGCGTTTTGTTACTTGGGGAGTAAAATAACATACGATCTCGCAGTGCAGAGGATATAAAATGCAGAATGGCAATGGGAAGAAATGCTTTTCTCAAAAAGAGAAATTTGTTAACGTCGAATATTAATTTAAATGTTAGGAAAAGTTTTCTTAAAGCATTATGTGGAGTCTTGATTGGTACGGCAGTGAAACATGGACGCTAAATGGTTCAGACAGGAAGAGGATAGAAGCTTTTTAAATGTTGTGCTACAGAAGAATGCTGAAGATTACGTGGGTAGATCGCGTAAGTAATGAGGAGAGTCGCGGTGGAGTGACCGAGCGCATTGAGGCGCTATGCTACGATGCGCGAAGCCGTTCCCCGTCCGGGGTTCGAATCCCCCCTCGGGCATGGATGTTTGTGCTGTCTTCATAAGTAGTTTGCAAGTTTAGGGACTGATGACCCCGCAGTTAAGTCCCTTAAGCTTAACAAACATTTTTTGAACTAATGAGGAGATGCTGAACAGAATTTAGAGACGGATTTTTATTTTTAATGTTTATTTATATAGACATGTTTCCTTAAACTAATTGATTTTACATAATAAGTACTTCATAACGATTATGTGTTAATTACCATAGATTTAATGCAATTTATATTTTAATGGGCAAAGTATTCAAACATAATGAAAAAAATTTGTAAGGTTACAGCATGTTTCAAAATAAGTACCCTACGTTCACTAAACCTACAACGCTACTAAATGAGGTATGATGACAGAAGAAATAGCTGGTAGTGTAATATGTATTTACATCCGCTCACAAAACTTCAGACTATTTTCTCTAGAATTGTTGAGAGCTGAATCGAATGGCTTTGGCTGGTTACTATTTTAAGTCTGAACTTTATGTACTATAAATATTAAAAAATCCGATACCATATTGTCTCCTTTTTGGCATGCTGCAAGATTCGTGCCGTCACAGACCAGAAGACAGAAAGAATCGTGAACGAATCGTAGGAACAGATTCATCAGGTTAGATTCCAACATCCATGACACAGACAAGTATTGCCATCTATGAGCAGAATGTAGAAGTAAGAATCGTGCCAATGCAGACGAAAGAATCATGAGCGCCGGCCGCGGTGGCCGAGGAGACTGAGGCGCTTCAGTCACGGTCTGTATGGCCACTACGGTCGGGGGTTCGAATCCCTCCTCGGGCATGGATGTTTGTGCTGTCTTCATAAGTAGTTTGCAAGTTTAGGGACTGATGACCCCGCAGTTAAGTCCCTTAAGCTTAACAAACATTTTTTGAATTAATGAGGAGATGCTGAACAGAATTGGGGCTAAAGGAGTTTATGGTACACCATTAGTAATAGAAGTGCTCGATTGGTAGTACACATTCTTAGACATCAAAGAATCGTAAATTTAACATTGGAAGGGAGTGTATGACATAAAAAATCACAGAGGGAGATCAAGAGACGAATAGTGTGAGCAGAATCAAATAGGTGTGGATTGCCGCTCTTATGAGGAGATGAAATGACTTGCTGTATCAAACCAGTCTCCGTTCTGAAGATTACAACAACAAGGTATACACACAGGTTATCCGGTTCTTTCTCCATTGAATGACTACAGCGCATATTAAGGTTGTACAGTACGACTTTAATGTCATAAAACTTGTGCTTCTCATGGCGTATAGAATGTTCAAATAACTTACAGCCGGGTGGTATCGTCGACAGTCAACACGGAGATTCCGACATGCAACTCTTGCTTATGGGATTTTGTTATTAAGGAAGCAGTTGAAATTGAACTGATAAGTGATCTTATAAATTGGGATGGAGCAGGAAAAAGAGATCAACAGTAGTAGTGGTAGATGAAACTGGACTGGGGGAAAGGAGTAAAAGACGAAGCCACCTAGTAAAATTTTGCACAGAGCACAATTTGATCAGATTGATTTGGTTTGATTTGATTCTTTCAGGGAAGCCAAAACAGTCTTGGTCTAACCCGCCACTGCCTGCACCGAAACTAAGTTTATTGTGCGGTATCACTCCCTGTATGTCTAGTAAAGCCAACCAATGCCCTTGAACAGTGCAAGGAGTCCCTTTACCAGTTCTTTATTAGACACAATTTCTTCGGGTCTGGTTATCCCAAATGTTCTGTGCCTTTTACTCTCCAATGCAATGCATTCGAAGATCAGATGTGATGCAGTTTCATCACCGTCATCACAGATCCTATATTTAGGGTCCTCTTCTGTTATTCCCATTGTTTTTTGAAATTCCCATGGCATGTCAGCAATCCAACCATGAGTCTAATCTCTCTCCTGTTTAGACCCAGGATTGCAGAGCTTCTTTTAAAACAAGGCTTTGGCATCATTACCTTGCCATGTTTTTGTTGCTGGACTTTGGTCCAATATTCTACGTGCTGTCTTCTGAGCCAGTTACGTAGCTCCAATTTAATCATTGCCTTGGTGATTGTCAGGACAGGTTCCGGTCCAATAAATGGAGCCTCTGCCCCCATCCTGGCTAATCTGTCGGCATGTTCGTTGCCACTGATCCCCGAGTGGCCAGGGACCCACAATAGGTATACTCTATTGCTTTCCTCTAGCTCCACCAGAACCCTGTGACATTCTGCAACAATTTTAGACCTTGTTGTAGGAGCTGCCAGTGATCTCAGGGCTGCCTGGCTGTCTGAATAGATATAGATGCTACGTTCTTTGTAGCACCTACGCAAATTCTCCTCCACACATGTACTGATGGCAGTGATTTCGGCCTGGAATACTGAGGCCAGTTTCCCTAGAGAGATGACGCCCTCCAGTCTTGGCTGCACCCCGTATACCCCGGCCCCAACTCCTTGGTCTGATTTCGACCCGTCAGAGAACCAGACAATATCCCCCGTACGGTGTCGAACTATTTTCTCCCACTGCTCCCTACTTCCAATTGTTATACTGAAAGGCTTGTTGAAGCAGTATGGGGTTATAATATAGTCGGTTGGCATTTCCCCAACCTTTCCTATATTTACCTCACTCACTATTTTAGTGTGTGATTGTGGATATCCCAAAGAGTTCCAGTTGTTGACAGATTTGAGTCTGTAGGCACCAGCTGCCGCCTCCATCTTGACCCAAAGGTGTAATGGGGGCATATCCAGCATGGTTTCCAACCCAGCAGTTGGTGTGCTGCTAATTCCGCCTGTTATGGCTAAGCAGGCTAGTCTCTGCACCTTACCAAGCTCCTTAGCAGCAACCTGCTGTTCTACCTTCTTCCACCACACGACCGCCCCATAGGTGATCCTGGGTCTAATCACTGTGGTGTATATCCAGTGCATACCCTTGGGGGCTCAGGCCCAATTGATCAGATTATGAAAGGAGATTGTATACGTGGAAGAGTCCAGGACCTACAGAAGGTTTATGATTGTATTTTTAGTGGCAAGAAATGTTGAAGAGCTATATTTTCACTGTAAGCCATATCCAGGAGCAGATATCGACTCTGTCCATCAAACCAATCCCTGAAGACCACCACCACAACAGTACATGTCTACATCAAAAGTGTCTCTGAATCACACTGATGGTTACTCAAAATACATCACCTCGAGGGTAGCATCCAAATCAGCTGAAATATGACGCATGCGTTTGCGGCGATTACAAGTGTTGTACGAGGGGGAAACAGATAGCCGTGTGGGCATACAGAAATTGTCATTTCGTGGAGCAGGCACTGTTAGAGACTTGTTTATTGCCCGTCGGATTGCATTGTTCTCTTAGCTTCCCTGTTCTCCCGATCTGTCGTCCAAAACAGCAGATTGATGCTTGTGGAAGGACTGGCCTAGGATGTATCACCCGCTGTTACATCATATCAGCTCTGACAATATGCGAAGCAGCCTGGACTGCTATATCCTAGCAACATATCCAGAGCCTCTTTTATTCAATGCCGAGGCGTGTAGCAGCGGTTATAGGCCAGGAATGACAACAACACTCAATACTAATTCCATCATGTTCCTCACTTCACACGTGACTGTTTTTTCAATCTTGTGATGTTTGTACAAAGGGTTATCTCCCAAATAAATGTAGGTGTGATACCTCTGTAACTTTCTCGTGTTGCATTTCGTTTGGCCAACATCATCATAAGTTTTAAATATAAATTCAGAAACCCTGAGACGGTTTTTCGTCTCGATAAGTTCAAAAAAATGTTCAAATGTTTGTAGAGTCTATGGGACTTAACTACGGGGTCATCAGTCCCTAAACTTACAAACTACTTATGAACTACTTACAACTAAGGACGGCACAAATATCCATGCCCGAGGGGGCTCGAATAAGTCCAAGACATAAAATGAATTAAAATTTGTGATGCGGCCGGGGTGATTGAAAAGACAGTCACGTGTGAAGTGAGGATCATGATGGAATCAGTATTGGTTGTTGTCATTGCTGGCTATAACCGCTGCTACATGCCTCGGCATTGAATGAAAGAGGCTCTGGATATGTTGATAGGATATAGCAGTCCAGGCTGCTTCACATATTGCTTCACCTTTATCATTAATGTCTCTGCCTAGTAAGCATGGAGGTCCGGGTTCGAGTCCCGGCCGCATCACAAATTTTAATTCATTGCTTCACCTTTATCATCATCTTGTTCTGCCAAAATGCAGGTTTTCACATGGTAGTCCGGTCTTCTGCCGTCTTCTTCAGGCATCTGATAGCCTGCGCTTCCTCCTCCCATCCAGTTAATGTTCTTTTCTGTTATAAACTTCAGCAGATCTCTCCCCAACCATTTCCAACAATTTTTCATTACTCACTGTTTCCATCCAGCTTAACCTCTCTATTCTCCTCCACACTCACATCTCGAATACTTCTAACCTTTTCTCATCCTCTCGTCTCAGCGTCCATGTTTCTGACCATATAGGGCCACACTTCAAAGAAAACGTTTGCCAAGCCTTCTTATACCTTTATCCAATTTGCCACATAAGTCTCCGCTTTCTGTGAATGTCTCTTTCGCTATGGCAGATCGAGTTTTCACCTCCTGGTGGCATCTTAAGTCTTCAGTTATTGTGCTTGCAAGATATTTAATGGTAGCTTTTCCTATTTTAATATTGGCCAGTCTACTTCTCATACTGATTACTATACTCTGTTTTTCCACCATTAGTGGAATGACAAAAAAGTTGGAAAAAAATGGAAGTATCTTTGTTCAGAATCAATCAATGCAAGTGTTTAAGACGTATTATTTCATTTTTGTTGCTGGCAGTCAAATACCAATAAAATTACACTAAATACAAATGTGGTCATTAATTAATAGCCAACCTGTACTTTACAGTCCTGTAATATATTTAGATCGTCGATACATGTTAATAATTTTGTGTATCTGACGTTTTGCCAGTTACTGGATTCAATAATTCAAACATGATTCTAGCAGTTCTGCAAAATGCCCAAATCCATTACAGCAACCTCTCACACTGAACTCAAAACGTATATCAGTTACTAAACTGCATCTGTGGGACGTGTGGAATATGAAGGGTGAAAATATGATGTACGGTGTGATAATTACAACAACTGTCACTTTCAGTCCACAGTTTTGTGAAAGCTCCACCGTCTGTACACGAATCTAATTTAAGTGTCAGACATAGACCGCAAGCATTGAGTTTTTCCTATTCTTATTCTGGTTGTACGTCTTTAGGGTAATGGTATCTGTTTTCGGACGAATTCACATCACGACAGCGAAAAATTAGTTGGCATTTTCGCGTTCAGAAGCGTCGAGCCAAATTTTATCTCGCACCGTTAGGCGTTCTGAACAGGTGGCAGCACAGTGAATTAAGTTTTAATGTAGGAATGCATTTGCATGCCACGCCGTTTTAGACACCCGCGAAGCGTGATACAGCTTGGTTTACCTCACGGAAGTCCCTACAGGAGTAACTGAACAAAAACTTGGTCTAGCTCTACATCCTATGTGGCGATTGCTCTGAACCTCTTTAAATGTCTGGACTAAAACAATGCTGAACACAAAATCAAAGAAGATGAAATTGCGGGTATTTCAACAGTTGCACTACAAAAAAAGTAAGAATGAAATAGATGAATAAATAAATTAAAAAGAAGCACCTGTAAGAAAGAAGGCTGAAAGGCGAAGGGCTTAATATAGTTCCGATATTGGAAACAAAGAACAAGGTAATATTATAGAAAATAGGAATTTCGAGGGGTATCTGTAAGTTTTCACTAAAGTAAATAAGTTATATAGATATTTACATGAAATCTTTTGTGTATAATCAGTGTCATTGCCATGGATGCCTGTGTGAAAACAAAACATTTGTCTAAAATACTTTTCTTTGAACAGGCTATGGAAGAGATCAACCTACATGATGAATAAAACTGAAGCCAGAAGTATCAAAGTTCCTCCATATGAAGGGCAACAACGCCAGATCGTCAAAAGAATGATAGATGTCTATGGAGATGAAAGCCCATCATATGAAAGAGTTGTGACGTCTCTGAAGGACAATCCTACAGCTAGCAAACCCTCAATCAAGAAAAATTTGCAGCTCGGGAGTGACCGAGTGGTCTAAGGCGATAAGCTACGGTTTGCACGACCGTTCCCCGTCGGAGGTTCGAGTCCTTTCTCGGGCATGGGGTGTGCGTTGTCCTTAGGGTAAGTTAAAGTATTTTGTATGTCTAGAGACCGATGACCCTAGCAGTTTGGTCCTTTAGATTAAAAGGCATTTGATTTGGAGGACGATAAGGCCATGGTGAAGAAAGTGGAGGCCGGTTATCTTCCACAGAAGATGGACCGTGGAAAGAGTGTTAAGGGATACGCACTGTGTTATGCACGTGCGAGGATGATATCGAAAAATTTTGAAAATTAGTTTGAGAATGTCATCTTAAGAACATGCGGCAAAAAAATTCAAAGATTTGCAGAAATAACCGTGCCACAATTCGTAGCTTCGGTACCCAAATCTCAAGGTTTTCCGTGGACTACCTAAGTTGCGATCGATGTCTTCCACGAATTATGGGATCTCTATGTAAGTTATGCGCTAAAGTCTCTCCAGCAGCGTTACCAAGTGTGCTAGCTAAGTGAGTCGCTAGATAATTTTATTCTAGTTGTTCATCTGTTAAGCTTTATTGCAACGTAATTTTATTTCGTTATGAAACTGAACGTGTTGCTCGCTCCCTATCAGTTTAATTTCACCTATTTTGTTCTTGGCATCCTGTTAAATATAAATAGTACTTAAACACAAAAGTTTACTTCCACTTGTGACGGTACACTGTCTACTTACTATTCTCTAATATACTCTGTCAATTCTGTTAACTGTTCACTGCCTCTCTACAGTTCATCGACCGCAACACACACTGTATGGCCTTAAGCTTCATTTATGGTCATGAAATAACTATTCTAAAAAGAAAAAGAAAATGTGCAAAAATGCAAGTCTCGCCACGCATTCCTTCTACCGAAAAGAGTTGTGAGATCTCATGTATAACAAATTCAGTTAGTTTAGTTAATATCTATTTAACATTTTTGTCACAAATTGTTATCTAATTAGTTACCTGTCAACATTCATACTGATTGTATCAATATTAGACGTCTTTATTTCTATAACAAGTATAGTGTCTTGACAGTCACAACGCAAAAATAAATGTGACATGGCAACTGCATACTTTTGAAGTTTGACAATAACTGAATTCCGAGTCATTATATTTCTAAGAGGAATGAAGACGTCAATTCATACAGTCGCTATAAATGTTGGTAGGTAACTAGTTAGATAATAATTTTCGACAAAGATGTTAAATAGATGCTTTCATAGAAAATTACTAAACTAACCGACTTGGCTTTACGTGAGATCTCACAATTTTTTGCGTTGGATGGAATGCGTTGCGAGACTTGCGTTTTTGTACATGCTATGTTCTTGATGGGATTTCAATAACTTTACCTAGGTTTCAATAGAACATTGGTTAAAGTTATGGCAGGACACTTCCATCGATTTTTTTGAGTCCATGTCACGTTGGGTTACTGAAGTTCCGCGGGCAAAAGGATATCCGACACGATATTAGCAGATATCCAACATTCCCTTTAGTCTTCCACCTTAGTACACATGCAAAAGTCCCATGCAAAAGCCATTGCGAAACAGAAGTTGAGCGATGAAAGTAGCCCGAGACAGGATCTTCCAACATATTGTGACATCCAGGAAGAAGGATAAGCATTTGCTGCGACAGAGGCGGTGATACGACGATGAAAACATTCTGCAATACTAAAGATAAGTCGAGTTATGACGCTGTACATGAACCTAACAGGGCAGCCGAGCGGAGCGTTCGTCTCGCAACCGAAGTTTCCAGCAGCCATGTCCGGACGCGGAAGAGAAGGCGCGGGAAGGTCAAAGGGTGGCCTTCTTTCGGCCATTATGCAGCATCTCGCTTGCGAGGTGTTGCATATGGCCGGAAACGACGAGAGGAAGATGCAGAAGAAGAAGAAGAAGAAGAAGAAGAAGAAGAAGAAGCAGCAGATGACGGTGCAGTGCTTTCACTGCCAGAAGCTTGGTCACCTGGCCAAGGGCTGCAAGAACGCGGTTGCGTGTATGAAGTGCGCCGAGGCGCACGACACACGCAACTGTAAAAAGGCGCGGGAAGCCGCGAAGAAGTGTGCTACTGTGGTGGCCCTCACGCCGCCAACTTTCGCCGCTGTAGCTACATCTGTAGCTGGAACGGCGGAGGAAGTAAGCGCGCCGACAAGGTCTCCATTGAGGGGATGGAGAATCAAGAAGAACCCGCTGCCGATCCGCCCCCTCCCCCAAGAGGGGACAGTGGACCAAGCTGCGAAGTGGCCGTGGACGCGATGCGCGCTCTCAAATCCGACATGGCGGAGGAGAGAGCGCTGCTTCGCGCCGAACTCGACGCGGCGCGGTGCCAAGTTGAAGAACTGGTGCGGGAACTTCGCGCCGCGAAAGGGTACGGCCATAGTGAACGGCTCACCGCTAGCTGCTCTGCCGCTTAACTCGCAGCGGTCGGACCGCGCGCTGCAACGGCGCGATGGCAGCTGGTGGCGGCCACAGTGCGCAGCCAACCGCGCGCCGGCTGATGCCAATACATGACCAAAATTACTTTTTGATTTTCTTGCTGAAAAAAATACTGCATGCGTATGAAACAAAGCTACATCGCACTCCGGTGTCAGTTTTTCGATAAAAATTTTCCTTCTGCTGTAAAAAAAAAAAAAAATAAAATAAAATAAAAAATAAAAAAATAAAAAAAAATAAAAAAATAAAAAAAATAAATAAAAATAAATAAATACATAAATAAATAAATAAAAATAAAATAAAATAAAATAAAATAAAAACCACTTCTCCCGGTTTTGTGCGTTTTCCTTGACGTACGATACTTCTCACTCGATTCAGAGGAAACTAATTGTCGTACCTCACTGAATTTTGCACATTTTGCAACATAACAGCTTCATTACGAAGTGTGTGTTTTTCCGGTATTCGCCATATTTATTACTATACTTAACTTCCAGTTAACCTATCGCATAACATTTGAAGCTTTTGCAGTGAAAAATATAGTCGCTGACTACTTTTCGTTTGGTTAACTTTAGGTTTTCCGACATGCAATAGAAATGGGAAGACTAAAATTACCAAAAGAATTTTTGACACGATCCAATAGCAAGCGTATAAATGTTATCCAAGGCGCTGCAGCATTTTTCCTCTGAATCAATATTTAATGAGACTTTCCCCACAAAAAATAACAGCTGGGGGACATTAAAGATGTTTTCAACGGCACTGTTAAGTTGGAATATGCAGTTCGTATGTGCAGCTTAAGAGCATCTTCTTTCTAGTTGAGTTTAATGCAAGTAAATCAGTAGTGCTATAATGTAACTGCTGTTATAACTTGCCACCAACCACGGATGATGATGACGAAAAAAAGTTTTGATCGCAAATTACATAAAATGCCAAAACTGGACTCACTAGTTGCTGGCATGGGGTAGTAACTGTTAGATCACTACAGGGAAAAAGTTGCAACTGCTGTCCTATAACCTCAATATACATACAAAGTAACTATATAAGGCTTTCTATAGTCCATGGTGTGGCTGATACAGCAACCAGTTAAATTTTAATTTCAAGTAAAAACAGTCTTGGTTGCAAAGTGGTTTTATTAATTACCAATGACGCTTTTCGCCCTCACAGCAGGGTATCATCACATTATCTGCTTGACAAACGTTACGCAAATTGCTACAACAGCCCCTGTTTCACTACTTTAAATGTTTTAGTAATTCTTGTGTAACATTTGTCATGCAGGTAAGATGATGGTCTGCTGTGAGGGCAAAACGCGTCATTGGTAATTAATAACACCACTTTGCAACCAAGACTGTTTTTACTTGAAATTACCCTGTAACTGACAGTGTACCATCTGTCACAGTGCATGTATTTTTAGATTATAGTAGGACAGCAGTTACAATTATTTCACTGTCATGGTTCCGAATCACATACCGACATTTTATACTGTTCACGAACAAAAAAAATTTTGGTATTGTAAATTGACATGAAATGGCAGCAAAGTAATTAAGAATGAAGTAGCCTCGTGTTAGTGGCTCACAAAAAAGTCAATTTCGCGTGAAACCTTTAGCAAGGAAGTAACCATTTCATATTCTGAGCTAAATAATCTATCTACACGTAAATTATCTTGAATGTCTATTTGTTTTCTATATTAAAGTACTGGTATTCTTGCACCAATATGAACAACAAGATGCAATTGAAGACATTGCAAAACCGGTTGTGCGAGTCTACAAAAGTTCAATAAAATTCAGCTACAGTGAATTAACGGCCTTTCATTCAACGCTTTTGAGATAAACACGTCTTTATCAGCTCACATTAAACACGACGCGCAGCGCACAGCGTTGAAACCTCGTAACCCGCGAGCTGAGAGCGGCACAAGAAACAAATTCTTTCTTGCACGCGCCTGTGACAGCCATGTGAGCGAGCTGAGGCGGCCGCGCGGGTGCACTATGACCACCCCAATGGGATCACCCACTGGGTTTTGCAACCGCCTCCCTGCCGGCGAGAAGCAGGAAGCGTGGAGCGACTCACTATGGCTGTACCCAAAGAAGAGGCGACCGCCCTTGTTGCCAACCCACAAGCGGGGAGGAAAGCAGGGGTGGACGCAAACAGAAGACGAAGCCACACCGACAGGCGTTTCCACGGTCCCTGCAGCAATGCAGGAGGCCGAGGGGGCGCACATGGAGGTGGACACATCTCCTCCTGGACAGGAAGAGTCCGAAGAAGAGGAGGACGTATGGATTTGGAGCACGACGACCACAGAAACTGTGGCCATGGAGGACGAGGCTCCGGAAACGGAAGAGTACTTGCCCATGCCGGACAAGCACAGTGTCAAGAAGGTTCTTGACAAGCTCATCTCCTCCACCCGAGACCGGACTTATCCCCACCTTGACAATCTTTATCCTTATTCTTTCCTGCCGTCTCAAACCCAGTCTCCCACACAAACCTGTCCATATCTCTCAACATCTGCGAGAGCATCTGAACCCGATCCTGTCTAACAAGGAGTTCAAACTCCTCAATTCCCACCCCATCTTTTCCCCTGATGAGTGGGAAGTCATCTGCCGCGAGGCAGCTGAGTACACAAGATGGGAGCGAAGAGACCCGCGCCCTAGTGGAGCACGCGGGAAAACAAACCGCTAGCTGTTGCTAGCAGCCTGGACTACTTATCTGTTGCACGACCAGCAAGTCTAGGACATTCCAAGAAGCCAGGCTACATCAACACCAACAAGCCACGATGAAAGAGTAACGGCAACTATCTGCTTAAACTCTATACACATCGGGCCAAGGTCGAGCCCCGTTTATAAGAGCGTCAGCGTCAACCTAACGCGCACCAAGAAGACCACCAGCAACACAATGCTCTAAACGGCATGCTTGAATTTTTCCTTCGATTACAGACTAAACAGTATCTAGATACAAAATTTAACGTTAGTGTGTCTGCTAGAAGTGCCTTGGAATTTCGATGATCGGTTAGTGACAGAATTAGCGATTTTCGACTGTATCATCACATTCCCGACACTCACTGGTCCTAGCGGTGGGCAAGCCGCTGAAGGAGTGATGTTTATTTGTAATTATTTTTGTACGTAATTAAAGAAATAGTAAAATTTTTGCGTTACAAGCATTAGTAAAATATACATAACACGGTAATTACTGTAAGAACAGTCGAATTTAACTGAATCATCAGTGGTATAAAGAACAACTTCGTCATGAAGAAATACGTATATGTGCATATTTGTAGCTTATTTCGCTGAAAGTAAGTCATCATCACTACCATCATTAGAGACTGATTATGCCTTTCAGCGTTCAGTCTGGAGCATAGTACCTCTAATAAAATTCCTCCATGATCCCCTATTCAGTGCTAACATTGATGTCTCGTCTGATGTTATGCCTTCAAAATCATTCTCCACCGAATCTAGGTACTTTCTTCTTGGTCTACCTCGACTCCTCTTACCCTCCACTGATGAGCTCATGAGTCTCTTAGGTGGCCTTGCTTCTCCCATGCGTGTAACATGATCCCACCATCTCAGTCTGTTCGCTCTAACTGCTTCATCTATGGTGTATATTCCCAGCTTTTCTTTGATTTCCTCATTATGGACACCCTCCAGCCATTGTTCCCATCTATTGGTACCTGCAATCATTCTTGCTACTTTCATATCTGTAACCTCTATCTTATGAATAAGGTAACCTGTATCCACCCAACTTTCACTCCCATACAACAAAGTTGGTCGAAAGATAGAGCGGTGCACTGCTAACTTAGTCTTGGTATTTACTTCCTTCTTGCAGAAGGGCTGAGCTGAGCACTCACTGCATTAGCTTTGCTGCGCCTCGATTCCAGTTCTTTCGCTATGTTGCCATCCTGTGAGAAAATACATCCCAGGTACTTGAAACTGTCTACTGTCCTAACTGTTTGAATCTCTTTCCCACAGTCATTACTTTCGTTTTGGAGATGCTGATCTTCATATCATAGAAAGTAAGTAGCATATAAAAATAAGAGAAACATAATTTCTATTATGGTCTTTTCTTACCATGACAGGCAGTTTTCTGACGCATGTCAGTTCGGTGTGGACTCTAATTATAAGCACATTTTTACACCTCACTGGTCTTTCTTATACGCGCGTATTCTTTTAAATGTAATTACCTCAGCGAGTTTTAAAGACTCTTGCTGTTTGAGGTTCAGCTGTAGCTGAAATGGGGTCCTTCTTTGTTGGGAAACTTTGATTGCTTTTGTCGTTTTATTGCCACGTCTGTGACTTTTTCCTTCAGCTTCAGCTGTAGTGGCTGATTTGGCACGTTAAAACTGTAGTTCTTGCATTCTTTACACGTTTCCCACGTTCCAATCTCACTGGTTTTATTGGAATTGTATTGAAGGAACCTCATCGTTCCTGAGTAAAAAAGCGACGTCTTTCTGCCAAAGGGCTGGTCTTCTGGTGTTTTATAGCCATATTTTATTTTTAATAGAAAATGAAATTATTAAGAAGATGCCTGCAGGTTACAAGATAATTATAAATACACTGTCCTGTAATGTACCGTTTCGTACCTTGTTTGGGATCTTAGGAAACTTAAGGAAGAGGAATTTGAACCTATTTGTAAGTTATTACCTATTTTATTGCACTGCATACGTTCGTTTCCTAATGTAAAAAGTGTATTAAAAGCAATATGAACGATACTACTCGCACGCATCCAATATCATATTCAGTTATGCACAGATCACGCACATAAACGTGGCCCCTGAGCGGAGAATGTTGAGATCTGAGGCTTGCATTCAGCTCGTAGCGCAATGGCTGTTAGAATAAGCTCCGCCTCCTACTCCCAATGCCTCCAGCTTATGACCTATAGCTTGCAGATTTTAAATGAGACAACATGTAAGGGGTTAAAGCGTCACAGATGGAACATGAAATTAAGTATCACTTTAATTTTTGAGTAATAGAAAACTGGAACGTACATCTGCGAAATATTAATCTTTTTAAGCTGGTACAGCAATGCTTTCTGCCTCTTTTTGTCGTATCTGAATAACAGTCGGAATTAGCACACGACTTTCAACGACAGTCTTCCTTTTTCTAAAGAACGTCGTCGGGGTATGTGGACTTATTTTAGCAAACAACAAAGTGGAAGGCAATAATCAGTACCAAGCACGAATCAACAATATATTGACGATGTCTACGGTGTACAATGCTGTTACGAGGTAAGGTTGGTAAAGAGCATAAACATTCCGTAGACACACGAACTCAGCCGACTTCTGCCGATGAAAGGGGGCCAGGAAAAAGTGCGTGACCTGTAGCTTGCCGGCCGCTTGGAGCGCTGCTGTCGCACTGTATAACAAAAATTCTGTGGGAATGTCGTGACTTTCGACCATAGATACTGCTAGACTGGGCATGACATCGTTTTCATATCGCCAACATCTCTGCAGCTACGCCATTGTTTTGCCAATAGTTACATGGTAGTGTACAGCTTTCACTAGGATTACACAGAGCTTTTTGTGAAGAGAATTAACATTAAATTTCAAGTGAAAGTATTATTAGTTTAAAATGACGGCATTTCTTTAAAACTACGGAGTCGTTTATTATATCCGGTTAATGTTTGCCAACAGTCACGTGGTCATGTTTCAACCAGGGCATGTGTATGCCCACTCTGCTGTTTGTCCGGCCTGTTATTATGTAAGGTATTGTCGAAGGTCGTGACTGTAAATGTTAGAGTGTGACATTACTGTATTCGTATCTCGGGCTCCCTCCTAATTTTGATCCCCCACACTTCCCTCCAATTCTAATTCCTTGAAGTCTCAGAATGTACCCTATCGCGCGATCTCTTCTTATAGTCAACGTAAGCCGGCCGCGGAGGCCAAGCGGTCTGCGACGCGCCAGTCACAGTCTGCACGGCCACTAGTGTCGGGTGTTCGAATCCCCCCTCGGGTAGGGATATTTGTGCCGTCCTTAGTGTTAGCTAGTTCATAAGTAGTTTGTAAGTATAGGGACTGATGACCCCGTAGTTAAAACCCATAAGCTCTACAAACATTTGAACATTTTTAGTCAACGTAAGCCAGAAATTCCTTTTCTCCTCAGTTCTGCCTCCTCATTAGTCACGCCATCTACCTACCCAATCTTTAGTATTCTTCTACAGCTCCAAAATTTAAATCTTGTATCCTCTCCTAGTCTAAATTGTTTGTCGCCCACATTTCACTCCCGTAAAAGGCTACATTTCAGATACATGCCTACAGAAAATACTTCCTAACACTAAAAGTCGACCACTGTACGAAACAAGAGCTTTGTTTTATATTTAAAATTAGCAAATGAGGTCCGCATGAGCTACCGGTTACTCCCTGCTACAAAGCCTTGTTCGCTGGCCCAAACTGAGAACTGACTCGTTTCAAATTACTTCAATAACAGGAAGTTAATACTACAGTGGTCAATATACATAGCAGCTCATACTTTTTTACATACAGACGTTAATAAGCAAGCCACCACAATTAAAATTATTTAGAAAGGTGTCTAAGAAAACATTTATGGCGCAACGGAATTTAGACATAAAAATTATTACATCTGAACTTGTTCGCAGCACCTGTGAAGAACAATATTCAATAAGAGGGAAGGTGCTCTAAAACTACAATTCATAGGCAACTTACGAATTATGCTGAACTTAAACTTATTCAGACAGAAAACAAGCGAAATGGGGAACTAATTTTGTTAATACAATAAATATGCATCTCTTACATGGATTAATTCGGACGGTGCCCAGCCTAAATTATACATGATTTAACGCTACTGGGGGGAAGGATTCACCAACAACACTCATTCGCTCACACACAAGCAATGCCACAGCGAAACTCACCGAAATCAGCGTGCTGAGATGAGGCGGAAGCAGGCGCCGCTATCGTAGGTGAAATTCAGCAAGTCGGAGGTAGCACAAAACACAACATACAAAAATACTTTGAAGCTGGCTCTGGTCTGTCGTGCCTGTTTCGAGATACTGCGCGTGTATAGCTAAGTTAAATTACATTTGAATTGGACTGCGAGCAAACACGCTAACGGCGACGCACGCCTACGTTAAATGAACGTACTCCACTGAAGGTGAAGTGGTTGCAAATCGGATTCTTAAGTTGCAGTCTGTTGGCAATCGATCTAGGTACTGATTTTATATGAGAAGTGGCGTGAATTCAGGCGACTAGCTGCAAACCTCGGAAGTCGGAACTCGGACCCACGTGGTTCCGAAAACCGATAAAAGTGAATAAATTCAGTTTCCGAAAAATAACGAAAATTAACTACAGCATGCAACCCATGAAAATTCTGAGAATTATATAAGGAAGCGAATGAAATACAGCTACACGCGACAGGGGGCGATTACAGAGACGGATGAGGTCCTGTCTCAGAAAAACCACAAAAATGAAATAATTACAAAGTCGGAAAAATAAAAATAAGAATTACGGCATGCAACCCATAGAAATGTTTAGAATTACACGAAGAAGCGAAAGAAATGCAGCTACACGCGATAGGGAGCGATTACAGAGACTGATGAAGCCCAGTCTCAAAAAACTCGTAAAAGTAAAATAATTACAAAGTCGGAAAAATAAAATTAAGAATTACAGCTTGAAACCCACAGAAATGTTTAGAATTACATAAGGAAGCTATTGAAGGCGGTTTTATAAGGCTCAGAGAGAATTACTGACAGACAGAGTTCGTACTACAAGTCGGAGAAGAAACAGCAACATTAAAATAGGCAGGGAGAGAGGATCGCGAAATATTATTGGAAATCAAATGACTGATAGGCATGGACAAACAAGAGTGGAAGCTGAAGGCTTTGTTCTATGAACCAACCACGTGGAACACATATCACTCACGGAAGGAAACGATGAGAAGAATTTTACATGCACTGTACAAAAATGAACATATCACCTATTAGAAATCGGGCCCCACAAAGCTAGAAAGTGTTCATACACCACCTCATGATCACAAGAGGTTTTAACATTTCAGGCCGTTATCAAACTGCAACTAGAATCACACACACCACACTATCTATTGGAACTGAAAAACAAGAAAACCCATTTCCGCACATGATCGGAGAAAATATTTAAAAAAATTAATCTAAGTTAAATGTGTTAGTCAATGAAACGCAACCATCTCCAAAAACAAGAGCAGAACCAACCTTACCTCACCAGACGACCAGCCCAGAATGATCAGACCGAGTGGCCACTGGACAAGGGAAGTCACCGAAGCCGGAAAATCCTAAAAAACAGCAGTGGTGGGTACGGACAGAGAGACTCGCGCTGGAGAAGGCTCGCTAACTAGCTCGCAACCAAAGGGTGTGGAAACCTCTGTGGTAGCACGAGCAGCTATCGACTCTGAGCCAGAGAGAACGATGCAAAGCGAGCTATCATTCCCCACATTCAGACCAGACAGCCATAGATTCTCACACCCACTTAAAAGTAAAACAATTGCACATTCTCACAGGGGCAGTGGCGTAGGGGAGAAGCTATACTTATGCCACTTTAATTAATATAATGATAAATTATTAACATAACAAAAATAAGAAAAACCTAGCAACTAATATTTTAACACATGAAATAAAAATGCTATTTCTCAAGCCTAGAAATGAGTGGGGTTCAAGTTTTAACAAAATGATAATCTAGCGACATTAAATAAATTATAACTTTACAGAAATATAAAACAAAATATATGGAAGACGACAGACGGTCGTCTTTCAACACTTACATTAATATTAGATGTTAACAAATTTCTCTTCTCTAGAAAAGCTTTACTTCCCATTGGCATTCGACATACTTCTTTACTCCGGCCATCGTGAGTTATTGTATCGTCCAAATAACAAAACTGACACACTACCAGTATTGTCTCGTTTCCAAATCTAATTTCCTCAACATCGCCTGATTTCATTCGGCTCCATTCCATTACCCTTGCTTTGCTCCTGGTAATGTTTATCTTATACCCTCCTTTCAGGAAAGTGTTCAGTGGCACAGCCAGGATTTAGTTTCTCAGTGGCGGCATTACACTGGCGACCCATTGTCACGTTCACTTGTGCTTGGCACATTATAGTTACGTTGTGATTTATTACGTGTCTACTATTTAAAATTTACGGTGATGACCTGTTTAAAAAATGAAAAAAAAAAGAAATTAAAAATCTTTGGGAGGTCCTGGGGGGGGGGGGGGGGGGCGGAAGCGCCGGCCGCGGTGGCCGAGGGGACTGAGGCGCTCCAGTCACGGTCTGCACGGCCACTGCGGTCGGGCGTTCGAATCCCCCCTCGGGCATGGATATTTGTGCCGTCCTAGTTCGTAAGTAATTCATAAGTAGTTTGTAAGTTTAGGGACTGATGACCACATAGTTAAGCCCCATAAGCTTGACAAACATTTGAACATTTTTTTTTTTTTTTTTTTTTTTTTTTTTTTTTTTTTTTTTTTTTTTTTTTTGGGACTGAAGCCCCCCCCCCCGTCCCCGTGGCTGGGCCACTGTTAAGTGTGTATTCCATTCAAATACTCTTCCAGCTGCTTTGCCGTCTCCGACAGAATTACAATGTCATTGATTGGCAAGCCGAGAAGTTTTTATTTCTTCCCCTGGAATTTTAATTCAGTTTCCGAATTTCTCCTTTCTTACACATTTATAGATTAAATTACATTGGGGAGAAGCTACAATTCTGTCTTACTCCATCTCAACTATTGCGTTTCTTTCATGCCTTTAGACTCTTATCACTACTGCCTGGTTTCTGTAGAAGTTGTATTTAACTTTTAGTTCCCTATATTTAACCCCTGGAACCTTGAGGATGTTAAAGGGTGTTTTCCAGTCAAAGCTTTCTTCAAATCTACAAAAGCCGAGATCGGATTAAATCAGATTTTCTGTTCTTCTGTAAGTAATTCGTGTTAGTATTTTGCACCCGTGACTTGTGTAATTTTCACACCTTTTCACACTATCTTTGGAATGGGAATTATTGTTCTTAAAGTCTGAGGGTAGTTTGCCTGTCTCATACATGTTGCATACTAGGCAAAATAATTTAGTCCTGGCTGGCTCTCGCAAGGATATCAGCAGTTCAGAGGGAATATATTCTCAAAATCAAATGTTTGTAAAGCTAATGGAACTTAACTGCGGGGTCAAAATGTTCAAATGTTTGTAGAGCTTATGGGACTTAACTACGGGGTCATCAGTCCCTAAACTTACAAACTACTTATGAACTAGCTACTACTAAGGACGGCCCAAATATCCACGCCCGAGGGGGGATTCAAACCCTCGACCGTAGTCACCGTGTAGACTGTGACTGACGCACCGCAGTACGCTCGGCCACTGCCGCCGGCATCTGCGGGGTCATCAGTCCCTAAACTTACAAAGTACTTATGAACTAACTTATACTAAAGACGACACAAACATCCATGCACGAAAGTGGATTCGAACATCCTACGCGGGAGGCCACGCGATCCGCAACGTGGCGCTCCAGACCGCTCGGATACTCCCGCGCAGCAGTATATTCTCCTGGGGATTTCTTATGATTCAGATCTTTCGCTGTTCTCTCAAATTCTTCTTGCAGTATTGGATCTCTTACCTCCACGGGCTTCCTCTTTCCATTTTATAATACCGCCTTATGAAATATACACGACAGTTCCATCAAAAAAAATTCTTGAAGTGAGAATACCTATGCCAAAGCAATAAAGGGAAGGCACGATGAAGAGACATTATGGTTAATTCCGGGTGTAGGCGAAGTGTCCCGCTAACAGTGATTACGGCAGGTAGGTTGGAGAAGCCCAGTGGGGCTCTGCCCGCGGCCATTACAAGCAACTCCTGAGTGCGGCTAGGGGTCTTTAATTAATTCACACCTCAGCTCTCACGTGGCCAGCCAAGGAAGGGAGGCCCGAGTTGAGCGCTGCGTCAACGTCATCAGGAACCGAGCAGCAACTCATCTACATCTACATGGGATAGCAAATCACGTTTACGTGCCTGGCAGAGGGTTCATTGAACCACCTTTATACTAAAATGATTTCCAGTCCATGGTGTACAGCAATCAGTGAGAATAAATATTCCTTTAGTAAAAAACCGACTTGGTTGCAAATTGTTTTATTCCTTACTAGCTTAAACCCACGGCTCCGCTCGCATGTTGGTTGATTATGATAGATAAGTTATCTTTTAGTAGTGTGCTATGAGACTGGTTTTGAAGGATGAAATGAAATAAAATACAATTTTTAGAAACAAACATTTTTAATCAACATTCGAATAAAAAAATAAAATTATGTGCAGTGCTTAATGATTTACAATAAATAATACATGCATTATTCCTTATAGCCTGTGTTGCAATATCTCAACACGTATGGTGAGAGTAATGACCAAATTCATTTTAATTTCATTTAAGGGCATTCTAGTAAACTACGTTATATGTAGTATTGTTTGGAGCGTAAATGTAGAGATTTTATGGGTTGCCCACCCTTGAGCAAGCGACGTATAATTGACAATGTGAAAAACATGAGGACTGTAAATGGATTCTTGCGACGTTTAATGATTGTCCTTGAGCTTTGTTAATTGTCATGTCAAAACCTAGACGAACTGGAAACTAAAGTCTTTTGAACTGAAATGGCATATCTGAAAGGATTACAGGAAATTCAACAATAATGATTGTAATAATAGCACAGATCGATCACTTGATGTAATGCGCGAGACGTCAAATGGATTTCTTTAAAGAGATGTATTAAAAGAAATTCCTTTTTTACTGCTTTATTTATTCTTATATTTCCTTACAGAGAAAGAGCTGAAGACACTGTAGCACGCAGAGACCAAAGATATGGTCTGTGGCATCATGTTTCGCTGTATGTAACCTCCTTGCTATAGAGTCGCAAACGTCATCGCTGGCCTTCAGTCCGATTTTTTTTAATAATTTGACGATTTTCAACCACCATATCTTACACCCCCTTATAGCTATCGGCATGGAACTGCAATGGTGTACAACGGGAGACTTCGGACAACAATTACACACAGACCATTCGTTGGCGTTCTGTAGTTTTCGCTATAGAGCGAAATATTAACACACACACACACACACACACACACACACACACACATAGAATTTTATATACACCGATAACTTTCCATCCCAATATACTCCACCCTTTTGTCATTATCAACCCTCAAGCAACAATGCAACCAATAAAACCATTTTCAAAGAGTAATTATTGTTCCGCAATTCGCGTTATATTCTTAAAATAACTAAATATCTATCAGATCGCTATAAAACCGCACCTAAAACCTTCCTCAGGTATAAATTAGTAACTGTAAAAATATTCAAGTCTCTGCGTCTTGTCGTTCGGACGTGATAAGCGTACACCGAACAGACATTCACATTTATAGATATAGATTTAATGACGCGTTTCGCCCTTTATTTAGCAGGGCATCTTCAGATTATCTGCGTGACAGATTTTACACAAAATTACAAGGCGTAATTACAAAACGGGGATAATGGGACATGGGCTTATTTTGTGTTTATAAGACAGTAAAAATGGTAAACAAAGCTTACAATGCGCTCTCCGTGGTGTGACACCGTAAGTTGTTTTGCGGTGTTTCTATGTTTTTGAATTTTGGATTTCCTTGTAGCCCTACAAATGATCGGATAACAACGAATTACAGTTCGAACATACTCGGTAAAGACGTGAGAAGCATAAAACCGGTATTTAAGATTACCTTAATAGAAGCGCTGGTCTCTGATAAGACGGGACGGATCTCTTACTACATTTGCACCAGGTCTCCTAGGTATTCTGGACTGTGTGGTTACAGAGTGTTAACTTGTTCAGTGTCTCCAGATTGAGTTTTAGAATTTTTCCCATACCACACAAAGAAATTCCCCAAAATGACTCTATTTTGGCAACTTTTCTCCAAATAGATTAAAGCTACCCTTTTCTTCGAATTAACATTCATTGTCAGTAATGGCAACTTGAAGGGGTGTAACTACGTGTTCAGGGCCATAAAATTATCGTATCAGAAATTATAGTACGTAAAACAAAATTATTAATTTATCGATAAAAACAAAGCCTGGCAATAAAAATAGAAAACCTGCTTCAAGGGTGCCACATTTGCTTTCTTCATTGTTCTATTAATTTACCATTAGATAGTATGACAACTTTAGATGTGAATAAGAGAGCTATTAGTGAGTGGTAGAAGTATAATTACGACATCAGGTTTAGTTTTTTTATTACTTAAGTTTCTAACAATAGAGAATATAAATGGTCATAACAATCACAATACATTGAAATGTTATTACAAAAATATTAAGTTACGTGCTGCAATGAATGAAATTGTGTCATCTGCTGTAATTACTGTTCAAAAGCCAACACTGTTTCTTGTCATTTATTTTGAAATGAAATATAAGTAACATCAGTATAACCTATTTATTTTGCCAGAAATGACATGACATCAACATCGTTTTGATTTTTATACACATCCTCTGATTTAAATTTCAAAAGCACTTGTTCCCCAACAATTTCCTGACGTTTTTTATTTCCCCAAAAGATCCCCACAATTTTTTTCCCCCCGAAATGGAGTGAAAACCCCCCCAATCTGGAGAAACTGTAACTGTTGGATGGCAGAGCTCTCCCTAGCCCTGAATCGGTACAAGTCGGTAGACGTCGGGCGGCTTCGGCCGGCAGTCTTTGTTTCGAGGCTGCAGCCAACATTACTGACTAAAAGTGATGTGGGAGGCAACAATAGACGTCTGCTTTCTTACTGTAGGCATAACAGTGTTCCGTTTTGTGTAACACCTAACTTAAGTGATTCCTGTACCTGGAATCGTTATCAACAATTCTCGTACGTATGCTGCTTTGTTTCATTTACGATCAACATTTAAAGCTATGTGCGCCACGTGTTCTTTTGCGGAAGCATGCCGCGTAGTTTGTGGTGTCAGCACTGCAGGACGTAGGCGTGACTTGTCTCCCCCGCTCGCCTCTCTCCCTGCGGCTGTCTGGGTGTGAGGCGGGGCTTGCTCCCCCCCCCCCCCCTCACAACTCTGCCATCAAACAGTTTACATACTGTACATAGATTCTTCCAGACTTGGTCACAATGACATGCTTATGATCACTACCTGAAGCTACGTTATCTTAATCTTTTCCGATCCGAATTCATACTCCATAACACCATCCTTATATTCACTTTCACTCTCTGAGTTGGAATCTTCATCTAAAATTTCATTCAGAAAAGATGAGTCATGTATTCTTTTAGACATTTATAAGTCTGTGTGTGAACAGTAGGGAACTTCACTAACTGACTGGAAGTGTACAAGGTAAATAACAGCTGATTGTCATCAATAATTGTTGAGAATATCAAGAATCCCGTTCTACAAGAAACAAAGTTGCATTGCTATAGAGATGAGAAATAAGAAATCCTACCTAAAAATTTTCTGTAGCACATGAAAGTTTCATATTTTTACTTTCAAAGGAGGAGCTTTCTATAAAATTTATTGACACTGTTTCATAAAACAACCAACAAACAATAACAAAGGAAATATGTTGTATAATATTTACTTGGGCAAACCCTAAGGAACATGAACAATTGTGGGTTCAACGAAGGCCCCTCCCCTTTCCCCCATGGGGTCCTAGGGTTAATGCAACATGATGTCTCAACAAGAGGCGTATCTTGGATTTTGGTCTAGAAGGGGCCGAAGTCATAACAAAATCTTCCCTTTGTTCAACTTATATTGAGGTCAGAGGTGTCGAATCTCAGGAAAGAGTTATACAACAAAATTAGGATTTTATCTCCTTGAGTATATATTTCAAGTAAAAAAGATATTTTTATATATAGCACCAAAGCTGCTTTTATTTGAAATGCTGATTAGTTTCGGGCTTTGCCCATTTTCTTTAGTCACATGCATATTTATTTATTTATTTGGATACTGTTTGTTCTAATTACTTTGGTGTAATTTATTGAGCTCAATAAATTACACCAAAGTAATTACAACAAACAGCGTGACCTAAGCAGTATCCAAATAAAAATATATATGAATGTGGCTTAAGAAAATGGGCAAAGCGCGAAAACTAGTCAGCATTTCAAATAAAAGCAGCTTTGGTGCAATATATAAAAATGTCTTTTCTACAACATTTAAGAGCTGCAAAACGCGACATATCAAAAACATTTATTTCAAGTAACATATTAAAAAAAAAAAAAAATCTCTTACATAAAAATTGAGGTGTTTTACTCTGCAGTGTAAAATAGACGTCGCAAACGAATAGTGTTTGTTTGTGGTAGTAGTTATCAGTTTGCCATTTTGTAGTATGATAGTTGAAAGTTGATAACGAAAAGGGGCTGGAAGATATGGAAGTTGAAAGTTATCGACTTAAATAACAGTTACGTGTTTGTGTCAATAGTTTGCTCTATAGGAAAAACTACACAACGCAGACGAATGGTGTTTCTGTGTAGTAGTAGTCCAAAGTCACCTATTGAACACCTTAGCAATTCCATGTCGATAGCTATAAAGGGGTGGAAGGTGTGAGTCGTCAACTTATATAAAATTCGGGCTGAAGACCAGCGATGACTTTTGCGGCTATATATAGCTTACAGCGAAACTTTATGCGTATTTTTCTATTATTTTTCTGTAAGGACAATCGTACGAGAGTATGGAATACATAAATACCAAGCAACTCCTGGTATTCAACTCTTAGTTTCATAAGTAATGGTAAGGTGCTTCGTATAACCATTTTTTCAAATCTGATCTTGCAACAATAAAGACACTTTTAATCAATACTTGGTGACTAGTTTCGGTTAATTAGGCCGGTATTACACGTCACATTTCTTAGTAAAAATTTTACACCATATATTTACATCATAAAAATTAGTGTAAAAGGGAACTTTGACATATGTCTGCATCGGCAAAAAAGAAAAGAAAATCATATATAGTGCCTCGCAGTAGATTTGATCATAAAAGTTCTCCTCTGTTCTCTGCAGTGCGAAATGTAACCGCTTGGAGCTGTAGCTCTTGGAACGCGCTTATTTGTAAACAAATCTCCTTGTTACAAAACACGACGTTGAAGTTTAGTTGGTGTGTGCCGTCTACGATAAAATTAATGGAGCTTCATGAAGCAGACGAAGCACTGTATTATCCTAGACACCCTGTATATAAGAACAGATCAAGGAGACTCGAAAGTTACAAGAGAATAGCGGAGATATTCAACAGAGAAATTCGGCCTGAGTCATGTATTCGTGCTTTCTCGTCGTCAATCAGTTCCTATTATCGTTCTGGCGTGGATTGCTTACTGGCAATTTGAGGAAGGTGCAAGTGGCTGGCAAGGGCGCTGGCTAAGACACGATGTACACCAAACAGAATACACTTTTATTTTACACAGAAATTCTTCCATAGTGGAAACAAAATAACATAAAAGTACTTCTCTTTTCACAGTCACTGCTGTATCGTAGAAACAGTAACAAAAATCAAACTTGGTTCAATGTCCTGTTCATGTCTAACTGAACATTCAATAGTAGACAAGATCTCCGTGACTTGAGTATATACTTAAACTTAAAACAGTCTGCAGCGGGCCACATACTAATACAACTTTTCCTGTAGTCCAGTCTTCCAGGGCACGTCTACCACACAACTCACTTTTCACTTCACATAGCTTGCTTAGCTAACGTCGGTTGGCGGTGGCGCTGCGAACTTCAGGAGGGCGTGCCGGCCACCTTGCGATCTCATTGGTGGCCGCTGGCAGCGACCGTCTCTTACTTATTCTTCCGTTGTGTGGTGCCAAACAGTGGCGGCTCGTAAAAAATTTGACCAGTGTGCTACAATATTCAAAAATAAACAGGAAACAAAACATATTAAAATAAAAAGTCAACCTTTGTATGATTGCCTTTAATTAAATATCAATTAATATTGTATTGACAGTAAGACCTTCAGGTGACTCTATAACAGCGCTGCCAACTGCTTGTATTCAATGCAGGTAGTAAATATAAAGTTTAAAAATATTAATTTTATTTACAGATATTAAAAATTTAGATTCAGAGGTATTTGAATACGATCCTCACACGGGTAGGTTTGAGAGACAACGCGCAAGACGCCTGAGCCAGCGCGCTATTTGACTCTGTATGCCGCAATATACGTCATATACTATTCTTCCGCAGCCGTTACATGCAGCGCGAAGAGAAATATTGGTCTGGTGCTGCAGTCGGTCTCAGCACACAGGAGCCACCAGGCCTGACGTCACGTCTGCGCATGCGCACTAGCGAACAGACGACTGCGCCGCCTCTCTGCGCACGTACCAGCGCGGCTGAATCCCACTTCAGCACACGGAGCTGGTTTCCAGCTATCGCGGCGAGAGCGCTCCTAAATGCCTTTTCATCCTTATTACAAGCATTCTAATACGCATTGGAAGGGAATTGGCATAATTTTACTGTGATATGTGGCTCGCATTCCAGGAGAAAGGATGTAATTTTACAGCGATTTCTCGCTTGCATACGAAGAGAAATGGCATAATTTTAGTAACATATTTACAGTGTGCTGCAGCACGTTAGCACGTTATCACCAGCCGCCACTGGTGTCAACCTTGCCTTGGTGGTTAGGACACCACACTGGGTGTAAGCCGTGCATATTACGTAGAAGATTAATGGCCTCGTGTGTTACATCAACCACAAAATTAACAGAAATATACGAAGCAGATTTTTATAAGCTCTGCAGTCTTCTCAATCTAATAATAATCTATGCAGTTCCTGCTCTGTTGTTGACAGGTATTTATATGTGTTCTTGTCCGGCAAGTAAGTTCATCCTTCTCGTATAGCGAACATTTCGTTGCCAACATGAGAACGTTACGCCGCCGCGCCATAAGTAAAACTTAATCCTAGTAGCAAGAAATTGCTGTGTGACTATAAACCTGTCTTCTGCCGATATAGGGTTTTCACGGCGTATACTGATTTTTAATGAGTATTGTAGCATCCATTCTACTGTAATTTATATATGACGTGGCGTCCTCCGCTTGCAGCTCTCGCAACACGAAATTATTTTCACAGTTTCACCAAAGTAAAGCCCCCTTTTTTCTTCAAAATGCTGTTTTCGTAATAGCAATGACATCGCATGATAAAATATCAGCCATCTTGAAATATGATCAAAAATATGACGACAACTTAGTACCCCTTTTTAGCCTCACGTCAAAGATTTACATCAAAAAATATATTACGAACTTTAGATGATATTTTTATGTCAAAGATTTGGCCAAAAATTTGACCGTGTAATACCTGCCTTATCTTCAGACCAAAATGACCATGGATCTCATTATTGAACTAATAATCTCATACATACAACCAGTCAACGTCGTAGAGTAAAAATGCGGCTTGACTGCATTAAGATAATTTTTGTCAGTAGCTGTAGTTCAGTAGATGCTACGCCAAAATGTGTACAGACTGTATACTTAATGACATATTAGCTACATTAAAGTTTATTTTACTTACTGTATTCACGGTAATCCAATAAATAACGAATATAATACCGATATAGAAATGTTAATGATATAGAAATCGTGTTACATATTTGAAATGCCCCATTAGCAAACGTTCGTTCGTGAACGGAATTTGTTACTATCATACCGTAAGCTAGAAAATATGATTGTTAGCTATACTGCAGATGAAAGGAAAATTAATTTAAAAATCTGTGATTGACTTTCTGCGTATTAAGCACAGAAAGTGAAGTTCGTAGATAATAAAAACTGCAGACATAATGCATGACAGTTCGAATACCGTAAATCAAAGTCATAAAGGATTACTCATAACCTCTTCGCAAACGAGCATTGAATTATTATGTAACGCGGGAACAGCTGGATGGATTATTTTTCGAGTCGCAAGCTAATACGTTCCTCTTTTTGTCGTGGCGAAATGAGAAATATCAGAGGGTGCGTACGAGCCATATCCATTACCATGATCCTACTGGTATTCTAACGATTAAAGTTTCTTATGCTCTTACACATATCTCAGCTGTTAATACAGAACAAGATGAATTACACCCAGTCCACATGGTCAACTTCTTCATGGCAGATTCTTTAGTAGGAGAAGATCATGCCAAGTTTATACAACTGTATAAGTTGCAAAAAAGCACATTGCTGCAAGATATCTTTCCACAATGTACAGTACTTCCATGAGCAGTCGAATACAGAATATAGTTTGCTTCTTGATTCATGAGAACTAACAACGTCTCATTATTAATGATTTTTTTATCAGATTAATTATAGTTAAGGTCCCGAATTGTTTAGAAAAGCCTGTTGAAGCATTAGAAGGTACTTCAAGAGTAAATAAGTAAATTTCACTCTCCACTTAGGTACATGATCAAAGACTGAATGTATTCTTACCTAAAGACTTAACTTTTCAAGAGAGTAGGGCACTATTATAAATTATATCAACAATACCTTTTGTAGATTTGTAGAAATCTATTGGTAACATTTAGTGGAGTAAACTATTTCAAATTTCATAGGTAGAAGGGGTGAACTATAGAGGAAGAAAAGTTGTATACAAGAGAAACCAGGGCAGCAGTTAAAAACGTGCAAGGGCAGGAAAGGGAGACCAGTGGTGGGGAAGACAGTAAGACAGGCTTGTAGCCTTTCCCCAAAGTTACTGATTTTGTACACTGAGCAAGCAGTGAAGGAAAGCAAGAGAAATTAGGAAAGGGAATTAAAGTTCATGAATAAGAAATAAAAACTTCGCGGTTTGCTGAAGATATTGTAATTATGTACGATACAGCAAATGAAGTAGAAGAGAAAATTAACGGAATGGACAGTATCTTGAAAGGAGAGTATAAGATGAACATTAACAAGAGCAAAAGAAGAGCAATTGAATGCAATCGAATAAAATCAAGTGATGCTGAAGGAATTAGAACAGGAAACGATGTAACAAAAGTAGTAGAGTTTTATTATTTGAACAGTAAAATAAATTATAATGGCCGAAATGGAGAAAATATAAAATGCCGACCGCAATGGAAAAGAAAAAAAAAAAAAAACATTTATGAAGAAGAGACAATTCAAATGTTTGTAAAGCTTATGGGACTTAACTACGGGGTCATCAGTCGCTAAACTTACGAACTACTTATGAACTACTTACGAACTAGGACGGCACAAATATCCATGCCCGAGGGGGGATTCGAACCCCGACCGTAGTGACCGTGCAGACCGTGACTGAAGCGCCTCAGTCTCCTCGGCCACCGTGGCCGGCAAGAGACAATTATTAACATCGAATATTACGTGTTCGGAAATCTTTTCTGGAGTGTTGTCTTGAACGGGGGTGAAACATGAGATTAAGCAGTTCAGACAAGAAAAGGATAGAACATTTTGAAATGTGATGCTACAGAAGAAAATTTATGATTAGTAGATCGCGTAGCTAATGAGGGGCCGGCCGCGGTGGCCGAGGGGACTGCGGCGTACCAATCACGGTCTGCACGGCCACTACGGTCGGGGGTTCGAATCCCCCTCGGGCATGGATATTTGTGCCGTCCTTACGATTAGCTAGTTCATAAGTAGTTTGTAAGTTTAGGGACTGATGACCCCGTAGTTAAGTCCGATAAGCTATAAAAACATTTGAACATTTGAGCTAACGAGGAGGTACTGAGAAGAAATCTCTTGCATGTTTTGACTGAAGGAAAAATTATCAATTTAGAATCGGAGGGAAGTGTGGTAGGTTAAAATCGCACAGGGAGACCAAGAGACGAACGCAGTAAGCAGTTTCCATTGGATGTGGGTTGCCAATGTTATCCGGATATGAAGAGTAGGGTGGAGATCTGCGTCAAACCAGACTGAAGACTATATCAACAACAGCCCAAATTACTAGACCAAAGAAATCAACCTATAAAGAAGAGAAACTGAAAACTAAAATACGAAGGTTGGGACTTAAATACTGGCACCACTGCTGTGGAGACACTATGCAATAGAGTATACTATTGTCGCTGAAAGCACGCTTTGTTGACATACCTACCTCACTTCTGCCGCAGCGGAATAGCCGTGCGCACTAAGGCTCCTTACTACGATTATCACGGCTGTTCCACGTCGGAGGTTCGAGTCCTCCCTCGGGCATGGGTGTGTGTGTGTATGTGTGTTTGTGTGAGTGTGTGTGTGTGTGTGTGTATGTGTGTGTGTGTGTATGTGTGTTGTTCTTGAGTTAAATTAAGCAGTTTGTAAGTTTAACTTACTGCAGCTAGGTCACACAACTATACAAATATTTAAACGTTTCCTTACCTCCGAGGAAATGGACTTGCCCGTACCACGTCACCGGCGTGCGCACATTCGAGGGAGCGAGCGGTCTAACGTAACAGTGTTGCTATGTTTTCTAAACCGGGACAACGGAGTTGGATCAAGATTGAATGTGCCGACAGTGTCATCATGGTCTTCAAAAGGCGTGGGGGAATCGGCATTGTCGTGCAGTACAGAGGCACGTTGGGTAAAAGTCTTCAATAAAGGTCGACAAACTGTGGCAGACATGCATTGGGCAGGTCATCCTAGCGTCTCTGAAGAAGTGCATACTGTTGCCGCGTTAGTGGACAGTGATTGACACGGCAACACTTTCTGCGCAACTTATCCATCATTTTGCACGACAATGCACTGGCGCATACAGCGCATACTGTGGCTGCTCTATTCGGTCAATGGGACTGAGAAGTGCTGTACGATCCACCATACTCCCCCGATTTAAGTCCTTGTGACTTTGATTCTGAAGATGAAGGAACCACTTCGTCAAATGTTCCGGAGATTCGACAGGCAGTAGACCGCTCCATTCGCACCATCAACAGAATAGGCTCTGCTAATGGTATACTACGCCGTCCACATCGCTGGCAACGGTTTATACACAACGCTGGTGACTACTATGAAGGACAGTAACAGGTGCATACATGTAACGCTTTTGTATCCCCCCAATATGAGTAAATGCGCAGCCCCCCTATATTTTTTGTTTATTTTATTATTATTTGAGTAGCCTAATATCAAACCTGGACATCTGACCTAATGGTGGAAATTCAGTTAGCAGTCGATCCTAGAGGAAGTTTTTCCGCTCTTTTCATTGGTGAAGTCCGTTTTTTCAAAAGCGGACATCTACATAAGAGCTTGATATCAAATTCGGACACTTGTTGAATAAAGCAGTGTGCGCCAATGGGAACACATGACCTCGAAAATCAGACATAGCGACAGTATATTCCAGGTACTAAGAGGTATTAGCCCGTGCTTATGTTTTTCAGTAATTTTTATAGTATTATAACCAATAACCATGTCAAAGCAAGTGAAATGGAACATATCTTCAGCGTCAGAAGGAAAAGCTAGGAAGCGGTTGAGACAACCTGGAAAGAGGAAAATGAACACTGAAAAGAAACTAGCTTATAACCTACACTGTTCCATTGTAAGGTGTGTTGTACGAAATTATCACTTGTTGGAAAGAAGTTCAATGTCAGAAATAACGTAAGGATGTTGATGGACAAATCTGGCGACAGTTTCAACAGACCTTATGCTAATAATTTTAGAGATTCAGTGCGTTAACATTTCATTTCTTATAGGAATTAAAAAGATTATTATGATTATTGTAGTTTTTCATTTTTCCAGTATGTAATAGAATTCAAAAATTAATATTTTCCACTTTATGTCAATATTCCTATAAATTCGCAGATTATACTCTTTTCAGTTTTGAAACAAGCAGGAGTAAAATATAGGGAGCGTAAGGTTATTTACAACTTGTACAAAAACCAGACAGCTGTTGTCAGAGCTGAACGGCATGAAAGGGATGCAGTGGTTGAAAAGGGAGTAAGACAGGGCTGTAGCCTTTCTCCAATTTTGTTCAATTTGTACATTGAGCAAGCTGTAAAGGAAAGCAAGGAGAAATTTGGTGAAGGAATTAAAGTTCAGGGGGAAGAATTGAAAACATTGCGTTTTGCCGACGACATAGTAATTCTGTCAGATACAGCAAAGGACCAGGAAGAGCAATTGAACGCAATGGGCAGTGTGCTGAAAGGTGCATATAAGATGAACATTAACAAGAGCAAAACTAATGGAGTAATGGAGTGCGGTGTAAGAAAATCAGGTGATGCTGAAGGAATTAGATTAAGTAACGAAACTATAAAGGAGGTAGATGCGTTTTGTTACTTGGGCAGTAAAATAACAAACGATGGTCGCAGTACAGAGGATATAAAATTCAGAATGGCAATGGGTAGAAAAGCATTCTTGAAAAAGAGAAATTTGTTAACGTCGAATATTGATTTAAGCCTAAGGAAGTCCTTTCTCAAGACATTTGTATGGAGTGTTGCCTTGTATGGGAGTGAAACATGGACGATAAACAGTGCGGACAGGAGGAGGATTGAGGCTTTTGAAATATGGTGCTACAGAAGAACGCTGAAGATTAAGTGGGTGGATCGCGTAACTAATGAGGAGGTACTGAACAGAATTGGGGAGGAAAGGAATTTCTGGCATACCTTGACTAAAAGAAGGGATAGATTGGTAGGGCACATTCTTAGACATCAAGGAATTGTGAATTTAGCGTTGGAAGGAAGTGTGTGGGGTAAAAACCGCAGAGGATGACCAAGAGATTGATACAGTAAGCAGATTCAGACAGATGTAGGTTGCCGTTCTTATGTGGAGATGAAGAGGCTTGCTCAGGATAGGGTATTGTGGAGAGCTGCATCAAACCAGTCTCCGGACTGAAGACCACAACAACACATACCTTTCTCGTCAGCAGTAAGCGAATCTGTGTATCAATTACGGGCCATCTGAAAGCGCGCTCACATCAAAAGCGGACACCTACACGTTTTGGTTTCAAAGACGGACATCTGTACTTTCAAACACAATTTGAAGGTACTTGAGTAATCAAATTGATATTAGCCACTTCCAGGTATAAATCCTCGAGTATTGAAGTTGATAATGCTCAAATCAGCTTATAAATATATTAGCTCTATGTTTCGCAATAAAAATGACTTTTATCTCAGTTTCTGGCAAACGACAGATGTCCGTCTTTGATAATAGGCTACTCATTTTTATTTATTTTTTATTTTTAGAAATCTCGTCAGCTCGGTGATTGACCTCAGCCCCCGACCAGACCACGATCCTGGATTCGAAACTGCTGTGCGTACGGCGTAGAACTGTCGAGTGCTGTTTCATAGAGTGTATTCGCCCAAGGCGTTATGGTCTTGATTGCAATGAGGGAACACTGTACAGCGCTCGGTACGTGCAGAGTGATGTAAGATCCGCTCGTTCGGCATTCTTTCGTCAGGTAGTTGATGTGCTGTTCCAACAGGATAATGCTAGTCCCCACACTGTTGTTCCGTTATAAGCGATACGTTCTCTTGGAGCGACACTACATTCATAACGCACCTCGCGCGTAAAATAACATTAGCACAAAACTCAGTGTTTGCTTCCACATTCCGTCAGTGCTACTGAAGTCTTTGGGAGAACTAGCCGTGACAAAATTATATCACCTGGTGTGTACGATGTGTGAGACAGGCGAAATGCCTCACTCATTCCAAAGAAAGCAGGTGCAGACAGGTCTGAAAATTACGGAACCATCAGTTTAGTAAGTCATGGTTGCAAAATTTTAACACGAATTGTATACAGAAGGTTGGAAAGGCTGATAGATGCTGACCTCGAGGACGATCAGTTCGGATTCAGAAGAAATTTAGGGACACAGGTGGTAATACTCCTCTTACGACTTATCTTAGAAGATAGATTGATGAAAGGAATTTTCGACCTACCTTGCCTAAAAGAAGGGATCGATTGGTAGGACACGTTCTAAGACATCAAGGAAATGTAAATTTAGCATTGGAAGGAAATGTGTGGGGGAAAAAATCGCTGAGGGAAACCAAGAGACGAATACAATAAGTAGATTTGGATGGATGTGGATTGCCGATGTTGTGAAGAGATGAAGAGGCTTGCTCAGGATAGAGTAGGGTGGAGAGCTGCATCAAACCAGTCTCCAGACTGTAGACCTCAACAACAACAACATTTTTCATAACGAGCACAGCAGAGACATTCGTACTCACGCCGAGGCGTAAGAAAAGTGTCCCTGCTCATCATCCCCAAGTGGAAAGCCCTCCTCCACACACGGTATGATAGCTTAGGGAGTACTTGAGTGCAGCCGAAAGCAATGGGCTTGAACTGATTAATATAAGGAAGGCACTAGATATCCTCAACTTACAATAGGAAGAAAGAACGCCTACTTGCACCCTAACCAACTAACATGAAGTCCATATCGGAATTGAGAAGAACGACCGAGCTAGGTGGCGCAGTAGTAAGATACTGGACTCGCATTCGGAAGGATGGTGGTTTAAATCCACCTCCGGCCATCCGGATTTAGGTTTTCCGTGATTTCCCTAAATCACTCCAGGCAAATGCCGGGAATTTTGGGAAGATGTACTTCACCTGTAAAGGAGACCGCGTATAAAACGCTTGTACGACCACGACTTGAGTATTGCTCAAGTGTTTGGGACCCCTAGCAGATCAATTTAAAGGAAGATACAGAGGCAGTTCAGAGGCGAGCAGCTAGGTTTGTTACTGGTAGGTTCGACCAATGCGCGAGTGTCACGGAAGTGCTCCGGGAACTCAATTGGGGATCACTGGAGGAAAGACGACGTTCTTTCCGTGAATGTCTTTTGAGGGAATTTAGAGGGCCGCAATTTGAAGCTGAGTGTAGTACGTCTACTTACATTTCGCGTGGTGATCACAAAGACAAGATAAGAGAAATTAGGGCTCGTACGGAGGCATATAAGCATTCTTTTTTCCATCGTTCTATTTGGGAGTGGAATGGGAAAGGAAATGCCTAGTGGTGGTACAGTGTACTCTCCGCCACGCACCTTACGGTGAATTGCGGAGTACGTATGTAGATGTAGATGATTCCTTTCAAAGGGCACGGCCAATTTCCTTCCCCAAAAGTCCGAGCATAAGCTCCGTCTCTAATGACCACGCTGTCGACGGGACGTAAAACCCTAAGTTTCCTTCCTTCCTGAGAAGGACGTTTCCAGGTACCACTGAGAACAGAATGAATTTTGGAAAACATCACTGTCCACTTAAAGCGTGTCTCGTGCTTATCGATGTTATCGAGACTGATAATAACGATGAAAACGGGAAAATTTCGTGTGAGACAGTGTCTCCGGGTTAACGGCCACCTAACGACTACAGGAATACTACTGGCGCTGGAAGGGTGGGCAGCAACCAGATGGAAGGTTTTGCGTGATGACGTAAATGCAATCTGAGTCACACACACAATTGTAACAGTCCATCAACATAAAACGTTAGTCCTTGATAAACGCTACAATATCGGAACAGAACTCCACTCCAGCCATTACAAGTAGGAAAATATCGTTTCAGAAGTAAACGAACGCCTCGCAGTGGTGCAATACACCAAGCTCGTTCGTGATGGTTATCGGAGTGTGAGAGAAGTTCTAACTTTCGAAAATATATTTACTTAAGCAATCCCTAGGATTTTTATCTGTCACTTTCCACTTCTTTCACCTCTGGCAGTATTGCTCATGTGAAAAATACCGAATAGCACCGTGGTTCGGAACCCACGTTAATCTGTAGGTTCCCCTATAACTGGCTGGGTAAGTCAGTTCGAAGGTCGGAGGAAGGCAACGGCATACCACCTCCAAACAGGACCATGCCTAGATAAGCACTTTGGTGTTCAAACCAATCTTCGCATTGTTGACTGCTTTACCTAAGCAATATTATATGTTCAGATTTAATTTTCACTCTGCAGCGGAGCGCGAATTTATTTGAAACTTCTGGTAGACTTGAAGTGTGTACCACATCGTGATTCAACATGGAACTTCTGGCATTGGCTGGCATATTTAGGTTTTTATATTTCACTAGCGAACCCGGCAATAAATGGCAATTGTTAATATACTCTGCTCAAAATAATTAGGTGACATATCATACACAAGATACATATAATAACGTATTATATTCAGTTATTAGTTACAATTGTAAATTGTGCGAGATACAATTTTATCCTCCACGTTTCACTCCCATACAACGCTACACTCCAGACAAATACTTTCAAAAATGACTCACTAACATTTAAACTATATTGGATGTAAACAAATTTCGCTTGTTCAGTAACGCGTTTCTTCCCATACCCATTCTGCATCTTAACTTTCAACTTTCTTTGAACTTTCGCGGCCGGCCGCGGTGGCCGAGGTGACTGAGACGCTCCAGTCACGGTCAGCACGGCCACTACGGTCGGGGGTTCGAATCCCCCCTCGGGCATGGATATTTGTGCCGTCCTAGTTCGTAAGTCGTTCATAAGTAGTTTTTAAGTTTAGGGACTGATGACCCCGTAGTTAAGTCCCATCATCTTAACAAACATTTGATTTTTTTTTTATTTGAACTTTCGCGACGGTTATTGACATTATTAAATGACTGTAAGGCAGAAAGTTCAGGAGATTTAATAAACAATGAAATGCGCTGTAAACTGCTGCATCACGCGACAATGTTGCACATCTCCTGCTAAACCACTTGTCCGATTTTAACCAAATTATACTACTTTATCCTGTCTCACACGAATGTTTCAGCAATTTTGAAATTACACTTTTGTGTCCAATGTAAGAATTTACTTCCATGTATAACAGACCACAATATCGTTCTTTTCCTTGTCATCAAATACGTATCCAAATTTTTTTCTAAATTGACGATTTCAATTTTTTTTCCTTCACTAGTGTCAAATCACCTCTTTTCACTTTATACGAAATGGTATCCATTGATGTAATCATTTTAAGAAAGAACTGTCACTCTATTCACTACGATAGACATTGTCACTCGGTCACTAAAAAGCGCGAACTGAAGGCAGCAAAAATTTGGCATGGTACCTCTGGTGGGCAGTGGGCCGGTTTGTCACCCAGAAAGCAGTTGATAGACCGCAGATAACACACGATCGCGTAAACAGATTAGGCGCAGTTCCCTCGAAAACAGCTACGTCCGCTGTGGCCAGGGGATGAGGACAACATTCTGCTCTGCCGGGGACCTGCAAGGATTCAAAGAATGTCGACAGACTTGAAGTTTTCAGATAACATTTCGACAAACGTACTGGGCAGGTACCTCGCTCTTGCCCGTGAAAGACAAAGGTTCCAGGTTCGAGTCCCGGTTCCGACACACAATTTTTATCTGCCAGGAAGTTTCATATCAGTGCACACTCCGCTCCAGAGTGAAAGTTTCTTTCTGGAAACATCCCTTAGGCTGTGGCTAAGCCATGTCTCCACCATATCCTTTCTTCTAGGAGTGCTAGTCTTGCAAGGTTCGCAGGAGAGCTTCTGTGAAGTTTGGAAAGTAGGAGTCGAGGTAGTGGCGGAAGTAAAGTTGTGAGGCGGGATCGTGAGTCGTGTCGGGATAGCACAATGGGTAGTGCGCTTGCCCGCGAAAGACAAAGGTCCCAGGTTCGAGTTCCTGTTCCGGCACACAATTTTAATTTGTCAGGAAGTTTCATATCAGCGCACACTCCGCTGCAGAGTGAAAGTGTCATTCTGGAATCAAACCTTAGGCTGTGGCTAAGCCATGTCTCCACCATATCTTTTCTTGCAGGAGTGCTGGTCTTGCAAGCTTCGCAGGAGACCTTCTGTGAAAGTAGGAGTAGCCTGGAAATTAGGAGGCGAGGTACTGGCGGAAATAAAGTTGTGAGGCGGGATCGTGAGTCGTGTCGGGATAGCTCAGTCGCTAGAGCGCTAGCCCGCGAAATGCAAAGGTCCCAGGTTCGAGTCCCGGTTCCGGCACACAATTTTAATCTGCCAGGAAGTTTCATATCAGCGCATACTCCGCTACAGAGTGAAAGTTTGATTGTGGAACCTCGCTCTTTATCCGCATATAACACGCGGATATCCGCGTCGCTCACAATTTTATCCGCAAAGTAAGAAATACTGCGGATATCCGCGGATATATCCGCCGCTATCCGCATCCGCGCAAACTTCTAACCATAGGCCTCCGCACGTAGAGGCCACATTCCCGAAGGTGATTTCAGACTGTTTGCTTTGATATTACTGGTTCTGTTGCTGGCTGAAAGGTGCATTGCAGCTGAGTTGTATTCAGCTTCATGTTTTAACGAGCTGTAAACTGGAGGTAACGGTCGTGTCTTGCTGACGTTATCCGTGGGCGACCTTGTCCTTGCCTTCTTTTAACGGTTTCTGTTGTTTGAAATCGCGTCTACGTCCTGGTAATTACAGTTTGGGCCACTTCAATGGCTGCAGCCGCTTCCATTTGTGTCTGACCCACTTCCAACCTTCTTATAGGTCTCCATGCCATAGCTTCGGGCAAGTGATGGTGTTGTCGCATTGCACTACCTGCTCCTACATTGTCTGCACCCAGCTACTTGTGTAATCCGTTTGGTGCAGTAAACACAAGTTAACAGCAACCCCCTCTACAGCAACTTTCTGTTATTACCATTATCTCGGTTGCCGTGATGTTGTTGTCCCAACTCCGAGGAATCGACAAAAATGTCTAACCATCTTAGTTCATTCCGTCGATGATAATACTTAACTGATTCTCTGTTGTTTTGAGCAGTGTACGTACTCCACATTCCTAACATTCTTAAGCCCAGTTTACATGATGATCGCGCTAGTAATCAACAGATCGCGTTGCGCGCCATCTAGCGACGTAAACACGGAACTACTAGCATTCCGTGAGCGCATACGGTGGTTCGTACTAGCTAGTACGCTTTAGGATATGTTCTGAATTTGCCAGTAGCGAAGTGGGCGCGCATGCACAGAAGTGCATTCGTTGTGTGGTTTTCATGTTTATATGTGGAAATAGCCGCGTCCTTACCGAAATTGATTGCTTGGTTGGAGTGATATGCCTTGCATCAGTGGAGTGGAGCAGAGCAGGAATTGCGCAGTCAATTGAGGCATACAGGGTCATTGCAGAAAATCCTCTCTATTTTAAGAAGGTGCAATGACTGTTATTTATGAATAAAATAAGAGAAAAGTGTAGATTTTAATGAATTTTGAATATGTCTTGTTGATTAACTTCATATTTTAAAATTTCTATAATTTTTAGCATGTCAGAAAAGCAGATGCACATAATCTCGAAAGTGTGATGCTAAAAGCAAAGCAAAATTTAGTTGACTGAGGTCCCATTATGGATCGGAAATTGAAATTGCTGTGCAGACTTCAACAGCAATATTTGTTTAGAGTCGGTACAGAAATTCTTTGTGCAAAGGCTAGGCTTTCGAAATATTCTCCTGTTGCCAGATGCCGCAATGTTATAACGATCCTGCAAAAAAAAAAAAAAATAACAATTGCACGAAGTAATTGACGCATAAATTTAAGAAGACTGAAAATGTAACTCAAGTGTAAGAAGTATTTTGTACCTTCAGTTTGGAGAAATACTGTCTCTCTCTCCCTCATCGCCGTATTTTTGTCCTTGGACGAACGAAAGCAACTTGGTAAAATACTCAGCACTTAATATTCATAAAAACAAATCTGAATCCATTGAGGTCCTCTGGTATGAGTTACTTCATTATCTGCATGCAGTACACATCTCATTCTTCGTCTCTGCCTCTCAACCAAGGACACATCCAACTTATATTTCTTCTTCACTGTCGTGTTCTAACAAACATTGCCACAGCTCCTGCAACCGCCGACAGTGTAAGCTTCTTAAGTTGAATATATTAACAGCTATGACATGCACCCAAACGTGAACAATCCACGTATACAAACAGTAAGAAGCCCGTATTTTCGCACAGGCGCTGCTGTTGGTTGTAATCAGACGTGTAGACGGACGTCTATCGTATTAACGCAACCGAGCCTGTACGATCGCAAGTCATTAGTACCGTGTTAGTAAGCTTGGAGCGCTGCAGCAGACTGTTACCTTTCTTGTGAACTTTCGATCGTCGTGTAAACTAGGCATTACACTCCGTTCACCGAAACGAGAGACGGACTGTAAACACAGCTAAGCGCGTGACCAGGGGTGGACAAAACAATCGCTCGCTCAATGTCGCCGCATTTGCTCCAGGTGTGAAGCGTTTGTGTGTGTTTTGAGGGCTGGCTATAAATTTCAAGGACCAGTTGCTGAATAGCAGCGTAAGTATTAAGCTTTCATATTCCATCTCCTTTTCTCTTTCTCGTCTGTATCGCGTAATTGTAAATTCATTATGTCATCCTACATTTTAAATCTACGCAAGAAGCGATCAAATAAGAAATCATTAAGTTCTTAATGTGTATAATAAGGAGCTGTTGTGTCCGCAACAATACATGACAGAAATTATAAAAACAGCTGCATCTACGGGTGTTGGTCGTTCCTCAGTTTATCATATGGTAATTGATTAAAAAGCCAAACACTCTTCAAAGTATCCATAAAATCATTACGACAGAAGCTTGCAGGAAGTTTGATGACTTTCACATAAATTTGATACCTACGAAAGTACATGATTTGTTGTTTCGTTGACATAGTTCTTATTGTCGTGAGCGAAAATCCAGGTTTAGGCAATTTTCAAAGATTCTATGCATTATTAAAAGAAATGAATTTTGAATATATGTGCCTACTAATATCACTGCTATATAGAAAAACACACAACCGCTTTACATCATGTTATTCACCAACAGCCTTTAAGTTATGTTCTTTTATTTAATGACCGGTTTCTTTATTGCATTAATACCAGCTTCAGGCCCTAAACAAATTAATCTGCAAGTCAGTGTTGTATACATGCTGTATGTATGTATACAAATTTTTAAAGAAATGTTTATATGTTTGATAAGCTTATGGGACTTACCTGAAGGGTCATCAGTCCCTAAACTTACAAACTACTTATGATGTACCTTATACTAAAGACAGAACAAACATCCATGCCTAAGGGGGGAGTCGAACCCCCGTCGGGGAACGGTCTCGCGCATCGTAACTTAGCGTTTCAATGCGCTCGGCTGTTCCGCCGCGACATAAACATTATGAAGAAGAGTGAATGTTATAATTTGAGGAAAAAAAAAAAGATTCGCCTTGTTACGGATTGCGCGGCTGTCAGAAGTTCGTGTCATCTCTCGGGCATATATTCATATTTATTTACGTACTAGACGAACATGTAATATAAAATGGGGGTACATATTTTAAAAAATGCAGTTGATATCCGTTTGACCTATGGCAGCGCCTTCTAGCGGGCCAACAACACGGCCATCTGTTTCCCCCCTCAAGCTAGAAAGGTTTTGTTCTTTGTAGTTTTTACGTTTGATGCTTATTTAGTGAGATATTTGGTCCGGTGACTATCAAAGGACCACCCTGTGTATCAGTGTTACGATCCAAGAGATAGAATTCTACGATTCGAGATAGTATCATGTTGAGCGGAATAGTGCCTCAAAACTTTGCACCGACTCAAAACAATTAGGAGTTCCGTTGAGATTTCTAGGTTTCGAAGTGCTGTCATAGGCAGAATGAACTTAAATTGGTTCGACGTCTTTTTATACTATGGAATGGAGACAACAACATTACGGCAACTGAGGCATTGTTAATAACAGAAAGTTGCTGCACAAGGGGCTGGTGCTGTCTTGTGTTTACACTGTTCAACGAATTACAGAAGCAATTGGTTTCAGATAGTGTAGTGAGCAGCTGGTGTAATGTAACAACAACGTAACTTACCGGAAGCTATGGCATGGAGATCCATTGGCAGGTTGGCAGCTGGACAGATTCAGAAGAAAGTGTCTGCAGCTATTCAAGTGGCCCAAAGTGTAATTGCCAGGATCTAAACGCGATTTCAGACAACAGGAAGCATTTAAAAAAGGCAAGGCCAAGCTCGTCCGCACGTAACACCAGCAAGAGATGACCGTTATCTCCGGTTAACAGCCCGTCGAGATAGGAGGCTGAATGCAACTCAGCTGCAACGCAAACATTCCTAAACTGCCTTCGGGAATATGGCCTCTACGCACGGAGGCCTATGGCGTGTGTCCCATTAAAACTACGACACCATTTAGTCCGCAGAAACTGGGCGGAGGAACACCAGGAATTGGAGTCGTAACGAATCGTGCAAGGTTCTGGTCACAGATGAGTCAACATTTTGTGTTCAGCGGAACAATCGTCGTTTCCTCATCTGGAGAGAACATGGTACTCGGAACAATCCTGCTTATGTGTAGCAAACATCACCGTATTACGATTGTGGACTAATGGGATGGAGTCAGTATTGGCGGCTCTACGGACCTCTATGTCGTTCAGAATAGGGCTTTGCCTGCTCGGAGGTATAGAGACTTCTTCGACATTTTATTGTGCTAGTGCCGTAGGAGATAACGATAACATTGTTCTCACAGAGCTAATCTGTGGACAACTTGCTTAAAGCTGAAGGAACTAAACAAATGGAGTAGCCAGTTTGTTCACCCGACTTAAACCCGACTTAACATGCCTGGGATGCTCTTGGCAGACGCATTGCAGCCAGAACGGCATGTGCCACAACGCTTGCAGAGCTGGATGTTGCACGTATGGAAGATGAATGGCCAAAAATCCCTCCAGATCTGATTGATAGCCTCACATTGTCCATACCACGTATGCGTGCAACTGTACTCGTCGTCCGAGGTGATCACACACCATATTATAGGGCAACTAGAGTTTTCTTTTACAATTGTGGTAGCCCCATGGTGCCTCGCTTTAAGTAAAAGCCATGTAAACCTCAAGCAAAGAGTTGAGACGGCAGAATATTGTAGTGTATCACACACACACACAAGCACACACACACACACATACAATTGTAACCAATAACTGAATAAAATACGTTACTATAAGTATATTGTGTATCATCTCACCTGACCCCCAAATTGTTTTGAGCAATGAATTACAGGCGGCTTTTGGTGCGCCTTGATAGCACAGTGGTAGAGTGCCAGACTACAAATCCAAAGGTCCCGGATTCGATCCCCGCAGGTCCTAGGATTTTTATCTGTCACTTTCCACTTCTTTCATCTCTGTCAGTGTTGCTAATGTGAAAATATCGAGTAGCACCGTGGTTCGGAACCCACGTTAAACTGTAGGTCCCCCTATAACTGGCTGGGTAAGTCATTTCGAAAGTCGGAGGAAGGCAACGGCATACCACCTCCAAACGGGACCATGCCTAGTAAAGCACTGTGGTGTTCAAACCAATTGTTGATTGCTTTACTTTAAGGAACTTTGAAGTTTAGCACATGAAGATTGGACTTTTTCAGTATTCTTCTAGAAGACTAAGTTGAGTATTCGTTGTAATAAATTTCTACTGTGTTTCTAAAGTTGTGGGACGTTTCTGTCGAGGTGTACCCATGTATACCTACCAAATAACAAAAAAATGTTCAAATGTTTGTTAAACTTATGGGACTTAACTACGGGCCGGCCGCGGTGGCCGAGGGGACTGAGGCGCTTCAGTCACGGTCCGTACGGCCACTACGGTCGGGGGTTCGAATCCCCCCTCGGGCATGGATATTTGTGTCGTCCTAGTTCGTAAGTAGTTCATAAGTAGTTTGTATGTTTAGGGACTGATGACCCCGTAGTTAAGTTCCATAAGCTTTACAAACATTTGAACATTTTGAACTTAACTACGGGGTCATCAGTCCCTAAACTTACAAACTACTTATCAACTAGCTTATACTAAGGACGGCACAAATATCCATGCCCGAGGGGGGATTCGAACCCCCAAGCGTAGTGACCATGCAGACCGTGCTGGAGCGCCTCAGTCCCCTCGGCCACCGCGGCCGGCTGCCAAATAACACCCACACTACAGACTACTTGAATAAGAACGCAAGGTAAGGTAATGGTAAAGCAGTCAACAATCCGAAGATTGGTTTGAACAACGCAGAGCTTTCTAGGCATGGTCCTATACGGAGATGGTACGCCATCGCCTTCAGACTGACTTACCCAGACAGTTATGGGAGTCTTACAGTTTAACGTGGATTCCGCATTACGGTGCTATTCGACATTTTTCACATCAACAGTATTGCCAGAGGTGAATGAAGCGAAAAGTGACAGATAAAAATCCAAGAACTAAGCAGCGATCGACACCACGACCTTTCGATTCATAGCTTGGCGATCACTGAGGTACTGGGTGAATATGATAGCACGGTTTTGGTATCGTGTGGGCATTGTTACCTTCCACTCTGATCCACTTCATCGAAATCCTGTAGCCCACATTGAGGACAAATGAGGAACTACCAGGTGTACGTGGTATGCGTGCTTTGCGCTATCTGGGGGCACGGCAAGGACCCCGCCACGTCGAGCGCACTGCCGTACCATCCTTTTCTCGGAGCACTAGACGCCACTTTCGAGCCCCTGTATCTCAGTTGTGGATAAAGATAGAAGCCTGAATTTTCGGTTACCAGGAGTATCTACTATAAATAGCTACATTTTCAAATTATACTATTCTACATCTTATAGTTTAAGAAATATTAGCGGTCGAAAATCGCTAATTCTGTCACTCACTGATTCACCGATCATCAAAATTCTAAGGTACTCTTAGCAGACACACAGACGTCCAATTTTGTATTTAGGTAGTGTTTAGCATGTAATGGAAGGAAAAACTCAAACATCTGTAAATATAAATTCCGTTCTGGATTCACATTTTCGCTTGACGGAATAGGATCTGTATCTACGGAATGTAAGCATTGTATAGTTTGTGGTCTTGTAACGTACTGGATTCTCATCAAGGAGGGTGTCGGTTCGATTCCAGATGCCGTAACTTCTTTTTCATTTTAACGTAGCCGTTACCTTTCTACTGAGGTACAAAACCGTCAGAAATGACATGTGGCACCTAATTAGAGAATAAAGAATAAATTGTAAGATCGATTAAATTGCTGCAAATACAGACAGTGCTCATGACACCTACATTCTTGCTTGATTTCAGCTATAAATGAGAGAACGGTTACTCGTCGAAAATTTCGTCACATGACGCGGGGCAAATATAAAAAGTGAACTGAAGTACTACAAAAAAAAAAAAAAAAAAAAAAAAAAAAAATCTCGGCAGAAAAAATATGACGAGGTGTTGAATAGCTGGTTCTATGAACACTAATTAAAATAACCGATTTCGTTTCCCATGAAATCTCACCACTTTTTACGGTGGAAGAAATTCGTCGCGAGACTTGCATTTTTGTACATTTTATGTTTTTGATAGGATAATAATTATTTCAAGCACAGAGTTTTCGACAGCATTGATTGACAATATAATGATACCTGACGTCGTTGAATTACATATAATTTTCCTCCTATTGCACTGATATCTTGTTACTTCTGTTCCACTGTAATAAAATGTCACTGGTGTAGACAACAACGTTTTACATCGAAATGACACAGAGCAATATTTTTCTATGATGGAGTGTCATAATAAGCATGGTTTTGTGTGTTAGCGTCAAAGGTGTCCCTTATAAGCAGGTATGCGGGGTGCACTGCGCACTGGTCACAAGTTACGTGAGACGACAAGACAGGCCGAGATACGACAGCCTTGAAGCCGTCGCTGGCTCCCCATTACGCAACGGCCCTGGGCCCAGTGGGAGCACACACACACACACACACACACACACACACACACACATACTTGGACACGCGACCGACTCCTTGCTTGGTGGCCTTCTCGAGGTCGGCCATCGCCCAGACGTAACGCTCGTTCATTCCCTTCGTCCAGATTGGGCAACATCTTCACATGACTAGCGACGTCCCAATTGGACTGATACGTGTCTACATCTACATATACATGGGATACTCTGCATATCACATTTAAGTGCCTGGCAGAGGGTTCATCGAACCACAATTATACTATCTATCTCCCATTCCATTCTCGAATAGCGCGCGGGAAGAAAGAACTTCTGAATCTCTCTGTTCGAGCTCTGATTTCTCGTATTTTATTCTGATGATCATTTCTAACTATGTAAGTGGGAGTCAACAATACATTTTCGCATTCGGAGGAGAATGTTGGCGATTGGAGTTTCGAAAGTAGCCCACGCCGCAGCGATAAGCGCCGTTGTTGTAATGATTCCCATCCTAGATCCTGTATCATTTCCGTAACGCTGTCTCCCCTGTATCGCGACAATACGAAACGAGCTGCCCTTCTTTGGACTCTTTCGATGTCCTCCGTCAAACCCACCTGATAAGGATCCCACACTGGGCTGCAATACTCCAAAAATGGACGACAAGCGTAGTGTATGCAGTTTCTTTAGTAGTTCTGTTGCACCTTTTAAGGGTTCTGCCAATAAAACGCAGTCTCTGGTTCGCCTTTCCCACGATATTATCTACGTGTTCTTTCCAATTTAAGTCTGAAGTAATAGTAATTCCTAAGTATTTTGTGGAGTTTACGGCCTTCACATTTGATTGATTTATGTTGTAAACAAAGTTTAACGGATTTCTTTTCGTACTCATGTAGACGACTTCACACTTCTCATTATTTAGAGTCAATTGCCAATTTTTACACCATACTGATATCTTATTCAGACTGTTCTGCAGTTGGTTTTGATCTTCAGATCATTTTACTAGACGGTAAATGACGGCGTCATCTGCAAACAACCTAAAAGAGCTACTTAGATATTCCCCTAAATTGTTTATGTAAATAAGGAATAGCAGAGGACCAATAACACTACCCTGTGGAACGCCCGATATCACCTCTGTTTTAGTCGATGCCTCCATCGATTACTACGAACTGTGTCCTCTCTGACAAGAAATCCCCTATCCAATCGCAAATTTGGGGCGATATACCATAACCACGCAATTTGATTAAAAGCGGTTTGTGAGGTACGGTGTCAAAAGCTTTCTGGAAATCAAGAAATACGGAATCGATTTGCGAACCTCTGTCGATAGCACCTATCACTTCGTGTGAATAAAGAGCTAGTTGTGTTTCGCATGAACGATATTTTCTGAATCCGTGTTGACCTTGGGTCAATAGATCGTTCTGTTCATAATATTTGAATACAGGATATGTTCCAAAACCCTGCTGCAAATTGACGTCAATGATATAGGCCTGTAGTTTAGTGGGTTACTCCTACTGCCTTTCTTGAATATAGGTGTGACCTGGGCAACTTTCCAATCTTTTGGTACAGATCCTGCTATGAGAGAGCGGTTGTATATGACTGTTAAGTAAGGAGCTATGTCTTCAGCATAATCAGATAGAAACCTGACTTGTTCTTGTTAAGTGATTTTAGTTGCTGGACTACTCCGATGATATCTACTTCTACGTTACTCATTACGGCATCTGTTCGTAATTCGAAATCTGGAATATTGGTTTCGTCTTCTTTGGTGAATGAGTTTCTAAAAGCTAAGTTTAATAACTCTGCTTTAGTAGCGCTGTCATCGGCAGGATCGCCATTACTATCACCGTTTCTTTCGTTACCTGTGTTATCGCAACCAATTCTATGTAGGTAGTTAACAGACTATCGATAGAAATCCACCCACAAGAACCACAATTGCCGAGGTGGGGTGGCTTGCGTGCCTCGATGATACAGATAGCCGTAGGTGCAACCGCAGTGGAGAGGTATCTGTGGAGAGGCCAGGTTCCTGAGGAGGGGCAGCAGCCTTTTCAATAGTTTCAATAGTTTTCAATAGAAACAGTCTGAATGATTGACTGATCTGGCCTTGTAACATCAGCTAACATGGCTTTGCGATGCAGTTACTATGAACGGCTGAAAGCAAGGGGAAACTACAGTCGTTACTTTTCAGGAGGACATGCAGCTCTACTGTATGAATATACTAGCTGAAAACCCGGCGTTGCCCGGGTATTTATTTATTTACTTCTGCCATTTTTCAGGAATATATTCATTTGTATAAGGACTGTATGTCTGTAAAATCTCTTAGGCATACAGTTAGTAGTATATAAGTAATAGATTAAAACTTGATGCGCGATGGGGCGGTTTACCATGAACGTTATTGTTAATGTGCTCATATCTCGTGAACTATGTGTCGTACTGTGATATAATTTAGAAGTTACATTCAACTGTATGTGTGTTCAGACGGAATATCATTTATTCCACGGGCCTTGTTTCGACTCAAACCTTTCAACGCTCTGTCAAATTCTACTCGCAGTATCGTATCTCCTATCTTCTCTTCCACTTCGTCTTCCATTTCTAGAATACTATCTTGAAGTTTATTTCCTTTGTATAGGCTCTCTATATATTCCTTTCACATTTCAGCTTTTCCCTCTTTGCTTACTACTGGTTTTTCGTATGAGTTCATGATATTCATACAGCTGCTTTTCTTGTCTCCAAATATCTCTTTTATTTTCCTGTAGGCGGTATCTATCTTTCCCCTAGTTATACATTCTTCTATGGTTCAGCATAAATACAATAGTCAAAAGTATGTAGGATGTTCTAAAAAAAATATTTGTAGTACTCAACGAAACAAGAAGTCCAATAAACAAAGGTCCGGAAACGCATACTTTCTGAGATAAACATGTGTTTGTAGGAGGTGTTCCACGTGACGTCCATTTATGCCAATACATCCATCTGCCCTTCGGCGTAGAGAATGAAGCACTCAAAAGTATATCCGGTTGTCGCAGTAATTGCCGGCAAGCAAGTAAGACGCGGCCTTATTGTGTGCACATCGTTGAGTTGCGTAGACCACTTTTTCAAGTGTTAGATTGAAGAAAATTCCAGCAACTATGTTATATCTTTTTAATTAATAAAGCGACTGGTTTCGGTTCTTCACCACATTAAAAAGGGGTTGTCCTTATCTCGGGTATCCATAAATTTGTGTCCATTCATGACAGGGTATCAGACGACAACGAAAAGCCCTGACAGAAAAGCCATAAGTGCGAAGCTTGTCGTAGAAAATCTAACGGAACCCGAAAAAACACAAAGTTAAGGTTATTTTTCGGCCCCCACCAAAGACAACAGCACTTTAGAACTTCAAAATGTTTGTAAATATATCGGAGTCAACTGCTGGGTTATTAGTCCGCAGCGTATAACCTACTTAAACTTAGGTAAACTAACCTAAGGACAACACCCATGTCCGAGGGGGGACTCGAACCCCCGACGACGAACGGCTGCGCGCACCGGAGCACGGCGCCCCAATGCGCACGGCTAATCCGCCGCGGCTTTAGGGTTCTATCAAAGATGATAAATTATTACAGTTGACCAGTGAAAATGCTTCAAAATAAAGCGAAACACGTCTGGTCTTAACTAGACTTTTACAGCTGAAAAAAACAGTCATTTACCCTACCCAGACTGTATTAACTGTCACTGCGGAGGAGGAGGCCAAAAAACAAATGTTCAAATGGTTGTGAAGCTTAACTTGTGAAGCTAAACTTACAAACTACCTTATACTAAAGACGACACAAACATGTATGCCCGAGGAGGGATTCGAACCCCCGACGGGGAGCGGCCACGCGCATTTCAGCATAGCGCCTCAATGTGCTTGGCCACTCCGCCGCGGCGCCAAAAAAACATGTACAATCTATATAGCGTGGATAAAATTATATTTATATTTTAAGTGCCATCGACAAGGGATTTCAAATCGATTCCATATTTCTGGATTTCCAGAAGGCTTTTGATACTGTACCCCACAAGCGGCTTTTAATCAAATTGTGTGGTTATGGAATATCTTCCCAATTGTGCGATTGGATTCACGATTTCCTATCAGAAGGGACACAGTTCGTTGGAATTGACGGTAAGTCATCGAGTAAAACAGAAGTGATATCTAGCGTTCCACAGGGAAGCGTTAAAGTTCCCCTACTCTTCTTCGTGTTTATAAACGATTTAGGAGACAATCTGAATAGGTCCCTTAGACTGTTCGCGGAAGATGCTGTCGTTTATCGGTTAGTGAAGTCAACAGAGGATCAAAAGCAACTGCAAAGCGATTTAGACAAAATTTCTACTTGGTGCGAAAATTGGCAATTGACACTAAATAAAGAAAAGTGTGAAGTAATACACTTGACCACTAAAAGAAATCCGCTGAACTTCAATTACGCGATAAATCAGTCAAACATTAAGGTCGTAAATTCTACCAAATACCTAGGAGTTACAATTACGAACAACTTTGACTGGAGAGAACACTTAGAAAATATTGTGGGGAAGGCGAACCAAAGGTTACGTTTCATCGGCAGAACGCTTCGAAGATGCACCAGCTCCACCAAAGAGATTGCCTACATCACACTTGTGCGTCCTCTCCTGGAGTACTGTTGCCCCTTGTGGGACCCTCACCAGGTGGGACTGACGGAAGATTTTGAGAAGATTCAGAGAAGGGCAGCTCGTTTTGTTTTATCACGTTACGGGGGGGGGGGGGGGGGGGGAGCGTCACGGAAATGTTGCACGAATTGGGGTGGAAATCATTAAAAGAAAGACGTTATTCATTGCGGCGTGATCTGTTTGCGAAGTTTCAATCACCGACCTTTAGTTCTGTATGTGAAAATATTTTGCTAGCACCTACCTACTTAGGGAGACATGACCATCCCAATAAAATAAGAGTAATCAGATCGAAAACGGAACGATTTAGGTGTTCTTTCTTCCCGCGCGCTATTAGAGAATGGAACGGTAGAGAAAAGTTATGAAAGTGGTTAATGAAGCCTCTGCCAGGCACTTGAATGTGATTTGCAGAGTATCTATGTAGATGTAGATACAAATTTATTTGTCAAGCCCCTCTTTCTGCTGAGGGCTACTAGCAGACCAGCAGTCTGGGGAACCCCTTTCCTACCTGTACTGGCGGTTACACGACACGTCACCTCAAGGCCAGACCAGACTTTCACAACTCCCGCAAGCCGAGGTCGCCAAGTAGAGACTGAAACAGGCGCAAGTGACGACTGTTTGTGTCCCACAGGCTTGTTTACTTCTCGAAATTCCAGGAGATTTGTAAGCTTCAACCCAAGTCACGTGTTCAGTTGTGATTTTCCTCACCGTGAAATGTCATAAGGAATTAACTTGACAGGAAATTGACCTGTGCACTAGAATTTCAATGCTGTTCATGAAGACTTAGCATAATTTTGAGACTTCACATTGGTTCTAAACAAGTCCTTTTTGCCTTATCGCGTTTGTGTGTTAGTTGCGACTCGCCCTAATATATATGAATTGCTGTTCGTTAGTCTCGCTAAGCCGGCCGTGGTGGCCGAGGGGACTGAGGCGCTCCAGTCACGGTCTGCACGGCCACTACGGTCGGGCATGGATATTTGTGCCGTCCTTAGTGTTAGCTAGTTCGTAAGTAGTTTGTAAGTTTAGGGACTGATGACCCCGTAGTTAAGTCCCATAAACTATACAAACATAGTCTCGCTAAAACTCATGGACGGCTGAACCGATTTGGCTTATTTTAGTCTTGAAATATTCGTGTAAGTCCAGGAAAGGTTTAAACGGCGATAAAATATGGTAAAGTTGTCCGGAAAAGAGGAAAATCGGGAGAAAGTGAAACAGCTTTTTCAAATGAGCTACGAATACCGTTCGTCCAATTGGGATAAAATTCTGTACATTGAAAGCAAGAGGAAGGTTCGCATTGAATAAAAATTTGTTAAAGTCACCCAAAAATAGGAAAATTTAGGAAAAACCGAAAGCGATTTTTTTCTATGAATAAAAATCAATTGCCACGTGGTTGTAAGCGTCGGCTTGACAGGAGAAGGTTTGTATGAAATAATTTTTTTTTTTTTTTTTTGGAAAATCTAACGGAAAATTCGAAAAATTTGAGAAAAAACTGAAAGTGCGTTTTTCAATGTTTTTCTTATTGAAATCAGCGCTATAGCTGACTATTCGCACAACGGAGGGGGTAATCTTTTATTTATTTATTTTCATTAAAGCATCATCAGATAGTCTACGTATTGGCTGGATTGTGGGCAGAAAGAGTGGACAAATCACGCACACATGTTCTTGTCACATTCGTGGAAGTTCAGGTTGGGTTTAAACGGTGATAAAATATGGAAACATTGCGAGGAAAATTTAGATTTAAAACGTGTAAAATAATGACTTGGTTGTTCTGTTGAATGTGTACAGAAATATGCTTTGAAAGAGTAAATTTCGCTTTACACGATATGAACCCGTATATGAACTGTCAAAATTAAAAATGAATATTTTATACAAATTTATCACCGTTTAAACATTCCCTGAATTTTCCACTAATGTGACATGAATATTATCCTGGACATGTATGCGTTATTTGCCCCCTCATTCCGCCCACTGTCGAACCGATACTTAAGACTATCCGATGATGCCTTTATAAAGCTACTGGGTCTAAAATACATATAATTTAAATTAATATGCTTTATATTAAGAGGCAAGTGATAGTTCACCGGGTCATCTAGTTCAGAATGCTTTCTTGAATGATTCCGTCATATTTAACGGATTATAGCAAATAATTCGAATTACAAATGCACAGCAGGAAACAGTAAAAGTACGACATAGAAACCGGTGACCTTCTACATTTATAAAAACTGCAAACTGTCCATAGAGTGATTCTGATCTTTTATTTTTTTATTTTTCACCCAGGATAAGGGAAAAAAATTTAAGGTGCAGAAGTAGGGTTCATCATGAAAAACGAGGATAGTCCATATAAAAAAGAGGACATGTAATTTACAACTTTATTAATGAACCACCTAAAACCACTACAAACTAAAACAGTAACCTTGTGTGGTTATTGTAAAACAAAATATTATGAACCTTGACAGTTTATTCATCATCACTACACGCAATTGTCTCATTTTTGCCTTTTCACTTTTTAACCAACTATATTTGGGGGACGACAAAAAAAATCTCTTTCAAGTGCTTTTTGTTTTTCAACAAGTACTGATAAAAGCTCAGGCGTTTCAAATATTTTAAATTATTCTGTACACATACAATAGCTTTTATATTTTCTATTTTAAATCTATTCCTGTCTTTTGTCCACAGCGTGTTCACAAGAGAAAACATACGTGTTGGCATTTCATATAGAAAAAATAATTCTACAATTATCAGCAGTACAGAATAACTAACAACACTAGATGACTGCTTTACATATGCGCATCACACTTCAGCTGCCGGTCTGCTCTTACCTTTGATAATCTTTCAAAAAGTTTATAAAATTACAAAACTCATTAAAGCACAACGTATCAAATAAAAAAATTCTTCTTCATGTTCGTTTCTTCCTCTCTTCAATGATTTGTACTTCTCCAAGAGCACATCGCAAAATGCTACCTAAGATCTCGAACACACAATACAGCTTTAACCTAAACCACAAAGTATATCAAAAGCAACACCAAACAACATAATGTGGAAGACAGAATACACTAGCTGAATACAGGATAGACAACCGGGTTCCTTCGCGGAGAAGTTCGAATCGTTTGCAGCTGTCAGACCCATGCGGAGAGCGAAATTGGGAATCGCAATTTCGGTCTGTGTATGTGCGTGATAGTTGCGAACAGTTTGGAACTAGACTTGCGCATAATAGTTCGCGATCGGGAACGCTCACTTTAGTTCGTTCTTTTAGTTCGTCCGCTCCCAGTGACGGCTGAGCGGCGTGGTCTGCGCGTGCAGGTGGAGGGAGAAGTTCCCCCACCTAGCTGCTTCATGCGCTTGCTGCTTGAGCCGCTAACGATATCACGCAAATCAAAAGAAATAGTTTGTGGCTAATTTCTCGCGTTTAAGTTTAAAGTTATCTTTATATCTTGGGGTTATGGAATTTAGTAGTCAGATATTGCAGAGTGCAGAATACTTCAAATCAGAAATTTTATAGCAATGAACTATGTAATCTAGTAGGCAGACGCTTACCTCGAAATGGCTCTCATCAGCAGAAGGCAAACGCGTGGTTTTTAATTCTGTTGTTGCCCTCTCACTATTGCCCGTCGGTCTTCGGAAAAGAATCCAACGAACTAAGAAGCGAGATAAGTTTGGCATAATAGTTCGCGAACAGTAACGCTTGTTTTAGTTCGCGACCGATTGCACATATTTTAGTTCGCGAACGCTCGCGAATATTTTAGTTCGCGAACGCTCGCGCATATTTTAGTTCGCGACCGATCACGCATATTTTAGTTCGCAACCGGTAGCTCTCCTTTTAGTTCGCAGCTCATGAAACTTCAGCTAGCGATAAAATAATTATAACAGTGACCACTGACGAAATATACGGAGGAAACAGACAGCAAGAGCGCCCGGAGAGTTAAAAAAGAAGTAAAAGAGCTGTAATAGGGAGATTGTAGTCACTTAAAACTGACATGTATGTCATGAACTGTTAACAATATGCAAAATGGCAGCTTAAATCTGACAAAACAAGCAATAAAGACATGGATTTTTTGCCTAAATAAAAAAAAAAAAAAAATCCACGGAAGAGATTTCCCCTAAAATCTGAATTAATCTCAGAGTAAAGTAGCGAAAGCTTAATTATAATCAACCGCATATTTCAAAAGTTTTGTGTGTGTTCAATATTGTTGCGCAACCTTTCAATTAAAGCCCTACATTTCGACTTTACTAAACATCCGGAAATGTTACACAATGATATTGATTACATTTGTTGACATGCTCAACAGTTGGAGAGTACGATCTGTAGGTGAATATATAAAAAAGGATAAATCCTCACGCCGCGCCAAATCTGTTGCTGGCTATCTTGACTCTGAGGATTTATCTTTATTTTTTAAATTATTATTATTACAAAATATTATTGCCGCTCTAGGGGGGGGGGGGGGCGCTGACAGCGAGAAAATCGTGATGTTCGGCATGGTGGATGTGACAGAACAGCGACTTTAACCCAGATGATCCTGACGTCCTTCGAGAAGAATGGTGCTTTGTTTGTTTAAACATTTAAAGTAAATTGTTTCCTTTTGGCACAAAACACTTTCTCCAACATCGGAGTATCATCTGGATATCGATCATTGACATGCAAATACTAACAATCATTGTTTTAGAACGTGATTCTATGTTACTCATCTTTGAAGATAGGGACGGAGAAGTAATGTATGAATTAACTGACAATTTTGGGTGTATAAATACTTACCCATCAATTACATTGTTATTATTCAGAAACATAGGGATGGCTTTATAATTAAAACGTCATATCTAACATGTATATATTAGTGTTTTCATTTTTACCTCGTTCTAAAAGGACGGCCTATTTTGCTGAGACTAAGGATGCAATTCGAGTAAAATCGATGTTGCAACATTTGAACGATCTATTACATATGTAATAACCTATCTTGTAAAACAGAAGTAACCGAAAAAAATTCAGGAACATCTGGTTTAAGGAAACCTGAGCGAGTCGTTGTGGCAGCGAGTGTTGGTGTAGATGACGCGTCTCGTGGCCAGGGACCTCATTACTGCGCGAGCAGCTGCGGCTGCGGTGACGTCACGGCTGACGCTATTAGCTGGAAAGAGGGGGGAGGGGGGGGCTCCAGTCTGCACGTGCCGCGAGCCCACGTGGGCCGGGCTGCATGCCGCGTGAACCGCACATGTGCAGTACCCACACACATACATCAAGTACACTGGCGACATCTCAGTTGTTACTGAAGTCTGGCGCCGCCATCTTGCCGTTCCAAACGTCTATAAGTGTGTGTGAGGTACCTACACGACTTTCTGAAGGGAGTGCAGTTGTCAGCTTTTCTAAGCGGTCGAAACAAGTTCTGCAGTTGAAACACTTTTGCGTATTACTTTAACACATAAATTGTATAACTGTGTTACGACACTAACCTAAAGTTACATGTTGTTGGCCGCGGTGGAGTAGCCGAGCGGGCTAAGGCGCCTCGGTGTGGAGCGGGCGGAGGTTCGAGTTCTTCATGGGACATGGGTGTGTGTGTTTGTCCTTAGGTTAGTTTACCTAGGTTTAAGTAGTTTGTAAGCTACGGAATGATGACCATGTAGTTTGCCCGATAGAAGGCAAATCTACGTATATAGCTTTTGTAGATTTGGAGCAAGCTTTTGACAATATCGACTGGAATACACTGTTTCAAATTCTGAAGGTAGCAGGGGTAAAATTTAGGGAGCAAATAGTTACATACACCAGAGAGCGGTTATTAGAGTCGAAGGGCAAGAAAGGGACGCAGGGGTTGGGAAGGAAGTAAGACAGGATTGTAGCCTTTCCCCAATGTGGTTCAATCTGTACATTCAACAGGCAGTGAATCAATGCAAGACGAAATTTAAAGACGGAATTAAAGAATTAAAAACTTTGAGGGATGCCGATGATATAGTAATTTTGTCAGAGAGTGAAAAGGATCTGGAAGAGCAGATGAATGGAATGGACAGTCTTGAAAGGAAGATATAAGATGAACATTAACACGAATAAAACGATGGTAATGGAATGTAATGTCATAAAATCAGGTGATGCTGAAGGAATTAGGTTAGGTAATGAGACGATAAAAGTAGTAGATGAGTTTTGTTATTTGGGTAGCAAGATAACTTCTGACTGCCGAAGTAAAGATGACATAAAATGCAGAATGGCTATGGGAATAAAAATGTTTCTCAACAAGCGAAATTTGCTGACATCCAATATTAATTTAAATGTTAAGAAGTCATTTCTGAAAGCATTTGTCTGGAGTGTAGCATTGTATGGGAGTGAAACGTGGTCGATAAGGAGTTCAGACAAAAAGATGATATAAGCTTTCGAATCGTGGTTCTACAGACGAATGACGAAGATTAGATGGGTAGATCACGTAACTAATGAGGAGAAAAGGAATTTCTGGCATATCCTGACAAAGAGAAGGGATAGGTGGAAAACATTCTGAGACATCAGGGAATCGTCAACATTAGAAGGAAGTTTTTCATGTGTTTGTTGTTGTTCTGACCTTCAGTCCGCAGACTGGTTTGACGCATCTCTCCACATTACCCTGTCCTGGGCAAGTCTCTTCATCTGAGAATACGTTCGGCAACCTACATCCTTTTGAATCTGCTTACTGTATTTGTCCCTTGGTCTCCCTCTACGATTTGTACCCCACACGCTTCCTTGTAATGCTAAGTTGATAATTCCTTGATTTCTCGGAATGTGTACCACCAATCTATCCCCTCTCTTGGCCAGGATATGCCAGAAACTCCTTTTCTTACCAATTTGGTGAAGCACCTCATTAGTTACATGATCTACCCATATAATTCGCCTGTAGCAACTCATTTAAAAAGCTTCTGTCATCTTTTTGTCTGAACTCCTTATCGTCCATATTTCACTCTCATACAGTGCTACACTCCAGACAAATGCTTTCAGAAAGGACTTCCTAACATTTAAATTAATCTTGGATATTAACAAATTTCGCTTGTTGAGAAACGCTTTTCCTCCATAACCATTCTGCATTTTATATCTTTTTTACTTCGTCCATCAGGAGTTATCTTGCTACTCAAATAACAAAATTAATCTACTACTTTTATTTGCTCATTACGTAATTAATGTTCATCTTATATCTTCCTTTCAAGACACTGTCCATTCCATTCAATTGCTCCAATCATTTGCAGTCTCTGACAATATTACTATGTCATCTGCAAACTGCAAAGTTTTCATTTCTTCTTCTCGAACTTCAATTCGCTCTTAAAATTACTTCTTGCTTTCCTTCACAGCTTAGTCAATGGACAGATTGAACAACACTGGGAAAAGGCTACAACCCTGTCTTACTCCCTTCCTAATCTCTGCGTCCCTTTGTTGCCCTTCGATAAGGTGTAATGTGAGTATTGCCTCCTGTGTTCCTGCATTTCTCTTAATCCTTACTGATCTTCGCCAAGGTCGGATTACACAAGTTTTTTCATTCGTCTGTAAATAATTCGTGTTAGTATTTTGCAACTATGACTTATTAAAAGTTCTGTAATTTTCAGATTTGTCCGCAATTGCTTTCTTAGCAATTGGAATTAAGATATTCTTCTTGAAGTCGGATGGTATTTCCCCTGTCTTATTCATCTTGCATACCATGTGGAACAATTTTTTCATATGTAAAGTTTATTGAGCAGGCATCAATTTTAGTAAGAACTTCTACGTGACTTCAGGCTCAGTGTACCACAAGCTGCTACACGTCTCCTTCTCCATTGCTTCATATCCATTGCTGTCCTCATCTATTGCTGATTGCTTCAGGTGTTCTTGGAGGCCGTCCCTCCAACGCTTCCTTGGTCTCCCTGGGGGTCTCATTCCTGTAGGAATGAAGTCCAGGAGCTTCTGAAACCACGTGACCGGCCTACTGCATCCGCTTCGATCGCTCCTGCTATGCTGGCCTGCTAGTATAATTTAGACTCCTACAGAAACATGATCTGTGACTGAAGCCGTAATTAAAATTAATGTATATTTACGTTACACCACATATCACTGGTTTTTCCACATTTTTCAAGATTTCCTCCCCGTACTAAGCCTTCTTGAGTCTGTGTAATCCTAATAAGGAGTCCGTAGAACATGACATGGGAGACGAACAGGTTTAGACAAATCGACAGTACTTTTAAAAAAGTACTTCCAAATTGGATTCTTTTCTCCTCGTTGTGACGTTTTCTAAAAAGGAAAAATTTAAGGAATTTAGACAAGATGTAAACTGAACTCGATACAATGGAGTCTCGATATTTAGAGTTTCAGAATTACGAGTTACCCATAAATACGAGCATCATAAAAGAAAATAGCTGTGGGTACATTCTATCTTCACAGAAAAAGGCACGTCACCATTATAACGTGATATAAACAGTGAAAAGACTTAAAACTTTAGGCTACCAATGGCTGCTTGGAATCCGGCACTGTCTCTTGTCAGAAAACAGAGAGACAAAATTAATGCTGCCTCACCTGTTGATTAAGTCACTCTCGATATTTTTGATGTTTGGTCATCTTTGGTTGTGTTGACTCTGCTGTGACTTGTACTGTGTGTGTTATCTTCCTTGTTTACCCTTCGCAAACCGAGGTATTAAATACGCTTGCACATTGCTTCCTTAAGTGCAGTTGTGCCTTGAGAATAGCAGGGTGTCCTCCTGCCGAAATATCGGCGGTTGTCGACGACGTCACCCGGCAGCATACCCGTAAGTTGTCTGATCAAGAAAGTGGTTCGACGAATCCTCTGCCATGCACTTCAATATGACTTACAGAGTATATGTGAAGATGTAGATTTAGATGCTAATTTTTCACGCCAGTTATTAGAAAATGGAACGATAGAGAAACATTATGAAGGCGGTTCGATGAACTCTGCCATGCATTTGAATGTGATTTGTAGAGTAATTACGAAGATGTGGAAAGTTCATGAACACCTGGGAGGCCCGAGGTGCGTCATGAGAGGTCTCGTGACAGGTAGTGGCATTCTCCTGCAAACACCGCTGCCTGGTTTGTGAAGTCGCAGTCGTCCGCCGTCGCTAAATGGCGAGTCTCGCAGCTTGCTGCGGCAGTCTGAGAGCCGGCAGCGACGTGAGGTGTTTAGCACGCAGTCGCTAATGGCCGACTCGGCGGCCATCACGTGGCGGCGTCACGTGCGCGTCGCGGCGGCGAAGCCCCGAGCCACACGTGCCACAGCGCTCGTCCTCGGCTAAGGGCCGCTTCGCGTGACCTCTGCCGGTAGTGCTGCCACCATTTAATGCAACAATAAGGAGCATTAGTACCGCGTCTTTCCTGTCCCTATACAACCATTCGCAGATGAATAAGTTACGCTATCTGATCTATTACTCGACATCATTATACAAATGCGCGAACACATTAAGTGAAGAATCGAGTTTTGAAGGAATCAGGAAATACAGCAACCATTCGCCTTTTTACGTACTAGATGACCCAGTGAACTTCGTACCACTTACCTCTTAATATAAAACATATTAATTTAAATCATATGTATTTTTCATACAGTAGAGCTGCATACGATAAGCAGTGTGGACAGGAAGAGAATAGAGGCTTTTTAAATGTAGTGCTACAGAAGAATGCTGAAGATTAGGTGGGTAGATCGCATAACTGATGAAGAGGTACTGAACAGAATTGGTGAGAAAACGAATTTTTGGCATACCTTGACTAAAGGAAGGGATCACTTGATAGGACACATTCTTAGACATCGGGGAATCGTAAATTTAGCATTGGAGGGAAGTGTGTGGTGTAAAAATCGCATAGGGAGACCAAGAGACGCATATACTAAGCAGATTCAAATGGATGTGGGTTGTCGTTCTTATGAGGAGATGAAGAGGCTTGCTCAGGATAGAGTAGGGTGGAGAGCTGCATCAAACCAGTCTCCGGACTGAAGACAATAACAACAACATATGTATTTTAGACCTAGCAGCTTTATAAAGGCATCATAAGATAATCTAAGTATCGCCTCGACAGTGGGCGGAAAGAGTGGGCAAATCACGCACACATATACAGGATAATGTTCATGTCACATTTGTGGAAGTTCAGTGAACGTTTAAACGGTGATAAAATATGGAAAAATAGCGGGGAAAATTTAGATTTAAAACATGTAATATAATGACTTGATTGTTGTCTTGGGTCCGTTCAGAAATAATCTTTGAAAGAGAAAAGTTCGCTTTACACGATCTGAACACATAAAATGCTCTGTCAGTTTCTCGCAAGTTTTCAAATTTTCCTGTAACTTTCCCAAATTTTTAGTTCAAAAGAACGTTCATCTTTCGTTGAACGTGAAATGATCAAAATCTTATCGCAATCAGGTGAACGGTTGTCAACTTATGGTGTTGAGTACATTTAGAAACAAATTGATAAAGGAATTTGGTTCAAATTTAGCGACTTGCCTTTTAACTGTCCCTATTTTTTTTTTTAGTGAAAACTTTTCATAGACCATAATGAACAAAAAAAGTACCCCTATCCGTCGTGCGAATAGTCTGTTATAGTGCTGAATTCAAGAAAAACACATTGAAAAACGCACTTCAGTTTTTCTCAAATTTTCCAAAAAATTGCTTTCGGTTTTTCCTAAATTTTCCTACTTTCCGGGCGACTTTCCCAAATTTTTATTTGATGCGAACCTTCCTCTTGTTTTCAGCATGAAATGTACAAAATTTTATCGCAATTGGACGAACGGTATTGATAGCTCACTGGAAAAAGCTGTTGCCGGCCGCGGTGGCCGAGGGGACTGAGGCGCTCCAGTCACGGTCTGCACGTCCACCACGGTCGGGGGTTCGAATCCCCCCTCGGGCATGGATATTTGTGCCGTCCTTATTCTTAGTTAGTTCATAAGTAGTTTGTAAGTTTAGGAACTGATGACCTCGTAGTTAAGTCCCATAAGCTATACAAACATTTGAACATTAGGACATTTGAAAAAGCTGTTTCAGTTTTTTCCAATTTTCCTCTTTTCCGGACAATTTTTTCATATTTTATCACCGTTTAAACCTTTCCTGGACATACACGAGTATTTCAAGACTAAAATTAGTCAAATCGGTTCAGCCCTTCTCGAGTTTTAGCGAGACTAACGAACAGCAATTCCTTCACCACTACTGGTTTCGTACTGCCTGGTTTTTTATTGGTTGTTCATAACATTGTGGAACTTGATTGGCTGTGGTCAGGTAGAAAATGTTGTGTTAGCTTCGTGTTTGGCACTATATTACGATATTTACATGTTTGAATCGTATTCTGGAATGCTACAGTTGGTTCACTCTGCTGTTTCATGATCGGTGGTTTTGTTCCTTTTTCAGGCATTTCAGATGTTTTGAAGTACTCATAAGCTGGCCACAACATATACTTTACCAGACCACTCACTTTCTACATGTTTTTAAAACGTAAGCAATAGAGAGAGATATACAGCAGAGCTGTAGCAAACGGTATGTAATCGGTATTAGTAACGAATACTTCGGCTGATACGAAATGCTTTAGAGCCAACTTGTTTTTGGAGGTAAGTCGATGATATTTTTATGGTGTGGCCTCATGGGGAAGAAGCTCTTAACCGCCTTTCCGACCATTTTAATTGCATGCATCCCAACATCAGGTTCACAATGGAAGTGGAGAAGGACGGAAAGCTTCCTTTTCTTTATGTTCTGGTTTTCAGAAGAGATGATGGGAAACTGGGACATAGTGTTTATCGAAAACCTACGCACACGAACCGCTGCCTGCATGCCTCGAGATGTCATCCTCCGGTCCAACGTTCTGGCGTTCTTCGAACATTAACTAGAAGAGCTTATGCCATTTCTGATGCAAGAACTAGATCATCTCAAAGTTGTGTTTCAACAGAATGGCTACACAGATAAGCAGATCCGCTATGCTTTACAGTTTGGTCCTTCACCTGAACCACTAAATGAGACCCATAAATCAGTTGCTTTCCTACCTTTTGCCGGGAGTATTTTATTAAAGGTAGGAAGAATTTTAAAAAAGCATGACATTAAGAGTGTTTTTCGTCCACCAGTAAAGACGAGAGCACTTCTCGGAAATGTGAAGGATGATTTGGGTCTGAGGAAGCCCACAGTATATAAGATTCCCTGCCAATGTGGGAAAACATATTTGGTCAGACGATCCGTACCATTCAGGACAGATGTGCTGAACATCAACGCCATACACGTTTGCTCCAGCCCCAGAAGTCGGCGGTAGCTGAGCATTGTCTCGATGGGGGACATAGAATATTGTATAATGAAACTCACATGGTTGCTTCAGCGTCTCGTTACTGGGACTGTGTCTTAAAGGAATTCATAGAGATCCGATTATCTGACAATCTGATTAAAAAAGGCTACCTTCTTAGTAAATCTTGGAGCCTTGTGTTATCAGATGTTAAAAAACAACGTTGGTATTTCAGCAATCTGAATACAAATTTTCTTCATCATCGATTATCGATTTCGCCGGATTCTACCACCGGAGCGCTGTATGTCTTGTGCGCCAGAGGGCAGTTACTGTCACTTATTTCGCGCACGCGCTATGGGTCTTCCTCGATGTATAAAGGAGCACTGGGAACTCAGTTCCGGAGAGATTGTGTACCAGCAGGCTCACCTGAGGATGGCGGGCAGTTGCGCCGCTGAAATTTCGTGTCAAGTTGACTTTAGTATCCGGCTGCAAACCCGAGAAGATTACGAACTATTATCTCAATTGTTAATGTCACATAATACAGTACAATAGTCCCGCTGCTCGCAAATGTAGTGCTACGGCTATGATCGGTCACACTGGGATTCATCAGGTAATATTCCGATTAATTCTGACATCCCAAGCTTCTAAGAAAATTGTGGGAACAGTACTTAAAACGCAGTTTGTGGGTGCGTCTCGCAAATTTTATCAAATTGTGTGACAATTGTATTGTAATCACGATGGAAATGGACTGTACTGATCTTTTCCTCAGAAGTATAATTGCCTCAAAAAGCAGGCAGACATCTAAGTTGCAAATTTAAATGTTGAAATAATATTAACAGTAACAGTTAAACATTTTTCTCGGTTTCAAAGACAGTGTATCGGGTGTCCTTCACGGTGGCACTGGTAACGAGAGTAACGAATAACGAAACGTTTGTAACGAGTACTGTTTCTTTCAGTAACGGATACATACGAATAAGCATCTTTTCGTTACTTTCACAGCTCTAATATACAGCTATTTCTCAAAGAACACAGTTGATGCACAAATATTATTTTAAACTTATTTATCAGTTGCCATAATATCTGTGCATCAACTGTGATCTTTGACAAATAGCTGTATACATCTCTGTATTGTTTACGGTTGTAAAACAAGTGGAAAGCGAGGGCTGTGGAAAAGTGTGTGTTGTCGCCAGCTTTTGAGCACTTCAGAACATTTGAAATGCCTGAAAAAGGAACAATACCACCGATCGTCAAACAGCAGAGTGAACTAACTGTAAGTAGCGTTTCAGAATACGATTCAAACATGTAAATATCGTAATATAGTGCCAAACACAAAGCTCACACAACAGTTCCACAATCTTATTAACAACCAATAAAAAATGTATACCACCTGATGAACAGCCAGGCAGTTCGAAACCGGTAGTGGCGAATAAGTACGTAAAAAAGGCGACTGATTGCTGTATTTCCTGATTCCTTTAATGGCCGCGGCGGATTAGCCGCGCGTGCTGGAGAGCCGTCGGGGGTTCAATGTTCAAACGTTTGTTAAGCTTATGGGACTTAACTACGGGGTTATCAGTCCCTAAACTTACAAACTACTTATCAACTAGCTTATCCTAAGGACGGCACAAATATCCATGCCCGGGGGGATTCGAACCCCCGACCGTAGGGGCCGTGCAGATCGTGACTGAAGCGCCTCAGACCCCTGGGCGAACGCGGCCGGCAGTCGGGGGTTCGAATGCCCCCTCGGGCACGGATGTTTGTGACGTCTTTAGTATAAGTTATTTCATAAGTAGTGTGTAAGTTTAGGGACTGATGACCCCGCAGTTAAGTCCCTTAAGCCTTACAACCATTTGAACATTCCTTTAATCATCATAATCGCAGATTCCACACTTCCAGAATGTTCCCAAAAAAAAAAAAAAAAAAAAAAAAAAAAAAAAAAAAAAATAAATAAATAAAAATGTTTGTATAGCTTGTGGGGCTTAACTACGGGGTCATTAGTCCCTAAACTTACAAACTACTTATGATCTAGCTAACACTAAGGACGGCACAAATATCCATGCCCGATGGGGGATTCGAACCCCCGACCGTAGTGGCCGTGCAGACCGTGACTGACGCGCCGCAGTCCCCTCAGCCACCGTGGCCGGCTTCCAGAATGGATACAAGTTTCACCGATTTTTAATATTAATTATATCAGGAGACCAATCTACCTACAGGGTGAAGCGAAATTCGCGCACACGGGCTTTGCAGAGTGATTCCTCACATTCCAGCTACAAGATAAATATCTCTCACAAAATTTCGTCTGCTGCGTATTTCCGGCAATAGATGGACCTCGAAGACGGTTGTGTGTTCCACACGTCAAAGTGTTTCAGAAGTACACAAACACACCAACATAATTCTGGGTGATGTAGAAGGACTCTTGAAGAACAAAAGGAGAATAGAAACTCACGCCTAGAAATGTCATTTAAGAATACTAAGGAGAGTCCTAGTTACAGGCTGCTGCTAGACAACCCCTCCTGTAATTTCGACGCCGTGTAGTGTTATTGCTAGACGTTTCCAGGCATCGGTTTCTATGCCCATATTCTTCCTGGAGACGTCTTCTACATCTCTTAGTTTTTTTTAATTTTTTATTGTCCTCTGACTAGTCCCCATTCAGCCATTCACGTAAATCATAATGACATGCACTGTTACAGGTTTGAAAGCAAGTTGGCAAAAGCAAACAAACAAACGTTAAAGATATGGCCGAAAACAAAGGCAAGAGCAATTTGAAGTAACGTGACACACTTTAAAGATAAGGACGAAGAGCAGAGACAAGAGCAATTTTAAATGACATATTGTGATTAAACGTGGTTTTATCTTTTACATGTCAGTAGACACCTCTTTCTTTGCCGTCGTTAGATAATTTCTTTGTACACTGCAAAGTGTAGTGTGTGGTTGCCACAGATGTTGGTAACTGGTAGTTCCTGGTGACAACATACCTGAGAGAGAGAGAGAGAGAGAGTACGGTGCAATTAGCCCAAAAACGTCATAACCCAGACATCCAAATTACAGGGTGTCGACAATGAGACTCTAAGATTTTAATATCCTATATCTTTCTCTTTTCAGATGGTGGACCAGTGAATCCTGAATGGGCAGACAGTGCAACTCAACAAGTTTGTGGTGTGAAAATTTGATATACCAAGTGGCCATAGTGGAGCTGCAATCAATTGTTTTAGCAAAATGCCGGATATGAAGAAGCATGCACAAGTGGTCTGGTGGTATGCAGAGACAAAATCGGCGACACAAGTGCAAAGAAACTTTCATCGAGTTTACAACAAAGCGCCCCCGTCGTTCAAGACTATAAAGAAGTGGTGTGATCAGTTTTTGGCTACTGGGAGTGTTGCGAAAGGGCATGGTGGTGGTAAGCCTTATAACAGCGAACATCATGTGGAACAAGTGCGGCAGTCATTCGAACGAAGTCCACAGAGGTCAGTGCGACGGGCAGCAAGAGAACTTCGTATGAAACGTTCAACAGTGCACGAAGTACTTTATCAGCGATTACGTTTGTGCACATATAAAGTGCAGGTTGTGCAAGAAATCAAGCCCGATGATCGACTAAAGCGCGAAAAATTTGCGTTATATCGCATTGCCGCGGCCGAGACAATTTTATCACACGTGATGTTTACTGACGAGGCAACCTTTCATGTGTCAAGGGCTGTCAATCGTCACAATGTGCGCATCTGGGGGTCTGAAACACAACAGGCACTTATGGAACATATGCACGACAGTCCGAAAGTTAGTGTGTGGTGTGGTTTGAAGATAAACCGCATAGTTGGGCCGTCTTTCTTTCAGGAGCCGACTGTGTCGACAAACTTATTCGCTACGCCAAAAGTCACCTCAACATAACAAGGAACCTCAATCAAAGATCAGCCGGCCGCAGTGGCCGATAGGTCTGCGGCGCGCCAGTCACAGTCTGCACGGCCGCTACGGTCGGGGATTCGAATCGCCCCCTCGGGCATGGATGTTTGTGTCGTCTTTAGGATAAGGTAGTTGATAAGTAGTTTGTAAGTTTAGGGACTGATGACCCCGCAGTTAAGTCCCTTAAGCTTAACAAACATTTGAACATTTTCAAAGATTCCCCGTGAATCATTGGATTTTAAAAACGTGTGTTTGCTTTGTGGTCGCAAGTGTGTAGATGTATCTAAATGCAGGAACTGTAGTTTAGTACAGAAACTTGAACCTATTGAAACCATCCGAACGGAAGCAAATAACAGGCACGACAGGTGGGAAGATGTGGTAACTGCGAGAGAGGTACCATTGGCACTGTTACCAGGCATTTCGAAAGCTTGAGAAAGGAGCAGTAACAATCAAAGGTAGGTCAAGTACTCATTCCGAAAGAGTAGACGCTTTTAGAAAAATGTGTGATTATTTGGTGGAAAACGATGAATGTCAGTAAGCTTTTGAAGAATTACAAAGTAATTGAGCCATATAGTGACAAACATATGAAAACTTATCCAGCGCTATGGTAATAGCTTGAATTTTACAGAATTACCAGGGGAAAAAGTGTGATTTGTTTTTCAAGAGCAACTAGTAATATTTTAACATACAACTAGTATAGAAATCGGAACACTGATAACGAAGCTCAGGAGGAACTGCAGCAGCTATTACTCGACTAAAGTCCAGAAGCTACGACTATTCTCAGTTTCCAAGAATTGTAGAGAAGCCGAACTAATACCTGAACTGCTCAATGTCTTGATAACTGAAATAATAAAACCTACTTCTAAAAGACAAACACCCGAGTAAATTCAATGAACGAAACAAATTACAGAAAAGAAAAAAACTTCAATATAACATAGTATAATCAGCGCTGAACGTCCAAGTTCATTTTTGTCCGCTGTCAAACTTGGAACGGGTGTTTCATTACACAGAAAATTTGGCTCAAAGTTCCTGATCGACATTCTATGTAATTTGCGTGTTTGTGTACTGTACAAAGAAGTTTTAAAATATGATAGATTCGTCACTGCCCAAGAGAACACGAGAACTGAGAACGGAAACAAGGAATTTGTTTTCGATAATGCAGACTACAATGTCCACACTGTGGATTGTCATAACACGTTTCATTTCATGGGCGGAATTGCTTGGATAACATCTGAAACTGCCCTTCAGATAGATGACAATGTACTTCGAAAGATTATCAGCGCTCAAGCTGTTGAAAACCGAGGCCTGTTTGATTTGCGAACTTACAGAGCGCCAAGTACATCTGGCTATTCTAAAATAGTTGCTACAAACATCGCTTTCCTGAAAGTAAAACCACTATCATATGAACATGGCCGAACACTTAATTTGTTTTCTTTGAGTGGTACCCGATTGGAAGGCCCAGGAGAATGTAAACCTGGTTGGTGTGGCTGCATGGAAATGCTGTATGCTGCGACAGAATTCCAAACGTCCGCCGTAGTTGCTCTTCCATTCATTAACTTCCCTCCTTCAAATCCGGTAACAATTTATACAGCTCTTCTACAAGCTGCCACAAAAGGGACCAGCAATGGACAAAGCACAGCAATGGTGACTTTTGATCAGCCGTTGTACGCCAAACCTCGTGATATAGTAGCAACAGCACCTGATGGCAGCCCACTGAAGTCACTCTTCATTCGACTAGGATGTTTTCACTTCTTAATGTCCATTTTGTCAGCGATTGGATACAGCGTGGCAGGAAGTGGCCTGGAGGAGTTGTACAGTACTGTTTATGCCAAAAACAGCGTTCAACAAATGATGAATGGGAAAGCTTACTCCAGGGTTATTCGTGCCCTCTTCCTTGTCGAAGACGTACTCATTACTGTATTTTTGAAAACTAGTGAATCATTAATACTAGTATGGATAAAGATGAGCTTAATTACGTCTATTCAGCTTTCAAGCGTTGCAATGCATCTCCTGAAGAGATTACGCAGTCAGCTGCTGTGAGTTTGATGGGGACTGACTATCTCACATTTATTTAAGGCTATTTTCTAAAAAAAAAAAAAAAAAAAAAAAAGGCTTACGATAAAATTATATAATTATATTTCATAAGTTCAGCGTGGGTTTCATCGTACCGCAGGTTTATAGGGCCTAGAACTGTGTAGCCTCTGTAGCCTCTTTTTCCTTAAAACGGATCGCTCCTTGAGAAGGTGGCCTTTAAGTGCTTATCACTAACATACCACTAGCCACAAAAAAAAAAAAAAAAAAAAAAAAAAAAAAAAAAAAAAAAAACCGCAATTTACCTTTACAAAACGCAATCCTGTATTAAAAAATGGTTTCCCTAGTGATTTTCAAGAAAATCTTTAAAAATACGAAAAATTTGTACTTTTACGACCTCTGTAATTCTGAAACCGTTCACTTTAGCAAGATTACGCACGGAACCATATTTGTTGGCAATTTAATGTAGATTATTTTTCTACTTGTCACTTTTCGCGCTAAGCCGAATAGTTTTCTAAATGATTAAGAAAAACTAATAAAACTGCTAATTTCTAACTTTTCACCCCTCTCCCCCCGCAAACCCGATGCTCAAAATGGTGTAACTTTTCACCAAATAATATGTGGACTATATATAACAATTTGGCACTGGAGGGAAACTTTTACTTTGGATGTCCCTCTTTAGGTTTAATTGAACCGTACAGTCTTCGACGTTAATTTACCGCAGACATGTGCTCAGGATGAAATGTTGTGAGAGATATGTTTTTATATATTTTTGACGACGTTACAGCGTTCGGGTTCGAATCCCGGTCGGACGCAAATTTTCATTCGCCGCCGTTTGGTATTCCATGTAAACCTAGTACAGTGATGCCATAAGTGATCTCCAATTACAATTTATTTCATTAGATATGTTTTTATTGCTGCCGTTTGAGGAATTGAGCTGCGAAGCCCAAGACCGCGAATTTCGCTTCACATGTATATCTATAAAAATGGATGTGTGTATTTTCCCTATCGACTCCAGGATGCTGCGGTGGAGTACCCGAGCGCTCTAAGGCGTCTTGCTAGGGCGCGCGGGGTTGCTCGCCGTCGAAGTTTCGAATCCTCCCTGGGGCATGGGTACGTGAGTTGTTCATAGGTTTGTTCGTCTAGGCGCTGATGATCATAGCAGTTTGGTTCAATAGCTTTACGAACATTTGAACATTTTTGACTCCAGGACGGCTGGAACAATTTTGATGAAATCTTCAGGTTAGCTCATCGGGCGATCTTGCGAAGTTTGATAGCGAACGGATCAAGATATTTATTAACCTATAAGTAAAAGCTGCTCCCAAACCGCTTGAAACCACTGGCTGAAGAAATAATAGGCCCTTAACAATATGGCTTCATCTCGACGATCGACTTTGGATCACATATTTACCTTGAGACAACTAATAGAAAAATATTACGAGTTTGGTCGGGAACTACACCTCATCTTCATTGATTTTAGACAAGAGTACGACAGCATTGACCGTTCCATGCTTTAGAAAACGCTAGAAAAGCTCGACATTCCACCTAAATACATTCGACTAATGTACTTGCCACTCCCAATCAACTTGCCAAAAAAATGTTCAAATGTTTGTAAAGTCTATGGGAGTTAACTACGGGGTCATCAGTCCCTAAACTTACAAACTACTTATGAACTATTTAATACTAGGGACGGCACAAATATCCATGCCCGAAGGGGGATTTGAACCCCCGACCGTAGTGGCCGTGCAGACCGGGACTGGCGCGAAGCAGACCGCTCGGCCACCGCGGCCGGCCAACTAGCCAAGAGAGGTTCGGCAACCAAGTATCATCACTATTTGGTATTCAGGCTGGACTGCGAGAAGGAGATCCACTGGCGCCAATACTATTCAACTTTGCCTTGGAAAGGGTGAGCTGCGATACTCTTTTAAACAGATATATGGATATGGTGGGAAAAGTCACAATCCTACTATTTGCTGACTACATTGTGATCCTTGGCGATACCCAGGAGCAATTAAGTGCTGAAACTTTACGATTCCTCCGCAACACGAGACAAACAGAGCTCTTAATGAACGAGAGTAAAACAAAATATCTTTGTCTCACGACATCAAGCTTTTCTTCCTTCCATTAATGTTGACGGGCATGCTATCTAACGAGTATAGAATTCAATACCTGGGATTCATATTGATCAGCAAAAATGAAGTAACGAAAGAGGTGCAACGAGGAATAACAAACGCTAATCGCATCTTCTTCAGCCTAAACAATCTTTTCAAATCCGGGCTAATATCACAGAAAAACAAGATTCGGCTGTACATGACACTAGTATGAACGGTAGTGTTATATGTTTGTGAAACCTGGGCAACTTCAGTAACAACTGAAGAAGCAATCTGTGCTTTTGAGAGGAAGATACTCTGGACAATAAATGGACACCGTATACAATACCATAGAAGGTAAATGGGAACAAAGAGCAAAAGAAGACCTTTACCAGGTGTATGGAAAACCACATATCGGGGGAATATTGTGACAGAAGAGGCCGCAATGGTTTGGGCACATATTCCGAGCCGACGGATCTCTCCAAAATCCTATTCTCTGTTCCCAACCTGCTGTAAGATGCACAAAGGGACGATCGTAGACGGGATGGCAGTGCTCAAACAAGTGGAGTCGACAGCGGTAGAAGATGAGGCTGGGGATCGACAACGTTGGACCGCCATATGCAATAAATGTGACTGAAGTATATATATATATATATATATATATATATATATATATATATATATATATATATATATATATATATATATTTAGTTTGGAACGTATATTATAAGGTCCCAATATAAATAGATTTTCTGTAATATTCTATACATACGTCAACTGGCCACAGATGTATATTGTAAGTGACGCAGTAATATTTGGAAGTTCGATTGTAGAGTAAGCGCTCTGGCTGCGAGAGAGGGCAGTCAGTAGCAAGTCAGTTGCGAGCTGTGTTGGGAGAGTTGCGGAGAGTTGCCTGGTGGGTGAGGTAGCGCGAGGACGCTGTTGGAGAAGGCAGTTGTTAAGTATCTGTTGCAGCACGCTATTATTGTAATGCATGATGTTAATTTATTTTTCTGTAATATTTTTCTGTTTCATATATCTTTTTTAAGAATATATAATTTCTAACATTCAATTTCCGTTCTGCGTCCTCATTTGGTAGTTAGTTCCCCTTCCTTTCATTTTCTTCATTTATGATTATTGTTGGACTTAATTACTACCCACATATCATTTTTGAAAAATTTTAATACTAAATTACTGCATGACGCGAACGGCTTGCTGTTTCATGTTTCCAGTTTTGTAATAAGAAGATAAGATGTAAGTCAATTTTTTATTTTATCTGTGTCGCAGTCAGATTGTTTCCCGTTTTCGTTATTCAAGTTCTTTATTTTCGTTGTACCCTTTGGGAGTACTTTATACAGGGCCATAAATTCTAGTGTTTGAGTTCCCACATTTACCGGGCGTGTCCGTTGCGCATATTAATGTTTTCTAAGGCTTACCTCGGTGGTCGTAGTCACCACATTGTTCGGATTTTAAAAGTTTAATTTTTTGCACTATTAGTCATTTACCATTAAACATTAATCTTCGGGATACCTTACAAATTTCTATATTAAATTTATTTATTTATTTAATTTATTCGGGATACCTTGCAATATCTATGCAAATTTTTTATTATGTGTAGTCTGTATTCCTTTGTAGTTGCGGGGGTACCCTTTTTTTTATTCTGCTGTAGGCCTTAAAGGACCATGAATGCAATAAATGATAAGTAAAAGTTTACTCCTGGCAATTGGAAAAACAGTAGCCACCTAGCGGGGCAAGAGCCAAAGTTAGTATCATCCATTCTTCTGTTACTGCAGTGCTACCGCTTGGAGAGCTTGCGTCACTTCCGTGACTTTTCGTGTTGATAGTGCCGCTACAGTTGATTTTCTGTTAGGGGCGTTATATTCAACCTTTACAAAAACAGCAGTCGAAGGGCAAGAAAGAGAAGCAGAGGTTGGGAAGGGAGTATGACAGGGTTGTAGCATTTCCCCAATGTTGTTCAATCTGTACATTGCCGTTTGCCGATGACACTGTAATTTTGTCAGAGACTGCAGAGGATGTGGACAAGCAATTGAATGAAATGGACAGTGTCTTGAAAGAAAGATATAAGATGAAGATCAACAAGAGTAAAACGAGGGTAATGGAATGTAACGTCAGAAAATCAGGCGATGCTGAAGGAATTAGAGTAGGTAATGAGAAAAATAGTAGATGAGTTTTGTTATTTGGGTAGCAAAATAACTTCTGACGGCTGAAGTAGAGAAGATATAAAATGCAGAATGTCTATGGGAAGAAAAGTGTTTCTAAAGAAGCGAAACTCGTTAACATCCAATATTAATTTGAATGTCAGAAAGTCCTTTCTGAAAGCATTTGTCTTGAGTGTAACATTGTACGGGAGTGAAACGTGGACGATAAGGAGTTCAGACAAAAAGATGATGGAACCTTTTAAAATGTGGTGCTACAGAAGAATGATGAACATTAGATGGACAGATCACGTAACTAATGAGGAGGTGCTTAACCGAATTGGGGAGCAAAAGAGTTTATGGCATATCATGACTAAGAGAAGGGATAGATTGATGGGACACGTTCTGAGACATCAAGGAAGTGTTTGGGGTAAAAATCGTAGAGGGAGACCGAGGGACGAATACAGTAAGCAGATTCAAAAGGATGTAGGCTGCCGAATTTATTCTCAGATGAAGAGACTTGCACGGGACAGGGTAGCGTGGAGTGCTGCATCAAACCAGTCTGCGGACTGAAGACCACAACAACAAATAAGCAACTTCCGATTTTTTATTGCTATTATTTCCAGTAACAAATGTAGACATCAAAAGTTGAAATATTTTAAATCTTCCTCAGCCTTTCGCATTATACTTTTCTTCAGGATATGCAGAATCAAAATATCTGGTAAAATAGGGAACTGAAACAGAACTTAGTCCGTCTAACGTTCGTTCCGTCTAACTTCGTTCCAAGTGCCGAACGTAAATTTTTACATAAACTTCAGACTGTGATGTTGGTATATGAATATGGATTACATCTTTACTACTGACACTATACACATATTCACTGTTCACTGTTTCATATTACCCCACTCTACGTACCTGGAAAATATTATTGTAGGACACATTGTTCAGGAGATATGACGTCATAAGGAATGAGGTATTCGAAAACGAAACTGAATTGGACAGAGTGCGGCTGAAGGTGATGGGCAAAGGAGGAGGGAAGAAGATGGTGGACTAACATCATAAGAATGAGACAAATACATACCCGGGCTTCTCCGGGAACTAAAACTATTATTAATTCTGCATGGAGGCCAATGAAAAATAATTCCACACATACTTTTTCATACATCTGCACAAAATAATAGTCTTGTGTGTACATAGCCGTTAATAGTAGTGAAAGGAAGTACCTGATTTCACGTGTGTAACTATGACGCTACAGTCTTCACCGCACATTAAAGTATTCAAATAATAGTAAGTGAATATCGAACATTAAAGTGCTACCAAATTCTGACCTTCCGGACTGATGGGCAGCTAAGGTAGAAATGACACACGATAGACAAAACGCCTTCCTAAATCTCAATCTGGAGATTCCGATGTGATTACCGTATTTTCCAGCGTATAAGACGCACTTTTTCTCCTACAAAAATTGGTCCAAAAACTGGCTGCGTCTTATACGCCGGTTGCCACTTTAAGTAGGTACCCACAAGTTCGATTTCTTTTAAGGGATTTCAAAAAATGTGTAAAATACGGGAAATAATGTTTTAAGCGGGATAATTGGCTTTAAGGTTCTCTCCTACATTTTCCTGGCTTTTATTTGACATATGTATATAATATGCACAAAAATAACCGCCAGGAGCTTTATTACGTAGTAATGGTTTTCGGAATTTCCTCCTATTTTTAGTGCCAAGCGTAACTGAAACTGGTAACTTCACAGTAAGTGGAAGTAGGAACTTTCGACGTAATTTCAATCATCATAATCTATTTTTTCGGCGCTCCTGCAACATTGTCATTCATTATTTGAATAATGAAACGCTGCTCACGTATTTGCCCATGTCTCGCCAGACGATATTTGAGAATTACTAATTACTAAATTATAGGGTATATGTAACGTACAAAAGCAAAATATAGACTTCTACGTTGAAAGTACGGGGAGAGTGAACAAAGATGCTAATCAAGAGACAACGATGGCAATCCGCCTCTGGCAGTAAGCAAGTGAATGCGCTAATTGCTAAACCGCCGGATGACTTTGATTAAATTAAAATTATACTGGAGAGGAATTCCGCCTTAAAGAAGACATCTTTTTCGTAGTTTTCCAGCCATACATGTTCAAGCATTTGTATGCTGACGTCACTTGGTTCATACCTTTAATATCTTACTTATTCGCAAAGATTGTGTTTATAAATGTGCAATAAGATATTTTATAGCATATTCTAAGATATATAGTCATGGCACTCAATGCTGTGAAACTTGTTACCAACCATGGAGGTTAGAATTAAGGGAGGTGACGTTACTTAAACGCTGAGAACAGGCATTGGTTGAATCCATACGGGCCTTGCGTTTGTGCCGAAAACAAAGATTTCTCGGTTAAAATCCGTGTGAATATTGCCTTCTTTAAGTAAATCAACTAAATCGACAGTCACATTGGAGTATTTACTTACGTGTGGCGTACATTTCAACAACTAGATCTCTTATACACAAACACTACTTCCAATGTTTTGGGCACAAACAAATGCCGTAGTACCCAATTTGCTGGCTTCACTTTTAGAGTGTTTGGGCATCTCCAGAGATTCTAACATCCATTTTTACCGCGAGTCCTTATTTCGACACGCAGAAATTGTTTCCGGCCAATGAGAACTCGCTAGCTGTGAGCCAATGAGATGCTGCATTTTTCTTAACCGGAGATTCGGGCGCTACGCGCCCTCACGTCCTTAGAAAAACCCGTTTTATTTAATCTATACCTAACTTTCACAACAAAAAAATTGATCTGTAGCGGAACCTTAAGGAGGTTATGTGAGGTTAAACAAGAAGTTTTTCTTTAGTACGTGTGGGCGCGTTGCGCCCGAATCTCCGGTTCAGAAACACGTAGCATCTAATTGGCTGACAGCTAGCAAGTTCTCATTGGCCGGAGACAAATTTCTGCGTCTCGAAATAGGGACTCGTCTTTTTACCAACTGACAGTTGCAACGACATTAGCACTCCTAGCGGTGGACAAGTCGCCAAAGGAGTAATGTTTGTTTATAATTATTTTTGTACGTAATTAAGGAAATAGTTACTATAATTTCTGCGTTACAAGCATTAGTAAATAATCAAGAGACATATATAATCGGCAAATTAACGTAAAACAGACGAATTTCATTGGTTCAGTGGTGTAAAGAACAACTTCGTCATGAACAAATACTTACGTATGTGTGTATATTTGCTGCTTATTCCGCTAAAAGTAAGTAGAATATAAACATAACAATCATAAATTTCTATTATGACTGTTCTTACTACGACGGACTGTTTTTTTTACCCATATCAATTCGGTATGCAATCTAATGATTCGCACATTTTTACACGCGTCTCTCTTATACACGCATATGCTTTTGAGTGTAATTATTTTAGTTTAAAAAGCCAATTTTTTAAAGATTCTTGCCGTTTGTGGTTCAGCTGTAGCAACAATTGTAGATTTGCTTTCTTCTTTGTTTGGAAACAGTTTCATTGCTTTTAGCGTTTTATTGCCACGTCTGTGACGTTTTCCCTTCAGCTACATCTGTGGTGACTGATTTGATACGTTACATACTTTAGTTATTGCATCCTATATACGTTCCCTACTCTCCAAGCTTACTGATTTTACTGGAATTCTAGTGAAGAAACCTTAACGGTCCTGGGGAGGGGAGCGATGTCATTCTGCAAAATGACAGCTTTTCTGCTGTTTACTAGCCCTTTTTCATTTTTAATATAAAACTAAATTCTTCAGCAAAAACCTGCACGTTACACTATAATTCTAAATAAACTATTCTGAATTGTACCGTTTCTTACATTGTCAGGGATCTTAGGAAACCTAAGAAAAACAAATGTGGTGCTATTTTTAAGTGATGAACTTTTTTTATGGCACTACATACGTTTCCTACTGTAAAAAGTATGTTGAAATCAATATAAACGCTAATATTTCCTCTCATCCAATATCGTATTGAGAAATGTAACGTGCCGGCCGCTTGGAGCGCTGCTAACCTGTATAAAAAATCTGTGAGTGTTGTGACTGTATATGTTACACTGTGCTTTATAGCTTGTCATGTTTTTAATGTGCTGTGATATTCTTTTCTTTTCATCGTGTTACAACGTTTGTTCTTATTTTGTTACAAACATTGCGTTTTGACTGGAATTAGTAAGTAACTTAAAAATGACAATTTTCACACAAGAACAAACGTGATAACATGACGAAAAGAAAAGAAAACCACAGCTGGAAATGGAGTAAGAAAGGTTGTGCAGTGAAAGAAAATAATGCAGAAACTCAGAAGATAATAATAACAACAGAATAACAAACGATATAAAACAACGAAAACAAAAGAAAAGAAAAGAAAACCACAGCACATGAAAAACATCACAAGATGTAAAGTATATTACTACATAATAACAATCACAATACTCTTTATTAACTTTTGTAAGAAACTAAAACCCACTGAGATAATACGTAAGTGCTGAAATATCTCTGAGCGAGAAACTACTAAAAAGGTGTCTTGTAGAATAACTCTCCAGTTTATCCTACCAAGCACGAAAATAAAGAGGTCTGCAACATCTACAAGATGATCATCAAATTATATCTTATGTGTAGATGAGAACAATTTTATTGTTTAGTAAAACACAATCACGAAAAATCGTATCAAGTGTTAAATTTTTTTTCCTGAACAACGCAATGCATGTCATATTTAAATAACACGTAAATTCATTCTGACTCGTGGATGTAGTGAGTTGTAAAGCTAATTTGAATCACAGCAGTGAAACACATGAATAATGTACGAATTATATCGTAAGATATTAGCTTCGAAAACATTCTTGAAGGAGAAACATGTTATGTAAACTTTCACAAATTACGTAAAACATTCAGTCCAAAAAGGTTGGTAGTTCAGGTGGCAATATCTTAAGATATAAACGAACAATATGATATTACCTCAGATAGAACGGAATTATTTTTACTTCAATTTTTTTCAGAAGCTATAAATTACCTTCATATGACTGCATAAGATGGTTATAAGAGGGATTTTTTTTTTCACAATCAGGCCATTAGATTTGCCATACTGTCCTTCTTTCTGGAAGGACTTCATAATGAATGTTTTAGAATTTTAACCTGGTGACTCATTATTATTAAAATATCATTTAAAATGAAATATATACATATAAACGTCGAGAAAATTAAAGAATGTTCAAGAAATACAAACTCAACTATGAGGAAGTCTTCAATATCTTCTGTATGGACCTCAACTTTGAAGCCGTATCCAATCACTTTGCAATCAACAATACAAGTTAAAATTGAACTGAAATGGGAGCAGGCTACTCAAAGAAATAAAATACGACACGTTGCACGAATTGTTAAATACAAGAACGAAAAAGTAAGTTGCAGTTCTCGTCGTTCTGGAAGGATGTCAGCCCTATCTGGGTTACAGAAGAAGCCTATAAAGCAAGTTACGTAAGGGATACAATTTAAAAATTCGTACGACTTGGAGAAAATGTGTTTGTGTGTGTGTGTGTGTGTGTGTGTGTGTGTGTGTGGGTGTGTGTGTGTGTGTGTGTGTGTGCGTGTGTGTGTGTGTGAGAGAGAGAGAGAGAGAGGGGGGGGGGGCGGACATTACGAACAAAAAACAGATGATACATATAACAGTTCACGTGTCTGTTAATATATGACCAGATATAGAAGGCTGAAGGGAAGACGGGGGACGGAGAGAAAGGGGGCAGGTGAAATATGGATCATATTGACGGTATACAAACTGCCGAGTCTGCGTTAAGAATCCTATAAACCCGAGCTGAACTGCTGCCATTTTTTCCCCAAGCTGTACGACTTGCCACGTTCCGTACGAGATCACACGTTACCTCGCGTTTCATTCAACTCGCTCACACTCGCAAACTACTCACTGTATGGACGTGGAATTTTCATCTATTTCTTCGTTAAGAACCACATTTCATTTTCATTTTAGTTTTATTTGTGGCAATAATTTATAAACAGCAATACTGATAGATTACGAACATGCACTTGCTGATAACGTTACGGAAGTTTAGACATGCGAGGAACTTTTTTTCTGTTGGAGTTAGGTGAACACATTAAGCGAATGAAATGTTCAAAATGCATCAAATTTTCATCCTCTCCAAGCAGCAACTCTATGAGAAATGTATAAATTGAAATAATGTTAGTTAAATGTAACGCACTAGGATCCGCCCGCCCGTCTAGTAGTAGCACGTCTTCCGTATTAGAGCTCCTAATAATTAGGCACATGTTGTTACTGCATAACACCCGTACTTGAAGATACTGGTACTGACTTCTTTTAACCCATTAAATTTAGTCGTTGCAAACAACAAAAGTGCCGTGTCTCTATGTAATATTCAATTTCAATTTTTCAGTTATATGAAAAGGATATTGTAAATACTGTATCTCAATACAGAGTGCTTTATTATGTGAGGAAATGAGAACAACTGAGTTCGTTAGCTAGTGAAGAGATCCTTGCTATCTGTCATTTTCTAGTATTCTTATGTAAAATCCTCATTAGATCTAGTAACTTCCGTTCTGTTACTGCTAAGCGTTAAACTGAAGGAAATGTAACTCCTATTAGATTTTGGAAACGGAGTAGCGGCTCCTAAACACAATGGACAAGAAGCAAAGAAATAAACATTTCTTAGTCACGAAGGAATATGTGCAAATCGAATAATAAATCACTAACTTTACTCTTTTTCATTCTACAACTATATATTTCCTTGAATAACGCGACAGTTTATTAAGTTTTGCGTAGTAAGCATGTGACAAAATACTTCTCTATTTGCATGTTATCATTTGCCAAAATATCATTCCGATACCTCTAACCGTGTATGAGACACGCAATGATTCATTCTGGCCTTATCACCATCGGAAATGAGCGCGCTAAATAAAATAAAGTTTAGCGGTCTGAGTGAAAGGTAAAGATCTCCTCCTCAGTCGAAAATAAAATTCAATCCATTAGGAAAGTTTCAGCCGCAGCAACATATGGTTCAACATGCACCAAACGGAATATCATAGCAGCCTCTATTTTTTACTGCAAACTTTTCGCAACGTAGGGCAGTCTCTTATTTCGAAGCCAATATCTTATTAACTATGACTATTAACGAAATGATGAGCATTTCGTCACAATGCTGGCATATGAAGATTTAAGTAGCGGAAAAATTAAATATTTCTACCAATTAGTTTTTGCGAAATCGTTTGTGAAAGATGGCAGGGCATGCGCCTCTACGGCCGCGGTGGCCGAGGGGACTGAGGCGCTCCAGTCACGGTCTGCACGGCCACTACGGTCGGAGGTTCGAATCCCCCCTCGGGCATGGATATTTGTGCCGTCCTTAGTGTTAACTTGTTCGTAAGTAGTTTGTAAGTTTAGGGACTGATGACCCCGTAGTTAAGTCCCATAAGCTTTACAAACATTTGAACATTTGTTAGTGCAGCGCGATTCCAACCATGTTGGCGAAAACATGGCGGACGATTCAGCTAGGGTATTTAGAAGCTCAAGTCTTCATATCTGCGGCTCGTGACATCTAGTGATGAATTCCACATTACATCGTGGTATTCGACTACTTTTGATCACATGTATCCATAGTAACCTAATTGTATGGAAGAGGCACCCGCAGTGTAAATTTATACCTGTGTTCTGATTGCTGTAACATTTGATACGGTTCCCTATGTAACAGTTTAATGTTAGTATCTCTTAAAACATCCTCTTTGAGTTGTTAACCCGTTCGGAGCAGATAAAATGTGAAACGTAACCGCGGATAACGAACCGTTGTGCAAGAAGAGAGGCTCGTCTGTCAGTGATGTGTTTGCCAGCAGTCTAGAAACCTGTGATAACATCGTTGAGGTCGGGATTTCAGGACCGCTAGCACAACAGGCTCAGCTATCTGGACGACATAACGGACTGCCATTAGCAGAAGTGGGATCCGCTCCTAACGGTGACAAGAGACAGAAATATTTTAGAGACTCACGCTGCGGAGACTTGCCGTGTCGTTAATATGGAATTATGATTATCTTCGGCAGTGAACGACCGAGAAACAAATTGTTTACCATATATCCACCTTATATAGTGTAGTCCTTACAAAATAACGATAAAGTTTTTAAAAAAGGCGACAACGGTAAAACGAATTTGTCTTGTACATTAAATCTTTAGCTATATAAACATCATACATTATGTTTGCTGCCTCGTTTTCTCAATCATTGCAAACCTTCTTACTTACCCTCAACGATTATATTACTATCTGAACAGCACAGCAGAAACACATGCTCTCACCAAAATAAAACTCTCTCTGTACCCTCACATAACACTGCAATCTTCTCTAAATCATTTTCTGTATCGGGAACACGTCTGTGGAACAATCTTCCTCAAAAGTTAAGAGAGGTAAAATTAATTCAAAACTTTAAAAGACAGCTAAGGGTTCACCTTCTGTCACAATACCCATCTCTTTCTCCACTTACCAGTCTGTAGCCCACTGTTGTCAATTCCTCCTCCCCCCATAAATGTTTCCCTTTCCTTTCGTCAGCAGAGATCTCTATTCATATATATCTCCACTTCCTCACATACATTGGCACTGTCATTTTTCAATCTTCTCCTCTTGCACTAATCATTTTCCCCTTTCTGTTTATATTAAACTTAATTCAAATGTGTTAAACATCTATCTCCATGTAAATATCTCTTGTTGATATTAGTATTACTTTGATTTTATTATTTGTGTTATTATTATTATTATTAGTATTATCATATAGTGTTATTATTAATATTATTAATACAGTGTTTTTTGTAATTAAATCCTTTGTTTATGTTGTTCCTGATCAGATGCCCTATGGCCCTAAATTGTTCGGGTTAAATAACCAAATGAATAAATAAAAAATAAAAGCGAAAGGACACTCATTCACACACTCATTCCCTCACTGACTAAACACGAAATCTCTCTAATTCACCTATGGAGCTAAAATCCTTGTAGTTTATAGGTAGAAGACGTCAGCTAAGAAAGTATTTTGCGACAGGACTGATAGTTCAGGAGATATGACGTCATAAACAATGAAAACGTCCCTGTCTTGTGGTATGTGATAGTGTGACTTTATCAGCCCACTATTTGAGAAGGAGAGCACTTAGCGACTTGCAACAAATTTTAAAGATAATTTCAAACCTTTATTATACTTTTTTTCACTGACAACCACAGTAAAATGATGAAAGGAAAAAAAGTTTCTCGCTTACTACGGTACTTTTGTGCTGTTCGTGGACTAAAACTACGGCATTCGGTATGACGTAACAATTTATAAATTCTACACTACAAATTGTAGCTGCAGGTAATTTTACAGGCAGTATGAACACATATAGCTGAATGTACCTTTGAAATTGTATCACAGTACGACACGTAGTTCATGAGATATGAGTACATAAACAGTAGCGTTCATGGAAAAACGCCCCATCACGCACCAAGATTTAATCTATTAATTCTTTACTACTAATTGATTTCGCAACAGATTTTACAGGCATATAGCACTTATAAAAATGAATATATACCTGAAAAATTATTCATTTGTGGAAAATGTAACTGAATTAATATGAGATCGTACGAATTATATATGTCATTTGCATTTTGATAACTGTCTTTCTTTCTTTGGTTACTGCACTTATAATTTTGTACATTATGCAAGACAGCCTTATTTTTTTAAATATTATCTCATAAATATAGTATGCTTTTAGAAGAAAAAAGAGATAGACCAAAGGAGAGAGAAGGAATAGGAGAAGTACCAACTCAAGGCTGGAATAAATAAATAAATAAATACCCGGGCAACGCAGGGTTTTCAGCTAGTCAGAATTTTTTAATTTATGACAGCATGTCAGATACGCAATTAGCATATTCCACTAAATCGCTACCTCACCTTAAATTCTTTAAAGAACAGAAATCCCACGTATAAAACGGCTGTTAACGTCTGGTTACAAATGAGTTAATGCGTCACATTAAGCATGTAACCGAGGACAAGTTTAGAATACGCTTCGCATTATTTTTAAAGTTTTTTTTTTTTTTTTTTTTTTTTTTTTTTTTTTTTTTTTTTTTTTTTGTATAGGCTAAATGCTCTCACTCCCAAATACTGGACGTGTTTATAACTGCTACGTTGCTCTAACACATACGCACAGATTCTAAGAGTAAAGGTTGCCTTACTTTATTAAATCTTGAACATAAGATTAACAGAGAGCCCCACATAAATTCGCTAACATTGCGGTTTGCCGATGACATTATAATTCTGTCAGAGACATCAAAGGACCTGGGACACAACTGGACGGAATGGACACTGTCTTGAGAGGAGCGTATAAAATGAACACTTAGAAGAGCTCAACAAGGGTAATGCAATGTAGTCTTAGAAAATCAGGCGATGCTGAACGAATTAAATTCGGTAACGAGACAATAAAGGTGGCAAATGAGTTTTGTTACTTGGGCAGTAAAATAACACATGATGGTTGCAGTACAGGTGATATAAAATGGCACTGGGCAGAAAAGCGTGTCTGAAAAAGAGAAATTTGTTAACATCGAATATTAATGTAAGTATAGGAAGTCTTTCCTGCCAGAAAGGACACAGTACGTTGTAATTCACGGTAAGCCATCGAGTAAAACGTAAGTGATATCTTGCGTTCCCCAGGAAAGTGTTATAGGGCCCCTACAGTTACTTGTTTTTATAAACGATTTAGGAGAAAACCTGGGTAGAACTTTTACACCGCTGATGATTCTATTATTTATCGGTTATTATAGACACCAGAATATCAAAAAGGAACTTAAAATAAGTTATCCGCATGGCAATTCATTCTTAATAATGAAAGGTGTGAAGTCATCCATATAACCAATAAAATAAATCTGTTAAACTTCAGATACACGATAAATCAGACAAATCTACAGGTCGTCAATTAAACTAAATATCTACGAATAACAATTACGAACAACTTAAAAATAACACATAGATAATATTGTAGGGAAGGCGAGCCAAAGACTACGTTTCATTGGCAGAATACTTAGAAGATACAACAGTTCTATTAAGAAACTGCCTATAGTACACTTGTGCGTCCTATTTTGGAGTATTGCAGCACATTGTGGAATCTACACCTGATGGGACTGAAGGATGATTTAGAGAAAGTTCAGAGAAGGGTAGCTCGTTTTGTATCATCACGATATAGGGGAGAGAGTGTCACGGAAATCATACACAAGTTATGGTGAAAATCATTAAAAGAAAGACGTTATTAGTTGCGGCGAGATCTATTTGCGAAATTTCTTTCACCAACGACCTTGGCCGACCCATAAATCTAATATCAAGCAAAATTTATTTTTCTGCAATATTTGTGTTTTGGTTGTTTTTATGATTGATTTCACCCTACTGGTTGTGAGAACGCTGACGAATAGACGGTCAGTAATTGGAATTACATAATTATATACTTTAGAAGTTTTTATTTTTTAAATTTATTATTTTTATTGTTTTTGCATTGTGTTTTCAAAATAAAACAGATGATACAGTTAATTGAATGTTAATCACACTTCCCCATGCTCTACTTCAAAATAAGACAAGAAAAGGTATTAAAAATATGAGAATATTCCGAAATACATAAAAAAAAATCTAACAAGATATTGCCATGAAGGAGGTTCGAACCTGGATGCACGGTTTGACAGTCAAAGCCATGGACATTATATATATATATATATATATATATATATATATATATATATATTGTTCTTGGGGTTCTTCGAGCAGTTGCGGACGTTTGTTCGTTTAGGTGGTTCAGGGTTCAGTTCTTGGCTCAGTTTTTTGTTACAGAAAGTGTTCAGCCCTCGGACCGAAAGCGCTGAGCCACAAGTACCCGAACTACAGCATGAAAACACAAAATGTTAATTACCCGAACATCATATACCGGGTGATCAAAAAGTCAGTATAAATTTGAAAACTTAATAAACCACGGAATAATGTATATAGAGAGGTAGAAACTGACACACATGCTTGGAATGCCTTGGGTTTTATTAGAACAAAAAAAAAAAAAAAAGTATTTATAGACGCGTGAAAGATCTCTTTCGCGCGTCGTTTGGTGATGATCGTGTGCTCAGCCGCCACTTTCGTCATGCTTGGCCTCCCAGGTCCCCAGACCTCAGTCCGTGCGATTATTTGCTTTGGGGTTACCTGAAGTCCCAAGTATATAGTGATCTCTAGGGATGCTGAAAGACAACATCCGACGACAATGCCTCACCATAACTCCGGACTTGCTTTACAGTGCTGTTCACAACATTATTCCTCGACTACAGCTGTTGTTGAGGAATGTTGGTGCACATATTGAGCATTTCCTGTAAAGAACATCATCTTTGCTTTGTCTTAATTTGTTATGCTAATTATTGCTTTATGATCAGATGAAGCGCCATCTGTCGGACTTTTTTTTTGTTTCTAATAAAATCCCATGTCATTCCCAGCATGTGTGTCAGTTTTTACCTCTCTATCAACATTATTCCGTGATTTATTAAGATTTCAAATTGATACTGACTTACTAAATCACCCGGTATATTTGTAAAAAATGCCCATCTTTAGACGATCTTTCGATGTGTTGCATGAAAACGCGATTTTCCATCGTCAACTTTGATCTTGCTTGTTTTCAAAAACTATTGTCTAGCAGAAAGCCAATACACCCCTCTTCTTATATTCAATATAGAATGTCCATACATGTCAGACCTCCTCCTTGTAAGCCACGTCTCTGCAATATCCTTTCGTCCAGGAGAGGTAATACCGCAATGTTTACAAAAGAACATTTAAGAAGTCTGGAACGCAGGAGACGTGGTAGTGGCGGAAGGAAAGCAATGAGAACCGATCGTGGGGCGTGGTAAAGTAGCAGTCGGAATAACACTTATAGATCTACATCTATATGGGATTCTCTGCAAATTACTTATGTGCCTGCCAGAGAGTTCATCGAACCACCTTTATACTATTCATCTCCCTTTCCACTCTCGAATAGCGCGCGGGAAGAAAGAACATCTGAATCTCTCCGTTCGAGCTCTGACTTCTCGTATTTTATTCTGATGATCATTTCTATGTAAGAGGGAGTCAACAATATATTTTTCGTGTTCGGAGGATAATGTTGGTGATTGGAGTATCGTAAGTAGCCCACGCCACAGCGATAAGCTCCGTTGTTGTAATAATTCCCATCCCAGATCCTGTATCATTTCCGTAACGCTGTCCACCCTGTATCGTGACAATACGAAACGAGCTACCCTTCTTTGTCCTCTCTCCTCCGTTAGACCCACCTGAAAAGGATCTCACACTGGGCTGCAATATTCCAGAAATGGACGGACAAGCGTAGTGTATGCAGTCTCTTTAGTAGTTCTGTTGCATCTTTTAAGGGTTCTGCCAATAAAACGCAGTCTCTAGTTCGCCTTTCTCACGACATTATCTACGTGTTCTTTCCAGTTTAAGTCTGAAGTAATAGTAATTCCTAGGTATTTTGTGGAGTTTACGGCCTTCACTTTTGATTGATTTATCTTCTAAACAAAGTTTAACACATTTCTTTTCGTACTCATGTGGACGACTTCACACTTCTCATTATTTAGACTCATTTGCCAATTTTTACACCATAGTGATATCTTATTTAGATCGTTCTGCAGTTGGTTTTGATCTCAGATGATTTTACTAGACGGCAAATGACGGCGTCATCTGCAAACAGCCTTAGAGAACTATTTAGATTTTCTCCTAAATCGTTTATATAAATAAGGAACAGCAGAGGACCAATGACACTACCCTGTGGAACGCCTGATGTGACCTCTCTTTTAGTCGATGCCTTACTATCGATTATTACGAACTGTGTCCTCTCTGACAGGAAATCCCCTATCCAGTTGCAAATTTGGGGCGATATACCATAACCCCGCAATTTGATTAAAAGCCGTTTGTGAGGTACGGTATCAAAAGCCTTCTGGAAATCAAGAAATACGGAATCGATTTGAGAACCCTTATCGATAACACTCATCACTTCGTGTGAGTAAAGAGCTAGTTGTGTTTCGTATGAACGATGTTTTCTAAATCCGTGTTGACCTTGGGTAAATAGATCATTCTGTTAGAGATAATTGATAATATTTGAATACAAGATATGTTACAAAATCCTGTTGCAAATTGACGTAGTTTAGTGGGTTACTCCTACAGCCTTTCTTGAATATAGGTGTGACCTGTGCAAGTTTCCAATCTTTCGGTACAGATCCTTCAAAAAATGTTCAAATGTTTGTAAAGCTTATGGGACTTAACTACGAGGTCATCAGTTCCTAAACTTACAAACTACTTATGAACTACTTACGAACTAGGACGGCACAAATATCCATGCCCGAGGGGGGATTCGAACCCCCGACCGTAGTGGCCGTGCAGACCGTGACTGAAGCGCCTCAGTCTCCTCGGCCACCGCGGCCGGCACAGATCCTTCTTTGAGAGAGCGGTTGTATATGGCTGTTAAGTAAGGAGCTCTCTCTTCTGCATAATCAGATAGAAATCTAATGGGTATACAGTCCGGACTAGAAGACTTGTTCTTGTGAAGTGATTTAAGTTGCTTCACTACTCCGAGGATATCTGCTTCAACGTTACTCATTCTGGCGTCTGTTTGTAATTCGAAATCTGGAATATTGGTTTCGTCTTCTTTAGTGTATGAGTTTCCAAAAGCTATGTTTAGTAACTCTGCTTTTGTAGCGCTATCATCGGCAGGATCGCCATTACTATCACATAGTGAGGGTATTCTTTGTGTTTTGCTCCTAGTATATTTAACATATGACCAAAATCTCTTAGGGTTTTCAGTCAAATTTCGAGAAAGAGTTTAGTTGTGAATAGTATTGCAAGCATTTCGCATTGAAATCCTCGCTAAATTTCGAGCGTCAGTGTAGGATCGCCAATTCTGGCTATTTTTTGTTCGTTTAAATTTACCATGCCTTTTCCGTTGCTTGCTCGCGCACAAGTTCTGAGTTCGAGTCCCGTCCGGAACCCAGTTTTCATCTGGTAGGAATTTTCAGTACAGAACTTAATACTGCCTTATGAAAAGTACCATTGTCTTACCATGACAAGGCACTGAAGCCATTACAGGTTATTTTGATAGCAACACCACTAACCAGAAAGGGATGACTTGTTCTACAGAGGTCCCATTCTGGGAACTAGCACGGCACCTCTGTTTCTGCAGCGGCGCCAGCTACGTTATGGCAGTGACAAGAGAACGTTGTCTGTTCAGGGAGGTCACTCCCTCCTCAGAATATCAGTTCGGAGAAATGGGAGCGCTTAGTCGAAGGACTGTGCAAACCGGTCTTCTCTGTGGTTGACTTAAACTAGTTCTACAGCTTTGAGGTTACACATCACTGGAACATTAGATACCCTGCTGGCTATTAAAGTAATATGAAAACACCGTATGTCATGTGTGTAATGCATCTTAAATAAAATCACCAAGTATAGCTTGTAACTCACCACCTTTCTTTGGAATAATGTAAGCTGATCCGACGATTTTCTCCTAAATTACGGCGAGATATTTCTTTTGAGCCTTTATCTTTCTTTTATTTATTTATTTATTTATTTATTTATTATTATTATTATCCCTAAATTCCACTGTAGGTGAGGAACAAAACTTATATGCTGGCCAGCGTCCATTGCATTGTGTCGATCTCTTCTACATTCACTACATGATACATCTTTCAGGTTCACCATAAATAAAAACAAACGTACTTGATGATATTTTCTTTTATGGAATATAATTTATTTCCATCTCAGATCACTATGTTGCACAATGTCCAAAACATCCAGCAGCAGATTACACAGCTGCTTACAGTCTCTCATCCAGATACAGAGTGCCGTAACATGGCCTCCCACTCACGGAAATACAAAATAAGATAAATGACAATTACTGTATGGTGACGAATTACAGTGCTGATAATATTGTCAATATTGTCTCGCAATAGCGAATTTCTTTTAGCGTCACTGTATAAGGTATAGATGTTCTTCCAAATGGTGACATATGGAAATTAGCGCCGGGCCGGGACTCAAACCCGGGTTTCCCGCTTTTCGCGAGCGGTCGCCTTAACCAACTAGGCTACCGGAATACGACTCCAGGACCGACCCAAACTTCCATATGCCACACTGACTGCACATATGTGTCAACTGGGTCGGTTCTGGAGTCGTGTTCGGGTAGCCTAGTTGGTTAAGGCGACCGCTCGCGAAAAGCGGGATACCCGGGTTTGAGTCCCGGCCCGGCACAAATTTTCATATGTCACCATTTCGTAGAACATCTATACCTCATACAGTGACGCTAAAAGAAATTCGCCATTGTGAGACAATATTGATAAAATTAATGACAATGTTTTGCAGTTCTCAAATACATAATCATACCGCGCACGGCAGTGCGTGGTTTTAATATGTTCGTAAACAGCGCATGCGAATTTGCGATTCAATAGGGGCTCATATCTCAGGTTCTATTCATCTCATAGTGAAGGGGTAACGTGTTCTGGATAGATCTTGGCCTAGGTATCATTTGTGTACATATTAGGAGAATGGGTATACTATAACTATCATACAGTACTTCGTCAAAATTTTCATAGTTACACAGTTCCTGGAGCCCATCCAAATTGAGCAAATCAGATGGCTTTTGTACATGATGTGTAGTCTATGGTGGGCTTTAAACCACTTATAAAAGTACCACTCATTCATAGGCGGTTCCTGAGAAAATCTCAAAAAACCATTTTTGGGTAACAAAAAAAAAAAAAAAAAAATTGTGGGGATGGTCACTTCGATACTTTCTTTTCATCGTAAATCTTCGAAATGTTCACCAGATGTTCTTACGATGATATTCTTGAGGCCGGTCGGCCGCGGTGGCCGAGGGGACTGAGGCGCTTCAGTCACGGTCTGCACGGCCACTACGGTCGGGGGTTCGAATCCCCCCTCGGGCATGAATATTTATATCGTCCTTAGTATTAGGTAGTTCATAAGTAGTTTGTAAGTTTAGGGACTGATGACCCTGTAATTAAGTCCCATAAGCTCTAGAAACATTTGAACATTTCTTGAGCCGTTTTAAATTTTTTTTCGATTTCGTTATCCGTTACCTAGATCCAGAGGTTGAAACTTATCATACTTATGCACAAAATCACAAAACCCGATGTTTAATCGTTTTAGCACCGTGAATCGCAAATATCTAAATAACTAACCATAGAAAATTGTTCAAATATTTACAATACATCATGTAGACATTTACCTATAAACGGAATTTTTCAGTTTTCGTAAATCTTAGTCCGTTAACAAGTTACGGCCAAAAACCGCAATATTTTTCTAGAAAAGTGCGTATTGTGCTGAAAGACGGTGTTCGGACAACTATGAAACTTACCATGCGATTTGGAAAAATGTACTCGGAGAAACAATTTGATTTTTATATATCTTAAAGATTGGAATCTTTGGTCGATGAAGGGGCGATTTTTGTTTTCGTTTACTTTACAGTTAATATGCAGCATCCGGTTTAGTGGACTATTGCAACATATTTTAAAGAGTTTGCAGAGGTAAAAACACATTGCGTAGACTTTCGTATGGTTGATTTTAGGTTACACAGAGCTGCGTATGAAATTTAGATAACATCGAAATATTATGTAAAGTTTAGAGCAGAATGGTATCTTATGTGGTTCTTGAGATGTCTGTCCGTGAATGATAGCACGCGACAGTAATAGGTACGAAAACTCTATTTTAGATTGTGAAGTAACGTATCTTGAGGAATAGGAAATGAAAAATGTTATGTGTATGTTGTTTAGGTGCTTATCTGGAAAATCCGTTTCCCGTTTTTGGAAATGTGTATTCGTTATCGCGATACGCTACAAAAATAATTTTTAGTATCAAAAGATCCAACAGCGTGCATTGGCAAATCTACACTTCTATTCATGGCAAATCGTCGAAATTTTTGCGATGCATTCTAATATTATACTGTCCAAATTTTACTTGCCATTGATTTCATTTTATATTAGCAGTATGATGTAACAGGAAAAAGACGGGGATCAGCTGAAAAATTCTCCTGCCGGAGCACAGAAAAGGCGAATATGTTCTCTGACACATAAGTGTGGAACTAGCTGCCTCAATCCTCATTCCGACTTCCTCACCAAAAATTTTAGCATGCGAACATATTCGCGTTTTTATCGGTTGAATGTCAGTTGGACAGAGACAGTGCAACAGGCAGAAGAGCCATATATGATGGAACGGAGGGAGTGTCATTTCAGGAGAAAGGCATATACATTAAAACAGCAGTGCGAAGCGAAACGAGATGTCGGAAGTCAGGAACAGTGGCAACAACAAAATAAGACAGATGCAGATAGTAGCAATTGTAGCAAAAGAGAAAACAGTGGGAAACTGAGACGAATGGAGACCGTATATAAAGCATGAGCGTACGGCTCTCCAATACTATAGCACGAAACAATTTGTCCAGTTTTTCCCATCCCCAGTACCCGCGTGCTACAGTTTTCCGGTCTGCAGGTCAAACCCCAAGCAAACCATCCCCGTGGACACATGTGTAAAGGAGACAATCGTAATTGAAGACAATGAAAGCCGACTCTAAGTGAGAAAGAAAGGACACTGGCAACAGGACAGGAAGTGAATGGGACAACGTCAGTGGGGCAGAGAGACGTTGAAAGTGGCAGAAACAGACAGCGGTGAGGAATCGCGAGGGAAAGGGATGAAGACATTGCAAATTAGACACAGACAGAAAGCGGCAGTGAGAGAGACAGCAAACAAACGGACAGAGACATAAATAGACAGTGAGACGACATTGTTGACTACGACGGCTTAACTGGGCAAAAGTATTTACATAGTTATGCGCTAAAAGTGCGCGAATATGTTCGCATGCCAAAGTTTTGGTGAGGAAGTCGGAATGAGGTAGCTGGTTCCACACTTTTGTGTCAGAGAACATATTCGCCTTTTCTGTGCTCCGGCAGGAGCATTTTTCAGCTGGTACATTTATATTTGAAACAGGTCAAAATGTTTAAATTGAAACATTACATTAACTTTTTAACCGTTTAGCTTAATGTGTGTACGTGTTTCATGAAATTTATATTTAATGTAATACGCAAACTAAAACTTGTGTTTTGACTCATATTAAATTTACTGGATTCATTTACTATATTGGTGGTTTTGAAGTGTTTTGACAATATTGTGTAGGTGTACTATTGTATAGACTCGTAAATTTAGTGTATTTCAATTTGTGTTCTAATGTGTCATAAATACAGATTTGTATAAAGTCGTCGTAATTTTGTTAATTTCAGCAATAGTTTCTTAGTACCAAAAAGATAGATGAAGTAAGTGTTGCATTCGTAATAAGTATTTGATTTAGGATCCAGTGATATATAAAACATGGTCAGCCCTAATTTATTTAAACAGAAGGTAAAAGTGTAATAATATATGCAATAGTTTTATCATGTAGTGTTGTTGTTTTTATACCAATAAGTTACACAAATTTATGGGAACAGTTCATTCCATTTCATGATGGTGGTGGTGGCGGCTGGTGCAGCAACAGTGTTGAATAATTAAAAAACGCTCAGTCTCTGTTGCAGTATTTTATTCTCCAATTACGCGTTTACAACTAAACGTGGACCTGCCGCGACAGCGACTCCTCTGCTGCTATGGCGCCCAATAACACAAATTGTTAAGATACCTCCTCCACAGCTATAGATAGTTCTGTGGCTCCATCTCCGCCCAATCTGACGATGCGCTAACAGCGCGAAACGCGTAATTGGAGAATAAAATACTGCAACAGAGACTGAGCATTTTTTAATTATGGGAACAGCATATTCCATAACTATGTGTAATGTATTGTTAGTGTTTGTAGTTGTTATTTACAAAAGTATCCAAGTTGAATGTTACATAAAGAGACAGCCAAAGTTTAGTTTAAATCTACATACTATCTCTTAAACATGTTTGAATAACAGTGTCAATTGTATTTTAATGATAGTGCGAAAATGTGATATTTTACATGTGTCGTGGTAAAGTTTTATTTAGAGTTTCTAATACTTTGTGTTTGAGATGTTGGCAATGGATTTGTAAGGAGTACGCAACATAGCAGAAACGTTACAATATGCATATTTCGGCCATCTGTGGTGAATGTAATTACATATTTAGAGCTTAGAAGAAAACAGGTTCAAAGAACAAAAACTCATACAAAAACGCTGTTTAATTTGCTACTTTTTAAATATCTTCAGACGCGTGAGAATGGCCGCAAAGTTCGAGGTGTCACATCACGGTTTGGACGACGGCTCCAAAAATGTTTGTATAGCTTATGGGACTTAACTACGGGGTCATCAGTCCCTAATCTTACAAACTACTTATTAACTAGCTAACACTAAGGACGGCACAAATATCCATGCCCGAGGGGGGATTCGAACCCCCGACCGTAGTGGCCGTGCAGATCGTGACTGACGCGCTTCAGTCCCCCCCCCTTTTTTTTTTTTTTTTTTTTTTTTTGTTGTTCTCTGGGTAGTTCTCTTCGTTGCGGACGCTGATCGTTTTTGTTCGAGGTTGTTCGTTGAATTTTTGGCTCAGCTTTTTTATTACAGAGGGCGTGAAGCCCCCAGACCGGGCGCGCTGAGCCACGGCGCCCGGCATTCCCCTCGGCCACCGCGGCCACTACGACGGCTCCCGACAAATGTTCGAGTCCTCTCTCACACATGGGTGAGTCTGTTGTTCTTCGCATAAGTTAGTTTGTGTGTAAGTTTAGGGTCCCATAACCTCAGCATAACCTCAGGTCTTACACCAATTTCTGAATTTCAAAAAGCCGCGGTGGAGTAGCCGAAAGATCTGACGCGACTTGCTGCGGAGTGCATAGTTGCTCGCCGTTGGAGGTTTGGGTCATGCATGGGGCATGTTAGTTTAAGTTTAAATTGATTGTTAAGTCAAGGGACTGATGACCATAGCAGTTTGGTCCTATAGGTTTAAAAACATTTGGAATTTGCTTGTGGAGAAAGTATTGTCATAAATAAAACATAATACTTTAGTGAACTTTGAAATGGCTTGAATGACCAAATCTAATATATAAAAACGAATGTTCCAGTGTTCGTATTTTATGCGCGTCCTTACTGTTCAACCGTTTGTGATGAAACTTTGTCAACATATTGCTTGCACTTTCGTGATGGTCATAGGCTTCATTAAATGAATGTACAACAAATAGTTCAGGAGATATGACGAAATAAACCATGAAATGCGCGGAAAAGTGCTGCATCATGCGACGTGTACTTCTAAACCACTGTACAGTGGCGTAGCTATCATAGGGCTAGGCGGGGCAGTGCCCCGGGGCCCCCGAGCTCAAGGGGCCCCTCCACCTACGTGAGCGACGTTCTAAAAAAGTTACCGTAGATCCTTGAACACTTTCATGTCCGCCAATTACTTCGGATAATCGAAGTAGAGGAGGAATGGGTAGCATTAAGAGATGAAATAGTGAAGGCAGCAGAGGACAAAATAGGTAGGAAGGCAAGACCTACAAAAAATCCTTGGATATCCCAGGAGATACTAAATTTAACCGATGAAAGGAGAAAAGGAGAAAATATAAAAATGCAGTAAATGAATCAGGCAAAATGGAATACAGACGACTAAGAAATGAGATTGACAGGAAGTGCAAAATGGCTAAGCAGGAGTGGCTAGAAGGCAAATGGAAGGATGTAGAAGAATGTATAAATAGGGGAAAAATAGATACAGCCTATAAGAAAATAAAAGAGATATTTGGAGATAAGAAAAACAGCTCTATGAATATCAAGGACTCTGCTGGAAAACCAGTTCTCAGCAAAGAAGGGAAAGCTGAAAGGTGGAAAGAGTATATAGAGGGGCACTATAAAGGAAATGAACTTAGCGGCAATATTGTAGAAAGGGGAGAAGAAGTGGATGAGGATGAAATAGAAGATACTATACTGAGAGATGAATTTAACAGAGCACTGAAGGACCTAAGTCGAAACAAGGCCCCTGGAGTAGATGGTATTCCCTCAGAGCTACTAAAGTCTCTGGGAGAACCAGCTATGACAAAATTGTTTCACCTGGTGTGTAAGATGTATGAGACAGGTGAAGTACCCTCAGACTTCAAGAAAAATGTTATAATCCCCATTCCAAAGAAAGCAGGTGCAGGCAGGTGTGAAAACTACAGAACCATCACTTTAATAAGTCATGGTTGCAAAATATTAACACGAATTATTTACAGAAGGATGGAAAAGCTGGTAGAGCCCGACCTCGGGGACGACCAGTTTGGGTTCAGGAGAAATGTAGGAACTCGGGAGGCAATACTCACTTTACGGCTTATCCTAGAAGATAGATTAAGAAAAGGCAAATCTACATTTCTAGCTTTTGTAGATTTGGAGAAGGCTTTTGACAATGTTGATTGGAATAAACTCTTTAAAGTTCTGAAAAAAGCAGGAGTAAATTATAGGGAGCGTAAGGTTATTTACAACTTGTACAAAAACCAGACAGCGGTTGTCAGAGTTGAAGGGCATGAAAGGGATGCAGTGGTTGGGAAGGGAGTGAGACAGGGTTGTAGCCTTTCTCCAATGTTATTCAATTTGTACATTGAACAAGCTATAAAGGAAAGCAAGGAGAAATTTGGTGAAGGGATAAAAGTTCAGGGGGAAGAATTAAAAACATTGCGTTTTGCCGATGACATAGTAATTCTGTCAGATACAGCAAAGGACCTGGAAGAGCAATTGAATGGAATGGACAGTGTGCTGAAAGGTGCATATAAGATGAACATTAACAGGAGCAAAACTAGGGTAATGGAGTGCAGTGTAAGAAAATCAGGTGATGCTGAAGGAATTAGATTGGGAAACGAAGCAATAAAGGAGGTAGATGAGTTTTGTTACTTGGGCAGTAAAATAACAAATGATGGGCGCAGTACAGAGGATATAAAATGCAGAATGGCAATGGGTAGAAAAGCGTTCTTGAAAAAGAGAAATTTGTTAATATCGAATATTGATTTAAGCCTAAGGAAGTCCTTTCTGAAGGCATTTGTATGGAGTGTTGCCTTGTATGGGAGTGAAACATGGACGATGAACAGTGTGGGCAGGAAGAGGATTGAGGCTTTTGAAATGTGGTGCTACAGAAGAATGCTGAAGATTAGGTGGGTGGATTGCGTAACTAATGAGGAGGTACTGAACAGAATTGGGGAGAAAAGAAATTTCTGGCATACCTTGACTAAAAGAAGGGATAGATTGGTAGGGCACATTCTTAGACATCAAGGAATTGTGAATTTAGCGTTGGAGGGAAGTGTGTGGGGTAAAAACTGCAGAGGAAGACCAAGAGATGGATACAGAAGCAGATTCATACAGATGTAGGTAGCCGTTCTTATGTGGAGATGAAGAGGCTTGCTCAGGATAGGGTATTGTGGAGAGCTGCATCAAACCAGTCTCCGGAGTGAAGACCACAACAACAACAACAATCGAAGTTCAACTGTATATAAGAAATTAGATGAATGAAGGTTTTCCGACTTTGAACTTTTTGAAACCTGACCAACAAAACTCAAACGCACGAAGTGAAATCCAAAAATTATTCGCACTGCAGAATATAAACATAACAAGGTCCTTTGCTTGTCTGCTGTCTGACACACAATAATTTACTTAATAGTATTAGGTTTGCCTTATTATGTTTTCCAGCAGGCGGTAAGGAACTGATGATGAAGTAGTTTTGCATAGTTTCAGTTCAAAGAGGGCCCCAATGTCATTTTTGCCCCGGGGCCCTTGGTGACATAGCTACGCCATTGCCACTGTACCGATTTCAACCAAAATTGGTACACATATTCCATGAGGTAATAATTGCGTAGGAGTAAGAACTGGTTACGACATATAGTTCAGGAGATTTGACGTCATAAACAATCATATGGTTACAAGGACACTTTATTCATCCTAAAATCTGTATGACATTTTCGACACTTGACGAACTTTATGAAAGCACACTTCATTCAGATTTTTAAATGACGGTTTTTTGGCTGTCAGCTTTGATGTATACCAAGCGTACCGAATCATTGGGGTGCAAACCACCAGCGGAAGGAATTTGTTGTCACCAACGTATGGTTTCAATGCGAATTTGAAAATAAATCTAATATATAAAAATCAATGTATGTTTGTTTGTCTTTTTGTTCGTATGTTAAGGATGGCCATACCGTACATCCGATTGCGATAAAACTTGGTCATCACATTGCTTGCACTCGCGCGAAGGTTATAGACATACGAAAATTAACCTCGTATGGTGGATAGCGGAGGGTGCTCCACGATTAATTAATTCGTTTGTTACGCATTGACGCTGAATGGCTGGTCCGATATGAATGAAATTTGAGCAGAGGTAGCTTATACCCTGATTAATACATGGGCTACCTTTCGTAATCCACCGTGTGGTGCGTGGCGGAGGACCCTTTACCGTTGGTTAATATGTTTCCAACTCCTTCATGCCGAAAGGGATGGACTGATTTGAATAACATTTTGAATTGAGATAGCTTATGCCCTTCATTTCATCTTTCGTAAGCCACCTTACGGTGTGTGGCGGAGGGTACCTTACTTTTGTGTCCCAGCCTCGTCGCCGCTTTTGTGTCTCGTTCCGTCGTAGGTGTCGGTGGCCGAGTAGAAAGACCGACACAGGAATAAAGGACGCACGCTTGTGCAGGTAGGAGGTGACCAGCCAGTGGGACAGCAGAAACTAGAAACACTAGAGTAAATTAGAACGAGATATATATTTCTTAGAGACTTAGTAATACTTAACTTTTACATAGCTCAGTACTGCAGAATGCTGATACATAGTTGAGCTAGAGGCCTGCCTAGTGCCTATCCGATAGCCAAGTCTTCACTGGTGCCTATCTGATTCCGAAGTGTTCGCTGGTTCCTATCTCAGTCCCAAGTGAACGACGTTGAGCGGAGTTGTAGCAGAGGGCGCTCGTGGCTGACGTCGTAAGAACGCCGCGCCGTGCATGCATGGCGTCGCGCGGCGAAAGTAGGTGGCGCGCACTTTAGACTTGTGCGACACCACACATACAATGAGTTAATACGTTTGTTTCTATGTATGCTGAAACATCTGGACGGATTTGAATCAGATGTGGAATGCAGATAGCATTCCAAGGCACCATACGGTGCATGGTGGAGGGTACCTTACTGTGAGTTAATACGTTTGTTACTGTTCACTCTGAAACGGCTGGACGGAAATGAATGACATATGGATTGAAGGTAGTTTATACCCCGAATTAATACTCAGGCTGAACGAGGTTGACACCAAATCGTTTGTACAGTGGCAGCCCATTCTGGTCTGCTCGTGGGTTAGTGGAACCCATAGCATAACTGGCGATGGAACACTTTTTTGTAGTGTGTAGAATTAGTGAGTGCTCACGTATACTTTGCTTTTGTCGTCATGAAAAATAGGGGTATCAATAAGTATCATTAACGTAGTCATGATGCAGACTTGAATGACAGTCCACATCGCAATGTTCTCAAGCTAATGGGTTGCAGAGAATGGTTTCAGAGAGATAAAAAAACTGTAACGTCTACCCAGAGACCAGATTAGAAAACCATCGAGCATATCTGGTAATTAATGGAACGCAGGCTTCATCACCAACGAGCGTATCAAAAATGGCTGCCGCTCTACAAATGATTTGGTGCCAGCTGCGTTCAAAGGAATTCCATGGGCTAGTAACATCCACTCGGTGTTACTGCATTCCGCAAGGCGAATAAAATTCCAAAGCATACTAGGTGCCTAACCCACGACATTTGTTAAGTCAGTATGAATAAAAGAATATAATTACTGGCGAGTTGTGCATGTCATTCTCTTCGCAAACAGTAACCCTTAAGGGAATTAGTTTCATAACTACGAGTTTGAGTACTGTGGGCAGGGTAAAGCTGGGAATTTGTATCTGACGGGAGGCGTGCTTAGGTAGTCCTTGCAGGTGCGGTGATCACTGTGTCCCCAGTGGTGTAGGGGTCAGCGCAACTGCCTAGAAAGCAGGAGACCCGGATTCGAATCCCGACTGGGTACACGTTTTCAGCTTTGCCAATTCGCAGTTAATGTCATATATTCTGTGAATATGAATAAAAATGTGACCAACTTGCCCCGGTCTCCCCTATTTCTGAAGCGCTTCTACAGGATGGCGCCTTAGATCGCTGGTGTGGACACAGTGAGCAGGCAGGTCAAGGAGTCGGCAGGCTGCACGCGTGCACGCGTCCGTCACGTGTCGGCTCGCCGGGCCTACCAAACAGCTACGTGCCCGCGTCTGCCTGCTGACGCACGCGCGTGCGTGGAACGCGCCACGCCCACGGCTGCCAACCGACGCCCATTGTTCTGCCCGAGACGTGCCGCCGCGTTCATTGTGCCGGCGACACCTGATACACGCGGGACAGACAACAGTCCGTCTGGTGACGCAATTTAACTGGGTAAATGAATTAGTGTGCGTTCATTGAAATGCAGGCAGCATCAATGCCGATGTTACTGTGATTCTGTCAGAGTTAACAATTTGGGAGCTTAAGCCCTTCCTACATAGGAAGTAAGAGCTTACGAGATTACCCATGATGCACCGGTCACGCCGGCCGCGTACAGTGTAGACGCGTCTACTTCAGTGAGCTCAAAGATAATCTGGAGTCAGTACTATTACGAAAGCGTGACGCTCGACGCCATGTTTGTGAACGTATATCTGTCTCTATCTAGTTGTTAGTAGTATTTGCGTACACCGAATTTACATTATGACATCTGTAATCTTTTGTTCTATTTCCTTTTCCAACAAAGTAACTCAAATACAACGGCAGTTACCTATGAACATTTTAATACTATTCACAAAATAGTTGAGACTTGGAATAAACCATATACTCATGAAACGAAACAGCAGAAAATGGCATGGTTTTAAACAAAATATCCACGGGTGTACTGCCGGTCTATAGTGTCCAACGGGCATGGATTTTTTTTATACGTGTACGTCAGTTATATTTTTATTTAGAAGTAGTGTTTGTACCATATTGCGTTAAATGGATAAATTGTTTTACTGTAGAAAGAGAAATGAAGGTGTAAAAACGATCAATTCGAGGTGTCTGACATAAGCGTTATTTTTCATGCAGTAATTTCCAGTCGGTGGGCTCAAGCGGAAATTATAAACAAGAGGCAAATAGAGAAATGAATACGAGAAGTAGCGTCTACGACAGTGTAATTTATTCATTAAATTGAATGTGATAGGAACTGACTAAAAATATAGTTCATCTATGGATATGAACTCTACTTCGTTTCCTTTGAGTTCTCTTCAAACATAAACGACTCGAACTTTAGTATAATGTATTTATTAAAGTAATTAATCATACATATCTTATTTTTCAAAGGACGCAGAGTACAAAAGAACAACACGACTTATACATACGGAGTTGCCAACCTAACAAAAATAGTGTGTCACGATTTTCACAGATTCAAAACACTACAGTTGTGTATCCAGTGTTAATCATTGAGATCACTGGTCCACTTGCACAAGTTCGCTGGTAGACGTAATAGGATGGATCTTATTCTCACGTGTATGGAAATGCTTCGCGCATGCGCAGACGACCGAATGGAGAACCCAGCTGACAAACGAAGCCAAGTCGCGAATTTCTTTGTTTGATACTAGTCTGCTGCTCATAGGAACGTAGTTTTTCGAGGCGATACTATAGAGGAATTACATAAAAATTTCATATAACATGTGTACAATTTTTATTGAATACAGAGATATAGATGTTAAAATGAAAGTCAAACAAACTTAGATCAAATCTAAATCAAGATCTTTTCACTTATCCGTCGATTCTTGGTACTACATCATACTGACTTCAAAGTAGAATTTTGTGTATGTTCTACATGTTCATTTCCACTTAGTTACTTGGTTTTTGGCTTACTAGAGAATATTCAGACTTTAAAGTACGTCGAAAACCGGTTATTTAATTAAGTCAATATGGTGATCTACAAAGAACCGACGAAAGAATGTCAAAATATCCAAATGAGATGAATCTCTGTACCCAATAGAAATTGGCACAAATATCCATGTCCGAGGGGGGATTCGAACCCCCGACCGTGGTGGCCGTGCGGACCGTGACTGAAGCGCGCCTCAGTCCCCTCGGCCACCGCGGCCGGCAAACCACAAGAGATATTGAAAAACGACTTTTACGATCATGAACGTACGGCAGGGGCTTATAAAAGTAGGTTCTATGAGACATTCTAAAACGCGAAGAAATATTATTTTCAACACAAACCTATGTTTTTTTTATTTTTTTTTTTATTTTTTATTTTTTTTTTATTTTTTTTTTTTTTAATGGATACCCCATATTATTTTTTAAGCAATCGATAGGATGAGAAATCACAAAAAAGAATGGCGTCGGTTGCATCGCGATGCGTGAATTACATCCGGAGAAACTACGACGCGAAGTTGACGTTTGAAACACATGAGGCGCGCTGCTAGCGCGTGTCCCAGACTCAACCGTGACTCTTGCTTGAGTCTTGGGACGCGTTAGCTGTGTGCTTCATGTTTCAAACGTCAACATCGCTTCGCAGTTTCTCCGGATGTAATTGACGCATAGTGATGCAACCGACGCCATTTTTTGTGATTTTTCATCCTATCGATTGCTTAAGAAATAATATGGGGTATCCATTAAAAAAAACCATAAGTTTGGATTGAAAATACTATTTCTTCACGTTTTAGAGTGTCTGATAGTACCTACTTTCATAAGCCCCTGCCATACGTTCATGACCGTGAAAGTGGTTTTTCAATATTTTTATATGACTGACACTCCAGACGCATACAAAATCAATTATGTAAATGTTCTTCAGTGTTAGTCGTGTAGAAAGTGTATCTACAGTTATTAGGAATTAATACTTCACATTCTTACCAGACTAAGTGCACACCTCGAACGTTTGTATTCCACACACGAAGTGTGAAAGATTGTATTATAGACTTGTGGATTGTGCGTACTGGGTTGTAGTGCTATTAATGAGACTCGTACGCTGGTCATAAATGGGAACAATTGAGCACTAATGATTCATTAAAGTGTCAGTGAACAGTTCTACGTGTCGCGAACATTATTTGTAGCAGATTAGTTTTGCCCCAAGAAATTTCAGCCAGTCGTGACATAGCGCGCTGATCTACGAGAACTTCACGAGGCATTTAACTAACTACGTCCCGGCAACCTAACAAGCTAAAGCCCTTTCTATACGAGACGTGCAACACACACAAAAGCTGCAGCGCTCCTTGCTATAGACCGTCGTACTACAAACAAGCGTTCGAACCTTGGTTCGAGCGGTAGGCATTTATCGAGTCGTCTGTTTCACATGTCTACTTGGTTTGTTGTCAACTTACAGCAAATGAATCGCAGAGTTAAGATCACTTTTAGAAACTGTAATATATATTGTGATTATTAAATCATTTATTTTGTGTTTTAGACTGCTACTGTAAAAGTGTATTTAATTGCTTTCATGCGGTTCTTGTCTAACTACGTCGCTCATTATTGTTATTAAATACTTCCAGCCCCTGCGGTTTGAGGCGCCAATTTATTTACGACATACTACATTCAACACAAGCACAGACTACTTAACAACAAAAGACTAACTACACATGAAAAATGAACAGACACAAGTCAGAGATATGTATGCACAGAGTAATCGCACTTCGATAAATCGACACACTTCATCACTCCCCCCTTTAGTATCAAAGATATTTTGGGTTGAATTTGACATGTCGTCCGGAACGGGTCACAACAGGTCTTGAACTGGATGCAGCGGTGTCCCGTGCGGCGGCCCGTGACGCCCATTGTGGTGGATTGTTGGTAGGAAGCGGAGTAGGTGATATGTCCGTTGGGTCTGAAGGTACGGTTCTGTCATTCAAAGAGATACTGAAGGCTGGTTTTAGCCTGTCAATGCTGACAGTGATTGGTTCACCCATTATGTCTATTGTAAATGTCTTTTCTTCTCTACTGAGTACACGATAGGGTCCATCGTATGGTGGTTGAAGTGGTTTGCGCACTGCATCGTGTCGCACAAAAACAGAATCACATGTTCTTAGTTCGTTGAATACAAATGGACGGTGACTTACTTGTTGCCTTGGAGCCACAGGTCGTAATTGCCGGATATGAGTGCGCAGTTTGGACACAAAATCTGATGGTTCAATGTGATCATCTGGCATGTTGCCAAAGAACTCACCAGGTAGACGAACCGATTGGCCATACACAAGTTCTGCAGATGAGGCTCCTACGTCTTCTTTACTAGCTGTGCGGAGGCCAAGCAGGACGATAGGCAGCGTTTCAGTCCATCTTTGTGTGTCGTGACATCGCAGGGATGCCTTTAACTGTCTGTGCATTCTTTCAATTAGGCCGTTTGACGCTGGGTGGTAAGCAGTTGTCCTTATGCGTTTTATACCTAACAGACAGGTGAGTGCCTTGAACAGATAAGACTCAAATTGTCTCCCTTGATCTGTAGTAACTCGCAGCGGTACACCAAAACGTGCAATCCATCCTCTGAAGAACGTGGTCGCAACAGTTTCAGCGGTAATTTCGGTGATAGGGAACACTTCCGGCCAACGAGTATAACGGTCAATGGCAGTGAGACAGTAGGTGTAACCTTCTGACGGTGGAGGTGGTCCTACAATGTGCACATGTTCAAACCTTTGATTGGGGAGAGGGAATGTGCCAAGAGGAGATCGCACATGCCGACTCAGTTTGTTGTGTTGACATGACAAGCACTGACGCACAAACTCCTTGCATGTTTTGTCTATGTTATGCCATACGAAAGCTCGTTTGACAATTCTGATTGTACCACGTACTCCAGGATGTGAAAGATTGTGGAGGGAGGCGATTGCCTGCTGCCGGAAATCTACTGTGGCAAACGGTCTTGGTTTTGAAGTAGAGACATCACAGTACAACATGACATTGGATGGCGGCACTTGCACCTGGCGGAGTTGCAAACCTGATGGTCGTGTTAACAAGTCCTGCAGTTCGTCGTCAACTTGTGCCTGAGCTAGTCAAGTGCATCAGCGATCACTTCAATCCTGGAGAGGGCATCTGCTGGCACATTTAAGTCTCCTTCAACGTGCACAATGGTGGTGGTAAATTGTCCAATATAGTCAAGGTAGCGTAGCTGACGTGGTGTGGCTTTATCTGGGCGTTGTTGAAAAGCATAAGTCAGCGGCATATGGTTAGTCACTAGTGTGAAGTGTCCTTCCAGCATGTGACGAAACTTTTTGATAGCGGCAAATGCTGCGTACAACTCTCGATCATAGGTGGACCAGTTTCTCTGTGCTGGCGATAACTTCTTGCTGAAGAAAGCTAGGGGCTGCCAGTGATCCCCTACTTGCTCGAAGTGCTGCACCGACTGAATTTGCAGATGCATCGACCATGAGGGCGAGAGGTGCCTGCGAAATTGGATGGGCCAGTAGGGCAGCTTCTGCAATAACGGTCTTCAAATTGGCAAATGATGCTTCTGTCTGACTGTTCCACAATAGTTTATCAGATGGTTTTGGAGAGCCTCGTAACAATTCATTTAGAGGTGCAGCAAGGAGGGCATGATTACGCACAAAACGATGGTAGTAGTTCAGTACACCAAGAAATCGTCGAAGTTGTTTCACTGTTGTTGGCTGTGGATAATTGATAATTGCCTCAACTTTTTCTGGTGGTCGTCGTATTCCTTCTGCATTTACCATATGGCCAAGAAACTGAACTTCCGTTGCACCAAAAACACACTTTGATGGGTTTATGAGTAAGCCATGGGTCTGTAGGCGGGTGAAAATTTGTCGTAAATGTCCCAGGTTTTCTGTTTCGGAGCTTGACATGATCAAAATATCGTCTATGTAGACATAACAGAAATCAAGATCACGTGTAACCTCGTCCATGAATCGTTGGAATGTCTGGGCAGCGTTACAAAGTCCGAAAGGCATTCTGACAAACTCAAATAAACCAAATGGCGTGCAAACGGCGGTTTTAGGGATGTCTTCTTGTGCTACAGGAATGTGGCAGAATGCACGCACTAAATCCAAGGTAGTGAAGATGCATTTACCATGAACATTTGCTATGAAGTCCTCAATATGCGGCACAGGCTAGCGGTCGGGCAGAGTCCTGGCATTGAGTCTCCTGTAATCTACACACGGACGCCAGCCATTCTTCTTCTTCGGCACAACATGGATATTGCCCCTCGGGCATGGATATTTGTGCCGTCCTAGTTCGTAAGTAGTTCATAAGTAGTTTGTAAGTTTAGGGACTGATGACCCCGTAGTTAAGTCCCATAAGATTTACAAACATTTGAATTTTGAATTTATTAATTTCATAACTTACACAAGGGATGTTGTCATGCATAGGTTCGATTACCAAACACTTTCATCTCCTTAAAAACAAATATTTACAGATTTTAAACAGAGTTATTGAATCTTTCAAACATTTCTTTACTACACACAAAATCATAACATTTTGAAGTGAGGTAATTTATAATAATACACTAAGCAGTTCATACTTTGAGGTAAGATGGACTTTATTTCGTAATAATGCGTCATTACACACTGAAAAATCAGCTGTGAGAACGAGTGGGAAATCAACGCGTGTTCTCCAGCAATATTTATACTCTGTAAACCATTGTTAACCACTGAAGTGCGTAGCAAAGGGCTCGCTTCACAGTAGCAGTTGTTACGAATTTCTGTTGTGTTGTCGTACGAGACGCGGAAAAAATTTCTTTTTAAATGCCTCCTTCCATGCTGTAATTTATATAATCTGATCCTCGTGTTCTCAGCGGGAGCCATACATAAGGTGTTGCAGTATACTTCGAGATATCGTTTAAAGCCTGTTCTTGAACCATCGTAAGTAGGGTACATGAGGTAGTTTACGTCTAACTTCAAGAGTCTGTAAGCTGAGTTTGTTTACATCTCTGTGACACACTTCCACACATCCATGATAGTTGAAAACATTTGTGCTAACTTGTGTAGGTTGATTACATTTCCTCAGCATCCTACTGAAGTTTAGCCGGTATCATTGACGCAATTTCTAAAGAGTGATTGCTTTACATTCGTTGTATTTGAAGTAAAATATAATAATCATTAAGTCTCCAACCAATTCCTTTAATAGCCGAATTTAATCGCCAGTCGCCAGACTGCTAGAATGGCTACTATTGTAAGAAAGAGATAGCCAAGAATGCGAAAAATCGCCACACCTGGCAACCCTGATCCGGCGTAGCTGTTTAGGTCTCAAACAATGCACTGAACAACAAACAACCGGTAAATATGTAACGCAAAGTTTGATATTCCTTCAAAAACCTAAAATCAGATTTCCTGTGTCGTGTTGTACTAAATCAATTTCTTCGTGTTTTGTAAAGTTACTATGCAAAACGTGATGAGTTTTCAAGAAAGCTTTCCCGATCAACAAAATTACACTTGACTGTGTATCTAGACGAATTCCTACTAGCATGAAAATCCTTTTCAGCTAATCTGCGGAAAAATGCCTTACAAATTGCTTAGCCACAGCCTAAGAGATGTTTCCAGCTAAGCCATGTCTCCACCATATCCTTTCTTCCAGGAGTGCTAGTCTTGCATGGTTTACAAGAGAGCTTCTGTGAGGTTTGGAAAGTAGGAGACGTGGTACTGGCGGAAGTAAAGTTGTGAGTTGGCATCGTAAGTCGTGTCGGGATAGCTCCAGTCGGTAGAGCGCTTGCCCGCGAAAGGCAAAGGTCCCAGGTTCGAGTCTCGGTTCCGGCACACAATTTTAATCTGCCAGGAAGTTTCATATCAGCGCACACTGCGCTGCAGAGTGAAAGTTTCAGTCTGAATCCAAAAGATGAATGTGAACTATGTGATATTCCTGGCCGCTGGCCGTTTCTTTGCTAACATCGTACGTGCCTTAAACGCGGAAGAAGGACAGAAGTGCAGCATATGTTGAAATGTGGGGTGGGGAGCAGTAGCATATGGCACAGTAGGTGCTGGTTCCCGTGGGAAAGCCCGCCTATGTTACTGGAACTCTCCTCGCATTGGCTGTGCTGCATTTCACGTCACGTGATTTCTTTTGAAATTAGTTTTGTTTATTATATACTAAATATTAATTATTCAGAGCTGAGAATTTGTGATAAATATCTCTCAAGGACAGGCTAGGTTTTGACAGTTTAAAAAGTTTAAGGTGCCTTCTCTTATTGTAACAAGAGAAGAGCGATTTTGCAGAAGGCGCGCGACGGCTCTGTTTTGGCGCGAAATAGAGCGTCAGGTGCCCTCACGCAACGCGCCGCAGTTTCAGTCTCGAGCTGACCACTAAACGCGCCGGACCGTGACGGTCACGAGTAAAGATTTGTGTAATAGTGATAACAGTCGTGGTCTCAACATGAGCTATGGGTAGCATAGGCCCTGTCGTATTAACAAAAGTTGTTCATATTTAATTACTTATTTAATAAGTGGCATCCCCGACAGTTAAAAATCTCGCGAGTCGCGTCTTATGCTTCCATCCAACATAACTTATTTTAGCCTCACTTGTATGCTGTAGAAGAACCAACGACCTGTATGCTGTCTTCTGCGCTGGGGACACGACTATAGAAGACAACAGGTTATTCAGAACTCTATGCTTTCCATAAAGACTTGGACAGCAACTACGGCACCTCGTGCGTACTGTAGGGCGGTACAAACGCACACTGCTACGCAACAGCATCCGCAAGGATGCGGAGGTTTAAGGGGACTTGTGGGAGGAAGCAGTATTAACTTCTCCGTCCGCAAATAAAACCATAGGAAGCTTGTAACTAGAATAACTCACATTTCTGCGGAACATAATAATGTACATGTTCCGTGAATATGAACTTCTTATCTCTAGTCTTTGAAGGTTTTGTTTTTTTCTAGAGGTTTTTCCGAAATCCCTCGCTACTATTTACCACGTCTATTTTACGCGATTTTATTTCAGTAAACAAACGGTAATAATACTGCCGACAAAATAGCTTTAGTAGCTGACGGGGCTGGGGAACCGGGCAGACAATAGCGTCCCCCTCCCCTCCACACGCAAGTCGGGCCACTTGTCTCGGCTCATTAAACTTTCGCCAATAACCCACTCCCGGCAGCCGCAGAGTGCTGGCGGAGAGCGCCGTGGCCGCAGAAACGCAGCTGCAAACCAGCCCCAGGCCCGCCAACTGCTGAAACATTCACGACGCCTTTTCAGCTTTCTCGCGCAGCGCACCGCTCTATAGGTGTAAGAGCTCAGCTTCCACCCGTGGCCACAGTTGAAAAGAAATCACAATTCCACACATCTCTAACGGAAGAAATAAAGGAGCAGAATTTCTAGAGTGATTCATGCACACCGTTTGTTTATTATTATTATACATATTTGCCCTTAAGACAGTGTTTTAACTTGAATTAACATGATTATTTCTTCTTTCGTGCTTCCTTATTCTTTTTCTCTTCTCAAAACCTCTTCATTCTTTGGCTGTGGACCTGTTTCCTTTGCTCTGTTCAAATGTTTGTAGAGCTTATGTGACTCAACTGCAGGGTCATCAGTCCCTAAACATACAAACTACTTATGAAATTGCTTATACTAAAGACGGTACAAACATCAATGCCCGAGGGGGGATTCGAACCCCGGACGGGGAACGGCCTCACGCGTCGTAGCATAGTGCCTCAACGCACTCGGCCCTTTGCTCTGTCCTTTTCTCCCTGTTTTCTTCCTTTCTTTCGGATTTAAAGCCCATAACTTTGTTTCCCTATTGATACATGCATGTTTCAGGTCTTCTTTTATCTCTTGAAACCTATTTTGGTATGTTTTTTTTTTTTTTTTTTTTTTTTTTTTTTTTTTTTTTTTTTTTTTTTTTAATTGAGTTTTCCACTACATCAAAAATCCTCTTCGTAAGTCGGTTGCTGGTTATCCTATGTACCGGGTGACCAAAAAGTCCGTATAAATTATAAAAAACTTAATAAATCACGGAATAATGTAGATAGAGAGGTAAAAGTTGAGACACATGCTTGGAATGACAGGAGTTTTATTGGAACAAAAAGTTCAAAAAATGTCCGAGGGAAGGCTCTTCATCTGATCAGAGAAGCAATAATTAGCATAACAAATTAAGACAATAAGACAAAGCCAAGATTATGTTCTTCACAGGAAATGTTCACCATCATTTCACAACAACAGCTGTAGTCGAGGAATAATGTTGTGAACAGCATGTCCGGAGTTATGGTGAGCCACTGTCAGTTCCCATCGGAAGATTCACTTAAATGCCAGTCTTGTTTAAACAACTGTATTACAGCACCGGTGCATGCACTGTTACCAAAACATTCAACACCAGATTGATCGAGGGTAAAACCTATAACCTAGAAGGATTTTAGTAGTGAGAGCTTGTCATCTGCTGCGACTCTCGTCTATGTTTTTACTGAGTCTTTTTTTCTTCCTTTTTTCCAATAAAACCCCATGTAATTCCAAGCATGTGTGTCAATTTTTACCTCTCTATCTACATTATTCCACGATTTATTAAGTTTTCAAATTTATACTGACTTTTTGATCACCAGGTATATGTCCGTAGAATGTTAACCGACGTTTTCTGATCATGTCTGTGAGTCTGTTTGTCTGTTCGTATAATTCTTTGTTTATTATATTACGATCTTCTAAGAAATAGTAATTAACTAACTTACAACATCTTTGTCTCCCCAAGCTCGTAACCTCACGATATTATGATTAACACTCGATAATAACAAATATTGGTCGGTGTGATTTCCATGTCAATTGTTGCATTCTACCACAAGTGACGTTTTAATAGAAACAAAGTAACAAGGTGTCAATACCGTAGGAGGGAAACCATACGTAATTCTAGGACGTATCATTAGATTTTCGATTACCTGTGCCAAACATCCTCCGCTTAAGGTAATTATAACAGAAGGAATCACTCATATCAGACACACCTGATTCATGCCAGGTCATTGAACCCGACTTAGGGGTTACCCAACGGAGCCATCCAACGGAGCCACGTCAGGTCAAATGACGTTGCATATGCCACTAAAAAAAAGTGTTTACGAAAAAAAAATGGAAATTGTCGAATGATATTTTTGGTCGGGAGATCCCCTACGGGATTGATCGGCCGCCGTAGTGCAAGTCTGTTTAGTTGTCGCCGCTTGGGCGACTTGTGTGCCGATGATGATGAGGACAACACACAACATCCAGTTCCCTGCCGGAAATCGAACCCGGACTGCTTGCATCGGCGGTCAGAGACGCCGCTACTGAGCTACAGAGGCGAACAGTGTATGTGGAAGAACAGTCGGATCCGATAATGTTAGTAGTCAGTAATCTAAATAATAAAGAAATTTCATGCCAGGTTAAAATTGTGTGCCGGAACTGGGACACAAACTTGGCAGCTTTGCCTTTCGCAGGCTAGCGCTCTATCATATGAGCTATCCCGCCACGCTCCGCGGTCCATCCTCACAACTTTACTTTTGCCAGTAGTTCATCTCCTACTTTCCAAATTTCACAGAAGTTCTCCTGCGAACCTCGCATAACTAGCACTGCTGGAAAAAAGTATATGGTGGAGACATTGTCTTAGCCACAGCTTAAAGAGTGAAACTTTGCAGGGGACTGTGCGCTGATATTAAACTTTCTGGACTGTGAAGCGTGCCGGGATAGCTCACTGATAGAGCGCTTGCCCGTGAAAGGCAAAGGTCACAGGTTCGAATCACTGTTACGGCACACAATTTTAATATGCCAGGAAGTTTCATATCAGCGCACGCTCTGCTGCAGAGTTAAAGTTTTATTCTACATAATAAAGAATTAGAGATTTAAAATGTTGTTTTTATGTAGTATACCTAGATCAGAATATTTCTAAATGAAAACAACTAACTTCTACACACGAATCTGCTTCCTTGAAGCCACACTAGTTTAAATTTCATATTGCCGCGAGAGACCACGAACACCAACTGCCGGCGTGGCGCAGGGGATAACGTCACGGACTGCGGAGCAGAAGGTCGTCTTTTCAATCCTGCCTACCGGCGAAAATTTATTTCTTTGTAATTTACAATTCCAGAAGGTTCTACATCTTTCTTATGTTCACTTGTAAATTCTACTTGTTTCTTATGTTAACTGTTCTTCTAATTTCTGGTAAATTCTGTCTGTGTATAAATAGCAGAGCACTCTGCCTGAGAGGCAGTCAGTGCTGCGTGTATGTTGAGTTCGTAATAAACATGCTTTCAGTATAAGTGCTGTGTTTAGTTGCCTTCGAAGTCAAGCCTGCTTCCATTGCAACGCGACAATATGATGATACAGGTATGGCAGAATCATAACCAACCTTTTGGGCAAGGAATTCATTGTAAATCATGAAGATTGTTGATGTAATAAACGATCATGTGTCTATTCCGCTTACATTTAACTACTTCGTCATAATCCCGTTTCTGCACTAATTCGCTGTCGCCAATAAATATTGGTACACTCTCCCGGAGTTTTTCCATTTCACTCAAGATTTACTGTTGAAATTATTATCTTTACGTATCAATAGTTGAATCGGTACTGAGGTACCAGATGTCTATCCACGCTTCAACCAGAACGCAGAGTGGCAAGCTACGAGAACACGGTACCATGAACGTATATGCAATCTGTGGTGTCGCACAAGTACAAAGTGCGCGCCACCTACTTTCGCCGCGCGCCGCCATGCATGCACGGCGCGGCGTTCTTCCGACGACAGCCACGAGCGCCCTCTGGTACAACGCCGCTCGTGGCCACCACTGAAGGACATCGGCGACTTCGCACTTCGCACTTGGCACTTCGGACTGAGATAGCAACGAGTTAGGACCTTCGTAATCAGATAGGCACCAGTGGAGACTTTGCTATTGTACAGGCACTAGGCAGGCCTCTAACAACTATGTATCAACATTCTGCAATACTATGTAAAAGTTAAGTATTGTTACATTCTGTGCAATATATCTCTTTCTAATTTACTCGAGTGTTTATAGTTTCTGGCTGCTCCCCTCCGTACCTGCACCAGCGTGTCGGTTTCATTCCACTCGGCCACCGACACCTACGGCGAGGCTGGGACACAAAAGCGGCGACGAAGTTGGGACACAAAAGTGGCGACGAGGATGGGATAGAACCTTGGACCAGCCCGCTTGCAGCAGCAGTCGGAGCACGCAAAAATTGCTCCCGCCCACCCACCCTTATTATAAGATTTTTGGGGGAACATATTCTGTTACGTATTTTGTGGACTTTTTTGTTGCAGAGCGTCCTCTTTCATATTGCATTTGTGTTTTGTTATAATTTACTTGTATGCGCGGCGCCTAATCGGTCATCATGGCCACTACCCCGAACCCAAACTTAATGGAAATTATTCAGTTACAGACGGCGCAAATTACCCAGCTTCTCCAGGCCGTGTCGCAGTTGACGACACAGGCTGCTCACCAACAACAACAGTCGTCACATCAGCAGCCCACACCTGCCGCCGCACCGCTTCCGACGTTCCGCCAGTACAACGAACGTGAGGAAGAATGGAGCGACTACTTCGCACAGTTTCAAGAACTCGTCGCGGCTCATCAAATTACAGGTCAGAGAGTGAAGAACCTTTTCTTATCGATTGTGGGCCCCCAGACTTTCGTACTATTGCAAAAACTGTTCCCGCAAGCATCTCCTCGTGATGTAGACTTTGAACAAATTGTAGATGCACTGAATGCTCATTATGAGAGAAAGGTTCTTGTAGCCGCTGCACGGTACCGATTTTTCAGACTTAAAAAATTACCGCAGCAGTCACACCAAGAGTGGATTACGGAATTGAAGGGCTTAACCCGCCAATGTAAATTTACTTGCTCTTGTGGACTTTCGTATAGTGACGTGATGTTGAGGGATGCGATTACGCAGAATATTCAGGACCCCAGAATTAGAGCAGCAATTCTGAAACAGTCTGACCCCTCCTTAGACAGTGTACTGCAGCTTATAGAAGCGCATGATACTTTTGACTTAGCAGATGTAGAAATGCAAAGCCACAGTGTAAATTCAGTGCGCCGCAACGGACGCTTTCCTAGCCGTAGTTCTCAGTATAGCACTAGTGGTTCTTATTTTTCTACCGGCCGTGCTGAACAGACAGTGAACAGTAGCCAGTGTAAAAGTGCGACGCAAAGGTCGCCCCGTCGTGTTAGAAACAGTAATTTGAATAACGGGCGCCAACGCTCATTTCAGAAAAATGTACGTAAATCTTGCCCCCAGTGTGTGTCTCGCCACAAGCGTGCTCATTGCCCTAGTCGCAACGCAACCTGTTATCAATGTGGCAAATCAGGACATGTGCAGTCTGTGTGTATGCAAATTGAAAATTCAAAGAACAGTAACGTTGGAATCAGTGCTTCGCGGAGTGCGAGAACAGTTAATTCTGTAAATGTCATACACGCTGTAAACTTGAACAGTGCTTTCCTTGGATCTCCATTGCAAGAAAGTAGTTCTGCGCCTATGGCAAAACTATATAGTGCACCACGTAGCAAGCGCCGACGAGCGCGTAAAACAGTGCAACGAAAAAGGGTTCGGGACAAGCAAAATGACTATGAACAGTGCATTCCTGTAGTGAAAATAGTGCCTTCTGCAACTACTAACTGTAATAGTGCCCAGTACTGTGTAGCTAGTGACAGTAGAATTGGTGTAGCTACTCAAAGTAATTTTAGTGCAGTAGCCTCGCATTGCGCGGACGCCGATCCGGCGGTAGTGTCATCTAGTGACAGTGTGGTTACTCCCCTGTGTGCCGAGTATGCGCCGCTTCCTACCGCACGCAACCCGCGCAAGCGCAGAAAACAATATGTATTAGACGTTGCCCACATTCGCGCACCGGTCGTGCGCCAGAAGCACAAGCTGTTTGTTACTCTCTCTATAGAAAATAAGACTGTGCAATTTCAGCTTGATACTGGTTCCGCTGTTACATTAATTAATAAAGATACTTATGAACTTCTGGGTTCGCCAAAATTGTCGCCGTCACAGCAAGTGTTAACAGCTTATACAGTTGAAAATATTCCCGTACTAGGAACGTGTAGCATGCCTGCCTCTTTTCAGGGTGTTACGAAAACAGTTGCTTTTGTTGTTCTTCAGGCCAAATCTACGCAGAACATTTTTGGACTAGATGCTTTTGACTTGTTTGGTTTATCAATTCAAAGAGATGTGCTTCAAATTTCGTCAATAGTGCCTCAGGATAAAATCAATGCATTGTGTGACAAATACAGTGACTTGTTTTCGCCGGAACTAGGTTGTGCAAAAGACTTCGTGGCACATGTGACTTTAAAAGAATCTGCAGTTCCAAAATTTCGTAAAGCTAGACCAGTGCCTATCGCATTGCGTGATACAGTTGCCGAAGAACTTAAACGTTGGCAAGATAGTGGGGTGATTTCTCCTGTTTCTGCGAGTCAGTGGGCCTCGCCTATAGTAATTATACCCAAGCCGTCAGGAAAACTTCGTCTCTGTGCGGACTTCAAATCAACAGTGAACAGTCAAACAATTGTCGACACTTATCCCCTGCCCAGACCTGAGGAACTGTTGGACAAATTAGGACAGTCTCGTTTCTTTTCTAAGATTGATTTAGCAGAGGCATACTTACAGATTCCACTTGATGACGAGTCAAAAAAGTTTTTCGTCATTAATACTCACATGGGCCTTTTTCAATTTCAACGCCTACCCTTTGGCAGTTCTTAGGCTCCCGCTATTTTTCAGCGTTTTTTGGAACAGCTGACAGTTTCTGTACCGTGTTGTTCGAACTATTTAGATGATATTGTGGTATCCGGACGTACAGTTGAAGAACATTTAGCAAACCTGGAGTGCCTTTTCAAAGTTTTGACTGCAGCAGGTCTACGTTGTAATAAAGCAAAGTGTTCGTTTTTTCAAACTGAAATAGAGTACCTAGGCCATGTGATTAATGCCCAAGGAATTCATCCCTTACAGTCACATCTTCGAGCAATCAAAGACTTGCCTCCTCCTAAGAATGTGCATGAATTGCAAGCAGTAATGGGAAAGCTTAACTATTATTTCAGGTTTATTCCCAATGCCTCTCAGATTGCAGCTCCACTGCATCACTTACGTAGGAAGAATGTTCCTTTTGTATGGTCCAAAGACTGTCAGGTTACCTTTGACAAACTAAAGTCAGCACTACTCAGTGATGCATGTTTGATTCCCTTTGACCCCCAGAAGCCTGTAGTGTTAGCAGTTGACGCCTCGTCGTACGGTCTGGGTGTTGTTCTGTCGCATCGTATTGGATGTCACGATCGTCCTATTGCCTTTGCATCCAAGCTACTGACGCCGACGCAACAGAATTACAGTCAGATAGAAAAGGAGGCCTTAGCAATCATTTACGGCGTCACAAAGTTTCATCATTATCTCTATGGCAGAAAATTCTATTTGTTGACAGACCACAAGCCTCTCACGTCGTTGTTCTCACCCACAAAGCCAATTCCGCCACGTACGGCACAAAAGCTTCAGAGATGGTCCTTGATATTGTCAAATTATCAGTATGAGATTTTGTACCGACCTACCACTAAACATGCCAACGCGGACACACTTTCCCGACTTCCGGTTGGCCAGGATGTGTCGTTTGATTCTTCAGAAATGGCATGTTGTCAGATAGACTCCAGAGATGCTTCCGCTGTCGCAGACTTTCCTTTGAACTCTCGTCGGGTTGCACAGGAAACAGCTGCGGATGCAGACCTAAGTGTGGTAGCACGTTTTGTTCGCTCAGGGTGGCCTGCCAGAGCCAAAGACATTGATCGGCCTCTGGTTCGACGTTATTTTGCACAACGTCATGCATTATCTTTAAGTCAGGGTGTTCTGTTGTTACATACGGACAACGACCAAACACGAGTGATTGTTCCTCGTTCCCTGCAACGAGAAGTGTTACGCCTCCTGCATCAAGGACATTGGGGCATTGTTAGGACAAAGCAGCTGGCCAGACGTCATTGTACCTGGGTTGGTATGGACGCTCAGATAGAGAGCATGACATCACAGTGTACAGTTTGTGCGGAGCATCAGGCGGCTCCTCCACAGCGTTTCTCAGACTGGCCACGCCCCAAGGGACCATGGCAACGTTTACATATTGACTTTGCCGGACCTTTCTGGAACACGCGCTGGTTAATTGTTGTAGACGCTTTCAGCAAGTTTCCTTTTGTGATTGCCATGAACTCAACGACAGCGTCTAGTACAATCAGTGCCTTAACATCAGTGTTTTGCATCGAAGGTTTGCCTGAAACTATCGTCAGTGACAATGGACCTCAGTTTGTTAGTGCGGAATTTCAACAGTTTTGTCGTGTGAATGGCATTCAGCATATCACCACCGCACCTTTTCACCCTCAGTCCAATGGTGAAGCAGAACGTTTCGTTCGAACATTCAAGTCTCACATGGAGAAGATGAAAGGTCAGCACTCCAGGCAGCAAGCTCTTCAAATTTTCCTGTCTACGTATCGGTGCATGCCACGTGACGGCCCGTCTCCTGCCGAGCTGCTACACGGCCGCCGTCACCGCACTCTCCTTCACCTGCTGCAGCCTCCCACGCACCGAGTCGGTTCGTATGGCGCTACGCGTTTTCAGGTTTCTACGCCGGTGCTGTACAGGGTGTTTGCTGGAAACAAGAAGACATGGTTGCCGGGCACCATTCAGCGCGTGCTTGGTCGCAATATGTTTATTGTACGTTCTTCCACAGGGTCGGAGCTGCGGCGCCACGCAAACCAATTGCGCCTGCACAGACCGCGCGATCCTGTCTCCGGTTTCTTGATTCCAGACCCAGTTCTGCGCCAGGGAGCACAACCACATCGTTCGTCCCCGGACTACGAGATCCCTATGGACGTCGACGTACATCCGACGCCGCTGTCGCCGCCGCAGATGACAGCGTCACCGAGAGGGACTCCGGGACCGTGCGGGCCCCCCCAGCTTGGGCCACGCACCTCAGAAGAAGATGACCTGCTCCCTCTGGGCGGGGGCGGGCGCCCTTCCCCAGGTTTCGGCGGGTTCCCTGGAGGATCGCAAGGCGGATGCCGGGGCGCGGACGGCGTCTCGATCCCGGCCTCAGCTACGTCGCCCGTCCCACCAGTAACGCCCCCGCTCAGGCCCTCCTCCCAGTGCCGTCGCCGTGGCCCTCAGCCCTACGCCACGACGGCGCGGCGGTTTGGGGGGGAGGGGTGTGGTGTCGCACAAGTACAAAGTGCGCGCCACCTACTTTCGCCGCGCGCCGCCATGCATGCACGGCGCGGCGTTCTTCCGACGACAGCCACGAGCGCCCTCTGGTACAACGCCGCTCGTGGCCACCACTGAAGGACATCGGCGACTTCGCACTTCGCACTTGGCACTTCGGACTGAGATAGCAACGAGTTAGGACCTTCGTAATCAGATAGGCACCAGTGGAGACTTTGCTATTGTACAGGCACTAGGCAGGCCTCTAACAACTATGTATCAACATTCTGCAATACTATGTAAAAGTTAAGTATTGTTACATTCTGTGCAATATATCTCTTTCTAATTTACTCGAGTGTTTATAGTTTCTGGCTGCTCCCCTCCGTACCTGCACCAGCGTGTCGGTTTCATTCCACTCGGCCACCGACACCTACGGCGAGGCTGGGACACAAAAGCGGCGACGAAGTTGGGACACAAAACAATCCAGCAGTCTCTGGCTTTCATCAACCAAGGGATGTGTGGGTATAGCTGAATAGATACCGGACTGAAGAAAGTACGTGCGCATATAACATGCAAAACTGGTGCTTTTCCAGCGACAGTATGACTATGGTGATATACAATGTGCCACACTGTAAATAAGTGTCCTATTAGATGTTTCCCTGGTGGCATTAAGAAGCTAGATGAAGCGAGATACTCTGCTGGACTGAGTCTAACAACATCCATTGTATTCTGGGCTACTTTACATTTATTTGTTGTAAATAATTGTACTTATATGTATATATAATATATGCAGGGTGGTCCATTGATAGTGACTGGGCCAAAATCTCACGAAATAAGCATCAAACGAAAAAACTACAAAGATCAAAACTTTTCTAGCTTGAACGGGGAAAACACATGGCGCTATGAAACTTCCTGGCAGATTAAAATTGTGTGCCGGAACCGGGACTCGAACCTGGGACCTTTGCCTTTCGCGGGCAAGCGCTCTACCGACTGAGCTACCCCGACACGACTCACGATGCCGCCTCACAACTTTACTTCCGCCAGTACCTCGTCTCCTACTTTCCAAACTTCACAGAAGCTCTCTTGCAAACACGCAAGACTAGCACTCCTGGAAGAAAGGATATGGTGGAGACATGGCTTAGCCACAGCCTAAGGGATGTTTCCAGAATGAAACTTTCACTCTGCAGCGGAGTGTGCGCTGATATGAAACTTCCTGGCAGATTAAAATTGTGTGCCGGAACCGGGACTCGAACCTGGGACCTTTGCCTTTCGCGGGCAAGCGCTCTACCGACTGAGCTACCCCGACACGACTCACGATGCCGCCTCACAACTTTACTTCCGCCAGTACCTCGTCTCCTACTTTCCAAACTTCACAGAAGCTCTCTTGCAAACACGCAAGACTAGCACTCCTGGAAGAAAGGATATGGTGGAGACATGGCTTAGCCACAGCCTAAGGGATGTTTCCAGAATGAAACTTTCACTCTGCAGCGGAGTGTGCGCTGATATGAAACTTCCTGGCAGATTAAAATTGTGTGCCGGAACCGGGACTCGAACCTGGGACCTTTGCCTTTCGCGGGCAAGCGCTCTACCGACTGAGCTACCCCGACACGACTCACGATGCCGCCTCACAACTTTACTTCCGCCAGTACCTCGTCTCCTACTTTCCAAACTTCACAGAAGCTCTCTTGCAAACACGCAAGACTAGCACTCCTGGAAGAAAGGATATGGTGGAGACATGGCTTAGCCACAGCCTAAGGGATGTTTCCAGAATGAAACTTTCACTCTGCAGCGGAGTGTGCGCTGATATGAAACTTCCTGGCAGATTAAAATTGTGTGCCGGAACCGGGACTCGAACCTGGGACCTTTGCCTTTCGCGGGCAAGCGCTCTACCGACTGAGCTACCCCGACACGACTCACGATGCCGCCTCACAACTTTACTTCCGCCAGTACCTCGTCTCCTACTTTCCAAACTTCACAGAAGCTCTCTTGCAAACACGCAAGACTAGCACTCCTGGAAGAAAGGATATGGTGGAGACATGGCTTAGCCACAGCCTAAGGGATGTTTCCAGAATGAAACTTTCACTCTGCAGCGGAGTGTGCGCTGATATGAAACTTCCTGGCAGATTAAAATTGTGTGCCGGAACCGGGACTCGAACCTGGGACCTTTGCCTTTTGCGGGCAAGCGCTCTACCGACTGAGCTACCCCGACACGACTCACGATGCCGCCTCACAACTTTACTTCCGCCAGTACCTCGTCTCCTACTTTCCAAACTTCACAGAAGCTCTCTTGCAAACACGCAAGACTAGCACTCCTGGAAGAAAGGATATGGTGGAGACATGGCTTAGCCACAGCCTAAGGGATGTTTCCAGAATGAAACTTTCACTCTGCAGCGGAGTGTGCGCTGATATGAAACTTCCTGGCAGATTAAAATTGTGTGCCGGAACCGGGACTCGAACCTGGGACCTTTGCCTTTCGCGGGCAAGCGCTCTACCGACTGAGCTACCCCGACACGACTCACGATGCCGCCTCACAACTTTACTTCCGCCAGTACCTCGTCTCCTACTTTCCAAACTTCACAGAAGCTCTCTTGCAAACACGCAAGACTAGCACTCCTGGAAGAAAGGATATGGTGGAGACATGGCTTAGCCACAGCCTAAGGGATGTTTCCAGAATGAAACTTTCACTCTGCAGCGGAGTGTGCGCTGATATGAAACTTCCTGGCAGATTAAAATTGTGTGCCGGAACCGGGACTCGAACCTGGGACCTTTGCCTTTCGCGGGCAAGCGCTCTACCGACTGAGCTACCCCGACACGACTCACGATGCCGCCTCACAACTTTACTTCCGCCAGTACCTCGTCTCCTACTTTCCAAACTTCACAGAAGCTCTCTTGCAAACACGCAAGACTAGCACTCCTGGAAGAAAGGATATGGTGGAGACATGGCTTAGCCACAGCCTAAGGGATGTTTCCAGAATGAAACTTTCACTCTGCAGCGGAGTGTGCGCTGATATGAAACTTCCTGGCAGATTAAAATTGTGTGCCGGAACCGGGACTCGAACCTGGGACCTTTGCCTTTCGCGGGCAAGCGCTCTACCGACTGAGCTACCCCGACACGACTCACGATGCCGCCTCACAACTTTACTTCCGCCAGTACCTCGTCTCCTACTTTCCAAACTTCACAGAAGCTCTCTTGCAAACACGCAAGACTAGCACTCCTGGAAGAAAGGATATGGTGGAGACATGGCTTAGCCACAGCCTAAGGGATGTTTCCAGAATGAAACTTTCACTCTGCAGCGGAGTGTGCGCTGATATGAAACTTCCTGGCAGATTAAAATTGTGTGCCGGAACCGGGACTCGAACCTGGGACCTTTGCCTTTCGCGGGCAAGCGCTCTACCGACTGAGCTACCCCGACACGACTCACGATGCCGCCTCACAACTTTACTTCCGCCAGTACCTCGTCTCCTACTTTCCAAACTTCACAGAAGCTCTCTTGCAAACACGCAAGACTAGCACTCCTGGAAGAAAGGATATGGTGGAGACATGGCTTAGCCACAGCCTAAGGGATGTTTCCAGAATGAAACTTTCACTCTGCAGCGGAGTGTGCGCTGATATGAAACTTCCTGGCAGATTAAAATTGTGTGCCGGAACCGGGACTCGAACCTGGGACCTTTGCCTTTCGCGGGCAAGCGCTCTACCGACTGAGCTACCCCGACACGACTCACGATGCCGCCTCACAACTTTACTTCCGCCAGTACCTCGTCTCCTACTTTCCAAACTTCACAGAAGCTCTCTTGCAAACACGCAAGACTAGCACTCCTGGAAGAAAGGATATGGTGGAGACATGGCTTAGCCACAGCCTAAGGGATGTTTCCAGAATGAAACTTTCACTCTGCAGCGGAGTGTGCGCTGATATGAAACTTCCTGGCAGATTAAAATTGTGTGCCGGAACCGGGACTCGAACCTGGGACCTTTGCCTTTCGCGGGCAAGCGCTCTACCGACTGAGCTACCCCGACACGACTCACGATGCCGCCTCACAACTTTACTTCCGCCAGTACCTCGTCTCCTACTTTCCAAACTTCACAGAAGCTCTCTTGCAAACACGCAAGACTAGCACTCCTGGAAGAAAGGATATGGTGGAGACATGGCTTAGCCACAGCCTAAGGGATGTTTCCAGAATGAAACTTTCACTCTGCAGCGGAGTGTGCGCTGATATGAAACTTCCTGGCAGATTAAAATTGTGTGCCGGAACCGGGACTCGAACCTGGGACCTTTGCCTTTCGCGGGCAAGCGCTCTACCGACTGAGCTACCCCGACACGACTCACGATGCCGCCTCACAACTTTACTTCCGCCAGTACCTCGTCTCCTACTTTCCAAACTTCACAGAAGCTCTCTTGCAAACACGCAAGACTAGCACTCCTGGAAGAAAGGATATGGTGGAGACATGGCTTAGCCACAGCCTAAGGGATGTTTCCAGAATGAAACTTTCACTCTGCAGCGGAGTGTGCGCTGATATGAAACTTCCTGGCAGATTAAAATTGTGTGCCGGAACCGGGACTCGAACCTGGGACCTTTGCCTTTCGCGGGCAAGCGCTCTACCGACTGAGCTACCCCGACACGACTCACGATGCCGCCTCACAACTTTACTTCCGCCAGTACCTCGTCTCCTACTTTCCAAACTTCACAGAAGCTCTCTTGCAAACACGCAAGACTAGCACTCCTGGAAGAAAGGATATGGTGGAGACATGGCTTAGCCACAGCCTAAGGGATGTTTCCAGAATGAAACTTTCACTCTGCAGCGGAGTGTGCGCTGATATGAAACTTCCTGGCAGATTAAAATTGTGTGCCGGAACCGGGACTCGAACCTGGGACCTTTGCCTTTCGCGGGCAAGCGCTCTACCGACTGAGCTACCCCGACACGACTCACGATGCCGCCTCACAACTTTACTTCCGCCAGTACCTCGTCTCCTACTTTCCAAACTTCACAGAAGCTCTCTTGCAAACACGCAAGACTAGCACTCCTGGAAGAAAGGATATGGTGGAGACATGGCTTAGCCACAGCCTAAGGGATGTTTCCAGAATGAAACTTTCACTCTGCAGCGGAGTGTGCGCTGATATGAAACTTCCTGGCAGATTAAAATTGTGTGCCGGAACCGGGACTCGAACCTGGGACCTTTGCCTTTCGCGGGCAAGCGCTCTACCGACTGAGCTACCCCGACACGACTCACGATGCCGCCTCACAACTTTACTTCCGCCAGTACCTCGTCTCCTACTTTCCAAACTTCACAGAAGCTCTCTTGCAAACACGCAAGACTAGCACTCCTGGAAGAAAGGATATGGTGGAGACATGGCTTAGCCACAGCCTAAGGGATGTTTCCAGAATGAAACTTTCACTCTGCAGCGGAGTGTGCGCTGATATGAAACTTCCTGGCAGATTAAAATTGTGTGCCGGAACCGGGACTCGAACCTGGGACCTTTGCCTTTCGCGGGCAAGCGCTCTACCGACTGAGCTACCCCGACACGACTCACGATGCCGCCTCACAACTTTACTTCCGCCAGTACCTCGTCTCCTACTTTCCAAACTTCACAGAAGCTCTCTTGCAAACACGCAAGACTAGCACTCCTGGAAGAAAGGATATGGTGGAGACATGCCTTAGCCACAGCCTAAGGGATGTTTCCAGAATGAAACTTTCACTCTGCAGCGGAGTGTGCGCTGATATGAAACTTCCTAGCAGATTAAAATTGTGTGCCGGAACCGGGACTCGAACCTGGGACCTTTGCCTTTCGCGGGCAAGCGCTCTACCGACTGAGCTACCCCGACACGACTCACGATGCCGCCTCACAACTTTACTTCCGCCAGTACCTCGTCTCCTACTTTCCAAACTTCACAGAAGCTCTCTTGCAAACACGCAAGACTAGCACTCCTGGAAGAAAGTTGTGAGGCGGCATCGTGAGTCGTGTCGGGGTAGCTCAGTCGGTAGAGCGCTTGCCCGCGAAAGGCAAAGGTCCCAGGTTCGAGTCCCGGTTCCGGCACACAATTTTAATCTGCCAGGAAGTTTCATATCAGCGCACACTCCGCTGCAGAGTGAAAGTTTCATTCTGGAAACATCCCTTAGGCTGTGGCTAAGCCATGTCTCCACCATATCCTTTCTTCCAGGAGTGCTAGTCTTGCGTGTTTGCAAGAGAGCTTCTGTGAAGTTTGGAAAGTAGGAGACGAGGTACTGGCGGAAGTAAAGTTGTGAGGCGGCATCGTGAGTCGTGTCGGGGTAGCTCAGTCGGTAGAGCGCTTGCCCGCGAAAGGCAAAGGTCCCAGGTTCGAGTCCCGGTTCCGGCACACAATTTTAATCTGCCAGGAAGTTTCATATCAGCGCACACTCCGCTGCAGAGTGAAAGTTTCATTCTGGAAACATCCCTTAGGCTGTGGCTAAGCCATGTCTCCACCATATCCTTTCTTCCAGGAGTGCTAGTCTTGCGTGTTTGCAAGAGAGCTTCTGTGAAGTTTGGAAAGTAGGAGACGAGGTACTGGCGGAAGTAAAGTTGTGAGGCGGCATCGTGAGTCGTGTCGGGGTAGCTCAGTCGGTAGAGCGCTTGCCCGCGAAAGGCAAAGGTCCCAGGTTCGAGTCCCGGTTCCGGCACACAATTTTAATCTGCCAGGAAGTTTCATATCAGCGCACACTCCGCTGCAGAGTGAAAGTTTCATTCTGGAAACATCCCTTAGGCTGTGGCTAAGCCATGTCTCCACCATATCCTTTCTTCCAGGAGTGCTAGTCTTGCGTGTTTGCAAGAGAGCTTCTGTGAAGTTTGGAAAGTAGGAGACGAGGTACTGGCGGAAGTAAAGTTGTGAGGCGGCATCGTGAGTCGTGTCGGGGTAGCTCAGTCGGTAGAGCGCTTGCCCGCGAAAGGCAAAGGTCCCAGGTTCGAGTCCCGGTTCCGGCACACAATTTTAATCTGCCAGGAAGTTTCATATCAGCGCACACTCCGCTGCAGAGTGAAAGTTTCATTCTGGAAACATCCCTTAGGCTGTGGCTAAGCCATGTCTCCACCATATCCTTTCTTCCAGGAGTGCTAGTCTTGCGTGTTTGCAAGAGAGCTTCTGTGAAGTTTGGAAAGTAGGAGACGAGGTACTGGCGGAAGTAAAGTTGTGAGGCGGCATCGTGAGTCGTGTCGGGGTAGCTCAGTCGGTAGAGCGCTTGCCCGCGAAAGGCAAAGGTCCCAGGTTCGAGTCCCGGTTCCGGCACACAATTTTAATCTGCCAGGAAGTTTCATATCAGCGCACACTCCGCTGCAGAGTGAAAGTTTCATTCTGGAAACATCCCTTAGGCTGTGGCTAAGCCATGTCTCCACCATATCCTTTCTTCCAGGAGTGCTAGTCTTGCGTGTTTGCAAGAGAGCTTCTGTGAAGTTTGGAAAGTAGGAGACGAGGTACTGGCGGAAGTAAAGTTGTGAGGCGGCATCGTGAGTCGTGTCGGGGTAGCTCAGTCGGTAGAGCGCTTGCCCGCGAAAGGCAAAGGTCCCAGGTTCGAGTCCCGGTTCCGGCACACAATTTTAATCTGCCAGGAAGTTTCATATCAGCGCACACTCCGCTGCAGAGTGAAAGTTTCATTCTGGAAACATGGCGCTATGATTGCCGCTGCCATAGGTCAAACGGATGTCAACTGCATTTCTTTAAATACGTACCCCCATTTTTATTACATATTCGTCTAGTACGTAAATAAATATGAATGTTTTATTTGGAACGCTTTTATCGTTTTGTGATGGCCGCGGCGGAGTAGCCGGGCGGTCTAAGTCGCCTCGCTGCGGAGCGTGGGTTTGCTCGCCGCTCGCCGTCGGAGGTTCGAGTCCTCCCTGGGGAATGTGTGTGTGTGTTTGTGTGTTGTCCTTAGGTTAGTTTACCTAGGTTTAAGTAGTTTGTAAGCTACGGACTGATGAGTACGCAGTTTGGTCCGATAGATTTACAACATTTTGTGATAGATGGCGCTGTAATATTCACAAACATATCGCTCAGAATTTTAGACGAACAGTGGGTAACAGGTAAGTTTTTTAAATTAAAACACAGAATGTAGGTACGTTTGAACTTTTTTCGGTTAATCCAATGTGGTATATGTACTTTTGTACTTATGTACTTTTGAGAACGCATGCTATTACTGCATGATTACCTCTAATTACCTCATGACTTAAATGCTTAAAATGATGTCCTTCAACTTCAATGCATTTGGCAATACGCGTAACGAAATTCCTCTCAACAGCGAGTAGTTCGCCTTCAGTAATGTACTCATGTGCATTGACAATGCGCTGACGCATGTTTTCAGGTGTTGTCGGTGAATCACGACAAGAAATATCCTTCAATTTTCCCCACAGAAAGAAATCCGGGTATGTAAGATCCGGTGAACGTGCGGGCCATGGTATGGTGCTTCTACGGCCAATCCAACTGTCATTAAATATTCCATTTAAGACCGCTTCAACTGCACGTCAGCCATGTACCGGACATCCATCATGTTGAAAGTACATCGCCATTCTGTCATGCAGTGAAACATTTTGTAGTAAAATCGGTAGAACATTACATAAGAAATCAGCATACATGGCACCATTTCGACTGCCATCGATAAAATAGAGGCCTTTTATTCTTCCTCCCATAATGCCGCACCATACATTAACCCGCCAAGGTCGCTGATGTTCCACTTGTCGTAGCCATCGTGGATTTTACGTTGCCCAATAGAGCATATTATGCAAGTTTGTTACCTCTGTTTGTGAATGACGCTTCGTCACTAAACAGAACCCGTGTAAAAATCTGTTATCGTCCTGTAATTTATTTTGTGCCCAGTGGCAAAACTGTACACGACGTTCAAAGTCTACGTCATGCAAATCCTGGTGCATAGAAATATGATACGGGTGAAATTAATGTTGATGTAGGATTCTCAACACCTACGTTTGTGAGATTCCCGATTCTCCCTCGATTTGCCTGCTACTGATGTGCGGATTAGCCGCAACTGCATCTGATACACTTACTCGGGCATCATTATTTGTTGCAGGTCGTGGCTGACGTTTCACTTGTGTCTGAACACTTCCTGTCTCTTTAAATAACGTAACTATCCGACGAAAGGTCCGGACACTTAGATGATGTCTTCCAGGATAACGATCAACATACATAGTACCGGCTCGTTTGGCATTTTGATCACAATAGCCATACATAAATACAATATTGACCTTTTCTACAATTGGTAAACGGTCCATTTTAACATGAGTAATGTATCACGAAGTAAATACCGTTCTCACTGGCGAAATGTTACGCGATACCACGCACTTTATACGTTTGTGGCTATTACAGCGCCATCTATCACAAAGCGAAAATAGAGTTCCAAATAAGACATTCATATTTATTGACATACTAGACGAATACATGATAAAAATGCAGTTGATATCCGTTTGACCTATTGCAGCGCCATCTAGCAGACCAACTATAGCGCCATATATTTTCCCCCCTTCAAACTAGAAAAGTTTTGTTCTTTGTAGTTTTTTCGTTTGTAGCTTATTTCGGGAGGTATTTGGCCCGGTCACTATCAATGGACCACCCTGTATATAATATATATATTTGCCTTGTGTAAATGCGTGATGGCCATATTGTTGTAATGGATGCATACGATAATAATAACAAGTTCACAACTTCAGAAATTATTTGTAAAACCACGTCTCAGGAAGTCTCCTGTACAAGTAGCTCGTACAGAGGATAAGGGTGGGAGCGTAGTGCTCTTCACTGTCCCATGACATTTACAAAGTCATTGTACATACATGTCACTATCATTTTTGACCTTATTCGTCCTGTCCTATGCTGGTAACTGCTCAGTGGAAACTGCAGGTGACTGCTAAACACTTTGAAAGCTATCTTCTACGATTCTACTATGTCTGCTCTTCCGCCCTCCCCCGGGAATAGGTTTCTGATAAACAGGTAATGAAAACACCTGACATTTTATTCTACCATATTGCTTGTACAACAATCTTTAAAGTTACTTAAGTAACACCAGAAGGTTCTGTAATGTGTATCCGCCCCCAGTCGCAGTCAAAGCGATATTCTCAAAGTTACGGATACCATTACGTACGATTAAAGGAAGGAGTAACAGTGTCCATAGATTGAAGGTAGGTGAGTTGAGCGTAGCTGGTTATTTTTGTAGTACCGCTACTATATTCATTACTGTTTACAGAAATAAATTAAAATTTGGATAGGGCAAATTGTTAGAAACGCCTTACATGAAGTGAGACATTGTACTCTAACGCGATACAGCGCTCTTTCCGAAGATAAAATCGACTGATCTTCAGAAACGCGTGTCATGTGGTAGTGCGTGCTTGCAGGCAGTCGAAGTTTGTCTCTTCTTTCCCCGGCTACGGAAACCGTTTCTCGGAACGACATTCAATTACATGCTCGACTTCCGGCACTCTGGTCACGCAAGGTGCTTTTCGTTTCCGTTACGCTGTTCAGAAGCGCCGAAATCTTCTCTTCATATTCAAGCCATGATAAGTGGTCGCGGCGTTGACAACAAAGAAAGGGTGTTGTGGTCCAGTCAGTGTTAATGGATTCGTCAAATGGAGCGTGCTGTTTGCATGCTGCACAACATCCCAGAAGCAACCTTCCTCTCGAAACTTGAAAGTTGCACATTAGTTACAGAAAAAGCCTTCCATACATTGCATATATAAGTAATATTATACTAGAACACTAATGTACTAATGTCCTTAAACGGAACGGCAATGTACATTTCACCACGAACAAAAAATAAACTGTCTCACAGAAGCAGCACTAAAATGCCGTCTTTAAGTTTTTATTTTTGTTTATTACGTTTCGCTGGACCGAATTAGAGGAGGAAGTGTTCATGGTCTCGGAACGAATCAGTACATCAGATTCTAACAAAAGAGTAACATTATATAAAGTGAAACGTATAGTAATCCTATGCACATGACAGGTCTAAGCATAAGTAAAAATAACCAGCAAAGTAACACAGAAATTGGTTTACTTTTTAAATTTTTCCAGGAATCTCTCCAAAGGAAACTCTTCGGTTTAGCCATGAAAACGCGTGGATTACTACTAACAAGGGAAACTCCCTATCACACCTCCCTCAGATTTAGTAATTAGTTGGTGCAGTGGATAGGCCTTGAAAATCTGAACACAGATCAACCGAGAAAACTGGAAGATGAGAACGTCGCCTAATGACAAACAGGCTATATATATATATATATATATATATATATATATATATATATATATATATATATATATATATATATACCAAACTGATTGCCGACTTTTCAATACTTTTACTTAAAATGAACATAAACAGCGCGGTCAACTGTTTTTACGTTTGACGAAAAGAGGGAAGTGCTTTCGGTGGAACCTCACCATTAATCCTCGATATCCACTGAAATAAATAAATAAAATAAAAATAATATGGAAAACTTTTAAATAGCACCTGAAGATGCAACTTTAAGTTGTGAAACCAGTAGTGCCTTTCATTCAGACAACTTTAATTCTAACAGCTAATTTTAACTGTGGGAATGTGTCTTAATTATGCATGTTACTAAAATGATTCGGGAACACAAATAGTCTCTGGAGGAAAGGTGACGTTATTTCCAAGAATAAGACATTAAGAGGGCCGGAATTTGAAACGGACTGCAGAAAGATTCTTCTGCCGCGAACTTACATTTCACGTAAAGACCCCAAAGATAAGATCAGAGAGATTAGGTATCGTACAGATGTATACAAGTATTCTTTTTTACCTCGTTCTGCATGGGAGTGGAACAGGAAAGCAAGGAACTACTTGTGGTACTAGGTACCCTCCACCACGTACCTTTGGGTGGATTGCGGAGTATGTTTGTAGATGTAGAAATGTTAGAGATGTCTCTGGTCTGAAGAAGGAATGCCAAGACTGTAGGACTACATTTCTTGGAGGTTGCAGTTAGGACTCAGGACTCAATGATAACACGTAAATTTATGCAGGAAAGGCCGCTTTGGGTAACAGTGACACTAGCAACCTATTGTTTTCTTTATGAAATCGAGTTTTGAAATGGGATACGGCAGGTTTACTCGACTTCCCTGCACCTGTCATGGCTTACCGCCCGTGACCAGCACAGGACTCAACCGTCAGTGCCTGCCGGCAAAAAAATCACACTGACGTGTTTTACGGCCCACTTAAGATTTGTAGTTTTAAAAGTTTTTGCAAACATTTTGGACCAAAATAATAATTTAAATAATAAAATATTAATTAATAAGAGTGTCTGAAACCGTTTTAGGAGAAATAATTTAGGCAGTGGCGGGTTCCGAACCACTGACCTTCAGCGTCACAGACTAACGCATTGCCCACTACGCTGCGGCTAACAATTAGACGTTGCGTTCTTTAATCTCATACTACTGATGGCCGTTGTTAACCAACGCTAATATGGCATTTGTAGACACTAGATTATCATTTATCGTACGAAGAACGATGTGTTTTTGTTAATTTTTCAGTGCGCCATTGGTTTGAAATGCAAACGTGTAAGTTACAATAAGAAAATCATCAAATACGCAACGCAAGATGGCTTATGCCAGAGAGTGTTCTGGGCAAGGAATGTCACGTAACATCTCCGAACGGCTGGTTTTCGTTAATTCAATGACGGGTGTCAAATCTCCGTTATTTTTGCAAATACGTCTCAAACGATACGAGTTATGGAAAAAACATAAGGGAGCTAAGTTGTAGAGAATTTTCTCCTCTACAAATTCGGTTATTCATTTTTCGCGTCAGATGAACGGATTATTTGCAATTAAAATTACTTTACAAACGGCTTTTTCGGGTATTACTAACGTATTTCTTGTCCGAAATATTTGAAAAAGGGAGGTTCTGGTCTCTGGCGGCCTACAATTATGTCTGTAAAATTTGGGGCTGATCGGTTGAACGGTTCGTCTTAAAAACGGGGAACACGTTACGGACAGACATACAGGCACCCCAAAATCGCCGTCATTTTGCAAATATCTCTGATTTGTGAAATCAAGCTTGAAACTAAATGAATATAACTAGAAACTGTTTCCAAGGCCAAATCGCTTCTAAAGCTACGTAACTCAAATGTTCAATTGTTTGTAAAGCTAAAGGGACTTAACTGCGGGGTCATCAGTCTCTAATCTTACAAACTAATTATGAACTAACTTATACTAAAGACAGCACAAACATCCATGCACGAGGTTGGATTCGAACCCCCCGACGGGGAACGGCCTCGCGCATCAGTACATAGCGCCTCAATGCGCTCGGCCGCTCCGCCGCGGCACTTAGTTATTTTCGAACATTTAGAAAGAGTTGAAACGAATTTTTCCGACAGTATGTTCCTAATATCATGTATGTATTATCACCTAAGTTAAAGCAGTCAACAATCCGAAGATTGGTTTAAACACCACAGTGCTTTACTAGGTAAGGTCCTGTTTGGAGGTGGTATGCCGTTGCCTTCTTCCGATCTTCGAACTGACTTACCTAGCCAGTTATAAACCTACACTTTTACGTGGATTCTGAAACACGATGCTACTCGATATTTTTCACATCAGCAACATTGCCAGAGGTAAAGGAAGTGGAAACTGACAGATAAAAATCCTAGGACCTGACGGGGAACGAACCCGTGACCTTCAGATTCATGGTATGGCACGCTACCACTGTGCTATCAACTATCCAGCGTAATTAACAGCATCTGTTTAACAATCGAAGAGCACATACTGGTTAACTTTTTGAATTGGATTTCAACGTGGTTCTATAAGAAAGGACTTAAAAGTAAGTCAAAATCAAATGCTTTAGAATTTACTGGAAAACTGTAACACAATTGTATAATTAGATGAAATTATTTACAGCAGACTTACGTTCATCAAATTAAAAGAGTTATACATTCAGACAGAAAAAGATATCAACCTTTTCGAGTCACCATAAGCGCATCGAAAATTTGCCATTTCACTTGAAATACAACGAATATATAAGCCATTGTTCTACACTAAAATCGTCCGAAAAACTTATTGTACAAAGCAAATGTCATATCTACAGAATGTTCATCGACATCCAGATCGAGATGGACCTTAGTGGTCTACTTGGTGATGGTACTTGCAGGCTTACTGTCAGAAGTAGCTGAGATTACATCTTATTTGATAGTCGTAAAATACTCTCCACTCCATTAGGTCCGACTGGTACAGCAGCCAATTAGGTTGCAACTTTTCTAAATTGATTTTTTACGCGTTTCAGCCTTGTGGGATATCTTCAGAAAGTCTTAAAATATCACATCAGATGAACTAAAACCCTTGCTAGTCATAATCTTGCAGCCTCAAATAATTAAACTAGGATACAATCGACAAAACCCGTTTCTTCAGTTCTTCAAGCCTCATTGCAATTCTATGTGCCTTCAGAAACATAAGATTTCTAGCCGTTTCCTTCTAAGCAGAATTGGTCAACACAACGCTATTTTCTGCTTTCGTTTGTGAGATGCTGATCCATATTCTGGCACCGATTTATGTCTCTGAGCGAGACTACGTGACGGAATGAGGTGGAAGCAGATGAGGGACTGAATAAAACGCACAAAACATATCGCTATCACCGAGAATATTTTGACCAGCATTATTACTCTCCTCAGTATTGCAAGTATTGATGATGTGGAAATACTCATCCTCAGACGGTCCTCATATTAACGATTTGAGAATATTACAAGACGTCTGACTGCCACTTAGCTCGTTCACCCTCACACGGGTGTCTTCCAGCTGTGCTGTAGGCGGTAACATCTGGCCGTTTTTGGCCCACTTTTAGTGTTACTACCGTCTTTTGACAGCTCGAAATTTAAATGAAAATAACGCCTTAACCATTCATCTGAAACGAAAATTGAATAACCGAATTTGAAGAGGAGAAAATTCTCCAAAACTTTTCTCTGTTATGTTTTTTTTTTTTTTTTTTTTTTTTTTTTCATATCTCGTATCGTATCAGAGATATTTGCAAAATAAATAGTGAAGTAATTATGGTAGGCAATCTGGTGGGCCTTACTCTTATCAGTGAGGCACAGAAACCACCCCACATCGGCAATGTTTGTGATTTATGGGGTGACCCTTCTACCCTCTAGCAAACGAAAAATTTGTGTAGTAATCTTCTACGAACACCAGTAGACAAATGAAAACTAAAGAACAAATAAAAGTAATTATGAGTTTTCGTACATGGCTCGCTAAGCTAACTCATGTCGCTACTTCCTGTACCACCAACTCAGTTGATAGTCACTTAACCGCACTCAAAGTACGTCGACAACTTTGATCGTTTTCTCAGAGAAGGTCAAGTATCTAATTCGGCCCCTCTTCTGTTGAGCGAAGTTTGAGGGAAATCTGCTTATAGTGCTTGGCGTGTTCTCGTTGGACAAGGTGTGGAGGAAGCGCTGAGAGCTGCATAGTAAACACGGACTCTGCTGGCATAAACATGACCCTGGAGTGGCAATCGCCGCCAGCTGTCAGTAGCGGAGTAATGTATGCATGAATAAACGCAGGCGCCCTGACGCCACAGCTGTGAATTCAAGGGCAGCCATCTTGATCCGACCAAAGCACTGCTGTATTTACCTTGTCTGCTTATGCTTGTCGCTCGTTTTTGGAAGGATTTTCCACTGTTATGGTCACTTGCGTGATGTTTATGTGTACGAATTGTTCTGATTGTGACGCGAAATCGATGGAAATGCCATTTCATGCGTAAATTGCCTCGCTAACGTGTGATTTTACCATTTTTATTGTGAACTAACCTATAAAACATCGGTACTTGTAATGTAGCGTATTTTTCTCTTTATGATTTTCGATTTCCTAAAGATGAAAGTTATTTCCCCGACTTAACATACTATTTACGAAAGAATAAGGAATAAAATATAAATTTGATTTCGAAACCAAAACCTAGTTTCAATATTAATGAAACTTACTACACCAAGAAAAGACATCGTCACTGTGCTCGTAAATCTGGAATTAATTCACTAAATCGAATTATTTTATCTGACGATCGTCAGATTAGCTAAAGAAAGAACCCAAGTTTGTGATTCTTATTATTGTAGTAATAGCTATTTTTAAACAGAATAAACGCGAATTTTATCGTTTTTCGAGATTTTATTTTAAACGAAGCAACCAGTACGAGGACGTTACATGCGTATATGATGCTTAGCGACTGTAAATACAAACATAGATATAACACACTGTCAGTGTTTTGGTCGAAGTGTCATGGCGGGCATCGCTTCAAAGTGTAATACGGCTGCGATATGTAGCGCCATATCCCTTTATTCTTACCAAGGAGGTTAGAATTTCTGTAGATGCCCTAACACTGAAAAAGTGAAGCCAACAAAATGCGCATTCCGGCATTTGTTTGTGCCTAAAACATTGCTCGTACTGTGTGGCAAAGTAGTTCTAATAGCTGAAATGTATCTCATATCTAAGTAAATATTCTGATATGACTATCAGTTTAGTGACTTTACTTAAAGAGCGCAGCATTCAACAGGATTTTAAGCGAGAACTCCTTGTTTTGGGCACAAAAGCATGGCACCAGTAGCTTCAACCAATGCCTCTCTCACTATAGATAACGCCACCTCCATAGATTCTAACCTCCTCGATGAATGAATGGCTACTCTGCTCTCTGGCTGCTAGCTGTCTTTCCAGTGCAAATCGTAATGCTTATTGCTGGAGGAAAGCAAGCTTTAAGCACGAAACAGACGAAACTATTCACGTGAAAGCACAGTTTGCCTTATTTATAAAAGGCATGTAGCAAACAACAGATGAACAGAAGAAAACTGTCTTCTAAATTTCTGGAAGCTGTTCAACACTGCACCGCATCGTCCATTAACAATCGTATGATCATATGGAGTGTATTCTCAAATATGTGATTCGATTAAGGCAGTGTTTTTCAAAATGTGGGTCGCGACCCCCAGGGGGATTGAAAAGTCTTGCTCGAGTGATCGTCGTCACCACCATAAAATAAGTAGCTTTCAGTAATAGAAAAACGTTTGTCTACGTGAAATATATTTAATGTTAAAATTACGGCGTGCCTTGTGTTACATTTATTATGAATTGAATAGAGTTCTTGTACAATACAGTGTGTTATTGATGAATGAGCGCGAAGTCTGAAAACTATAGGTAAAAGAACTACAAATAATAAGTAATCCAGATTTTTTTTAAATATATTTCTTTACAAATTGTAATTAGCATAATTAGCTTCTGACAGTCGTTCAGCAAAATATATTTTTCTGTCGGAAATCTTGTAAAAACAGATATGCATTTCATTCCGAAAAAAATACACAAAAAAACTTCTTCCGACAATTAAAAAAAGATAGCTGAAGCAAAAGAAAGAAGATTAAATTTGTTTCCTTTGCGATAACATAGTTTTCTTACGGTTCTTGAGGAATAGCGGGATCCAAAATATTTTTATTTGAAAGGGGGTCGCATACTCGAAAACGCTGAATAACACTGCTTTGAGTAATACAGTATTTGTTTAATGGAAATAAGTACTTGTGGGTATTCTACAGAACGAAAACAATATCGGACGGTCCCCAATGGATGCTTAATACGACTTGAAGCTTCTTCAGTCTACAAGGGTAATGTTTCTCATTCGATCTGTCACGACATTAAAACCACAGTGAACTTAAGTGAAACTTTGTGCTGATGTAATGCAATCTCTCTGAACAGTACTGTCTCGCAAAGTTTGAAGTGCGTGCCTCATCCAACTTCATGATTTGGAAGGGGGAGGGGGTATGGGAGGAGGGTAGGAGGGTAGGGGGACAGGCTGCAGCTTTATGGTGTTCATGGGAGTAACTGTAACTGCGATCTCTCGTGTTGCGAGTCTGAATTAATAAAAGATGGAAGAATTAATTTCCAAAGAAGCACCGACTAACACTGTTCCCTAAAAGATCACTTACCTGCAGATCTGCTGTCCCAGGCGAATGGAAGTTCTGACAAAATGTCTGTTTGGTTTTCAGAAAAGCTTTTCAACATAAGATGCTATATATACCTTCACTGATGAAATATTAAATACTCTGCATAACCGGACATCACATGTTCAAATGTTTGTAAAGTCTATGGGACTTAACTACGGGGTCATCAGTCCCTAAACTTACAAACTACTTATCAACTAACTAAGACTAAGGACAGCACAAATATCCATGCCCGAGGGGGGATTCGAACCCCCGACCGTAGTGGCCGTGCAGACCGTGACTGGAGCGCCTCAGTCTCCTCGGCCACCGCGGCCGGCGACATCACATGTTGGGATTTTTTTGTGATCTCTCAAAGGCTTTTGATTGTGTAAATCATGGAATTCTTCTAGATAAGTTTAAGTATTTTGGTATGAATGGGTCAGTGCACAAATTGTTTAAGTCATGCCTAACAGTTGAAAAGTTGAAATAAGTAGTTCACATAATATGCAAAAAACAGCTGATTCCTCAAACTGGGAAACAAGAATGGGGTGCCACAAGGTTCGGTCTTGGGTTCTTTGCTGTTCTTAATATAGAGTAATGACTTGCCATTCTGTATTCACGAAGATGCAAAGCTGGTTCTTCTTGTTGATGATACAAGAATAGTGACACCTGACAGACAATAAATAACTGATGAAGTTGTAAGGGACATCTTTCAGAAAATCATTAAGTGGTTTTCTGCAAACTAACTATAATTAAATTTTGGTAAAACGCACTATACATTGTTCCAGACAGTAAATGGAATGACATCATTAATAAATATAGACTTTGATCAAAAATATGTTACTAAGGTAAAATAGTCAAACATTTTAGGTGCGTACATTGATGAGGGGTTGAAATGGAAAAAAATGAAGATCTGCTGAAACGTTTGAGTTATGCTATTAGGGTCACTGCAAATGTTGGTAATATAAATCTCAATAAATTAGGTTACTATGCCTATTTTCATTCTCTGCTTTCGTATGGCATCATATACTGGGGTAATTCATAATTGAGTAAAAAAGTATTCATCGCACAAAACGTGTAATCAGAATACTAGCTGGAGCCTACCCACGATGATCCTGCAGACACTTATTTAAATATCTAGGGATCTTCACAGTAGCTTCACAGAGTATATATTCACTTTTGGAATTTGTTATTACCAATCCCACCGAATTGAAAAGCAATAGCAGTGAACATAGCTACAACACTACTAGAAAGAATGATCTTCAATATTCAAGGTTAAATGTAACTTTGGCACAGAAAGGAGTGTATTATGCTGCCACAAAACGTTTGGTCATTAACAAAAATTCTGAAAATTCTGAAAGATAGCCAAATAGCATTGAAAAATAAATTAAAAGAATTTCTGAATGGCAACTCCCTCTACTCAGATGAATTTTTAGATATAAGTTTGTAAATAAAAAAATGCGTCATATAATATTTTGTATAATGTAAAATCTTGTAAAGACAGCTTTTATTAACCTGACACGTTCCACATCATTACGAAGTGTCCTATTCATGATCTATGGAATAAGTACCAATCTAATCTAATCTGATCCCCCCCTCCTCGTCCGGGTATTTCGATTCAGGTTTCTTGTGATTACCGTGATTCGCTCCACGCAAGTGCCGGGGTGGTTCTTTTGAAAACAGAACCAATTGCCAGATCTTCCTTCCCCCAGCCTTTCGTAATCTAGTGCAGGCGCTGTCAAGTAGATTTTTGTAACTAAGTTTATAAACTCACAACTCAGAGATATAAATAATTTAAGAACTTTAATAAATACAGCAGCTAGTCACTTTTTAATGTTTTATTTATGCCGCAAAACGTTTCAAGTTTGTACCCATCTTCAGTTGGCGTAATTATAGTTTTCCGTCAGTACGTATGCGTCGACTGCAGTTTGGAAGCTGCAGTGGCCTGGAAAAATAACGATGTTTTATTTATATTGACAAAATACTTTTAATATTCTCTGCATGTTGTTTTTTCGGTTTTCCGTTTTGATGTTGTAGCACAAACAATTTTTAAGTCACATTTTGTACATGCTAGTTACAATATTCGCGATGTTGTCGACTGAAAGCTTTTTATTTCCATCGAGATCTATGTCAGAGTTATGTTTTACTAGGGTTTCTGCTATGCTTTATGAAAACGTAAAACGTGATATGAGTATGCTGAGTGCAATGTATGTCAAATTTTGTACGGGCTACCTGCAGCTCCCAAATTGCTGACGACGTTTACTTACTGCAGGAAAACTTTAATTAAGCCAAATGGAGATGGATGCAAATCTGAAACAAGTTTTAGGATTAAAAAAAAACATTTAAAAAGTGGCTGGTTGCCGTATTTATTAAAATAAAATATGATACACTGTCACGGAGCACAACAGTCCAATAAAAATGGATAAATTTAAGAAGTAACCGCTAAAATGGCAACTGGGCACTCTACACGCCTGTGGGCATATTTTAAAATTGCCAACCTGACCTATGATCTGCGCTCTATAGACGCTCGGAGCAGCTAGTAGCATTTCACCCTCAATACAAATAAATGTAAAATAACCTGAACACATAGAAAGATCCTTTACTATATGAAAACGCAATTTCAGAACGATCACCGGAAGCAGTTTCATAGAAAACATGGGAGTGTGCGTAAGTAACGATTTGAAGTGGAACGGACACATAGCGTTATCCACGGCTAAGGCAGATGGCAGACAGATTCATTGGAACAATTCTCAGTAAGTGCAGTTTACAAAAAATCGGAAGATGGTTACAAAACACTAGATTAGCTTAATACTTGTTTCACAGATCATAAATACATTTCGCAATGATGTGGAATATGTCAGTTTAATAAATGGTGTCTATACATGTTTATATGTTTTTCAAAATTGTTTTTGTTTGTTTTGTTTTTTGTGTATTTTAGCGAAATTACTAGGTTTTATCTAAAAATTCATCTAAAGTGTAGAAGGAGTTGTAATTCAGAAATTCTTTTAATGTCTATTTAACTACTTGTTGGCTATCTATCAGACTTTTGATGCTACTTGGGAAGTGACCGAAGCCTCTTGTGGCAGCAAAATTCACCCCTTTCTGTGCCAGAGTGAGATTTAAAATATAAGCAACAGTGAAGATCCCTCGATCCTTAAATAACTGTCTGCAGGATTTTCTTCTGTGGGCTCCAGCAATCATTGCACGGCGTTTTATATCGGTATGACGACAAACCATCTGTCCGTCAGAATGAATGACCACCGCCAAACTGTGGCAAAAACAAGATAGACCACCTTGTGGCACAGCATGCAGCTGAGCACAGCACTCTGGATTTCAATGGCTGCTTCACTACCCGAGCCATCTGGATCCTCCCCTCCACCACCAGCTCTCCTGAACTGCGCAGATGGAAGTTGTCCCTTCAATATATTCTACAGTCCCGCAAACATCCTGGCCTCAACCGAAGATAACTTCCCATCCCTGCACCCTATGCCTAACATCCCCCCTTCCTTCCCCACTCATTATCCTGTATCATGTCTTCCTTACAACTGTTTATTACCCCCTCCCCCCCCCACTCCCTCACCACACTCCCCGACACCTCCCTTTTATCCTTCCCCGCCCTTCCCTTCATTCATTGGTGCAATTCAAATTCCCACCTTTAAAATCCATCATGCAATTCGGAACTTTCCATCCCCACCTTTACCCAGCATCCTCCACCTGTAGTAGTACATTTAGTAAATCATGAAACATTGATTTCGAATATATAGTGGCAGAGATATTCCTTAATATATTTCTGTAGTGCTCTTTGTCAGAGATTGTTTTATGTTTGTTCTCTTGTTGTAGTTTACGAAGATATGTTGTGGCATGTACTAAAACTGAATGTACGTTTGGTTCATCAAAAACTATTATTATTATTTACGAAGCAACAATAAAAGAATATTAACCTGAAATTGATGAGAGTCTGCGAAGTCATTTTTTTAATATAAAGTATACAAACAACTTCAAACGACCACTTCAAGAATTTGATGAAGGTGAGATATAATCCAGTGATCTGGATTCTCTTATTTACTAATCAGATTGAAGCAAGTTACAGAAGACCTCGCCACCAGTGTGTCTGTGTGGCGCTGAACGAAGAGATCCACGAACCTGCATTATACACGGCGACGAATATCTTTCAAAAATTGTTTACAAGTCATCCTATAAATTTTCTTTCTTCTTTCAGCCTACAATAGAAGTGCAGACTGCTGGCAAAAAACAAACTGGTTCTATTAATGTGTCTGTGTACATTACGACAACACATTACACACAATTACAATTAGAACAGTACTATTATACACCCTCCATTCCCCACCTCAATCACAGTCTTGCTTGGGCTGCTGGAATGGCCGGACATGATAGTTGTGGGCGTATACTTGTCTGAATGATTGCGTCAATGTATGTGTTTCTTTTTCTGACGAAGGCCATGGCCGAAAATTTAAGTTGTCTGAATGTGATTCTCTATTTTTCGTGTCTGTCAGCAGCTCAGCTAGCCTCTTTACGCTGAGTTGTTACCTATCCTCCATTATTAATGTATTGACAGTTGTTTATCTACATCTATAAATCTGAATGCCTGTTAGGTGTGCGTTTATCACGTCTGAACGACAAGACATAAAGAGCTAAAAATTTGTACAGTAGCTAATATCTACCCGGAGAAGGCTTTAGGCACGGTTTTATGGCGATCGGATAGCTATATATATATATATATATATATATATATATATATATATATATATATATATATATATAATTCTTCAAATTACTAAATATCCATAAGATCGTTATAAAACCGTGCCTAAAACCTTCTTCAGGTATAAATTAGTAACTATACAAATATTTAAGTCTCTGCGCCTTGTCGTTCGGACGTGATAAGTGTACACCATACAGACATTCACATTAATATATATATACGCAGCGTACACCGAACAGACATTCACATTAATATATATATATATATATATATATATGTGTGTGTGTGTGTGTGTGTGAATGTCTGTTCGGTGTACGCTTATCACGTCCGAACGACAAGGCGCAGAGACTTAAATATTTGTACAGTTACTAATATATATATTAATGTGAATGTCTGTTCGGTGTACGCTTATCACGTCCGAACGACAAGGCGCAGAGACTTAAATATTTACACAGTTACTAATTTATACCTGAGGAAGGTTTTAGGCACGGTTTTATAGCGATCTGATGGATATTTAGTAATTTGAAGAATATAACGCGAAATGCGGAACAATAATTACTCTTCGAAAATTATATTTACTCTTTGAAATGGTTTTATTGTTTGCATTGTTGCTTGAGGATTGATAATGATAAAAGGGTGGAGTATATTTGGATGGAAAGTTATCGGTGTATATAAAATTCTATGTGTGTGTTAATATTTCGCTCTGCTGCGAAAACTACAGAACGCAAACGAATGGTCTGTGTGTAATTGTTGTCCGAAGTCTCCCGTTGTACACCATAGCAGTTCCATGCCGATAGCTATAAGGGGGTGGAAGATATGGTGGTTGAAAGTCGTCAAATCATTTTAAAAAATTCGGACTGAATGCCAGCGATGACGTTTGCGAATCTATAGCAAGGAGGTTAAAAAAAGGTAAAGCAGTCAGAAATCCGAAGATTGGTTTGAACACCACAGTGCTTTACTAGGCATGGTCCTGTTTGGAGGTGGTATGCCGTTGCCTTCTTCCGACCTTCGAACTGACCCAGCCAGTTATAGGGGGACCTACAGTTTAACGTGGGTTCCGAAGGAGATTACATACAGCGAAACGTGATGCCACAGACCATATCTTTGGTCTATGCGTGCTACAATGTCTTCAGCTCTTTCTCTGTAACGATAAGCATACGAATAAAGGAATATAAGAATAAATAAATAAAGCTGCAGAAAAAGAGATTTCTTTTAATACATCTCTTTATAAAATCTATTTGACGTTTCGCGCATTATCTATCATAATCAACCAACACGCGAGCGGAGCCGCGGGTTTAAGCTGGTATAAAATAAAATGCGTATTAACCATTATTACAATCATCCTAGCGAAATAAAGCACGAAACGTTAATACTAGGATCCATTTGAACTGTTAACAATACCACACAGAAACAATATAATGCTAATACTTCAAAGAAAAAAGGAAGAAAGATAAATAACAAAACAAAACAGAACTAGTTCTTTAATTTGCATTGAAGGAAGATAACGACGCTATCCAGTCATGTTTGTATGTGTATATTTGGCTGTCGTTTTCTTTCGCTCGTAAAGTTAAAACTAGTAGAAATCTACCTCTTGATAAATACGTAATGTACTTCAAAGCATAAAACATCATATGAACCACAGGCAGAATAAGGGTGATTAAAGATTTTAAAGAAATTATCCTGTGTTTATAGGGAAGATATGTCGGCGAATACAAACGATTATTGACATTAGAGTAACATCACCAAATAATTCAACAATTCGTCATTGTAAACATTACACTTAGGATGCAATAGTAAACAAGAAATGCTATTCGTAGTGGGAATTACTTTTCGATATGCGTCGCTCAGAAACTAAGGAAAATCGAGACTGGCTACGGTTAATGTAAAACCTATGATTCAGCGTAAGCAGGTATCACCTGACGTGACACACGTTCTCAAAGATGGCGGCAACCTCTCCAATTGGCTACAAGTATGGCGACGCTGTGGCCAGTCTATATAGGTCTTTATGTATCACAGCATTGGCTTATGTAAAATTTCCGATAGCGTACGTTTCTCCTAGAGTCTATGAATATATCACTTCGTTCTGCGTATACATCGCGAAAACACCATTAGGATAAAATTGGAGAGAGTAGAAACCACACGGAGGCATACTTGTTCTTTCCCGCTAACCAGACGCTACTGAAACTGGGAAAGAAGCCAGTGACATTGTTACGTGAAGTATCGTCTGCCGTACACCATGAGGTGGTTTGCGGAGTACAGATGAAGATGTAGATGTATCATTCTTTATCAGTGGCGTAGCAATGTCACCAAGGGCCCCGGGGCAAAAATGACATTGGGGCCCTCTTTAAACTAAAACTATGCAAAACTACTTCATCATCAGTTCCTCACCGCCTACTGGAATACATAATAAGGCAAAGCTAAATACTATTATGTAATTTATTATGTGTCACGCAGCAGATAATATTTAATTGTACTCTCAAATATAATTATAACTGTGAAAGTTGGTTTGTTTGCTATGCTTTCACGCAAAAGTTACTGGGCGGATTTGAATGAAATTTTGCAGAGGAATAGATTTGGACCTGGGTAGGACATAAAGATAAACGACCTCTTGGGATAGTTTCCGAAGTTGCTCCATACTAGGTGAATGACGTCGCAGGCATAAGCTAGTAAAAAATAAACAATGAAGAAATATTACTTAACCATGAAAACATGCCCCCCCCCCCCCCCAATCTGTCACGAAGCAAACTGGAAACAGTCAAGTCCGCGGTGACAGCAGGCGAACAGTTGTCAGTGCTGACAACTCATTCTCCATGCCGATCAGCCTAATTTCGTTGATAGTCCAGTCAAAGAAGGGAAATAGGAGAAATATTCGTGTAGGATGGTTTCAGAAAAGAAAGTTGCCGGATTTTGTTTGATGGAATACTTTGGTTTGAGCCGTGCCCCTACCAGGTTTCATGAAGTATATATTAATGTCTGGCCAGGAAAAAGTAATATGTAAAATAACTAAGTTGACATCTTCGCTTATTATAGTGGCATTGGGGTACAGGGTAGTGTCTTGAATGCACAATTTACTATTGTGACAAAGTAACCATATTTTTTCTTCTTCTTGCACGGATTTCAGAGTGCAATTGGTTACAGAACTTCATTGGAATCTATGATTATGGAGCACACCCTTTGGGAGTTCACTACACAAACAGTTGAGTTACCATAAAATACCATTCTGCAATAATACATTGTAGAGACTTCATATTCAGATGTGATCACACTGTCTACTGTCAAACACTGTGCTAGTAATTCAGCACCATTCACTGTTATTTCGCAAAGATTGTCAGACACGGCAACTCCGACTTCAACCGACAACAAACGGTGGCAGGGTCCACGTCTTAGCAGACAAGCAAAGGACCTTGTTACGTTTATATTCTGGGGTGCGAATAATTTTTGGATTTCACTACGTGCGTTTGAGGTTTGTTGGTCAGGGTTCAAAAAGTTCGAAGTCGGAAAACCTTCATTCAACTGAACTATTATATACAGTAGAACTTCGATTGTCCGAAGTAATTGGGGGACATGAAAGTGTTCAAGTATCTACGGTAACTTTTTTGGAACGTCGCTCACGTAGGCCAAGGGGCCCCTTGAGCTCGGGGGCCCCGGGGCACTGCCCCGCCTAGCCCTATGATAGCTACGCCACTGTTCTTTATTATAAGACCAAGCATATAAAACTCAGAAAATTAAAAACAAACCTCCGACCCTATAAATTCGAAGTCTTGATGGTAAACTGAATTTGAAGAATGAGACATGAAACTGTTTTTGTTAACTATTTTTATAATTTTTAACGTTGTAAATAATCTGGTTTTGTTCTAATAATAAATGATTTTTTACGAACTAGTGTTCGGTTTATTAGGCCATATTCTTGTAAACATTTGACAGGCGTCGAAAAAACCAATAGTGCTTACGTTGCAAACACGTTAAATAAAGATACAACACACCAAAACTTTAGTTCCTTGCTTATGACAGTAGCGGAAGTTGCCAAATTTATCTCTCGCCATGTAGGTTTGTGTTGTGAGATAAATGCCTTCTAACTGTAAACAGTGAAACACGTTACATGTATCATATCAGTCTAAGCTACGGTGAAATTATTGGCTTTGTGACATTTGTTAAGACCATCACTTTTAGTGTGCTTTTTACATGTTGTACGTATGATAGCTCCTTACATAACAGCCATACACAACCGCTCTCTAAAAGAAAGATCTGTACCAAACGATTGGAAAGTTGCACAGATCACCCACTAAACTACAAAACTATTTCATTGACGTCAATCTGCAGCAGGGTTTTGAAACATATCCTGTATTCAAATATCATGAATTATCTCGAACAGAATGATCTATTGACTCAAGGTCGACACGGATTTAGAAAATATTGTTCATACGAAACACAATTAGCTTTTTACTCACACGAAGTGATGGGTGCTATCGACAAGGTTTCGCAAATCGATTCAGTAATTTTTTTTTTTCCAGAAGGCTTTTGACACGGTACCTCGCAAATGCCTTTTAATCAAATTGCGTGGTTATGGTATATCGCCCCAAATTTGCGATTGGATAGGGAATTTCCTGTCAGAGAGGACACAGTTAGTAGTAATCGATGGTAAGGCATCGACTAAAACAGAGGTGATGTCCAACGTTCCACAGGGTAGTGTTAGTGGTCCTCTGCTGTACCACCGGCCGCGGTGGCCGAGGGGACTGAGGCGCTCCAGTCACGGTCTGCACGGCCACTACGGTTGGGGGTTCGAATCCCTCCTCAGGCATGGATATTTGTGGCGTCCTTAGGATTAGCTAGTTCATAAGTAAGTTTAGGGACTGATGACCCCGTAGTTAAGTCCCATAAGCTATACAAACATTTGAAAATTTTTCTGCTGTTCCTTGTTTACATAAACGATTTAGGGAAAAAAAACTACGTAGCTCTCATAGATTGTTTGCAGATGATGCCGTCATTTACCGTCTAGTAAGATCATCTGAAGTTCAAAACCAACTGCAGAACGATCTAAATAAGTTATCACTATGGCGTAAAAATTGGCAATTGACTCTAAATAATAAGAAGTGTGACGTCGTCCACGATTGGAGTCGAATACGAAAAGAAATCCGTTAAAGTTTGTTTTTAAGATAAATCAATCAAAAGTGAAGGCTGTAAACTCCACAAAATACCTAGGAATTACTATTACTTCGGAATTAAAGTGGAAAGAACACGTAGATAATGTCGTGGGAAAGGCGAACCAGAGACTGCGTTTTATTGGCAGAAACCTTAAAAGATGCAACAGAACTACTAAAGAAAGTGCATACTCTACGCTTGTCCGTCCTTTTTTGGAGTATTGCTGCCCAGTGTGGGATCCTTGTCAGGAGGGATTTGACGGTGGGCATCGAAAGAGTCCAAAGAAAGGCAGCTCGATTTGTATTGTCACGATACAGGGAGACAGCGTTACGGAAATGATACAGCATCTGGGATGGGAATCATTACAACAACGGCGCTAATCGCTACGGCGTGGGCTACTTACGAAACTCCAATCGCCAATATTCTCCTCCGAATGCGAAAATATATTGTTGACTCCCACTTACATAGGTAGAAATGATAATCAGAATAAAATACGAGAAATCAGAGCTCGAAAGGAGAGATTCATGTGTTCTTTCTTTCCGCGCGCTATTCGAGAATGGAATGGGAGATATGAGTAGCCTAATATCAAACCTGGACATCTGACCCAATGGTCGAAATTTAGTTATCAGTCGATCCTAGAGGATGTTTTCCCGCTCTTTTCATTGGAGAAGTCCTTTCTTTCCAAAAATTGATGTGTCATAAATCACACGTTAAGTTTGAGTGTACACGTCAAACGCGGACACCTACATAAGAGCTTGATATCAAATTCGGACACTTGTTGAATGAATCAGTGTGCACCAATGGGAACACAGTATATGATCTCGCGACCTCGAAAAATAGACATGACGACAGATGTGCCAGGTACGAAGACGTATCAGCCCGTACTTAAGTTTTTCAGTAACTTTTTATAGGATTATTACCAATAACCATCTTAAAGCGAGTGAAATGGATTATAATATATCACCAACGTCCGAAGGAATAGCTAGGAAGCGGTTGAGACAACCTGAAAAGTGGAAAATTAACAATTTGGAAAGAACAAAGGTAAGACTAGCTTGTAAACTACACTGTTCTGTAGCTAATAATTTCAGAGATTCAGTGTCCTACCATTTCATTTTGTATATAAATTTAAAAAGATTATTATAATTCTTCATTTTTCAATATGTAATAGAGTTCAAAATTTAATATTTTTCACTTTATTTCGATATTCCTATAATTTCCCAGATTACACACCTGTATAAGATTCTCGTCAGCAGTAAGCGAATCTCTGTGTATCAAAAACGGACATCTGAGAGCGTGTTCACATCAAAAGCGGACACCAACACGTTTTGGTATCAAAGACGGACATCTGTATTTTCAAACACAATTTGAAGGTGCTTGAGTAATCAAATTGATATTAGCCACATACAGGTATAAATCCTCGAGTATTAAAATTCATAATTCTGAAATCAGCTTGTAAATATATTAGCTCTACGTTTCGCAATATAAAATTAAGTTTATCTCAGGTTCTGGCAAATGACAGAAGTCCGTCTTTGATAATAGGCTACTCATATATAGTATAACGGTGGTTCGATGAACCCTCTGCCATGCACTGAAATGTGATTTGCAGAGTATCCCATGTAGCTGTAGATGTCCTATTCATCATCGCACCTCTATCTATAAGGATGACCAACATGTATGAGCAACTAAAATGGTACAGTAATTACTGATTACATCTTAACTTTCCACTCACTACGTTTACATGTAACACATCTTCCGGAAGACGAAAACCGATTTTCGTAAACCGTTTTTCGCTGTCGTGTTTACATGGCACAGCCTGAATCGGATTTCCTAATTCACTTAACATGGCGGCTGAAAAACAGCTGATTCAGTTCCAGATTTAGTCAGCACAATCGCCATTTTTCTTTACTTAAATACACAGATTCATGCTCACTCTAATATTAATACTTTTATTTCACATTAGAAAATATCACTCTGTCCATATGTGTCGAAAAATCTTACCAAAGAAAAAAAAACCACAATCTGACAAGCCAAAACGCTTCAAAAACGATTGCGTTTACATGGGCTCGAAAATCGATTGTGGAACTGGAAAACCGCTTTACAGAAGCGGATTTCCAGAATCGATTTTGGAGTGTTTACATGACCAACCAAAAGCGGAATTGGGAAATCGGTTTACGAAATCCGGTTTTGGGAGTCCATGTAAACGGGGTGACTGTAATTAATACAATTTAAGTACCAGTGAGATACTTTGCGAATGTATCTTGTTAGTTGTAAGCGATCCAAATGAGCAGGGAAGTTGCCGTGATCGAATGTGAGGCGAGTGACGGAGATGCAACAGCGAACAGCCTGGCCACTGCAGCTGATCCCGCTGCAATGCGATAGGCATTGGGGCGCGCGTGTAAACACGGAACAGCTGGCTCGTGCTGGCTGGCGGCGGTATCGAGCGCACGCCAGCAACAGCTGTCCTCGGCCTCTGGAGTAGTGGGACGACAGCACTGGCGCGCGCGCGTAAGCCCAATTGCCGTTGATGACCGCCAGAGCAGCCCACTTCGAAAGCAGTAAGTGGCTCTCCACGACGCTGCGTAGTTTTTCGTCTGAACGCGTCAGTCGTGACGCAAGGAACACGCATAATCCCTGGAATGTGTCGTAACTACAGCGCAGAAGGCGGAATCCTTGTGCGCCGGGGAAAAAGTCGTTTATTGCGTATTTTTCGCTTTTCTTGCGCCTTTACCGATTGCAGCTCACTGTAACGAGACGAAAGGAATGTCACATCTGAGTGGTGTAAGTGAAGGACATAGGTTTAAATTGTCCCTTAGTATGTCTTTAGCCCTTTCAGAACCACTGGCTACAATCTTCTTCTTCCGCTAATATACAGGGTGTTACAAAAAGTTACGGCCAAACTTTCAGGAAGCATTCCTCACACACATAGAAAGAAAATATGTTATGTGGACACGTGTCCGGAAACGCTTAATTTCCATGTTAGAGCTCATTTTATTACTTCTCTTCAAATCACATTAATCATGGAATGGAAACACACAGCAACAGAACGTACCAGCGTGACTTCAAACACTTTGTTACAGGAAATGTTCAAAATGTCCTCCGTTAGCGAGGATACATGCATCCACCCTCCGTCGCTTGGAATGCCTGATGTGCTGATGCAGCCCTGGAGAATGGCGTATTGTATCACAGCCGTCCACAATTCGAGCACGAAGAGTCTCTACATTTGGTACCGGGGTTGCGTAGAAAAGAGCTTTCAAATGCCCCCATAAATGAAAGTCAAGAGGGTTGAGGTCAGGAGAGCGTGAAGGCCATGGAATTGGTCCGCCTCTATCAATCCATCGGTCACCGAATCTGTTGTTGAGAAGCGTACGAACACGTCGATTGAAATGTGCAGGAGCTCCATCGTGCATGAACCACATGTTGTGTTGTACTCGTAAAGGCACATGTTCTAGCAGCACAGGTAGAGTATCCCATATGAAATCATGATAACGTACTGATGTGCTTGATGTTAGTACTGTAGAGCAATGAGTCGCATGTCAGCACAAGCACTGAAGTCAACATTAGCTTCCTTCAATTGGGCCAACTGGCGGTGAATCGAGGAAGTACAGCACATATTAACGATACAATTGGATATTTTGACAATTGTCTGCACGAATTATTTCAATTTACATTTAAAGAGAAATACTAAAATGAGCTCTATCATGGAAATTAAGTGTCCATATGTTTGCGTGTACGTGTTGCATACAAATCTGTAGTTTTGTTACAATCTTTATGAAATTTTGTACACGTAACATTCAATCCATAAAGACGGTCGCCGTAAGTGTAAGAATCACGTACGACACATAGTTCAGAAAATATGACGTCATAAACAATGACATGCAAGAAAAACTGCTACATTTAGCAAAGATGCTGCTCATTTTCTCCTAAAACACTGGGCCGATTTCAACCACATTAGGTACACACATTCCTTACCGTGAGGTAACAATTGCTGCAGGGTTAAGAATCACGTACGACGCATGGTTCAGAAGATATATCGTTATAAACAATAGGAATCGCAAAAAAGTCACATATGCGGCGAGACTTTCGAAATACACTGTATGAGAATGACAGTACTTAGCGACTTGCAACAAACTTTAAACATAATTTCAAACCTTTATTAAACTTTTTCTCGCTGACAACCGTAGCAAAATGATGAAAGGAAAAAAGTTTCTCGCTCTCAGCTGTTTATGCACTAAAACTACGGCATTCGGTATGATGTTACAATTTATAATTTTTACACTACAAATTGTAGCAGCAGGAAATTTTACAGACAGTATACACACATGTAGTTGAATTTAACTTGTATCACAGTACGACACGTAGTTCATGAGATATGAGCACATACAGTAACATTCCTGCAAAACCACCCCATCAAGCAACAAGTTTTAATCTATTACTTCTTTACTACTAATTGTATTCACAACAGATTTTACAGACATATAGCCCTTATACAAATGAATATATATCCGAAAAATGGCAGGAATAAATAAATACATACCCGGGCAACGCCGGGTTTTCAGCTAGTCTAATATATTAATTAGAGTGTCCGTATGTTTGTGTGTACGTGTTGCATACAAATCAACAGTTTAGTTCCAATCCATGAGGACGGTCACCGTAAGCATCACGTACAACACATTGCTCACGAGATATGACGTCATAACCAATCAGATGCGCAAAAAACTTCTTCATTGAGTGACAATGTTGCTCATTTTCTCTTAAACCACTGGCCCGATTTCAACCAAATTTGGTACACATACCTCTTACGTGAGATAACAATTGCTTTAGGACTAAGAACCACATACGACGCATGGTTCAGGAGATATAACATCATAAGCAATATCAGTTCCAAGAAACTGCCACATAATGTGAAGAGACTTTATAAATACACTATATAAAAAAAGACAGTACTTAGCGACTTGCAACAAACTTTAAACATAATTTCAAACCTTTATTAAACTAGCAAAATGATCAAAGGAAAAAAGTTTCTCGCTTACTATTTTTCCGCTGTTCATGGGCTAAAACTGTGACATTCGGTATGACGTCACAATTTATAGTTTGTACACTACAAATTGTACTCGCAGGAAATTTTACAGACAGTATACACACATATAGTTGAATGTATCTTCTAAGTTGTATCACAGTACGACACGTAGTTCATGAGTTATGCGCACATAAACAGTAACGTTCCGCTCTTCATGGACTAAAACTACGGCAGTCGGTATGACGTTACTATTTATAAATTACACACTACAAATTGTAGCGACAGAAAATTTTACAAACGGTATACATATGTAGCTGAAAGTACCTTCGAAATTATATTACAGTACGACACGTAGTTTATGAGATATGAGCCATAAACAGTAACGTTCATAGAAAACCGCCCTATCATGCTCCAGGTTTTAAGCTATTACTTCTTTACTACTAATTGTGTTCGCAACAGATTTTACAGATATGCAGCACTTATACAAATGAATATATACATGAAAAATTATACTATCGTACAGAGTTGGCGATTATTCGCTCGCAGCTTCAGGCGGTGTCGGCTTCGCTGGCAACGTTTGAGACTGCGGTGGGTGGGCGCCGCTGTTGTGGGCCGCTCGCGGGGGTGCAGCAGACGCCCTGTGCGTTTGTTGTGCCCTCCGATCGGCCTGCGGCTGTGGCCAGCCCTCTCACTGCCCGCGAGGAGGTAGCCCCCCAATCCGTGGTGGACTGGGAGGTCTCCTCAGCGTGTGTCAGGCGGCGTAAGACTTTCCGAGGGACCGAAGTGGAGGCCTCCCCAGTTAGTCTTGCCAACAGATCGAGGCGCTGTCTGTGGCAGGGGATGTTCCTGACGCAGATGGTGTCGCTTGTCCTGTACTCGCCCCTCTGCCTACAAGATCCGGGCACTCACAGAGGGTGGGTTTGTTAGTAGTTGGGAGCTCCAACGTTAGGCGGGTAATGGAGCCCCTTAGGAAAATGGCTAGTAGGGAGGGGAAGAATTCCAATGTGCACTCCGTGTGCATACCGGGGGGAGTCATTCCAGATGTGGAACGGCTCCTTCCGGATGCCATGAAGAGCACAGGGCGCAGCCAGCTGCAGGTGGTGGCTCATGTCGGGACCAATGATGTGTGTCGCTTTGGATCGGAAGAGATCCTCTCTGGTTTTCAGCGGTTATCAGAAGTGGTTAAGACTGCCAGTCTTTCAAGATGAAAGCGGAGCTCACCATCTGCAGCATTGTCGACAGGACTGACTGCGGACCTTTGGTTCAGAGCCGAGTGGAGGGTCTGAATCAGAGGCTCAGACGGTTCTTCGACCGTGTGGGCTGCAGATTCCTCGACTTGCGCCAAAGGGTGGTGGGTTTTCGGGTTCCGCTAAATAGGTCAGGAGTCCACTACACTCAGGAAGCGGCTACACGGGTAGCGGGGGCTGTGTGGCGTGGACTGGGCGGTTATTTAGGTTAGATGGCCTCGGGAATACACAAAATGGGTTTCAGTCTCAAAGGGGGCAGGTCAGACACGGGAAGAAAGTAGACATAAAAACCATTGGTGTAACAGTTGTAAATTGTCGTAGCTGTGTTGGGAAAATTCTAGAGCTCCAAGCGCTGATAGAAAGTACTGAGGCACAAATCGTTATAGGTTCTGAAAGCTGGCTGACGCCTGAGATAAATTCGGCCGAAATTTTTTCAAAGGGCCAAATGGTCTTCAGAAAGGATAGAATAAATAAAACAGGGAGTGGCGTGTTTATTGCTGTTACAAACTATTTATCCTGCAGCGAAATTGAGGCAGATACGTCCTGTGAATTGGTCTGGGTAGAGGTTATACCTGACCACCGGAATAAATTAATAATTGGATCTTTTTATCGGCCCCCTGACTCAGACGATGCGGTTGCAGAAATGTTCAAAGAAAGCTTGAATCATATTTCAAATAGGTATCCAAAGCATACTGTTATAATCGGTGGCGACTTTAATTTACCCTCGATATTTTGGCATAATTACGTATTCAAAACCGGCGGCAAATATAAAACATCGTCCGAACTAGTTCTGAATGCTTTTTCTGAAAACTACTTCGAACAGTTAGTTCATGAACGCACTAGAATAGTACGTGGTTGCGAAAATACTCTTGATCTCCTAGCAACAAATAATCCCGAGATAGTAAAGAGCATCAAAACAGATACAGGGATTAGCGAACATAGAGTTGTAGTAGCGAGACTAAATATCGACATTCCCAAATACACCAAAAATAAACGAAAAATATATCTATTCAATAAAGCAGATAAAAATTCTCTTCACGCTTTCCTGTGTGATAGTCTCCAGTCCTTCAAAACTAAAAATGCGAGTGTAGATCAGTTGTTGCTTACTTTCAAAGACATAATATCAGTAGCAATCGAGAGATTTATACCAAATAAATTAATAAAAGAGGGGGCTGACCCCCCGTGGTACACAAAACAGGTCAGATCACTGTTGCAGATACAAAGAAAAACGCATGCAAAATTTAAAAAGACACAGAATCCGCAAGACTGGCAATCATTTACTGAAACTCGCAACCTAGCGCGGACTTCAATGCGAGAAGCCTATAGTAGTTTCCACAACGAAATCCTGTCTCGTAATCTTGCAGAAAATCCAAAGAAATTCTGGTCATATGTGAAGTACACTAGCGACAAAACACAAACAATACCTTCACTACGCGATAGCAATGGTAATACTACCGGCGACAGTACTGCTAAGGCAGAATTACTATACACAGCTTTCCGAAATTCTTTCACCAAAGAAGACGAAGTGAACACTCCAGTATTCAATCCAAGAACAGCTGCCAGCATGCGAAACTTAGAAGTAGATGTTCCTGGAGTAGTAAAACAACTTAAGTCTCTAAACAAAAATAAATCTTCCGGGCCAGATTGTATACCAACTAGATTCCTCTCAGAGTATGCTAATGCAATAGCTCCGTACTTAGCTGTAATTTACAACAGATCACTCAGCGAAAGATCCGTACCCAAAGACTGGAAAGTTGTCCAAGTGACTCCAATATTCAAGAAAGGCAATAGGAGTGATCCCCAAAATTACAGGCCTATCTCATTGACGTCGATTTGCAGTAGGATTTTGAAACATATACTTTGTTCGAAGATTATGAACTACCTCGAAGAGAACGACCTATTAACCAGTAGTCACTCTTGCGAAACACAGCTTGCCCCTTTATTCACATGAAGTGTTAAGTGCTATCGACAAGGGATCTCAAATCGATTCCATATTTCTGGATTTCAGGAAGGTTTTTGACACTGTACCCCACAAGCGGCTTCTTATGAAATTGCGTGCTTATGGAATATCTCCCCAATTGTGCAATTGGATTCACGATTTCCTATCAGAAAAGACACAGTTCGTTGTAATTGACGGTAAATCATCGAGTAAAACAGAAGTGATATCTGGCGTTCCGCAGGTAAGCGTTATAGGTCCCCTACTCTCCCTCGAGTTTATAAACGATTTAGGAGATAATCTGAATAGCTCCCTTAGACTGTTCGCGGATGATGCTGTCGTTTATCGGTTAGTGAAGTCAACAGAGGATCAAAAGCAACTGCAAAGCGATTTAGACAAAATTTCTACTTGGTGCGAAAATTGGCAATTGACAGTAAATAAAGAAAAGTGTGAAGTAATACACATGACCACTAAAAGAAATCCGCTGAACTTCAATTACGCGATAAATCAGTCAAACCTTAAGGTCGTAAATTCTACCAAATACCTAGGAGTTACAATTACGAACAACTTTGACTGGAGAGAACACATAGAAAATATTGTGGGGAAGGCGAACCAAAGGTTACGTTTCATTGCCAGAACGCTTAGAAGATGCACCAGCTCCACCAAAGACACTGCCTACATCACAGTTGTGCGTCCTCTCCTGGAGTACTGTTGCCCCTTGTGGGACCCTCACCAGGTGGGACTGACGGAAGATATTGAGAAGGTTCAGAGAAGGGCAGCTCGTTTTGTTTTATCACGTCACGGGGGGGAAAGCGTCACGGAAATGTTGCACGAATTGGGGTGGAAATCATTAAAAGAAAGACGTTATACATTGCGGCGTGATCTGTTTGCGAAGTTTCAATCACCGATTTTTAGTTCTGAATGTGAAAGTATTTTGCTAGTACCCACCTACTTAGGGAGACATGACCATCCCAATAAAATAAGAGAAATCAGATCGAAAACGGAACGATTTAGGTGTTCTTTCTGCCCGCGCGCTATTAGAGAATGGAACGGTAGAAAAAAGTTATGAAAGTGGTTAATGAACCCTCTGCCAGGCACTTAAATGTGATTTGCAGAGTATCTATGTAGATGTAGAGGAACATATAACTCAATAGATATGAATCGTGCGAATTTATATGCCATTTTTATTTTGATTGCTATCTTCTTTGTTTTGCACCTATAATTTTGTAGATTATGCAAGAGAGCCTTATTTCTTATACATTCTCCGATAAATATAATATGTTTCTAGAAACAAGGAGATCGACAGAGAGAGAAGGGATAGAAAAAGTACTAACCTAAGGCAAGAATAAATAAATAAATACCCGGGATTTGCTGTGTATAAGATAGATCAGAAACATTTTTTATCAATGGGAACAACATTTATACGACTGTGAGTGTTCAATCTCCCCATCATGTACACTTACTGCCTCCACGTGCGGAGGATCACTATAAAAATATCAACAAGTGCGGGTTACTTGTATTCCACTGTACAAGTGAAAGTAGTATTCGTTATTTTGCGTGTTAATTATCGAATGATTATTTATTACAACAGTTAGTACAATAAAAGTCTTCATCTGCTTCGTTAGGACAGTTCAGGATCACGTGTGGCTAGCTTTGCACGTCTTCTTTCTTCCGAATACCTCTTCATTCTCTCGCTTCAAAAATGTTCAAATGTTTGTTAAGCTTATGGGACTTAACTACGGGGTCATCAGTCCCTAAACTTACAAACTACTTATGAACTACTTACAAACTAGGACGGCACAAATATCCATGCCCGAGGGGGGATTCGAACCCCCGACCGTAGTGTCCGTGCTGACCGTGACTGGAGCGCCTCAGTCACCTCGGCCACCGCGGCCGGCTCTCTCGCTTCTTCTGTTTCATTCTTCTACTGTTAAGATGACTTTGGTTTTGATGTCCGGCCACCTGTGACAATAGATCGACCCTTTATACTTCTCCCTGTCCTGCAGCGTTGTTTGCAAATTCCTTTCTTTTATTCCTACAGTCGGCCAATCATTTCTAACTTCCTTCACCCAGTTGTTTCCCGTATGACATGTTGCATTCCATAAGTTCTCTCTCATCGTCCATCCTCATGATGTGCCCAACAAATCGTAACCTCCTTTCCCGTATCTCGCTCGTTATAGGTTCAAAATTTTCATACAGTTCCTCTCGTGTTATGTGTATCCAGATAGTCCCCTTTTTTTACTTTTTTTTTCGGTGGTTGGGGGTGTTGCCCCATATGTCTCTTAAAATTTTTCGCTCCTCCTTCTACAACTTTTATACAAGCTCTCTTACCGCGTGTGATCGTTTCTGATGCATACAGTGCAGCATTTCTTATAGTTGGTGTGTAGTGGCGCAATTTGACATTCCGTGACAGATATATCTTGCCATGTGTTGTTTTCACTGCGTACCGAAACTTCTGCAAGTGCTGCGCCATGTCTACTGCGTTATTGCCGCTCTGTATTCCAACAGTCAACTCTTCTCCAACATAACGAAAACCCTCGACTTTCTCAACCACTTGGCGATCTATCTTCGAATCAGACGTAGTGTTCAATGTTATATGCAGTCTTTAGCCCGACCTTTTCTGCTGCTTCAGCTAGATATTTTAGTGCTGCCTTAGCCTCTTCCTCTGTGTCATTGAACAGCGCCATGTCGTATTCGAATGCCAGGCCGTCCACTTTTGCATTATGTTTGACCTTGTACCCTATTTGTACACGTTTGATCTTCATATTACTATTTAGTTGTCTCCATTGTCTTACTACTTCATGCAAGACCAGGTTAAATAAAATTTGTGACAGTCCATTTTCTTGTCGGACTCCAGTTTTTATTTCAAAGCTGTCTGACAGTGAACTGCGATGTCTGATCCTGGCAGTATTATCGCTCGATGTTTCCTTTATTATTGCATGTGTTGTAGCATCCAGTCTTTTGTCTTCCAACACATCAAACAAAGTGCTTCAGTGAACTGAATCGTAGACCTTTTTGAAGTCCACAAATGTCACTATTGTCTTTTTCCCTTTCCTGCTCTATTATCCTTTTGATACCAAATATCTGTTCTGCACAGTTCCTTTCTTTTCTAAAGCCACACTGATCTCTCCTATTGTCGGCTCCAGTTGTTCTTCAACTCTTATCAGTAAGATTTTGGACAAAATCTTGTATCCTATGTTTAATAGGGAGAGGCACCTGCAGTAATTCAAACTCTTCTTGTCCCCTTTCTTGTGTAGTGGTATTATAATGGTTTCTTTCCAGTCTAAGGGCATTTTCTTATTTCTCCAGATATCCGTTATTACATTGTACATATTTCTTTCTATTTCAGGCCCATATGTTTGTATAGGTAATGGGACGTAACTACGGGGTCATCAGTCCCTAAACTTACAAACTACTTATGAACTAGCTTATACTAAAGACGGCACAAACAGCCATGCCCGAGGGGGGATTCGAACCCCCGACCGCAGCGGCCGTGCAGACCGTGACTGGCACGCCGCAGACCGCTCGGCCACCGCGGCCGGCTTTTCAGGCCCACCCAACTTGATCTCTTCAGTACAGATACCATCATTTCTTGATGCCTTGTTGTTTTTGAGGTTTTTTATTGCCTCTGTTATTTCTGACCTTTTCTGATTTTCGTCTCTAGAGCGTGTGTGTGTCCACTTTACTGTAGGTGTTTCTGCATTCAGCAAATCCCTAAAATACCTAGCCATTTCCTCACACATATCTTTCTCGCCAATCTTTATTGTGCCATCTTATCCTATTATGAATGGTTCTCTTGCCTCGAAGTCCTTCTTCCTGCTCTTCATTTCTCTGTAAAAGACTCGTGATATGTGTTTCTTGAAGGCTGTGTTTGCTTCTTCAAGTTTCTTATCCCATCTGCTTCTCTTGATGTTTCTGATTGTCTAGCTAGTAATTTTTCTCTCATTCTGAAAATTCGATCAGTCTGCTACTTTTTTGTAGGATAGCCTTTTTATCCATTCTTGCCGCGGTGGAGTGGCCGAGCGGTCTAAAGCACCTCGCTGTGGAGCGCGCGGTTGCTCGCCGAGGAGGTTCGAGTCCTCCCTGGGGCAAGGGTTTGTGTGTTTGTCCGTAGGTTAGTTTACCTAGGTTTAAGTAGTTTGTAAGCTACGGACTGATAACCACGCAGTTTGGTCCGATAGATTTACAGACATTTGAACATTTTGAACATCCATTCTTTCCTCCTGGTCTCAACTGCCTTCTCACATTCATCTTGTCATGTACCGGTGTTCGCCTGACGAGCGGACAACCCGCAATGCAGGGTACAAGCGCATGGTCGCATGACAGTGAGGCGTGCCACAGCGGCGGTTCCGGAGTCACCAGAGGACGCAACGAGCACCGCCAGAGCTTACTAAACCGAAACTGTTTTCATCCGCACAGTCACGTGAGACCAGCTCGAGACTGCCTCGTATCACTGCGCGTCGACTATTTAGGGGGGCGCAGTGCAACATGACGGCAGTTCTTCGCCGACCGCCTACGAGAACCACAGCTGAGGGATCGCGACCGACGCCTCCGGGGAAGAGTCCCTACCAGCGACGCCGCACCTCCAGGACTTCCCGCAACAGAATACGTCGTCCGGCTCCGTCTCCCTGGCCGTTCTCTCAAGGCTGTCGTTATCTCCCTGGCTTGTACCTAATTGGTGAAGAAGAAAACTTTTAGTTGCTGTTTGTTGATTTTTTGTCTTAGTTTCAGAAATTTGTTTTATTTCCAGATGATTAGTTTGTCTTGTCAATAAACACAATTTCCGTATCAGACAGTGTCGTTCAGTTATTATCTCCTGCGGCGAGATATAGCACATCTGTCCACCATTTGTGCTTTCTTTTCTGGTTGTCTTCCATCACACATCTCTCACTCTCTTCCAATCATTCTGAACTACTATTCGCTTTGCATACCCTTCTCTGTGCTTTTGCTTCTTTTTTTTTTTTTTTTTTTTCAGAAGATCGAAGATCGATTCTATGAGTATTTACGGTCTTACATTTTCTCACTTTGTTGGGTATCCATCTGCATTTTATTTCAGTAGCGTAGTGATGTGATTCCATCCTGCTAGTTTTCCTCACTCTCGCGTTCATAATCTTGCTGTGATTCTTGCCACAAATTGCTACACGCTCTAGATGTTTTTCCCCAGTGCTGTTTCCAGGGCTGACCCACGTTGTTTTCTTGCTTGCCTTAGCTTTGTAATACCGCGATGGAGTAGCCGAGAGGTCTAAGGCGCCTCGCAGCGGAGCGCGCGGTTACTCACCGTTGGAGATTCGAGTCCTCCCTGGGGCATGGGTGTGTGTGTGTGTGTGTGTTCGCCCTTGGGTTAGTTTCCATGCCTATTTGTGCGTTAGTCTCCTAGAAAAATTGTGACACCTCTTTTGTCAACATCTATCATTACGTTATCCAAAGTGGACCAAAAATGTTCAGTTCCTGCTTTGTCTCTTTGTTCTTATCATTAGTTGGTGCATGTGAATTTAGTATCGTATGTTTTGTTTCCTATTTTCATTGTAAGATATGACAGCCTTTGATTTATGCCCTTCCACACAGTGATACTATCCAGGTATCTACGATCTACTACAAAGGCTGTATCAAACATAAACGGTTGCTTTGACTCACCAACACGGGGTTTCCCTTTCAGAACCGCATATCCTTCTGATTCCATCGTGCTTTCGTCCCTAAATCTTGTTTCCTGTAGTGCCAGTATACCAATACCGAGTAATCTCATAATGTCAAGAACTTGCTTTAGCTTGCCCACCTTCATCAGTGTCTGTATGTTTATGGTTCCCATTGTAAAAGTGTGTTTCGGTATGATTCTGTGTCCGTTATTTAGACTGGATTTGGAGGTACAGATAGGTTCGCCATTTAATATCGCACATGATGCAGGATCCCCAGAATCTGATAACCTGATCACACTGACCTAGGTCAACGAGGGTTTAGCCCCTTGGGGTATATTTCATGACTGCTTTACAAGCCGAAATTTCGACTTTGTCTTCTGCATTTGCAGTATCGTGGTTACAACTGAGGTGTTTAGCCCCAGAGGATGTAATGAGGCCGCCCAACTGGAGTACAGACGCCACTCCGTTCTGTGAAGGTTCATCCGCCTTGATGACCGTTGGAATTTGCCAAATCTGCTTTGAAATGACTGGCCATGTCTTCCGCTCATGAAGCCGTTGACCTTTTCGCGCTACGATTTAAGCGAAAATGGTAAGGAAAAAGAATAGGCTTACATCACTGTAGGACAGAAGAGAGGTTATCGATAGGTCGTTGTGGAACACGCTTGGTCTGGCTCCTGCCCTTCGGCCTGTACGGCATGGGTGACCCTGCTGGCAGATATGCTACCGCCGGCGTAGCCCTCCGGATGCAGAGAATTCTTGAAACTTCCTAGCGGATTAAAATTGTGTGCCGGAACCGGGACTCGAACCTGGGACCTTTGCCTTTCGCGGGCAAGCGCTTTACCGACTGAGCTGTTTTCATTCTGGAAACATCCCTTAGGCTGTGGCTAAGCCATGTCTCCACCGTATCCTTTCTTCCAGGAGTGCTAGTCTTGCAAGTTTCGCAGGAGAGCTTCTGTGAAGTTTGGAAAATAGGAGGCGAGGTACTGGCGGAAGTAAAGTTGTGAGGCGGCATCGTGAGTCGTGTCGGGATCGCGCAGTCGGTAGAGCGCTTGCCCGCGAAAGGCAAAGGTCCCAGGTTTGAGTCCCGGTTCCGGCACACAATTTTAATCCGCCAGGAAGTTACGTATCAGCGCACACTCCGCTGCAGAGTGAAAGTTTCATTCATTCAGAGAATTCTTGCTTCTAAAACAAATGTAAGTTAACAGGTTACAGCATAAAAAATAAACTATCCTCCAGAAAAAAGTCATTTTGGTTCAATCAGAGGTCTATACAACCTGGATGTACGGCGCTGGTCTCGAACCATAGAACTGCAGCGTACTTGTACATCTACTTACTTTGCCGCCATACAGTAATTTGGTAAACAAATTTCCATCTGATACTTCCTGGCAGATTAAAATACAGGTGAAAGTATATATAGCATTTTCTGTTGGAAAGCCTTCCTGAAAACCAAACTGACATTTTGTTCGAACTTTATTTTTACCTATGAAACTATTCTAGAATACATTACTTTGTTAAGAATTTTGGATGCGGCTGTCAGAAGTGAGATTGGGCGGTAGTTGTTGACATCAGACGTATCCCCTTTATAGTGCAGTGGTTTAACAATAGCATATTTCAGTCTTATAATTTTCAAAATGAAATGCCAAGACCGCACATTAATAATTTATTCACTGACGACTGGTTTCGGTGAACTGTGCAACCATCATCTGGTCAGATACTTATTACTAGCTGTCATGTTTTTAACTTGTGTGTTTTTTTATATAGTGACTCAGTGCAATGTTGCACTTGTTGTTTTATACCAAATTTTTAACAAGATGACCAGCTAGTAATATGTATCTGACCAGATGATGGTGACACAGTTCACCGAAACCGGTCGTCAGTGAATAAATTATTAATGTGCGATCTTGGCATTTCATTTTGAAAATTATAAAACGATCAGATCGCCTCCAAACCCGACTATGTCAGGTAATCTTATATTTCGGTCTATTACTTAAAGACACTATATTCACAGTCACATTGAAGTATGTACTTAGATGTGACGCACTTTTCAACGTCCAGAACTACAATTACACATGAACACAATGACCAATGATTTAGGCACACAAATATGGCGTAATGCATTTTCGTGAAGTATAAATTGTAGTGTAGAGTAGAAATTAAACGTAGTAACTAACACGTGAAGAACAGAGTGTTAGAAACGACGTGAATTCCAGGTTGCAAAGTAAATAAATAAATAAATCAAATAAAACAAATAGTAATAAAACCAGATTAAAAGGAATAATTGATTGGTTAAGATAATTTTAGTTTCAGGTAAACGTTTAATGTGGCAAACAGTTCAAGATTTTGTGTAGAATTTAACGAACAGTAATTTGAATTATTTATGTGAAAGGTGATTTGTTTGGAAATGATTTTGATAAAAAAATTAATTAACAGGGAGACAGTTTTTCGTAAATTCCTACTAAAGTCAGTGAGAAAACTGATATCGGATCTGTATATATAAAGAACAGTCTAGAGTGGAAAAAAAATTCCGAGAAGTTTGGGTCTTATTTCAGACCATCTTCAGGAAATTAAGCTCAATTGATGTTGTGGAGCTTAATTTCCTGAAGATGGTCTAAAATAAGACCCAAACGTGTCGGAAAACAACTTTTTTTTGCACTCTAGACTGTTCTTTATACATAAATTTAAATAAGAGTGCTGTTCCCCATAAGTGAAACAAAAATATTTCCAAAAATATGATATCAGAACGTTAGAGCTTAGCATTGTATATGTATAGAAAATAAACCATAAATTACCAGGATTAATCTTACATTCACTATTCATGTAGTTACAATCAATTCCATCAGTATCAGCTAATTTAGAATGGAAATTCATCTTCTGATTAACAGCTGGTCGAGTTTACAAGCTAACAAACTATCTTTCTATACAGGCCATTTCACGCCTGGAGAAATAGACGTGTAGTGAATGTGTTTCATTGGTACTACTTCAGAGATAGAATTGTCCTGAGTTTATAAATAAAGCGCCAGTACGAGTGCGAAGTTACAGTTGTGATGTGGAAAACAATCACGTCTGAACCAAGAGCAGGCAGACCTTTTGAATTGTCGAAGAGGTTTCTCGAAGGATTGTGGAGGGTGAAGGTTGAAAGAAGTACGCAATATAATTTTCACTTAATTTTTTGCCTGTAATACAGCCTTGAGCATATTTTGTTATAAAAACCTAAACTATAATTCTGTAGAAAACATATTTATGTAATATTTTGTACCATTTCATAAATCGATATAACATACTGTACTTAATTTCATATCTTTGCTGTAAACCAAAGACTTTGTTACATCTTTGGAGTGTGTCTTGCACTCGCAGTTGTTGCATTTATCGAGTCGTTGTGTGACCTTCGTAGAGAGAGAAAGTCGAGGTGTGACTGTCGTGGAGAGCAGTCGTTTTGTGATTATAGTAGAGGAGTAGTAGTCGTGGAACTGTCGGGTTAGTCTGTCTGTGTGTTAGACTCGAAACGTAAAAAATTCAGTTTTGAAGAGTCGCAGCCAAGTCTGCAGATTGTAATTTTTGTGTGGAAATTAATCTGCCTCAAATAAGGTAAAACTTGTACTTTTCTATTGTTATGTATGGTAGCCTGTATTTGAACTGTTGTAGTTGGTGTTTGTCTTTTTTGCTAATGAATATTGTTTAATGCAGCTTGCATTTATCATTTAACCCTGAGTCATTTTACCATTTCCTCGTTCCTTTCACCAATTTGAATTGCTATCCGTTCTGATCATTGATTCTTATGATTGAGTTGCATAATTATTGTGTTTGTAAATTTATGTGCTAATTAGAACAGTTCAGTGTAGGGATTTTATCATGATCAATTGGTCTGTTAATGAGAGCAGGAAGTAGTTTGTTCATAAATGCAGTAAAGTTCATAGAGATTTTCTCAGTCTTTATGAAAGTCCAAATTATTAAGGCAGTTAAAGCGATATGTCTGATCAGAAGAGAAGTAGATCACGTAAAGAGATAAGAAATATTTGCAGTGAGTGATACTTGAAACAGTTACCAGATTTGTAGGACATTTTTTTATTACGTTGGATCAGTATGGTAATTGTTGTTCAGATAGGCACATTATCAAGTGCAGTGATTTTTGGTATCTAATTAATATCAAATATCTTTGTTTGACATCCTGTTTATTCCTGTGACGAAATTATCATTGTAGTAGCACGCTCTTTTTGTTGGCCGGTTTTAACAATTGTATTTAATGTAGGGTGATTTCTCCTGACTTTCAACCGTATTTTAATGTTTTATGTCTTCTGACTAAAAGACATTCGTGTCTGCTGTGACATTCGTGACTGGCCCGTCCATTATTGTCTCAGTGACCAGCCAGCCACAGATTCTCATTTCAAATTTTAGCATGATTGACAAAATTGTTTTATTGTTTTATTTTTTATATCTGTGCTGTTGGTTTCTCTATTTGTGTTGTTCGCGAAATTTCATCGGTGACATGTACTCCTCTTGAGTATTCATATGGTTATTGTTTCCAATTAGACATTCTTTGTTAACAGGGGACTGATGACCCAGTAGTTTGGTCCCCTTTAAATATCAACAACAATCGCAATCGAATTGTGCTTGTATAGTCTGGCTACTGGTATATGGTGCATGCTAACAGATCTGAACTTTTGCTCACTTTGTTTCTCACACACGAGATTAATGTGTAGACCAATTACGAATTTAATTACTGTTAACTTATTAACCACTGTACAATTTAAAGTATTATCCGTTGCGCATCAAACAAAACCACATTTACGTAATATCATTGCATTCCATGTCAGTTGCAATTCATTCTAACAGGGCAAAGGAAGGTACTAAGTCTCGTTGCTTAGTCAAATTATTTTGTAACCAAAATCACACAATTCATTTGTGAATTTTAGCGGGGTCGATCTCTTAACACACAGTGACACGCTCGCCCCCACATATATACTACCTTTAGCGCTTGTTCAAACAAACACACAGCACTTTTAAGGTGAATGTTCGCATGTCATCACTGAAAGGATTCTCCCGAGAGTTCCAAAGTGCTACCAGGAGTACAAGTAGCACGCTAAACGTGTATAGGGAGTTGAAAAGAATGTGGTATAATAGTTTATCATCTTAACATAAACCGTGAAATTGATGTAATGAGCGGGGTCACAGGACAGTGAATGGTGTGGACTGATTAAACACGCTATACCACAGCGCCGAATGTAGGCGTGAGTGAGCGATGAGGGGGGGGGGGGCGGCAAACCCGCAATCTGGGGCAGCCGCAGAAGGGGGGGGGGGGAGGGGGAGGAGGCAACGCCAACAAAGGAACGCCGAGTGGGAGATGAGAAGGGCGTGACACTATCAAGTTTGTGTCCCCACTGGGAAAGTCATAATCTCGGCACTGCTCTGACCTTTGACATTGGGGTGGAAGCCATCTTATATAGAGCTAATACTGTAGTATGGAAGAGGTGGTGTGGGTGTTTTTCTCCGTTGTGCTTATTCCTCTTATTGTGGACTGTGTAACACCACATCGCGACCATAGTATTAGAATCACGGTATTCCAACATTTTTCTTCGTTACGTGCTTTTAATAATTTAAGAGGCAGAATTTTCTCATTTTTCAAAATTTTTAGTAAATTCAAATTATATCAGCGTAATTAAGAGTAATAGTATCCAGGGAATACTTAGGTCAAAACATCTCGTACATCAGAGATCATTTGACAGATTGCTATTATAAATAGTACCCGCAGTTGAGTTTCTCTCTGTGAGTTTAGCTCCTATGTGCGTAGCTCTCTACGTGTTGAACTCTCTATGTCACTAGATTTCACCACGTGCTTAGCTCTCATTAGGACTATCATTCAGTGCTTATCTTAAACTATTATACGCGGTTTCATTCCAAGATAAGAAAAAACCCGAGAAAATATTTAAAATTAAATATAAGCTTTTATATCGTGATCATACGCGAAAGCGAACATTATTTTTAGACTTGATCGGGATAGGCTAGGACGGAAAAATTAGAAACTTCTGCCTCCCGTAATAAACTGATGAACATTCTTGATATGAAATTTGAACTTATTGGCAAGTTTAATGCAATAACTTTTCAAAGACGTATCTGGAAGAATTAGAATTTGTAATCAATGTGTAGGATCCAGAGAGATTAATACAAACTTTGACGAAAATAATCACGAATTGTCAACTTATAAAGTGTGTACTGTGAAGGTGTTGTGAATGTAACTATTGATTTCAGAATAGAGAATCTATGAAGCTTAAAGTCTTAAACAGTTATTCGAGTATTTAGTTCCCTAATATTGTCCCAGAATATTCTAAAAAAGGAATATATCTAACAGTTTTGGTCAGGAGAAATTTTCTAAAGAATAATTCTATAAAAGTAAAGGATCAGGCAAAAACAGTATCTTTGTGAGGGGCGTCAAATTATCTGAACTACCGGGACTCAATGATTCAATATTTTATTCTGTGGTTTATTAAATATCAGCCCCTGAGAAACGGATTATCATGCTCAAACATTACAAAAGGTCTTTAAGTTGAAATGAAATCTAGAAACAATATTTACAGTGCAAAATTCAAAAAAAGATATACATTTTATTAACTGCGAAGAAGTACCAGGTCTACCAACTTAATTTTCATACTGAGGTGACAAATAGAATTTTGAAACTATACATCCTATACAACTGTGAAAATCAAGACGTAATCTACAGCTTAAAAGTCGCAAGTTAAAACCCTAATATAAAACGAAGTCAACACTGTCGTCCCAGTCACCAAACCAAACCATGTCGCCGCCCAATCGCAACTGTTTGCGTAGGGCAGAGGTAGAGTTCAAAGTGATTGTTATTAATATCGACATAACTATGTACCCTGTGAGACAATGGTTTGTGGACAGTAACATAACTGGAATAATAAATCAAATTCTAGGGACATATTTCGTCTTGATATATCAAAGATATTGAATAGAAGCAGCGGGACTGAATTAACATGTGTGCTGCAGCTGAGATTCAAAGCCGGGACCTCTTGATCACTAGGCAGATGCTTCGACCACTCAGACAGAACAGCCTTGTGGATACTGAGACTGCGCAACTCACGAGGCAGAATTAAAGGTTTTGTTGTGGAGAGAGGCGCGATTAAGGCACTCCGTACAGTAGCAGTATGCTTAAGGTCACTGTGGCGGAATGGTTTGATGGAACGTGCTTCATTGTTGTAAATGAGACGAAGATGAATATTTAAATGAGAGAGAGTGATTTATGGGATTAGATGTCAGATTGATTGCTATTAATATCACGTACAGAGACGAAATCTTGAAAATAAATTCCCCAAGACATGCGAATAAGGCACTGACGACATCCAGGTACGGAAACTTCTTTGTTCCCCCTCCCCCCTCACCGCTCACTCACGCCTACATTCGGAGCTGTGCTATAGCGTGTTTAACCAGTCCACATCATTCACTGTCCTGCGACGCCGCTCTTTACATCATTTTTACAATTTATGTGAAGAAGATCAACTATTGTACCACATTGTTTTCAACACCCTATGCACGTTTAGCGTGCTACTTATACTCCTGGTAGCACTTTGGCACTCTCGGGTGAATCCTTTCAGAGATGAGATGCGAACATTCACCTTCACCCTCCACAATCCTTCGGGAACCCTCGTCGACAATTCAAAAGGTCTGTCTGCTCTTGGTTTAGCTGTGGTTGTTTTCCACTTCACAACTGTAACTTTGCATTCGTAGTGACGCTTTATTTATAAACTCAGGACAATTCTTCCTTTGAAGTAGTACCAAGGAAACTCACTACGTATCTATTTCTCCAGGCGTGAAATGGCCTGTCAAGAAAGATAGTTTGTTAGCTTGTAAACTCGACCCGCTGTTAATCAGAAGACGAATCTGCATTCTAAATTAGCTGATACTGATGGAATAGATTGTAACTACATGGATAGTGAATGTAAGATTAATCCTTGTAATTTATGGTTTATGTTCTATTCATTTACAATGCTAAGCTCTAACGTTCTGATATCAATTTTCTCACTGACTTTAGTAAGAATTTACGAAAAACTGTCTCTCTGATAATTTATTTAAAACAAAATCATTTCCAAACAAATCAACTTTCACATTAATAATTCGCATTAGCGTTCGTTACGTTCTATACAAAATCTTGAACTGTTTGCCACATTAAACGTTTCCCTCATTGTTTATAACGTAATATCTCCTGAATTATGTGTTGTACTTACAACGGTAGTTTTGGTTTTTAGGTCAATCACAAGAGTGTAATCAAAATAATTGCTGTAGCCCACCCAAGATCATATATATATATATATGAAATTTGTTATTAACAATCCGACCCAATTCAAAAATAATAGTAGTGTGCATAGCTACAACACTAGGAGGAAGGGTGATATTCACTATTCAAAATTAAATCTATCTTTGGCACAGAAATGGGTGAATTATGCTACCACGAAAGTCTTTGGTCACTTCCCAAGTAGCACCAAAAATCTTACATATAGCCAACTGGTATTTAAAAAGAAATTAGAGTAATTTCTGAATGGCAACTTCTTCTACACTTTAGATGAATTTTAGATAAAACTTTAAAACAAAATGTTAATTTAAAAAATCCTTAAAATATTGTCATGTATAGACACCATTTACTGAACTGACACGTTCGACACCATTACGAAATATCGTATATATCATCTATGGAACAAGTATTAATCTAATCAAAGAGTTGTTCTCCACGTGGGGTCGTCCTGTATGGGATTATTCCTTGAGAGGTTCTTTGTCAAATCTGAACGCTTTAATCCATCGTGCGTATGTGCCGTATGGCAATTTTGCGTCACTATATGGTTTGCGCAGTCCCTGGAAACGTTATGGCACACTCTCACCTTGTGCGACTTCAGTTTTAAACCACGAACGTAACTCCATATTTGTAAACACGATTTTAGGGCGCTTGCACTATTGCTACTGACATATGGCAGCTCATCGACTCACCGGTCTGGCGTTAAAGTAAACACCGCTTTCCAGCTCTTGTATAATTGAACCGTTGAAAAAATACTGCACTTACTGAAACAGTGTCTTATGAGTGAGCAAACAAGCCCATATGATTAAGAAGAATTTATTTATTTATTTTTTTTTCCTCGCGACACACCACCACCATTCTAGAAACATTGCCGTATAGCTGACTGCGACGCATGGCTGTAGCCAGATGACAGGGTATTAATAAATGTTTTTACAACAGATTTCATAGAACGTAACAAGTTTTTTCACCCGTAGGAGCGGTATACCCGATGCAGACAGTATCATGCTTGCTACACTACTGTAGACATTGGATGAAGATTCAGAAGCAGACGCCCGTGCCTTGCAGGCGTCGAGAAGTGGCCGTCTGATTTCTAAGGTGTGGCGAAAGTCACACTAACACTTCTGAAGGCCAGCCAATGACAACCGCAGCGAATGATAACCATCTGTAGCAGACCGTGACGTATGCACGACTGGACGATCCGGTGCATCAACTGAGGTGGGACTATGTGGCAGCGACGGCTAACTGGAACGGAAAGCACGTAGTTCTTTTTCTCTCTTTTTTGTCCGTTGCATCTGCATTCGATTAAATTTTGTTATTTTGTTGTGGGGGTGTTATTGGTAAGGCAACGTGTACTTCTTAACAGAAAGATCACAATATCATGTGCATTTTATTACAAACTAGCTTTTACCCGCGGCTTCGCTCATGTTGATTTCCTCGTATACGTCTCAAAGACAATCGAATGTACAATAATTTTGCAACTTTGTTCTTAAGTTGTGACGACGACCATCAGGACAAAAGAAAAGATAAAATTTTCCGGTTTAAATATAAACCGTATGTAGAATTACGGTAAATACTGCCTTCAAATGACAGATGAAAATAACGGTATTATTAATTATGAAAACTGTTACATCGTGACTAAACCACTCAGTGAAGAAGCTATACGATATACGTGTAAATTATGCACGATTGAAATGTCATCGAAATCGGTTTGACGGTTGGAAGACGTTGATGTCTTGTGTAAGCAGTGTATTCATTACGTCAAATCGTACATGTACAGCATATCGGCAATTAAAAAGTATTTTAGTAAATGCGATAAATTTCGAACGTCAAAGGATAAGTAGCTTGTGGTTAGCTCACTATAACTAATTAAAATTAATGAAAGATATCGGAGAAAAGCTGAACTGCTTTTATTCACCAACTAGAATAAACGAATATCACAGAAGCAACAACAGAAATTATATAGCTAATGTATATTTTCTTTACTTGTGCCAAAGAGTCCTATTGGAGGCGTGTTCTCTTCTCTTGACTTACTAGTTCACTGTTAGGCTGATGTACTGGGTAAGAGTCTCCAGTATGTCTCTCCTTCTAAGTCCAAGTAGCTGTCTAAACTCTTTCTGCTGAAACGGTTTCTTGTGTTCCGTTTTGATCCATTGTAAAAGTGTTCTGATTCCTTGATAGCACCACAGTCTATCACATACAGTCACGAAACTCTCTAGGAAAAAATTGCAACCGAAGCGATACTAGCGCTTCAAGTGGCCAGAGGAATGGCGTGATATAAACTGAAAAGTTGCTGTTTTTAATGCTGTTGGTTTCATATTTCCTAGTCACTGAACGTTGCTGTCAACTTTCTAATACAAATATGAAAACCTCATTAAAGTAATATCACTGCTGCTGTTAATGGCAGTCTATAATAACGAATTGCCAGTGTAGTGTAATTCATACTGTTCACAATACTGAGTCGTAATCAAATCGTCCAAAAACTTTTTTAAAAGTAGAAATGAATCGCAACCTGGTGTAATCAAGTTTAAAAGTAACTTATTATGATTATTTTCGCGTGCTCGGTACGTACTTACATGCTGCATGAGTTTTGTTTTACCGTATTTCGGACATTGTAATATTTTCACAACCATACACTTTTTTTACGTCCTTGTTTGTGTGCCTTTCCTGTAACTACCATAATTTGTTTAGCTATTTGGTAGGTATCAAACTTGATATCTTCAAGAATGTGACGTGGTAATATTAACAGTTTATATATGGACATATTATTTATTTGTAGCTACGCATTTACTTAAACTAGTAGGTAACCGCTAAAATATGTTGGAATGCAGGCTTATAATTTTTATGAAACTGAGGTGCAAAACTAAGAAGGCTCTACTGTAATAGTTAACTGCTATTGGAAGCATTCAGACATTACTTTTATACCGCAGTAATATTAAGAAAAAGTGATCAAGTATTTGTGATTCTGATTATGAGCAGAAGTTTGGAAGTAAATGAATTAAAGATTTACTTCCATGCCTAAAAGTATAACAAACCACCGTAAATGAACACTTGTTATTTGTAACATTATTCTCTTACGTCTGAGCATCCTTTGCAAATGAGATTTTTCGAATTACATTTTTTATAGTTGCTACAATTTATAGTGTCGTAAATAGGAAGTGTTTTGATTGTGCTGCTTCATTCCAAATACACATTCATTACTCATTCGTTTCGCTGTATGTTTTTACCACCCAGTCTCTTGGAGCGCTACAGTCTCAAGGTTGCAAAAATTTACTGGGAGTTTCGTGACTCTTATGTTAGACTCTGTTAGCACCTTGTATGGTCCCATAAATGGTGAACCTAGTGATGGTCTGACAGTGTCGTCTCTGCACCAAACATGTGAGGCAGTGGCTAAATCTTTGTGCATCAACACTTTCCTGTCACCATGTCTAAGTGGTGACACAGATTTTAACAGAGTCATTTGCCTGCTCAATTGACGTGGAAATTCTGTAATATTGCAAGAAGTCTTCAAGCGACGCAGAAGCTATAAGGGAAATGATGATGCTCAGCTGTTCCATATTTCGATTTATATACATAAAATCAACCAATATCTTGACTTACACGCTTTATTGAGTAGCCTGTGTTGTTCTTCAACGTTCAGGCCGAATTTCATCAAAATCGCTTAATCAGATTACTCGTTAAAGCGTAACAGTTTCTTTCACATTTACAATATTATTATGGCTTAGTATATTCGTGTGGAAAAAAGTAGGGTTAAAAACTTTGGGCACTGTGGAAGAACGGTCATTCCAAATCGGCAGAATTAAAGCTCAAACAGATACATGAATACTTCATAGTTCCTTGATTATCCTTGATAATTTCTGTCAATGTAGTCTCGACGGACTGTATAGGGAAGGACTCAGTTCGCAGTAACGTAGCACTCCGTAGGAAACCTAGGACACTGTCTGCTGATCGATGCACACTGACAGACTGATTCCCATCAGAGGTCGCGCGTTACGAATAGTAGCACATGTGAGAATCCTGACAGAGAAACACAAATAGGTGACGCATATATCACCTATTTGTGTTTCTCTGTCAGGATTCTCACATGTGCTACTATTCGTAACGCGCGACCTCTGATGGGAATCTATGAACTTGTTCTGCCAACGTTCTGTGTTTCCATGGCCTTATGAACACGTTCGCTGCGGCTGACACTTATAACTTTATAATCGTTTCCGCGATCAACACGCCATTGCGGGGTAACGCTTATAAGCGGTGCGGTCGCTAGCTGAGCACTCAGCTTAGTTTGTTTGGCTGTGCACTCGTGTTAGTACAAGCCACCAACGAAATATCACGTAATGTATTGTGTGCTTTCGTCTTTAGTCGTCTGCGATGTGCATTGTTTGCAATAAACGCATATGACGCTTATGAGCGTCAGACAGCATGCAGCATTTATCACGTTATCGGAATGCAGCTATATAAAGCACCACCTCTTCCGCAGACGTTATATTCGCTGTCAATATGAACAGGATTCGCAGGGGTATGATTTCAGCTCTCAGTGCACGTGCGCTTACAGGCGACCGCCTAGAGCGTTAGTATCCCGCACTGGTGTCCACAGCGAACGTGTTAATAGTGGCGTAATTGTCTTTGGTGTCGTCAAAATATGCAGCACTATAGATATAACATCTGATGAGAGGTTCGAGGACTTATCCATGACTGACTTTGTGCATTCGAATTTCAAATTACTTTTCGACACAATCGGGATAATCACTGCACACCCATCCACGGTTATGTATTTTGGAGACTGATGTACTGAGACAATAGTCACTCCAAAGCCAATTGGTCCTTATAGACTTTTCGAAACCACTGTAAGTCGGATGTTAATGCGTTTTGAAGTTCAAATTGTTATTGTCTTTCACTTTGCACTTCATTGCTCACCATTAATATGTAATTATTGCTTTCTTGATTACAACTTATTGCAATCAATTGGGGTTGAATTGGGCAAGACGGAGGCGCTCGACCGGGCGTTGCCGACAGCGCTGAGCACCCTTATGGTGTACGGGAGAGATCATCCCTTCCGTCTTACACGCTTTTAGCGTCTCTTTCAAGCAGTTTGTTCAGGTAATGTGGAGGTAGTTAACTGTTATTTCATTAGACGGAAGGCGCTTTTTGGCTATCTCAACCCAGAGGCGATTTATTGCTCGTTCACCAGATAGCAGCCCTTATTGGCTGTTCCAACACTGTGACGATTGCGAGAAGTACGAGGCTGAAGTCAATTGTCGCTCTTTCGCGGGTGTTTACGAAGGTATAAATGGCGCGCAACAAAATCACACAGTCCGAAATCCTAGATATTTTATATGGGTACCCTGTACCATAAATTGAGGAGAGTGACACACACACACACACACACACACACACACACACACACACACACACACACACAGAGAGAGAGAGAGAGAGAGAGAGAGAGAGAGAGAGAGAGAGAGAGAGAGAGAGAGAGAGAGAGAGAGAGAAAGATTCGTAATCTCCAGACGAAAGTACAAGTTATGATACAGGTATTTGTAGGTTTCAATTATTTGTAAAGTGATTATTTTATTTCCGCGGTTTTTACTGTGAGTAGAGTTGGCTATTTTATTTACAGTTGTGACTTTTTAGTACTGATGTTTGCACTTCTTTCTAGGCGGCCACCTATGCTGCCTGGCCATGTGCGTGGGGGAGCAGGGCTGGTCAGGACTAGGCGATCTGCCACAGTTGCGGGTGTTCCAGGAGCTAGTCGCTCTTGAATGGCATTTTTCAGACGTCACTGAAGAGTTTCAATATTTTAGTTACTTTTTGATGACTGCATTACTTGACAGTTCAAGAGTGAAACAAATCGGTGTGCTGACAGTAATATAGCAGCAATAAAACGTATAGGCAGTCCAAAAATAATCTCTACATGGCACAAACGGTGTGCAGTGAAGTTACACATATACTGATTTGGGCTTTGCGACCCTCACCGCCTCCAGGATTACCACACAAATAAACAATTACATTTGAGCTCAAAAAAACCTTTTTCTTTCATTTATTTGCTTTTAGACTTCTCTGTACAATTTTCGTGAAAGTAGCTAGAGAAATAATTGTTCTACATTACAGAGTGAGCTCGTAAAACTTTTCTTTTTCACTCCTGTAATGTCTGTGTGTTTTTTTTTTTTTTTTTTTTTTTTTTTTTTTTTTTTTTTTTTTTTTTTTAGTATTATTACATCAGTTTTGTATATGGTACATTCTGAAGTAACGCATATTCTTGAAATACAAATGCTTTTACCTTTTAAATGACACAAAAACCATATTCCTCTCACGTTGATCTACTTTGAAATCTGTTGTACAAACCTAAAATATGCCAGTTCACAGCCAAGTGCCGGGTGTGAATAGGGCAGTGTTCAAAGTGCTAAAACATCTCGCCAGTAACATCCCTTTCATGCCAACTTTAAAATGCAAATAACTCATAATTTTAGAAACAGTGCTAAAATGATGTTGAGTAGTTTGTATTTTAATGTTGACATGTAACGGATGTTACTGGCGAGATGTTTTCATTTTAAAATGATCTAATGAAACACATCAGTATTCTGGTCCTGTGATGGCAGTTTGTTGAAACTGGTCACCTAATTTTATAAAACAAAATAATCAACGATATAGGCCATATTTTATTATTGTAATAATCAACCAGGTCGCTCCCAAGTCGCAATGGCGAATTTCTTTGAAATTAGTAAACAGAAAAAATGATTTAAATAGCAATATTTAAAAATCTCAAAATTATGTATCTCAGTTATCAAACCTATAGGCTGAATACGTGAAATTATTGTCATCAGTTGTAGTGGTGGATTCTGTGAATAAATAGGTTTAAGAAAGCTTTCTTTACTATGAACTCCAGCCATGTAAAAAATAAAAATTATTTGTGACAAGTTTATACACAAAATTCTGAAATTATATATATATATATATATATATATATATATATATATATATATATATATATATATATATATATACAGTCCACTACAGGTTGGCATAATAATGTTAGGATGTTGTATTCATGCATCTCCAAATAGTAAATGTTTACAGCAGTTGTTTACACTGGGCATATTACTACAGTGAAGTTATATTTGACACAACATTGAAGTTGTTTGATAAAATAAAGCACATTATTCCGACTAGAGCATTGGTTTGATTTGGATTAGATCAGACGAAAAAATGTCACCTGTTGAAGAAAATAAGGCATTTTGTAATTCTGTTTCAGAAGAACTTCCTAATGACGTGTGTCTGAGGTTCACTTACGTATAGTACTTAGCACTGTGTGAGTCTCTATTGCTGTACATAATTTCAGTGACTTTACGTAAATTAATATGGTACAGTCACTTATACAAATAGCCTTTTTACCTATAGTACTTTACGTGTATCTGTTTTCATTTAACATTGTCTGTGTAGTCTTTGATGAGAAGAGTAAAGAAGACAATGGATTGATAGATGTAATGCAAAATAAAAATTATTTGGTAATAACCGAAGGCTTGCCCTATTGAGTTACTAACATGTCTCTGAACCAAGCGCAAAATGGCCCTAAGAGACTACGCCGATATGAATGTCACATATGCAACATTTCTTAGTGCTACATCAACAAAGGACACAGGATTGAACTCTGTGGAACTCCGAATTTGACATTCAACGGCAGGATCCAGAAGAAAGCCTTTTCATTTTTTTTTTTTGTTAGCAATGACAGAGAGCATTCAAAGGTAGGCCCTACAAGAATAATTTTTCAACAACAACAAGAGACAGAGCGAGGCTTACCGTGTTGAGTTACTAGTATGTCTCTGAACCAAGCTCAAAATGGCCCTAAGAGACGACGCCGATATGAATGTCATATATGCAACATTTCTTAGTGCTACATCACCAAAGGACACAGGATTGAACCCTGTAGAACTACAAATTTGACATTAACGGCAGGAAAGTGCTACATCACCTTGAGACACAGGATTGAACCCTATGGAACTCCAAATTTGATATTCAACGGCAAGATCCAGAAGAAAGCCTTTTCATTTTTTTAAATTTTTTTTCTAGTTAGTAATGACAGAGAGCATGCAAAGGTAGGCCATACAAGAATAAGTTTTCGTATTTTTTTTTTTTTTTTTTTTTTTTGTTTTTTTTTTTTTTTTTTTTTTTTTTGTGAGACAGAGCGAGGCTTGCCGCGTTGAATTACTAGTTTGTGTCTGAATCAAACTCAAAATGACCCCAAGAGACGCCGCTGATATGAATGTAATGTATGCAACATTTCTTAGTGCTACCTCACCAAAGGACATAGGATTGAACCCTGTGGAACTCCAAACTTGACATTCAACGGCACGATCCAGAAGAAAGCCTTTTCATTTTTTTAAATTTTTTTTTGTAGTTAGTAATGACAAAGAGCATGCAAAGGTAGGCCATACAATAAGAAGTTTTCGTGATATTTTTTCTAGTCAGTAAGAGACAGAGCGCGGACAAGGGGTGGAGTCCGCCGGTTCTCGAGCGCCGCGCGCCGCGCTGCCGCCGCCCAGCCGCCGGGTACTCACGCCGTGGCGTCGGCGGGGCGTCGACGTCTGCGCCGGTGGCGGTGGCGCGTGCTGCTCGCGCGTCCATCACGAGGGACTGGCGCCTCCAGCAGGTGGCGGCGGCGGCCGAGCGGGGATCGATACAGCGCCGCCCACCTCAGCCGCCCACGACTCCGTGGCCGCCGCCCTCTCGCTCTGCGCCGGTCACCGCGCATGCCCAACGCACCTCGCCGTGTAGTTAGGGTAGCCACATCAACTCTTGCTTAATTGCCGTAGCTCGTGTCATCCGTCTGAAATGTGGAACATGTTACGACACACAGTAACTTTCTGAATACCGTACATCTACTTAAATACTCTGCAAGTTAGTCTTGTGTAGTTCCCGAACGAACTAGTACGGAAGAGCGCTCCCACAGGCGAACTACGCGAACTAGTTCGCAGATCCCTCGCCTCTTAGTTCGTCCGCTCCTTTTCCGAAGACTGACGGGTAACAGCGAGAGAACGCGAAAGCGCGCAGAATCGCGTGATTTCCTTCTGCCAGTTGCCGTCATCTCGAGCTGAGATACAACTCAGCTGTAGTTGTAGTAGCGGTAGCAAAAGCCAAAACGAGCGGACGAACTAAAAAGAGCGACCTACTTCGCGGCCTAGCTGCGAACTAAAATATGCGTGATAGGTCGCGAACTAAAATGTACGCGATAGGTCGCGAACTAAAATGTACGCGATAGGTCGCGAACTAAAATGTACGCGATAGGTCGCGAACTAAAATGTGCGCGATAGGTCGCGAACTAAAATGTGCGCGATAGGTCGCGAACTAAAGTATGCGTCATAGGTCACGAACAGAATTAAAAATCACGAGTTTGCCTTTTGCTGATGAGAGCCATTTTGAGGTTAGCGTCTGACTGCTAAATTACATAGTTCAGTGTTACAAAATTTCTGCTTTCAAGTATTCTGCACTCTGCAATATCTGACTAGTAAATTCCATAATGCCAAGATATAGAGATAACTCTAAACTTAAACGCGAGAAATTATACAGAAACTGTTTCTTTTGGTTTGTTCAAGCAGCAAGCGCATGAGGCAGCTAGGTGGGGGAACTTCTCCTTCCACCTGCATGAGCAGACCACGCCGCTCAGCCGTCACTGGGAGCGGACGAACTAAAAGAACTAAATAGTTTACGGCAGAGCCGCGAACCAAAATGAGCGCTCCCGATCGCGAACTATTATGCGCAAGTCTACTGCAAGTCACACTGAAGTGCATGGCATCGAACCGGTTTTATGATATTTCTCTACAATTCCATTCTGTAATAGCTCACGGGAGAGGAACACCTAAATCTTTCCGTTTTCGATCTGATTTCTCTTATTTTATTTCGATGATCATGTCTTCAGATGTAGGTGGGTGCTAACAAAGTAAGTTCGCATTCGGAAGAGAAAGTTGGAGAAAGAAATTTCGCAAATAGATCTCGACGCAACGAATGTCGTCTTTCTTTTAATGATATCCGCCGCAATTCGTTCATCATTTCCGTGTCACACTGACAGACTATACAGAGAAAGTTCAGAGAAAGGCAGATCGTTTTGTATTATCGCGAAATAGGGAGGAGTCCCACTTGGTGGGGATCCCACAATGCGCAGCAATACTCCAAAACAGGACGCACAAGTGTGATGTAGGCAGTTTCTTTAGTAGAACCGTTGCATCTTCTAAGTGTTCTGCTAACGAAAGTAGTCTTTGGTTCGCTCTCCTTACAACATTTTCTGTGTTTTTCATTTTAAGTTGTTCGTAATTATACTCCTAGATATTTAGTTGAATTTACGTCCTTTAGTTCTCAAATGTTTGTAAATCTATCAGGCCAAACTGCTTGGTCATCAGTCCGTAGCTTACAGACTACTTAAACTAAGGTAAACTAACCTAAGGACAAACCACACACCCATGCCCCAGGGAGGACTTGAACCTCCGACGGCGAGCAACCGTGCGCTCCGCAGCGAGGCGCCTTAGACCGCTCAGCTGCTCTACCACGGCTCCTGTAGTTTTGACTGATTTATCGTGTAAATGAAGTTTAACGTATTTCTTTCCTTGGTCACATGGATGACTTCACAATTCTCACTATTAAGGGTCAACTGACTTTTTTTTTTGCACCATGCAGATAGCTTATCTAAATCATTTCGCAGTTGTTTTTGATCTTCTGGTGACTTTAGTAACCGATAAATGACAGCATCATCTGCGAATAGTCTAAAAGAGTTACTCAGATTGTCTCCTAAATGGTTTATAAAAATAAGGAACTGTAAGGGCCCTGTAACACTTCCCTGGGGAACGCCAGATATCATTTCAGTTCTACTTGATAATTTTCCTTCAATTACAACGAACTGTGTCCTTTCTGACAGGAAATCACGAATCCAGTCGCACAACTGTGGCGATATTCCATCAGCACGCGATCTAATGCAAAAATGGTGATGTTGGATTTTACAACGCTGTACCAGTGGTTGAGTACAATTGTAGCCCTTTAACAATTGTTAACTGATCGGAAGATGACTTGCTCATTGAAACCTGTAATTAGTAAATAAAGAACCTTTGAATAAATTGAGTTCTTGGCTGTGACTTCCTCTTGGCAGTTTTTATCAGATCTCTCAGATCGCTGTCCTGATACTACTAGTCCGGTAATTTTATCTTGTTTTTCAAAAATTTGAACAGAACGTAGGTTTGATTTTATCCATTTGAAAATGGGTTTAGAAAGCCTGCGACTGGGATACCAATGGGTTTGCTTATAAATAACACTTCTGCCACCAATCATGATTTTATTTTCTCTAGCACGACGCGTTTCGTGAAATAATTCTCATTTGCAAGTGCGATTTTGTGCTATCCGACTTTAGTTGTGGTGTAGAGGGAGACTGAAGGAGGAATACAGTAATCAGATACCAAAGGTTGTAGGTTACCGTTCGAAATCTCAGATGAAGAGGCTTGCAAAGGAGAGGGTAGCGTGGAGACCTGCATCACACCAGTCTACGAACTGAAGACCACGACACAGTAACTTACGATGGCCGAAGTGGAGATAAAATGCGTAATGGCTGTTCATACTCTGCAAGCCGCGTTACGGCAGAGTGTACTTTGCCTACCACTGTCCTCTCCTCTTATCCCAGTGGTGTGTGGTTCGCGGGAAAAATGGTTGCCTGTATGCCTCCGAGTGGGCCCTAGTCTCTCTGATCTTGTGCTCGCTTCGTGAGACATAGGTAGAAGGAATGAATGTACGGTCGACTCTTCATGAAACCTACTCCCTTGGAGGTTTCGCAGAAGCTCATTCCGAGATACAGAACTCCACACTTACAGCGTCTGCCACCGGGTCTGCTAATCATCTCCAAGATGCTTTTGCTCTTACTAAATGAGCCCATAACGAAGCATGCTGCTCTCCGTTGGATCTTTCCTACGTCTTCTATTAACCCTACCTGGTACGGATCATTTCTATGTCTTCTATTAACCCTACCTGGTACGGATCATTTCTATGTCTTCTATTAACCCTACCTGGTACGGATCATTTCTATGTCTTCTATTAACCCTACCTGGTACGGATCATTTCTATGTCTTCTATTAACCCTACCTGGTACGGATCATTTCTATGGCTTCTATTAACCCTACCTGGTATGGATCATTTCTGTGTCTTCTAATAACCCTACCAGGTACGGATCATTTCTATGTCTTCTATTAACCCTACCTGGTACGGATCATTTCTATGTCTTCTATTAACCCTACCTGGTACGGATCATTTCTACGTCTTCTATTAACCCTACCTGGTATGGATCATTTCTACGTCTTCTATTAACCCTACCAGGTACGGATCATTTCTATGGCTTCTATTAACCCTACCTGGTATGGATCATTTCTGTGTCTTCTAATAACCCTACCAGGTACAGATCATTTCTATGTCTTCTATTAACCCTATGTGGTACGCATCATTTCTATGTTTTCTATTAACCCTACGTGGTATAGATCATTTCTATGTCTTCTATTAACCCTATGTGGTATGGATCATTCCTATGTCTTCTATTAACCCTTTGTGGTATGGGTCATTTCTATGTCATCTGTTAACCCTATCTGGTATGGAATATTTCTATGTCTGCTATTAACCCTATGTCTTCTATTAACCCTACCTGGTAGAGATCTTTTCTATGTCTTCTATTAACCCTACCTGGTAGAGATCTTTTCTATGTCTTCTATTAACCCTACCTGGTACAGATCTTTTCTATGTCTCCTATTAACCCTACCTGTTGCAGATTCCACAAGCGATGGCCAAACGAGACTTTTGTAACCCACTTCCTTTGTTGAGGGATTCCTCCAACGAATCTGTTCTCTGCCATACCCACATCTCATTTTATATGACCGTTCCATTTCAGATCGGCCCTTACCACTACTCCCAAATATTTTATGGGGATAACTGCTTCCAGTGTTTGTCCTGCTATTGCATAGTTATATAATGAAGTATCTTTCTTTCACTGTAAACGTAAAATTTCACACTTATGTTGAGGCTTAAGTGACATTCCCTGCACACCTCTGGGGGTCCGCGATGCTTTCGTGAGTACGTGAGTGGCGAGCACGGGGCCCCGAGCTGATGCAGTCTTTCTCCTTTTTTTCTCGCTGGATTGCATTTCCCTTCCCTTCCCCTCCTTTCCTACCCTCACTCCCTCCCCACCCCACCGGGGGCTGATGACCTTGGCAGTTTGGTCTCTCTGTCTCCAACAACCCATCCATCCATCCATCCAACATTCCTGCACCAAGCGTCTGTACATTGCAGATCACCCTAATTTCGTCACCAGTTTTGGGACTTCTCGAAAAATTACTGAATCATCTACGAGATCTTTCATACACTGGGTAATCAAAAAGTCAGTATAAATTTGAAAAGTTAATAAATCACGGAATAACGTCGATAGATAGGTAAAAAATTGACACACATGCTTGGAATGACATGGGGTTTTATTAGAACCAAAGGTTCAAGAAATGTCCCACAGATGTCGCTTCATCTGATCAGAAAAGCAATAATTAGCGTAACAAATTAAGACGATGTAAAGACGATGTTTTTTACAGGAAATGCTCAATATGTTCACCATCATTCCTCAACAATAGCTGTAGTCGAGGAATAATGTTGTGAACAGCACTGTAAAGCATGTCCGGAGTTATGGTGAGGCATTGCCGTCGAATGTTGTCTTTCAGCATCCCTAGAGATGTCGGTCGATCACGATACACTTGCGACTTCAGGTAACCCCTAAACCAATAATTGCACGGACTGAGGTCTGAGGACCTGGGAGGCCAAGCATGACGAAAGTGGCGGCTGAGCACACGATCATCACCAAACGACGCGCGCAAGAAATCTTTCATGCGTTTTTATTTTTATTTTTATTTTATTTTTTTCGTTCTGATAAAACCCCATGTCATTACAGGCATGTTACTTATCTACATTATTCCGTGATTTATTAAGTTTTCAAATTTATACTGACTTTTTGATCATCCGGTATATTGTGAAGAGCGACGGTCCTACAACACTCCTCTGGACACGTCTGCCGCCGGCCGCGGTGGCCGAGGAGACTGAGGCGCTCCAGTCACGGTCTGCACTAGCTAAGACTAAGGACGGCACAAATATTTATGCCCGAGGGGGCATTCGAACCCCCGACCATAGTGGCCGTGCAGACCGTACTGGAGCGCCTCAGTCCCCTCGGCCACCGCGGCCGGCTAAATAGGTCTCCCTCTCCCTTGTATACTTATCACCTGTGCCAGCTGTGTGGCGAAATCGCTCTGCAGAGTAACGCATTCATCAATAGGTGGCGAAAGTTTTAAATTTTTCATTTCCCGTATATACCTGTAGGAATATAAGTTTGTGGACGATTTGGATAACTGTTCAGTGGTACATCTTTTTTTGTCTTAGTTTATTCTCATACTCTAAAGATTCTTTTAATATTCCTATATGCGATATCGCTATTTCTCCTAGTCATGTACACTTTTACAGAAATCTGTCATCTAGACATTCATCCATAACCATTTTACAGCTTTTGTTATGCTCAGTTTATGTTTTTGCCAACTTGTTTGCATTTATTTCCTCATAAATTACTGAATGTCGATAGATAATACAATTTATTGGCCTGAACTACAATTTCCCAAATTGTTGTTGTTGTTATGGTCTTCAGTCCGGAGACTGGTTTGATGCAGCTCTCCATCCTACTCTATCCTGAGCAAGCCTTTTCATCTCCTTATAAGAACGGCAACCCACATCCACTTGAAACTGCTTACTATACGCGTCTCTTGGTCTCCCTCTGCGATTTTTGCCCCACACACTTCCCTCCAATGCTAAATTTACGATTCCCCGATGTCTAAGAATATGTCCTACCAAGCGATCCCTTCTTTTAGTCAGAGTATGCCAAAAATTCCTTTTCTCACCAATTCTGTTCAGTATCTCTTCATTAGTTATGCGATCTACCCACCTAATCTTCAGCATTCTTCTGTAGCACCACATTTCAAAAGCCTCTATTCTCTTCCTGTCCGCACTGCTTATCGTCCATGTTTCACTCCAGTACAAGGCAACACTCCACACAAATGCCTTCAGAAAAGACTTCCTTACCCTTAAATTAATATTCGATGTTAGTAAATTTCTCTTTTTCAAAAATGCTTTTCTTCCCATTGCTATTCTGCATTTTATATCCTCTGTACTGCGACCATCACATGTTATTTTACTACCCAAGTAACAAAACTCATCTACCACCTTCATTGTTTCGTTACCTAATCTAATTCCTTCAGCATCGCCTGATTTTCTAAGACCGCATTCCATTAATTTTGTTTTGCTCTTGTTAATTTTCATTTTATATGCTCTCTTCAACACGCTGTCCATTCCATTCAGCTGCTCTTCCAGGTCCTTTGCTGTCTCTGACAGAATTACAATGTCATCAGCAAAACGCAATGTTTTTATTTATTCCCCCTGAACTTTAATCCCTATTCCAAATTTTTCCTTCACCGCCTGCTCGATGTACAAATTGAATAACATCGGAGAAAGGCTACAACCCTGTCTTACTCCCTTCCCAACTGATGCTTCCCTTTCATGCCCTTCGAGTCTAATAACTGCGGTCTTGCTTTTGTACAAGTTGTAAATAACTCTCCTTTCCCTGTATTTTAACGCTGCTGACGTCAGTATTTGAAAGAGTATATTCCAGTCAACATTGTCAAATGCTTTCTCCAAATCTACAAAAGCTAAAAATGTAGGTTTGCCTTTCCTTAATCTATCTTCTAAGATAAGACGTAAAGTGAGTATTGCCTCCCGGGTTCCTACGTTCCTCCTGAATCCAAACTGATCTTCCCCTAGGTCAGCTTCTACCAGCTTTTCCATTCTCCTGTAGATAATTCGTGTTAAAATTTTGCAACCATGACTTATCAAACTGATGGTTCTGTAATTTTCACACCTGCCTGCACCTGATTTCTTTGGAATGTGGATTATTACATTTTTCTTAAAGTCTGATGGTATTTCGCCTGTCTCATATATCCTACACACCAGTTCAAATAGTTTTGTCATGGCTGGCTCTCCCAGAGACTTCAGTAACTCTGACGGTATGTCATCTACTCCTGGGGCCTTGTTCCGACCTAGGTCTTTCAAGGCTCTGTCAAATTCATCTCTCAGTATAGTATCTCCTATTTCATCTTGATCTACTTCCTCTTCCCTTCCTACAACATCGTCTCTAAGTTCATTTCCTTTGTAAATTAGAATTTTATATTTTCGTATAAGTTGGACTTGTTGATGGGCGCGATCTGTTGTTTACACTAATACTAATATTTTTCCAGCGAAGGATTCATAATGTATGATTTTTATTTTATTTCTACGTTGCTCCTATTTCATCTTCAGATCTTATGTAAATAACGTTAAGCTATTGCTACAGGTGAGAGATTCGTGTACAATAAAATAATTTGCATCATATCTGAAGATGACAGTTACATTCAGTCGAAACCAGTCAAATGTAGGAATAAAATAAAAACAATACAGTACGTAATCTTAGCTGCTAAATGTTATTATCATTATTATTATATTGTCATGGCAACAGAAGTGTTTCGGATATGAGGGGACGAAATGAAGGACCAAAATGTTAGTCGAATAGCAGATTTGTTAAGTTTCATTTGCTTTGTAGGTCAACGTTTGCATATACATTAAGTTTTCATTTTAAAAATTAGACCGACTACTTAGTTTTATAACAGTCTCCCTTGAGATCAATAATTCCGCATTACACTCTGACACGTTTACCATGCAACTAAAGATACGGCTACTTGTCTAAATTATCCTGGTTATATCGTCGTCTCCTTATTATCTATATTACCTGAAATTTCATGTTGTTAATCTGTTGCGTAATTTACTTCAAGGTTCTGTACGAATTATACTTGGATGTCTTATGCTATTTGCGAATCCGTAACTACAATATAGTTCAGTAATTTTGATAAATATCAATATGACGTTCTGGTAAACAGTATCTCTTAAAAATACACACTGCATTAAGGGGTGGGGGGAGTGGATATTTAAAGTCTTTTGGTCACTGTTATACTAAAAATTAAACATCTTTCTTATCCAGTCTTCAAATTTATCATCCTTGATTACTTGTTACAGGGCAAAGGCTTTTTTTATGTTTTTGTTCTTTCCCCAATATTATAATGTAGAAAACTGTAGCCGCGGAAGTATTTATCTTAGTAAATCTGTGCTATTTCTACTGCAGTAATTTGAATGACGATTTTGCCACTTTACGCCGGGTAAATGTATAATTATAAGACACTTATCACAAGTTTTCCGCATCATTGCAAGTGCGTTATACATCAGATAATTTCTAAGAACTGCCTTAGTTTATCTGCAGAAAGAAAGACACATTAAGATACGATTATTACCTGAAATTTTAGTGTATATAGTGAGATACTTTATCGATTGTGAAATTTATTTTTTTGACAACAGTGTGAAAAACAAAATGTTATTTAGAGGTGCATTGTTTTGCCGTCACCTGTTAACGCTAAAGCCGTGAAAAGAAGGCATAAAATCTCACACAATATGGGCTCTGGAATTATTGCGCGCTATCTTATCTCAGTATAAGCTAATAAAAAGATATCTGCAGAAGTTAGAGTGAGGTATTTCCTCTCGTTAATCTAACTGTGGTAGTCTCCTGAAAATAAAGGCGCATTATGAGCTATTGTCTGATACCAAATTTTGCAGTGTATTGAAGTACTCTGAAGCGTGACTGTTAAAATGGAGGATCCATTGCGGCAGGGCAATTTTATTTTAGAATTTCCTCGCAAATTATTACATATATTTTTTAACCAATGTTTTTAAATTTTTTTGAAAATGCGACCTCCTTGAAAATAAAAATATTCCGCCGGCCCCCTTCCAAGAATACATTTTTAACCCTCCCACCCCCAGCCCATCGTTATAATGTAGCCGAACACAATATGTTTGGCATCTCAAAAGCAACTAATTTTCTTTCTATTAATACAGTTTCCTTGTAAATTATTGGATGTTTGTGTGTGTGTGTGTGTGTGTGTGTGTGTGTGTGTGTGTGTGTGTGTGCGTGTACTCTTCGGAATGGATGGCATCGGTATTTTTACATGAATACCGACAGAAATATAAATTTTGCCTAAAAGGTTTTAATTATTTTATCTTGTCCATTTGGTTATTGATTGGTTCCTGTAAATAATTTGCAAGCTTTGAGCTAATTTATCGTTAACACACTGTATTATTAAACAATTTACGTTCGATTCAATTCACAAATAATCTTAAACAAGGAATTACATACTTTTTACATAAAATAAATTTCACTTAGGCCTATGTTTTGTATTACAGAACTCTTTGTTTTCTGACATGAACGGGACTGAACGATTGAAATTTTAGGCCTAAAGTCTGTGTTAGTTTTCGACACTGTTAGTGACGAAAGACCACGTATGTAAGTTATTTGTAGAAAAACGGAAGGAGCTGTCAAACTCCGTATTAAAGTTGCAATCTCAATATCAAATAGATAGCTTCTGAAACCCGATCGTTACACACCAAATGAACCCTCTCAAAACAGAAAACAAAAATGTAGTAATTTGACAAGCAATGATCGCATAATATAAGGAGCGTTACTCGTCAAAGGCAATTGGTAATCTTGTGCGACGGTGGCAACACCCTCGTGTTTGCGCCCGAGAACCAGGGAGGGAGAAGCAGTCTGTCGTACACAACCGTTATTCTCACAAATGGAGTCCTGGCGCTGTTATATCCTTGCGTCAAGTTTAAAAATGACGCAGTTTTCGTAAGGCGAAATTCTCATTTATAAATCCAGATGCTTTGTTCGCTGTATTATACGCTTGGATATATTTTACTGACCTGATCAAATATCAGTTTTAGAGTTTCAGTGATGTAAAATGAATCGATTATGTAAATCTGCTGTCTCATTTAGGCAACTCTCTCAAGTGAAATTATTAGCGCCTTTGTAGTTTTTGGCTAATTTTTGTCAATAGAGAAAAGTTGTTAACGTAAGTTTAAAAATCCTATCCATTCGAGACTGTTTTCTTAATCCCACCATGTGATATCCATTATGAAAATTAATTATGATCATTGGTTGAACATCAGTGTACTCAAACAGTTCTAGCACTTAAACTCTTAGATATATTTCAGCTGAGTGACACATTGAGAAAAATTAACATTAACGCGATATTCCTAGTATATACATTCTTCAATATCAAAATTAAGTACGACTTTGTGCTGAAAAGGGTTAGCATAAGTAATCTAAATTCAGAAATTAAATATAATGTGGTATGAGTGCGGAGCACTAAGAAGTTTTTATTGTTAAAAAACACTTCATTTGTCTTTTTTATTCAATTAATTCAAATGTATGCAAACCTATTGGACCAAAATGCCACGGTCATCAGTTCCTAGACTTACGAAGTACTTCAACTAACTTACACTAATGCCAGCACACACACACACACACACACACACACACACACACACACACACACACACACACACCAATGCCCGAAGGTGGACACGAAAGCCGGCAGGAACAGCCTCTCAGTCCATAGCATGTCGCCTTAGACCATGCGGCCACTCTGCGCGGCTTGCAATTATTTGCAGCCACCTTATGGATAGTTTCAAAAATTCGACACCCTCTCCAAATCGTTTGTCCTTTGTGAATTACCCAACGATTTGCTGACAGCAAGTGATTGTGGATCAGAGCTTTTCCCAATGACAGAACATAGCTATAGTAATTGACAATTTAGCCTGGTTTATTCACCTAATTATTGTGATATGAGGACAACACAACTCGGAGTTAAGACGTGTGTAAGTTGAGTCCGTCTGTACTTTTTAAATGTTTTCTGTCTCTTTCGGAATGATCGTCGGATAATATACGAGTGAAATGTGAACCCGGAATAAAACCCATGTCGCCTCCTGCAGGGATAACAATTCAACTCTGACCGCCGATTTTATTAGAGAATACTTCTCCGCATGCGGTCACTTTGCCAACATAGATTTATGGTATTGTGTATAAAGCCATGTTTCGTGTAAGTGAACTACTGACGGATTTGATTCTGATGTATCAGTCTTCTCCCAAAACGTAACATAGTACCGTGCTCTTTTTGCAATCATGTCCGTCCGTTCACATGTAATAACATATTTATTATGGTAATATATTGAACGAAGTCCTATTCTACATCTACATCTTCATCCATACTCCGCAAGCCACTCGATGGTGTGTGGCGGAGGGTACCCTGGGTACCACTATCGGTTTTCCCTCCTTTTCCAGCCACGTATTGTCCGCGGAAAGAAGGATTGTCGGTATGCCTCTGTGTGGACTCTCATCTCTCTGATTTTATCTTCATGATCTCTTCGCGAGATATACGTAGGAGGGAGCAATATACTGCTAGACTCCTCGGTGAAGGTATGTTCTCGAAACTTCGACAAAAGCCCGTACCGAGTTACAGAGCGTCTCTCTTGTAGAGTCTTCCACTGGAGTTTAACGATCTCCGTAACGCTTTCTCGATTACCAAATAATCCCTTAAAGAAGCGCGCTGCTCTCCGTTGGATCTTTTCTACTTCCTCTATCAACCCCACCTGGTACGGATCCCACACCGGTGAGCAGTATTCAAGCTGTGGGCGAACAATTGTACTGTACTTCCTATGTTTTCGGGCTGTATTTCCTTAGGATTCTTCCAATGAATCTGTCTGGCATATACTTTACCGACGACTGATTTTATATGGTCGTTCCATTTTAAATCACTCCTAATGCCTACTCCCAGATAATTTATGAAATTAACTGCTTCCAGTTGCTGACCTGCTATAGTAAAGCTAAATGATACAGGATCTTTCTTTCTATGTATTCGCAGCACATTACACTTGTCTACGTTCAGGTTCAACGGTCATTCCCTGCACCATGCGTCAATCCGATACAGATCCTCCTGCATTTCAATACGATTTTCCATTGTTACAATCTCTCTATATACTACAGCATCATCCGCAAAAAGCCTCAGTGAACTTTCGATGTTATCCGCAAGGTTATTTATATATATCGTGAACAGCAACGGACCCACGACACTCCCCTGTGGCACACCTGACATCACTCTTACTTCGGAAGACTTCTCTCCATTGAGAATGACATGCTGCATTGACAGGACAATTTCTTTTCCTCACTAGCCCGTAAGTTGATCTCAGTGCGACAAAAGATGTTTAGTTTTCGAGAAGATTTCTTTACACGGTTCGTAAAATTGTTGCCTCGTTACATTTACCCATACCGTTAATGGAATACTTATTGTTAGTATCTTGCTTCTCCTTTTTTGAAGTAGAAAACCTAAATTTCATTTTAGTCGGTTGCCTGTATCTCTTTCCGTAATTTTCAAACCAGCTTGATACCCAACATCAATATTTCGGCTGCAAGTTCCGCCCGTCGCCTCTTCCGCAAGCCTGATAAATCTCTTCTGCTTCCCGTAGTCAAGAAGGTTCATGACGTTAACCGCAAGCCGCCGAACTAGTCCGCGAAGGCATATTCTGTTTCCACCTTCCACGCTCGCACCCGAAGCCACTTTTACCTGAACGCGAGTACCAGGTACCCTGTGACAAAGTTAGTTCCAACTGCGGCCGCGTTACGTCTTGGCCTTGTCGGGTAATGTATTGGCTTAGCAAATATCATGGATGTTGGCGCGCATAAATTTTGTACCAGCTGTAATTGTTTAGGATACCATGTAACACGTGGTTGTGAAAGTGATTTGTGTGAGCTGAAGCGGTATGGTAGTCGGTGCTCAACGGATGGGAATTTCGATTTCAAGTGATAGGATGGTTCCAGAATGCAGGAGACGTCCGAAGACTGAGATGGGCACCTCGGCACCAAGATTTGAACCCCATCGAGCGTAACTGGTAGGTTACTGAACGCAGGGGTGTCCAGACACTTGCCACGCCGGACACTTGCCACGCCGGACTTTTGCCACACTTCTACCTGCTCCGAAGGGTCGGGTGCCGCTGTCTCCTCCTCCTCCGCCCCTAACATCCGGCTCAGGAATTTCCGTGCACGGTGTCCAGGCCTGCACACTTGTCACACTGCACACTGGTCACTAGTACACACATTACATTACGAGTTTCGTAAGTTGTGCTTCTTCTTTCTGTTCTATTGCACATAATAGCAATTATAGCCTTTCCCTTCGAAAACAAGGTTGCTTGCTCTGCGACTCTGTGGATAGCAAACCTAAACAATCTAGAACAGTGTACGTTACAAACATTGCACTTTATATTACTTCAGTTCCTCATATGAAACATTTTGAAATTGTATGTCGACTTTAAGTGACCTGTAAAAGACAGATGCTCTTACCTTGCTTAGTCAACGTATTTGCTGTCACTGATTTGAACATTGTTCCACTATACTTTTTTAACAAACTAGCTGAAAACCCAGCGTTGCGCGGATATTTATTTATTTATTCATTCCTGCCTTGAGTTATTACTTCTCTCATTCTCTCTCTGCCCATCTCCCTTTTTCTAAAATGATGTTATACTTTTTTATGGTTCCGGAACTAGGACAGCAAAAACAGAATCCTTGTTGGATCCCTCTGTCAATTACTCAATTCTCATAGCCAAGATGTCAAATTTAAGTAGAAGCCATTGTCTTAAACGACGAATGTTCATAAAGTGAAATTAATTTAAGTTCGTACTCCAGAACGATGTAAATTCAATGTTAGATTGTGTTTGGCGTAAACTTCTGGAAACACTTCTATCGTTGAGATTAGAAATGGTAATAACACCGCCATGTATTGGTTCCATGATGTACTAAACTGTTTATCTCTCACAGTTAGTGTATGCTGAAGTATTAATATGTTACAGTGTAGTACTGGGGACAATGTAGTTATTCTGTATGCAGTGCTCCCTATTATCGAAAACTCGACGAATGCTGAAAGTCTGGTAATTCAGTCAACAGAGCGGTTCATGTCTGTTTAAAAAAGACGTCATGGTGGTATTAATGTGCGATAAAGTAAGTCTGAGTAATCGTTGAAGGAATGGCGTCAGGTGATCGTCTCTTCCATTAAATATAGTATTTCCAGTGAATTGTCTTGACTGTGTTAGCAGCATCGGCCACTGTTTCGGCTAATAAATGTCCCCACGTCCTTCAGTGATTATTTCGTAAAGCACGAAGTTGAAATCTACCTTGTGTAGTAGAACTATATATCAGAAATCGGATTATAACTAGGTGCAATTCTATCTGCAAAAGAAGACGTCCTTCTCTATCTTAATGTAGTCCGCACCAAAAGTAAGTAATTTCACATTTTAATCACAATATTGTACCGAACAATTATGAAAGCAGAGACGTTTCTGATGAGTTTGTCGCTCGCGTGTGTATATTATCTATCTCTAGTGGCAGGCAGAGAGCAGAAATATCTCTGGAGTGAGCTTCCGGATGCGCAGAACAGATTTTGTATTCTCAACATTAAGGTGCAAATGTCACATGATATTGGGAAAAATCTACTAATCGCTGACTTTATCTTGGTCCCTTTTTGTTCGATTAATGGACCTTTTAGCGTCGCTTCCTCAACTTTGTTGTTGCTTCTATGACACATTTGTTTACATATTATTTCATGTTGTGTGGTTGCTCTGCAAAAATGAGGTGGGGCTTCTTCGCAGACAATGCGGTACAAACTAATCGTAATAGCAAATAAATGTGTGGGAAGAGTGGATTTGTCTCAATATCACGTGGTAATTCCAGCTTAATGTTGAGAACATGCACAGAATTCAATGCTCACTCCATAGATATTTCTACTATATATACAATTCAGTGTTTATACCCATCAAAAGATGCACTTTTATTTCCATGACATTGCAAAACATATGGGATACAGCTAGGAAGAACAAAATTTTTGTGTTCTACCTGGAATAAATTTTACTTGGAGAGGCAGCGGTTTATTATGTTAACGTTGGCAACGAAATATTCGCTTTAGGGGGATCATTAACCACTTAATGCTTGAATTAATTTCTACTGCAAGAAAAAAATCAAAAATCATATATTGTGCTGAATATTGGGGTCTTAGACCATTTATAACATCAAACATAAGAAATGTTATACATGTTGTGTTGTTGTTGTCTTCAGTCCGGAGACTGGTTTGAACAGCTCTCCACAATACCCTATCCTGAGCAAGCCTCTTCATCTCCACATAAGAGCGCCAACCTACATCTGTCTGAATCTGCTTACTGTATCCATCTCTTGGTCTTCCTCTGCGATTTTTACCCCACACACTTCCCTCCAATGCTAAATTCACCATTCCTTGATGTCTAAGAATGTGTCCTACCAATCTATCCCTTCTTTTAGTCAAGGTATGCCAGAAATTTCTTTTCTCCCCAATTCTGTTCAGTACCTCCTCATTAGTTACGCGATCCACCCACCTAATCTTCAGCATTCTTCTGTAGCACCATATTTCAAAAGCCTCAATCCTCTTCCTGTCCGCACTGTTTATCGTCCATGTCTCACTCCCATACAAGGCAACACTCCATACAAATGCCTTCAGAAAGGACTTCCTTAGGTTTAAATCAATATTCGACATAAACAAATTTCTCTTTTTCAAGAACGCTTTTCTACCCATTGCCATTCTGCATTTTATATCCTCTGTACTGCGACCATCATTTGTTATTTTACTGCCCAAGTAACAAAACTCATCTACCTCTTTTATTGCTTCGTTTCCCAAACTAATTCCTTGAGCATCACCTGATTTTCTTACACTGCACTCCATTACCCTAGTTTTGCTCTTGTTAATGTTCATCTTATATGCACCTCTCAGCACACTGTCCATTCCGTACAACCCTGTCTTACTCCCTTCCCAACTGATGCTTCCCTTTCATGCCCTTCGAGTCTAATAACTGCAGTCTGGCTTTTGTACAAGTTGTAAATAACTCTCCTTTCCCTATATTTTACTCCTGCTTGCTTCAGAACTTGAAAGAGTTTATTCCAATCAACATTGTCAAAAGCCTTCTCCAAATCTACAAAAGCTAGAAATGTAGGTTTGCCTTTTCTTAATCTATCTTCTAGGATAAGCCGTAAAGTGAGTATTGCCTCCCGTGTTCCTACATTTCTCCTGAACCCAAATTGATCTTCCCCGAGGTCGGCTTCTACCAGCTTTTCCATCCTTCTGTATATAATTCGCGTTAATATTTTGCAGCCATGACTTATTAAACTGATAGTTCTGTAGTTTTCACACCTGTCTGCACCTGCTTTCTTAGGAATGGGGATTATTACATTTTTCTTAATGTCTGAGGGTACTTCACCTGTCTCATACATCTTACACACCAGGTGAAACAATTTTGTCATGGCTGGTTATCCCAGAGACTTCAGTAGCTCTGAGGGAATATCATCTACTCCAGGGGCCTTGTTTCGACTTAGGTCTTTCAGGGCTCTGTCAAATTCTTCTCTCAGAACAGTATCTCCTATTTCATCTTCATCTACATCCTCTTCCCTTCCTACAATATTGTCTCGAAGTTCATTTCCTTTGTAGAGCCCCTCTATATATTCTTTCCACCTTTCAGCTTTCCCTTCTTAGCTGAGAACTGGTTTTCCATCAGTGTCCTTGATATTCATAAAGCTGTTTTTCTTATCTCCAAATGTTTCTTTTATTTTCCTGTAGGCTGTATCTATTTTTCCCCTATTTATACATTCTTCTACATCCTTGCATTTGCCTTCTAGCCACTCCTGCTTAGCCATTTTGCACTTCCTGACAATCTCATTTCTTAGTCGTCTGTACTCCATTTTGCCTGTTTCATTTACTGCATTTTTATATTTTATCCTTTCATCGATTAAATTTAGTATCTCCTGTGATATCCAAGGATTTTTTGTAGGTCTTTCCTTCCTACCTATTTTGTCCTCTGCTACCTTCACTATTTCATCTCTCCATTTTACCCATTCCTCCCCTACTGTTTTATTCCCCCCCCCCCCCGTTTCTGTCAATTGTTGCCTAAAGCTCCCTCTGAAAATTTTAAGAACCTCAGGTTCCTTCAATTTATTCAGGTCCCTTCTCCTTATTTTCCTACCTTTTTGTAGTTTCTTTAGTTTCAGCCTATAGTTCATAACCAACAAGTTATGGTCAGAGTCTATATCTGCCCCTGGGTATGTCTTACACTGTAGAGCCTGATTCCGAAATCTATGTCTTACCATTATAAAATCTATCTGGTATCTTCCGGTGTCTCCTGGTCTCTTCCACGTATACAACCTTCTTTTGTGATTCTTGAACCAGGTGTTTGTTATAACTAAATTATGTTCTGTGCAAAATTCTACCAGGCGGCTTCCTCTTTCATTCCTTTTGCCCAGACCATATTCACCTACTATCTTCCCTTCGCTTCCTTGTCCTACTACCGAATTCCAGTCTCCCATAACAATTAAGTTTTCCTCTCCCTTAATTGTCTGAATAATTTCCTTTAGCTCCTCCTATATTTCTTCTATTTCCTCATCATCGGCAGAGCTAGTCGGCATATAAACCTGTACTACTGTTGTCGGTGTTGGCTTCGTATCTATCTTGACAATGATAATGCGATCACTGTGCTGCTCATAGTAGTTTACCCGCATTCCTATTTTCTTATTCATTATCAATCCTATTCTTGTGATACCCCCAATTGATTTTGTATTTATAATCCTGTACTCACCTGACCAGAAATCCTGTTCATCATGCCACCGAACTTCACTAATCCCCACTATATCTAGCTTCAACCTATCCATTTCCCTTTTTAAATGTTCTAATTTTCCTACCCGATTAAGAGCTCTAACATTCCACGCTCACATCCGTAGAATGCCAGTATTGTCTTTCCTGATGATCACATCCTCCTGAGTAGTCCCCGCCCGGAGATCCGAATGGGGGACTATTTTACCTCCGGAATATTTTACCCGAGAGGATGCCATCATCATATGTTCATACAGTAGAGCTGCATGTCCTCGGGAAAGGTAACGGCTGTAGTTTGCCCTTGCTTTCAGCCGTTCGCAGTAGCTGTGTGGCAAAGCCACATTAGCTGATGTTACAAGGCCAGCTCAGTCAATCATCCAGACTGTTGCCCCTGTAACTACTGAAAAGGCTGCTGCCCCTCTTCAGTAACCACACGTTTGTCTGGCCTCTCCACAGATACCCCTCCGCTGTGGTTGCACCTACGGTACGGCTATCTGTATCGTTGAGGCACGCAAGCCACCCCACCTCGGCAATGTCTGTGGTTCATGGGAGTGGATGTTATACATAGTTAGTATAATTAGGTATGTGTCAAATTTGCGACAACAGGCATTTGAGAAATAAAACGCTTATAAATCTTCATTGAGAGAATTTTTTATTTATTTATTTATTTTATTTATTTAATGAAAAAAAAATGAACATGCGTTTCAATTACAATTATGGTTACTTATAAATCTAATGCAGAGGATCAACATTTCTTTACTCTAAAACAATTGGAATTTTTGTTTAGGCAAAGGTGAAGTTTGCATTTCGCACACATAATGAGTGTCTGCCCTTTACAGCTGGGTCTTTTGCATCTTTGCATTCCTATTACACAAGGCCAATGACATACTTCATCGGTACGGGTAGATTTATCAGGGACTGGTTTCATTGGACCCCGACGCTTCTTACGTTGAATTTCCGTTTCCATACTTGGTAAGCGCCTACCACTCTTTTTTCGTGTCATGTCTTTTCCTTGCTGACAGAGAGTATCGGCTATTCTGGATTTGAATTCCAGAAGATCGTTTTGTTTGCGATGGGGAATTTCCAAGGCATCACAATCCCTTCGATACAGCAACCACGAATTCATTATCACAAGATCAACTAGGTGGAAAAACAATCTATGGTAACATTTCCTTGACTTTACGAAAATCCTATAACAGGAAATTAGAGCGTCAAGTAAATCCATCTCTCCCATGAATGCATTGTAAACTGAAACAGTGCTAGGGCATGGTACTTGAGTGCGTGCTTTTTCTTTCGCTCCCATCTTTTTATTGTGATCACCGGATGAGCAGATGGAAATGCACTGGCAGCAATCGTCCTTTCTTCGTTTTATTTTATCGCTTGCATTGGCCATAGAAGTGCCCAAGTGCCTGATGATGCATATTTTACACAAACTGTATTTACGTGTTCACTGAAAGTTTTATCTGCTTTATCACATCTAAATATGATATGTAATACTTAAAAGATATTAGAAAAACTAAATATAATTTTCAAAATGAAACTGACCTCTGTATTTAGCTGTATTTCACGGAACAATGAACACAAACTCAAGTCTTAGTTAGCAACACGCACACAATACACGAATGTTGTCACAGAAAGACAATCAATGTTCGGTAGATGGTAGCACATGTCACTCGCACTGCGCCGGTCCCTGTAGAATCTGATACAACCGGCACTGGAGTCTGAAAACACTTATTCTTCCATATATATGGGTCACAACGGTATGAGGCGAATTTGCGACAACCGGCATTAAGCGGTTAATGAATAAATTACACTTTTGTAGACAACTACATAAAGTGTAATAACGACAGTTTCGAACTGTATGATATAAGCATGATTTTCCACACAGAATGCATATCCGACCCGTAAGTTCAAACGGAAATCAGTAGTGACAAGAGGCAGAAATAAAACTGAACATTAGTGATTGGAATAAAATTATTCATTTCATTAGCTACACAAACAATTATTCCCCTCATTGTACGTGACTGATTTTTCAAAAAGGATTCAACATCAATACACTACACCGCTGCCGTAAGGAAAATCGTAGCCCTTGTTTCAGTGTATCACCTTAGTTATGTGCATATACAACGTAGCATCGCCAGTTATTCGTTATTTGGTGTGCTATAACAGCGCCTCTATCGGATGTTTGCTACACTACGCAGCAATTACCAGAACCTACAAATTACATCTTTCCTTCCCCTGATCCGATTTTGATGAAATGAAGCTTATATGTTGCCCCAAGGTACTCTCAGTTGACCTACGAAACCCCATGAAAGTTCGTATAGTACTCTTGGAGAGTTGCTGTACTACACCATACTTACAAGCATAATATACATAAAAACTTCAAATTACAATTTCCTTTCCCATCCTTACCCAAACAATCTGAGCAATGACCACATTGTCGACAGGCCGTTGAACGTTAATATTCCTTCCTTCTTTCCTGACTAAAATCAATATTTCTTGTGACTTGTCCAGGATATAATATGAATGTTTTCTGTGGAGAGCCCATGCCTTAGCAAGCGATAGAAAGCTGTCCGTGTGAGAAACTTAGAGATTTCAAATACACTCCACAGTATTGAGTAGATTGCCCTGTAATATATTAATCATTAATGCAAGTCCCACTGCAAACCGCAGGCTCTTAGTTAAAAAGCCAGATCTGTCGGAAATAAGGGGGTATTCGTCGGATGTACTGTTTCATTCTCTTCCTTTCCTTGTAGCTCTATAGATGTCTATTGCTTCTTCCTACAGCGCTTTGCGCTTCACAATTAAAAGTTGCTTCAAAGTTTTCAACAGCACTATCAGCTTTCAGGAATTTCCTTAGGCTCACTGGAATACAGAAGTTTCTTGGCAGTAAATAAGAAATGTAATAAAACGTAATGCCTGATGTGAAAAGTTTTGATCCATCGCAGTATATATTGACGATGTCTGTGTAGAGACAGGAATTAGTGATCATGATATCGTCAAAGTGTCGATGGTGACCAAAGTTCATAAACCAATCAAGACGGCTAGGAGCGTGTTTTTGTTGGGAAGAGCCGATAAGCAATTGTTAGGATCGCACTTAGAAAATGAATGGGCATCGTTTAGTTCCGGTATTATGGATGTTGAGTAATTGTGGACTAAATTTAAGCGCATTGTACATAAAGGGTTAGAGAAAGTCGATTAAGGACGGAAAAGATCCACTTTGGTATAATAATAATGTGAGAAAGCTACTGAGAAAGCAAAGTCTTGCAGTCTCGGTTCAAAAACGAACACGCAAATGATGACAGGCAAAAGTTAGTACAGATTCGTGCGTCTATAAAAAGATCGATGCGCGAAGCATGCAATAATTACCACACCCATACCTTAGCAAAAGATCTTTCGAGAACACGAAAAAATTCTGGTCCTATGTAAAATCGATAAGCGGGTCAAAGCCCACTATCCAGTCACTCGATCATTCCGGGGCAGTAATAGAAGAAAGCAAACGGAAAGCTGAACTTCTAAATTTACCCTTTAAGAAATCTTTCACGCAAGAGGACCGCACAAATGTACCATCATTTGATCAACGTACTAATTCTGAAATGGAGGACATAGTAATAGGTATTTCCGGTGTAGGGAAGCAGCTGAGGGAGCTAAATACGAAAAAGTCTGCTGGTCCAGACGGAATACCAGTTCGGTTTTACAAAGACTATTCTGCGGCATTGGCCCCTTACTTAGCTTGCATTTATCGGGAATATTTAATTCAGCGCAAAGTTCCAAGTGACTGGAAAAAAGCGCAGGTGACTCCGTTTATAAGAAAGGAAATAGAACTGACCCCGATAATTAATGGCCAATATCGTTAACATCAGTTTCCTGTAGAATTTTGGGGCGTATTCTCAGATCGAATATAGTAAATTTCCTTGAAACGGAAAATCTTCTTTCCGTGAATCAGCACGGGTTTAGGAAACATCGTTCATGTGAAACTCAGCTTGTCCTTTTCTCACATGACATCTTGCGAGGTATGGACGAAGGGCAACCGGCGGATTGTGTTTTTCTCGACTTCAAAAAGGCGTTTGACCCGCTGCCACACTGTAGACGTCTAACGAAGATACGAGGTTATGGAATAGGTACACAGATTTGTGACTGGCTGGAAGACTTTCTAAGTAATAGAACGCATTACGTTGTTCTCGACGGCGCGTGTTCATTAGAGACGAGTGTATCGTCAGGCGTGTCCCAGGGGAGTGTGATAGGACCGCTATTATTTTCTATCTATATAAATGTTTTGATGAACAGAGTAATTTGTAATTTGCGGCTGTTTGCTGATGATGCTGTGGTGTATGGGAGGGTGTCATCTTTAACTGACTGTAATAGAATACAGAATGACTTAGACAAAATTTCTAGTTGGTGCAAAGAATGGCAGCTAGCTCTCAAAGTAAAATAAATAAATAAATAAATAAAATAAAATAAAAAATAAAAAAATAAAAAATGTAAGGTGATGCCCATGAGTAGGAAAAACAAACCCATAATGTTCGAATACAGCATTAGTAGTGAGCTTCTTGATGGAGTCGCGTCGTTCAAATATATAGGCGTAACATTTAAGGACAGTTGTGAGTAAGGCGGACAGCCTACTTCGGTTTATTGGGAGCACTTTGGGACGATGTACTTCATCTGTAAAGGAGACCGCGTATAAAACGCTTGTACGATCACGTCTTGAGTATTGCTCAAGTGTTTGGGACCCGCAGCAGATCAGTTTAAAGGAAGACATAGAAACAGTTCAGAGACGAGCAGCTAGGTTTGTTACTGGTAGGTTCGACCAATGCGCGAGTGGCACAGAAATGCTCTGGGAACTCAGTTGGGGATAGCTGGAGGAAAGACGACGTTCTTTTCGTGAATTTCTGTTGAGGAAATTTAGAGGGCCGGAATTAGAAGCTGAGTGTAGTACGATCTTACTGCCACCTACTTACATTTCACGTAGTGATCACAAAGACAAGATAAATTAAATGCCTAGTAGTGGTACAGTGTACCCTCCGCCACGCACCTTACAATGGATTGCGGAGTATTTATGTACATGTAGATCACACATTTACTGGTTTATATTTTGTAAAATTGTATAATTTTTCAGGTATATATTCATTTGTATAAGTGCTGTATGTCTGAAAAAATCTGTTGCGAATGTAAATAATAGTAAAGAAGTAATAGATTAAAACTTGGTGCGTAATGGGGTGGTTTGCCATGAACGTTACTGTTTATGTGCTCATATATCATGAACTACGTGTCGTACTGTGAAAAAATTTAGAAGCTTCATTAAACTATATGCGTGTATACTGTCTTCAAAATTTCCAGCAGCTACAATTTTTAGTGTAGAAATTATAAATTGTGACGTCATACCGAATGTCGTAATTTTAGTCCACGAACAGCGGAAAAGTAGTAAGCGAGAAACTTTTTTCCTTTCATTATTTTGCTATGGTTGTCAGCGAGAATAAGCTCAATAAAGGTTTGAAAATATGTTTAAATTTGGTTTCAAGTTGCTAAGTACTGTCATTCTCATCCAGTGTGTGAATAAAGTCTCGTCGCATTATGTGGCAGTTTCTTGCAACTATATTGTTTATGACGTATCTCCTGAACCATGTGTCGTATGTTGTTCTTACCCAGACAGCATTGTTACCTCATGTGCACCAAATTTGGTTGATATCGGCCCAGTGTTTTAGGAGATGTGCAACACTGTCGTTTGATGCAGCAGTTTTTCGCGCATCAAATTGTTTATGAAGTCATATCTCGTGAACTATGTGTTGTACATGATCCTAACACTTAGGCGCGGCGACCGTCCTCATGGATCGAAGCTTACGTGTACAAAATTTCATAATCATTGAAAGAAAACTGTAGAATTGTATACAATACGTACACATAAACAAACATACGGAGTCTCTGCTTTAAATATAAACAGATATCGGATTTTAGAGAGTAAATTAATGTAGACTGTGTCGTTAGTTATATCAATATTATTTCGCAATAGCGAATTTTTCTTAGCGTCAGTGTATGAGGTAGGATGTTATACCAAATTGTAACATATGAAAATTTGTGGCGGGCCGGGACTCGAACCCGGGTTTCGCGCATTTCGCGAGCGGTCGCCTTAACCACTAGGCTACCCGAACACGACTCCTGGACTGCCCCAAACTTTCATATGCCTCACTGACTGCACAGATTTGAGTCAACTACATTCATCCCTTAGCACTCGCAGCTTCATCTGTATTCCCGCACCAGGGAGAATGAAAACAACGAGCCATTAACCTACGCTGTTATCGTCATTGCCTTGCTTAGGCATCTGTTAAATAACTGTATGGTGTCGAATTACAGTGTTGATATTTTTATCAATATTATTTCGCAATAGCGAAGTTTTCTTAGCGTCACTGTATAAGGTACGGATGTTATACCAAATTGTGACATGTGACATATGTCACAATTTGGTATAACATCCGTACCTTATACAGTGACGCTAAGAAAAATTCGCTATTGCGAAATAGTATTGATAAAAATATCAACACTGCAATTCGTCACCATACAGTTATGTGTCGTTAGTCTTTACTTTCTTTCTTTTCTTTTGTCATTAGCATTGCTTTTACGTCGTTCCTTTCTTGTTCATGCTCATAGCGATGGGCTGTCTCTCTCGCAATCAGTAAGCGTAGCCTTGCTGTCGATCGCGCAGTTACTGCCCGTCGAAGTTTCGAGTCCTCCCTCGGACGTGTGTGTGTGTGTGTGTGTGTGTGTGTGTGTGTGTGTGCGTGTATGTTTTGCCCTTAGGTTACTTTAAGTTATTTCCAGTAATTTTTAAGCCTAGGGACTGATAACCGCAGTCGTTAACTCCCATAGACATTTGAAACATTTTCAATTTTCAGTAATGGAGTAATGGATCTATTTTTATACTTGGGAGAACTAATTACATACTGAAACAGATGACGAATTTGCTTTTGTTTCCCAAAAGTTGTAAATAAATATTTCGATCTCGGGATATTTAAAAGAAGCTCTATATTTCTCCAAGATGTCGAAGAAGGCGCCCTTTTACGTAGTGGCTGTATTAAGTAAGTTTTATAGAACGTGGCTTGAAAGCGGTCAGTAGGAGGTGGACGGGCGGGCGTCCCTTGCCTGGGGGGGGGGGGGGGGGGGGGGCCTTGCCTGAGGGACGGCTAATCCAGCTACCTGTCGAAGGGTCAGGTGTGGCAAAAGTCCGGCGTGGCAAAAGTCCGACGTGGCAAGTGTCCGGGATCCAACGCAGGCTCCGTGATATAATCCGGCTCTTATGAATAGACCAGAATTGGTTATAGTTCTGCAAACGATTTAGTGTCAGCTGTGTTCAGAAGGCACTTGTAGACTCACGTCTACTGCGTCTCGTGCAGCAGCCATTTCAAACACTGTTGTTGTTGTGGTCTTCTGTCCGCAGACTGGTTTGATGCAGCTCTCCACGCTATCCTGTCCCGTGAAAATCTTTTCATCTGACAATACGTTCGGCAACCTACATCCTTTTGAATCTGCTTACTGTATTCGTGCCTCGGTCTCCCTCTACGATTTTTACCCCGCATGCTTCCTTCTAAGGCTAAGTTGACAATTCCTTGATGTCTCAGAATGTGTCCAATCTCTTAGTCAGGATATGCCAGAAACTCCTTTTCTCCCCGATTCGGTTAAGCACCTCCTCATTCGTTACATGATCTAACCATCTAATATTCATCATTCGTCCTGAAGAGGGGCAGCAGCAGCCTCTTCAGTGGTTACAAGGGCAACAGTCTGTATGATAGACTGAGTTGGCCTTGTAACATCAACTAACATGACTTTGCCATGCAGTTACTGCGAACGGCTGAAAGTAAAGGGAAACTACAGTTGTTACTTCTCCCGAGGACATGCAGCTCTACTGTATGACTATATGATGATTCAAACACTACCTGCATGAATAAGCTTTCTGTCTAACTGCGACAGGTCAGAGTTGAGAGAAACTCGCAGAATGTCCCCACGTTATTTTAACATTGATCATATAATGTAAGCTCTGAAGTCCGGCGTTAACTTCATTTAAAATTTCGGCCTCGTAACCGTGGTCGAATTATAAAACTTTCCCCCAACATTTCATCTTCGGCTGCGAAAGACATCTTAAAAGCGGTGAAATGTGATCAGAACTCTTTTTAATTAATTTTTAAGCCCCCAAGTGGCAGGCTGGCAGCGGTCTGAACGTCGCTCTTCAGCCAAGAGACGCAGTTTATGAAAATTTTGGCTTTACAAATTGTTGTTGTTGTTATGGTCTTCAGTCCGGAGACTGGTTTGAGGCATCTCTCCACCCTACTCTATCCTGAGCAAGCCTTTTCATCTCCTCATAAGAACGGCAACTCACATTCATTGGAATCTGCTTACTATATGCGTCTCTAAGTCTCCCTCCAATGCTAAATTTACGATTCCTCATTGTCTAAGAATGTGTCCTACCAAGCGATCCCTTCTTTTAGTCAAGGTATGCCAAAAATAACCTCTTCTCGCCAATTATGTTCAGTACCTTTTCATTAGTTACGCGATCTACCCACCTAATCTTCAGCATTCCTCTGTAGCACCACAATTCAAAAGCCTCTATTCTCTTCCTGTCTGCACTGTTTATCGTCCATGTTTCACTCCCGTACAAGGCAACACTCCACACAAATGCCTTCAGAAAACACTTCCTTACACTTAAATTAATATTCGATCTTTTTCAAAAATGTTTTTTTCCCATTGTCATTCTGCATTTTATAACCTCTGTACTGCGACCATCATATGTTATTTTACTACCCAAGTAACAAAACTGATCTACCACCTTCATTGTTTCGTTACCTAGTCTAATTCCTTCAGCATCGCCTGATTTTCTAAGACTGCATTCCATTTTCTTTGTTTTGCTCTTGTTAATGTTCATTTGATACGCTATCTTCAACACACTGTCCATTCCATTCAACTGCTCTTCCAGGTCCTTTGCTGTCTCTGACAGAATTACAATAGCATCAGCAAAACGCAATGTTTTTATTTTTTTACCCTGAACTTTAATCCCTGTTCCAAAATTTTCCTTCACCGCCTGATCGATGAACAAATTGAATAACATCGAAAAAAGGCTACAACCCTGTCTTACTCCCTTCCCAACTAATGCTTCCCTTTCATGCCCTTCGAGTCTAATAACTGCGGTCTGGCCTTTGTACAAGTTGTAAATCACTCTCCTTTCCCTGTATTTTACCCCTGCTGTCTCCAGAATTTGAAAGAGAGCATTCTATTCAACATTGTCAAAAGCTTTCTCCAAATCTACAAAAGCTAGGAATGTACGTTTGCCTTTCCTTAATCTACCTTCTAGGATAAGCCGTAAAGCGAGTATTGCCTCCAGTGTTCCTACATTTCTCCTGAACCTAAATTGATCTTCCACGAAGTCGGCTTCTACCAGCTTTTCCATTCTCCTCTAGATAATTCGTGTTAAAATTTTGCAACCATGACTTATCAAACTAATGGTTCTGTAATTTTCACACCTGTCTGCGCCTGATTTCTTTGGAATGGGGATTACTACATTTTTCTTAAAGTCTGAGAGTATTTCGCTGTCTCATACATTTTACACACCAGGTGAAACAGTTTTGTCATACCTGTCTCCCAGAGACTTTAGTAGCTCTGAGGAAATGTCATCTACTCCCGGGGCCTTGATCCGACCTAGGTCTTTCAGGGCTCTGTCAAATTCATCTCTCAGTATAGTATCTCCTATTTCATCTTCATTAACTTCCTCTTCCCTTGCTACAACATTGTCTCTAAATTTCCTTTATAGAGCTCTTCTATGTACTCTTTCCACCTTTCAGCTTTCCCTTCTTTGCTGAGGTTTTCCATATGATTAATTGTATATGGTGATAAAACGGAGAATAAACATATGAGAAGAATGGTGGAAACTAACATTAATGAGACACAGACATATCCAGAAGTTAAAAACGGCACAATAGCTAAAAATTGATGTTGACACAAACACTCAGAACGGTGATGAGACGATGAACACTGCATAAAATACCTGACAACATTTGTTCTGCCTGCTCGCACAGAAGCACAAAACACTATTTCACTGATACTGTTAATATCACTGCATAGGCCCTGCAGAGGACAGGGAGAAGAGGGGAGGCGTGGAGGGTGGGGAAGGGAGAGGGAAGGAAGGGGGAGGGTGGAACGTAAAGACTCCAGAGGGAGGGTCCTAGGAAAGGAGAAGTCAACTGGGGAAGGGATGGGGAAAGGGAGGAGGAGGCGCTTCAAATACGGAGAGGGTCTAGGGTTGGTAGGAAGACAAATGTCAGGATGGAGGGCGTCATTCGGGAGGGAAAACATGGAAAGGATGTGGAGAGTGTAGAGGTGAAGGGAGGGAGGGATATGTAGATATTGGCGTGGTAGAGGCCCAGGATTCAGGAGGAGGGGGGAAACGAGAGCGTGGTGGAACTCTGTTCTTCGGGAGATATAGAGGGTATAGATTAGATTAGTTTTTTATTCTGTAGATCCATGTTGAGGAGATCCTTGTGGATGTGTAACATGTCAAGAAACAAAATTTACACAAGAAACAAAATTTACAAGCTGAATAATAAATAATACTAATAATATAAATACAGATACATACATTTTTAAGTTTCTTTTTTATTTTTATTTTCGAGCTGATAATGTAATAAATCTAATATAGTATGAATACCGATACATGCATCATTTGCTACAATTTAGAAATTCACTAATGGAGTAGGAGGAGTTGGCCACCAAAAAGTCTTTTAGGCTCCTCTTAAACAGATCTTTATTTCTAGCTAATTTTTTTTATTCTTGATGGTAAATTGTTATTGAAAATGTGTGTTCCTGAGTAGTGGACCCCTTTTTGAACTAAAGTGCTTTTAAGTCTTTGTGTAGATCAGTTTTGTTCCTAGTATTGTATGTATGAACTGAGCTGTTTGTTGGGAAAAGGGATATATTATTTATGACAAATTTCATTAAGGAATAAATATACTGAGAGGCAGTAGTTAACATACCCAGTTCTTTGAAGAGGATTCTACTGGACGTCCATGAATTTACTCCACAAATAATACATATTACACGCTTTTGGACTCTGAAGACTTTTGACTGGCTTGAAAAGTTACCCCAAAATATTATACCATATGACATTATGGAATGAAAGTAAGCGAAAGATGCAAGCTTTTTTATTTTTATGTCTATGTCTGATAACACTCGTATTGAAAATACAGATTTGTTGAGTCGTTTCTGCAGTTCTGTGGTGTACTCCTCCCAACTGAATTTATTATCAAGCTGTAATCCCAGGAATTTAATAATGTCAACCGCTTCTATCTGCTCTTCTTAATACATAATGCATATGCTGGCGAGAAATCTCGTACATGTTCTGAACTGCATGTAGTGAGTCTTTTCAAATTTTAATGGCAATGAGTTTGTTTTAAACGATTTATTAATGATAATGAAAATCTCATTAACAGACCTTTCTATTACTATGCTTGACGTACTTTTTATTGTAATACTTGTATCATCTGCAAACAAAACGAACTCTTCTTCTGATAGTGCAACTGATGAGAGGTCCTTTATGTACGCAAAAAGCAATGGCCCTACGATAGATCCTCGTAGGACCAGGAATTTATGGAGGTGTGGGAAAGGGAAGAGGTCGTATAGGATCTGCTTGGTGAAAGGGAGACGGATACGGTAAGTGAGGCAGAGGGCGCCTCCAATGTTCCAATGTTTGTTAAGCTTATGGGACTTAACTACGGGGTCATCAGTCCCTAAACTTACAAACTACTTATGAACTACTTTCGAACTGTTGTTGTTGTGGTCTTCAGTCCGGAGACTGGTATGATGCAGCTCTCCACAATACCCTATCCTGAGCAAGCCTCTTCATCTCCACATAAGAACGACAACCTACATCTGTCTGAATCTGCTTACTGCATCCATCTCTTGGTCTTCCCCTGCGATTTTTCCCCACACACTTCCCTCCAACGCTAAATTCACAATTCCTTGATGTCTAAGAATGTGTCCTGCCAATCTATCCCTTCTTTTAGTCAAGGTATGCCAGAAATTCCTTTTCTCCCCAATTCTGTTCAGTACCTCATCATTAGTTACGCGATCCACCCACCTAATCTTCAGCATTCTTCTGTAGCACCATATTTCAAAAGCCTCAATCCTCTTCCTGTCCGCACTGTTTATCGTCCATGTCTCACTCCCATACAAGGCAACACTCCATAAAAATGCCTTCAGAAAGGACTTCCTTAGGTTTAAATCAATATTCGATGTTAACAAATTTCTCTTTTTCAAGAACGCTTTTCTACCCATTGCCATTCTGCATTTTATATCCTCTGTACTGCGACCATCATTTGTTATTTTACTGCCCAAGTAACAGAACTCAACTACCTCCTTTATTGCTTCGTTTCCCAAACTAATTCCTTCAGCATCACCTGATTTTCTTACACTGCACTCCATTACCCTAGTTTTACTCTTGTTAATGTTCATCTTATATGCACCTTTCAGCACACTGTCCATTCCGTTCAATTGCTCTTCCAGGTCCTTTGCTGTATCTGACAGAATTACTATGTCGTCGGCAAAACGCAATGTTTTTAATTCTTCACCCTGAACTTTAATTTCTTATCCAAATTTCTCCTTGCTATCCTTTATAGCTTGCTCAATGTACAAATTGAACAACAATGGAGAAAGACTACAACCCTGTCTTACTCCCTTTCCAACCACTGCATCCCTTTCATGCCCTTCAACTCTGACAACCGCTGTCTGGTTTTTGTACAAGTTGTAAATAACCTTACGTTCCCTATATTTTACTCCTGCTTGCTTCAGAACTTGAAAGAGTTTGTTCCAATCAACATTGTCAAAAGCCTTCTCCAAATCTATAAAAGCTAGAAATGTAGGTTTGCCTTTTCTTAATCTATCTTCTAGGATAAGCCGTAAAGTGAGTATTGCCACCCGTGTTCCTACATTTCTCCTGAACCCAAACTGATCTTCCCCGAGGTCGGCTTCTACCAGCTTTTCCATCCTTCTGTATATAATTCGCGTTAATATTTTGCAGCCATGACTTATTAAACTGATAGTTCTGTAGTTTTCACACCTGTCTGCACCTGCTTTCTTAGGAATGGGGATTATTACATTTTTCTTAATGTCTGAGGGTACTTCACCTGTCTCATACATCTTACACACCAGGTGAAACAATTTTGTCATGGCTGGTTATCCCAGAGACTTCAGTAGCTCTGAGGGAATATCATCTACTCCAGGGTCCTTGTTTCGACTTAGGTCTTTCAGGGCTCTGTCAAATTCTTCTCTCAGAACAGTATCTCCTATTTCATCTTCATCTACATCCTCTTCCCTTCCTATAATATTGTCTCGAAGTTCATTTCCTTTGTAGAGCCCCTCTATATATTCTTTCCACCTTTCAGGTTTCCCTTCTTAGCTGAGAACTGGTTTTCCATCAGTGTCCTTGATATTCATAAAGCTGTTTTTCTTATCTCCAAATGTTTCTTTTATTTTCCTGTAGGCTGTATCTATTTTTCCCCTATTTATACATTCTTCTACATCCTTGCATTTGCCTTCTAGTCACTCCTGCTTAGCCATTTTGCACTTCCTGACAATCTCATTTCTTAGTCGTCTGTACTCCATTTTGCCTGTTTCATTTACTGCATTTTTATATTTTCTCCTTTCATCGATTAAATTTAGTATCTCCTGTGATATCCAAGGATTTTTTGTAGGTCTTTCCTTCCTACCTATTTTGTCCTCTGCTACCTTCACTATTTCATCTCTCCATTTTACCCATTCCTCCCCTACTGTTTTATTCCCCCCCCCCCCCCCGTTTCTGTCAATTGTTGCCTAAAGCTCCCTCTGAAATTTTTAAGAACCTCAGGTTCCTTCAATTTATTCAGGTCCCTTCTCCTTATTTTCCTACCTTTTTGTAGTTTCTTTAGTTTCAGCCTATAGTTCATAACCAACAAGTTATGGTCAGAGTCTATATCTGCCCCTGGGTATGTCTTACACTGTAGAGCCTGATTCCGAAATCTATGTCTTACCATTATAAAATCTATCTGGTATCTTCCGGTGTCTCCTGGTCTCTTCCACGTATACAACCTTCTTTTGTGATTCTTGAACCAGGTGTTTGTTATAACTAAATTATGTTCTGTGCAAAATTCTACCAGGCGGCTTCCTCTTTCATTCCTTTTGCCCAGACCATATTCACCTACTATCTTCCCTTCACTTCCTTGTCCTACTACCGAATTCCAGTCTCCCATAACAATTAAATTTTCCTCTCCCTTAATTGACTGAATAATTTCCTTTAGCTCCTCATATATTTCTTCGATTTCCTCATCATCGGCAGAGCTAGTTGGCATATAAACCTGTACTACTGTTGTCGGTGTTAGCTTCGTATCTATCTTGACAATGATAATGCGATCACTGTGCTGGCCATAGTAGTTTACCCGCATTCCTATTTTCTTATTCATTATCAATCCTACTCCTGTGATACCCCCAATTGATTTTGTATTTATAATCCTGTACTCACCTGACCAGAAATCCTGTTCATCATGCCACCGAACTTCACTAATCCCCACTATATCTAGCTTCAACCTATCCATTTCCCTTTTTAAATTTTCTAATTTTCCTACCCGATTAAGGGATCTAACATTCCACGCTCCGACCCGTAGAATGCCAGTATTGTCTTTCCTGATGATCACATCCTCCTGAGTAGTCCCCGCCCGGAGATCCGAATGGGGGACTATTTTACCTCCGGAATATTTTACCCGAGAGGATGCCATCATCATATGTTCATACAGTAGAGCTGCATGTCCTCGGGAAAGGTAACGACTGTAGTTTCCCCTTGCTTTCAGCCGTTCGCAGTAGCTGTGTGGCAAAGCCACATTAGCTGATGTTACAAGGCCAGCTCAGTCAATCATCCAGACTGTTGCCCCTGTAACTACTGAAGAGGCTGCTGCCCCTCTTCAGGAATCACACGTTTGTCTGGCCTCTCCACAGATACCCCTCCGCTGTGGTTGCACCTACGGTACGGCTATCTGTATCGTTGAGGCACGCAAGCCACCCCACCTCGGCAATGTCTGTGGTTCATGGGAGTGGACTTACGAACTAGGACGCCACAAATATCCATGCCCGAGGGGGGATTCGAACCCCCGACCGTAGTGGCCGTGCTGACCGTGACTGGAGCGCCTCAGTCACCTCGGCCACCGCGGCCGGCGAGGGCGCCTCGCTCAAGGGTTTGGAGGGACTTGTAATAGACAGGGAAGGTGGAGACCCAGGCTGGGTGGAAGCTACATAAGACGAGACGCATGAGGGAACGGTAGGTGTGGAGGGTGGTGGAGGGGTTCTCTCCCCATGTATGGCGGAGATTAGCTCAAGGAGAGGAAGAGCGCGTTTTGGCAGACGATTTGAAGGGGAGTAGTTGAGAATAGGGAGCGGTCAAGGGTGAGACCAAATTACTTGAGGATGGTGGTTTGTGGACTAGTACGATCATAGAGAATGAGATACAGGTCCCGGTGGTGGAAGGAGCAGGTGGTACAACCTATGATGAGTGGTAGGTAGGATTGACGGAAAGGAGCCACTGATTACACCAACTGGAGAATTCGGATAGGTGCGACTAGAAAAGGCGCTGGGCTCGGGCGAAGGAAGGGGCGAGGGCGAGGAAGGCATGCCGCCGAGTAAATTAGGTAGAGGCGGGGAAGGGGACGGATCCCTGGGGCACTCCGGCGGATGAGGATCAGAATTTGAAGGAGCGCCGTACAGATAGACGACCACGTGATGTCGGCTCTGGTGTTGCCAACGTTATTGACAGAGAAGAATCGATTGTCATTCCGCCGGTGTAACGCTGAAGTCCGAATTCTGTCTAATTTAACAGCTGCCCCTTTCCTTTTAAAATTATTGCGGTGTTTTTGGATTTCTATTGCTTCTCTACACGTGCGCGCATAGTAGTGAGGTTTTTTAGCTAGCAGTAGTCTCATTAATTATAATTTCGTGGTTGCTCTCTTGGTAAACATGTTTCACTGCGGGCGATTTCTCCGTATGTCCCAGGCGGAAATTCCTATTATGTTCGCCCCGACGAGTGTTTACACTTCTTTTTTATGGTTCTAGTTATAAACACCCGTCGTATCCAAAGGATTCGCACACCTTTTGCAGATATTAAATATTCTCTTACCTTCCTGGTTGGTCTGAAAATTTTCCACCCCATACCTGCTCAGCACTTTTACAATAAGGTCTGTAACTTTATTAAGAAACGGTCGTTGTTCCTTGTTGGTTTCCACTCTCTCCCTAGGACGAAGGGCTCGGTCTATTTCTTTGGTAGAATAGTCATTCTTCTAGAAAATCGATCGAAGATATTCCACTCATCTTTTTAATAAATCGTTTCACGAATTTTGTGCCCCCTGTCGACTTAAGTTTTAATCGTACCTCCTTTCGTCTGGGATACACCAGGTGTGTATAAAATTCCCTGCTGCTGTTGTTTAGTAAACATTGTAACTACAAACAGAAGTGTCAAGACTCGTCTGGGCGAAAAAAAGATGAACTGCCACCTGGGACATACAGAGAAATCGGCCGTAACGGAACATGTTTATCAAGAGGGCAACCACGAAATTATATTTAATGTCACTAGTGCCATCCCACTACAATGCGCGCACTTGTAGAGAAGGAATCGAGATCTAAAAACACCACAATAATTTTAACAGGAAAGAGGAAGTTGTGAAATTAGAATTTGGACTTCAGCGTTACACCAAGAAATGACAATCGATTCTTCTCTGTCAATAATGTTGGCAATACCAGCGACAGTTTCGGAACCGACGACATGTGAAGGTTTGTAGCCCCCTCTACATCACCTATGTATATGGCGCTCCAAGTTCTGATCGCAGTTCGGCACTTTGCCTCTGAAGATGTCTTCCGCAGCCGAAGATGAAACGTTAGGGGAACGTTTTACAATTCGACCAAAAACAGTAGAGCCATAACTGGAGGTTCTCCACCAAAGGCAGCCATAATAGTCAAACCCCCGAACATAACCATAACTAAAATATCACAATAGTGTAACACAAATGCGGTGACAGTGGATATTAAAGTAGGAAATGACACCTGGATCCTAACTACACAAAATGCACAATACTCTCACGACATAAAACCCTACGCTGAATGGATTAAATTGGTGGCAGACCACGAAAAAGGGAAGAAACTCTTACTTGCAACAGATATCATTGCGAAGTCTAGCACAACAGACGAAAGAGAAACGATAATTAACGAGATGCAAGCAGAACATAACCTGTTTGTACGGAATAAATAAGGAGAACCACCGGCATTTGATAATGATAGATCACAGAGTGAGATTGATATAACAGTTGTCAATGACAAAGCACTTTCCCACTGCCACTCATGGGTAGTTGCCCAGAGCTCGTGCACAGTGACCACAATGCCATTGTGACAGAACTACGTAGTAACCAAACCAAAAGTTACAATAAAGACAATTCGTTTAATCTATAGAATGCAAATTGGGACAAACTGAAACAAATTGTTGCTGCAACGGATCTCGGATCAGTGCATGGAAGCAAAGACTACAAAGTGCACTTTTTGACACAACTTATTACAAAGGCACAGGAAGACGCCACAGCCAGGTACAAAACCGACAATAAAACAAGGACGCCCTGGACACAGGAAAAAACGATGTTACGAAAGGATCCAGGGAAAAACGAAGATTATACCAAAGGCTGTTACACTACAAGAGAAAGAGATAAGACTAGCTGAATATCGAGAAGCGAAGGCTAAGTACAAAGAAAAATTATTAAGCACTAAGAGTCTATAATGGAACAACTATGTCCAGACACAGAAGATAACATCTGGGGCACTCCTTAAAAGCTAATGACTGAAAAAATTAAATCACCAACTATACTTGCGACATTAAAACAAGACAACGGAAACATGACAAAAGGATGGAGAAGCACGACGGAATTCTTGCTCTCCAAGCTTTTACCTGATGATGACTGGGTGTCAGACAACCAGGACCACTTGGAAATGCGCAATAGCTTCAACGCCCAATACAGTAGTGATGCAGTAACTCCACCTTTCACGAACATGGAAATGTTGCGAGCCATCCTGAACATGAAACAGCAAATCTCCAGGTCCTGATGTGATACACCCTGAGACTTTACATCAAAAGCGCCACAGATAACACCTTTCTGATAGTGGTACTAAATGAAGCCCTGGCAGAAGGGAGGATTCCTGCAGCCTGGGAGACAGCTAATACCGTGAACATTAAAAAAGTCAGCTGATAAAGAACCATCCGACCCAAGATCATATAGGCCAATATGCGTCTTAAACATCCTTGCAAAAGTTCAAGAAAGATTGCTTTGTGACCGTCTACAAGCACAAGCCCATAGAGAGCTAAAAGATCAACACCAATATGGGATCAGGAAAAACAAGTAAATAGACGATGCTGTCAACCATGTTCTCCATTTAATGAAAGATACAGACAGAAAATATGCAATGGTGATACTAATATACAGGGAGTGTTTGATAACATGTGGTCGCCTGCCTTATTCCTACAATTAAGAGAACTGCAAGTAGCAGCGTGCCTGTGCGATAGCTTAAAGGACCATTGCCGAGGAGAGCAGGACCCAAGAAAGTAGTTAAGAAATTAACGAAGGAGCGTCCACAAGGGCCGATCCTGGGCCCTTATGGGACATTACAACTGAGCCACTTTTTAACCTTATGGAAGAAAACGATGACACTAATGGAATAGTGGGATATGCAGGCGACATCTCACTGCTAGTCACTGCCAACTCAAGAGCTGAACTCCAACGCAAGGCTAACAGTGCTCTCCTCCCTATAAATCAGTGGTGCCAGAAGCATAAGCTTACCATCGCTCCAGCAAAACCCACGTACATGCTGGTCAAAGGCAAGTTACAGCGGGACCCAGCGATACGCTTGGGAAACAAAAATATTTCATGGAGAAAGATCACCAGGTACCTTGGGATAAACCTGGACGAGAAATTATCCTTCCTCGCCCATATAAAAGCTGTAACAAATATAGATACCACATTATTTCATAAGCTCGCTCGAATAAATACTGCAGAATACAGGATGCCCTTGTACATGATGAAGACCTACTATTATGCAGTATATGAGGCTATAGTTTGTTTTGGTGCAAGCATATGGGCACAGCAGCTACGCTTCTCCACATACATGACAGCCGCTAGGAGTAGACAAAGAAAGGGGGTCATAAGGCTGTCAGGGTCTTTGGAACCACTTGAACAGAAGATCCATGCGTAGTGCTCGGAATACAACACATAGGCATAACAATTCGTTATAGAGCTGCTACATACCGGCTGAGGAAGGAACAATATGCCAAAGTGCAGAAAATAACCGGTGCAGAGATCCACACCAAATTAGCTTTAAAACAGTGGAAGATTGACACATGGCAGCAATCGTGGGACACCAGCACTAACAGAAGCCGTGTGTATACTATATTCCCAGACATAGCTGAAAGACTGAAAATGAAGCATGCTGACCCAGGTAATGGTATGATCCAACACTCCTTACAGGCCATGGCCCATACCCAACGTACTTGAGACGCCTATATCCAGACCGAGAAGACATCTTGGAATACCTGAGCATGCCGTTCTAAACTGTTACAAAGTCGAACCTCGAGGTCAACTCCCACAAACGCTGGACGAATTAAAGCATTCATTGGGTGATCCCATCAAATGGAAGGAGATAAGTGAGACAGCAGAATTTCAATAATGCTCAAGGACGAATACAGAAGGGAACAACGAGTGAAGCACACTTCAGGCCAAGAGACCCTGATAACAGGACAGCAGCAGCGGTGATGCTGAAGAAGAGAGCTCTAATTCAAGTGGGAAAGAGGATGAATAATTTACAATACTATAACCTGTAAAATTTTGATAAAGTTGACGAACAAGAACTTTTATGTCCAAACATCCTGGCACCAAACTGCACGTTAGCTTCAGGGAAACAATAATCACACCTTACCAGCATCATGTATGTCATGTACTCCATTCTGTGCCTAACGCATCCCAAGACACATGCCCCATGCACTAATCCTAGTGTATCCAATGTCCTGTATCTCAAGTACCATGTACTCCATCTCAAGTGTATGTATTTTAGTATTATCATTATTTTCAAATGTATTTTGTCGCATGAATAAGGCATGTTTTATGTATCTCATAATGTTTCATATATTTTCTATGTATTCTCATGTCCTACGTTTTTCCAGTGTATGTATGTTTGTTTTAGGTACAATGTATGTATCCCATGACTTATACCTTAAGCACCATATACTCGTCTGAGGTTTTATGTAGTTTTATTACTATGATGTGTTTTGTTTTTATGTACCCTAATGGCTGTACATGCTATGTTTTTATGTACTAGTATGTTTTATGCACTATGTTTCTATGTGTTTCTTTACCTGCTATGTTTTCTGCACTATGATGTTTTGATGCACTATGGTCTATGTATTAACTTATATATTATGATGTTTTATGTGTTTATTTTCTTTCTTATGTACTCGTATAATGTTTAATGTACTTTTATGTACTATTACGTAGGGGACTGATAACCCAGCAGTTGAGTCCCCTTTAAACACCCAACAACAACAACAATACTATTACGTTTTATGTATTTTTATGTATCCTGATGTTTTTGTGGGACACAGGCAACGCCATACGTAGCTGACTATGGATAAGCTAGTATGGCTGCTTAAGAGGCCAGACCTAGAAGAGTACTAGGACCTTTTTTTATATAAATAGATGGCAGGTCAAATAAAAGTGTAGCAGCAGTGGGGAAAAAAAAAGAATTCGACCACGGCCTATGAGCCCGGGAATTTTAAATGAATTATTTTAACATTGTTTCGCCACTTGAGATTGACGACCCTACTACGAAACAACTACAAATTTAACAATTTCACGACTATGTCGACAAAATTATGGTAGGCTGCTCATGTAGTTGCATTACTACCTGCTGTTGTTGAAAAAACATTTTATTTGCATCGTCTCACTTAACTTCATCAAAACAAGCCATATTCATTTGGTAATTAGATTAAAAATCTCGGAACCCGCCATACCGATAAAAAAATTCACAGTATTTGTATACATATCCGTGGATAACCCACAAGATTGGTTGTCCAAGATAATGAATCTGTTCTAGTGGCCTCCATCTACAATAACAACAATTGTGAAGGTCTGTGGCTGAAGTTATTCGGGAAGAAAATAAATGGTGTTCACCCCGCCAGTGACCAGATTAACTAAAAAAAAAAAAAAAAAAAAAAAAAAAAAAAAAAAAAAATTAATTTCTATTGACGCAGCATCAACTATAATACTTATAGTCAAGGCCCCGAAGGAGATAGCTGCTATTTAAGTATCTATATAATTATCTGTCAATAGGAGGATTTTACTGAAATTATCAACAAAAGAAAAGTTTCATTCTTCGTTTTATCCTCGCTAACTTTAACAGTGATAGTGCGATGCACCCATTTTCTATGAGCTGACTGTAGTTCATTACAGACATACATTAATCTGATAACCTAACTGGTCCAGTACAGTTGGATATTTAGTGTAGTTTAACGATTATGTATTCAGTAGTTTTATTCTTCAAGTGCACATTGAGACTGTGTAGATGTGAAGTTAGATAGGCGCAATACAGATGCGAAACACTGGTTCTCGTTTGTTACTTTGTAATTGTAATGCGTAGCTTATCAGTTTTTTCTTACAGCGGTATTCACTCAGTAGCAAAAATAATCGTGAGTTAGTGTACGACTGGATGAACTATAGAATTCAAGGATGTCGTAATAGATAACGGAATTGTCAGTACGCAGGAGATCCAGGTTCTAATCCCATCCAGAAACAAATTTTAATTGTGTGTTTCATGCTATATTAATAATCACTGATAAGACTGGGACTAGATCTAGGAAGATGTATTTATTTGATCTGTTACACAAAATGTCAATGTACTTATGATAAGAGTGCTAAGCACTTCAAATGTAAGCCAGTGCTTGTAAAACCAACGTACACTGCACTCGAGAGTGTTATAAACGCCAATCTAGCGTGACAGTCTTATCACTTAAAAATGTGTGTATTATGAGGCCTTCGCTTAGGGAATGCTCCACTTACGCGCAACTGACTCTAGTTTGCGTCAGTACGGCGTTCCATCAGAAACATTTCGTAACAATTAATCGACACTGACTTAAGTGCCTCCATCGAAACATAATATCATATCACCACATTGCGCGAGTGTGAAATGTCTCTGATAAAAGCAACGTTGTGTAACCGCGTACTGGAGAAGGTATTCAGTTTCAGTCAGTGTGATAAGCAACTTCAGAGAAGGATGGAAAGAATTCCAGTAAATCCAGTTGTGAGAGAAGAGAAAAAAATGGGATTATGTTCGAACAAAACTTCTCGCTATGATGCTTTATATAACAACAGTCCTTTGACTGATTTACAGTTTGCATGCAGAGAAGTCTCCGACCACCCCCATGAAATACAAGAAAGGAACGGGGCTATTATTCAGTACGATTCAAAAAGAATACCAACAACTTTGGAAATATGTATTTAATCCTTGGGTAATTAATTAATGTGAAGTTGTGAAGTGTGCTTATCATATCCTTTTTTCAGTGGAAAACAAGTTCATCAATTAATATGAAAACATTATTCTATTTCGCAAAATTACTGCGTTCAAAAAGGAAACAATCTTTTCCAAACTCATTAAGTTCATCTATGTTCAATACAACCCTCTCCAGACACTGAAATAATATCATCCTGATACTCGAACTCGTTCAACACTATCCGTAGCATCTCGGGTGTGCAGTCGTTGAGGAAATGTCTACAATAAATTTAATGATGTATACAACTCTACCATAATTGTCTGTATTTCACATCTGTAAAGGTCATACTATTGTACCAAAAAATTTGTAATGAGAGGAAATATCTAGAACCTACATAAGATGTGACATTGAGAGGTACAGGAGATCAGAAAATGACGTTTAAGACATGTCGAAAGATGTCATCCTAATTAAAAAAAAACGCGATATTGGCTGGAAACTTGTATAAATGGATCAAGATCGCTCCAACTAACCACGAGTTCCATACATAATACTCTTTAAGGTCAGGAATCATTCTCTATAGTTGCAAAAACCACATACGATACATAGTTCATACGATATCATATCATAAACAATGAAAACTGCCCCATCGTGTCGCGACATAGCGTGATTTTATCCGTTAACTATTTGACAAGGAGAGCACTTAGCGATTTGCAATAAACTTTAAACATAATTTCAAATCTTTACGAATTACTTTCTCGCTGACAACCCCAACAAAAAGATGAAAGGAGAAAAGTTGATCGCTTACTACTTTTCCCATGTTCATTGTGTGTATCTACGGCATCTGGCAAGAGGTTACAAGTTATTGATTCTACTCTGTAAATTGTATTCGCGAAACAATTCTCAGACGTTACACATACATATCACTGAAAGTTCCTTCGATCCTATATCACAGTTTGACACACAGTTTATGACATATGAAGTCATAAAAAATTTGTTTAATGAAAAACCGCCTATCACGCATGAGGTTTCGATTTATTAAGTCTTTACTGCTAACACCATTCACAACATATATTTTGCAGACATTAGGGACATATGCCACTGAATGTACCTTCGAATTTTCATCGTAGTACGACACATGTTTCAGGAGATATGAAGTCATAAACAATGAAATTTACGAATAACTGCTACATCATGCACTATTTTCCCCGATATGCTCCTAAAATAATGGACCGATATCAACTAATCTTGGTATACATATTGCTTACTATGAGACAACAATCGCTGTGGGGTTGTTCCTTAAATTACCACCAATCGCATTTCCTAGTTTCTGCAATTACGTAATATTTCACAGCAGGGGAAATATTGGGAGTAAATAATACTATTTTTATTACATCTACATCTACATACATACTCCGCAATTTACCGTAAGGCGCGTGGTGGAGGGTACACTGTACCACTACTAGGCATTTCCTTTCCTATTCCACTCCCAAATAGAACGAGGAAAAAAAGAATGCCTATATGCCTCCGTACAAGTCCTAATTTCTCTTATCTTGTCTTTGTGATCACCACGCGAAATGTAAGTAGGCGGCAGCAACATCGTACTACACTCAGCTTCAAATTCCGGCCCTCTAAATTTCCTCAATAGAAATTCACGGAAAGAACGTCGTCTTTCCTCCAGAGATCCCCAATTGAGTTGCCGGAGCATTTCCGTGACACTCGCGCATTGGTCGAACCTACCAGTAACAAACCTAGTTGCTCGCCTCTGAACTGCCTCTATGTCTTCCTTTAAACGTATCTGCTGCGGGTCCCAAACACTTGAGCAATACTCAAGACATGGTCGTACAAGCGTTTTATACGCGGTCTTCTTTACTGGTGAAGTGCATCTTACCAAAATTCTCCTAATAAACCGAAGTCGATTCGACACAATCGTTTAGAATCACTACTATAGAGATTTAGTGTTTTTACTCGGTTGTTGTCAATAACTTTAAAAACCCTTACAACCGACACCAAGTAAATACCAAAAAAGCGGTTATTCAGAACTAAAATAGGGTTATCGGTCTTAACTAGTCGGTTTTTCCCATCCCTAACTCCAAGTAACCCGAAGATAAGTGATCGGTACAACTGAACCAGTACATTTTCATATAAAAACATCACACACCAGTATGAAACAAGCGTCAACGTGCACAGTTCCTCGTCCATGGAACCATGCCTTCATGGGGTCTGCGCCACACTCGAATCCCAAAATCAGCTCTTACCAACTCAAATGGGGACTCATTAGAGCAAGCCATTGTTTTCCAGTAGTCTGGGGTCCAACGAGCCCAGGAGTGCCGCTGCAAGGAGTGGCGTATTACTAACAGAAACACGCGAGTCTGTCGCCTGTCGCCCTAGTGCATTAACGCCCGATTGCATCGCGCTGTCCTAAAGAATACGTTCATCGTGCGCGCTGCATTGATTTCTGCGCGTTTTTCATGCGGTGTTGATTGTCTGTTGCCCTTGACAACTGTACGCAAACGTCACTGCTTTCGGCTTTAGTATAAGCCGTCGGCTACCACGTTCTGTGTGATTATACACATATACAGTCCTGGCCATTGCTACACCACGAAGATGACGTGCTACAGACGCAAAATTTAACCGACAGGAAGAAGATGCTGTGATATGCAAATGATTAGCTTTTCGCGACATTCACACAAGGTTGGCGCCGGTGGCGACACCTACAACGTGCTGACATGAGGAAAGTTTCTAACCGATTTCTCATACAAAACAGCAGTTGACCGGAGTTGCCTGGTGAAACGTTGTTGTGGTGCCTCGTGTAAGAAAGAGAAATCCTTTCCACCACGTTTCCGACTTTGATAAAGGTCGGGTTGTAGCCTATCGCGATTGCGGTTTCTCGTATCGCGACATTGCTGCTCGCGTTGTTCGCGATCCAATGACTGTTAGCGGAATATGGAATCGGTGGGTTCAGGAGGGCAATACGGAACGCCCTGCTGGATCCCAACGGCCTCGTATCACTAGCAGTCGATATGACAGGTATCTTATCCGCATGGCTGTAACGGATCGTCCAGCCACGTCGCGATCCCCGAGTCAACAGATGGAAACGTTTGCAAGACAACAACATTTTTTCGGATGAATCAAAGTTCTGTTACAGCATCAGATGGTCGTAACCGTGTTTGGCGACATCGCGGTGAACGCACATTGAAAGCGTGTATTCGTCATCACCATACTGGCGTATCACCCGGCGTGATGGTATGGGGTGCCATTGGTTACACGTCTCGGTCACCTCTAGTTCGCATCGACGGCACTTTGAACAGTGGCCCTTACATTTCATATGTGTTACGAATCATGGCTCTACCCTTCATTCGACCCCTGCGAAACCCTATATTTCAGCAGGATAATGCACGACCGCATGTTGCAGGTCTTGTACGAGCCTTTCTGGATACGGAAAATGTTCAACTGCAGCCCTGGCCAGCACATTCTCCAGATCTCTCGCCAATTGAAAACGTCTGGTCAATGAAGGCCGAGCAACTGGCTAGTCACAATACTCCAGTCACTACTCTTGATGAACTGTGGTATCGTGTTGAAGCCACATGTGCATCTGTACCTGTACACGCCATCCAAGCTCTGTTTGACTCAATGCACAGGCGTATCAAGGCCGTTATTACGGCCAGAGGTGGTTGTTCTGGGTACTGATTTCTATGCACCCAAATTGCGTGAAAATGTCATCACATGTCAGTTCTAGTATAATATATTTGTCCAATGAATACCTGTTTATCATCTGCATTTCTTCTTTGTGTAGCAATTTTAATGGCCAGTAGTGTATAATAGGAAATTCATAAAATACAGAAAGCGAGATGTATGCCAGAGAGTTTTGTGCGAGGAATGTCACGTGACATTTCCGAACGCATGGTTTACGTAAAATTAAGTGACAGTGTCAAATTGTCGTTATTTTTGCAAATATCTTTGAAAAGATGCGATATATGAAAAATCGTAAGAGAGCAACGTTTCAGAGAATTTTCTCCTCTACAAATTCGTTTATTCAGTTTTCGTGTGAGATGAACTGTGAAGCCGTTATTTTCATTTAAATTTCGAGTTGTCAAAATGCAATTGCATAAGCCCACTTTTAGTATTACAACTGAAACGTAAAATGCGCCAAAAGGACGACCCGTTTCGTGATATGTAAAATAGGTTTAATATTAAAAACGTTGTGCTAAAGATTACCTCCGTCGAAACAATGTTGTATTGTTTGTATAGTCTATGGAACTTAACTACGGGGTCATCAGTCCGTAAACTTACAAACTATTTATGAACTACTTACGAACTAGGACGGCACAAATATCCATGCCCGAGGGGGGATTCGAACCCCCGACCGTAGTAGCCGTGGAGACCGTGACTGAAGCGCCTCAGTCCCCGCGGCCACCGCGGCCGGCCCGTCGAAACAAAAGAAAAAAATTGCCGAGGCGTTGTGTTGAACTGGACTTTGGTTAATGTTTTAATGGTTTCAAATCTGATGCTGTGACAACAGGTCACGAAACCAGTCGTCGTTTCTAATAGTAAAACAGCTGCAGCGGACCATTTTTATTCATCATGATATATTAAAAATAACTGCAACTTCACATGACGACATCTACTATTTTGGAAATGTCCGGAAGAACGGACGCCGCAATTCTTAACCAAATATACTGCCACGCGCCTCATTTTCGCTAGTGGGGTCCAGACAAAAGATCAAACTTGAAAACGGAATCGTTTCGAATTGTTTGTTATGAACTCTCAATTATGTCCTTAAAAACGCAAATAAATTGTAAACATGGTAATTACACAGTTATAATCCACGGAATACTGTTGGTAATAATTAACTTTATACAGAAGTTAACCATCAGCAGGACTGCTGTAGGTTGGACAGCGAGCAAACTACAAAAATATATGTTTCGGTCCGTAGTTACAAGTTTGCTTTTATTTATCCTGCTGGCTACCAGTTTCTTTGCACAGTACCATCCTCAAAAAATATTCAAATGTTTGTAAAGCTTATGGAGCTTAACTGCGGGGCCATCAGTCGCTAAACTTACAAACTACAAATGAACTATCTTATACTATAGACAATACAAACATCCATGCCGGAGGGAGAATTCGAACCTCCGACGCGGAGGCCGCGCGATCCACAACGCGGTGCTCCAGACCGCTCGGCCCCTACCGCGCGGCAGTACCATACTCAGCAAAGCATCTGACACACACTCGTCATGCTCGCTTCACAAGGACGTGTCACACCTGCTGAGGAAGGAGAAGACTACATGCCAGATTTTGGTCTGTGGATGGTACTGTGGGCTGAAACCTGTAGGCTGTAGTCTAAATAAAATGGCGACTGTAGACTAAAACAAACATTTTTTTCTTTTTCACTACAGCTTAATCTCACACGTCTATAAAAGTACACAGAACACCAGAGAAACTAGTAACCTCCTGACCAACTACAGTTTTACTTATACACGCGTAAGTAACATTTCATAACAGGTTCCAACCAGCTCGAAACAATTACCAAGAATTTTCTCTACCAATCCCATGGTTTCTTAATCAAAATCAGCAGCGGAATAAGAGCTTGATAGACTGCAAAGACTCTGTATTATTGAAAACATTTGATTGAGATAACTGAATTACCCGATTTCTCAAAGTGTTAATTTCCTAAGTAATCTGGTCCTACTGGAGTTTCTCTAATCTACTTCGGATTTACGGTTCTTGTTGTTATGGTCTTCAGTCCGGAGACTGGTTTGATGCAGCTCTCCACGCTACGAAAAAATTAAAATGTTTGTAAATCTAAGTGACTTCACTAAGTTGGTTATTAATACCTAGTCTTACAAACTACTTAAACTATAAATAGAGTAGCTTATACTAAGGACAACAACACAAACTTCCGTGCCCTAGGAAGGTTTCGAACCCCCGACGACGAACGGCCACGGGCACCGCAGCAAGGTGTCTTAATGCGCACGGCTATTTTGCCGCGAATGCACGCTACCCTGTAATCGGCAAACCCTTCATCTGAGAATAAGAACGGCAACCTACATCCTTCCCAATCTGCTTATTGTATTCGGTCCTCGGTCTCCTTCTATGATTTTGAACCCACACGCTTCCTTCTTATGCTAACTTGATGATTTCTTGATGTATCAGGACGTAACCCACCATTCTATCGACTCTCTTAGTACGCGTCAGAAACTCATTTTCTCTCCTCATAAGTTACGTGATTTATAGCCGTCTAATTTTCATCATTCGTCTGTAGCACTACATTTCAAGATTCAATCATCTTTTTTGTCTGAAATCCTTATCGTCTATGTTTCAATTCCATACAATGCTACACTCCAGACAAATTCTTCCAGGAAAGGCTTTCTAACATTTAAATTAATATTAGATGTCAAGAAATTTAGCTTCTTCAGAAACGCTTTTCTTCCCATAGCCATTCTAGATTTTATATCTTCTTTACTTTGGGCATCAGAAGTTACTTTGCTACCCACATAACAAAACTGATCTACTACTTTTATTGCCGCATTACCTAACCAAACTCCTTCGGCATCGCCTGATTTTCTGATGCTACATTCCATTATCCTTGTTTTGCTTTTGTTAATGTTCATCTTAAACCCTCATTTCAAAACACTGTCCATTCCGTTCAATTGCTCTTCCAGATCCTTTACTCTCTCTGAGAGAATTACTATGTCGACAACAGATCGCAAGGTTCTTACTTCTTCTCCTTGAACTTTAATTCCCTCTCCAGATTTCTCCTTCCATTCCTTCACTGCTTGCTCAATGTACAGATTGAACAACATTGGGGAAAGGCTACAACCCTGTCTTACTCCCTTCCCAACCTATGCGTCCCTTTCATGCCCTTTGATTCTAATAATTGCTGTCTGGCTGTTGTACAAGTTAAATATAACTCTTCGCTCCCTATATTTTACCCGTGCTACCTTCAGAATTTGAGTGTATTCCAGTTAACATTGTCAAAAGCTTTTTCCAAATCTACAAATGCTAAAAATGTCGGTTTGCCTTTCCTTAGCCTACTTTCTAAGGTAAGTCGAAATGTGAGTATTGCCTCCCTTGTTCCTACATTTCTCGTAAATCCAAAATGATCTTCCCCAAGGTCGGATTCCACCAGTTTTTCCATTCCTCTGTAAATAATTCTTGTTAGTATTTTGCAACCATGACTTATTCAACTGATACTTCTGTAATTTCACAATTGTATGCATTTGCAAACGGAATTACTGTATGCTTGATGAAGTCTGAGGGTATTTCCCTTGTCTCATACATCTTGCATACAAGATGGAACAATTTCCTCATGACTGGGTCTCCCAACGATATCAGCAGTTGAGACGGAATATCGTCTACTCCAGGAGCTTTTTTCGATTGAAATCTTTCAGTGCTCTCTCAAATTCTTCTCACAGTATTGTATATCCTATATCACCTTCCTCTACTTCGTCTTCCATTTCTAGAATACCGCCTTCAGGTTTATTTCCTTTATATAGACCCTCTATATATTCGTTCCACATTTCAGCTTTCCTTTCTTTGCTTAGTACTGGTTTTTCGTCTGAGTTCTTGATATTCATACAGCTTCTGTTCTTGTCTCCAAATGTCTCTTTCATTTTCCTGTAGGCGGTATCTATCTTTCCCTTAGTTTCTTCTACGGCCCTGCATTTGTCCTCTAGCCACTCCTGCTTAACCAGTCTGCACTCCCTGTCAATCTCATTTTTCAGACGTCTGTACTCCCTTTTGCCTTCCCCACTTGCTGCATTTTTATATTTTCTCCTTTTATTAATTAAGTTCAGTATCTCTTGTGTTATCCAGGGATTTCTATAAGTTCTTGTCCTTCTACCTATATGATCCTTTGCTATTCTCTCAGAGCTACCCATTCTTCTACCATATTACTTTCCCCCGTTTCAGCCAATCCTTGCTAATGCTCCCTCTGATATTATCAACCACCTCTGGTTCCTTTAAATTGTCGACATTCCATCTCTTCGTAGTTTTCTAACTTTTTTGCAGTCTCTTAAGTTTTAATCTACAGTTCATAACCAATACGTTGTAGTCATAGTTAGGCTTTACGGACTACATAGAATTCTTAGCAATGGTACTTGTTCTTCTTTAGCTATTCGGTAGCCTACACTTTTCTGGACGAATGCACGTATTACATAAGCAACTGTGGAATTTTAAAGGGGAAACAGTACTTTATAGACAGCTTAAATACTGTCTAAAGAAACTGAGAAGTTTTATTGTAGTTTAATTTTGAAAGTTATCCTCATAAAGTAGCTAACAACTACAAATAACTAACAATTTAAGCTATTGAAACGCAAAACACGGAACATCAGTTTAAGAATTACTCACAAGACTACTTTCAAATAGTCCCAAATGCGGGCTCGGGACCGGAAACGGCTGGCATCAATCCTTGTGTTGATCTGTGTGAAGGTGAAAAAGGGTCAGCAATGCTCACTGGGGTGCAGGGAATGACATGAGCCAGACTCACTGGAGATGGCTCTAAGCTGTACTTAGATAAGGGGTAATGTGGGGCAAGGAAACCGGCTTGATGGTAACATCACTATGGCAGAAGTTTTCGGAGACAAGGAGTGGAATGGAGAGACTAGGGGCCACTTCTTGTGGACCCTCTGTGCTGCAAGCAGGTATTTAAACAGCTTCGTCACTGTGGCAGAAGCCGCTGAAGAAAGAGTGAGGGAGGATGGATGAAGGGCAACAGGCAGACAGCATATTTCCCGGTTTTCTAAAGGCGTTTGACACGGTACCGCACTACAGACTGTTAACGAAGGTACGAGCTTATGGAATAGGTACCCAAATATGTGAGTTGCTCGAAGAGTACTTAATTAATAGAACCCAGTACGTTGTCCTCGATGGCGAGTGTTCATCAGAGAGTAGGGCATCGTCTAGTGTGCTCATGGAAAGTGTGACAGGACCGCTACCGGTTTCTTAAATGCTCTGACGGTAGAGTGAGTTGCAGTCGGCTGCTGTTTGCTGACGATGCTGTGGTGTACAAGATGGCGTCGTCATTGAATGACTGTAGTAGGATTTAGAATGACTTGGATTAAATTTCTACGTATGAAGGAAGTGAGATACCAACAGCCCTATGTATAATAGAAATATTTATTGTTTCACTGCCAGTTTCGGCATTCCACTATGCCATCTTCAGGTCCCTGTGTATTAAACAAACCTAATCAAGTGACTGAGGCAAAAACATTAAAATATAAAAAACATAAAAGTATTGTATGGTAGCACACCAAAAATACAATACAGGTATGAAACCACTATTCCGTAACACATAAAGAATATCTACAAACGTAGTCAACATTAACATTCATTTCCTTAAATCGTATAATAGCGACAAAGGGAATGATAGTGAACGACTAAAGACAGTTCTGGCAATTAAAACATTACCATGTCTGTCGGCATAGACACATAAAAACTAAAAAAGCTGAGTCAGCCCAAAATATACACATGAATCATATACTCAAGGAAGAAGACATGCAACATACTTGTTCGTGGTCACATAGAAAATACGGAACTAATATGTCAAAATAAAAATGTATAAGAACTAAAAAATGTTGGTCACAGAAAACATCTCACTAAAATATCACAACAAGAGGACGAGTAAAGGTAATAGGCATGTAAAAACTGTACTATGAACATTATTAGCAAGTGCATGGTACATATTTCGCCTGACATAAATGTAGTAATGAACTACTTATAGAAGCAATATATATAATTATGGAAATGAATGTTAATGTTGACTACGTTTGTAGATATTCTTTATGTGTTACTGAATAGTGGTTTTATACCTATATCGTATTTTCAGTGTGCTACCATACAATACTTTTAAGGTTTTTATATTTTAATGTTTTTGCCTTAGTCACTTGATTAGGTTTGTTTAATACACAGGGACCTTTAGATGACATAGTGGAATGCCGAAACTGGTTGTGATAGAATAAATATTTCATTATACATACGGCTGTTGGTATTCACTTCCTCCATACCCTTGACCAGCCGCTGTCCCGTTTCTACCAGCAATGATGGATTCAATTACGTGGTGTGAGGAATGGCAACTAGCGCTAAATGTAGAAAAATGTAAGGTGACGCATACGAGTAGGAGAAACATTCCCGTAATGTTCGAATACAGCTTTAGCAGTGTGCTGCTTGACAGAGTCGCGTCAATTAAATATCTGGGCGTAACGCTGCACAGCGATATGGAATGGAACGAGCATATAAGGGCAGTCGTGGGGCTGAGAAATGGTCGACTTCGCTTTATTGGAAGAATTTTGGGAAGGTGTGATACGTCTGTAAAGGAGATCGGATATAAAATGCTTATATGACTGCGTCTTGAGCATTGCTCGTTTAGGATCCCACCAGATCGGTTTATAGGACATAGAGGCAGTTCAAATTCGTATTGTGTAGTTCGCTAACGAACTAGTTCGGAAGAGCGCTCCCACAGGCGAACTACGCGAACTAGTTCGCAGATCCCTCACCTCTTAGTTCATCCGCTCCTTTTCCGAAGACTGACGGGTAACAGCGAGAGGAGGCGAGAGCGCGCAGAATCGCGTGATTCCCTTCTGCCAGTTGCCGTCATTTCGAGCTGAGATGCAGCTCATCTGTAGTTTTAGTAGCGGTAGCAAAAGCCAAAACGAGCGACGAACTAGAAAGAGCCACCTACTTCGCGGCCTAGCTGCGAACTAAAAGGAGACCTACGGGTCGCGAAATAAAATATGCGCGATAGGTCGCGAACAGTATTAAAAATCAGTGTTTGCCTTCTGCTAATGAGAGCCATTTCGAGGTTAGCGTCTGCCTGCAAGATTACATAGTTCAGTGCTACAAAATTTCTGCTTTGAAGTATTCTGCACTCTGCAATATCTGACTAAATAAATGCCAAGATATAGAGATGACTCTAAACTTAAACGCGAGAAATTATCCACAAACTGTTTCTTTTGGTTTGCGTGATATCGTTAGCGGCTCAAGCAGCAAGCGCATGAAGCAGCTAGGTGGGGGAACTTCTCCCTCCACCTGCATGCGCAGACCACACCGCTCAGCCGTCTCTGGGAGCGGACGAACTAAACGAACGATCTAGTTCGCGGCAGAGCCGCGAACTAAAGTGAGCCCTCCCGATCGCGAACTAATATGCGCAAGTCTAGTTCAGCGAGGTTTGTAATTGGTAGATTCGATAAATGCGCGAGTGTTACCGAAATGCTTCGGGAGCTCAAATGGAATCGCTGGAGGGGAGGCGACTTTCTTTCCGAGAAGCACTGTCGAAGAAATTTAGAGGACCGGAATTTGAGACGGACTGCAGAACGATTCTACTGCCCCCAACCTACATTTCGCGTAGAGACCACAAGGATCATCAGAGTGATTAGGGCTCGGACGGATGGTTTCAAGTATTCGCTTTTTCCAATTTTGTATATGGAAGTGGAACAGGAAAGCAAGAAACTAGAAGTGGTACTGAGTACCCTCCGCTACGCACCTTTGGGTGGATTGCGGAGTATGTTTGTAGACGTAGGAGTCGCCGCAAAAACTCGCCTGGATATTAGCTGGTCGGAGTAAAAGATAGTGTCTGTGCAAACTGGATCTGAATCACTCTGTTCTGTTTTTCGCACTACACCAAAATTAGTTAGTATTCAAACTGTTTGATGTAAAGCTAAAAAGAAGGTAGAAAACTATATCACAGAAATTCTAGTGGGTCAGTGCCACACTCATTCTAGGCTGGTTCACATTAGGCCAGTAATTTAGTCAAGTAGCGAGTGATTTAGTGGCCCTACTTGACGGCTAAACGACCAGTAAGCAAGTGCGCGTTCACACTCGATTTAGTTGGCAGTCAGGTGTCGGCTGCTGTCGAGCGTGCACTGCAACACGATGTGAATAGCGACGGCTGACCGAGCTATCCATCTTCCACATCTACATAAATACTCTGCAAGTCACATTGAAGTGCTTGGCAGAGGGTTCATCGAACCGCTTTGATGAGGTTTCTCCGCAGTTCCATTCTCTAATAGCTCGCGGGAAAGAGGAACACCTAAATCATTCCGTTTTCGATCTGATTTCTCTCATTTTATTTTGATGATCATGTCTCCCTGTGTAGGTGGGTGCTAACGAAATATGTTCGCATGTGGAAGAGAAATCTGGTGAAAGAAATTTCGCAAATAGATCTCGTCGCTACGAGTAACGCCTTTCTTTTAATGATTTCCACCCCAACTCGTGCATAATTTCCGTGACATTTGCGAGGGTTCTATATTCAGTTGGATTTAATATTTTTTAATATTCTGTTGGAGTTATTATTTTGTGAATAAGATTCCGGTAAGTCAAAGAGTATATACTGTATAGTTAGCTTCCTTAGTCAGAGAGGTAGCATTATTGCTCTGTCTGGTAATGGTGGCGCGGGTGTCGTGCGGAGTGTCGCAGTGCAACGGTGGGAATGGGCAGTCGTGTCTTGTTGTAAAGTAGTGAGCGGAGTAGGAGGTTGAACTGTGAGCTGTGGGCAGAGGATGTCTGTTAGCTCGACTGCTGAATAGGATGAAGATGTTTAGACTAAGAATGTATAAGGTAATACGTATATGTTTTTGTAATTATGTTGCTTTTTAATTTTCAATATAAATGTGATAATGAAATTTCTCTTCCATTATTTTGTAGTGTGTAGAAACTTCCATTATTCCTCCAATAAGTTTTACTACCAGTTAAGTGATGTGAGTTGTTTTGAAGTGAAGTAAAAGTGTTAATCTCAATCGTACTTGCACGTGGTAGCTCTGTGAGTGTATGTTTTAACAGATAACTTTCACTAAAATAATTAGGGTCCAGGTTAGGATTGTTGAAGACAAAGTTGAGAATATGATAATGATGAGGCAGTTACAATGAGTGAAATATCAAAGGTAGAGTGCTTGTCTGCGGGTTAATTCAAATTTTCTGTGCTTGTGTTAACTGTGAGTAGAGAATTTCAAGAGATCATTTTTTGATAAAGTAATTAGGTGATTAACAACGCTGGATAATCAAGTGTTTGACTACGCGTGATGAGCCAGCCAACCACAGTACGTTTCAACTGTTACAAAAATTCAATTTACGTCTCAGCATCTTTGAAGTGTCACAAGGATTCACTTCATTTCACAGTAAAATATTTATGTGCACTCTCAGTTGCTTTTCTGAAACGAGAGCTTAATTTCACCATGCACAATAGTGGAGGTTTTTCATTTTTGATACTGATGTTGAGAATTCACAACACGGCATTAAAGTGATACACTCATTTTGAAGTAATTTACGGAAGTAATTAAAGGATCAGTTAGAGCTTCTTTTCATAGCAATGCACGACTGAGTTATCCGTTGCGCGGGCCTGACGCTTTAAAAAAATCATCTATTCACATAATTTACTATCAGGGTTTAGTTTTTGATCCAGTGTGTGGAACAGTCACAAAGTATTTGATGTGCTTTTCTTATGTGTGGAAAATCTGAATTTTACGTAACCTACCGTTTGTTATCAACAGAAATCACTGCTAGCCAGACAAAGAAAGTCACACATACACACTCAGTTCCATCTCCACGACCAATCCAAAAAAATAAATTATATTTAATAAATGTCATAAAACAGATAACTTTTAACACTCTCTCCCCTATATCGCGATAGTAGAAAACGAGCTGCCGTTCCCTGCACTTTCTCTAAATCGTTTGACAGTCCCACTTGGTGGGTATACCACAATGCGCAACAAAATTCCAAAATCTGACGCACAAGTGTAGTGTAGGCACTTTCTTTAGTAGATCTGTTGCATCTTCTAAATGTATTGCCAACGAAACGTAGTCTTTGGTTCGCTTTCCCTAAAAATTTTCTTTGTGTTCTTTCCAGTTTCAGTTATTTGTAATTGTTACTCGTAGGAATTTAGTTGAATTTGCGGCCTGTAGTTTTGACTGATGGATTTCTTTTAGTGGTCATATGGATGACTTCACACTTCTCATTATTAAGGGGTCAATCGCCATTTTCTTGCACCATGCAGATATCTTATCTAAATCATTTTTCAGTTGCTTTTGATCTTCTGGTAACTTTACTAACCGATAACTGACAACATTATGCGCGAACAGTCTAAGGGAGGTACTCAGATTGCAGGGTCGCAGTGGCATATCCAGTATCGTGGTCTGATGATGGTCCGAGGGGGCTGCAACGTGGTCTGTGGGGGTTCGAGAAGAGTCAGATAGGGGCTGCAGCCCGACAGCATCCCCCCCCCCCGCCCCTTGATACGCCACGCAGGGTTGAGAATAAAAACCGCTACCAGTCACATTAAAGATCCTTTTTTTTTTATTTATGAAACGACCGGTTTCGGGCTTATGTCCATCTTCAGGTGCTTTAAACATTCAGAATATTTATTACATGTGTAGCATATTGATGGCATTCACTATTTGAAAACTAATTATTTAGTATCAGAACTACTGACGTCTCTGGGAGAGCCAGCCATGACAAAACTATTTCACCTGGTGTGTAATATGTATGAGACAAGCGAAATTACCTCAGACTTCAAGAAAAATGTAATAATCCCCACAAAAAGAAATCAAGGTGCAGACAGGTGTGACAATTACAGAACCATCAGTTTTATAAGTCACGGTTGCAAAATTTTAACACGAATTATCTACATGAGAATGGAAAAGCTGGTAGAAGCTGAACTGGGGGAAGGCCATTTTGGATTCAGGAGGAATCTAGGAACACGGGAGGCAATACTCACTTCACGACTTATCTTTGAAGATAGATTAAGGAAAGGCAAACCTACATTTTTAGCTTTTCTAGATTTCGAGAAAGCTTTCGACAATGTTGACTGGAATACACTCCTTCAAATTCTCAAGTCAGCAGAGGTAAAATACAGGGAAAGGAGAGATATTTACAACTTGTACAAAAGCCGGACCACAGTTATTAGATTCGAATGGCACGAAAGGAAAGCATCAGTTGGGATGGGAGTAAGACAGGGATTGCAGTCTTTCTCCGATGTTATTCAATTTGTACGTCGAGCAGGTGGTGAATGAAAGCAAGGAAAAATTTGGAAGGGGGATTAAAGTTCAGGGTGAAGAAATAAAAAACATTGCGTTTTGCTGGTGACATTGTAATTCTTTCAGAGACGGCAAAGGACGTGGAAGAGCAGTTGAATGGAATGGACAGTGTGTTGAAGAGAGCGTATAAAATGAACATCAACAGGAGCAAAACGAAGATAATGGAATGCAGTCTTAGAAAATCAGGCGATGCCGAAGGAATTAGATTAGGTAACGAAACAAATAAGGTGGTAGATGAGTTTTGTTACTTGGGTAGTAAAATAAAATATGGCGGTCGCAGTACAGAGGATATAAAATGCTGAATGGCAATGGGAAGAAAAGCATTTTTGAAAAAGAGAAATTTGATAACATCGAATAATAATTTAAGTGTAAGGAAGTTTTTTCTGGAGGTATTTGCGTGGTGTGTTTCCTTGTACGGGAGTGAAACATGGACGATAAACAGTGCGGACAGGAAGAGAATAGATGCTTCTGAAATGTGGTGCTATAGAATAATGCTGAAGATTAGGTGGGTAGATCGCATAACTAATGAAGAGTTACTGAACAGAAGTGGTGAGAAAAGGAATTTTGGCATACCTCAACTAAAAGAAGGGATCGCTTGGTAGGATACATCGAGTAATCGTGAATTTAGCGTTGGAGGGAAGTATGTGGGGTAAAAATCGCAGAGGGAGACCAAGAGACGCATATAGTAAGCAGATTCAAATGGATGTGGGTTGCCGTTCTTATGAGGAGATGAAAAGGCCTGCTCAGGATAGAGTAGGGTGGAGAGCTGCAGCGAACCAGTCGCCGGACTGAAGACCACAACAACAACAACAGTAATAGCGAAACCAAATGCAGGTGGCGAGATGACATGAACAAAAAAATGTAAGTAACAGTTTATCCAAATCGCGATTGTTCATGTTGCGCACGTTTTACACACGTTTTTGACCACACATTCTTTTGAAAACCTTCTTACTTTTGTTACTGTTCTGCTTGCCATTTTTGGAATACAATTTATCAACATCACGGCACAGAAATGTGAACTCACACGACACGCTTTGGTTATATTTGGATACAGAGTTTCTAGTCAAAGAGCTTATATCTAAGAAGCACAAAGATGTTACAACACAGTTAGGTTTGGATTGACATCAACCTCGAGATTTTTTTGAAGTGTTTCAGTAGTCTCGCCGTCTCACTTAGTTTCTTTTCTGTTCACATCGATATTTAACATTAGTTTGTTTTAATATTCTGCAGCTTCTCGAGGACTTTTTTCACAGTCTGTAAAATTTTTGTTTAAGTTTTGCTCTTAGCCTTTAGAAATGCTGCTAATGCAACGATGCTTTTGAGTGCAATTCCACGTCTCCATTCCCATGTGTTACTTCCTGTGCCATTAGTTTACAAAACTGTCGTAAAAAATCTTGAAGAATGTGGTTTTCGGGTGCGGTCTTCAGAATACAGGCTCTAACAATTACCGAATATTCCCAGAGAAATATTTGTTAGACATGAACCGATTCAACGAATTTGTCCCTTTCCTTCTAGAAAGAAACAAGGCCACAATCTTGAACACTTTCCCACAAAGACTGATTAACGTGACAAGAGAAAACTGTAACATCGGTTTCAGAAATCAAACAAGTCAACTACCTGGAACAGAGCAAATTATAGGTCCATGCTGCTTTCCACCAAGGCAAATACATTTTAAAAGGTTTAAAACTTCTCGTTTTCTGTACGCCAAAAAGGTGTCATCAGCTGTAATCTCTTTCTTGCCTTCCAAGACATTGTCAGTGAAGTAAAAAGTACATTCAAATCTGCTAGGTGAAAATTTCGAGCTCGAAGGCCGTGATATTTCATTCTGTAAACTGAGTCCATAGGGTTGTACTATTTTGTACGTTTGGAATCTCGGTCAATATGTGGAAAATTTTCCATTGTCCATTGAATGTTGACATGTGTTTCTGCGAGTACATAATACGAGGTTGCTGTATTTTGCATAACATTATCAGGGAACGCGATAGTTTCACAATTGAAGATACCATGTCAGTGGAAGGTTTATATGAATTGCGTGAAGACTACAACCACCAACAACAAAAAGCAGCATAGCTCAGAGACAAGACTTGTGATTATTTTGTCCTTGGCAAATGGATAGAATCTAAACTCAACAGCATAACCCTGACGCAAGAATGTTTACCTACTATTTATAATATTTACCTGCTATTTATTAAATATAGTTCATCGAATGTAATCTGCAATGTGTTTTACTTTTGTGTACCTAAAGTATCCATGTGAATTTTAGAAAACAAAATAAATAAGCTACTTTAAAAATTCATAATAATATTATTTTTTATTACTATTGATAAAACGACGGATATCCCCCCCCCCCAAACTTAAGGTAGAAGAATAAGGCTAAGTATAAAAAAGATAAATGTACGAGCATTCTCTTTCTCCGTTTTCATCTTAATCACCTTATACTTGCGAGGGATAATACAAATGTAACGATTAAACACCTACTGAGATTATTTCTGTCAGCCAACGACCGCTGCTCAAAATCCAGTAAGAATGTGCAAATAATTTCAATCCAAGACTTTAATTTTAATTTCTCGTAACTGTAAACCTCAGAACTGGCGTCCCAAATTTCCGGATATTGTTCAACTGCACAAATGAAATCTTCCGTATTTACTTTTGTATCTAACAACTTCTGACATTCATTCAGGATTTGTTGCAGATTCATGTTTTTCTTTGTTGTCATGTCTACACTTGCACTCCTCTAAGTCTGAATTTCACAAGACATGCCGAAGGACACACTTCACGAGCGCAGACAAGAATGAAGGAAAACGGAAAAGAGCAGACTGCTCGACTAACTATAACTACTGTAGCCCCAACAACAATTACAGAGCGGCTAGTGGCGTAGTTGGCTGCGCGGCCTGGCGGCCTAGTGTAATAAGGCTAGTATCTCGTTACAGATGGACGTGAAAATGGGAGAAGGAAACAGCCTGAAACGTGGCGAGACAATTCGTGAATCTTGCAACACGATAATGCATCCGCGCATTCATTATTATCCCTGCTCTCCAGACCTCACAGCTACAGACTTTCTTTTATTTCTAAAATTGAAAACCCTTTGAAAGGACGAATATTTGCAACGACAGACGAGATAAAAGAACGTGATTCCTTAATTTCTCTTGGTGTATGGAATATTCAAACAACTTACGGATATGCAGCCAGCTACAGAGATCGATGTTGGCCGATATTTCGGTAGGAGCATACCCTGCCACTCTCACGGGCGTCGAGGAAGCAATGTGCAAGGACGTTTAAAACCTCGCTTTTCAATTACAACAGGGAAGACAACACCGCGCTATCACACGACCTGAGATGAAAACCATCAGATATATCGATAATATACATCAGTTTTCGAAGGTGTGAGGTAGCATTAATTTTGTCCATCTGTTTTTGGACAAGTGAAAAAGCAGGACTGCATGCAGAATTTAAACAAAAATCTCCATCCCTATCAGCCAGTTTTATGTCAGTCACTTCATTGATAACACAGTCCTATTAACTGGAAGTGTATGCCAAAATTTCCGTTTTTTATATTTCATAGGGTGACCTTTGTTGAGGCAGTGTGCGGCAACAGCAGATGTTTTTTTTAACGTGTACGACATCTATGGCCAATGCATCGGTCCTCAACAATCCTAAGTCGCGCGTGAGTAGCCGAGCAGTCTGGAGCGCCACGTTGCGGATTGCGCGGCCTCCCGCGTCGGAGCTTCGAATCCTCCTTCGGGCATGGATGTGTGTGTTGTCCTTAGATTAGTTCAAGTAGGTTTTAAGACTAGGGACTGATGACCAACGTAGTTTTGTCCCATAGAATTACAAACATTTGAACATTTTTTGAACAATCCTAATTGTTTGACCAGTATATGACATGTCACAGCTGCATGGGATACGATATACACCAGCATTTAGGGACCCTGTTGTTGTTGTGGTCTTCAGTCCGGAGACTGGTTTGATGCAGCTCTCCACAATACCCTATCCTGAGCAAGCCTCTTCATCTCCACATAAGAACGGCAACCTACATCTGTCTGAATCTGCTTACTGTATCCATCTCTTGGTCTTCCTCTGCGATTTTTACCCCACACACTTCCCTCCAATGCTAAATTCACAATTCCTTGATGTCTAAGAATGTGTCCTACCAATCTATCCCTTCTTTTAGTCAAGGTATGCCAGAAATTTCTTTTCTCTCCAATTCTGTTCAATACCTCCTCATTATTTACGCGATCCACCCACCTAATCTTCAGCATTCTTCTGTAGCACCATATTTCAAAAGCCTCAATCCTCTTCCTGTCCGCACTGTTTATCGTCCATGTCTCACTCCCATACAAGGCAACACTCCATACAAATGTCTTCAGAAAGGACTTCCTTAGGCTTAAATCAATATTCGATGTTAACAAATTTCTCTTTTTCAAAAACGCTTTTCTACCCATTGCCTTTCTGCATTTTATATCCTCTGTACTGCGACCATCATTTGTTATTTTACTGCCCAAGTAACAAAACTCATCTACCTCCTTTATTGCTTCGTTTCCCAATCTAATTCCTTCAGCATCACCTGATTTGCTTACACTGCACTCCATTACCCTAGTTTTGCTCTTGTTAATGTTCATCTTATATGCACCTTTCAGCACACTGTCCATTCCCTTCAACTGCTCTTCCAGGTCTTTTGCTGTCTCTGAGATTATTACAATGTCGTCGGCAAAACGCAATGTTTTTAATTCTTCACCCTGAACTTTAATTCCTTCTCCAAATTTCGCCTTGCTTTCCTTTATAGCTTGCTCAATGTTCCCTATATTTTACTCCTGCTTACCCTAACAGCGCATTAATTTTAGATGGTGATTGAAATACACGTTTAACATCATACTTACGCAAAATACGGCCGAATACAGCGTTGTAAATGCTGTCAACATATGGCAGAAGCCATTCACTTGGGTGTCACCTCTGTCCTATCATTAAGAATCGGCTGCATAATGTGCACATTAGGTCGATAGCGCAACGCTCTTTTAATCTGCCCTTCACTATACCCATTCTGGCGAAAAGTGTCCTCCAGATGGGACAGCTCAGTTGACAAATTTTTCGGCTCTGAAATGACGTGGCATTGTCTAGCTTCTTGTAAGTTCCTGGTTCTGGTTTTTGACATGTCGTGATACAACGTATGTTTTACATGGCTACGGTACCTCCCCCTTGGTTGTTTTTTATTGGCTATTCACAATCCTATAATTGTCTACGGGATGTGACGTGAGAAAGGGCGGGGGACGGGACTATTGACTCATTGCAGATATTCAGTTAGCTATTTCGAGTCAATTTCTGCTGTTTCACTAGAGATAGTATTAGTTTTTTTACGATTTTCTGTGATACAGTGTCCGCAAAAGTATCTACAGAATGACGTTTTTTATTTCCTAGTTTAGGGAAATGTTATAAGATCGGCAGGAGCACACTTAAAATACATGATATCGGAGCGGAAAGCGATAATACTGTAGTAATATCAGCGATGGAAATGCAGACAGAAAATTCTGTAATAGCAATATTTTCTTTGAGATACGTAACCTGAAATAACCTCTCTATTTTATTAATTAACTGCCAACTGTCGAAATTGCAAGAAAATCGTAACATGTGGTATTAACAACCGACTGTTCCGCGAGACCTAATTTATTAGATTAAACGAGGTTCAAAGTTGTCAGAACCTATCAATGTCACTAAAGGTTTGCGACAAGGTTACAGTATGTCACCCATCTTATTCAATTTAAATGTAAAGTGCCTCTCCGAAATTGGAGAGTAATGGGAATCACAGTCAACAATATACAGATATTTTCATTAAGTTTTGCTGACGATCAAGCCATTATTGCACAAGATGATTATGACCTTGAGTTCATGATACGACGATTACATCACGAATACAACAAATGGGGGCTACAAATCAGTGTAACAAAAACAGAGTATCTGGTGGTGAATAGTGATGCTAAATTTGAAGTAAACATCAATGACGAAGCAGTTATGAGACAGGTAGAGAAATTTAAATAACTCGGGGCACATATTGATAAAAATGGATTGGGCCACACAGAAGTAAAATACAGAATAAAGCAAAGCAGAAAAGTGTTAGGGTGTATGAATTCTTTTTGGTGGGCTAAGAATATTTCCAACAACAATAAGAAAAGTGTAGGTAAGATAATGGTTGAATCAGTGCTATGCTATGGATCAGAACTGTGGATATTAAATGCGGATCTCAAATGAAGACTAATAGCTGTGGAAATGGACTATTTGCGTAGGAGTGCCAGAATATCAAGAATCGAACGAAAAACTAATGATGAAGTAAGAGCTATAATGGAGTCAAATGATACAGTGATAGACAAAATTGAAAGAAAATCACATAAATGGTACAGACATATGATGAATATGCCAGATCATCGGTGGCCAAAGAAAGTTTACGAATGGAAACCACCCAGCAGACGTAAGCGCGGAATACCACGACACTCTTGAACCGACGAGGTAGATGGGGTAATGTAACATCGCGACATCGGCAAGAAAGAAGCGCTGGATAAAGAGGCCCTTGCGGAGGGTAACAGGAATACTACAAGATGTTGTTATTAATAAATCCTTGTATTGATTAATCCTGTAATAATAATAATAAAAATTTATTAGGCCTGTATGAACATATATGGGAGATCAAAAGCAACTGCAAAGCGATTTAGACAAAATTTCTGCATCGTGCGATAATTGGCAATTGACACTAAATAAAGAAAAGTGTGAAGTAATTCACGTGACCACTAAAAGAAATCCGCTGAACTTCAATTACGCGATAAATCAGTCAAACCTAAAGGTCGTATATTCTACCAAATACCTAGGAGTTACAATTACGAACAACTTTGACTGGAGAGAACATATAGAAAATATTGTAAGGAAAGCGAACCAAAGGTTACGTTTCATTGGCAGAACGCTTCGAAGATGCACCAGCTCCACCAAAGAGACTGCCTACATCACACTTGTGCGTCCTCTCCTGGAGTACTGTTGCCCCTTGTGGGACCCTCACCAGGTGGGACTGACGGAAGATATTGACAAGGTTCAAAGAAGGGCAGCTCGTTTTGTTTTATCACGTTACGGGGGGGGGGGTGGAAAGCGTCACGGAAATGTTGTACGAATTGGGGTGGAAATCATTAAAAGAAAGACGTTATTCATTGCGGCGTGATCTGTTTGCGAAGTTTCAATCACCGACTTTTAGTTCTGAATCTGAAAATATTTTGCTAGCACCCACCTACTTAGGGAGATATGACTACCCCAATAAAATAAGAGAAATCAGATCGAAAACGGAACGATTTAGGCGTTCTTTCTTCCCGCGCGCTATTAGAGAATGGAACGGTAGAGAAAAGTTATGAAAGTGGTTAATGAACCCTCTCCCAGGCACTTGAATGTGATTTGATTTGCAGAGTATCTATGTAGATGTAGATATGAATGGCATTTATTCAACCACGTACTGATTAGTAAGCCAAAAGATGTGCTTTGGTATCATGGGTGGAGCTGCTGCCTTATTTCAATCGTCAAGTGGCTGCACTTCTGCCAGGGGCGCTATGTAAACGCACGTCCCGCGCGCAGTCTGGTAAAAACATGGCGGACACCGGCCGGTTGGCCACACTCTCCCTATACTGGCTCTCTAAAGTATATGACCGCGGCCTACACAAACAAAGCAGCTACGCCTGGTCTTCAGCGGAACTCGCTACCCAGCAGTGATACGAATTTGCGGTTGTGGCGTGTGTTCTGCGGTTAGCACGTATGCAATCTGGAGTGGAATCGCTGCCCTTTTGCTCTAGCGCTGGCATCTGTCAGTCACCGATGCAACTGACGTGTTGTAGGCCCTTCCGCTAAAACTGTTTTCGTCTGATTGACAACGCAGTAATTGAGCTGCAGAGCTAAAAACACATACAAACACACCGAGTATCGCGTTACCAAACGTTTAATGCACTGCTCGGCGGCCCAAGCTTTAGCCTCTAAACACATTTTCCGCGACGGCAGATCCATTAACAGAGCTGGGTGCAATTTCAGCGTAATTAGCGAGGAACGTACTGAAACAGATGGTTCAGATACATTCAAAATGAGCGATATTTCTATTTATCGTAATTATTTCGATATTCGTATTTATTTTAATTATTTCTAAAAAGTCTCGTTTTCGGGCTCATGTTATTGGAACCTTTTTTTCTGACACTATCGTATTACAACCGTGTCAGTTCCTCCGATAAACTGTGATACACCCCGTATTTTATTTATTCATTTTTATTTCAGGGATGTTTCATTTTCCATATTCACATTTTTAGTGTTCTGCGGCATATTCGGTAAATACGGAAACCTTATAGGAACTCTTTTATATCTGTTCAGTTCTTTGTTTATGTTTTGAATGAAACACACGAGATAAACTGTGTAATACCTGCAAATTTATTGTTTTCACTAACTGGTTTTCAGCTGTTACGCCATTATCAGGTAAACACTACAGAGATATAGCAATGCAGGTGGGAGTTTACATTCAAAGATATTAAGTCGCTATGTAGATAATACATGTACATACATTTTCAAAGAAGACAAGTATGAAAATAAACATTGGTAAAATATGACGAGATTAAAATGTTCAAATGTTTGTACAGCTTATGGGACTTAACTACGGGGTCATCAGTCACAAACTACTTACGAACTAACTTACACTAAGGACGGCACAAATATCCATGCCCAGGGGGGATTCGAACCCCTGACCGTAGTGGCCGTGCAGACCGTGATTGGAGCGCCTCAGTCCCCTCGGCCACCGCGGCCGGCGACGAGATTAATATTGATAAAATATCAGAAGATATAAACTACAACATTTGTCCTAAAAAATAAACTGAACAATAGAAAGTGGCTGAAAAACTGACAGACAAGAACTAACTGATGAAATTGTAAACGACGTCTTTCAGAAAATCATTAAGTCGTTCTCAGCAAATGGACTATCATTAAATTTTGATAAAACAGTACATACTCCGACGCGGCGTACGTAGCTCAAAGTAGCCACGTAAGTGTCACGTATCGGCTAAGGATGCAAGGGAAAAATTATTTATTTGAACACTCTTACACAAAATTTTAGGGGAATGACTGAAGCTTACGTTAAAAACTTAATATTAAATAAAGCAAATGAAATCTAAAAATACGAATGTTAATACAAAAACTCGCGAGAAGTATGACTTCTTCCGTAGATCAAAATTACGAAGAAATAAGCAGATTTGCCTTTATGATGCCTGTAAAACATATGTATGACAGAGAATGCAATTTTATGCAAGTTAAATAACAAAATTACAAAATATCTGTAAAATGTAAATTACTTGTGATGGACGCTAAACAGAATACGCGAAGAACCAGTAGTTCAAAGTTTAAAGAGAGTCTGATGAAATAAAATGAGAATGGGAGAGCACAGTGAACAAAGCGAAGTTCAGTTCAATACCGAACAGTGAGCTGGAAATGAGGAACTGAAAAGAGTGATCGGATCGGGACAGACCGAATGGCCTGTCTGGAACTAGAAGTTACCGCTGTCGTTCCGGACTGGGACCCCTAGTTGCTGTGCTAGAACTAGAAGTCGCGCCGCTACCATTCCAGAGCTGGACCGCTGAATGAGACCAACTAGGAACACTTAAGTGAAAGGCGAACTGCCGTTCCTCGCAAGTAGTTCCTCGGTCTTTTAGTTCACTTTTGTGTTAGTTCGCCAACGACCCATCTCTATTACAGAAATGCTTCGAGAACTCAAAACGAAAATCGCTGCAGAGAAGGCAACGTTTTTCTTGAAAAACACTACTGAGGAAATTTATGGGAAGCTGACTGGCAAACGGTTCTACTGCCGCCTACTTACATTTACACGAAGGTAACAGAAATTAAGGCTCGTACAGAGAGGTACAGGGCATTCTTTTCTCCCTCGTTCTTTTTAGAATAGAAAAGAAAATGGCGCGATGCGATCGAGGAGTATATATCGACGGTCTGACGCCAGAGTGAACCAACTACATAACTTATTTTTAAGTTCCCGACACTACTGTAAATCGGATTACAAACCTGCTTGTGGTGGCCAGCTCACCGAGCGAATCCCAGTGAGCATGCCCCTGGCACTGGGCGGCCAATTTCTTTTGTCACCACAGCCCCCCCCCCGCAAAAATTTTTCCTCTGTGTGTCTTATTCTACTATTTTTCTTAAATAGTAGAATAAGACACACAGGGGAAAATTTTTTGCGGGGGGGCTGTCGTGACAAAAGAAATTGGCCGCCCAGTGCCAGGGGCATGCTCACTGGGATTCGCTCGGTGAGCTGGCCACCACAAGCAGGTTTGTAATGCTGGCACACATGTAACAACACAGCAGTAGCATAAGACACAACATCATACACATCACCCAGTATAAACATCAACAAACAGCAAGGTGTCCCGTGGTTTCTGCAGAAACATGTAATGTAATGTCACCATTTAGCCGTAAGAAATTTATGTATTATACTATTGCCCATTTTAGTCTTAGGTAATGGGTTGTGTTGTTTGATATTATAATAGAAGAATTGGATAATTTACTTTGATATTCAAATCGGAGTAAATTACATTCATTATACATGTTTCTCAATATTTATTGTTTATTCAAACACGAAGGACAAATAATTAATTACAAATATTTTTATTGGAGTTCATAAACACAATTCGGTACATATTTCTAAAGTTACTTGTTTCCTTACAGAATTGTCTTAATAATAACCTTTTACAAGTTTAAGTAATCACAAAGTCTTCAAAATATGTTGATTTTTAATCGTTTCAAACCAATAGTAATTTATTTACATAGACTGAGTATTATTTTGAAGTATTCTTTAAACATAGTCTAACACTTCATCCACATAGTTATCTGCACTAGAGTCTCCTGCTTCTTGGCTGCTGCTTGGTAAACCGTTATAAAATTGATGGTATATTGAAGGAATTAGACAAAATATAGATTTAAGGTCTTTTAGTTTTGGAGCAGTCAATGGTTTTCCTGCAGGGTATTTCAATTTTAGAACTATGTTATGAAGCTCAGTTACTCGATCTGTAATCCTGTTTGTAAACCTGACCTGACAATTCCTCATTGTGAGTATATTTGAATTCCATAATAATTGGATTTTGTTTACAGACACGAATACATCTCATATTCATCAACGTTTTTTCTGATGGTTGCTGCCGAGTAGTAAAAGAGTAAAAGTCTTTTGTTACCATCTCTACCACTTCAACAGTTTTTTTTTTATTATTATTATATTTTGAAGCTCACAAGGGATGTAAATATATTGATGCTTCCTTTGTTCTTAATACGCTCAAAGTCAGTATCGTTGGACAAATTATATATTCCTGGAATCTTAAATTTTTGTTAGGATCTTGTACGAAACGCATTAATAGGCTTACTAGTTTTATACTTCTATTTTGACCACCACATGAGTCAGACCCCAGTATAACCTTTTTCTTCACAAGAAGCTCATTTACATACTTCAGAATACAGGTACCTAGTGATGTGGATGGGGAATATTTCCAGTGGTAAGGAACTTATAAAATGGAGTATTGCCGGGAATATTTATTTGGCCCGGAAAGATGGCAAAAAAATTGGAAATTTATGAAAATTTTTAGATTTTGAAAGTTTTTATACTTATTAACAGTCAAAGACCATTATAACTAGGTTAACTAAGTAAATTAATGCCTTCTCAATACAAGATTTATCATTCTCTGCATTAATTTCATTGCTAATTCCATGCAGGACATCATTTACTTTAAGTCTGGTGGAAATAATAATATAAAAACTACGCTAGAGTTACAATTTTTCGGCATGTTGAAACCCCACATCTCTCGGAATGAAATGTAAACTTACAAAATATTTCAATGATGGCGTAATTCTCAACCAGCCGTCATCTGTAGTAATTTTAAATTTTCCCAAACGAATGACTAGAGGTGTTTCACTTTCAAAATTCAAAGACTCCTCAATTCCTGCGATGAATTATGATTTATAAAAATTTATTTTCTAGATTATCGCTATAAATTGTAGTTTTAGTCTTTAATTAATGCTTTACAATGTTCTATGTTAATAAAATCACTTGTATTTTCAAGTAAATCATGACAGAAAAAAACAGCCGGCCGCGGTGGCCGAGGTGACTGCGGCACGCCAGTCACGGTCTGCACGGCCACTACTGTCGGAGGTTCGAATCCCCCCTCGGGCATGGATATTTGTGCCGTTCTTAGTATTAGCTAGTTCGTAAGTACTTTGTAAGTTTAGGGACTGATGACCCCGTAGTTAAGTCCCATAAGCTTAACAAACATATGAACATTTTGAACAGAAAAAAACCTCCCTGTGTAGTTTTTTTTTTATTTCCTAGATACTGACTAGATGGCATATAAATGTTACAAATTTGGTTTTCTTAAAGGTTGATTATTTTGTAGTTCGCAGTTCTAGGAAACGTAAGAATCATAAATATTGCATTCTGGCTATTTTTCGGAACTTTTTGTTCAACTATAATATTTTTTCAACATATATGAGTGTTTGTGTTTGTTTTAATAACACAATTACCACATTGCCTTATTAATTTGGGCGATTGCGTTTTTAAAATTATAAATTACCCTGAAATTTATTTAATTATAACTTTTTCTTAAAATATATATCAGTTTTTGTGTTTCGTTTGTCTAAATAATTACTGCCTTAAACCTATTAATTACTTTTTATTGAACTATCTGGCTAATTAATCATAAATTACGGGGAATTGATGAATTTTGCGAATATTGCCGGCAATATTCCCTTGGAAATATTTCCTCGATTTTAAATTCCCGGGAATTTCACAACAGTAGAGGTACCTATTTCACCGGGTCCTCGTCCTGCTTTACCTTCGTACCAAATATTCATTATGTAGATGTAGGTTAATAATTCTCATACGTGGCTGAGAAACGAAACTCTTGAAAAATTTGAAGGGGATAGAGTTATGGTTGATCTCCTGTTTCTGTGACGTGGAGAATCAATAGTATACCTGGCACGTCAGAAAGAAACAAAAACGCAAAATGAAACTTGCAATCTGGCGCGGCTAGCGGCTTAAATTGGCGTAAGCCGGCAGATTATAAAACTGTTCTGCGGACGTGAGAACATTGTTGGTCTGCGGCTTTAGCGAGCGGAGAGCTGGTAGCGGGGATGAGGGAACGGCCAACGCAACGGAGCAGGGCTTTAATCTACCTGCGGCTCCCCTCATATTTTTTCATTCTTTTTTTTAGCACCACAAGGGCCGTCGGGGCTGCATTCCTGGACGGAGGCTATGAAGCGCAAGGTCTGTTCGAAAACTTCCAGAACATTCGTAATTTCACGTGAATGGAGTGTTGGAGCGAAATTCGGGTGACACCCCTACTCCTGCGTTGAATGTAGGGTGACCAACTCTCACGTATTATACGGGTTCTCCTTTATTTTAGCACTTTTCTAAAAAAATCTCCCGTCTCCCTTATTCTCTGCCTGTTTCTCCTGTGTATTTCGTCAGTTATCAATGTTATACCTGAAACCCGTGAACTACTATCGATACCAGAAATTCTCTCAGCGATATATCGTGAACAAACTTTCGTATAATAATCGATACTATTCCCGCTTACTGTTCGTGCTTCTGGAGCTGTAAGCAAATGCTCATTGGTTTCTTCGTCAATATTGGCTACTCAAGGATGCGATGGCGCCACAGCTATCAACAGTTAACGTTTTGAAATAAATCGCAATTTGCGATCAGTTATGGCTTCACTGTACTAGGTTTAGATGGAATACCAAAGTGCGGTGAATGAATATTTGTGCCCAGCCGGGATTCGAAACCGGGATCTCCTGCTTGCTAGGCAGACGCGTTGACCACTCCGCCACCAAGGACACAGTGACCAGCCCGACTGCAGAGGACTCTTCCCTGCACGTCTCCCGCCACACCCAAATCTACATTCGCCACGCTGTCTCTTTCGTATTACCACAGCCTATTTGTTCTGTAATTCTCGCAGCCACAATACTGTATTCCCGCATCAGGAAATTGGTATTTCATCTAAACCTACGCGCACAGGATACCGTGACCACGGGTGCGGCTCCTGTAGGGAGATGCTTGTCCACTGTTGGTCGAGCTGATCTCTACGAGATTACGAGAGTAACTCGTGCGTCCGATCCTTGATTGTCGTGAGTGCATTCGTGTTCTCTCGATAATCCATTTTTGTCCGGGGCAAGCCCCGGAGATAAATTAAATTGGTCCCAATCCCCCGGCTCCGACCAAGGTTTTCGGGAGGTTTTCCTTGGTTGTAAGGCGTATGCCGGATCTGGTAAGCCCCTCCCACTTATTCCCAATTGGGATCCCCCTTTGCCCCACTATCAGCTTGTCTGATATTGGCTGAATAGAACCGCGACTCTTTATGGGCCGGATCTCAAACAGCCCGCTCCACTCCACGGAGTGGAGAATGAAAAGAGATAAGTTTTTTTTTTTTTTTTTTTTTTTTTTTTTTTTTTTTTTTTTCTTCTAAACCTAGTACAGTGGATCCATAAATGATCGCAAAATTTGGCGATTTATTTCATTAATTGAACGCTGTAAGCCGGCCGCGGTGGTCGAGCGTTCTGCGGCGCGTCAGTCACAGTCTGCACGGCCACTACGATCGGGGGTTCGAATCCCCCCTCGGGCAGGGATATTTGTGCCGTCCTTAGTATTAGCTAGTTCATAAGTAGTTTCTACTGTACGTTTAGGGACTAATGACCCCGTAGTTAAGTCCAATAAGCTCTACAAACATTTGAACATTTTTGAACGCTCTAACGTCGTCAAAAATATATAAAAGTTTACTTTTTCATCCCATAACAACATGCGGAAGTAATGAATCGCGAAAGCGGATTATGGAGATTAAGCAGAAACGTATCATTTCTCAGTTGACTCACACAACATTTTGTCGTGCTTCGAAAGAATTTCAAGTAAATCGGTTTTCATTATGTGTTCTCAAGTGAAAATTAAGATTAATTTTTTTAATACTGAAAAATTATTGAACAGCTCAAATCCAACAGTGGAAACATGCGTCAGATATCATTTTATTAACTTCCAGCACTGCTTAAATAATTGTTCAAGAAAAAACTGATATATCAAAAGCAAATCCAATAGGTTTTGGCATACTGTTCTTGAATTTGCCCCAGAGATGAGATACAATTACTGTCTTAAAAACCCACTCTCAGGTTTTAAAGGTACCCAAAACTACGATAAATGATTTTTTTAAATCCCTATAGTGATACAGTCCAAAGATATATATATAGTTGTGTAGCTGAAATTGACTGTGACTAAATCTCCCATATTCTCCATTATAATCATGATCAGATCAGATTTTGGTCATCTTCCTTAAACCCGTGATCCAAAGCTGGTCACCTTAGTTGAATGTATAACTGCTGGAAGTTTCATTATTGTATCTCTGTTAGTTAATGTTCAGTGGTATATTGACTAGAACTTTGTGTCTCACATTTTTTAATTGAAAGGTAGTCTCTGTTGCAAAATATAATATTTATTTCTCATTAACGCGTTTCGCGCTTTTGGCGCATCATCAGAACACTCAGAAACAGCTGGATGGCATTAGTTGCTGTAAAAGCACACGATGCTCAGCATTTTGGAGTGGATAAAATCACATCAGCAGCGTTGTGATGGATAGGTCGGCGTTCGCAGAATGAATAGCGATACATCACATGAGCACACGTAACTGCACAGACATCTGATGGTCAGGTGGCGTTAAAGGGAAATAAATATAATAATTTGCAACAGAGACTACATTTCAAGTCAAATATGGATTCACTGTTGGCCAATGAACTTGGAAGTAACGTATACATTTGTGTCTCACAGTTTGCGAATTTAGAGACGGCAAAGAGAGAGAGAGAGAGATGTTAAAACGTTTGTATAGCTTATGGGACTTAACTGCGGAGTCATCAGTACCTAAACTTACAAACTAACTTAAAGACAGCACAAACATCCATGTACGAGGGGAGATTTGAACCGCCTACGGGGTAGAGAGAGAGAGAGAGAGATGTTCAAACGTTTGTATAGCTTATGGGACTTAACTGCGGAGTCATCAGTACCTAAACTTACAAACTAACTTAAAGACAGCACAAACATCCATGTACGAGGGGAGATTTGAACCGCCTACGGGGTATGGCCTCGCGCATCGGAGCATAGCGCCTCAATGCGTTCGGCCACTCCGCCGCGGCAGAGAGAGAGAGAGAGAGAGAGAGAGAGAGAGAGAGAGGAGAGAGAGCGATGTGTTTGTATTAAATTTAGCATGAAACTCGATAAACCCTTCACAGAGACATACCAAATGATGCAAGAAACCGTGCTCAAGTATTACGAAAGATTCACGCGCTTTAAAAATGGCCGGATGGAAGTTAAATATTATCAACGTTCAGAACACCCTTCGACGTCTACCGATATCTCTCATGTCAGTAACATCAGCGAACTTGTGCGCGCCGGCCGCGGTGGCCGAGGGGACTGAGGCGCTCCAGTCACGGTCTGCACGGCCACTACGGTCGGGGATGCGAATCCCCCCTCGGGCATGGATATTTGTGCCGTCCTTAGTCTTAGCTAGTTGATAAGTAGTTTGTAAGCTTAGGGACTGATGACCCCGTAGTTAAGTCCCATAAGTTCCACAAACATTTGAACATTTTGAACTTGTGCGTGTCAATCGCAGACCGACAGTTGGATCACGTCCTGAAATCCTGACACAGCATCTTAGAATGCATCGTCGCACGGCTCATGAGTCAAAAACAAGAAAGACCATCGCCTCGCAGTCCGTGAAGAACCGTGAACTGGGCCATCGAGAACGAGGAGTTACGATGTTGAGACCAAGATTGCCGCCATGGAGTGGCCGAGCGTTCTAAGGCGCCTTGCTGCGGAGCGCGCGGTTGCTCACCGTCAGAGGTTCGAGTCCTCCCTGGGGCACGGGTATGTGTGTTTGTCCTTAGTTGGTTTAACTCTGTATAGAATTGCAGTCGACATATTGCCCACCTACCATAAGTACGGAACAGTTTACGATTGAAAGTTGCTCTTTGCATTCTTTGTTTCCACCCGTTTCATTCGAAATAACAAGTTTACCACTGGAATTTGTAATATTTCATAGTGTTTAGTAATGTTTTATTGTTTGAATATTGTAATGTGTTCAATTCGCATTGTTTTAACAAATTGTATCTCCTTTGCATTGCAAATGCTATCTTTTATTATCTATTCCAGATATAACAATGTGGTCTTTTAAATGATCACCATCCACAGTAATGTAAGCCCTAGTGATCTGTACATCAGCCACCTATTTGAGCCGGGCCGGGAATCGAACCCGGGTCTCCTGCTTCGGGCCAGCAGTCGCCTTAACCACTTGGCTACCCGTGCTCGCCTCCCGTCCGTCTCAAATTCCCCCAAGTCGCACGCTACGGCTATAGCGCCCCTATCGTCCATGCCCTCTTACACTCGCCATTACGGATTCCCTTGCGAGGTCGGACGTATGGCCGCATTTGCGGTGAAGTAACTGAAGCTAACCGCCGTCTGCGCGTGTAAATACTTACTATAATGGTGTGGTGTCTGTTCTTTCGGTCATGTCCGAAAGAACAGACACCACACCAATATAATAATTCTGGGTATATTACATGCCTATAAAAGTCAAATGGGATGCAATAAAATTATTAAATTTCAATTTTTCAGAAAAAAAAAGTTTTGTCCTATAAAGGGTTAAGTTAGTTTGTAAGCCTAGCGACTGATAACCAGAGTAGTTAAGTGCCACGAACAATTGAAGACCAAGATTCAGTCTTCGTAATGGTCGGGAAAGGTTTCCCAAGACCAAAACGTGCACGTCAGGTCGCGTCAGATATCAGACATGCAGCTAGTTTTCTTTCAAGGATTACAACTTCAGCTATAAAGATCGAAGAATGAAGTCAGGAAGGTCGATTGGACAGCCCAGAATACACAGTTTTATTACAACGTCGCTCATGAGTAGCGGGCGGTGTTGACAACCCGCCCCCACCGTAGTTCAGTTGAGCATCTTATGTGTTTCGTACCACTGCTTCTTTTGTGCGTTGACTCTGAGGACTTTTGACAATGTACCTCACAAGCGGCTTCTAATGAAATTGTGTGCTTATGGAATATCGTCCCAATTGTGCGATTGGATTCACGATTTCCTATCAGAAAGGACACTGTTCGTACTAATTGACGGTAAGTCATAGAGTAAAACAGAAGTGATATTTGGCGTTCCCCAGGGAAGCGTTATAGGTCCCCTACTCTTCCTTGTGTTTATAAACGATTAAGGAGACAATCTGAATAGCTCTCCTAACTGTTCGCGGATGATGCTGTCGTTTATCGGTTAAGTGAAGTCAACAGAGGATCAAAAGCAACTGCAAAGCGATTTAGACAATATTTCTACATGCTGCGAAAATTGGCAATTAACACTAAATAATGAAAAGTATGAAGTAATACATAGGGCCGCTAACAGAAATCCGCTGAACTTCAATTACACGATAAATCAGTTAAACCTTAAGGTCGTAAATTCTACCAAATACCTAGGAGCTACAATTACTGGAGAGAACACGTAGAAAATATGCCGGCCGCGGTGGCCGAGGGGACTAAGGCGCTCCAGTCACGGTCTGCACGGCCACTACGATCGGGGGTTCGAATCCCCCCTCGGGCTTGGATATTTGTGCCGTCCTAGTTCGTAAGTAGTTTATAAGTAGTTTGTAAGTTGAGGGACTGATGACCCCGTAGTTAAGTCCCATAGACTATACAAACATTTGAACATTTGTAGAAAATATTGTGGGGAAGGCGAACCAATGGTTACGTTTCATTGGCAGAAAGCTTCGAAGATGCAACAGCTCCACCAAAGACACAGACTACATCACACTTGTGCGTCCTCTCCTGGAGTACTGTTGCCCAGTGTGGGACCCTCACCAGGTGGGACTGACGGAAGACATTGAGAAGGTTCAGAAAAGGGCAGCTCGTTTTGTTTTATCACGTTACGGGGGGGAAAGCTTCATGGAAATGATGCACGATTTTATGTGGAAATCATTAAAAGGTCGACGTTATTCGTTGTGGCGAGATCTATTTGCTAAATTTCAATCACCGACTTTTGCTTCTGAATGTGAAATATTTTGCTAGCACCCACCTACATAGGGAGAAATAACTATCCCAATAAAATAAGAGAAATCAGATCGAATACGGAACGATTTAGGTGTTCTTTCTTCCCGCGCGGTGTTAGAGAATGGAACGGTAGAGAAAGATTATGAAAGTCGTTAATGAACCGTCAGCCAGGCACTTGAATGTGATTTGCAGAGTATCGATGTAGATGTAGATGAACTCTCAAAAGGGCAATGAAAGACCAAAGAATTAATTGAAAGTTTAGTTTTAAGCTTGGCAAGACACCTAAAGAACCGCATGCGGTGCTAGCGCGTGTTTATGGAGATCAATGACTGTACATGAAGTGTGTTTGCGAATGACTCGCCCGTCTTCAAGGTGACCGCGTAAGTGTTTCTCAAAGACCCCGTAGCGAACGACGGGCGACTGTCGTCAGTGATGAAAACATTGAGAAACTGAGAACATTAATGACGAACGGTCGTCGAACAACTGTGCGCATGATAGCGGATGAATTGCAGGTTAATCGAGAATCCGTGCGACAAATCTTTACCCAAAAGTTAGGTAAGAGGAAAACGTGCTGCCTTGTGCCACATCACTTGACTGACGATACGAAGCAGAAACGTTTACGGCCGGTTTGTCAATGTCTCGTTAAGTTCCGGTAACGATTTTAACTTATCGTTAGCGAAGAATTGCCTTTGTCAATGTTTCGTTAAAAGACCTCAAACTGGCCGTTAAGTTAACGAGTAGAATTCTGGTAGTTACACGGCTAACAACCTGTTAAGTAATAATCTGTATGAAAATAGCACGATTGCAAAGCGCTAAAATACCGCGATATATTCACGTGATAAGACCGATTTAAAATAACAGAAGCACTACATGTATGAAAAACTATTGTGGAAATCAGCTTCATTTCAAAATTTTATCGTCATATTTCTCGCCCCATCCATGTCAGTAGCTAGAAGATGAGTTTGATATATTGCAGATACGCAACATAACCTTAAAATTATTTTTGCGATATCAAAAAACAAACTTACGGGTAACGACTAGTTCAATGAGAATCGGTGTGATGAAAATGGCTGGAATAAGAGATTTGCTTGACAAGGAAGACGATGTCAATAGTTTGAACAATATATAGCTCATTGCCCCTAAAAGGCGTCCTAGACGTATTTATGTTCGCCCAAATCATTTTGAATGCCGTGGTGATGCAGAATTTGTTACGCCATTTCGTCTTCTAAAGGCCATTTTGGAAACGCTACATGAAAAACTCAACGACCATCCAACAGATAGTTATGTATTTGGTAGGTTATCTGTCGTAATAGCAAACAGAATACATTATTAATGTCTGCAAGCTTATTAATTCAGTATTTACTTATACTTGTTGCGCCTAGTGTAAGGCCTAAAATGTGATTTATTCCTACGATCTACAGGAACAGTAGTGCTTGCACTAAGATACTAAGCATTTGGCAGTATGTTACCGTACTAAGCCCGAAGCATTTTTGCTGTCCTACATGTTCCATGGACAGCATTGAATTCATTTGCTACACGCGATAATGTCGCTTTTTTTTTTCTTTCCATGTCGTAGCGTCGTTTTTTTTTTTTTTTTTTTTTTACATACCAACCAATGTACTCTAATATTTCTCTATCAAGGGCGCAAAACTCTCGTACTGACGTCTTGTAACATTCTAGCTTCTTTCAAGTTTGCTTTCCATAGCGCCAAATAACAACTATCTGCTAACCTTTTCCCTGATAGTTAAATAAGGGTAACAGCTGTTTATTCAGACGGCACTTTCTATTGCCAAAATAGTCGAATTATATCGTACCTTCTCGTTTCCTCCAGTTTAGCAAACGAGAGGTTTATCTGGCAATGACAAACGCAATGCACTTAACGAGCACATTTAACTAGACGTTAAAGGCATCGAGAGAAGATTAACGAGCGATGGACGAACCGACCGTTAGAGGCTTCACAGTATTCTGACGAAACGGCAGATGCGACACCCCAGTTCTTGAAGCGTATTGTCACTGAGGACCTGGTGTCTACGGTATACAGTTTTGAGAATCGATGAAACAATTAAAATTTCACGAAGTTGATGTTTAGATTTTTATATGTTGTAAATGACTTTAGGTCAATTTATTAGGTTTATATCGAGAATATTATGAATAGTTTAATAGGATTTTTTGTCTGTGAGTGATGCAGTTGTGGAAATTGAAGTTCGATTACGGTCAACTTAAAAAGTTACGCTCTATTACGATCAACTTAAAATCTGATGTGCTATAGATAGGAAGCTCTTTGGAATCAATCACTAGGCAACGGTCAAATTAATATCGATCGATTTTACCGTAATGAATGTGATGCTGTTAGTTGAAAAGCTATTTGCCCGCGTCCCACGACACCGTGAAGGTGAATATTAGCGAATTCGTACCTGGACATTACAAATGGATTGATAGTTGTTCTGATGTCATGGCTGGCATCCAGAAAGGGGAAAGCATGAGTTATCTTCACGTTGTTGTCGTCTTTAAATACTTTGATGGTTTCTCTAATATTCCTTTTTATCGTCCCTGGTTGCCTGGCAAGAAGTGTAACTTCGTTAAATTTTATTTCCATTGCCGCAGTCTTTCTGTTGTTCATCTACGACAGATATGTAGTGTTGTTCTAAGCGGATGTAGCTCTCGTGTTCCGTATGAGCTTTGTCACTGGCCTCCCAGTCTCACCTACGTATTCTTCCACTAGACAATGGCTACAACCACAAATCGATCATCACAGCCATGGAAACGAACAAAACAATGCAGAAGAGGCATGAAATCGACAAAGTGCACGCCGCAGAATATTTACCGTTCATTAAAAATGTCACAGTCGGAATTGGTAAGCGTGAGGCTGTCACAGGTACGGATTATGAGACTGAAATCGACCTAATTACTATGTAAACACACACAAACAGCAGTTTCTTCAAACTTTTTTACTAGACCATCAGTATCGACATCACATTAATATCTGAAGAAGACAATGTGATGTCGAAAATTTTGAAGAAACTGCTGTTGGTGTATAGGGGAAGTTCAGAAAAAGTGTGAAATACTTTGAGATGTGGTAGTACTCATCGAAACAAGATAATAAGTTCATTAAAGATGGGTCCAGAGACGTGTATTTTCAGAGAGGACCACGTGTTTATAGGCTACTATTCATGTCAATGTATCCCTCTGTCCTCTACCTGGTAGTTGTTGTAGTACTTGCTGACACCCATTGAAGACGCTACCGTATAATGTCCTTCTCCGGTACGTGATTTCGACTACCATTCCTCTTTCCCTGTTTGGCTGGAGAGTTATTCTGCGGTGATCGTAATCAAAGCCGCGGTGGAGCTGCCGAGCGCATTGAGGCGCTATGCTGCGATGCGCAAGGCCGTTCCCCGTTGGGGGTTCGAATCCCCCTTCGGGCATGGATGTTTGTGCTTTCTTTAGTATAACATAGTTCATAAGTAGTTTGTAAGTTTAGGGACTGATGACCCCGCAGTTCTACACCTACATAGATACTCTGCAAATCAGATTTAAGTGCCTGGCAGAGGGTTCATTAAACACTTTCATATCATTTCTCTACCTTCCATTCTCTAATAGCTCATGGGAGGGACGAGGGGGGGTGGGAAGAGCACCTTAATCGTTCCGTTTTCGATCTGATTTCTCTTATTTTATTGGGAAGGTCATGTCTCCCTATGTAGGTGGTTGCTACTTTCACATTCAGAAGTAAAAGTCACTGATTGAAATTTCGCAAATAGATATCGCCGCAACGAATGACGTCGGTCCTTTAATGATTTCCACCTCAAATCGCGCATCATTTCCTTGACGTTCCCCTCCCCTCCCCCCATGTAACGTGAAAAAACGAGCTGCCCTTCTCTGAACGTACTCAATGTCCTCTGTGAGTCCCACCTGGTGAGTGTCCCACACTGGGCAACAGTACTCAAGTAGCGAGCACACGGGTGTGATGTAGGCAGTCTCTTTTCTGGAGCTGTTGCATCTTCGAAGCGTTCTTTCAATGAAATGTACCGTAAAACGGGGTGACTTGAGGCAGTGGGGTGACGCAGGACATTTTGACAGTGTTGCGTTTTTTATTATGTTGGAAGCAGTGTGAGGCCAGAACTGTGTTTTGCTGCTTGTTATTGTTTATGTGATGGTACTACTTTTAATTGTTTGAAAATTGTCGCAATATTAACAAAACAGTGATAGTGAAATAGGAAGGCCGGCTGGTTGTTATGGTTTAATCGTGGAAATATAGTTAATGTTTAAATGCGATCCCCACTTCTATCTTTAATAATAAACACCTAAAAATGCAAATTTAGACCCAAATTTTGGAGTGGAATTTTCGATTTTCAGCATGGCAGCAACGTGGAGTGACTTGGGACATGTTGTTGATTGTCAGGAACCTCTCATTGGACGTAACTAAAGAGACTTAGATGCACAAAGTCACATTTAAATGAAATTGTTTATTACACACATTTTATGAAAACATAGTGAAAATATGGGCCATAAAAGATTCCAAAGTGAGAACTTCATTTATGAGAAAGTCTCAGAAGCAATCAGACATTTATGTTTTTCCAAATAAAGAAGACATTCAAGAAGTTTCTATTTCACAAGATATGTGCAAACTTTTTCCCTTCTTTGTCGTTGTGGTCGTTACAAGTCCCCGTATGAAACTGCAGAGTAATGTGGAAAAAAACTAATTACTATAATTAAAAACAACACGATACAATGAATATTTGTACTTTTATACGTGAAGCACTATTTAAGACAGTAGATGTCATCAAAATTTCTTTTGATTCTTTTTCAACTTTTCAACATTTGTTTTAATTTTAATATCGTTGATTGGATGGGCGGCGGCAGTGGAAGTGGAGGCAGTGGCTGACAGCAGGACAGAGAGAGGAATAGGTGATTTGGGGAGGGAGGGACTCCACGTCGTGGTGGTTGGGGCCTGTGAGAGGGTTGTATACAGGACGGCGGTAGTTGTGGAGGTGACGGTGGGGCTGGTGGCCACGGCGGCGGACTACCGGGAGTGAGGGAAGAGTCCAAGGAGGATGGGCGGCGGAAGTTCTCGAAGATCTTGAGGTCGACAACAACGGGGGTGCGGGCGAAGCAGAGGACTCCGACCCTCTGCCGGTGATCGGCGGTCCTTGGCTGGTCGGCGTCAGCAGGCGGTGAACTGGGCATGGCGAGCTGTGGCGTCGGCGAGCTGCAGGGAGCGCCCCGATCAGCGGCTGCGACGGCGGCGTTGGGCGGGGCTGGGCAGCAAGTTTTATATAAAGAGAAGAAGCCCCCCTGAACCTCTGTCCTACGCTACCCTCGAAGTTCCGTAAGATACCAGCAGATGTAAGGTGGTTCCCTGGCATAGTACCGGTAGACCACACTAGAGGCGCTCTTGAGGGTGCCTCTCGTACATCAGAGGGTAGCTCCCCTTGTAGTTCCGTAAGATGCCAGCAGATGTCAGGCGGTTCCGCAGCTTAGTACCAGTAGACGACACTAGAAACGCTTCTGAGGGTGCGTCTCATACATCAGAGGTAGCGTGGAGGGGAGGGCAGATGGTAGAGCTCGCGCCGCCTTCCATGTGGCCACGGCTGTGTCCGGTGTGCTGGCGTTTGAGGGGAAGTGGTGGAGGGGACAGCCGCTACCTGCCGCCTGCTCTGGCCAGCTTAAAGGGCTGCTTCTGACCGTAGCGCCATCATGGGACATTTACAGAACTGCTTCAGCACCCCCTGCCCAGCACCCCTGAGCATATGACCAGGCCCTTACGGAGGTTTCCTGTCTGTATATATTTGTCTGTGGCAGCGAGTAAACCTCTGTCCTACACTCCCCTCGAAGTTCTGTAAGATGCCAGCAGATGTAAGGAGGTTCCATGGCTTAGTACTGGTAGACCACACTAGAGGCGCTTTTGAAGGTGCTTCTCGCACATCAGAGGGTAGCATGGAGGGGAGGCTGAGGGAAGATCTCGTGCCGCCTTCCACGAGGCCACGGCTGCGTCCGGTGTGCCGGCGTTTGAGGGGAGGTGGTGGTGGGGGCAGCCGGTACCTGCCACCTGCTCTGGCCAATTTAAAGGGCTGCTTCTGACCGCAGCGCTATCATGGGGCATGTTACGGAAACTTCCCTCCCCGCACCCCTGAGCATGTGACTGGGCCCTTACGAGGTTTCCCGTCTGTATATTTTTGTCTGTGGCAGCGCCCAGCAGCGTTGGTGGCCGGCCCGGAGAGGGGACGGCGATCCAGCGACGACCGGTCTGGGAGGGGCTGCAGCAGGGCGTCGGCGTCCAGCAGGGTCTGCGGTGAGGCGGCGGCGTAGCAGCAAGCAAAAGCCGTATAAGAGAAACCTATAGGCAATACCTGTAACCAGGTGGTAAGGGTCAATGGTAGATGGCATGAATTTTTACTTTCTTTATTGATTTTTAAAACCCGCAGAAGGGGCAGGCTTCCAGCAGCTAACATGCTGCTCTTCAGCCGAGAGCATATATGGAAACAGAACAATTAAAATAATAAAAACAGGTGACAAATAGACACGGTGGAATGACAATGACTGTGAAAAGGATGACAACTGAACATATTCAGAACGTAAAACACCACAGTGGATAAAACTTTCACGTTGAAGAAACGGAGAGATGACGAAGAGACACATTTAAAAAACATGGCAACCCTATGTTCTGTCTGTGTGGTGGTTGCTGACGTTTTAAAAACTCACGTACACTCGAAGCACTAAAACACTGCACACTTAAACCACTGACACACAATTAAAATCTCTGAGCAGGCCCCACAGTGGAGAGGGAAGGGGAAGGAAAGTGTGTTGTGTCTAAAGAGAGGGGAGGGGACGGAGTGGGGATGGGATGGATGGACTCCAAGAGAGGGCATCATCCGGAAGAGGAAGCTGATTTAAGTTACCCTCGGATAGGATGTGGAGAGTATGTAGGTGGAGAGAGGGAGGAACATGTTGGTAAAGGCGTGGCAGAGGCCCGGCATTCAGGAGGATAGGAGAGACCAGTGGGCGACGAGAGTCAATTTTGCAGGAGGTGTATAGGATGCGGAGATGTTCAAGGAATTTTAGAAGGTGGGGGAAAGGGATAACATGATATAGAATCCGCGTGGGGGAAGGGAGGCGGATACAATAAGCGAGTTGGAGGACGTGGCGTTCTAGGATCTGGAGGGATTTATAGTAGGAGGGTGGGGCGGATATCCAGGCGGGATGAAACCCGGAAAGGAGCTTGAGAAGGTTAAGGCGGGAGAGGGCCTTTTGTGGGACAGTTTTAAGGTGAGGATTCCAGGAAAGGGAACGCTCAACGGTGAGCCTAAGTATATAAGGGTGGTGGTTTGCGGGATGGGGCGGTCATGGAATGTAAGGTAGAGGTCGTGGTGGCAGAAGGAGCGGGTGGTACGACCTATGATAATTGCCTCGGATTTGGTAGGGTTGACAGTTGATTGATTTGATTTGATTTTTTCCAGGGAAGCCAAAACAGTCTTGGTCCAACCCGCCACTGCCCGCACCGAAACTAAGTTCATTGTGCGGTATCGCACCCTGTATATCTAGTAAAGCCAACCAATGCCCTTGAACAGTGCAAGGAGTCCCTTTACCAGTTCTTTATTAGACACAATTTCTTCGGGTCTGGTTGTCCCAAATATTCTGTGCCTTTTATTCTCCAATGCAATGCATTCGAAGATTAGATGTGATGCAGTTTTATCACCGTCATCACAGATCCTACATTTAGGGTCCTCTTCAGTTATTCCCATTGTACGTAGGTGTTTTTTGAAATTCCCATGGCCTGTCAGCAATCCAACCATGAGTCTACTCTCTCTCCTATTCAGACCCAGGATTGCAGAGCTTCTTTTAAAACATGGCTTTGGCATCATTACCTTGCCATGTTTTTGTTGATGGACTTTGGTCCAATATTCTATGTGCTGTCTTCTGAGCCAGTTACGTAGCTCCAATTTGATCATTGCCTTGGTGATTGTCAGGACAGGTTCCGGTCCAATAAATGGAGTCTCTGCCCCCATACTCGCTAATCTGTCGGCATGTTCGTTGCCACTGATCCCCGAGTGGCCAGGGACCCACAATAAGTTTACTCTATTGCTTTCCCCTAGCTCCACCAGAACCCTGTGACATTCTGCAACAATTTTAGACCTTGTTGCAGGAGCTGCCAGTAATCTCAGGGCTGCCTGGCTGTCTGAATAGATATAGATGCTACGATCTTTGTAGCACCTATGCAAATTCTCCTCCACACACGCCCTAATGGCAGTGATTTCGGCCTGGAATACTGAGGCCAGTTTTCCTAGAGAGATGACGCCCTCCAGTCTTGGCTGCACCCCATATATCCCGTCCCCAACACCTAGGTCGGATTTTGACCCGTCAGTGAACCAGACAATATCCCCCGTACGGTGTCGAATTATTTTCTCCCAATTCTGCCTACTTCCAATTGTTATATTGAAAAGCTTGTTGAAGCAGTATAGGGTTATAATATAGTCGGATGGCATTTCCCCAACCTTTCCTATATTTACCTCACTCACTATTTTAGTGTGTGATTCTGGATATCCCAAAGAGTTCCAGTTGTTGCCAGATTTGAGTCTGTATGCACCAGCCGCTGCCTCCATCTTGACCCAAAGGTGTAATGGGGGCATATCCAGCATGGTTTCCATCACAGCAGTTGGTGTGCTGCTAATTCCGCCTGTTATGGCTAAGCAGGCTAGTCTCTCTACACCTTACCAAGCTCTTTAGCAGCAACCTGCTGTTCTACCTTCTTTCACCACACGACCGCCCCATAGGTGATCCTAGGTCTAATCACTGTGGTGTATATCCAGTGCATACCCTTGGGGCTCAGGCCCCAATATTTGCCACAAGCTCTCCTGGTACTCACAAGAGTACCTTTTGCGTTGGAGCAAATATTCCTGATGTGAGGGGTCCTTGTCAGTTTCTCATCTAGGGTAACCCCTAGATATTTCACTGTCCCCTTCACAGATAGTGCTTCATTGAAAAGCCTTAGATTCCAACTTGAGTGTTGGATATGTTTCCTTGTGAATGGTACAACAACAGTCTTCTTAGGACTAACCCCCAGATCCTGTTTTCTGCACCAGTCTTGCACAATGTCCAAAGCACCTTGTGCCATATTCTTTACTGTGTCAGCAAATTTGCCAAGTATTACTATGACAAGATCATCTGTGTATCCTTGGAAAAAGTACTGCCTAGAGTTTAATTCTCCAATGAGATCATTCACCACTATATTCCACAATAAAGGGGAAAGAACTCCTCCTTGCGGGCAACCTCTAGTGGTGTTGATTGCCATTTTTTCATTCATCATGGTAGCTTCTACCTTTCTTCCACTGAGCATGGCCCTAGTCCACCTACATATAGTGGTCCCTAGGTCATGCACCTCTGCTGCCCTAACCATGGAATCGAAGGTCGTGTTGCTAAAAGCCCCCTCGATGTCCAGGAAGATACAGAGGGCTATTTCCTGAAAGTGTAGTGCTTTCTCCACCTTCCCAACGAGTTGGTGGAGAGCTGTCTCATATTATTTACCTGGCTGATATGCTTGTTGGTTTGAATGTAGAGGAGTCCTACTTAACCTCCTTTCTCCAACATGCACATTAACCAGCTTTTACAATGTCTTAAGAATGAAGGAGGACAGGCTGATTGGTCTCATATCCTTGGCCTTGGTATGATCAATTCTCCCTGGTTTAGGAATGAAGACAACCTTCACTGCCCTCCAGGCATTGGGAATGATTCCTGCTGCTAGGCTAACCCTGAATAACCTGCATAGGAATCTAATAAGTTTTTCTCCCGCTTGTTGCAGGAGGGTTGACAGTTAGGAGTCACTGGTTATACCAGGAGGAAAATTCGGATAGGTGAGTCTGAAGGAGGTGTTGAGAGCGAGCGAGGGAGGGGGCAACAGCGGCGGCAAGAAGCACGGGGATGGTTCCGACCCTCGAGTGGTGGAAGCGCCGACCTGGAGCGCAACGACCAGGCAACCAGTAGGTGATGGACGCGGCGAGGAGCTGCCCACCAGGGCACAGCAACGGCGGCGGCAGCGGCGACAGCGAGCAGCGACAGCGAGCAGCGTACTTCGACGTAACGGGGTGCAGGTAGCCAACTGAAGCAACCGAGATCAGCCCGGCAATATCTACAGCTGGAGAATTGGATGGATGGCATGAACACGCCAGCCTTTTTTCGTTTCCGGACTATGTTTATTTTCGATGAATACTACCATCCCTCAAACTATTCAACACTTTTTTGAATGTATATACGAGGTATGTCCACGAAGTAAGTTCCGTTTGATTATACAGGGTGGTCCATTGATAGTGACCGGGCCAAATATCTCACGAAAGAAGCATCAAACGAAAAAAAACTACAAAGAACAGAACTTTTCTAGCTTGAAGGGCCGGCCGCGGTGGCCGAGGGGACTGAGGCGCTCCAAACACGGTCTGCACGGCCACTACGGTCGGGGGTTCGAATTTCCCCTCGGGCATGGATATATGTGCCGTCCTTAGTGTTAGCTAGTTAATAAGTAGTTTGTAAGTTTAGGGACTGATGTCCCCGTAGTTAAGTCCCATAAGCTGTACAAACATTTGAACATTTGATTTCTAGCTTGAAGGCAGAAAACAGATGGAGCTATGGTAGCCTCGCTAGAGGGACTGCCATAGGTCAAACGGATATCAACTGCATGTTTTAAAATAGGTACCCCCATTTTTATTACATATTAGTCTACTACATAAATAAATTTGAACGTTTCATTTGAAGCAATTTTGTCGCTTTGTGATAGATAGCGCTGTAATATTCATATTGCTCATAATTTTCAAATGTTTGTATAGCTTATGGGATTTAACTACGGGGTCATCAGTCCCTAAACTTACAAACTACTTATGAACTAGCTAACACTAAGGACGGCACAAATTACCATGCCCGAAGGGGGATTCGAACCCCCGACCGTAGTGGCCGTGCAGTCCGTGACTGGAGCGCCTCAGTCCCCTCGACCAGCGCGGCCGGCCTCACAATTTTAGATGAATAGTGGGTAACAGGTGAATTTTTTAAGTGTTAAAACACAGAACGTAGGTACGTTTGAACTTTATTCCGTTGTTCCACTGTGATACATGTACTTTTGTGAAATTATCATACATTATGAGAATGCACGCTGTTACTGCGTGATTACGTGTAATTACCTCATGACTTCATAAATGCTCAAAATGATGACCTTCAACTTCAATGCATTTCGCAATACGCGTAACGAAATTACTCTTAACAGCGAGTAGTTCGCCTTTACTAATCTCACATGCATTGACAATGCGCTGACGCATGTTTTCAGGCGTTGTCAATGAAACACGATAACAAATACGGTGCTTCTACGACGAATCCACCTGTCATTAAATATTCTACTTAAGACCACTTGAACAGCAAGCGAGCCGTGTGCCGGACATCCATCATGCTGAAAGTACATCGCCATTCCGTCATACAGTAAAACATATTGTACTAAAATCAGTAGAACGTTACTCAAGTAATCAGCATACATTGCACCATTTAGACTGCCATCGATAAGATAGGGGCCAATTATCCTTCCTCCCATAATGCTGCACCATACATTAACCCGCCAAGGTCGCTGATGTTCCACTTGTCACAGCCGTTCTCCAGTAGTGCATATTATGGTGGTTTACGTTACCTCTGTTTGTGAATGACGCTTCGTTACTAAACAGAACGCGTGTAAATCTGTTATCGTCCCGTAATTTATTTTGTGCCCAATGGCAAAACTGTACACTTACTTTCAAAGTCTTCGCCATGCAAATACTGGTGCATTGAAATATGGTACGCGTGAAATTTATGTTGATGTAGAATTCTCAACACCGACGTTTTTGAGATTCCCTATTCTCGCTCAATTTGCCTGTTACTGATGTGCGGATTAGCCGCAACTGCATCTGATACACTTACTCGAGCATCATCATTTGTTGCAGGTTGTGTCTGACGTTTCATTTGTGGCTGAACACTTCCTGTCTCTTTAAATAACGTAACTTAACCGACGAAAGATCCGGACACTTGTATAATGTCTTCCAGGATAACGATAAACATACATAGCAAAGGCCCATTGGGCATTTTGATCGCAATAGCCATACATAAATACCATATCGACCTTTTCTGAAATTGGTAAACGGTCCATTTTAACACGAATAATGTATCACGAAGCAAATACTGTCCGCACTAGCGACATGTTACACTATATCTCGTACTTACACTTTTGTGACTACTACAACGCCATCTATCACAAAGCGAAAAAAGTATTCAAAACAAAACATTCATAGTTATTTACATGTTAGACGAATATGTAATAAAAATGGGGGTATCTATTTTTTTAAATGCAGTTGATATCCGTTTGACCTATGGCAGCGCCATCTAGCGAGCCAACCATAGCGCCATCTGTTTTCCCCCTTGAAGCAAGAAAAAGTTTTGTTCTTTGTAGTTTTTTCGTTTGATGTTTATTTCGTGAGATATTTGGCCTGGTCACTATCAATGGACCACCCTGTATAAAACAGACGTGTATACATTCAGAAAAAAATATTTCTTGTACAAAAATCTACAACTGTTAAACTACTTTTCTACATAGCTTCCGAAATTTTGTAGGCACTTGTCATAGCGTGGCACAAGTTTTCGTATGCCTTCTTGATGGAAAGTTGCCGCCTGTGTATTCAACCATGTGGTAAGATGTTCTTTCAGCTCGGCATCGTCGTTGAAGTGTTGACCATCGGGGACAGATTTTTAGTTAGGGCACTAAGTGTAAACTTAAGGTCTTGTTTATTCTTCTCTTCAATTGTGTAAACCAGTTCATCAGTAACCACAGACGGGCGACCACTTCGTTCTTCATCGTGCACTTGATTACGTACGTCATTGAACAGTCTCACCCATGTCTCCCTCATATCATTTTGTCCGTAAACCTTGAAGATTTGCCGATGAATTTTCTTAGCTTTAACGTTCTTTGCATTTAGAAAACGAATCACATATCTGATTTCAATTGCGGGGGCATTATCAATTACTGCCGATATTATATAGAAGCACTACAAAGCACACGTCGGCAGCAGTGGTATGAAAATGGCGTACATGTCTTATGAAATCTTCGCCAGGTTGGTGTCCAACCTATCTTCTATAGTAGTTGCAAGATTCAGGATGTGGGATGTGCTAGACTCCGTACAGATAATGCACTACACGCTGCAGGTGTATGTGTTACCGACATTGTTTGAAATCCGGCATTCTGTAGAATGTCTAGGTAATGTGGAGAATGCCTAAAATGGAACTTCAAAGTATGAAATTATTGATATTTCATACTTTGCCTAGGCATTGAATACTTTGCCAGATTTTCTGCTGGCAAAGTATATAACACGCCATTCTATTTCTGTGGTTACCGAAAAATCCTTCTTTCTCTAACATCTGTTGTGTCTGCTTGAAAGAAACGAATGGTGCTCATGTCAAAGTGTGGCCGAAATTTTCAACTGTGGACACTGTATTACAGAAGATGGCGGCGACGAAGTAGAAGATTATAGTATTAACATTTTGTGCAGTAATCGCTTCAAAATTGAGAAATCTACCGAAAATAACATAGAATCAAAATTTAACCTTGCGATTCAGTCTAAAAAAATGTAAAGACAAAATTTTCCTCCTGTGTCGTTGCGGTGCCACTGTGTGAGTTCCGAATCTTGACGTCCACAAAGGGCGGGGTGATTCGCGCAGTCTATTGGCAATTGTTACGAACGGGAGGGAAGATGGCTTTTACCGACTTGGAACTGCTGAAACAATCTTGAAAAGCAATTCTACGCATGATCAGAATTCGTTATATGTCAAAGAACTTAATAAGCAATGAAGACTTTCCTAATCATGAGATGTGTCCCCGGTCTACAGCTACCTCTCAGTCCACAGGAAAAGATCAATAATTCGTCAGGTGTGTTTGCAACATGAAATGCAAATATGAGGTGTCTCTGTGTGAAGAAGAAAAAGAAGTGGAATTCAAATTGCCGCTCTAGCCTTCCATGTTGCAACAAGTAAGTTACACTCCTCGCCATTAAAATTGCTACACAGCGAAAATGATGTGCTACTGACGCGAAATTTAACCGACAGGAAGAAGATGCTGTGATATGCAAATGCTTAGCTTTTCACGGCATTCACACAAGGTTGGCGCCGGTGGCGACACCTACAACGTGCGGACATAAGGAAAGTTTCCAACCGATTTCTCATACACAAACAGCAGTTGACCGGCGTTGCCTGGTGAAACGTTGCTGTGATGCCTCGTGTAAGGAGGAGAAATGCGTTTCATCACGTTTCCGACTTTGATTAAGGTCGGATAGTAGCCTATCGCGATTGCGGTTTATCGTATCGCGAAATTGCTGCTCGCGTTGGTCGCGATCCAGTGACTGTTAGCAGAATATGGAATCGGTGGGTTCAGGAAGCCAATACGGAACGCCGTGCTGGAACCCAAAGGCCTCGTACCACTAGCAGTCGATATGACAGGCATATTATCCGCATGGCTGTAACGGATTGTGCAGTCACGTCTCGTTTCCTGAGCCAACAGATGGGGACGTTTGCAAGACAACCATCTACACGAACAGTTCGACGACGTTTGTAGCAGCATGTACTTTCAGCTCGGAGACCATGACTCCAGTTACCCTTGACGCTGCATCACAGACAGGAGCGCCTGCGATGGGTTACGCAACGACGAACCTGGGTGCACGAATGGCAAAACGTCATTTTTTTCGGATTAATCCAGGTTCTGTTTACAGCATCATGATGACCGCAAAAAATGTTCAAATGTTTGTGAAGCTTCTGCGAATTAACTACGGGGTCATCAGTCCCTAAACTTACAAACTACTTATGAACTAGGACGGCACAAATATCCATGCCCGAGGGGGGATTCGAACCCCCGACCGTAGTGGCCATGCAGACCGTGACTGGAGCGCCTCAGTCCCCTCGGCCACCGCGGCCGGCATGATGGCGACATCACGGTGAACGCATATTGGAAGAGTTTATTCGTCATCGCCATACTGGTGTATCACCTGGCGTGATGGTATGGGGTGCCTTTGGTTACCCGTCTCGGTCACCTCTTGTTCGCATCGAAGGCACTTTGAACAGTGGCCGTAACATTTCAGATGTGTTACGACCCGCGGCTCTACCCTTCATTCGATCCCTGCGAAACCCTACATTTCATCAGGATAATGCACGACCACATGTTGCAGGTCCTGTACGGGTCTTTCTGGATACGGAAAATGTTCGACTGCTGCCCTGGCCAGCACATCCTCCAGATCTCTCACCAACGGAAAATGTCAGGTCAATGGTGTCCGGGCAACTGGTTCGTCACAATACGCCAGATACTACTCTTCATGAACTGTGGTATCGTGTTGAAGCTGCATGGGCATCTGTACCTGTACACGCCATATAAGCTCTGTTTGATTCAATGCCCAGGCGTATCAAGGCCGTTATTACGGCCAGAGGTGGTTGTTCTGGGTACTGATTTCTCAGGATCTATGTACCCAAATTGCGTGAAAACGTAATGTCAGTTCAAGTATAATATATTTGTCCAATGAATACCCGTATATCATCAGCATTTCTTCTTGTGTAGCAATTTTAATGGCCAGTAGTGTAGGTAAAGCCAGTTCTGCTTTGTGTTTTACCGGTAGAAATATTCTCTTTGCATTCTCCTGTAAGTCGTAAAATGTATGTTCAAGACCAAATTTAAATACGTAAAGTTTTGTGGAGTGGAATGTTCAAATGTTTGTAAAGTTATGGGACGTATCTGCAGTGGTCATCGGACCTAAATTTAGAAACTACTTAAACTAACCGTGTGTTGTCGTTAGGATAAGTTAGTTTAAGTAGTTTCTAAATTTAGGACTGAAGACCACTTTACAAACATTTGAACATTCTTCTCCACAAAACTTTACGTATTTAAATTTGGTCTTGAACATACATTTTACGACTTATAGGCGAATGCAGAGAGAACATTTCTACCGGTAAAACACAAAGCAGAGCTGGCATTACTTACACTACTCAAATGTTCAAATGTTTGTATAGCTTATGGGACTTAACTTCGGGGTCATCAGTCCCTAATTTACACTACTGGCCATTAAAATTGCTACAGAAGAAGAAATGCAGATGATAAACAGGTATTCATTGGACAAATATATTATACTTGAACTGACATACGATTACATTTTCACGCAATTTGGGTGCATAGATCCTGAGAAATCAATACCCCGAACAACCACCTCTGGCCGTAATAACGGCCTTGATACGACTGGGCATTGAGTCAAACAGACCTTGGATGGAGTGTACAGGTACAGATGCCCATGCAGATTCAACATGATACCACAGTTCATCAAGAGTAGTGACTGGCGTATTGTGACGAGCCAGTTGCTCGGCCACCATTGACCAGACGTTTTCAATTGGTGAGAGATGTGGAGAATGTTCTGGCCAGGGCAGCAGTAGAACTTTTTCCGTATCCAGGCTACGGCGGATTAGCCGCGAGTACTGGAGCGCCGTGTTGCGGTGCGCGCGGCCATCTGTAGTCAGGAGTTCGAATCCCCCCCTCGGGCTTGGATGTTTGTGCCATCTTTAATATAAGGTAGTTCGTAGGTACTTTGTAAGTTTAGCGACTGATGACCCCGCAGTTAAGTACCTTAAGTTTTACAAACATTTGAACATTTCCGTATGCAGAAACACATCCGTATAGCACCTGCAACGTGCGGTCGTGCATTATCCTGCTGAAATGTAGGGTTTCGCAGGGATCGAATGAAGGGTAGAGCCACGGGCCGTAACACATCTGAAATGTAACGGCCACCATTCGAAGTGCCGTCGATGCGAACAAGAGGTGATCGAGACGTGTAAGCAATGGCACCCCATAACATCACGCCGGGTGATACGCCAATATAGCGATGATGAATACACACTTCCAATGTGCTTTCACGGCGATGTCACCAACACGGATGCGGCCATCATGATGCTGTAAAAAGAACCTGGATTCATCCGAAAAAATGAGGTTTTGCCATTCGTGCACCCAGGTTCGTCGTTGCGTACACCATCGTAGGCTCTCCTGTCTGTGATGTAGCGTCAGGGGTAAATGCAGTCTTCGTCGGCGAGCTGAAGTACATGCTGCTGCAAACGTCGTCGAACTGTTCGAGTAGATTGTTGTTGTCTTCCAAACGCCGGCCGCGGTGGCCAAGTGGACTGAGGCGCTCCAGTCACGGTCTGCACGGCCACTACGGTCGGGGGTTCGAATCCCCCCTCGGGCATTGATATTTGCGCCGTTCTTAGTCTTAGTTAGTTCATAAGTAGTTTGTAAGTTTAGGGACTGATGACCCCATAGTTAAGTCCCATAGACTATACAAGCATTTGAACATTTTTTTTTGTCTGCCAAACGTCCCCATCGGTTGACTCAGGGATCGAGACGTGACTGCACAATCCGTTACAGCCATGCGGATAATATGCCTGTCATATCGACTGCTAGTGATACGAGGCCTTTGGGATCCAGCACGGCGTTCCGTAATGCCCTCCTGGACCCACCGATTCCATATTCTGTTAACAGTCATTGGATCGCGACCAACACGAGCAGCAATGTTGCGATACGATAAACCGCAATCGCGATTGGCGACTATCCGACCTTAATCAAAGTCGGAAACGTGATGGTAAGCATTTTTCCTCCTTACACAGCAACGTTTCACCAGGCAACGCCAGTCAGCTGCTGCTTTTGTATGAAAAATCGGTTGGAAACTTTCCTCATATCAGCACGTTGTAGGTGTCGCCACCGGCGCCAACCTTGTGTGAATGCTCTGAAAAGCTAATCATTTACATATCACAGCATCTTCTTCCTGTCGGTTAAATTTCGCGTCTGTAGCACGTTATCTTCGTCGTGCAGCAATGGCCAGGAGTGTAATTTGTAAGTTTAGGGACTGATGACATCATTAGCTTAACAAACGTTTGAACATTTTTCACTCTTTCTATTTGTTTCGCTCTCTTAAACATTTTGTTTCGCATGGACGAAGAGCAGCATTTTGTTCTGCTGACAGAAACCCCCCCCCATATTGGGCGATTGGAAGGAAGGAAGCTTGGAGTTTAACGTCCCGTCGACAGCGTGGTCATTAGAGACGGAGCTTACGCTCGGAGTATTTGGGTAAGGACGTGGAAGGAAATCGGCCGTGCCCTTTCAAAGGAACCATCCTGGCATTTGCTTGGAGTGATTTAGGGAAATCACGGAAAACCTAAATCTGGATGGCCAGAGGTGGATTTGAACCACCATCCTTCCGAATGCTAGTCCAGTGTGTTACCACTGCGCCTCCTCGCTCGGTGGGGCGATTGGAATGAAATAACAATAAAGAGAGAAGAGAGAGAAACGAGGTCCTACAGCCTTAGTGTGACGACGTGTGGGAATCAGAGAAGATCGGAAGCCTGCGCAGCGCTGGTAGCCAAGTCGTTAACGCTACCGCTGGTCCGAAACGAGAGACCAGGGTTCGAATCCCGGCCAGGTTCAAGTTTTCACTTGCCACCACTAAGTTACTTCAATACCTTAGTGCAGATTAATTCGTCACTTCCCTTCCATTTCCTTCTTCCTTCGTCTCAAATTGTGCAATGTAGATGTAGATTATAACTTCGAATGCTGTAAACCTAAGTGGCCATGTGCAACCTCGCACACAAACAGTTCCTAGTCACACAGTGTGAAGCAAAGTGGTTGTAACGCCGGTCCTTAAAATCCAACAAGAAACACTCAAAGAAATGGCCAACTGATTCTCAACTCAAGGACCATTAGCATCTGATTCGAAGCCAGCTTGTTGCATATGAAGTGGCTTGTTGCGTATGAAGTAGCAGTTTGAAGCTCTTCTTGTGCGACGCATTACGCTGTATTTAGCGAAAGCACGAGGGAGGAAACGTCTGACGGGTGCGTTGCCAAGAATGCCAATATATTTAGCCGGTCGTCCATCAAATTAGACACCAGGACGTCCGAAAATGCAGGCTTCTCTTAGAGAAGGTGACACAAGAAGAAGCTAGTGACGTTTCTAACCAAAACAAATACTGTTTTAAGCGCACTTCGAAACGGTGATTTCCATCTGTGCAATTGTTGGAAATGCTTATTGTTGTGCTTGACTTCTTTGTCCAGGTTGACATACTGTTCACTTCCGCAAGAATTGGTCTTTTCAGTATCAATGCAGTCGTAACTGCACTGCTAAAATTGCTTTCAAATGGTAGCTTATGCATGTTCTGTGTGACGGGATAAGAACTTAACCCTCTATTCCACTGTTTATATTTAAATATACATATTTTCAGAACTGTATACTTGCTAACGTAATGTAACTGTGTCATTCAAGCACAGTGTATACTTCGATATACAGCTGTGCTTCTCGTGTATCACGACAGATTGCAGCATCTGTTTACAGCGGTTGAGTAAATCCGGTATTACACGACACACCTATACGTTTGGAGCTGCCAACGTTTTCTTCCGTCCTATTACACAACAGACCTAACGTGTAGAAGTCCACACGAGCGCACCAGTAGTACATACTCGACATGAGTTGTGTTGCTTCGCTACTTTACAAGAGAGCCTGTATTGAAAATAGTATAGAAGAGAAAACCCAGATCGATTTGTTTGATTTCAAGTTTGATATTGCTGACTCCTTATGCTGGTCAGGAGAACCATCCAAGAGACAGTCGCTCGATAGCTCAGCAGGCAATAGCAGAAAATAGAGAAAGCAGCCAAAATCTAGCAAATGCTGATATCAGGAAGGTCTGAATCGATCATCCGCAGTGGCCGAGCGGTCTGCGGCGCGCCATTCACAGTCTGTACGGCCGCTACGGTCGGGGGTTCGAATCCCCCCTCGGGTATGGATATTTGTGTCGTCTTTAGTATAAGCTAGTTCATAAGTAGTTTGTAAGTGTAGGGACTGATGACCCCGCAATTAAGTCCCTTAAGCTTAACGAACATTTTGAATCGATCACTAACCTAACTAGTGTGGGAAATCTGCCAAATGTAAGTATATATAATTTCAAAAAATAACGGAAGTAATGTGTACAAAATGTGACAAGTATTTGTGTTTGTACCAGATAGATATTGTTTCTACAATTTTCACAATGTATAAATTAGGGAAGTAACATTTTGCCAACTTACATATACCCAACTTTTCTAATGTTTCTCATTTTTTAATAACTACATTTTGCTTTAAACTCTTAATTCATAAATTTTGAACGCTGTTCCCCGAAAGTTTTGTACCTTCTACTAACTAATATGTAACTACTCACAACATCAGTATGTGTGCAGTATATATTTGAATATACAGAGTGACATTTTCCAAAAAATATATACTAGAAAGTTGATCATATAGTTTACATTCAGGGGCACCATGAAGTATAATTCCAATGTTGTTACTAAAAATGCTTACTTTAATGATTCTTGTGCAATAAAGGGTTGATACTGCAACCTGAAACAGAACTGGAGAAGCTCCATGACGAGACATTATCACAACTTGTGTAACAGAATGAAATAGTTCTACAGAGCAGCTTAACATTTTAACGCCACTCCTACTGCTTAAAAGATCCATACTGTATATTTACTGATAATCTGATTGATTGCAAGTCTGATTAACCGGATAAGTTATTGGCAATATTACGGAATGAAATGGCGCCTTGCTACGGATGGCGTGTTTGCTCGCCATCGGAGGTTCGAGTCCTCCCTCGGGCATGGATGTGTGTGGTATCCTTAGCATAAGTTAGTTTAAGTAGTTTGTAAGCCTAGGGACTGATAACCGCAGTAATTAAGTCTCTTAGATTTACAAACATTTGAACATTTTTATACTATTAGGAACAAGACTTCCAACACAACATAATATTTCAATAATATGAAACTATGCACCATTAGCCAACAGTTTTTCGCAAGCGGCAGAACACGAAATTTTTCAGTCGCTCAATCCGAGACGATGGATCCATTGCCTGGCCATCAAGTTCTCTCTTCTTGTGTGGATTCGTGATTTACCGCCTGCACTGTAGACGACGATATCCCTGTGTTAAGACGTCATCGCTGATGCAATTGTACAGTCATTCATGAGGACATGTTAACATGAGGAGAAATTGAAAGCAGGCTCGATATTCGGACATGTCCAAAAGAACCCACACCACGTTTATGTTCATTAAATAAAATATACTGCAAGTTCATCAAAGGGATTCTTACAGTGTTTCATCAAAGTACGCCAAGGTACTATATAACTGTCCGCCCAATCACGTAAAGCCATTCTTCTCTCTCACTAATGATCTGGCCGTGTTTCAGATGTCTGAACAGGTAGCCTGGCACCACTGCCTCCCAGGCTGAGGGCTGAACATGAAGTTATTAACGCTTCTCATCTGCGGATAAGCTTTGGCTAAACTGCTTGCAAGTGCTGCACACCGCATATTTCTTTTTTATGGTATTTGTACTTATTACAGTTTGAAATTAATGAGGTAATTCACACGTGGGTAAGGCAAAAATTCCTCAAACTATCAGTGAAAGCCTATGTTTATTACGAAAACATTTACTTATTCCAGAATGAAATTTTCACTCTGCTGCGGAGTGTGCGCTGATATGAAATTACTGGCAGATTAAAATTGGGTGCCGGAACCGGGACTCGAACCTGGGACCTTTGCCTTTCGCGGGCAAGCACTCTACCGACTGAGCTATCCCGACACGACTCAAGATGCCGCCTCACAACTTTATTTCCGCCGGTACCTCGCCTCCTACTTTCCAAACTTCACAGAAGTTCTCCTGCGAAACATGCAAGACTAGCACTCCACAATATCCTTTCTTCCAGGAGTGCTAGTCTTGCATGTTTTGCAGGAGAACTTCTGTGAAGTTTGGAAAGTAGGAGGCGAGGTACTGGCAGAAGTAAAGTTGTGAGGCGGCATCGTGAGTCGTGTCGGGATAGCTCAGTCGGTAGAGCGCTTGCCCGCGAAAGGCAAAGGTCCCATGTTTGAGTGCCGGTACCGGCACGCAATTTTAATCTGCCAGGAAGTTTCATTAACTTATGTTTCGACGTTGGGCCTGTTTTACGCGAGCAACTTTCTCGTAAAAATAACCTATTCGATAGATGTGCGCCATTTTCGTAAATGCGTGTAAATCAGCAGCCAACTACATCACACCTGAGCATACTAGACAGTGATCCGTAGAATCTGCTGAGAGTGGAGTTCTGGCTGCGCTCATCGTGGCAGCAATATTGGCGGATACTGACGACGAGCAATTTCGACCGAAGATGGGCGATACTTACAAATCGAGTAGGTCCCTTTTCCCGGTTGGATAACTGAGGTAGGCTATAGACATGCAAGTCGCCGAAGTGGCGTAAAAATGAAAGACTTGCACCACGCCAATGAGCCACACGAAATTTTTATAGTACTGTTTGTGCACGGTTACACTGTAGCTAGGGTTACCAAATTTTCAAAATAAAAAACCGAGGTTATTACAGAGAATCTTTATTTCGAATACAATAGCTTTTTTTTTTTTTTTTTTTTTTTTTTTTTTTTTTTTTTTTTTTTTTTTTTTAGGTAATTTGTGAAAGTAAAAACCCGGTGGGGGGGGCGGTATTACAGATAATCTTTATTTCAATCACAACATCTTATTTTTTTACAAAATCATATTTCTTACTTCCTCGAATTTTCTTAAGTAATCCTTTGTTGGTTTTGATATTGTGATAGAACTGAGAGCAAGTGATATCTTTGTAGTTGTAACTGATGATCAACAAATCCCTTATACATTGTAGAGACATTCGATTTCTTTCATTAGTCCATTGTATATTTAATAATGAAAATACCCTTTCCACAGTGGCATTGTGGGCAGGGATTGCGAAGAAGTACTGAAGAATTTTTAAAAGTTCCTAATATTCATCTCTTGCACGATGATTCATGAACTCACGCCATCTATCAGATACAGTTTTTCCAGAAATGTTGGCCCACTTTCGGATTTGAACTCTTCACATATAAACGTTTTTAGACGAGTTACCTGATCAAACAATTCGATGTTATTCACAATAACTTTTCTGTTTATCAATTAGGCAACAATACTTTCCACACTTTCCCAATCAACTTCCTTGTTTAGACTTTAACAATTGAATGCAGTTAATTCCTCATACTGCCTCATCGACGTACTAATGTAATCAATCACTACATACAGTATAAAAAGCATTCATGTCTTTCCTGAACATGTGAACAGCCTGGTCATGGTCACATTTAGAGATGACATCTCTTACTTTCAGGGGAACGAAGTTATTTTTAGCTCTCTCTAGTAGACTTGATGCAGTATCAGAGAGGACAGAATGCACTTGTACGACAGTCTTTTTCCACCTTCAATACGCAATATTTTTATTTGTGTAGGTAACTGGAGACACAATGTAGAAACTTGTCATTATGCCGTGTGTCCCGACAGACGACACTCATCTAGTTGTTAGCTTGTTTTTATCTCCCCAGTTTTACTCTGTCAAATTACACTTGACACTACAGAACAACAGTTTGACGTGGAGGACAAAAAAATCGGGGGATTTTTCTGTTTTGGATGTTTGCAACCGGAGGGCTGAAATATAGCTTAAACACCGGGTGATTTGGTAACACTAACTGTAGCCAATCTCATCGGCCAAAGATACAGACATCGGGCGAAAATCGGTAATGTTCAAAAATATTCAAATATTTGTATAGCTTAAGGGAATTAAGTACGGGATTCTCAGTCCCTAAACTTACAAACTACTTACGAACTAGCTAACACTAAGGACGGCACAAATATCCATGCCCGAGGGGGGATTCGAACCCTCGACCTTAGTGGCCTTGCAGACCGTGACTGGAGCGCCTCAGTCCCCTCGGCCACCGCGGCAGGCTATGTTCAATAGGGTATGTTTTATTTGATCAGTACGATCGATGTTGTCAAACACGACATGTGGACAGTGAGAAACTAAGTTTAGAATGTATATATCTTACTCACTCCCATGAACCACAGACATTGCCGAGGTGAAGTGGCTTGCGTGCCTCGACGATGCAGATAGCCGTACCGTAGGTGCAACCACAGCGGAGGGGTATCTGTGGAGAGGCCAGACAAACGTGTGGTTCCTGAAGAGGGGCAGCAGCCTTTTCAATAGTTACAGGGGCAACAGTCTGGATGATTGACTGAGCTGGCCTTGTAACATCAGCTAATGTGGCTTTGCCACACAGCTACTGCGAACGGCTGAAAGCAAGGGGAAACTACAGCCGTTACCTTTCCCGAGGACATGCAGCTCTACTGTATGAACATATGATGATGGCATCCTCTCGGGTAAAATATTCCGGAGGTAAAATAGTCCCCCATTCGGATCTCCGGGCGGGGACTACTCAGGAGGATGTGATCATCAGGAAACACAATACTGGCATTCTACGGGTCGGAGCGTGGAATATTAGATCCCTTAATCGAGTAGGAAAATTAGAAAATTTAAAAAGGGAAATGGATAGGTTGAAGTTAGATATAGTGGGGATTAGTGAAGTTCGGTGGCAGGATGAACAGGATTTCTGGTCAGGTGAGTACAGGATTATAAATACAAAATCAATTGGGGGTATCACAGGAGTAGGATTGATAACGAATAAGAAAATAGGAATGCGGGTAAACTACTATGACCAGCACAGTGATCGCATTATCATTGTCAAGATAGATACGAAGCCAACACCGACAACAGTAGTACAGGTTTATATGCCAACTAGCTCTGCCGACGATGAGAAAATCGAAGAAATATATGAGGAGCTAAATGGAATTATTCAGACAATTAAGGGAGAGGAAAACTTAATTGTTATGGGCGACTGGAATTCGGTAGTAGGACAAGGAAGGGAAGGGAAGATAGTAGGTGAATATGGTCTGGGCAAAAGGAATGAAAGAGGAAGCCGCCTGGTAGAATTTTGCACAGAACATAATTTAGTTATAACAAACACCTGGTTTAAGAATCACAAAAGAAGGTTGTATACGTGGAAGAGACCAGGAGACACCGGGAGATACCAGATAGATTTTATAATGGTAAGACATAGATTTCGGAACCAGGTTTTGAAGTGTAGGACATACCCAGGGGCAGACATAGACTCTGACCATAACTTGTTGGTTATGAACTGTAGGCTGAAACTGAAGAAACTACAGAAAGGTAGGAAAATAAGGAGATGGGACCTGGATAAATTGAAGGAACCTGAGGTTCTGGAGAATTTCAGAGGGAGCTTTAGGCAACAATTGACAGAAACAGGGGAAAATAAAACAGTAGAGGAGGAATGGGTAAAATTGAGAGATGAAATAGTGAAGGTAGCAGAGGACAAAATAGGTAGGAAGGCAAGACGTACAAAAAATCCTTGGATATCACAGGAGATACTAAATTTAATCGATGAAAGGAGAAAATATAAAAATGCAGTAAATGAAACAGGCAAAATGGAGTACAGACGACTAAGAAATGAGATTGACAGGAAGTGCAAAATGGCTAAGCAGGAGTGGCTACAAGGCAAATGCAAGGATGTAGAAGAATGTATATACAGGGGGAAAATAGATACAGCCTACAGGAAAATAAAAGAAACATTTGGAGATAAGAAAAACAGCTCTATGAATATCAAGGACACTGATGGAAAACCAGTTCTCAGCAAAGAAGGGAAAGCTGAAAGGTGGAAAGAGTATATAGAGGGGCTCTACAAAGGAAATGAACTTCAAAACAATATTGCAGGAAGGGAAGAGGATGTAGATGAAGATGAAATAGGAGATACTGTACTGAGAGAAGAATTTGACAGAGCCCTGAAAGACCTAAGTCGAATCAAGGCCCCTGGATAGATGATATTCCCTCAGAGCTACTGAAGTCTCTGGGAGAACCAGTCATGACAAACCTGTTTCACCTGGTGTGTAAGATGTATGAGACAGGCGAAGTACCCTCAGACTTTAAGAAAAATGTTATAATCCCCATTCCAAAAAAAGCAGGTGCAGACAGGTGTGAAAACTACAGAACCATCAGTTTAATAAGTCATGGTTGCAAAATATTAACACGAATTATATACAGATGGATGGAAAAGCTGGTAGAAGCCGACTTCGGGGAAGATCAGTTTGGGTTCAGGAGAAATGTAGGAACACGGGAGGCAATACTCACTTTACGGCTTATCCTAGAAGATAGATTAAGAAAAGGCAAACCTACATTTCTAGCTTTTGTAGATTTGGAGAAGGCTTTTGACAATGTTGATTGGAATAAACTCTTTCAAGTTCTGAAGCAAGCAGGAGTAAAATATAGGGAGCGTAAGGTTATTTACAACTTGTACAAAAACCAGACAGTGGTTGTCAGAGTTGAAGGGCATGAAAGGGATGCAGTGGTTGGAAAGGGAGTAAGACAGGGTTGTAGTCTTTCTCCATTGTTATTCAATTTGTACATTGAGCAAGCTATAAAGGAAAGCAAGGAGAAATTTGGAGAAGGATTTAAAGTTCAGGGTGAAGAATTAAAAACATTGTGTTTTGCCGACGACATAGTAATTCTGTCAGATACAGCAAAGGACCTGGAAGAGCAATTGAACGGAATGGACAGTGTGCTGAAAGGTACATATAAGATGAACATTAACAAGAGCAAAACTTGGGTAATGGAGTGCAGTGTAAGAAAATCAGGTGATGCTGAAGGAATTAGATTGGGAAACGAAGCAATAAAGGAGGTAGATGAGTTTTGTTACTTGGGCAGTAAAATAACAAATGATGGTCGAAGTACAGAGGATATAAAATGCAGAATGGCAATGGGTAGAAAAGCGTGTTTGAAAAAGAGAAATTTGTTAACATCGAATATTGATTTAAGCCTAAGGAAGTCCTTTGTGAAGGCATTTGTGTGGAGTGTTGCCTTGTATGGGAGTGAGACATGGACGATAAACAGAAGAGGCTTGCTCAGGATAGGGTATTGTGGAGAGCTGCATCAAACCAGTCTCCAGACTGAAGACCACAACACACAACAACGATTTTAAACGACAGTTACCGGTTTCGATTATATAAATCATCATCCAAGGGCTGTGCAGGATAGAGGAAGGTGTGGAGAGGAGGGGGGGGGGGGGGGGGGAACAGAGTCAGGAAACTAAAAAATAACGATACAATGACTAAAGTACAAGATGTACAACTTTGCTTCCTCCGTTTGCCGACAGGTGAAGACAACGGTAAGTAGCGATCGAAAGGAACAGATCCCACAGATGTCAGGCAGTTAGCTTGGACCTCGGCCAACATAACCTCATTCAAACATTAGTCGATTTGTGTCTGCATCATAAAGTTGTTCTTGATTGAAAATGTCAGTTTACGAGCTTAAAGGCTAATTCCAAAAGTAGTCATAACACAAGCAAACTATTTGTCTTAATGTAGCGTTGTGCCGAGTTTGGGACTACTTGCACGTTGCACAGCATGTTTCAGAATGTTCTTAATGTTATTTATGTGAGTCACAGACAAATGTGTGTTGGTATAAGGTGTTTATGAACAATTAGTAAGATACCTTACCGATATGGTAATCGGACGATTCGAATTAGGCATTTTGTCTAATTTCAGCAATAATCTGCATGGAGAGTCGCATAAATAACATTAAGAACATTCTCAAACATAGTGTTCAATGTGCACGTATTCCCAAACTCATCGCAGTGCTACATAAGACAAATAGTTTGCTTCTGTTATGACTACTCTGGCAGGCAGCGCACAGGCCTTGTATCTAGGTGGCGTTGCCAATTCTCACTGTCCGTCACGTCACGTCACGTCACCGTCTGTCAGAACATTCCACAACGTATTTCTAATGGCGGCATTCACACTGTCCATCACCGGACCGTCACGCCAAGTCAACGTCACGTCAAGCTTTCTCGAGAAGAATGTTTTGACGGAACGGTCGTCTGCTAACATCGGAAGTTAACCTATTTTCATCACGCAATGTTCATGTTTTAGTCGACGATTACACGGTTTATATGCAAGTGTGTCTAATTAATCTTTATTTTATTGTTATCTTTGTTTTAGCGGTAAATTCCAAATGTTTCTATTTTTCTCAATTGAGTGTCCTCCTAAAAGAGAGGTCGGACATATGAAACCGAAAAATGGTTTATTTTTTGTAATATTGTAACAGAAAAAGACTGAAGCAAACTGTTCATTTTAATAAGATTGTAATTAGATGATGCATTTGTCATCAAATAACATTTTGAATGAAAATGTCAATGCTAATAAAGGACAAAAATTCAGTTGTTTACAACGTTATTAACAATGTCAACAGGAAAATCGTAATGGATAAAGTAAATAGCAAATAAGGTGGCCAAAAACATATGTTGTAAAGTTTCCTTTGGCTGTCAATGACATTTAGAGTTGTTGTTCCCTCAATTCCAGTATTAAACTATGACTTTCTACATAACAGATCACCACTCATAAGCTCACTTTCAACAATGCCTATTTGGACAGGCGTATTGACGTGACGGACAATGACGGAGAGTGTGAATACGACTTGACGTGAAGATGCCGTGGCGTGAGGCTGACGTGACAGACAGTGAAAATTGGCCATAATTCTCGGCATTTGCGGGAGATGTTACTGTTTTGTTTCAATACGGAGAAAACAGCGGCCGAGTCTCATCGAATGCTCTTAAGTACGTATGGTAAGGACACTATTAGTGAAAGAATATGTCGTGAGTGGTTTCAACGCTTCAAGAACGGTGATTTTAACGTAGACGGTCCAAGATCATGCTCTACATTTGATAGTACCAGCTCGGTGTCGTGTACTATGAGATGTTAAAACCAAGTGAACCAGTAACACGTGCTCTTTATCGAACGCAATTAATGCATTTTAGCAGGGCATTAAAAGACAAACGGCCGCCATACAGCGAGAGGCACGATAAAGTGATTTTACAGCACGAAAACGCTCTACCCCTCTTTCCAAAAGAAGACTAAACTAAGGCGGCCAACCGTCTCGGATTCTGCGGGACAGTCCCGCATTTGGACTCATTGTCCCGCATTGGGATAGGTACTGAAAATGTCCCGCAAAATGGCAAAAGTGTCCCGCATTGCCGCATTCAGTAGTTTTAAAATTGTTGGTGCAAGAGCACAAGCCGAAACTATTTATGTACGGCACGCTTTGTCATACTGCTGCCAAGTCAATTTGACAATCTATCATCTACAAATAAATTAGTCTTCTTACATTAAATACAAAAGAAAAAAGAGTCACACAATCTATTTCAAAATATCAAATTCGCTAGCAGTGGAAGTTGCTTTTGTTTTAAGTTGGTACTGCATTTGGTGATAGGCATATTTTTGGGCATATTTTCTGTGCCTTCTTAAGTACTTTTCAATAAGTGTAATGGTATAATTTTCGGTGCTCAGGGTGGTAAATGTGTAATATTATCACATTCCTTATAAACGTATTTAAAATCTGACATGCATTCATATTACTTCCTTCAGGAATAAAAAGATGGTGAAATTCTGAAAATGCAACAACGAAAGTGAGTGAGCATTGCATTTAGTAAGGCACAATTAAACTCTGCACTTCATCGAAAGAACCTAAAATAGCTAAGTTCAAATGGTTTTAAATGTAGTTTTTATTAAATTTAATTGGAGAGCGTTACAAAACGTTATTATTTGGGCGCAATAAGCAACAAAATTAGTGAACTCTGCTGTAAGAGTACTACAAACAACGGAAATGATTGGAGAAACGTAACGGAGAAAGAATATGTAAAACTTGTCAGACTCTAAAATTCAAAATGGGAGCAAGAAGAAGTATTTAGGAGCTGTAAATAAAGATTGAAAATTAAGAATAAAAGTAACTCATGTTATTTTTATGTTATTTTAAAAGTAAATGAGTATGCCTACTCTGCTCGTTTAAATTTCTTTCCTAGTATCAGAATAACTGGCACAATGGGTCACGTGATCTTAGTCCTTCACATCCTCGAAATGTCCCGTATTGAGATTTGAAAAAGTTGGCCGCCTTAGTCTAACCGTATTTGGAAGCGTTAAAATGGGGAGCTCTACCCCACCCACTGTATTCTCCAGCCATTGCCCCCTATGACTATCAACTGTTTAGCTCAATGGCGCGTGGCCTGGCAAACCAACGCTTCGGATCTCATGAACAAATCACAAATTGGATCGATTCATGGATCACTTCAAAAGATGAACAATTTTTTCGACGCCCGAAACATGGGAAAAAGTAGTGGCCAGCGATGGAAAATAGTTTGAATAATACTTGTGTAACCAATTTGTTTCATTAAAGCCTCAAATGTTGGGGAAAACGGCGGAAACAAAGTTGTACACCTTACAGGAACATTTTTAATGGCAAGAAAAGTTATAAACAATTAAAATGAATTTTCATGTTTAGTAACAATGAACTAAATTTGGTTAAAACATAATCTGTTTGCATTTTATATAAATTCTTCCAACAGTTTAACTTTTTTTATGGTTACCGGCACTTGGAAGTCAGTATTCATCCACCAAAGTATTAACAATATCCTACACCCAGATCTTGCCCCCTCCCAGCCCTGCACACACACACACACACACACACACACACGGACAAGCCGTATATCAATATGTAACAAAAGGTAGTCCAGGCTAGAATTCAACAATACAATGAGGATAGTTTACAACTCACTGCAAAGACGTCAGTGTTGCCAACTCGTACGATAATTATGGGGGCATACGATAATTTCAGTGTTTGTACGATGTATGATAGTACCTTGTACGATACTGGCCAAACATACGATAATTTCTTTCCGGCTGGAGAACCCATTTAAACCGTGCATATCTAGTAAAATTAAGGCAATGCGAATTGTCGATACATCTAAGGTAAGTGAAATTACATTAAACTCACCATAAGACTGCCAGTCACTATTACTACTACTACTACCTCATGTATGACTGTGGCGCGATTATTTAATAACCAAAAGTGTCAGTTTCCCTAATATCATTTTGGTGATTTACAGAGAACGATGTACATAGAAGAAGCGGCATCAGTGTAGCGTAATACTTTCTAGTCCTGTTTGTTTAAGAAAAATCTCACGGGATGATATGTGAATGCGTCAATGTAAATGGATCAGTTTCTACTGTAAAAAGTAAAGACACTTGTGATATACATCGCTGCCACTGATGCAGCTACTTCGGTGTACACCATTCCTTGTAATGTACCATTATTTTTTCTATCAATTAATGTATTTTCAACATTTTTTGTCTGATGTACGATAATTCTGAGTCAAAATCTATAATTTTGAGAGTGTAGTACGATGTTTTCGCATTTACGAGTTGGCAACACTGAAAGACTTGTATCGAGCTGCAACAGGCACAGAGAAAATACCTACATGAGTTACTTAACTTTTGGCCACAGAAAGAGTCTCAATTATTCATACAATGACAAAGGCATACTTCATTGACAAAACTTCAGCTCCAGCTGCTGCATTCCGAATAATGCTCTTTGATTTGGGGGAGAGGGGGAACAGTAAAGTTACAAGCCGATGGTGGGGATTACACATGGCCTTACGGAGCATGGAGGTAATAGAAGGGTAGAAAGAGACACAGCCGGCCGCGGTGGCCGAGGCGACTGAGGCGCTCCAGTCACGGTCTGCACGGCCACTGCGGTCGGGGGTTCGAATCCCCCCTCGGGCATGGATATTTGTGCCGTCCTTAGGATTAGCTAGTTCGTAAGTAGTTTGTAAGTTTAGGGACTGATGACCCCGTAGTTAAGTCCCATAAGCTGTACAAACATTTGAACATTTTTTTGAAAGAGACACAGCGTAGTGATGGAGTACGGAGGTGTGGAAGGGGAAGCAAACAAGACATGGTCATGCACACATCAAATATGCAACAAATGGGAGAGATGAAGGATAGAGGAGCCTAGGAAATGTTGGGGGTGGGGAAAAGAGGATATACAATTTGAGCTCTGGATAAGCTCAGGATTGGAGAATGTACTGTAAGGATGAATCCCATGTGTACAGTTCATGGAAGCTAAGAGGGAGCAGGAAGGCGAGGATACAGATGGCCTGGGTTGTGAAAGGAAGGAAGACTTGGATTTTACGTTCCGTTGACACTGTCAAAGCTTATTCTCGGATAGCTTGGATACAGGTGGAGAGGAAATCGGCTGTGCCCTCCCAATGGAACCAGCCTGCCATTTGCCCTAAGTTATTTAGAGAAATCACAGGAAACCTAAATTTGGATGGCCAGGTTTGAACCACTTTCCTCCAAGATGTGAGTCCAGGGTAGTGAAGCAGTCGTTGAAATAAAGCATATGTGTAACTGTGCCTCTTGTCCTGGAGGGCCTCCAAATCTCAAAAGTTACTTTTTTATAGTGCGTAATACATCTTTCCAAGAGGATGGGGGGGCCTCATTTTGTTTTGCCACCTCCCCAGGCCTCTGACAGCCTCAGTCCGCCACTGGTTGTCCCACATGGTGGTCTATCTTGTTTTTAACCACAGTTTGGCAGTGACCATTCATTCTAATATAATAAGAAAATCTGTGCAGTGATAGCAGCACAGTTAGTAAATAACATGGCTGCTTTCACAGGTAGTCCATGCTTTGATGGGATAGGATAAACTTCTGGTGGGCTGTGAGGGTGGACTAAGGTCTTCCAAAGGGATGTGATTCTGGTAACAGCCGGGCTTGGGGATTGTATGGGGATGGATTAGTATGTTGAGGAGGTTGGATGGTTAATGGTAAGGAGGTGGGAGGCTGTGGAGGATCTTAGGCAGTTTGTTTCTAGGCCTAATGGAAGAAAATAAAAACCTTGTGAAGGATTTGGTTTAGTTATTCCAGTCCATGGTAGTATTGGAGGATGAGGGAGCATTCTTTTGAAGCTGTTTATTGGTGGTGGAGGGAGGATTTGGGGTGTGTGAGGATGTAGCAAAGTTTACAGACCCAGTCTGTGAGGTAGTGTCTGTGAAGGCCTTTGTGAGATTTTCAGCTTATTAAGGCAGTTCTCATCACGAAAAGTACACCATCCACAGGTGGCTAGGATGTATGGGAGGGACTTTTTTATATGAAAGGGATGGCAACTGTCAGAGTGTACATACTGTTCATGGTTGGTAGGTTTAATGTGGACTGAAGTTTGGATGGAGGTGAGGTGGAGGTGGAGGTTAACATTCAGGAATGTGGCATTGTGGGTTAAATCCAGGTGTAGCAGAGGGAGAGGAAATTAGGTTGTGAAGAAAGGAGGATAGAATGTCCTGGCCCTGAGTCCACATCATGAAAATATGATTAATGAACCAGAACAAGACCAGAGGTTTGGGGTTTTGGGAAGCTAGGAAGGTTTCCTCCATACAGGCCATAAACAGTTGAAATGGGAGGATGACAGGCATGTGGCCATGGCTGTGCCATGTATCTGATTGTATACTATCTCATCAAAGGTAAAAGTAGTTGCTTGTTGGGATAAAAGTGAAGAGGGTTATGAGGAATGAGGTATCAGGTTTGGATTCTTAGGGACGTAGGGGGAGGTAGTGTTTCAGAGTGACAAGACCAAGGACATGGTCTAACCATAAAAATTCCCTTCTCTGGATGCCAAAGTGGCCTGCATACTTCCATGTTCCACCAATCCTTGTCCCTTACAAACCTGGTACTACAAAAAGACATCTCCATATGACATAAATCCCCCCACAACATAATATTAATATCTTATACATACTACATAAATCCCATTTCTCGGATCGATTCTCTTGCTCCCCAGCACCTGGAGGCAGCACTCCAGATACCACATCCACAAGTTACCCAGTCAGCTGACATAATATTGCCGCCTTGGAACACCACTATTCAAAGTCTAACATCTCATAGCAATCAGACCATGCCTAACTGACCTTTTGAATTTACCACATCCCTCCAAATTCCCTACCAACACTCCACAATATCCAGAGCCAAACGAGCCCAGAGCATTGTGGTTAACCTCTCCACCAAAAATCACAAACCTATAGAAATTTAAGTCCTATCTGAAGTTCACACCTTGTTCCATGTACAGCAATTGAACCATATTGCACTTGTCAAAGGCCTACTCTTCTTTTCCCAATCCCTACAATGGAAATAATACTCTGCCACCAATTCCTTTAACTGAAGAGAACCTAACCCAAATATTGAACCCTGCCTCTTCCAGTTCATACCACCATCCAAGTGAGATCGCCCTACACTCCCACTTAACCAACCTCCGGTCACCCTCCAGGAATTCCTCACCTCTAACTTGGCCTCAGCATCTTTACCCAAGACTTTTAGTAAAAACAAAAATCTGTTCATAAAACAAAGAAGAACCATCCACAACCTCAAAACAGAATCTAACATAACTATCTTCCCTGCAGACAACAGTTTCACCACTGTTGTGTGAATCACAGTGACTACCTGGTAGAAGGCCTCCACCAACTTTCTCACTCTTTCACCTAGAAGTTGTATTTGAATAAACCTATCCCAAAAGTCCACCTGGTCTTCCCTAACCTGCCATGCAACATTCCTGGATGTTAACCTCCACCTCATGGTTGGCACCATTGACATATTGTGATGTGACCGTAAGGTAAAGCAGACAACAATTCGAAGATTGGTTTGAACACCATAGTGCTTTACTAGGCATGGTCCTGTTTGGAGTGGTATGCCATTGCCTTCCTCCCACCTTCGAACTGACTTATAGTTATAGGGGGACCTACCCGAACTGCGGTGCTACTCAGTATTTTTCACGTGAGCAATACTGCCAGAGGTAAAAGAAGTGGAAAAGTGACAGATAAAAACCCTAGGACCTGGTGGGATCGAACCCGCAACCTTTGGATTTGTAGTGACCGTATGATTCTACTTATTTCAGAATCTCATCACATAATTAATCATCTTCTTCGTGTATTGTTTATTGTAGTATATATTGGTAAAAATTCTGATACTCAGTGCCTCTAATAACAGTTATTTCCAAAATTGAGGGCAATCAGAATTCTTCTCTATGAAAGTTATGCTCAGAAGAGATGAAGTATCACATTTCAACTTTATCTAATTACTTAAATGAGAAGACAGTTCATTTATAGTTGAACAATAACAGGGATTTGTTGTACCCCTTGCACATCACCAGTAAACTCAACCATCTGGTTTACACTCTTACATCCAAATATAATTATACAAATTCCTGAAATTAACAGTTCAGATCAACTCTAGTAACTCATTACAAAACAAAACACCATCAATATCTCCACTTTCACTTTAACATTGCTTTACTCTGCGAATTCACAGAGTTCATTCTAGTACACAGTGTCCTTTAAATATGTTTTCCATGAGAAGTAGGAGGTCCTTGTCTGGGCATTCATCTGTGAAAGAAATAGCCCAGGACAGTAATAGTCCAAGCAAAAAACCTCCATAAATACCCTAAATTAATTCATTTTGTCATCTTGTCTAGCTAGGGACAGCATGTAGTGCATGAGACTCTAAAATATCCATCCACATTAAAACTACCAACCACCAACAGTTCATACACTTTGACACCATCCCTTTGACATAAAAGAAAACATAGCCTCCCGTGGATGGTGTATTTTTAGTGACGAGACCTATCTTATTCAATAAGCTGAAGGTCTCATAAAGGCCTTCACTTACCTAGTCTGCAAACTGTCCTACATACCCACACAACTCAAAGCCTTCCTCCACCACCAATAACCATCTACAAAAGAGTGCTTTTCACATCACCCAGTAATACCCAAAACTGGAACAGCTAAACTGCATACTTCACATAGGCTTCTACTTTGCCAAGGTGCCCAAGGTGCTCTCCAACCACCATAAAGTGGTGTTCTTTTAACCATCCAGCCTCCACAACATCACAGTCCACCCCTATGCCACCCCCAACCCGAGCCCCGTGCCACAGGCATCATATTCCTGTGGAAGACTCCTCTGCATGTGAAAGCAGCCATGTAATTTACCACTGTACTGCAATAAGTGCACAGCTTTTTATATTGGTCTGACTACTAACCAGCTGTCCATTAAAATGAATGGCCAATTCAAGGTACACCACCCTGTGGCACAACTTGCAGCTAAGCATATCCTGATTTCAGTGGCTGCTTCACATCCCACATCAAGTGTGTGTGTGTGTGTGTGTGTGTGTGTGTGTGTGTGTTTTCTTTCCCTCCCCTCCCTTGTCTCCCTACTCCATTCCTAAACTGCATCTCTTTCCACCCAATACCTACATGCCATGTCAGTTTCAATCCCCACCACCACCTAGAAACCTTCCAGTTTGCCATTTCCTCACTCCAATCTTCTCACCACAGAGTGTTACTCAGAACGCAGCAGCTGCAGATGTCAGTTGTATTGTTGTGAAGTGTGTTGTGGGGCTTTCTGAATGAGAGTATGTGTTTTTTCTGATGAAGACTGGCCAAACAATAAGTTACTTGAGTATGAATGTTTATTTTCATGTGCCTGTTGCAGCTGGACAAATGTATTTGCTGTGAGTTGCAAATTATCAACATTATATTGTCATATAGCATATGGATACTATTGTTATCATTGTTCTTTTTGCACATGTCAGCTGCTTTCCAAATTGGAAAAAAAAAACATCAGAGGAGAATTGTGAAACATTATAAATTCATTCACTAATACGTTTCTACTAAGTATAGGAAGTCCATCAAAAATGTATTCTTGACAGTGCTCGACACCATTCACTTTTAAGAAATAAAGTTCCAATTCCTGTTCTCTTGAAAGTAAGTGGTTCTGCCAACAATAAGTTACTGTGGTAAGAAGTAGAGTAACTGAATTAGAAATCATAGTCAATAATGACTAGCATATGTTTTCAAAGATGTACTCACACACTTTGTGTTCAACAGTAAAAGTTGTCTGACTTCATGCCACTTTGAAATGTTTATGTTCATTGCTAACCGTAGAGCATTTTCTGCCGCAACAATAAGTAGCCATTGTGAATATATTGTTGATCAATGTGCATAGTGATTGTTAATATTATGTACAAAAATGTGCGAAAGGAGTCTTCATACAACTCATTGTCAACTGTCCTGTTACTTATGTGATCCATTAATCAATTATATGTTCTATATTTTGTTACTCTAGCTATTCTGAATCAATACACAAAAGAATTTAAGGCATTATCTGCCTGTAGACATCGGAATACATCAACGGGGAAAGTTAAAATTTGTTACAGAACTGATGAGTGACTCATAATAGGTTTATTAAATCGGCATTATTGTTATAGGAGTATAACTTTGAAATGAGGTACCAATCTGGAAAATAAAATGTCATGGGAGGTGCTTTATTTTATTATGAAGTGCCATGCACACTAATGGTAAAATCTCATAATATAAGGGATGAAAATGTCCCGTTTGAAGGTTATGTGAAAAATCTTTTGAAAATATTAGAAGAGAACATATTGAAGATGACATAGTAAAAATGATTAAAGCTGCCATAAATGAGTAATTAAAAATGAAGTTCAGTTACATAAATATTATATGGTAAAATATCCAGCAACAAATGACTGAAATATATGTCTGCTAGAACATATAACTTTCATGGAGTATGGCCATCTTGCACATGACTGCTATGGTCCCAAGAAATAAAAATGCATCTTAAAATACATGCAAAGGAGAGTGAGGAAACTGTAGACATAGTGTGAAGGTGTTATAAAACCAAAGCATCAAACCAGCTGATGAAAGGGATTATGTACAGCTTATCTGAGCTCAGTTGTAGAAATAGTAGCTAATGACTTGGCTGGATGTCTCCTGATAGCTAAAGGAGGATTTACTGATGTATTGGTAGTATTTTATGTGGTTTAAAAACCCATAAAACTGTACTCATCAGTAAAAGTAAAAGAAAGGCCGAGCGAGAGTCATGTGAGGGGATAATTTCATCAATGTTGGAAAGTCACAAAAAATACTTAGTGATAATGGACCATGGTGTTTATCAAATGTATGATAGGGCATCTTATGGGAAAAACACATAACATCTGAATATTTCAAAACAGTGTCTTATCATCAAATACAGGTGATGTGACGAGGGAAATAGACTCAGTGTGCTAAGAAACATTCAAGGTCATGGGGCTTGACTGTTGGTCAGTGTTGTTAAGCATAGGTACACATGATTGGTGGTGTCATAATTGTTACTTGCACGAAACAGGACCGGACTGTGTCTTGAAGTGTGACACCACTGACCCACACTGCTGATCATTTCCTGGCCAGCACTATTACAAGACATGACCAGGTGTTTAGGTAGTTGCCTGACATGGCCGTACCATGACTCGGGTAGTGCAATGGGCTTGTCAGGAATTGATGAATGTGCATTGGTGTCCACTAACCCTAAGGGACCAGAATGATAAGATCATCGGTTGCTATACTTACAAACTACTTAAATGAACTTACTCTATGCATGACACACATACATCCACACCCAAGGGAGGACTCAAATCTCCGACAGGAGCGGAAGCTCAATCCACGATTTGGCGCTCCAGATCACAAAACCATTCCCATTCGGTGACAGTGGCATGCTTGCTGTTCACCAGTACATTGAATGTCTGTGGATCACACCTAATGCTCTTGTGCTGCCATGTATTGGCGACTGTAGTGCCAGGTAAATAATATTGTCACAAAGCATGACTTGGACTCATAGCACTATATCCTTATGAACAAACACAAATACTTTTGGTGTGGTGTGTGTTGCAAGAGGGATGACACATATTGTTTCAAATCCCTCCCCCCCTTTTTCCCTTCCTAAACTCCTCTACACTTCCCTTTTATCCTGTCCCACCCATTCCCTTCACTGTATTCATTGCCGCAATTCAAATTCCCATCTATCAGAGGTTTTACAACCCATCATGCACTGCAGAACTTCCCATCCCCCTCCACTCCCCACCTCACTCACAGTCTAGATGCTTGTGGCACTGGAGTGGCCAGACATGGTGGTTGTGTGTGTGTATAGTTGTCTTAGTGATGAAGGCCATGGCTGAAAATTTATGTTGTGTGTATGTGATTATCTATTTTTGTACCTGTCAGCAGGTCAGCAAGCCTCTTTATGGTGTGTTGTTACCCATCCTCCACTACTGACATCGCTGTATACTATGTATGTCAACAACACTCTCAGGCCCTCCTCATAATCATCTTTCAACAAGACAGCTACTTTGTGGGAGGTACACGATGGTGTGGGTATGGGAAATCCCACAGAGGTGACATAAGGAGTAAAGACGCCCAATGCAACTGATGGTCCTCATCACTGGTATGAGGTGTGAAATGTTGTAGCACACAATACACATTTTGATGAACAATCTTGCAATAGATTCAGCACTGTGTCACGAAGGAGGGTGGTTTCCACATACCATTTTTTTCTGTCTATAACAGAAAGAAGCTATGCGAACCCTTATGAATGCCAATAAAGGACCAGGGTATGGACATAAACTTGCTTAAAGCAAATTTTGAGATGGGGATGTGACTGACATGAGGATGTGCTGCCATGGCATGCAGAATTGGGCCCAATGATGATAAGTCATCTGTCCATCACTAGGTGGACTGCTACCCGGGCAATGGGGTGACTTAGGTTCTGTAGCTGTATAAACTCCTCATAGCTTAGCAGGGGAATCAGTGTGCATTCTGCAAGATGTTGCACAGCAGGGTGGTATAGGTCAAGGACAGGCCCAGTGCTCAAACCAAAGGCTTGTGTTATGGCTGTTGTGAAATTCATTGATACTCTGCTCATGAGTTTATTCAACTACCATGAGTTCATAGTCAAATTTTAAGGAGATCTGTGAGTTAGTCCTCTACATTGTAGTCATCATTGTGGATGTTTTGACTGTCCATAGTACACTATGCTATAAGGTTGCTGGAACTGTTATGAATAAATTTCACTATGGAGTATAATGTGAGGAGCTCATCATAAAATGATGGCCATATGGACTGTAAGAAGAAACGTTTTCTGGGGAAGAATTGGAGTGGTTACAGCTCTCAATTTACTATTTATTGGAGTATGACCCCACTCGTGATGTCATTAGCATTGTTCTGAGAGTGAATGTGCTCCAGCATATAGGTGAACCAAAGTGATGGCTTGACCTAAGCAGTTCTTAAATTGGTAGAATCCCCTCATCTCCTATGACCAGATTTCTTCATTTTTTCCCATACTTGTCCTTGCTTTTGGTGAGTTGTGTTTGCAGTTCCACTGCTTGCAGAAGCTCACAGCATTATAAATTACCAAGGAATCATTGGAAGTTATTCACCATGATCATTCATTAAGCATTTGGTCTGATACCTGAGGCAGTGGTGTATCCAGGAGGGGGGGGGGGGCTCTGTTGGACTGCAGCCCCCCTGCACCCCCCCCCCCCCCAAGACATTGCTGCAGCCTCCCCTAGAGAGAGAGAGAGAAAGGGGGGAGAAAGGAGTCAATCCTTTCACTCTGCTAAGCCATGTCTCCACCATATTCTTACTTCCAGGAGTGTTCTGCAATTTTCTCAAGAGAACTTCTGTGAAGTTTGGAAAGTAGGAGGCGAGGTACTGGCAGAAGCATAGTTGTGAGGACCGTGAGTTGTGTCAGAATAGCTCAGTGTTAGAGCACTTGCCCATGAAAGGCAAAGGTACCAGATTGGAGTCCCTGTTCTGGCCCAATTTTAATCTGCCAGGAAGATTCAGTTTCAAAGGCATTGTAACTGCAGATGGTGGTAATTTGTTAAATATTTTTATAGAGCTGAATAAAGGTAAGTGGGCTGTTTTCACCAGTCTGTGTCTGGGAACATCAAATTTCATTTTTCCCCTAGTGTTGTAATTATGTATGTCTCCCCTTATTTGAAATTCATATTTGTTTTATTCAATGAATGATGCTAAGAGGTATATATAGAGGTTGACAATTGTGAGGATGTTCAGTTTTATAAAAAGAGGTCGACAATGATCTCTCGGTCCAGCTCTGCACATTTCCCTTATGAATTTTTTTATATTTTTAAAATGGCATATATATGTGCTGAGTGTCCCCATATCGGTAGTCCATAAGAAATGGGTGACTGGAACAGACCAAAATATGTCAGTCGTAAGTACTCAAATATGACTAAATCTCTTAGTTTCCCATTAGGTATGACACTCTGGATATCCCATAAAATCTAAGCTTCTCCACCAATATACCAAATGGTATACAATCAAAGGCTTTACTTAAGTCACAAAGAATGAGTGAGGCCTTGTTATTATTTTCAAAGGCAGTGGTTACCTGACTGACAGTGTTAAGTACTGCCAAAATTGTGTTTTTACCTCATCTGTACCCGTACTGATTGTTTACAAGGAGGTTATTGTCTTCAAAATAACTACTGAGTTGATTATACATAAGAGTCTCAAATACTGCATACATTATTGGCACTATGGAAACCGGCCTATAATTTTGGCAGAGATTTTTATCGCATTTTTTAAAGACTGGTAGGACTTTTGATATTCTTAGTGAATCTGGGAAAAATTCCAAACTGTAGGAATTTGCTAAGGATAAATGCTAAAGGCTCACATATCAGGTGAATGGTTTTCTTGACATTTTAGTAGGATACCCAGTAATTATCCATGGTTTTAGAGTTGGAGAATTTCTTTACTGCCATTCAGACTTCAGTGAGTGTGATGGTTTTCCACTGAAAAGACTGTTTCACTGGTACAGTTTGCCAAGTAATTCACTAGCTGAAGTGTTTGTTGAGTTGATTGTTTCCATTTCTTTCACTGAAGACACAAAGAACTCATTTAGCAGGTCTGGTTTGAGTGAAACCTCTTGTGTGTGGGTAGGGGAATGTTCTTGTGTGATAATCTGCCAGGCCGCTTTGCATTTATGTGGAGCAGTTTCTATATAACTTTCATATGCTAGGCTTTTTGCCTGCAGGAGCTTTAGTTTAGTTTAGTTTATTATCATCCATTGCATCATATACATGATATTGGAATCGTCATATTTCTGTACAGCATTGGCACTGTTCAGATTTACAAATTGTGTAACATACATACAAATTAACATTTTACATTATATTAAAAATTAGACAATTAGCTACTGCATTAGTCAGATATTAGACTTTGATATTGTACACTTCACTTAGAGATATACATATACAAAAAAGGTACATAACTTTTATTTAGTTTTATAATTTTTTTTTTTTTTTTTTTTTTTTTTTCGCATTTCAGATAAGACCTGTAATCTACCTCAGCGTGTATAGAGTCACTCTTGCGGATATTTTTATATATATTTCTCAGTAACAACATCTGTTCCCCCTAATTTTTTTTTTTTTTTTTTTTTTTTTTTTTTTTTTTTTTTTTTTTTTTTTTTTTTTTTTTTAACGTTCATTATTGTACCAGTTTATTAACTTTCTTTTGGGATTGATTTTCAAATTTTGCTTTCTTAATGGTGAACAAGAGTACCACAACTCAATATATTGCCTAAAAAAACCTATCAAACATATTTGCAACATTACTTGATTCCATCTTTGTTTCATACAAAAAAATCCCACTTTACCTGGCTCAGTCTTTCAAGAAACAGGTTCAGACATTCATCTTTTTGACTTCTCACCCAAGTCACTGTCTCTTCTTCATGAGTAGCTTTAGTGTAATTGACTTGACTTCTCAGTCTGTTGTCGACTGTTAACAGTAATGGATCATGGTCAGAAAAACATTCATCTTCTAGGCCAACAGCAAAAATTTCACCAGAAAAGTTAACAATAATGTTGTTTAAACAGGCTTGTTTATGAGTAGTTCTTCTGTTTGTACAGAATAAATTTAATGCCCTTAAAATATTGAAAAAAGATCTTGTCACTTGCTTCTCAGAATTTGAAATATCTCTGTTGACATCACCACAGATAGCAATATTTTCTTTGATATTTTTTCACAATGAGTTAAAAGTTTTTGTGAAATATTTCTACCTCTCCATCTGGAGATCTGTAAAAAGATTAACTACCATATTTATAGTGAAGAAATTTGAGGAAATCCATGTCAATGACTAGTTTGATGACATCTATAATGAAGACTGTTCTGATGCAACAAAGATTTTCCAATAAATGGTTATTGTGGGTGGTTATACTACAGACAAAAATCTTTAAGTAGTCAGACATGTGATGCTGATTTTGGATGGAAGATTGACCTGCTGCTTTGTGGTAGAGATCTGATGTCAGAGCCTGTAATGATGAGAAGGTATTGTCACCCTTGTGCGTGTGCTACTGTGACAGTGTGCAGTTCTAGCAGATTACAGGCAGTTTGCTGTGATGGTGGTGCTAAGGGTGCCTATCAAACCTGCTGCCAATGTTTGAGTACCTACATCGAGCACAACATTTGTGGGAAGCATTATTGAATTGAATGTGGAACCATCAGTAAGGTGGCCTTGGAGCTGCCATGATGTCAGGAGCATTACTGCCATGTGAGGCAGGTGAAGCAGCTGTGCTGTGCGCTGCAGGTTGGTGTGCCATCACACGAAGATCTATTGGCTAGGCTCAGGAGGGTGTTGTCTTGCACAATCTGTGGGGACTGGTGTCCTTGGGTGGGTTAAATTTTGTCAGTTTTGTATAACTGCAAAAATTCAATCTGCCATAGCAAGCTGTTTTTCTATAGGTTCTGAAGCATTTCCAACCATGACAAGTTTTAATTGAGCAATAGTTTAGCAATATAAAGTCTCAATAAGGTTGTGTCAGACACAAGGATGGTATTGAGCACAGCATGGAGATAGAGCCAACATTAATACAACATGTTGTGTTTGAGCTGCTTTTCATATATCGCTTCCTGCAATTACTGTTCCAGCACTTGGGAGTGCCTCTGCAGTAGGATTGCCTTCATAGTGTTATACTAGTTCTTGTCAGTTAGAGACAGTGTGACATCATCAATTAGTTCAGCAAGTATTGCTATGTGGCAGGGTGGCTTTATGTACCTGAATAATCATCCAAAATTGCCAGCTGTTTGGAAAATGCACTCATTATTGACTTTATATACTATACAAACATAGTCCTAGTTTCACTATTCTCTGCATTCGATGCAAGAGATGTAAATTATAAGTGAACCCTTAAGATTTTGCATAAGTAGCTCTACCTACATGCATATCCATGGAATGCTCATCCACCTGTGACTGTATTTCAGCACTCTAAGACTCCCACTATGACAGAGTCTGACCTTCAACTCCTACTATCAGCATGAAATAATTAGCTTAGCTCTGACTGTTGTCACACAGGAGGCATACAAAGTACTTAACATGTTACATCATCATTAAATATTACTAAAGAATAAAATGAAAATAATTTAACTATTGTAAGTGATATTTTATTATTGAGTAAAGTATGATATTAGTGGATGATAGGCATAATAGCTACATCAGAAGCAATTGGATGAGCAAAGCAGCAGTTAATGGAAGTTGGTGGTAATGTGTGTTGCTGTCAGTTGTGGAAATAGCTTACTCAGCTGCCATCTACTTAAGGTGGTTGTGCTGAACAACACGTGACCAAAAGCCAAGGCAAGAGATAAAGATGCACCAGGGAAAGTTGTATAAATAGTGGTGGGTCTGAAGCTAAGAGGGTGTCAGCCATTGCAACAGAACCGCGCCAGGCCTGTGGCATAGAATGCAGGAAGGGATATGCTACGAGATGCCACTGCCTTCTAAGAATGAGCACCCAAGCACCAAACACAGCCTGTAGGTTCTGCAGCGGTAAGTGTTATCAGGCAGTGTCGGAGTCCACAAGAGTGCTACTACAACAAGGCAATCGCTCCTCGTGTTGCCCACTTCACTGAGCTAAGACTCCCAGGCACAAGACCGTCTTCACAGATTGGATGAATGCTGTATCAAGGAAATTAATAAAGGAATTAGGTGGAAAGCACTGTTTTACTGGTGCCAGGAGGTGCATACAGTCATCATCCCGTTACATCCCAGTTGGCACCATCTACACTGGTGTAATGACAAGCTTTGTCTTTCCAGCACAAAGCTTGAACCTACCACCAAGGTGAGTGAAAAGTTTATTATTTGATTGCTTTATGATGTAAGGTGGGATGAATATGCAAGTTGTTACAATTATTGCTTTGGTGGAACAGACATTTTGGGTTGTACATGGTTGGTTAGAATGCTTGATACCTGTAAGATGTACTGTTATGAAGGACGTAAGGCAAATCTGCAATTAGTGTTGATTTAGTTAATAGACTCAGTCATAAATACAGACAAAGAGTGTGGAGGATTTAGATGAGTAATGACTCACAGGAGGAACTAGATTCTTTATTTTTTAATATGATGACTAGGAATAAGTGTTGCTATGGCAGAGTCAGAGACACAGGGAGCACCTGAATCAGAAGCAGTTTGTAAGTTATAACATAAATAAATATACTAAGCAACATCAAAATGTCAAAAACAACACTTGGATTAGACCATTGCAGGCAAACTGAACCCACACCAACACTTCAGTAGGCAGACCTGTGTGCTTTTTGAGAAGATTGAAGTGCTAATCATACTTACAAGTGTTGTACCAAAAGTTAGGTTCCCAATGAGCTACAGCCTAGAGGAAAGGTGCTAGGCTAAATCCAATAACAGTGCCATGCACAGTGGTTACCCCACTCTCGAACCTGCCCATCCATGATTCGCTACATTGGTCAGTGTTGGCCTAGCAGCTGTCAGAGATGGAAGTGTTGATTGTTGCTCCCACCAAGTGCAAGGTTCAAGCAGTAATCTGGTTTCTCCACACAAGAAAGTCCCAGGAAGCGTAACCCTGGGAGCCTAAATGGAGCTACAGCTTCTGTAACCTTTGTAAATGTGGTTTCTGTCAACATAAATCTGCTCTTTGTGCACACAGCATACAGTTCCGTATGTACTGTTCTACATCTCTTTTTCTTGTTTGCACCAAGTACCTCTCAGTAATCTATCTATTATGAGGGTAAGTCAATTATTATCCGCAAGTAGTTATAAAATTTTATTGTAATAAAATACAAAACTTACAAGAACATCATTTTTCGACATAGTCTCCTTGCTTTTCAATGCACTTTGTCCATCACTCTAAAAGCTTCCTTATGCCCTCATAAAAGAAGGTTTTCGGTTGAGCTGTGAGCCAGGAATGCATCGCTTCCTTCAGTGCTTCATCCAAGTGAATTCGACGGCCCCTTAATGCCTGTTTGAGTGGACCAAACAAGTGATAGTAAGAAGGGGCAAGATCGGGACTATATGGAGAATGATCCAGTACTTCGACTTTGAGTTTCTGGAGTGTTTCAGCAGTGTGGACAGCAGTATGCGGACGGGCATTGTTGTGCAACAACACAACACCTTCTGACAGCAATCCTCGGCGTTTGCTTCGAATTGCAGGCTTTAGCCAGTCAGTAGCATCTCACTGTAACATACACTGTTTATTGTTGTGCCCCTTTCACCATAATGTTCCAGTACAGGACCTTGTGCATCCCAAAAAACCGTGAGCATCAGTTTTCCTGCAGACAGTTGGGTCTTGAACTTTTTCTTGCATGGCAAATTTGGATGTTTCCATTCCATACTCTGCCGTTTACTCTCCGGCTCGTAATGATGGATCCATGTTTTGTCACCAGTAATGATTCTGTCTAAGACGTTGTCCCCTTTGTTACCATAGCGATCCAAATGTTTTTTGCAGATGTCGAGGCACCTTTGCTTATGCAACTGTGTGAGTTATTTTGGGACCCATCTTGCACAAACTTTACGAAACCCAAGTCTGTTGTGAATAATTTCATAGGCAAAACCATGACTAATTTGAAGACGATGAGCCACTTCATCAATAGTTAATCGTCTGTCTAAGAGAATCATTTCACATGATCACTCCATGGTTTCTTCATTTGTGGTGGTAAACGGTCGTCCGGCTCCTTCATCGTGCTTAACACTCATGCTACCATTTCAGAATTTTTCAATCCACTCGTACACACTTCGTTGTCGCAAAACACTGCTCCCGTACTGTACTGAAAGTCTTCTATGAATTTCGGCCCCTGATACACCTTCCGACCACAAAAAAACGTATCACTGAACATTGCTCTTCTTTGGTGCAAATAGACAGCGAAGCAGCCATGATTAACAGCACGGCAGCGACAACGAAACTAAGCTGTGATTGCTTCATCAATTATACAAACTTCTTGTCCCATTTCTTTGCCATTTGCCACTTACCTAGCTCATTACCCTCTACTTCCAGTACTGTGACATTCCTACTCAAACCATCTGCATTGCCATTCTTCTTACCCAGTTTATGTATCATATGAAAATCGAACTCACTTAATCTGAAAGCCCACCTTGTCAACTTACTTGATGGATCTTTCAACTTTACAGCCAATGTAACGTTGAGTGATCTTTCACAATTCACAATTTCCTAATCATACAAGCAATAACTGAAGTACTTTATACCATAAATTAATACCATTAAATCTGCTTTTCAGTTGTTGAATAGTTTCTTTCTACTGAATTCATTTGCCTAGATCCATAAGCAACTAGATGCTCTACACCATCAATTTATTGACCTAAAATGTCCTCGGCCGTAAGAGAACAATCGTTGTCTAAGTTTTTTTTTTTTTTTTTTTTTTTTTTTTTTTTTTTTTTTTTTTTTTTTTTTCTATCATAGAACTGCCACATACCTTGTTTGCTAGTAATGGGCCCCAGTTCACGTCAATGGGTTTTTGCGACTTTCATGTCCAGTTGGAGATTAACCATGTAACGGCTCCCCCCTTTTACCCCAAGTCAACCGGGAAAGCCAAAACACTGGTGCACATCTTTAAAGTGCAGATGCGGATGCAGATGCGTGGTCACTTCCTCTGTCAGTGATGTGGTGCTGCATTTCTGTCCTCCCACTGCTTCACACCGGTGGGAGATCACAACCCCACCAAATTACTCCACGGTCTCGAAACATGGATGCTGCTGCACCTGCTGTAGCCGCAGCAGGTCCCTGGGCTACTGCAGAGCTGATACTGGCCAAGTTTGCCCTCTGGGTGCAGGGCTTTGGGTACCATTCCCACTGGGTGCCAGGCATAGTCACAGCCTGCCGCAACTGACGCCTCTACTCGGTGTGCACTCTTGATGGTGTAGTGCACCATCAATGGGATCAGCTGTGTCCACAGGTGCCTGCAGAGGCCAGGTCCTTGTTCTGCCACTACCACCACCACCACCACTGTGCCTTGAGTGTTCGCCTTAGGTGCTGGCCCTAGTCGTGGCCTCCTTGACACCTCCTGCCATTCCTGTCAGCATGCTGCCAGGGCCACCTCTTCCTGTCTCCATGCCGTGACACCCCCGCTGCCTTCTACTGCTCTGGCTGCCACACTGCCTGTGCCACCTCAGGTGGCAGCAGGCATGGCATTAATGTGTGCATGACTTTACCTAAGTACCACAACAGTTCAGTGGCAATTAGTCCTATGCAGCAGGGCTCGTTGGCCACTTGTGTGTTAGCAATCAGTTTTACTTACTGGGTCGTAGATCATTGGCTCTTGTTGTTCTCGTTGATCAGGCACTCAGTAGCAGCTGGTTGAAATTTCATGGGGCAAAACTAATCCACTACAATTAGCATAGACAACACACAGAATTGCAGTTCTTTAACACTTTTAATGATTTGTAAGAGCCCAAGTGTCCCAATTATTGGCTAGCATACAAGTCTCATTAATTACAACCTCTACAATCTGATAAGTATATTTTACATGTCAATAATATAAATTTACACAGTTCGTGTGTGGAATACGAAATTCCAAGGTGCATCTTACTGTGGCACAAATATTAATAGTCCATTCATAATACCGGTAGAAACACTACCCATACAACCAACACTGAAGAAAGTTTACTTAATTATTCAGATTACACTCCCTACTGGTGTGGATTGTGGCCAAGATCAAGAATGAAACAATATTTATTACTGAAGTGAATTGAGCCTCCTAATAAAGATGAAACAGGTCTCCGAACTAGCGTGGATTGTGCCTCACATCACGGACGAAAAATTACTCATTACATGGCGCGAATGCATCCTATTTATATCATCCAAAAGATTTAACTGAAAATTATGTATTGTTAATTGAGTTAATTACATTAATTAAAATGCAACTGGCTGTAATAAATGATAGTGTCAATAATACTGAATAAATTAATGTATAAATCTCAGTTAAATCAATAGTGTTTCATTTACATTTTTAATGAAATAGATTTGTTAACAATACTTTCATAATTAATGGTAATTATACAGAAACTAATGAGGTCAAAGATTTCTTAACATGAATTGTGATACACAATAATACCTACTTTAATATTTTGAGAACAGAATTTACTTAGTTTTATCAGAAATACTAATTGGCATACGATCTGATCTCTGAAAATATACCTCTGGCATGAACTAACTAATACTTGCTAATTAAACAACCTTCTCCAATGTCAAATAACAGAAAACAACTTCAACTAGTTATGTTATAAAAAAGAATAACAAAAGTTTCGGAAAAGAAAATGATAATAGAATAATTACATTCATATTTATTATTATGCAGCAGTGGTATTGGGAAGTTTTGTAATGCAAGCAGATGGGAATAAATCCCAATATGCTTCGTTACATCACCTCCTCATTTAATTGGCCAGATAATTATTAGAAAGAATAACTAACTGGGTAATTAAATGATAAAAACAAAGACATGTTGTTAAGAAAGTTAATCATATAGTTACAAATAAATCATATGAAAGACATAATTACAAAAATAACCTTAATCTACATTACTCATTCTGTTCATCCCATGCTGGATATGAAATTATAAAAAAATTATTATTAACATAATTGTACAAAATATTTACAAAACAAGTGGAACATTTACAAAGTTGTACACATCACTTCAAAACAATATTGTATTTCAAGGGAGGAACACTCATCTTCCAGTTTTATTCTTGTTTGGCACAAAAAGGAAGGACATATTATCTCCCAGTCCTCACACCACACTTGACTAAAGCACTTAAACTTTCACTCAGCTTCACAGTGGGTCCATGCCTTCATCAGGTTTAGATATGGTTGTCCAACATGTCATAAGTGTCCTTGTCCTGGAAGTGGCTCTCCTATGGCATATTACATGAAAATTATACAAAATTTCCTACATTAGTATTTCAAAAAAACTTATCATTGATTACACAAAAAATCTATTTCCTACCATAATGAATTACTTTTATATTTATTTGAAAAATACAATACACAACATATTTTAAATCCTATCACCAAAAAAATGGAAACTTGATTTGCACCAAAAAGATGTGTAGACTAAACTGAAGCAAACAATGAAATGCAAAGCAAAAACTTGAAAATCATATTGTTTTTTTCCAATACCAAAATCTTAATTTTTATCCTCTCGCATCACAGTACCAAGATAATCAAACACCTTCCTACAGACAGCATATTATATTTAAAAAAAATAAAAGAAAAGAAACATATTACCCCCACTTCTTACTTAAAGATGACAAAAGACGAGCAGTAAATAAATGATCAAAATATCAAGTAAAAAAGATGGTAGATTCTCAAACTAGTGTTACACCAAAAATCTGCAAAAACATCTTACACAAAATCGGGTGTATCTGCCAAAGATGAAATATATGTACATCTGTCTAAAATCTCTCACTTCCAAACTCACAAATCTTACCAAGTAATCTGTAAAATATAATCCATGGAAAATCTGCAATAGCAAAGACGGGCTCCCTAAACATTGCCCTATCTACTCATTATCATTACTTCATTATACCTCATCATTAAATACTAATCATATCTCATCAATTAATATCCTTAATCTTATCTCATCAATTAATATTCCTCACCTTATCACACTTTTTCTATACCATCATAATACTCCATTACCTCATTACTCATAATACCTCATTATTCAATCAATATTCATTTCAATACCCTATCTGTCTAAGCTACAACAAATCTCCAGAACCCTAGAGTAACTCACCAGCTTTTATTTTCAATACATACAGAACCATATAAATTTCAGAACTTCAGTTTCCATTATTATACTGCTTTAAATTCATGGCCACAGATACAAATTCCTCACACAGCTATAGACCATTAAGCTCTCAACTTATTTGCTGTAACACTACTGCACTAACACACTGACTTCACTGCGGTAAGTACCAAATTTAGCTTTAATTGCACTAAATTTAGATGTAATCTTCTGCTGCTGCTGCTACATATATGCTGTTAGAAGATACATTATTCAGATGGATGGTACAGGATTAACTTAAACATTACAAAATATGCACAACACTATGGTAACCTAAAATTACACTATGATAACCTACAATTACACTATTACATCTAACTATACTAACCAAAACGTAGTAGGAGAGGATTTATTAACTTACAAACTACTCATAGGATAGTGGAAAAAGAATGGAGTGACCTAAGAAATGAAGGATAGGATCACCCATTGAGGGAAGGCATTACTCGCCAAGTAATGTGTTCGTCAAAGAATGACAAACCCATTAGGCCTACCTACTTAGTTAAACTTACCACTAGCAGAACCAATATTCACACACCATACACACAAAATTTGTGTTCTAAGAATCATGTTAAAACTAAGATCTGGTATGATATGAAATTACATCCTAACTTTTAATAATAATTATAATATTTTATTGTTGTTAGGCTTACAAAAAGCCATAGACAACGTCAAGTTACAAAGTAGGTACAAAATTATATACAAGAGTTTGGATTACTACTTTTATAATGGTTTTGCAATGGTCAATAGACAGGAGATACCCTATAAATAACTCCATTGATACAAGGACTTCCTGCTTCACACTCTTGGATAACTTATCATTAGCACCAATAATCTTTATTCCAGAAACATTCATACTCACTATTTCATCTTTATCCTTAACTGATTCAAACAATGTCTGAGAAAAAAAAACATTAAGATCACTATTACTGTCTAGGAAGCATTTTACAGGTACATCCTGCACACTGTTGACACTATTGAATGCCACACCTTATCAGTACTTCCTATTGGTTCTTCATACAATAGATCTTCATTAATTTTCTCCCTGGATAAGCAATCATTCATTTCAGACAAGTCATTTGAATCTATAGTTAAGTGACATTATTGTATGCTTCCACTTCCCTACTATTTTCTAGCTTTAACTCTGCATTCTCTTCCTGCTTACTTATTCTTTCCACTTTTGTCTTAATAACTACTTCATTATCATCATCAAAAATAGATTCATTTACTTCAACTTTTACGTCACTACATTCGTCACTACTCTCACTACTATTGGTTCCTGAACTCTCAGTACTATCACTTACTTCAAACAAAATATTTATTACCTTACCTTTATCCTCAATATTTGACAATAATGCCTGACATCTAATTTATTCATGTTCTTTTAATGATTGCCCATCATCATTAGGTTCAAAGTCAATTAAATTCTTTACAGTTATAATTAGAAACATTGGTACCCCCAGCACATACACAATACTTTTTCACTTTCTGCTCAGTTTCTACAAGTTTAGAATCCATATCCTCCAAATTTTTTACCACAGATACCAAGTTTCCTTCCACTTTATCCTCTACTGTGCGCAACCAAGTTTCCAATACTGATTTTACCTGACGATTTTCAAGTTACGATGAACAGTTACATATTTGTTACAATGGAGACTATAAATGTAATTTACACTCAAAATCACGACATATTTGCTAAACTGTCCAAAGATATTTGGCAAGTAACAATACAAAAGTCATTGTTGTTCCCTATCTGTTAAAAAGAAGACTGGGTTTTAAAGAATTGCTTGCAGTTGGTCTTGAACCCATGACTTTTGACAGCGTAATACGATTCTGCTAACTAAATGGCTATTTTTGCTAGGTGGGGAGTAGAAGCTTCATTATTGCTTATGATCAAATCTTCTGAAGACTTTTACAATTGATGTGTATTTCATTAATAGTTATAAGATATTTTACCAAATATGATGTGTTATTTATGAATCTTCAATGTGTCAAAAATAAATATGAAGTGTATTTGTAGAAATTTTTAGCAATCCACTGCGTGGTCATTATCAATGCTAAAATAAATACAAAAGCACCAGTTAGAATAAAATACATGTCAAGTTATAAGCCAGTTGTACAAGTTTCAATTATAGTCAATGATAAAATACATAGCTTAAAAATGATTAAAACATCTCAACCTCCATGTTGGAGGTTGTGTTCGTACTGATGCAGCAGTTACAATTCTTACACAGTTAACATCAGCATTTGTCATTTGCGACTAAGGCGCCCTCTTTAAAGAGTTTCATTAAAAAAAAAAAAAAAAAAAAAAAAAAAAAAAAAAAAAAAAAAAATTATTTGTGGTATCACAAAACTGGCTTAGAGCTTTTATAATATAAAACATAATGGCCTCTTAAAGTTTACATTAAAATAGGTAACAGATGTTGTGACAGGTAAGAAATTTAGATGCAAATATCAGTCGCCCAGTGTGTGTATTGATTTCAGCTTTAAGTAGTTGGACTCAACTGATTTTTTGGTAGTTCCCAGATATGGAAACTTTTTATTATTGTTTGTTCATTGAGCAGTGCCATTTGAGCAAAGATCTGATGGCGATAGATTTCAAATTCTTCCCACATGTCCATGCGTTTACCTTTTCCACTTGTATGGAGTAAATCCATGTGTTTTGTCATAAGTGGTGGCTTGTGTTTACTTTCTATAAGGTGGGCAGCGAAATAGATTCCACCATGGAATCAAGCCTGATAAATATGAAGGGCGGATATTGCCTTCGGAGGATTTGCTGATGCGCAAGGCAAGGTGCGCAGTAGCTTCAGTGTTCTGCTTTGGAACCATTCAGGTGTAATTGCCAGAGCTCGAGTAGCCAGGAGCTGGCGTTTCTACCAGCTACAACACCAATGTTAAAAGTGGTGTTTCCCCCTCATCTCTCCCTGCCACGGGATTGCCCATATGCTGCCTTCAGGGGGCTCAGAAGAGAATTTGAACCTCCGATGTGCATGTGCACTGCAGTCACTGCCGTCTATATTAAGCGGCCGCACTATGACTTGTATACATGCTGTCTCCATGACTTAAAATGTTTCTCAAGCAATAAAAATACTTTGAATATGTATATAAAATAATCTGATAGAAGAACAAAACAAAGAAAATACTTCTTATTTTATTTATTTCTTTACTTTTTTTTCCATGATGATTTTTTTTTCTGGGTATTCACTGAACAAGTGAACACATAGAATGGGCGGCCACTGTTCTCCCTACAAGATTTTCTGGCAGACTGAAACCTGTTATTACAACCACTAGCTACAGTGCCCACTCTTTCTTCACATAAGGTAGTTCTGTTATGTTTATTTACACAGGACTTCTTAATTTCAGTTAATTTCACATTGACATTTTCTGCTATAGTTCCTATTTTATTTTCACAACTAGTTTCCATTTCAATTTTTTTATTGGAATCTACTTAAGTACTGGGTGATCAAAAAGTCAGTATAAATTTGGAAACTTAATAAATCACTGAATAATGTAAATAGAGAGGTAAAAATTGACACACATGCTTGCAATGACATGGGGTTTTATTAGAGCAAAAAAGAAAGAAAAAAAAAGGAAAAAGAAAAAATAAGGTTTCAAAAATTGTCAGACAGATGGCACTTCATCTGATCAGAAAAGCAATAATTAGCATAACAAACTAAGACAAAGCAAAGATGATGTTCTTTACAGGAAATGCTCAATATGTTCACCATCATTCCTTGGGCGCTGATGACCACGATGTTGAGCACCCTAAAGCCCCAATAACAACAACAACAACAACCATCATTCCTCAACAATAGCTGTAGTCAAGAAATAATGTTGTGAACAGCACTGTAAAGCATGTTTGGAGTTATGGTGAGGCATTGGTATCAGATGTTGTCTTTCAGCATCCCTAGAGATGTCGGTTGACCACGATACACTTGCGACTTCAGGTAACCCCAAACTCAGTTATCGCTCGGACTAAGGTCTGGGGACCTGGGAGGCCAAGCATGGCTAAAGTGGCGGCTGAGCACACGATCATCACCAAACGACATGCACAAGAGATCTTTCATGCATCTAGCAATATGAGGTGGAGTGCCATCCCATACATTCCAGCAGGTGTTTATCAGTCAGGCTGGGGATAATGCGATTCTGTAACATATCGGTGTACCTCTCACTCATCACGGTAGCAGTTACAAAACCAAAATCATGCAGTTCCTCAAAGAAAAAAGGCCCAATAACAGTAGATGTGGTGAATCCAACCCATACCATGACTTTCTCGTCAATGCAATGGAGTTTCCATGAGAGTTCTAGGATTTCTGATAGCCCAAATTCTGCAGTTGTGGTCGCTGACAGACCCTCGGAGTGAGAAATGAGCTTTATTGGTCCACAACATGTTAATCAATCAATCATCATCTTCCACAATCTTTTGAAATACCCACACTGCAAATGCTCTCTGCTTCACTAAATTGCCAGATAACAGTTCATGCCACTCCCATGAACCACAGACATTGCCGAGGTGGGGTGGCTTGCGTGCCTCAACGATACAGATAGCCGTACCGTAGGTGCAACCACAGCGGAGGGGTATCTGTGGAGAGGCCAGACAAACGTGTGGTTCCTGAAGAGGGGCAGCAGCCTTTTCAGTAGTTACAAGGGCAACAGTCTGGATGATTGACTGAGCTGGCCTTGTAACATCAGCTAATGCGGCTTTGCCACACAGCTACTGCGAACAGCTGAAACCAAGGGGAAACTACAGCCGTTATTTTTCCCGAGGACATGCAGCTCTACTGTATGAACATATGAAGATGGCATCCTCTCGGGTAAAATATTCCGGAGGTAAAATAGTCCCCCATTCGGATCTCCGGGCGGGGACTACTCAAGAGGATGTGATCATCAGGAAAGACAATACTGGCATTCTACGGGTCGGAGCGTGGAATGTTAGATCCCTTAATCGAGTAGGAAAATTAGAAAATTTAAAAAGGGAAATGGATAGGTTGAAGTTAGATATAGTGGGGATTAGTGAAGTTCGGTGGCAGGATGAACAGGATTTCTGGTCAGGTGACTACAGGATTATAAATACAAAATCAGTTGGGGGTATCACAGGAGTAGGATTGATAATGAATAAGAAAATAGGAATGCGGGTAAACTACTATGACCAGCACAGCGATCGCATTATCATTGTCAAGATAGATACGAAGCCAACACCGACAACAGTAGTACAGGTTTATATGCTAACTAGATCTGCCGATGATGAGGAAATCGAAGAAATATATGAGGAGCTAAAGGAAATTATTCAGACAATTAAGGGAGAGGAAAACTTAATTGTTATGGGAGACTGGAATTCGGTAGTAGGACAAGGAAGGGAAGGGAAGATAGTGGGGGAATATGGTCTGGGCAAAAGGAATGAAAGAGGAAGCCGCCTGGTAGAATTTTGCATGGAACATAATTTAGTTATAACAAACACCTGGTTTCAGAATCACAAAAGAAGGTTGTATACGTGGAAGAGACCAGGAGACACCGGGAGATACCAGATAGATTTTATAATGGTAAGACATAGATTTCGGAACCAGGTTTTGAAGTGTAGGACATACCCAGGGGCAGACATAGACTCTGACCATAACTTGTTGGTTATGAACTGTAGGCTGAAACTGAAGAAACTACAGAAAGGTAGGAAAATAAGGAGATGGGACCTGGATAAATTGAAGGAACCTGAGGTTCTTAAGAATTTCAGAGGGAGCTTCAGGCAACAATTGACAGAAACAGGGGAAAATAAAACAGTTGAGGAGGAATGGGTAAAATTGAGAGATGAAATAATGAAGGCAGCAGAGGACAAAATAGGTAGGAAGGCAAGACCTACAAAAAATCCTTGGATATCACAGGAGATACTAAATTTAATCGATGAAAGGAGAAAATATAAAAATGCAGTAAATGAAACAGGCAAAATGGAGTACAGACGACTAAGAAATGAGATTGACAGGAAGTGCAAAATGGCTAAGCAGGAATGGCTAGAAGGCAAATGCAAGGATGTAGAAGAATGTATAAATAGGGGAAAAATAGATACAGCCTACCGGAAAATAAAAGAAACATTTGGCGATAGGAAGGGCAGCCCTATGAATGTCAGGGACACTGATGGAAAGCCGGTTCTCAGCAAAGAAGGGAAAGCTGAAAGGTGGAAAGAGTATATAGAGGGGCTCTACAAAGGAAATGAAATTCGAGACACTATTGTAGGAAGGGAAGAGGATGTAGATGATGATGAAATAGGAGATGATATACTGAGAGATGAATTTGACAGAGCACTGAAAGATCTAAGTCGAAACAAGGCCCCTGGAGTAGATGATATCCCGTCAGAGCTACTGAAGTCTCTGGGAGAACCAGCCATGACAAAATTGTTTCACATTGTGTGTAAGATGTATGAGACAGGTGAAGTACCCTCAGACTTTAAGAAAAATGTAATAATCCCCATTCCAAAGAAAGCGGGTGCAGACAGGTGTGAAAACTACAGAACCATCAGTTTAATAAGTCATGGTTGCAAAATATTAACACGAATTATATACAGAAGGATGGAAAAGCTGGTAGAAGCCGACCTCGGGGAAGATCAGTTTGAGTTCAGGAGAAATGTAGGAACACGGGAGGCAATACTCACTTTACGGCTTATCCTAGAAGATAGATTAAGAAAAGGCAAACCAACATTTCTAGCTTTTGTAGATTTGGAGAAGGCTTTTGACAATGTTGATTGGAACAAACTATTTCAAGTTCTGAAGCAAGCAGGAGTAAAATATAGGGAGCGTAAGGTTATTTACAACTTGTACAAAAACCAGACAGCGGTTGTCAGAGTTGAAGGGCATGAAAGGGATGCAGTGGTTGGAAAGGGAGTAAGACAGGGTTGTAGCCTTTCCCCAATGTTGTTCAATTTGTACATTGAGCAAGCTATAAAGGAAAGCAAGGAGAAATTTGGAGAAGGAATTAAAGTTCAGGGTGCAGAATTGAAAACATTGCGTTTTGCCGACGACATAGTAATTCTGTCAGATACAGCAAATGACCTGCAAGAGCAATTGAACGGAATGGACAGTGTGCTGAAAGGTGCATATAAGATGAACATTAACAAGAGTAAAACTAGGGTAATGGAGTGCAGTGTAAGAAAATCAGGTGATGCTGAAGGAATTAGATTAGGTAACGAAACAATAAAGGAGGTAGATGAGTTTTGTTACTTGGGCAGTAAAATAACAAATGATGGTCGCAGTACAGAGGATATAAAATGCAGAATGGCAATGGGTAGAAAGGCGTTTTTGAAAAAGAGAAATTTGTTAACATCTAATATTGATTTAAGCCTAAGGAAGTCCTTTCTGAAGGCATATGTATGGAGTGTTGCCTTGTATGGGAGTGAAACATGGACGATAAGCAGTGTGGACAGAAAGAGGATAGAGGCTTTTGAAATGTGGTGCTACAGAAGAATGCTGAAGATTAGGTGGGTGGATCGCGTAACTAATGAGGAGGTACTGAACCGAATTGGGGAGAAAAGAAATTTCTGGCATACCTTGACTAAAAGAAGGGATAGATTGGTAGGACACATTCTTAGACATCAAGGAATTGTGAATTTAGCATTGGAGGGAAGTGTGTGGGGTAAAAATCGCAGAGGGAGACCAAGAGACGCGTATAATAAGCAGATGCAAGTGGATGTGGGTTGTCGTTCTTATGAGGAGATGAAAAGGCTTGCTCAGGATAGAGTAGGGTGGAGAGCTGCATCAAACCAGTCTCTGGACTGAAGACCACAACAACAACAACAGTTCATGATGCCAATGGATTTTATAAGGATAGCATCGGAGGGTAGGCCTATGTGGCAATCAAACAGTAGTGTATGGAATGCCGGTGTGATGTACGACTGCATGAGCGCTGACTTCCCCGTGCATCGACGAACCCGCTACAGTCTCCATTTCTTCCTGAA